>CM067902.1:0-2730085 GCA_034621355.1 Mycalesis mineus
AGTAGTATATAAGGTTGATTGAAAATACAAATCAATATTTACACAACTTGAATAAAATGTTGGTCCCGCCATACCCACGGACTTTTTGAGTTTATGTGAAGTTGCTAATGTGGTGTTTACTGCAGCCAGCCTACATGAAATATAACTAAATTATACCTATTGAATACGTTATATAAAGTTAAATTCCACAAAATAAACGTATCCTAATATATTGCATAGTGGGAGTTTGCAATATTTTTACCATAGCTTGATTGTTTTTTGTGACTTCCTGCAGAAGCTTGTTGCGGGGTGCGGGGTCCGGCAGCCTGTTTGTTTGTTCACGTGCTCCAAGGGAGACAATTTGAGACTTTATGAATGTATTGCTTCTGTTGTTGAGTATTACTTCACCTTTGGGAACCTTCTGTTCAATAGAATCATCATATCAAGAATAGAAGTAAACAAAGTTAAGAACAACTAACTTTCATTTCAATCTATTTTAATTAACACGATTTCATTTGTAACTCAATAAATGCTTAATCTACCTACGGAAACCAGGCCAGACAACGAACGAGTATTTTTGATGATTTTAAATTTTATTTTGTTTTTCTTTGTATCGCCCTCTTGTATTTTCTAATAATTTTATTGAATGTACAGTTCGGTTTCACTTTTTATTGTAGTAACACTAGGAAACACCCCTTCGTCCGCGTTTTTTCTTGCAACTTATTACTACATACACTCTATAAAAAACCATGTTACAAGGTTACATGGTTTCAAGCTGAGAATAACTTGTTTGTAAAATCGCATCATTTGGATATAAGAGTGAACTGACATTCGTTTGGCACTGTATATTTTGTAGACGATTTGAATAAGTAAATAAACTAAAACTAAACAAGATAAAATATTATACTGATCAGAGCAGGGTTTTGAACGCACTAGTAGATACCTGCAACTTGCAAGTATATTACAAAGTAGGGCTGTACCATCTACTACGACTTCGTCCGTGACATAATGAGTATGGTCTCGCTATTCTTCCCGTTACATTTTACATTTTGACGAATACGTAAAAAATCAATGCATCAACTGTCGTGATTATAAATTTTTAAAACAGCAAATAATACTTAGGTAGGTACATACAACTAGCAGCAGTCGCTGGTACACTTTTTTACAAAAATAAAGGACGCTTTAAAAACTGCAAATACTGATTAGGTTTTTAAATCTTTTTCCAACACATTTTTCTTCGTATGAAATATTCATTTTCGTTCATAATTCTGATTCTAAGGTACTTAAATACCTCTGGATTCGCTTGCGTGGGTTGAAACTACGGTATTTTGGATTGTATATTTTTACAACTTTTAATTTGGTAGTTTTTATAGCTTCAAGGGATTGTGTAGGTCTGATTGCTCGGTGTATAACTCGATACCTCCTGTACGAGTGTGTGCTGTTACTGCAGCACTATGCAGAGTCACAGGAGGCGCGGTGGTCCGTCGGGCAGTGCAGTGACGTCACGGCACGCACCGCGAGCCTGTCGCGATATATGTAGATAAAAACCTGTCGCGATATTGTAAGATTGGGGGTGTAGTTAATTTGTGTTTCAAAGTTTCAAAGCTGTTTTGACATTCTTTAGTCCATAAGAATTTTACATTTTTTCGACATAATTTATTCAATGGTAAAGTGATTTCGGAAAAATGAGGTATAAACTTTCTGTAATAGTTGCAGAACGCTACAAATCGCCTAGCTTCGTCCGAATTTGTTGGTACCGGATAATGTTGTAATACTCTAGTTTTCTCTGGATCGGGCAGAACTCCATTAGCTGACACCACGTGTCCTAAATATAATAACTGTCTTTTCATAAATTCGCACTTATGTGGGTTGAGTTTAAGGTTCATTGTTCGAAGACGCTCAAAGACATCCATTAAATTTTTATTATGAATCTCCATATTTCTTCCAAAAACTATTAGATCATCGCAGTAAATAAAACATTTTTCATAGGTTAGACCTGACATTGCGATGGACATAACCCTCGAGAAGGCATTAGGACTAATTTTTAAACCCATGGCTAATCGCTTCATTCTGTATTGCCCAGTACTTGTGCCAAAGCTAGTGATATTCCTACATTCGGGTTTTAAACTAACTTGATAAAATCCTTGATACAAATCCAAATGGGTGAAATAAATACTTCCGGACAGAGAGTCTAATATCTCAGTTATGTTGGGTAAGGGAAATTTATCGTCCTGTATCGAATCATTAACTTTTCTGTAATCTATTACTAAACGCCATTTTTTGTTACCTTCTGACTTTTTAGGCACTAATAGTATTGGACTATTCCATTCGCTATTAGAGGGTTCTATTATGTCGTCATCGAGCATCCGTTGCACTTGTTTATTAATTTCTTGTTTCGATGACTGTGGAAGCCGATAAGGTTTTGTATACACGGGTTTGGTATTAGGTTTCACCATAATCGACTGTTCTACGACGTTCGCTGTACCTAACCTGTCACCTTCCAAGAAAAATATGTCGGAATACTTGGCACATATTATTTGTAGTGATTTTCTATCGTTAGAATCTAAATGATTTAGTTTTAATTCTGTTAATAGTTTCTTTACACGACTAACATCTTTTTGAGACTGGCTAAATGAACATAAATCGTAGTTTTCTAAATAATCAATATCTCCCGACTGAATAATGTTAGATTTGAGAATTTTCATTGGTTTTTCGCCCGTATTCAATATCTTTACTGGTATTTTTCCCCTAATTGGCTTTACGATGCAACCTGCTAAAAATATGTTTTCATGTAACTGTTTCGGATATATAACACTATCTTTATATACATTTTTACTGATACTCAAATAATGAATTGATTCGCTACGTGATGGACCCGTTAAATATTCTTCTGATACTACATCTTTACTAGTACATTTACTTATTTGTAAGGTACATGTTTCATAATGCTCTAAATGTAATGTGAGTCGGTTCGTAGGTAAGTCTATGTTTGCATTATAAGTTCTAAGAAAGTCTAAACCGATAATACCGTCCGCTCCGCATGGAACGTGATCGAATAGGTATAACTTGTGACGAAATGTAAAACCGTTTGCTGACCGCAATGGAATATACGCGAAACATTTCGATTTTATTTTTCCACCTATACCTTTTATGATTGTATTACTGTCATATTTTATTATGTTACTTTGAATGATTTGACTGTTAATGATAGATAAAGATGCACCAGTATCTAATAAAAACTTACATTTTCGATTGCCGCAGAACAGATAGATGAAATCCAACCCTTCACATATGAATGCATAGTTAGGCTCGAAAAAACTCTGCCAAATTTAGATCTTCTTCCTTCTGCTCGGACTCTGTGACGTAGGCATTGCCTTTGCGATAATAATTATTATTTGAGTTACCTCTATAAAATCTTACGTTATTCCTCGGATATCGGGACTGATTGTAATTCCTTGTTGGTGCCGTATTACTTTGATAATTATAGCGACTTATATTGGGCTGATTGTGTCCTCTCTTAACCTGGGATATGGGTTGATACGTACCTCCTCGCGAAGGTGTATAGCCGCGGTAAAACTGTCGTCCGCGATTGTACCTGGGGTAACGATAATATGATTGATTTCTGTTACCTTGTGAGTAGGAGTATACTGCTGTTTGGGACGAAGACCCGGGGCTTGCCAGCTCCTCGTCTTCCGCTGCGCGCACAGCATCCTTCAGCGCGCTGTAGTTTCTAGCTGATATTATTGTACTCAGCCGCCGATTTCGAAGACCATCTGAAAATCTTTTTATTGCCAACTGTTCGTTTAAAGGTCTCAATATTTCGCGTGCTTTTTCATTTTCGCCAGCTTGTGTTATAGTGAGCCCTATAAAAAGTTCCTCCAACTTTTCCCCATATTTGCTAATGGACATATTATTTTGAGATAAGTTATTTATCTGTGATAGCAAGGAATTGGCTGATTTCTTAGTTAGCAAATATTTCTTTATATCTAATAATAAACTTTCAATTGTAGAATATTCGGGATTCAGCTTCAACTTAGCTGTTTTAGATAATCTTGTTTTCAAAACAAATGAAATCAACAATTTCTTGCTCTCCTCACCTTTTAAACAGTTACTATACATCTCGATGCCATCTATAATTTGCTCAATATTTTCTTGCCTACCATCCATTAAAGGAATCAACGTACTCGCGGTTTTTAAATCAAAGTTATCCATTTTTTGTACAATTTCTATAGGACCTACTTGCATATAATTAACAATTTTCTTATAAGTTTCCTCAATCGCTTCACAAGTTAATTCTATATCTGATGACTTTGTTAAGTGCAAAGTTTTTATATGTAATCTATAATCCTTATATAATGCAATAACATTTTCAAATTTTTGCTGGCCTAACTTTCCTTGTCGCCTTTTAGGTCCCAACTTTCTAATGCTCTCACTTTCACATATAAGATAATTATAAATCTCTAGTAACCTATCCATACACTATTATATTTATATAACTAATACATCAATACTAATATAACTAATACATCAATACCCATTATTTTATTTTTATTTTCACTTTCACTTTTTTCTTTTCTCACTTTTTTTTTTTTTTTTTTTTTCACTTCACTGTTGTACTTCTGGATTAGGTGGGTCGCGGACCGCCGGTTGATGCCCGGACCAACGCGCCCGTATCCTTCTAAAAGCTTCCTCCCGTAGCTCCTGTCTCACCAGCCCGGTGTGGCATTTTTTATATTTTTTTAAGCCAATATAAATTATGGCTAGCGCACAAACTCCCAGAATTGAGGCTATCAATATGTTGCTAGTTGTTACCTCTGTGTTGTTGCCGTCTTGTATCACTACCTCTTTGTTTTGGCATTCACACTTTGCGCATTTGTTGCCCATAATTTTTATAATTTATATTTCCTTCGCTGCACATGTACCCCTGACAATTGACTTATTAATTTTATTCATCGTAAAAGTCTAGATTCGAACACCGGGGCACACACGAATGCCCCGCGTCAGCATTATTCGCCGGACATTGGACACCTCGCTGTCACGGTCGCCATGTGGTGTCGGGCGTTTAAATAATAACACATCCGATCGTGATTAAAGTATGTTTATTACTACTCTTAAGCTATTACAGTACTTCTATTTATATTACTCCACTACAACGCTCGCGGAATGTCGACACTCGCTCGAGGCCTCGCGTGGGCGCCGACTGTGCATGCGAATGTGTCGTTTAGCTGTAGCAGCGCGACGGATCTCCGGTGAGAGCGCGGCGTATGTAGATGAGCGTATTAACATCGCAACATGGCTGAGTGAGCGCGTGACGTCAGCGCTGCACTCTCGCGCCCGCGAACCGGCTCGCGCCGCGCCCGCTCCGCCGTATGCAAAATAGGCGAGACTCCGCCCCCGGCGCCGCCCCGCGCCGCAGCACGACGCGACGCGACGCGACCAGCTCGGATCGACTGGAGCAGAACAAGAAGCGAAGTGGCTCGTTATCGTGTGTGCGTCTGGCGCCCGCTCGTTACTGCCCCTTTATTGATATGCGATCGCAGCGATACCGCAGAATATCAATTGTGTTATTGTATTGTGATCATTTACAAAACGATAATTTCGTTCGATTGCACAACTTACAAACGAGTTACCGGCGCGGGGAGCTGTCCGCACTCGACGGCGAACGATCTCTCGAAAATAATTAATAGACCGTCCGAACCGTCGACCGAACGCGAACACATTAGTTCCCAGCAACAGTCCGTCAGTCGCCCACACTCTGCTGTGCTGCTGTGGCTCTGACAGTATCGCGCAGTTCGCGCTGCGTGTTTATACGTTCATTGATTGAATCGCTGTTCTATATAAAGTCTTTCTGGGAATCGTCCTTCTTTTACGGCTTGTTGTTGTTCGGTAGTTTGCAGTGTTCAGCAGCAAAAGGATGTTAACATAAAATATGTATAATATGTGTACAAATTCAGCTAATTTTTATATATATATATATATTGTTATAAAAATATACCTTGACATCTTTGTTTGGTCGCTAAATGTGTGCCTTACAAGAAGGCTCAGAGTTGCACAACGCGCGATGTACTCAAAGTATCTCTATGAGATCAAATAAGAAATAAGGAGGAGTCATACAGTAAAAGTAGCCATGGGACACAGTTCAAAGAGCCGACGGCCGTTGGGGTTCTAAGATGCTAGAACAGAAGAGATACCAAAAAAAAGTTGCTGAAATGGCAACGCCGCACCAGAAAGCGCAGCGTCGCTCGACCTCCCACCAGATAGAGCGACTACATCGAGCGGATTGCAGCGAGCCGCTGGATGCTGGCGACTCGGTATTCGATGGAATTCGGAAGTCCTTAGAAAAGCCCGTGTCCTGCAGCGGAGTGCAACGGGCGAAATTTGTTTCCCTACAAAGCGAGCAGTATCAGATGAGGCACTAAAGATATTAATGTTTTAATCTCGGCGCAGCGCTTTGATCTGTGCCCGCGGGCGGTGCGGGGGTGGCGGCGGGGTGGTGCGGCGCGACTGTCGCGCACAGCGCCGCGCGTCAGTGCGCTCGGCTGACCGGCGGCCGGCGCCCGGCGCTGAAGGGGTATTGTTGTGTTTACATTCCGGCCTAATATTGTTAGACGACTTCCGAACCTTTGTGCGCCGAAAGGCCGAGGGGCGCCCCGACTTCAATCTCAATGATTTCAAATCAAAACACTCTCATACCTATGCTTTATTTATACTACACAGTGTACTGACAATTGTTGGTGTGGGAGATTGTACAGAAATGCTACAAGAAGCACTGGTCAGCGAGGGAGGTCGTCTGCTGCGCGCTGCTCGCTGGGGCCATGTATTAAGCAATTTAAGACGGCGATTTTAATGTCTTAAATATTATATTAATTATATAAGAAAATCTTCTTATATTAAACTAGCGGACGCCCGCGACTTCGTCCGCGTGAAAACCTTTTAGGTACCCTTTTAATTCTAAAGACAGACTTTCATATAAAGTGTGCTCTTTCCCCGCTAGCCCTCTCAATTTAATTTTTTTATAGTTTCCCGTGAGACAATATCCTCCGTCCCGTCCCGTGTACTAAAGATCTACATTTTTGTTAAACATTGTACGATATTACACTACATTAACATTAACAATATATATTTATGGCAAGCTGATGTGTATGGTTTGTATTAAATAGTCTATTTCACTTTTGAGTCTATCTTTCATAATAAATAATTTACAATCTGACATGCAGATCTCGAGATTAGCCCGTTTAAACAAACAAACAAACTTTTTCGTATATTATATAAATATGGTCTGCCATGCCAAATAAACTGAAAGAAAAGATCAACCCTATTCGGTACGTATAACATAACACGGAGGAGGTCAACGTAATATATTGGACGATATAGCGGCAGAATTGTTTTTCAGAAATTTTGTAATATCTCCAAAACCATATAACTAATTAACATACTGTAAAAGGCAAATCTTATCTCTATAATATCCTTGTGATTATTAAATAATTTATTTTGACAAGGATTTAAGTTTTGTAGTATAAATAATGACGTAAACGTAAGCATATGAATTAAATTATATGATTTTTTAAAACACAAAAAGTTATATATCTGCCAAAATATAAAAGATAGATATACGCTATTGCGAACTGTTTTGTTGAACTTTTCAAGGTGGACAATACTGTAGTACATTATTTTGGTCTACGTCGTAGGGTACAGCCAGCATTTGCAATAAGTATAAGCGCAAAAAAAACGTGCTTATTTATGACATCACATTAGAAACTTCTAAATTTATCAGTGTTTCTCTACTATATTATGCATGCATTATACATATAAACCTTCCTTAAGAATCACTCTATCTATTAAAAACCGCATCAAAATCCGTTGCGTAGTTTTAAAGATCTAAGCATACATAGGGACAGACAGACGGCGGATAGAGACTTTGTTTTATACCATGTAGTGATAAAAGTCTTCTATTATATAAAAATCTTCTAATATTAATT
Source organism: Mycalesis mineus (assembly GCA_034621355.1). NCBI lineage: Eukaryota > Metazoa > Arthropoda > Insecta > Lepidoptera > Nymphalidae > Mycalesis > Mycalesis mineus. The sequence goes on from CM067902.1 coordinate 7,959, forward strand.
ATAAAAGTAAATCTGTCACTTATCAAGTTATTTTTACCCGACTGCGTCAGAAGGAGGGTAATGTATTTACTTATATTGGATTTTTACTGAAAATGTACCGAAGTGAAAAGAGGGGGTGAAAAGTGAAAAGTGAAAAGAAATCGTGGTTAACGTTTCTGTAACTAACACAAAAGCTGGAAAATTTGAAATTGATCATCTAGTATTAATACCTATTGTAAAATAGCAACGAAGTCTATTAAATATTTTGGAGCAAGTAAGTGGCATGTATGTCACTGAAATAATAAAAGTAAAATTAAAAAATAGTGGACCCATTTTAAAGTAGCGTAAAAAAGAAAAATATTCGCAATCTTAACGAAAAGAATTATTTTATTTAACTTTTTATTATGTATTAAAGTGCAGAAGTAGTTTTCAAAATGTAGCTTTTTAAAGATTTTGGTTTATATACAACCAGGTAAATATTCTGACACGATGACTTACTGCACGCCTTCTTTACTACTTAGGCGTATATTCAAATACATTAATATTTATTTTTATGTATTTTATTTAAGTTCTGACCCATTACTGTGAAATTTTAATATTTTCGGAATTGTTTAATACTAGCAGGAGTGTGAGAATAGTGTATCCTTCTGAGATGACAAAAAAAGTGTTTCATTTGAAGAAAAAATAGATTTAGTACGCAAGGCATATACAGGCATCTCGTTCATTTTTGTAGTCCTAATAAAGAGGAACAATCCATGCATTCCACCCTTCCATACATTGTTACTTTCACTTTGTGTCAATAGGATTATGCAGCATTTTCAATCAAAGCTTCCAGGTGGTGCGATACTATTAATAATTATCGACATATTACAGTAAATTTTTACAAAATTCTGTTAAATTATAAACTATCTTATCTTTCTCAGAAATCACTCTATCTATTTTTGAAAAGCACACAAAAATCGTTCAGTAGTACCTATTTAAGTTTGTAGCGAATAATTTTGTTTTATTATGTGTAGATTTGGACCAATTCTGACCGTCGTCTTTTAATTTGATGCAAACACATCATTCAAGACGTTTAGACGTCACGAGTCCGAGGCGACACACGATCGACAAACGACAGCTGTGTTTGGTGGCGGAGGCGAGCGACCGCTGCCAACCCTTCCGCCCCACGGCGCGTGCGCAGGCAGCTGCCCCCCGCGCATGGCCCCGCACAGGCACTGTCAAATAGTGTACAAATCAAATATTTTGGAACACCGTAACTGTGATTGCTCTATTCGACAGTCGCGTCGCGTCGCGCAGCTCTCGGCCGCGGCGCGCGTTGCGGCGAAGAGAATCAATTAGCTGTCAGTTAGTCAGTTCGTCCGTGACAATGTGCCGCAGCTGCGCCCGCGCGTGCGCCGCCGCTGACAGCGCACTTTCTTTCTGATAACGCTATTATTATTCACAATAATCTTCGATTAAGCTGCATTACTATTATTTACTGTATGTTATTATTTGAATGTCACAATACGTAGGTAACACGAAACAAGTGACTGCTGATAATTTTCGTTGTGGTCTGAAAGAGAAAGTTAATGTATCTCATGAATGTTTAATGTGGATCAGAGGAACGTGTGCGGCACAGCTCGGCGACCCGGCGCTGTTCGCTCGTCTGTTGCGATAACGACTTGACATACCTACATACCTACTTACTACTTGCCTTTTATATTATGTGCTGTACCTGCTAGCTACAAAGTTAATAATAATACATACTCTATAATTAATAGTAGGTCTTCGTGCGTCTGATGCGATAATATGGCTGACACAGATACATTAGATGCAATCGTGGTAATATCGCTGTGGAACGTTTAACTGCCGTTATTAAAAGTTCAGCGCGTGGCCTCGCTTTAGTACCACCGAGTCCCAATACTGCATGTGTGTGGCGGGGCGCGGGCGGCGGCGATTAAACTTTAAATAAGTTTCACGAGCGCCACGTGCGACTAACGCGCCGCGTCACAACTCGTAAATCATCGCTAATGCGCTCGTCGCAACCCTTCCGCGCCCGCCCGGCGCCCCGCGCTCGGTCCCCGCGCCCCGCCGACATTTACATGAATCTACATATGTGTCAGTGGGCCCGCCTCGCGAAAGGGTTCCGGCGCCTCCCGGCTCGTATGTAAATCCTATGTAAAGTGGCACCGATTGTATTGTGTCGCTCTCACCGACTGCGAGGTGCTCCGTACAGGTGACGATACTTTCATGAAACGAGAAAATATTCATTGAGACGACTTCTAACTGTAACTGTTAGGTATAGGTTAGTTGAAACCAAGTGATTAATATGGATGTATGACTGTATGTAACAAGTGCCGGGCAATTTGATTTTACTTACCAAGATTTTTCTGTCACAGATTGTCCGAAAGACACTTGGCATATTGATACAAAATGAAAAATAAGGGTTTTTAAATTGAAAATGATTATTTACTCTGCCCTAAATGGCTTGTTCCAATATAATTACGTTTATTTCAAGTTAGCTTTGTTTACTCGTACTGTTGTCAAGTTAGTCTATTTGTAGTGACTCTACCGCCGGCTCGGAAGGCAGGCTTTTGCTGAAAAACTGGTGATATAAAATGCTTGCGCAAAAGTTATCAGAAGAGCGACTGAATTTGTCCACGTTCGTTCTCCACTTTCGCGCCAGACTAAGCTTTATTGTACCTGTGAAGTATATTTACTTGTAAATATACTGAGTAGTGTTATCCTTTAACTGACTGGATTATTAATATATATTAGTTTTGGAATGACGCTTATATAAACAAACAGCCAAAAACACGAATTTTAAGAGCAGATTATGCACTTTGTTCATCCTACAGCCGTTTAACGAAGCGCTCCCGTGTACAAATCGCTTAAAATAAATTAAGTCAGTTGCAAAAACTTGAGTTAATTTGAATAGAACCAGCCCTTGGAGTTGTTCCTTCTTTTGAAATATAAATTTGAATGTTGGAATTCGCCCTCAAGAAATGCGAATAACGTCGCACAGCACCGGCGCGGCACCGGGGCGGCACCGGTCCGGCGACGGCAAACAAGACGTTAGTAATTTCATTGCGATACATATTCGATGAGCGCCGCCGGGAAGGTCAAGTTGATTAGTTCCTCGCGGCGGATGTTTGCTCGCTGCTTTTGTTTGTCTGCTGCCGGTCCCCTGCCGCTCCCCTGCGCTGTACATAACCGTATTTACAGCGCGACAATGCCCCGGCGCAACTCCGCGCCGGATTACAATAATAATATTTTAAAAAGTAAATTTAGGGAGTTTAAACCGCCGGAGAAGGGTTGTCCCCCTCCCCCCGCCCCGGCACGCGCTGCTAACGAGACGCCGGCACGCGCAACCCTTTCCACGCGAATCTAAATGCAAATAGGCAGCGCTAATCCAAACGATCGGCCCCGCCCCGCGCCCCGCGCCTCGAGCCACTAATGCAATCGATAGCCGCTCGCACTGCAGCCGATACATGCTGAGGAGCAAGCACAGCTACACAGTCGCACAGTCACAATAATAATAGTATGCCGCAGACCGTTAAACTATTAATACGAAGTTGAATCAATCTTTGGATCGTTTTATTTGTAAATGACATGACACGCTCTACTTACAGTACCTGCTCGTAGTTATTTTCTGATTAGTTCCTCTGAGCCGATGCTAGATGTGAACCAATTGAATAAAGTGATAATATTAATTTACGCTTAGCAATAACTTGTATTGAACTGTTTGTTTACAACACAACAATGTATTGTGATTGTGCCTTACAGTCACAGGCCTCTAAATGCTAGCCCGCATCACAGCCCGCACCGCACGAACTCATCAATATATATTATTTAAAAGTTAGGAATATCAATAGGTATAAAATGATCAGATCTTAAAATCGAGTAGTGTTTTCTGTGAGCAACCGTAATTGTAAATTTGATTGCATAGAACCTTTTCGTAAGACAGTCAGCCACGTCCTAAATTGACCGATCATATAAAGCTCTAGAGAGAACATAGTGTAACATAATTAGCTCATGACATCGCAGTGTTTTTGTATCAACACGAAAAGTCATAAAATAACTGGACAAATACAAACCTATAATGACATTTTTTCACAATTGAATCATTTTATTTGCAATGCGATTGCGTTGACACGATCGACTGCATTTACTTGCAAAGGAGGTCCTAGATTTGATTCCCATCTCAGATCAATTTCGGATGCTATATTTTCTAAATTGACTCAGGTCTAGACGGTAGGTTTCGACCGTGACTAGTTATCACCTTACTGACAGAGATGTACCGTTAAGCGATGTAGTGGTCCTGTACCCTATGGGCTCAGAAGCATATTAGTAAAAAAGGATCAGTATTCATATCTGCTTTAATAACTATTATATTAACGAATAAACGTTCGTGAGGCGGCAGCGGGTGGCGGGCTCCCAGGTGGGACAGCGCCGCGACTCTCCGGGGACGGAGTGCGATGCCTCGTCAACAATAACACAGATAAGCGGCAGATTTGACTTACATCGAGGACAAGTAGAGAGTCGTTCATGCGAGCTAGTTGCCCTTCGATCTGTTTAAATTATGTACATAGAGCGATGTCGCGCTAGTTAATAAATCGGGGTCGAGATTGAGCGGGGCGGAGGGCCGGTAGGGTGCGGGGGCGGGGTGGGAAGGGTTGAAACACTTGTAGCGACATCATTGCCCCTAATCACATTCACGTGCGCGACCCTGGGATTTGAATTATAACGCGGAGTGGCCCGCTCAACGCCCGCTCTGCGTCTGCTCACACCTGAAATCAAAATTTTTCTTTATTCCATTGCATTGAATTTCAAATTCATCAGTTTTGCAGGAATTCAAGACGCCAATGCGCGTATTTTTTACTATTACGAAACAGAAATGAATCAAAATTTAAACGCACTCAAGTAAACTTAGTTTTACGCTTGTCGACATAAAAAGTAATGAACTCGTTATAAAAAATAAACGATCCAACTGCGCATTAATAGCGAGCGTCGTAATGTGAACCAGTTTCATTAGTGTGTGCAACCCTCGCCCGCGTGCGGCCCGGCGTAGCGGCGTAGCGCGGCGCAGGGCGGCGTAGGCGATCGCTACGCGCGTAGCAGCGCGCAAACTATTCATAGTATTCATAGCATTCGGCGCTTACGTAAACAGTTGGAGAGCGCGAGATGGCGAGCCCGGCGAGGATATTGCGGCGGCCGGCGAATCTCTTATTCAAAGTAGCAATATGCGGCGCCTAAACAAACACGCGCCGTTTGATCGCCGCGCATTACCATCACAAAGTGGCGAATTTAAAACCCATTACCCGCGCACCGGACGCTTCAAACGGAATAAAACATACAGTAACGAGGAAGCGAAATTCGAAAAGAACCTGAGGTTAAGTTTTTTCAAAGCGAACCGGCTGGTGAATCTCGAAGAGTGTTCTCTACTAACTCTCAGTTTAGTACCTCATTAGTTGGATGTAGTGGTCTTGCGCGACATTCGTCTAGAGCTCTAGAGCGTACGCGCTTCAGTAGTGAGATTACCGAGTTGCGTCAGAAACTCAACCGTCTCAACCGATTCGAGGTTTTTTTGTATCGAACCCGATATCGGAATTCGCGCATCGGTTAGCCGAACCCGTCGCTCCCCTTTCCTAAAAAAATTAAACAGCTTTTAACGCGCGTCACGATCGAAAAAAATTCATCTCAGGTAATCGAAATAATGGCGAGCCGCGCGAAAAAAATTCACTAAGGGCGGAAAAAGAAACGGATTCGTACAAAAAAGTAGAAATATTTAATTCGGCGGGGCCGGGGCGCGGCGCCGGCTCAGTCGCGCGCTGTCCGCCGCCGCGAGCGCTACTCCGCGAGCACATAGAGCACTCAGCGCCGAGCACACAGCACTGAGTACGGAACACGCAGCAGACATGGTGCTGACCGCGTGCGTGCGCGCGTCCGCGCGAACCTTCTGCGCCTCCTACCGTGAGTACCGGTGACACCTCCCCGCGTGCTACTGCTTACTTGTCACTTGACGTTATTGTTATTTGTACTAATTTATTCTTTTTACGTTTGTCTCGTGAGTTTTTTGCGATAAATAATATGCAAATTTACTCCATCCTACCCTTTGAATCCAAACATTTTAAAGATACTTGTTATTAGGTCATGTGTGGTTAATACTTTTGTTTATCTTTTACTTTTTGTCAATCTTTTAAAACCGACTTCTAAAAAAGGAGGTTATCAATTTGACCCGTAGGTATGTATGTAATATTTCCAGAACTGCCCAGTTTTTGCATATGTTAGTCATATCAGCGTCTGAACAAATGTGCTAAATTTCAAAAGTGTACGAGTATGATTTTATGTCTGTGTTCGCAAATCTCCAGAACTACAAGTCCGATATAAGTAATTTTTTTGTTGTACTAGGTATTGTTTCAAATAGGCAAGTTTCATCAAATTCGGTTCAGTAGTTTTTGAGATAAATATTTTTTTTATGTATGTCCACGCATAACTTGACACATAATAGTCCGATTTTGAAAATTCTTTTTTATTAGAGAAATTATTAGCAAGAAAATTGAAACGACTGATTATTCCTTTTTTATTAGAAAGAGCACACTTCCAATATGGTTCCATAGTCATCATATTAGGATCTGAAATTTTTACTTTTTTCTGTGTGTCGGTAGTTTTTTGGCTACAAATGCCGTATAATGTACTGTAATAGTGTAGTATGAGTAAGTTACGTGTCCTAAATGACGAAAAATTTTTACTTTTTAGTTTGTTTTAAAGTCGGTTCAATTTTTTATTAATTTTTTTTAAGTTTACACTTGTGTATCGATCAAGATCAAATAAATTTAATCTTTTTTCTACATATAGGGTAGGATGAGGTCAGGTTAAGCTTTCAAATGGCATCACGTAAGATAGACCCGTCATTGTATTCAGATGATTCGCGTTCAGTAATTAAGTTGGTCGTTTTACTAATTTCATAATAGTAACTTTTATTCGTAAATATGAAATATAATACATGTACAATGTAACGTTTTGTAGTCTCAGTGGTCAGCGATGCTACGGATGACGAGGTCTCGGGTTCAGATCACACTAAGCTTATTGAGTTGCGTGTTAACAAATCTATGTAGTGCTGCGTGCGTGTCTGTGTATTTGTGTGAAATATTACTGACCGATTTCAGAAAATAACGACTGACCTCGCTTGTCTTTGACTCATTTCCAGAAGTCAAGCTTCGAAATATTTTTATATGACTCAATACACAAATATCTCTGGTAAAATAATAAAGGTACCTCAATATACAATGTGTAATGTAACAGTACACACACATACGAGCACACACCGACTCCGCTCGTGACAACTTCTGTTTTTCCTGACAACTTTTTCCTTCATCTTGCTCATGACGCAACTTGTATGTCACTTTAAAATTCACTTGTCCACTTGAGACCGTAGACACCTTATTCAAACGTCTTATACTAAGACAGCGCGAATAGAACAGAAAGTTATTTCAAATCAGTTTTTCTGCTACTTTTCTTTTAATAAACCTAATTTTTAAGTAACGAAAAAACGGAGGATGTTCTTAATTCGACGCTTATATTTTATTATATATATATCTGATTTTGATAATTTTTTTTATTAGAAAAGTTGTACTTCAAAATAGTCTCATAGTTATCATTTTAGGATCTAATGATGGGATCCTCGTAAATTTTTAATAAAAAATAAAACCGACTGCACAAAAAATTTAAAAAATAATTACGTCTTAGCTATTTTAATTTACCTACTTAGTTAACTTTCTACTGTAAGGACGTTAGGTATCTAAAACCCAGAAAGTGTTTCGCATCTTTGTAAATAATAAACTTTCCTTAAACTTGGACGGAGTCAGTTTCATTTTTTTTAACAATTTTACGGAAATTGTTTTTAGCGTATTACTGACACATTTCCCCGCCACGATTACAAACGAAATGGCTGAACGGATTTTGCTACAAGTAACGTGTTTTTGAATTTGGCAAGATTTGAAAGTAACATAGCTATATAAATTTCCAAAATTTGATTTCTGTTAACGATAGGGATTAAATGAGCGATGTATGCATTTTTTTTTGAAAATAATGTTTTATGGGTTATGAAAAGAAATTGTAAAAAGAAAAATTTTCATTAATTAAATAACAAATTATGTTTAAATTACTATTTTAACAAGAAATGACAAAAAGTAGCAATCTGATAAGCGTATACACTTATTACCAAAATTAAAACTAAAAAGTCTCAAATAAAATTATTATTATAAAAACAAAAACCTCGCTGCTTGTTTTTCTCTTTTCAGTTCATTACTTCTAAGCAGTTGGGTTTTTGTTTTTATAATAATAATTTTATTTATTATTTTTTTTTAACAATTTTATTGCAATTGCAGTTAGATTGACCCAACATGGGCACACTACGGTTTTTGTGAAAACTAGACAAATTAATTTTAGATAATTAGGTGACGTACCTTTCCATTTACGTTTCCATCTAGATATGCTTAAGTAAATTAAAGCAACTAAATGACACAGTTATTTTTTACTTTTTTGAGTCGGTTATATTTTTATTTAAAAAATTTTATTTCTTACTTTTAAGTGATTTATCGCCACGTATCGTACTCGTACTATACTGTCATAGTATATTATACGGCACTAGTAGCCAAAAAGCTACCGATACCGAGACAAAAACTAAAATCGCTGTAGGCGTGACTCCAAAATTTGAAGAGTTCCTTCAATTTCCCCAGGATATCATCATCAGATCCTAACATGATGACAATGGGACCACCTTGGAAGTATGCCCTTAACATACATATACATCATACATAAAAAAAAAATATACGTGTCGAATTGAGAACCTCTTCCTGTTTTTTCGTCGGTTTAAAAAGTATGAAGCTGTTTTTTCTCGCTATATGTTTTTTGAATATCACTCAAAGGTAAATTAGGTAACACGTAATAACGGCCTAAAACGGCTCTAGTCGGGTTCCGCAGTGAGCCCGCGATATTTTATGTCGAACACATCTGAAGCACATCGCGACCCCCAATCGTCCTGGGAGTTCAAAAAAATAGGTATCTAGTTATCTTGTAGTATGGACAGTATGGATACAAGACATTTATTACTTAAACTTTTTAGTTTAAATTATGACGAATTGCAATATTATGCTAGATGGAGAACAAGTAGAAAGTGTTAGCGAATTTGTATACTTGAGTTCTAATTTACGAAAAATGTAACGTGCGAAAGTGATATTGAAATTGAGTGAATGCTGGGAATATGATATGGTATGGAATATAGAACGCTCTTTATGAAAAAAAGTTCCCAAAAGGCAAGACTGACTGTGCAAAGAGGCGTGTTAGTGCCAGCACTTATGTATGGTAGTGAAAGTTGGGTATGGCAGAGGAAGTACGAAAGTAAAATAAATGCAGTAGAGATGAGAGCATTGAGGAGTATGAGTGGAGTAAAACTTATTGACAGAATAAATAATAGTGTACTAAAAAAGCATCGAGTAAATATATGACTAAAGTCGATAAAGGTATGTTCAGATTGTTTGGTCATGTTGAGAAAATAAATAAACGGAGACTTTCGAAAGCGATTTATAAGGCGGGAGTGAATTGGAATATTGGAAGGGAAAGACCAAGACGAACGTTCCTGAACCAAATCCAGGACATTATGGTGAAAGGCCAGGCCAAGAGTACCCTAAACCGACGTATTAATGAAATTTTAGGAAGCGAGGGAAATATGTATGATACGGTGACAAAAATAATGTCTTAGAGAATTTTCCTCTTGATTTTCAACTTCAAATTGGCAAATGATCGATGTTCTACGATAGTAATAAGCTCACATGTGGCATTGTTTTGTAATATTTGTTATTATTTGTGTCATATTATAATTTTTTACCTTATTATGTCTAAAACCAAATCAAAAAATATTATGACACTTGGAAGGGTGGTCTTAGATACAACACATTGCGAGAGCCACTCCGTCGAAGCAGGTAGATTGTTGTTTCCAGTTTTACATTGTTAGTTGGCTCTCTGTTTGAAGGTACATCTACTTATTTTGAGGGAAATTGAATAGTAATAGCGAAATTGAACAATAATGTTCATGGAAGAGGGCGTCGCGGAGCGCTGTAGACCTGAGACACACACGTCGCGCGGCCTTGTGCGCCTTATTATTATTATTATTTATGCAGCTTCCGCGCCGATCACTGATTTACATGACTCCAAGGCGCATGCAAACGAGCCCGCGCCTCGGCCCGCATGCGGCCGGCACATGTTGTGCCTGTGTCAGTGACTGGGAGCTGCCGCACGCAGCGTGCGCGTTCACGATGATCAGCACTGACTGCCGCCGACTGGCTCGTATGTCGACTCAGTGCTCGTGGAGTCCAATCAATTGTCACGCCTAACCCTAACCTACGTCACTAAGGTTACACATTTACACAGTTTCACATTCATCATACCTCACGAATGTTCGCGTATGGGGCCGTCGTGCGTGTGTGTGTGTGTGTGTGTATGTGTGTATCTAGTGATGCAAATCCTGATCGACGTGTAAATATTTTTTGCTCGTAACAAGTAATTTAAGAAGGTTTCGTAAAAGCAGAAGGATTTTTCAATAGGCCGCAAAAAACCGACAACTGCTAGTTTTTTAGCTATTAAAAAATATATCTCTTTTGCCCGTCCCCTCCCCCCGCACGCCGCAACCCTTGCAAAAAACCCGATGACGTTTCAATAAGCGAGAGCGACATACAATAGCTACTCTGTTAAAGCCTTTCCGTAGTTTGTCTGCTCGTATTTTTTGCAGCCCCGCCGCCCGCGCCCGCTCGCACCGCGCAGTGCAGTGCGATGCGAACCTTTACGTTATTAACGTTTCGGTTTATTTCCTGTTTATTAACCCACGACCTGAACACGTCCATGTTAATGTCAACTGACTGTAGCTCAGTCGGCGCCTCCGACCCTGCAGCGCTCGCCGATACACGTGCAGCGTCTCAGGAATTCACTATACTTTCAGCAGTGCGTAGATGTATTTAAATTAATATATTTGTTAAAACTATATCGTATAATTTATTCCTGAAAGCCGAGCCTCTCAACATCTTTGTTATTTAAAATATCATTCAGCTTTAATACATTGTGTAAACTTATGCATTGGCAGATCTAAAACTAAACTGAGCATCTAGTTGTAAAAGAGTATACTATATCCTAGCAATCCTACGAATTATTTTTGTACTTTTAGGAGGCGTTAACTAACTTGTGCGCGGTTCTAGGAAGACGATTGTTTAAATACTTTTTATGTTTATATATATTTATATTTTGTCTAACAAAGGTATATATTTTGTTTAACTAGGTTATTGTATATTTTATTATATTGATAGGCTACTGTAAGAACACTTATTTCTTGTCACGAAGGGACTCGCTTGGTCTTAGTTTGTATATAAATATCTAGCAGTTTCTATAAAGTTTTTTTCACTGCAAATGCAGTTGAGCTAAGTTTACCCGTTAGTGACTCTATGTGAGCACTCTACTGAAGTTTACAGTCGATGGTCACTCCCAAGAAGACTGTGGAACTCTCCATGTTTAATGATTATTATAATAGACTTATCTATTTTTTACGTTCGGAAATGAAAACTCAACACATTTATGTTTCTTTGTATTTAAGAGTAAATTATTTGCAGTAAACCAATGCGACACGTGCAATACGACACAGTTTCCATCGTCAAAGTTAGTTTTGATTCTATCGAGACGAGATATAGAAAAGGATTCAGAATTGAACCCTGTGGAACGCTCATTTTGAGAGATGAGCCAATTTACTTTATATCATTAATGCGTACCGTTTGAGTTTTATCACGAAAATAAGGGGCAATGAGTGAGTGCAACATAGTTTTATGGTCAACACTATCGAATGCGTTGGACAAATCACAGAATACGGCAATATCATTCTTAGATCTTTCCCAGACATTAAAGATATGGTTTAATAGTTTAGCACCTGCATCAGTTGTACTGCGTCCTATTGTGAAACCACATTGGTCGGAATAGTGGTATAACCAGATTATGCTCCCATCATCCAAGTTGATAACATTGATAAACTAAGTAATTCTAGGGTCAGAGCTCGGTCATGATAGTTCAAGGTCTTACAGCTGGATCCATGTTGGAGCACGAACACTCTAGAGCTAGCCAGGGTTACTAGAATATTGATCTCAGCTTTATATTTCAATTATATGTATTTAATAATTATTATTTTATGCTGCTGCCGCTGTCAAATACCAACTCAACACATTATCACTATTGTGCGATTTAATAAAAACTCAAGCGATGTTTATATATTCATTTCCAATGGTAATCCACGAGTGTCGGAGAAGCGTGCACGGTTTCCTGATCCCTTTCATTGGATTAATGAACTAAGCTCGTTAGCGGCTCCACTGTGGGCAATGTGGGCCTGCTCCCGGGCTCGCCCGCCGCTCACTACGGCAACGGCGCGAGTGCCGCTGCTACACACACGAGTCGGGTCTACAACCTAGTAGTAGTAGTAGAAATTGTAAAAATTTTAATCGTAACCAGAGACGTGTTCTGTTTCAGAGGAGTCGGGCGACCTGATCAAGTCTCCTTCGCCGCCGCCCAGCCACGGTGAGTGTCCCCGCCTTATCCATTAACATATTATATGAAACGATACCGTGTAGGTAGTATGTATTCAATCACGATACACAAGAGCCGCGTTCCATTGTGCATTGTGCTACGCTATTACAGTCGATGCGCCTGCGGCACCGCTCGCCCGAGGGTGCGGAGGGTGCGCGAAAGTGAACGGGTTGCGCGGCGCAGGGTGCAAGGGTGCAGGGGACGCACGCGCATCGCACGCGCGTCTCAAAAAAATAGCGCACCTTCACCCTTTGTCGTTCCACGAGAAAGTGATTTAGCACCTCGGCATTGTCGCCCCGCCGACACGCGTTCGGCGCTCGGCTCTCGGCGGAGCGCACCTTGAACGAAATGCTGTATTCACTATGAACGTAAAAAAAAAAGACACATTTGAAGAATGGTCCCGCACAGTTATTTCATTTAAGTATGTATTATTATAAGATTCCTTTTATATATGAGTAGGTACAAATTGTTTATTCTCTAATTGGCGTAATAGATAGTATAGGTACGGTATCAGTTACTAAATGATGTTATTTTAGTTCAGAATTTCGGATTTTTAGCTGCAACATGTTTCCGAACAACGAATTTTACATTATTATAGAGAAATTGCATCCGTGCAAAGCCGGCCACCCTAGTACTTGGGTACTTTATTAATTCCTTTTAATGGCGGCCAAGGCGATACTTATTATTCGAAACGATCCAATTTTGGCACAATCGTATGCCGATCTGTCGATAGCTGCAGACGCGGGGGCACGAGGGCACGCGAGGCACGTGGGGCACGGCTCATCTATACTAATATTATAAAGAGGAAGAGTTTGTGACTTTGTGATCTTGTGACGTTGTAAGGGGTAATCTCTGGATTTACTGAACCAATTTTCAAAAATATTTTACTGATAGAAAGCTACGTTATTGTAGAGTGTCATAGGCTATAAAAATTTCCAAAATTAATTACGCATCTTTACTTAAATTTGAATTATGTAATCAAAGTTGTAAAAAAATTGCTATTGACGATAGAACAAAACAATGTACTACAATATTAAAGAACGTATCAAAATCTGTAAAAAAAAGTTCGCAATAGCATGTACCCAACTCCTACGAATAACTCACAATAACTGCTTTTACAGTTTAAATTGTGGATTAAAATAATTAGTTTTTGTGAAGCTTATTTAGCCCATATGGCACTAATCTATATCTTTATAAATGTGTTTGTGAAAACGGAAATTTACTGTAGAATATTTGTGTCCTGTATACAGTTTAAACAAATATCTTCAAAGATATTAGCAAAATAAAAAGTGCGGTGCGCACCGCCCCGGTCGTTGCATGGCGATATAGGTAGTTTCATTCAATTCCTTATTTTCTCAACAACTCTTTGTCCTACTAAATGAACTAATTTCTTCAGTCTAGGTATTTCCCACTCAATTTTTTTTAGTTACATTTCTAATGAGGACCACCGTTTGATTATACGAAGTAATCGCATTGTTCTGATGAAATAACGTCAGAATGTCTAAAATAAAATCTCTACTATTTAGACATATATCTCAGACACGAGCGGCCCCTGTAAGCCGCATAGAGCATGCACGGCGTCTTGAGAATGAAAGAGCATATGGATAGCAAGCATCTGCTCCAGAGTATAGCACCAAAAGATCTCAATGACTAGATAACCACAGACAGAATATGTCGGACATACGTAATAATGAACTAGCACCGAACGTTCGCAGTGGCTTGCCAGCCAAAGAGCTATTACCTCTGCAGGACGTGTGAGAGAGTCTAGCACTAAAACGTCTCAGCATCAGGCTAACCATATGAATATGTCGAGCATACGTAATAGGGAATCTAGCACCGAACGTTCGCAGCGGCTTGCCAGTAAAAGTAGCGGCGAGCATGTAGGTACATCAACTAGACTTGCTATCGTCACCATGAATTTTATTTATCCCGAACTATCGACCTGAAGTATTACGCGGTACAAACGGGTCGGGACAAAAATATTTCTAACGCGGAACGGGGTCCGCGGGCACTGCTAGTTGATTATACATTCGGTAGAGAGGAGCGCAATGTGACAGTGAAGCGAAGCGAAAGCGAAACGCTGGCTCGGCTCGTGAACACGTTAGCATGCCGTATCCGGACGTCGGCCGGCGGTGGCGCACCGAGTGCCGTATGCCGTATGGTCTGCAAAGTGCGCAATAATTGAGCGCGGTCTCCCGGGCGCAGGGGGGCCCGGCCGGTCTCCGAGGAGCGCCCGAGCGGCGAGCAACCATAAATTCACCGCGCGACTGATTTACTACCCGGGAGCCGCGAGGCGCAGCCGACTCCGTCGAGCGTTTAATGCGAAAATTCACCCAATCTAAACTTTTCCCGCGCCAGACGGCACGTTTTTATCGCTAATCGATTGGAACTGTTTTTCGCGACACCTCCAGCCGATGTAATGATCTCTACGCGCGCCTGTTTCAGACGGCTCGGCGAGCGGCGAGGGCGAGGCGAGCGGCGACGAGCGCGCGTCCCCGGGCGAGCGGCGAGCGCGCGCGCCGCACGCCGCGCCGCACCCCGCCGCCTCCGCTGTGCTGGTGAGCCTGCTGCGCGCCGCCGCCGCTCCTGCGTCTGGCGACACTCGCTCACCGTCTGGCTTGTTGCAGAGCGCGGCGGGCGCGGGCAGCGCGCTGGCGCAGCTGCAGCATCTGCTGCTGACGCAGCACGGCGCGCACTCGCTGCTGCTGCACACTCAGGTACTATGCTCGCTCTATACATTTGCTTAAGTCAATTAAAACAACTGAATGACGCTATTATGTTTTACTTTCTCGTCCGTTTTGAACGTCGTCCGTCTCTTTTATTTTTTTGGAAAGTATCATCTTTTGTGTTAGAAAGGATAATACTGTAAAGGGTTGGGTGTTTGATCTTCGTTTAATCATTTGACTTAATGTTATAAATCATAACAGTTTATTTGTTTGTTTATTCGGGCTAATTTGTGAATTCTGTCTTATCATAAATTTTGTTTTATATTTATGATAGCTATATCCTTTCAAAGTATAAAATTGTTTTTACCTAGACACAACCAAAATAAAATAGCATTTGAGTCGCATGTGTTAACATTCTCTTCACCCATAATAATAATCTTTATTTTATTCAAAATCTCTTACAATATTACTTAAAAACGACCCTGGACCCCCAAACTAGTATCCCATGACACGGGACTGTAAGATCCTTGATCCTGTTGTCTACAATCATTAACCGTTAAAATAAAATTTATAACCCTACGTATATAAAATTATTATTATAAAAACAAAACTCGACTGTTTGGAAGTAATGAACTGAAAAGAGAAAAACGAGGATCACCGTATCTAAATAAAATTCTAGATAGATACTTCATGAGCAGTCGAGTTTCTTGTTTTTACAATAGTAATTTCATTTCAGACCTTTTAGTTTGTGGTCCGCGGATGCCACTACAGAAATAAAAAAATAACAAAACACACTGAAAAGTAAAAAATAAATGCGTCATTTAGTTACTTTAATTTACTTAACTATATCTATGAAGTCGGTGCCATCTGTAAGCTTTCTTTTTTAAAGACGATACCTAATTCACACAGTATTTTGCTACTTTGTTGAATAATCTTTCCTTAAAATTGGATGGCACCGAGTTTATAGATATGGTTAAGTAAATGAAAGTAATTAAATGACGCATTAATTCTTTACTTTTCAATGTGTTTTGAAGTCAGTTTAATTTTTTATTAAAATTTTTTTTTACTTGTAAGCTTCAAAAAACTTGACATCAGAGAAATCGATTGACGTAATCATGAAAATCGGTCCAGGCGTTTGGTCAATTTTTAAATACCTACCTATACAACAATACCCCATTTGTGCTTCAAAGGAACGTACAAACATATCTACATACGACGTGACGATCATAGGCTGATCGTACGAGTATGTACGTAGGCTGATCGTCACGCACAGAAAAAAAATTGTTCAGAATAATGTCCCGAAACAAATACCACCAAGCCCAAAGGCACCAAAATGGTTAAGGTAGGGCCGTGGTCGAGCATCAAAATCGGTTCAATGGTTTAGGAGCTAGGATGGGTCATTCAAACATACATACATAAGTACATACATACATACATACATACATACATACACACATATATACATACATACATACATATATACATACAAACATACGTGTTTATATATACATACATACGTGTTTTTTCAAAAAAAATAAATTAGTTCACTTTTGAATTTACAAGTTGACACTCAAAATAAAAATCATTTATTTCAAGCTGTTTAACAAGGACTTACGTCAAGTATGTCAGTGTGACTCTACAATTCGGAAGGCAGATCCAGCTGAAAAGAGCCCGCAACAAACTTAGTAGTTGTACTCAGAACTAACTATAGATGAATATCAAAGCATTTCATGACTTTACTGTGCGGGTGAGGGGCACGTCTGCTCTTCTCCGCTCGCGTCACTAGAGCCCGCTCCATGTGCAGGTGCAGCAGGCAGTGGCGCAGGCGGCCGCGCAGCAGCTGCAGCAGCTGCAGGCGCGCGCCGGCGCCCCGCAGCACGCCCCGGACGCGCGCTCGCCCTCGCCGCGCGGCAGCCCGCCCGGCGCCGCCGCCTTTCTCACGCCGCACACGCCGGGCCCGGGCCGCGCGCGCTCGCCGCACGCGCACGCGCACTCACACCCACACGCGCTGCACGCGCACTCGCCGCTGGGCGCCGCGCGCGCAGCGCACTCACCGCTGCATGCGCACGCGCACAAACCGCGCGCGCTCGACCCAGCCGACGACACGGCCGACCTGGAGGAGCTCGAGCACTTCGCCAAGACCTTCAAGCAGCGCCGCATCAAGCTGGGTGAGCGACCACCCGACCCGACCCGATCCCCGGCCCGAGCCCGACCCTACCCGACCGACCACACTGACCGCGCTTTCCGTTGCAGGCTTCACGCAGGGCGACGTGGGGCTGGCGATGGGCAAGCTGTACGGCAACGACTTCTCGCAGACCACCATCTCGCGCTTCGAGGCCCTAAACCTGAGCTTCAAGAACATGTGCAAGCTGAAGCCGCTGCTGCAGAAATGGCTGGAGGACGCCGACTCGTCGCTGAGCGGCGGCGGCGCGGGTGGCGCGGGTGGCGGCGCGGCGCTGGCCGAGGCGGTGGGGCGGCGCCGCAAGAAGCGCACCAGCATCGAGAGCGGCGTGCGCGTGGCACTTGAGAAGGCCTTCCTGCGCAACCCCAAGCCCACCAGCGAGGAGATCGCGGCGCTAGCCGACTCGCTATGCATGGAGAAGGAGGTGGTGCGCGTGTGGTTCTGCAACCGCCGACAGAAGGTGAGTACGGAGCGTCGCCCGAACCGAAACTATCCTCCATGACGTAATAAAATGCGCCTCTTGTTTTATTGTAATAATAAAACATAAATTAAAAGCAAAAAACTTTTTTAAAAGAAGCTTTTATTTAAATGCTCTCAGAAGAAAATAAATTTTTCCTTAAATATTTTAACTACGAACTTGTAACCTCATTATATACAATTTATATGATCTTAAAAGCTTGTCCTGTGGCTTAATTGTCTATCAGTATTTAATTAAAATGACATTGAAAATATAATAAAATTAACAAAGTCATTTACATAATTGAATTAGTACTAGTTTATAGCGCGACAAGCTTGTATGATCATATAAATTGTATATAATGAGGTTATAATTTGATAGTTAAAATTTTTAACGAAAAAATTATTTTCTTCTTTTTAGAGAGTTTAAATAAAAGCTTTTAAAAAAGTTTTTTGCTTTTAATTTATTTTTTAGTTATCGCTGGCTAGGTTTCTCAGACTGTTTATCTCATTCAACGCATCATTGTTGCGGTTAATTTCGGACAGTCCAATAAGACCTCCTAATGTTTTTACCCTACTTAAGGCCAAATATGCTTAACCAGCAGCAAAGACCTTCGAATCTAAGTAAAAACGGTGTAGTTGACAGAGCTACCGTGCATTTTGTATACTGCACAAGCTCAACATAATACAATTGGCAGCATTCGTCGTTTCGAAGTTTCGTGACTATATTTAGCTGAAAAGTGCACAGACTTGAGCTAAATTAAGTGAATTTCGTCTTTACCAGTCTATGCCGACGGATGGTGTATCAGTGTCATACATTTGTGCTCTTCGGAAGCAGGGCCATATAATTTCTGTAATATGTCCAATGGCATCATTCACCAGATATTAGGAGACATCTACATTTTAACACTAGAAAGTCGGGAAAATCTATCTACCTACAAAGACGGCAACCGGTCAAATGACTCCTCCATTATTTTTATTTTTTATTTTATTTTAACTGTTAAAACTGGTAACTGTAGTAATAAAACAGGGTTTCATGTATGATTATTTATTATATTTATAGACATATTTTACATTTAAACATTTTGTTTACATTACAAATGCCACAAAGTGGCTTTTTACAAATGTCGCAGACTTTATTAGTTTTATTTTTGCACTTTTGTACATAACATTCCCGCCTTTTCCGAGTTTCCGGATTTTGAATAGAAGATCGAGAAGTAGATGGTGTAGACTCTTTAGGCAATTCTTGGGTTCCAGAAAGTTCGGCATCGATTTTTACTTTGCCGCAAAGTTCACTAGCTAAACTCAGTATCAAATTTCTTCTTTTTATGTTGATACCTGACATTTTTTTATACAAAATGAAAGAATTTACCCCTGCTAGGTCTAGTATATTGAAAAAAACCTGTACGGGCCACCTTCGAGATGCCGCTTTGACACTATTTTTTTGCCATCTGGTCAGCCACATCCACGCCATACTTGGTAGCATTGTAAAAAGTCACAGTTTCTGGTTTTTTCTTAGGGTGATTGAAGTCTATTTCAACATTATTATGTAACGTGCTAAGCAATAACACGTTTTTGTTTCGTTTTCCTTGATAAATTGTGAGTGTACATCTATCAGATTTCAGGATTTTTGTTTCAAACAAAGTCATATGAAGTGATTTGACGTAAGGTGGAATCTCTCGTCGTGTCCTGTTCATAGTTCCTACAATGGTTGTGCGTTTTGCGAGCAAGTTATTTGCCAATTTTACCGATGTAAAGAAGTTGTCAGTTGTTATATTTCGGCCAATATTTGCAAAAGGTTCCACAAGACGCATAACAACGGATTCACCAAGGCTTTGGTTTTGTGACCTGCTTTCATCCTTTCCTAAATAAGGAAAGCCGTTGAGTACAAACTTCGAATCCACATCGACACAAAGCCAAAATTTTATTCCAAACTTATCAGGTTTGTTAGCAATGTATTGAAGAAACCTGCATCTAACCTTAGTAGAAAAGAGTTGTTCTTCTACAGTAATATTTTCTCCTGGTTTGTAGCAAGATAAGCAGTTCTCAATAAATTTCTTCCAAACGTCTGATATAAGTGCAAATTTGTCTTGTTGAAGTCGTGAACTTCTTTCAGATCTGTGATCGAATCACAAAAACTTCATAATTTCTTTGCATCTGTCACGAGGCATAACACTTGAAAAAAAATTTACTCCCCAAGTTTTACTCCATAGCTCATTTACTGGAATATTTTTTGCACCGTAGGCACCTCGAGCATAGCAAATACCGATAAAACTTTCCAGCTGTTCCAAAGTTAGTATCCGATTGTTGTGGCCTAGTTGCCTATTAGCTTCTTCTTGAGTACATTTCTGAATATGTCTCAATATAGATTCATCAATCACAAGCCTCCACGAATCCAATATACTTCCAGTGAAATTTCTTCTTGCATATGAAGTAGGCCCTGCTTGCTCAGTTATTATATTGTGCCGTGCTCGGCGACCACTTTGAGTTGACTCCACTTGAAGTGACCAAGACGTACCGTCGGTAGCGGTGATAAGACCTTGAAGCTCAGAATCATCTGAACTATGACTCCTGCCCCGGCCTCGACCACGGCCTCGACCACGAGCACCGCCACGACCATGGCCACGAGAACTCGAACTGTGAACGTTTTGTAAAGTTGCAAGAGGTACCTGATCTTCCAGGTCACTTTCTTCCGAAGAGGAACTCGAACTGAATTGTGGTACCGCACAATCATCATCACTATCGCGTTTTGCACTCTCAGAGCCACAATCCGATTCATCTTCACGAATATTTTGCAAGATTGAAAGTATTTCTTTATCCTGAAGCCTTCGAGACATTTTTCACAAATGACTTACAATAATTTCGACTAAATTCACGGGCAGTCGAAACAATACTAACTTTTTTGACTTACAAACCACAAACAACTGATAAGCGTACCTAATTTATGTTCTACCCTCTCATATAACAATTGTAAACATTTATCGGATCTCAGCCGTCAAATGACTGCCGCCGTCTTTGTCGGTATATCAAGATTTTAAATAATAAACAAAATAGATGTGAGTTATTTTTATACATAGTTCCACTTAACTACTAATATTATTAAAAGTCACAAAATTTCAATACGTTAAGTCAAATGGTTTTTCAGTTAATCAACATTTAAATTAAAATTGCAGTCAAATGACTGCTCCCGTCTTTCTAGTGTTAATGCAACATCACCTTGGTCCTGTGACTACTCCTAGCTCCTTAGGTAGCCCTTCTACCTTGTTTATATCGGATGATATGATATAATATTATTTACATCTAAGTTGACAGTATTTCGAGTACAACCTAGTTGTATCTAAATAATTTGTTAAAACACAGAAAGTTCTATATCTGCTAAAATATAAAAGATAGATATATGGTGTCGTGGACTTTTTTGTAGGACTTTTTAAGATATATAAAGTTTTGATACATTGTTTTCAAATTATACCCAATAGTTACGGCAGCGCATGCAGATACACCCGAGTTAACATATTTTTCGGTCCGTCAAAAACTTCGATAATTTGGCTAATGTATATAACACGAATATAAAATTGATTTTATAACACTTTTTAATAATATAATTTTCTACTGGCGACAGAACCAAATCAGTAGTTTCGAAGATTGACTCCAACAGATCCATTTACAAACATATAAACTTACAGAGTTAGAAACTAACAAACTATACCTCTTTATAATATTAGTATAGATTTTAGAAATGCATTAAAATTACCTATTCTGCCATCTTGTATGGTCCGCCATATTGGATTTAGAATGATGTCATACACCATATCATGCATTGTCAACCAAAGTAAACGTGTATATAAAATTTCAGCTCAATCGGTTAAAGGTATCTACTTCAATATTGAACTCAAAGATTCCACCCAAACAAACATACTTACATTGCAAGTTAAACAAAAGCTTTTAATAGAGAAAGTACCACCAGCCTGTCTTTATTCAAACAATATTTGCGTTCGATATCTTTGGCGCTGAACACTGTAAATTGTAAAAAGTGGGAGGCAAAGATAATTGCGACGCATTATTAAAGAGGATTAAAAACTCATTACTGCCCGATAAAAGTTTCTTCTACAAAACAGCACCTTTGAGTGCACTGGAAGGCGAACCAGGTCGCCCCCTCTCACCCCTCGGTCGTTCACAGGAGAAGCGCATCAACCCGCCGGCGGGCGAGGCCGGCGGTGCGGCGTCGCCGGGCGCGGGCCCGCTGCTGCCGCTGCCGCACGCGCTGCCACACGCGCTGACGCACGCGCTGCCGCACGCGCTGCCGCACGCGCACCCGCACGCGCACGCGCACGCCGCGTTGCAGGCCGCCGCGCTGCAGCCGCTGGCGCTGCTGGCGCGCGCGCCGCGCGACTGACCGCAACATATCCTGTAAATAGCGACGCAAGTCGCGCAGACTCTTAGTGTACATAGCGTAGGTTACTAGTGCGAGCTGCGCGCGCCGCGCCCGCGCCCGCGTCCGCGCCCGCTGTCGCCGCGCTCGTCGACGAGTTCGGTCGCACGTTCGTCCGGACCCGCGGCGCGAAGCTAAGACATCTCGGCGAACGCTGACATACGCGGAGTCCGATATTGTAACGTTAGAGTCCTAAATGGACTGTTCCTACTAGGAAACGATTCGATGTGACAAGTACTAAAGCTCGCGCCTCGGGTCCCGCGGCCTGCGACCGGACCCGCGCCGCGCGGCCGTTGCGCGTGCATTGCGCAGGCGTCGCGCGGGCGTCGCGCTCGCGGCTGTAAGTTTATATAATTATAATGTGAATTTTATTTATGTGAGGCGCGCCGGCGCCCGGCCGCCGTGTACAGAACCCATATCACTTAGCGCAGAACGCGTACGTAAGGTGTATGTGTAGAACTATCTTTGTGTTACAATAAAACATGATAGATGACTTCCACTGACTTTCATTTACTCGCCCCTCCCGCGCCGCTCCGTCCACCGCTCCGCTCGCCGCTCCGCCCGCCGCTCCCTGGCGCTCCACGTGGCACGATCTGCGGGCAGCGGGTCTGATCGCCGCGATGGCAACACATGATATATGATTTTTTTCTTCAGCATATAACCTGATGTATCAGTCGTGCTCACCATTGCTAGGAGCCAGCACAAGCTCTTATGCTCTAGGTCAGGCTGAGCCAATTACATGGATGACTAGCTTAAATATGTCTATATAACTGTAACAAAAGTGTTTCATTTACTAATATATTTATTGATTAAGATATTCATCATTTACATTTGTTCATTATTTGCACTTGACTGCTCAATATTTCAACTCACTTTTTGTAACTGGTTCGTATAAAGTACAGCTCTGTCACAGTGCGTGCTCGAATGTCGACTGACCCCCTGTCGTGTGTCTATCAATGTCATATACTTGTGATTAATTTTTCACTTTTACCTTCATCTTTGGTAATTATTAAAATAAAAATAATTTAAATTTATTAATAATTTTAAATTAAACAGATTTACCATTCTAAATATTGTTTGAAAGTTAGAACGTTTCAATGAATCTTAACTTGTTTCACGCTAAAATTATAAATTCAAAGTAAAATTTGGTGCTCAGATTTCACTGCTAAACCTGAAAAAGGGAAAAGTGCGAAAAAAGGGTTGTAAGGTTTTAAAAGGGGTGATATAAAGTTGTATAAAAGTATCGTCATTACCATAATCAGCTAGCTTAAAACGTATTTTAAGGCAGTTCATTAGATATTAATAAATATGACAGTCAACGTTTTCAAAAATTGGGCTGAAGTAATAACTGATTCCACGCGGACACGAAGTCGCGGGCAAAAGCAACCTACCTATATATTTTGCACACTTTTGTTAATTGGTTTCCGTTTTACCGATTTGTTTATTCTGTGAATGAAGCATCTTAATGGATTTTATTTTGGTCATTATCATTAACACATTAATATTATGCGTGGTGGATACTAGCTCCACATCTCCTATTCTACGAGGAAAGTTGCTTTAATAGTCCGCTCAAATGAGCTGATAACAATTGTGGCAAATTAGTTACATAAAGTACGTCATGAGATGCCTCGTTGATAGAATAAACAAGGATTTTCTTCAGATCTGACAAGTAGGTGTCACTTCTATACATTTTTGAATCAGTTGTTTTAGTATTTGTGCCCCATCGGGTATATATCGGGATTTTTTGCTTTACCTATCGGAAAAGTATAAAATCATACTACTGTTATAGTGCGTGAGTGTGAATGTTTGTTACTTCTTCAAATTTAAACGATTTTAATAAAATTTGGTACAGAATTTGCTTGCACCCTAGATTAATACATAGACCACATTTTGCCTTGAAATTCTCATGGGATTTTCTTTAGAAAAATTTTTCGCGAAAAATAGGAGCAAAACGCACTGAAAAGTAAAAAATAATTGTGTCATTTACTTGGTTTAATTTACTTAAGCATATCTATGAAGGCGGTGCCAGCCAAGTTTAAGGAACATTTATTTTACGTAGTTTGTGTGTTCTAGGTAACGTCCTTAAAGTAGAAACCTTGGCTGGCACCGACTCCTAGATATGCTTAAGTAAATTAAACCAAGTAAATGACACAATTATTTTTTACTTTTTAGTGCGTTTTGAGTCGGTTCTATTTTTTGTTAAAAATTTTTATTTCGTACTTTTTAGAGATTTATCGCCACGTAACGTACTCGTACTATACTGTCATAGTATATTATACGGCACTAGTAGCCAAAAAGCTACCGATAACGAGACAAAAACTGAAATCGCTGTAAGCGTGGCTCCAAAATTCGAAGAGTTCCTTTAATTTCCCCAGGATATCATCATCAGATCCTAACATGGTGACAATGGTACCACCTTGGAAGTATGCCCTTTCTAATAAAAAAAGAATTATCAAAATCGGACAACTCTGTAAAAAGTTATGCGTGGTTATACATATAAAAAAAAAAAAAATATACGTGTCGAATTGAGAACCTCCTCCGTTTTTTTTCGTCGGTTAAAAATAAAAAACCCGACTTTATTCATCGTTACACTTCTGGACTGAATATGTTTATTCTTTTTTAGTTTTTATTCGAAATTATTTTTTAAGAAGTCAAATTTTTTGCGTAAAAAGTTTTTGTTTACATTAAATGTATACGGGACACATTAGCAATAGTAACAGCTCTTATACGACTCAAACGAAACTCACGGGAAACAATGCTCCTACATCTACACGCCTGTACCTCAGCATCATCATCATCATAGTTTTCAGCCGACGGACGTCCACTTTAGGAAATAGACTTTTCAAGGGACTTCCAAACACAACGACATCGACCCGCCTGTCGCCAGCGGCTCTCTGTGACCCGTTTGATGTTGTCAGTCCACCCGGTGGATGGTAGACTGATACTGCACTGTTCAATTGGGGTCGCCATTCACCTCACCTCTTTACGTAACACTTTCTAACGTTATATTAAGGTATAATGTTCTACGTTGTCTGAGCTTCTCTACAAACCCTGTATATAGGTTAAAGTCTTACTAGTAGTATCCAGACAGAATTTATAAAGAAATACCCGCGTAGTTCTCGTTCCCGTGGGAATTTCAGTATAAAATGTAGCCTATGTGTTATTCTGATGTATAAGCTATATTGTGGTAAAGTTTCATTCAAATCCATTCAGTAGTTTTTACGTGAAAGAGTAACAAACATCCATACAAACTTTCGCCTTTATAATAGTAATAGGATACGACGAAATGTTACCAGACACAGTGACGTGACTACAGTTTTTTTTTTGTTTAAAGAGTATGAAACCGCCACAGTTAGTTCAATATTGTAGTACTAGCAGTCGCCCGGGACTTCGTCCGCGTGAAAACCTCTTAGGTACCCTTCTAATTTTAAAGAAAGACTTTCATAAAAAGTGTGCTCTTTCCCCGCTACCCCTCACAATTTATTTTTTTATAGTTTCCCGTCAGCCAATATCCTCCGTCCCGTCCCGTGTACTAAAAAAAATCAACTTTTTTGTTAAACATTGTACGATGTTACAGTACATTAACATTAACAATATACATATATTTATAATGCTTAACAAATGCAATAATTTCGACCAAATTTGATTACCATAAAAACGGTTCTAGTGAGTTAATCTTAAAATATAGACATATACTGTCGTGGAGATTTTTTAGATCATTTCAAGAGGAATAATTGTTTGATATATATATTTTTGGTATCTTGAACCGTTTTCGCAGCGCACGCAACGGAAGCCCACAAGGATGAATAATTTTCCCCGTTTTTTTTACATTTTCCATTATTTCTTTGCTCCTAATAGTTGCAGCGTGATGTTACAGAGCCTAAAGGCTTCCTCGATAAATGGTCTATTCAACACAAAAAGAATTTTTCAATTGGAACCAGTAGTTCTTAAGATTAGCGTGTTCAAACAAACAAACAACTAACTCTTCAGCTTTATGATATTAGTATAGATGTGTTGAGTGTTGTTAACACATTTGCGTGCACTCAGTTGCGATGCGCCTAGCGCTTTGTACACATCCAATTGTAATCTACACGCATTGCTATTACATTTTACCAGGCGTCGGATGTACTATGCGGTTGAAATGCATTCATGGCAGTAATTGTTATGACACATTAAATTATTTCTTAGCAAAGAAAGCGCGCACACACACACACACTCACACAGCTGAGCATTATGGCATTTTAATATTACATTTATCTTATAAAATAGAGCTATTTCGATCAGATAGGAAGTTTAGTTTTTAGTAAGAAATATTAGTTATAAATAATTTTAGAAGATAAGTCACTGTTTAGTTGTAACTTGTCTTGGATACAATCTCTTGGCGAGACCGGTACTTGTTGGCGAAAACCCTGCGCGGTAACCACTGCACCGCCGGTGCCTGGTGCGCGATGACGTAAGCGAGCTCGATGTTTGCTGATCGTGCAGTGAGCGTCGACCCGCGACCCACTTGCCGCCGCGTGTGCCGAGGTGAGGTATACACCGCGCGCCGCAAACGGAGCGCCGACGGACAGTTGCCCAGTGCCCATGTATCGCATGTCGAAACATTTACATCATATTTAACCGACTAAAAAAACGGTCTAATGTACTGTCTTAGTATAGTAGATGTAGGTTACGTGTAAAAAGTAAGAAATAAAACTTTTTAGCAAAAAAATTGAGCCGACTCAAAACGCACTAAAAAGTAAAAAAAAACTGCGTCGTTTAGTTGCTTTAATTTACTTAAGCATATTTATGAGCTCGGTGCCAGCCAAGGTTTCTACTTTAAAGACGTTACCTAGAACCCACAAACTGCTTTACCACCTTAAATAAATGTTCCTTAAACTTGGCTGGCACCGACTTCAGAGATATGCTTGAGTAAATTAAAGCAATTAAATGAAGCAGTTATTTCTAACTTTTTAGTGCGTTTTGAGACGGTTCAATTTTTTTTGTAAAAAAATGTATTTATTCATAATAGTGATATAATACTAATGATATAGGTACCTACGTACTGAGTATTCTAACCGATTTTGATCTGAGCCGAACCGAGCCATAATAGAATGTCATAAAACGGTAAAAATAATAAAATGTAATATTACAATTATGATCATTCAATAGAAGCAGTGAAAAAGTGCTCCACGATTTAATCTACTGCCTACCAATAGGTGTTGACTGGTTCTACTGTCAGAACACATATGTATCTTACAGTATCTAAGATGTAAAAACTGAGATGAAGATGAAAAATATATGTATCCCATACTTTTCATCAACATAACTCTTCAATGAGGTTCAGCGACCTGATGATGATGCCTTCATTATTATTTCATAATCCGAAACCACAATTCGGATGCTGCTACGAGTACAGCATATCTTTTTGTAGTGAATTAAAATTATAATATCAGTGGTGAAGGGGGAAATGTTGACGAAGGTTGTTAAGCCAGTTACCGAAAACGTAGATAGAAAAGAGATTGTACGTATATATATTAAATCGTATTAATTAGTAGGCGTTTATAACGTACAAATCGTAGAAATACTGTTGTTGTATTATACCTACTTAGCACGTATAAATACATTACAGTAGTTAATCAATATTATGTACGAATAATATGTATGGGGATCGTATAATTAAAAGATAGGCCGGCTTGTATGAACCCTTCGCCACTGCTAGATATGAAGATCCGGCTACAGCCTATTACTAATACTAAAATAACACTAGGTATTTCCTCCATAACTACGTCCAACTCGCACGAACTTAGTAACGTTTTGCCAAAAACGAACGAAAGATGATCGACAATCTCCGGCGTTCTTTTTATATGTCACGACGAGTAAACGGGCGGGCAGCGCGCGCGCGGGGCGGCGGAGGCGCTAATGCGCGCGTGATATCACTGCTCGCTGCCGTTATCAGTGCGAGATTAGATACCGCCGCGAGCGCACCGTGCAGCGAGCGACCAGCGCGTGCAGTGAGAGCGCGCAGTGCCGAGCTGCAGCGAGCGAAGTGCAGTGCGGAGCGAGTAGCATGCGGAGCAAGGACCGACTCGACGAGCTGCGCCACGTGAGTGCCAGCGAGCGGCCAGCACCTGCACAACGTCGCTAGTGTTCTTGTTATTGTAGACTCGAAACACTCGACTTCGCCGAAGTTCTATGCGAGAGGCGCGGAACTTATCTGTTACCATCAACAAATCGACCCCGCCCGGCGGGTGCGGAGAACAATAACCGATAAGAACAAATAAACTCAACGCAAACAGGTTCCTCTCGCTCCGCCCACGTTGCTCATCGGCAGTGAGCGCCGAAGAGTACAATCGTCCGGCGCAAGCGGATCATCTCGCGCCGTGCGATTCTTAAATGTTTCCAAATTACAATCACAACGAAGAGGAAATGGGCACAACTAAATTAAAAAACCACGGGATTTTTTCCCTCGCAAACTTTTTGAATACCTAGCTGTTGTTCTTCACCATACTTGATTTGAGCAGCCGACGACGAACAATATGCCCTAAGAGAAATTATTGTTAGACGGCACTGAGAAGAGCGCCCTTCGAAAATGCTATTTGTTTCCCGAAATTGTCTAAAGAGCTCCGACACACGGGGAGGTCACTAGATCTGACACCCAATGAATTTATGTGATGAGTGGTGTTTCACTTATACTTAGTTGATGGTTACAGCGCGCGCGGCAGGCGGGGCTGGCGCTGGACGCGGCGCCGCAGCCCTGCGCGGCGCACCGCAGCGACATCGACGAGCTGTTTCGAGAGGTGAGCGACGCGCGGCGAGAGCAAGCGGCGCGCGACATCAGCTAATTAGCGTATTATTAATTGTTTGCACGCCGCGGCCGGAGTGCTAATTTGTGGACTCTACATTATATTGACCCTCGTTTATGTTAAACGTGTAGAGTTTCCTGTTGCACTGTGACGTTACTTGTAACCTGTAATTGAACATCGCTGTTGTCTGTCACCGCGTCGGCGCGCAGGAGTTGCTTCACCAGAACTTTTTAAAGCTAGATTTATAACTATTTTCTGTTATTGTCACTGAGTCAAGTAAAAGCATAGAAAACAAGCTCGGGTCGGAGAACGGTTTCCAGCAGTTCACACTTCTGCATTTTTGCTACGTCCGATTTTGAACCCAATGTTGTCCTCAGGTAGTTCTAGTGGGCCGTTAACATAGTCATAAAACTATTACTATCCTAATCCCACCAACTCACACTGGAGCAGCTAGGTGGGTTTAAGCTCCAGGTATTTCCCACCAGTCAGGGAATCAGGTTCTTCTAGCGGGCCATCCCTTTTCAACAAAAAAGAATCATTAAAATCGGTTCATAAACGACGAAAGTTACCCCCGAAGACACATAAAAACATTTCCCTCTATCTGACGCAGTCGGGTAAAAAAAAGTATGTAAGAACACTCCTCAGACTTTTTCCTATAAGAATATGTCATTATATCAGGGATCGGCCAAGCCGTTTGGAAGTTGTAGGAAAACATATATATAGGTACAGACGCACAGACAAACAGACAGACAACAAGAATTTATAGCATTCCGCAGAAATGCAAAAAATTTTACTATGAGACTTGACGAGATGGAAATAATAGCCAGATGAACGATAAAAGATATTGTACACGATACATAATAGACATGATTATTTCAAAAGAACTTAATCGCAGTACCTCCTACAAATACTAATCCAACCTCTCAATTCGTGGTGATGCACCGTGTGACGTCGCAGGTGGAGCCGGTGCGCGCCTGGATCCTGGACGTGGAGCGCAACACGCAGCTGGTGCGGCGCCTGCACGCCGACCCCGCCTACCACAGCGACCCGCGTGAGTGAGCTGCAGCGAACGCGGCGCGGTACCGCCCGCCAGCGCGCTGACCGCTGCGCAGTGTTGCAGGAGCAGCTGGACGCGCTGGTGACGGCGTCGCACGCGCTGGGGCTGAAGGTGTGCGGCGCGCTGCGGCAGCTGGAGGCGCGCGCGCGGTCGGCGCCGGGCGGAGGCGCGCGTGGCCGCATGGCGCGCCTGCAGTACGCCGCCACGCGCCGCCTGTTCGACGACGCGCTGGCGCGGCACCAGCGCGTGCTGCATGACCTGCACGACAAGCAGCACCGCCTGCTGCGGGAGCAGCTGCGCCTCAGTACGTACCATTGACGCACTTGTAACTGTTGTGGTAAATAATGATGCACGCTAAGATAAATAAATAGGATGAACTCTATATCCCTTTCGGTTCTTACATACGTACCTGGTCCAGAAGGCGGTAGTTCTTCAAACGGCTTGTACTTATTGTTAGGAGATTTCCCTCTGGTCGCCGCTTGACTGATGACTCAAAAGCCTCGCAAGCGGAGGTGTAGATTTTTATAAATGTTTTAATAGTGTTTTAATATATATATTTGTATATTATAATATATAACATTGTTAAAAATTAAAAAAGAAGTAAATAAAAATGAAAGTTGATTATAAAGTCTGTCGATAATATTTAGATTATACATAACGTTTTTTTTTTATAAATCTTTATTTTTGAGTCTTCATCACAAAGGGATGATGTCGCTCCGTGATGATGTTTACATATTACAATAAAAATATAGAATAAACTACTGACAGAAAATAAACACTTAAATCTAAAGTAAATACTGTTACACTGTCCAACATCTACACCTTGTTTCAGTATGGCTCGACGTTCAACTGCGTTTCGTTCACACTCCATTAAAACATGTTGAACATCCTCAATGACTCCACAAACTGGGCAGTTTGGGGAATCGGATATGCCCATTAAATGTGTAAATTTCTTGGATGGAATGTGACCAGAGCGCAGTCTGAATAGAGCGACTACATATTTTCTTTTCGTATTGTGATACCATGGGTAACGAAGAGGCTCACTCTGCATAGTCCGATACCAAATTCCTTTCGTCCGGGATCTTTCATCGAAGTACTCGTGCTATATTTGTCTACACATATCTTTCACATTGCCCAGTATATCAGATGGCAGGGACAAACAAGGGTAAGGTGTTCCATCATGAGCTGCTTGTCGGGTGGCAGAGTCTGCCGCTTCATTCCCTTTTAGTCCTACGTGAGATGGTATCCATTGCAAAACAATACCTTTACCATTTTCACGGAGTGTACTGTTAGTCTCCAAAATAAGTATGGCTACCGGGGTGCCTCGACTGTTCGAGGGAATCTGAGCCAAATGTTGGATACTGCTTTTGAGTCCGTGAAAATAACGAAACTTTGTTTATCAATACTAGTTATATGTAGTAGTGCCTCATAAAATAGCTATTAATTCCCCATTTATAATGGAGATATTTTCATTAATTTTAAATTTATGAAAAATGTTAATTTGTGGATCATAAAAAGCTGCTCCCATACATGTCTCATTTTTAGGTCCATCTGTATACAGGCAGTAATAAGAACTATCTATATGAAATATAAATTTCAAGCATGTCATTCTTAGATCAATATCAATAATCATTCTTTTGGGTTTATCTATTCCAATTATATTAGCGCAAATAACACCAGTGAGATCAAAATAGCTAGCCCACGTATTTAATTTGAATATATTACGTATAGCACTGGAATACATAGGTATATCTCTGTAGGTTCTAAATATATCTACTAACAAAGGATACATAACTTTACAGCTCCAACTATCACAAAAAATTACATATAAAGGTTGTACTCGTAATAGACTGTCGGCTCTGTTCGTCGTTTGTGAGTTGTCTGTGAGGAGTTGCTATCCCCCCATATAATGTTACTAACAACTGGTTGTGCTGCACGATACTTTTTCTGTTTAATATAATCGACATTATATTCTGTAATTAAATAATGGTGGTCTGACCATAACACTTCTTACTGTATATAATTACTAACAACAGTCGCCAAAGCAAAATTTGTAGCCAGCGTCGCGACCCACGAGCATCGCTAACAAAGCGCTAAGTGCACGACATGCCCTGGCCAACAACTTGAACAATTTGCGCAGACAATAGTTCCGATTCACAACTGTTTGTTCATTATGACTAAGATTCGAAGAAACGGTCGAGCGCGGGGTCAACGTCCGCCCGCGCGCAGGCGCGCTCACCGACTCACTGCACGGGGCCGACGCTGTGAACTTTCTAGACTAAGAAACTTCAAGTGAATGAAGGAACCAAATCGACGCGAACGACACCGCGCATGCAGCACGGCGCACTCCTGCGCAGCTTGTGCCAGAGCACTCGCGGCGCAGAGGATCGTTGCAACTCCTCAACATGGCAAATGTTTCATGTTTCAGCGAACATGACAATATCGGATGAGGAGTGCGAGCAGCTGCTGGAGTCCAACAACATCGCACTGTTCGTTGACAACGTAAGTACCGCACTCCGCCTGCCGGCGACAACGCAGTAGTAGCATATACCGCCGTGCGCGCAGGTGTGAGCGGAGACGGCGGCGGCTTGGCTGGCACTGCCTGCGCGACGCGGAGGCGAGGCGCGACGAGCTGGCGCGGGTGGAGCGCTCGCTGGTAGCATGTACCTACCGATGTGTGTATGTATGCGTGCGTGGTGCGCAGGTGCGCGCGGAGACGGCGGCGGCACGGCTGGCGCTGCGCGACGCGGAGGCGAGGCGAGAGGAGTTGGCGCGCGTGGAGCGCTCGCTGGCTGCCGTGCGCGATCTGTTCCTGCAGCTGGCGCACCTGATCGCGCAGCAGCAGGAGCAGCTCGACAGCGTAGAGTACTACGCGCTGCAGGCCAGCGGGCTGGTGGAGAGCGGGGGACACGAGCTGCTCAAGGGCACCGTCAGCCGCAGGAAGACCAGACAGGTGAGCCTCGCCCTTTATTTTACTGCGTACCTACCTAACCTTTTTTCATTTTTATTTATTTTACCATAGTAGGTAGGTACGTATAATGATTAATTGTCTAATTTAACACGCACAATAACAATTGTCTAATTTGTCACACAAAATAATAAAAAATAAAAATGCCTTCAAAATTCACTAAAAATTAAAAAATAATTGCGTCAGTTAGTTGCTTTAATTTTCTTAATCATTTCTATAAAGTAGGTGAAATCCAAGTGTAGGTAAAGTCTTTAAAATATAAAGCT
The DNA here is from genome assembly GCA_034621355.1 of Mycalesis mineus. Classification (NCBI taxonomy): domain Eukaryota; kingdom Metazoa; phylum Arthropoda; class Insecta; order Lepidoptera; family Nymphalidae; genus Mycalesis; species Mycalesis mineus. The sequence continues at coordinate 41,344 of CM067902.1, forward strand.
TGGGTGGCATCGAAAATAATGTAAAACTACCTACGTGTGCGTGTGAACTGTTATTAATGAAATTTATAACATATGTGTTAGTTTTTGTTTTCGGATTGGGTCTTCTTGTATAAATTGCATACCCTATGCCACAATAATTTTGATCTGCAAAGTAAACTTTACATTTATGAAAAATTAGGACATCTATTCGTTGCGCCAAATATTTTGGTTGATCAAATAAACTAAACATTATGTCTGTTGTTTTGTAATCCTTTCAAATTCTCTGATTCAAGAGATTACCTATTCAGTGTGGTCTGATACGAGAGGCGATATTGGCAGGGATGTCTCTATTAACGACCTCTCCTACAAATACAAGTTCGTTACTGAAGTTCATTATATACTAGTACGTGTTATATGTGTAGTATATCTGTGTGCTTGAAGGCTCCTAAGAGGATACTTTAATATCAAAACGGTGTGGTTTCCATGCCGTACAACTACCTCTGACGTTCTTTTGGGCGCAACGCACATAAAGCTCCCAAATATGTATTATTTTACCAAAATATTATTCAAACTTTAGAAGAACACCCAACCCCATACCATACACCGTCTCCTATGAACAGGAAGGTCTAGTCCAGTGCTGGGCTGTTTCTACAGGCTGACGAGAATGATACTGTAAACAATACACCTCCATATTTTTTTTAAAAGAAATTCTACTTTTAAAAAACACATTTTAGATAAACTGACTTTATCTAAAATGTTTTTACAACAATTGGACTTAATTCCCGTAACAAATAGAAACCTATTTCACATAATTATTATGAAAATAATACTTACCTACCTCTTAGTACCTATGTTCTCGTTACAGAAAAAGCTGGGTCTCATCGTATGTCTCGCGTCAGGTTTCCTCATAGTGTTGCTGGTGCTCGTGCTGAGCTGAGCCGCAGCCCGCTGCTGCCCCCCGCGCGCTGTCTCCGGCGCGGTGCTCTGCTGCCCCCGGCGCGCTGCCGCTGCTCACGCGCCGCGGAGCCGCTGAACACTTCAATGCATTTACTGTTGTAGTTAATTGACAATCACTAGAGTGAAACTACTTTGGATGCGAAAGTAACCAAGACGATGAGACTGTGCTTATTCGCTCGTTCGCCAACTTAGCTTGTAGTAATCATCTCGGCTTCCTGACACGTGTCGCACGTGTCGCACGTGCCTCCTCTCACACCGACCTCGTGCGGATGTTCTCCTCCGTTCAACTTAATGAATATTGTAGTACATTTTATTAGTAATAATTTGTTGTCGTTAATGCTTGCTTAATTTATTGTAATTAATACTATCTAGTCATTACAAACTAAATTAATTATTATCTATTGATAAATAAAAAAATAAGTCTTTTATTTCCAAATTCTTGCACATCCTGACTTCATCCGCGAAAAAAATATTGTAGCGTTTTATCCCCTTATTTATCTCTTGCCATGTTACATTTCAACGCTAATGAGAGGACCAATTTCTGTGAATAGATTTTTCCATATGAGATTGACATAACACACGACAGTTGGCGCTATATGGAGTTATAATTCAAATATGCCATTTTCTGACTGACTAGCTGTACCGACTGGGTACATTTTACTCCGCTAATGTCACGTGGTATGAGAGACACACTTTTAAAAGATTGATTGTGTCAGTTGGGAATGAATTAGAATTAAGAATGCATCCAACCAGATTTTGACACTAAGGATAAACAACTATTTTTTTCTCTTTCTTTTATTAAATGTTATTTAACACTAAATTAACCAATACACAAAAGTTATTAACTATTAGTTTATATTTATACCGCAATATTTACGGCTTAATTTTATTTCATTTCATACACTTGAAACGAGAACTAAGACAAACTTTCAACATTCATAGGGCGAGGGAATTGAAGAGAACGGACATCCAGAGGAGATGAAGAAGTTTAGAGCAACAGGGAAAGATGTAAACAAGAGCCTCCGTCTAAACGACATTGACACAGCTTGCGATCTTTGGCCAATTCTTGAACGACAGATGGTAGAAGAGGCCGATCTGTCAGCACTTGAGTGCTACGAGTAAACAAGTGTTAGGAATAGCTAACTAGAAGGGAATAATTAATCGGAACAATTTATTTACAAAGACGTCAAATATGATCAAAATGAAACATTCTTATGGTAATCACTTAATCAAATTGATTCTTACACTTGTTAATCAGCATGGCTGCACATGACTCGAAGGTGAATAATGATGATTTTCCACATGGGCACCTCTTATAGCCCGCCGCGCCATTTTTGTTCAAAGACTACCGTCCTTAGTATCTATTGTTTTTGTAGGGTGTCGAAATACTGCAAATATGGCCTCTCTATAGTCTACAGACTTTTCATGCAGCGTATATAATGCTGCTAACGCGGCCTCTCCTGACAGTGGGTCGTCCTCGACCCAGGCATCTCCGGAGACGAGACTGGGACCAGCGACACCAGTCACTGACGACTGCACCCGGAGCCGTACCATCAGCCTCTGCTATAGAGGCCTATAGAGCTCGTAGTGTGTGACACCTGCATTGAGGGAGTTCAATGCACATTCATCATCGTCACCGTCATCTGTGAAGATGATAAATGTGTGAACTAATTAACATACTGTGAAAGGTAAATCTTATATCTATAACATCCTTGTGATTATCAAATAATTTATTTTGATAAGGATTTAAGTTTAGTTGTATAAAAAATGACGTGAACGTAAGCATATGAATTAAATGATTTTTTAAAATATTATGTATGTATTTATGTTTGTGGAGGCATATCTCCGGAACTACAAGTCCTATTTAAGTAATTCTTTTTTTGTTGTACTAAGTATTATTCATCATAGGGTAAACTGCAAGTTTCATCAAAATCGGTTAAGTAAGTTTTGAGATAGGGAATTTTTATGTTTTTACGTTTCTGTTCACGTATCTCCGGAATCGCAAGTCCGATTTAAGCAAATTATTTTTTGTTGTACTAGGTATAGTTCAACTTAGGGAATAATGCAAGTTTCATCAAAATCGGTTCAGTAGTTTTTGAGATAGGGATTTTTTATGCACAGCCACGCATACTTTTTCACAGAATTGACCGAAATTGAAAATTCTTTTTTTATTAGAAAGGTACAAGTGCCGTACAATATACTATGATAGTATAGTACGAGTACGATACATGGCAATAAAACACCAAAAAAGTAAGAAATAAAAATTTTTAAATAAAAATAGCCGACCGAACTCAAAACGCACTAAAAAGTAAAAAATAACTGTGTCATTTAGTTGCTTTAATTTACTTAAGCATATCTAGGAGTCGGTGCCAGCCAAGGTTTCTACTTTAAGGACGTTACCAAAGTTCCTTAAACTTGGGTGGCACCGACTTCATAGATATGCTTAAGTAAATTCTATTTTTATTTATCTATTGGAGAAACAATACTTTGAAAGTTACCTATTCTTGTTGGGTTAGGTTAGGATATTTATGTACATAATTCTGAGACAAAGAACAGGGAGAATGAAATGGTATATTTTATTTAGTGCTTAGTCTTAGCGTAGGTAATGTAAAAATCATAATAATTATTTAGCTGTTTCTAAAACGGCGATACTGAATCCAGGTTACGGTTTATTTGGCCGGTACAGGCAAGACAAACATTACATTTCACATAAAATTGAAATAATTAAATATTTACAGCGTGTCACCCAATGTTCAGCGCCAGGCCGGCAACGTACCCATAGAGACCTGCCGGTGGTAGGGGACTCTGAGCTGGGTCGTGCGCGCCGTCGCGCCAACCGGTGTGCGCGCCTATGTATTGTTTTTATTATTTATAACGTTTATATATATTTTTAATTTTAATTATATTAAAATACATTGATGTGCTAAAAAAGTAAAAATTGGTTGTCTGTAAAGTTACTGACGATAGTTGAACGTGACAATGTCTTAAGAAAATACTGATGGAATGGTAGCATTTAATTGGTTATTAAAATTTTTTATTTAAGTATATTTTTATAAATATTAATTTAAATTAATAAAATAATTGATTTTGATTTTATAAATTTATATTTTAAATTTATAATAAATATATTAATTTTTAATTTAAAATTAATATATTTAATAATTATATTTAATAGACGGATGTCGAACGCTGCCGAACGCAAAGGCCGATTGTGCTTCTTTGTCGCTCGTTCTGCGCTCTCGCTTGCACTTCAAGCCTTACATGGAACGCCTCAAAGCGAGGTAACGACGCATGACGTGTTTTTTCGTGCGTGCAGCCGGCTCTATCGATTTATAAGACGTTGTCACGTCAATAATAACAAATAGTGTTTATTTTACTTAGAACCTAACTAGGTATCCCGTGACATGGGGGTAGGTCTCTTCCAGATTTTGCCATTAGAAATGTGTGCAAGAGAGCGTATTGTTTTAGTTGAAAAAATATTTCATTTGCGCATTATCTAAACAATAAGCATTTCTTTATTAGTGGTTCCGCATCGAGGTGGTTTATTACCATTAACTACGCATTGTTTTATTTCTAAGGAAATAAAACAATTAGTTACTTGTATATTGTTTCACCTATTTTGTTAGTTTTATTATTTTCTAAGCCTTACACATCGAAGTTCCCAGGAAATCAGTTAGGTAATTATGCAGCTTCTATTTTAACCGACTTAAAAAAAAAGAACGTTATCAATTCGACGCGTATTTTTTTGAAATTTGAGTAAATATGTTAATTCATAACTCTAAAAAAAATAGTTTTTTATTTGTAAGGCTTTTCCAGATAGGTCCAATAACAATTATCGACATCGACGATACATCGTAGGTATTCGTTGCCAGCTTGGGCGTAGCGCAAGAAAAAACACAACCGCCTGTGTTACGTCGAGTCTTCGTAGTATTTTTCTTCAAAACACAACTCTTGTGGGCAAGCCGCCACTAGGAGCCAAAAATCTTACACACGCGTGTCGTGCTCTCAGCAGTCAACGTGTAAACAGAAAAAGCAGCTATTGTGAGTTATTTGTAGGAGATAGGGATATGCTATCGCAGACTTTTTACAGATTTTGGTACGTTCTTTAATATTGTAGTACATTATTTTGTTCTATCCTCAGTAGTTTTCGCAGCGCACGCGATTAAAGCAATTTTTTTACAACTTTGATTACATAATTCAAATTTAAGTATAGATGCGTAGTTAATTTTGGAAATTTTTATAGCCTATGCCACTTAAAGATATGCTTAAGTAAATGAAAGCAACTAAACGATGAAATTATTTTTTACTGTTCAATGCGTTTTGAATTCGGTTTAATTTTTTTCATTTACTCGCGTTGTTCCATATTGACGGCCTATTTTAAATTTCAATTATAATTTTTTCGGTATCAAAATCCAGTTAGGTAGCGCTATCCGCGCAGTGTGCAGGGCAACCGTCCTGCTGGCCGTTCAGCCGCTCAGAACAGCGGCAGCGCTCAGCCGGTAGTCGCATCGCAGGGCGTACAAATATTGGAGTACGGTCAGCCGCACAGTGCGTAGGTGCCCTTGGGCTTTTGTGTTTCACTTTTGACTTTTGAGGTACTTAACGGGAATGAAACAGCAATAAACTAGAATAACTTTTATTATAATTTCACTGTTTGCGTGGATCCATTGTGTCCGGGGTGTCGGGGGGTAGGGGGCCTCGCCGCGCGCCGCTCAGCCTGCAGGAGAGGGCAAGCGTGAGATGGCAAGCGGCTCATAATCAGCTAGTACTACTACTCAATATTTTATAATTTAGAATATGCTTTATTATTACAGAAGGCGTTATAACTGTAACAGTATGAACAGTAGGGTAATATTTTGTGTATTTCTTTATACAATAGGTTTGTTTGGCGAGTGTTGGCACTTTAACCCTTGACCCCACACCCGCGCTAGCGCCGGGCTCTGCTCCTGTGAAACTTTATAAGTTTATGTTAAACGGGTGAGCCGTAGTGCACTTGTGACTTTAATTACTACTTACATACGCGACAAAACCAGTGTATTTCATTGCGGCCTTCCAACGATACCAAAAATAAGTAGCGATAGTAATAAATAGACCATTTTTTACAATATAGAATGGATTAAGGTCCCATTAAAATATACATATATCTCAAAAGGTTAGGGCAGCCTTTTCTTTTTAAAGGTTTGACGGCTTGATTTTCCCGACACTTGCTACAAGTGCCGTCACGTGGCAGCCACCTGTGCGCGCGGCGGGCTGCGCGGCGGCCGCGGCGCCGCTCGTGTCCGCCGCGCCGCGCTCCTCCGCGCCGCACGAGCTCGCCACGGACACGAACAGTCTGCAAGCACATGCGACCCACTGATCTCACCATCCGAGGCATTGTCAGATTCGCTGTTCGTCAATTTTAAATATAAAAACAAAATAAAAAAGCTATTCGCGGTTTACAGCTGCCTCGTATAGAGATTATGGAAAGATATCGTCCTCTGCGTCGCAGTTCCGGTACAAATTGATATTTGAAATTGATGAGCCAATGATATCACTGATACTGCACAATTATGTTTATTCGGATGATCTTTGACGATTCCTCGACTAAGGAAGATCTGCTACATATGATTTACTTAAAAGAGAAAACTCGTGGCCTTGATTCGAGGAATTCAAAGCAATATATTGGCCAGATTAGGCTACCCTTGTATAAACTTGTATCAATGACACCCGCTGCGGCTCCTGCAATGACAGGTATACGTATTTCTATCAAGATTGTGAATTCCTTAAAAGGAAAATCTCTGCAAAGGCGGCTCTTTAAACAGCGACTAGAGAACAAGGAACCAGAGCTAGCATGGTACACCGACGTGAGGTGGTCGAGTCGAAACAAGTTTTTACAAAGATTTCGGGATCTATTGAACGAAATAATAACATTCCTCGAAAAGAGGGGTGATGATTGTCAACATTTGCGTGGTTTAGACTGGAAATGTGATTTAGCAGATTTTATTAGAATTAAATATTGAAGTACAGGGCAGGAATTAACCGTTGAACCAACAGAAATGATGAGCTCCATTGCAGCATTTCAAACAGCGATTAAGATTGTTTACATCGAAAAAAAAATTTTAGCAATCTGTAAATATTGTAGATCATATGAAAAAATATACATTTCATTTAATTGACATCAGACTTCAAAATTCACTATAGTGATTAAAAAAAATTGAGATGGAATTCATCCGTTATCCGTTTAGTGATTCCATCGATCGTAGTGCTATAGATTGATCACACAAAACGTCGGCAACTCACTTCTCGATCTCGGGCGCGCAGCGCACGAAGTCGTAGCTCCAGAACTTGTAGACGGGGTTCTTGAGCAGTTCGATGAAGGTGACGAGCAGGCCCCAGGGGTGCGGCCGGTTGGCCACCAGGCGCTCCAGCAGCGTGCGCGTGATGCGCTCGCGCAGCGCGTCGCAGTGCGCGGCGCCGAACAGGTACAGCAGCACGCAGCTGAAGTAGTGCGTGTGGCGGCTGGGGTAGCGCAGCTGGTCGGCCAGCGCGTTGAGGAACAGGTACTGGCCCGCGTGGTCCAGCGACACGGTGAGCGTCTGGAACACGTCCATGTGCGCGCAGTGCGCCACGGCCTGCACGCTGGGCGCCAGCCCGCGCGCCGCCAGCTGCGCCAGCGCGCGCGCGCCCACGTGCAGCACCGCGGCGCTGACGAGGCGCGCGTCGGGCCGGCCCGCGGGCTGCAGGTGGCCGCGCATCTCGGACAGGAAGGCGACGGGCGCGCGCGCGTGCAGGTACGCGTCCAGCGCCGTGCGGAACGGCGACGGCGGCACGAGCGCCGTGTAGTCGGCGGCGCAGCGCGGCTCGGCGCCGATCTCGGCCAGCAGGTCCACCTTCAGGTTCGGCGTGAAGGGGTCGGGCAGGCGCATGTCGCGCGGGTAGGCCGACAGCACGAGGTTGCGCAGCTGCACGCAGTTGGGCGGGATCTCGTCGCACAGCGCGTGGTGGTGGTCGCACAGCAGCTCGGGGAAGTCGTGCAGCAGCACCAGCAGCAGCCGCAGCGCGCCGCGGTAGAAGCGGGCCACGGGCGCCGCCAGCCCCGGCCGCCGCAGGTAGGGCGCCAGGTACGCCAGCAGCGCCACCAGCAGCGCCGCGTACATGCCCCAGCCCTTCTGCTGCGGCGTGGCGGCCAGCACCTTGTGGATGAACGCGCGGTGCGCCACCACCTCGAGCCACGCGTAGCAGAAGCCGGGCGCCTCGCTGGGCCGCAGCAGCAGCAGCGTGTGGCAGAACGCGCTCACGATCTGCAAGCGGTCACACGGGGGTGTGATAGGGCGTCACAGTCGTCAACAGGATCGTAATGATAGCGACGACGAGTCACCTGGTAGCTCATGGATTCCAGCACCGGCTCCGGCGCGGTCATGTCGAGGAACAGGATCAGCAGCAGCCGGTGGTAGGGCAGCTGCTCGAACTCCACGCCGCGCAGCTCGTGGTCGCGCAGCAAGCAGCCGGCTATGATCCCCAGCACCTGCACAGCGCAGAGAGCGGGTCGTCACGTGTCCGGGCCGGGCGGGCCGCGGCCGGCGCGGGGCGCGCACGCACCTTGTTCAGCAGGTTGAGCCGGGGCGCGGGGTCGGCTCCGTCGGCCGTGTTCTTGACGAGCAGCGTCACGAGCTTGACGAGCGAGTCGCACGGCTCGTAGCACAGGTGGCGCGCGGGCGGCGGCTCCTCGCGCAGCAGGCGGCGCACGTCGCGCGCGGCGCCGGCCGTGGCGCGGCGCAGGAAGCGCGCCAGCGTGTCGTCGCTGGCCAGCACGCCGGCCGCGCTCATGCGCTGCACGTACAGCGGAAAGCTGCGCGCCAGCTCCGCGTCCGACAGCCGGCCCTGCAGCACGCCGCGCCACTCGCGCATCAGCCGCTCGCTGCTCTCCTGCAGCCCGGGCGGGTCGCCCGCCTCGCCCGCCTGTGACGCGACGTATTCGTACTATACTGTCATTATATATTATACGGCACTTGTAGCCATAAAGCTACCGTTACTTACACAAAAACCGAAATCGCTGCAAGTGTGCCTATAAAATTTAAAGAGTTCCTTCAATTTTCCCAGGATATCATCATCAGATCTTAAAATGATGACAATGGGACCACCTTGGAAGTGTGCCCTTTCTAATAAAAATAAGCTTTCTACTTTAAAGACGTTACCCAAACTTGGATGGCACCCACTTCATAGATGTGGCTAAGTAAATTAAAGTAAGTAAATAATGCAATTATTTTTTACTTTTTAGTGCGTTTTGAAGGCGTTTTTATTTTTGTTAAAAAATTTCACAGAAAAATTTACAGTGTTGCGTTCAAATCAGGGCGCGTAGGCAATCGTTTTTAATATTCTACTCTGAGCTCTTTGAGTGGCTAGTGAGTTAGATTTACTAAAGTCTATTCAATATCTTCAGATACCAGACGTAATTACAACTGTTCTTAGCAACGACGGAACAAAAAAAATGTACCTATCTCTTTCTATCTTATTTGCTTGCTATCTGGCGCACTGCTCACGGCTTCAAAACTCGGGGTCAAAACAGTTCATGTGGGAGGTCGTAAACATTTGGATGGCTATTTGATTTTAGATATCTATTTTATTTCATTCCGTGTCCTGAAGTGCTCGGAATAATACATAAATTTTGTTCATTCTCTGTTACTAGTATTTCCTGTTATTATTTTCGTAATTGAACTATAATAATGGTAAAGGACGTAAAGCGGGGATTTCTAAGATATAAAGAATAAATATATATACAGCCAAGAATAATATTTATAATTATATAAAATTTAAAAGAACTTAAATAGTAATAGCTTTATATCATTTCTTTTTATTACTTGGTTATAAACTAGGTAAAAAACATGACGTACTTACACTGAAAAAATAATTTAATCCTACAAGGAAGTACGAAACAAGGTATTAAATTTTAGAGTGAGGGAGTCTGTCCCTTTAGTTCGGCCGCATACAGTTTTTTTTGAGTAACCGTGCTGGTGGCGTCCGTGACATTAGACTATAGTCCTTGATTTTACTATATTGATTCATAGATGGAATATATGGATATGGATTGTACCGTACTAAGGCTAGCCTTGCGCTGTAAGAAGCCATATTTAGGTCGCTTATACCCACATTTATCTTGAGAAAATAATCTCTGAGATTGCACACCTCACGATTATGGAGGTTCTTGGCGTTCAAGAAACCACGTCCCCCACACTTGCGTGGGAGGTACAATCTCATTACAGATGACCGTGAATGGTGCATCCGATATGACGTCAGCAGTTTGCGGACTTTACAGTCGATGCTTCAGTTTTAAACGTGAACTTACGTCGGGAGAATCTACGGGAAGAGCGCTGAAGCTATTGGCTGTTTGAGTACATTGTGTAGGAGAGTCACTAGGTGGACGAGCAGGAGGACCTACAACATCAAACGGATCGCAGGCAGCCGCAGGTGCAGGCTCGAGACCGAGGTGTTCGGAAGTCCTTCGAAGAACCTATGTTCAGCTGATGATGATGACTTGTACTCACTCGCGCTAGTAAAATGCCGTCATGGATGTGAGCGGCGGGCCCCGGGGGAGGCTCCTCTGTGTAGCCGGGCGCGTCATCAACTGCGGCGCGGGGCTCGGGCTGCTTGCCGTGCGTCAGCAGCGCCAGCGCGGCGGCGCAGTGCGGCAGCGCGGCCGGCTCCAGCAGGCGCAGCAGCTGCAGCGCGAAGGAGGCCGCGACGTAGTCTCTGCCGCTGTCCAGCAGCCGAGCCAAGGCCACGTCGTACTGCAAATTACATGCGGAAATACAATATTTTTACATATTACGTTGGATTTCAGTTAGCAGCCACTAGCTGCAAACACCTTCAAAGAGGAGCTCAGTTTTCCTTTCCAAGATTAATTTTAGAAGGAAAGCTACAGGGCACCTGGTCGTCAAAGACGGAAATGGTTGGACGACATAAGAGAGTGGACCGGACTCAATTACCCGCAACTAAAGAGAGTTGTACAAAATAGAAAAGCTTTTCGCATAATGACCGCCAAACTTCGTTTTGAGGATGGCACCACGTGATGATGATGAGCTGCAAACACTGATGCCGACCTGCGACAAGTCGATCAGCTGGTTCCTGACGAGGCAGTTCACGGCATCCAGGTTGTAGCAGCGCTCGCCGCTGCAGGCGCAGAGCACGCGCGTCACGTGCTCGCGGACCCACGCGCGCCCGTGCGCGCCGTCCGCCGCCAGCAAGCCGAGCACGCGCACGTGCAGCTCGCGGTAGCGCGCCAGCTGCTCCGCGTGTTCCGCGCTTGCTCCCGAAGGCACGCTGCCGTCCAGCAGGCCGTCCACAGCCTGCGCAGAGAAGTAACACGAAATATATCTTAGGTAGTTGCTTAGTTTTTGATGACAGCCCGTCGTTAATTGTTGCAACGGTGAGACAACGACAACTGCGCGAGGCAGGCCAGCAGCTGGTGCATGTCGGTGGCGAGGCGAAGCGACACGAGTACGTACCCTCTGTAGTAGTGTGGAGGCCGAGACCACGTCGCGGCTGCGAGCGGGCAGCGCGAGGCAGGCCAGCAGCTGGTGCATGTCGGTGGCGAGGCGAAGCGACACGAGCAGCGCGAGGCAGGCCAGCAGCTGGTGCATGTCGGTGGCGAGGCGAAGCGACACGAGTACGTACCCTCTGTAGTAGTGTGGAGGCCGAGACCACGTCGCGGCTGCGAGCGAGCAGCGCGAGGCAGGCCAGCAGCTGGTGCATGTCGGTGGCGAGGCGAAGCGACACGAGTACGTACCCTCTGTAGCAGTGTGGAGGCCGAGACCACGTCGCGGCTGCGAGCGAGCAGCGCGAGGCAGGCCAGCAGCTGGTGCATGTCGGTGGCGAGGCGAAGCGACACGAGTACGTACCCTCTGTAGCAGTGTGGAGGCCGAGACCACGTCGCGGCTGCGAGCGAGCTGCGCGAGGCAGGCCAGCAGCTGGTGCATGTCGGTGGCGAGGCGAAGCGACACGAGTACGTACCCTCTGTAGCAGTGTGGAGGCCGAGACCACGTCGCGGCTGCGAGCGAGCTGCGCGAGGCAGGCCAGCAGCTGGTGCATGTCGGTGGCGAGGCGAAGCGACACGAGTACGTACCCTCTGTAGCAGTGTGGAGGCCGAGACCACGTCGCGGCTGCGAGCGAGCTGCGCGAGGCAGGCCAGCAGCTGGTGCATGTCGGTGGCGAGGCGAAGCAACACGAGTACGTACCCTCTGTAGCAGTGTGGAGGCCGAGACCACGTCGCGGCTGCGAGCGAGCAGCGCGAGGCAGGCCAGTAGCTGGTGCATGTTAGTGGCGAGCGCGGAGTTCTGCGCCGTCGACACGAACGTCTGCACGGCCGACAACAGCGCGCTCAGCTCGGAGCCGTACGCCTATCACAACAAACTTTACACTCATATGTGTTGTAATATGTGGAAGGCCTTAAGTGTTCAGTACGGCAGACGGCATGGACTGTGGTCGGGATGTTAAGTATTTGTTTTGAAGGTCCTTGCTGAGCTGTCAGTGACGTAAACTATTACGAGGTTGTGAATAAGTCGTTAAATGTACACAAACAGTCACACCAAACGAACGTCAACGAGTTACTGTTATCGCAACAGTTATAACTTAATCATCAGTCCCTTTTATTTAATAAAAGCTGGAATTATATTCAAGGTTGGTGAATTACAAAATAATTTTTGGTGTCCCATTAACTAGCCGGGGCCCAGACAGAGAGAACCAAGATGAGTTGTAGGATACGTGCCTGCGCTGGATCCACGGGCGGGAACGGCGGCTCCTGCGCGCGCGCCGCCGGCTCGCCGAACTGCTCATAGACGGCCAGCTGGCGCGCGGATGGCCCACCCGCGCGCAGCCGCAGCCGCTCCGGTAACCGCTCGGCCTGGTAGCGGAGCACTGCAGGGTCGCAGGGGCCGCGCCCCTCGCGCCGCGCCAGCCTGCGCGCCTCGTAGTCGGCCGCCAGCCGCTTGTCCAGCTCGGGCAGCGCCTTCTCCACCGCGCTTCTCTGTATGACGGCGCAGGCCAGCTCCGCGCTCTCCGCCGCGAGCAGCGCCGCGCCGCTCTCGATCGTGTCCTTCTGCTGCGCGGTGGCGGGCAGCAGGTCGGCGCCGAACGCGGCCTGCAGGTCGGCGGCCAGCGTGTCCGGCAGGCGCTCGCGGCACGTCACCGCCGCCACCGCCGCCACCAGCCCGCGCGCCATGCGCTGCGCGGCCGCGCGCACGCACGCCTCGTCGGGCTCCAGCGCGAAGTCCTTGCGCACCAGGCGCTCGCACGCGGGCAGCGCGTACCGCAGCGCGTGCTCCACCACCGGGTGCAGCCACTCCTGCACGGAGCGCTCCACGGCCGGCTGCACCAGCTGCCGCAGGCGCGGGTGGCTCTGCAGCAGCGCGGCGGGCGCGGCGGGCGCGGCGGGCGCGGCAGGCGCGTCTGCGGCGGGGCAGGGCAGCTGGAGGAGCGCGGGCGGCGGCCGGGCGGGCGACGCGGGCGAGCGCTCGCACTCGACCGCTCGGAAGCTCTCAGGGTCCCGCAAGTACAGGGCGGGTTTCAGAGCGTTTATGTCTAAGTCGAGCTTCTTGCAGAGCACCTCTATCTCGAACTTCAGGTTGAGCTTGAGGTCGGGCTCGCGGTGCAGCTCGGCAAGCACGCGCATCACGGCCATGGTCCAGGGGTTGGGCGGGCGGAACACCGAGCTGTCGGCGCACGCCTCTAACACCTTGGCGGTGAACGGCACCACGTACAGCAGCTCGCGCAGGCCGCCGCGGTAGGCCTGCAGCAGCAGCGCCTTGAGGTCCAGGTCGCAGAGCAGCACAGGCCGGTTGCGGGCCAGCGTGAGCGCGCCCAGCCAGTGGCCGAGGTTCTTCAGTAGCGAGCGGTCGGAGAAGTTGGCCAGGTCCTTGTCGGAGCCCAGCAGCACGCCGATGTTGCGGTACGTCTCGCGCGTCACCAGCTCGCCGAGGCGGCGCACGCTCAGCGCGTCCAGCAGGTTGGCGTACAGCGAGTGGAAGTTCAGCTCGATGGAGGCGCGCTTCATCACCAGGTACTGCGTCAGCCACTCGTAGTACTCCTCTGTGATGATCTCTTTCAACTGTTCGCACTTGGTGCTCAGATTGAGCTGGCTAAGGTTGTTGAAGATGAAGGCGGTCTTGTCCCGCACGGCCTCGGGCGGCGCGACGACCGTGCGCTGCGCGTCGGTGGCGGCCAGCAGCGTGTCGATGTTGGTGGCGTGCGCGATGGAGGGCCGCGCCGCGCCCGCCGCGCCCGCCGCGACCGACGCGACCGACGCGACCGACACGAGTGACGCCACCGACGCGACGTTCGGCGCACTGGCCTCTACCAGCGCTGTCCTGTAAACAAAGCCTAATCACTTAACTGCATCGACGCGCAGGTCGAGCGTGGGACTTACGTGTAGGGCGCAGCCTCAGCGCTCGGACTGGATGAGGTGCGGCGGGAACTCCTTGTAACTGTTCGCGCCTATTGCCGGGACGCTGTTCAGAGGTAGTGACGTGCAGGTCGAGCGTGGGACTTACGTGTAGGGCGCAGAGTCAGCGCTCGGACTGGATGAGGTGCGACGGGAACTCCTTGTAACTGTTCGCGCCTATTGCCGGGACGCTGTTCAGAGGTAGTGACGTGCAGGTCGAGCGTGGGACTTACGTGTAGGGCGCAGACTCAGCGCTCGGACTGGATGAGGTGCGGCGGGAACTCCTTGTAACTGTTCGCGCCTATTGCCGGGACGCTGTTCAGAGGTAGTGACGTGCAGGTCGAGCGTGGGACTTACGTGTAGGGCGCAGAGTCAGCGCTCGGACTGGATGAGGCCGGGACGCTGTTCAGAGGTAGTGACGTGCAGGTCGAGCGTGGGACTTACGTGCAGGGCGCACTCCTTGTAACTGTTCGCGCCTATTGCCGGGACGCTGTTCAGAGGTAGTGACGTGCAGGTCGAGCGTGGGACTTACGTGTAGGGCGCAGAGTCAGCGCTCGGACTGGATGAGGTGCGGCGGGAACTCCTTGTAACTGTTCGCGCCTATTGCCGGGACGCTGTTCAGAGGTAGTGACGTGCAGGTCGAGCGTGGGACTTACGTGTAGGGCGCAGAGTCAGCGCTCGGACTGGATGAGGTGCGGCGGGAACTCCTTGTAACTGTTCGCGCCTATTGCTGGGACGCTGTTCAGAGGTAGTGACGTGCAGGTCGAGCGTGGGACTTACGTGTAGGGCGCAGAGTCAGCGCTCGGACTGGATGAGGTGCGGCGGGAACTCCTTGTAACTGTTCGCGCCTATTGCCGGGACGCTGTTCAGAGGTAGTGACGTGCAGGTCGAGCGTGGGACTTACGTGTAGGGCGCAGACTCAGCGCTCGGACTGGATGAGGTGCGGCGGGAACTCCTTGTAACTGTTCGCGCCTATTGCCGGGACGCTGTTCAGAGGTAGTGACGTGCAGGTCGAGCGTGGGACTTACGTGTAGGGCGCAGACTCAGCGCTCGGACTGGATGAGGTGCGGCGGGAACTCCTTGTAACTGTTCGCGCCTATTGCCGGGACGCTGTTCAGAGGTAGTGACGTGCAGGTCGCGCGTGGGACTTACGTGTAGGGCGCAGACTCAATGCTCGGCGACTCGGCGGGCGGCGCGCGGCTCTGGGCGCCGTACTCCACGTACTGGATGAGATGCGGCGGGAGTTCCTTGTAGTGCGGGATGGCCTTGATGTGCTCGCAGTACTTGTGGCAGTCCTTCAGCCGCGCCTTGAATCTGTCCAGGGCGGCTATGCCGAAATAGTACATTTTGGATCCTTCCGGTTTACGAAGGGCGTCGAGGACGAATCGCAAGGTCAGCCCCGAAAAGTAGCCGGGCGCCAGACCCCGCTCTATTAGCCCCCCGTACAGCTGCGCGTTTACGTGCAGGTCCCTTTCCGGGTACTGCGGGAAGAACCGGTATTCGTCGAACAGGTTCCGCAGCATGCAGGAGAAGACATCGCGGTCCCTGGCCTTCGGCGACTCTTGGAACTGTTTCAGCAAGTCCAGCGCCTCGTCCACCGACAGCGTCGGGTGCGGGGGACGATTATAAATTCGCTGAAAGTAGCCGCTCGCCTCCTCTTGGATCTCTTTCGATATGTTGTGCATCATTTCCGGAACACGTCCGTCGGGCGCCAGCGGCGCAGGCGGCGGAGGCGTCACCGCAGCCACGCGGTGAGGCATCGGCACGGCGGCGAAGGGGCTGAGCGGCGCGACGGGCGTGGCGAGCGGCGCGGCGAAGGCCCCCGGCGGGAGCCCTAGCGACAGATTGGCGACGCCGGGCACCAAGCTCGCGACGGCATCGCCGTGCGCCGCAAAGGGCCGCCAGGCGCCCCCCGGCGCAGTCGGTAGCGACGGCTGGCAACCAGCTATCGCGTCGTGTATCGCCTCTCGCAGCTCTCGCGAGACGCTCGACGCGCAGAGCCGCAAGCACGTCAGCAGCGTCGCCGCGGTCTCGGGCGGCAGCTGCGCGAGCGGCGGGCGACACCTCCGCTGCAGGAACTCCACCGCGGCCGCCGCGAAGGTTTCCCCGTGGTCTCTGATGCTGTCGGCGAGCCACTTGTCGAGCTTAAGGTAGTCCCGCCTGGCCGCCAGGCACGCCAGATCTATCGCGAAGGGAAAGAGTTGCACGTTCAGCAGCGACGTCAGCGCTTTCAAATCTTGCGCGACGTCTAGTATTCTGGACAGTCTGGCCTGATCGTGATCACCTCGCGCGTACCACTCCGCCATCGCGCGCATTACGACAGGCTTGACGTCGGGGTTCTGCGAACTCCAGGCCCACTGCAGGATCGTTCCGGAGTTAGGATGGCCGCCGAGAAATATCGGAATCAGCGTCGTGAGCAGCTCCCGGCGGAGCGCGGTGAGGGGCGGCCCGACGTGCAGCAGCGTCAGCAGCAGCACGTCGGGACAGGCGCGCGTAGGCCGCTCGAAGAGCTCACGCACTCGCGCGCAGTGGCCTCGGTCGGCCGCGTGCAGCAGCAGGTCCACCAGGTAGAGGCTCCGCCACGTCGACGCTTCCTTTTTATCTATTTCGGGAGACGACCTCAAAAGCTCGATCGACACCGGATGAAAAGGATGGTCCGCGAAACTGAATACGTCCGGATGCTCGAGGATGTTCGCTATCAGACTCATCTGAGCGTCCAGGTTCGTCCACCGGCGGCACAGGTACTCCACCGGGAACGCGTCGGGCGGGTAGCCCGCGCCGCGCAGCCCCGCGCGCAGCACGGCGAACAGCGTGCCGAGCCCGCGCCCGTCCGGCACGGCGAAGTCCGGCCGGTCGAGCCGATGGATGACTTCCTTCCAGTCGAGACCGGGCGCCAGCTCCTGCAACGTCTGCACGAACACGTCGGCGTTCCACGCATCCGGGCGTCCGGGCGAAAGGGGCTCCTTCTTCTTTTTCGATTTGCGATTCGTCCAGAAGTTTCCCGGCGTCTGTACCGGCGGGCCCTCGTGCGGAGCGGTGTGAAAGCTGACCATCGTCGATATTACGCTCGCGACGTCGCTAGGAGAAGGCTCTAGCGCCTGGAAGTCGATCATGTAAGTTTTGCAGTCCTCCACGGAGCTCGTGAAGCAGTAGCCGAGCTCCCGCACCAGCTCGCCGAGCGCGGCGTCCGTCATGGCGGCCGCCAGCTCGTCGCGCGCCGCCATGTGGCGCAGCGGGGCGCGCGCGTCGTCTGGGTACAGCAGGGGCGCGAGCACGACGGGAGCGACTTCGCGGGGAAAGTCTTCTCGTAACTTGTTTAGAAACAAATCCTTGGTAACGGCCGCCAGTCGAAAGTTCTCGGTTGCGAGGCTCGTCAGGAGAGCTTGCAACACTTCGGGGCTGCAGTCCCAGAGCCCCGCCCGCTCCGCTCGGTGTCCACGTCCTGAGTAAAACAACTTAAACCTCAACTGTAACATCAAAATAACATATCATTAATCTACTTCAAAAAAGGAGGAGGTTCTAAATTCGACTGTATGTTTTTTTTGTATGTATGTTAGGCGATTACTTGTAGACGGCTGGACCGATTTGGAAAATTCTTTTTGTGTTTTAAAGGGTATACTTTCAAGGTGGTCCCATATTCGTCGTGTGAGTATCTGATGTTGGGATCCTGGGAAACTCGAGGGGAACTTTCAAAAATTGTAGGGAAAACTAGGACATTTATTTTAAATCACTACAATTTTTTTTCTTAAATAAAATAATAATATATATTTACTAAATTAAATTCATTTTATTTACAGTTAAATATGTACATTAAATTAAATATTTACAATTAAATAAATAAAAAGTAAAAACTTAAACACAATTTAATAAAAATCTGGAGTTGATGAAGGAGCCGAACTACGGAGTGGGGAACTCCTCAACGATTTACGGCAGTTACCTTGTGTTGGGGCTTGATTAATTTGTCTCGATGAGAACTTTACATTTAGATGGGTTGTAACATTAAAGGTCTGGTGATTAAGACGAAGGACAGTTTACAGTAGGTACCTTGAGCCAAACCCGAAAATACCAAATCTATGATGTCTGTGCCACCAGAGCTTTCTACTTTAAAGAACTTACCTAAACTTAGAAGGCACCGACTTCATAAAAATGTTTAAGTAAGTTAATGCAATTAAATGACGCAACTATTTTTTGTTTACTTTTTACTGCACTTTGAAGTCGATTTGTTATTCATTATTTTTTATTATTTTATAATTAAAATCGTCCTATATGCTCAAACAGTATGTTCTGTATTAGCTCTATCGCGCCACTCACCCGCGTCGAGGTAGCACTGTACGAACTCGTTGACTCGCTTGTTGAGGTGTTGCCCGGCGAAGGATCCTATTTCAGAGTTTGCGGAAGATTTTTTTAGAAGTAGTGAAAAGGCAGTGTCGAGAGTCGTGGTCAATTTAAGCAATGCTGCGATTTCACGGAGTAGTGTGTTGGTGGGCTTTAAGGCCTGAAAGCAGATAAAATACACATCCTTGTTATTGTTAATTTTTCTGAATAAACAGCCTGTCTTTGTTTTCAATTCCCTTACTGGTGTGAAACTCATATCTTGAAAATAGTTATTTAATTATAACTAAACACTTAGGTCGCTAGGAAAGTTTTGCAATACAGCCGTATTTATTACCATTTTTAAAAACCATTTATAACACTTTTTTTACACTTCTTCATATGTTAGAAGCTAAACATTAGCTTAGCTATATAAAACACTAGCTAACTTTTATCTGAGAGATATAAGGAGTCTTAGTCAAAGGCCGCTAAAAACGCGGTCTCACTGGCAAACTGTATACCCTGGAGCTAACCTTAATGACTATTTGACCCCATTCAGTACGTATCATATAGTAAGTGGTAATTGAACGGCATAGCGGCAGCGTTGCGCTTTTCAAAAAATTTGTATTATCTCCTAAACTATATAATTATACTCAAATCTTGCTATTTTTAAATAATTTATTTTGATAAAGATTTAAGTTTATTTGTCTAAATAATGACGTAACACGCATGTGAATTAAATGATTTTTTGAAAAACAAAAAGTTTTATGTCTGTTCAAATATAAAAGATAGATATATAGTGTCGCGAACTTTTTAAGATACGTAAATTTCAATTATACTCAATAGTTAAGGCAACGCATGCGCATAAAACCGATGTAACAGATTTCCGTTCCAACTTGCGCGACAAAAACTGTGATACCTCGGTTAATATATATAATACAAATATACAATATAGCCTATGACACTTCCCGATAACGTAGCATTCTTCTGGTGAAAGAAATTTTTAAATCGGATCAGTAGTTTCGAAGATTAGCCCCAACAAATATATTTACAAACTTAAAAACATACAAACTTTACCTCTTTATAATATATGATATACAGTATAGATATATAAAAATAGATGTTGCGTTTATAGAACATTTTATGGTACACACTTAAATGTTGTTTATGTATAATGTTTTCTATTAAAATAAATTTCTGTTTACTGAGCAATCACATATGCAATTGTTACAATAATCAACATATTACATACAACACATACAAGTACAAAACAATGAAACAATGTAATAACATTTGCTTATGTTCAAGAGTTTGTGTGAAGGCACTCTTACATACTCCTTACATACTATTATAGAAAGAAATTAACATTACCTAATAAATAATCAAGGAGGAGGCAATCGGCTTTGCGTTCTTCTTGCGCATGCAACAACAAGATAACTAACATTGTAAATTATAAAACACTAGTAGTCACCGGAGTCACGGAGCGAACTCCAAGTATTTCTTACGTCTGAGTTTGATTTAAAATTTCATTGAAATACTGTTTTTTGTTAGTTTTTTTTTGATCGTGTATCTTTCTGGAGTTGAGGACTGAATTATGCCTAACTTAGCCCCGACGGAGATTGCCAGAGCACTCGAAATGTGAAGAAATGGTCCTACCTACAGAGTGATATCAAGAGATCTTCGTCGAACGATCCATCGCAGTATCCAACGGTTCAGGGAGACCGGTACTTATGTGAGAAAAGCAGGACAAGGCAGAAAAAGACGCATTTCGAGTAGGGATGATCGTTTCATTAGGCTTCGTGTACGTAGGAACCCCCGTTTGACGGCCGTCCAAGCCCGACATGAGTTAGAAGCAGTGCGGGGTGTAACCGTAAGTGAGCGTACGGTACTAAGAAGGTTCGAAGAAACTGGTTTGTGTTCACTTGTGCCCGCCAAGGCTCCAAGGCTCGAGGTAAATCATCGTAGAAACAGGTTAACTTTTGCTCTGGAACATAGACTTTGGAACACGGACCAATAGAGTAAGGTATTGTTTAGTGTTGAGTGCAGAATTCTCTTAAATCAAATTGACGGCAGGCAAAGAATACACAGACGCAAAGGAGAACGATACATTCAGACAAATTTTGAAACTACAGGTTGCATACGGTGGTGGATAAATAATGGTTTGGCCGGGCATTTGTTTGGGAGCTCGCACAGACTTGGTAGTGATTGACAGAGGGAGTCTGACCACTATATCAGAGAAGTTTTAGAAGAAAATGTCGTACCGTTTGCCCCATATATCGGTGACGATTTTGTTTTAGCCACATACCGCTCGGGTAACTCAAGCTTATCTTAATGATATGAATATCACTGTTATGGAGTGGCCGGCGAGATCACCGGATATGAACCCAATAGAGCACGTTTGGGACTTGCTGAAAAGAAAGTTACGTCTCGAATTCCAGCTCTTGCCAACGTGGGTGAACTGCGAAACGCAGTAGTTGAGGAATGGCGGAGACTATCCCAGGAGGCCATCAATAACATTATTCTCAGTATACATAGACGGGTAGAAACTTTAATAAGAGCACGTGGAGGAAATACGCGATATTAAATTAATTGTTATTTTAATATTAATTTTTACTTTTCCCGGTCACATGAAAAGTTAAAAAATGTACCATTTTTCACAAATAGGCTTTACGCGCATAATCTGTTCTTAATGTGATCTCATTTTAAGTAAAACAAATTAAACTTTAATTAGATTTTAAAATAAAACCATATTTTTTTAATTATGGACCTTTTTTATGTTCCGCTAAATATGCCGGTGTGTTTAGTTTCCCGTCAAGCAATATACCTACTCCGTCCCGTCCCGTGTACTAAAGATCTACATTTTTGTTAAACATTGTACAATATTACAGTACATTAACAATATATATTTACAGCAAGCTGATGTGTATAGCTTGATATTAAATAGACAATCCGACACGCAGATCTAGAGATTAGCCCGTTTAAACAAATGAACGAACTTTTTTGTATATTATATAGATATGGTCTGCCATGCCAAATAAATTGAACAAAGATCGAATTCTCATAGTACGGAGGAGGTTAAGTAAATTTAGACGTAATAGCGGCAGTTTTACGCTTTTTAGAAATTTTGTAATACCTCTGAAACTATAATTACATACTGTAAAAGGCAAATCTTATCTCTACAATATCCTTGTGATTATTAAATAATTTTATAATGATGAGGATTTAAAACACAAAATGTTATATATCTACCAAACTATAAAAGATAGATATTTGCTATCGCGGACTTTATTGTAGAAGTTTTAAAGATACATAAAGTTTTCATACAATATTTTCAATAGCATCCAACAGCTAAGGCAGCGCACGCGCATAAAGCCGATTGACCACTTCTTGGAACAACAAAAAATTTTCCAATAAAGGCCGAAAACAAAATAAAAAAGAAATAAGGGTTTGATATCTCTAATTGTTCAATAATAATAATAAAGTTAAGGAACCAAATGATGCAGTTATTTATGTTTATTATATGTTTAATGTATTGTAGTTTATATAATCAGTAATGCTTTCTTTTTTCTTTTCCCTTTTTTTGTTCAAGGTTATGCTTGAAAACCAGCGCTGCAGTGGCGAACATTGTAGCAACATGCTGAGGCAGTAAGTTTAGCTGGGATGTAAAATATGTATTAGTTATTTAATTTAGCTTTATTTTTAGATATTTTAGATTTATACATTCACAACTACTTTTAGCTAAATAAAATATTTTATTTTATTATTATTTAATAAATTTCACGGTCTGACTCGCGCGACAAAAACTGTGATAGCTCGGCTAATATATATAATACAGATATAAAATGTAATCTATGATATTCCTTGATAGTGTAGCATTCTACTGGTGAAAGAATTTTTTAAATCGGATTAGAAGTTCCGAAGATTAACCCCAACAGATCTTTATTTACAAACTTACAAACTTTACTTCTTTATAATATCAGGGGTTAAAGTATGAAATTGCCGATTTGTACTGAAAAATAAAAATTCGTTTTTTTTTTAATTAAACATATTTATTTAATCAAAATAATTACCATTATTATCTATACATTGCTGCCATCTAATAGGAAGTTCATTTATGCCTTTGCGACAGAACTCTGGTGATCTAGATTCGACAAACTCTGTGAAAGCATTTTGCACTGCCTCCTCAGAAGAAAACTTTTTATCATGTAGATAATTGTCCAAATCACGAAAAAAATGATAGTCCGTTGGAGCAAGGTCTGGCGAATATGGAGGGTGACGAATGGTTTCTAATTGCAGTTCCTGTAGAGTTAAAACGTTTTCTCGTGCTGTCATGGAGCAATAATGGTAAAGATCGATTCATAAATCGGGGCTGTTTCACTGCTAGTTTCGCTATCATTGTTCGGAGTTCGGCGTAGTAGACGTCTGCCGTTATTGCTTGACCAGATCGGAGAAAACTATAGTGAATAACTCCACGCTGAGACCACCAAACAGTTACCATTACGTATTACCTTTTTATTGGTAAACTTTGCTTTAGAACACTGTTGCGGCGTTTGACCTGGGGTCAGCCATTGCATTTTCCGCTTACGATTATCGTAAAGAATCCATTTTTCATCACATGCCACAATTCGATCCAATATTCCTTTATTTCTGTATCGATTCAACAAGGCAACACAAGTTTCAACACGCGTTTCTTTCTACAGATCAGTCAAATCATGAGGCACCCATTTTTCATATTTTTTTTATTTTATTGATTTGACGCAAATGAGTCAATATTGTTGGTAAAGTAACGTTAAATCATGCCGCTAATTACTCGGTAGTTTGCCTCGGATCGGCTTCCACCATCTCTTTCAAATCATTGTTATTCACCTGTGTGGGCGGTCTTTCACGTGGTTCGTTCTTCAAATCGAAGTTTCCATCACGAAATCGTTTAAACCAAAATCGCACAGTGCGTTCATTAGCAGTCCCCTCTCCAAACGCAACATTAATTTTCGCGGTTTCTGCCGCGTTAGTTCCGCGTCGGAACACCTATTAAAAAATCACACGAATTTTCGAAGTATCCATCTTTATTGTCTAAGCTGAATAAAAAAAAAACAACAGAAAGTTGATAATCGAATGACGCACATTTTTTAAAATAAGAACTACACAGTTACCGTATATAAAAAGTTTCATTTTAAAATCTTAAACCATGAAGGTTCTATGTCAATTCGAAGTACCTATTACAATAAAACGGCAATTTCATTCTTTAACCCCTATTATTAGTATAGATAGACAAGTCGTAACATTCATTTTATATTTTATTTTATTTTTATTTAATTAAAACGAGTACCTTCTTCACGGAGTCGTCTGGGTTGTCGACGATGCTGCAGACAGCTGTGGCCTTGGCGGGGTGGCTGAGCAGCCGCGCCAGGCACTGCGCCAGCAGGCGGGCGTGCGCGCCGGCAGCGGGCCCGGGCTGGTCCGTCCGTGCCGCCTCAGAGAACAGGCGTCTCAGCACGTGCTTCTCTGCTTCTAAGCCATACAGACTGATAATCTGAACACAAATATGTATAACATTATTCAATCATAAAAATCTTATTTTAAATCAAAACTGGTAACAAATGAACTCGCAAAGTTTTCGGTTTTCGCATAGCAAAGTTAACAATAGATTTTTTACATTTTATCCATCATTAATAATCTAATTATTTATGGGCCGCATCACCAGACCGGGCCTCCCTTCTAAATAGGAGGAGATTATTCCATAGGCCAACCCAGAATTCAAAACCAGGACCTTGTGATCTAAACTCACATTGCCACCAGCCACTTTGGTTAACTCAATCAACGAGGCAGTCATACTTTATTACAACATTATAAAGTTATAAAGAAGTTGAATAGACAAATAAAAAAATACTCTTAATAAACATAATTGAATTAAAATGCACTAAATCTTAAAAAATATTTGCATCATTTAGTTTAATTTACTAACTTTCTAGTGCATTTTCAAGTCGATTTTATTTTTTATAAATTTTTTTTCATTTTTTTAATGATTACACTAAACTATAAGTATTAATATACGCCAGCCACTCAAAAAATACTGAAATCGCTGCAAGTAATCGCATCTCAGGCATCGTTGTGTTGTTATAAGAGACAAATCAAACCAACCGAAACTCTTAGTAATGTGGCCACCTTCCAGTTCCAGCAGCAGACCCTGCTTACCATAAAGGATCAAAGTACTCGTCAATACAAATCAAATATGCCTAAACTTAATAAGGTTGTGTTGTTTCATTGCAGAGGTTCTTCCGATCCTCATTGCATCGCCGGAACTCATACACAGAAATAGCCTTTAGCTGACCTAACATTTCTAATGTTTTTGAGTGTTGCAAAATGAGTTTGCTCGAGATGGTTGTTTAATGTCCGGAAGATAGAATCGAATCAGGCGGATTATAGGAATGATATTTTACTGGCCAAAAACTCAAAGAGTTCCAAGGGTTTATTGGAACCATTTTTGTGCATATTTTGCAAATAAAATTTGTACAAACAACATGCAAAAAATCTGATGATTTCGATATGAGTACATGTCAAATTCACTCTACTCCAATAATTCTGACTGTCAACAGATGATATGAATGCAGTAGATTCCGGACAGCGGAAACTTCTTTATCAGTTTTAAAGATGTAGGCCTTATTAATCTACAACCTTCTTTCTCTCCTAAAAATGCCTTGAATGAGCAAATAACTTGAGCTCTTGGCTGTTTGTATAGGCCGGTTGAAGTTCATCAAGAATTGCCATAGCGCTGTTCCCACTGTGTCTGAAGCAAAAACTGCTTGTACCATTGCTCCTTATTGATGTTAATCCTTTTTTAACAAAATATAAAAACTTTTGCACAAAAATAATCATTATTAGCAACCAAATGACTCGAGCAAGTTGAGTATTAAAGGTGAAAAAGGGAATTTGTATCACATTCCTCCAAGTCTAGCTCCTCAAGTATTGTCAGATCAAACACTGCATTGCCAGCCTCAGTACTTAATTTACAGATCATGTATGACTGTTTTTAGTCCTCTAGGATCAATCTTTCTACACATTATTTGTTATAGCAAAGTAATTAAGAAGTAGCAAAAGAGTTTCCAAGAGGGTCAATTCTTCCAACAAGTATTGTCATAATTCAGTCAATTTATGTAGTGACAATCTATTTAGTAGTCTAAAAGCTTATCACATACAAATTGAGGAACACTTTGTTTTATATGTTGTGATAATTTTTCTGATGTTATTCTATGCTATAGGTACTTTTCAGAAGATAAATATAATAAATGAAAAGATGCAAACATTCTTGAGTTATAAATATTTAATTTTGTCTTTAATTGACAACTTGCACATGGTGGGTCGTGAGATTTGGACATTTCTTCAAATAAGATTCTTTTACCATGCATGTACAAATACAAACTAAAAGAAAAAAATATTCTGTCAAGGCATTAACTTTATTTCTTAGTGTGTAAGTCAATAACATTTCTAATTGTAGTGTAAGTATCTTTTGTAATGAAATTTCAAAACAAATTGTGAATTAGGCTCCATTCACACTGGCACAAAGTGAAAGCAAAACATTGTATTGAACATGCTACAGTATACCGAATTTTATCTCTAAACATGGTGCCTATTGACTGAACCAGGACAAGAGATGTACCCACGACATATTGTGAGTAACATCCTTGCATAGAGTACAATAATACTCCTACTAGTTTTACACACTAGTAAAAACATGACAAGACACTTTATTTTGACTCTACTGCAATGTGAATTTAATATTGGGGATTTTATGTCACTTTATTTTTAATTTTGAAGCTATTCCTTGCACGTTGCTAAATTGTTTTTTTTTTTTGACAATTACCTACAATAAACAAAATCTTACTTGGCTTCACAAGTATTCTATATTCTAATTATAAAAAGCTAAGACGATTGTTCGTATGATCACACTAATCTCTGGAAATTCGAAACACACCAATTAGTTTTAAAATTGGAAAACAAAGACAAAATTTAAAGTGACTTCTCACCTGTGACAATTCCTGACTGACCTGCTCGAAATTCTTTTTGTTGAGATTAGCAACGAGATAATTAATTTGTGATAAACTAAACGCTAATGGATCTAAATTCATATTTTCTTTAATAGAAAGCAATTTTTTGAAAAATAACTTTACTCGGGTTTTTAAATCTGTGGAATAGCAACAGGGGTGGTAAAAGAATATAATACACCAAGTAGCACTAAAAGTTCAGGGTATGTGATTATTCATCTTAAAATCCTTAAGTGTATTTTTTATTTAATAGCTCACAAGGCATAAGATAACTAAAAAGCTGTTTAGAAAATAACTTACATCGAGCGACTGTAAACACTGGATGACGTCATTACTCGAGATTCGAATTTTAAGCAAAAACGCATAGATAAAACATGAAGCGAAGATGCATAGATAATATATAACATAATCTTAGACTAAATATTTATTGACTCGACATGGAAGAATTCTCTGTCTACGAAAGAATAAGGCTATAAACGAATGAGATGTAGATACACGGAACCTTTAAAGAATAATAGAGGACTATGAAAGATTTTTTCCTCATTATAATCTAGTTTGACTTTGATTATAAACGCAAACAAAGTGGCATTCTTGTTATTGTAGAGAGATTTGAATTTGTAAAGTGAAAATTGAGTTGTGCGATAGCTAGTAATCATGTCAAAGTATTTCTTGCAGTTATACACATGGTACATTTTTGAATTTCAAGTTAGTGAAAATATATAATTACCACCAAAATTAAGAAGGTATGGTAAATGATTCAAAATGGCCACTTTAATGTGCAACCTTAATTATATTCGGATAACTTTGTTGCAGTCCCGGGGATAGTCTCAGTAGCAACTCTGTAGATACTTACTCTAAAATATTTATATACCGGACCCGAGGGGCTTCTATAAGGAATCTCCCGGTAAGGGACAAATTAATCCGACTATATAACACCATTCACAGACCATACAAAAAAATACCTAAATTTCAAAATGCTGACTGAAGAAAAAATAGGAATTATTTTTTTGGATTGAGGGTATTATTTTGTCTTAGTTAAGGTATTAGCTTGTTGTATTTCATTTTTTTACTAAGACAGAAATGCTTTGAAACCTGTACTACCGTTGATATTGAAGTTTAAAAGTGCTGAATTTTTCAAGTTTAATTTTTAATGAAAACAAATAGGTATTCTTATTATAAACATTATTTACTATGACAGCAATTTTGCAATGTAATTCTAAGCATTTCCCACTATTCTCGAACAATATCTATTTAGTATTTTAGTTCACTATGAATAAATATAGGTACATATTTTAAACTTAGGTAAATGTCAAAAAATGTTTAGAATGACATAATCTATCTATTTATAAACAAAATTCTCGTTTAGCGCTGAAAGTGAAATTTTAACGAAAGCTAAGGTTTCACAGCATTGTTGTCATAGTAAAAAAATGTTAATATTATCAAAATCTATCTATTTAAAAATAAAAATCGTGGAAATTTCTGCATTTTCAAATTTCAATAGTTAGGGTTTCACAGCATTTCTGTCTTAATAAAAAACGTTTCAATAATAAAATATGTCTATTTACAAACAAAACTCTCATTTAATGTTTAAAATTCAATATGTAGACTTTATTTACATTATACAAAAAGGAGAAGGTTCTCAATTTGCGTCTGTATAATGTACTAGTACCTAATTAAGTTACATTAACCTTGGATTATATTATATGGCACCGTCTTCATGGACATGTTTTAATAAATCAAAGTAACTAAACAACGCATTTAATTTTTAGTGCATTTAGAAGTCTGTTTTATTTTTTTTAAATATTTTTTTTTATATAATATGTAGTGATTAATCGGACATTTTGTTATAATAAACTGACGCCTGGTGAAGTTAATAAGCAAGTACCACAATATGTTATCCTGATGAAGTTATTTACAGATGCCTTTTTTTGGGTTCCCAGGTAGGACAGTAGGACTGGAGCTGGTACAACATTATAATAAATAAAACACTGTGTCGTAAAAAATAGCAATTTTTATTTCTAATCAGTACTCTGAATCTTTTAACTATTTCATTATTCGCTAGAAAACAAATTTACAATAAAAGTAAATTATTTTTAGCTATTATTTTATGAAAAAAATTATGCCTTATTGCGATACCTATTACCTATCGGTGATCAAATAAAGTTTACATCGAGTAAGTTAGTCGCTTAGTTGTAAATGCGATGACCGCAGCAAGTAGTATTACATGTCATTGAAGATACTACTCGACTCGACAAGTTCTAATGTAGTCGAATACAGATACGACGGCGACACTACGGGCTCGCCTAGGCTGACCCGCAGAACATCACTAGTTTATGCACCTAAATTATCGTCAAGAATAGCAATAAAAATATCTTAAAAATACCTCCCCAAGTCTATTATATTTCATAAATATAATTTAGAGTGTAGAGTCATTACGCACTGACAGACTTGACAGTTCTGTTGACTGTTTAAAAGTGCTCATACACTTAATAAACTATTTGAAATAAATGAAGAATTTAAATATTGTCAGTTTTGTAGTACGTGCATTACGCGATTCATCCACCCAGCTGATATAAATATCATAATTTATATCAATCGATGGTATAATGTACATTTATTTTATGTGCTCCCTGTAGTCATGGCTTTAGCAATTACGCTACCATAATTAATGTTATGAAAAATTAGAAATTACTCAATAATAGAATTATCGATTATCGGTAAAAACTATATGAAAATCTATTCAGTAGTTTTAATTACCACGATTATTCAGATAAACAGACGAGGCGGTAGTGATTAATTCACTGTCTTAACATTTTTGTCTGTACTCAGTAGTTTCCATTATTATCTATCCAATATAGGTCGATTTAAATTAAATTATCTACTGCAATAGTTTATTTAAAAAAAATTGCATTTAAACAAGTCGAAGTATTGCCGGGGCAAGTTACGGCTATCGTCTGCGGGTAATCTCGTTGTCGCCGTCGGGGAGGCTGGCGGTGCTGCTGGCGGACGTGCTAGTGACGGGCCGGGTGGTGGTGGTGCTGGTGGTGGTAGTGGTGGGGGGGTCTAGCCCCTTGATCTCGAACTGTCCGCGGAACAGCGGCCGGAAGAGGCGCAGGAAGGACTGGTAACGCACCGCCGAGTTCTGCAAAACGCCAAGGCATTAGGGGCTACTGGATCGTCACTTATCTATACTTATAATAAATCTGTAGAGAGATGAATTCTGTACATTAAATATATATTCAAAATGAATATTGGAAGATAAGTGGTGATCGATACTGATGCCAAAAATGCAATCAGTAATATTTTTGTATGTCTGTCTGTATGTGCACGCATGGGTAAAAAACGACTAAAGGGATTTTAACCAAACTTGGTACGACTGTAGTCCATACTCTTGGGCAGGTTATAAGCTATATAACATTACAATACAAAATTTCTAAAAAGCGCGACACTGCCGCTATTTAATCCAAATCAAGCTGAACTCTACGTACGTACGAGTACTACTGAATAGGCGTCAGCATTTTGGTAAGTATGCTGTGTCATGCTAGAAACGATAATACGGTAATAGGGTTGAGAATTTGATCTTTGTTCAATCTATTTGCCATAGAAGACCATATTTATACTCTTAATATAAAACGGAATAGCTTGTATGTTTGTTTAAACGGGCTCTGCGTGTAAGATTGTAACATTATTTGTGTTTATTTTGAAAGCTAGACTCAAGAGTGTAATAGACTATTTAATATCAGGCTATACATATCAGTTTGCCATAAATATATATTGTTAATGTACTGTAATGTCGTACAATGTTTCAAGTACACGGGACGGGACGGAGGATATTGCTTCACGGAAAACTGTAAAAAAAATAAATTGAGAGGGGGAGCGCGGAATGAGCACACTTTATATGAAAGTCTGTCTTTAAAATTAGAAGGGTACTAAGTAGCAGGTGACTGCTAGTTGATCATATTCAAAAAGTAAGTAAATAATAGGTGTACAAGTATGCGACCGACCTCTCTATTTCAATAGCTAAATCTATACATATATGTATAACCCAACCCTACCAAGTATCTTAATTTCTTCATTTGTCCTCTGTCAACAATATCCAGTTCTTATTTTGTCAACACTCACATAATAAAAGCATTTTATTCTTGCTTAAAAATGTCGAATTACGTGCCGACAAATCATGATTTGCGGATACAATTGAGTTTGTGTTACCATTTGAAGAAAACTGCTGCAGAATCACATCGAACGCTCGTTGAAGCTTACGGTGAGCATGCTCTTGGTGAAACACAGTGCAAAGTGTGGTTTCGAAAATTCCGAAGTGGGGATTTTGACGGAGAAATGGCAGACCACCGAAAAAGTTTAAAGATGCAGAATTGGAGGAATTAGTTGATCATAATCCATCGCAAACCCAAGATAAACTCGCCAAAGTACTTGGAGTCATCCAACAAGCCATTTCCAATCGTTTAAAGGTAATGGGAATGATCCGAAAGGTAAGCAATTGGGTGTTATATAAACGCCGTTTTTTGTTGTACTAGGCATTGTTTAACTTAGGGAATAATGCAAGTTTCGTCAAAATCAGTTCATTTGTTTTTGACATAGGGAATTATTTGTGTATGACCACGCATAACTTTTTACAAAGTAGTCCGATTGTGATAATTCTTTTTTATTAGAAAGGGTACACTTCCAAAATGGTCCCATACACATCATGTTAGGATCTGATGATAAGGTCCTGGGCATATCAACGGAACTCTTCAATTTTTATAGGCACACTTGCAGCGATTGCAATATTTGTGTAAGTGTCGGTAATTTTTGACTACAAGTGCCAAATAGTATACGCTAATAATACAGTACGAGTAGGTTACGTGTCGATAAATCACTAAAAAGTTAGAAATAAAAATTTTAATAAACAACTTAAACAACTTCGAAACGCACTAAAAAAGATAACTGCGTCATTTAGTTGCTTTAATTAACTTAAGCATATCTATGAAGTCGGTGCCATCCAAGGTTAAGGATCACTTATCTACAACCCACAAGCTGCTGGAATCCTCTAGTATATAATAAAAACAATTTTTCGGCCTTCAATTATATTATTATAGTGCGTGGTTATCCAATCGCAGGAGCGAAGGTCTCCGTCGGAACCTTCCGCTGCATTTTGAAATTATCGCTAACTGGATCTCGACATGCGACCTCTTGCGGCGCGCGTTGTGAGTGGCTTTGCATCAATTGGGGTTTCGAACTGCTCGGGGAAACTTTTAGTTAATCAAATTATTCGTCGGTTTTATTTTTTATTAATTTTTTTTTGGTTTCTCTGTAACGTCCTTAACTTTGGATGGCACCGACTCCATAGATAAGCTTAAGTAAATTAAAATAACTAAATGATGTAATTATTTTTTACTTTTTAGTGCGTTTTGAAGACAAGTTTCCCAAGTTCTTATCATTAGATTAAAACTTTAATCAAATCCAATCACAAGGTAGCTACCGTTTAAGCTGTTACCCGTCCTTCGTCTTCATCGCCAGACCCTTAATGACAGTCACAGCCCATGTAAATGTAAAGTTCACAACGAAACTAATTAATCAAGCCCAAACATAAGGTAACTACTGTAAACTGTTAAGGAGCTCCCTTAACTGTCCTTCGTCTTCATCACCAGACCCTTAATGATAGTCACAGCTCATGCTAATGTAAAGTTCTCATCGAGACAAATTAATGAAGCCCAAACACAAGGTAACTGCAGTAAATCGTTAAGGAGTTCCCTCGTCTCTGTGGTTTGGCTTCATGATCAAATCGACTCCGGATCTTCATTAAATTGCAGTTAATTAAAGGAAAAAATTAACAAACGTAGAAGTTGTCCCTTCAATTTATGAATGTTTCCCCTTAATTTCTCCCAGATCCCATCATCAGATCCTCACATGATGAATTTGGTGGTTCCAAATGGAAGTATACCTTTTCAAACACAAAAATAATTTTTCCAATCGGTCCAGCCACTAAATGATGCAATTAATGTTTGCTTTTTAATGCGTTTCTGTCTGTTCAAATTTTTTATTAATTTTTTTTAATAAAAATAATTCGATACTATCCATAGAGTGAGAGACAGTGACGAAATTGAAACTGGTACAACATCGTTACACAATAGCGCTACAGCTACAAGTATAATATTACATTGGACGTAAACGAAGGCAATGTGAATGTGTCCTACCTGTATAACGTCGCCGATAATCTTAGTGGTCCGGATGAGGAGCGACACGGATGGTCCAAACAGGTTCCCCGGGAAGTCCAGGCTGACCTTGTTGCGGTCGAACTCCGGGATGTCGTCGATAGGTCGAGCGGTCTGGCGGGCTGCGCGCGGCGAGCTGCGGCCGTGTGGCGTGCTCGGCGGGCTCAGGCTCCAGCGCGAACGTGTCTGTGGGCAGTGGATGGTTCATAGCGACACTACGTCCGACGCTCGTGGGCTCTGAGCCGCCTCGACCGCACTCAGAGCAGCACGCAGCGCCGCAGCGCCTCACCTCTGCCGCCGTAGTGGTGGAAGCCGGCGCCGTGCTCGCCACCGCCCAACTCCAGCCGCCCGAACTCGACGTGCGGCGCGGGGTGCGGGGCGGGGTGCGGCGCAGGATGCGGGGCGGGGTGCGGCGCCTCCACGTAACGCCAGTCTGCGCCACACGGTCCGACGCGTCAGTCGCGTCCAGACGCGACCGATGCGTTGTACCGCACGCGCTAGCGCCTTCGGCGTAACGATTCACCGATTTTGTAAATGTGTAAAGTTTCGTCGTGTGGTGAGTGAATAAGTAAACTATTTTTCGTAATGTAATAAGAAATGTCATAGTTACAGTGTTAAAATATGTATCTAAAATCGAAGGCTTACGCACACATTTATTACGTTTTTGTAATATCGTGGAAATTTCTTAGAAAATATTCGTTTAAAGTTGATATGCCAATTTAAAATGATAATGTAGGACGTTTAGAGCTCGGTATCATGAAAATGAATTCCGGACGAGAGTTATCTGCACGCCATGTGATGTTAAATTAGTTATTATAGATATACATACTTACCCGATATATAAAATGATTTTACTTCAGCTTGATATTTATAGACTTTGCTCAACATTTTAAATGTCCTACTGAAAATAAATCAATTTCAATTAACCACCCATCTTTCCTTTTCTTTTTTTTATTTTATTAAATTTAAATACTATTCAAATCTTTTTAACCACCATTTTGGAGTGTAGGAAAATCAAACAAATATTAAATACAGTAATAATTTATTTGTCAGGTACATTTAGTGATTTAGGAATGAATATGCGACTGATTAACGCGTCGCGTCGTCCTGCGTCAGTCGCATTGGTATCGCACTCTCGGCTTCGCGCTCTACTCGTATGTGTGCGTGCTACATCTTCGGTTGTGATCGTAACCAGGAACATTACTTGTGTGTGTACCACATTCACGTGCGCCGATGTGCGTGTGTGTGTGCTCGTACAGACGTGTGTGCGTGTGTGCGTGGGACGGCGTCTGTGTTACGGGTGTGCTCGATGATATACAATAGAAAATATAATGCTCGAGCTATAAGAATCATATTTACCTAAACTAAACAAAAATAGTGTAACGTCACAGCAAGTGACAGCGCGCCATATCAGCAAGCCAGCCACAGCAAGCGGTATCTGCTAGCCAGCCACAGCAAGCTGTATCAGCTAGCCAGCCATAGCAAGCGGTATCTGCTAGCCAATCACCGCGTGTCAATAGAATTATTTGTATTCCGCATTGTTTAAATTTAGAATTCGATCCACTGTATGAGTTTAATACTATCGAGTTGTTAAAACTTTTTATTGGCATTATCGCACGTCGGAATATTTCGCCAAATGTTGCCTCGCTACCAGCCCTCAACACTCGTAACTGATAGAAATCATTACTTCCTGAATTGTAAATCAATGAAATTATAAATTTACGTTTGGATAGGGCATAGTCTTTAAAATCGGCTTGCTCAAAGGTACATGTTACAGTGATATTGTCAATTTAATAAAACAAAACACGTATGTACCTCGAGGACGGAGATGGCAACCCACACGAAAAAGTCCATATTAGCTAACATTTTGAATCTTAGAAACATGACTACCGTACAGTCAAGTCAATTCGGATATGGAGACAGTCCCTAACATGTCATTGTCAGGTACTGGCATTAGAAATAATGTGACAAACATGAGGGACTGATGCCTGGCCGACATTACACATTTCTTTCACAAAACGGCACACTTCTGATTCTCGAACTACGATGTATTTAAGTTATGATGCAGTCGGCCACGGGGATTTCATTTCAAGTGTTTTTACTGTAAATGAAAGATGGTGTAACAGTTCACATCTCCCAGTACATATACTCCCAATAATTACAATATTAACTGCAAAACAATAAATTATTAATGAATTAAAAGTATCCAAAAGAACGTAATAGGATAAAATAAAGTAAAAGTCAAGTTAGAATAAACTACACTATCAAGATCTAGAATCTATTATTAGTTATCTATTATCTATAAAATTAGTCTACGCTATCAAGAGAATAGTTTACCTACATTATCTACCACAGATAATAAAGGACAAGTGGCAACACTTGACCGCCAGACACGGAATTATAATCGCACAAATATTTCTTGGTTAAATTTGATGAACTAAAGGAACAATGACTCTATGATACCTACGTGTGGAAACCTTGTATGAGTTAGGCACATAGTTAATTAATAATAATAATAATTGAAGTTGTTAAATTCCTAGGGCTGAAGTTAAATGCAACGTTTTTAATTTAGATAACGTCGTCCCGCATTCTGTTATCGTGTAATCGTAATTCAACCCAGGCATGCTCTATTAGAAGTTGAACTACTTATTAAAAGATGGCACTAGAAACTATAAAACTAAGTACATATTAGATATTATTTAAGTATTGACTTTGGGTAGTCAGCTTCGGTCGGCGGTCACTTGCGAGAAAAACCGGTGTTGGCAGAGTTGAGTGATCACGGAGATAATTGACTGTGACGTCACAAATATTTCAGTATATCGAATTACTTAAAAATCGCTAAAATCTCATGAAAATTATCTGGGTTACACATGTGTTCACAACGTAGAGACTATACACTATACGATATTTGGCCAATAATAAAAATTATAAAAAATGCTTTAGGACAAGCAAGACCATCACAATGGGAATTATATCAATTCGTATATTACCGTTTACAGAATGCTGAAAGATGGCTTAAAGTTACTCATAATTTTTTTGTAAATTGTGTTTATTTTCCCGCTTTTCCCGCCATCACAAATACTCTCATATTTAGAAGTCAAATTACTTTACTCCGTTAGAGGTATTGTCACTCACAATAAAGAACTATCACTTTGAAACTAAAATATGTACGCTCACGAGCGAAGCGTAACATCAAGCATTATATTTAGTCTGTTGTATAGCGTCGCGCTCAGCCCGCCACGCCGTGCGGAAGGCGCTACGCGTGCTCCACTCGCAACTCTACACTAGAAGTTCAAATGTTTACTTACAAGTTCATAAACCCGCCGCCAACTTCAGCTACTATACTACAGTGATACACCACACCGTCGCACCGAGTATGTACAGGAAGGAACGGTGCTATATGCACACGCTGAGCAGAGCTCGGGTAGTACGCTGAGCACTGTTCGGGCAGTACGCTGAGCACTGCTCGGGCAGTACGCTGAGCACTGCTCGGGCAGTACGCTGAGCACTGCTCGGGCAGTACGCTGAGCACTGCTCGGGCAGTACGCTGAGCAGAACTCAGGCAGTACGCTGAGCACTGCTCGGGCAGTACGCTGAGCAGAGCACGGCTAGTACGCTGAGCACTGCTCGGGCAGTACGCTGAGCTCTGCTCGTGCAGTAAGCTGGGCAGAGCTCGGGCAGTACGCTGAGCTCTGCTCGAGCAGTACACTGAGCACTGCTTGGGCAGTACGCTGAGCATTGCTCGGGTAGTACGCCGCGCACTACTAATCGTTGGTGCGATCAATCAGTTCGTTAATGTTAGAGTGCTACTATTTTTACACAATACTTATACAAAATGTCGTAGTTATTGTATGTAAGTTATTGTATGTAAGCCGATCGTTTCATGCAAATAATAACAATATTTTAATTTTATTTTCAAAATTTTAGTATTTATCAGTTTGGTTGATAAGTAAATTGTACTCTTTCGGTTCGGTTAATGACTTGACGTATAAGAATCATGTACACAGGTATGAAGTCTGCACTGGTTGACTGCCTGGGGTTTGCATGCGTGACGCGCACATAAAGGGTTCCTTGTTATTTACATAGAGTAGCTCGGTAAACGATCGCAGGCGAATATTAAATATTAATATAAAAAAATATGAAAATACCTAACGCGACACAACTTAATATTGCTATGACAGAAGCTAATTACAATTAAAATCTAAACATATTAAAGCTAGATTCAGGCTACAGGAAACAGGAGGGACACGGCACAAGCGACTCGAAAAGACTAGTGACAGCTGGCAACACTTTATTATAATAACTACAACTAAATATACAGCATACGAGATTAATCGTATAATAACACTAAAACGATTAAAAGTTTTAATTAAATTCCATTTAAACTTATATTTTTTTAGGAATACAAGATGAGGATATGAAGCAGGGAAGTGTCGCTGTAGAAAGGGACGACACTCCGTTGTCTCTTTCCCACCTGCACACCTCATGTTAAACTTCGAAGTGACATAAATAAGAATATGTAGCGCTATTCTGTAAAGATATTTTTGTAACTTGACAGCGTGAGTCTGGAATTCGTCTCATCTTTCTCTGTCTAATACGATACTATAGACAGAGAAAGATCGAGACGAAATTCAAAACTCGCAAAGTCAAGTAATGAAAACATGGCTACAGACTTAACAGCGCTACATCCACATCATCCACACAAACTATTTTTTTAAGTTATTTTTTTTGCACTTCAATGTTTTTGTTTATAATATTTTGTACAACTACCTAAACCTATCTACTCGTATGTTATCTACGAACATGCATCTCTACAGCAGCCTGTGCCCGCTCGCCGCTAAACTACACTACACGAGGGACACTGGCTGCTACAAATATAAACAACCATTGTTAAACAATAACGGTGTTGTTAACACATAGACGACTGCGGCGTGAAGTGGCTCCGAGTAGTGTGAAGTAGCTCCCCACGGAGCGTCGGAGCGACTCCACAGAGCGCGACATCCGGCCGGCGCGGGGTCGGCGCGGGTCCGTGCGGGATCGGTGCAAGGAAACAAGGTTTTGTAAAACCGAATAGTATTTAATTAATCACCACACTCACCTAACACTATTTACATATAAATACAAGCGCCGAGAGCGCGGGAAAGCAGACTGTACACGGGTGGACGCCGGCGCCCCACGCCGCGCGAGTGTCGGGCGCCGGGTCGGGGGTCAGCGGTCACTCGTCATCCTCGTCTGAGTCGACGGTCTCGACGGTGCCGCCGGCCGCGGCGCCGCCCGACGACGAGCCCGACAGCGACGTGACGAGCGACAGGATGGAGCCTAGCCCCCCACCCCCACCTGAGCCGCCGCCGCCCGACGCGCCGCCCAGCAGACCCGTCACCGCTTGGATCTTGGGTCCCAGCAGCTGCAGCTTGGGCCCGATCACCTGCCCCACGATGCCGCTGAGCGAGCTGAGGCCGCCGCCCTTGGGCGCCTCGATGCCGTACTGCTTGTTGATTTCGATGTTCTGCCGGTCCAGGTTCTCCACCAGCCGCGTCTTGGAGTCGATCAGCGAGTTGATCTTCTGCAAGAGGAGCGAGCGTCAGTGCTGGTCGGCCTCTCTCTCCTCCGACCCCTCGTCTGCCACGCGCCGCTACTCACCCCGAACACGAAGCCGAGCACCGCATTCTTGATGCCGAACTTGGCCTCCGTCACGCCTTCTAACTTGCGCTTGTCGCGCGTCTGCTCCGCGCCGGCCGCGTCCTGCACACAACACACGTGTCACTGCGGCTCGCACTACCGACACCCACCACCACCCGACTCCACCCGACACCACCCGACACCACCCATCACCATCCGTGAGCCGTCTCGCCGTCCCTCTCCGACGTTATCAAGTAGATAGTTTACATGTTAAGCGAAGCGGTAGGAGCCGAGTCCTTCGCGTTCGACCGTTTCCGTTAATACTTGCGATTGCGCAAACGTTTCAACTTACATAAAATGGGTTCGTTTGTAATTTTATTCACCGCTCGTGTTACAAAACCGCCGATGTGTTGAGGCCAAAAAGCGTTTCGTCAGCGCATCGCACGCGCGCACTCACACAAATGAACATATACATCTAACGTGCCTAATGAAGAAACCTCGCGTTCCGTAACTCCTCTAATGCGTCTCTGCTACAACGCGCAACAGATGATCAGCGCGCGCGCAGCCCGGTGCCATGCGACACGCGGCCGAGACCAAATTTACAAAAATTTCTTTTTTCTCAGTAGCAGCGCGGTGTTGGAAAATTTGCAGTGTTACATCCTCGTGCTTCAAAGAGCACTTGATTTTCGGTCATTAGCATTTGCGTTAGTTGAGCTCTTTAGTCAAACCGCAAAGCTGACCCGCATTGGAAGGCCAAGAATCGAAATCCCCAAGAGAAGCCTTGATCCTGCAGCGAATCTTTAAATAAAAACTGAATATGACGAATGACGTTTTGTTATATTATTTATTAAAAAATTGTTTACGAAAACATAAAAATAAAAGAATGTATAAAACTTTTTGTAACATAGTACAAAATCTAGATAATCATATTTACCTGACTGCGTAATACTTGTTTTTCTCTTTTCAGTTTATTATTTCAAAGCAGTCGGGTTTTTTGTTTTTATATTAATATCAAAGACTTTTATTTTAATTAATAATTTTATAACTTGTATTGTAAGTATGTAAGTTCGGGTGGGATCTTTGAGCTCAATTTTGAAGTAGATACCTTCAACCGATTGAACTGAAATTTTGTATAGTGAGTGACATCATTCTAAATCCAATAAGGCAGACCATACAAGATGGCAGAATAGATATTTTTAATGTATTTCGACAATTTATACTAAAATTATAAAAAGGTAAAGTTTGTATGTTTGTAAATGGATCTATTGGGGTTAATCTTCAAACTACTGTTCTAATTTAAGAAATTCTTTCGCCAGTAGAATGTTGCATTATTAGGAAGTATTATAAGCTCTATTTTATATTTTTATTATATATATTCGCCGAATTATCGAAGTTTTTGTCGCGCAAATCGGACCGAAAAATATATCAAATTGGATTTATCCGCATACGCTGCCGTAACTATTGGGTATAATTGAAAACAATGTATGAGAACTTTATTTATCTTAAGAAGTTCTACAAAAAAGTCCGCAACGCTATATATTATATTATTTAATTCGTATGCTTACGTTTACGTCTTTATTTATACAACTAAACTTAAATCCTTATCAAAATAAATTTTAATAATCACAAGGAGATTATAGAGATAAGATATATGCCTTTTATAGTATGTTAATTAGTTACATAGTTTAGGACATAACACAAATTTTCTAAAAAGCGCGATACTGCCGCTATTTAGTCCAAATTAAATTGAACTCTACGTACGTACTGAATAGAGATCAGCATTTTGGTAAAGATATTTTTTCGGTGACGGGGTTGAAAATTTGATCTTTATTTCATTTATTTGGCAAAGCAGACCATATTTATACTAATCATGTAAAGTGGAAGAGTTTGTTTGTTTAAACAAGTTAATTCATCTGTGATTGTGAAAAGTATCTAATATCCAACCTGAAATAAGTTTGACTTGTGTGTTTTGGCGAAATGGGCGTCATCAGCATTTGTCTGCAACCTAAACCTCTTTAGAAAAAGGACAACTCCAAAATTAAACTCGGAACTGTATTTAGCCAGTAACCTCCAACCTGAAATAAGTGGCGTATTCTCACACACACACAAGACAAGGATAATCTAGTAGATTGTACTAAAAAAATTGTTAACTTAGCTCCAAATAATATTATACCAACCGATATAAACAAGACAAGAGAACTACCTAAGGAGCTAGGAATATTCACTGGGACCAAGGTGATATTGCGTTACAATCTAGATGTCTCCAAAAGTCTGCTGAATGCCGCCATTTGACATATTACATAAATGATACGGCCCTGCTTCCAAAGAGCACAAATGTATGACACTAACATACCACCCGTCCTTACAGACGGATAAAGACAAAGTTCACCTAATTTAGCTCAAGTCTGTGCAATTTCTAGCTAAATATAGTCACGAAACCGTGGAACGAAGAATGCTGCCAATATTGGGCTTATACAGTACACAAAATGCAAGGTAGCACTGTCGTCGATACCATTATTTACTTAGGCTCGAAGGTCTTTGCTTCTGGTCAAGCATATGTGATCTTATGTAGGGTAAAAACATTAAAAAGTCTCATTACTGAAGAGCTGAACTGTCCAAAATTAACCGGTTGATGAATGAGATGACAATTTATATGATCATAAAAGCTTGTCGCGCGATTTGTAAAGAACTAGTACTAATTTAATTATGTAAATTGATCTGCTAATTTTAGTATATTTTCAATTTTAATTTAATTAAATACTGATATGTAATTTAAAGCTCGCGACAAGCTTTTGTGATCATATAAATTGTATATAATGAGGTTATAAGTTAATAGTTAAAATTTTTAAGGAAAAATTTATTTTTTTCTTGGTACAGCGTTTAAATAAAAGCTTCTTGTAAAAAAGTTTTTTCTTTTAATTTTGTTTTTTACTTACAATACTTGTAACGGAATACCTTATTCAATTATTAACCTTTTGTATTACTCTTTTTTTTCTCATAGATAACATCATGAATAGACAAGTAATATATTTTGTCACTTTGCATTTACACGTCGTAGAGTCAACAAATCCTGAAGTTGCTCCGGTTTTAGAGTTAGCCGTACGGAGAGAGTTATTTCTCGAATCTTGGTCAGTTTATCGCTTGGATTTATTTTAGTTATTAACTCGATGAATTTCCACGAATTAACATCTGCTTATATATAACATATTGTATTGTAGCGCAGTGTGAGGTAGATCAGTGTCAGCGTAGTGTCACTAAGTGTGTCGTCGTGGGCACAGGGCGGCGGTCGCAGGCGGCGCGGGTCGAGGCCGCCCGCCTTTCTGCCCCGCGCCTGCTATGCGTACTCATTATATGTAGCCACACTAATAATACCTGAACTAACTGTCAACTTAAAATTTACCGACATTAAATCTGTTCGGTGAAGTTTGTTCCCTAAAGACTAGTTTACCACGTCCGGTAGTACCGGTCTCTGTATTATTAAATTATATACTCGTATGCTGTATGATTATATATTAAACAGTGAAATGTTTTATATATTTGGCAAATAAATTGTGTTGTACAAAAATTATTATTTTGTTTTACATTCTAAACACCAGATTGGCTGCAATTATGATATGTCTATTTAATCTTTACTTGAAGATATCGAGTTGAGGTACTAATAAAGAAAACAGAAATTTATGGAAAGTATCATTTTGTCGTTCTTGAAAATATACGAAATTCATGGACCTAATTACTGCAAAATTGTATAGAAATATATTATAACTGCCAACAAAAATATTGTCTGCAACACAATTATTCGACTTTAGGAAAATCATGTCAAGATTTTCTTTGTATCACACGCCGAACCCGGCACCCGCATCCATACAGTGATGTGGTGGTCGTCTCTCTAGGTACAAGATAAGTCGTACCTCCGAATGCGGAACCCGGCCGCGTGTTCCGAGGCGCGCTTCACCGTTATCAACCGACAGTGGACTTGTTTTTGTTTCATAGGTCGCTACTCGCTACGGATAGTATAAAATAAACTGTCATGTCAGCTGATCGACATACACCCGGAACACTAAGTGAAGAAAAAAGTAAATTAATAAAATTGAATTAATGCTTCGTACCACATGCAATGTTAATATATACTAATATTATAAGGGGGTAAAGTTTGTAAGTTTGTAAATGGATCTGTTGGAACTACTAATTCGATTAAAAAAATTTACCAGTATAATTTTACGTTATCGGTGAGTGTCATAGGCTATATTTTATATTTGTATTGTATATATTAACCGAGTTATCACAGTTTTTGTAGCGCAAGTTGGACCGCAAAAATCTGTTAAATCGGCTTTATGCCCATGCGCTGCCTTAACTATTGAGAATAATTAAAAGCAATGGATGAGGACTTTATGTATCTTCAAAAGTTCTACAAAAAAGTTCGCGACAGCATATATCTATCTTTTATATTTTAACAGATATAGAACTTTTTGTGTTTATAAAATCATTTAATTCATATGCTTACGTTTACGTCATTATTTATACAACTAAACTTAAATCCTTATCAAAACAAATTATTTAGTAATCAAAAGGATATTATAGAGATAAGATTTGCCTTTTACAGTATGTTAATTTGTTATATAGTTCGGAGACAATACAAAATTTCTAAAAAGAATATCCTCCAAATTAAGTTGAGCTCCTCCATGTTAGGTTTTACGTACTGAATAGGGGTCAACAATTTAGTACTGATATTGATGAATTCGATCTTTGTTCAACTTAAGTGGCATGGCAGACCATATTTATATAATATACGAAAAAGTTTGTTCGTTTGTTTAAACGGGCTAATCTCTAGATGTACGTGTCTGATTGTAAAATTATTTTGTTTATTATGAAAGCTGGACTGGAGAGTGAAATAGACTAATTGATATGAAGCATACACACATATACACATCAGCTTGCCATAAATATATATTGTTAATGTTAATGTACTGTAATATTGTACATTGTTTAACAAAACTGTAGATCTTTTGTACTATAAAAAAGAAGGTAGAAGGGAATAAGCACACTTTATATGAAAGTCTGTCTTTAAAATTCAAAGGGTACCTAAGAGGCTTTCACGCGGGCGACTGCTAGTGTATTGTAGAAACTGGAAGCTTATACTCCGGTCACTTTACACATTTGAAATACCATATATCCCGACGGAGGTAAAAATCCTTTGCACGTTTGGGTTTACCGTTCGACTCAAGTTTGAAAGTCCCTGAAAAAGGCCCATGTCCAGCAGTGCACGTCTAACGGCTGTTATTGATGATGATGATCGGAATGAAGCTTTAAAAGTCGCCATCGACACCACAAATATTTAGTGTCATAGGTCAAAACTTGATTTCAAACGCTGTTTGAAACCTAGTTGTAAATCTTAAAATTTTCTACAAAAATTGTCTGTATGATATTTCCTTAAGAACGGAAATACTTGACTTTAACTCAACGATTTAAAAAAAAACTATCCAACGATACCCCAGTATGGGATAAATGTGGAAATAAAATGTCATCCCTACTTTACTTAAAGGGGAAGTCCTTAAAAAATATTTTTTTTTAATTTTATTTCATGCTAAATTACAGCTTTCTAGTAATAATAGTGTCTGAGCTCAGCCGCGATAAGACAGACGGTCGAACGGACGTGGCGAAACTAAATGAACTTCGTGTTGATGATGATGCTGATGACGCTGAACCGTACGCACCTCTGATGGATGTGTGTGTGTCTGTCGGAATTTATGCTATTTGGCCACTAGTTTTATGTCTAATATAACCGGATTATTAATCTCAGACAGGAATATTGAAGTTTAATTTAAGGGATCTGTTGGATTAGTAGTACATAAATGAAAATAATACATAACAGATCGAATATCTGGCTATCCATCGGCTCTCGTGGATGCGCCGCACGGTTAAGTAAGTTAACTGCAAATTGAGCGCGTGCTTCGTCTCAGAGCCTGACTACCCTGCGCCGGCTGCTGCGGGGTGCGCTCGGAGCGGCGCGGTGCGACGTTTGCATGCAGTTCTCGAGCGCGGGTCGTTGTGCAAGCGCGCGGGAACCGCTCTAACCTCTCCGATACTTTCATCGGCTCGGGCGGGCGGAGGGGGGACGTCACCCTCGCTTTCCATTGTTTCCGCCGAGTTTCGAGTACTGTGCATCTCGTATCGGCGCCTGGGAACGCGCCAGTGGGCCACGTTGCGACACGCTCGGCATTGTCTCTGGGAAGCTACTCTATGTGTCTATGATACTTACGTGCGCGCAATCACTGGAAAAATACACGAGTCGCAATCACACTTGTCACTTTTGTTGTTTTACTATCGAGACAATATATTATTGAAACATTTAGAAAAAGTTGGCGCAGGAAAATCTATCTGTTCAAATCACAGTTGTCGGCGCGCAAAAAGT
The DNA here is from genome assembly GCA_034621355.1 of Mycalesis mineus. Classification (NCBI taxonomy): domain Eukaryota; kingdom Metazoa; phylum Arthropoda; class Insecta; order Lepidoptera; family Nymphalidae; genus Mycalesis; species Mycalesis mineus. The sequence continues at coordinate 86,278 of CM067902.1, forward strand.
TCGCTTTGTGTATGAATATCTTTAGTCTGTTGCCTACTCGTAAGAGCGAGCTCACCTACGGGTTGTATTTTTTTATCTGTTTACTCTTTTTCATTTATTCATGCATCACATACAATAAAGCAGAGATGTGATTTATTTGAAATACTTCTATTTAAAATGCAAATACAAAATGCAAAATACCTATTTTGTATTTTGCATTTAAATGCTTTTTAACAAAAACATTTTGTATTTTAGTTGAAAGTAGTAGTAGTAGTAGTTGAAGTACCTTTTGAGATGTATTTTGCATTTTTAAAATTCATTTTAAAAATACTTTATGATTAAGTTTAGCCAACATTACCAGTCAAACGATATGAAATGAACAAATAACGCTTGTAATGCTGAATTCGACCGATAGTGGCGCCTGCTAGCCATGCGTGCCTATTTTTAACCAACGAAAAAAAACGGAGCAGATTCTCAATTCGACACGTATATATTTTTTTTATGTATAACTTTTTACAGAGGTGTCCGATTTAGATAATTCTTTTTTAATTAGAAAGGGCATACTTCCGAGGTGGTCCCATTGTCATCATGTTAGGATCTGATGATGATATCCTGGGGAAATTGAAGGAACTCTTCAAATTTTGGAGGCACCATTACAGCGATTTCGATTTTTGTCTCGGTATCGGTAGCTTTTTGGCTACAAGTGCCGTATAATATACTATGACAGTATAGTACGAGTACGTTACGTGGTGATAAATTACTAAAAAGTAAGAAATGCAAATTTTTAACAAAAAATAGAACCGACTCAAAACGTAAAAAGTAAAAAATAACTGTCATTTAGTTGCTTTAATTTATTTAAGCATATCTAGGAGTCGGTGCCAGCCAAGGTTACCGTTACCTAGAACCCACAAACTGCTTTACTACGTAAAATAAATGTTCCTTAAACTTGGCTGGCACCGACTTCATAGATATGCTGATGTAAATTAAAGCAACTAAATGACACCGTTATTTTTTACTCTTTAGTGCGTTTTGAGTCGGTTCTATTTTTATTTAAATTTTTTTTCTTCTTTGGTCAGAGTGCGCGCCTTACGTCTGACTAGTGTTAATGTCAAAAAAATTTATTAAAAAAATGTTTGTCTGTCTCTCTGTCCGTCTGTCGGTCTGTCTATACGGATTTTTGTCGGCCACGATTCACTCTCAAACACTGAATGTATTAAAATGAAACTTGGCACGTTTGTAGTTCATATTTTGAGATATTGTATAGGGTAGTTTTAGTCGCGAAAATTAAAGTAGAAGGGGTTGAAATTTTCAATGAAGTCTTTAATTTTTGAAGTTATGTTAATGAAATTTTGAATATGAACTACTGAATAAATAAATATGTTTTTCAAGGAATTTTCAAAATTTCGTCCCTATAGGGTTCTATAAGGGTTGAAAGTTTTTATGTAAATGTATGTTCCTTTTAAATGTTCTTGATTTAAATATTCAAATCAAATTATCTTTATAGAACTACTTATTATACTACACCAACAATCAATTTTTTGTCAATCTATTTGTTCCGGCTAATCTCTGAAACAACTGGACCTATTTAGACGGGACTTTCGACTTATTTACTAATCTTATACCTAAGTAACTTAGGTTAATCTTATTTTAGTAATGTTATAAGTGATTATTCCAAAATAAATAAAAATATCATACAATTTGGTCAAAAAGTATTTTATTTTAAAAAAGCATTTTGAAAATACCTATTTTGCATTTTGCATTTGAAATACAAAACTCAAAAGCATTTGGTATTTTGTATTTGAAATAGTAAATCTGAAAAGTATTTTGCATTTTGTATTTAAATGCTTTTATGGAACCATTTTGTACATCTCTGCAATAAAGTGCCAAATAAATGACAAACTTAGTGTAGAAGAACTAGAATACTAAGATAATCATATCGCTCGGTAGTGAGCTGTCACTATAGATTTAGGCGACCATTAACATTGGAAAAACTTTAGGATGACATACTAGGTGTAGCCAGGAGAAGAAAATACACCGAGTAGGTACAAAACCCCAAGTATTTCCGATCATTCACATTCTGCTCTCAATATACAATTACATAACAGCTTTCGCCGAATATATCATTAAAGCCCACGAAAGTTAATTTAATAATATTATTACGGCACCAAAAAGTTGAGTGTAAAACGAGCCTTGTCACCCATACTGCAAGTGGTAAGCTCAGCCCAGTAGATACGGTAGGTACGCATGCGGCATGCGTTACTGTGACCGGCCCGGAACAATTTTCGGCGGTCACCTTGATTATATATTTTATTTCAGGCAGAGCGCGGTAACTAGTGACATAATGATTGTTGAAGTTCGTAAGTAGCGCGGACGCCCTTCGCACGCTGCCTCTGCACCGGCGAATGTTCACAATAATAATATGGAGTGACCTTTGTAAAAAAAATCATTAAGGATGCTTTCGAGTAACGAATTACGGTTTTCCAGTTAGTTCGTCTATAAACTGTACTTATAACGTATATTATTAAATGCAAAGGGCCAGAAGAAGTAAAGTGTTACTAATGTAATCCTAGTTCTATTTAGAATCATCAACGCGACGACGTTACCAACGCTGAATACTGGAATGTGCAATTAATATATCGACGGGGCTCCATTAGCTCTTAGTCTGTCATGGATGCCAGCATAATTAATTTTACAGCTCGCAGATTGCTTTCGAAGAGCTCAATCGCAACGAGTTGCATCGCTGGAATGCTAGCCACTGCGCACCGTCTTCCCGTTCACCGTCACGTCCGAATTTTCATTGATTTTGTACGATCGATGTTTGTTTATTCCCTCCACGTGTTGCGTATCGCTGAACACTTGACTGCTGCCAGAAATGACAAAATCTAAGATAATAGAGGATAATTTGTATTGTTTTTCACTCTTTCGAATATAATAATCGATGTAGAATATCTGTTCTAAACCATTTTTTTTGGAATTATAATTGACGGCCCACCTGGAGAGACATAAGTATGGCGACAAGTCTATCCCGCAGGAGCACTTTATAAAATTCTCTACTTCTCCATTAGGTACCCAAATAATTGAAGAAATAATTTTTACTATAATACAAAGTACGAAATAATAATTGCTCATAGAAGTACAGTAAAGTCGGACTGACCCCGAGTCGTCAGTTTCCTGTAACGTGGGCATTACTTTGTAGATATTAGAATAAATCACTGAAAGCCGCTCGACGAGAGTGCGACGGAAAATTACAACATAAATAAAAAATATTACGGCGATCATCACAAAGATAACGAATTAGGATATTTTTTGTTTACATAAATTAATCCTGAAATTCAAGCGAGTTTCAGGATGTCGGCGAGTCGACAAATTTCAGTCTTTTAATGGCTAGGATGCGGCAAGTTTTTGCGTCGTGTTGCAGTGAGTGATGTGTATGTATGTGTGTGTGTTTTTTTTTTTTTTTTTTTTTTTTTCCTTCAGAGGTTTCGGAAAAATACTTTTACGTATTCTTTTTTTTTTTTTTTTCCTTCAGCGGTTTCGGAAAAAGACTAGCTGTACTGCCCTGGTAAGTCGGACTCGGGTTTCCACTACCGACTAAAAAACCTCATCCTCTGTCTTCTGCCTCTCTTTCCCCCACGGTACGACCGTTAAGTATTACTTCGCAGGGAGAGGGTCTAGCGCTGATGCTTCTTCAAGGGATCTAAGTCTTCAAGGCTTCAGTCCTCTCTATCCGGCGTAGTTCCCGGAGGACTTCCGTCGCGAATAAGTTTGTTGCCTCCCAGGCCTCTTTCGATGCCGTCATGTCTCTTATTACCGATTCCGGCCTGCTTCTTCGCTTAAGAACATTCTCCCAAGCATTGCGCGTTTCGTTAAAGCGAGGACACATAAAGAATACGTGCTCAGCATCTTCGTTGACTCCGGGACAGGAAGGACACTCAGGTGAGGTCTTATGCTTATATTTATGAAGATATTGACGGAAACACCCGTGTCCTGTCAGCATTTGTGTCAGATAATAATTGACCTCTCCATGTTTGCGGCTTAACCATACGTCTAGCTTTGGTATAAGGCGGTAAGTCCACCGGCCATTCACCGACTCGTCCCACCTTTTTTGCCATCGTCGCATGCTATTTCGGCGTTCTGCTGTTTTTAGTTCCTCATAACTCAGACTACTTGAATCTTTTCGCCGGTAAAGGGCTCTCCGTTCTAGAGCAAGTACTTCAATTGGTAACATTCCAGCAATAACGCATGCTGCGTCGTCAGATACAGTGCGAAAAGCACTGGCAACTCTCAGGGCACTCAGTCGGTATATTGGGACTAGTTTTCGTCGTGATGCTTGTTTACGGACTGTATCAGCCCATATGGAGATTCCATATGTGAGGACAGATGTGACCACTGATGATAATAGTATCCTCCTATTCTGTTTTGGGCCTCCTATGTTTGGCATCAGCCGTGATAGGGTCGTTCTGACCACCGACGCTTTGGCACTTACATGTTCTGCCTGTTGCTTGAAATTGAGTCGAGCATCAATCATCACTCCCAGGTAGCGGATAAAAGGTTGAGATGTGATGTCATGTGCTCCAACTCGTAGTGTTATGGTTTCAAGTTCTTTCCTACTTGTGACAAGAACTGCTTCGGTCTTGTGCTCTGCAAGTTTCAAGCCAGCCGTGTCCATCCACTGTCCGATTCTCTCAAATGCAGTGTCAAAGGCCAAATGTATTTCTTCAAGGTGTTTTGCAACTATCACTAAAGCGACGTCATCTGCGTACGCAACGAGTTTTACTTCCCTTGGCAACACTATCTTAAGAAGCCCGTCGTACATAACGTTCCACAATAATGGGCCTAGGACGGAACCCTGTGGTACTCCTCCAGTAATTTTATATTCGTTTAGGCCAGAGTCAGTGTCGTATTTCAGAACCCTGTCACTGAAATAACTTGCCACCATTCTTAGTAGATATTGCGGGACTTTCATTTCAGCGAGGGCTCTCATGATACAGTCCCACTTGGCGGAGTTAAATGCGTTCTTAATGTCTAATGTGGCTATTAAACAGTACTTCTTCGCACCCCCCTTCCACCTGGTTCCTGCGATCGCATCCTTGGCTAAACTAACAACAAGATCAATTGCCTGCAAGGTGGAGCGACCTTTTCGGAATCCATATTGGTTGTTGGAGAGTTGCAGTTCTACAGTGGCTTCAATTCTTCCATGGATAATACTTTCCAATATTTTACCCGCTGTATCCAGCATGCAAAGCGGCCGATAGGCGGATGGGTCATCTGGCGGATGCTTTCCTTTTGGAAGAAGTACCAATCTCTGTTGCTTCCATTTCAAAGGAAAAATGCCCTCTATGAGACATGAGTTGTAAGTGTCCAAAAACAAATGCGGCACTGCTTTGATGGCTTCCTTTAGCGCAATGTTCGGAATTCCATCCAGCCCCGGTGCTTTCGTATTCCCAATTTTGCAGCACACACCCATCAATTCTTTTTGCGTGATGAGCGGGATATTTCCTATTTCGTCTTGCTCAACCCGAATCTTAAAGGCTGGTTGTTTGGGAAAGAGCGTAGCTACGATTTTTTCCAGCAGCTCAGGACATGTGGGTGATAACATAGGCTGGTATCTCAGGTGGGTCATGACAATCTTGTATGGTCTACCCCACGGGTCGCTCTCTACCGTATTGAGTAGTTCGGTCCAGCATTGTCTTTTGCTTTCTTTGATGGCTTTATTCAGCATTCGGCGCGCGATTCTGTAATCTGTGAGCAGTTCTTCTGAGTTAGGCCCGTTCCGGCCTCGCTGTGAAGCTCTTCTCTTGGTAAGGCATTCTTTTCGAAGAGCAGCGATATGATCATTCCACCAGTACACTGGCGGAAGCTGGCTCATCCTGTGTTTACGTGGCATACTAGCGTCACAGGCCTCAGTAACTTTCCTCATCATCTCTTCTGCTTTTATCGCGGCATTGCTATCACTAGTTGTGCTGCAGTCCAAGGCCACCTTGAAGGCATCTGGATCAAAGACGCTAACCTTCCAACCAATCGCGTTTGTCTTATTGGGATGTTTATGGTTATTTTGACACGCATTTACTTCCCATACGATATATGCGCTATGATCACTAGCTGTATATGTCTCCAATAATTCCCAAGAATAATTCCTCTTAACGAGGCTGCTGCTGACAAAAGTAAGATCTACTATTGAAGATGATTCTCCTCTTGTAAATGTAGGTTTATTACCGTTGTTGAGCAGAACTAAGTCAAGTGTTGACATGGCCTCTAGAAGAGCTTCTCCTCTTGCATTTGTCTTTCTGCTGCCCCAGTCGATTGCCCAGGAGTTAAAGTCTCCAGCAATTGCTACGCGGGAACGCTGCTTTGCATCTGTTGTAAGTCGATCCAGGAAGTCCAAGAATTCATCAAAAGTAAGACTGGGTGGAGCATAACAACTGTAGACATAGATTCCTCGCAGCTGCGCCACCACAAAACCTGCTTCTGTACAACTAACACTACTCTGGAATGGCCATTTTCCACACGCCCAGATTACGGCTTTAGAGGTGCTATCTGTTATCCAGTGCTTAGTAGTTAGGTTTTTGTATGGCTCTGAGATAATTGCAAGGTCGGGCTTTATCTCACGTACTGTTTGCATGAGCAAATCGTGTGCTTCCTCACAATGGTTAAGGTTTATCTGCAATATCTTCATAATTTTAACCGTTTTTTCATGACCTTCTGGATTGCCTCCTTATAGAGTAAGCACCTGCTACTCCCAGCGATATGAGCACAGTTCTTAGTAGTGCCATTTTCGACACAGAGAGCACAACATGCTTCATTTTTGCAGGTAACGACTTTGTGACCTACTTTTCCACACTTTGCACAGCAACTGGATCGGTCTATTTTGCTCTTACAGTTAGCAGCGAGATGTCCATAGTGCCAGCACCTAAAGCACTTAGTAAGTCTCTCAACTGTTCTTATGCGGCAGTTTACCCAACCAACCCTGATCTTGCCGTTTTCCCCCATTACTTTTCGGATTATAGGCGTTGCCAGTGTCACCAACGCCGTTTGGGTGCCCCCATAAGCTTTACGCAGTGACTTGACGGCATCTAGCGTTATGATATCCGATTCTCCAACGGTCTTTTGTAGTGCTTCTAGGATTTCTTCTTTTGTGGTCATTTCGTCAAGGTCTCGGATTTCAATATCTTCTTGAGACCCTTTGCTGATAACTGTGGCATCATCCCCGAGAACATCATTGATGACCTTTTGCAGACCTTGGCCTCTATCTGTATTCTCCTTCGTCAGGATAATCAGCAGATCTCCTGTAGCTGTCTTGCGGATCTTATCAACCGAGGCTCGAACCTGCTCATCAGGAACATCTCTCTTGACCCGACTAAGTATCTCAGCATATTTCTCCTTTTCCTTCGGGCGGACAATTAGTGCATTAGGCCTATTCGTTGCAAACTCTTGCTTCTTGCGTTTAAGTGTTTTCTTTTCCTTCTTTGTTAACACTTTCTGCCAATCGTTTGTTATCTTTTTATCGGGAAGTTGCACTGTTTCCTTCACGGGTGGATTTGTTCCTGCCTCCTTCCTCTTCTTCATTTCATTGGTAATTTCTGGTGAAGTTCGCTTCCTCCGTTTAGCTTTGCGAACTTCGCGTTTTGCTTCAGAAGTCGATTCACAATCAGTATTCATCTCCGTGTCCATTGTTGTAGTCGTCTCCGTAATGGTTCTTCTTCGAGGTGTTACTGGTTTGCTCATATCCTCGGGAGCCGAGATAATAGGACCTTGGTAGGTAGTTCGCGCGTCTTCCATTGCTTTTACTCTTCTATAAGCAATACTAATGCTGGTTACCTTGCTTTTAATCTCTTTATGGACGTTTGTTCTTGGCTGGACAAACTCCTGAAGCTCACTAATAAGCTTCTGGAGATGTTCCCATGCCTGCATCCTCTTCGTGTCAGCGCTTGTATCTGTGGCTTCTTGTTGGGCATCTTGCCCACTTTTTTCTCCTATCTTTACTTCAGTTTGTTTTATAGTTGTGTTTTCCTTCATTATGGTCCCAGAGTACCTTTTAGGAGTAGTATGAAATATACACCCCTTTCAGTTTCTACAGGACATCGCACCGGAATGATTAATCGCTCGGCGGCACGTCTTTCCGGCAGGGCGGTTACTAGCCACAGCCGAAGATCCCCATGTGCCAGACGTCCACTTCTATCGTGTTCCAAAAGGCAGGAGTTTGAAGCCGAAATTGTCTATGGAAATGTCAAAACTTATAAAATGTGGCAATATTGCTTGTCCGTCATTGCCTTTTGACACAACCAATCAGCTGATTTGTTATTGTTTGTAACTGTCACTTACGTGGTCAATAATTATGTATGTATGTATGTATGTATGTATGTATGTATGTATGTATGTATGTATGTATGTATGTATGTATGTATGTATGTATGTATGTATGTATGTATGTATGTATGTATGTATGTATGTATGTATGTATGTATGTATGTATGTATGTATGTATGTATGTATGTATGTATGTATGTATGTATGTATGTATGTATGTATGTATGTATGTATGTATGTATGTATGTATGTATGTATGTATGTATGTATGTATGTATGTATGTATGTATGTATGTATGTATGTTTTTTTTTTTTTTTTTTTTTCCTTCAGCGGTTTCGGAAAAATACTTTTACGTATTCAGAGCTAGCTGTACTGCCCTGGTAAGTCGGACTCGGGTTTCCACTACCGACTAAAAAACCTCATCCTCTGTCTTCTGCCTCTCTTTCCCCCACGGTACGACCGTTAAGTATTACTTCGCAGGGAGAGGGTCTAGCGCTGATGCTTCTTCAAGGGATCTAAGTCTTCAAGGCTTCAGTCCTCTCTATCCGGCGTAGTTCCCGGAGGACTTCCGTCGCGAATAAGTTTGTTGCCTCCCAGGCCTCTTTCGATGCCGTCATGTCTCTTATTACCGATTCCGGCCTGCTTCTTCGCTTAAGAACATTCTCCCAAGCATTGCGCGTTTCGTTAAAGCGAGGACACATAAAGAATACGTGCTCAGCATCTTCGTTGACTCCGGGACAGGAAGGACACTCAGGTGAGGTCTTATGCTTATATTTATGAAGATATTGACGGAAACACCCGTGTCCTGTCAGCATTTGTGTCAGATAATAATTGACCTCTCCATGTTTGCGGCTTAACCATACGTCTAGCTTTGGTATAAGGCGGTAAGTCCACCGGCCATTCACCGACTCGTCCCACCTTTTTTGCCATCGTCGCATGCTATTTCGGCGTTCTGCTGTTTTTAGTTCCTCATAACTCAGACTACTTGAATCTTTTCGCCGGTAAAGGGCTCTCCGTTCTAGAGCAAGTACTTCAATTGGTAACATTCCAGCAATAACGCATGCTGCGTCGTCAGATACAGTGCGAAAAGCACTGGCAACTCTCAGGGCACTCAGTCGGTATATTGGGACTAGTTTTCGTCGTGATGCTTGTTTACGGACTGTATCAGCCCATATGGAGATTCCATATGTGAGGACAGATGTGACCACTGATGATAATAGTATCCTCCTATTCTGTTTTGGGCCTCCTATGTTTGGCATCAGCCGTGATAGGGTCGTTCTGACCACCGACGCTTTGGCACTTACATGTTCTGCCTGTTGCTTGAAATTGAGTCGAGCATCAATCATCACTCCCAGGTAGCGGATAAAAGGTTGAGATGTGATGTCATGTGCTCCAACTCGTAGTGTTATGGTTTCAAGTTCTTTCCTACTTGTGACAAGAACTGCTTCGGTCTTGTGCTCTGCAAGTTTCAAGCCAGCCGTGTCCATCCACTGTCCGATTCTCTCAAATGCAGTGTCAAAGGCCAAATGTATTTCTTCAAGGTGTTTTGCAACTATCACTAAAGCGACGTCATCTGCGTACGCAACGAGTTTTACTTCCCTTGGCAACACTATCTTAAGAAGCCCGTCGTACATAACGTTCCACAATAATGGGCCTAGGACGGAACCCTGTGGTACTCCTCCAGTAATTTTATATTCGTTTAGGCCAGAGTCAGTGTCGTATTTCAGAACCCTGTCACTGAAATAACTTGCCACCATTCTTAGTAGATATTGCGGGACTTTCATTTCAGCGAGGGCTCTCATGATACAGTCCCACTTGGCGGAGTTAAATGCGTTCTTAATGTCTAATGTGGCTATTAAACAGTACTTCTTCGCACCCCCCTTCCACCTGGTTCCTGCGATCGCATCCTTGGCTAAACTAACAACAAGATCAATTGCCTGCAAGGTGGAGCGACCTTTTCGGAATCCATATTGGTTGTTGGAGAGTTGCAGTTCTACAGTGGCTTCAATTCTTCCATGGATAATACTTTCCAATATTTTACCCGCTGTATCCAGCATGCAAAGCGGCCGATAGGCGGATGGGTCATCTGGCGGATGCTTTCCTTTTGGAAGAAGTACCAATCTCTGTTGCTTCCATTTCAAAGGAAAAATGCCCTCTATGAGACATGAGTTGTAAGTGTCCAAAAACAAATGCGGCACTGCTTTGATGGCTTCCTTTAGCGCAATGTTCGGAATTCCATCCAGCCCCGGTGCTTTCGTATTCCCAATTTTGCAGCACACACCCATCAATTCTTTTTGCGTGATGAGCGGGATATTTCCTATTTCGTCTTGCTCAACCCGAATCTTAAAGGCTGGTTGTTTGGGAAAGAGCGTAGCTACGATTTTTTCCAGCAGCTCAGGACATGTGGGTGATAACATAGGCTGGTATCTCAGGTGGGTCATGACAATCTTGTATGGTCTACCCCACGGGTCGCTCTCTACCGTATTGAGTAGTTCGGTCCAGCATTGTCTTTTGCTTTCTTTGATGGCTTTATTCAGCATTCGGCGCGCGATTCTGTAATCTGTGAGCAGTTCTTCTGAGTTAGGCCCGTTCCGGCCTCGCTGTGAAGCTCTTCTCTTGGTAAGGCATTCTTTTCGAAGAGCAGCGATATGATCATTCCACCAGTACACTGGCGGAAGCTGGCTCATCCTGTGTTTACGTGGCATACTAGCGTCACAGGCCTCAGTAACTTTCCTCATCATCTCTTCTGCTTTTATCGCGGCATTGCTATCACTAGTTGTGCTGCAGTCCAAGGCCACCTTGAAGGCATCTGGATCAAAGACGCTAACCTTCCAACCAATCGCGTTTGTCTTATTGTGATGTTTATGGTTATTTTGACACGCATTTACTTCCCATACGATATATGCGCTATGATCACTAGCTGTATATGTCTCCAATAATTCCCAAGAATAATTCCTCTTAACGAGGCTGCTGCTGACAAAAGTAAGATCTACTATTGAAGATGATTCTCCTCTTGTAAATGTAGGTTTATTACCGTTGTTGAGCAGAACTAAGTCAAGTGTTGACATGGCCTCTAGAAGAGCTTCTCCTCTTGCATTTGTCTTTCTGCTGCCCCAGTCGATTGCCCAGGAGTTAAAGTCTCCAGCAATTGCTACGCGGGAACGCTGCTTTGCATCTGTTGTAAGTCGATCCAGGAAGTCCAAGAATTCATCAAAAGTAAGACTGGGTGGAGCATAACAACTGTAGACATAGATTCCTCGCAGCTGCGCCACCACAAAACCTGCTTCTGTACAACTAACACTACTCTGGAATGGCCATTTTCCACACGCCCAGATTACGGCTTTAGAGGTGCTATCTGTTATCCAGTGCTTAGTAGTTAGGTTTTTGTATGGCTCTGAGATAATTGCAAGGTCGGGCTTTATCTCACGTACTGTTTGCATGAGCAAATCGTGTGCTTCCTCACAATGGTTAAGGTTTATCTGCAATATCTTCATAATTTTAACCGTTTTTTCATGACCTTCTGGATTGCCTCCTTATAGAGTAAGCACCTGCTACTCCCAGCGATATGAGCACAGTTCTTAGTAGTGCCATTTTCGACACAGAGAGCACAACATGCTTCATTTTTGCAGGTAACGACTTTGTGACCTACTTTTCCACACTTTGCACAGCAACTGGATCGGTCTATTTTGCTCTTACAGTTAGCAGCGAGATGTCCATAGTGCCAGCACCTAAAGCACTTAGTAAGTCTCTCAACTGTTCTTATGCGGCAGTTTACCCAACCAACCCTGATCTTGCCGTTTTCCCCCATTACTTTTCGGATTATAGGCGTTGCCAGTGTCACCAACGCCGTTTGGGTGCCCCCATAAGCTTTACGCAGTGACTTGACGGCATCTAGCGTTATGATATCCGATTCTCCAACGGTCTTTTGTAGTGCTTCTAGGATTTCTTCTTTTGTGGTCATTTCGTCAAGGTCTCGGATTTCAATATCTTCTTGAGACCCTTTGCTGATAACTGTGGCATCATCCCCGAGAACATCATTGATGGCCTTTTGCAGACCTTGGCCTCTATCTGTATTCTCCTTCGTCAGGATAATCAGCAGATCTCCTGTAGCTGTCTTGCGGATCTTATCAACCGAGGCTCGAACCTGCTCATCAGGAACATCTCTCTTGACCCGACTAAGTATCTCAGCATATTTCTCCTTTTCCTTCGGGCGGACAATTAGTGCATTAGGCCTATTCGTTGCAAACTCTTGCTTCTTGCGTTTAAGTGTTTTCTTTTCCTTCTTTGTTAACACTTTCTGCCAATCGTTTGTTATCTTTTTATCGGGAAGTTGCACTGTTTCCTTCACGGGTGGATTTGTTCCTGCCTCCTTCCTCTTCTTCATTTCATTGGTAATTTCTGGTGAAGTTCGCTTCCTCCGTTTAGCTTTGCGAACTTCGCGTTTTGCTTCAGAAGTCGATTCACAATCAGTATTCATCTCCGTGTCCATTGTTGTAGTCGTCTCCGTAATGGTTCTTCTTCGAGGTGTTACTGGTTTGCTCATATCCTCGGGAGCCGAGATAATAGGACCTTGGTAGGTAGTTCGCGCGTCTTCCATTGCTTTTACTCTTCTATAAGCAATACTAATGCTGGTTACCTTGCTTTTAATCTCTTTATGGACGTTTGTTCTTGGCTGGACAAACTCCTGAAGCTCACTAATAAGCTTCTGGAGATGTTCCCATGCCTGCATCCTCTTCGTGTCAGCGCTTGTATCTGTGGCTTCTTGTTGGGCATCTTGCCCACTTTTTTCTCCTATCTTTACTTCAGTTTGTTTTATAGTTGTGTTTTCCTTCATTATGGTCCCAGAGTACCTTTTAGGAGTAGTATGAAATATACACCCCTTTCAGTTTCTACAGGACATCGCACCGGAATGATTAATCGCTCGGCGGCACGTCTTTCCGGCAGGGCGGTTACTAGCCACAGCCGAAGATCCCCATGTGCCAGACGTCCACTTCTATCGTGTTCCAAAAGGCAGGAGTTTGAAGCCGAAATTGTCTATGGAAATGTCAAAACTTATAAAATGTGGCAATATTGCTTGTCCGTCATTGCCTTTTGACACAACCAATCAGCTGATTTGTTATTGTTTGTAACTGTCACTTACGTGGTCAATAATTAGTAATTAGTGGATATTTTAAAATTTAAATACTTTTGCCTAATTAACGGTTTACGTAGAAAAAGTTACAGAGTATTGTGAACAATATCAACTAGGAGACTGCCACAAATTAAAGTTAAAAACACTATATATGTTTGGCACTGTCCAAAAGAACTGTAAGTCCGTACTTTATAACAATAGCATGTTTAGGTCGTGAAAGTGAAAAGTTAACGAGACACTAAGTAAAATTTTCGTTACACTGTGTATTTGACGACACAACGACACTATTGAGGATAGACACACAAAGTATCCGATCAACAGCAGTTCGGACGCAAACACACCATTATAACACAATAAAAGTTTGTTTATTTCGTATTATAAAAAGTTCGATTCAAAACCGGCCTACAGGACACGTCCGTGGCCATCCGCGGCAAACCCGTGTATGTGTGTGTGTGTGTGTGTGTGTGTGTGTGTGTGTGTGTGTGTGTGTGTGTATGTATATATGTATGTGTGTTGTGTGTTTCGGATATCTTGTGTTTAGCTCAGTGATCTACTGCCGGCGAAAACTTACCACCAAACGAGTTAGCAAAATGTCGCCCAGCAAATGGCTAGTATTGGTTAAACAATAATTATGCAACTCGTGTTAGTTTACGCGCTACCTTCTAAGACTGCATCAGACGAGTTCATTGTGTGCACTGTGCACTCGACAGTGATCATTATTTTAAGTTAATTGTGTGAACGAGCCTTAACAAAACGTTACTAATCTCTAGCGCACAAATAGAGAAAGGTTTGCGTTACGCAACGACGCTAGGAATAAACAAACGGACGAAACTCACGGCGGTCGGCGTATGCCCGACCATTTCGTAACTTAGTGATCCTCACACGTTTACTTTCTAAGTTATTACATATAAACTATAAATCGCATAAAGGTCATGCCAATTGTGCTGACACTGAAACGACGATAGAATGATGATCTGCCTCAGTACAGCGCGTCACACAAGTGTAGGCGCAACTGTTAGTCCAACGAGCTCTTTCGTGAACGTGTAATCCGATTCACCATTTATTTAAGTAGAGTGAAAGTCCGTCTTCCTAATCAAAATATAACTTATTTTACTTTTAATTAATTTAACTTTAGTTCTATTTTTACCTTGGATTAACTTATTTGTATTTATTTTAGTATTAATTCGACTTGCTTTGTAGTGATAAATAAATGATACCACGAAAAATACATTTTCTATCTGCGGAAAATGTATTTTTCGTGGTATCATTTATTTATCAGAAGTTTGTTCACGCGTCGCTACGCCTCGTCTCATCTCAGAAATGTTACTGAGATAATCCGCATGACGCTAAACTCTCGTCGATAAGCAATTTTATTAGTAGATAATATAATAGTTGATGAAAAAATAGATGACCCAGCTAATCCCAGGGTGGAAATCGTCGCTTGAACAAAGAGATTATGAACTGAATACGTCTTTAAATGTGCTTCCTATAACCTGAGGTGTAAATGTTTAAGCTTTCTGTGGTTGTAATATCACCGGCAACCATACTCTTTAGTTCAAAACATTTGGCAATAAGAAGCATGGCGCAAACCTTTATCGGATGAGCTCAGCGTAGAGTTTTAGTACAACTCAGTCGCCACTAGCGTCCATGTGAGCGTCAACTGCTCGACGCAATCACATCAATACGTAATTAATATTACTCGTAAGCACTCTCCAGTTACACCTGACGAAATCTCGTCTCATAGTAATATTATATTATGTACAAATAAACAGTAAACACAAGAGTAAGTAAACAGAGTCGGTTACGCCGCGCAGTGCGTGCGCCGAGTGTTGCGCAACTCGGCGCACTCTGCGCAGCGCTGTCTCAGAACCTCGTGTAATACTAAAACTACTGGCTCCCTCAGCAGCGCAGTAGTATTTTATTGATACTACTAGATCGAATTTAAAATATCACATCGTTCAATCGCGCTCCAGTAGAACTTCATATCACGAAGAACTAACTGAAGCTTTGAGTCGTAAGTCGCACAACCCTCCGCCCTCACACGCCGACAGTATGCTCACGAGAGAGTGTTCGTGTAGAATATTATACAAAAAAATAATTCTGCAATGGTTCCGATTAATTGTTACATCACAGTTGAATGCGATGGCGTTAATCAACTAATTATAATATTAAGGCTAATTACTAAAATGACAGTGTCGTCGGCCAGCGAGTGAGTGAGTGAGCCGGTGACCAGCGGACCTCGTCATTACCTCCCGAAAGATCTGCTTCTAACATTGAACATTAGGAAAACAAGTTCATTAATAGAGTTTATTCGGAATTTTGATTGGTTTTACTTCGTATGAGAACAGGGCAAGTTTTACTTGATATGATAAAATATTGACTCTCATTTCCTAGGGTCGAGAACATGAAGTCGATCTGCATTTACTTCGCTATAGATAATGAAAGCATTGAGAGCCGGCCGCGGGCAGTGGTTAGCTGTTCGATGGCAGTTAATGGCGGTGATACACAAGCTCGTCTTGACCTCAATCCATACACCTTAGACGTTCACCGCGCACCTGCTCGCTGCAACAAGCTGCAGCCGAATAAGATAACACTACCCTGACGTGCATATTGCAATATTAAATGTATTGCAGCCTTAATAAAATTAAAATACTATTATATGAAATACTGCTCAATTCAATGTTAAAATCCACTCTTCGATATCATTATTAAACTAATATTTTTGTTAGATTCGCTAACTGATTCAATTTGACATATTAGGTGTTTGTTTCAAAATAGAGCGATTCAAACTTAAGCGTGCACAATTATTAACTCTTTCGACATTTCCCGAATTTCGCCGCATTATTAACTTATTACATTTCCACGGTTACCGTGCGCGTGCAGAGAGCCGGTGGAAGGTGGTGAGGCGTATGCAGAGAGGGTGCGTACGGAGTACGGGGCGGTACGGTATGCGGTACTTACGTCGAGGGGCTGCAGGGCGTCATCGGCGGCGAGCTGGCGGCGCAGGCGCGGCGCGCGCGGTGAGCAGAGCGCGAGGTGCGCGACAAGCAGCGCGACGAGCGCCACAGCGAGCGTGCGTGCGGCAGACATGGTGGGCGAGTGAGCACTGGCGCTGCGGCGCGCTGCGGGCGGCGCGGCGGCAAAGCGCGCGTGACGCAACCGAGTCCTGCGCCGCCGCCGCCGTCGCCCCAGCGCAGGGACTTTGAAACCGCTCGCTAGATTTGGGTATATTCCGAAATCGCCGAAATGTCATATCGAAATCACTCTACATGTTTTAAGATGCGTACGGACAATGTAGAAAAAAATTCTCACAGTTTCTCAGGACCAGCTTGTTGCAGGAACAACTCTCGGCCCGCCACAGCAGTTGGAGAACCTATTGTATTATGAATGTCATTATAATTAAAAACCATGAAAAGGCCAAAATTTGTAATTGTAAATGTTTACCGGTGTAAATAGATAACATATGGTACAACACTTACAAACATCCATAGACCATCGCGTCGATGACTTCGACTAAGTTGGTTAAAAATTTCGAGAATTCCGACACATTTGAAGGTCGAAACTAGAGTCGATCTTTGCGATGCAAAGGAAGCGAGCGAATCGTAGCGTTTAAAATTCCGTGAATCACCCTGCTGTAGGTACGTGTTAGCGGTCTGTGGAAGCGCGCGGACAAACACCCCTATGACATCGCTCTCATAATAATTGATTGTACGAAAATGTTTTTAATTTTCAAAAATTAGCGACTATCGGTGCTCGCCCAGTGTCCGCAAGGCGCGGGGTCGCTTCCTATCGGCCTGCGCAGACGTGTCGGCGCTCGAGCCCCGTGCTGCTCCTCGTTCACCGCCATGGCGCTAATCATAATACAAATGTATGTAATTACATCCTTTAACAACACGTTTTGGGGGATCCGTTGTTAAAACAAAAGTTAATTATGATTCAACTACCATACAATTTTAAAGAGGCTGTTAATCGTGCTCTAGCGCCTTTACACACATACAAAAGTTTATCCCACAGTCGTGTGTAGTTGATCCAGAACATGTAGCTGTCCCGGACGTAAACTCTAACTTCTTAAGAGAAAATATATGTCAACTTAGCATAATGATTTACGCTATTCTGGGGTTTTTTCATCGCAGTATGTACGGAACCCACCGCACCACGGCGCGCGCCATCTTGACCGCGGATACAAAGGAAACCACCGAGTTCAAGCCAGGGTTATTGTGATTAAGCAACGGCTAAACATATTACATTATTTCATAGAACAGTGTTACGAGTAAATATAAAATTAAAGTTTACATTTATGATTTCGAAACCAAGGCTGATTCTGAAGACATCTATGGTAGTTTCAGATTTAAATGTTCAAGCTTAGCCGCGTGTTTAACGTTCAATAAAATTTCATTTTCTGCGGTAATTTTCTGAAACGTGATGCGAAATATATTTATGTAGTTACTGTAACGAGTATATAATCGAAAATGTATCTAAAAAGTAAACAAATAATATTGAAGAGTATCGGAGATACATTTATGCACAAGCACTTTGCGCAATACTCAGTATTTATATGGCGTTCAAATGTTGATACCTTGAGTAAGATAAACATATTCATATCCTTGCAAATGAAGATCTTTTGTGAACACGTGTCATAATGCGTATAATAACTTGTACACCTAAATCTAATGAACTCACTGAAATTATGCGGCGAGGCTAGTTTCACAAACGGAAACGATTAATAGTTGTTTCGAGTGTTACAATTGGTTACATACTTGTCAAACTTTATCATTCGGATCACGTAGAGCAGCGGGCGGAAGCGAAACCAGTGACACGGGTATGGGCAGACAGACTCCTAGAGTATGCACTGCTATTTTACTAATAACTAAGCGAATACCCCCTGTTTCACCCGCAAAGTTCCCGTTTTCGTGGGAATATTAAAATACAAATTAGCCTATGTATATTACTTCGTATAGAAAAATGTTTAGCTGGAACAAACGGATAAACAAACAGAAAAAATATTTGACGGCCTCTGTTACGAAATGGTATGTGCAGGTTCTTTGCGTGCCTTTTTAGCTGTCGTCTTCATCTTGTTTTATAAGAGATTTTATTATATCTCGGTCTTCCTTCTTCTTTCTTGCACCCAACCCAGCTCTATTTGTGGAATATAAGTTGTTTTTTGGAATATCTAATCAAAAATAAATATTTTTTCTCATTCGTAATGTTATACTAACCCTGGTATTCCATAGACCAGTAGTCAGTGCACACATTAAGATCGTAATATAACTACTTAGTGAATGTACATAAACCGCTTTGAAAAAGTCCAAAAAAACACTTATCTAAGTGATCTCAAGGTTCCGGCGAGCTACTCGTGTGTGAATTAGTATAACCGAGCGTTTGCACATGTAATGGTTGCGAAATGCTCCGTTTAATGCCTCCTACAATTACTGCTGAGCCGAATTTGATGAAGTTGTTGTGCATCAACTTGCCACATCTGATACGATATATACCTATGAGTATGTTACCAGCTTAGTTAGGTATTAATATGTTTGTATGAAACTTCTGTTAGTATGTGTCCGATGAACTTACGTATGTACATGTATCTCACGTGGTGGAACAACAAACTTTCAAATATTTTTCATCATCTTTTCATACACATTTTGTATATTAGAACTCTTATATAGAGCTTGTCCAAGAAAGTGCTATCTCGATACTTATTAATGAATGGGTGAAGCTTGGTGGACAGAAGACATCTATCGAGATATAGGAAACAGTCGGACGCAGGCAGCTCAATACCGCGGTGTTTGGAAGGTCATACCCTGCCATCGACCTATAGTCCTGTAAGCAACAGAAGGAGACCATTAGCGACAGCGATGATGTTGCTCATATCTGCAGTAAAGTGTGTTGTTGTCACTGAAGCAACAGATCTACAGACGTGTTGTGACTAATGTTCATGAGGGTTTAGCTTTGCTACACTAGTGTGATTTTTAGATGTGCAAAATGATTATTCCTTACCGGAAATGTTGTCTACTTAACACAAGGTGGACCATTAGCTTGTTTCAACAATAACCTGTGTTACTATAAATTGTGTAATAACTGAAGCATTATCATTCGATCGTGAGCTATCAGCCGACCTTACTACTAACCTAACTTTTTTAATAAATTAGAGCTTTATTTATCTTTGATGGTTTGGCCTTAATAACATATTTGTATCACGAAGCACTTCGCATTGCGCAACATGCAGTGAGCTATCGCCACTTCACCGCGCTGTATCCCACGATCAGTGTAATGTAACTCATTTGTTCATTTTATTGGAATCATATCGTGTGTGCGCAAGCTTGCAGGCTGTTGCTACACTCAAATCACAGTTATGCGGCGGTAAAACTTATGCATATTTAAAAACAATTAAAAGTTTAAAGAAAATAACGTATGTGCCTGTGTCATTTTGTCTTTACTTAGTAAACAGCAACTCGGGAGTAGACATAAACATAACAGTTATAGGCGTACCCACTCAGAGAAGTTCTGTTATTGAAAGTACTACTACTAAAAAAATAAATTTGTTTGTTACCAGGAGCGGAACTGTAGAATTAAATACTATGCTGAGTAGATACTCAGAGGTCATATTTGATGTAAAATAAATGATTTGTTATTAGCTAATACGTGGCCTTCTGCAGGCGCCCCTTGCCCCTCGCTCCTCGCCCCGCGCCCCATGCCGCGTGACGTCACACACGCATTATGAAAATCTTACAGTTTATTGAAAATTTAGCAAACAATGCAAGCGCCGCGCTGTCGCAACCTTCCACATGAACCTCTTCACCTCTCGCTGGCTGCCAGCTACATGTCACATTGTATCAGGTTTCGTTAAAATGCATTTTGTAAACGTAATGACGTTCACATATATCATGATAAGCGACATCTTCATATAGTTTCTGCGGGATATCTTATTGAAACATCAACTCGAATATCAATGAACTATTAATTCACCCTTGCTTTGCTTGGCCGAATACAAATAGACAATCGCAATGTTCACACTTTGTTGTTACATCACAAATGTGTTCAAACATTTATATTAATGATCATATTTCTGTGTGCAACTGTAACATCAATCTCTCGTCTGGGAACAGACTCACCACGCAACACTACATTCTTTACTTAACTGTCTTTGGTCTAAAATGTTTTTAGTGATAGTAAAATGATTTATAGTATAAAATAGCAATGTAAGCAAAGCAACGGAGCAATCTTAACTTCATGATAAACAAAAATTATAGAACTCGACTAAAGTGCTGTAATATTGCAGACGTCTATGCCTTGAATTAATCAAACCAATGTATTATAAATTACAAACATGTTATTTTCCTAACACCACCCATCAATTAGAACATGTGTAATATTAAAATAAATCAGATAACTCGACAGTGTAACAATTTATAAGTATTGTTTAAAACCACAATATATATATATCTCGTGGCGTGCACAGGGAGCTTATGTCAGAGTCGCCGTAGCCAATCTTCAGAACATTGAGAACTCCAATGAAAATGTACACTTCAAAAATAGTGCTCTATTATCTCCCTCCATCCACCGTACTTCTCTGATCGTACATATATAAAATTTTATATTTATGATGATGGTGATGATACATATATGTCGGAGGAATTAATGTGAAGCCTTAGAATAGACAAGGTAGATTGTTGTAATATTGTGATAGATATCTTCTATGGATCTTTATTGCCTATGGAACTATTATTGATTATGATATGTTGTGTCCAGTTAGTTAAATTCAATTTGATTTATAACATTTAAATGTTTCGTAATATCTCATCACATGATCTGATGTAAGATGAAAGTATCTTCTTTGATTGTTTTGAATGTGTCACCTCTAATAGGATTTGTTTTAATACTTCATCCAATAAGAGAGCAGGGCGCGAAAGTGCTAGAGTAGAGTATTTACACCATCTTGAGAGGAACAAAGGAGATGAGTAGTCAGTTAGTAGTCTAGAGTACGGTGAAGATATTTGGTCGAGTTGGACCAGTGTAAAAGTGTTGTAAAAGTAAAAGATCGGTGTAGATAACCTACTTGCTCTGAATATTAATAATAGTGGAATATCTATTTTCGTGTATAATTATAACATTGTGTATAATTACAACTTGCTATAAATCTGTTCGTGAAGACAAAGACTTTCTTTTATACTTGCATTTTAACTCTGAATCGCCCACAAAAGTAAGAACCACTAGAGATGATATCAAGGAGAATGGTGATACTCCGATATGTATTAAGTAGCTTTGGTAATTATTTTAAAATGCAAAGGTAATTATTAGAATATGTCACCCTGTGAGACTCCAGCCACCGCAGGGTGCAACAGTTATTAAACCAGATAATATGTTAGTAGCGTGCGAGCCGCGCGCGCGTCGATGTCTTCATCACCGCGCCGCGTTCAGCTACGCGACTGGTCCTAATCTCTAGAAGTGCTGCTCTTATTAAAACAATATTGCTCTGAAAATAGCATTATTACTAATAGAGTAAGATCCCAGTGCCGCCAGACCTACGTCATTTTAGCAAAGCTAAAATTCCCATGATTTATAGTCTAGTATGTCGTTAGGAGAGTATGCGTACTTACTAGCTCGAAAGCGGGGCCCTTTCACAGGTAGAGCGAACTAAAGGTGTTTCAAAACTGTACTCACCTACGTTAAAGTAGAAAAGCACATATTTAAATATATTTTTGACAATATTATCAAAAATAGATAATCGTTATTGCCAGACCGTTTCTGTGGGCCATTACTTCCGCCAGACGTTATAAAGATTGTTTAAAAATTAGGTAAACTACGTCATTTTAGCAAGCCTAAATTTGACATATATAACTACGTGGTACTATTTCCAGACTTTTTGTAAGCAGCCAGACCAATCCAATGGGCCAATTATTCTCCCAGACACCTCAAAGTTTCCCTGTGAGTGCGAGCGTGAGGGCATTATTCGTGCGCTTTAATTCGAGTGAGAACTTACTAGACTATAAATCATGGAAATTTTAGCTTTGCTAAAATGACGTAGGTCTGGCGGCACTGGGATCTTGGACTATAATGTTCGGAGTTACAGCGGGCCGCTATTGTTAAATAAAGTTTTCTCCTGCAACTTTATTTAATTGCCTCCTGCGACTTTATTTAACAACAGCGGCCCGGCGACCTTCCTAGAGTCAGTCAATTTACTGTTAATACTTTCAAGGTTTCTTTAAACATTATTCGATTTTTTTATTTCCGATGTCATGTTTTTTTCTGTGTATTGTGTGATTTATCTGTCTAATCATACTTCCATTTAATACTTACTGCAGTTTGATACATTTTCCTTTTATTATATAAATAAGATTGATGATTGATTGAAATCATTCCTGATGAAAAGCGACGATGAGGTATACGTAAGACAAGAAGTATTTCAAGCCTACAAAATACTTATTTACTTATATCTTAAAGGTTTTTAAATTACATGTGGCAGGAAACACACACTTGCCACTTATTACATTTGTTCTGCTAAAGCAAATGGAAATGTTTACTATTAATAGAGAACGGAAGGAACGCTAGGTTGGGTAACGGCGGGTCACTCATTAGCACGCGGGGGTCGGGGTGCAGGGGCAAGGGGCGCTAAGCGCTCGTAATGTGCTGTAACGACATTACGTACGTGCAACATCCTTTCTGTAATATCAATTAAATAAACTGAAACTTTGTAAAATTTTAGGCTCCAAAACATTTATTTAGAACGTTTTCATATTTAATTAATAATTAACGAGTAAATGCGCATAAACTTTCAGTGGTTGCGAACATTGACACCCTTACACATTGTTTTAGTTATTTTAGAACTATTTTATAAACTAATACAAAGTTGTATCTAAAATTTTAATTATAGACTGGGCTGGGGAATTTAATCGGATTTCATGTTTAAAAACGCACATACGATAAAAATAAATATTTGTTTCATTAATGTTATATGAAATCGGTTGAGAGTGCAAATAACAATTTTTAGTTATAACCTTTGTAAAATTATATCTATTGTTTTAAAATCACGTTCCTAAAATAGTAAATGTTTTGTTTCCCAGAGCCCAGTTCTTCTTAGCCCAGAGTTTATAATTCGATGATGTGAAAACTCCGCCTATGTAGCTTCAATCACGAGGTCCTGGGGTCTGAATTTTGGGTCGAGTCGCCCCTTGCCTCGGAAAGCACGTCAAGCAGGTCTCGGTTACTATCATTAACATCTAATAGTAAGAGTTAATGTAGATGAAAACTCCTTGCCTCAGAGCACAGTATGATCAACATTTTGATTAAGGAATTAAACCTTAGCACCCTAAGTTCGTGATCCCGCCTTGTATCATAGTGGTGAGTCAGCGCTTCATATCTCCTCTTCTATAAGAAGGGAGGCGATATGAAATATGGTCCCGTAGTATGTTGGGTAATGATGAATTCACCCATTAACTTAAAACAAAACTATATCAAGTCCAATTCTGTATATTGAAGATACTTTAAATATTTTTATTGGAGGCCTCTATATAATCGAAGTAGAAGTAGTAGAAAATATTTTTTAAAATTTTTGTCTAAGACAAAATGAGTGAACGCGTCGCGACCTTCACCCGCAGCGTCCGCGTCGCATTCTGATAATTGCTCCACGCGCACGCGACGCAGGCCAGGAGTCAATGCCGCTCGATCCTCTCCCACACGTACTGGTGGATTGTTACTCGTTGCTCTCCTGGGACTATAAACAGCTCGACCAATAATCATATTTGTTTTGATTTTCATTACAAATTTAAGAAAATAAGAAAAATTTCCAAACAACAGTTTCCAAATGAATCTCGAATATTGTAAAATTGAACTCACTTTTGAAAAAATCAGAGCCCCTGCTTGTACCTACTATTCAGAATCATGATACAATAACGATTATTGAACACTACGCGATGAAGGCGTGACTAAAAAGTACGTGAAAACGGCATCCGGCTGCCGCTTCACGCCGATAAGTTCACTCTAACGATAAGGCAACATACAGCACCAATTACTATCTACTTCTTTTCTGTGAAATAATCGATCATGCGTATCACCTTGCTCACTTTTCGTATTTTTGTTTACGGAAAACATGTGGGTTGTTGAGATCCAATGTTTTATTTATGTGAGTTATGGTTTGGAGAGAAGTTTCATAATTCATCAGTTATTGCGTCAAAGTGTGAGCCTACATGCGTTCCCGCGGCAGCGCGTCTTTCGGACGAATGCCATACTATCAAAGCTTCAATTAATCGCTTCGACATATTTTTATGCAACAAGCGTTGCGCGTTTTGGCACCTTCACTTCGCTGAACTATGATTTATGTATTAAATTATTAGTTCTCTGTTTACGAGCGTGCTAGATGAGGTCAGTCGGCCGCGGCTCGTTGCGTCACGCGACCCGCCGCAGCACACATCTGAGCGATCTTATCTGTTGTTATGTAAAACGAGCCTGCGCCTGAACCTCTGCCGCCTGACGAGTAGCGACTAACGATACGTACAAGCGATGGTCTCGACCAATTGCTCTGTGCAGAATCGGTTTTTTGTAATTGTTTTATTGCCGCAGTCTCCACAGCGGGACCACAGCGGCGTTACCTGGCGGCTTGGGCGAGCGCAGAAGCATCGCCAGAGGGTGTATCCGAAGGCGAGAAAAAGAGGAAAGAGGGCATCTCCTCTGAGTCTCAGATCTCGGCTAGCGCTCCCATGACCGTGGATCAATTCCATGTCCAGGTGACGTAAAAAAGCGGAGACCTTATATTCTCCGGTGAATTCAAATTCATTTATTGCTAGAATGTGGTAATATATAGTTAAGGCTTATGCACATTCTGCCAATAGGAATGCAAATAAATTATCCTTAATTTATAAAAATGTTACAATAATTAATTACGTTATTATTATGTTAATGTCAGTTAGTAATGTTAATTTTGTCATTATGTCAATCACTAAATATTTGTCCTTAAGGAACTCGACAACAGTATAACAATCTTTATCTAAAGGTCGTCTGAAGACGTCATGTAGCTTATGCGAGAGTGTCTCGGGAGGCGTTGTCCGTTGTTACAAGCTCATAAGCAAGCCTCAACCACTAATTGGTTCGGGCAGCTTTCGAAAAATAGTTTTTCCAATATAATTTTTCCAAGTTTTATAAATAAATATTAAAATGGCGATAAATGTAAGAAGTGTCTGAAAATTTATGCCGCCTGGAAGCTTTTATCGAAAAAACTGTCAGGTGACTTAAATTGCCAATTTTTCCTCTGAGATGTAACAAAAGGATGATAGGATTATAATTTATTTTTGGACTGCGAAAGTTTGCGATGGCAAATAAATTTATGGCATTAATAATAGCTTATTATATCCATTCGTTATTAAAAAATTTGTATTTAGTTCTTTTGTCCAGTTGGATATTACCAATACACTGTTTTTCTGGCAGACGAAGTCGTAGGCGGCCCTTAGAGAGAGAGACGAATATCTTAGCGTTCCATGGATTCACCGTGTGGGTGCCGGGTCCATAGCGTGGCTGAGAGAAAAACTCCGAACAATATATGTAAAAGAAGAGTAATAATTATTTGTTACATAATTATCAGCAGATTTATATTTAGGATAGGGGATAATAAGTACAAACCGTCTGGTGAATATGCTTGCAAAATAGAAATGGTCTCATAGTGTAACGCTTACAAGGAACTTGCGTAACGTGCTCAATACATTTACATAATAATATAAACAATAGTCGAAGAAATTCATCCTTATTACGACAGGTATGTATAATCCATATCTATATAAATAAAAAAGAAAGTCTTGTTAGTTACACTATTTATAACTCAAGAACGGCTGTGCCTATGTAGCTGACAATTGGTGGGAAGGTAGCTTAGAGCCAGGAGACGGACATAGGATACCGTTTATCCCGTTCAACAGCGTTCCCGTGTGACTTGACTTAAAACGTCAGTCACTATAAAACGTGGTATAACGAAAAAGAATCAGACTTTTAATAACAAAATGCGAATGACTATGTATGTCATGTCCACTGTGGACATGACAATTTGAATTTTGTAAGAAATCAATATTAAAACTATTTCTATTAAATAAATAATTACGAATCATAATTATTTATGATGATGATTGAAGGAGCTATTGTCCATTTAAATTATAACAAAAAATAGAACCGGTTCAAAACGCACTAAAAAGTAAAAAATAACTGTGTCATTTAGTTGCTATAATTTACTTAAGCATATCTATGAAGTTAGTGCCACAAAGTTTAAGGAACATTTATTTAACGTAGTAAAGCAGTTTGTGGGTTCTAGGTATTTTTTTACTTTTTAGTGCGTTTTGAGTCGGTTCTATTTTTTGTTAAAAAATTTTATTTTTTACTTTTTAGTGATTTATCACCACGTAACGTACTCGTACTATACTGTCATAGTATATTATACGGCACTTGTAGCCAAGAAGCTACCAATACTTACACTAAAACCGAAATCACTGTAAGTGTGCCTATAAAATTTGAAGAGTTCCTTCAATTTTCCCAGGATATCATCATCAGATCCTAACATGATGACAATGGGACCACCTTGAAAGTGTGCCCTTTCTAATAAAAAAGAATTATCAAAATCGAACAACTATATAAAAAGTTATGCGTGGTCATACATAAAAAAAAATACGTGTCAAATTGAGAACCTCCTCCGTTTTTTTTTCGTCAGTTACAAAAAGAATCACTTTCAATAACAAAACGCAAATGACTATGTATGACATGACAGTGGACATGACAATTTTGTAAGAAATCAATATGAAAACTATTTCTATTAAATAAATAATTACCAATCATAATGTAATGATGGAGCCATTGCCCATTTAAATAAAAAGTTAAGTGAACTATAAAATGTGGTAAACCAAAAACGCATGAGACTTGGAATGACAAAACGCGCACCTCGAACAGCTAAGAAATTTTGTCTATGAATTAATGGTTGAAAAGAGTTTTGAAATAATTTTTTAGGTGAATTGAAGTGAAGTGAAGTTTAAAGAAAATTGATGAACAATGTAATTTACGCGATGATACTGAAAGGAAAATTCAAAGGTGAGGAAGTTCTCCGAGGATCCTGATGGTCCCAACCGATATGCCGTTTGAATTTTCAAATTAAATTAAATTTCCGATCCGACTTGCATTTGTCGTGACCATCAACAAATCAAAAGACCAATCCTTAAAAGATTGTGGTTTGAATCTAGCACATCCAAGTTTTTCCCATGGTCAATTATATGTGGCGTGCTCACGAGTGGGAAGACCATCTGCGTTGTTTGTTTTTGCGCCTGATAATAAACCAAAAAATTTCGTGTATCACAAAGTACTTAAGTGAAGAGCTACCTATGTACTATAATACAGAAACAATAATTTTTGATTCTACATTAATCATTCATTATTGTTTCTCTATTTTAGTACATAGTACGTACTTCATTTTTTTGTCCTTTTCAACAATAACAATGTTTTTGACATACAAAGAATTTGAAAATCAATCGCGGTATCGTTGGCAATCGGTTGGTCTTATCCACGTGCTTTGCCTTTTTTATATCAAAGAGTTACAATTAATCCTTTTTCTATTCCGTAACATAATGAATGTTGTCTTCGGGCGGTTCCCAACCTCCGCTTATGTTAAGCTGTGACTAATCCAGTCCAGAAGTGATTGTGCCCAAGTCGACGCGCTCGAAGTAAAAGCGAACCGTTTATATAACGGATTACTATTATTTTGAAATTGGGAATACGCTTCCTTGTGAGATGCTAGCAAATACTTCTTTTAAAGGCAATCGCATCCGGCGTGATGTAAACCGAGCTCACGGCGCCTGCTGAAACAAACAGACAAACAGACGCGCGCATCCGTCGTGTTGCAAGCGAGCCCGATCGCAATTTGTCGCTTATGTTCTGTATGTAGTAAGTTTTTGTTTACTGGTTAGATAAAGTTCACGATGCGGTAATTTTTTGACCTACTTACTATTTTTATTACTCGCGCATTATTTTCAAATAGTATAAATTTCATTGTACAACAACTGTACGTGTAGCTCATTCGATGATTATATTGTTATTTATTTTGCATTTACGTAATATTTTTTTTTTTTAATAAGAAAAAAAGCCCGCGCTTGACCACTATCTCACCTGATGGTAAGTGTAGATGTGGTCTAAGGTGGTAAGGTGGTAACGCGCTTGCTTAGAAGATGCCTATTCACTCTTGTTTTAAAGATACCCAAGTTGTAAAAACAAGGAAATACTGATTTCGGTAGGGCATTCCAGACCTTAGCTATGCGTATGATGAATGACGACGCAAAACGCTTTGTACGGGTCCTGGGAATATCAACGACGTAGGGGTGAAATCCCACCCGGTGTCTTGCAGTGCGATGATAAAAAGGTGAAGGAGGTACGAGGTCGAATAGCTCCTGAGAGCACTCACCGAAATATATCCTGTCAATAAATCCTGATATTTCGCGGATCCATCAAAAAGGTGACTGCAGTACTCCATGCACGACCGGACTTGGGCTTTATATAAGGTGAGCAATTGGTGTGGCGTGAAGTACTGCTTCACTCTACTGAGGATACCAAGCTTTTTTGCAGCAGTTTTGGCTTTAGCTTCTATGGAACGGCCGAAGTTGATGTTGGCTGCGATATCAACACCAAGAAGATCGATATGGTCAGTAATAGGTACGGATATATCTCGGAAAGTAGGAGTCAGTGAAAAAGGACTCCGTTTCGCAGTGAGCAGACACGCCTGCGTTTTGTTAGGATTGAACTGCACCAA
This sequence comes from Mycalesis mineus, assembly GCA_034621355.1. NCBI lineage: Eukaryota > Metazoa > Arthropoda > Insecta > Lepidoptera > Nymphalidae > Mycalesis > Mycalesis mineus. The sequence continues at coordinate 115,453 of CM067902.1, forward strand.
ATTGATGTCACCCCAATCTGAGACATCTTTAAGTGTAGCGTTCAATCTCGTTACCATCGCCTCTCTGAGTTTATTGGTCTCGCTACCACAAACTGGCGGACCAGACAAGTACCTCTCTGTTACTGTGCTGTCATCTGCGTATCCTAGGATACAAGGTTTTATTAACAAGTCGTTTATATGCAGCAAGAATAGAGTAGCAGAGAGGACTGACCCTTGAGGAACACCGGCATTAACCGTCATGAGATCAGAAGAGCAGCCATCAGTGACTACTCGGAATGTTCGATCGCTCAAGAAGTCAGATATCCACTCACACAAGTTCAGTGGTAGACCATACGATGGAAGCTTAGATATATCAAGAGAAACGGCAAGCGCCTCACCATGCATATCTATTGCTTCACCCCAAACGTGAGTAGCATACACGAGTAGATCTCCGGCCGTCCTTTTCTGGCGAAAACCATACTGGCGGTCCGAGAGGAGATCATAAGACTCAAGGTATGTTAGGAGTTTAGAATTTAGAATTCGTTCCATACTCTTACACAGAATTGAGTTGATTGTAATAGGCCTGTAATTTGCCGGATCAGCGCGACTTCCTTTCTTCGGCACTGGCTGTACATTCGCGGTCTTCCATGATTTGGGAACTCTAGATGTTTTAAACGAGAGGCGGTACAGACGAGTCAATACAGGAGAAAGCTCAGGCGCACAATATCTCAGCACTATAGCTAGAATTCCATCAGGACCGCTGGCTTTGTTCACGTCCAGAGAGCGCAATGTTTTTAGGACCTCTTTTTATGAATATGTATCTCAGGCATAACTGAGTCACAAGTAGGGAGGTTAGGTGGACAGGCATTACCAGGCATTCTAGATGTGAGCTTTTTGCAAACTGAGTGGCTAGGAGGTTTGCCTTGTCAGTTGCTGTAAAAGCAAGCGATCCATCAGATTTCAGCAAAGGCGGCAACGACGGACGACAAAAGTTCGTTTCTACAGATTTTGCAAGGGACCAAAAGGCTTTACTACCGCTCGGAAGAGTGGCCAATTTGCTCCCAATGCGTTTGGTGCGTGAGAAACGAGCCTTTTTCAAAACCCTTTTGTACGACTTGGCAGCGGTATTAAATTCCTTTTTCTTCAATTTTATGTCCGGAGTTTTTTGACAACGAGCTTCTGCCCAGGCAACAAACGCTGACTGTTTACGTGCCTCTGCGAAGGCGCATTCAGCATTGTACCACTTTGGAACTTTGCCGTCAAGAGATATGTCAGAGAATGGAATAAAATATTCCATTGCCTGACGTATCACCTCGGAAATGGCATGCTCGCAGCTCGACGGGTCGTTTGAAAAGAAACAAGTTTGCCGCCAAGGATAAGATGCAAAAAAGTGACGCATCTCATCCCAATTTGCTGACTGATATTTCCAAATTCGTCTTATACAGCCGGGATTAAAGACAGAAGGATGGTAGTTGGAAATAGACCTAACCAGACAATGGTCAGAAGTACCCAGCGGGGCTGACACTGACACTGCGAACCGGTCTGGGTCGGTAGTCAGAAAAAGGTCAAGTCAATTAGGTGTGTGCCCGTCAACGTCTGGCATCCTGGTCGCATCATTGACTAGCTGAGAGAGGCCAAGGGAAAGCGCAAGTTTATATGCCTCTCTACCGGCATGATCAGTCTTCTGATAAGGAAATAGCCAGCTTTGATGATGTGCGTTAAAGTCTCCGAGGAAAACCAAGTGCGCGCCTGGATAACGTTGGTGAGCTATATCGGCGTTTTCGCTAAGATACTCAAAGAGCTTCGTCGTCTCACTATCACAACTATGAGAACGATAGACGCAAGCATAGATAGAGTTAACTGTAGGATATAATTGTAAGAAAAAATTTAAATTACAGGACACACCAACAAATGAAACCACTATTGATAAAATATTAAGTCGAATTTTTATTTATTTTACATTTTATTTTTTTAATTAATAATTTAAAGATCACAACGTCATCGTTAACTTTCCTGTTCAATATTCCAGATCGTAATAACAATAAATAGATTGTCAATCGCCTTTTGTTCTTTTATCTTTATTCTCATCAGTTTTTTTTCCAGCTGATGCAGTCATCTGCCCGCTGGTGGTGGCAAACAAATGAATTTGACGTTTAAATAGTACTTGTAAAATAAGCCTACTTGAAATAAAGGTATTTTGATTCCGATTTTATTGTACCTTCCGGGCGCTGTCTTATAGTTCTATGGTGTTACGGTCCTAGTTCTGGTCTCCTTCCTGTCGTTTGGTCAATTTATCTCTAGTATATGTACGTATTAGCAATTTATTGTAAGCTTGGCAATGATTTAGTTCTGTCTAATATTGTGCGGACTCCTGCAGCTGGTCGCAGACGCTACAGAATATGAAATGATATATCACTGGAACCGGTCGTCGGCTGCTGTTTTTAATCGGTCCCTCTGTTTTGTAAGTAAATCAAGCGAAGACAACTTGAACCAGTTCGTCTAGCTCAGTTACCATACACCTATGTTTTATTACAAAAAAACGTGCGAAAAAATATGCAGAAATTAGTGAACATAAAAAATTTGCGTCAGATTCGTGACCTTCGCCATTTACAAATGGGTTTTATAATTATGAAACTGTAACAAACGTGTCGATACACGGCGGTTAGGCGCTACCAAGCAGTTTATACTCGTTTAATAATTTAATTAACCAAAGTGCTATTATCAGCATAGGGTAGGTGTAATATTGTGCAGGCGCGGGGTGCGGGCGCGTGGTGCGGGCGGCTGGCCTTGCGACTGCTTCACCGCGCGTAAGGGCGTACACACGCGTACGGGCGAGTCTAGGGGTGATATTTAGTCGTTGCTTAAGATGTTTTAAAATGTTTTATTTGACTATTTGTCTGAGGTTCCTCCGGCGAATAATAAAAGTAGGATATTAAGGTTATTTATTTATATATACAATGCATTGCCCCAACAGGCCTAAAAAACGCACGACGAAATAAATCGTGTAGCCAAAAGTTGCGTTGTGATGAAATAGAGAGCTATACATCCACCGCTGTTGCGTGACAATATCTTTTTCTTTAAACCAGATACCTCTTCTTCCGCATCTTAGGCCTACAGGATAAATTTGTTGAAAAACATTACTACACTAAAAAGGTGGTTATATTCTTATTATCAGAAACGCATTTTCAACTTTCATCTTACACTTCAAGTAATTTGTACTATTCTCGAATCGCTTAGACCGTAATGTATGACCGCACATAATGACCTGACAAATTTTGCGTTTGCGTTGACAAATTTAATGTGTTAAAAGTTCTACTATCGGTAGTGTATATAAACACTTCACAGACCCTGCACTTAAGCATATAAGCAAATACCCACTCGTAGATTAGCGGTGAACTTGAACCTTTATAGAATGAATATCGAGTTTGCGTTATGTTTTTTGTAAATTACACTTTCAATTTATTTTACAATAAACTTTAGTAAATGATCAAAGATCTGGTCATCACAGAACACACATCATAAATATTGCTATGAGGTACAAAAACGTAACGTAATATACATACGATTTATTATCCTTAATATAGTATAATATCTACAATGAATGTCTGCAGCGATTGAAACGCCTTACAGTTAAACAAGCGTGACATTACCGATAATGGCCGAGAATTACAAAGCAGAGCAATGCAGCACACTGCAGCTGTCGGCACTCGCAGACACTGATGCAGCTGTATTTAATTTCTAGTTATACTTTGTTGACCTACTGTTCAGTGGAAAACAATCACCTATAACATAACTGTCCGCACTCTGCCGCATGGTATGCAAGGAAAATTTACTTAAACCTGAAGTATAAAGCCTCATGTAGCCCTATTTAAACAAGCGACAGTAGTTAACGCAAAGTAAAGCTGGCCCCCAAACAAATGGAGATAACAAAGTCTTTTCAAGCTCTGGCACTATTTACTGTAACTATGGTGTATGTTACACTGTATGAAGTAATACAGCTTATACCACAGACTACATAACAGTACTTACTTTAACTATAACGTAGTCCACCCTCTGGCAGTTCACTAATCGGTGACATCCAAATGAATATCTAGTAGTGTCGTAAACTCCGCTGTTTGTTTATATAAACGTGTGAATTAATAAATAATTTCTGAAACCTGTTCAGTTGCACATTAGGAGAGATGCCACCTGTACGACTGGTTCTCATTCTCGATGCTAATTAGCTCCAAACTGTAGTATTTCACGTGTGTGATGGCCCACGAGACCTTGACACAATCTTTGTGAAACATATTTATACATCAGATTGAAGGGTTTAGATTAACTCTGCACTGTGATAACTTGGGACCGACAACATAAATAAATAAACATAACTATAATTTATTTGTAACTAATTGTACCCCGCGGTTTCACCCGCGTGGTTACCGTTCCTATGAGGTTACATCTGAAGTTATAAATTGCGCAATATTCTACAATAAAAAAAACTATAAGATACTCATACATTATATAAAAAAAAGTGTAACTCTATTGTAGATGATAATATCTACTAATTATTTTCAACAGCCATCATCATCAATAACAAAAGAATTCTATACAACTTCAATATTTTACAAAATATGCAAAAAATGTACTCCAAACTACAATTCACCATGTTAGTGCTAGGAAACACACAGACAATCTTAGGTAGCCATTTCGTTAGATAGATATGAATACTACTTGTTCCTAATGGTCCAACACAGAATCAGTTGAAGTAAGCGCAGACTATCAGACCTCCAAATCCGATTATCCAGGCCGCGCCTTGACAGTCTAGATAGTAGCTACTCGATGCAGTAATAAAACTTATTTTTATACAATTAGCCAAAAACTTATTTAGTCACAGTCCAGAGACTAACGCTGGTCTCGCACTACGACGGTTAGCCGCATGCGGTCAACATAAATATGATGAGATTATTGTGTATATTGATTTTGTAACATTGAGAACATATATACATCTTACTTGAAAATATTTATCCCCAAACGTGCGTTGCATTTTTACATATCTATATCTAGAAAAATTTTGTCAACCAAAACTAAACTACGCAAGTAAGTCAATAAGTAAAATAGTTTACTTGAAAAACCAAAAAAATAAACCAATCAAAAATATTAAATCGTAAAAACATCCTTCAGCCTTGTTGTGGAGCCGTGTTGCTTCTCGAGCACGTCACGTCACGCAGCTTGTCACAATCACGTTTGGTTCAACCAAAGTTACTGAGTGTAGCGAGGAGCGCGATGCGTAGGCCATGAGGCGGATGTCCAATTACACGCAGCGTGGAATAACACTAATTGGCCCGAACTTGTAGCTGCTGCATCGCTGGTCCACATTGTTATGAAACCATGTCGCAAAAAATATAATTTGGTGATTACTGTGTTACATTGTAACAGTGATCGTAATATGTCAGTTGCGTACGCTTAGCAGTAGAGCCTCATGCGGCGCTGCAACGCTGATCCACTGGCTACAGGTGACAGATTTATTTATCAGAGAAAGCAAATGGCTTAAAAGTTAATATAACCATACTCGCTAAAACATACGAATGGAAAAATCAAGCGCCCCTTTACCTGAGGCTAAGTTGTTAATTCTTACGTGACTGAAATTAATTACAAAACCATCATCCATACTCTGCAGGCTAAAATATAAGACTTCTTATTTCATACACTGTATTCATGCCACTCATCACTAACCAATCAGTGAACGAGACACAGTGATAAAGATAGCTGCCACAGAGAAACTGTAAGGCTTTAGCAGATATTGCCACCTAAGTGCAACTTTTTCTTTTAGTACGATCCTGTCGTAATGTGATGTAGCATATGTCTTTAATTTCTTTGATTGTTTTTCTCAATTTTATATATTCGTAGAATAAAACAGTATATAATATAGGCACAATAAAGAGCAATTTTTAGCGTAACACAGTGTTGCGGCGCCGCCCCGGTGCGCGCTCACCCTGGGCGCGATATCGCAAGCGGCCTCCACGCCGGCTTATTGTGTTGTCCGACCAATCGCTCGTTGACAATCAATTACAATTATATCATTGGAATTACATTTTGTGTCAATTAGCCATTGCTGCTTAATCCACTCAAAATATAGCCTCCGACCGCGTCTGCGTCACAAGGAGGGCTGAACTGGACTGGAAGGACTGTCTTTCATATTTTTAGTTTAACTTTTGTTTAGTCGTAAATAAACTAAAACGTTTCTCTATAAGCTCTAAGTACAATAAACGTTTATCACAGTACGCCGTGGTTTCCGTCAGCCTAAACCCCGACCTCATTATTAGTGGCTCCCAACGTGAAAGAAACCTCATTACAAATGGGAAGGAACGAATAAAATAGGAGCCCGTAAGTTACGTAACGTAACGCATCGCTACACATGAAAGATAAAACACGAACTGAAGCAATAAACATGCTCTCGTATATGTTAAATGTATAATAAAAACAAAAGAGCATTAGCTGATGCAACACAAGCGCCAGGACAGCTGCCGTGCCGCACCGCTGCCGCACCGCTGCCGCACCGCTGCCGCACCGCTGCCGCACCGCTGCTGTACCGCTGTCGCACCGCTGCCGTACCGCCGCCGCACCGCTGTCGCACTGCTGTCACACTGCCGCAGCACTGCCGCCGCGTCTGTGCCGGTGGAAACTTTGCAGTGCGCTACATTAATATTTCCGCTCAATGAAACATGTGATACAGCACGCGCCTGCGCATTACGATAATAAATAGCGTTTCCTTATTGTGTTAGAGTGTAAACAATAGGCATTAGGAATAGTAAGGTCTATTAACATTACATAAAGTTACCTCAAAAGAGGTTTAATAAAACCTCAATAGCTGTATTTTACCTTCGCTTGTCATATCAATTAATTAATGGAATGATGTTATTGATCCAGTTAGTAGAAGACATTGACAGGAAGTTCGTTTAAAACTTATAATCATTGTTACTCAAAAAGATAAATGTGGGTCAAAGTTGTTAAGAATTGTACTGTCTTAGTTAAATGAAAGATAGCTTATACGTTTGCTAGTTATATTCATTGCAGAATCGGTGGATGATATCGCGAGGCACAATAAAAATGTTTAACATAAACAAAATATTAATATTAAAATTGTTTGTTATCTATTAAGTTAACTAGTTAAGTTATGACATCACCTGTCAGTCATTCCGATAAAAACCTTCAGCAACCACCACTAGATAACTGTCAGAATTACAGTCGCAAACTACACAGCACCCTTCCCTGAAGCAACCAAACCGACGTATGACGTATAATGTCATCGCCACGCTTCGCATCGTCATCATTACCGACGGATCAACTCGTGCGATCCGTACGACGCGGAAGCAGCGCGGAGTCGGGTGCGCTGCGCGTGTGCAGATGTCAATACGACGTTACGTCACACATTGATTACATTACGAGAAAAGGATTCAGATTATTTGTGTGATGTGAGCGAACAACATTCTAACCGACACGTGTGCAATGCCGAGCCAGTTTTGTACTTTTATATTAATAACATTATAATTTCTACCTACTAATTATAATAAACCTAAAGAGTTTGAACGCGAGTTATTTCGTGAGCTGAATTGAATTTGTTTTTGTATATGACAGATCAAGATATACTTGTTTTAAATTTGTCTGTCTTTCTAAAGCTAATTAATATATCATGGCATAAAGCAACGCATATTATTATGATCGGAGCTGGAGAAAGAAAAATTTTGCATTCAATGGACCTACTGCGCGTGGACCGGATCCATCGTGTGACAGAGAGTGAATCGGTTTCTCAAAATCTGAAAGAAAAACCGAATTTCGCGCAAACAAAGTGACAGGCGGAAGCTAGTATGTAATAATGCTGTTTATATTTTTAATATTACAAGTTATGTATGTACGTCAGCATCCACTGGTTTAGGCAAAAAATAGTGAACAGCAGACTTTTTTGCCTAACATATTATGTTGCAGGAAATGCTAATGAGTAGTGCTAGCTCAGTGAGTTGGAGAAGGTTTGCTGCTCGGCTGTACACAGGGTGCGATTTCAAACTGGGTTTTGAGTCAGCAGTCAAGGACACTTTCACGTTCAACAGTCAAATTAAGGCAAAAAAGCAATTATCTCAGCTTGGACACTTTTGAACGACATTGAAGTCAAAGCTGACGCACGCACACACACACACACCCGCGTCCATGTGGACAAATGTTAACATAATTACGAGTTCATTCCAAAAAAAACAGCGCTTTCGACATTTTATAACCCTCCAAATAGTTGTGATTTGCCTAACGTGACCCAGCGCCGCGAGGTCGCTCATGTCAGAAGTCTACGTTTGGTGTTCTTGACGCAAGAGCAAGGGTTTTGTAAAAATATTTTAATTTCTACCACTTGTGACATGCCACCTTCATTGTGTATTCATAAAGTAACGTAATATGGAATTTTCAGAAAAACTAACGAGCTGACAACAAAATATTTATAATTACATTTATTTAAATAACTCATTACAGTATACTAATGATACGAGTGAAGCATAAGGACGAAAAATGTAACGACTTAACGCATTTTCTTCTTCTCAACTCTACACCTGTTACATAAATATTTCATAGTCTACCTAGGTCTCGAATCTGGGACGTCATTGTCCGAAGCCGCATAGCCTAACTACTGAATCATCGAGAGCAGTTCATTAGTATATTTTAAATCGACTTAATTACACATCAGATTAATAGAAATATCTGCAGAAATATCTACTGACTCGGCGAGAGTGTTTTTCGTCTACTAGTAGTGTCGCGTAACTCTTGTGTGGTTGCACCCTAATGTGAAATAGACAGTAAAAGTCGGTTTTTCCTCATAGCGTATGATATCATAAAGATTACAACAGCGCTGAACTAGTAATGCGTCGCGGAGTTGCACAACTCGCGCTTTACTTTCGTCTCGGAGGCAGGCGTCGGGAAACCCACCGGATCAGCTCCGGGTCCCATGAGTAGATCAGATTTGCATCACAACAGCGAACTCTGTTTAATATATTTAATTGTAAATTGTAATGAGATGATTCCAATCACGGTAAAATCAAAAAAACAAGTTGTTATGAAATCATTTTGCATTACGTCTGTTTGTTTTTTAGTAATCGATCTTTTACTTAATCGCTGATATTTTTGACTTACTCGTATATTTTAGTAGAACCTTGAATAATTATTTTAACTTTCACCAGCTATAAGTCGTCGATATGTACGCACAATGTACTCGTACATGGTCTTATTTCATTACATTGACTAGTTGTCAGTACTTTTCCACAGAATCTCTTTCTATCTCCGCGGCCTGCGCTCACACCGACTGCCGCCGCAACTGCTCGCGGCATCTTTAAAGTTCAGTGACCTGGATGTAAATTAATAGTTAATAGTGTTGTATAAGAGTGTAGCCTCATTCCGTTTGCGCATTATTATATTATGCATCTCGGTAATGTTTGTCCTGCGCCCGCGCCGCACGACCGACAAAATGTTTTGCAACATTTCGTCGCTCGACAAGCAGACAATGACGATGGTAGTTAATGTCTAAATAAAATTATTTGTGTTTTCCATGTCAAGAAATAAAATTTTGAAGTTGATAAATAATAATTTGAATATTATTAGATGATTTTAACTGATCATAAGGGAAAATTAATGACCGACTAAATATTGTCCGTACTATAATGCAAAAAATAGTTATTTGTTACATTTTCATACCTTAACTGCAAAATCGATCGTCACTTAATTTTGCATAGGAGTATTTAAAAAATTCAGTGAGTCATCAAGACAAACGTACTAAAATAGAAGAAAAACGTATACGCAAAACTGCAGGCAATAGATCTGTATGTGCCCACTTTATGAAAAATATAGATAAAGACATTGTCCACAGGGCCCTGTCCAGCTTAAAGCCACCAGCAACAACAGACGGGACCTAAGACCTTTCTCAGGTTCATGGTCTAAATCCGATATCACATAGTTTACCGCGAGAGTCACGAGCGATCTGCGCAACATGCAGTATGTGCCAAAACTGATTGTGTCAGCATTTAGTCGCACAACATGTCTGTGGTGTGGTCCCGGCGAGAGAGTTCTGCGATACGAGATGAATATTAAGATGTAGGCCTCACGGTGCGAGGCGGCCTCACATTCCGCCGCACGTGAACTTTGTAAAAGTCAGCGGAGCAGGTTTGCGCGACACTGTCGGCCCGATATGGAGTTACTACTTACTGCTGCAGTGGTGCTGGTTCATTTATGATAACCACTTAAATCATATCTTATGTAACTCGAAATACTAAATTAATCATTTTTAGGTGTTGGGTAGGTAAAAATATCCAGGGATTTTTAAGTTTCGGAGTTGTTGATCGAAGCTATAAGTTCATTTTAATTTTACATAAAGTTCATGCTTTTCTAATAATTTCATCTGCTTGACAATTATAATAATGGTATATAAGTAGGCTAAGTGGTGTAACGAAAACATTAAATTTATAAAACTAATTAATTACTGATTGTATGTTAGTTATTTCTGAAATTATTTTTTATTACTTATTAAAAGAATTATCTTCCTATATCAAATATTGTTTTAATGTAGTGTAAACGTGAGAGCTGCGCCCGCCAGCCAGCCCCGCGCCTGCGACCTAGCAGCGGTCAGTTGTATAACGGCGATCTTTTGTAAACCGCTGAGGCGCGGCGGTGTTGACGCGCGCCCACTGACCGCTCCGCGCTCTAACCGTGTCGCAACGCACAGAACTGTGCCGGGGCTGCGGCCTCTGGACTTCTAACTGTCTAGGGTTGAAAACCCATCCGATTTACAGATAATGTTTAAACCAAAGATACTACAGATTGTAATTAAATCATTGTAATTTTCTTATGCTTACATTGATATAATATACTTAAGATAAATTACTGTTCTTAAGAATTACAATTAATTTCATAGTCAACTGTTGCAGTAGCAGATATTACGAGTACGCAATAAAAACATCGCCTATAACGGAGCAACATTTCGCACAGCCTGTTTTTGGAGTTACGTACGTACAGGACGCTGTTCTATTGCTGTCGTTCTGAAATATCCTTGTAATTGCCAGAGAGATGCACTGATTCAATAGAAATAGAGTAATTTAGAATAACGACTCAACAAACAACTTAAACTTGACTAATGGAATAAATTAAAAAAATTATAATAGCGCGTATATTTTCCTGCAAAACATTGATTACATTGCCATGTTTGGAAATGAGCACGCATAGTTGACGCGTGTATAATTGCATAAAGTATTCATCTAGTATTGAGTAATGTACAGCGAAGTGTCGGTAATGTGCACCTCTGACACTTGCGCCGCGGCCTACAATACGAACTAACGAAGACAGATGTCGCGAGTGTGACGAGTGCGCTACATCTGAACACGCACTGGAGCTTCCCTGTTCTTACATCACACACTGATTAATTTTTAACAAGTCCTGCTGTGAGAGAGCGCAGGGACATAATCCGTATTCAGACAATAGTTTCTGCGTTTGTTTATGGCTGTTGATTTGTTCAATCATCGCTCTCAGTCAAACCGATCGACGAGATTAGACTTAACTGGTACACATTTTAAAACAAAATAATATCCAAAATATAATTGTAGCTCCAAAAAGGAGTAATAATTTACTCCCAAGATATTTTAGTGAATAGAAAGAACCCTTATTCTGCTTTAATATATAACAGTTTAATGGTACGTCTTGTAATACGATGTTGCCTAGCTACTGCTGAAGCCTAGCTAAGTGTATTATTACTCAGGAGCTCTGCTGTAAGCCAAAGCCTACAGGGAGGCTTAGGTTCAGGGAGGTCTAGTAACGGCGCATGGATCACACATTCGTAATGCTGTAATTAATGTCAAAAATCTAATGTTACTAAATCTTACGTGTCTCTATCGTAGTCCCGCGGGACGCATGCGGTGTCTGGTGGCAAGTGACAGCGCTCCTCGCTTGACCTTTCCCGACAGCGTCTGGCACAACAACGCGACACAGCCCTTGACCGCCGCCCCGCGCCCGCACCCCGCGCGCCCGCCGCAGTTCGCTAATTGTTTCATTATTGACCCCCTTTTTACACTTATAAAAATAAATTAATTATAAACTAGATTATAAAAATACATTTCCAAGTTTACGATATTTTTACTATTTCATATTGTTTCACAATTTGAGTATCTTTCATTCATTTCATTTTATTGATTATTTTAATTGAAAAAAGCTACAGACACTTACACAATAAAAAAATTTTAACAAAAAATAAAAACGCCTTCAAAACGCACTAAAAAGTAAAAAATAACTACGTCATTTACTTACTTTAATTTACTTAACCACGTGCCATCCAAGTTTAGGTAAAGACTTTAAAGTAGAAAGCTCGGGTGGCACCGACTTCATAGACGTGATTAAGTAAATTAAAGTAAGTAAATGACGTAGTTATTTTTTACTTTTTAGTGCGTTTTGAAGGCGTTTTTATTTTTTGTTAAAAATTTTTTATTTCATACTTTTTAGTGCTTTATCAACAACGAACATACTAATAAACCTACTCGAACTAAACCATAAGTACCAATATTCACTACCTACTTATAACATTCCGACGTCCCTGCAAAAGTGAATATGATTGTTTCCTCGAGTTTTCGTAGATCTCATCATTGGATCATTAAACTAACTGGAAACTATAACCTTTCAAACTTCTTATTGAGACATAAATTAATCGAGCCCAATCACAAAGTAGCTACTGTAAACCGTTAAATAGCTCCCTCAACTGTCCTTCTTCTTCATCGCCAGACCCTCAATGACAGTCACAGCCCATCTAGATGTAAAGTTCTCATTACGGTAGCTACTGTAAACCGTTAAAGAGCTCCCTCAGCTGTCCCTCGTCTTCATCGCCAGACCCTTAATGACAGTCACAGCCCATCTAAATGTAAAGTTCTCATTGAAACAAATTAATCGAGCCCAAACACAAGGTAGCTACTGTAAACCGTTAAAGAGCTCCCTCAGCTGTTCCTCGTCTTCATCGCCAGACCCTTAATGACAGTCACAGCCCATCTAAATGTAAAGTTCTCATTGACACAAATTAATCGAGCCCAAACACAAGGTAGCTACTGTAAAACGTTACGGAGTTCTCTTATATATAGATCGGCTCCATCATCAGATCGACTCCAGACCTTCATCAAATTGTAGTGCTTTTAAATACTTACCGGAAAAATTAACAAACGTACTTGTTGTCCCTAAAATTTTTGAAAGTTCCCCTCGTTTTCTCCAGGATTCCATCATCAGATCCTGGTTTCCTTATCATGGTACCACCACCGGATTATCTTCTTTCCAACAAAAAAAGAATTATCAAAATCGGTTCATAAACGACGAAGTTATGCGCGAACACACATTAAAAAAAAAAACAAAAAATTATATATATACGGTCGAATTGAGAAACGCCTTTTTTTTGAAGTCGTTTTTAAAACCGAAATCGCTGCAAGTGTGCCTACATAATTTAAAGAGTTCCTTCGATTTTCCCAGGATATCACCATCAATCAGATGCTAACATGATGACTATTATGGCACCATTTTGGAAGTGTGCCCTTTTTAATAAAAAAATAATTAGGTATCAAAATCTGACAACTCTGTACAAAGTTTTACATAAAAAAAAGAAAAAATATATACACAACGAAATGAGAACATCGTCCGTTCTTTTCGTAGTTTATAAAGATTGTAATATGACTTCAAAATATTTATATTTTTGTGTAAATTAGTTAAAAATTGTAAAGGCGTTAATTCGGATGTGATGAACAACATTGGTGCGGAGTACGGACGGCGCACGGCGGACAGCGGAGGGTCCGCGCACGCGTTGATGTCTTCGCTACTGAAACACTACACGTGAAAATTAAAAATCGTTTCATTTCAAGTAAAAGTATTAGTTTACGACCACTTTGGAAATGTCATGTTAAACTACCAGACACACTAAAGCCGGGACTGAAAAGAACTGGTAAGAATCAGTCTAACAGTTGCTCTTTGCAAATATTCATTTTTACAATGTTGATTTACGTAAAATTGTTATTTTTGCTTTCTTGCAAGCATGTTATAACGATAGACAAATGGAATATAATATCATTGTTCTAATGAGTAATGCAACCACTTAGAGGTGAGAGGTGAGGGGAGTCGCGCCCTCTGTGTGTGTGCGCGTGTGTGTGTGTCTAACGATTTGTCTCATATCTGTTTGAAATTAAATTCGTGGATATATGTTTTAATTACCAGTTCTTTTAAAATTCTACCTTAATAGGCCGTTAGTTTTTTAAATGAAGCCAAGAAGAAGAGCCTAGTACTTACAAATATTGTGATAAGGTCCATATAAAGTCCTGTGGTGCGCAGCTCGAAGTGTTTCCCTCCACGTGTTACGTAACGCTCGGGGCGCTGCTGATCGCAGCGGCTGGTGTGGTGGGTTATGTAATAGGTCATCTTAGCGTTTATTTCATACTAACATTTTTGACATCAGCAGTAACTTGCATTAGAATTCTTCTTTGTTATATTGTCGATGAATTGACATCGTTTGACCTCAAATTTATTAGATCGTAACAACTATTTTATGTTTCAAATTTGAATATAAATTGTTTATATTCGTACTAAAATCTGTTAATAAACGTTGCAGAGTATACTGAACTGTACACTTACGTTACGTCAGCGGTTGACTACAAACTTAGCCCTTTTATTACTCATTTTGCGTTGTGGATACTAAGAACGAATTCCCCGATATACTCAAGGGAATAAGATCTATAGGCTGAAACGGCATGGTACATCTAGTTATTTATAGAAATGGTGACGTTTATTCGTCAGGTTTTCAATTTTAAGCTTATTCGTTAAAGAGTGGTATTGAAGCATGGCGCACGGCGGTGCTCAATGTCAGCGCACGATCTGTGACGACGCGCGACCAACTACTATAAAAATATAATTATAATAATTAGAGGCTGCCACGGAGGAAGGCACTCGATCAGAAACTTTGCCATACCTACAATACATTTTTAACCGACGAAAAAAAACGGAGGAGGTTCTCAATTCGACACGTATTATTTTTTTATGTATGACCACGCATAACTTTTTACAGAGTTGTCCGATTTTGATAATTCTTTTTTTATTACAAAGGGCACACTTTCAAGATGGTCCCATTGTCATTATGTTAGGGTATGATATTGATGTCCTGCGAAAATTAAAGAAACTCTTCAAATTTTATAGGCACACATGCAGCGATTTCGGTTTTTGTGTAAGTATCGGTAGTTTTTGGCTACAAGTGCCGTATAATATACTATGACAGTATAGTACGAGTATGTGACGTGGCGATAAATCACTAAAAAGTAAGAAATGAAATTTTTTAAGAGAAAATAGAACCAACTCAAAACGCACAAAAAAGTAGAAAATAACTGTGTCATTTAGGTTCTTTAATATACTCAAGCATATCTAGGAGTCGGTGCCAGCCAAGGTTTCTACTTTAAGGACATTACATTACCTAGAACCCACAAACTGCTTTACTACGTTAAATAATTGTTCCTTAATGTTACTTGTTTTGAGTCGGTTCTATTTTTTATTAAAAAATTTTATCAATTTATACATTGACAGAATTTAAGTCAAATGAAAATAGCTGTCTAGCATTCTTTAAAAAATTGTAAATTTTGAAACATAAATAAAAGACAAAATGACTGGCAGTAGGACCACGTGTGATAACATATCTATCGCTAGACGTGTGGGCAACACCTGTAACATGGTCTATTGCGGAATTTATTGTTAATTGATAACTTCAGCAAAGAGTCTCTAGTATAACTTTGAATGGAGTTCAATGTCCATAACATTTCCGTGATTCAATTCCGGGATTTCATATTCGAAAGCGCAGACGTAACTCGTATCAGGTGTCGTGGTATCAGGTGCAGTGAGCCTGCGAGATGTTGCAATGATCGTATAGCAGGATGTGCAGATATCGGGTCTCGATGCAACGAGCTACGTCCGCGCATTAGCTGCACGACTGCTGCGCGCCGGAGTTTGCAGAGATAACGCAGCTTGTTAGCGCGCGCTAATACACAATTAGCAGATTAACTGCGCTCCAGATGTGCAGCCGAATCGCGCGCTGGTTACGGTTCAAAGCCTCAACAAGAGGTGATCTGCTCGGCGGCTCACAGAAAACGAAACGGTTGTAGGTTTGAAGTGTAAGCATCGGCCGAAAGTAGCATTCAGGAATACGTTAGGTTAGGTTAGGACGAAGTACGTTATATGGATGCAGATGTTGACGACTTCTAAGGCGCAGCGGTATGCGCGGTGGATTTAGACGGAGCCCCTGGGTCGGGCCCGCGGCCGGGCAGACTGAGGTTTTATTTATTAGTCTAACTGTGGCTGGTGGCAAAGACATTCTGATAGCGATTTTGTGTTCCAACACTATGTCACTTAAAGTCTAAAGGACTGTAGAGATTCTACTCCTAATACTTGCATCTTAGATCGCTTTATCACTTAACATAAGGTGTGATCGGTGTACAGGGCTAACTTGTAGTTAATAAAAATATATGGATGTTTTTTACTCAATCTATCCAGAAAGACTAAAATAACCTCGATGTGTAAAACAAAGGTATATTATAGACTGGAAACAAATTTCCACAGAAACTTCAAGTGTTTGACTGTATGAAAAAAGGTGAAACCGGACTCGGTCTCTTTTCTATACAGTTAGCTACCTTGCCTAAATGCCTACTGCCCGATAGTATGCTGTCGGACTAAAAATATTCTTTCCCTAAAAACAACTACATACATATGTGCTTCGTTCAAGTTGAACACACTCGTAAATCATACTATAATATGTTATTTATTATAATTTGAATTCATTAAATTCATAACAGGTCTATGCCCACATAATTAATGTAATAATAAATTAATTGTATATTATAACATTTGTATGACAGGTTATATGTAAAGGTAGAATAATATCGAATTTTTTGTGAATGTAATAACCAGAAAGTTTATAAATCTGTAACCCGACTACGAATCCAAAAACTGTGTATGATAATCATTGATCTTTACCATGAAAATGTAATTTCTATCCCAATAAAATAAAATGATTGTTTGACACCATGAGTGTCGTCTGATTTAAGACACTCACCAAATTCTAAATTTAAAAAATTTTATTTCTTACTTTTTAGTGATTTATCGCCACGTAACGTACTCGTACTATACTGTCATAGTATATTATACGGCACTAGTAGCCAAAAAGCTACCGATACCGAGAGAAAAACCGAAATCGCTGTAAACGTGCCTCCAAAATTTGAAGATCTTCAATCCCCAGGATATCTTCATCAGATCCTAACATGAGGACAATGGGACCACCTTGGATGTATGCCCTTTCTAATAAAACAAGAATTCTAACATCGGACAACACTGTAAGAAGTTATGCGTGGTCATACATAAATATATATATATATATATATATATATATATATATATATATATATATATATATATATATATATATATATATACGTGTCGAATTGAAACCTTTTTTTTCGTCGGTTAAATCTATTATTTACACCATAATAATAACCAGTTCGTAGACTCTCAAATATACGGAAGAAATTCATGTCAATGCTGGATAATCATTTGATAAGAAAGTATGGGTCTGATACTAATTAAGCTAGTTTCATTTCGCAATTTTTCACTGTAAACAAAATTGGTAAAGTAACTTGTAGCTATTTCGATTACACTAAAAATTATATGGCAAGTTATAAGTTCTAAAAGTGGGTAAGTAGACATCACGTAGAGTTGCGTCCGCGTCCACGGAACTAAGGAATGGGCGCTTATACTATAAATTGGAAAGTCTGTCAGTTTGTATGTTTCTCAATAGTGCCAAAACGGCTTCGCTGTTAATGATGATGAAATGTGATGACTTTTAGGGTTTTACCACTCTGAGTGTCGAATGACGACAGCAAAGACAATCAACACTTTCTTTAATTATGGTTCATATTAACAGAGCTAGTTCAGAGAAGTACTACTGCTGTGCTTTACAATATCACATGCGTGTGAGGCGTACCTCCGACATGGTGAGGTGCAGTGCATCGTAAGCTTTGGTAATATTCGATTTGATAATGCTACTTGGCCTACAACTACAAATACAACAGGATCATTTTCATGCTCATTTAAGTAAGTACCTACCTGGTTGCGCGAGCTTTGCTCTATAGTATTTTTCGGAAATGTTTTCTTAAAATGAAACCTTGCCAGATCTGTTAATCGCCCATTCTATATCAATCCTTGGAGCCCTTTCCGAAATTCAGATTATATACCTATACAAGAATTGCTCGTTTCCTTTAAACCATTTATTTGATTACCATTTCTTTAGAATTGAAATATGTCTTTAAAATTGCTCCACCTTATAAACATGAGTTAGAAACACTCAGTATTCGTAGAGCACATCGAAGAGTAAAAGTATTTCTCATGCACTCTACAAACTGATATCTTCATACTGCGAGCACATACTTATGACATACGACAATGATCGTTGAGAAAACCATTCCTCGAGCGGAATTAAATGAAACTTAAAACAAAATAACTTAAATAGTATAAAAACTTTATTTACACATTAAATATATTTTATTCCAGTGTCAGATTGCTTCTGGTGGAAATTCCTAAATATTTATAAAGCTATACTAGTAGTGAGGAATGTAATATTGAGCAAGGTCTGGTTCCCTCCATCGCCGGCCAGCGCGCACACAACATACAACATTGACATTTTAAAGTGAAGCGATCAACGCCAACATTGAGATAATTAATTAATACAAATTGAGCTGCGTGTGCGTGAGCTCGTAATATCAAAGGTTTTACGTTTCTCTGTCGTACGAGCATAATATGCTGACACATACATTAAATATTAAAATATTCAATTCATATACATACTAACGCATTTAGTTTATATTGTGGCAGGTATCACCAAAAGGGTTTTTGCCACTGGATTGACCTAGAAAATGCGTTTGGTTCTGTCCAGCATGATCTATTGACTTTCGCCTTGAGGTGGTACAATTTTCCTGATCTAGTTATTGATTTAATCACATCAAATTGAAATTCACCATAGGAGTAGATTGCAGATTACAATGATCCTTGTATTACAATGTTTCTGGTAATTTTGTGAAACAAATATACCCCATTGCTGATGCATTGCCTTAGATTATTTAATTAGAAATGCCTTAAGTTCCTCGGTAGAAAGATTGATTACAAAGGACGCACACCATCCCTTGAGGTAGTCGTCGATAACTTCATAAATGACCTCAATAAGGTAGACCAACAGCCCATTAACAATATAAAAAAAGCGTGGGTCTATGACAACTATCTCACTTCACGTCTGACTTGGCCATTCCTCGTTTATGATATTGGCAGAACCCATCTGGCAAAACTAGATGCAAATGTCATAAAAACATTGAAGTCTTGG
The DNA here is from genome assembly GCA_034621355.1 of Mycalesis mineus. Classification (NCBI taxonomy): domain Eukaryota; kingdom Metazoa; phylum Arthropoda; class Insecta; order Lepidoptera; family Nymphalidae; genus Mycalesis; species Mycalesis mineus. The sequence goes on from CM067902.1 coordinate 134,852, forward strand.
TTTGGTCTAGCACTCTCGGCTGACCCTTCAACTCTATTCAGAGATTACAATAATTTTGGGTTAAAACTAAAAAGGCCATCGGAACTCTATAAACACCTCAGGGTTACCAGAACGCACATTCTAGTTAAGTCCCAGGACGAACTAGTTGCATCACTTCCAAAAGACGAGGGTGCCGGAAAACTTGACTCTAGGCTTCAATTTTACAAACACTTTATGGCAGGGGCTCAGGTAAATAGAACCGGGTTGGGTGCAAGACGTAAAAAGGAAGACCAAGACATAATAAAATCTTTTCTTAAACAAGATGAGGACGACAACTACAAAGTGCATGCCATGAACCTAGAAATGCAAAACGAGTGGTTAAACTTAGGCGAGTTCTGCATCCCTCTGGCTCTGAAGTGGCGCGCCTTGCTGTACGATTGGTCTCCTGCCTTATTGAAATTTTATCTTAATGCCTTTCAACTGACTCTCCCAGATCAGAGTAACTTAGATGGGGAAAAGCCTCGGAAAAATCTTGCTATACCTGTGGTGAGGCAGTGGGCACTGCAAGGCACTTATTGGTAGGATGCAAGGTGCTCCTGGACAAGGGTCTCTACTCACGTCGCCACGACAGAGTACTAGAAATCATACGTGAAGCTATAAGCCTTTCAGTAGCTAAGGCTCAAAAAGGGTTGACGACGAATAAAAGACAAACTAACTTCGTTAAAGCAGGCTCAAGTACAAATTCCACAAGCAAGCCTTATTCAATTCTGGGCTCTGCTCCTGATTGGACTATATTAATGGACACGTATGAAAAGCACTATAAAATCCCGGAAGACTTAGCTATTACGACATCTAGACCGGACATATTTCTCTTTTCCAAACAAATCAAACGTATAGTACTTGTTAAGCTTACAGTGCCGTGGGAAACACTCTCTACAACCTGCTAAAAGACCTTGGCCTTACTAGAAGTGCAGTAAGCTCCATATTGGAACGAGTGTCCAAAGCTGCACTAGTAGGGTCCTTCCGAATATGGTTGGGCAGGGAGAATAACTTGAACAGAGGAGGTGAGTGTTTTCGCGTGTCACAAAGGGTACCCTTAAACCTACACCCGTGTCACAAGTCTCGGGCTCTGTTCGGAGTTTTTCTCTCAGCCACGCGATGGACCCGGCACCCGCATGGTGAATCCATGGAATGCTAAGATATTCGTCTCTGTGGCAGGTATCACAAAATATATGCCACTGTATTGCTGATCGAAATATAGTTGCATCAATGAACAAGAGGATAGATTGCAGATTACAATGATCCTTGTATTACATTGTTTCTGGTAATTTTGTGAAACAAATATAAAGAAAGAAAGGAAAAATCGACAAAAGATCAGAAGGATAAATTAAAAGTTCCTCGATCAAGGTTTCTTGTGTTGTTAGTGAAACGTTCAACAAGTGCGTGCTGCGTGACTCATGCACTGTGTGAACCACTTAACGCGCTCGCGCGGACTTTGCTCACTCGCGCCCTTTAGGTTTACAAGGAGGAAATATGCAGCCCTAACCCAACACAGCTGAAATATTGACTCGGCGCAAGAGGAAACACTTCATCTCGACCTCTCCTGGTCTAAAAGCGCTTAAATGTTTATCTCGTTAAACCGACGAAGACTCTTTTTGTTCGACGCTAAAGTTTTGAGCATTAATTGATGCATAATAAAAACTAAACCAGCCCGCCACTTTGCTATCGATGGATACTATTTTTCGAGAAGTTATTTAGGTCAACAATAATTATGAGCATCATGACGCACTGTTTCAAACGAACGTAAAAGTGGTATCGACCTGTGCGGTGATCGGGAGTTACGTAAACTCTCACCCACATTCTGAGATAGATCAGCTGGACATTTCTCCTAGCGGCGCGAGGCCGGGGCGGCGCCCAGCGCGGGAGGGGCGGGGCGCGGGGCGCGGTGGCGCAGGGTGGTGAGCGGCGGGCGGCCGGCGCAGGCGCACTCCGCGATCCGCGCCCGCTTCGCTCGCACGCGTCCAGCGCATCGCTCCGCAGCCCGGTACGTAGGCCGCTCGCTGCTGCCGCTCTGCCGCCGGCCGCGCGTGCTATGTTCCGCGGAGCGCCGCCTGCGCCAGAGCGGTGGCCTACGCTGGCGATGTATTTTTTTAGTGAATTTTGCTTTGTAAATATGAACCAATTTGCGATCGGTGCCGGTGAAGTTTTTCCGAGGAAACAGAATTGAAGGTCGTGCGCCCCTTCGCGCCGCTTTTCATCGAGGGCGAAAATCTCGATCTTGAATTCTAAATCGTTCTATATATTTTGTGTAGATGTGAATCGTGTAATTTCTAATTTTGAACCTTGCACGTCACCGATCGCGAACTGTAAATTTTCAGGTCAGTTCTTCGCCTCAGGTCAAGGTCGACCCAAGTTTGAGATCGCGCTGTACGGCCGTATTTTATACGGATATTCGAATCACAAATGTGTTTTGACAACTACTATTTCATGACTTGTAAAAAATCCAAAACTTATTGATGCTATCACAGATGTACCTGTAGCGATTGACTGAATCCTGTAACTAAAACGGAATAATCGGTTTCTGCAATTGGGAAACACCAGTGCAGGGCGCGACTAATAGGCTTGGTAGTGTCTGTGCGGGTCAAGGGCGGCGCGGGCAACTGTCCCCTGCGGAACGTTCGCTGGTCGGATGGAAAGCTGCCGCTGTCGCAAGCTGCGCTGCGGTTCGACTGATTCTCTGAACCGCTGTCGAAACTGACGTCGCCACGCGAAACTGCGCAGATAGCGTCGAATCGTTGTTACTCATAATTTCCTTTACCGATAACCACCCCTATTCTACAAACTGAAATAAAACCGTAATCTTATTTTTAAAATGTGTACTTCGAAATATTTTCTACTAATCGGACCATTGCTTTCCCCCGCGTCCGCTTCCCTCCGTCCGCCGAGTGCGGTTACCTAACCGCCCCGCTCCCCGCTCCGCCCGCTCGCCCGCTGACCGACTGACCGCCGCGACTCAAAACAAAACAACGTGTGTGCTGTTGCGTCACACGACACTAGCGCGAGTCAACAGTGACAGACAGCGCACTCTCCCTGGGGCCGTCTCTCCTAGTGTCGCGGTCAATATTAGCCTCGGTTCCATGTCTTAATAGCTTAGCTTTTTAATATGTATGCGATTATATTATCAGTAAAGCAATCTGTTGTCGTATATAGTGACTCGTGTCACTGGACCTAATTAAAAAAACAAACACACCTGTCGCTATCAAGGAGCGCACACAGTCGGTAATGCCGGCGCGGATTGTTCGTGATGTAAGCGCCTTTCTATGAGTTTGATATTCAATTAGTCTGCGATCGAAGCCGCGGCTTACGCAAGGGCAGTAAGAATGCGTGTTGCAACGTGCAAGTGTATCACATATCGGCACTCGCAGCACTGGCGGCGCTGGCGGCGTGGCGCAACGGCAGCTCGTTGTTCGCACGCGAGCGACTAACGCTCCCAAATTAGCACTCCACGACATTCCCACCGACGGCAAAAAACGTCCTTCTGATCTATGTATACACACCGGAACTCGTTCCGCGCTGGCTTAACTTTTACGCAAAAACATTAAAATGAACCTTTGTTTGAGACAAATTCGTAGAAACCCATTTCGATACGCTCGGTCGTTCCAAATTAACACACGATTAGTTTATAACCGACTTACAAAAGAAGAATGAAATCCTGTTTCGTAGGAATCAACCATTTTATACCAAAACAAATAGAAATACGTTACTTAAAGTGCCCTTTACGATATAGACGTTAGGATATTGTAACCAAAGACGTAGCCGCCTCGGCAACGTAATAACCATCTGTCCCTTGTACAACCGAGTTTACAAATGTCCATCGTCCGAAAGATGCATCCGATGTCACCCAAATCACCAAACGTATATCTCTTTTTTAACGTTTCCTGTAATGATCCCACTATGGGGAAGCAGGAAGGCTATATGATACTCCTTTAGAGGTTGATTGTGTGTGGTTGTGATTCCTCTATTTAATGTCAGGGCTCCTACACTTCTACCTTCTAAAACCCCACGGTATTTCAACTCGTCGCCTGTGGACTTGGCCATAGAAATGTTGTGCGTACTACCAATCAGATATGAAAAATTCCTTACATTTTAGTGGATGTAGACACATCTAACATATCTTATTCCTTATTTCTCTACATTCATAGACACAGGATGATTCAGGTTCGACTCTGGCAGACCATAACGCTGACCCTAAGCACCAATAATGCTTCTTCCATCGTCCCATTTAGGGGCCACATCAAATATACAAAACTTGTCCCAGGACTGTGCATCAGTAGGCTCGTGTGCGGCTGTGACGAAAGTACACGCGCGCACGTTGCCTCACGCTGCTCGAGGTTCCACACTCGGCCTTGCCTCGCAGTTTCCTCTGACGCGACAAACCCCGGCCTGTTAGGTGCAGCGTATCTAAGTGGATTCTCATTTCTTCTAATCGACGGCGACATTAGCTTCAAACTAATGCTTCCTCATGATGCGTGAGCACTCTGATTGTCAGTACGTTAAAATTTTTTTTTTGTGTCTATCAGGATTTTACTCGTTAGAACGATTTTATGACAACATATCTCTAATAGCGTTCTTTAAAACTGGCACATCGTAAAGGCGTGTTTTTAACATTGTCCCATCGAAACTCCTTGAGATGTTTACTCTACAAGGAGTTGATTCGCGAACATTGTAAAGTCAACATTTGAGCATGCTCGGATTTTGAAGTCAAACAAACCTAGAGAATTTTCTGTCACATCTGGATCATATTTTCGCTTGGAATCGTGAGATTTTAGTTGAAATAATATAAATAGTTATTATAATTTACTTACTATTATTTCTCAACGGTAGGAATTCTTCCGCCATGTTTATTTCAGCCAAAAGGAGAAATTTTGTTTTTACAATTAATAGCAATATTGCACTTTGAAGCGTAACATTTTGCAATTGTGTCCACGCCGAAAAATTATTTTTGCACCCCTATAATACTTTTAAAACACCGTTCAATGAAAGTCTAACATATCCTATACCTATAAATACTTATATCAAAATAATTTTATTTTCTTCAAATTCCAATTTACCATGTTGTAATATTAATAAGAGTAAAATTATAAATTTAACAAATAAATTTATTTTCTCCATCATTTCGAGGAATAAATTAAAAACATCGGCGCGTTAAACTACAGATCCTAAGAAAGCCATTACTACATTAATGTTATTACGTGTTTAATCTAGCTTTCGCATTAACAATTTTAATAAAATACCTCGTAAAGTTAACAAGTAACAAGACGATACATCCGTTCCTAGTAGTACAAGTGAGTGCACACTGCGCAGTTTGCGCCGCAGCCTCCCTGTGGTCGATTTCTCAGATATTGCGGGTATTTGCATATTTATCGCTAAATATATATTATAACAAACCACCGCCGGTGCGAGAATCGGCTCAGAATACTAAGTGCTGTTCAACTACGAATACGTGAATTAATTTTGCAACTTACGTACCTACTTCATTTTATTACTCTTCCTAGTTAGTGCTCAGCTATCAAGGATTACCTACAGCTTTAAGAGATATTCATAATTATTAATGTTATTGAATTCACTAATGGAATTATTATTATTATTAAATAATTTAGCGAATCCTATATTAAATCCATTTAGTTATTAGACTAAAATTAGTATGAAAATTAAAAAGCCAGGCAAATTGTTTTAAAACTGGTATTAGTCTCGCTTCTTTTTTCACTGATCCATCTGGAGTAGGTATCCATCTCATTTAAATTTTTTTAATAAAATATATTATACGAAATATTAAACTAGCTTTTAGCCCCCGCTTTGTTCCCGATATTGTAGATACTCTTGGTTTTTACTAATTTTTTTTCTATGTGAAATTTAATTTCCTTTAACGTTTCAAATTTGATTTGTTGGATTAGTAAATTTATGTTAACAAAGTTTTACCTTGTTGAGATAAAATATAGCATCTCAGAAAAAGAAACAATAGAATTGTGACGGTACGGTATAGTTACGACGTGTGACATAATATTATGATAGATAGCTACTATAATATTATGTAGAAAGGATGACACCTTTCAATATTATGAAATGAAAGCAAAACAAATGATTTGCAGCATATCTCGTAACAAGTTATTTATATAAATGAAGCAGAACTTATTTTAATTTTTACAATCAAGTGAAAGAACCATTCCCACACGAGTACACGAGTGTTTGCAATGACATAACCGATCAGTGACATCGTTGTGTGCGACCTCAGCCACGTACACACACACATATATACTCGTACAGTGCCTACTATGCAAATATTGAATAATATAATATAACAGTTTTTGTACTTTGACACGGAACTATTTCACTTAAAGTTGTTCTAACACTAGCCCCCGCGTAGATCCCATACCTGTGGAAACATCAAGATAGTAGTAGCTTAGACTATAATCTACTTTTGTGCCAATTTTCGTCGAAAACCATTCCACCGTTGAGTTGTGACTGAGTATCAAACATCAGTAAAACATTCTGCGCAATTTTCTTTATTTATCGTCCTGTAAGAGCCTTAAACAAAGTATAAGAAAACAGTGAGTTGAGTTAAGTCGTTGTTATTGTAAACAAAGAAAATCAAAATGTATACAAAAAAAATATTTGTTCGGTCCTTATACACACTACAAAGATCTGAGAATCTTTCAGTTTTCCCTAACTACTGTAATGGGGCATCTTCAGGTTAAGAGTGTGTATACAGATCTCCTAAGCGATCTCTTACCACAGGCTACATCAGATTGCAGTCAAGTGCTAACTTATGACATAAAAAATAAACAATAAAATAGTATAGAAGTAGTCAAACAAGTGGTTATGTATACTTGTGATAGTTAAACACGAGTGATCGAGTGCTCACTGCGCACGGGTGACCGAGGACTTCGCGAGGACTAGCAAATATTGATCTTCCGTCACTACGTCATACGTAAATTACCTACTATGACAATGTTTAAGATAGAGAGCCGTGGTTTCAACTTATATTTAATTCTATCTAATGTAATTGATCTGCCTTACGAACCGGTCGTAGTGTCACTACGTACTGACTTGACGTTTCAAAAGTGCTTGTAAAACAGCCTACTTGAAATAAATGATTTTGAATTTGAATTTGAATTCAAAGTTCAATCAAAACCAATAATTTAAAATACCTTATAACATTCACCAATGATTCTATAAATTTTTTTTTTTTTGTCAAGAGAACGCTACCCACACACAGATAGTATGGGCTGTGTTAATTATTATATTGTTCTCTATTTGTTTTTGTGCTTCATCTTTGATTTTTTTTTTAAATTTCACTTCAGTTGTCATAATTTGCAGTAAACGTGGTTTCTATTCTATTGTAAAACAGATAAACTTTCAAATATTTTGCCATTTAACTTCAAACAAACAAACACTAACAGACCATTAAACACGAAAGAATGATGTTATCTAACAGATAAGAGTCGAGCGCGTGGAGAGCAAATCTGTAGCCGCAGCATCAGTGTCGCGTTGCCTCACCCCACAGTGCGATTACAACACGTTAACTAAATGGCTGTTGCCTGCCGCCGCCAGCAGCTCCGTACTGATCGCTTGTAATTGTTATTTTGTAAGTTAAATTATACATTGCGTTGCACGGAAACGAGAGCTACTAAATTGGTGATATTAATATTATAATTATGACTTTGCTCGCTAGGGTAATAGCTTTTTGCTAAATAAATGAATGTCGGTTCACATCGCAATCGAACATTGTAGAGTCCAATCCCGATGCTCTGGTTTCGAAATGAAACGTATGTAGCATTTTTGTTCAATCTTGGATTCATCGGTTGTTTGCGGAAAATAGCAAAATATTTTTACTAATCACTCTCCTCAAAGTTGGTTTACGACTCAGTTTCTTGAGTAATAGAATCTTCAGATGGTTCCCTTAAACTGCCGATACAGATGATGTAATTTTATAAAATATATCAGGATGTAAACCAAACTGTATTTGTTTAAACGACAAACACGAACATGTTTTCCCGAAAATTCTCGGAAGACGTTATTTATTGTTATAAATGCATAATATGAAATTCATTGACATAACGGATAATATTATACAACAGTCTGAATACGAGCCTCGAGAGTGCTCCTCGTTGAGGGCCAGAGCGTGTCGCAAGCGGGCGAGGACGCGCTCTTGACCTGTGCCACCCCACGCCACCCCGCGTCCTTCTCACCCGTGCCGTCTTAATATATTAGAAAAATACAATGTAGAGCAGTGCGGTGCGCCGTTACTAAGACTAGAGTTTCAATATAAGGAAATGCCAACGCAGTTGTAACAAAAACACAAGTGCACATTCTCAATCTTGTCGGTTAACAGCTCTCGAAGGTTAACATGAATATAAGATAAAGATTGAATAAAAAAAATATTTATTTACCACTTACCTACGCAAATTATGTAGATGTTTACTACAGCAATATCACATAACTTTTAGTCATAACAAATTACGTAGCACTCAATCTGTGAGCTTCCGCAGTCGCCTGATGCAACGGTGAGCTCGAGCGCGCCCAACTCTGCGACACACTGCTCCTAAAAACTGATGACAGTGTGAAGAGTTGTTTACATAAAACCGAAACGAGACGACGTCCAGCTCCGGCGCAGTGAAGCAATCGTTGCCGCTGACCGCCGCGCGCGCTACCACTACGCGGCTCTAAAACCAATTTCCTTTTCGTCTTTTTTCATTTAAACAATAACGTGTCCAAACATCGGTCCGCATTTCATCACAAGTTTCAGCGGTTGACAAAAGCCTGATTTGTTCTTTTGTGATGTAATGTGGAATAATTTGGCGTCGCTTTCTTTAAATTAACTGTGTGCGGTTTATTTTTTGACAGCGTACACGTCCACTTCCTGTACCCACTAATTTATTTCGAGTTACCTTAATGTGCCCACAGTTAAGATAGTACCACGTATGCACTACCTCAAAATACATAAATGTTTTGTTTACAAGAACTAAAATATAATTACAGATAAATAATATTTTTTTTAAAAATTCTGGGCAAAGAAGGTTGTATTGAGTTTAACCGGTATGGCTCTATAAATAGAGTTCGTCCAAGAAAATACCTCTTTGCTTATTTCAGGCTCATCATTTGTACAGGCGCGTATAAATTTATTTTTTAAAGTGTGCCTTGAAAATCAGGTTCTGGTATAGGCATTTATTCTGTCGAGAAGAATAAATATTAATACAATTTGTAATGCAAATGAACGCATTCAAATCAAATGCGCGAATATTTGTATCTGTAACGAGTCGCGCTCTAGCGACAGCCTCGCAACTCGCAACGCATCGCGATGTCACCTCGGAACCGGTTCCGCTGAACTTGAACTCGCGCTCATCACAATGCCGACCAGCGCAGACATCGTCGTGGGACCCGCGCCGCACTCACATTGTCAAAATATTATGAGAAAACCAAAACAATACCGACTGCCACGAGCGAGTTCAAAGTCAAAGGTGACACATTATGTATATACCAAATGATGAACCACTCCAAATTTGCCGACAAAAAGCTATGCCAGAATACTAAATCTTCCCTCAAAAATTAAAAATCATATACTTAATCATAACCCAACTATAAAATTTGAGTAATGCTCAAATTCAGGAGGGTTTTAAGTGAGTAGTGTTTAGTGACTTTTCAGTATTCGGGCAAAAGTTAACGAAATCTTACGTCACTACGGAGTAGTGAGCTTCAAACGCGCTCGCGGAAGGTTCAACATGTACTGCTTGAAGTCTAAATTTTTTTCTGTTGGTCGGCAATAGAAATACATACAGAGATTGTTATTCGTAACATTTATTTCGTTCATAGTTGTGTAACACGATGAGCTGTTTCCGTTCATGCTTATTATTATTATTTCCAATCGCATATTTAATTTTTTTAGTAATTTTAAATGACTTTGGTATTGAGCAGATTGATACGACCTAGATTTATAGAGAATTTGCCTCTTTTAAATTTGCATCGTTATAGCTTTTAATGTTCAATGCTTTTTAACATGATATGAAATCAGACTCAAGAGAATAAACGCGGCCGCCTTACAGTTTCACAGTCGATGTTTCTAGTCCATTTCGATACACGTACCATCATCCGCTTGCAATAAGCAATATTTAAAATCAGTAAATCAAAGTTCGCAACACAAAATCATGCTCAACAAGCCGCCGCACTGAGATCCGATCTTTGAGTTAACTTAATTAAGTACTAAACAATATTTAATCACAGGAGTCATGTCCGAGTCAAAGCAAATTAGTTTTTATTTGCATAGCAATACTTTTCAATGATATACATCTCTAGATCTAGGCTACAACTAAACTGCGTTAACTTTATTAATCAGACCGCGTTACAGCCTACGTAAATAAGCTCTTATTCGTACGACCATAAGTGACCGTACTGGCGTTTTATAAGGCTCTACATCTAGGCTGTATCTTCACCTAGGATCAGCTGAGAGTGACGCAACGAGTTGCATAAACGCGAGTCCACTGACACGTTGTACGCTACATCGACTAGGAAACGTGCAGTAGTGCGGACTGCAACCCGTCCTACTATCACTGACTGACTGACTATCATACTGACTGAGTGTGCAGGAAGCGCTTCTGGAAATACGAAATTTTTGCTTCATCCGGTAGGTAGTACCGGATGAAGTAAAAATCATTCACCTAAAATTAAATTATCTATTTACCCTTCAAAAATAATAACTTATAATTTTTTTAATCATAACTAATCTCATGTAATTATTTTTCAAACATGTGAAATAAAATCAAGTTAGTTCATACTAATTATGATTGAACGGTAAAATTGAAAAGGTATTTTTTATAATACTATCCGCGCGCTACGAGAGATTAGACGCCAAAGGCCTTATATAATTACTAAAGCACACACAAAAAACATTAGTGCCGGTTCATTTAATCGAATTAAATAGCAAAAATTCAATATATATTTTTACATGAAATAATTTTACATATATATTTAAAAATACATGTCTGAAAACATTAAACGCAAAAATAACACGAACTTCAGCTGTATGTGAGCGGAAACATTCGATATTGATTTATTATTTAGTACAATTATATTTGATATCAGTAGACTTAACACATAAATCAAGACACTGTTAATCAATTTACTTGTTAATAAAACAGATATATAACTCTACATATTTTTATAAACTAATTATAAAGAACTCTAGTCTTTGACAACTGTCTCCATTTTTTTTTATTAAATTAAAGTTAGTTTGTATTAAGTGGTCTTAGTTTGCAAACACTTTTAAGCTGTCGTATAGTTAAGTTAGTCTCAAAAGGTAGCAAATTTTACTTAAAAGAGTAAATCCATTAGCAACTGCGTCACGAAGGTTGTCAAAACATTTGTATCTCTCAAAGCGTGGTGCTGTAAGCTGACTAACTGTCACAGATCAAAGTTTAGTTTCCAAGTGCCCGCGACCTTGTTCACTCAAACAACTATCTACCTTTGCCTATATTTTTTGTAAAGCAGTATGTGATGTTATAATTTTAATGAGCAGTAAACATCGAGTGCTCGCAATTAAATTCTTTTACCGCCCAGCGAGCCGCGCGCTCCCGCGGTAACTCTACGGCCTTGAATATTATAATATTTTATTTCCAATCAACGTCAGTGTCAGTGATTTCGTTCAATTCGTCATCATTACAATACGAAAGGTTTCTAAAATAATGTCAGCCCGTAACACTTACTGTATCCATAAAATAATAATTTCGTTTTAAAGGTTGTCAAATGACTAGAAAATAAAATTATCACTTTGATAATAATTTTAATGAATGATGAATCGAAAAAAATGGATAATAATTCTCAATAAAGAACATCGATATACATTTTGCAATTAGTTTAATAAACAGTGTATTTGGCAATTATTACTATTAACGAGTAGTATAAGTAGTCGCCCGTGACTTTATGTATTACCAAATTTTTTCGGAATTCGGTTTATTTGGATTATTTTTTCATTACAGCTAATGCCTGGTTGAGTATACTCCGTCCGCGAAATCACCAGAAAAATCAGTTCATTATTTTATGAATTGAATAAATTACCAGAAAAAATCGGCTCCATAATAAGTATAAAATATATTAACTTAAGCAGGTTACAAAGTAATTATAAATAAGTACATTATTAAGTACTTAATATTTATTTTTATGTCTGGTCGCACATTCGCTCGGGTCAAAGCTAAAAGGTGTCGCCGGCCTTGAGGCTCGGTGGCGATTAATACACATAAAAAGTGCTCCGGTTTTGCATGCATTCCTGCGAGCAGCGAGTTTTTGTGGCCGCGACAAATCGAACCGTACACTGGGAGCGACAATAATAGACTCAAGTAACTCTCAGCTCTATTTATTTTTAGATAACTACCATGTTAGCTCAGTGGTTGGCCTATGTGGTTTTCGATTAGGTCATAAGATTCGAGCCGTAGGTCGGGCTATAATGTTGAATCGGTGGTACAAATTTGCAGTACAATATTTGCTTCAAGTCGACCGGCTCAGAGTCAACGTAAACTATTCACAATACATGAGAGGAATATCTGAATATAACTTATTCGCCAGTTGACGGAGTTGCTACATGGACTGCACTCTCCGTAGCTTTGAGCCATGTGACTGTGTGGAAAGACCAGTTACAGTTACAAACCGGATTGATCAAAGGTTAATTATTATTAAGAAATACCTAAATACAATTTTATAAACATCGTATAAACAAGGTAAATAATATTTCGCGCGACGTATAGTAATAATTGTGTTTTTGTTAAAACTTGTTGTTTTAACAGTAATGAGGAAATATTATAATTATGTAATGTTAATTAACGTATATTAACCACAAAGTATTATACATTTACCCGATTGAAACTTTTTAGTTTGCATTCATGGTGTTAAAAAAATAAACCCTTCAAGCTAAGTAAAGCACTGATAAACGTTTACGGGAATAAGGGTGCAATCGGGATGCAGTGTACGATAGAAGAGGCGGACGCGCACGCGCAGCGCCTTACGTCACTGGTTGCGTCACTTCACTTTCCCGCCGCACACCGCCGCGCCGCGCACACTGACACACAAACACCGATACATTAATGAGTGCCTCACACACACACACGCACACACACCCTCCGTGCTTTTTGCTCTGATTGTATATTCATAGCACGTACACACGCAATTATAATTATTATTACCTGTTGAAAATTTAGTTCAGAAAAATAAAACACTAATCGGTAAATGCAAATTTTAGTATTTACCGAAATTGAATGCAAAAACTAAATAACGACTAAAAAACGGCGCTCTGTCAGAATCTTCCTAAATCTAAACTTAAAAATATATGTAAGAAGGTTCAGAATTACTAAGCGGGCGCTGGAGCAATTTTTTACGGTGTATCCCTGCGCTATCAAAACAGAAATGAAACGCAGAATAATTATAGCTAACAATATATACTAGAGTTTTAAGTTAATGTACCAATTATCACAATTACTTCAAACCGTTGTTGTGCCTCACTCGCGCCTGTGAGAACTTGGAGATATGTTTTAAACTCGCAAATAAACATAACAAGAGTTTCGGAAGCAGCAGTTGCGTAATGTGTCGACATCATAACTCACTAATGTCTGTCCCACTGATACCGATTGCCGTCGCATAGCACCGGACCGCCGGGCCGCAGTGTGGACGGACTGGTCGGCGTGGGCCCTTCCTTTCGCGCTCCAACTTGCATAGCCAGTTGCCTTTTACGTGGCAAATAAATCATAAATTTTATTACGCAGAGGTGAGAAGGATAAAACCCCAAAATGTTTTTACTCGTCACTGAACCAGACGATCAGATTGGATCACGGGATCGCTTAGGCATACACCACTTAGACTGGGCAGCGGTGCCCTTACGAGGCCCACGCTGTTTACTCATTGCAGCCTCCTAGCTCTGTGCTGTCTTTAGTAGTCTGGGCATTTTGACACTTTCCAGCTTAAAAATTTACAGTGTGTATGTACGCCACGTACGTATGGCAACGCCAATACCAGTTTCCTAAAAGAAGCTATTCTAACCTAAGCTACCCCCTATAGATTAATTGTAAAATGTCAGAGACTGAAAAAACCTCAAAAAAATAACAGAGATACTTAATATAATCCCAGAGAGTACAAGAATTCATTCAAATATATATACATTTAAAAAAAACTTCCAAACATGGCCTGTCGAGAAGGCTTTCTACAACTATAATGAGTTCATATAAAATAAGATATTGTGATTTAAGCATGACATTGAACTAAAATAGTATGACATTGAAATAAAATTATTACTAATTATAATTGTTTTATAAAACTGGAATTTATTGTTCCAGAATAATATTTTTTTCTTTATCTTCAAACTATTTCTATTTTTTTTTGACGTATAATATGTATATTTGTGAATAAATGTTTGCATGTTACAACAGTTCTAACTTATTCGTAGACATTCATACAGTTCCTTCCCTCATTTATTATGAAAACTTTTTGAGTAGTAAGTAAAGAAACTATGCCTTACATATTGTTTACTGTCCATTTCCATTCATTTACACAATTGCATTCAAAATATTATTGTGCTAATTGATAAACTCATAAAAAGGCAAACATTTAATACGTTAGTTAAGAAACATGTTTCCACTAACATTTAACAGATATATGTATTGGTAAATACGTTGCATAATTTCATCAATTTATCGACTATCAATGGGTGTTACAGCGACTTAGCTCACAGGGTACTGCAGTCGAAGTGCAAAGTTCAGGCGCACATTCTATTTCTAACATTTGTTACGTCACATTTCACTTTTGCATTGCTAGGAGTCGATAGCTATATTACTCAGTATGCGGTCCACGAGCTGGCTTCAATTAATAATTTATATAGTGACTCATTTTATCGACTTGATTTATTGATTTTCCCTACATTTCAAAATCACTATGACTACTATAAAATCTTCAGTTTCAGTCTAATATTAGATTCGCCTCTAAATAATACGGCAATACAAAATCGGCGTAGCCTTCATTACTTCATATCCTTCAAATGATATAATATCTTGTCTTACATAATTAATGAATTTGTGAATGAAATTAATTAGTTGTACAACAAACTCTAGATCCGGTCTATCCGACACTTGGCTGCCTAATTGAGCTCTACCCGAGGCCACTGAGAGGCCTTGTTACGTTACTTACCTTTTCTGCTACCGATTTAAATTATTGATAACAATAATAATATATTCGCTTGGGAAACTGTAAGTCTAAAGTATACGAAGTTAAAATAATATAGAGCTCGATGAGTGGCGGAATTGGCGGAAAATATTTTGTGGCTCATATTAATTACAATTACTGAGTAAGTTTGCCTGGAAAAGATCAATATTAAGCAATAATATTGGACACTTCAGTTTTATTTTATTTTAACGTTATATGCAATTATATAAATACATTTATTAGCCACGTCTTTAAACATCACGGTTTTTCTCTTTCCCCTCAAATTAGAATAGAAGGTTGAGTGCTATCACTCTTGCTTATCGGATAACATAATCCCAATACTTGCAAGGCGGGATCAAACTCTAGATCTCTCGCGTTCAAGTTCTTGCCCCAACCGTTTATCTGTCGAGGTATTTAGCTCACCGCGAAAATATTTTATTCAAACATTGATTCAATCGTTTTCTACATTAATCGCCTTAGCCTCGGCCGACGAGAGCGGCCGCCGATGTCGCTTGCACAACCGCTGACTTGCTGCGGTCAACGCGACCACAGCGTTAACTAATTAATTCACTATTAAAATAAACTGCATTGCTCTTTCCAGTGTGTAGGGAAAACGTACACTTTACATTAACAATTCTGCAAGTTGTTAAAATCGAGACCTTGCTTTTTAATTTAAACTGCCGAAGCGGTTAACAGAGGTTGTAATAGCGTAAAATAAAAGTTAAACTCGTTTTAATGTAATATTTAATTCGTGGCCAAATATGTAAATGACAAGGTTCGCGAAACTTATAGTAAATGTATTCAAGTTTTTACTAAACGGTATTGCATCACGCGGTGAGGTTGTGTCGGAACAATAATTTCCTCATACTGCTGCCGGGGGCGGCGCCGTGGGTAAACCTTGTTATGTGTTACAGATTCAAAATACGAAATATTATGAAAACATTATCTGCCTATACTTTAATATCAAAATGTGGTAACGTTCAAGTAATAAAGACTGGTACAAACTAGTATTTACTTATTTCAGAAATCATATAGTATTAAACTGTCAAACTATTCCTAAAACGATAACACGAGTTACTGCTAGTCATTGACATATTAATACTATGGACTTCGGGTCAGCGATAAAAAGTGTCCGAACCAAAAGTAAGCCAAAACGCGAAATGATTTCCAATCGCAATTCAGTCTCATATTAGCTGACTGACAGAATACACGTCAATAATGCCGTAATGTGTTATAAAAAACTTGTAAGAACTACCCGAGTAAGGTGAGAAAAGAAGACGGTATACCATATTTTCAGTAAGTAAATATTTACTGATGATTTTAAAGTATTATTTTGCTTAGAAACAGGCTATTTTATTAAAATTTTAATAAACTATAGAAACGAATTGCATAACCAACCAAAATGAACAAAAGTATCTATCTGTCCTTTTCCCATACGCTACCCGCGTATAGGATAGAAGGAGTGCAATATGTTTATCTAATTAACCACATTTAGTTCGGATCTGCCGTGAGCAATAGAATGTTTTAGAACAACGACTGCATAGAGTTATTTTGTTGTTTAACATTTGAATTATTTAATTACTTAATTTTTGACTGAAAATATTTAATATTCTCAATTCAAAAATTTTTATTTTTTATGTCAACTTTTATTTTTTATGTCATGAATATTAATCAAATAACTTTTACCATAATAGTATATTAATTTGATAACTATAAGAATTATCTACATGAAATTAGGAACAGTTATTTAAAAAAGTGATCTAACGTCATTGAAGTAAATAAATATATTTTCAGTTTAATTAAAAAGAGGAAAATATCGAGAACTTAAAATTTCAAAGTAAAGAACTATGTCGAGTGCCATATCATTTTGTACATTAGTGGATTTGGTTTGTAATTAATTATTATTATAACTAGATATTATTTTATACAAGATAATTACAACAATTATTATTTGGTACAAGATTTATCCCAGCATATAGAGGTCAGGGATATGTAAATATAAATTAAAATTTGCTGTAAATATAATATATAAATATAAGATGCCAAAAAAATTTGAAAGCTACCGACTCCACACCATTTATGTTGTCCTATTTTCACGAGAAGCTGTCATGTCAAAAAAAGGCTGCCATGGTAACCGTCAATCGAAGCTGATTACTTATTGCATGCAATTAGACCGTTGCAAATTAGACTGTATAACAATACGATAAGACATACATTACAATGTTATTTTGTGTATAAAAACATAAATACATCCTATTGTGTATAAAATATCTTGGGACACTTTTGACGTAAATTTTGCATTAGACCCGAAGTCCATAGTATTAATATGTCAATGCTGCTAGTGGAATTGTTTACGTTGCTATATATTGTTATCTTTAACTTATTAAGGTAATAAAGGTTTCCTTTTTCTGCAGAAAAGTATCTTATGCTTGATCCTTTTATGATACATTTCTGATATTTTAACCCAGGTACCTATACCTAGTTACAAAGATTTGACACCAATTGAAGACAAATTGACAGCCCAATATTTATCTTCAGAATAAATAACAAACCCCTGCAACATAGCGTTACTAATTTGTCAGTGAATGGCCTGGTCTCTAATTTAACAGCAGTGTACAACTGTTAATAATGTTGTAATAGTTTGAGATACTGATCTGATCAGCGGGAGTAGCGCACGCGCTGATGTTAAAGCCCATCTTATAAAGCCTTTCATACTCTTTGTTTACTGCATAACTTACACTGATGACTTTGTCTAGTTTAACAGTTACAATGACTAGCAAATTCAACATAATATGTCTAAAATGAAAAAAATATGTAACTTAGTTGACAGCGCCGTCCTTATTTAGTAGCATAGATTGTAAATAATTGATTATTATTCTAAATATAATAACAAATCACACCAAATTTTGTATTTACTTTTAGGAGTGATAAATCACTCTTAATGTATCAAATTGTACGATATAAATATATTAAAGTCAGTGCACTGGTACGAGTATATATCTACTCTTCCCACTAGATTTAAAATTATATTTACTAAATGTCAAGTCAATGCTTGTTATTAATAATTAGGTCGAATGTAAATCGCGGTTCATTGATCAAGGCCCAGGTCAAGCCAACAATAAACTATTATTAAATATTAAGGTGTACGCACACTCTCTCGTTAGGACACATATCGATAACACGACGCGCGTGTGTGTGTCTTCCGCCGCACATCACACGCTCGTAGTTGAACAGCTGTTCGCCGCTATGCGAACGCCGTTACTGGACTTTTGGTTTCGTTTGGACGCGCGCTGTTTACTGTCGCCCGCACGTTTATATTGCATTGCTCACACCTTACCGGTACAACATAGAATAGCGCTCCAGAGCCATGGAACTACTAACCATCAAGTATTCATTTAATAGATCTCGTTATATAGCAATACATAGTCATTATACATATAATTTCTGTTTTACATAATTACTTATTAAGTTATTAATGACATCGTCAAATGTACAAGGTTCAAATGTAAGTTTAAGCTAAATATCCGGCCGTCCTTCAGTGCGGTTCGCGCTGCGCTAATTAAGTTTTTATGTTATCATCGATCGGCCAAAAATGAGGCCATTTTTATTCTTGTTTTACTTTTAATGTTACTTTTAACCGAAAGAAACGAAATAGTTTCGAAAGTAAGGTCGTTGCACCGCTGTGACGCAAACTCTTTAAGGCTGCTCGCACATCGCATGCCGACCGCTGTGTGCCGAAGCCGCAGTTATTTCATATAAGTATTTTTTATGATACACAAGCTGACAGGCGAATTTTGTCTCGTCAATAAAAGTTGTCTGAACTTACCTAATCTAAAATTCAAATTCGTTTATTTCAAGTAGGCTTATTATAAGCACTCTTGAAACGTCAAATTGAACTGTTTGTAGTGACTCTACCAGTTTTTTTTATAATATTATCAATTTTACAATAGTGTGTTGTTACATAAAGTTATTTATTTCACTTCCTGTGTGAAGTTGAAAGCCGATCCAATTGTCTTTAAACATCTTTGTCATTTAAAAATTCATCAACACTTTAATAACCCTGACTCAGTGAGTCAGTTTTAATACATTGTTTAAGCTTCTGCATTGGTAGATCTAAAACTGAATTGGGCATCTTTTTGTAGAAGAGTACACCCAATCCTACGAAAGATTTTTGTACTCTTACTTATATCCATTTATAGGAAGACGATCGTTTAAATCCTTTTAATGTTTATGCATATTTATATTTTGTTAGACAAAGACTAGGTTATTGAATATGATTGACAGGCTATTGTAAAAATTTATATTTCTTTAAATTTGACACGAAGGGACTCGCGTGGTTTAAGTTTATAATCGACCGAATTGCTCTTTTCTGAAGTATAAAGACAGAATTGATGTCAGCAGCCTTTCCCCACAACAAGATGCCATAAGACAAACATCACACTGTGGAAGTACGCAAAATAAACTAGTCTAGCCGTTCCTACATCGGTAAACTGAATCTTACTAAAATATTTTTATTGAGAATCAATATAATAAGAAACTAAAGTTAAATAATTATATTTACCGCTTTAAAGTTCCGAGGAATTTTACAAATATTTGAAAACCAAAAGTAAGACAAATCAGTTCACCCTTTTTCCAGCTGTTGTGTGTCAACAAACGTCAATCCATTTTTATTCATATTCTAATGTCCCTCAATAATACTAATAAATATAAGAATTATACTATAAATGATGAATGTTATGTTATGTTGATGATAATGTGTGCTAATTTAATGTGAAAATCGTATTTGTTACTTTTATATTTCACAACAGCAGTAATACTGCTGACTTCCCTGTCGGCTCTAGTCAGTCGAGATCAGCCTTCTGAACTAACTGTAGAGTTAATATACAAATAGTCTTACTTTTCAAAACTACTTTAACAATGTTTACTTGAAATAAACGAATTTTGAACTAAAATTCGAAAGTTTTGCGGTAGTCGCCAGCTCTCACATATGCGCGATCGACTTTATTTGTAGTTTTGCTCCGGTTTTGCGAGATTGCGTGTACAATATGGCGCCGGTGCGTGTTGGTGTGCGTGCGACACACGAGAGGTGCAGTGGGTCAGGGGCGCCCAGACACCACGAAAATGTTCGCACAAACACATACGCACACACGCAATAACTGCTTCCTGCTACAAATATCACCACCAGCGAGGTTGAATAGGCTCTTAAAAATTTAATTATTATAATTAGCTGAATTTTTAATTTTGGCACCAATATAGTGTGGGTATAAAATGGTGTCCATTATAATACGTAATATTATCAATGACCCGTAATCTGCTTCAGATTACTACATGTTGTAAACATAAAACGTACAGTAGCGATGTATCGTATCGATATGTCAGTTTCGAATTCGTCTCTATTTTTAATATTTTAGTTTTTTATTTATTTATTTATATATATTATAATATTTATTTATATATATATTATATATATATTATATTTTATTTTTAATATTATAATAACAGACAGATACACAGGTGAATTTCAAGTTCACATTTTTGAGTTCTTAAAACATTGTCACAGAATAGCGCTAAATTTTCACTTATTCGTTGGTTAATGAAAAATATCAACAATATTACATTTGTTCACATTCTCGTAGCACACACGCGCGGTATGTGAAGCGTCGTAGCGCGTAGCACGTAGCGCGTAGCATCCCGCCCATACATTAGACATCAACGCGCGCGATGTACTGACACGTTGACAAGTTTACTTTTAGTAATAAAGATACTTTGTAAACTTAAAATCACGGATCTTAAATCAAACTAAATTGAGCATTTAGAGTTAATATAATCTCTTCACTGATCGATAACAACAAATCTTCTTCATCAGCATCACAAAGCGTTGTATAACTCTAATCAGTAGCAGTACGCGTCGCACAATATGAACCATTCACACTGTTTGCATTAATTTAGCTAAAACAAACGTAACGTAAGCGCAGCACGCGACGCCGCGCCGTGGTTCCGACTCGCAGCGGGTTTTTGTCGGTAAAACGCAGTATCTTTCACAATCTAAGAATAATTACCTACTGTAATCAATTCATCGAGATTACATCGCTCAACAACAGATGTTTGATTTATATACAGATAAAAATAAATAAAATAAAATAATAGATTACTTATTTTTCTAAAGATATAAAATCATAGAATCGACTCGACCTCTTTCTGCTCGGTTGACATCCCTAAATTGTAACATGCTTCATTCAAGTGGTCAAATATTTAAAACTATATAATATAGTCGGTAGTTTTGTTCCATAGAATTTGCTTTCCGATACAGTGTTAGTCACTGACAGATTTGACTGTTTAACGTTTGTAAAGGAACCTACTCGACAGATTGTAAGTCAATTTGATTTGGTTTGGTTTGATATTACATTTCGATTGTTTATTGTCGTTGATATCTTGTTATGTACAAATTACAATAGGAACAAATAAAAAGCATCGAATGTCGCAATATATTTTACAATCATCTTAATTTGCAATCAAAGTTAGTAATTCTATATTGATTCGGATCTAGGTTGTAGTTATCAAAACAAGTTTGTCAATCGGCGCATTCGATTAATAATAAATTAGATTTGCCCACCGCCGTCGACGCGCCAAGTCTAGATATATAAAAATAAATAAATATTTATTTTTATCCGCAATAAAGCATATAGTGCTCCCTTTTATAAAGATTGTACTAGGGGGTACGTTGCAAGTTTTTTGAATACAAAAATAATGTAAGTTTCAAAGCAATTCTTCTCAGTGGTAATAGAGTTATAAATAGTCTTTTTTCGTTAGAAGTGTTTTTTTAAGTTGATGTTCCTCATTACGCGCTAGTCCTCGTGCAGTAGGTATTACATAAGGCTGCATCGGCCGCTCCCGCGCATGCGTTGATGCCGCTGACCCGCCCGCGCTCCGCGCCCACTGCTCGCCGAGTGTGCTGCCCGTCGCATTCCGTTATAGTTACTCGTACTACAGAAGTATAAACAATGTCCCTTACTAATCCCATTACGGATCAGGCGTGACTGAAGTGTACGTGAAAGCAGCACCTGGCTGCCGCTTCAATCCTTGCAACAATAAGAAATTAAATGACCTTAGTAAATTCAAATTCACATTCATTTATTTAGCATACTTGACATGACATGGGCCCTGTCAGGGCGTTGCTAATATTATATAAACTTAAGAAGCTAATATTAATACAATGAACCAATTACAGTAAAATTACAAATAAATTATAATAATATAAATAAATAATATTGAACTAAGTTTAACGGTAATGCGAGTATATTAACTGACCTATATTTAAGATTCAACCGACAGATATCGTTTTTATATCCACCGTACCGACGCATGATGCTCACCGCACGACGCACGTACAGATCAATGTACTGAGATTTTCAATAAACGACCTACAATCTGCCGCTTACAAATTCTCAATAAATCAATTAAAATGTACATCTATACTAACGCGAGGTGATCGTCCATGACGCAAGTATACTATTTATTGTCAACATTATGACTTGTATTCTGCTGTTAACCGTTAAGTACATGTTTTAGTGTCCTGACCTCACACATGAAGCAATGCTTTGAACTTTACAGCTGACAAATTTTATTATTCGTCGTAAAAATTATTTTGTATGTAAGAAAAAATATTGAGTCGTGGTTTTGAATAATCTTAATAAAAATAAAAACTTTGTCTATGGTTCGTAAATATTTTTTACAAACTTATGCAACAATGTTATACATACTCTTTACTCCAACACCAAAACGTCCTCAAAATATGACTTAAAAATATTTAATATCGATAAGGAAAAGAAGCACTAAATATATTTTAATTATTTACAATATAACTTCAGCAAGTAACGTATTTTTATTCAAGATTCGATCTGTAAGGATTTAAGAAACCACGTCTTCCCGCTATCTACGATACTTACATATTTTCCTTGCGTCTTATATTTTTATCAATCCTTTCAAACAAGTTGGTCGTTTTAAAGTACTGTTAACCTTCCCTGTCTACTACAATTCTTCTCATATTAGTATCTCAGTTTCATTCATCCTCTCTACAAGCCTAAATCAACTAAATGTACCTTATTGTATAAAGTCTTTATATTTGTCATTACATAAAGCGACATTTACCAGCAATCGTAAGCAGCGGCACCGCAGCACAGCGGCACTGCATGCATAGGAGCAGGGTAACAGCGCGATGTTTGACACGTAACAGTGACGACGAACAATGCCGTACATTTCCTAAACTACTAATTGTACTTTCGTAGTGTTACGCCACTGCCCGCTACCTGCTGCCCGCTGATAAGGAACTGTGGCGTAAGCTAAACAATTCGATTTCGGATGTAGACGATTCAGTGACCTTCTTATCTTAAGAAACTTTAGCAAAGCTATTAGTTATAATAAATATTAGGTAATGCAATAGTTCCTGGGCATTTTTCAAAATTATGTTATTGTGTAAAACATTTCTGATAATGTTATGGTCTAAGACCCTGTGATAAAGCGACCTTCTTAAGTCGTATTGAATAAGAGAATTGAAAATTAATATTTTCATAAGATGTGATGACATAAGACTCTTTTCATGATGGGCAAGCGATGGGGGATAATTATGAATAATTATTTTATTATTTTATTATCCCGCAACTGACAATTAGTGCTCATTACTGCGACGAAATGATTGTAGTGTGTCCATCGTTTCAGCAAATTATCCTTGATTGTTTGTTGTTAATGAACGTAACAGGTATGTCCCCATTTTTCATAATTTAACTTAATCAATTTAATTATTTTTTTTTATTTAAAGTTTCTAAGCATTTTTATATATGTAGTAGGTTTGGAACAATACTAGTAGCCCAAGATTGCTTTCGCATTGAAATATTTTATTATTCCATCAAACTTGAATTTTCATTCAGATTTTCTCAATTAGAAGTATGCGTTGATACGTCAGTTGCACTTTTACCACATTTCAGTAAGTAAGTTTAATGATAGAACATTAAAGTCACGACACTGGCTGGTTCATGAGGCGTTTGACCGCGCTTCATGTCAGCAGTCGTCATAATAACGACGTATTCATGTAAACGCAGTTTCGTAGCTCACTGACTGGCGAACATTGCCCAACACTCGCCCCAGTATATCCGCACCTTAAATCTTTATAACCACTTGTGTTTCTATATAACTTACAAAAGCGAGACTAAACGATGTTGCAACTTGTTCAGATTGTCTATTAATTAGCATGTATGGTATCAGATTGCGATAGCGATTAATGCAGTTAGGTGTAGTCTGTAAAAAACCTTGAACAATAAAAGAAACGGTGATTTGTAACCCCAACGATTCTTATACGGTTCACGAATTGATTGAATCAAATCAAAATCATTTATTAAAAGTAGCCATTTATGCATCGTGTCTCTACTATCGTTTCAAAATTTTGCTAGGCAGATAAGAAACTTAGTAAAGGCTCTATTACAATAATTGTTACAATTTTTAATTTACAATTTAATTTATAATTTATCTCGTATGCAAAAGTAAACAGAGTCAATTTCTGCCATCAACCTATATCATTAGGAAAGTCGTCAATACTATAATAATTACAATAATAATATTATATATTATTGTATATGAATAATATTACGAAACAAGAGCCACTTAGGTATAGGTAGTATAATTTAAACTATACTGACGATCACCAGCTATATCAAGACAGGCAATTTCCTTCAAACTCCAAAATATTCAAGTCGAAACTTTCCCAAACTGGTAACGCAACTCAAGGCCGTATTGTGAGCAGCATATAATTCAAATCCACTCTTGTGTAAGGAAATCATCTAGAGATTTGACACACGCCCAAACTTAGCGGAAACTCTAAAATCAATTTAACGGGAAATAAATCGCTCACGATTTTAAGGTCAAAGTAAAGTTGGCAATGCTGGCGTACCACCACTAACTTAAAATTAGGTAGGCTTAACACCGAATAATTAAATGCCGCTTTTGATGTGTTTGTTGGAATGTCCGTGCCTCCGTCCGTGTGAACATATCTACCTGAAAAACTAGCAGACCTCTTTAGATATTTTTGTTGCATAATATCAGAAATTATCCTGAGCAGTGCAAGGGCTACTTTCAGCTTCTATTCGTCAACCAGAAGTGGTTTTAAAAACTTCAAAAATCATGAAAAACGTGCTTTTTTCCTGAAAGTTTATTTTCACATCGATTTTTAAATCTAAAATAGGCGAATATTATATATTGGAGCGAATATATGGAGTGTAGACCCATCACGCTTGTCCAATACTAGTTGGCAAGCTTAGGTGATAATTAAATTAATCACGATCGCTATCAGATGCTGATGAGAGTGAGCAGGACCGACTGCTTATTTGTTCTCCGAGGCACGGATATGACGTCACCAATCAGCCAGTCAACCGTCAGTCTTCGGGCTTAGAATTTACTGAAAATTTCTTAGAAGAAGAAAGTTTCGGGATTGATCAAGTAACCGAACACAAGAAATGCGATATCCATTGCTCTCCAGTAAATAATTTTCATTTTAAAATAGAAAGCGCACTCTTTAGCGATAAATTAGAACTGATCACAGTTATAAACAGATCCCTATTACATTTGTTTAGGTCGCTTCTATTATACTTCTGTTTTCATTTAAATGATTCAAAGTTAAGAATTACAAAGTCCATTTAGGCTACTGATATAAATAATACAAATCGTTGGCTCGAAAAGATTATAAAAAAAAGAATTATTATTTTTTATAGTCGCAATATAATATTTCCTAATAATGAAACTAACCGTGGGCTTTGTATGAATAAATTAAACACAAAGTGTGACAGTGGCTGTCAATCAGGATAACCTTGCGGCTGTCGCTTACACTTAACAAAAACAGAGGTACGTGCGTCACAACTGCCGCGCTCCTCGTCGCCGGGTGTGTAGAACGTTGTTGTAGGACTTCGTATAATAATACGCAAATGAGGCAGTTCCCAGTCCGCTGATGCGAGGAACTTCTTTACCTCTATAACTACTAGATACAATTACCAAGACATCACTGTATACCATAATGAATAACAAAATTCTTTACCTAATTTTTCCTTTATGTTCGTCATCCTGATGTATCTGTGTAATGATGACACTTATGCGACACAATTTACATAACGCTTGTTTCACGAGCTGTTTTTGAGAAACCTGAGTAGCAGGCTCTATTTATTTTGTAAACTTTGAATCTTTTTAATTGTATTTTAAATAGTTTAGCATAGTCTCAACATCAACAGCTAATTGGCCCACTCTCTTTATAGAGAGAATAGAGAAAGAAAAAATATGGAGCTTAGATCACCGCGTTGATCCAATCGGGTTTGACAAACTTAGAGTGACAATACTTAACTCTGATAATAATCGATACCGAGGGCATAAGTGATATAAAACGTTACAACGTCATAAATTTTCCTACTGATAATTTATTTCGAAGAAAGTTATGCTTCAAACTCGGAACAACTTATCATACCATAATTTAATGAGAGCGAATTAAATAAATAACTTAGGCAATTTATTTTATGTTACTAGTTAAACTTTCTGCAAAATTATTTAGCAATTTAAAACAGTAGTTTAGCAGTTTTAATGCAGCATATAAATTATTAGTTCACAGTAAACATAATCATACTATTTAAACATTACAAAACTTATAATACGACGGGACGGTCGGGAAGCCTCCGCTTACGTGACGATTGCGTTACGACTCGCGGCCGACAATTTAATGAATTAGCTCGCGACAAGCGACGTAACAATGAGGAGTAATGTGACAAGTCCGCATAGGAGTCACGGAGGCTGCGCCGAAGCGACAATTACGTCAGAGCTGACAGCAGCAGTGCACGTGACGAGCATTGTGTGCACACGGCGGCACCGTATCATGAGGCTTAATTCCATGTACAACAATTATTTCCGCTGCACTTAGGGTGATAGCCATCGTAGCTACGAGTATGCAACTCAGTATCAGATAATGATAACTTCATTTTATTGACAATACCCACATTATATAAGTTCAACGTTACGGGAGCTTATTACGTCCTAATGAATAATACTTTAATATAATTATAGGTATTTCAGGCCTAATCACCAGAAAGGGTTTTTGCCCGGAATTTCTGGTTGCCTGGAACACAATTCACTTCTAGGCGAAAGTCTCAAGGATGCTAGAAAATATGAAAGGCAAATTACGATCTGCTGGATAGAAAATGCGTTTGGTTCTGTCCAGCATGATCTATTGACTTTCGCCTTGAGGTGGTACAATTTTCCTGATCTAGTTATTGATTTAATCACTTCTTATTATTCAAAATTGAAATTCACCATAGCAGTAAACAATGTGTACTCAAAACCCCTACATTACAATGTGGGGCTGTTTCAAGGTTGCTGCTTATCCCCAATAGCTTTTAATGTAGTCATCAATATTCTAATAGATAAATTAATTGTTAGATCACCGCGTTGATGCAATCGGGTTTGACAAACTTAGAATGACAATACTTAACTCTGATAATAATCGATACCAAGGGCATAAGTGATATAAAACGTTACAACGTCATAAATTTTCCTACTGAAAATTTATTTCGAAGAAAGTTATGCTTCAAACTCGGAACAACTTATCATACCATAATTTAATGAAAACTAGAGCAAATTAAATAAATAACTTAGGCAATTTATTTTATGTTACTAATTTTGGGTTAAAACTAAAAAGCCACTTTCTGCACAATTATTTAGCAATTTAAAACAGTAGTTTAGCAGGTTTAATGCAGCATATAAATTATAGTTCACAGTAAACATAATCATACTATTTAAACATTACAAAACCTATAATACGAGGGGACGTAGGGAAGCCTCCGCTGACGTGACGATTGCGGTACGACTCCTGCCGACAATTTAATGAATTAGCTCGCGACAAGTAACGTAACAATGAGGAGTAATGTGACAAGTCCGCATTATTGGTAGGATGCAAGGTCACCTGGAGGCTGCGCCGAAGAGACAATCACGTGAAGCTAACAGCAGCAGTGCACGTGACGAGCATTGTGTGCACACGGCGGCACCGTATCATGAGGCTTAATTCCATGTACAACAATTATTTCCGCTGCACTTAGGGTGATAGCCATCGTAGCTACGAGTATGCAACTCAGTATCAGATAATGATAACTTGATTTTATTGACAATACACACATTATATAAGTTCAACGTTACGGGAGCTTATTACATCCTAATGAATAATACTTTAATTTTCCTGTACTAACAATATTAAAGATGCTGCCCTGTTGGTCTAGCGGTCGGTTCGTAAGCCCGGAGTCGGGACGTTGGGGGTGTAACACCCCCGTGCCTCGGAAGTCACTATCATCCACCCGCATTAGAACAGCGTAGTGGGCCTAAGATCCATATTGTCTCTCCTGAAAAGAGGGAGGCCTGGTCCTGTAGTTAGAGTGATTAATAGGATGTCAGTGATTGACTACATAGATAAAACGACGAATCGTTATAAAATTGTAACTACATTTAGAATGATTAATTAAACTCGGGCATAAGCGTTAATATTAGTGCGTCTAGTTGGTACGGCAACGGTCGCAGGCCGCGGATACAGTGACGGAACATCCGTCGCGGCGGTTTGTGTCGGGACGAGCTCGTTACGCGGTAAGCGATCTCGTACAGGACGTGACTTGACAATATACTAATACTTAAGTATATTTTTACGGATTATGTTAATCTAAAGTCTACAAATGTCCAATATATTACGTGCTTGAGCTGTTCGGTGCCAGTAGTAGCAGTTGCGCCACACGCCCGCTTTGATCGGATTTGACGCAATTTAGGTCTAAATTACATATTGTAATTACTAGACTAGTTTCCGTTTCGCGGCTTCGTACGTGAGGAATTCGTGTAGCCTTGCACCATCGGATACTGAGCGATGGATGAATGCGCAGAGGGGAATGTATTGAGTACATTGTATATTGTAGGTTACAAATCGAATTTTCTTCCCTACTCTTTGAAGTCCGTGCGACTCGTGCGTTGCATTGTACGTCATATTTATCATATTTAAACGCATGTTTAGGATCAGGAACATCCTTGTAAAATTAGTTTGTCCTGAATCTTGTAATTTAGATATTTTTAAAACAAGTACAAGTAGGCATTTTCTAAGCAAATGCGTTTCACTTAAAGCCACTTTTACCTTTGCGATTAAGTTAAACCCTGGTAAAACTATCACTTATAAAAATTTCAATAAAGTAATCAGGAAGCCCGAAATTACTTATATATAAGATTGGAAGGCTCCATAGGAAGTGAACGTATAATAAACAGCGGCCTCAGCTGGCGACTTCGCAGTACACTTCGTGTTCAGTGACGACCGGTCGAGTCAGTTTCAGTTGTTCTTAAAGATATCCTTGAACTACATTTTGTTTTATTAAAGTAATCATTTTAAAGTTTAACTTGTCGAATCGAATTTTCGAGCATTTTACGTTAACCTCTGACACAAAGGTTATCGTTTGATATGCCTACTGTATAACCGAGTTGCCTGAGCTCTATTCCACCAGTTAATTTAGATCAGTGTTAGTTGAAATTTACGGTTATGGTTAGTTAATTAATTAATTATTATATCACGTAACTGTCTCGTTAATCCAATACGTAGCTTGTCAACCTTTTAAAAAAGCTGTTAAAGATAATGGTAATAATGTTGAAAGTCATAGATACAGCCTTACCCCTCGTTCCAACTTTTTGGTTGTCGGGCCCGAGTTTCAATCGGTTGTTTCAGTGGCAAAACATTTTATATTATCTATTCACACATATATTAATTAATTTATGCAATTGAAACATCCGAATAAAATCTAGACCCAGCAGCCGACACGAGCTTTAACTTGCCTGAAGGAGATTGATAGAGTTACCTTTAGTTAAGACAAATCGATTGTATTCTACAGTTTTTTTATGTACGCAATAGAGTTAAACACTTGTAAGGAAATATAATAGCATTTTGCTTGTTATAAAATATTCAGTATCGTTAGATTATTATCGTGCGAACAAAGACCCTGCGCGAGGTGCGACTGCGAGTACATCGTGTAATTATTGTCGTCGGGTTTTTTACAAGTCCTTGGTCAGAGTTACTATTGTAACTGTCGGCAGCGCCTGCAGTACAACGAGCAGCTATCAGCACGCACGTGTGTCGCAATTTGCGCACGTGCACAGATTCCCCCGCAGATACAGATCGCCATCGCGCGCTCTACGCAGCGTCTCACATTGTTCTCGTCTTGAGCCTAGGGTATCCGCCAGATTAGATTAAACTCAATCGCAATTTTAAAAAAACCGCTACAAATGTTTTTCTTAATTAAAGAAATTGTTCTTAGTAGTGTGTGTAATGGTTTGTGTGCGTTTTGACAGGATAAGTTTAGGATCTTTTTTGTGTAAATAAGATAGCATTATATAACGTTGTAAATATATTTACGTATGTACACTAGTGACAATTCTTGATTACTTCGTAGAGGGCGTGTGGAAATTGTTAGTAAATTCAATTTCGTCAAGTATTGTGACAATGCCGAGAATCATTTACGATAATTGAAAGTCAACACTAGCTTTGTCGAAATCATGTAAGAAGAAATATATACAAGTTTTTAATGTAATGAGTTTATGGGACATAAACATGAATTTCGGTATGATCTGCCGCCGCCCAATACAGCGCGGTCGCTAACTGCGGAGCGACGAAATACTGGCGAAGTAGTACAATAATACGAGCCGCCCGCTCGAAGGCTGGCCGCTTTACTTTCCATTTAAAACGAGTTCAAAGTCATATCAGAGCAACAGCGACTCATAATGTTCGCTATATGAATATTGTGTGGAAAATTTAACAACCACTGTATCCATACGGACACTAACGTAAGGCTCAGATGGAGTTAAAAATATACATACGCAATACTTGCGCGCTCCGCTCATATAGATAACTTTATGTTAAGTTAAGATAAGATTAAGTTTTGACGATCTCCGTGGCGCAGTGGTATGCGCGGTGGATTCAAAAGACGGGTTCGATACCCGGCAGGGCAAATTGAGATTTGTCTTAATTTATCTCTTTGTCTGGCTGGTGGGAGGCTTTCGCCGTGGCTAGTTACCACCCTACCGACAAAGACGTACCGCCAAGCGATTTACCGTTCCGGTACGATGTCGTGTAGAAATCGAAAGGGGTTTGGATTTCGTCCTACTCCTAACAAATTAGCCCGCTTCCATCTTGGATTGCATCATCACTTAACATCAGATGTGATAGCAGTCAAAGGGCCAAGTTGTAGTCGATTAAAAAAAATCTTTTGTTAATTAACCTGTTTACGTTTCAGATTAACCTAACGACATTGCGTGAGACCTGACCGCCAGCACACAGCACACAGCCAGCAGCCAGCATGAAGAGTGCGGTGTACCTCCTAGCACTGCTCGCGGCCGCCAGCGCAGCGCCGGCAGCCCAGCCCGAGCCGGCAGCCCAGCCCGAGCCCGCGGCACAGCCCGAGCCGGCGCCCGCCGACGACAACCGCCCCGAGATTATCGAGATCATCGCCCCCGCCGCCAGCGCGCAGGTAACATGACGCTAATACAAAGCTGATACCAAAGTCAAAATGTATTTATTTCAAGTAGTGATTTACAAGCACTTTTTACACGTCAAGTGACCCAATAGTGACTCTACCGCCGTCTTTTACTCTTTACTTAAAAACCGCCTCAATGGCCAATCTAGATCTAAATCGATTTAAATTTAAAATTTTGGGCAGGGGCCCTGGTTTGCTCCCCCTTAAATCTGGGGCTGCTACTACATTACATTTAGTTTCTTGCGAAGATTATATGGAATTTTTCAGTTTCTGATGTCCCTACTACGTAATTTAAAGTCACCAGTGTTAAGAACAGCTTATGGACAATCGCAGAGTATTGTATCGTTCACTTGTGTTCGTAACTTTATTTTTGTTATTTCTACATAATAAATAACAACAGTTAATGCCGCGCTCTAGTTCCCAAGTTGTTTGATGCAGTTCAATCGCTGGCCGCTCGACGCTTTGACCGAACTCCTAAAGATCACGCGGCCTTGGTTATCTAGATTTCAGTAGTCTTCAATAAATTTCAGCACTTCAGTTCAAAAAATTCAAGTTACAACATTAAGAAAATATTTGTTTTTAATTCTGAAAACCGCTCAAAAACGTTTACTCGTTTTTTGCTCGAATTAAAACGAAAAACACACCAATAAAATGTCAAAACTGTTCGCGACTCGCGATGTAGAGTGAGGACACTGATCTTCAGAGGTCACGGCTGCGTCGTCGTCGCTCTTGAGGTTAAACATGTATACAACTCGAAATGTTCAGCCATTTAAATAATCTTCTATTAAGCCGCTTTGTCACAGTCAGTAAGTTCAAATCGCAATGATCAACTTTAACTATCATCTGAACTTTTAAACGAGCTTAAATCGGATATTTCTTTTCCTTGTTTTCCGTTCCGTATTCATTATCAGTTCTTAGAAACTGTCAATGAGTAAGGAATCAGTTAAACTTACCAGCGCGGTGGAACTCGTCAACGGCCGCGATGCGCAGCCAGCCGATGCCGTTGTAATTGCTCAGTGTTTGCATATTCTCGCGCTGCATTTGCATCTCGGCGCAGGTTTCTTACTTACCTTCTTGTAATGTTCAAATGATATTCAATCTCTGAAATTCAATCAAATTCAAATCAAAGGCAGATTTCAGTTTTTGTAAAGCATAGATAGTGTAAAATAATCAGAAGACGGTCTACGCAATTATCAGAGGCACTTCAAAATATTTTAGAGAGTCGCCACATTTTTCCGCTCATTCTGAATTCATAAATTTCGTCAGCGGTGTGGTAACCGCTAACTGGTAACGCGATGCATTTAGGCACTTGCTCAACGAGCGTTACTTCGTGTCGCAACCGGGCGGCTCCGGGAGACGCCGATGTAGCTAGCGTAGCCTGGCGTCCAGATAAAGCCGGACATAGACTTTTTGGCCAAAATAAACGGTATGTGGCGTGTCCAACTTTGGGCCTGAAAATGTCCGTTCCAGTTTGGTCGGACATTAAGTCTGGCAACCTGGTAACCCTACACGCAGGCGACAGAAGCCGAGTGTCAGCTATTATAGTGGGATTAGCTGTGGGCGCGTCACGCGATGGTATCGTTAGCGTGCCGTGACCCTTGACACGTCTCCGCGTAGTTACGCGGCCATTATACTACGAGTACGTCCAAGTTTACTGCGATTAAAGCTTTCTGCACTCCGTACCGCAAACTGCGCGTCGTTGTAGAGAACAACGTCTTCATACTTCAGCTGACTTATTCATCTCGCAGGATAGCTTTCCTACTAAGCTAATCTAATAAATACGTTGATCGCACATAATCTTAAGCGAGCGAATCAAGCGATGAACTTACTCTACTGACCCTACTACTAAGACTACAAATTTTATTGAAATAATCCTACACATCTGGACGAGTATAGCCGAGACACAGATGCACGTCACATCGCGTCCCGTCGCAGACTGCCGCACATTGTGTCTCACGTCGTGTGTGTTGCAGGAGACGCTGGCGACGCTGAACCTGGGCGCACCGGGCTCCGAGCTGAGTGAGCGCAACAAGCGCACCATCGGCATCCTGCGACAGCTCTTCCCCACGCTCACGCAGGTAATACTCCGCCTACCGCTCCCGCAAGGGGACACATCACACATCAACTACATGCAGAGA
This sequence comes from Mycalesis mineus, assembly GCA_034621355.1. NCBI lineage: Eukaryota > Metazoa > Arthropoda > Insecta > Lepidoptera > Nymphalidae > Mycalesis > Mycalesis mineus. Next base: position 168,762 of record CM067902.1, read on the forward strand.
TAATACAAAGCACCATTACTCTATAGGCTCTACGTGTGACTCCACTCTTTCCATCGAATCAGATTCACCCAAAAGAGGCTCTTTTATAAAATAAGGCTGTGAGTAACTACGAGATTTACGATCTTACAAGTCTAATAAGATAATTGATGGGTCGGAGCTCGAGAACGTTCATCGCGCTGTACCTGCAGGATCTACATCTACAAACAATGATATAAAAACTTGTAAGACATTCGTACGTTTATCTTCTTTGTGTATTAAATGAATAAAAATAAGAAAATACACTATAACGACAGTGGTACCTATTAGTTTATGTATATAGAATAATATTAGACTAAGGAATAATATAAATTTGTTATCCAAACTTTTCTCAGGACACTCAGTAAGTAGTCTACCGTCGGTAGGTGGATGCGCTTCTTACCGCTTAGCTTTGTAGTACAACTCACACAATATCGCAGCCTTCACAGTTCCCTTTGCTACCATTACAACACAGTACATTATAATGCAAACAGAAATAAAATATAAAATTCAAAAATTGTACGTTTCACAAGACACGCTTTTAAAAGAAAACCCTAAGTCCAAAGCGAGCAACTGTAACCTCCACTAATTAGTGACACAGTACTATTTATACTGAAACAATTTCAGAAATTCCATCAACTGTTTTATTACTTATCTAAATTTTAAAGTGTTTGGGACTATGTCAGACCTTGAAAATTGTCAACTAGCAAAAAAGTGTTCTACCAGAAATGTTCTACCATTTTAGCATTATTGAAAAGTTAAATTATCCCCAATCTTGTCTTCAGCTCAATGTTCGTAGTTTGTTACGTATACATATATCTTTTATAATGCTGACTCTGTCGAGAGCAGGCAATAGAACAATGTTTTTGCTTGCTTATATACGCAAGTATACGTTTAATCGCAAGAATTATTTTATAATACCATGACTAAATCTGAATTTGTTGAGATTGTTGAGTTTTGTAGATCTGTAAACTTATAAAAAATTGTCTTCAAACGCTTAGTCCTTTTTGAAAAATTAAAAAGCAAAAGTAGTCTTAATCCAGACTCGTAGTTTAACGCTTAGTTTGACGTTGGCTGCACGCTTCCACCCACATCGAGTCGTACTCACAGCTGTAACGGTGTGCTAAGGGCGGTGTATGTTCTAGATAATCGAACAAAAAGTACAGGAGATCACCAGCCAGGTGCTCAAGGTGTTCGGGCCCGTGTTCCTGCGCGCCTTCCTAGGGAACAACAACAACAGTGGGCGCAGCAACAGCGGCACCGTCGAGCTCGACGACGACGACGATGACGACGACGAAGACGAGCCGGCGTCGTCGTCGACGAGCACGACGACGGAGCCGCCGGAGCGGCGCAAGCGAGCGCTGTTCTACTTGCCGGTATGAGTCGCACATTCGCGCACCATCCGCCTGTGGACGGCCGCCGGCGCGCGCAGACCGCGCGCCTTCATCCATCGCCTCATCGTCACCGTCACCCCACACCATCCGAGCCGGTCCAGACCCTCTCTCACTGCCGCCCTGTTGCAGGCCGGCGCCGCGGACGAGAACCAGCTGCTGTCGGGCGCCGAGTCGCAGCAGGCTGAGGTCCGCGTCGCGTTCGGGGACTCCCCCGCCGCCGCCGACGACCAGGAGACCGCGGCGCAGACCAACAACGCGGCCATCGACGAGATCTCGCTAGACGATGCGGATGACAGCGAAGAAAACAGAAATAAGAGGTGAGCACAACCTTGCACGTCGTGCGCAGCGGCGTCGCATCGTATCGACGTTTTTCAAAAATGCCGTAATCATACTATTTAATATGACCAATTTTATGTATGTATGTATGTATATATGTATGTATGTATGTATGTATGTATGTATGTATGTCCCCTGCGCCACCAAACAGGTAAAAATCTTATGCTAGGAATGTGTATACCTGCTAATAATCCAATAGCCGGGGTTAAAGCTGTCCTATCCTGTCGCATTTGAGTTATTCTTGCTGATACAAATAATTTATATCTACCATCAACCACGTCATCTTTTTTCATCATTATAATATTATGTACATGTTCAAGTATAAGTTACTCTCGCATAAACTATTGTATTTGTTACGAAGCAGGTTTACAATTAAAGCAAATTATGCGAAAATAGGTATCCGTGGTTGGAACCCAATTTCAGGTGACGCAATAAATATCTCTGAGCAGTTTTTAGCTGGTCCGAAGTCTGCCGTATCAAGTTTTATTATTATTTTTAATTCCCATTCAATAGCTGCTAGCTGGCAGTTGAGTGTTCTTATAATTCGATCGGTAATAACATTGCGTAATGATATTCGCAAGCTTACCTCCGCGCCGCGCCCCGCTCTCGCTCTTCGCCCCGCGCCGCCCTGTTGATAGATCGCGCGGAGGGAAGCGGGGCGGAGAACGGGGCGCGGGGCGGGCAACACTGGCGAGCAGTGTGTCGAGAGCACACGCGCTTTTTTGTGAACTTTTCCATTCACATTTCACACGAAATTATTTCTTTTTATTGGCTTTACACAATCTAGATTGAACACGTAACGGCCATTGTGCCCGCTCGCCTTTGTGCCATTATTACACTAACTAGCGCTTATGTGTGAGCTAGACTAGTATTAGCTAATCTGACACTGCGCCGCGATCCGTGTCCGGTCTCCGCAATACTGTTTCATGTTGGCTATTATCTCGTTGTATGAATTCTCTTCGTCAAAACCGATACCTGTAGCTTCCTCAGAACTGGCATAAGTACTAAAATATTTAACAAGAAAATTGCCTATATCATTTGAAATTGATAATTTTAAATTATTGAACGATGAACCTAACACGAACACCTGAGATGAAAATCAACTAGCATAACCACGATCCTATAAAAACATACAGAGCTTAGCTCGTCCAGATATTTTTAATTAAATTGAAAATCATGTTTAGTTATGAAGATATCTTTAAAAAATCTGTATAAATCCAATTTTGATATTTTAAAGAAGACAAGTCCCTACACAACACTTAGAAATCGTTTAGTTTCCTTTAGCATTATCAATATAATAAGTAGGTGTAACATTATTTTGCAAGCTACGTCGAGTAAAACGTGTATTGCCTGCAATATCTACTAGTATGTAATTAATATGCAATGCTACCGACTATTACATACCTACCTGCATTTAAACTGATCTAAAATTGGATAAATGAAAACATACATTTAGCTATTATATAAACATAGAACAATTCACATATCTTAAGATAGTAAACCTAAATATCTCTACGATTAAAAGGCCGGGCTTAACACCGAGAGGCCATGGAATCATTCCCCGCCCAACAGTACCGACTTCTTTACGAATTACGACCGATATTAGAGGAAGAATATTGGTAACATTTTAATGAATTTAGCACATTAATGCTATGGTTTAAATTAATCAATTAATTTGTTGACGACTTGATTGCGTAAAAGGTAACGGAATATAAAATAAATATTACATCATATGGTACTCCTACTCGTATAACTGAGACAAACCAAATGACATTATATAAATTAATTTAATACATTAAAATAATAATTGATTATTCTACAAAATATTTTTGGGTTATATTATTTTCGAGTATTTTTTCTAACAGTTGTGCTTGTGTGTCAATTTGCAGATTCCTGGGCGGCAGCACGTCGTCCTCTGGCGGCGGCTCCGGGAACTTCCTGTTCGACGTGGTCAGAGTACGTGTCCCGCACTCCGCACTCTAACATCTCCTCTTGACTCTCTCAATCTCTTGTCTTCTCTTTCCGATTCTTGCGCTTATATTTATTAACTACACGATATCATTTAGTTATTACAACTCTCTCTTCACTCTTATCGTACTTCCACCGTCACATTATCACCAAAAAAGGCTGGTCGAAACACCGCCATATTGTTAGAACGTCAATACTTCTATTTTGTTCCGACTGTACAACGGTCGCTGTTTAAATCTACTACACACCGATCTTAATCAATGGTCAATGGTCATGATCAAAAGCCTGTTTTAATTCAAACTATTAATTATTTCGATTAATTACGGTACGCAAGATTGTTTGACTTTTGAATCGAATAAGGCAATGTTGTGTTATTACCAAACGATCGTTTTATAATACTCATACGTAAACAAAATAGAAGTGTTATACGTAACACCTGATTGAACTTCCACTGTCACATGGACGTCCATTAGTTTCACATACTTCATGTTCACATCGTTATGTCTCCACTACACTATCCGACTGCGGAGCGCCCCGAGCGTGGAAGCGGCGAGGAGCGAGGTAGGTCGCGCCAGCGGGAGGCGGTGTAAAGCCCGACTGCGATCGTGAGGGTTGTGTTACAGCGGCCGGCCGAGATGGTAGCGCGCGCCGCCGGCAACGCTTTCCGCCTGTTCGCGGGCACCGACTCGCTGTCAGTGGGGCTGCGCGCCGCGCACTCCGCCACGCTGGACCCCGCCGCGCTGCCACAAGTACCGCAGTAGTAGTAGTAGACCTTGCAGCCCTGCACGCGCCTACGCCTGCAACACGCGCGCGAGCAACTCGCTCTTGTTAATCCTTTTTTGGGTAACTACGCGATCAACGTATGATTTGGCATACATACCCTTGTTTATCAGGATGAAACAGGTGAAATGTTCTCTTTCATCTGTAAGGAAATTTCAAAATTATTCTCGGTTCTCTGTTAAACTCACTTCGCTTGAAAACCTATGTTGATGTTATGTAAATCTATACACAACAAGTAAATATTTAATTATAAACAAGAGTGTAGTTATACACTCCAGACCACGCGTGCTTGCAGGCGCAGCGCTATACGTGCAGGGCTCACAGTAGTTAGTTGGTGACGTCACAGATCACGTCGAGTAGTGTCGTAGCAGTAGTCCGGACCTCGCAGGAAGTAGCTTTAGAAGATATAGTATCTCATCCACTAACGTTATCTATTTCTCTGTCGCCTTTATTTTCTAACATTATGCACCTATGTATATTTCTTTGTTCCACACACTTTAGTTATTAACTACTAATTTTAGTAATGAACTCAAAAAAACCTTGTTCCGCTCCATTATTGTTGTATATTTTGAAGCTGTAATATCGATATTGTCCATACAGTTGCTTACAACATCTATCTACAGATTCAAGTCTTGAATTTCGGGTATTTTCATATCAATACCGCTCGAGTATTCGTGTTCTTATATAAATTAAAATGTTAACCTCTATTTACGTACAAGATAAGCTATTAACCAGTTATCTATTGCCTTCTGAGGCATACATACTACGAATTGATCTGTTGCGGACTACTCGAGTAGTCTAACGACGGAGTCCATATCTTGTAGTATTTGAATTCGAATACCCGATTAATGTTCTCGCCGAGGGCTGCAAGACCTTGATCTGTAGTGCGCACTATCGACACCTACTCATACTACTCGCGCGCTGTTCCAGCTGGTAGCTGGCTCGTCGTCGAACCCGTCGGCCGGCGAAGCTGGCGCAGGCGAGGGTGAGGACGCAGGCAAGGGCGACAATCTCACGGAAGGCGTCCCCGGCCCCATTACACGTCTCTTCATCATCGCCAACCGCGGCATCGCCAACCTCATCCAGGACCTCATCCTCCGCATCGCGCAGACCTCCGAGCGGATAGTCAACTTCAAGGCGCGACTCATCACCTCTATCATCTAGAGAGAGAGCGCTTAGAATAATATCGAGAGGCTTCGGCCGGCGCGCGCTCGGATCGCGACTCGGATCGGAGCGTGTGAAGCTCGCTTTATATGTTTAAATATAACTATTCAAAAAATCGACGGACGTCAGAACACTGATCGGTTTTATAAGAGCAGGTACTCAAATCTCTTACGATGTATAATAATAGAAATAATTATAATAAAATTGCTGAACCAATTAGAATTCAACTAACAGATTTGAGAGACTTTTAATTCGCTTACAAATTAAGGCAGTCATAAAGCATATGATATACAACAAGTTTTTATGCAAAAGTGACAAGTCGAGCACCTCCTAAAATTGAAAAGTCGGTTAATAGTGAGTTTCACCGCCCGATCTCCGTCCCGATCCGACCGACGCAGCCGCCGCCGGGTGTTCCGCGGCCAACACTCCCGCTACTTGACTGAACACGCAAACAAAACCTTTCGTCTCGGGAGCTTTCCTTCGATACGACAGTATCGACTGAAAGATAATCACGTCGGCTCGCCGCATACTGTGACAGATCGGACACACGTGAGGCATAGGTGTCACACAACATCGCCGGAGCCCGACACTCTCACATTGAAATTGTACTCTCGCGTCAAACTCATTTTGATACGTCAAATTTAACTCCTTTTGTCAAATTCTACGTCACAAAATGCAGTTCTAACGGTCGAATTTTCTGTGTACATCGGTGGAGTGGAACATCTTCCCTTACACAGACAATTCGAAGACAATTTCGACAAATGACGGGCTCCAAAATATTCTTTAACTTAACTTATTGGTAAATGTTATCAACGGTTGCATAAACAGCGACAAGTATGTCTCATGTCAAAATTATATAAAAATATTTATTTATTACACTGAAATATTGTATACACTTATACTATTTATTTTTTTACTTTTACACTTTAACAAAAGATTTTACATTTTATATTGTTTCAATTTTTAGACATTTTTACATAATGCTTTATACTTGTTAATATAACGGAATGCCTTTGCCCCTCGGGGTATATGCAATCACGCGAGAACCGATGTGGTGACGTTTAATATAGTCGAGGTAGAGGGTAGGCTAATAAATGTTAACTGGTGATGAATTAACCTTGTCGCCGGCTCGGTGGGCGCGAAGCAAACTGACCTGTATTTATTTATGAGGCTAAGCTCCCATCCGAGAGGCGATTGGTTTGTGTAGCTATAACTATTGTAACTAAAGCGAGTCACACATACATCCTCCCCTTGTCAAATCGATTGTTAACAAAACTATTACTATTAATAATAGCTTATTTTAAGACGTAGCTAATTTTTCGCCTTCAACTTTTTGTAAACTTTTTTATGGATCGGACAAACCGGAGGGTGTATGTTGCGCTTAAATATTCGCCGCAGTCGGTTCTCCGGCGTCGCACTAGTAACGTGCTCGCGGGCCGCTAGTGAAGTGTCCGCGGGTCACTAGTGACGCGCCGCTAGTGATGTACGCTGTGATTTTTGTGTGCGCTCAAGTGGAGAGTGCGCCGCGGGCCGCGTCTCGACAACTAGTGTCGTAGTGTAGTGATATGAGACGGCAGCGCCGCCTTGCTCAAGCTTTTTTACAATGTGTCAATCTCAATTCGTTTTTACGTTTGTAAATATGTATCATAGCGGAATTTATGTAAAATAAATGATTAGTAAATAGTTATTATTGTTTCGTTTGTAAAATAAAAAAAACTGTTAATAAATAAAAACATACCTTGTTATCCGAACTCTTCTAATTGAACACACAAGATCGTCATCACCATAAAGCCGACCTAGAGACGTGGTAGCGTAAGTATCTCAAAGACGTGCACCGAGGTGACAGCTTCTGCTACTACTACTCACTATCACACAACAACGATACACAGTTACGAGTAGTATCTACCGTACTGCGCTTAAAGACAACGTCAAAATCTAAAACGCGAATCTTTCAACAATAACGTTGTTTTTATAGATCAGAGATCTACTCGATGGACAGACCTGGTGAGGGCGGCAACAAAACACCAGTAGACAAGTGTTCCCGCAACGCAACCAACCGCCTAAAGTGAAGAAACATCACTTCGCACATCGTATCAACCTCGACCATTATTCTAAGAGCGCGCGATTACAAACAAAAGCTAAAGCCTGAATTAGTGCTGCGCAGTGAAAGAAAGGACTATGTGTCACACATTATCTGAATCAGTACAAAATAAGTTGTGAATCGTGTACAATTATACCTATTTAATTAAAAATAAGCTCTTGTCTTTAATGGTGTTAAAAAAACTAAATACTAAGAAAGTACCCACTAATAATTTTAAGAAAATCCTTAGTAGCTCTAAGGTCCATATCAGTCTAGTTAGCACAGTTGTATAAGCCGCAGGTCCTGAGTTCGATTCCCGGCTGGGCCGATTGAGATTTTGTTAATTGGTCCAGGTCTGACTGATGGGAGGCTTTGACGGTGGCTATTTACCCTATCCTTCTGGCAAAGAGAAGCGCTGACTGTAAACAAAACTCACTGTCAGTCAATCTCATAGATACCTGGTTGGTACAAAGAGACAAAGCGCTTTTTTGATCTGCCTACAGTACAAACGTGCGTTGATTCTATGCTGCAGCAGGTATACGAGTAGCAATGTAGTAGTTTTTAGCGCGGCGTGTGAATATAGAGCGACGCCCATTGGTTTGTAAATACATAAATGGAAATAGTTGAATGTTCAAACATTAGGATAGAGTTACACCTTGTAAGTAGGTACATAAAGAAAGTAGTTTTAATTTGTTCTTAAACATCGGCTCTACGAAAGCTTAATAAAATAGTAGGCAAAATATTTCGCAAAATGAATTATTTATTCATAGTCTTATGTATAATTATTGAAAAAGGAATCCACTAGTTTTGCCATGCATCGTATGTAGCAGTGTCGCCTGGATAGCTTGGTCGTTGCTCGTGGGAAGCGCTGCGTGGTTTGCAGCCTGCTGTTCGTGCTGATCACTTGCGACTTGGATCCTGGCTGGATTTTTAACATCAATAGACGACAGGCGTCCTCCCTCAAGATACACGATAACTTTTCTGTTTGTCGTACTGATTGCATCTCAGTTCGAAACGTAGGTACAATATTCGAAATATAACAATAAGAAAAACTGATAAATACCAAATAAAATTTACATTGCACTGTGGATTTTGTCAATCAAAAATAATTGACAGTAAATGTCTATTTATTTCAAAATAGTTTTATTAAAAATGATTTTTCGCTTTAAAACTAGTTTTCGTATAAAATACATGCAGCGTGTATAAGCACAGCGTAAACATTTTAAGTCTGTATGCATGACCATTTGTCATTTTTGACGCTTTCATTGTCAATTTACAATTTAATACTTGGCACTGACAGATTTTCCAAAACAAGTAAGCCAAAGTGTTTTTATTTTTGAATTTTATTTAATAAAAGTTTTAGTTTGCTATATTTGTATTTTCAAATTTAAAAGAAACGTATTAATTAAATAGTAGCAGCAAAAAGTCCTTTCAATGTAGTTAATTCGCTTAGTAAAACAAAGAAAATTGAAGGATGGCACTTTACGAAGGAATCGCTCTCATTCAGGAGAAACAAGCCGTAGTGCTGGATCTGGGCACGGATTATACTAAGTAAGTACTGCACCACTACCAGCAACGGTATTGCAATTCAAACCTTATCATTAGACAAGCCCACAAGTGGTATATACAGAGATGACTCAGGTAGGATTTCATCGGTAGTTTGTTTAAATACAGTGACAAATTTTCCGGTTAAATTTTGATGAATACAAACTTCTGAATATTATATTTTATAGGGAATGATAATGCAAACATTTGTTAAATTCATAGTGGATTCACATTAACTAATTGTCATATACCTATTGTACATGCCAAGAGCTGTAAAACTAGTTAAAGTTGTTACATTCTACACCCACAGACCATAAAATGCACAGCATATAACTAATATTTAATAAGAATATATATATGCATTTGAATTGTGAAGAACTTGTCATGAACATTTCATTTTCAGAGTTAAGCATAAAAAGTAAAGGATTTTCAGTTAAATCTGTCTATGTTATTGCTAGGAATTGTTGATATTTTTCATATTATTTTATTATAATGAGGTGTGGATCACACATTCACACCAACCAGTGCTTGCATGTACAATCACCTGCATCTGACTACTATTGTTTAAGTAGGTCTGTGCTATGAAAGGTCTCTGCAAATGAGTTAGTGTATAAGTTATTACTGATCTGTAGAGCTCTAGTGTATACAGAGTAACTGTGTTATTGTGTGGCATCCAGGTTTGGGTTCACGGGCGAGGCGGCTCCGCGCTGCATTGTCAGCTCACAGTACTGGTGTAGCAAGGAGCGGCGCTACAAGCGCGTGTACGACTACAGAGATGCGGATGAGCTGTACGACAATCTGGTGCATATGCTGCATCTGCTGTACTTCCGGTGAGAACGGGCACTATACTAATGTACCAAAACTTTTTATTGATTGTATTGTAATTATTTATGCTAATGCTAAGTTAAAGATTAACTTTGATATTGAAATAAATATGGATTCCAACAATTAAGTTTCTATATCCAGATAGAGATTATTCTTATCAAACTTTACCTCAGAGTTGGACTAAACATTGTCCATTGGACTAACAATAATTTACAATAATTTAAATTGGACTTACACAGTTGACACACACAGTCTTCTTGCTTTTGAAAGTTGACCTAAAGTGGGAAAACTTTTGATTGAGTGTAAAAGTATTATAGCTCTCTAGCAAGGGATGCACTTGGACACAAGCATTGAGGAGGTAGAGTTGGAATCCTGTTAAACAGACATATAGATCAATCAGATCCTGAGCTGTAGCTAGGTGTTGTACTCATGTGCGCAGCGTGAGTTGGTAAGCTGTAACAGTGTGCTGTACTGTTACAGACACGTGCTGGTGAACCCCAAGGAGCGCAAGGTGGTGGTGGTGGAGTCGCTGTTCACTCCCACTCTGTTTAGAGAGACCCTCGCCAAGGTGCTCTTCCTGCACTACGAGGTTTCGGGCGTCATGTGGGCGGACAGCGGGCGGCTGTGCGCGCTGACGCTGGGCGCGCCCGTGGCGCTGGTGGTGTCGCTGGGCGCACTGGAGGCCGAGGTGGTGGGTGTGGCGCACGGCTGCCCGCTGCTTCGCGCCATGCAGAGCGGCCCGCTGGGGGCGCGCGCCGTGCACCGCGAGCTGGCCGCGCGCCTCGACCGCGAGCACGGCGCGCCGCTGCAGCTGCCGTCGCACGTGCTAGAGGACATCGCCGTGCGCGCCTGCTTCGTGCCCAGCCGCGACCGCGCGCGCGCGCTGGCCGAGGGCGCCCCCGCAGCAACCGGCGTGCAGTACTCGCGCTCTGACCGCACGCTGACGGTCAGCGGCGCGGCGCGCGAGCTGTCGGCTGAGCCGCTGTTCGCGCGCGACAACGAGCTGGCATCGCTGCCCGACCTCGTGCTGCAGAGTATCCTGCAGAGCCCCATCGACGTGCGACGCGCGCTGGCCGAGAACATCCTGGTGTGCGGGGGTGGCGCCGCGCTGCCCGGGCTGCGCGCGCGCCTGGCACAGGAGCTGCGGCACCTGGTCGCGCAGCCGCCGTACTGCGAGCGCGTGCGCGTGGAGCAGTTCAAGTTCCACTCGCCGCCCGCGCCGCTCAACGCGGTGGCGTGGGTGGGCGGCGCCCTGGCGGGCGCGGCAGACGGAGGCGCGCGTGCTCTCGCCCGCGATGCGTACCTGCGCGCGCCGCGCCTGCGCGACTGGCCCTGCCTGCTGCACACCACACCGCCCAACCACCACCACTGGCGCGACGCTCGCGATGCGTAGCGCTTCACCACTGGCGCGACGCTCGCGACTCGTAGCGACCCACCACTGGCGCGACGCTCGCAACGCGTAGCGCCCCACCACTGGCGCTACGACCGCGACATGTAGTGCACCAACACTGGCAACGCACATAGGCTGTCCTTGAATGTGCAATATGCCTGCCCAATTGAACAATCGTGGGGCAACTGAACTCGTAGAATGTTGCGACTTTCAATCAATAATGCAATAGATGTCAGCGCTCGTCGTAGTAGAGGGAGTTGCTCTTGATGCTACCAAGTATGATGTACATTTTTACCTGACAATGCTTTGGTTCCGCAGACTCAAGTCGCATGCCGGCTCTCCCTGTGCTTGATACAATAATACAAACTAATCTGCACAAGACTCTGATCAACTTTGTTTACACATAATTTTCTACAGTGTATAGCACAGACTTGTGTTATTTAAAAATCCTTACATGCTTTAATATTCAAATAAGTGTAACTGTATGAAGACAAGCTCTTAACTCAAAAGTATTTAAATAAATACATTAAATTAAGTCTATTGTTTAATTGAAAATGTCTGAAATGTCACAATTAATAAAACTACTACAAAGTAAAATATAACATGAATCATAAACACAAAATACATAATAAGTAAGGAGGGTCGAGCTAAGGGAAATAATTTTAGTAAGAAATTGAAAAGTGGCCTGCGATAAGTCAATAACTCCAAAGCGAGAGTGTGTAGCAAGATAAGATGAATACATATAACAGTTTGAATTAAATGCGTGTTGCTAGTTGAAATAATTATATATCTCTAGCAGATAGTGGTTGATGGAACTGCAACAGGGCCAGGCCACCCTTATTTTGTTTTTATCGACTACAAGTTGGCCTGACTGCTATCACACCCAATGTTAAGTGATGCAAATTAATATAGAAGCGGGCTAACTTGTTAGGAGTTGGATGGAATCCACACCCCTTTCGTTTTCTATACGACATCGCACCGGAACGTTAAATCGCTTGGCGGTACATCTTTGTCGGTAGGGTTGTATCTAGCCACGCAACAAGACAAAGACAAATTAAAAAAAAATTCAACTTGCCCCTCCTATAAATCCACCGCTCATACCCCTGCGCCACGGAGGCCGTCAAATATTTGTAGATGAAGAGAGGCTCCAATGCATGTCGACATGCTTAGGGTGATAATGTGATTATTTTACGATCACTATCAAATGATGAGAATGTCCGAAACTGACGATAACACAACTTTCCAATTTCTACGAAAAATTTCTTATACTCCGGTGTTTTTTGAAAATATCAATAATTGGAACAGGCCGATAGCCAACGAAACATGAGTTCGAACCCCCCCGGCTCCACAATTTTAGATATCACGTTTATTTTCAAAAATTATAAAATGCTAAAAACAAGTGTGGTAAACACTATCTATACTAAAGCCAAACTCGATTGAGAATGCTTGTCAACAAACGAATTAATAAATGATGATAGAAATCACAAATCATTTTACAGCTAAGTTTTATGTAACTGTTAATGACGAATTCATGACAATAAATTAGATAATAAGCTTAAAATACTTAATGTATGCAAGATCTTTTAAATAAGATTTTATAAAAAAAAACAAAACAATTTTAAAATTGTTAGACATAAAATGTGTAGCATTTTCTTCCTTCAGGTAGTAAACTTTTTTGTTCACAAGCATTCTCAATAAAGTATGTTAAGCATATATAAAGAATACTCAGTTTTATTTCCTGACTGCGTCAGAAGGAGGGTTTCGTTTTTATAATAATAATTTTATTTTATGTCCATTTCTTCGGCACGCGATAGCAACCTACACGGCGAGGCATTTGTGATGAGACGAGGTGTTAATTCGGCTAAATTGTATAAACTTTTTGAATTTTGGCGCAGTTTAAAAGTAGGGCAATTGCTTGTGTGGCGTCACCAAGATTATTTATAAACAGAAATGTTTTTACTCGACGTTTTTAAGTAAGGAATTTGGACGTATTTGTTAATTAAAAACCGTAAAGGACTTCATTACATGATGTTAAATAGATTACAAAAACACATGCACGTATTATTGTTGAAAAAAGTCCATAAAGGTTTTGATTCCAGGCCGTTAAATAAATATATATTCTGAAAAAAATTATTATTTTGGAAACAAAACCGATATTAGAAGTAGAACTAAAGAGAAAAACAAGTTCTCTATATTGGAGAAAATTGAAAATTATGTGTCCAGTTGTATGCGTTAAATAACAGGTCATTAAAAGCCTCCAAACATTTATAGCCCTGGTGGATTTTGCACAGGGTATGGTATGAAATGTGTAGCAGTACCAAGATTCGTAATGAACTGAAGTATGCCGAGTTAAAAAATTTAATGTCATTATCGACTAAAGTAGTTAATTATTGAGATAGATTACAACAACTACGTTGTAAGAATTATTGTGGTAAATATAACCTTACAGAATTATAACCAAGTTAAATAAAAATATATTCAAAAGTTTTATTTTGTATTTGGCGCTTCTTTTGAAAGTTACTTTGATGCAACTGTGGCGCCATCCTAATTTAATACATTTTGACGGACACTTTTTATATACAGAGATTGTCCTCCTTACCTCTACTCTCCATATCCCATATAAATAAGTCATAACAGATTCAAATAATATTTGATATTGCTAGTTGCTACGTAGATGCTTTAAACTTTCAAAACCGGATCGTGTACAAACAATTTTTAATACTTTTATTTTACCCATTCTTCCTTTGTCTATGGAAAAGACAAAACAATGCAAATGTCACTTGTCACTGAGTGACAAGCAATTTGTCGAATTTCCGAACCGAACTAAAGTTATCAGTTGATGAGTATTTTATTATTCAATTAATTTTTCCATTTGATTTAATAACGTAGGAAAAATGTCCGAAATAAAAATAGTGGCGGCAAGTATAGTTAACTTTCTGAAACAACAGTTAGAGGGCGAATCGCTGAGTGTGGACTCTAGGGAGAGCGTGGAAGTCGGCGTGCAGTGCATCGAGACTGCGTTCGAATTGACGCCGGAGGAGCTGGCGCGCGGCGTGGACCTGCTGCAGCTGCTGCGACAGGCGCGCGGAGGCCCCGCGGCACACGACCGTGAGGAGGCGGAGCGTCTCAAGAACGAGGGCAATGAGCTGATGAAGGCGGAGCGGCACCGCGAAGCGCTCGCCAAGTACACACGCGCCATCGAGCTGGACCCGCGCAACGCCGTCTACTTCTGTAACCGCGCCGCGGCACACTTCAAGGTACGCTACACAGTCCCTGGTTGAGAAATCGAAATCAGAGTTGATACAATAAAATACTGCACGGTAAAAGAGTAGAGATGGAAAAGCTTATTTTCACTATTAAAGTAATAAGGTGCTATTGTAAAATAATATCTGTTCAGTCTTGAATTGAACAACATTGTAAATGACCTAATTGATTTATTTCAATGGTTAAGCTTTCCTTCTTATACAACTTAACATAATTAGTATCTATACTTATCTCTGATAAAAGTCAAGTAATTACTCTACTAATGGCATTTTTCATTGCTGATTTTGAGATTCTACAAATTGTCTACTTAATGTGTCTACCAACAGTGGTAACCGCTATTTTAATTCCTGTTTCCCATACTGAACTCAGGTTCTTGTGTGTCCTGACCTATCTAGCTGATAGCCTTTGTGTACCTTACAATGATCCCAATGTGAGGTTCATCAGGTCTGCTGCACTAATTCTATATTTAGCTAGTAGCTATCAGCACAGACATGCTAAGTATATTGTGTTGAGTTCTCTTCATGGTACTCTAGACAGGCTCTTCCTTCTCATCACTGAGGAGTCTCTAGAGCTGACTGTCCAGTTGTCATGCATACTACTATACTAAAGCCAAACTCGATTGAGAATGATTGTCAACAAACAAATTTAAAATGACAGTAGAAATCACGAGTCATTTAAACCTATTTTTTTTAAATTAAAGAGTTAATGACGAATTCATGTTACTAAATTAGATTAGTAAGCTTAAAACTAATTAATATATTGAATATCTTTCAAATAAGATTTTTTTAAACAACAGAACACAATTTTTAATTTATTAGGCATTAAATATGTTGCATTTTCTACCGTCATTTTAAATTTTTTTGTTGACAAACATTCTCAATCAAGTTTGGCTTTAGTATAGTGCTATATTGGTTCTGCAATGATGTTTTGTCTTTTTATTATTGAATGATTTTAGGTAGATTGATTTCGAAGGCTCAAGTCCATAGAAATCTATTACTTTTATGATTTTATTTAGTAGTTGTTAGTATAACATGTATATATTGCATTTGCAGCTGGGCACGCATGAGTCGGCAGTGGCAGACTGTATGGCGGCGCTGGCACTGCAGCCCAATTACGGCAAGGCGCACGGCCGCCTCGGCATCGCGCTCACTGCGCTGGACCGCCACGCCGAGGCCCGCACCGCCTTCGCACGCGCCTTGCAGCTGGAGCCTGACAACGAGTCCTACAAACAGAACCTGCGTCTCGCCGAGGAGCGCCTGGCCGCGCCCGGCGCCGAGCAGCGCATGGACCTCGGCGGCCTGCTGCAGAACCCGGCGCTGCTCAGCATGGCCACGGAGATGCTGTCTGATCCCAACATGCAGAACCTGATCTCAGGCTTGATGACCACCACCGCTCCAACGGGCAACGGCGCGGCGGCGCCGGGCGGCATGAGCGCGCTGCTGGAGGCGGGGCAGGCGCTGGCGCAGCACATGCAGTCTGCCAACCCGGACCTGGTGGAGCAGCTGCGCAGACAGATGCGCCCGCCCGGCGGCCCTGGCGGCCCCGGTGCGCAGCCGCCGCCGTCGCAGTGAATCTGCCAGTGCACGATTGCCTTTAGCGTTAACTACTAACAATAAAAACTATTCAAGGAATATTTGCTGTTTTGAAACATTAAAAACGGTCATCCTTCATAAAAGGATGCCTGGACAAATTTCATTGTCTACAGAAATGGGGTGACGGGCATCCAGTGCGTTAGTTCTGTAAATATTTTATAGTAATTGAGTCTCATCACTAAACTCACTGTCACTGTTGGCTCCAACACCTCACACATGGCTAAAAGTAAGCAGTCATTTTTAAAAACTTAAACGTTTGGTTTAGAATTAATTGAAATATATTTAAATATTTTTGTTAATTAGTTTAACAGGACTGCAGCCGGTGCTGTACTGGTGTATACCCGCATGGAACAGCTCCCTTTCTGTAGTATTCATTGAACTGTAGTTACAATTATTTTCATATATTGTATATTGCGGTGACCACTTGTGTTGTAGGCTTGTCCACTGGAAACGGAACAATCAAAGTATTTCTTTATGTATTTATCAGTTATTATTGACAAGAAGAAACTGTGGTTAGAGAAAATGTAAAAATAAATAAGGACTTACAGGGAGTGTTTGAGATGCAGTATTTATGAATAAAATATAAATCAATGCATTTTAAATTCAAGGGTAAACTAAGTGTTATTCCTTTTTAACTGATATATAGCAAATATATTGATATTGGGTGTAATAAGTAATAAATTACATTAAACTATGATTTTGTTGACTTTGAATTCCTTTTCTTTCTTTTATCGTGGTCTCGACTGTAGAGTCAAAATAAATGACCAAGTCTGTTTAAGGTATTATCTATACTAATATTATAAAGAGGTAAAGTTTGTAAGTTTGTAAATAAAGTTCTGTCGGGGCTAATCATCGGAAGTACTGATCCGATTTTAAAAATTCTTTCACCAGTAGAATGCTACGTTATCGGTGAGTGTTATAGGCTATATTTTATATTTGTATTGTATATATTATCCGAGTTATCACAATTTTTGTCGCGCGAGTCAGACCGTGTTATTAAATTTAGCTTTAAGCGCTTACGCTGCCTTAGATATTGGATATAATTGAAAATATTGTATGAAAACTTTATGCATCTTAAAAAGTTGTACAAAAAAGTCCGCAATAGCATATATCTATCTTTTATATTTTGGCAGACATATAACTTTTTGTGTTTTAAAAAATCATTTAATTCATATGCTTACGTTTACGTCATTATTTATACAACTAAACTTAAATCCTTATCAAAATAAATTATTTAATAATTACAAGGATATTATAGAGATAAGATTTGCCCTTTACAGTATGTTAATTAATAATATAGTTTCGGAGATATTACAAATTTTCTAAAAAACGCGACTCTTTAATAAATCATTTAATTCATATGCTTAAGTCTACGCCATTGTTTATACAACTAAACTCAAACCCTTATCAAAATAAATTATTTAATAATCACAAGGATATTATAAAGATTTGTCGTCTACAGTATGTTAATTAGTTATATAGTTTCGGAGATATAACAAAATTTCTAAAAAACATAACGCTGCCGCTATATCGTCAAAATTAAGTTGACCTCCTCCGTGTTATGTTATACGTACTGAAAAGGGGTCAACATTTTGGTAATGATATTCTTTGAGAATTCGATCATTCATCTTTTCTTTCAATTTAAAATTTGAAAAATTAAAAACAGACATTCATATAAAGTGTGCTCATTCCCCGCTCCCCCTCTCAATTTAATTTTTTTTTTGTAGTTTTCCGTCCCGTGTACTAAAGATCTACATTTTTGTTAAACATTATACGACATTTCAGTACATTAACAATATATATTTATGGCAAGCTGATGGGTATAAATTGATATTAATTAATAGTATATTTCACTCTTGAGTCTAGCCTTGAGAATAAACAAAAATAATTTTACAATCCGACATGCAGATAGAGATTAACCCGTTTGAACAAACGAACAAAGTCTTCTGTGTACTATATAGATATTTGAACAAAGATCGAATTCTAAATCCATCACCGTATTAACATTTCTACCATGAAAGTACCAAAATGCTGACCTCTATTCAGTACGTATAATATAACACGAAGGAGGTCAACTAAATTTGGACACCATAGCGGCAGGGCCACGCTTTTTTGAAATTTTGTAATATCTCCGAAAATATATAACGAATTAACATACTGTAAAAGACAAATCTTATCTCAAGAATATCCTTATGATTATTAAATAATTTATTTTGATAAGGATTTAAGTTTAGTTGTATAAATAATGACGTAAACTTAAGCATATGAATTAAATGATTTATTAGTGTCGCAATTTTTAGAAATTTTGTAATATCTTCGAAATTATATAAAAAATATTTATTTATTTTACTTTACTTTAGAACTTAAGCTAATTTGTCCTAATAACTATACAAATCATGCCCATGTGGAACATAACTAATTAACATATTGCAAAAGGTAAATCTTATCTCTATAATATTCTTGTGAATATTAAATAATTTATTTTGATAATGTTTTAAGTTTAGTTGAATAAATAATGACGTATATGAAAGCATATGAATTAAATGATTTTAAAACTCAAAGTTATATATCTGCCAAAATATAAAAGATAATATTAACGTGGATGACAATATCGTGAAACTGAATGAAAATTTCATGAAATTCTCAAGCATTTCATGAAATAACAAAATCTACGATATGGCTACGACGTAGATGAGGATTGAACAGGTAGACACGATACTGAAACACAAAATGCTATTTTCTTAACTATTTATTACACTCTGTGTATAATTTGATAAATACATTTACATATAATTATTTATTTATGTACACACAGTAGCAAATGTAAAAACATCGCGCGTAGCGTCCACCGGCGCGTGCGTGCACGACGCTCGCGCCGCTCCACGCCACAGTAAATACATTCCAAAACATTTGAAATCACATCCAAATCTCCATATTTACAGATATACCTTCCCGTGAGTGCGCTCTCTCCCACACTACAAAGCCCCGGTTCATTCCCTCTCACACACAACGTTACTCATACGTGATACAACGATCATTGTGACGTCAAACTTTATTCATACTCCACCAATTTACAAGGTGTCAGACTGCGAAATGGTATTAGTAAATTTCTATAATAGCGGCCAGTCGTAGCGCATAAGCGCAGTAATCTGCGAACACCTTTAGAAGAAAGTATAGTGAAGAGATGTAATCTTTTAAAGCTATTGACGTCACAGTTTGCTCTTCTAGAAGCTTCAAAACTATCGCTGAATAAAGGCAAAGTTCTCGATATAGAAAAGCTTGTAAACTCGGAGCAAGGCACTTTGATTGTTGCCTTGTTGTAAATGCTCAAAAATAGACAAATGACAGTGTATGCAGCACCTGCAGCTGTCTGCTCGGGTGTCGTACATTATTTGTATCTGTCCTTTCAATAATTACATTCATTAATTTATTAATAGATCAACGAAGTTGCTAAGTGTCTGCTCTTCTGAACTAGTGGTAAAGTCATTATAAACAGATAATCGCTTCAAAATTATTTAGCAATATATTTCATATTCCCTATGCCAGAACACACCTTGGAAACCGAGCCCCTATTCCTCGTATATGCACAAAATATAATGAAATATCTCGATCAATAACTGGCATCGACATCTTTTGTAATTCTCTTCCTTTCTTTAAAAAAAAACTCATCGTTGAGTTCTTAATCTTAATAATTAAGTTGTTTTTTTGTAGGTTTTTCATTGTATGATTATTTGACTGTTTGCATATTTCTTTTTTGGTGAGTGTTATGTACACTAGTAATTGATATGCGTATAAGTATGCATTTTGATAATTCTTAAATAAATAAATAAAATAAAAAATAAATAAAATTACTTGTAAATTTAACTGACTTCAAATAAACTAATTTGAATTATCATGAGCATTAAGATGACAGCTATAAATAATTTAGATATACCCACATTTGCATATATAATGACTATACTGTCGATCATCACGATCATATAAATTATTCTGCCATACATCAGCCATTTTACATAGAGACAAGCAACTAAGTACACAGCTATATTAATATAAATAATTGCCATCCAGTACAGAAACATACATAAACTTGTTTACCAGTGTTACATTTTAATTTTACAATAAAAAAAAAGTAATGTTTTCTTCTAACTATAGTATGAGTAATGTGTAGATGTATGCTGGCAAAATATAAATCACAAATGAATAAAACCTTTTCCAATCTGCAAATACATTCTGTTAATTAAACTGACTTGCAAATGAACGTAAAATCATCTAATAGGAACAACATAGAGTTGATGTTGGTTAAAAAATGACCTAAACACAGCGTAGAGTATCTAAAATAGTTGATATGAAAATAATTATAATTTAATTTAAAAAATACACTTATAAAATATAGTTTAGTGACGAGTAATAATAAGTTTTCTTGTTATATTAAATACGTAGAGCCCTGACGATCACGAAATATGTATATCTCATTGAACAACACCATTCGAATGAAGTCCGGTAAAAATAATTTAGAAATAAGTCATTTGTCAAAAATTGTAATTATAGTACAATGTATGACGTAAATTTTAACATACGGACAATCGGTGTCATAATTGTACAACGAGATATTACCTGACACTGAAAGTGCTGAGGTACAAAAACCATGTGCTGGGTGTAAAAGTTGACGTCACGATGACGTCACTGGTCAGGGCTCGCTCAAAGTTCCGAAGCACCAACGAGTCTCTCCTCCGCAATAAATTAACTCGCAGCAGCATCGAAGGGACAACTCGTCTCTCTACTACAGATCTCCATCGCTACCATACATGTACTTAACATTGTCCCGTAAACTTAAACCCTCTCGAATTCAGCTAATTTTCGAGGAAAGATAGTGAAGACACCTTTCTTATTTAAAATTTCGAGCTCTACAATTTTTATTTCAACTTTTTTGTTCTTACTGTTTTCAGGTTGCACAAAACATTCATAATGTTTTTGCAACCCATGCTGGGGTATGCAAACAAATCATTAGATTGTTTTAATTTCTTTAAAACTACATTATATCCAATCTTGTGTGGTGTTAATTGTACTGGACTAAATTAGTACTAGGGGTAGAGATCGAGTACCTCTTGGAATTGTACCATATTAAGAGTATACATATAGAGCGTGCCTTCGATGCGCCGACAGTAAAGCTAAACATTAGAAACATAGTAACAATTTAACATTAAAATTACTAAAAATATAACTCTATTGAACGATCATAAGAACAAGTAGCTTTAAATTACTATAATTATTGTAATACAATTTGGGCCGAACATTGCACCGCTCGTTTAAATTTAGTTATTGCACTATTTATTATGAACGTTTATTGCAATTCAACAATCCAGTAGTAACTGATTTGTTCAACGTGTAAGGCTCCAACCACACATTTGCAGTGCCAATATAAGCATTGTTGAAAGACTAAAGACGGAAGTTCTCAAAGCGTTTTATATGTACAAGTTGCTATTGTGTCGTTTTGGAATGGATTGTTAACACTCGTGCGGTTAGATCCTAAATTTGTTAATCTACACTTGGTCGACAGTTGCCAGATTCAATTCACAGTATCAGAGTGATTTTGCAACGGATATTTTCGCTATAGATAGACAAAGTCTTTTTCTTTACAAGAGATATTTGTATAGACGCATACTAGGTCTACTACCCACATCGCCGCAAGTCGGATCTGTCAAAATAATAAAAGTATAATGCGCACACCTGACGCCCCGCGAACTGTCCGCTCGCCACGGCACAGGCCGCATGCTGCAGGGATTGTAGTTAAAGCGCAAACACGCAAGCGCGCTACTCAACATACAAAAAGACTATCACACTGCTGACAAATTGCGCTAAGTTTTTAAGCACCTACCCTCTGTTTAAGACTATGTTTAGTTGTGCTAAAATAGACAATTTTTTAAATTAATTAATGGGTATTACTATTTTTTGGTAGTTTAGTGGACGGAAAGTAATGCAAGCGAGTGAAATGTCACGCGCTAGCTCGGCATGCGACTTGAGATGCGGCAGCAGGTCGCGCTCTGCAGGTTCACAGTTACAGCGGGTCGAGGAGTGCAGAGGGCGTGTTAGTCGCGACACGAGGTGCGGGTAGGTCTTAATGCAGCAGCAGGCCGCGCTCTGCAGAGGTCACAGTTGCCTGCGTGGTGCGCTCGGCGTCGTTTGGAAGGGAACAGAGGTCCCAGTTGACGTGTAGAGCGGCAGGTCTAGTTCACTCGGCGTCAGTGAGCGGCGCCTCGAGGTCGTAGTTGCGCGCTAGTTGCGTTTGGAGGGCGGAGCCAGATGCGGCGGCAGCTGGGGCGGCAGGTCAAGGTGCACAGTTGCGCGCTACTTGCGTGGGACATCAGTTCGAGGTGTGCGCGCGCTAGTTGCGTTTGGAGGGCGGCACCAGGTGCGGCGGCAGCTCGGGCGGCAGGTCGTGTCCGTCGATCTTGACGCGGATGAGGTGCATGGCCAGCGCGAACTCGTCCTCGTCCAGGAAGCCGTCCTTGTCGATATCCGACAGCTTCCAGATCTTGCCCAGCACCGAGTTGGGCAGCTTGGACTTCACCATCTCCGTCTTGGCGGCTGTTGGGCAAACGTTGGCTGGTGGGTAAGACTTGTAGAGATTGCGGTCTCTTTGTGATAGAGCTAGTCCGGAGAAGTATAAACGGTGTGATTGTTAATGAAATTACTGGCATATTTAGGGCAATGTCCTGAATAATGGCGCATCGCGCACGTGGCTCCGCGGCGCACTGTACAAACGCTAGTTATGTTTAAATTTAATCTGAGTGCGCTGCGGATATCGCAAGCACGATGCGTCATCACTTTGGACGTTTTACAACTGTTTCTCAGGGATATGGCAAGGTATTGGAAGATGCGACGAGCCTTAGCTCTGTGATGGATAATGGTTTTCCACTTAACATTCAAGTGGGGCACATGCTTATGTCGCACGATTGAACGTTCGCATACCAAAATTGGTTGATTGAGGGATTTATGAAAAATAAAGCAATTAAGACATGAGACCCACGCTACCAGGCACTGCGCATGAGGCAGGCAGGCTCATCAACTATACGAAATGTGGGCTATCACAGTCTGATGATAAAAAAATAATACATAATTCTATGTGTGATCGTAACAAGTTCTGCATTGACTGCAAGCAAGCAAGTTACTTGCTGTGTTGAAAATTCACTGTGTTGAAAAATGTATCCTATTGAGATTCAGAATTGGATATCAGTTAAACAGTAAAAGAAAACTTTACATCACAATTACTAAATGATTATTCAAAATGAAATTCAGCTACACAGATCATACATAGATCCACTTGTATCACTAATGATGAAATGAACCTGAACTAGCGCGGCATGCTAACTAGTTATATTACGTATCATACGTACAATAGCTTCTAATCCACCCGGAATTAGCCCGCACGAACATACGTGACTACTATCCTTAATATACTCGCCTATTAATAACTCTTATTATATTAAACTATTTACCTGTTATATAAACTATGTAGTTTATATAACATATATGTATATAGAGAGATTACATCACACACGCATCGCTGCACAAAAACACTGATAAGATAAACCCGCAGCTATACTCTATATAAGTATACTATATACTATATAAGTATACTCAGTACACTAGACGAACAATGATACCAACAACTGTTCGAGGTACACAACGTTTGACCCCGAACCAAAAACTAGAATAAACTATAAGTAGGTATGCGATGCCATTTTTGGGATATAAAATCTTCACGATCTAATATTTAGCACACGTGGAAATGCACTTTTAAGCCGCTAAACCGCCAAACAACCTCCACAAATCGCTGAACATCAACATATTAAGTGAAGGGCCAATGCACCTGCAAAAGAGTAATGCAACCCAGTAAACGACTTGTTCAAGGTCATCGAGACTCGAACCGTCGAGGAACATTTACAAATCGTCAATTGCTAATTCCGAAGCGAAGTATTTGAGTATCCTCACGAGGTTGTGATGGTAGAACAACTGGAACACTGAGTCAATCCTGACCACCTCCCTGTCAGCACCGTACGTGAACGCTCTGGCTCGGTCGTACCACGTGTCGGGACTCTTCGGGACAGAGAACTCGATGTGACGTCCGCCGGTGAAGATATACACGAGAGCGATGAACAGCACTTGAGATAGTGTGGCTACAGTCAACATGTTCACAAGTAGAAGGAAAATGAACTTTACGGAGAATATTATGGGCCCAAAGATTCTGGAAATGCTCGATGTCGTAGACTGACTCTCCTCACGATCGCGAGACTGCTCACGCGGTACATGAGCATCATTAAAATCCTGTTTATGAAGCGATTCCCGAGTGGAACTAGACCGAAGACAGTCTTCGGATTCCGCTAGACTGACGGATTCGTGCAAACTGTGGATAGAGACCGATCGAGAAGCCCTATCGAAGCTAGCTGAAGAAGATTCGTTTAGTAAATACTGCGTGATACTCGAGCAGTTCTGAGCAGCGACGGCCAACACGTCTGTAATTCTGTCGAAGCGTTGCTCGTCTGCACTGTGTATGTGCATGCACAGCTCGGTGAGCTGCGAGCAGTTCTCAGCGGTGGCGAGCAGCGCGCGCAGGGCGTCGTATGTGTGTAGTGTGTGCAGGCGTGCGGGGTGTGGGGTCAGTGTCAGCGTACCGGCGCCGGTGACCTTCCCGTCGATGGGGTTGAGCGAGCGGAACAGCGAGTCGTACTGCGGCTTCTCCTTGCTGCAGATCCACTCGGGATCGCCGTGGCCCGCGTCCACGCCCTCGCCGCGCCCGTAGCCGAACGGCGACACTTGGTCCTCCACGCCCTCGAACGCGCCTCCTGCAATGACATATGTAACGAGTTAGAGAACAATTATAACAATTCGGAAAAGCGGAGTGTTGCTAAGTCTATATACATAGAAATAAATATTCAGCTGCGTAAAATAAGACTAAGAAATTCATTGAAAATCATAAGTACGATGAAATCAGCTTAGAATTTCTTGATAATTAAGATGTCATTTGTATTTTTAGTTTATGTTTGGTAGGTCGTAGCCTGCAAGGTAATAAATTTTATTTCTTCACGCAAACGAAGTCGCTTGCATCAGTTAGTAACCCTATAAAATTCTACTTGTAATTTGGTTATTTTAGGTTAAACATTGGTTTCGCTCCACAACGAGACATATCATTAATTTAAGGATAAAACTTAAATGATTACAGAAAAATAATAAAAACTCTATTTTCCTCTTTTTGATTAAAATGCGAAATATATTCAAAGCGATGGCACTGTGAACACTTGCAGGTAAGTGCTCGCCCGACGTGCGGACAGCACGTCGTGTCGTCGTGTCGTCGCGTCACAAATTCCACATTTCCGCAGTGGGAACGTGTTAATTTCGCAAACGATCTGATAATGTTATACTTTAATCGACACGAAGAGCCTGTGACAAACCGTTCGTAGAAAAGGTTCGATGTTAACGTTCAAAAGCATATTATTGACTAATTGCTGACTCATTGCGCTAAAGGGCACGAATGAAAACATTTATTATTGTAACGAGCTCTGCAGTGAGAATGTAAAATATTATAACTAGTTGTTATAAAGACGAACGTGGAAAATATAATACAGCTATATTAGATTTTATTATAAAAGTACAGTATTGTGGACGAAGAAAATATATTACATTACTAGGAGTCGGTGCCAGCCAAGGTTTCTACTTTAAGGACATTACCTAGAACTCACAAACTGCTTTACTACGTTACAAGTGTTCCTTAAACTTGCTGGCACCGACTTCATAGATATGCTTAAGTAAATTAAGGCAACTAAATGATACTGTTATTTTTTACTTTTTAGTGCGTTTGAGTCGGTTCTATTTTTTGTTAAAAAATTTTATTTACTCTTTAGTGCGTTTTGAGTCGGTTCTATTTTATGTTAAAAAATTTTATTTCTTACTTTTTAGTTATTTATCGCCACGTAACGTACTCGTACTATACTGTCATAGTATATTATAGGGTACTTGAAGTAAAAAAGATACCGATACTTACACAAAAACTGAAATCGCTGCAAGTGTGCGTATAAAATTTTAAGAGTCATCATCATCAGATGATGACAATGGGACCACCTTGGAAGTGTGCCCTTTCTAATAAAAAAAGAATCATCAAAATCGGAGAACTCAGTAAAAAGTTATGCGTGGTCATACATAAATATATATATATGTATACTTTTTATATATATATTCGTCAGTTAAAGAGATGATCAACATGATTTTAAATGGGACCATTCCCTCTTCAACTATACAAAGAATTAATGATAGAAAGCATAATTTAGATCGCTAGATTTTCGTGAAGCTATTTAGGCATTGTTCAGAAAGACTATACTTAACTCGATATAATAAAGATATAAAAAATCCGGTCCCGTAAAAAAATCGGGACAGAAATAATAATCAGAGGTCTAATTATAAGTTTATAGACACTCCCGGGCAATAAGTAAATATTGATTATGGTGCCGAGACAGTAATAAAAATTAATGACATGCAGGTTTTTAGATAAGTGAAGAATTATTCAACAACTAACGATATAACTGAATGATGAACATATATGTCTTGCAATATCCAATTTTAGAATTTTGAAAAATATAATGAGTTTCAATCTCGAATCATCTCAAAATAAAAGATCAAAGTCTTGTATAATAAGTGCGAATCAAGTGTTTATGGAACTCCGCAACCTTCGTGCAGGTGAAATCTGCTGTGAGTACTGAGGTCAATGTCAACACTATTGTTGTTAGTAGTTGCAGGTACTGCGCCGGTGCCACTCAACGCTCATTAATATTCCACATGAATAATGTTTTATTTTTCATTCATACTGCCACTGACATAAATAAAACCAAAATGTTACTACTGCTCTCCATGAACTCTCTTTTATTTGTCTGTACGCGTGGACACCTTTTTTCGAGTTTCGTTATCAAACAAAATGTATAAGCGTTCTTCTTGGATCATAGACGAAAACCGCATCAAAATCCGTTACATAGTATAGAATAAGGATAGGTATGAACAGAGAAGCTACGGGAAACGACACTGTTTTACATTATGAAGAAATACAGGTTTGGCTTGCCATCAGGCCTGATGGTAAGCAAACCAGCCTGATGAAGCGCTTGCATAGAGGGCACCACTCTAAACCACAAAATACAAATAGTTCAGGTCTTTATTTGACGATTCTGCGAAATTGTAATGTCGCTGAAGGAGGAGGCAGAGCGGTTGAGAGGGGTTGACGTGGACTCTGATCCTATTCGCCGCAAGAGAACGGAGTAGACGCTTGCTCACGACCGTCATTTAACTTCCTTCACGACAACTCTGAGCGATAGATATGGGTAAGATATATTCGCCCAACGGAGATATGCCCGGTAGGTAATATGACGCTGTCTGAGTTCCCGTGGCGGCTTTAATTAGTTAGGTTAGTTAGTTAAGTCCTAGAGGAGAGCTTGCTTTTGTGGGCGACGCTGACTGGTTTATGTAGTAGTACTAACGTTCCTATAATGCAGTCCCAGGCGATGAGTTAGAACATCGGGGGGTTTTAGTCGGTAGAAGTCCGACATAATCTTCTTGCCTCCCCATGGCGAGAAGGTATCCATGAGGATTTCCCTATGTTAAAAAAAAAGGTCTTAATTTGACGATACATAAGTTGTAGATAGAAGAGCATTATTCTATATCTTCACAGAGCAAATCAGGAACACGAAGTCGTTTGTGACTATCTCCCTTGTGGGTGTAAACTTAGTAAATACTTATAAATAAATATAGTAAACATACATATGATAAATCAATTCACATTATAAGTGACAAAATCTTTATCAAATTTTCCGCGAAATCACAGTATTATCCTCGTTTCGCTGAACACAACAGTGGGAAGTCCAGTGCTGGCTTTATATAGCGCGCGCCAATGCGGAAAGTGGTATTCACTAATAAGTCAAATTACAGCTTAATGTTACACAAGTAACATTATAAGCTGTACAAAAACATCATCAAAGTTCCACAGGTAAACGCGACAGTAATACTTTAGTCACATTTGAACACAACAGAATGTCTCGCGGACATAT
Source organism: Mycalesis mineus (assembly GCA_034621355.1). NCBI lineage: Eukaryota > Metazoa > Arthropoda > Insecta > Lepidoptera > Nymphalidae > Mycalesis > Mycalesis mineus. Next base: position 197,198 of record CM067902.1, read on the forward strand.
AATGGTGCCCTATATTTTTTTCCTACAGTCCAGTCATGTTATTTAGGTACGAGTACTCTTGCCTAGTTTTTGAATATTATTGAATGATCTGGATCGAATGCATCTAAATCCGTATAGACAAAGACATGGGCACTATATGCAAATTAATAAACAACGTATAAAGTAAAGTGGATGCGACACCGGTTCCGCGAGCCTGTCGTCATGTGTCATTTAAACTGCAAATCTTATAGCTGACGGCATCATATCCGACAAGAATAATAATCATGTTAACTGCGATAACGTCATTTGTACGTACACCCAACCACAAATGTCGAGTAGGTAAGTACCTACTCGTGGCCGTGGGTATTATCTCAACTCATAGCTAATTACTAGTACATTTTTTTTTAGTAAATACATGCTTTCCACTAGCATTTATTGCAATGCAGATTTTTATTTATTTTTAACAGACTTCCAAAAAAGGAGGTTCTATGTTCGCGTGTAAATCGACTATGCAAGTCACTAGACAAAAGTCCAAATATTTTATCATCATCATCATCATTATCAGCCTATTAACGGCCCACTACAGAGACAGGCCCCCCTCCTTACAGGAGAGGGGATATGGAGCGTAGACCCACCATGCTGCTCCAATGCGGGTTGACGGGCTTAGGGTGATAATATTTTATTTATTAACTAAAACTATCAGATGTCGACGACAGTGACCGGGACCGACGGCTTAACGTGCTCACCGAGGCACGGGGTTGTAACACCGCCAACTTCCTGACTCCGGGCTTGGAATGTACTGAGAATTTCATAGAAGAATGAAAAACACAGAATTATCCGTGACCCGACCCAGGATTAGAACCCAGGACCTCGTGATCGAAGCCAGATAGTCTAACCACTAGACCAAATATTTTTATTACATATGAAACTACATGAATTTTTTAAATTCATTTTTAATTTGTTTGTTCATAAAGATTCCACATCTAGTTTGACTTTATGACGTAGTGATATGTAGTTTTAAGTATTTCGTTTCTACTTGAAAAGCGAGAGTGGATTTCGTATGAATGTCTGTTCTTTATAGTTAGGATGTCTGCTAGTACTTACATAAGTTAATGAATAATGCAGATAGCATCTACTCGTATTATTTTATCGACATTCCCACTGGTTTTATGTAAGTCTCTTACAGCTAAACGTATCGACTATCGAGTGAGTGTTTCGCAATCCGTTAGCGCAGCGATTAAATATTTCAGATAACAGTTATATCACGTACGACTGAGCCTACTGATGGATGACCGACGTAAAGTATTCCACTTTATACCTATTCGTTTGTTTAACTACGAATTAATAACTAAAAAAAAATGTGTTAAAATGCATCTATTAAGTCGAGGTTACTAAAACATTGATAAGTTTTCCATAATAAGATTTGATCGACAATCATCTCCACACGGGAAATACAAGTTTCATTATAATATACTGATTTTCTAAATTTATAATTTTTTAATTTTAATCGATCATTTATGATCGTAAATGATCATTGGTTTAAAAGAACAAAGTACTGAGTCCCAAACTAACCGACCAAGAACCAAAATAACCGACATAGCTCAGAGAGTCGCAGAACTGAACGGTGCACGTGGTTCGAACAGCTGATGGACGTTGGGGGCCGAAGATACTAGAATGGTGACCAGCACCGGATAGTGCAGTGTCGGTCGACCCCCCACCAGGTGGACTGATCACATCAAACGAGTCGCAGTGAGCCACATGCGGCTCAGGATCGTTGTGTTTGGAAGTCCCTAAAAAAGACCTGTGTTCAGCATTGGACGTCCGGCTAATAATGATGATGATGATGATGACTGAGTTCGGCTGAAGTAGGGATTTCCTTTTGAACCAGTGATAAGAGTCATTCAAAAAGCCAAACTTGACATTACTGAACTGCTTATTAATAATTATTTTAATTTTACAAATGAGAAGAATCCAATGATAATATGTTAATACCAGTTCAACAGTTAGGCAGCAGAGCGTGCCAAAGAATTATAGAAACAACAGACTGTTTCGTGCATGTTTTCTAATTCTAAAGTTGCGGCGGAGATCGTTCAAGTGATAAGGCCGTTATCTTGTAGCCTAGTTCTTTAATAGCAATTTTTTTCAGAACTCTATGTTCTGATATAGAGTTAAATAGTGAATAATTTATTTATGTTGTACACGTATACTTATAATGTTGAAATTCTCCGGTCTAGGAGTGAAACGTACCCGAAAACTACGGCTAGTAAAATTAAAGTCTTTTAGAGTCAACTTTCTTTGACAATTTAATACAAAACAACACATTACAAATGTCGACTCGAGACGTACCTGCTTACATTTGATTTGTGTTTGAGTATTCAGTTGTGTTGTTTGAATTTGTCGGTCGCGGAAAATAGCAATATCTAATTATAATGAAGTTCGGCAAAGTAACGCCAGCTTCTATCCAATATTTCAAGAGTTAACAAATATAAATAACTCAGACAACAAAACTGTCAACTCCAGCAAATCCGTGTCATCGCGCACTGAACCGATACCAGCTAACGGTTCTTTTCGCTTCAACTATAACACATTCGATGATAGGTACCATTGATGTATAGAGGATATTTTATCGATGCGACGTGTACTGCGTGTGTGGCAGCAGGACGATGTGGTGGCGTGATGATGACGCACCAGAGGAAACGCACTTTCCATTCATGCAATTTACGGTAATTGGGGCAGGCGAAGTGTCGGTACGTGCTCGAAAATCGACACGGCTGACATTTCTATTCGGCAGTGTCATGATGGGTTGGCTATTGCCGGCATGGTTTGTTTACACATCTTCTGTCTAACTGACTTTAGAGAAATACGTCAGCTTAAACCAATATTTAATTCATAACCAAGCCTCTATGTTAATAAAAGGAACGATTTGAAGCATGCAGTCGCTGTTCAATTGCAAGATGACGACCACAGGATGTTATACACTACCAAATTCCCAGCTCCAGGTTGGTCTTGAGAATTTTTATCATACAAACTAACTTTTTCAATAAACCTAGAACATGCTCGAAGACAAGAGTCTCTTGCTCGTGGTGTTATGGCTGAAAAGTGAGCGATAGAGTGACGACTTCGCCGCAATTGTCGAATTATAATTTCTCTTCTTTCTCTCAACGCGATGTGTTTTTATATCTCATTCATCTAGGTATCATTTTACCTACTCCTACATTATACCAGGACTCGAAACCAGACCTCTCGACCCGTAACCAAAACAAACCATTGTGGCTATTCCCGATAGACATATAGTATGGTCGAGTGAGGAGTATTGCGCGAGCGCAGTGAAAGTGCAGGAAGTCCTCTAACCGACAAGTCGTCAGGTCCGGCGCCGCGGCCGCTGCTAATAACACCTTGTCCTGCAGTCTAGGTTACTTGTAGCCACTACTTACATAACCCATTATTAGTTTATGTACATCGATTATCTAGAATCCAGATAGTAGACAAATTCTTCTCAAACTATCAGCGCTTAGACCATCATACGTAATTATAAGCCTCATAAAGCAAAGCGTTTGAGATTGTGCTGTTCAAATTAAAATGAATTTCATTCCAGTTTTCACATATATATATAGGTAAATATATTTATTCAATTTAGTAAACTTTCAAAAACGAAAAGTACTTAGAACTTTACTTGTTGAAATCAAATTTTCTAATTAAAACCTACAGCTTTGCATTATTATTAATGTAATATTCTCGTATAAAAATAAATAGTTTACTTTAAAATAACAAAACTTTATAAACAACAAAACAAGGCTACACGAAATAACAAAACAAACTTCCAAAAGCAAAACAAAATGTAGGAACGTGTGAACACAGCAGCAAACATACCTGCACTGCCCCGAAATGCTCTTCCTAGACGCTTCATTGAGATCTACTTAACACCCATTTAACTAATACCTCCCACACAGTCACCTGTCGCGCTCACCGAACGCGAATGCCAACAACCGGATGAACACCGACGATTGGATGAACACCGACGGCCGGATAGACACCGACGAGCCGTCGGAAGTGTCGTGGTCAATTGGGCGATTCTCCCGTGCAGAATTGGGAGCGGTCAGCCTCGGCAACCGGCAGCGGATGCAGGTAGGCCACTAAGGAGGATGCGCTTCCGCCGGCCGCCCACCGCTCGTAAAACACAACTACACTTTAGACGACAAGTGACAACGCAGCGAGCGACGGCCTTCTGCCAGTGTAAGGACGATTGCTAATGATGCATGGATTACTAGTCGAACAGAAGCGTTGTGCATTACGCGATATTAGAATTAAGATAATTGTCCGCCATTCCAAAACGAAACCAACTAAACTAATTCTAAGAATTTAAATACCCAATAGACGGCAAAGGACTGTGTTTCTTTTCATACAATATTAGCAGTCGCCCGCGACTTCGCCCGCGTGAAAACCTCTTAGGTACCCTTTTAATTTTAAAGACAGACTTTCATATAAAGCTCTTACCCCGCTAGCCCTCTCAATTTGATTTTTTATAGTTTCCCGTCAAGCGATACCCTCCGTCCCGTCCCGTGTACTAAAGATCTACATTTTTGTTAAACATTGTACGATATTACGGTACATTAACAATATATATTTATGGCAGGCAGATGTGTATAGCCTATTTCACTTTTGAGTCTAGCTTTCATAATAAACAAAATAAATTACAATTCGACACGCAGATCTAGAGATTAGCCCATTTAAACAAACGAACAATTTTTTTCGTATATTATATAAATGTGGTCTGCCATGCCAAATAAATTGAAAGAAAAGATCAAAGATCAAATTCTCAAAGAATATCATTACCAAAATGTTGACCCGTTTTCAGTACGTATAACATAACACGAAGTCAACTTAATTTGGACGATATAGCGACAGTGTGGTTTTTTAGAAATTTTGGAATATCACCGAAACTATATAACTAATTAATATACTGTAAAAGGCAAATCTTACCTGTATAATATCCTTGTGATTATTAAATAATTTATTTTGATAAGGATTTAAGTTAAGTTGTATAAATAATGACGTAAACTTAAGCATATGAATTAAATGATTTATCACAGAGTCGCGCCTTTTAGAAACTTTGTAATATGTCCTTAAATATATAACTAATTAACATACTGTAAAAGGCAAATCTTATCTCTATAATATGCTTGTGATTATTAAATAATTTATTTTGATAAGGATTTAAGTTTAGTTGTATAAATAATGACGTAAACGTAACTATATGAATTAAATGATTTTTTTAAACACAAAAAGTTATATATCTGCCAAAATATAAAAGATAGATATATGCTACCGCGGACTTTTTTGTAGAACTTTTTAAGATGCATAAAGTTTTCATACAATGTTTTCAATTATATCCAATAGTTAACGCAGCGTACGCGCAGAAAACCGATTTAATAAATTTCACGGTTTGACTCGCGCGACAATAACTGTGATAACTCGGGTAATATATACAATACAAATATAAAATATAGCCTATGACACTCACCGATAACGTAGCATTCTACTGGTGAAAGAATTTTTAAAATCGGATCAGTAGTTCCGAAGATCAGCCCCGACAGAACTTTATTTACAAACTTACAAACTTTACCTCTTTATAATATTATAGTATAGATGAATTATTGCTGTAGCCTTTTTGATATGTCAAACAATAGTGTAATATTAGGAAATCAAAATTTATATATTTTATGGAAGTTTCATTTATTTTATATCATTTAAAAAAAAGAAATAACACAAAATATAACGATAAATAGCGTGCTAGAGCGCGTGCCGATATCGTTCTAAAGATAATAAATAATTATAAAATACATTTCGTCTATTTAAAGTTTTCCAGTGACAAGGTCAAGAAACATGATAAAATGCTAATATCGACTAATACAATTCATAACTGCAAAAAGAATAAAAATAGATACAACGGTACTTAAATAAACCGGTTTTACGTTATACATTACGTAACATATTTAACTATAATTTAGTATTTATTTATTTAGGAAACTACACACTGGTTTTTTCATCTCCGCTGATATATGAAGTAGCGGTTTTAAGTTGTATAGCCACATCTCAATAAATAAGTACAACAACATACCATACGTGAGTATTCACGACTGAAGCCATATAGACCTAAAATAATGTAAAATCCTAAATTAACCCGAACTCGAAATCAATCCCTGGACTAGTTAGACATATACCAGAGTATCACCAGAGGTCGTCAACAGATATCACGAGCCTTCTTTCATTCATCCGACATTGACACAATTAATATTCACGTCGTGTGTTATATAATGTGATAAGATATCGTTCGTAGCTTTAACACAACGTAGCAACAGTCGAGCGCCGCCTCCCGAGCGCTCTGTTGAGGGTTACAGACGTGCACTCAGGTGACACCCAGTATATAATGCAAATTGTACTGTTTTAGGTTAAACAAAGTTAGTGGAAGAAACGGGTCATGCCGCGACAAATGTATTTTGATTGGCTGCTTCTACAACATATTCATAGTTCGAAGATTAGTTAGTGACCTAAGTATGATTGGCCGCAATGTTCTAGGGAAATGAGATTGCAATCCAAGACTATCTAGTTAGATAAAGTCGTATAGATTTAAGGGAAAAATTATTGAATTTACCTACCGTTATCGCGTCATCTACTTAGGTACCGAAGAAATAATGGAAGGATTTAGTCTCTGCCTACCCCTATGGGAACGAGGCGTAATGCTAAGTATAGATTCAAGGGACAAATTATTGAATTTACCTACTGTTACCGCGACATCTACTTAGGTACCTGAGTCTCTGCCTACCCCTATGGGAACGAGGCGTAATGCTAAGTATAGATTCAAGGGAAAAATTATTGAATTTACCTACCGTTATCGCGTCATCTACTTAGGTACCGAAGAAATAATGGAAGGATGTAGTCTCTGCCTACCCCTATGGGAACGAGGCGTAATGCAAAGTATGTATGTATGTAATATTGAGTGATCCAATTTCTTTTTGCTTGTAACATTGTATTGCGAGAGATAAAATAGCCCGTAAATAACCCCATATTATGACTGCTTGTCATATGGTGTAAAGAAATTATCTAGATAGATGGATGTTTAATTAGGTGGCGCCTCCAACACGATCGTCCTTGATTGTGGAAGGGAATAAGGGAGTGCCGTACCGATTGCCCTTACACTTCGTAATAACGGTATCTTATCTCCACATAATATCGAGAATCGACACATAAAACTGATAAGAGAAGCCGATAACCATGCGTTGCCTAACTGTTATTGCAAGATTTGTGTTATACCTATTGTGAGTAAGAAAAAATAACATGTTACAACACCCATCTTTTACACTTCTAATGTATTCAAGGCAAATACTATATTTTAATTGAACAGGAAAATTGTATAACCCGGCCTAGCACTAGCAATGAGCCAGCGAGTGAGTGTGTGAGTGAGAGAGTTAGCAAGCTGATCACGCGCAGAGTGAAATGCTCGATCGCGGAACTTGGCGCTCGGTGAATTTTGTTTTGAATTAAATTCTAAATTACTTTATTAGGCTAGTTACCACCCTACCGACAAAGACGTACCGTCAAGCGATTTAGCGTTCCGGTACGATGTAGTGTAGAAACCTAAAAGAGTGTGGATTTCATCCTACTCCTAACAAGTTAGCCAGATTGCATCATCACTTAACATCAGGTGTGATAGCAGTCAAGGGCCAACTTGTAGTTGATAAAAAAAAATTTAAGTAGTCTTTCATTACAAGCACTTTTGTTTGACGCTCTGTGATGACTCTACCACCGATTCCGAATACAGATTTACTGAGTACTGAGTAGAGTCAGTAAGAAACTCAACAGTTGCTCTTTTTAACCAATGGTCGTTATACGCATTTACTCATTAAGTAACAACACAAAGAGACTCTTTCACTCTACCAAGAGCAAGACCCTCAATATTGTATTTTGTTATCTCTTTATAGAAAAGAGATGCGTTCCGGGAGTCAAACCTAGGATATATCGTGGTCCGTAGCTGTATAGGTTACCAACGGATCAACAAGACAGTTTCTTACTAGGTACTTTGTTATAGTGTTTTGACGAATAGGTCCGAATTTTCACTGAAAAGCAATAAGATTATAACTTTTGAACTAAAAGAGCACTTTCATTGTTTATTCAGCGATGACCTCCAGACTTTATCATGTCAGTAGGTATATAGGTAGGTAGGTCTTAACACTAATGATAACAAAAATTTACTTTAGATATTTGCATTACCAAACTACAAGTAGGTCCACGTAGATCTCCATACCTACGGTGTGAAATGATTTACCTTTGAAATTATTGCACTCAAACTTTAAACATCTAAATTTATAACTAATCTATACTAATATTATAAAGCTGAAGAGTTTGTTTGTTTGTTTGTTTGTTTGAACGCGCTAATCTCAGGAACTACTGGTTCGAATTGAAAAATTATTTTTGTGTTGAATATACCATTTATCGAGGAAGGCTTTAGGCTATAAAACATCACGCTGCAACTATTAGGAGCTTGCTCCTAAGAAATAAAAAAATAATGGAAAATGTGAACAATATAAATGGAAAATGGGAAAATTATTCATCCTTGAGGGCTTCCGTTACGTGCGCTGCGAAAAAGGTTCAGGACACCAAAAAGATATGTATGAAAGAATTATTCTTCTTGAAATGATCTTAAAAAATGTCCACGACAGTATATTTCTATTTTTTAAGATTAACTCACTAGAACCGTTTTTATGGTAACCAAATTTGGTCGAAATTAATGCATTTGTTAAGGAGAGTTATAAATATATGTATATTGTTAATGTTAATGTAATGTAATATCGTACAATGTTTAACAAAAATGTAGATCTTTAGTACACGGACTGGGACGGAGGATATTGCGGGTAGCGGGGAAAGAGCACACTTTATATGAAAGTGTGTCTTTAAAATTAAAAGGGGACCGAAGAGGTTTTCACGCAGACGAAGTCGCGGGCGACTGCTAGTCAGGTATATTAATTTCGTTAAAATTCTAACAGCACTAGAGCACTTTAAAACATTAGTTATAGAAGTAGCATAGAAGTAGCGAGGCGGGGTTGTTTTTATTACTTTTCCTAGAAGGGAGGCAGAGTGTAGCCCTTCAAGAGACTAATGATGCGATCCTGAATCGTACGGCGTATTCATTACCAGTTTCCACCTACCACTTATAAACATTCTTCGCACTTGTTTTTTGTTCAACTTACGGAATTACTTATTTGAATAGGAAACCCCAGCTCGTTAACTTAAAGTTCACTATTTGTACTGTCTCTAGCGCGCATTCCTGCCTCGTTACGGCGTATTCATTACCAGTTTCCACCTACCACTTATAAACATTCATTGCGTCTACTAGCTTTTTAGGTTCAACTTACGTGAGTGATTTTTTTAAGTTATTTATTTGAAGTAGGCTTACTTTACATGCACTTTTGAAACTTAAAGTTAGACTATTAGAGTTTCCGTTAAAAATACATGTATTTCGTACAGAACAAAAAAGTAGTGGTGCGAGGTTATATAAGTACTTGTATATTCTTGGCTTTGGATTAAAGCCACAACATTCCAATACCACACTCACAAAACTTAGTTACCGAAACATTTCTAAAAATTTTTAACAAAAAATATAACCGACTCGAAACGCACTAAAAAGTAAAAAATAACTGTGTCATTTAGTTGCTTTAATTTACTTAAGTATATCTATGAAGTCGGTGCCAGCAAGTTTGAGGAACATTTATTTAACGTATAGTAAAGCAGTTTGTGGGTTCTAGGTAATGTCCTTAAAGTAGAAACCTTGGCTGGCACCAACACCTAGATATGCTTAAGTAAATTAAAGCAACTAAATGACACAGTTATTTTTTACTTTTTAGTGCGTTTTGAGTAGGTTCTAGTTTTGGATAAAAAATTTTTATTTCTTACTTTTTAGTGATTTATCGTCACGTAACGAACTCGTACTTTAATTTCATACGAAAATCAAAATTGCTGTAAGCGTGCCTCCAAAATTTGAAGAGTTCCTTCAATTTCCCCAAGATATCATCATCAGATCCTAACATGATGACAATGGAACCACCTTGGAAGTATGCCCTTTCTAATAAAAAAAGAATTATAAAAATCGGACAAATCTGTAAAAAGCTATGCGTGGTTATACATTAAAAAAAAATATATACGTGTCGAATTGAGAACCTCCTCCGTTTTTTTTTCGTCGGTTAAAAAATATATATATATAGGTGTCGAATTGAGAACCTCCTCCGTTTTTTCTTTGTCGGCTAAAAATATATATCGAATTCAAAATAATATCGATTGTCTACCCGCATTCGGAGCACATCGGGCGCTCCGTACACTTTGACACTTGCAGCTAAGTTTATAATTCAAGTATTCTCGCACGGTAGTACTACACTACACTTTGACACTTGCAGCTAAAAATTGTTTTAATATATTGAATATGTTAATTAGTTTTCAGCTTACTAATTTAATTTATTGTCATGAATTCGTCATTAAGAAGTTAATTAAAAAAAATAGGTGTAAAATGATACCTAGGATTTTGTATTTTTTTGGGATGCCGTCAAAAAAAATTATCGCTTGAAGAGGATCCTGAGACGCCTGGACAGTATATTTACTCTTACGCATACTAATTCGGTAATTTTGTTTACAGCTACATGTACGAGTATAACAAATAAGTTCTACAACACATTCACTAGTGTAATCCGCAGTGCACGCGCACAAAGCGGAACGTATAGTTTATTTTTTGGACATTTGCATTGAATATGCAAGCTGCAGCAACGGTGCAGTGTGATGTCAGCGTCACTGCACGAGCGATGCACATACCAGTGCAACGCGAGATGCGCGCGCGCAGAATGGTGATGACCAAAACATCGATATATACGAGTATCTGCTGCAATAACACCGTAACAGGGCTGCGTGCAGAATTACTGAATATTTCACACGATCATAGATACGTCCGATCCATACATATTAGAGCAAGAACCTAAGATAAAACCGTCGTTATGTTATTAAAGCTGAAAATTTGTCAGTCCACGCTCAAACCACGGGTAAATGTAGTAGACAACTATGGAGTTTGGATTGTGGCTTTGAAGGTCCTAATATCCTCAAACGTATTCAGCATATTTTTTTTATTTTCTTCGTTATTAAATACATGAACTAATAATCTCAGTCGCTAGACACTTAGTTTTGTGACGAGGTTTCATCAAAACCTCTCAAGATAAAAACCACAAGGGGTCTGACGGAGGTTTTCCTGAATCTATGTGTAATTTAATATAAAAAAGTGCTCTACTTGAACGATTGTCGGTCAAGACGTTTGAAATAACACAATCTATCGATAGTATAGCCATAGTGTGAGCGCATCCCGCGTGGCTAGAACAATGCCTTGTAGTGCCGGCGACTAGCTGGGTAACTGGCCATTTACAGTTGCGATTACAGCGCGGCGCATCGAGCTCGAGTGGTGCCATTTGGTTTCTAAGTCGTTGAGCTATCATACTTTAATAGGTTTTATTGCGTTGGTTTCTTTAACCACATATATTATTTAATCTTCCATTTATAATATAAGAACCGAGTGTTTGTACATTGAAAATCACTACGACAAAGAGGTGATAACAGAAAATAAAACTTTTCGAACGTGAAGGAAACACCTTCACTTGGCATCCGGCTGCCGCTTTAATCCTTCAAGCGTTAATGAGGTGTTCTTAAATAGATTATTATAAAATGGCGTTAATGAATAAAATATACACCGAGCTGAGTAGTGGGCCCCTCAGACTGAGCGTTTATTGAACCTTTCTAGATTAAACTTCAAGTTTACCACACGAATTATCTCCATATTATTACAACAATAAATAAATTATTACCTATATAGCATGGGTTATTTTTCTTTCCCAAAAATTGGAGGAAAAACCTTTTAGTGATGCGAGCAAATCCACTTACAAAATGTAGAGCTCTGTATTCAATTACATAACAATGTACATACTGAAATAACAGTTGCTCATGTGATGTGATGAATGGACAATAGCTCAACTAAAGTGCACTCCGCGCCGCCTCAATTGAGGTTGTTCAGTGTAATGTATCGGGCGGGTCTGGACTCTATATGTGCAGGTTATAAATAGAGAAGCCGGTCACCGTGTCACTGTCAGCAGACAACTGCTATCGACCCACTACAAACACTCAAAACTCGTGACCCTTGGCGTCTGGGAAGCGAGTCAGAATTACTTTGCTGAAGTGAAAAATTCGCAAGGCAATTGAAAACAATCTCTTATATAACTTAAAAAAACCATTTCTAACTCAATTTATTTATTTATATGTACAAAAAAACAAAAATCAATAAGATGACGAATAGAAGACAAGACAGAAGTATCTATGTGTGTTTTATTAAAAAAACATACAGTCAAATTGAGAATCTCCTCCTGTTTTGCAGTCTGTTGTCGGTTATTTAAACAGACACATGAGAACCAGATGGGCGGGTTCTCTAAAATGAAAGATACAGACAGGTACGTTGTAAGAAAAAGGCTTGAATTTTGGTTGCGGAGTGTCCGTTATTTTATAGTTTCGGTTTATATACATAAGGACATAGACATAATAGAAATCATACATAAACAAAACATAGACACAAAAAAAATAGTAAAAAATACAGATTAAAAATAATAATTATCTAAAACCAAAATCGGGATATAAGCTGGCGTTAACGCGGTTAAATCATTTATAAAATGGAGTGAAAATACTCTCTTAAAACATGATCTTTAGAGTACATAGTTATAAATAAGCCAACTATGGAACTACTGAGGCGAATACTGTGAAGTACATGTGCACATTGCTAGCCACGGAGACAAGTGTCGCGGCAACATGTTGCCTGTTTGCTGTCGGCTACGAATTCGCATCAGGCATCAGATGTTAGTCACCAGCCGTGGTGCACACACAGAAGCCGTCGTATTGTGCGGCTCCGGTCACTGGGCGCCGGGGGAAGCGGGGGCTGACGGGGACGAGGGGTCACACAATGGACCGCAACAGTGAATGGAGAGCGGTCACGCGCTGATGTCACTGCGAACGAGCACAATGCGCGCGCTGTGAGCGAGTGCACTCACATCGGAACTGGGTGTCACTACTTCCGACACCAATGAGCTTCGCATACATACATGTGCTAATTGTTGTTTTATCTGCAGCGCTATTGTCGTGTACCTAATGCCCAAGGCTTTCTGCTTATGAAAGAGATTTGAAGCTCCAAATTGGATTGGCGATATGTTAATGATAAATGAACGGCTAATAGCTTAAAGTGCTTCTAGGGGTATGATATCACCAACTTCGGAGTACTACTGGGAATTTCTCAGAAGAAAAAAATACTTGGCATTTCATAGGCACTCAAGGCAGATATCATTTTGCTAAGAAAAATTCTTTTCCTAGATATCAACTGACTATTTTATTTCCGAGCGAAGAAAAGTAATTTGGAATATGTGCAGAAAATTGTGCTTTCTTCATTGTCGTCGACTGGGAGAGATGACCAACGATGTGTTTTCTCCAGTACCTCGTCAGTCTATTGGATATTCCTCATATCTGATTCGCGTAGAGATACTCAAACCATTGCAGTTGCATTTTGACGACCTCCGTGGTGCAGTGGTATGCGCGGTGGATTTAGAAGACGGAGGTGCTATGTTTGATTTCCGACGGGGCAGATTGAGATTTTTCTTAATTTGTCTTGGTCTGGCTGGTGGGAGGCTTTCGACGTGGCTAGTTACCACCCTACCGACAAAGACGTATCGCCAAGCGATTTAGCGTTCGGTACGATGTCGTGTAGAAACCGAAAGGGGTGTGAATGTTAGCCCGCTTCCATCTTAGACTGCATCATCACTTCACATCAGGTGTAATAGCAGTCAAGGGCAAACTTGTAGTCGATAAAAAAAGTAACCTGCCAGCATTATATTCTTATTCTAGTGTTGCACTAGCTTGCGCCACCCGTCGTTGCGCGGCCAGTGTGTGCCCTGTGATCAACGGTCGGTGGTCTCACGCGATGGTTTACGCAACCGGTCCACTTGCGTTCCTTCCCGTCATTACAGTGATTAGCGCAGTTACACGGCACGCAGCTACCATTCTACATCTACATGTTTACGCAGATATTATTAAGTTTTGCGAAACTTTTAACGACATTAACCATTAATTAGTTAATCTATCTGTTAATAGTTAAAGAGTAAGTTTGTTCTGTTTGGTGAACTCGACAAAATGGATTTAAATTCAGATTGTTGAATTATTGCGCTGACTATGTACTGTTAGACTCTGTTTTATATTTATTTGTATTTGTATTGATGAGATCGAGGTATTGCTCGGTGACACTTCATTGCCAGTAGATTTGTATCTAATCGCAATCGAAACCATGAGATCGCCATCAGAACCCATTATGCGCAAAGTCTAATAAAATGAAAAGGACAGACCATGGTCCGTCACGACGAGAGTTTTTTGAGAAATTGTCGGGTTATGGTTTGTTAGTAAGTAGTTCATGATTCTCTGCATTATTCTTAATTGACTTTATCAAAAACTCCTTAATTGGTCCGACATGGTTATCGAATCCAAGATTTAAATATATCTTAGTATAAATATATCTTAGTTAGTTACCACAAAGCGGTAACGTAGTGTGCGTGTGTACACTGTGCAGTGCAAGTGTCACAGTGGTAGCGAAAGTGTCGGTCGCGCTCCCATTGTCGCTGCACCAACCGCGCCGGGCGAAGCGCGGGCGAGGGCGACACACTTGCAGACGCTTTGTTGTGCGCTGCCTGCGCGTCAGCCATTAGCTGTAACATCTTTTATGCGGTTGGGGACATGAAATCCTAGCTTCATTAGCGAGCTATGAAAAATATTGAATTTTTGAAATTTTCTTTTTTTGTGAAAATTATAAATAGCAACCTGCAATTGGAAGTTGGTGGTGTAAGAGTCACGCTTCCATGTAGAAGGAGAAATGTCATACTTAAATCTAATCTTGATCATAACCATGATCAAATCAATCAAAAATGTAATCTAGTGATGGGTGTTTTCGCGACTGTTGAAACTTGCGTTCCGAACAAACTACTTATTATCAATTGAATTCTCACAAGTGCTTGTAAATTTAACTTCCTTGATACTTAGTAATCACTTGGAGTAGTGGTGTAATTGCACAGACACTCGTAAGCAACAGATAACACCGCCCTTAGTCACAAGTCAAGTTCACAAACTCTTGTGAGCATTAGCAGCAACAAGCGCTCGCTACCGGCCGACATTCACACTAATGAATGACTCGTGCACTCACCACAGATATAATAATAGCGAAGTTATAAAAATGGCGTGTGTGCGTGAACTTGTGACATATCCGCCTCCGAAACCAAAGAAAAACGGTTCTGTGTTGTGTTTCTCATTATTATGAGAAATGTGTCGTTC
Source organism: Mycalesis mineus (assembly GCA_034621355.1). Lineage (NCBI taxonomy): Eukaryota > Metazoa > Arthropoda > Insecta > Lepidoptera > Nymphalidae > Mycalesis > Mycalesis mineus. The sequence continues at coordinate 212,606 of CM067902.1, forward strand.
GATAAGAAAATGTCATAAAAGGAATTGTATAGAATCCTATATCACTTGCGCAGTGTCTGTTGTACACTAATCCCTTGACACTTTAGATCCAGGGCATCTGTCGGCGAGATTAGCTTCTATAATTCGGAATGGAAAGCCAGTTCTATTGCCTAATTCTAACATTTCTACGGATTGACTCGACGCTAATGACTCGTCAGTAATGACACACATCTGACGCCTGACGCCCGACACCCGCACGCCGCGTCAGCTCGCGATAACAGATAAGATTGCGAACTCGATATGTCGACAAGTTGCCGACTGTCGCCAGTTATATCACTCTATCGGGTCAGTTTTTGAGACCGATCAGCATAAACAATGGTCAATGATTTAGCCAGTTTAACCATCGTGAAATTCTGACGCACTATAAAGCGATACATATGAAACATATTTATTGTTGTAGGTACTCGTGAAGTGATAATTAGACAAAGAGTGGCGAATATAGCCTTGTTTAATTAATATCAAAAGTCTTTGCTAACTTACATCTCTAAGGTTTTACAAATTAGTATTAATTAAGTACATTGGTTTAACAAATTAAAATTTTACAAAAAATACCGCAAGTGTTGAACTTTAAACTGAGTTTAAAAATCCCATACCTTAATCTGCAAAGTGTATATATTTCGAATTCTTAGTCAATGTCATTTAGGTAAATCTATTAAGCGTATTTAATACGTTAGTTTTTATTTCGTCTTTTCGTCATTGCATAAGAGATAATCTGAATAAACTATGTATTTTACTTTTAGAATAAGAGGGTTAATATAGGTTATAAAAAGTGATCTACCTATACCGTGGTATAGTATAAAGTGTCGAATGATATCTTTATTCATTGTAGCTATTTGGTTTAAGAGAGTTTGCTTACTTAAATCTGTAGCGTAGCATACATTGGTTTCACAAAACCAAATTTTTACAAAAAATACCGCAAGTGTTGAACTTTAAACTGAGTTCAAAAATCCCATACCTTAATTTGCAAAGAGTGTATATTTTGTATTCTTAGTCAATGTTATTTAGGTAAATCTATTAAGCGTATTTAATACGTTAGTTTTTATTTCGTCTTTTCGTCATTGCATAGGAGATAATCTGAATAAACTATGTATTTTACTTTTAGAATAAGAAGGTTAATATAGGTTATAAAAAGTGATCTACCTTAATAATTGTCCCGTGGTGCCAATTTTTAGGTTTTTTAAAACGTACAGGTTTCTCTAGCAACAAACATAGTATAAAGTGTCAGTTTCCATTCGGCCGTTCGCTCCGCGATCGGTATACAACGAGCATTTACAAGACATCTTGCCTTCATATCGACTGGTATCTCACATAGGATGCCCTACCAAAAGCGTCTAGAGTTTAAAATGATTCCCCCGCGGGTCGCGGCGGCTTCGCGAAAGAATGCCGACGTGATATCTTTATTCATTGCAGCTATTTGGTTTAAAGTTCAGACATACATCCACGAATTCATCGAGCCGTTAAATAAAACCTCAATAACTCAATAAATTAAAACAATTCAATTTTTTAATTTTATTTTCAATTGTAATTCTTATTAATAATTTTTTAGTATTTAATTTATATTTACTTTTTGTGTTATTTTTTTTACGGTTATGGTACCGAAATCGACACTGTTATGGTGATTGATATGAGCGTTATGATTGATATAAATATCAGAGGTAACCGATTTTAATAACAATGTTAAATATTTATATTGTTAGCGTTCTTTTAAATAAATAAAATCGATCTCCGTCTGCTGAACTATTATCGAACCCAGCTAGTGAGCCAGCCCAACACAGGCTGTGCGACTAATTGAAGTCGTTTAAAAAAGGTCAATTTCAATGACAAAGCAAAATTCTAAAAACAAAATTTGCACGTTCTGTTAATAGGCGATAGTATCAGGAGCGATTCGCTTGTATCAAGACACACCTAAACATGAACAATAAAATAAATAAACAAAAAATTATTCAGATATAACCACTTTTGAGTGAAATCCTAAAATCATCGAACTGTTACCGTCCCAGCGAACAATTGCTGCGAGTTTCGCGCTGTCAAAGTGTCAACAAGTTAGTGGGGCAATGGATCAAGGCGCAGGCGACTGGGCAGTGACGTCAGCGGGGTAAGGCAAAGATTATATTGATAGTTTTGACGCAGCGGTATGCACGGTGGATTTATAAACTGAGATCCTAGGTTCAGTTTACCGATGGGCCAATAGTGATTTTCTTAATTAGTCAAGGTCTGACTGGTGGGAGACTTAGCACCCTGTCGGCAAAGACGGGCCGCCAAGCGTTTTAGTTCCGGTAGGATATCATGTAGAATCCGAAAGAGGTGTGGATACTAACAACTAACCATTTTCATCTAAGATCACATCGCTGCTTATAGTCAGGTGGATTGCAGTCAAGGATTAATACTTCGGATCAAATTGTTCTAATTTAAAGTAAAATGGCATTTTGGAACAGTTTTAAACGAGTTGTTCTGCAGAGGAAACTAGGTGAGCGGTAAGTGTACAGATCAAGCTAACGTTTGCCCCTAATTACTCTTCCGCATTAACTGAGCCGCGATAGGCGAAGAGCGCACGGATGTCCCTGGTATGCGCTTTGACAACTAGAAATCTCAGATTTGAAATCGCTATTTCTTTGAGACATCTAGCTATTGAATTTTCAAATAAATGGAAACATCAAGAAATAAACTGAATCCATTATATCTTAGTAGATGATAGGCGCTGCACTCGTCTGTTGCAAAATGTAAGCGTATAATCGTAAACTTTGACAGTCTGTCGGTAGTTTAAGAAGAGTTAGAGAGAGCTTAAAATATATTACAGAGAGAATGTCTAGGAATTTTGAGAATTCGAGATTTTTTTGAGGTTTGCCTTTCTTTTACATAATATCAACCCCCAGTAAGTATTATATTTTAAAGACGACTTCTTTCATTGTGTTTATCTCCCACCAGCTCCTGGACTAGTTAACACAAGCACAAAGCGTATATCCCACAAGCAACAATGGCCAGCGATGACTCAATGTTTAGAGAACTGTGTACCAATGTGCAATACGTTACAGTTCATAATATACTTGACGTAGTGCTCAATTCAAAACAAAATCATTTCATTTTAAGCGAGCAAGTGTATTTTCAATCACTTTTGAAAAATCAAAAACGTCACCGGAAAGCAAACAGAGAACAAGAAACAGGAGCCAACATAAAACTCAATGTATCCTTTAAAAAATTTTAGTGTTGCAGTTTAATTATTACCCGACTGCGTCAGAAGGAGGGTTATGTTTTTCGAGCGTATGTATGTATGTCCATTTCTTCGGCACGCGCTACAGCCTAAACGACTGAACGGATTTTGACAGGTGAGGTGTCGTTGAATTCGTTAAAATTGTGGTAGTGACATAGGCTATATAAATTTTTAAAAATGCTGGGTGTAAATGGGGGAAAAAAGGGGGGAGGTGTGTATTTCTTTCTTTTATCTGAGCAATATGGGTATCAAATGAAAGGTCCTAATAAGACCATTTCAAAAATATAAATATCATATCATGTTTATATTGCCGTTTTAACAAAAAATGGCAAAAAGTGTACCGTATCATTTCTATACCATAAACTAAAACAAAAAAGTCTCAAATAAAATTATTATTATAAAAACAAAAACCCGACTGCATAGAAGTTATGAAGCATTGATGCAAGCGGGGACAAAATACTTTATTTTCTGCGGGGAAAGGAAGATCTACCAAAACTACGTTTGTCCCCGCCTGCAGCACCATAAAGTATTTAAAATTTTATATAGATATAGTGATCCTTGTTTTTCTCTTTTCAGTTCATAACTTCTATGCAGTCGGGTTTTTGTTTTTATAATAATAATTTTATTGTAAATGGAATCATCATCGTGAGCCTGTATCCGTCCACTGCAGCGTGATATAGGCCTTCCCGAGAGCGCGCCACCACAAACGATCCTCTGCCTTCTTCATCCAGCCACTTCCCACTACCTCATTAAGGGCCATCGGCCCATCAGCTAGAGGGCGTCTTACACTGCGCTTAGTAGTACGTGGTCTCCACTCCAGAACACGTCAGCGACCGTCTGTTCTACGACTTATATGGCCTGCCCACTGCCACTTCAACTTGCTTATCCTTTAAGCTATGTCCACTACTTTAGTTCTCTTTCGGATTTCCTCATTATAGATTTTATGTAGTTAGTATACGTAATAAACAGAAATAACTAATGTATCACTTATACAACTTTCTGCGCGTTATGAAATTAGTCAGACGGGGACACTGATTTCTTAATTTGTTAAAAAGCAATAACAAATCACAAATTAAAGATTAAGTGTCTTGATTAACGACAAGTTGTACACAGACGATGGCGGCGACAGATAAAGCACTTATTGCAGAAACTTGCGTATAATATCTACTAAGTTATAGATGAAGATCTTGCTTGCTACCAATGATTAATCTAAATGATATATTATCCAGCCGCCAAGTGATAACTTTGAAAACATAATTCCAGAGAAAACTTACTTTGACAATTCGACATCTCGGAAATTTGTTATCGTATTCGTACGTACGAATACAAGTGGGAAGGATCTAGATCAAATAACTCTTGGACAGGAACGAAATACTTAGGCCTGTGTGCATCAAGATTTCGGTTATCATAACCAACGTTTAACATAACTTTACTATAAACTTACTGTTCACGACAACCCGTACACTGGGCGGTTATCTTAATCGAGCTTACGTTCTTAACCGGCGTACGGGTTGTCGTGAACAGTAAATTTATAGTAAAGTTATGTTAAAGACTAAAAACGGAAATAAATAAAGAAAACATGACATAGACTGCCTCGTTGGTCTAGTGGTTAGCCTATCTGGCTTCGATCACGAGGTCCTGGGTTCTAATCCTGGGTCGGATCACGGAATAATTCAGAGATTTTAATTCTTCTATGAAATTCTCAGTACATTCCAAGCCTGGAGTCGGGAAGATGGTGGTGTTAAACCCCCGTGCCCCGGAGAGCACGTTAAGCCGTCGGTCCCGGTCGCTGTCATCACGATCTGATAGTGATCGTTAATAAATGAAAAATTATCACCCTAACCCCGCCAACCCGCATTGGAGCAGCGTAGTGGGTCTACGCTCCATATCCCCTCTCCTATAAGGAGGGAGGTCTGGCCCTGCAGTGGGCCGTTAATAGGCTGATAATAATGATGATGATTATGATATAAATAATAAAATATTTATGGTTGTTCAAACTGAGGGTATACGTGCTTGTAAGATTATTAGTAGTGCAATAGATGGTAATAGCAGTAAGCCAACAATAGCTGCGCGACAACAAGACAAACACAACAGCACAGAGAGACGTGTACAATTAGAAGCGTGACATTTGAACAAGTGACAACAGTGAGCCTAGCGTCTGAGCACGCTGCATAAACGCACAGTCACGATTGCCATGCGTGTATATAACCCTAAACTTCCGGATTCTTTATCGAATTATGTCTGTGATAGCAAAACTTAGGTTTAACTATAAGGTTAGGAATAATATCAACGTCTCAGTGTGCACCAAATGCTTGTCAACGTTACGATGTTACGTCACAATACAATTTAATCGCATTATTAATTTTGTACAACAATAACGTACAGCGATAGGTAAAAAATAACAGACGCCCGTCACTTTGTGTTCCGTGTATTAGATTATAACCTGTATTATTAAACGCGGCTAGATTTGTTGCGTTTGTCGGAACGTCCATCCGTCCGTCTGTGTAAACACATCTAGCTCAAAAAGTAACAGACCGATTTGGATAATTTTTATTGCATAATATCAGAAATTGTCCTAAGCAGTGCAACATCTACTTCCGGTTTCTATTCGTCAATCGAAAATCGTTGTAAAAATTACAAATATTATGAAAATCATGCTTATTCCTCGAAATTTTGTTTTTGCACTGATTTTTAAGTAGGCAAATTTTTTAATATAAAAAAATTAAAAAGTTTTAAGTGGCTTTCCCAGGCATCCAAAATATAAAAAAAATCACCTATTGCTGTGCTGGAGCCATTTTCATAATTTTTTGTGAAATTCGATATAACATGTGCCAAGAACCATTATTACCAGAAACTAACAAATTTCGATTTTTAAGTCAGTTCCAATGGCGAAAAACGCGAAATGAAAATCAATATTAAAATTTTATCACGTGGCGGCATTTGATACGGCGCTTTATTAGAGCATGATCGCTTGTTCTGATATTAAACTGTATATCCATTGTAGTTGGACTAAATTCGGATTAGTATTTTTTAAGTGGAAGAGTAATAAATTCATTTATCCGTTTGTCTTATTAAATCTATATTAATTATTAAAGTTGTACCTGCCTAATTAGTTTATTTCAAGTAGGATTAATTCACAAACATTTTTGAAATATCAAATTGGTCAGTTTCTATTGTCTCTACCACTAGTACGGACAGCACACTACCAGGAATAGTCGGCTAGAAAGCCAGCATTTATCTTTTAAAAAGTCGAGTGATTACTTATTATTTATACGCTCGCTAGAATGTCTCTTGCCAACGCAACATTAATAAGAAGTATTGTGACATAATTGGTAATTATATTTCGTTATCAATTAAAATTGAAAGGGGTCGACTTTCTAGACGGCTGAAGGTCTAGCGCTGAGGTTGAATACCTGGCCTCTAGTGATAACGATATATACCAGCGTGACATTAGTGACGTGTGCTCATAGACGCCGGGCCCTCCGTTGACGCCACATGGAAACTTGTATGCGCGGGTAACACGTGTTATGACGGTAACATTGACACCTCTTGTGTCATCAGAATCACAACGTAGGCCAATTTAACATCACGTGTAAAAATAGCCACCATGTATAATGTTTATGGTAGGATGTGACTGGACATATCGAGAGCTGTCAAGTTTATGGTGAAGTCACAGAGCGAAGGCCCGGCAGTGCCCAGTGCCCACATAGAGCTTACCTTCCAGGAAGCCGCGCTTGGCGTGCAGCCCGTTCAGCTCCGCCGCCGGCTCCGGGCCTTGGAGAAAGACCAACTTTAGCGATCTCATGCATAGCAAGCATACAGCGCGCGACAGGGAACGAGGTACTAGCTATGGTTACTTTACACACATCCTGTATAGGGCGAAGATACTTTTATAAAATCTACTTGGATATTGTGTGTTTTTGTCAATTTAGATTCGACCTGTATAACGGTTTAAAGTCTTTAAAACTGCCTGTATAAATACTGTATTTATACTGTATCATTTTAGTTTATTGTATTATAAAACAATAAAATGTTATTCATCGACATGTTTGCGGCAATTTTGCATCTGATTGAGACGTACCATCAAATTGATGTTTACCAGTAATACAATTGACCTCCAGCATAGCGCTGCTAGAGATCAATGAATCTCGCAATAAGTTAATTGTTTATTTTGTGACTAAACAAGCGACGAGTATATACAAATCGTATTTAATTAGATTTCCAAGCAGTCTGCTTTCCACAGGCTGTTCCAAAATACAAAGATGGTATTTACTTTCCCATTTCCGTGTCGCGCACTGTATTGTAAACATGCAAGACAAACTTATGTTAGATGGTGTCGACAGCATTACCTAGTTACAACTACTTAAAGTTAATTAAACGACTATGTACAATACAATTAAATAATTACTAAAAAGAGGGTATTTTCAACTTACTGAAGCTTGGACAATTCGAACGGACTATGGACTATTGGATCCATTATGCTGCTTAGTCTATTGCCCACTCGGCTTCAGTGTACGTACAGCCTATTCATTCATCATGCAACAAAGTCATGACGAGTCTAAGCGACAAAGTCACCCAGATCCGATAGAAAGTTTGTAGCGTACATTACACTCTGAAACCGGTATACGATATTCAATATTATATAATTGTAGTGTCAAACTACAATGTTCAATTGATGATTTGAATGAAAATTACTTCGACATTAAATTAATAACTGTATAGAAAACATAAAGGGCAAAAAGGGTCAGACGAGACCACAGCAGAGCCCAGCGATGTTTAAAGGTGACCTTGTATCCCCAGTGGCACAAGGTCACAGCAGCGCTCCGCTGGGCACTGGTCGCTGGTCGGTCTCGGCGCCAGTGCTTTGGGTGTAGTTTTTGCTGGCGCACGCTCTGATTGTCGCTGTGGTCGCGCGTGACCGACTGATAAGGACTTTGTTGTGGCACTTTTGGATGCGACGGCAACGCCCCTGATTTGCTACTTTGTACTGACTCATTGGGTTTTAATGTTGATTATTGGCGAGAATTCTATGATTAAGTCCTGATTCAAGCCAATACTGTATTTAAGATCATATTAACTGATTGTACCGGACATTATATATTCGAATTGTATATGTTTGTATGCAAACATTTAGTTGTAAATTGTTTTTTCTTCGGCGCTGCGATTGAGCAGAGTCCATTAAATTATTTTTGGAGTTAAGTAGGTAATGTCATAAAAAGTTTTAAATTTGCATTTACAGAAGTTCAAAGTTACTATAGAATTTATGACTTTCTCAACGACAATGATTTTTGTCATCACATTTGCTTTTTTTGCACACAAGATAAGGTAATATTGTAAAATATAAAATACAAATTGTAACAGCCCATGTTTAATCAACAGCTGAATTTCTTACCGGCTTTTTAGAAATAGGCTGAAATCTACACGACATCGTTATTTAGCATACAAAATTGCTTGGCGGTAGGTCTTTGTTAGCAGGGGTAACTAACCGCAGCTAAAGCCTTTCACCAGGCAGATATGGACCCATAAGGAAAATCTCTATCGGCCCAGCCAAGAATGGAATTCAGGACCTTCGCCTTAGAAGTGTAGCGCGCAAATTGTTATAGCGACGGTGACCGCATAATACAAAAAATACTCAACGGGAGACCAGACAACCCTCTCGCATTATTAACAAATTGTAATGTACAGTTATCACTACACAATATTCAAGAAATACTACAATGGTTTGTGATACAGGTCACATGGACCACATGTGTCACAGTTGATTGACGACGCACTATGTGATGCGTTGTTAGCTGTGCCGTGTGTATGGTGGCCAGGTGGCCAAACATGTCAGCCACACCGGACAATTGAGGAAAACGGCCGGATACTCGATGACAGTGTTAATAGACATAGATACGACAATTTTTTTTATATAATAAAAATTTTTAACAAAAAATAGAACCGACTCAAAACGCACTAAAAACTAAAAAATAATTGTGTCATTTACTTGCTTTAATTTACTTAAGCATATCTAGGAGTCGGTGCCAGCCAAGTTTCTACTTTAAGTACGTAAAGAAGTTTGTGGGTTCCACAAACGTCTTTAAGTAAAACTTGGTGGTACTACTTACATTGCTTAATAAATGTAATAAAGACACAATTATTTTTTAGTTTTTAGCTTGAGTCTGTTCTATTTTGTGAAACAATTTTTATTATATAAAAAAAATATCTATGACCGTCTTTATCGTGCCGCCGGGCGTTTCTAATGCCGTGTGGCTGGTGTTTGGCCGCCTGGCCACCTACGAGGGACAGTTAATAACAGAGCAGATGGGTTGTATATGTGACAGTGGCCATGCCATCACACCGTTTAGTATTTCTTGAATATTGTGTAATAGTTTTTGTTAAAAAAATTTATTTCTTACTTTTTAGTGATTTATCGCCACGTAACGTACTCGTACTATACTGTCATAGTATATTATACGGCACTAGTAGCCAAAAAGCTACCGATAACGGGACAAAAACTGAAATCGCTGTAAGCGTGCCTCCATATTTCAAGAGTTCCTTTATTTCCTCAGGATATCATCATCAGATCCTAACATGGTAACAATGGGACCACCTTGGAAGTATGCCCTTTCTAATAAAAAAAGAATTATCAAATACATATAAAAAAAAAAATCGTGTCGAATTGAGAACCTCCTCCTCTTTTTTTCGTCGGTTAAAAATCAAACTTTTTATTTTTACTTATAGTAAAAATTTTATATGTTATATATGTTATAAGTCTACTTACATTCTAATGAAATGTAAAAAAGTCAGCAAAAGCTGGACACTACTTATTTTGGACACGCAATTAAAATATCTATGTCCGTCTTTATCCTGCCGCCTGGCGACTCTAGCCGTGTGTATGGTGTGTAGACGCGATGCAACCTCGAGGTGACAATAAATATCAGAGCAGATGGGTTTTATTGTGCAGCGAATGCCATCACACGATATAAGTACATACTTACGCCAAAACTGCTTTTGCCTTAGCTACGGTTACTTACACGAGTTTAAACCAAATTTATATCGTGTGGTCTTTATTTAAAATTAAATAATTTGTCACTGCAGGTTTTAGTATATTAATTGTTAGTTGGTGACATGCATTAACTTAGTACATCTACAACATCAGCTAGAAACCACAAATGAGTTATTTTTAAGGAACTATTGAATTGGTTTATCCTTGAATAACTGTATCCTCAAATACCACAGTTTCTGCGATAAAATCGACTCTTAATTGGGTTTTTAAATATGTTATAAATATTACGATGCTTACTACTTATTAATAATTAAACTTCCGTCTTCATCATTATTAACTTATTAACGGCCCACTACAAGGTCAAGTCTCCCTCCTAATATGATAGGGGATATAGAGATTAGAACCACCAGTGCCGTTGCTCGAATTCAACGTTGGCGGGGTTAAATTTCCGTATTCAATAAATTCTCCAAAACCAAAATCAAAAGAAGTTGAGACGCGCACTGATCTATGGAATCCCGTAACAAACTTGAACCCGGAACCTCAGCTAACGTACGAGTATACGTACGATGAATTAATAATAAGGAGCAAGCGTACGACAGGGTTGCCCGCATCATAGACTCGTGATATCTGAGGTTAGAAGCGATACGTCTCAATCGCTGATGATATTTAATATCGTCTCAATTGAGCGAATGAATGGGCATCGCTGCACAAAGGTATGAGTGTTAACACGTAATGCACAGTACACAAGCAGCTCGTGAGCTCGACACGATAATATTTAACACGAAGGCTAAACTTTGGAATTTGACACTACTAAAGCCTCTCACTGCGAGGTCCCGGGTTCGATTCCCGGGTCCGGCAAAGTGTTATTTGTGAACTTTCCGTTAGGAAGTTCTGAATAGCAGCACGGAGTTTGATTTGTGCCCGGTGGATGGTCCCATGGGACTTAAACATAACAGGTGAAATGTGGATGTACTACACCTCTGCCACACCCTTCTGGGTAATATAGGCGTGATGTTATGTTATGTTAAAGTTAAGTGATATGTCAAAAAACGTTTAAAACTGATCATTAAACTCCTTGTTGGAGGCCAGTGATTATTCGTGTGGTTTCGGATCGCTAAGTCCTGGATTCGTTCGTTTTGCTAATATTGTGTTAGTAGTGTTGTGCTGTGCTATGTTAGATCACATATCCATCGGTCCTGGTCACTCGCCAACCAGGACAGGACAAAAAATGTAAAAAATATTTTTAAAAGAGCAACTGCTGTCTTGGCAGAATCTGTCTTCCGTACCGGTGGTGGAGTCAATGAACACTGACAGAGTTAAATTTTTAAAAATGCCTACTTGAAAATACATGGCCATTTAGCGTTAAAATTTTGACCTTTTACAAGAAAGCATAAGTAAGACTCATTCGATCAAATAGGGCCAGTGTTTAAGGATACAAAGCAGCATTTTTCGTAGTTTGAAAGCAATAGAGTGAAAGCGTTAATGAGTGAGAACAATGGCAGCGGTGAAGAGGGCATCGGGCCTGAAGGAGGTCATACGTTGGCTCGATATTGCTCCTACAAACGTTGCCGACACGGTTACTGGTAGAGGCGATTGAACCTTACGTCTGGACGCCCAGCGCGAACTGCGTACCGTATTGGGAGTAATAGTTATGTACATAATTAGCAATCGTGCTTAAAATATTTTACATATTGCGTGAAATTGGTCGATTTCGAGTAAGCTCTCATATTGGTTTATAAAATGCACTCGAGTTTTTAGAACCATTTTCATATAACTGTTTCATGATCTAGGTGCTATAATTTAACAACATTTCGTCGATGATAAATGATAAAGTAGTTTGAGATGGTAAGACGTACAGGTTTATTTCAGTGATATTGCCGACGCGACATAATATTGAACTCAAATCAGTTGGCAGCGTCTTTGCTAGCCTGATAGTAACAGTCATTTAAACTGCATGGTCTAGGCCAATACAAAATATAATAAAACCAAAAAAATAGCTGAGTTGTAAGCAAACCAAACAAATCATTTGGTTATAAAACTCAATCTGCATCTGAGAACTCATTATTTTAGTTTTAAATCATCAACATCGCGGTATCGGTACGTCTCCATTACAAAGTATTAAATATGAATCATTTCTTACTATAGGTATTAATTTTAACAAAAATATCTTGTTGCATTAGCAAAGGTATAGATACATATAGGTAAGTAGGTCATGTACGAGGTATTCTGATGACCAGTTTACACTTACTCTGACTCATCTCCCACATTCAACAACAAATTCTGCATTACTGTAAAATTCTGTTGTATTTGCTATGGAACAGGGCTTATTTTAGAAAACAGGAAAACTCGAGAAATCATAGATAATATTAATAGTAGTGTTACTGATTAGAACCGATAAAAATGGCTAAAGACGAAAGTTAGCTGTCAAATCCTAAATATTGAGCATTTTGATTTTAGAGGCACTGGGGTAAGGTTTTTTCTACTAATAATCATGTGGTCTAATGGCGTAATTTATTTATCCATAGCGTCGCAGGCGTGACTAAAATGAACGTGAAAGCGACATCCGACTGCCCCTTGCGTCTTGACAGATTAATAAATAAAATTCATATTATGATAATATTATAAAGATACTTAATGTAAACTGTACTAAGCTTAACATCATATACTAGGCACTTGTAAGTTAAACATAGCATTTAATAGTGCCTACTATGTAGTTATTCAAAGAATGCAGTAGTTGAATAGCAACAGATGAGCTCAGCGCGCTATCAGCTGATAACAGTGCTTATTCAGGTCAATCTAGTGATAAGATAGTGTCTAGTACTTGTGCCGTTTCTTAGTCTTACTGTACTTATAAACCAGGTTCAAATGTTTTTTATATTCAATTGATAAACACAAAATTCAAAGAACAGACTATTGAACAAAGTATCTGTTTTCCAGATTATTAAACAAAGTATTAAGATTATTAAACAAATATGCTGCCCAATTTCCCCCTTTAAAATGTTTGCTTGAGTTAGACTTTTGGTTACAACTGGAACTGGAAACTGTTTTTTCAACTTTATAGGTTCAGTACTTTCAGAGCTGGGCTCTGTCAGTAATTTATATGTATTTCCATTGGCAATTGTGTGACATGGAAAAAATGTTATTTTCTATTGCAAGTGAGAAGGGATATAATTTTCAACAATAATTTAATTGGTTATTTCACTTTAGAGATAAATTGACTATCCATGATCAAAATGCTTCGCTAAAATACCACATGTGTGTGCATTTGTAATTATACATTTTTATCTAGAATCTGTGAGTTTGAACAATGATGTAATACAGAACTACTGATTGTTAACGTAACATTTTCAATTATCTCTCTAAAATAATAGCTAGCGACAAAAACATTACCCTCCTTCTGACGCAGTCGGTTAAAAACATATTTAACATAGAGAAAATTCTACATATATCTAGAATCCTAGGTTCATTTTCCTACTTCAATCAACTTGGAATCTTGAATTGTATACTTGTTTCATATTATATTGTTTAGAGTGGTTTGAAGATGGAAGAAACTGGTCTATGTCTATTTAGTACTTTAAAGGCAAAGATGGTTTTTTGACACTAAAAGTAATCAAGATAAGTGTATTATTAGTATACTGTAGTTGTTAAAGGATATAATAAGTCCAACCTTGGGTCGGCAAGTGATAATTTACTCACTGCTATGTAAGGAGAGCATGTTCTCATGTTATCATTAGTTTCCTGTTTCATTTCATGAAATTATTGACTAATTGTGGAATATGTACTAAACTGTACTGTAAATAAATTTTTACTGTTATATTTTTAAATGCAAATTAACATATGCTTCTGACATAAGCATCATTGAGTGAATAGTATATATTTACATTTAACATTAAAAGATATCATGATACATTATGTAAATAATAAGTGTGTGTAGTATTAAACATTGGTACTCACCTTTGATGAGAGGCTCAGTGACAACATTGACATCTTCCTGCGGGATCATGTCCATGAGGCGCGCGATGTCTGTGGCCAGCATGTGGTCTACCACCTCGAGCAACTTGGGCTTGAGCGGGTGGAACTTTGTAAAGTCGTGATTTGCTAGAGTCTCCTGCATTTTCTTGATGTCAGGGAAATCCCCTGGGGATATCTGCTGCTCCCTTTGTATTCTGTCGTACACTTGGCCTAAATTTTTAATTAACTCCTTCTTTTTCCCGTCTTTACCGAACACGGAGGGCATCTCTTTCCTAAGCTCACTGACTATGTACGCGTGTACTTTAGCCAGCCGAGCCCTCTTTATTAAATCGTTTAATTTACGTAAAGCTGCATTCCGGGGAAGCGACTGCATGTCTCGGAACAGGTCCTGCTCCTCGTCTTCGAACAGGCGGCGGTTGACGTCGTAACGCAGCGGCTGGTCCCAGAAGGAGCCGATGTAGACGCGCGCCACCTCGGGCGTCTGCAGCACCTTGCCCAGCGACCACATGAGCGCGCCGTACACGCGCATCAGCTGCTGATGGTCGATCATGTCTGCCTTGTTCAGCACGATGCGGATCTTGTCGTCGTGGCCGCGCAGCGCCTCGATGCTGCGCCGGAACTCGTCGGAGATGTCCAGCTTGTGCGCGTCGAACAGCAGGATGATGCGGTCCACGCGCTCAGCGAACCACTCCAGCACCCCCGTGAAGTCGTACCCGCGGTCCACGCGCTGCTTCTCGCCCGACAGGATGCCCGGCGTGTCCACGATCGATATTCCGCGCAGCACCGGCGAGTTCACTGTCGAACACTGGAATCTGTTCAGGAACGCGTTGCCGAATTTGCTGAGCGGCCGGAACTGTTTCTTCGGGTCGACGACGAGGGCGTTTCCGGGGATCATGCCCTCCTTCTCGTCGAACATGACCGCGATGAACCTGTCCGTGGTAGGCTCGGGCCCGATCCGGATGCCCGGGAAGTCTCTCTCGAGCAGGTATTTGATGAAGGTCGTTTTGCCGGTCGAGTACTGCCCGACAAGCAGGATCATCGGCTTCGCGTCGAAGTCGGGCTCCTCCAATTGCGGGGAGTGGAAGTCGTGGAACTGATAGTGCAGCTCCAGCGGCAGGAGCTTCGTTCTATAAATTCTTTTGAGCCCCTCCACGACATTCTCTATGCTTTCTGTTTTTTCACCTTCCTTCTTTAGCCAGCTGAACATGGTTGTGTCTTTATTCTATTGCCGGGTTAATATCCGCACTAGTTCACTCACTGCACCACTTAGATTAAAAAAAAACAACTACGACAACTCCAATAAGACCACCGCGATCATTCTTCCTCTCATAAAAATGAATTGAAAGAATGACGTGTTTGACTTTGAAACTTGATGTAGTCGCTGTCAACTTGACACTAGAGATGAACAAAGATTACAAATATTATGTTGCCTTTGTCAAAAAACATCAAGCTGAATTTATTTTGAAGGGATCCATACACGTTCCGGTTTTCCGTCAACAGAGACAGTTCTATCTAAACTCTATGGCCTGTGTGCACCAAGATTTTGGTCAAGACGTAAGCCTGGTTAAGATAACCGCCTAGTTTACGTCCTTAAGCGGCGTACGGGTTGTCATGAACAGTAAATTTATAGTTAGCTTATGTTAACCGTTGGTTTTGATAACCGAAATCTTGGTGCACACAGACCTATGTATATCGTGGATTTACCGATTTACTAATTGTTGTCTGTGGCTTTTTCTAAATCGCAGATTGCCAATAAAGTAAATATAAACTTGAATGTGATGAAAAGCGCAAAATTTTTTACAAAATGACGATATTTCATGATGAAATAGAAATCGAAGATTTCGATTATGACGCCGATGAGGAAATGTATTATTACCCGTGCCCGTGCGGAGACATGTTTCAGATAAGTAAGGTTAGGTTACTAGTAGATGAAACTCATACTGTTGTTTTTAATTTGAATATATCATTGAATACAGTTTAAATTATAATTTTTCAGGAGGAATTGATGGCAGGTGAAGAAGTCGCTACTTGTCCTAGTTGCTCTCTCGTTGTTAAGGTTATATACGACGCTGTAAGTAACCACGATTTTTAAGTTTACTAAACAATATAAATTTCAATAAACAATTCAATTTTTCTTAGTACCGTGTATCATATCAATATGTCATAGTTCCCTTCAGCTCATTTTCATGCAGCTGTGATTTATTGCAATATGCCATCTCTATTTTACCTTTTTACTATTCAAAGGAGTATTTTTATTTGAAAACTATCTGTGCACCGCTGTTTCATGGGTATATCAAGGTATAACATGCCTATTATAGCTGCACTAGACCAAAAACCGGTTTTCTACCTAGTACAGAGGGTCTTACTATTTGTTTTTAAGACTAATTAGTTTATGAATATAGATTTGTTCATTGGATAAGAGATACTATAAATATTTTTTCTTCTATCAATTGATAGGATTATTGGTCTATAATAAATAGTTTTATCACATTGATAACCTTGTGAAGACTTTTCACTACAAAAAATGAGAAGAAATTAATTTTCAACAATAATCAAAAGAACTTAAATTTTTAGGACAAATTCAAAGCTGAAGCTGAAGAGAAACAAATTGATTCGAAAGAAAAGGAAACTGTGTGCAGCACTTAAGAGTTGAATCAGTTTGACGAGCTCAACTTGTGAATGTTGCTCCCCCCGGACAAGCACAGGGCTGCCAGTCCCGCAACTGATCACCGAAATGGCCTGTGATTTCTTGCAACACATGTGATATTACTAATAAAAAGCAATTAATCTCTGATATAATACTTTATTTTACATTTTATAAATATCATTTTACATTTTACAACACATTTTTTATTTTCCTTACAAATACAATTTTAAAGTAAAGTGATTTATACTGTTGGCCAAACAAAGTAAATGGCAGACTGCAAAAAAATATTACTATAGTCTTCATAAAACGACTGCCAACACACTTTTATATTTTTACCACCCATTAGACCTGAAATGCGCACATAGATATATACATGCAGACAAAAAGACATGCAGTCGCTCAATAGCGTGCAATCGGAAATGGTATATCTTGCCTCCATGCTGCAGTCGATTTTTAAGATGGAGGTCTTTATGTCAGATTTTGCAGCTGTTTTTTTTTTTTTTATATTAAAATGTCAGTGTGGTACTCTTAAACACTGATATTTAAAATGTAGGATTTGTTTAAATTAATAATGAAACTACAATATTTTGTGTACATAACTGTTTCATCATGATTTAAATAGCTATCGCCTAAAGCTACAATTTTAATAAACAATATATTTTCATTATTTGTTACCTATAAAAAAATATTGTGTTAGGTACAATAAATACAATTTCAAAATGGCTACCAAAGGTAAAATAGAAGCCTTCTATAATATTGATGTTAAATATTCACAAGATGAATTAGAAAAACAATACTTGTAGTATTTTAATAAATAAATGAAATGCATTCTGACTAGTTAGTGTATTCAAATGCTAATTATATTCAAGTTATGTGTAAAGAATATTGTCAACTCTTAGACCTAGAACATCCATCCAAAATGTCAGCAAAAGCTTAACCTAACAATGAACAGCACCCCAGCACACCTACCGCACTCTCTACAATCACTGCAATTCCAGAAACACCGCTAAGTAAAATAGACATAAGGGTGTAACGCCACCAACTACCACTGGCTCTGGGCAGAAGAATGAAAAGCTCAGAATTATTCCAAAAATACATATGGTAATTAAGGCTTAAATTATATTTTTTTCTGAATATAAAGCTATTTCTGAAATATGTACCATGCATGTTGTAAGTGGTGTTAGCCCTATACAACATTGAATACATTTTTACATAATATAAGGTTTATATTTTCCAAACATTAGCCAGTAATGTTTGTGATTTGATACATAACTAATGATAATGAGATGCCAACTGAAAAACTTAATTACTTATTAATAAAAATACTTTACAAAGTAAACTTATGATTATTGGATAGTTGGATTATAGGAATGAAACTCACTATACTAAAACCAAACTCGATGGAGAATGATTGTCAACAAACAAATAAATTACGGCAGAAATCACTAGTCATTTTACTCCTAATTTTTTAATTAACTTGTTAATGACGAATTCATGACAATAAATTAGATTAGTAAGCTTTAAACTAATTAATATATTTAATATCTTTTAAATAAGATTTTATGAAAAATGAAATAAATTTAAAATTATGTTTTATTTTTTTATAATGCATAAAATGTGTTGCATTTTCTACCTTCATTTTAAATTTGTTTGTTGATAAGCATTCTTCATCGAGTTTGGCTTCAGTATAGTTTGGTACCTAACTACGCGTATGTAGTTATGGTTACCATAATATTTGGTCTAAAAAATATTAGCAGTCAAATTATTTATTACAATAATAAAGACTGATAAATAAACACAGTAGGTATATAGAAAAAGATTTTGTATTAAGAAATTAATTAGTAAGTACTCCGCAAGTGCAGTCAATGCTACATGTGGTTCGGGGTTTATTAACTATGTACTTAAACCAACAATGGTGGATAGGGAAGATAACTGTATTTCATTATTTTTATTCTATTTTATTATTAAGTACTTATTAAAAATATCATCAAATCATCTTCTCTATTATGGCAAGAGATGAATATATATCACTAACATAAATTAAGCTTTTTGCACGAAAGAGGAGACAGTTTTTATTAGCTGCACTACAAGTAAGACACATGTGGGGTGTGTAAACTCCGTACCGTTTTGAATGTGTTAGCTGACTCTGAATTTTGTGTCTTATATATTGATTTTTTTCTTTTGCTTATTCCCTAACTAATAAACATACATTCATTTATAGATATAAAAAGATAAGATGCCTCAGCAAGCTATCATTTTTGACTATCTTGTCACTTATTATCAAGTGATATTGCACCGCTCATAAAATAAAATAATACTTATAATAGCTGTTAGCATTACTTGAAGCTTTTAGTTATATTAACAAAGTTTTCATTACATTAGTCTAATTCCTACAGATCATGACTAGAAGAGACAATTTCATTGAAGCTTCAATGTTATTTATATTTGGCTAACTACTAAATTCCAATATCCAAAAGTCTGTATTATGTCTGTAAATATCAGTATTTGTATTTATTATGTATATTATTATATTATATTATAAAATAGTCAATTTTTTTAAAATAAAATGTTTTTAAGCACATTAATTGTTACTTATTCCTATAATAAATGAAGTGCATCAAAATCTATTATTTATAACTACTAATTAATAAAAAAATAATCATGTTTACGCTATAATGTTAATTAGAGTTTGTCCGCTACAATGTAATACTTATATTATAATACAAGATGTCAAAAGGAATCACATAATATACACACATATACATACAATTATAATGCGGTTCTGCCCGCCACTTGCACCCACTGCTTATAATTTGTTTCAGTTAATACAAGCAGTTGCAGGGATGTACAGACACACTAGTGTGAATATTATACATACAAAACTAACTGGCCACAAATCCACAATCAGCTTAGTTAAGATAATCAGTATTAGGGTAGAGTATGTTTTGATCATTTTTCAGTGTTCTAGTTATACACAATCTGTTCACTGTTGTATGTAACCTCATTTCATTTTATAAATCAATTTCCTTTAAGCAGCTCTCCTGCACAATATTCTGTAACTTGTTTAAAATCATCTTGCCTCTTGTTATACGGGGTGTAAGAGACATGTCAAAGAAAGCTTTGTGAAGAGACTACGGTTATTATCTAGAATGGTACCTACCACTATGTCAGAAATGAGTGACTGATTTAAAAATTTCAGGGCGAGCAATGTATTACTTTTTTTTAATTATAACAATTGGATAAGCTCTCCGCAAGTTAAACCTTAACTACTACTGGTGAAATAGCTGCGCGGCGCACTTGATCTGTAAACTGTGTTGAATTCTTTAGAACAGTTGATTGAAAATCCAAATCACCAAATCCAAATTTGGGAATAGTCTCATCTCATTGCAAGTTATTGTTAAAAATTTGTTTTGTTGGTGTTTGTTCTCCCAATTGCTGGTCCAAAACCCAATTTGTTGGTTCTCAATTTGAAATGGAGTGAGTCATGTACTAAAACAATGGTTTAAAAATTTCGTCAACTCGTCCTTTACACCCAGTATATACATAATTTTAGTTCAAAAACGATTGAAAGTTCGATCATATCAAACACAGTACATTCATAGCTTACGTGGGCAACAGCGGGCTAGCGTCAGGCGGCATTGGAGGGCCTGCGTCAGACGAGGACCCCGGGGCGAAGTCCTACGCGGAGCGCGGCGGCGGCGGCGGGGGCGGGTGCTGCAGCGGCGGCGGGTGCTGCAGCGGCGGTGGATGTTGCGGCGGCGCGGGGTGCTGCGGCAGGCCGGGCACGCTGAAGTGTCGCACGGCGGCCTCCAGCGCCACGCTGTTGCCGCTGAAGTAGGCTGACACCGCGTTATGGAACAGCAGCAGCTGCTTGTTCATCACCTTCACCTGCAATGTTCACATCTCCTTAGTTGTGTCGTGACGCAAACTACGTCATACGTCATCCAGATACTTGTTGCACTTTATGTATGGATTTTTGAAATTCCTTTCTTAAATGGGTATAAAGGGATTTAAATTATATTTGGGAATTGTAAATTAGACTAATTGAGTACAAATTTTGTAGTTATTTAACAAGTTAATCTATACTAATATTATAAAGCGGAAGCGTTTGTGAGTTTGTGACGTTGTAAGGGATAATCTCTGGATTTACTGGACCAATTTTTAAAATTATTTTACTGATAGAAGGCTATGTTATTGTGGAGTTATTTGGGAATTGTAAATTAGACTAATTGAGTACAAATTTTGTAGTCATTTAACAAGTTAATCTAATGATGTCTGGACCAATTTTTAAAATTATTTCACTGATAGAAGGCTATGTTATTGTGGAGTGTCATAGGTTATAAAATTTCCAAAATTATTTACGCATCTTTACTTAAATTTGAATTATGTGATCCAAGTTGTAAAAAAAATCGCTTTAGTTGCGTGCGCAACCGTAACCGCCCGCCCCGGCCGTTGCGTGGCAATGTAAGCAGTAAGTATATTTAATTCTTTGTTTTCTCAACAACTTAGTTTTTTGGTTCAACTAAATTTACTAATTTCTTCAATCTAGGTATTTTCTACTCAATTTTTTTATTAAAATTTCTTATAAGGACCACCGTTCGATTATTTGAAGTAATCGCTTTGTTCTGATGAAAAAACGTCAAAATGCCTAAAACAAAATCTTAATTATGTAGACATACATCTCAGGCTCAGAGTCACTCAGCGGGCGATGGAAAGAGCAATGCTCGGAGTATCTCTGCGTGATCGAATCAGAAATGAGGAGATCCGCAGAAGAACCAAAATAACCGACATAGCTCAGCGAGTCGCAGAACTGAAGTGGCAATGGGCGGGGCACGTGGTTCGAACAGCTGATGGACGTTGGGGGCCGAAGGTGCTAGAATGGCGACCCCGCACCGGAAAGCGCAGTGTTGGTCGACCCCCCACCAGGTGGACTGATGACATCAAACGGGTCGCAGGGAGCCGCTGGGCTCATGCGGCTCAGGATCGTTGTGTTTGGAAGTCCCTAAAAAAGGCCTATGTCCAGCAGTGGACGTCTATTGGCTGATAATGATGATGATGATGATGACATCTCAGGCAAGAGCGACCACTGTATGCCGAATAGGAGACTTCTTTTGAGCATGCACGGCTCTTGCGTATGAAAGAGAACATAGATCGCAAGAATCTTCTAGAGAGTCTAACACTGATATGTCTCAGCGACTGGTTAACCAGAGAGAAGAATAACTTAGCATTCCATGGATTCACAGTGTGGGTGCCGGGTCCATTGCGCGACTGAATATGTAGAAAATATGTAATAGGGAATCTAGTACCGAATATTTGCAGCGGCTTGCCAGCCATTAAAGAGCTATTACCTCTGCAGGATGTGTGAGAGAGTCTAGCACTAAAACATCTCAGCGTCTGGCTAACCACATAATACCAACGTCGAACGTTCATAGCGGCTTGCCAGCAAAAGAGCGAGTACATCTACTAGACTTGCTTTCATCATTATAATTTTTATTTATCCTGAACTTTCTACCTAAAGTATTATGCGGTACAAACGGGTTAGGACAAAAATATTTTTGCACAGAGCACTGCTAGTATTATTTATATGTTGATAGGACAACATGGACACACTGGCACTGACCCGGTTCTCGTGCAGCAGCTGCAGCTTAACGGCAGAGTCGTCGCGCAGGCGCTCGTAGTGCCGCCGGTGCCGTTCAATACTGGCCAGCAGCAGCTCGGGCGGGTTGCCGCCGCTGGCCTCCAGCTCGCTGCGGTAGGCGTCGTACTCGACGCGCGCCGCCTCGTACTGGCGCACAGTGAGCAGCGTGTCCTCCATGGCGCGGCCGGTGAGCGTGGCCAGCGCGCTGTTGAAGAAGTGCAGCGCAGCCAGCAGCGTATCGGCGTGGCGCGTGAGCGAGCGCTGCGTGTCCGCATTGTGCAGGAACTGCGCCTGCAGCTCGGGCGACTTCTGTGCCAGCTCCGCGAACGCCTCGCCCAGCGCGCGCTGCGTGCCCGCCGCCGCCGCCAGCTGCGATGTCAGTGCCGAACTCAGCCGCAGCACGCCCATGTACTTGCGCTGCGTCTCGCGCAGCATCTCGATCTGCGCCTCTAGCTCTGCGAATGTATGAAACTCATCACATCACATCCACCAATTAAGTCTATTCAACATGTCTTGTAAAGAGACTAAACATACTAACTAACCTGTATCCACAGTCCGGGAGGTCTTGCCAAGTTTCTCATACAGCAGCTGCTCAGTGCACTTGTTCTAAAGAGACTAAACATAGCTAACCTGTGTCCACAGTCCGGGAGCTCTTGCCAAGTTTCTCATACAGCAGCTGCTCAGAGCACTTGTTCTAAAGAGACTAAACATAGCTAACCTGTGTCCACAGTCCGGGAGCTCTTGCCAAGTTTCTCATATAGCAGCTGCTTAGTGCACTTGTAAGTGGACACACTCCAGTTCTTGATGGATTCCAGCTTGGTGGAGCCCGCCCGCAGCAGAGTGGATGTGCCCTGTGCACCATTCTGTGACACATCTGGAGGGGCTGGACACAAATATAAATGTTAATTTTGCCTCAATCATCCCAATAATAAAAAAAACATATTAGTCATGACTTTTACTTGTACTACTCTCTAAATAAACAAATACCTTGTTAGTAGTAGATACAACAATAGTCTGACAGGTAGGGATTTATAACTAAGCTTACAGATATAATTTTAGCCCCTTACAACAAAGTTTGAAACTATCATATTGAATATACCACAAACAATTTGCCGAAATCTAAGATGCAAGTACAAGAAAACAAAAACTTTTAAATATTTTCGAAAGGAAGTACTTAGTTTAAGTTTAAAAAGCTTGTCTGTGTTTCAGGACGTTATTTGAATCCAATAATAACTTAAATCAGTAAGAGGAAGTTATGAAGTATATTTACCATATGCCGGTGGAAAAGGCATCGACCGCGAAGTCGGGAACTTCGCTTCAGTGCCCGAAGTGATCGAGTCACTGGACTCGCGCAGCGGCGGCGTATCTTTTAGCATTTCGTGGATGCTACGCTCCGATTGCCTGTATCATTCGGTCATATTTTCATTATATTAATATCCAAAAAGTTAGCTAGGTAAAATGGTTTAAATATTGTACAATAAGGCCCGAATACGAAATAAACTTTACTGAAAACTCTTTTGTTATATTTAATATGCAATTTTACGCTTAAAATAAGGAAGTGTTGAATGGAACAAACAATGAAAATTCTACTTACCACTTCGACATTTTGCCGGAAATGTTTGCTTTAGTGTTTCACTATTTAAATATTTGTGTAACTAACTAATGTAACAACAAAAATAATAATTATTGCATATTTTCGGCAAAATTAACTAAATACACTCAACACAGATATCAATGATTAATTTGAGTTTGACAATGAGTCACAGATTATACTCGGACAGTGACATTGACAATGACTAATTTTTTTATTTTTTTTTTGCTTGATTCCTTTCCGTTGAGAAAAGGCAAAGGTATAACAACGTACAGTCATGTTTTTAAGACAATGACTAATGTCAAATAACCAATTGCCATAGTGTCACTGACGTCTATAAAATTTGTCAATTAATTAATAGTATGCCAATTGCCATTCTTTATTGTCAAGTGATGTCCACTCCACCCATGCTTTTACCATTAGTAAGGGGCCATAAAAGACCTAATTCCAGGTCGTTAAATAAATTAAATAAAAACACCATTAGTAAGTACAGTACCATTAGGTTGAGTACCATTAGTAAGTATGGCAGACAAACTATGGAGTTTAGGTCTCAACAGCCTTAGGACCACTAATTATTATTATTCTATACTTAAATCGTATTTTTATTATATTTCTTTGAGATATTAGGTAAAAAACATGTCTACACTTAGCTTGCTGGTAATCTGTTGTAGGAGAAAGTTTTCGCCGGCGAAGACGCTAGGTTGTCTATACTAAAGCCAAATTTGATTGAGAATGCTTGTCAACAAACAAATTTAAAATGAAGGTAGAAAATGCAACACATTTTATGCCTAATAAATTTAAAATTATGTTTAGTTTTTCTATAAAATCTTATTTAACCTCGTGCCTACATATGTACTACTCACAGTACATAAGAAATAAAAAATTCTGCGTCTTTATTTTTAAATGAATACACAAATTTTACTTAACAGTAAAGTCTATTAGATATTTACGTACATAAAAACAATTTGAAGTGACACCTCACATTCGTCATTATATTTCAAAATAGCGTCAGAAGGTGGAGATACAGACATACGTTCATACAGGGGTAAGTCAATCCTTTTATATCTTATTAAATTCTTAATATTTTATACATTTTGAATAATTGGTAAAAATTTGATGATTTGAAACGAAGATATGCCATGTTATTTTCGCGTAAAAATAAATATAGTACGAGAAACCTTGAATCATTTTTCTATGTCCTATGCAAAGAACAAAAGTATGTAATTGAAGTTTTTATAGTTTTACTACTACTGTACTATGAGAAGTACATTGTAAGATTTTTCCAATAATTGCTATTTTTTTCAGGATTATCAGATGCTGGAATAGTCATGGTTCTGAATTGGACTTTTTCGGGGATAACTGCGACGATGATCTAGATCTTTTGCCTGCAAAACCGGCACAAATAGCGATTTATCACGATTCTGTTGCGTCCAGTAACTTCAGACGAAGATTATGTTGTGATTCCTCCACCAGCTTCTCCAAAGCTGTCCGACGGATAACAAGACGTGGACGCAGTCTTGGTCGCGGACGTGGCTCAAATCTTGGCGAAAAATGTCAGATATACCATTCTTCATCTCTATCTACCCAGTACTCTGCGATCAGAAATCTCCAAACAAATGATGGCGTGCAAGACAGATTAGGAAAAGATACCTTAGAACCAGTTCTTTGGTTTTCGGACATTTTTTAACCAATGAAAAAACGGAGGATTATTTTACTTCATACATTGAGATGTGGGTTCCATGTTATAGGCACTGTCATGAGTAGTAGAGTTTCTAAGACCTGTTTTTTCGGAAAACAAAAATTCGGAAGAAAAACTACTTCGTAAAAAAGCCAAAGGAAGTAGTGAAGTAAAGGTAGGGGAAGACGAAAAACTCGCTGTAACAATGTGGCTTGTTAACAAGCTTCTTTTGATGATGTTGACTTGTTATTGCGATGAAAACCATGATCGGTCCGAGCGATGCTCAAAGAGAAAAAGGTTTGAAAAAATAAGAAGGTCTAAAGTGATCAAAACTAACATATGGGTGGCGTCTCACTGACTGTCAGTCTGCCCATTGCGTAATCGAACAGGAAAATGGACCATTTTAATAATCTCATACCTTGTTGATCTTGCTGTGGCCAATGCTGAGCAACAATAAAGAGATGTTGAAAGTAAAAAGGTAAAGCAAAGAAGTTTATTGTGCAATCGAGGCAGTACAAGTTAGATTTGGGTACACAGCTATAGATAGACAACGAAGAGTACAGTGATGATGATACCGGAGAAGAAAAGTACGAAGAGCTTGAACCATAAGTTTTCATAAAACCAATGCCCTCTAAAGAACTTCTTGCTAATGCTGCTTTACGCTTACCCAAATATGGCCCAAATAATCGCGTTGTAGGGCAAGTGGACGTGTCATAAAAACAACAGTTTATTGTAAACAATGTGATTTTTTTCCTTTGTTTAATGCCAAATGTGAACTGTTTTTTTCTAATTTTCGTGCGGGTAATTAGTAATCTTAGTATATAACTTTAATTTCTATTTCATTTATCTCTAATTTTGATTCTTATTTATTATAGATTTGTAAATAATGTAGCATTATTAGTCAATTTACCTTTAATTATTGAGAAAATGATTAATTTGATAGTTCTGTATGAGAAAATGTTATAATGTTGTTATATTTATGTTTATTCTAAAAAAAAACACATTGCAAAAGATAGCGTCTCTTCTTAGCTTATAATCCTATTTTAATAACAATTTATATTCCAAAAAATTTCTATGTCCTATATGTAGGACATAGTAATATCGTCACTTTGTCCTTTGTAAAGGACATAGTGAAAATCCATTTTCCAAGAGTTGGGAATTTTTTCACTATTTTTCCGACACATAACGACGGGTTAGGAATACAATACTAAAGTTTCAGCAATATACTTAACAAAAAGTGCCTCTGGTAGGCAGGAGGTTAAAAGATATTGAATATATTAATTAGTTTTAAGCTTACTAATCTAATTTATTGTCATGAATTCGTCATTAACAAGTTAACTAAAAAAATTAGTTGGAAAATGACTAGTGAATTTTACCTTCATTTTTAATTTGATTGTTGACAAGCATTCTCAATCGAGTTTGGCTTTAGATTAGTCTAGGCTAGTTTATGTAAGTGTGTCTTGGGAGACGTTGTCCGTTGTTATGTCGTAAAGAACATTTTTTAGGCGTCTGCGTGTATACTCGACGTCAAATTCGGCTGTGTAAAAGCACGTTTCAATCACTAGTTGATATCCCAATCAAGGGTGGTGGCTCTCGAACAATAATTAATTTTTTGAAAGCTTTTTCATATAATGTACAATGGTGGGTAGATCCAGATTTCTTGCGAACATAAAAAGACTTAATGTGACCAACGATTTTACCTGGTTCCCGTAAGAGTATCAAGAAGTGCATTCGAATGAAAATACATCGCGAAATGAATTATTATATTCAAAATTCAATTCCATTCAAAGTCAAAATTGTAGATCTCTATAATACTTATGATCTATAATTTTGACTTTGAATCTCGTGATGAGATTAAAGGTCAGACTGCTATTTCACTTTAATAGGTACCTACTCGTATAGATGATGGTCAGGCTTTTACAAGGTTAATAACTGTTAGGATAGATTTTAATGAGATTGGAAAAAATGACCGAATTTAAAGTTAAGCTATTTGTCAAAAAAAATAAAAAAAAACTTCTAGTTATGGCACCAAAATTGCAAATCGTTTATTTCGTACGACATCTCACAAAATATCGGTTCAAATATACTTTTATAAAGTTACTTACACGTAGGTTTTAAAGCTAATTGCATAACAATTATATTATATTTTGGATAAAATATTTAATTGGTGGTAATATTTTTTGGGTAATAGATAAATTATAATTCATACATATAATTTCATATAGCTAGGGATACTTAATATTACTTACGATTATAACAGAAAACAATGTATTTTAAGTACTTGCTGTACATAATCTATTACATAAATATAAGATTATTAATTACATTCGTTGTTTAAGACTAGTGGTTTCACTTTTACGGCTTAATACTATTTTACGACTTATTACGTTATGTGTGGGTGTTTTAAATAATTATGTGCATAATCTAAAAGTTTATTGTAATTCAGATCTATTTTTAATCTTACATATAATAAAACAAACTGTCCCTCCACGTCTGTCTGTCCGCGACAAACTCAGATTCCTAAATGGACTGTCACGCGGTTTTCACCAATACTCATATAGAGCCGGTCAAAGCAAAGATTTAGTATATAATGTGTCAAAGTATTATGTAAACATGATGACAATGTAACCATCTTGGAAGTGTGCCCTTTCTAATAAAAAAAGAATTATCAAAATCGGACAACTCTGTAAAAAGTTATGCGTGGTCATACGTAAAAAAATATACGTGTCGAATTGAGAACCTCCTTCGTTTTCGTCGTTTAAAAAAGTCCGCCATGGCATAAATCTATCATTTGAGAATAGCTTGTTATACTAATTTTCTTGAAAAAGGGTTACATTTTACATTTTTTCATTTTTGATGTGTGTGGAAGGTTGGTATATACTTCGAAGCGAAGCGAGCTAAGTTGCGGGCGTCTGTTAGTTGATAATAAACAATTTGTTCTCTACTTTCGGTCATAGAAATTATATTTGGAGACTAGGGTAATTGTAGGTACTCTGCCAACTCTATGGTTGACTATATTACTCTACTCTATGACTCTATGGTAAAATGAGTTTCCAGTTTTTTTACTCTTTTCTACCCTTTTTTCCCGCGCGTAAAAATTTTTATTTCATCTGTTGGGATTTACGGAGCACCTCAATACCAACTTCTTCCACTTGATTACATCCAAAAGCGGGCAGTTCGATTTGTTGACAATTCCAAACTCACAAACCAGTTGGAGACATTAGAACACCGTAGGGACGTCAGCTCTCTATGTGTGTGTTTTATCGTCTTTATAATGGCGAGTGCTCTGAGGAGTTGTTCGAACTTAGTTTGTCCGCTTTAATAGCGATAAAAAAAAATCTATGCACACGAGCACTGAGACTGTTAATATTATTATTATATTTCAATAAAAATCTCATAAAAGCTATAAATTAGAGAGCAACATTACAATAGGGATTAAGCTACCCTATATCGATAAAAACTGCAATATTTTTATCTACAAGAGGAAACTTATAGATAAAAATTGTTTTTAATTTATATAAACGATAGTTATATAATAATTGCAACGCTTAGTAAAACTTATAGTTAAAGTAATTTTAATTTGTACAAGATCAATATGTAACTTTGTCGAATTGTTCGTATACAATACTTCTGGAAAATTTAATAAAAAAACATTGTACTTACAAGTATAATCATTTTTGATCAGTGAGGTGGTAATATACGAGTCATTATCATTTCATTATTGCAGGACCTAGAAACAGGACTCCCTTCTTTAAGGAGAGGGGTTATGGAGCGTACATCCACGACGCTGCTCCATTGCGAGTTGGCGGGCTTAGTGTGATAATGTCTTCCTAACCTCAGAATTGTGATTTAAATTACTAGACATCAGAAGGTAGATTTGTGTTGAAAACAGTTATAATAGAGTTAATAACACCTCACTGCCTTGAGTTATCTATATCTTAGACTAGAACGTTTCCACAAAATGCCTTACCTACTAATATTTTACAAAAAATATACCTTACTTATTTTATCTACTGTAAGCTCTGTGCTTGTGACTAATTTAATAAAACTGCAAATCTAAGATAATCGTGATCACTGAACTTAATGCTGGGAGCAGTCTATGAACCGCCGCGCACCGGCATATTATCCTTATATCAGCTAATTACTCAATATCTACTGACAATGTTAAGTAACATTATGCGAACTGATAGTTTTTGATTTGAGAACACAGCAATGCTGCTTGCTAGAAATAAGCAAGGAGATTTTTCGGCGTACGAGCTCTGTTTAAATCATACTAATGTTATGAAGACGAAAGTTTGTATGTATGAGTGGATGTTTGTTACTCTTTCATTCAAAATATACTGATTTTGAAGAAACTTCACAGTAATATAGCTTACATATCAGAATAACACATGGACCACATTTTATCCCAAAATTTCCACACAAACGAGAACTATGCGAGTGAAATCGCGAGCGTTTCTAATAGATAATAAGCTTTTCTACTACAAAGTGCGAGGGTAGTTAAAATATTATATTGATGTCTTTATACTTCGTTCTTTAATGAAATGAAATGTGCAAGGAAAATAATAATTTCAAAACCTGCTTTACAAGAGATTATGTATGATAAAACTTCATCCGAGGATTTACTCGTATTCAGACGTAGATTTAATTTTGCTGCAGAAATAAAGTATGTTGTTATTTAAGGATTATGTTTTTAGATAAGGATTATGTTGAAGAATCCTTTTCAGCGGAGAAACTTACTTAATTGTCGAAAACAAAGTCATCATTACAAATATAATTTAAATATGTCACAAGATTTTTCCATTTTGAATTTTGAAAGGGGGAAAATATGAAAGCCTTGACATCCTTTATTATTCTACTTGTAGAAGACTAGACTAGCAACTTAAATGTTGTTTTAATGACTTAACACCTACGTAACGAAATCTCAAGTGTGTTTTCCCCATTAAACCAGCAAGCGTTTGCTTTGAATAACTCCAATGATCTAATAAACAATCGATAAAAGTAGCGGTGCAAGAGACTGTTCTAGATCTCACAAACTTGGTAGCAAAATATTTCTACATATCCGGTTATATTCCATTAGTATATCAACAAATGTAACGATAATATAGACTTAGGAATTTTTATACTAATTACCAAGGCAACAGAAGTCCTGCAGATGCGTAAACTTGTTGCTTTGGTAGTAACGTATGATACAATACCTGCCAAATATATTCAAGAAAATCTTTATTGTAACTATAACTTTATTGTTATAATGAAAGTTACATTACATTGCGTCTTACGAATTGTAACGTCCAGAGTGTTGCATTGTATAAAGAGAAATGTATATCTAACTATGCGTAGTGTTTCCACTTCCATTTGAGTAACTGGTTCACTTGAGAGCCCAGACAGGGGTCTCTATACATTCTAGTAGAACATGCCATACCTATTTTTTTTTTAAAAAGGGATTTCTTCAAATATAACTTATACTCTTTTATACCGACCAATAAGTCGTGAAGACTATGTTAGAAATGAGTATGACAATAATCCATCCGACAGGCATCGAACCCAAGACATCTCTTTACATCCGACCCTGTGACAATCTTTAAGCTGTTAACACCTAAAGTCTGTCTTGTTTTCGAGACTTCTATCGAGACAGGTATGGATACATGTTGCTTGTGCTTTGGTGTAGCGCGTGGATCGCGTCGTGCTGCGCGCGTCGCGTCGCGTGTCGTGCGTCAGTCGTCCATGCGGAGGGCGCAAACGGGGGCGCGCAGCGGTCGCATCTCTGCGCCGGAGCTGTCGCTGAGCACCACGGTCTCTTGCGGACAGCACGACGTCTTCATCGACTCCGTTGACGTTTTGTGATTCTGGGGAAACGAATTAATTTTAAACCAACTGAAGAGTTTGTTGCTGGCTCTTCTCAGTAGAGTTCAGACTCTACTCGTTGACTCTACTCGTATCACCAGTTCTGAACTCAGGTTCTAAAGTATTTCATTTGAAGTTCCAAGAGCCTACAGTAAACACGATCAGAAATTAAAGTATTTCGAACTGTTTCAGAACTTGCGCTTTTTACTAAGCGAATTTTTTACTAAATTTTTCGAGCTTGTACTTAAACCTCACCGTTTAGTACGATTGAATCAGATTTAATTGAACGAAAAGCAAGTACCTGTCTGTACAGTAAAGCGCTTGGCTTTAGGGTCGTTAGGTAAGTATTTAAATTGCAAATGTGTCCATTGTGATCGACGGCGATTAAGCGACATCGCCAAACAGCGCACAATGTGTCTTTGTTCGTATTCATAGCGGCTCATAGCTCGTTGTGCTCGATTTATTGCTTCCACCGCCAATGGGCAGCCAACGGCATATTGATGGCAACGATCAAGCTTCCGATTCGAAGCTGGCGCCAGGTTCACCTGGCTCTACCGTAATCATGTCATTATCATCAAATCATGAGGATAATGTTTTGAGGGTATGTTCAATAGATGATCTTCATAATTAAACTTGAATTTATTGTAGATAGGAAGATGGTCAAAATTCTAGACTGGTTAGATTCCGATCAACCCCAGAAGCAGTTGACCTTTAAGTTGAAGACAATCGTCACATTAAAAAAGCAAATCGTGGATAAAATACTAGAATATATAAGGTGATAGTCCCCACAACGTTGTAAGAGACGTCAGACCACAAATACAGTATGACAATCTCTATATTGAACCGTGTTTCAAATAGAGACCCTAATCGAATAGAAAAACAAAAGCAAATCTGAAACACAAGACTTTCATCAAAAAAGTTTATTCATTGCAAAAGTTTATGAATCCGCGGAACATGTTGTGAGCAAACAACAAATTGATTTGATGTGGGTTTGATCAAATCAATTTGTTCGCAATCTGAATATTTCTAAGGGAAGAATGCAACGTTAGCGAAAAGAAGGACTAAGATTTGGCGCCGGCAACCGTAAACTAGCACCGATGGAGACACCAATTCCTAAACTAATTGCGCGTACTTGATGCAAATAATAATCAAGAGTGGCAGATATATGAACAAATGTCTTGTCTTGTCTTTGATCTTGTCTGTCTTGAGAGTCTAACGGAGGTAGTTTACGTCTATGTAAGGCGGATAAGTCAGTGATGAACATTATCTCCCGGATCTCGCTTATCGCTTGGTGCAGCACTGACGTCACAAGTCACTCACCCGCTTGAAGCAATGCGCGATGGAGTGGCACAGCGTGGCGACGGACGCCTGCCGCTTCTGGCGCATCAGCACGTACAGTACGGGGTCCAGCACGTAGTTGAGCAGCATCAGCGCGTCCGAGATCAGCGCCAGGTATATCATCCACCGGGTCTCCTTCTCCTTCGCCAGATACAGCACTGACGTCACCTGCACAAAATTAATATGACCTAGAGCTTTCTCTGTAACACAATCTATTTCTCTCGTGAAAGCCTCGTCAGTTTTGCAACTGTAGGTTCTCGCTGAAGACTGACTCCGTCACATCCGAAGATTCCAGCAGTGCCAGCTGCCACTAGCTTATCATCCGCATCCTGCGAACCCGTGATTAACCGAACTGTCGAGAGGTTTCACCCTTGCTAATCTAGACCGCCCTTTTAAACATCTCATATATTCGCATCATAATAATTGAATAATTGTACCTAACCGGTTTAAATTAATTGTAAAGTGTTGTGTGTTCCATTATTATTTTATTCACTAAATTTTTTGGCAGGGAACCCGTGTGTGTGATAATTCCGAAGCAACTCCTATTGATAATCTAGAACAACAGAAAGAGCAGAGATTCCGGACGACAGAAGATTAGACTAATTACCGATAAAAACCGAAAAAAATTAAGTGTAATTTTGTAGAAAATGCGTAGGAATAGCAGTGGTGTAGGTAAGTAAGTAGATGAGATAATTAATAGCGAATAAGTTTTTATTGATAAGATGCCCACCGAGCGCTGTTCGAGGAATTGCTCAATTAAGTGAGTGGGCTGATAGGCGGTCAGACGACATGCTGTCAGCTGTAATGAATTGCGTGCTTTCATTCAACTAGAATTAGATCTACCTACCCAGTCATGTATGTATTTATTAGATTAGGCAGTTAGTGTCATAAGAAAGCCGTGTTTGCAAGTTCCTAAAAGGCCTTATGTCTGGTAGTGGAGTCCATCGGCTGACTTGGCCAAGTACGAATACAATTCATGATATTGATGGTAATTAGCAACTCCATTATGACAGAATTCGTTTAGAAAACTGGTGTAATGCCGAAGATGCGTCCCTAATTTTGTCGCTAAGTGGTATAAATTAAGTTGTTTACTAAGAAATCATCAGTCGATTCTTAAAAAAAACATCAGTATTGAAGTCGATGTACATCGGTTGCAAAGTCAAGACAGAAATCAAAATTCTCCAATGATATTTTGTCGTATTGGACTGACAGTCGAACTGAAGGTAGGATGATAGACGAGATGTTGCAAGCAATGGGTTGTTTTGACTTGAGCCGAGTGATAACCCACAGTTTAGTCCTTTACTCACTGGAGTAGTCAAGCGAGCTAGTAGTAGCGCTACTACGGTCAGAGAGTGCAGAGTGACCGCTACAGATCGATCGTCCTCGAGCTAATAGCGCAACCCGCGGCGCGAGTAAACAGGGGAGCAATGGGTTCACTTGAGCTCTGTTATGACAACCGGAAAATTAACTCCATTGTTTATCTAAGCCGATTCGTTTCCCTTGCTTTACAAATATTGTTTTATACATGAGTATTGTCTACAAAAGATCATGTCCAAATCCAAACAATAATTGAGTTTTAGTTTTCATAAACATTTAGAAAGTCGTTCTAACGTCGGCGTAACTACGCTTATGTCAATGCATGTATAAAGAATGCCTCCTCAGCTTGTGGAGACAATTACTCCAGCGAGTGCGGAACCTCCCAAGATCACTCGGATGTGATCCTGTCCCTTGATACTATTTATGTAGAACCAGTCCATATACGAGACTGTCAATCACACAACAATGAGCCTAGGCCGGAATTAATGCGGCTGCCATTTATCGAAACAATACGCATTTTGGCCGGCGGCGTCGCGCGCATAGCAAGCAGGCCTCGACACAATCGTCGTTGTTATCGTTCATTAGACGATAAACACACGGAACTGAATTGCGTTCACGCACGCTCCCTGTGTCGCTGCGCTTTATGTTTTTCTTTATTTTTTATTTTCTTGTGTGCAGACAATAGGTACTGAATATATAATGCCTTATAATTCATAAACTTTTTTTTTAATTTTATTTAAAAAATTAATTATATTATAAGGGCACAACTTTTTGTATGTTTGTGTATATTTCCTACTTTTTCACGTCGTTACTATTGACTCGATTTGACTGAATGGAAGGGAGATAGATTGTATATACCTTGGGAACTATGTAGATGCAACCGCGGGCGTACTCTAGTGATACCTAATTAAAAATTACTATTGACAAGATCGATTCGATGGTACAATTTTTATAAACTGTTACGTCCTGTTTACTATTAGGTTTCATCGGAATCAATAAAACACTTAGAATCGCATTCTTGAAGTTCAATAAAATGTTTATTGTTAGATACTCGATGTTACGCGGGCCGCGGCGGGCGCGTCATAAAGACGGCAACGTCCGAACATTCGCTGATTGAAACACAAAAATAGCCGCGATACTACGACCGCACTGACTGGAATATTGATGCTGATGTGGCTCAGGCATCAGTGATTTACTGCCACGAGCCGGCTCCGAGCCGCTGTCATCCGATTCAATCGTTTGAGAATCCATACATTCTAAATTGACTTTGCCAAACGGATGTAATTTAGATTTTTTTGACATTTTAGCATTGCCATTGCATTGTTATAAATTTTTGAGAATTGGTTTTGTGGGGAGGTAAACGGAAACACCTAATCCAGCCCAAATGTCACCTTTATGCGCACATACACAACTCGAAGAGGCTTTATAAGCTAATGGTCCAGGAGGCAAAAGGAAAGACTCTGTATTACTTGCCTACGAAACATGTATACAATATTCGTCACGGCGGTCACGAGTCTATCTTGAGGTGCCGGATGAAGACTCTCCATTACAAAACAGTCGTCTACGCACTCAACTACACCGCGTATAACAATCGCTTGTATGCAGAGAGAAGGACGAAGACAAATGATCGCTATCGAACTTTGGTAGTGATTGCCGTCAAATGAGATAAGACAGTACTTATTTGTCAACGAATATTAAAAAAAATAAAAAGCTCACCATCTGCGGCAGCCAGCAGAACATGAAGAGCACGGAGAGCGTGGCCATGAGCCGGCTGAAGGCCACCTCCTCAGCCGTGGCGGCGTTGTGGTGCGCCGTGGAGCGCTGCCGGCAGCTGCTGCGCGACACGCGGCGCACGGCGGGCGGCCCGCTGGCGCGCGGGGCGCTGATGGCGTACAGCGCGCGGATCACGGCCAGGTTGCAGTACACCAGCACTGCGCACAGCAGGGTACCTGCGCACCAATCAACCGCACTCAGTATAGCGGGTAGGGTGACCCGGGAACAGGCCCATACAGCCATAGAAGGCGTGTGTAAGAGCCATGGGAGGCGATAGGCAGTAAAGTAAACGACACATGCATCAGCCAATGGAAATATAGTTGTCACGCTTAGTAGATTCCCAAGGGGGCTTCATTGGTCTAATGGGTTTTGGAGCAGCGGTAGTGGTTCTGTGATCAGCTGTTAAAATTACACAATTGATGATTAAGTATACAGACGGAACCTCGCCAATGTGGCTGTACGCAATGCCGTCATATATGACATCAAATGTTAAATGAATGTGAGATTATGACACGTAAAGACAAACTTTGTGCATCTTATCGCGAAAGCTCTACGTCTATGTTTGACATTGGAACACCACAACGCATCAAAGTACTTTAGAAAATGTTTAATTATAATGTAAAGAATGTAAGCAGCATGCAGTGGTCCCCTGGCGACTGGCGTGCCAACATCCGTGCAAACTCTCCGCCGCTTCCGCCAAAGCTCACGATCTCATCCGACCGCATTAGCTGCACAAGTACAACACGTGACGTCACATCCGCGCGTGTTTGTTGCACTCGCAGCGTTACGCGCACCGCGCACTACAATGTCATGGCGGTCATTAAAATGTAGTTACATGTTGAGAATTAAAACTGATTTTCGGATATTCGGTTTAAATCCTGCTTCGCTATTTGAGTAATTGTGAGAAACAGAGTATTTTGGTTGTTATTATTGTTGTTAAAATACTCTGTTTCTCACAATTGAGAGCCATATCGTAGCTTTCAAAGTCCCATAATAATTATATCTGGGTCATTTACCTAGTTTTTCATCAAGGGCCGGTACAACTGATTTATTTATGTTTTTTGTGTACAGGAAATTATAGAAAAACCACTACAATAAATATATTTTATATACAATGTAGTATACCACAGGCGGCCTTATTGCTAAGTAGCAATTTCTTCCAGGCAACCTTAGATATAGCAAATGATGACTATAACCAAATGCGGAAACGGTCTCTGAAAAATAGAAAAAAAAACGCAATGACATAAAAATATATCATACCGAACATGACATAGAAGATGGCATAACCGAAGTCGACGCCATGCTTTGCCTCGCGGTAGCGCTTGCACTTGTGGTGCTCGGCGTCGTAGTAGAGCCCCAGGCCCAGCATGGGCGCGCACGTGAGCGCCGCCGCCCACAGCCACGACACCAGCAGCGCCGTGCGAATCATGTAGTACGTCACTTGCTGCGTAACACAGAACACGTCAATGCACAATGGCAGGAGAGAGAGTAATTTCAGTAACAGTACCTAGTAGTTTTATTTACAGAGATTGTCTAGGAAATTGCTACCACTTGTTACCAAAGGGTATCTGATTCATCAAGCTTAGTATCTTCGCCTGCCTACATTGTCATAAACAAACACCATACTTATCGTTGACATTCTATTATAATTATTCTGGTCACCTTTCATCTTAAAAGCGCAAATGTTATTGAGTTTGATCTAAACAAGTATATCAATAATCCCGATAATAAACTACGCGCACAACTCCGCGGTTATTTATTTATCGCAGAAATATGTAAGGGATAATAATAAGGGATAATTGAAGACCGTCGCAGTAGATACCAGGCCGGTCTAGCTGCATGCTCTGCTGTGATTGATGTGATAATTGTACGTATCGACGGGATAAATAAACATCGCTTATACTCGTATATGTTAGGTAATCATTTGAAGTTAGCCGCGGGCTAGCCTGTTGCAGCTTGCCATTGGGTTGGAGTTTTATTTATATTTAGTAGCTTGAATGTTTTTAATTTGTTCTAAAAATTGTAAGGAATTCATTTAGTCCCACTTCACATTACAGTTCTGTATTAGAGTATTAGGAGTAAAATATGTTCATAGCTTGCCTGAATTTCCTAACCAAAATGTCTAGCAGCTGTGGGACAATTAGTTGTTCGCCTTGGTCAAGCATAACATATTTACGTTTACCTATCTTTAGTTTTGACAGAAAAATTTTCTACCGATCGAAATGAGTGTACCTAAAATGGTCTATTTGTACCACAGCTATAGAAGATGATTTAGACCTTCACTCTGAGAAGATTTTTAGTTAAGCTGTCTGTGTTGTTAAGAAATGTTTTTAAATTTTTGTAAAATACATGATATGTGGGTATTTGACGACCTCCGTGGCGCAGCGGTATGCGCCGTGGATTTATAAGACCCTCCGTCCTGGGTTAGATTCCCGGCGGTGCAGATTGAGATTTTTCTTAATTTGTCTTGGTCTGGCTGGTGGGAGGCTTTCGCCGTAGCTAGTTACCACCTTACCGACAAAGACGTATCGCCAAGCAATTCAGTGTTCCGGTACGATGTCGTGTAGAAACCGAAAGAGGTGTTGATTTTCGTCCTACTCCTAACAAGTTAGCCCGCTTCCATCTTAGACTGCATCATCACTTAACATCAGGTGTGATAGCAGTCAAGAGCCAACTTGGAGTCGATAAAAAAAAATGTGGATATAATAGCTAGTTATAATGCAAAATTGACGAATTAACCCTAATAAGACGAATTACTTTACCTAACTGAAACCCTGCAAGTGAAGAACCCCAATAACAAAACACAAAAAAGCGCGGTTGCGAGCCTCGGTATCGGTTTCAACATGAACTTGCAGGTGCAAGTACGGGCACTGGACACTTAACACTTATTACATAACAAAAGTCTCAGGCGAAGGGCACAGGACTTCGTATTTAGAGCTGCGTACGTAGAGTTGCATGGAGACCTATCTACTGGGTGCATTTACCACTTTTTTCGCCGGGTAGGTGCAAAAAAAGTCACACGCGTTTTTAATTCTCTTTATTCTCAAATTGCAGTTTTAAATGTTTTTATGTGTTATATATAATAAAATGTGTTATTAATAGTTAATCTACATACCAGCAAGTAATCCTACATAATTTCCTTTTGGTTTTCACAATATCTATTAACTATTCACAGTTTCACTTAACCTTACCACTAAACAAACAATATGACTGACTTAAAATCCATCGAACAGTCAATTTCTGCTTTAACTGAACATTTTAATGAAAAGATGGCAGAGTTCCAACGGGCTATCCAAACATCTACTCCAGCATCAAGTCCAACCTCAAATATAAATGCTCAGTTTGGTGCGTTCAGAGTGTTCGTCATGGCTTCTCTTGAGAGCCTGCAGCTGCAGGTGCAGGTGCTCTCTCGGCAGTGTGATGTCATGGAGACGAGGAGCCGGAGAAAGATGCTGCTGCTCCATGGTATCCGTGAGGTGCAGAAGGAAAATTTGCAATCCGCGGTGATAAAGGCTATACAGGATCATCTTGACCTTCCTGAACTTACGGAAACGAAAATCAATTACTGCAGGCGCTTGGGTCAACAAGGGGGCGGCAAACCGCGGCCAATTTTGGTTAAGTTTCACGATTTATCATTACGAAATGAGATCTGGTTCATGAAGACAGGGCTTAAAGGCACTGGTATCACTCTGTCTGAGTTTTTAACGAAAGAGCGGCATGATGCTTTTCAAGCAGCCAGGCAGAAGTTCGGCATTTCACGATGTTGGACAACGGACGGGACGATTACTGTGCTTGGTCCAGATGGCAAACGTCACAAAGTTTTCACAGTAGCCGAGGTCAAAGCCATTGGTTCTAAGCCGGATGAAATCTCTTTGCCCAGTACTTCAGCTCCTGCAACTGTAACACAGCCGAGTGGTGGACCTTCAAATGCTACTATGGCCGTGCCAAAAGCTGTAAGATCGCAGGGCGATAAAGCGAAGAGGTCTGCCAGAAGGTAATCGCTTTGTTGGGTAGTAAATTCATTGTAAAACCATATCACTTCAATATGAATATATGATTTGTTATCCACTTGGTGGTTAGTGTATATTTGCAGTAATTTGAAACCCAGTGCAGTAGTAGTCAAAATTCTGTTAGCCTTTCTATTATTTAAAAATATATTTTCATTTTTTTTTAATTTGGATAAGTAATTGTTGTGATACTTTATCAAATTGTTGGTTATCAGTCAATTTTCATGTTTTCTTTCTTATTTCCCCCAATAATAATGCAAGATTGTCAAAATCAATTGTAAACAACAGTCTTGTTTGTCAATGTCTAGTACCCACAGATTACTTATACCTACTATAAGTTCCGTCTATGATGTCTATACATTATTTCTCCAACCTCAGAGAAATAATAATGTTAATGCGAGTTTATGATTTAATTATGTCTCATTTTATTTTTATATGTAACAGCTGCATTTTTTGGGTTAAAATTATCTGTTTGTATGTTAGTGGTTAGCTTAATGAATTTAATTTAAAATTTCTCATATTTATATGAAATTTATACCTTTTTCACTAGTGTTTGGTAATATTATATTTTATTTTGTGAAATAAAAATATAATTTCTTCTAAAACCTGTTGGTACGTAGGTTGGTATAAATAGCATTAAACTTTTAATATATAAGTTTTTATTATAGTAAGTTAATTTTTGTCTTAAAATAGTATCATTGTAATTGTGACTCTTGCCATTGAGTGTAGGAGTTTTTGGCTAGTTATTTTGCTTTGTTTGAATATACATATTGATACATATTTTTTATACTTATTGTTTTATATTCTACTTTATCTATTTCCTTGTTGTTATTTATAATCAAAGCGATTTCCTGCAGACACTGTTAGTGAAGTAGAAAAGTATTTCGAAGGAAAACTCTTGTAACTAAAGCTTTATTTTTTATCTTATTTTATATTTATAATATTATATATTGTATATATATATATATTGTGGTTATATGTATATTATATTATAATATAGTAGTAGTATGATTTCTTCTAACAACGATCAGAATGAAAATTACTCAGGAATTGAAGATGTTTTTGTTACGGACTCATCGGAGTCAGATGGCAGCTTCCACAGCGCAGCTATACCGCTTAACTCCGTTCTCAATGACACTTTTTCATCTTTTCATAAAAATTTTAACGTAGTACATATAAATGCGCAGAGTATTCCCTCGCATTACTCAGATTTACTAACTACATTTGAAAGTACGGACACTCATGCAATATTAGTGTCAGAGTCATTTCTTAAGCCCTGTCTACCGTCTACTTCCTTTAGTTTACCTGGCTATCACCTAATAAGAAACGACCGCACGGGTAAGGGTGGGGGCGGTGTGTGTATTTATCTTCGTAGTCACATTCCATTTCGCATTCTAGACAAATCCCCTTCAATATACACAGAATCATCTGAACATCTATTTATTGAAGCTCAGTTTGGTTCAAAAAAGCTTCTTCTAGGCGTTTTTTACTGTCCTTCACTGCACATTAATTATTTTGACAATTTTGAAAATTTGGTTGAACTACATTCGTCAGCTGTCGATCACACTATTATTATGGGTGACTTTAATACTTGCCTCATAAAAAATGATCATCGTTCGAGACGCTTAAAGTCTATAGTTAATAATTGTAATCTTACTTTACTCCCAACTCAAGCTACCCATTTCTTCCCTAACTGTACACCTTCCCAATTAGACCTTATGATAGTTTCCTCTACTAACCTTGTTGACAGTCATGGACAACTTCCAGCGGAGGCCTTTTCTTACCACGATTTAATCTATCTAAGCTTTAAGATTCGTCCACCCAAGGCTAAGCCAAGTATAGTTATGCGCCGTAGTTTTCGAAATTTTGATAATGAAAAATTTATGGAGGATCTCAATAACATCGATTGGGATTCTATTCTTGAAGCTTCAACGGTAGATGATAAATTGAATATTTTTAATTCGCAATTGACCGAACTTTTTGACGTACACGCTCCATTACGACCAATTAAAATTAAGCATCTACCAGCACCATGGCTGACAAATGATATAAAAATATTAATGTCTAGGCGGAATGCAGCTAAAAGTAAGTACAAATTGAATCCAACTGATACAAACTTAATTAAATACAAAAAGCTTCGAAACCGGTGTAACAGAGTGTGTCGTGATGCTCAGCGGGAATATATCCATTCGTCCGTTGATCAGAATAATTCCGGTAAAACTTGGCAGTTTCTAGCTTCCCTTGGGATTGGCCGTCAACGCCAACAAGTATCGCATACCGTTAATTTAGAGGATCTCAATAATCATTTTGCCACTGTTTATTCATTTGACACACTTACGAAACAAGGTACGCTTAATCACTTAAGATCATTGCCAACTCACGGTGGTCCAGAATTCCATTTCACCCCTATCACTGCTGATGAAGTTAAGAAGCATATCTTTGCTATAAAGTCAGATGCAGTTGGCTGTGATGGTATAAGTAGGAAAATGATTATTACTTCCCTTGACTGTATCCTACCTGTATTATGTCACATCCTGAACTTTTCATTATCTTCTGCTTCTTTTCCATCCTCGTGGACTACAGCCTACGTGGTTCCAATTCCAAAAGTCTATAAACCTTCAACTCCGTCTAATTTCCGTCCTATTTCTATCCTACCATATGTTTCTAAAGTCCTTGAACGTCTCATACATGAGCAGCTTAACCTTTACTTAATTCGACATGATATTTTGAGTCCAGTTCAATCAGGTTTCAGGTATGGTCACAGCACAACAACAGCCTTAGTTAAGGTCTGCGATGATATCCGCGTAGCTATTGATAATAAATTCCTCACCGTTATTGCACTTTTAGACTTTAGCAACGCATTTAACACCGTAGACTTTGATTTACTGTTGGCTATTTTGAAGATAAGCGGTATGTCCCCGTTAGTAGTTAATTGGTTTGAGACATACTTGTGTAATCGTCAGCAATGTGTGCGATACGATAATAAGGTATCGTCGTTTATTTCACTTCACTCTGGGGTACCACAAGGTGGTGTTCTCTCTCCTCTTCTCTTCTCTGTCTATATAAATTCTATTTCATCTGTCATATCCTCATCATATCATATGTATGCTGATGACTTACAAGTGTATTTATCTGCACCAGTAAATGAACTTCAGAATGCAATAGAACTCCTCAATGCCGATTTAAATAAAATTAGTGCTTGGTGTCGTTCATTTGGCGTCCAAGTTAATCCGCATAAATCTCAAGTAACTATAATAGGTTCTTCTCATTTCATTTCTTCTACATCTTTTGAAACTTTACCGTTAGTTTTATTTGATGGTACAACTATACCATTCAGTAGTACCATTAGAAATTTAGGTTTAATTGTAGATAATACCATGTCTTGGGCACCGCAAGTCTCAGAGGTTAGTCGTAAGATGTTCTCAGCTATCGGATACCTTAACCGCCTAAAAAACTTTTTACCAATTAAAACTAAAATTCTGTTAGCTAACACTTTGTTGTTGCCAATTTTAGATTACGCAGATGTCAGCTATTTGGATTTGTCAGAGACCTTACTTAATAAGCTTGAAAGATTGCAGAACTTATGCATTCGGTTCATCTTTGGTCTACGTAAGTATGATCACGTGTCCCAGTATCGTGCTCAATTAAAATGGCTACCAATCCGTTCCCGTAGAAACTTACATGCTCTCTCTCTT
Organism: Mycalesis mineus; assembly: GCA_034621355.1. Classification (NCBI taxonomy): domain Eukaryota; kingdom Metazoa; phylum Arthropoda; class Insecta; order Lepidoptera; family Nymphalidae; genus Mycalesis; species Mycalesis mineus. The sequence continues at coordinate 256,341 of CM067902.1, forward strand.
CTTTATTCCATTTTATATAATCCTAAGACACCACCATACTTGAAAGAGCGATTCCACTTCTTGGGTAGCAATGTAGAGTGCTATTTGCGTGCCAAGGATGATAACCGATTGCGATTTCCTGTCAGTCATACAGCGTATAAAAATTCATTTACTGTAAAAACCGTGGCACTATGGAACGATTTGCCAAGAGACATACGACAGTCTGTATCGTTAAACATCTTTAAAGATCGGTTGAAAAACTACTACTTATCAAATATACTTTAATTTTTATTATATAAGTAGCTGTATATGTATGTATATTTATATAATATAGTATGTATATATATTTATATGTTTAAACTATTTGTGTATTTTTATTGTGTAGGCCCAATGTATATGTAGGTATATTTTATTTTTTTTAATATATATACATTATTGCACTATCCGTTTTCCATAACTTAGAGTACTTCAATGAGGGTTGTCTGGAGGAGATCGCTTTTAGCGATAAGACCGCCTTTGTACATTTTATTTTTATTTTGTTCTGCTTTTGTGTCTCTGTATCTTTTAAAATGTGCAATAAAGAATTTATCTATCTATCTATCTATCTAATATTTGGTTGACCTTGACGATAATAGTCTCTGTAGTTTGTAGTGTATAAGGTATGGATTTCGATTGCCTTGTTATTAAAATGTCTATGAGAGTTAGATAACAGGTAACGTCGCGCGCGCCGTCAAAGCCTGTTTATGGCGAGAGAGCCCGCAGCACGGCTTGTTACAGCTCATTGTCATTGACATTGAAGCTCGGAAAGGAAGTGTGACGTCAATTATATGTTACACCATGTTTATCACTCAGCAAGTAATTATTTTCCTGGAGTTGTGGATGCTTGTAACTGGTTTTAAAAGTTGCGTTTAGAGTGTAAAACTGTAAAAAAATTTTAACAAAAAATAGAATCGACTCAAAACACACTAAAATGACACAGTTATTTTTTACTTTTTAGTGCGTTTTGAGTCGGTTCTATTTTTTGTTAAAAATTTTTATTTCTTACTTTTTAGTGATTTATCACCACGTAACGTACTCGTAATATACTGTCATAGTATATTATATGGCACTAGTAGCCAAAAAGCTACCGATACCGAGACAAAAATCTAAATCGCTGTAAGCATGCCTCCAAAATTTGAAGAGTTCCTTCAATTTCCCCAAGATATCATCATCAGATTCTAACATTATGACAATGGGACCTTGGAAATATGCCCTTTCTAATAAAAATGAATCATCAAAATCGGACAACTCTGTAAAAAGTTATGCGTGGTCATACATAAAATATATATATATATATATACGTGTCGAATTGAGAACCTGCTCCGTTTGTTTTCGTCAGTTAAAAAGTACATGTACTTTGCGTCATCTTCGCGTAAAAATGTTTCTCGAGTTTACAACTTAGTTAGCGGGGGTAGGGTGAATACCTTCTGGTAGAGGAAGGGCCTGGTGAGCGCCAGGTACCGCTCCAGCGCCATGGTGACGGCAATGCACACGCTGCCCACGCCGAACACGCGCAGCACGACGCGCGCGCAGCAGTACCAGTGCGGCACCGCGGCGCCCACGAACCGCTCCGACGCCACCATCGCGCCCAGCATGCCCACCTGATGAAAATCTGACTCTTTCAACCGCTGCTGCCAATATAATATGATGATAGCTACATAAAGCGCCGCGTCCAAAGGTTAATTGAATTACAAAACTATAAGTGCGTTCTACCGCCGCCTGAGATGATTTTGGAGGTACCAGAATAAGTAGACATACCATACAAATAAATAACAATAAGAATAAATGCGTTCAACTAACACAATCAATGGTAGAGGCGAAATTACAGTAGTGGGAATGAAGCCTATGTTGGTGCTATTTATTGTATGCATTTGATGCAGTCGATACGATATAATAAGGTGTCTTAATTCTTTAACTTGTTGTAGGTGTTGAAAACTTGAAAACTGGAAGGGCTTTTTAGATTAAGGCAATGCGAATCTAGAATGGGAAGTCAAAACTCTATGGAACATCGTTTGAATTTGGTCTAAAAGCGATTAAAGCGTTAATGTTTTTCAATTTTATAGAACCGGAAACACAGCACACTATTTGAAATATATAGGTTAGCATTAACGACATGATAGTAGAATGGAATCAAGTAAATTGTAAATTATGGACTGAATTTGTTGTCAAAGCGATTAAATGAGAATACCTGTCAGTCTTATGGTACCGGAAATGCAGGACACTATTTATTTTTGATGGTAGAATAAGTTTATGTTAAAAAAATGCGCATTTATTCTTAACTTTACAATACTTAGGTTAGATTTTTTACATTCCGAGTCACAAAATAAAACATAAATAGAGCACAAAGACTTCGATCAGGTTTAGTAACGGTAGAAATTACACGGAAATATGTCGAATGTTGCTGCACTAGAATGTTCCTCACGTGTTCAAGAGACACTGTCTGCAATTAGTTCCTATTTGATTGATTGGAGTTATTTAGGTAATAGTTTATAATACTTACCTACACAAAATCAATGTGGCGATTATGAAGTGATGTTTATTTTATTCTATGTTTAGCTTTCTTTAAGTTTTAACAGTTCAAGTTCTCATATGTAATAGTAAACTTGTTATAATTGACTGCTCCGTTGTTCCGAGACTGGGACGGGTCATGTTGTCTATATACATATATACATGTCTATAGATGAAGTATCTTGATGTGCTAGATTTGAATGAAACCAATGTTCCATCTATGTCTGAATTTTTTCTGCAGTTCTCAGAAGTAGTGATCCGAAGTTGGAATGTCGATAATGTGGCCTCTTTGTACCTTGCACAGTCGGCGACAGTCCCGGTCACTATTATTAAATTAAACCTGTCATCATTGGGGAAATGTAGGTTTAAGTCCCAAAACGTCCTATTCTTTACGAAGATTCTTTTCATGCGGTGTGTCGTTAAAAATAAGTTTTTGTTGATGTCATGTTTAAGACAATACTCACCAAAGCAACCAAATCGTTCGCGGCCAGGGACGTGAGTAGCAGGAGATGTTTCCTGTTCCTCACTCGCCGCTCACCTCGCCGCAGCGCCACTATCGCTGCAGCGTTGCCCACGATGCCTATCACATACGCCACTTTCACCACTATCTTCAGCACCGCGCCCAGACCGGCATGGCGGGCTGCAGTTCCATTGAATGAGCCCTGCGTCCCGTTCACCAGGTGAGGCATTGTCGTACTCAACACGTCGCTGAGCGTCGAGCTGAAGTTGTACAACTCAGTGGCGGTGTCCATGGTGTTGTATGGCATGTTATACATGTTGGTAGCTGTGACCACTCATGAGGTTTAGTGTTGCATTGGCTTTTGCTATCGGATTATCTTCGTCTCGCCAATTGTTCTAGTCAGAAGATACTACCTATATCTATTAACTCCCATTTGTCAGTCACTAGGAATTAACAAAGAAACTTTTTCTTGTGTTATTCTTATGTGAGTAGGCGCTCTTGTGGGAGCTTGGGGTCCGTAATCACACTGTAACAATACAATAGAAAATATGAAACATATAAGCATTGACGAACTTGGAAGTAGGTAAAACAACCAATGATATGTAATATTGCCTACGAGATTTATGAGTCTTAATAAAATGTAATAAGTATCTTAATGTTGGTGTTCTATTTGCATAGAAACACAAGCCCTAGAACCCGAGTTGTTTACACAGATATTAGCACTCTGTGTAGATAGTCTGAGTGACAATTGGAACAGGCACTTCGCGAAAACACGAGTGTGATCAAATCAAACATAGTTAGCATTCCGTAAGATTGCTTTAGCCATTACTTTGTTTGTGTTGAGAGACGATTAGCGCTAATGCACAAACAGTTTCAAGTACCTAAAGGAAATGTGTCCATAGACATACGACATTAGAACTAGCAGGCCCGGTTTACCCATCGCAGACATACGCCATTAGCAGTGTTAGGCCGGCTATCTTACACTAGCTCTAGCAGTCTTTACTCAATAGCCGACTATTGAGTAAAGTGTATAAAATCCGTCCAGTAGTAGAATAACAAAGATCCATCCATGCATCCATCTCTACTTACATAAAATACTTACATACATGCTTACATACAAACATAGCTACAAACATAATAACATACATAATATACATAAGCATATATACTAGCGATGTTGATTGGCAACAAAATGATGTTGACTGAAGCGATGTTGATTGGTAACCCTGACAGTAGTACTTCCCCAGGCAAGCTCACCTGGAGAAGTACTACTGTCAGGGTTACAGTTACATAGAGTTCTGCTACTACTAATTCCAGTACAAATCTAAAACTCTTAGTGGTAAGGTTTTGTGAAATAAGTTGGCGAGCTACGGCGTAGGCGGGAGCTACTTATCATTTTAATAAAAACCGGCCAAGTGCGAGTCGGACTCGCGCACCGAGGGTTTCGTTCTAGAACCCTAAAGATGATAAAAGTCCTAAATTGCCCGTAGCTACTCGAGTCAAAGCTAGAACACTTAATCTAGGGCTAAAGAAACCCATGTAAAACGGTACCAAAGATGTCAGCATCTAGGAGTGTGTGTGTACAGGCCTGAGATACGCTAACAGACACACATGGGCATAATATTGTCCGGTGAAATCAACTCGGCTTTTATTGCGATGGAATGAAAACCGATTTGCCGAAAACGTTCTAAATAATTTTTGATTAATTTATACATTTATAAACCCTTCCTAGGCATGCAGGTCGAGACGTGCACGCTTGTGTCTTGTACCCTGGCTAAAGTGACTTATTTATCGTCACGACCCTTATCTCTCTATCGTCATGTTTCATAAATTTTATTTATGACCACAGGCCTAATTTGGTCTAATCTTGCGCCTTTTTTGCACGTTACGTAATTTGAACCAACGTACGTACGTGTTTATTTTGCTAGTGCCTATTGTATTTGTTGTGTAATAGAAGTAGTTCAGGAGTTAGATGAAAAAATATCAAAGATATCTGAGGTTTAATATAAGTCTTCCCCACTCCACTAACTCAACAACGGACAGAGAAACTTAACTTTAACTGAAAATATTTGAGAAGTAAGAAAAGCTCTCGATTTTGACCAGGACCTGGTGATCGCCAGCCACAAGGGCTAACCACTGGACCACGAGACAGTTGTTCTTTGCTAAGGTACGAGTACAAAATAATGATGCACAGGCTATAAGAACGTGATGTCGGTTCGTAGGCAGACGCAAGCAGCGTAAAGCAACATGATAAGTGGTAAGTGTCGCCTGCCGAGGTGTCGGATATTAATCACGCACCGAGTAGAGCCAGCCGACACTTTACTCGTACATTCAATCTCGCGACCTCAAGGGAAATAATCATGCAGTTTCTAGCCCCTAGAGGTGAAGTTGTACTTATTACACGCTTTTATTTACGACTTTAACCGCTTTTGCTGCTTGTGCGTTAACGTAAACTATTGAACATGTCTTGTGCACGAAAATATTTAATTTAAAATAATTAATGTGTATGATTTTCACGTTGCTCAAGTTGTCAAACAAACATAAAATCCTGGATTAATGTTCTGGGCCGGGCTTCAGTTTTTCTTATAAGAATATTCTCAATCCGAAGTAGGTAGTAAGGTGGTCATCCTAGGAACACATTCTTAACATTAACATCTGCAAGTGGTCATCACAAGAATGAAAATTATCTAAGATTATGACGCCCGCTAGTTCTCATTGAACAGCGTGGTGGGCTTAAGCTCTATATCTACTCTCCTTACGTTAAGTAAAAATTGAAAAAATCTTTTTAATAATTTGTAATGAGTCTTTATTAATGTTTTTATATTATAGGTAGGTGCACCTAGAGTTACTAAATATTTAAACAACACATATGAATATATGTACCAACTAATTTAGTAACTAAACAGTACATAACTATGCAAGTATTTTGTGACGGTAGGAAATTACAACGAGATTATCTTTTAATGTTAGTCATAAACAAAATATCCCATAATTAAATAGATTCCAACAGAATGGGATACACTTCTCGAAGGAAATTTCTGGAATGCCTTGATCCTCGCTATAAATTTTAATCTCTTCGAAAATCCTGTTAGGTAGCTTTTAAATAATTACATTTAACATAAAGGATTATTATTGATTAGTTATAGCAAACCAATGTCTATTTTTCAATTCATAAATACATTTGGTACACTAGGATATAGAATACAAACTGTACTATATTACAAATGTACTCTATCTGTTTTATTTATCAATTAATGAGCTTTTTGAATGATAATAGTTTTGATTTGAATTCTCCACTTAACATTTTTATGTCAGTGTTAATGTAAATAGGCACTCACTTAAGTTGTAACCATTACGGATCCTGCGAGATTGAATCAATTGCACAATCACCGTCATGTTGTTGTAGAGTCCCAGTTGTTGTTGGTCCCGGACAAGTGGTGGCGTAACTAACGTTTTACAATTCTATCGCCCTCGTATTCTCATCTCGTACCACCATTACAATACATTACAATTACAAATTATTCACAATCTTTCTAACATCGCCGTTTACGATTTCAACTTTTGCTCCAATATTTGTGTCTCTTTATTTTCAAAATTGCGATTCTATTTAACAGAATTGGGTATAACCTTCTGTTTGTATATTGTTTATTGTATAACAGATGTATTAATGATTAAATGTTAATTTGCAAATGACTACATCGTATTCTGTTATAAAAACAACTGAAAATTAAATTAAAATGTCTCTGTGATCCTTTGATTGACAGATAAAGACAGACAAAAATTTAAGGTGCTGAGAATAGGAATTACCTGATGTGCTTTTGGTTAAAATGGCAAAAAACAGATACACTATCAGATTATTAATACGTTCCGTACCTATACATGAAATAAATACAACAGTGTCTGGTTTAATTGCAACGTATTTAGATCCGTTAATTAATTATTATCTAACGTACATTACTGATAATGTCTTACTTCTGGCAATTATAAGAGTTCTATCTAAATTCAGATGCCAATTGATAGTAAACCTGTTTGGTTATGGATCATGTTGTCTTCGAGTCCCGGGTCAGATTATTTTACGAAAGTATCAGCCAGGAGTTGAAATGCTTGTGATAATACACCCTAGCGCTTCAATAACCTTTTAATTTGTCGGGAATCTGCTGTTGCTACATACCTGTGCTTTGGAGAGCTCGTTCACTCGTCGGTTCCGAGTATTGTCGTTATTTGATACAAATCGTTAATGAGTTAAATATTATCCGTAATCTATACTGGAACTGTGTGACTAGTGTAAGCTCTGCTCTGTATCACTTCCTCTCTTATAGATGAGAGGAGGCTTGGATCTGAACTGAGACTAGGCTAGCTCTAGGTAATAACGTTTCGCTGTTGTATGTATGTATATAAAAACAACGCGTCACTGTGTTTGTACAATATGCTCGAATCCGCTTAGCTGATTACAATGTGGTCAATGTTTATATGCTTGGTGCATATAAACAACACAACACAACACAACACAACAGTTGATCACAGTAAAACTATTAAAGCTGTTATAACCATAAGCCTGCCAACCAACACTCGAGCAGTCGGTGGGTCTAAGCTCCAGATAATTCCCACATATCAGGGAATCAGATTCTTCTAGAGGGCCAGTAAAATAGTCATAAAACTATTATCACCATAAGCCTGCCAACCAACATTCGAGCAGTTGGTGGGTCTAAGCTCCAGATAATTCCCACATATCAGGGAATCAGGTTCTTCTAGAGGGCCAGTAAAATAGTCATAAAACTATTATCACCATAAGCCTGCCAACCAACATTCGAGCAGTTGGTGGGTCTAAGCTCCAGATAATTCCCACATATCAGGGAATCAGGTTCTTCTAGAGGGCCAGTAAAATAGTCATAAAACTAGTATCACCATAAGCCTGCCAACCAACATTCGAGCAGTTGGTGGGTCTAAGCTCCAGATAATTCCCACATATCAAGGAATCAGGTTCTTCTAGAGGGCCAGTAAAATAGTCATAAAACTATTATCACCATAAGCCTGCCAACCCACACTGGAGCAACTTGGTGGGTCTAAGCTCCAGATATTTCCCACAAGTTTGCATAAAAACAACACAACACAACACTTTTGGCAGGTGGGATCATACCTGGCGTTATGTTTTTAATGGTTAATGATTTATTTATTTGGCTTTTTTCGGTGAAATATCTTTAAATCCAAGTGACAAAGTCACTTACATTTGATATAACCCTCTACGTATCACTCCGAAGCCGGCGCATCATCGGAACATACAATATTACATTTCAGACACAAGTTCGATTCGTTTGGTATATTTTTCGCGTAAAACAAGTTCTTTGACTCTTTTTGAACTGCGTGAGTTATAATAATGAGCTATCGCAACGTAACACTTCATCATCATCATCATTATCAGCCTATTAACAGCTTACTATAGGGCCAGGCCTCCCTCCACCACGCTGCTCCAATGCGGATTGGCGGGCTTAAGGTGATAATGTTTCATTTATTAACTATCACTATCAGATGTTGACGACAGTGACCGGGACCGACGGCTTAACGTGCTCTCCGAGGCACGGGTTGTAACACCACCAACTTCCAGACTCCGGGCTTGTAATGTACTGAACATTTCATAGAAGAATGAAAAAGCTCTGAATTATTCCGTGACCCGACCCAGGAATCGAACCCAGGACCTCGTGATCGAAGCCACATAGGCCAACGAGGCAATCTACACATGGTTCTACGCAACGTACTTAGTTAATTTATCCATATAACTACATATCTCGATGTTCTAGATGTACTAATTTATTTTTTACCATATTTTAATAATAAAAATCAAACACTGAGTAGGCATAACTCACGCATCTCAAAAACAGCCAAACTCCTCCGCCCATTTTCACTTAACAAACAGGAAAAAAACAAATAAGTAGCACGTATTTAAATGTTCTTTAAATCGTATGAAAAGTTCTCCATTGTTCGAAATAATTATGTTTATGATCGTTGGTATAAAAAGTACTGATAAAATTTAAAATATAATGTGATTCAATGATTTTTGAAATTATACCCCTAAAAGGTTATTATAGAGGTTAAAATTTTATATTAATACTAGCTTTTACGCACGACTCCATCCGCGTGGAATAAGTTGTTATGCAAGTCTAATTTTTCTAATCAACTGCCTAAAAATATGTTTAAGCTTCTAGGTTTAAAAATACAATACTTTAATACAACATTTCACTCCCCCTTTTAACTCCTTACAGCCCTTTTTTCGTAATTAAAAGTAGCCTATGTCCTTTTTCAGGTCCAAGACTATCTGTCTACCAAATTTCAGTTTTAGCGTGAAAGAGAGACAGACAGAGTTACTTTCGCATTTATAATATGTGTATACTATGTTCTCAATTTATATATCAAATCGAAATATCTTTAAAAAAGTTGGTATAAAATTACTGGATAAAAGTTATATCTACAATTTTTTTTCAAATTTTTGTCTATCTGTTGGTTTCGGCTAATCTCTGAAACGGCAGGACCGATTAGGACGAGACTTTCAGACACTTATTTACTGACATTATAAGTAATTTAGATTTTAAAATTATATTAGTTATTCATTCATTGTATTTCCATGCGGACAAAGTCGCTGGCGTCCGCTTGTTAGTAAATAATCTGTCGCAATCAAGTCTGGATTTCCTGATTAGAATAATTACACAAATACAAATATACCAACAATTGGCTGTTTTCTTGACGTTCAAAATGTATACAATAATGTTTCAGTGTACAGAATGGTTAACAAGTAAAAGAAACGAAATTAACAATGAAAAGTTGCACTCATGTTGTCCTATACAAATGTTTTCTCTGACAACTTGGGTTTCCAATATCAATGTTTGTTAGTTATCTAATATTATAAAGCTGAAGAGTTTGTTTGTTTGTTTTTTTTAAACGGGCTAAGCTAGCTATTATTTTGTTTATGAAAGCTAGACTCAACGTATTTAGAAGCACCATAAAGTATTTAGAATTTTATACAGATATAGTTTTTCTCTCTTCAGTTCGTAATTTCTAAGCAGTCAGGTTTTTTGTTTTTATAATAATAATTTTATTTAATGAGGATTATTAGGTTTACCAAACTGCGAAACTGATGGAATTTGTTCAAAAAAAATTTTAATAAAAGATTAACTGACTTCAAAATGCTCTAAATAGTAAAAAATAATTGTATCATTTAGTTGCTTTAATTTACTTAAGCATATCTATGAAGTTGGTGCCACATTGTCGGTGGTTAGTACATACATACACTTTTTAAATTTGGCACATGTTCAGACACTGATATAGACTAACATATGCCAAAACTGGGCAGTTCTGGAATTGATAACCTCCTTTTATTGAAGTCGGTTAAAAATGATTTGAAAAGAAAGCGTTTATTATAGGATAATATTTTAATATCACCTAAGTTTTCCCAGTGTAAGACGAAGGTAGAATGGTGGACTTTATTTTAAAAATTAGTAGAGTATTTTTCGTTATTCAGGTTTAAGCTAGTAACTAGAATTAATTAACGTTATTTAAGTTTAAGGTACGATAGGACTAAAGCCTTTAAAAATTGAAGAATAAAAAAAAATATGTTCTGTAATAAACTAAGCATGAACAACATTGTCAATTACCTACAGGGCCAGCACTCCCTCCTTATACTATACGAGATATGGAGTTTAAACCCAACCAGTTATTATAAGTTAAAGTAATAATTGTCCATATTAAATTCAGGTAAGTAAGGAGTGCGAGTCAACACCGAGAGGTCACGGGTTCGATCCCAGCCCGCAATTGAACTATTGTCGTACCTACTCCTAACATAATCACTAGGCACGATGAATTGGAGGGGAACAGGAATATTAATGATATAAAAATACGGAAAAAATTTGGCATCACAAATTCTTAAAATAATAAGATTTCGAAAAGCACCGTTTCATCTTATTGTTCAGTTTGACCATCAACTTAAATAAATATTAAAATTCACGTACATACTTTTAATGATAGTAAATATAAAGTTCTTTAAAAGAAATCTTAATATTCAAGAACATAAAAAAATATATATATTTACCCAAAATATAAACTGCGTTATATTTTGCAGATCCAAATGGAAAACCTTCACAAAACAAACTATAAGTTTGTATTAACTTCACAAAACTGTGAAAATGTTTATAGTGCCTCAATGAAAAACAATATAAAAATCTTCCAAAAAAATAAACAGGAAATTACGCAAATTCGCACAAAAATGGTAATTAATCGATGTTTTCATTTATTGATTAAATTATTAATGTTTATTATTGGTGCGAAATATATATTTTATTCCAAAAAAAACGCTAAAATACCGCGAAAATTTCGCGTATAGACCGGCTACGCGCGGCGGAACACGGGCGCGCCGCTGTCGAATTCCGAGTGGACTGTTGATTGAAGCAGCAACCAGTGGTTGGATGTACGGTGTGCTACTGGCCAAAGCTTCTGCACTGCAACCATCAGAAGGTCGAGCGACGCTTGTTTGATGATCCGATACAGTGATAAGAGTTTAGTCTAATGCCGTAGTCACTTTTACACTACCTTGTACTTTTTAATTTATTACAACGTATGCCTTGACTGCAATTACACTTGCAAGTGGTGATGCAATGTGGAAGTGGCTAACTTATTAGGACTGGGATGAACTCTACATTAGTTTCATTTTATACCCAACATTGTACCGGAATCGGCAATCCTTGACGGCTGGATCAGATCATTTAGACCTCCGTCTAAATTCACCGCGCATACCACTGCGCCGCGGAGGCCGAAGATAAGAGTGTAGTCAGTGTCGTTGTCCAGTAGCCTCTTATATTGTAGTGTTATGTGGCAACATTACTGCCTTCCGGACGGGCGGTAGAAACACTACAAACAAATGTACTTGAGTTTTCAAACGTACTTATTAATTAAGCCTACTTTGAGGTTCAGTGTTGGTACTTAGCATTTTTGAAGAAGCGAACATAGACTTTTGAACGTTCGCCTATAACAGCAATTTCGTGCAAGACAAGGAAGGAAGTTATGTCCTCATCTATCTATGTAATTGTAATTACTATGGCGACCGTCCTTTCTGTACAGATCTGAATTCAGCAGCTTCCGAAGAAGTACAAAAAAATCACAAACTGTTGAGCTGTTTGTACTAACTACCGTAGAATACATAGATAACAGTATTTTTTGAAGAATTGTAACTTATTTATAAATATTTTGTCCTAATTGAGTCTAACTAAACCTAACTGATATTGCAATGCATTAAGAAAAAGATTTTAAAGAAGATACTTTAGATTGCAAACAAAGATCAATTCTATCAGCGCCAGGTGTCGGTGAGTTTCTTTTCAAACACTTATTGGCAATCGAAAAGACATCTATTACAATTTTTTTCCGATCCATTGTAATCATCAATCCGATATCTATAACAATATAGAGAACTAGAGGAGTCCGCGGTTTCATCCCTATATTTCTTTTGACAGCCGAGTGGCGCAGTGGGTAGTGACCCTGCTTCTGCGTCCTAGGCTGTGGGTTCGATTCCCACACCTGGAAAATCAAGAAATCCGTTCTTAGTGGGTACATTACCTAAGTAGGTACATTATCTGTTGTAAGCAAATGGTCTTACAGTTTTTCAAGAATGATTAATTTTTCAGCTGTTTCGATAGCTCAACTGTAGAAGATTATTTCTTACTTTAAAATAACTTAATTTAAAATCAATAAAATCAAGTTCCTACCTGTGTAGTAAATTGTCTGCGTTATGATTTATGAATATTCTCTCTTATCACACAGAGCTGCGCATTGTATCCGGCGATCTCTATTACCATATTAGCTGATCGTAGATGTAGCTAGGTAGTAGGTATGTGGGTAGGTGCGCGAGATGTTTGGGCTGTCTTTGTATCGAGGGTCATCCGCTCCAGAGGCTCATTGATTGAGCCAATATAAAGCGAGCGTTGAACTGCGAATACTTGCCGACGTTGCACCGAGTGGATACGCACTATCGCACGCGAGTACAGCGGGTAGCGGATTTGGTATGGGATAAAAAAATATAGTAAAACAGGTATTAACAATTACTTATTTAGTTATTTCCTTGGTTTCGTTTCCATGCCTTTAAAACTCGCTATTCCTGATACTTCTCACTGATTCTACTCTCTGAACTTACTACAACAGTAATGATAGTTGGAAACATAAAAATTAACAATTTTTCGACAAATGCCTAAACAATTGTCTAACCACTTTCCTGTTAATTTGATGTAATTATCATTACAATTGTAAATTCATATGGGCATAGGATGACGTCCATGTACACGAGCATTACGTATTTTGATATAGTTTCAAGTTCATAGTTAATTAAACTAACGTGTCAAATACAATTACATAATTAGGCATACCTACAATAATAACCTAAACAATGTGTTTTTACCGAAAATATTTACTAACGGGTTTTCCATTCCAATTTTTTCATGACTTCATGATTTAAAATCTAATAGGTACTTACGTACTTGGTCAGGGTTTTTATCAAAAACAAAAACCCTGAACCAGTTCAAATAGTTAGCTAGAGGAAAGTTTTAGTTATCAGAAATCTCTAATTTATTGTTTAACCAAATAATTTATTCCTATAAGGTCCCGAGTTCAAACGCTTGTAAAAAGGTAGTATGAAAAGGCCAGGCCCTTTTTTTCAAGATTGTGATAATTGTTATTGGTTCTCCACTCTACGACAATAAATATTGTAGACTTTTCTTCAGATAGGAAAGTGCATGTTATACCTTATGGCTTCCTTGTTGGGTCAGTGATTAGCTTATATGCAGCTTCAGATCAGGAGCTCCTAGATTCGAATCCTGGATTGGTCTATGAAAAATTTTTTTTTTCTAAGAAATTTTCAGTTAATTCCTAAGCTGTTGCGGTCACTAATACTCCTAATTGTTAAAATAAAACATCACACAAAGCCCGCAAGCCCGCATTGCAGTAGCGTGGTGGGTCTATGCTCTATTTTTCCTTTCACATAAAGAGGCAGTTCTCTAAGGGAGACCATTATTTTTTTACACTAGGAAATGCTTTTGTGTCTCCGAAGGCGACCTAGTAGAAACAGAGCTGTGCAGTCGACGTCCAGTTATGTGGGACCTCTTCGCAGTCAGTCAGCGAGTCCCACTAAAATGCAGCGTAGCCGTTTCTGTTCTTTTTTGGGACGTCGAAGGATGCAGCAATATAGAGGCACACCTGGCCCTTTAGTGGACCGTCTGAATAGGTTGATGACGTTGATAAAAAGAACAAATAATACATAACGTGAAATATTTTTATTGCATAACACAAAGATCAGAACAACAATGATGCGGACGAAACCGCGGGCAGTAGTTAGTCTACATCATATCGTATATCCTTAAAGTGTGAAGGACCTCCGGGCTCTTCCATGGTGCGTGATATCAGCCGCGCGGCATGTTATCATATCACACGCGACTGATCAAGCTCAACACTCGGGCAAAGATGATAATACCCGGGCTCGATTTACTTTGAGAGAAACAGCTTTTATAGTAGCCTTATTTATTTCTTTATTTTTATTTTATTGATTTATCACAATAACAATAGGACAATCATTATAATAGAAACAATGTTAGAGAGAATGAAAAATACAAAAGGCCGCAGAGTGTATATTTAGTGCTATTCGGTCAATATCAGGCCAAATAAAAACTTTTATAATTTTCCAACGATTAAGTACAAAGGTTTCTAGGCAAATGTTTCCAACGCAGGAATGTTAATGCCACATGTCACGATCTACGTCTTGTTATTAAATACTCATATTTCTGTTTGTAGCATTTTAATATTTACATTAAAAACAGTTTAGCATTGAATATCTACGACGACCTCCTTGGCGCAGTAGTATGCGCGGTGGATTTATAAGAGGGAGTTCCTGGGTTCGATTCCCGGCGGGACAGATTGAGATTTTTCTTAATTTGTCTTGGTCTGGCTAGTGGGAGGCTTTCGCCGTGGGTAGTTACCACCCTACCGACAAAGACGTATCGTCAAGCAATTTAGCGTTCCGGTATGATGTCGTGTAGAAACCGAAAGGGGTGTGGATTTTCGGCCCACTCCTAACAAGTTGGCCCGCTTCCATCTTAGATTGCATCATCACTTAACATCAAGTGTGATAGCAGTAAAGAGCCAACTTATAGTCGATAAAAAAATGTTTAGTATTGAATATTTAAAGTTTCAAATACAGTTGTTTACAAATATAAAATATCACATACCTTCCTATTTTTGTAAAACAATTATCATATCACCCTCAATGGAGTGTGATCTATCTTTTTAATTCCCATTTAACCTACTTTCTACATTTACAGTCATAATATACTTAAAAGTCAGTAAAGCTGCCGTCGTAAAAGTCATCAAACCCGGGAAGTATTATCTTTGCCCGCTTGGCGCGTTTAAACTGCTACCATATTTTATTAGAGCGGCCTGATAGTGCAGTGTTTCGAGCTTGTAATTATAAATAGATAGGTGGCAAGGTTGTCGTTATGGAAAACGAGGAAGTTCCTCATTACATACCTAATTATAATAAAACAGCATTCTACCTACGCATGTATCTACGCTTTCTCTTCTTAATTTCTTTTTTTTATTCCGCTTAAGAACTGAATCAAAATGGTCGAAGCTACACCGTTTTTGGGAGAGTATGTGGGACTCGATTACACCTTTTAATATAATTAATATATACTAAATCATTTAAACTAATATTGAATGCCGATTCAGAAATAATAATCTTTCACGAGTTTAATTGACAAAATATTTGTCTTTGACTTTGCGAATGAGAGGCAGCCGGTCGCACTAAATCCAGCGGTATTAACCCAGTCGCCTGTTGGCTGGATTTCGGGAGCACTGTGAAGCAGACCTCCCATATGGAAATCTAGAGAACTCTTTTAAATTATCTGAGAACCAAAACCCGAGGCTGTGTCCCAGCAGACAACAGGTTCCCCAGAACATCACCCGGTAATCAAACGGTGCTTGTGTTAATTGTAGCAGCTACAAAAAAAATAAATACAGATAAGTAAGTGCTGCGATATCTGCAAACATACAAAAACTGAAGGTGAGGCTAGTGGAGCGTGGAGCGTGGAAGTGTCACTTATTATTCTAGAACAATGCAATGACTCCCTTGAGCGTTTTCATAGCCTAATGTTTAATGTAATATCTAGTATAGTACTTTTTTAGCAGTCTGTGCATAGTATTTGTGTCTATTGATAGCCTCTGTGGCATAGTGGTATGCGCGGTGGATTTATATTTAGAAAGTCCTGGGTTCGACTCCGAGCTGGGCCGATTGAGATTTTCTTTATTGGGCCAGGTCTGGCTGGTGGGAAGCTTTGGGCTTGGCTAGTTACAACCCTGCAAAGATGTGCCTACCACCAAGATGGATTCTGGTACGATAACGTGCAGAAACCGAAAGGGGTGTGGATTTTATGTAACTCCTGACAAGTTGCCCGCTTCCATCTTATATTGCATCATAACTAAAGGTGAGATTGCAATCAATGGCTAACTTGTAGAAAATAAAAAAGTAATAAAATGAAGAATGTCACGCGTGCGCAGTCGCGGGCAGTCTGCTAGTGTAGAGAACTATAATCATTAGCAACATCCCACACACAGACAACACTTCCGAACACTAATACAATAACTCCATATTACTCGAATGTGCCGCGAACAAAACGCAATAACTGGGATAGTGACACTGCGCGCCGTACAAGGCTCGTCGCACATTAGCGTGCGGACGAGGCGACATTTGGCCACAACTCGCCATTGTTCGCTCGTACTGCGCCGCCCAAGCCAGCCAAGTGTCGCCAAGCCTTATGAGGTACCAATATGTCACACTATTACACTGAGATTTGATTATCACTTATCAGAATATGAAGAATAGAAATTAGTTCTAATCATAATAAAATCTTGTCTGCCCAGTGGTTAGCTATTTATAGAATTGGGCGTACTATTTTACAACAAAATGCATAACTCAGTTTTAAATCTGTAAAGCATTAGTTTAAACAATGTGTCAAAACTCATTTTTTGAGCCAAGGTCATCATTATACTATTGATGAATTTTAAATGACAAAGATGTTGCGAGGCAGTTGTATCGGCTTTCAACTTCACTCAAGAAGTGGAATTAATAATTTTATCTAACAATACAAGTAATATTGTAAAAATAATTATTTAAAAAAATAGCAACTGTTGAGTTTCCTGCCGGCTCTTCTCATCAGAACGTGCCTTCGAACCGGTGGTAGAGTCAATACAAGTAGTCTAACTTGACGTTTCAAAGTTGCAAGCATTAGCTTGAAATAAATGATTAGTATGATAGGTACCTAAAGTTAGGTAGTACTTGACCTTCAACTCCATATTCAAATAACAAAATTTTTTCACAAAAAATAAAACCGACACAAAACGCACTAAAAACCCGTCACAACCTAGAGCATAACACAATAAACATGTAAATAAGAAAGTATTCGCAAATCAATAACATCACCAACGCACACATTGTAAGGCTGGCTCTCCACTCCACACGTAAAGCTTCGTTACTTTAGCGCTTCCGGATCTTTGTTTTTTTTTTAAACGACTGTGTCATTTTCGAATTCATCTCTACCTGTGTAATACGATGATGTATAAAACATCGTTACAGAATAGTGTTAGTGCATAACATCTTTCAATAGAATTTACCTACAGTTAAAAATGGCTATGAACTTGAGATAAATGTCACTCACTCGTACAGTTACTACTCGTGTAGAACGTGAGTTGTTATTACAATAAAATATCAAGGAATAGTCTTAGCTATTTTATTTCATGTTATAAAAAGAAGTACTGCTGTGGCGCATGTAATGAAATCATCTAGGGTGGTGAAATGACAGGCTATGTTTCAGGTTGACTTAGCTTATGGCTTTTTTCACGTGATATTGCAAAACCTGAAAAAAAGCTTTTGCTATTTAAATACTTTGTATAAACATATTTGATTATGAAACCAAAAACTATTTATTTAACGGTCTTAAGAGTTTTATTATTGGAAATTAAAAATGTACTGAAGAACAGTGTACACTGTACACTCAGCTTGCGTGTGCGAATGTCTAAATTGGACCAATGACCTGGATCGATTCTATCAGATGTAGGTCGATGGGAATGCAGCTTTTAGATAGATCATTTTCAGATATTTTTGATAGCCTCTCAGCGCAGTTGTAAGGAATTTATAAGGAAAAATTTTGAACTGGGTTTAATGTAACTCACACCACAGAATTTACTTACTTAGAAGTATTAGACTTAGAATTTATATTTACCTACCAGATCTAAAGTTTTAATCTTTGTAGAGTCTGAGTCTAGCGAATCAGTTAAAGCTTTTAGCAGGGAGGGTATCTATTGGTGAAGAAAATCAGATGAATTAACTTTTTAATACCGTTTAGTTTCCGTAAGATGCTTAGATCCTTCTTTATAAAGTCCTTATGCTTGAATTATTGTTTCTGCCTCGTATTAGCTGGTTTTGTTAGACTAGTGATTAGCTTCTGCATCTACGGATTATAGGGTCGTGGGTTTGAATCTTGGCTCAAGCTGTGAAATGTTGAGCTTTTCATTCTTCCAAGAAATTATCAGGAGCAGTCCAGTGTTGTGAAGTTGTTAGTGTTACCCTCCCGTGCCTTAAAAAGCACAATAAGCTATACGCGTCTATAACAGAATCATACATTATCACCCTAACCCTGCCATTTGGGTAGTAGGCTTCCTGTCTCATATTACTATTACGGATAATTATCTACATTATAATACAATACAAAATAAAAAGCTTATAAAGTTCCACAAGTTCCATTTGTAATTAAAAGATGTTATCAAGCTGACACTAGTGCTAATAGAGAGTGCTCTAGTTCGTGTCTGTCGACACTTGCCATGGAGCCTTGAACCTGGTCGTTGGTTCACACCACGTGAACTGTTATTGGCACCTTGAACTGGATAGCGTGAGTAGTGGCCATACAATGCAGTGCAATGGCTGGTAGATGCACTGTGATATGGGTAAAGGAAATAACATTGTTTTAATCAATTTAAATTAACTAGTTCTTCAAAAAACCAGAATTTGAAAGGAATCTTTATTAGATCTCTTGGTAGTATTTTGGAATATAAATCTGAATCAGAATAAAGATCGTTTTATTGGCGCCAAAAGCTTCCCTTGGTCTACAGTCCCTTGTAGATATAAAAATTTTAAACGTTAACTAAGTGAAAAGATTGCCTGTTTATGCTGTTTTTTAACAGACGAAAAAAACGGAGGAGGTTCTCAATTTGACACCTATATGACCACGCATAGCTTTTTACACTGTTGTCCGATTTTGTTAATTCTTTTTTTATTAGAAAGGGCATACATCCAAGGTGGTTCTATTGTCCTCATGTTAGGATCTGATGATGATAGCTGGGGAAATTGAAGGAACTCTTAAAATTTTGGAGGCACGCTTTCAGCGATTTCGGTTTTTGTCTCGGTATCGGTAGATTTTTGGCTACTAGTGCCGTATAATGTACTATGACAGTATAGTACGAGTACGTTACGTGGCGATAAATCACTAAAAAGTAAGAAATAAAATTTTTTAATAAAAAATAGAACCGACTCAAAACGCACGAAAAAGTAAAAAATAACTGTGTCATTTAGTTGCTTTAATTTACTTAAGTATATCTAGGAGTCGGTGCCAGCCAAGGTTTTTACTTTCAAGGACGTTACCTAGAACCCACAAACTGCTTTACTACGTAAAATAAATGTTCCTTAAACTTGGCTGGCACCGACTTCATAGATATGCTTAAGTAAATTAAAGCAACTAATGACACAGTTATTTTTTACTTTTTAGTGCGTTTTGAGTCGGTTCTATTTTTTGTTTCCATTTTAGTTGTTTTCCAAAATACTAAGTTGTAGTGTGGAAACTGGCCACTACCCAGACCAATGTTTTGGAGACAAAAAAATCCCTCAAATCAATCAGTGAATTTGCTAGCGCAATATCTTCTGTCACAAATTGAACTATATAAAGAATGTTAATAATACGTAAATTACTGGCATATTTAGTCTTTCATCTTCTCACTGTCTCGCGAGATAATCTTGTGTCAGTTGGAATATTAAGAAATCGGATAATTAAAATAATTATTTAAAGCCGTAAAACAGATTGACGCGTTCTCTCTGCAACAAAATGGTGTGAAGCACGTCATACCGAGCGAACTTCACATACAAACTGCCGACGTTGATCGATAATACTGTAATATAAATGCGCATGGGGTAGTGGTAGTTGTGCGCAGGCGCCGATAGTACATCGTCTACATAAATTTAAATTAATGCATTATTTGCGCGAATCCAAAACGCTGAAATGTCATTGCCAAGATACTAGCAAAAAATTTAATGCATTCCATCGTATTAAAAAAAACTCCAAGAACTTTCAAGTAACGAAATTCTGCTCCTCATTCCACCATTGGAATTGCAGCTGACTATTTTTATGGTCCATAAACAATACTGTCAGGTGCCGTTCAAGTTTTTAGCAAGGAGGGTAGTTATCTATTGGTCAAGAAAATTTGTCTGTGGCTCAGTCCATGATATTAAACTCTCTTGTGAAAAAGCTTTCAAAATTGTCACTGCCACTGTAAACAATTAACCATCTCATCAATTTCATTCATTCAACGTTTTTCAATTTCAATACATTCTGATATAAATCCATAAAACTTAAAGCAATGAAATAGCGATTAGGAATAAAAGAAAAGAATGACTTTCAAGCAAAATTAGTTTAACCGCTGAGCAGCAAAATGAAGACATTTCTGACTGCTATCGCCGCCGCGCTGCTGACCGCCTTGCTGTTCCTGCACCAGCCGCGCTGCTTGCTCGTAGCAATGTGCTACGTATGTACTGACAATAACGTATAATAATTATAGAAACACAAATAGTTATTTGTTACGCTAGGCAGCAAAATTGATTTTTACTGCGAGGTTGTGAATGCACCTAAAGTAAATTGCAGACGTGGGTAATACAATTTTTTTGATCTCACTACAGCTAGGCAACTAGGTACAAGGAACAACAAAACTTGGTTCAGTTTTGGTACCGTTAAAGTAACTCTGCAAGTGTTACACATTATGTCCATCCTAGCTCCATCCAAGTTTTATTATTTTTAGTTTAGGAAACTTTTATGACGGCTAATTTTTAATAAGTTTTGGGCAAAACCCGAAAGAAAAGATACATAACAAAGTTGTGATATGATCATAAGAAGATCCTCATTTAGGATTATGCCTTCTTTCATGCAATTGCGCTGAACTATCGTGTAACCCGTGACGGAGCTATAAGCGTCATTTTTTAAGGAAAACTTCGCTTATAGTCGAAACCTAGTTCAGTTATCCTTATAGTTTATCTTGTATCCCCAGTTTTTTCTTTAAATTATAATTTTTATCATTTGTTGCAGAAAAAATGCAATAACGATCAGCTCTTATTCCCATCAGACAATATTAAAAAACCAAAAATGAAACGCAAACTGTTCACACGCAAATGCAAAAAGGACCCCGACATTGACAACGAACTGATAGGTCAAGAACCTTTTGAATAACAAGCCTGTCACTATATAAAAATGGTCGCTCTCAGTCAATCAAATGTGTGTCTCTATCTCTTCAATAATACTGTGCAATAAAACGATTTGATTTTCTGTTTGTTTGTTTTGATAAAGATGCCTACAGTGGGCCAAGTGCGAGCTTTTCACCAAGCGACTGCGTAAAAACGTACTCACTCGTAACGTCAAATTATATAGAAAAAAAAGCGTTTATTCTCGCTATAACTAGATGGCGCTACTCCGATTCCATATAAAATTTCCCTTTACTGTTTTCGATATCAACGCGGTAAAACTTACACTAGGCACACTGACCAATAAGTATCTAGTAAATTAGCTGAAGTGTATGAAAAGCAGCTGCTTTGGACTTACCTGCCTTTCATTTTCGATGCCCGTAAAACCGTAAAACTAAGAAAGAAACCGTTGTTTCGTCTTATTTTGTACATCTGCTTTACTAAGTTATTTTCATTTCAGTAGATGTTTTATCTACAGCTAAAAACGTACAATACTTCCTTAATAGCAATACATAGTTACCTATTTTGAATAGGTCATTATGAAAATATCTAAAGAAATATTAAAATTTAAGCAATCGTGGTACTTGGCATAGCAAAACTTACTCAATAGTGCACTGTTTTCCTTGATCAAATAACTTGTTGTTGTAAATATAAAATATAAAAATTTATTGTAGTAATAGGCATAGGCAATGGATAAAACTATCAAAAAGCCTGAAGCGCCGATTAGACTACTCCATAAACAGGGCAATTATTTTAGAACCCTAAATACCGAAATGGTGCAACGTACAGTTTTACTGTAGTCACAGCGTAAGACGCTCCTAGTGTTAGTGCCCTGTTAATCGCGTAGTCCAATCGGGGAATCATTCTCTGGTGGGCGAATTGTAGAGCCGTCGCCTTCTCGTCGCCGGCACCATCAGGTATTTGATGTTTTTCTTGTAGTACGGGCACGCGGGCTCGTCGCACCCCAGCACTTCCGCCTCGTGGAGCCCGCCGTGACCTTGAACATTTGTTATTGCTTCAATAGCGAGCTTAAGGACAAGCGGGGCACTGATGTCATCAATTCATTATCTGGACGTAGGCACTGCTATTGCGTTGCCAGCCTTTGTTAATACCTTTAAAACTCTCTATTATAATTAAGTGGAAACACCGCCGCTGATGTCAACTTTTCGTAAAATACGGCTCTACCAAAAGGCCGTGTTTGATTATTTCTTTGATGCCTCTGAACCCAGGAGCTTATGATTATTTATTTATATTTATAACAATAGTTCCGTAATTAAATCATGCCCGAAAATCTGCTTGGTTATTTCTGCTGCGACGCCTAGAAACCCAGGAGTTCACCATTCGAAACCGCACCAGACAAACGAGGCAATTCGATAAATCTCTACATATTTCTAAAGAAATAAAAAAAATCAATTCTGTAGAAGGACTTCATTTACAAGCATTTATGAAACGTCATGTCAGATTGTAAAGACTACCTCCAGCTAGGTAGAACTACCATACAACCGATTGTATTTATTTATTTGAGCGGTTATTACGAATGTTAGAACAAGATTTCTAATAAAAAAATTTAACAATAAAGCGAGTTAAGAATGTAACCTTGTCTCTGCAGCAGCTCATCCCCGAGCACTAG
Source organism: Mycalesis mineus (assembly GCA_034621355.1). Lineage (NCBI taxonomy): Eukaryota > Metazoa > Arthropoda > Insecta > Lepidoptera > Nymphalidae > Mycalesis > Mycalesis mineus. The sequence goes on from CM067902.1 coordinate 279,528, forward strand.
CCTTCGCGCGCAAGCGAGCAAGCAAGGTCCGCACACCGCCACAGCGCACAGTGCTGCCAGGAACTCGAGCAACAGCATCACAGTCTCATTCCAATACATTTTGTTCAGCACTTGAGTCAAATATTTTCATATCTAAATACGTCTCAATACATAATATTTTGGTTCAATTTCAACTTTTAGTACCTATCTGGTATAAAATTATTTGATTTCTGATCGAAAACAATACAAAATTGAAAATTTGTTAAATTCATTCAAATTCTTGCACCAGAAATGCTTACCACAGACCCTTAAATACTCACAGAGTAGTAATATTCATTGAGTTTGGCTACTGAAAGTAAAGATTGACATTGCCCAGCAAAATGTTGGTGCGAAATATTATGAATGAACTTGGAAAAAAAATAACTTTTGGTTTATATATTACCTATCATACTTAAGAAAAACGCCATTCTTTTAAATCTGCCGAGTGATTTCAGTCTCTATTTTCAATAGTCAAGCTCTACGTTATGATGTAGTATGTTTTCAAATTATAACTTCATTTGGAAAGGTAAACCGTTTCGTCACGTAACGCGTTACGGTGCCAGTCTGTTCAGGTTCACTTTGTTGTAAAAGTTGTAACGACACATTTTGCTATAGTAAGCTATTGTATCGCTTGGGAAGGAAAAGCCACCTGCATTACGCTGCTGCTCTGTGCGTTCTGATGGGCGTCCTGAGACGCAAACGTTTACTTTATTTTTTCAAGTATGTAGTCATAAGTCGTCGCCCGACGAGTGGGAAGGGACCTACCCTTCCTACTCAACTATAACCTGATAAAATTTAAATTATTTTGCCAAGATAGTAGCTTGCTTCATTTTAATTTCATTTGTAATTTTGTTTTGTTTTGTTCTGTATTTGAAAATTGTAAAATAAATTTTTCCACTTTCTTCTGTGGTTATTTCACTTGTGACAGCCCTGTTAAGTCTGTGGTGACAGCGGAAAGTGTCAGTGATCGTAAGTCAAATTGACATTGACATTTAAACATGTGACGCCGACACGATGTTTTGGTATTTTTTATAAAATAAATTTAGTTTATTTTATAATAATAAAAAGTACGCAATACACCTATATCAATCTGTTACGAATCTCATGCATGTCGTCTCATATTATCGATAACAATGCCCAGTTCAGTGTAATTGTGCTGCGATAGAAATCACTATTGTAATTTTACATTTATGTAATTCAGTGTAGAGTTCTCGTGTTGCATTTAAATTTAATGCATTTTTAAAACCAAATAACAGTATTATAATTTAGATCTGCTTAGTTAATAAATATTTGTAATATTAATACAATGCGTTCGAAGATAGTAATTGGGTAAGTTAACTCATAATGCTACTATTGTTTACATTTCTATTATAGCGGTATAGTTTTTTAGTTTAGCTATGAAAGTGTTTGTTTCATTCTGGGCCTTTTACTTTACCGTTTGACTGCGATCTAAGATAATGATAGTTCATTGTACTAACAACATTGTATTAAAATAAGAATGTCTCATTTTATCTCATTGTATTATCGTTTAATTAAAATTAGACATAGTGGGTACAAAGTAACTACAAGGAGGCCTATTATTATTATTTCTAAGTATCCCTTTATGTTTTAGAGTTTTTGGTTTTTTGCCAAATAAACACTAATCCTGAAAAGTATTTTAATTTGATTCTAAATTTTTTTAGAGCACCAAAACTGTATAAATCTCTATCTCTTTAAACATCATAAGAGTTTGGTACTCTCATTAGCAGTCTATCTCTGAACAATACAACACTGATATTAGTCAATAAAAAAGCTACATTAAAAATACATTCAGTTAGAGACTAATGTAATCCTAACCTATGCACTTGTACATTTTTTGATATTTACTTTTCTAAAACAATCTCACAAGATTATGAGTCTGTATAATTCTGTAATATAAATGAATGAAATGAAACATATTTCCAGATGTGTGTTGTTGCTGTGTGTGTTGGGTGCTGTAGTTTTGGCACAAGTATATTATGCACTGGCCGCCGCATATGAGCAAACGGGCTCTTTGACTGACTCCGAGTACTCTTGGTGAGTATTTACTTGTATTAACTGCTAACTTAAGGTACAATCACAATCTGGTAAGAGGCTACCTCGGCTTGGACAGATTCAGAAGGCGGCCCCCCGGTTTTTGGTTCCCTGGAACCTAAAGGTGTTATGAAAGTTTAAACTTATTGAAAGGTTTCTTATTATATTATTTTCTAGTAGATCTATACAAGGAGCTGGATAACCAGAAAGAATCAGCCTATTAATGGCCCACTGCAGGGCCAGGCTTCCCTCCATGTAGGAGAGGGGATGTGGAGCTTAGACCCACTATGCTGCTCTAATGTGGGTTGGATTATACTTATAGCTTAAAAGATCTAAATGAATAGATGGAGGAAAGAAATTTTGTTTTTGACCTATTTGTATGTAAAATTAAAATATTTTTCTTTGTATTCCAGGTGCTTTAGGTTACTTTTGAATCTGTGTGGGTACTCCACTGTGCTGTTGCCGTGTTATCTACTGTATAAATACTTGGAAAGAACTAATTATTTTGACAAAATCAGTAAGTAGCTTTTAATAAAATTGCATGAAGCGTAACAGTTGATATGATAATGTTACATAACAGTAAAATATTTACAAGTTCATAGATGTGTGGGTACTTATAAAGTCTTCCCACTAAAAATTAAATAAATGAAATTTTGAATGTTTACTATTTACTCTTACAAAAACAGCTTAACAAATTTTGATAAGTAAGACAAAATTATTTATTCATCATCATCATCATCATTATCAGCCAATGGACGTCCACTGCTGGACATAGTTCTTAGATGTTTTGTAAAAAAAAACCTATACCAAGATTTCAGTATTATCCTAAAATTTTGTCATTACTGTGCTAGAATAAACTATATTATGTATAAGTACAGTTTTGCCAATAATATTAAAGATTTAACCACAATTTATAATGTTGATAAAGAGTCTTGATAAGGGAATACCCAAGAAATTATCAGCTTGTACCATAGTGTATAACATAACATTCTACTGATAACACATGTTGCTTATGTTATTACTACTGCCACTGACACTGACACTTTTTTTTTTTATCGACTACAAATTGGCCCTTGGCTGCTATCACACCTGATGTTAAGTGATGTATTATGAATACTTAATTTTTTTTATTTGTATAGAAGTAAAATACTAATTTTTTAAAGTGTTTTATAAAAAAGCCTATACCAAGATTTCAGTATTATCTTAAAATATTGTCATTACTGTGCTAGAATAAACTATATTATGTATAAGTACAGTTTTGCCAATAATATTAAAGATTTAACCACAATTTATAATGTTGATAAAGAGTCTTGATAAGGGAATATCCAAGAAATTATCAGCTTGTACCATAGTGTATAACATAACATTCTACTGATAACACATGTTGCCTATGTTATTGCTACTGCCACTGACACTGTCACTTATCTTTAGGATAATTCATCTCTGTCAATCATATATATGGAAGTGATCCAAAATGTGGGTTTTTAGGTTAGTACTTATCTTGAATGTATAATATATATAAATAGGAAGATGGTTTAGTATTTATTTGTATCTTATATATTTACTAGCTGTACCTGGCAAACATTGTTTTGCCATGTATATTATTTCTAGGAAACATTTTTTTTACATGTTAGGTTGATCATGTAAGGGTGAAAAATTAGGGTTGTATGTTTTTTAATGCCACTTTATAAAAAATTGTCCAAAAAATGAAAATACAATGTTAGGGGTGGACAACCCCTATCACTTAGGGGTATGAAAATTAGACAGTAGCAGATTCTCAGACCTGCTGAACAAGCATACAAAATTTGGTAAAAATCAGTAAAGTCATTTCGGAGGAGTACGGTAACTAACATTGTGACAGGGAAATTTTATATATTAGATTTAAAGGAAATGGGGGTATTTAACGCTTGTTATTTTAATATATCTTTCATACGATAGAATATGAGAAGACAAAGAATAAAATCATGTTTGCTATGTTATGAATGAATATTTTAATTATCATCACAGACAGACTTTTAAAATGTTATGCATCTTTGATTCCATAAGTTGTTGATAACACAGAAATTGACTGTTTCACAAAAAAAAAGAAATATACTGAATTAAAAGTATTCATTTCTAAGAAACACAACACTTGATAATTTAACACAAATGCTCATTATCTTAATAAGTGTGAATTTCTATTTTATGATGCACTTAGTGTGATAACAGTTATTGCTTTTGGCAGTTACAATCATAATCAAATATTATATACATGAAATTAGGTCACATAACAACTATACACTCAAATCTGTATTTTAATGTAAACTACACAAAATCACAAATCATAGATTGCCAGTTTAAAATCACCTTACTTAAATGTTAACTTAAAATTACTTTTGAATTAACTTTTAAAATTAATTTCAAGCAAATCAAACATGGATCTCGCGAATGCTGTTCGCGTGTTTCTCGGAACACGACCGCATTCCGGAGACGGCGAAGCCGCCCAAGGTGGAGGAGAGTCCGCAGCGGGAGGGGCTGGAGCTGGCCTTCTGCTTCACCGGCCTCATGGGTGCCTACCTCGTGTGGGGGCTGCTGCAGGAGAAGATCATGACGCAGGTTCGTTCGGACTAGTCAAGGAGGTCAGCTTGTAGGCATGTGAGTGATGAGACTTGTCTCGTCGACAGACGTACACGATGTCCGACGGCAGCACGATGCGCTTCAACGACTCGCAGTTCCTGGTGTTCATCAACCGCCTGCTGGGCTTCTGCATCGCGCTGGCGCGGCTGCTGTGCACCGAGCAGCAGGTCATCGCCGCGCCGCTCTACAAGTTCTGCTACTGCGCGCTCACCAACATCATCAGCGCCTGGTGCCAGTACGAGGCGCTGAAGTACGTCAGCTTCCCCACGCAGGTCAGGCCTCCCCAAATCTGTCAATCGAAACATTGATTAAAACGAATTTCTGACGTCATTCGCTAGCGCTATTGCTACCAGGTGGATCGCTGGATCGCTCTTTATAAAATAAAAAAATTAAGTGACGTGGACAATTCTAAATATCCTTAACGCCCATATTCTCTCTTTATTTGGTCCTTCATGACAGAATTGTGATCACCTCCATAGCGAGTAATTTTATTAGTATATTATTCATCTTGTACGCTCCTGGGCCCTTTTGAATGGCACTATAGAAGGTACGAAAACCTATTACTTTTAGCTGATCTGTCCATTGGGTTGGCAATCTACCCCGTGGCATTTTGCCACGGAATGTACAACGTCCATGTTACACAGGTGTCAAAGTGAGATGATAGACGAGGGGCTGAGTGATGGGTATGTTGTAGGTGCTGTCTAAATCTTGCAAGGTGATTCCGGTAATGCTAATGGGGAAACTGGTGTCGCGCACTAAGTACGAGACCCACGAGTACGGCACGGCGCTGCTGATCTCGCTGGGCATGGCGCTGTTCCTGCTGGGCAGCCGCGACCCGGCATCGTGGGACGGCAGCGCGGGCGGCGCGGTGCTGCTGGCGCTATACCTGTGCTGCGACAGCTTCACGGCGTCGTGGCAGGGCGCGCTGTTCCGGCGGCACAAGCTGCGCCCTCTGCAGATGCTGTGCGCGGTGAACCTGTGCTCGTGCGCGCTGACCGCGTCGGCGCTGCTCGCGCGCCCGATGCCGCGGCTGATGCAGCATCCGATGTTCGTGTGGGACTGCGCGCTGCTGTCGGCCAGCTCGGCGGTGGGGCAGCTGCTCATCTACCGCACCATCGCGCGCTTCGGGCCCGTCGTCTTCACCATCATCATGACGCTGCGACAGGTAAACACTTAGTTTACAACATGGTTATTCCGAACATGTATACCGAACCGATCGCGAAGTCAAGTCTTACACTTGCTTATAATGTGTTTCCCATTGGGACTGAAACGACACAGCATGAACACTTGCTGTCCTCCGCGGTTCGGTCACTGCCACGCTTTGAATCACCGTGTCTTACGTAATTTTTTGGTTATTCTTTTAATTCCTTATTCACTTGCAAATTCATAGTTACGAACCTATATTTTGCTCTAGACTTCAATAGAGATTAGCGCGTACATATAAAACAAATTTGATTTTAGTTTTATGTTACTCTTCTTTTGCTGCTCTATTTTTGGCTATCTTGTTTTCACTCTCTCATTACAGGTCTTGTCAACACAACAAACTGAATGTGTTTTTTATTACTTGTGTCATTTATTTGTGTGTGTGTGTGTGTGTGTGTGTGTATATTTACATTTTATTTCACACCGCATGCTGCAGTCGTCATCAATAAAGTAATTGTTCTTTTACAATTTTGGTGTACAAATGAAACATAAATAAAAAAATAAAACAGATTTTGTTTTCCAGGCGGTGTCGATCCTAGTGTCGTGCGTGGTGTTCGGGCACGCGGTGTCGCTGGCGGGCGCGCTGGGCGTGCTGCTGGTGTTCGGCGCGGTGCTGCTGCGCGTGCGCTGGCGCAACAAGGCGCGCGCCGCTCCCCCCGCGCGCCCGCCCGCCGCGCGCCCGCCGCCCGCGCCGCACGCCCCGCCCGCGTAGCGACCCGACACAAACACACCAACATCTGGAGGCACGGCAGTGTCCCTGCAGCCTGCGTTTTCTAGAAGCAAGTTGTTTCTGAACTCTTATAACTTGAACATCTATTCTGGCACAGCTTGGAGTGCAGATTAGGCTCTCATCCATATGTTATCAACGAATTCTGACTAAAGGGTGGCAAAGTAAAAGTCTAAAAAGAATAACGACAAACTATCTCGAGGCTGTTCACCTGCGCGATGCACTGACCGGCTACGCGACTCCAAACATACCATATTCTAAACGTTAGCGAAGATGGCCATCAACACGAGCCCCGGTACGTAAGCTTGTACACAAAAAATTATGAAACTTTTAACTTTCATCCCCCAATCCCTTGAACTACGGGAACTACGGGTGTGTGATATATGAGACTTCGCAATCCTAGAAGTCTCAAAGTTGGTAATGACGACAGTGACAATTGAGCCAGATGTCTGCACATTGACACAAGGACTACGAAATATTATAAATACAAGAAATTGTTGTCACAAGCAACTTACAACAAATATGAAGTTCCGCCATTTTCACGTAAAATGTATACCAGCGAATAATGTTCTGTGGATAAATGTACCAACGGCTTAGATATAGGCGTTCGACATATTTTGACAAAGGTATGATTCGTGAAAGCTTTGTCGAGTTAGAACTTGAGCTAACAACTAGTTCTACATGAGATGTGTGAACTGTTTGACAGTACATTTTAACATTTTACAGGAAAATATTTTTGGTGGGACTTGTTTTTTGACAAAACGTAATAAGTTCCTTTATTGGCCTAGTAGAGTATGTTTATTGACCATTACAATTGCGTATTGTATTTAAGTGATGTAGTATTTGCTCTTTTTAGTGGTTCTAACCATAATTGTGCTCTATGAGCTACGGCAATAGAATTGTATATTGAATTAGCAAATTTAGAGTCTACAGAAGGCTGAGATTTGGAAATGTTTGAAGTCTAGACCCTAGGAATCGCTTCCCACCCCGAGTATAGACCGTTTAATTTAAGATGAAATCAAGAAAAATAAATAACAATTAATTTTCCACTTATGACATATGGTCTTAAACGCACAAAGTTGTAACCCAATTTATTTACTTTTTTTTATGTCTTAATATAATGAATGTCATTATTATTTTTATATATTTTAGAGATGTATTAATTTATATAATATAGGAATTATTATATATTTGTTACCTTAACTGTAAGTGACATCTGGTAAAAAGTGTGCTCGACTACCCTCGAAAGAGTATTAAATAATTTTTATTATTAGTAAAATCCGATTAAGGTTACGTAAGAGTATAAGCGTATCGCGCATGCATAGTGGCGTGGCATACAAAACGTACTATAATAATTATTTATAAATATTATAAATACGGGGAATCAGAGTTCAATTTCGGAGAGGGAGCCTGAGAAACGGCTACCAGAACCAAGGAAGGCCGCAGGCGCGCAGATTACCCACGGAGAGTTACATACTGACAAACTGATATACAAGTGAAGCTAATAAAAAGCGTGTAAAAAACATCAACGCCTTCGTTCGTACTCAGAACAAATGAGTACTTGCCCAATGTTTGTTCCGTGCGCCGCGGATACCACGGGCGCGGTACGTCGTCACTTACCGTCCACTCGTAAAAGTGAAATGCATTTGTCTTTTAACTTACCTTTGAGCACTCGGCGCAGCTGAAATGTGCGTAAAAGCGGCATCTGGCTGCCGCTTCAATCCTTCACGAGTTAATAAAAACAAACGAAAAAGAAGACATTATTAATAGAAAACTTTTCGCATGCCTAATATTCATAAGCATAAAAATCCAAATTGTTTTCCCGAATAATGAAAATAGGATTAGGTATACAGTAGGGTGTGCCATTTTGATTCTAGATATTTACGTATAAAAAGAATACCTAAGTGAAAACTAGAGATTTCCTTTTCAGAAGGTTTTTATAAATTAAAATGGGCTCTCACGACGATGTCACAATCCTTAACCGGAACTGATTTATTATTGAAATTAAGATGGTATAGTAAAATTTTGGAACGGCAGGTGTATAAAAATATATTTATTGATTGTATAGTTGATCTATTCCGTTTTGTTTAATTTAAAATGCACAGACAAGCGTTGAGGAGTTAAACTGAAGGTGTGTGCCGTGTTAAAATTTCTTCAAAGCCTAACGGTCTTCCCGGAATAGATTGACTTTATTAGAAAATATGTTGCATATTAAACTTAGTTAATATAAAGAATACTCGAATGAATGAAGCGCACGTGGTGGCTACCCAGTAGTGTGTGCGCTGTGCTGCGGTGTACATATCTGACTTATTGAACTAGTGACTGTAGGTATTGCAATCAAATTGTACATAAAATAAATATTTACAACTAAATTATTGTATTTTTAATATGTTTCTCATTTTCGGATTCTTCGCATGTTGGTAACTAATATGCTTTAGAACTTGAAGAGTTGAAAATGTTTGCTAAATCTGATGTGGTTTCGGTACACGAGGTCCCGGTTTCGGGGTAAGAAATATTGAAAGAAAGAAACATTGTTACAAGTAATTTGTTAAAACAAGTAATTTCAAAACAAAAATATTGGATGGATATTGTGGCCTCTTGGGTAAGTCAAAACTAAAACATCAAACACCACTCTCGTCTTGCGCGGCACAACCCAAAAGTTACCAGCTCAGCAGTGTGTTGCATGTAAAAGCTCATAGGTCACAGCGCTGATGTATTGAGTTTTTCTTTTAAGAAATTAAAAATAGTGATCGTTATGAGATTCAAAATTTATCATCCTATTAATTGACATTGGAGCATCGTGAACGTGATGGACTTGCCTTATATAAGCTTCCATGTATAGGCAGAGAGATCCTGTTATAATATTTTCGTTTCACGTCACACAAATTAAATGTAAAGACGTAGAGACATTTCTTTTATTGAATGACAAATTCACCCTAGACTGCGATTTTATTTGATGATAAGTGACAATGCAAGTACAATTTAAAATGGTAGCTGGCAAATTTTTCAGAGGAACCTCCAAATGATTTTCACGCCGTCTAAACTCACCAGTGCTAGGAATCGGATCAAGGGCCTCTGTTGTAAGCCAAGGCATTACTGACTGAGGCCTGTGTGCACCAAGATTTCGGTTATCATAACCAACGGTTAACATAAGCTAAACATAAAATTTATTGTTCACGACAACCCGTACACCGGTTAAAGAAGTAAGCTCGATTAAGATAACCGCCCGGTTTACGTTCTAATCGGCGTACGAGTTTATTATAAATTGTAAATTTATAGTAAAGTTATGTTAACCGTTGGTTACGATACCCCAAATCTTGGTGCACACAGGCCTGAGCCAGGGAGATCGTCTAATTTAAATTGGAGGTCAAACCCGGGAAAACTTAGATTTAAATAAGAACTTCTAATTTGAAATCTAAAGACGAAAATCATTAAAATGTCGAAACGTCGCAATGGCGTGCAGCTGTCTTTCAATTATTGTTTTCGTGATGGTTTCCAAAATTCTCAGTTTTGTTGTGGCTCAGTGGTTTGATATCCATCTTCCTTAGCTATTGCGAGCTTAAAGCGCTTACAAAGCGCGAAGCTCCATTTGCAAATATAATAAGATAAATTATAAGGAAAATAAACTAAGGTAATCTGCGTATAATATTCATGCAAAGTTAGGTAGGTCCTTTCGAGAGATCACACTAATCTTATAAAAGAGAAAGTTTGTGCCGATGTATTGGTGACTACTTCACGCCGAAACTATTTGACCAGATTTTTCTGAAATTTTAATAAGATTTATATTACACTCTGGTATAAACATAGGCTACTTTAGGCCCGATGTTCCCTGCGCTTACACGTGTCATATACTATGTTGGTAAAACCCCGGGAAATCGCTTTTAATATAGGTACGTATCTTAAAATAAACAAATGTATATGTTATCCTAAAATGAAAAGGTAAGTATCTGCTTTTTATTCCTGATAAATGTAGGTATCTTGTTCTTATGTATTGCTGGTTCATAAGCGCACTGACACTAAAGTTACTGTTTACGCCTGTTCAGCCTTAAGAACAATTTATCTATCAAACGTATTGCTATTTGACTAACAACAGGCGCTGTATCATAATAATCATAATAATATACCTAACTGTATTGAATAATTCAGTTGTCATTCTGTCTCTGTAGAACCAAAACTAAAACATTCGCAGTTTCGTTTTACCTTATATGTGCCTAAGCATATAGTTACCTAATTAAGCTCTAACACTGCTAATTAACTTAGTTAAGTCTTGTACCCACTGTTATGTATTTTATGGTAGGTAATCCATATGTAATATGTTACAAGAAGCTTTAGCCACGTTTGAAATCCTCAAGCTTTGTGTTCCATTACAGTAGACGGCTAGCATTCAGTGTCTAAGTACCTACCTATTGGTAGTGACTCAAGCCGTTCATTATTAAGGCGGCGAGGTAATGCACTTAAGTCACTTACCTACTCATAGCTGTACAGATAAACCAGAAGCATCAGTCAATGAATCCCCTATCCAGGTACCAAACAGTAGATGGTCAGAGTGGGAACGGCTACAGCGTGCGATGTGGCTGCAGATGATCCTGACGACGCTCCTAGCGCTGTTGACGGCTCCGTGCATGGTGCAGCGCGCATGCCGCACCCGCGAGCCTCGTGCACCCGCCGCCGTGTGCATGCACCGCCTACACCCGGACGACAAGTACGGCTTTTATACAAACTGCTTCAACCGTCAATGACATATCTTTTGAGTTGTGACTAGAGAGTAAAGCTTTTTACTTCAACTAGCTGAAGTCGTAACCCTGTCATGATTAGTTCATTAATACGCGTAGACTTGAGGTGTTCTGTTCGATTTTGGTGTTTGGAAGTCTTTCCGGAACTGCTGTAGACATCTTGGTTGTGAATGAATCACAACCGTCGTTACGCGTAACTATCTTAGTAGATAATCATGAGTAGTTTGATTGCAAACACATTACTGCAAGATATATGAACAGTTCCTTAACAAATGTAATAGCTAATATTTCGTAGAACATGATCTGAGAATGTTCGCAGGCGTCGTACGGACAAATAAAATGTTTTAGTTTTTGTTCGGCTGTCTATGTTTTCGAATATATCTGCGCCAAGAGGTCAGAATAAACTCTCAAAAAGCTAATAAGAAATGCTAAAATTCCATTATTTTCATACTGAATTTCTTTTATGTTTCAGATACATAATCAAATGTTCACGGAAATGTTAACTTTAATAAATATTTTTACGTAGACTGAAGAAAATTATCAGGAAAGTTAAAAGAAAGAAAAATATTAAAATGTAAGTAAATCCTTGAAATAAAGATTATAGACGTGAATGACTACTAGGTTTCCTTTTAAAAAGTGGAGCTTAGATCCTCCACGCAACTTCAATGGCAGATTTTAGCATGATCGTGTCATGCTTAAATCCGATATTGATATGATTCTGTACTATCACAGATATTAATATTGACTAGACCCGTCGTCTTAAAGTGCTCTCTGAGGTACGATAACGCCATCAACTGCCTAACATAATAAGGCTGAGATATTTTGCTGGGAGTGTGTTAGGACAATGAAAAGCCTAATATATCATAGCCTTATTCAGGACTCGTATCCAATACGACGTCATCCAAGTCACATAGATGAGCTAAAGATTATCTAACTTACCTACTATATTTTGAATTAACGGCCATTTTTGATATATTTTATTTTAATTTTTTGTGTCTCAAGAGGAAACAATTGTCCATTTTAGTTTCGACGGGTCGTTGATATTGTGTACATTTTTTTTTCTTTTATAATTATTTTAATACTTCATTTGCACACCAATCAATACAGTTTAACACATTAGGTACAATAATAGACATTTATGGATATACAGGCAGCCTTATCACTTAAAGCAATTTCTTCCAGGTAACCAATCTTTCTAGGAGACAATATTGTAAAAAAAAGAAAAGAAAAGAAAAGTAAAAACAGATAGCAGTACGGTGATGTATAATATTTAGGTATTTACAACAACATTTAATTTGTCTTCACTACAGGACGCCCGCGGTTTCACCCGCGTAGTTGTCGTTCCTGAGGAAATTTCGAGATAAAATGTGGCCTATGCGTTATTCTGATATGTAAGTTATATTATTGTGGAGTTTCATCATAATCCATTCAGTAGTTTCGAATGAAAATTAATATGTTTTTTGACCTCTGAAGTAGTCACAGAGCAAAATCTAAAAGATTCGAAATTAGGTAGAGTTTAATTATTTAATTAATTTAGTGTATTAGATTTTGTGGCTGATCGAATGGTGCAACCGAAGTAACGTGTTTATTTAGGCCGGTTTAGGACGTAAGCTCGGTTAACATAACCGCCCGGTTTACGTCCTTAACCGGCATACGGGTTGTGGAGAACAGTAAATTTATAGTTAGCTTATGTTAACCGTTGGTTATGATAACCGAAATCTATCCGAATTTAAATGAGACCTAAATGTAAATAAATGCAGTCGATTTTAAAAATTAACGTTTCTTTGCCTATTCCCATAGAGTCTAAAGTTTTAAACTTTAGTTGAATTTTTGCTGTCAATTGTATTTACTTAGTTACGTTGTGCGTCCCGGCAAGATTTATAACATCTATTGCGTTGCAGTTTATATTTATTATAATTTTTTTCCGTGGGACTACGTTTATATCTCGATTTTGCAGTGTTACGTCTATTCATTAGCATTCTAATATCATTCGTTGCCACGGAGCTGGCAAATGTTTTAGCTTGATTAGACGGAGTGGAGCAAGCACATCAAATAGCTGAATTAACAATGAGTTGAAAATGTTTAGTTTATCAACTATATTTGACTTATAAAGAACGATTTAGCGTTTCGTGTAGAAACCGAAAGGGGTGTGAATTTCATCCTACTCCTAACATGTTAGCCCGCTTCCATCTTTGATTGCATCATCAATTAACATCAGATGTATTTGCAGTCAAGGGCTAACTTTTAGTCGATAAAAAAAGTCCATCGTAATGAGATCCTACATTAATTATACCTATGTTATCTTTTTATCTCTTAACATAGCAGGTATCTTACTACCTACTTATAAAAAAGTAGTTTCATTCAAATACATAAATATTTCAAATATGTGGCTCATATTCCTAAAAAAATCACAGCTATCATGCGGTGATGTCGTGACGAGCGCGGGTATGTTGTCGGCGCAGTAAGCATAATACAGGAAGACCGGCGAATACTTGCGCAGGTACCCGCGCGCCGGTTTACTAAACATCGCGCCGTACAACGATCACTCAACAGCGCCCCTACTACGAACTGCGCTGAGTAGACTGGTCCCCGATCTCTTAAGACATCAGAACGTTATCCTACCACTATAAAACACCCCGTACGCACAAATGTCCTTTAAATCTCACATAATACGCACTAAAAGTCATCTAGCACTTGGGTTTTAGTTTGACAGAGACACGATCTGTTACCTGAACACTTAGCTCAGAGTGACATTTATTTGTAACCTAGTCAACCCAAATATCTATCGGAGGTCCCATACATGGGGGTACATATTATAAATTATTACAGTACAGATTTTCATAGATCACCAATACCTACATAGTGATCCCTGCGGAAGGTCAAAGTATATAATTTGTCAAGGTTTTGTGTGAATAGGCTTGAGTATTCTCTGCTGTAAAAATAGTAAAATGCTGTGTTTCTCTGGAAATAAGTACAACCTCCGACAAACCAACCAACCATTTTTTAGCGATAGCACAAAGTGAGAACTCGAAGCAAACTCGAACGATACGCATATAAATATTTAGTAGCGGCGCTGTGTACAATGGCGGATGGATTAGACGAGACAAAGGACATAAAGTGCAACGTCAGAACGAAGACGCGCGAGTGCGAGTGCGGACGCTGTTGCGGATGCAGCTGGCTGCTGTGCTGCTTCACCTGCCGCTGCGAGTGCACGAGGGAGGAATGATGCTGTCGGTGCTGCTCGCGCTGTGCCTGTGCTCCGGCTACCAGGTGATGCCTCGCGTGCTATCTGTGGCTCTAACACGACATGCTGTTACTGTCACTGCGAGTTCGAGAGGGCGAGATAATGCTGCCTGTGCTTAGGATTATGGCTGCCTGCCAGATAACCTATCGTTCTAAAAAGCCTTCGATGCTAACTGTCCTCGGAGCATGGACTTAGGATGTACTATTTTAATTTTAAAATTTTAGTCGTCACAAACTATATAAGAGCTTTTTATTAAATTCTATATCATTTTATTCAATGTTTTTTCTTATTTCCAGGCGGCTCCAGAATGCAAAAACTGTGTGGTGAGTTATTTTAATAAGTAGTTTAGTACTTATTTTTGCATGTTAGACTGTGATCTTTAAGTTCTGAGAAATAAATAATACAAATAATATAAAGAATCTGAGAATAGACAAGCCCTCAGTAATTTATTGGAGGGTCGTTGTTGGATTGGTCACATCAAGATAGGTCTCCTAGGCAAGGCTTTGGAAATGACCATTTATTTAATACGGATATGAAGTAGTTATCCTATATGGTTGGTGCCCATGGATCAGCCCTGGTCATTTACTCAGTGTCAGGTGGGAAAGGCGCAGCACCTTAGGATGGTGTAAAAAGATGGGCTCATGATTTTTGAATGTTGGTATGATTTTGTCACTCCGTATTATGTGGACGCTGGAAAAATTATCAGGTAGGTGTTAATATATCATTTCATCTGAAGGAAAAATGTGGAAAGTGTCAAGGTCGTCAGCTGGGTGCAGCCCAGTGCATTTGCCTAACCTAAACGCCACGTTGCTGAAAAATAATAAAATAAAATATTTTTATATTATCAGCGATAGGACATTTAAAGAACGTGACAACAAAGTTCAGCGTTGTCGTGAGTAACAATGTTGTGCATAACGTTCCGCGGACAAGGCTTTACTTTAATTATTTACTTACAGATGCTGGGTAAAGACGAGAAGGCAATGTTCCGCGCGCACTCTGACGCTTGCCTAGCGCAGACGGGCGCGACTCGCGAGTCCGTGCTCAGACTGCTGCGCGGCGAGCCGCTCGACGAACCGGCGCTGCGCAAGCACGTGTACTGTGTGCTGCTGCGCTGCAAGCTGATCAGCAAGGACGGCAAGCTGCAGAAGGCCGCCGTGCTGGGCAAGCTGGCACGCGGCGACGGCAGGAACGCTACCAAAGTCAGTTGCTTACATTACAGCTTCTGTCGTGTCTATCGTCATTTAATAATAACTACCTTATGCCTCATCAGCCTCTCACCTAAGAGACTCGGAGATGTTAAAATCATTACCACAATAATAGCGACATTTTGTATATCAGTACGCACGCTGCAATTATTGATTTTGACAGATTTAGATGAAATTCAGAATAATTATAGGTTAAAACATAGGCTTAACTATAACTCCTTATCCTGATATTCCCACAGGAATAAGACTTATGTAACGTAAAACCGCAGGGCATTACTAGTAAGCTACTAGTTCCTTCAACAGTAAGCACGAAGAGCTCATCAAGTCCCTCTCTCCTCCAGGTACTGGAGAGCTGCACGCAGCAGCAGGGCGACAACCCGGAGGATCTCGCGTGGAGCCTGTTCCGCTGCGGCCTGGACAGAAAGGCCATGCTGTTCCATCACATGCAGAGCGAGCCGGACGACGACATGTCGCCTTAGCTCAGCTGCTTCGGAAGGGATGACGCGTTCAATTTAGCTTAAATGTCCTTAAATGGGTACTGTCAGAGCCATGAATCCTTACTGGACATGGATCCATGTCGAGGAATCATCTCAGTAAAGCATCCACATATACATGAGTGTAATGGTTAATGTACTCACGGCGTATACAGTATGTTTGATCAGGGTAAGCATTAGTTTATGATAGGTAGATTGACAAAATCTGGTATTTTTATTAAATCAGTAGTCAAACAACATTTATTTATAAGGGAGCCTACGAAGGGATTTTAAGATTTCGTCGATGGCTGCAAATGACCTATCATGTCGTAGTCGGTATTAAATATCAAAGTGTCTTATGTTTAGGTATGCCGCGCTCGAGTAAATCGTAAAATCTCTCTCCCCTGCCATCGAGTATGCAGAAGCTGATAAGCTTTTATGTCTATGTTGTATAGTAAGTGCATGTTTTGAATAATTAGCAAACTGATGCTTTTTAAGTAGTACGAATAAATAAGAAATTTTTAACATTTCAACAAAATTGTAGAAAAACTAGAAAGTAGAAAACCCTCATGTTATATATGGTTGTAATTGTAATTTGTGTTAAACTCAGCTCGTCATCCCTTTGGCCGTGTAAAGATTACCAATGTATTAGAAGGCAGTAATCTGATGTTATTCTGTTACTTATTGTTATAACGTTGTATAAAAAATGTATGTATCTTCAATAAACTTTACATAACCGTACACTGAGTTTTCATTTATTTTGAATTTTGTTCAGAGGCATAATAAAAACGAAGGTAAAAAGCATGCAAATCGATCCTATATTTGGTATAAGAGACTACCTCTCCTCAAGTACGAATTGCATTGATACGGAACTATCGGTCGCATATACTTACACACAACTTCACTGTCAAGTATACCTACTGTACAAGTTTGAAAGGTATCGGTCATGAAAATCTGTAGCCAAGCTGTTTCCATCTTGAGGACCATTGAAGATTTTATACCTTTTGAGTTCATTGACTCGAATGTTGACCAGGATCATACAAAATTCTCAGGTATAGTTTAATTTTTTTTTGCGCGTTGCTGCGTGCTTAGCCTTAAGCCGTATTTTACCTACTTAAAAAATGGAGTGTTAAAAAATGTCTCATGTTTTATATTTGAAGGCTTTTTGTAATTTGACCTCAAAACCTATAAAAAACGTGTGAGCACATCTTCAGAATGTTGGCTCTGTAATATTTAAGCGCAAAGGACATAGGTAAAAAATGTATGGAAGTCTGCTTCAGAGATGCCCAGAGATTATATAATATATGTCATTAAATAGTACAGATCTTGTATTTAAATAGTAATAAAGTTACTTGTAGCTAAGCAGTCGCCGATAAAAGTTATGAAGGTTTATAAAAGTTGACTTTTCATACTACGACGACGGTCACGTGATTCAGAATATAAATTAAATAAATAATAGTTAACACGCTTTTAGATAAGCCAAATAGAAAATAAATTTTAATAAATTTAAATTAAGAATAGTGTTAAAAATTTCATTAACTATAAATTAATAATAGTGTAAATAAAAAAAAATTATTTTATTTTAAAAAAAGCGTGGGGTGCTTTTTAAGATATTATCAAAATGATAATCACTCTACTCATATCTGTCAATAAAATATTTATAACTATATTGACACCATGCATCCCACGCTTTTTTTTAAATAAAATAAATTTTTTTTATTTACACTATTATTAATTTATAGTTAATGAAATTTTTAACATTATTCTTAATTTAAATTTATTAAAATTTATTTTCTATTTTTTAGTTTGGGTTTCTATAAAAAGCGTGTTTTTAGTTTTTTTAAACTATTATTTATTTTTTACTTTTTAGTTTGGTTTATTTATAAAAGCGTGATTTTTGGAACACAAGATTTTGGCCTATTTTTTGATCCCTTTATTTTGACTATTTACACTCTCATTACCTCTATAGCAGCGTGGTCGATTTTTATTTGCTTGTGCCCCACCCTTAGCACAGTGACCAGTTTGGAAAGCAAGGGACACTGCAGGGTATCTGAGCAATTATTAGCTTTTTATTAAATTTATTTATTAGCTGATAAATAATATAACTTTGCGGTTACGATATTAATTTAAACATTACATACAGTGAAGCTATAGTGGCTTGTAATAAAGTTTCCGGTTGCAACTGTCATGCTTAGCGTAAACCAACTGGAATCTTTCAAACTTCTCATTGAGACATATTAATCGAGCCCAATCAAAGGAATTACGTTTCAGACGTCCTTCTTCTTCATCGCCAGACCCTCAATGACAGTACGCCCATCTAGATGTAAACTTCATTGATTGATGACTTAAAGCTTAGATATGTTTTCTCATGCAAATTTCATGTATTGTGCGTTTACTAAACAAGGTAGCTTGTATAAAGAGCTCCCTTAATAATATCTAAATCGTAAATTTCTCATCGAGACAAATTAATTGTAAGCCGTTATGATATTTTAAAACATAACGTTTTATCATGTACTTTAACTGTTACATGTCATACCGTCAATACAGTCGCTGCCCATCTGAATGTAAAGTTCTTATCAAAACAAATTAATCGAGCCCAAACACAAGGTAAATACAGTAAATCGTCAAGGAATTCTCTATATGTAGATCGGCTCCATCATCAGATCGACTCCAACCTTCATCGAATTGTAGTGCTTTTAAAACTTATGGAAAAATTAAAAAAAGTACTTGTTGTCCCTACAATTTTTGAAAGTTTCCCTCGGTTTCTCCAGGATCCCATCATCAGATCCTGGTTTCCTTATCATGATACCACCACCGGACTATAAAAAAAAAGAATTAAAAATTGATTATGCGCGAACACACATACAGTTACATACTTATGAGTAATATATTGATTGAAATTCTTATATTTTTGTTATATTTTCAAGTGCTATGAAACATGGGTAGTTATTTAAAATTCTTTGTGTATTTAAATAAAATAGTTAAATATGAGAATACGTCTGTACAGCCTGGGGCAAATTATGGCAATGTCCTTTAATTAATTTATTGTAGTCATTGTACCTACCATGAGCTTCGGCAACGCAGCGTTTCTAACTATATAATGTTATGCTCTTTTTAAAACGGTCAAAAGTACACAGATACGTAACGTAGTAGGCACACGGGCACTTAGCAGGCAGCGGCTAGATTGCAGTTATTTAGTTGTTACCAGTTACGCATAAGTGTGAATTACAATCGAAACAACTTCATGATCTCATTGCAGGCTGTAGGCGGTGACCCACTGTGCGCCCTGCGCAGCTCGCGCGCAGTCAGCGGTACAGCCTTCGCCTCAACGAGTCGCGATCGGAAAAAGTTTACATTACATTTTTTAAATTGGCGCGTAACTTTTTTCAGTTCGAAAGCTCCGTAACTGTAGACTAAATGTGTTTGAGTGAAAGCTCTATTTTCAAATGAGACTATTGTTCTTAAAGCTCATGAATTATTTTTTTGGAATTTGTAAATAATTTTAAAAATGCGAATGAAATTATTATATTTGCATTAAAGAAAGGTACTAGGTAGTTTGGTGTATTGTGTACGAGTTGACCGTTTAGTACTTTAGTGGTATTTTGTTAGTGTTTGTATTGAAAGTGTAATAAATTAATACAGCGTTGTCTGATGTGTGGAATCACAGCGAAACTTCGCCAGATTGTTGTTAAAGGTAAATATTTATAATGCAAAGCAATTGTGAGGTTACGGTGCTGCGAAGTAAGGATATTGAGTTTATACCCACCACGATGCTCCAATACAATCGGCATGAGGCAGTAAACACCACTAACTTCCCAATTCCGAACTAGAAATTTTTACTAAAATTTTCTTAGTAAAATGTAAAACTTACATAGTATTGGCGAAGGGAAGTACCGAAACAGATATTTTCCGTTAGACATAGGTACATAGAGCAATTCAATTCCAATGTAACTAAATAGGTCAAGTCCTATTATCTGATTTGCCCTAAAACAAATTATCTCTTAGACTCAAGGTCACACTGTACAAGACCTGCATCCGCCTCATCATGACCTACGCTAGCGTAGTGTTCGCCCACCGTCCCAAGAGCGCAATACAGCGCTTACAAGTGGTACAAAACAAATTCATGCGCCTTGCCACGGGCTGCCCCTGGGATGTTCGCAATAATGACCTCCATAGAGATCTGGATTTACCTACAAATTCACACTACATGAAAAAGCTTTCGAAAAATTTCTTTTTCGAGAACCGCCATCCATCCCAATCCGACTGCAAACGCAGACGCCCAAAAATGTCCTTTACGATCCTGACGACGACATAACTACCGACAACGACTCCCAGGACCCCACATACATAAACTACACAGCGTCATCGCCGGCGAAGACGAGGTCCCCGCTTCTTAACGTCACCCGGACGTGCCACTCACGCACGGCCATTAAGGGGGCGCTTTGGTCTGATTTAATAATCACGCCAAACCACACATTCATTCCAAACGTCTCTAAGCCAAGTCAAAAGTCAAAAGGCCTCTAAGCCGAGGCCTGAGTCATAGGAGACGCCCTTAGAGAGTCGTTACGCCCTTTTCTCTTTCGCTTTCGGGCATTCGCCTTCGGGCACCCACCGGCAATGCTTCTGCGCTCGCCCAACCCCCCCGGTGACGCCGCTGTGGTCCTGTATGGAGCCTACGGCAATTACACAATCACAAAAAAAGAAGGTCAAGTCCTAAACAAGGAATTTTCAAAATTTTTGATATTAACTCGTAACGTAAAGGGCTTGTTATAAACTGTATCGGTTCAATAATGAATGCATTGATTAAGACAAAACAACATTATTAACAGACAGAATTACTCTCGCATTTATAATATTATAGTGAGACTAATCCTTGATATGCATATCTAATTTACTTAGTGTTGCAACAAGTTATAAAATGTGTCCAGTATCGATATTAGCATAGCCTGCAGTTTATGTATCTAGCACCAGCCTGTTAACTGTTTCTGAATAATAATTAATTAATCGAGACAAATTATATCTATATCTACTTACTTTTATGTACTACTATAACTAGTCTTAAGTTGTGCGTCTAGACTGTTCGTATATAACGACTACGATTGTTTTTGAGGATTCGACTGATCCGAAAACTGGAGCGGTCGCTTTTACAATGCGGCCGTATTGACGGATGTTGTTTGCGTGTTTTTGATCCGTTTGTGTCGGACACGGATCGTACGCAGTGCGTAAACGAACAAGACTTTGTAGATATTTAATCTGACGGATAGTAGACAGTAGAGGAAAGTACTAAATTGGCGTGTCAGTAAGCACTTGTAGCAACTAGTTACTAGTTAGTAGTTATGAGAGAAACTTTAGCTTACCAATAAGTGTCAAATAAGAACCCATTTGGCACAACGGGGTTGAATTGTAGATTACCGAACCCCATTTTTCATTATTTCTGTCTATTTACCTACCTGCCTAAATCAATGTTGATTGTTGGAGGTAGGCCAGAGATCCAGGGGAGTGTCATCTTCCGCGATTCTTTGACGTCCCAGATAAAGCGCAGGCGGATGTGCTGATTTTAGTAGGTATTCTGGCTACTTCTCAGCCAGCAAGTCCTGCGTACACGGACGTAGACTTCGCAGTTCTATCCTGCGCAGCCTCCGACCAGGATTATGTAAGAGTATAAGAATATTCTCGGAAGGATGCGCTGAGTCAACGCGGCGAGTGCTGTAGGTGGCGGCGGGCAATTGGCGGCACCGTATACGATTAATACTCATCTTACTGCGATAACAGGAAAACTTACGTACTAGCTATAGCAAAAAAATATAGACAGGTAGATACATGACATGAGTGTGTTTGTTTGTATATTCAAGGTGCCAACTGAAGATGCTGTAGGTAGGTATGCTTCAATCGTTTATCTTATACGGCTCAATGATAGATATCTTTTCAAAATTGTGCGAAACAATTAAAGAAGCATCAAATTCTATAACTTGGATTATAGTTTTGACATGTGTAAGTGGTCGAAACACCAGACTAAGTAGGCTATTTTATTCAATTGAACCGATGGTAATACAAAGATGTCTTTAAAGAATTTAAAATTTCTGTTTAATAACATTTCCTTAATGTGTATGTTGGTATACCTCCCACGACGGTTGTCCATCAGATTGTGAAGGGTACATCATATAACATCATCATCATCACATCATCCGAAGTACGTCCACAGGGACTTCCAAACACAACGATCATGAGCCAGCAGCTCCCTGCGACACGTTTAATGTTGTCACTTCACCTTGTGGGAAGTCTAACTTTCTGATCATTGGCTCATTCGATATAATAAATATTTCCAGTCTGAGTTTTAAGCCCAAAACGTAGGCAACTAGGTAGTCAAGTTTGGATATTGCTGAAAGTGATTTCTAAACGATATATAAGTACCTGATTTGAAGTCTGTCAGCAATAACGAGGAGTCCGAGTTCATTGTCTAATACTTTAAAACTGAGTAAACCTTCGTTATATGCTAGTAAGTTATATTCCAGGGGTCATACAATGATGGGGCAGGTACCTTAGATTTATTTTACTTATATTCTGCTATTCTTTGATAAAGGAAAGCCAAAAATGAGATATCGTGGAAACGGTCTGACAAAATGGAGTGAATATTGATGGCTGAAATTATTTACGATTGGTTCCTAGATCACATATTTGAATAGCGAAAATGCTAGCAAGATTTATAGATATAACTTTGTTGTGTTTAAAATATCTTCTAAGGATTACAACGTTCCCTAATAAGATTTTCTTTTAAGGATTAAACTGCTAAGTTAGATGTAACGTTAAGGGAATATGATCGGATTCCGCAAACGATCGCGTGACTCCACCGCCGGTAGGTATTCAGCTGTCATATCTCGTTAAATTATCAATAATAGCGCCAAATCTGTCTCTACCGGCCGACCAAATGCGGCCTCCATAAATATTAAGCGATCGCGCTCGGACACGTCCTCGGCTATTTCCTTATAACCACCAATAAGACCATACTCATTCACAATGTGCGAGATAGCGTTGTCTCCGAGTAGAGTAGAGCCCCCGCAGACTAGCTTCACGTTTGTCACGTTTCTTGCTACAAACGTGTATGATCAGCTTCTGAATATGGATTATTGTTTTTTTTCATTCATTATACTCGTTAACTCTTGACTGGAATCACACTTGATGGTGAGTGAGGATGCAATCTAAGAAGCCGCTTAGCTTGTTAGGAGTACTTAGAGTGAAATTCACATCCTTTTGTTTTTTACATAGCATCATTTGTAACTACAAGTCTTTGTCGATAGATTGGCAATGAGCTACGGCCAAAGCCTTTCACCAGTCAAACCTGGACAGATTTAGAAACTTCTTCGCCACATTCGGGAATCGAACCGAGGACCTTCGTGTTATAAAGTCCCTGCACCACAGAAACCGTCAAAAGAATGATCTTAATAGTAGAGCTCTTTGTGATAAAGCTCGCCACAAGTACAACCATGCTGTCGAATGGCAGTAATTGGTGCTAAGAAGGTGATGGTAAGAAGGATAATATAGTTGTTTGTGCAGTTAGAAACATTTTCACACCTCAAGACAACATGAAGCGCATCGTAGGACATGTTGCTATTGACTGCATTGCGCTACCTCGTTGCGCAAAACACCAATACAGATCTACTACCGTCTGTGCTGTTTTATGATAGAAATCTCCTGACTCGATATTCTGTAAAATTAAGTAAGACTATGTTGAGATGGATTCTAATTCTTTTTCTTCTCTTGCTCCACGCTCAACTGGTCATTCGTTGACGCCTGTCAAGAACCTGCCTGGTCCTCTAATCTGCATAATCATAATCAGTTATTTTCCATGAATATGGTACATAATGATGAAATGTCATTTACAGCATATAAAATTGTGTAAGGTAGAGCCATCGAGTGTCCGTCAAAATGCATAAGTGTCATGCCGCCACACTAACAAAAAGTTATAGAGAACGCACCAAAATAATCAGGATCAAGTATTATTAAATGAAGTAACAGGTCAATATTTATTTACGTAATTACTTTGATCTACATAAGACGTACATAGTTTTAAACGCATGAATCCACATTTTTTCATTAACCCCTGTAATTTGTTTCTTTTTAACTTTTTCCTCCATACCATAAATATGAGCTCAATCCATCAGAGTTTAATAAACCGTATAACCTACCCACCTCTAAACCTAAAGCTACTATTAATCGGAACCTACGCGTGGATATTACAATCATTAGTTTCAATTTACCATCGCCTCGGGCTGGACATGAGTATTACAACAAATGAAGTATCTAAATTAAAGTAACTACAGAGGAGGTATATGGCTACCTTCAAACAATGTGTTACCAATAAAAATTTTAAAATATTTAACAAAAAATAGAACCGACTCAAAACGCACTAAAAAATAAAAAATAACTGTATCATAGCCAAGTTTAAGGAACATTTATTTTACGTAGTAAAGCAGTTTGTGGGTTCTAGGTAACGTCCTTAAAGTAGAAACCTTGGCTCGCACCGACTCCTAGATATGCTTAAGTAAATTAAAGCAACTAAATGACAGTTACTTTTTACTTTTTAGTGCGTTTGGAGTCGGTTCTATTTTTTGTTAAAAAATTTTATTTCTTACTTTTTAGTGATTTATCGCTACGTAACGTACTCGTACTATGCTGTCATAGTATACATGTCATACGGCACTAGTAGCCAAAAAGCTACCGATACCGAGACAAAAACCGAAATCGCTGTAAGCGTGCCTCCAAAATTTGAAGAGTTCCTTCAATTTCCCCAGGGTATCATCATCCGTACCTAACATGATGACAATGGGACCACTTTGGATGTATGCCCTTTCTAATAAAAAAAGAATTATCAAAATCGGACATTTCTGTAAAAAGTTATGCATATAAAAAAATATATACGTGTCGAATTGAGAACCTCCTCCGTTTTTTTTTCGTCGGTTAAAAATTAAAAAGCAATTTACACAAGACCCATTAAACAAATAATACCTTCAAATAATAGGAATCCTGTTCGGGTTTCGCGAATATATTCTCTATCTTTTCTTACAAACTGCATGAAAATTCGTTCAGTAATCTACGAGTTTATTTTTTAGAGACAGGGGAGAAACTCTGTTTTATAATATGCAGTGATATTGTTACTGAAAACATCAAAGGATCGGGAATCGTTCACTTTGATGCCCACTGCGCTCGTCGGTGCACGCAGTGGTATTCCATATGACGTGACATGACGGCATCTCCTTCTTCTTCTGCGGAGCGGGTGAGCATCAGCCGCATGCTCTTTCTCCCGCTCCGAGGCCTTCTTCAAGCCTTGTTACAGTGTGACTACCATACAGACAATAATGCAATCAGCCACATAGTCAACAGCACACCATTTTACCATTATTATATTTCGGTCACAGTTGTCGTATAGGATTAACTTATGATAATACCCAAGTATAATAATTGAATTGCGCTGTCAACTTCCATAAAGAATATAATTGCGGGCCATACTCAAAGTGTCTTATCGTCTGTTTTTGGAGCTGAGCGTGCTGCATCCATCAATCTTCGTATCAATACGTAGGTGCTTGTCATCTCAGACACGCAGCATCCAAAGCGCTCTCCCACGCGGCTGCCCATCTCGGCTTATGTTATTATATTGTTTAACTTAAAGCCTTATTGTTTATGGCACATTATGACCATAACAGACCCTTCGGTGTTTTGGAATGTACCTTATATTTGTGACCGTTCCATGTTTTATATAGATCGCCTTTTAAATACTACACTTTCTTTGTAAATTATTGGCATTTCGTCATCTCTCAATCGAAGGATATCACTGCCTTTTGTAGGGACTAATAAAGTTTATCATCTTTGGTAATCTTTCGCCAGTAACTCTCGGGAACATTTTTGTCTTAGTCTTAGGTATACATTATCCATTAAATTTATTAAAGTACTACATTTAAGATGCAGAATAACTGGGTCTCCTTCTTTACATTCCAATATAATGTGGGCTCTACACTGCGACAACTGCAAATCACGAGATTCACGAGTGTAGATGTTGTTCACGCGCCTTTCCTTGATCAGTGTTGGTTTTTTTTGTCCGCGACAAAGGGTTTGCGGCGCGTGATCTTGGCAAGTAAAATTAGATCACTTTTTATAACTTAAATTAATTCTTAACATAGGTATTAAACATGCCATCAACAACGTAGGTAGTTAACACTTAGTACGATTCAAATTTCATAACGGTTGGTAATTTAATAGTTAACATACTGAACAAAAAACAAATAAATTGTGAACTTGAACGCATCTATGTCGTCGTAAATAATCACGAACAAGACTGTGAAGATTTGCGAGTGTGGAGGGACGAGGGACATAGTTCCCGCGCATACATTCACGGCGAGAAGTAACGGCGCGACTTTACGTGCGAGTGTAGAGCAGATTTTAATGAAATCTTGTGATCTTATTTCTTATGTTGAATGATCAATTCAGCAAGCATTGCATGAATTGGTTCGAATCGATTGATTAGATGTCTATGAGTTCTCTAGTAGTAATGCTGAATATGTAGGTACCTATCAATCTTTAGTAGGCAGTAATACTAATACTTTATAATAAGCTTGTCTTTAAGCAATGTTAATCCCAAACTATCAACATCGGTCGAGTTAACCATTAATAAACATCAACGTTAATATAACTTTATAAGCAATATCGAGGTGTGTGGGCGTGCTCCCACGTGCTCCGCGCAACTAATACTTGCCCTACAAGGAAAGTGTCTTGCTCGCTAAGTGATTATTGTCGCCGATCATTAGTTTGTTTCATTATTTTTTTTATTTTTATGAATTGCCGTCATTTCTTATCTGATTTAATTTGCAATTGAAGAATAGTGAAAACCTATAATGTGACCCTCCGTAACACGTGTGAGTTACTCGACTTCGGGCTTTGAATTAACTGAAAACTTAAATTAAAAAAAAATCAGAACCCCGTGATCACATAGTCTAACCACTAAACCAACGAGGCAGTAGGATTGGGTTGAACATACCTAAATAGTTTTGCAATAATGATAATGATAGAATTTCGACAAGTGGGCGAACACTATTCAATTTGAAGCAGATATTTATGGTTCCCAAATAAAGAGTGCAAAAACTAAGTTAATTATAATGAGAGATGTGGAGATAGGAGTCATTGTATCTGCCCACGCGTGGGCTAGCGTATGAAGCGGTTAGAGCGCTCAATGAGGCGTGCACTAGGGTTATCAGATGAACAAATCAAAAGACCAGATAAAGGCTTCATTTTCATTTATTTCCTGAGATTTTTACAGTAGGTGAATTTTCTCTCAAACGAAGGTAACATTTAAAAAAAAATAGCAAAAAATAGAATCGACTCAAACGCACTAAAAAGTAAAAAATAACTGTGTCATTTAGTTGCTTTAATTTACTTAAGCACATCTGTGAAGTCGGTACCAGCCAAGTTTAAGGAACAGTTATTTAATGTAGAAAAGCAGTTTGTGGGTTGTAGGTAATGACAACTGAAATGACTATGAAAATGACAAAGGAAACTAAGATCTGATGATGGGATCCTGGAGAAAACGAGGGGAACTTTCAAAAATTGTAGGGACAACAAGTACGTTTGTTAATTTTTCCGGTAAGTATTTAAAAGCACTACAATTTGATGAAGGTCTGGTCTGTGAGAACTCCGTAACGTTTTACAGTAGCTACCTTGTGTTTGGGTTCGATTAATTTGTGTCAATGAGAACTTTATATTTAGATGGGCTGTGACTGTCATTAAGGGTCTGGCGATGAAGTCGAGGGACAGCTGAGGGAGCTCTTTAACGGTTTACAGTAGCTACCTTGTGTTTGGGCTCGATTAATTTGTGTCAATGAGAACTTTATATTTAGATGGGCTGTGACTGTCATTGAGGGTCTGGCGATGAAGAAGAAAGACAGTTGAGGGAGCTATTTAACGGTTTATAGTAGCTACTTTGTGATTGGGCTCGATTAATTTATGTCTCAATAAGAAGTTTGAAAGGTTATAGTTTCCAGTTAGTTTAATGTTTACTATGTCATGATCCAATGATGAGATCTACGAAAATATTTATTTTTGCAGGGACGTCATATTGGTACTTATGGTTTAGTTCGAGTAGGTTTATTAGTATGTTCGTTGTTGATAAAGCACTAAAAAGTATGAAATAAAAATTTTTTAACAAAAAAATAAAAACGCCTTCAAAACGCACTAAAAAGTAAAAAATAACTACGTCATTTACTTACTTTAATTTACTTAATCATATCTATGAAGTCGGTGCCTGGTGTCGGTACTTTTTAGTGCGTTTTGAAGGCGTTTTTATTTTTTGTTAAAAAATTTTTATTGTTAAAAATTTTCATTTCTTACTTTTTAGAGATTTATCGCCGTAACGTACTCGTACTATACTGTCATAGTATATTATACGACATCGCTGTTAATGCCTATTAAATTTAAAGAGTTCCTTTAATTTTCCCAGGATACCATCATTAGATCCTAACATAATGACAATGGGACCACCTTGAAAGTGTGCCCTTTCTAATAAAAAAAGAATTATCAAAATCGGATAACTCTGTAAAAAGTTATGCGTGGTCATACATAAAAAAATATGATATACGTGTCGAATTGAGAACCTCCTCCGTTTTTTTTTCGTCGGTTAAGAAAAGTCGTAATGTTTTCATTTATATTGTGGATCTCGCTCGTACGTTGCACATCACACTTCTAGTAATCTAGAGTTCTTTAAAATGTAAGCTGTATTTTATTAAAATGTAAAAAAAGCCTAAACTTTTGCCATACGGGGTCCTTAGTCATGAACTTGTTCATGCAATGTAACGTGAAGCAAAACGAAATTTTTTATCGAGTATACACCGACAATCATAACGTAAGTTTTAGTCGTTTATTATTAATTATAATTATGTAATTACAAGGAAAATACTCGCGATAGCTTCAATTCTAATGATCATTAAAGATTCCGAAAATCCTATGTTTCGTGAGATTTGCGAAATCCAGCGCGCAATCCTGTGACTAGTTCAAAAGTCCTGAGAACTGACAAAACCTGAAATATGGTAACCCTACTAGGCAGTGCCCAAGTAGGGCCCAGCTGACAGATGGAGTTCACGGGCCCACGCGCGTACGCAAAGCTGACGCAGGGTCCGTAAACATTTTACTTGACGTGTTCGTCAATTGTTGTGCTGATTTCTTTCTTAAAGTTCTAAAATATATGTACGTTATATTATATATAACGAGTAAGTAGGTAGATTTCTTCCAAATAAACAAGTAGGTGTTTCTATTGCTTCTGTAACTTGACAGTTAACTGTGTTAACAACGACGTGTGTTTGACGGCCTTTATGACGGTATTTATAAGATGGAGGTCATGGGTTCGATTCCCGGCAGGGCAGATTGAGATTTTTCTTAATTTGTCTTGGTCTGGCTGGTGGGAGGCCTTCCTAGTTACTTTGGAACTAACTAGCTAGCTAGTTACCACCAAAGACGTACCGCCAAGCGATTGAGCGTTCCGGTACGATGTCGTGTAGAAACCGATAGGGGTGTAAATTTCATCCTACTCCTAACAAGTTAGCCCGCTTCCATCTTAGATTGCATCGTCACTTAACATCAGATGTAGTCGATAAAAAAAAATAAGAAATAAACTTATCAGAATCAGAAGTTTCAGAAAAATGCTACTGAAACACAATATCGTTTAATTTAAACGTCAATATCTCCACGCTAAGGAGAAGACTCAACACCGAAAGGTCCCAAATCTATCTATCTATTGGGCTATTAACATGCGCACTTCTAAAACTTTCTATGGATACTGAAATTATCTATAATATTAAATATAATATTTTTTAAATTTCTCGTTTGGGTTGCGCAGCCCCGCCGTGCTCCCCCGCGCGGTCTGAGCGCTCTGACACGGCGCACGCACACGTTATCTTTTCATTAGCCGCTTATCACGACGCCTGTTCACATTTGGCCAAGGTGTTGAGCCAGCATGTTGGGCCAACGTGTTAGCCCAAAGTGACGGATCCCAAAAGTAGCTGTTCTCATATTAGCATAAACATTTATAAGCGGTGAGCCATATTTGACTAAATTTAGCCACCTTGCAAAATTCTGCAGCCAAGCAGTATAGTTGTGTTCCGGTCTGAAGCCTGAATGGTATGGTTGCCGGTGTTATAGAAAAAGTAGACTAAAACGAGGTATTGAATTTAAGGAAAACAATAATGTAACTCAAATTGGAGAGAATTTTGTATGATTAAAGTCTAAACGTAAAATGAGTCAGAAAGAAGATATCGTCAAAAAACTATATACTATTAGTGATTCTGGCCTCAGGAATTGATTCATTACGCCAATTTTCCAATTACGCGAGTAGCTAGTTAGGTACCTACGAGACAGCAAAGATTCAGGGAGAGCACATCGAATTACCCATTTCAATAACTCCCTGAAAATCAGCTATCCCCTTTTTGAAGCCATTCTGACAGTACTGACACGTTGGCCCAGTACCTTGGCCCTATGTGTGGCCACCATTAGCCGCCACGCGCAACAAGCCGTCGACCTGCCACAAAAAGCACTCCTGATTCACGTCAACCTACGTGTCAGCGGGATTCAATGGACAATGCACCGATTGATTCATTTCTTAATAACATTCGATAAAAAATGTTTATCATTGAGAACAATTGAGTAGGTATTTAGTGTAGAGTGTGATCTGCTGACGTATACCTCGGTCATGCCTACCTAACTAAAAAAGCTATACCAACCCACTTTTCTTAAAAATAACAACATATTTAAGAATCATGTCAACCTAATGCATAAGGGAAGCCCTGTTGTGCCCAAATATAGGCAGTTTTCTTTAACTTGCGTTATAAAATAATATCATCGCTCAGACTTATTTATATAAAACGAACGAAACAGCTCTGTCACGATATAGTACCTAAACACTTTTTTCAACTTACTTTTAACACACGAGTAGATAAAAGGAACAGAGGCAAAGCTTCTAAGAACGTGCAAAATTTTTACCTATTTTGGAGGGTTGCTACACAATAGGTTACGGCAAATCAAACAACCAAACAAACACGTGTCGCACTGACCTGACCCTAAGATTGTCAACTAACTGTGCCAGTGTGAACCGGTCTTTTCCAGTCTCGCCGCGTACGCGACAAGCGGCTGGTGGTCACTCACACATGCCCTGCGTGTTTGTAGTAGTGCCACTGATTCGCGTGGTAGTATGAAGCTTTGTCTCTGTTCCGTTTTTCTACTCATGTGCTTTTAAGCCCCCATTTGCTCATAACTAGCATGAATATATGTGAAAGTATTATTCATAGAGTGAATTATAATATTAAAATGGTTACTGTGCGAAACCGATCGCAAAATTTTTGATATTTAAAATGAATTTGAATTTTATCAAATAAAATATTTTTGGCCTGGATATCTTTTTTGATTATTTTATCATTAGGTTTAAAGAATAGAAAAGTACCTAGGTACCTTCTACACAACTTATTACAGCTTGTACATAGGTAGGTATTATATGCAGATACTTAATTTTTAATTAGGTAGTTACGAACCTTATTAGGGAACGTAAGCCGGTGCAGTTGAAATTGCGGAGGAGTGGTGTAGAGCGGAGAGCCACGCCCCCCGCGGGTGAAAGGAGCATGTTGGCTAATGGCACATACCTAGGCGCTACTGACATGTCAGTGCGATTTACGAGCATATTAGATTAGGAGCAAGGCCTACATCATTGCATTAAAGTTGAAAGCCGGACGCGGATTTTTAACCGACGAAAATAAACGGAGGAGGTTCTCAATTCCACACGTATTTTTTTTTATGTATGACCACGCATAACTTTTTACAGAGTTGTCCGATTTTGATACATAATTTTTTTTTTAGTTGAAAGGGCATACTTCCAATGGTCCCATAGGAGTCGGTGTCAGCCAAGGTTTCTACTTTAAGGACATTACCTAGAACTCACAAACTGCTTTACTACGTTAAATAAATGTTCCTTAAACTTGCTGGCATCGACTTCATAGATAGATATGCTTAAGTAAATTAAAGCAACTAAATGACACAGTTATTTTTTACCTTTTAGTGCGTTTTGAGTCGGTTCTATTTTTTGTTAAAAATTTTTGTGCAACGATTTACAGCAACCAAGCTCACGGCAATACTTACTTACGGTACTTATATTAAAAATGTGTACCTACAGGTTTATTAAATGGCCAAATTACAAGGATATACGATGAGAGTCTGAAATGCTCTGACTTTTAATTATGTATTAATTTTGGTGGTAATGTTTTGCGAGTTAGGTACTAGATAAGAACCGAAAATTTGCCTACGAATGCTTAAAACGCAATACCTAGTAGAATTTCCTAATAATGATGGTACCCTTAACGACGTGGCAACATCTAGCGTTGGCAACACTTTGACCAAAATATAGCGTTTCCATCTATAGAACGATATATACTTTAGATTTAAATACGGAGAGCACGATCATAGACTCAGTGTATAAGGGGGTAGATACACTTGTATCTACCTTGACAGGAAATACGTAGGAAAATTGTAGTACTTCTCATTCAGTTTATACTGGATTGAACAGAACTAACTGAAAGTCTGTATTTAATATAGCTTTTCTTTTTCTTAAAAGCACATCAATTAAAGAGACAATCTGTATGTGTTTAAGCTTTCTTATCCAGCTCCTTACCATTTAGTTATGAATATCAGAGGCCCACTACAGCTGCAGGAGAGTGGATATGGAGCTCAATTTAACTCCGATGGGATTCGGCGTACTTAATTTAGTATGATAATGTTTTTAATAGACCGTTATTGATAGCTTATGATCGTACTTTCCGGCTGCGTAGACAAGAATTTTTTTTCAAGAAAAATTTAATATTGTAGATATAGCCCGACCATAGGACTCGATCACAGGACCTACCAAAGAGGTAGATTGTAAAGGAGATTGTAATGTTGTTTCACGTTGTATCCTTACGAAGTCTTGACTTTCATTTACAGCCAATAAGCCATTTATGGTTTTCCATTGAGTATTGAAAGAGATAACTGTAGGTAATATTGCCAAATAGGTAGTACGTTTATTGCCCAAGATTGAACGACTCCTATATGTTCAGATTGTTATTAACACCTTAAATATCCCTAGGATATGCTTACATTTAATTACGAAATAAATAATCTATAAAATATCATTTGCAGCATAAATGATAATTTTGATGATTTAACAATTTCAAATATTTGCTGCTTTAAACCTGCTTAAATGTTAAAAATGGCGCGCAGAGGTATTATATAATTTAGCATTTACGTAAAGGACGTAAAGTCCGGAATAGTGTAAATAGACAACAATAGGAGTTTCTAGTCAGTTGTGTGTGTGTGTGTATTTATTAGAGTGTTCAGCGACGTAACCTCAGCTGATGCGCTAAGTGTAAGCTAAGACGTGAGTCACCGCCACTTGCTGAGCGGCCGCGGAGTCGCAAGCGAGCGCAGTTAGCGCATTCTATAAATAAGCGCAGTGTTTGACGCGAGTCCCGTTGCGTTGAGCGCGAAACGGTTGCCGTATAAGGCACGATCTCGCGCATCCCGCCGCCGCTCGAAATGCTCGAATTAGCGCGCGCGGCGTCTTCGGCGAAACTAAATACCCAAAACCGTCCGCTGCCAAATACGGCACGAATCTCGAGTTTCGCGCGCGCCGGCGCAGCGGCGGCCCGCGGGCTCCTATTCGCGTCTAATGCTCGTGAAAAACACGTAAAAACGCATTTATTTCTGTAGCCGGCGGCCTCTAAATTTAGGCCGTAAAGCAATACGAGCGATTTTGGTCGCGGCCGCGTTGTCTGTATTTAGATGAGCCGGCGGGCGCGAGCGTTCCTGCCCGCGACACATGCAGCGGTGCAGCCCGGCGCCTCACGCACCGACCGTGCAGTGCCCGTGCCCCGCGACAGTGCCGACAGTGCCGACAGTGCCCCGCGGTGCCCGTGCCCGACCCCTGACCCGTGCCGTGTCGCAGGATTGTGTCTTCCCCAGTGACAGTGCTTCAGCCCGAGACTTGGATGTCGCAAATGCTCCCCGAGGCCGGAGGTGATTATGTGTTCAGTTATTGTGTAACCAAATATCGAAGAGCTAAAACACTATGGTAGATATGGGATAATATACCTAATTTGTGGACTGTTAGCAATGAATCATATCACCTTTATTATTTGCTAGCGATAAAATAGTTACAAAATTGCATGATTTTCGAAAAAGAATAGTAGCTATGTTTTTAGACCACAATAAATATTTCCTACTTTGACTTACTGAAAACATCGTACATTCAATTTACAATTAGAACATCGGGTGGGGTGCAAATTGAACGTCGCACAGATTTTAGACTCTAGCTAGTCGTAATTAGGCTCAATTTAGTCCAGAATTTAATTCAAAATTTTCGTACTTTGGTTTTTTAGAAGGTAAGATAGCACTTATTTGGATGTGCAATAACTTGTAGTCTTATTTAGGTTTTTTTACAAGTAGTTAGGCTTGTTTATTCCTATTGCCTGAATTTAAACTGCTTTACGAAATTACGAGTAACTGAATATACATGTCAATTGTCAGTCTATATAGTAATTACAATAGGTACATACTTCCTGTAATATACATGTTTAATAAAAAAGAGAAAATCGCGATTAGAATCAATAATAATTAAAGTCTCCAATTGTGATATCAACCCAATATTATTGTGTAACCTTTCTCTTAGGTACTTGATAGTTATCTTCAGGTGTAATGTTTTGTTTGCATGCTATAAAACAGAGTTCCTCAGAGTTGTCGTTAATTATTGTAAATGTCAATATGATAATATAACGAAATATTCTATGAATAAAAATATGATGTGTAGTTCATTCCCTATTGATACAAGTAACGCCATCTATTAAGTGTTTACATGTTGGCTCGCTTTTATACTGAAGGAATTATACACTTGGGCGGAAAATTATAAATTAAAACTTTAATGCCACTGTTTGCAATGATTTGTTTACAAGTTTTAATTCACGCGCCACAATGTAATGGCAATCGATAACCTCAATTATTAATTCAATTATAATTATTTACTCGAATTACTTCTCTGACAGAGTTCTGAAATTATCTTTTCTATACACATTAAACGTACTCACAACATATTAAGATAACGGTTTCATACGAATGTCTGTACGCACTCGACCACTAATAAAGAGGTTATCAATGTTATCCCGTGAGACTATGAGATACTGGGGTCTGTGCTACTTTGCACAATCGGCCACGTTGATAGAAACCTTCATTACAAAGGCAATAGAAATGAAGTGTGGATATATAGACTGCAGTTGACATCGCTACAGATTATCGTTATATGTACATGTTCAAAAAAAAGGAATCTTAATTCATTACATCGAGTCTTATATTATTTATATTTTATATATCTTGTATTTTTTATATGTATAGGTACACTTAACCATGGCAACATAGGTACAACTGTTGAATTCCTTTACGGCTCTTCTTAGCAAAACCTGCCTTCAAAGCAGATGGTAGTGTCTCTACAAAACATGACCTTTGAATTTTTAAAGCGAAACCAGTGCTTATAACTATGTCTACATAAAATATCTAAACAAATTTAAATTTAACAGGCATTGTAATTTAATCGACTCAATGCCCTTTTTTACTACAAATCAGCCTGACTTAAATTATGTAGGTACATCTGATGGTAAGTGGCGGCGGTAGATACGTCTTTGCCGGCAGGGTGGTAACTAAACCGAGACAAATTATTTTAAAAAATCTCAATCAGCCCATACGGGAATCGAACCCAGGACCTCCGTCTTGTAAATCCACCTTACATACCGCTGCGCCATAGAGACCATCTTACTTATACAATTATTGGCGCATGGTTGTTTTTATTGATTGAAAATTAACATTTGATTGCGATATTGCAGAATATAACGAATATAACTTGCAAATTAAAAACTTATCGATAAACCTTATCAATCGAACTGGTAATCGCAGTTAGAACCCAAGACCATCCTATTGTAAAGCTTTACCCATGGCGCTATGCAGTTTTAACAAATACCCATAATACTAAGTCAGTACAATATTATCTCTATGTCAGCATAATATTTTGACGACCTCCGTGGCGCAATGGTATGCACGGTGGATTTATAAGACGGAGGTTCTGGGTTCGATCCCCGGCGGGGCAGATTGAGATTTTTCTTAATTTGTCTTGGTTTGGCCGGTGGAAGGCTTTTCGCCGAGGCTAGTTACCACCCTACCGACAAAGACGTACCGCCAAGCGATCTAAAGTTCCGGTACGATGTTGTGTAGAAACCGAAAGGGGTGTGGATTTCATCCAGCTCCTAACAAGTTAGCTGCTTTCATCTTAGATTGCATCATCACTTAACATCAGGTGTGATAGCAGTTAAGGGCCAACTTCTAGTCGATAAAAAAAATACTGATAAAATTGATCATGACCTAACTGATGTTGTCATACATAGTACAAAGACGCCATTGAATTGCATAAATACCTACCCACCTTACTTAACTTATTTATAAGCAAATATTTGTCTTACTTCACAACTGATAAGTAAGCGCACATTTTTAAATTACATTTGTGACTATCAAGCAAACACAAATTATTAGTATGTTAAGACTGATATAGAGAAACTGTAAAAAAATTGATGAAAACAGTACATGCGCACGCATTTAGCAGTTTTTTATTTCACCGAAAATTCAACACCTTCCATATAATGTTGGTAGCATATTTGTAACCATAAGAAGTACACAAATTGTATACCAATTAAGTTTTGATAATTATGGTCTACTTCATCGACATAATTTTTTTTACTGGACTATTTTTTTAGGTGGAGTGTCCCCGTATGAGAAATAATTACTCCACTCAATCTTTTTACAACTAAATAAAAATATTTATATATTACAAAATATGTGTTCGAGGTATATTGGTAATCAAATTCGTAATTTTAATAAAAATCAGAACTTAAAATATTAATTAAGCATTGAAAAATCCGAAGAAATGTAACTTGGTCACCTATCTAGTTTCTTTTTACTTGGTCATACATCACTATGTTTTTTTGGAAACTAAACAAATTAGTTTTAGATAGTCTCCCTTTGATACTTTTCCTCTTTACTTTGATCATTTGTTTATGGGCTACAATGTACAGGCTAATGAACAGCTAAAAAAACCCAACCTGTCCTGCTGGCAAATAACAATCAAAGTAATGGTGATAAGTAAAGCCGCAAAAACTTAAAGTCCTACTTAAGCCTCGTGTGCCTAATTTCACTTGCAAATAAAAGCCTGTTTATTATTTGTCATTCCTTGCCTGGACATAGCTTGTTATGAGACGTTATGAGCTGACCAGTTGAAGCCCAAGGACTTTCTATTTCTATTGACCTAAGTAACGATAAATGTCTTTCATGCAAGGTGCAAATATGTCTATACATGTCGCGTAGCCCGCTGTACACACAGCGCGGTGAAATGTATTTGTTTTGTTCATTAAAGTTCAAGCGGAGTGCCAAATATGGCACATGTCAACTTGTCCCCCGCGGCGTGTTGTACTTGTCGCTATTTCGTTTTGTTCCATATTTGTGACATCTCAAAAGTATTAAAACTAGAAGACAGCGATGAACTACGCTCCTTGTGATTTCCGAAAGTTCATTATGATACTTAAAAAATAACAAAAATTTGGTATTCTCCTTGGTAAAGTGATAATAATATTCCCAGTCCAATGAAATACTTTCAACGAATGCTTATTCCGAAATGGGTGAATACTCAAGAGACACAACTCAAATATTGACACAACAATGTTCAAGTGTAACGTCAGATCATTGTTATTTATCTTTTCCTAAATTTTATTATTCCCACTGATATTCGTGCTAGTCATAATAAAAGCCCGCTTCCATCTAAGATTGCATCATCACTTAACATCAGGTGAGATAGCAGGCTTCTATTTGTACAAACTATTCCGAACTGTTAATAAAATTATCTTATATGAAGTAAACGAATTTGAATATGAGATAAATTATGAAGTTTGCGTGCATTAGCAGCACTGCGGGCCCGTCCGCCCGTCCTACGCGCCGAGCTTGTGTGTGTGAATCACTACATTCCGCGTGTGCCAAATAAGGGCGCTATTAACATTCCCTTTACGCCTTTATTATATTAAACTCCATAACAATGCGCTCGAGCCTTATTGGCGATACTCGAGTACGGTTTTGGTCACAAAACAAGTCACACTTTTTTGTGGCCGGCGTGTGCAGGCGGAGATTTTTCATATTTTGTTTTATGTGTGCCCACCGACTTGCGTGTTTATTTAATTCGTTGAGAGCAATGATTTTATTCTTATATTTGGTTGAGAGTAGGAAACAAGACGATTAGGCATACCTATTAAAGTTTTATTTGGTTGGTAGCTTCCTTGTTTGTTAGTTATATTTGGCTGATCATCATTTATGTGCGCGCCAATTTTGTGCTTAATCGTATTAGTAGATCCTTTTTTTTTCAAGATGTTCTTCAATTTGGTTATTTTTCAATTATTCAACTCAATTGTTTCATTCATTTAAATTTTTTCGTTCATTAAATGCTGAAAATAAAGATTTAAAACGATAAGGCCTGAAAAAGCGTAAAATCACACTAATATTGTAAAAGCAAAAGTTTTATGAGTACCAATGTTTCTTTAAGACGCAAGTAATTACTCAATTTTGCTGAAATTTATTCCGATATTCACACGGGAATGGAAATCGTAGATAGTAGGTACTCACATACAACTAGTTGGTAGTTAATAATTGAATGTTGTAAGGCAACCAGCATTTTCCAAAGATGCTGCGATTAAGTAATGAAACAGATTTATCATATTGGATAGAAATAGGTGCTACATTGCAGCAGTGCATCGTGATAGCTTGACCAAGAAAATAAAAAAATCTGGATTGAGGGTGCCACTAATACTTTTTAGCCTTTTGTGCATGAGACATTAATAGATGAAATTAGTTTTTTTATCCTCAACAAGGAGAGGATTTTATTTTTCTGCAAAAAATCGACGAATACAACCCACACCCAGATCGGATAGAATATTCTCTTCGTAGATATAATTTCGAAACCTAACCATCCTCAAAAGATTTTGACTTAAACTTCGTCGTACATATTGTTGGACCCTTGGATGCGTAGATTTTTCGTGGAAAATATCAAAACAATTAAATTATTAACTATTCATGAAAAGCTTCCGCGAAGTAACATCTGAATTTCTATCAATAAACAAATAATCTATTAATTATTTAGGGTTACTTTCTCGCTGATTTATTGAAGTGAAACTTCTTTATCGGGTTGGAAAAAAATTTAGTGTAACATTTTTTCGTTACGCGTCACATTTTTCCGTTACGCGCCATCTTTGACTTATGGAAGTGACGTGATAAATATATATATACATATATATTGTTATATTGAAGTGATCAGCAAAATCAAAGGGTTTATTTTAATTCGAATTCCAGTGAATTTCTAAAAAATTAAATAATTAATCTCTTTTTCTAAACTTACGTGTAATTATGGTATCAATTTTTTCTAATACAATATAAGTTATTAATTTATTTACTGTACGCTAGTACACGCACACATTTTTTATTTGTAGAGATTCAAATAACAAAAAGTTACGAATTGATTTAGTTCAGGAAATGTGTTTGATGTGGCTGTATACGAACGGAAACACACTACACAATACAAATCGCGTGTATTCAGTAAATGGGTCATATTTGGCGGCGGGTGTGGGCGGCTCAAGGAGCGGTGAAATCACTCGCTGTTAGATACGAGTATACGCACTAATTGTTGCACAAACAAACATATTTGTTATCGGCACAATTAGACGCTACGGGGGTGAAGTCACTGTCATCTTGTCATTGATTTGCTTGTGTTGTTTGTACTTATTTATTATTTTTTGGCGTGGGAGTTTAGGACGTGTACAAGCACTGTCGAAAAATAAAAGAGTCCGATAAATAGAGAACCTATTAGTACTACTTTTACTTACTAATAAAATTTTAAGTAATTAAATTTAGAGCATATATTAGGACCAAAAAGCCTATGTCACTTATTATGAGCTATCATAATATATAAAAAACAGATTTTTTATCTGTTCTCAATCCAACTGGTAGTTTCAGAAATTAGCCATAACTAACTTAAATTTTACTCGCTGACCTTTACAAAAAGTCCAAGTTATTATTTATGTTAAAAATTTAAGTAAATCTATACTAATATTATAAAGAGGTAAAGTTTGTAAAATAAATTATTTAATAATCACAAGGATATTATAGAGATAAGATATGCCTTTTACAGTATGTTAATTACTTACGTAGTTTAGAAGATAATACAAAATTTCTAAAAAGCGCGATACTGCCGCTATTAATTCAAAATAAAATTGAACTCCACTAATAAAATACTAATCAGCATTTTAGTATATTCTTTCGGTTGAGAATTTGATCTTTTTTTAATTTATTTGGCATAGCAAACCATATCTATACTATTAATATAAAGCGGAAGAGATTTTTCGTTTGTTTAAACGGGCTAATCTCTAGATCTGCATGTCGGATTGTAAAATTATTTTTGTTTATTATGTAAGCTAGACTCGAGAGTGTAATATATTATCTATCTAACACTCTTGAGTCTAGCTAGGGGGAGTGGGAATGAGCACTTTTTATATGAAAGTCTGTCTTTAAAATTAGAAGGGTACCTAAGAGGTTTTCACGCCTATATATACCTTCATATTCATTTAGTAATACAAACAATGTTATATTAATATAAATTTGAAATTACAAACAGACACTTTATTTCTATTGTCTGTATAGATATATAAAATAGCAATAGCAATCATTTATAATCCACTGTGGCTACCTTCAGCTCAGAAGGAGTTTAGTGACATACATATAGGTACAATAGAAACAAAAGCAATGAACTACACTGTGGGCATTATGGGCGCCAGTGACGTCACGCAGGCTACTCTGGCCGCGAGCCAGCGCCACTCGGCACACGTCACGCCGCAGCTCGCACACAGCGCGCGGCGCACGCGCATGGCGCTTACATCACAGTCGTGATAAGTAGGTATTCTTGCACACTGCTAAAAATATAGAGCACAATTTATGGAGTGTTAAAAAGATAATATTGGAAAATAACATTTCAAAAAATGTCAGTGCAAGGAAACGCACACATATCGGCCATTAAAAATAAAATTGGATATAGGTAAACATCTTCAGGTACACCAAACTTAGCTAGGAAAGAAGCAGATCCATAGAGCACTTGTTTCATAACTCGATCTGACTCTATTTCAGTCAGGCCTTGTCACCGAGGTGTTACTGAAATAACCCCTATAATCATTGTCCCATGAACATTATGGAGTCACGGAACACATATTGTCTATTTTGTTTAATTCTGCTGTTGCATCATTATATCTCTTGCTATTCAAGTCTCTCCACATATCTTTGTTCTTTCTCTAATACTCTCAGCTCTTTTATTTTACTTTATCTCTTTTCATTTTCCGATCAATCAATCACTAAAAAAAATTGCAATTACGATTGTAATTAAGTAGTAGATAATAGATAATGGTTTATAAATCAAATCACAAGCCGCTAACAAGATATTAACATTAATAACTTCTTAACTAGTGCTAATCGGTCGCGTTTGAAGCCTAACGCCGGAAGAGCGTAAACAGTTATACAGACAAAAACATACAAACAATAAGAAACAATTGATAGATGTACAACGAGTAAGAAACGGGACACCGTTGCGTGCGTGCGTGGCGGGAAGGTGGCGGGCGTCAGTCACAGGCGCGCATCGGCGGCTGTAAATCATTGCCGACGAGGAGTTAGATTATAGTCTCGCGGCGAGGTGCTAATGCAGTTTATTGAGTCATTAAAAGTATTATCTAACATTTATAAATATTTACTATGTTTTGTTCTTTGGCTCGATACTATACCTCATAAAAATCGAAGGCATGGTATGAATTATGTTTCTTCGTAGAGATTCTTCAACGTTTACAGATTCTGTTTAAATTTGAATGAAAACAATCACCTTCGTCCACATCATTGTCAACATTTGTATATATTTACCATATTTTATTAAAAGCTTTCAAATTTTAGAATTTATTCCCTGCTATAGTATTTACGGAATAGTACCCGTCACCATTTCGAAAACTTTTATTATTACTATCACTATTATATATATTATGACGTGTTTGTCTGTCTATTTGCCATTTGCCACTCTTACAGGTACTAAATAGATGTTCACGTGGTTCTCATCCATAGATAGAAGGGTTCCTGAGGAAAGTTTTCGTATACAATTTGTTGTTATTTTATGTCAATTGGCTCAAATATATTTCTAGAAATGTCGGGTTGTCTGAAAATTTTCATTGAAAACCCTGTCTATCTCTGCTATTTAAGATATAACAATAACAAGAAATTATATGTAAGATATAATATATCTTTATAAGGACTAAAAAAAGGTCCGTGATCGCTTATAGTTATCTATCTTTCAATGCCTTTTCTGTGTCATGAACCTACAATTTTTTTTGGAAGGTTGTAACATATTATTTTCCTCGCGAATAGTTAAAGCACGCAAGTACATCAACTATTATAGCGATAAAACCCCGCAAGTGAATACGATACCCAATGTACGGGGCACATGGTTGCGAGTTGCGAAACTACGTCAGTATTTCGGTCTGCGGGCACTCGGGCAGCGCACCAGCTCGGGTTACCGCTGCGCACGCGCAGCACATCGCGCCACTTGGCCGCAGAGATTTGGCTAATTGTTTTATTTTGACGCATTATCACACTCTGGACTGTTCTACAGTCAGCTAGTAGGGTAGTCCACCTTTAGATACGTAAAGATATACCTATAGGAACTTGCAGACGATCGGATGAGTATTGTTGTGCAGAATTCTTCATTTTTTTTTGGCTAAAATCTATAGGTTTGATTTTAATGAAACAAAGTCTATTCATTACTAGAAGCTTTTCATTGTTGCTCCTACGCTGTTCAACTTGAGCTTTATCGAATAAATTCGAACACTTTGTCTAACACCAAAAAATACCTGAAATATAAATGGAAATGTACGAACGTAGGAATAAAAAATTAATTTTTCATTACTTCAGTTTGCAATCATACGTATAGTGCAAACATACGTATAGTACTAAACTATATACGGACACAAAAATGTAATTAAAAAAGACATCATCCTTGTGTCCATAAAGAAAATATTGACTTAATAATTGCCCGTGAAGAAAGAATAGATGGAAATTCATCTATTATTTCATCACGGGCACAATAGAATTAAAAGTAGCAAACCTCATTGTTGTGTTCGTAAACAAAAATGGATTTAAAACCATACCCCGAAGATTATTCGGTAGATATTTGTCAGTATTTCGATGAAAATAGAAATAGCTAGGTACGTATGTATTAGTGGTTTTCACAAAATGAGCAATGTTCGTACATTTTATTTGAATGACCTCAGTGTTGCTTTCTTGTGAATCGTCCAAGTATTTCGCGGAATTAGTTCCTGGTGACACTTTCAGCAGCTGTGGCCGATTTCGACTCTTATGCAACATACTTTTTTAGATTACGATTGTTAATATTTTTCAACAACAAACTGTAACAATTTATTATAAAATCAATGCGGAAAAGACTTCAAACGTCACTATGTTGTACTGAAAATACCGAATAATATTTTTCGTTATAGATATGACCGTGAAGTATACGACAAGTACTATCTAATTTGAGGTTTTAGACAAAAGGATTTGCCAAGCATTCATAAAAATCGTTACGAAAACTTTCACAAACTGGGAAATTTCAATGTAGGTAACTTGATTTGACGACTGGATCACTTATGGCTCAAGTGTATGCAGAAAAGCGAACATTAGGTACTCTCCAGGAAACTGTGCATCATAAACCGAGAATTAAATGCTTATAAGTTTTGCGCAATAGTTAGCAGATAAATAAAAATAGAACCGACTCAAAACGCACAAAAAAGTAAA
Organism: Mycalesis mineus; assembly: GCA_034621355.1. NCBI lineage: Eukaryota > Metazoa > Arthropoda > Insecta > Lepidoptera > Nymphalidae > Mycalesis > Mycalesis mineus. The sequence continues at coordinate 323,789 of CM067902.1, forward strand.
AAATAACTGTGTCATTTAGTTGCTTTAATTTATTTAAGCATATCTATGAATACATATGATGCCAGCCAAGTTTAAGGAAAACGTGATGCCAGCCAAGTTTAAGGAACATTTATTTTACGTAGTAAAGCAGTTTGTGGGTTCTAGGTAACGTCCTTAAAGTAGAAACCTTAGCTGGCACCGACTCCTATATATGCTTAAGTAAATTAAAGCAACTAAATGACACAGTTATTTTTTACTTTTTAGTGCGTTTTGAGTCGGTTCTATTTTTATTTAAAAAAATTTATTTCCTCCTTTTTAGTGATTTATCGCCACGTAACGTACTCTTACTATACTGTCATAGTATATAATACGGCACTAGTAGCCAAAAAGCTACCGATACCGAGACAAAAACCGAAATCGCTGTAAGCGTGTCTCCAAAATTTGAAGAGTTCCTTTAATTTTCCCAGGATATCATCATCAGATCCTAACATGATGACAACGGGACCACCTTGGAAGTATGCCCTTTCTAATAAAAAAAGAATTATCAAAATCGGACAACTCTGTAAAAAGTTATGCGTGGTCATACATAAAAAAAATATATATATACGTGTCGAATTGAGAACCGCCTGTTTTTTTTCATCGGTTAAAAACTGTCAATAGTAACAGAACCCGCCTCTGCTCGATTTGTTCAATCTTACAAATCGAATAGATAAGTATAAATCTTGTGAACAGCACTATTGAGATAGAGCATATTCGAGGTGCTTGTTACTGCCATAATTATTTCTTTCCCCAATCTATGTTCCGGCCTGAAGGGTATTGTTGCCGAAGGTTTTATACTTACTCTGATTGATGAGTAGGTAGGGCAGCATTTTATAATAAGGGTTCCGAGCATGCCCTGCGAAGTGTTACTTTGTCTTTATTAATGGTTGTATATTATAAATAAGGCAACCAGTACAGGCAGTACTTACTTTTTCTTTTCGTTTTTAAATATGAAAATGCGAACAGTCAACTGTCTGACCGCGCCATTAACGCAGATCAATCCTCGTTGTTGCAGAAGTGATGCGGCGCGCGGCGTGCGGCGACGTGTGTCCCGCGCCCGCGCCGCGCCGGCCCCTCGCCGCCACAGCCGCCCCCACCAGGTAAGTTTCCATGTAAAACATCAGATTTCATATAGACAAATATAGTAGAACTCAAAAACTCTTTGTGATATGTCTTCTGTTAAAGTTCTTCTTCACTTCTTACCTTGTAGTGAGAAAAACTTTAGTGTAACAATTTTACCTTCTTGATGTACAATAATTCGAAATAAAAATATTGCGATAAAATAGTTCATAGATCAAAAAGTAAGTAAAAATACAGCTACACCTAATCAATCCATTTTTTCGTTTTTCAGATCATCAGAAAATAAAGAACTGCTCCGCCAGCAGCTTCTGTCAGCCAGCAAGGACCGCAACCTCGACAAACCCGAGCCGCCCAAAGCAAAGCACGCGAGAAGCAGACAGAAGAACAGGTGGAAGCTCAAGTTCCACCACCAAGCTTTGCCCCAGGAGTATCTCGACCATTACGAGCAGAGTTTACAGAAGGCTAACAAGAAACCTGTTGAAAAACCAAAAGAGCAAAACACAGAAAACAGCTTTACCAACGAAACGTTCAAGATCTGGGCGCAGAGACTAGCGGGAGTTCAAAATGAGACAGGCTCTTTAACGGTCCCTAATTCTTTTAATATGGCCGCTAAAAAGGACGAGAAGAAAAAGAAAACACCGGCGATAGCACCCAGCAAGATCATGACGTATGAAGATTTGCCATACATGGGAGAGATGACGTTGAACAACTCTAAACCGAGACGCGGCAGGAAACCAAAGAAAGCAGACATCTGTCATCTTATTTATGAAAATTATGGGACAGTGGTGCCGGGGCAGCCGCCACCTCAGGAACGCCTCAACAACTTGACGATGTGCCCTCCGTTTAGAAGTGTAGACACACCGCACAGTACCTCCAAAACGGATTTGCAGAACAAAATAATATCAAATCTCTTGGAAAAGAAACTGTCACAAGAGTATAAGAGGCGGTTAGAGAACCCTTCTCCGCATAGATTCTGCAGTCCGGATGAACCCATGCCCGAAGTGCCGATAACTACCGCCGGGCCCCTGCATAGCGATGACGAACCGCTGAATCTTTGCATAAGAGATTTACACGATTTAAAGTTGCAAATACAAAAAAAGTTCGGTAATATATATACATCCGCGCCGGAAGTTAAGACTGAACTCGAGGATAGCTCCGAGCAGGAGAGCGTGAAAAGCGAACAACCCAACGCTATTTCTGTGATACAGAGAAACACGAATTGTCCTTCGACTGCCAATAGTTCGCCGGATCTTTCGCGAAAAACGAGGAACGTATCTCCAACGTTATCGGAGCCCGCTCAATCAACGGCGAGTCCGGACGACGAGAAATTCCCAGGATACATTTACTGGCCGAACGCCGGAATCTACATGCATCCTTTAGCTCTACAAACACAACTGTTGTACTATCAACGGCTAGCGGCTTCCGGGCAGCTGCCATTCTCACCCGAGGAACGCGACAAGTTGTCGACTCCGGGAAGCGACACTAATGTAATCGAAACATCACCCGATGATAGCAAAAGCAAGTTAGTTCTTAAACAAATATCGGAACTTCTCGACCCTAAAGTTATCAAACAAGTCGAGGAAACAAAGAGTCCGGAGCCGCCTAAAAAGAGGGCGTCGCCTAATCCCCTTCAAGGGCCGGTTAAAAGAAAACGTTCGGCCATATTCATACCGCCGATGCCCGCCAAAAATAGTTCAACGACACCCACGACAGAAGTCAGCATTTGTAAATTTAAGTTCACCGGCGGTTCGAAGCCTTCGTTGCAAGAGAAGAAAATGTTGTCAGTGGACTCCGGGGGCAACTTCAGGTATTACAGCGGTACCGGGAATAAAGGGAGTAATAAAGGGTTCGAATATTTACAAAAAGACTTGAACACAGATAGGACTGAAACAGTCGGAACCTCGGTAGCGACGTTGCCGAAGACCGACACTCCGAGCAGTGTCAGTCTAAAAGAAGACCTAAATAAAAAGAAAAGGAAATCGAGGAAGACGTTGCAGAGAGAAAAGTTGGAGCAGACGTTTAAGGAAAAGGGGTTTTTGATACAGACTCAGCAGCTGCAGTCAGCGGAAGGAGCGACCTACTGCAAGTTCAGGCAGCTGCGCAAATTCACGCGGTACCTGTTCAGGAGCTGGAAGGACTATCTGCCGGGAGAGTTAGACGACAGGCAGACTGACAGAGCGGAAACTAACGCCGAACAGACCGCGCCTGCAAATGACAACGTAGCGGGCGAATGGACGAGTTGAAGTTTTAGTTTATATTTTAAAACTACAGTCTGGTTTTCCTGTTCCAGACAGTATTGAGAAATTTTATGCCCAAGTATTAGGGGAAGTTACATAATTATAATTTTACATATTTTTTCTTTCACAAAGTGTCTTTAAATTAAACAACCTTATCATTATAATTTGTATATGAGTGATGGCATTGTGAAACTCAAAACTGTCTAGAACAAATAACAGACTAAAAAAGCCAAAGACTTTGAAAAAGCTACTAATAAGCTTTGGTAGCCAATAATGCATTTATAACATATTGAGTTAGATTGATACATAGTGAGACAATATTTGGACCTGTTTTTACGATTTTTCCGTCCATAATTGAACTTTTGTTTTACAGTTAGCGTTTTTACTACAACTATATTATGCCGTATTTATTAATGAACAAACAAAAAATAATATCGATTTTGCTTTAAATTATAACATTAGAATTGGTCAGAATAGTTCTGTTCTTTATCGTTCATTGAATTTTTAATTTGCAGTCTTGTTTTTAATTGTCAAAAAATGTTTTAAAAAATTTTCTGCTACATGTTTATTTTGCTTTTTTCTGTGATTTGGGTGACTTACATTCGGCTTGAATGTAAGTCACCCAAATCCCACACAAAATCCAAATTCGCAATTGAATATTGCAGAGTCAACTCCTGAGGATGTTCTTGTTCTGCCGGATTCGATTGACTGTCGCTTATATGCGTCGGTTTATCGCCGAAACTAGCAAAATAAATTATTTAACAAGAAATTGATTAATATTACAAATAGATAGAATAATTTATTGTACTTAATAAATGAATGTCGGATAGACTGCCTTAAGCTGATAACAGAAATACTAACATCTAGTCACTCGACGCCTAACCAAGCTGTTTAGTTACTTTTAAGAAAAATTGTACCTTAATTGTATATAATTTAATCACATTTTAGGCTAAATATTCGCGTGAAAAATGGCAACAATTGAGAAAAAAGGTAACGCAACCATAGTGTACGTACAGGATAGTGTGTGTCGTAGGAAATACGTTCGTGTGCCTAAACTAAAGAACGATAGCACTACAGAAACACATTGTGTTCAATTGTTTAGTGATACATGCAAAAACTGTTTTCATTCGTTTCGATGGCTCACATATACATACAATGCTGTTTAAGATACAGTTGTTTACAATGGTCAAACTAGATGGCGCTTTTGTACACTTAGCTTGCCCTATAGTTTGTTCACTAGCATTTCATATAGGCCGCGGACATGTATGTATCGTTGTTGATTTGTTGGATTGATTGGCTAATTCATAAGTTCACTTGTTAACTGTGTCGCTAGTGTCGCGAGTTCAATATACCCAGATAAAGGCTGGTGGTTCCATTGGTAAAACCCTAGTCCCAAGTAGAACGGTGGGTTTGGGCTGTACATATTTTGGTCCTTCGAGCCATGGATGAATGCGTCTATCGCACGAATGCGAGCTATAGTCTGACCATATAGATTGGCAATAAAGGCCGTTGAACCTATGTGGGTGAAAAGTGGATTCATCAATGTATGTCAATCCGTCAATGAATTTTTCAATTACTTTAGTGGACATACATCAATGTCTAAAGTTTAATTAACTTTAGACTAAAGTAAATTCTGCTTAAAATAAAAATGAATCCCTCATAATGTTTTCATGCGGAAATTATAGCAAATTTTGATCAATTATTATTGTTACATAATATTGAGATTTGTTCGCAACAGCATTATGTATTGTTGTAGCAATTAAGATGTACATACTATCGAGTTGTTCTAGTCAATCTGTTAGTTATTGTTAAATGATGTGTAAATATTATAAAGATTAACATTAACATAATATATTGTTACTTATTTATAAAATAAGACTTCGTTTTGTACTCATATAAACTTTATTAAAAAATAAATGAAAAAACTCAAACAGTTCTGTGATTTACAGTAAAAATGCAAAACAACAGGAATGTAATGTGGAACCAATAAAACTTTTAACAAATTATACATTTTTTGATTTATTCCAATAGGAAGCCCCTACAAATATCAGATTATCTTAATTTCATTAACACTACGAAATATTTAATTTAGATAATATTTTCGGAAAATTCAGAATATATATTTTCACCTTGAACTAAATATTTCATAGTGTAAACAAATTCAACCATACTTTTAGTACAACTAAAATTGATTATGCTAAATGTAATATCATCCAAATTCAATAAAAACAACGAGAAAAAAGAATAACACTACATTTAGTTATATACAATTTTATTTCATTCAGATATTTCAACCGACGGTTTCTTTTGGTCCCTATTATAAAATTCCGTCATATCGAAACCGTCAGCGAATAATTTCTTATTTAAGTTTATTTTTAATAAATGATACCAGATTACTCTTACATCTAAACCCTTTAAAATATTCCAAACTGTAAAAACTTGTGCAAATGTAAATATAAAAGGCACTTAAGGCTGGAAAATTAGGATTCTAATGCCCGAATACTGAAATATCACTCAACTATTAAGAATCTCTTAATTCACTGATCACACACTAAAACACTAAACTCGTATACTCAACTATCGAATTAAAGATCCTGAAATTCAGGAAGGCTGCATGTGAGTGGTGGATTTGATTGACGTTTCAGTATTCCGACAAATGATTTCTTCTGGCTTTAACCTTGGGATGACATTGTGCCATATCCAGCCTAACACTAGTTAACGATAAAATTATTCATAGTAAATATATAATATATGTGTACAACAACCATTCAAAATTACAGAATATATCTTAGTAAAATTTGATGGACACAGGAGTAAGTTAGACTTCAGTCAACTGTCATATAAAAGAAAGTAATTTTGACACCGGATTGTACTTGTACGAGTGAGTGGCAAATATTAACTACATCCAGTAAAGTCTTCATTTCCACTTTTCTGTTCAAAATGTTTTACATTTGCTTATATAATTCTTAAAAGTAATAATAATTTTGTAAAGGAACTTTTAATACCATAGAGGCGTAGAATGAATTTTGAGACTATTATGGAAATAATGCCGAGCAAGATTCACTTATTTGGAAAATACCTCTTTTATTTTTCGCCAGTAGTTTCTTATAAAGAACTGAATGTAAATTTACGCGTGTTGCCTAGTTCAAAATGCAGCCAGTCAACTTGCATTTTTTTTACATAATTTTGTCAATGAGTAACGATTTAAACAGCTAGACTAATTGCACAAATAATAAAACGCAACAAAAGACTTTGCCAAAATTTGCCCCAGGCTGTCCAAACGTATGCTCATATTTAACTATTTTAAACAACTACCCATATTTCACAGCAATCACTTGAAAATATATCAAAAATATAAGAATTTCAATTGATTTTTTGTGTTCTGAATCACGTGGCCGTGACTTTTATCAACCTTTATAACTTTTATCAGCGACTGCTTCGCTACAAGTAACTTTATTAGTATTTAAAAAGAAGATCTGTACTATTTAATGACAAATATATCATCTCTGGAGCAGACTTCCATACATTTTTTACCTATGTCCTTTAGTATGTATCGAGTAAGCAAGTTTCGCATAGATTAACTATTGCAAAAATGATTTGCGGTAGGGCACCTATACTAGAGCCAAACTCGATTGAGAATGCTTGTCAACAAACAAATTTAAAATGAAGGTAGAAAATACAACACATTTTATGCCTGTCGGCGCGATTTAAAAGTGGCAACACTGACGGTTGTCACTAGCGGAGCGTCGTAGCTGTGGTAGCGGGGTGGCCATCTTGAAATGATTCTGAGTTGTTGACGGAACGGCCGCCAGCGCACCACGCCCTTCGACGAATCGCTTTCTTTTATTTCATCGATCTTTTATTAAAAATCCTTTTATAAAATTATAATGTTTTCCGATGAAGGCCCTCCTGCGCCTATATCAGAAGTGGGATCCAAAGAAACTCAAAATGCTGCGAAGCAAGCTGAGCTGACGACCGCTGAAAAGCTCTTGGGTAATATGGAAGCATTACTAACTCGAGTGCTAGCAGCCCAGCAAGCACCACCTGTGGCGCCAAACCAGCAAACACCACTTCTAAATTTTGACTCGGATGGACCAGATGCAGATATTGACGGTTGGTGTAAAGTGACCGACATTTTCATACAAATTAAACAGCTTGGAGGAGTGAATTTATTGGTAGCATTAACGGGAGCATTATGAGGTCGTGCGGCCGCGTGTCTCACTAAGCTGAACTTGGACCAAATAACATGGAATTCGGAACTAAGGAGTCAGCAACGGAATCTGCGCTACGGCAGTGGACCCTCATTGAACAGGTACCTAAGTGCACGATGGCTGAAGAAGTAATAGCCGGATTTGTAGTTTCCATGCTGTGTTAGAAAAATTTTCATGTGTCAGTTTCATTCGCCGCGAATTAAACACACAAACTGTTACAAGTCGTGGCCAGCTTTTTCGAATTCTCGGTGGAATATCACACAATCGATGACTAGATGCTGAGTCACAGGAACCCAAGACCAAACGAGCTCGTACAATGGAAAAATTTACTGGCAAATGTCATTATTGTGGGCTTTTTGGACATCGTATTACCGAATGTAGGCAACGAAGAGATGAAGTTGGAACAAAATTACTAGACGCCCCGAATTCATCGCGTACTACGAAAAAAACGACCAATGTGACCTGCTACACATGGGGTCAGCCTGGGCACGTGGCGCCTGCTTGTCCGGACAAGAAGAGCGGGGCCAGAGCTTCACCAGTGCGAGCACCGCCTTTCCAGGGGTACCTTGCAGACATCGTCTGGTGAGTTAGTCATCTTTATGTTTGATAGTGGATCATCTTGCTATTTGATAAAAGAAAGTTTTTTTTTAGAAACTTGCGGGTACTGTGCGTAAAAGTCTCGTTCATTTAAGTGTCATAAGCGGTGAAGATATACAGTGTACAACTCAAATTGAGAGCGAGGTAGTCATTGATGAGCTTCCAGCAAAATTCATCTTTCACGTGGTCTCCGATAAGTTTTTATCAGATCCTATAATAGTTGGTAGATCATCTTTAGATCAAGGACTGTGTGTTAAAATTTACAATGACAATCTTAAATTTTATTCGAAAGAAAAAAGTTATTTTTGCGATTTGGCATCAAATGAACAGGACTTGACCAAAGTTGAAGCGAACTTACAAGGTCAAGATAGGGAACAGTTAATATCCATTTTGAATAAATATTCCGATTACTTTACCGAGGGTATTCCGTCTCGTCGTGTCACAACATGTGAACGTCAAATTAATTTATCCAACCTAAAAAAAAAATTAGTGCATAGGTGCCCATATACATTAGCGCCTGCAGAAAAGCATATAGTTAGGGAAAAGGTTCAGGAACTGCTTGATGCTGGTGTGTTTCGTGAGAGTTATTCCCCTTTTGCAAGTCCGATTCTATTAGTCGAGAAGAAGGATAAGTGGTATAGGATGTGTGTGGATTACCGTGAGTTGAACACAAATGCACAACTCGAACATTACCCTCTGCCACGCATTGAAGAACAGCTTTTTGGCTCTAATTATTTCTCGTCATTAGATATGGCATCTGGGTTCCAATAAATTTTAATGCATTCTATGCATGCATGCTATGCCTTTTTGGATTGCGGAACGCTCCTTCGGGTTATCAAAGGTGCATTACTAAGGCTCTGAGTTATTTAAAAGATAAACCACTGATTTATATGGACGATGTTTTATGCTATTCGTCTAAGGTTGCTGATGGATTGCTGCGTTTAGACAGCATGTTAAGCGCCTTAACGAAGGCCGGATTTACATTAAATTTACAAAAATGTAAATTTATGACGCAGAAAGTAGAGTATCGGAAGAGATAGAATAGAGTATCGACAACAAGATGCCCAATTCAGTTTTAGATCTGCCAGTGCATAAGTTTAAATAATGTATTAAAACTCATTACTGAGTCAGGGTTATTATACTATCGATGAATTTTTAAATGACAAAGATGTTCAAAGGCAATTGGATCGGCTTTCAACTTCACACAGGAAGTGAAATAAATAACTTTATGTAATAACACGCTTTATATTGTAAAATTGATAATATTATAAAAAGAGCAACTGTTGAGTTTCTTGCCGGCTCTTCTCAACAGGGCCTGCCTTCCGAGCCGGTGGTAGAGTCACTACAAATAGTCCAATTTGACGTTTCAAAAGTGCTTGTAATAAGCCTACTTGAAATAAACGATTTTGAATTTGATAAGACCGAATTTACGAAAAATACAGACATTAGTAGATTCCCCGCAACCGAAAACAGTTACTCAGGTTCGGCAATTTCTTGGTCTTATCTCCTACTTCTTTATTACCTTTATATTATATTAATATTACTCCTATTCAAATATCCTCTGACAAAAGTAAAAGAACCTATTGAGTGGACTTAAAAACACGAGGCAATATGAAACGACACAATATGCATTCTTATGTCAGAACCGATTCTCACCATTTTTGACCCGACTCTACCAGTAGAGTTACACACAGATGCAAGCTCTGATGGATATGAGGCGATCCTTATACAAAAAAAAATAAATGGCGCGCCTCATGTCGTGAAAAAGTAGTTGTCGAACGTCGGAAGTCGAGTCACGCTACAATTCGTAAGAATTGGAGTCGTACGAGCGGTGGAACACTTCCGGCACTACATCTATAGTCGTTATTTGATGTCTATACAGACTGCAATTCCCAAAAGGCATCTAAATGAAAAAAAGACCTAACCCTTCGACATCATTTATCGTGATGGTCGTCGAATGGAACACGCAGATTACTTTTCGCGAAATCCACTTTCTGCCAATAGTAACACAAATACGTCTTGTAAAGATTCAGTGCCTAAGAAAGTTAATTTTGTTGAACTTCATCAGGATTGGCTTTCGGTTAAACAAAAACGCGATGACGAAATACAAGATCTTATCGTAAAGCACAATAGTAATGGTTTTTCCTGAGTCCTTAGGCAAAACGAAATGATGTTAGAGACGGTATCCTATTCAGAAAAATTGCTCGGAATAAAACAATTTCTTGGTTGCCAATTTGGACATTAATTAACCACGTTCATAATGAAATACAACACTTAGGAAAGAAAAAAAATCCTTAGACAAGCTTTATGAGCAATACTGGTTCCCTGAAATGTTAAAATGCGTGCGTAAGTTCTTTGATTCTTGCATTATTTGCAAAGCATCAAAAGGTCCTTCAGGAGCTCAACCCGTCCAGCTTCATTCTATCCCAAAGGTAGCAGTGCCGTGGCACACTGTATACGGGAAAACAGAGCGGAAAGAGTGATACAAAAGACTGTCGGTAATTATCGATGGTCTTACTAAATATGTTATGTATGTTATTATGTTAGAACATACCACTTCCCTAGATGCTAGGAGTGCAATCCGCGCAGTACAAAATGCAGTTTTCCTCTTTGGAGCACCTAAACGGATTATATCTGATCGGGGTCTGATATAAGTTTCGATTTCAAGAATTTTTGTGCGGAGTACAAAATAGAACTTCACTTTATCGCGACAGGTTCCAGTAGAGCTAATGGACAAATCGGGAGAGTAATGCGGGCACAAGGTATGACAAAGATAAAACCATACGCAAAAAAAAAAGCTATTTAGTTTTCCTTAAAAATAGTGAACGAAACCAAACTAAATTGGATAGGAAGTTCAAAGGTCCCTTTGTTATAATGTCGGTGTTAGATAATAATCGGTACGAATTAAAGAGGTTTGATAGCTCTCATAGAGTGTATAAGTATGCCCACGAGAATTTACGCCCAGTAACCAAAGGACACGAAGGTTTGCTTGAGAATACTGCTAATCTTTTGAATTACGATGAGGCCATGTCGGCGCCAGAAGAAGAAGAAAGTATAATTTATAGAGATTATGACGAACCAGTTGATGGCAGTAACACCTTGACCGTATGCTCGGATACTATGTCTGTCTGTTCTAGTACAATTACCGCTAGTTCAGGCACCCTCAGTGCACACTTCGGCTCTGAGATATGGTACGAGTGAAATTCGATTGAAAAATTAGATTATCATGGTGTTTCGCAATAATAGGTATGTAGTAACATCTCATGTCGTAATTGTGTTTTTATATGTCGTCATATAATGACCATAGCCAGTTAAGATCTTGGTTCCCTTAAGTCGATCCTGGTCGACGGTGTCGTCCGGGCCACACCTGCAAAGGTTGGTTGAAGGGATGCACTTGGTCGGTCCAGATGTGTAGTCGATCCTGGTCGACGGTGTCGTCCGGGCCACACCTGCAAAGGTTGGTTGAAGGGATGCACTTGGTCGGTCCAGATGTGTAGTCGATCCTGGTCGACGGTGTCGTCCGGGCCACACCTGCAAAGGTTGGTTGAAGGGATGCACTTGGTCGTTCCAGATGTGTAGTCGATCCTGGTCGACGGTGTCGTCCGGGCCACACCTGCAAAGGTTGGTTGAAGGGATGCACTTGGTCGGTCCAGATGTGTAGTCGATCCTGGTCGACGGTGTCGTCCGGGCCACACCTGCTAAGGTTGGTTGAAGGGATGCACTTGGTCGATCCAGATGTGTAGTCGATCCTGGTCGACGGTGTCGTCCGGGCCACACCCGCAAGGGTTGGTTGAAGGGATGCACCTGTCTGACACAGATGTGTAGTCGATCCTGATCAACAGTGTCATCCGGGCCACACCCGTAAGCGTTGGTTGAAGGGATGCACTTGTTCGGTTCAGATGGAGTTTAGCCTGGTCATACCTACGATGCTTGGTTAAGAGGATGCCTTTGTCCAGACCAGATGTATTGTTTCGATTGATTAATTGGGAGAACAGTGTTACCGGTCCAGACAATTATGTAGCTTTTCTTTAAGTGTGTTATCAGGATGAACGAGCGGATGCCCTATTGATGGGATATCATTTGTTTCAAGAAATAATTAACGCCCGAGGACGGTCGCTAGTCAGTCTGGCCGTGTCGGCGCGATTTAAAAGTGGCAACACTGACGGTTGTCACTAGCGGAGCGTCGTAGCTGTGGTAGCGGGGTGGCCATCTTGAAATGATTCTGAGTTGTTGACGGAACGGCCGCCAGCGCACCACGCCCTTCGACGAATCGCTTTCTTTTATTTCATCGATCTTTTATTAAAAATCCTTTTATAAAATTATAATGTTTTCCGATGAAGGCCCTCCTGCGCCTATATGCCTAATAAATTTAAAACTATGTTTTGTTATTATGAAAAATCTTATTTAAAAGATATTAATTACTTTTAAGCTTACTAATCTAATGTATTGTTATGAATTTTTCATTTAAAAAAAATAGGTGTAAAATGACTAGTGATTTCAACCTTCATTTTTAATTTGTTTGTTGACAAGCATTCTCAATCAAGTTTGGCTTTAGTATAGACCGGTTGTTCATGCTGTGTCCAAGAGAGTATATTATTATGTTATGGTCTGGATCACAAAATATATTCTTAAGGTTTTAGAGAGAGGTATTGGAGGGATTGGTAAAGAGTGAATCATGTCGGCATAATATCAGTAAGGTACAAAAAGCCGATCGCCTCTGCGGCGGTGGTAATGTTACAGTTCGACACACAGTTCAACAAGATCTATCATCACAAGCTCAGTTATATATATCACACTTCAGCCTTATATCGATAAACGGACCATATCCAAATTATCAAACGATGCCCGAATACTGAAACGTCGCTCAAATTTTTTTTTTTTTTATAGTGTATAGGCTAGCGCTTGGCTACGATCACGCCTGATGGTAAGCGAAGATGCAGCGGTGAAACGCGCTTGCCTAGAAGGTGCCTATTCACTCTTGACTTGAAGATACCCATAATATATTACTGAGCATCTCCTAAACTTTAATCGATACTCAAATATCAAATTTGATCGGTACTTAAATTCAGGCGAATGCTGAATTTGAGTGGCGTTTCAGTATTCGGGCATAAGTTTCCTAAATAGTATAAAAATAATAATTGTTACAAAAAATCCCAGTTTTTTGAATTCGCACTTAATAGTCTTAAAATAGAGAACAGTAACAGAACCACAAAATTAATTGTTAGTTATTATATCTGTTCTTATAAAAAAAACAGTTGATTTACTGATTGATTGATTAAATTATATTATTGTCGTTGATACAAACTTAACCATTTGAAACTTAATAAACAAGTTTCCAACATGAGGCACATCAAATAGTACATTGGTTTAACAATTGGCGAGAATTATAATAAAAGTGGATACTTGAATGTGTAACAGAGAATAAAACATTTATAAGAACTAATTTTGTGAACTACCCTTCATTTCATAATCTTAGTATTTGGTTATTTCTATATTTATTGATCATTTTAACAAATCGCTTCAAGAATAATGCCTGGAATGTAAAAAGAACAGTGCCAATGGGACCATAATTTTTTTAAATTCTCTCAAATTAAAAAAAAACAGCAGGGTCTCTGTCTTTAGTCCATCGGTTGGTGACGATATGAAATGAAGAGTACCCTCAGTGTGAGTCGCACTCACAGCTTGAGCAGCGCTCGGGCGGCGGCGGCGACGTGCGGCGCGGAGATGCCGTACTTGTCCAGCAGCTCGTCGGGGCCACCGGAGCGCGGCACCTCGCGCACGAACAGGTGCTTGGTGATGACGTCACGCTCTAGAGCTAGAGCCGACAGCACCGCCTCGCCCAGCCCACCTGCACACATCAATATTTTTTAATAGCAGACTCCTGCGACTTCGCCCGCATGGTAGATAGTGTGTTGCAACATTACAAAAACACCAAAAATAAAGATAACTTATTTTTTATGGAACATGCCCATAGCAAGTTATCATTAAAAGATAGATATACACCACCGCAGAGATGTTTGGAGTTGTTATATAGAAAAACAATTCTTCCATTCATTGTTTCGTTACATACAGATAAGGCAGAGTTTTCGATGAAAGCCCCCAGACGGCTGAAATTTCTTAGATTTTTCCAACAATTATCACCATATTTAATCCAGACAGACAGACGCGGCGGGACATTGTTTCATAATATGTAAGGATGCAAATGGCTTTTTTTAATTCACCACAAGTTAGGCCTTGACTGCAGTCACACAGGGAGGCATGTGATGATGCAATCTTAGATGGAAGCAGGCTAACTTGTTAGGAGTCCCTGTGGTTTCTACACGACATCATACCGGAACACCAATCGCTTGGCGGTAGGGTGGTAACTAGCGGCGGATGAACTCTTTCACCATAAGACCTCGACCTATTCAGAAAATATTAATCGGCTCTGCCGGTAATTGAACTCAGAACCTCCATGTTATAAATCCCCTGCGAATGCCTCGGAATGCCACGACATCAAACACATTTCAGGGAGCCGCTAGCTACAGGCCATTCAAGACTATTATTTGGTAGTTCCTAAAAAAGGTCTCGCAGTCAATGTCCATCAGCTTTATGTACGTACCGGCCTGGTAGTGGTCCTCCACCACGACCACTCTGCCGCCCACTGCCTTGGCGTGTTTCACCACCGCCGCCTCGTCCAACGGCTTGATGGTGAAGGGGTCCAACACGCGAGCTTCCACACCTGACACACAAATACAATAGGTATGATAACATTAACGGAGAATTATTTCATTTATGCTCTTATTTTATAACTAGCGGATGCCAGTAAAAGCGGACGTAAAAGAAAAATTGATGTGAGCCCACGTTGAGATCACGGAAGAGTGAACGTGTTCGTTATATCTGTAGTGTAAGACAATGCTGGAGGTGCTGGAGGTTACCTTCCTGCGCGAGCGCAGCGGCGGCGGCTAGCGCGGCGTGCAGCGTGACCCCCGCGCCCACCAGCAGCACGCGGTCCGAGCCCCCGCTGCGAACCACCTTCGCCTCGCCCACCTGCAGCACACGTGATTTACATTAATACATTTATTCCTTCTTTCATCTTTCTACTTTCCAGAAAAAAGATCATAGATCACTGCCGTAACCGTACATCAACTCATACTACATAGAGAGACTAGATCACCTTGAATACGGTGTCGTTGTCATAGATGACGGCAGTGTTGGGGCGCGACGTGCGCAGGTAGCAGATGCCGCGCGTGTTGGCCGCCAGCTCCACGGCGCGCTCCGTCGACACTGCGTCGCTGCAAACACACACACGCACATTATTTCTATCGCACCCTCTGTTCACAGTACGTCGCTCTATACGCACGCAAGCACGCACGCACGCAAGCACACACGCATGCGCACACATACAATTATTTAATCTCATCTGACACTTGTGTGTGATAAGATCTATACTTTAATATTGAAAATGTTCAAAGAAGGACATTTGAAGTTTATTTTACTTCTTAGGTATCTAAATCACATTTGATACTGTGGAGGCGAAAAGTCAGGGAAATTTTTTAAAATATTGGCATCCAGAGTTTAAAAAACTACTTTTATCTTGGCTTCTATCAGTTTTTCTTAAAGTCCTAGCCCTAGGTGATTTTGGCTTCAACATATATTTCCGACCGACAGAATGCCGATGACTATTTTACACTTGAACTTAAGGACACAAGACAACGTCGGGACAACAACAATTTTTCCGAATTATTATCTTATCTAACATCGGCTTAACATGGATTCAATCACTGTTCCACCTGTTTTCCCAATGCTATTTTGAGCCTAGGTTCTGATATAGCTTTTGTCCGCTGTTTTATGCGTTGCCCCAAAACTTTCACTATTATCACAATAAAGTAAGATTTATTGATGCAAAAAAAAGTTGGCATACAAATCTGAAAAGAGATAGTATTGTTAAGTAGTGGTTCACTCACGAGGGGTAGAACACGGTGGCGGTGGGCACAGCGCGGAACAGCGCCAGGTCCTCGAGCCCCATCTGCGAGGGCCCGTCCTCCCCGATGCTCACGCCGCAGTGCGAGCCCGCCAGGTTTATGTTGCTCTGGCTGATGGCACTATAGTAAAGTAGTGGTTCACTCACGAGGGGTAGAACACGGTGGCGGTGGGCACAGCGCGGAACAGCGCCAGGTCCTCGAGCCCCATCTGCGAGGGCCCGTCCTCCCCGATGCTCACGCCGCAGTGCGAGCCCGCCAGGTTTATGTTGCTCTGGCTGATGGCACTATAGTAAAGTAGTGGTTCACTCACGAGGGGTAGAACACGGTGGCGGTGGGCACAGCGCGGAACAGCGCCAGGTCCTCGAGCCCCATCTGCGAGGGCCCGTCCTCCCCGATGCTCACGCCGCAGTGCGAGCCCGCCAGGTTTATGTTGCTCTGGCTGATGGCACTATAGTAAAGTAGTGGTTCACTCACGAGGGGTAGAACACGGTGGCGGTGGGCACAGCGCGGAACAGCGCCAGGTCCTCGAGCCCCATCTGCGAGGGCCCGTCCTCCCCGATGCTCACGCCGCAGTGCGAGCCCGCCAGGTTTATGTTGCTCTGGCTGATGGCAGATGGCACTATAGTAAAGTAGTGGTTCACTCACGAGGGGTAGAACACGGTGGCGGTGGGCACAGCGCGGAACAGCGCCAGGTCCTCGAGCCCCATCTGCGAGGGCCCGTCCTCCCCGATGCTCACGCCGCAGTGCGAGCCCGCCAGGTTTATGTTGCTCTGGCTGATGGCAGATGGCACTATAGTAAAGTAGTGGTTCACTCACGAGGGGTAGAACACGGTGGCGGTGGGCACAGCGCGGAACAGCGCCAGGTCCTCGAGCCCCATCTGCGAGGGCCCGTCCTCCCCGATGCTCACGCCGCAGTGCGAGCCCGCCAGGTTTATGTTGCTCTGGCTGATGGCACTATAGTGAAGTAGTGGTTCACTCACGAGGGGTAGAACACGGTGGCGGTGGGCACAGCGCGGAACAGCGCCAGGTCCTCGAGCCCCATCTGCGAGGGCCCGTCCTCCCCGATGCTCACGCCGCAGTGCGAGCCCGCCAGGTTTATGTTGCTCTGGCTGATGGCACTATAGTGAAGTAGTGGTTCACTCACGAGGGGTAGAACACGGTGGCGGTGGGCACAGCGCGGAACAGCGCCAGGTCCTCGAGCCCCATCTGCGAGGGCCCGTCCTCCCCGATGCTCACGCCGCAGTGCGAGCCCGCCAGGTTTATGTTGCTCTGGCTGATGGCACTATAGTAAAGTAGTGGTTCACTCACGAGGGGTAGAACACGGTGGCGGTGGGCACAGCGCGGAACAGCGCCAGGTCCTCGAGCCCCATCTGCGAGGGCCCGTCCTCCCCGATGCTCACGCCGCAGTGCGAGCCCGCCAGGTTTATGTTGCTCTGGCTGATGGCACCCATGCGGATCTGTACATAACAAACAAACATACTGAAAAATGTGCCACATATCACTTTTAAAGACAGATATATCAGTAGAATAGGGCTAGCTAAATCCGATGCCATACAAAACCAATAACAATCGCTATAATTATTATCTTTGTTATTAGATTTCATTAATTTCTTTGAATCTTTTAGTCTGCAAACACAAAAGACAACAGTTACTGACTGACCTATCTATCAATGCACAATTTAAACTGTAATTTGGCACGCATAGCTATATGATGTAGGTATGTACTATGTAGAGATTTCCAAAAATTTATCCTCTAAAGTTGGTGAAGGATGTGAGGGTTCAAGTATACAGCAATTATCACGCAGGCATCTATTAATTATAACAATATTTTCAAGTGTATATTCCCCACATAAATTCAAGGCAGGCCCGAGTTTGGACTCGGTTCTGATTTAGTAAAAGTGAAGGACTAAATTCCTGTTGCCAAAGCAGGATACAATGTCTGTAAGCTACTGCCCACATCCACTAATGTAGTAGTGGCGTGAGTACGACTCACAGTTTCATTTTGCACTCGTTTTGTGAAACACATGTACAATCATGTGATTCAAATAATATCACAAGTGCTATGGTATCAGATCTTTATGGCATTAACAGTTTTATTACATAAACAACGTTACCTAATGTACTTTTTGAATGATTTTTTTTATCATTTGGATATATGAAATCGATTTTTAGTATTATTAGAGCAGCGTGATCTAGGTTCCATATCACCTCTCCAACAAGGAGGGAGGACTGGCCCTATAGGGGTCTTTAATAGGCACCTGGTCGAATGTGCGCGTGAAGAACGCGGCGAACGTGGAAGCGAACACGACAGCGCGGTCGCGACACGCGGCGCCCGTGGCCGCGCCCACCAGCGTCTGTTCTGCGATGAAGCACTCCACGTATCTGTACAGGAACATATTTTTTTTGTGCGAAATTTTTTTTATATTGTAGATTTTATATAACATATTTTTTCTTTTTCTAAACTCTTCAGTGCACTAACACGTGTTTTGTTTTTGTGCGTCATTTTATTATTTATAGTTATTTAATCATAATAAATGTAATTTTTATGATTTTGTTACCTATGTCAACAAAAACATAAAAATTGCTTTTAAAAAAAAATATTTCCGCATCTTTTAAGCTGTGTGGCCAGATCCCCTGCATCACTTAAAGTAAGATACCGAATACTTACGGTGGAGAGATTAAAATCAAACTTTATATCATGCATAATTTCAGCACCGTAACTATTCGATACCGTATCCTAGCGGTACAGGTATTCTGGCTACGACAACCAACGAGACGCGAATTTAAATCTCGTTGATGACGTAATTTTTGATATTATATTATTTAAAAAATGTCAGTACATGATTGAAATATGGCTTAGAAATCGTTTGACCTTTTTAATCTAATCCTAAATCCATTTTTCCTTAAAGTCATATGAGTGAAAGGTATTGTCTGAATGCTACTGACCACGTCGCCCGACATCGACCGCGTGAGTACGACACACAACTTGATATAGCACTGTGCAAACAAATACATTCATTGTGTTATGTATTTCAATATTTCATCAGTGCATAAAATTACATACATTACAATATATTTTAGGTTTTGGCATATTAACTGTTTAGGATAAAGACGATACAGGATACATTTCCATAACCTGTCCTTAAATCTATCCTGTGATTTTTGAGACGTGATCATGTCCAGATAGCTTTTAAAAAGTGAAAAGTGCTTCAAATGGGTTAGATGTCAACGGACTTTAAAAAACTTCCCGGGATTAGTACAGTGTCATTTCGCCAAGAAAAGGCAGGAAATACAAATCAAATCTTAATGCTTGAACAGAAAAACGCAAATTCCTGATGAACACTGCAATATTAAGTTAGGAGCATTTTAGAATGACTTCATGCCAATTGTATATTGAATTATTTATATTTCTTTTCTTATTTTGAAAAACATTGCAAACAACACTAATAAATGAAATATGTATTAATTGCGCGAATTTAGGTACAGAATGCGATCAGATTTTATTATAAACATGTTCTGCCTGTGTCTGCCAGTTTGCAATACATTTACCCAAATACAGTGAGAATTGAAAATTTAAAAACCCCCGACCAAGTTCAAATTTAACATTATTTCGTGTCGGCCATCTTGGATTTGATACTGTCCGCTATTTTGTATCGGCAGGTATTTTGGACCAATTTTTGATCCAACAAAGTTAAGAACGACCGCCAGATCACCACTGGTTTTCAAATTTAAAAAACCGCATCCATTTTGTTTTGAGCGCTACAATGCCACAGACACGCACGCAAGGACGCACACTACTTTGCTTTGTTGTGGGGGGGGGGGGGGGGTTCAATCTATAATAAATGAGGTAACGTATTGCTATTATGTGTCACTCACCGGTCCGGGTACGCATTGCGCAGCTTGTCGCTGAAGGTGGAGTTCTTGGTGTCGCCGTCCATGGCGATCACTCTGTAACAACACGCTGTACTGTAGTGGTCGGGCGATGATAATTCATTCTTTGATATGCTTTATTTTACTATTTAATTCTATTTTAAGCATATAAAGGCTTGGCAATTTAATATTATCTGCTTGCTATATAGGACTATACTAAAGCCAAACTCGATTGAGAATGCTTGTCAACAAATAAAATAAAAATGAAGGTAGAAATCGCTAGTCATTTTACACCTATTTTTTTTTAATTAATTAGTTAATGACAAATTCATGACAATAAATTAGATTAATAAGCTTAAAACTAATTAATATATTCAATATCTTTTAACTAAAATTTTTTAAAATAACAAAACATAATTTTAAATTTATTAGGCATAAAATGTTTTGCGTTTTCTACCTTCATTTTAAATTTGTTTGTTGACAAGCATTCTCAATCGAGTTCGGCTTTAGTATAGGTATTTAGCCCTGAATAAAATTGTAAAATGGTAACCCAAAAAAAAACACTGGTTGAGGAACTTTCCTTGTATGCTAAAGCTAAAATCAATGTGGAAACATATACAATGTACAAACAAATTTAAAAAGAAGGTAGAAAATACAACACATTTTATGCCTAAAACATAAAATTATATTTTGTTTTTTTAATAAAATCTTATTTAAAAGATATTGAATATATTAATTAGTTTTAGGCTCACTAACCTAATTTATTGTCATGAATTCGTCATTAACAAGGTAATTAAAAAGATTGGGTGTGAAATGACTAGTGATCTTCATTTTTAATTTTTTTGTTGATAAGCATTTTACATCGAGTTTAGCTTTAGTATATGTTTAGTTTTATATTTCAGACTTTAAATATCTAATGTATAGTTTAATCTGAAAAATGAAAAAAAAAAACAGCAACTGCTACTGCTACTGCTTAATGGCCACCAATGTTATCTCTCCTAAGCGAAAATGTTGTTAGTTTATAACAACAAACAGTTTTATAATAAGAATGGTGCATTTGTTTTCTGTTGTTTTGAGTGCAACTATAGTTGTATTTTTAAAATTCATATATCTTGTGATGCAAATATATTGTTCCGTTGTTTTTTTTTTTTATTAACTACAAGTTGGCCCTTGACTGCTATCACACCTGATGTTAAGTGATGATGCAATCTAAGATGGAAGCGGGCTAACTTGTTAGGAGTAGGACGAAATCCACACCCTTTTCGGTTTCTACACATCGTACCGGAACGCTAAATCGCTTGGCGGCATGTCTTTGTCGGTAGGGTGGTAACTAGCAACGGCGAAAGCCTCCCACCAGCCAGACCAAGACAAATTAAGAAAAATCTCAATCTGCCCCGCCGCACTGATTCCCAAAGTGCTTCAGGTGGATCCCCAGGGGTTTTTATCTGGTTTTATTGTGAAGAACTAAATGGTGGTTTAACTTTACCAATCAATGTAGGCAGATATTTTTTAAAAAAGCGACTTTTACTCTACAAAAATGTGAAGATTAGATCTAAGTGCTGAAATATACATTGCGGCTCAGTTCCAACAACCAATTAAATGGAAAAAATAATGAGAATTGATTGGTTGGTTTTCGAAAACCGTTAATTTATGGTTGGAACTTAGCCGCACTGCAAATTTCCATACTTATACTAAAGCTAAACTCGATTGAGAATGCTTGTCAACAAACAAATTAAAAATGAAGGTAGAAATCACTAGTCATTTTACACCTTATTTTTTTAGCTAACTTGTTAATGACGAATTCATGACAATAAATTAGATTAATAAGCTTAAAAATAATTAATATATTCAATATCTTTTAAATTAGATTTTATAAAAAACAAAACATGATTTTAAATTTATGAGGCATAAAATGTGTTGCATTTTCTACCTTCGTTTTAAATTTGTTTGTTGACAAGCATTCTCAATCGAGTTTGGCTTTACTATAGATTAATTCTTCACATTTTTGTAGTTTTCGGAACCAGTTAAAATAAAAAAATGTAACTGCATTGGGTCTACTGGCACCTGCTTTATTTTAAAAGTTTAGGAAAAAAAATAGTTCGAAAATTTTACTCTATACAATGTCTTGCGGCGCATTTTGGCGTATTGCCTTTTGTTAGGCCGCGGGTAGGACACGGTAATGTGACAGTGGCGATGAATGTTGTTAGTATACCTAAGGTTAGTATCTGCGATCTTCTTGAGTCCGGTGCCGTACGCGAGGCGGGTGGCCACCATCTCCCCCTTCTTGTAGGCTGGGGGGGAAGACAGGGTGATGTCACTGATGTGTACTTTGGGCGCCTCTGCCAGCGGCGGCTGCGGCTTCAGGGTGATCGACGCGTTCTTGATTTGCGACTGAAGGTGCTGGAGAAAGAAGCAGTTTTGACTACAGATTCAAACAAGAAAACTATTTAGTAAGCCTACGATGCGCACTATGTATAGAAATAATGATAATTGTCACATCACTAAACATTGCTTTCAATGTCGTTGAATAAAGAGAAGAAAAAGCGAAAGGAGAATGTTGATTTTTGTATGAAAGTTGGCATCATTTACTTAATTTTATTAACTTAAAAGTTGGTGCCATGTAAGTTTAAGGAAAGTTTATTTAACGAAGAAGGTAGCAAAACACTTTGTGGGTTTTAGGTAACGCCCTTAAAGTAGAAAGCTTTAATGGCACCAAATTCACGTAATAAAAAAAGAATTTTCAAAATCGGACTACTCTGTAAAAAATTAAGAATATCAAAAAATATATACGCAATTGAGAATCCTCCTCTAGTTTATCGTTGGTTAAAAAACATCGCCTACGAATACTTAAGTATTAATACAATTACCTGCCTATATAACGCCATCTGTTGTTTTAATAGTTTCACTAACCTTGATAATCTTGTCCCCCTCAGCACCGAGAGCCTTTCCGTGCCAGTTCTCCTTGTCCTCGATCCCCGGGAAGCCCCTCCCCTTGTAGGTCTTAGCGACGATGGCCGTGGGCTTGCCCGCTGTGGAGGCCGCCTCGTCCAGCGCCTTGACCAGCTCGCTGACGTCGTGCCCGTCCACCACCAGCGTGTGGAAGCCGAACGACTTGAGCCGCGCTCCATATACTTCCATCTGGAAGGTACAAATAGTTTTAACTTTTTTATTGGAGCTATAATCGAGACTATTTTTGTATTTTATACAATTTTTAATTTGCTTTATTTTCTACTTTGTAAGGTAGGTACAATTTTTATCTAAATACTACAGTAGTTTTTATATAAACGTACGCCCCTGTATTTGTCTTAAGTTAAATTCTAAAAAAACCCTAAACTAAAAGTACTTCTGTGAAATTTCTAAAAAATTCGACTAATCTGTTTCCTCATACAAACTTCAGATTCCCATTGTTGTGAATTTTATTTATCTACATTATACTTGAAGAATGTGTTGCAGAAAACAATAATTCATTCAAATAAAATCTCAATGAGCTATTACACAGTACACATTACTTGACCTCAATCTATGTATATAAAACAGTTATACAAACAAGATAATCACAATAGAGATATAATGAACTAACATTTTATGACCTTACATTACATCAAATCTATTTATATTAACTGCTGTAAATTACAATTAAATTTTAATGAGATGATGAGAATTACTTATTACCTTTTTGCCATGACACCAACAAGGCAACAAGGAAATCTTTTGTCTACAGAAAAGTCAATTGAATGTATGACTGACTGACATACATTAACAAACTAAAACTACTGAAGTAAGCAAGCTAACAGTAGTTTCTTTTTGTGACTCACTAAAACCAAATTGTTGCAAACTTGAAAGGGGAGCAATCGGAAGCAGAATTTTGAAAACATACAGGCAGTCCTCGTACTTACAGCATGTTAGGTTCTCGAAATACGCGACGTAAATCGAAACGACGTAAGTCGAGACGTATTTTTTCATATGTTTACATGTAAAACTCAAGGGTTAGGATCCATACGAACTCGAAATTTAAAGAAAAAGCTGCATTTATAACAAAGGATATACATACTTTATTATCAAAAGTAAGTTCTTAAAATAATTATATATGCACTTATGAAATTGCTAGTTTTTTTTGGTATTGGTGTGTTATTAATTTTAATCAATTCTAGATTGCTTCGCTTCTTTCTTCTTGCTATCATACAGATCTTGGTAACACTGATAGGCTGCACAAATTTTGTTATTAACGTTAAAACTTCTCTCAAAATTAGGATCATTTTCTTCAAAAATTTTCATGGCATTCTCCAAATTTGCAAAGGCTACGGAAAGTTTATTTAGTGTCTTGTTTAGGTGGCATAGTTTAAAATTTACTTATTATATATGTATGTAAAAAAAAACTGTCAAAGATGCAAAAAAAACTAATGTATTACGTCTTGATTGTCCGTTGTCCCTGAAGTAACTAAACAAAATCAGCAGCATGTGCGGTGTAATCCCCGCACGCCGACAACGCGCCCCGCCGGCCCCACGGACATTGACCTTGCGACAAGTGAATTCTCCTATGCCGGAAATCGAAACAAATGACGTATGCTTGAGGAATAGTATCGAAACATTGTTCGACGTAACTTGAAACGACGTAAATCGAAACGACGTAAGTCGAGGACTGCCTGTATTCACTTTTCTAAAGTTAATGGCAAGTAGTTTTATGTGTAGTTTTCACAAAAACTAAATTAGGGTCTGTTGCTAGTGCAATATGTACTGGGATAGAATGTCAGCTGTAAGAGAGAAGTGATAAGCTGGATTGCTTTAGCACAATTTGTCTACGTAGCTTGTCCATACAGGATATGACGCTTTCATATTGTGCTACTATTATACAACAGAAGATTGTTTGTTTGTTTGTCTAAACAAACTACTCAACTACTGAAACTACCAGGCACATGGTAATAATTTTTTTTATTTAAAAGAATTATCCTATATTAAAAATAAATAATAGACTGCTAGTGTGAGGCTTTGGCGGTGGCTAGTCACTACCATACCATCAAAGATATGCCGTCAAGCAATTTAGTGTTCCGGTACGACACAGTGTATAAATGTAAAGAGAGTGGATTTCATCCTATTCTTAAAAGTTAGCCCGCTTACATCTTAAATGGAATTGTGACATACAATAAGGTGTGATTATGATAATTAAGAGCAAACATGTAAAAAATAAAATATATAGTAACCTGATGCTGCAACGAGGTGGGCTCCGATTGTCCCAGCCGGTTGACGTCGAAGATCACCACCAAGTTGTCTAGCTTGTAGTGGCTGGCGAAGTGCAGTGCTTCCCAAATGCTGCCCTCCGCTGCCTCTCCGTCTCCCACTAGGCAGTACACCCTGAACAGCAGAAGTCACTCATTTCAACTAGAGATGTTGCGAACATTCGCATCCGTGTCCGCAATAAACATGCAGATGCGGATGATGCACAAGTTGCTACAAGAAAGAAAATAGGCGTTGTTTCTGTTCAGCAACAAGTTCTGCAGCATCTGCTATTTTGTCTGTGAGTAATGTAAATCAATCTATTTAGTTCCACTTAACATAATATGAACATTTCCGTTTGCTATAACACTGTATTAAAAAAAAATTGGTTTTGTCCTAAACTTTTTTCATCTTACTTTTCTTTAAAACTTTCAAAGTGGAAGAATTCCGCCATAATTTTCATAAGCCTTTAAGCAACAGGGCATGTAATAGAGAAGTTCTTAAACGAAATATTTTTTCCATTCTTTTCTACCTTGGTACACAAAAATTGCATAAACCTAAACAAACTAAACTGCTTGATATGTACCTGTATGGTGCCTGATCGAAGTATTTCCCGACATAAGCCATCCCGGCGGCTACGGCCAGCCCTTGTCCCAAGGAGCCGGTGCCCACATCTACAAAGTTCAGCCTTGGGGTGGGGTGGCCCTCCAGATCAGAGGTCAGTTTGCGGAGGTTCTTCAGCTCTTCCACAGGGAACAGGCCCGCTTCTGCCCAAGCTGCGTAGAGGATTGGAGCCGCGTGACCCTGCCCATTTAGAGATAAATTTATATTTCAATCTTAGGTAATTCATAGGTCTATGTACATTAAAACAACAAGTAAACATTTTTTATGCATTAGTCATACACCTTTTACCTTATATTATAAAGTGTAGGTAGTAACAAAATGTAGGTAGGCACATAATTTATGTCAGTTACTTCTTACAATAAAGCTACAGAGCTCTTCTATTTGACATGTTTTAATTATGAATATCTAGACATAATAAAATTAAAAGGGCTTGAGAGTTCTTATGTTTATCATATTCTTACTGAAAAAATAATATGAAATTTGGTTATTTTTATAATAAAGTAAATAAATATAATATCTAAAATAGCAGTACTATACTTATATATCTCTTTGGCTTAAGTTTCAAGGCATGATATTGTTTGACTATTTAACTTAAAAATTACAGTATTAGTGGATCTTACCTTTGAAAGTATGAATCTGTCTGCGGAGGGGTCCCTCGGTGCTGAGATCTTGTAGCGCATGGTGTGGAAGAACAGCACCGACATGATCTCCGCCATCGACGCACATGATGTGGGATGTCTGCAGGTGAATGAATCTTAATTGAATGAATCTTAGTAAGATTAAGATATAGAATATATATATTATGTCTACTAATCTCATATTAATAATCCTAATCCTAAATAATATCTACTTAAGTATATAATCTAGCCAATATCTTTCTCTATAATACAAGTTGTAAATATATATATATATATATATATATATATATATATATTCTATTTTAGATGTCATACTCAATATAAATTTCTTTTACACTGAACTTGATTTATTAAATTATATGGTGTTTTATCCTCAGCTAATGATCATAAGCTCCTATTCAAAAATTTTATAAACCAGCACAAATAGTGAATTATAAGTAATCTATGCTAATATAACATTGCAAATGTAACTCTGTCTGTATGTCACTCAACCGTGCCTAAACTACTGAACAGTACAGAAATAGTTTAAGAGCCTGAGAAAGGACATAGGGTAATTTCGCCAGTTCGCGTCCACTTAGTGCAGTTGGCAAGTTTGATGGAGAAAATAAAAATGTTCCAGGACTCGTTTTAATAAGAAGTTTATGTAATGTGTTTATAATAATAGTCTATTTTAAGGTCACTTTTATTATTTTTGGAAACATCAGATAACATTTTTTTTAAAATAAAAGACATCCAAAATAGGTCTTTTACCCACTTTGCGTCCATAAAATTCAATTTGCGTTCACCCGCTAGACCACTTCGCGTCCACTAGCTTTAAAAACGAATTGAGGGGATGATATTTTATGATAATGTAAAGATAAGTTGGATTTTAATAACTTATTTATTAAATAACAATGGTTATTTCAAAATCAACATCTTAACTATAACATAAATCACTATAAAGAAAATAATAACACCGATTTATTCTTCTAAGCATTAACAAAACTTAAAAAATAAAAACAAATTAAGCATTTATATAGTAATAATTAAAAATAAAGTAATAACCATTCAAAATCAACAATAATTTGCTTTTTACCCAAAAATCAGAAGAATTGTAAGTAAGCTAAAGATCAGCCTTTATTCTTTAAAGATAAGTCTTTATTTTTGGCTAAATTATAGCAAAACAAATAGCAAATACAATAATTTGGTTTATTGTTACTACTAAAATAAATGTTAAATCTTAATAATTATGAGATAAAATATGATTATTCCAGCCCATTCTAGCCCTTGAATTTTAATTAATGACACAAGTCCCATACATAAGACTTATCTTTAGCCTCTAAATAACTTATCCTACCATCAAATACACTTGTCACAGCCAACGTTTTTCTCATCATCATCTTCTACATCTGAAATGAGTACATCATTGCATTCGGGACATTGTACATTAATTTCCACATCCACCGTATTATTTGAGACTTCTTGAAGAGGGTGTATTTTCTTTTTTCGTTTTGGAGCACTTTAACGAGTGTGTTAGAGAGAAATCCACATTTGGAAATGTTAAGAAGCCATTCAACTACCTTCTTTTCACCATCTACTCCTAGCCCAGGTTCTGGGCCCGGCTTTTTCACTCCATCTGGTCTGCGTCCACTGATTTTGTCCAATATTGTGGTCTTGGGAATAGCATATTCTTTACATATTTGTCTTACCGATTTCTTCTTCTCACGAATTTCATTTAATGCTTTCCTCAAATCTTCTTCTGTATAAGTTCTTTTTTCCTTCCTTTTTCTCATCTCTGAAGAACTCATCCTAAAAAGAAATCAGAATTAAACAAAATACCTATTTCATTTACCAAACATTTCACCCATTCAATTTCAATTGATTTAATAATGGACGCAATTTGTTTGTGCTGTTATTCCATGGATGTATAGTTTGCGTCCATTGCGGACGCAAAGTGAAAGTTGTATAAATTTGGTGTAGTAATTCGCGTCCACTTTATTTTAAGTGTTAACTATAAAAAAAAATAACTTATTATATTTATAATTAATATAATTATTTTTATCATTATCAAAGTCTAAAAACAGCTACTTATACAAAATACACATAAAACAATAAAATACTTACCTTCAAATGCACCGTTGCTCACTATTTTTTTCTCTTAATACCGCGTGTCCGCGCTGTTTGGTTGAACACCCGTCTCTTAACTATTTTACTACACAGGATTGGTTGGACGCACGAAACTTCTGTGTATGTTTGTGTGTCTCTTATACATTTAAGTATTGGCAAAAATGACTTTTCGACTAATTTGTGTGTTAGTGTACCTAATTTCGAAAGATTTCTAAAGAAGATCCCTAAAATGGACGCGAATTGGGTGGTGGACGCTAAAAGGCGAAATTACCCTAGGCTACTTTTTCTTGTGCTACAACAAAACAGAATTTCTCATGGATGAAATTGCAGGCGTCAGCTAGTATTACATGAACAACATTGCATAGTTTCTCAATCTCTCATTGCTGCTTACAGTGCAATAAAATATAGTGCTAAATTAAGAAACTTTCTACTCACAGATGCGGCACTAATAAGTATTCTTGTAAAAGGCAATATTTTTAATTGGCAAGTATTTGATTAATTGTGTAACTGTTAGGCCTTAAGTAAATAATATAAAACTCATTAGAATCTCATTATCAACAGCCAAATAGAATAAAGCATTATGTAAAGTGTTTATGTTAACTGTTTTCATTTCTAAATAAAGAGAAAAATAAACATTATTATTAAAATAAATGGAATAAATTATCCTCCATTCTGTCATTGTCATTACATTCCTGCCTCAACAATGACCTCTACATAATGACTAAGTATTTGAAGTAGGTATTTAATTGTAGTATTTGTAAGTACAAGATAAAGCAGTTGCCGAGCCGCCATGATGATTCTAACTCTAATGTTACATAATTAATGATTAAAACAATGTTAAACAGTGACCTTGACATGGATGCTAACTTAGTACAATAATACCTCACAAAAATATGAACTGAAGTGAAATTTATTGTTAAATTAAGTCATTTTTACACATGAATTTTAGATACAGAAGTATGTTTTACAGTATTTTCATAAAAATATCTATTATCTTTTAAAATCCTCTCGCAATTCATTAATTAACACTGCTTAAGGATTTTTATTACTTTTTACAGATTTCCTCTGAAAAGTGATGCAATGATCAAAGCATATGTTAACATGACGTCAGATGGACTATCAGTCTATCAGCAAGTAGTGTGACAAAATTAAAAGTTTAGAGCACTCCTAAGGAAGTACTACCACCATTTATGCTGTTAAGCAGCATTGCTGTGTTCTGTTGTAAAGGGCAAGGTTGCCTATGTGAGTACAGGCACACAAGGCTTAACAGTCATGTCTCAGGTTGATGGACATAGACTGGTACTTTGTAGGATGTGTTCTTCGAATGCTCAACAGAATGTGGCTTAAAAGAGTTAAAGGTGCTGATCTTCCACTAATCATCCCATGGGTTATTTGCTTGATCCATTAATTAATACTACAGAAAAAAAATAAGATAAGGGGAAGGTACCTACCTATATAAATGAATATTAGTTTTTTAAAACTCTAATTCGATCAAGCTGTAACCAAGCAACCTCAATGGCAGTTAGAAATTATAATTATATAAAAGTAAAAATAAACTGTAAACGGAGTTATCAGTTGTAATATGCAATATATATTCGTAGATAGTAAATTATGATACCAGAATACACAATAAGTAATTATAATTCAATGGAAATATTACGACCCGGCAACGCGGTAGGTCAACCATGCCATGCACATTCATTAAGCATAATTACAATATTTCAATCCTGAAAAGATATAAACGTGTAAAAACGTTAGATTTAGTTAACATTCCGATTTCAATCGGCCCTTTATAACCTTCATTAGACCTTCAATAAAGTGGAAACTTGGTTGAGGTTAATCACACTTACCCGGACTTGGAGGCATTTGTTGCAACTATGCTGTCGATTCTGAGCTTGTTGGCAATATCCTTGAGAGCTTGGATATCTACGTTCTTGTCACCCTTCATGTTTATCGATTTTAAATAAAAATTATATAAAATAAATTATTTAACTTCACTCCACACCACGCGCGGGATTTCAAAAATGGAAGTGGAATGGAATATTTTAGTTGTCAATGTCAAATAGACCGGCCGGCGCGGTTATCAACCACGGTTAGTGATTGATATTGAAGTATCGATATTATAATTTTTTCAATATATATTAATTACTAGCAGTCGCCCACGTGAAAACGTCTTAGGTACCCTTTTAATTTTAAAGACAGACTTTCATATAAAGTGTACTTATCCCCGTTACCCCTCTCAATTAATTTTTTTTATCGTTTCCCGTCAAGCAATATCCTCCGTCCCGTCCACTAAAGATCTACATTTTTGTTAAACATTGTACGATATTACAGTACATTAACATTAACAATATATATTTATGGCAAGCTATTGTGTATAGTTTGATATTAAATGGTCTGTTTCACTCTTGAGTCTAGCTTTCATAATAAACAAAAATAATTTTACAATCCAACATGCAGATCTAGTGATCAGCCGTCGTTTCGATTTATAAAACGATTTTTATAGATCGAAACGAAATAATTATATTATTATCGAAACGATATGCCATGCCAAATAAATTAAACAAAGATCGAATTCTCAAAGAATATCAGTGCCAAAATGTTAACCCCTATTCAGTGCGTATATTATAACACGGAGGAGGTCAACTTCATTTGGACCCCATTGTGGCAGTATCACGCTTTTTTGAAATTTTGTAATGTCTCCGAAGCTACATAACTAATTAACATACTGTAATAGGCAAATCTTATCTCTATGATATCCTTGTGATTATTTAATAATTTATTTTGATAAGAATTTAAGTTTAGTTATATAAATAATGACGTAAACGTAAGCATATGCATTAAATAATTTATTACAGTGTCGTGCTTTTTAGAAATTTTGTAATATCTCCGAAACTATCGGGAGATACGCGCGATCGCTCAACCTGCGCGGACGTGTGCATTAAATCTTAAAATCTTTGATAAATATTTTTCGAATCCTAACTAATTAAAGCACCCAAAAGTGATTCTAGTGTTGATTGACTTTAAAGTGTAATTAGAATCTCATAGTTTAATACTGTTGCCGAGTGTATACGAGTTGCAGCGCGTACGCTGTTGTATTCACCCGCTCGGGTAAAAAGGACGGCTACTTATTTTTTGACTCGCTCCTACTACAGCGGCGCGCGTGTCTCGCCGCGTGACCAGTCATAAGGATGAGCTTACAACAATCCACGCTCAGCGCGTACGTCATAAGCGGCAGCGGGAACGGTGGTTCGACTTCGAACTTATCAAACTGTGATGATGAAGACACACAAATAGTCACTCGGGCTAGAAAACGAAAGGATCGATCAGTTGAATATGATTTCCAAAAGGAGTTGGAGGATTTTCGTAAGGACATAACGAAAATTTTTCAGGATTTTGCTGCAACCCAGAATGAAACCCTATTGCAAATACGTCAAGAGGTGTCGGAATTAACAAATGAAATAAAATCTATTAAAAAAAACACAGAAAACTTGAATTCAAAATACACTATACTACAGCAGGAAATTGAAAATATTAAATCGGAGAATAAGATGTTACATAGTAAATTAAATCAGACCAATGATTACTCAACAAACATAATTACAGAAAATAAATCGCTTCCGCCTACCTATGAAGACCTCATGCTCGAACTCAAAGACCGCTGCGCCCGAGAAAATAATGTCATATTAGTGGGTATTAGTGAAATATGTAACAAAAACTTTGCTGCTCGGCGCGCTCACGATGAGAACGAGTCATTTAATATTGTTAGTGCTATCTTCGAGCAATGCCCTAAACCGT
Source organism: Mycalesis mineus (assembly GCA_034621355.1). Taxonomy (NCBI): domain Eukaryota; kingdom Metazoa; phylum Arthropoda; class Insecta; order Lepidoptera; family Nymphalidae; genus Mycalesis; species Mycalesis mineus. Next base: position 356,143 of record CM067902.1, read on the forward strand.
TGAAAACTATTCGTCTTGGAAAATATAACCCCGGAAAAAATAGACCTGTAAAACTATGCTTCGATTCATCCTCTGTCCCCAAACAATTATTACGAAATAAATCAAAATTGTCCAACAACTTTCGTTTGTATGCTGACCAAACTCCATCTCAAAAAACCTTTATGAAGCAACTTTCATCCGAGCTACAAAAAAGGAAAGAAAGTGGGGAAACCGACCTAATCATAAGGTATATACAGGGAGTGCCTAAGATTATTAAATCAAAAAACGATTAAATCGTACTGTTCACTATGTAATGATCAAATATCCAACTAGTATAGGTAGCAACTACGTTTCTTATTACTTAGCTCAAAAATATCAAGACTTGCCTGCGAATTCGAGGTCTTTAAAATTATTTTATGCTAATTTACGAAGCATTAGAAAACAAGGTAAATTTGAAGAAATTCAATGTATATTGAAATCAGTACCGAAATCACTTCATATTCTTATTTTTACCGAAACCTGGCTTAGATCGGACCAAGATGCAAGTCAATATAAACTTCCGTACTATACACACATATACAACTATAGGAGCACTGGTAAAGGCGGAGGGGTATCCATCTACCTACATAACAGCATTAAATACGACATAACAGAGAATCTAACAGAAAATGGAAATCACTACCTTTGGATATACCTGCCTAAATATGCTCTAAATATAGGCGGAATATATAAACCTGGTGAGACAAACGTAAGTAAATTTTTAGAAACATACTCCTTGCAATTGGAAAAACGGAAGAGAACAATAATTTTTGGCGATTTCAACTTAGATCTTTTAAACACTAATATAAATATTGTAAACTACATGAGAACAATAGAAGAAACTGGATATGACATTATAAACAAAACTGAAAAGGAATACTGCACTCGTGAGACATCAAAAACTAAAACTATACTAGATCATGTCTGCACTAATTTAAAAAATAATTCTTTTACAATGTCAATAATAGAGTCGTCTTTATCTGACCACAAGCAAATATACTTAGAACTATGCAAATGTAACACTAAAGAGTTTCAGAAAATTGAATATACTGCTCTGGATTATGATGGATTAAGAAAAAGCTCGTCTGAAACTATGCTTATAAATGAAGAGTTCGATTATAACTGTCTAGAAAACTATATAATTGATCAAATAGAACAAAACCAATTAATCAAGACCAAAATACTGAATCTACCGCAAAAGGACTGGATAAATAAAAACATACTTGAAGGCATAGATAGGCGTAATATTTTCTGGAAAAACCTAAAAGAAGATAGTAAAAATGAAGACCTATTAGACAAATATAATTTAGAAAAAACAAATGTAAACGAAATGATTAAGGACTCTCGAACAACATACTATATCAGTCAATTTAAACAATGTAATAACAAACCTAAAAAGATGTGGGACTTAATTAATACTTTAGCTGTAAATAAAATAACAAATAACTCAGCACCCCCTAAGCTAATTATATCATCTGGTACTATCACAGATGGTGATAAAATTTGCCAAGCATTTAATGATTTTTTCTTAATGATAGGTAAAGACCTAGCCCATAACATACCTCTAAAATATCATACAAATTCAACTCATACTCTTATGTACAAAGAATCTTATCATCATAATATAACTCTAAGTGAATTTCAGCCATGTTGCCCTGAAGAAGTGCTTAAGATTATTAACAACTTAGATAGCAATACAAGCGCCGGCCTCGATACAATTACTTCTAAAGCACTAAAATGTCTCAAAAATGTAATTTCAGTAAATCTAGCAAATTGTATTAACAAGTGCCTCTCAGATGGGGTATTTCCAGATAGGTTAAAAATTGCGAAAGTCAGTCCAATTTATAAAACTGGACCAAAGTCCGACCCGAGCAACTACAGACCCATATCAGTACTACCCGTAATCTCTAAAGTTTTTGAAAAAGTGATATATCGTAGACTTAATAAATACTTAAATGACAAAAAATTTTTTATTGAACAACAATATGGGTTTAGACCTAAATCTAATACAGTTGGCGCAACAATTGATGTAGTTACAAAAATAAAATCCAATATTGACCGTAATCATGTATGTTTAGGAGTGTTTATCGATTTAAAAAAGGCATTTGATACCATTAGTCACTCAAAACTGTTACAAAAACTAGATAACATCGGAATTACTGGAACTGCACTGAATTTATTAACTTCGTACCTAAGCAATCGGAAACAAATCGTACAAATATCCAAAAATAAAAGCAGGTCCCAAATAGTCACATGTGGAATTCCCCAAGGCTCTATTTTAGGACCATTGCTTTTTCTTATTTATGTCAATAACATAATTAACTTGAACCTGTCAGGACATTTAACCCTGTATGCCGACGATACCTGCCTATTTTACTTTGCACATAATATTCATGAAGCGGTAGCGCAAGCGCAAAATGACTTAGATAAATTAAACGAATTCTTTTTGTATAATCTTCTCACAATTAATACTACAAAAACGTCTTACATGATATTTAAAGCTAAAAACAAGAAAATTCCAAATTACAACCCGCTTATGATAAATAACACTAAAATCCAAAGGTCCCACACAGAAAAATATTTAGGCTTAATATTAGATGACAAACTGATTTGGTACCCTCACATAGATCAACAAATTTCAAAATTAACTTCACTAACAGGGAGGTTACGGAAAATATCAAATTGCATTCCATACAAGGTTAGGACAACTATTTACAACGCATTAGCTAAGCCTCACTTGGAATACCTCATAGAAGTCTGGGGGACTGCTGCAAAGACACATCTAAATAAATTACAACGCGTACAAAACAAATTAATTAAGACACTATTTCGTTATAATTCCCTGACACCAACAAGAGATATATACAATAAAACAAAACTATTTAACATCACACAAATATACACATACAATACCTGTCTTCTAATAAAAAAAATTATGACCAAAACCCTACATTCCAACATAACTTTTAATATCAGCACAAATAAACACAATCTTAGAAACAAACACAAAATAAATGTAAGGTATCCACGGACAAAAACATTTGGCAACAAAAATATATTATGTGAAGGTGCTCAGTTATACAACAATCTGCCAAACTCCTTGAAGGAGATAAATAATATTAACGCATTTAAGGTATCTCTTAAGTCCCATGTTTCTACAAATTTGGATAAAATATTATTAAACTATTGTATTTAAAATTTATCTACCAATAATGCATGCTGTCTACAAAATGATAATAATTTGTTATTCTCTATCTTAAGTGAACTGTACGTTCTTTGGAGAAATAAATGTCTTTAAACCGAAACTATATAACTAATTAACGTACTGCAAAAGGCAAATCTTATCTCTATAATATCCTTGTAATGACTAAATAATTGGTTTTGATAAGATTTTAATTTTAGTTGTATAAATGATGACCTAAATGTAAGCATGTAAATTAACTGATTTTTAAAACACAAAAAGTGCTATATATGTTAACCTGTCCGAAGATAAGCCCCAACAGATCTATTTAAAAACTTACAAACATACAAACTTTACCACTTTATAATATTAGTATAGATGACGGAGACGTAAGCATATGAATTAAGTGATTTTTTCAAACACAAGAAGTTATGTATCTGTTAAAATATAAAAAATAAACATATGCTGTCGCGGACTGTTTTGTAGAACTTTTTAAGATACATGAAGTTTTCATACAATATTTTCAATTATATCCAATAGTTAAGGCAGCGCATGTGCATAAAGCCGATTTAACAGATTTTTGCGATCCGACTTGTGCGACAAAAACTGTGGTAACTCGGTTAATATATACAATACAAATATAAAATATAGCCTATGACACTCACCGGTAACGTAGCATTCTACTGCTGAAATTTTTTTAAAAATCGAATCAGTAGTTCCGAAGATTAGCCCCAACAGATCTTTATTTACAAACTTACAAACTTTACCTCTTTATAATATTAGTATAGATAACAGGCAAAAATCCAAGATAAACGTAGCGTTATTATGCTCCATCTATTATATACAGTAAGATGTCGCATTTTATAATGTAGATTCATTAAAGATTGATAATAACTTAATAAATAAACATGCTATAGCTTATTATTTAATGTTTCTTAAATAGCATTACATGCATAGCATCAATACGTTTTTAATAACAAGTCGATATTCGATCAACGTATCTGGAACATCCCTTATAGATACAGATTAAAAATTTGTAAGAATCACAGGCTAAATTAAATATAAAGTTGTCATTATCGTCATTATGCGTCACGTAGTATTCAGAGGATATTGCATAGCATGGAGGAGTTACATAGAAGTTTAATAATAAAAAGGTTGTTCAGAAAATAACTTGGATTTACAGCACCAAGACAAATTAATCTATAATCCACCTAATCTAGCGCAGTCAGTGAGTAGAAGAAATTAGTTCCTTCTTTATTTCTGTAAATGGAATTGTTTTAAACAACTTCAAAAAGACGAAGTTCTTAATTCACCAGAATATTTTATTATTTTTCTGGTATACAATTCTCGCTAAACTTGTAGTCTGCTCTGAACATGAGACGTATTTGAGAGCACTATATATTTTGTTAGTAAATTGAAAAGAATAATTTTTAGTACGGTATTGATATTGCTATTCAATACACACTTGCAGCAAAAATCAATTTTGCTGTCCAACATAACAAATAACTATTTTTTACCTAAAGAGTTTAATTAATCGTCGAGGGAGGTATAACAACCGACTAGATATTATCATAATATTAGCCTTGAGAGAAGCATTAATAACGCAACTTGTAGCAAGCAACAGCTGCTTAATTTGACGGACAACAAGCAAGTTAAACAGAGATTGATGAGCTGAGGCAGGCGACGGGATCATAAAAACCACTTGGCGGAGTTTGAGCACAAAAAGCGCGGCTACAGCTAGCGACATCTTGCGGCTGCGGTGCTGCCGGCGCACAGTAGCGTTGTAAAGTGTTCGTAATAAAATAATAATTAATTATGAATAATTAGGTCCATGCAGATAATAATATAGAAATTTTAATTTGATGGCCACCGTGGTGCTGTAGCATGCGCGTTATATTATAAGATGTAGGTTTTCCGGTTTCGAATTCCAGCTGTGCCAATTGAAAAGTTTGTAATTTGCCCTGTCGGGAGGCTAGCTGTCGGGAGGCTTTGGCCGTAGCTAGTTACCACCCTGCTGTCAAAGACATTCCGTTAAGCGATTTAGCGTTCCGGTACGATGTCGTATAGTAACCGAAAGTAGTGTCTTGCTTCAATCTTATATTGCATCATCACATACTATCACGTGATTGCAGTGAAGGGGTAACTTGTAATGATTAAAAAATTATAGTTTAGATTTTTAAATAGTAGTTAAGCGTTCAAGGGGCTGGACTCAAGTATGAGGGGTCCTGAGTTGGATCCTCCTAGCTCAAATGCAAGTAGCTACCTACTTATTATAGGATACCTATTTATTATTATTATTACTAGGAGTATTAGGTACCTACTTAATACTCGTACAAATAGTTAGGAAATCTGTCAAAGGAATAATACCTACTGGTCATTTTCATAAAATATACAACCAAATGATTTGGTGCTTATAAAGTAAAGAATATGAAATCATAGCATCGACTTGGAACGAATAACAATCGAAATAATAATAGAACAAAGTAAACGATAGAAACGATCCGATCAAACGCTTGTGATATTGAATTGATAAGCATGAGAGCTGCCCCATATCTTCTCAACTACAAACTAGAACACAACGTTATACACACAGACAATATAGCACTTATTACAATCACGCAAAGTTCAATATTATTTACTTCATAGTATTCTATATCTTGGTAAAATCATGCATCTTATGTTCACCACAATTTTATTGAATGTAGTTGAAATAATCCTTATAACAATGCTATAAAGTTGTTATTTGAGTGTTTTGAGTGTTAAAGTGAGTTGGTAGGGATGCGCGATAAAATAAGGGTGGCTATTCGGTCGGAATCGCTGACGTATCATAAGACCTTTGTTTTACCTGATACGGGGATAGACAAAGTATGGATCAGAATATTATATGATACTCTGATATTACCTTTACAATATGATTGTATCCATAATAGTAACACAATCCAGTAAAATTACATAACTATGAGAGTGAATAAGATTTTTGACGACTTCCGTGGCTCAGTACTCGAGGGTGTATTACATGGAGTTCCTGGGTTCGATACCTATTGGTCCGATTGAGATTTTCTTTATTGGCTTAGGTCGTGGCCGGCAAATATATACGACCAAAGGATTTAGCGTTTAGAAATTAGAATCCGAAAGGAGTGTGAATGTGTGTCGATACTCCTTACAAGTTAGTCCGCTTCCATCTTAGATTGCATTATCACTTACCATTAGTGATAGCTGTCAACGGCTAATATGTGGCGAATAAAAAAAAGTTTTAATAAAAAAATTGGTTGTCTGTAAAGTCGGTTTACTGACGATAGTTGAACGTGACAATGTCTTAAGAAAATACTGATGGAATGGTAGCATTTAATTGGTTATTAAAATTTTTAATTTAAGTATATTTTTATAAATATTAATTTAAATTAATAAAATAATTGATTTTGATTTTATAAATTTATAATAAATATATTAATTTTAAATTTATAATAAATATATTAATTTTAAATTAATATATTTATTATAAATTTATAAAATCAAAATCAATTATTTTATTAATTTAAAAATATTAATTTTTAATTTAAAATTAACATATTTAATAGACGGATGTCGAACGCTGCCGAACGCAAAGGCCGATTGTGCTTCTTTGTCGCTCGTTCCGCGCTCTCGCGTGCACTTCAAGCCTTACATGGAACGCCTCAAAGCGAGGTAACGACGCATGACGTCATGTTTTTTCGTGCGTGCAGCCGGCTCTATCGAATTATAAGACTTTGTCACGTCAAAAAGTGAAAGCCAGACCTTCGATGTTATATAAAAGCTGTTAGCTTGTTAGCTCATATTCCTAGTATAGGAATGTACGGTAGGTAGGTGTTACAACCGTGGTGACTTTGGAAGGTCAATCTCTCTAATAAGTACTAATACAATTAGATATGGGAGATGCTATAATATAGGGTATATGTATAATCTTAAGGTACTTAAATAAAATTATAATTTTAATTTCTAGTTTTCCAATTCACCCTCTTGAATCTACATAAAATCTAGGTAGGAAATGGTTAATCGATTAATCGACATTACAAAGTAAGAAGTAAAGGCGGTAGTAGCAGGTAGAAGGTATACGATAAAATTAAATACATTATAAGATCTATATCTGATATCTCCTACAGTAGATAATATTATGATCTATACTAAAGCCTAACTCGATTGAGAATGCTTGTCAACAAACAAATTGAAAACGAAGGTAGAAATCACTAGTCACTATAGGTACACCTAATTTTTTTTAGTTAACTTGTTAATGATGAATTCATTACAATAAATTAGATTAGTAAGCTTAAAACTAATTAATATATTCAATATCTTTTAAATAAGATTTTATAAAAAAACAAATTATAATCTTAAATTTATTAGGCATAAATGTGTTACATTTTCTACCTCCATTTTAAATTTGTTTGTTTTCAACCATTCTCAAACGAGTTTGGTTATAGTATACTTACATTGCTACTAACATCATAACATAGTAGATAACTACGATTTGTAATACCTCCTAAATATTATGATCACGTATCCAAGTGTCATTGCGCCTTTTGCTACGTCATAATAAAATGTATGTACATCGGGAGAGCTGAGGCATGAGGCATGAGGTAGAGCAGCTCGCCGGCGGATAAATAAATATAAAAACAATAAAACTGTTGTCTATGGGCGGGAGAATGGCCGCGCCGGACCGGGGGCTAGGGTGACTACATGCGTACTGCAATTGATGGCGTTACAAACTTATATTGTATTTTGTTTTCTTAGTTTATCATCTAAAGAGCCATAGCAATGAGCATAGTCTGTGACAAGCACGCATCCAAAAGCTTTTTGGGGGTTCAGCTAAACCAGTGACGACTAAATTAATTGAAATAAAATCAATCTATCGAATGACATAACCATGTTTTATCCCTGAGTGAAGTTTGGTTGCTGGCCGCCCAGTGGCAGTAAATAATAAAAATTAAATACCCTATAGTCTTTTACTCGTTAAGATGCCCCGTCAAGGTCCAAACCCTAAAAAAATAATTGTGGTTAATTATTCCCTGTTCTGTGTTGTTGGGACGGATAGAGCCAAGGAGGCTGATAACGATGTCTACAACTTGACTTCCTCTTGTTATTGATATCCGATGTCGTTGACACACACAACGTTTCTGATTAGAACAGCTAAGATGTCTTTCAGCATTTATGTTTTTTTGTGCACCTTCAAATCAAACTCGTTCCAATGACGTAGACGTCATCACTGCTTTCTATTAGCCATGATTGCAGTCTGCGCAAACCTAAAAACATGCCATGTTAGTCTTGGCTGTTCTGACATTTCTTTAACCTATACTTCCGCGGCCTGCTGCTACGAAAGACATCAAAAAATTTACTATAAAAATCTATTGTTACTTCGTAGTTTGAATGTAGGCAAAAGTCCAAAAGTCCTGAAACGCTTACATCATGGCGACAGTGTTGGGCGGCGGGGTGCGGTGCGGTGCGGCGCGGTGCGAGGGGGGGAGGGATGCTGTTTTCAAATTCAATTGCGCCGCTCGTCCCGCGGCGATCTTTCTCCGCCCGAATTGAATATCAATCCAACGATTGCGAGTAGTGTATTGTGGATACGCCGCACGCGCGGTTTTTTTTTCACCTGAAATGCATTCACACTACATTTTACCCGACTGCATCAGAAAGAGAGTAGGTAATGTTTTTAGAGTAATATATTTATGTACTAAGAGCTCGTCCGAAGAGTACCACCACCATGTTTATTTCTGTCAACAAATAGCATTGCTGTGTTTCAGTCTAGGATGTCGGTGACGGCTTAACATCTGCGTCTTAGGTTGATGGACCTTGCATGTCTTGTGAAGTGTCTCATATGGGAAATCTGACTAATGAGATTAAAAAAAACAATGACTTTGATAATTTAATTGAAAGATTGAAAACCTTATACTGTAAGAAATGAGAACTTTTCTTTTAGTTTCTTGAAGTCCACAATTACTTACCCGCCTTCTTATTAGAAACTTTTTCTATAATAATTATGTATAGCGCTAGCCTGCCACCACGCCTGATGATAAGCAAAGATGCAGCCTCCGCTGGAACGATCATGCAAAGAAGGTACCTACATATTCAATCTGGACCTGGAATACTTACGTTTCAGGCGGTAGGAAAACCAGAGCGCTTGGCCACGATTACTCCTGATGGTAAGCGAAGATGCAGCCTCCGCTGGAACGCTCATGCAAAGAAGGTGCCTACATATTCAATCTGGACTTGGAATAATCACGTTTCAGGCGGTAGGAAAACCAGAGCGCTTGGCCACGATTACTCCTGATGGTATCTAAGCGAAGATGCAGCCTACAGTGGAACGCGCTTGCCTAGGTCTATTCATTCTTGACTTGAAGATACCCACAATGTAGGTGGTAGGGAAAACGAGATAGTGGTGGTAGGGCATTCCCTTATTCATTCATTATATCGCAGTTCGAATCAGGAAAGAGGAACTAAATCACTTTGTGTGCGTCCATGGGATGTCGACTACGTGTGGATGCAGACTACTACAAATCAACAACGATCGGATGCAAAGGATGAAGAGTACTACTATGTCCGACAGTTCTACGGTAAAAGGGTGAACTAGATCGAAAACTGCTCAGATTAATTTAATGTACTTATTTTGACAGGTGCACGGGGTTAAGTATACAGTGTACGAAGGGGGAGGCTTCTGACGTTTTGATAAAAGAAAATTGTAAAGGTATCGTGAGTGGAATATCAGAAGTGGATATCAGACCCGTCAGTGTTCACCTGGACATAAACCTAAGGACGATTCCCTATAGCTCGCTTGAAGTCCACCTAGTCCGCTTTGCAGTGCAGCAACTTGGAAACATAACATCGACTTGGTGGTCGTGTGTGCTTGGTCGACTCGTCGAACTATGAATTTCTAGTATTTAAAGATAAAGGTGTTTACAAGCGTATATACTCTGTTATACGGCAATAGTCGTTCAGTCTCATCCACAAGTCTGCTCCACTGCCCCGGTCAGCGAGTGTCGGCAAATTGTAAAAGGGCGAAGTTTAGCGCGAGGGGGAGGGACGTATCGTGTGTTACCTTCCGCTAGCTTTCTGTGATTCTTTTGTAATTCGCTGCATTCCTTGGGATGTTGTGAGCGGTGTAAATTCCTACCAGCAAACACTTACCTCCGAGCGATTTTGCACTCCGGTACGTATTTTGTAACAAAACAAGATGCCCAATTCAGATTTAGATCTGCCATTGCATAAGTTTAAGCAATGTATTAAAACTCACTTACTGAGTCAAGGTTATTATACTATAGATGAATTTTTAAATGACAAAGAGGTAGAGAGGCAATTGGATCAGCTTTCAACTTCACACAAGTAGTAGAATAAATAATTTTAAGTAACAATACAGTTAATATTTTGTAAAAATAAATAATTTTAAAAGAGGAACTGTTGAGTTTCTTGCCGGCTCTTCTCAACAGGACCTGCCTTCCGAGCCGGTGGTAGAGTCACTACAAATAGTCTAATTTGACGTTTCAAAAGTGCTTATAATTGGCCTACTTGAAATAAATGATTTTGAATTTTGAATTTTTTTGAAAAATCATTAGAGTGAGGATTGCATCTTACTCCTAACAAGTTAATCCTCTATCATCTTTGTTAAATTATCACTCACCATCAGGTGTGATTGTAGTCAAGGTCTAACTAGTAGTAAATAAAAACTAGGGAAATGCTGGAGAGACGATTTATAGGTCGCAGCTGTATTTAATTGTTGGTGCCTATCATGAACATTATCAACCTATTTAATTATCTCGTTATTGGATAGGAGATATGTAGCATATTCTCGCCACACAGTCCCAACACGGTTGGTGGGTTTCTGATGATAATGTTTGATTTGTAGCCTCATAAATTATCTGCTGTATCATCGAGACAGTAAGACTTTATCACTATCAGCCCATTTTAATTTCCTACAAAGTATAGAGCATAGGCCACTTTCGCCTTTTAAGAAAGAGTTTTGTAGTTTAGAATAAACACACCTTGGCTAGTTTAATGTGAATATCATTAGACTCTTTAACGATCACTATCATAATAATATGTTTTTAAACCATTACAATTTACCTCTTGACTTTAATCACACCTGATGTTAAGTGATGATGCTATCTAAGATGGACGCAGGCTAACTTGTTAGGAGTGGGATGAAATCCACACCCCTTTCACTTTTTACGCGATATCGCACTGGAACATTAAATCTCTTGGCGGTAGGTAAATCTTTGTCATCAGCGTGGTAAATAGCCACAGCCGAAGCAACCCACTAGCCAGACCGGCACCAATTTAGAAAATCGTAATTGACCCAGTCGGGATTCGAACCCAGGACCTCTGTCTTATAAATCCACTGTGCATACCACTGCGTCACGGAGGCCGTTAAATGTTAAATGATAATAGCTATTGACGTGATCTATTCGGGATGATATACCAATGCCTTCTCAACTATGGATTGATTTCAGGTAAATAATGCTTCAAAGAAATACCTAATATTTCGTAGATCTTAAGAATTGTAATAAAGTTGGAACAGACCATCACATTCAATTACAAACTCCGATAGGTACCTACCTAAGTAGCATTACTTATTACAACTCAGACATGACATGACATAGCTACACTACACGAGATAATATGACGCACAAGTTTTTGTGTGACAAGTGTAACACCGCGGTGTGACACCCTCCGCCATTCACTTCTCTACTTATTTGAATAATATTTCGGTACAGTCAGCGACATAGAGCTTTCCCTAACTAATTGTGTTAACACAATGGTATTAAATTGGCGATTGTTCCTGGACCAAATTCAGGATATTTTAAAGTATGGCCAGGTCAAGAGTACTCCAAACCGACGAACTTGTATGAAAGGTCTAAAAGTTGCTCGCTGTTTCACCCGCTTCCTGTAGCTCCCGTTCCCGTAAAAATTTCGGGATAAGTAGCCTATGTTATTCTGATAGCCGTATTATTGTAAAGTTTGTGTAAGTTTTTTAATCAAAATAAAAAGGAAAAATACAAAAACAATATCGTGAGAGAATAAGAACGGCCGTTCTGACGTTCTTTCCGAGATACCTAGGAGTACGTCTATCGGATAATTCGCGATTCAAAAATTTTCCAGATCCGAGACTGCAAATAGCCTAACTAAAACCTTGCTACATATACATATTACTTATACGTAGTATATAAATAAGTTTAATTGGAAATAAGAGGAATAGAAGGTACTTATACAATTTCTGTATAAAAATACTTGTTACACCTATACAGTGGATGCAAATGAGATGATGATGATGCACTCATCGAAGAGCATCACCTTCCGTTCAGAAGATTGCACACTAAAGAAGTCCACATTGGTTGTGATTGTACCGGGTAGAAGCGGATGGCACTGATACAAGTTTGATGCGTCCCCCCCCTGTCCACCACTGTACTACACCTACTTAAGTGTTACTTAAGTTCGCGCTCAACTCGTCACTTAGTTCGGAATTAATAAGACCGTCTTCGTAGTTTGGAAAATGGTGTTATAATGTTTGTATTGGAATTTATTGCGAGCGGTAACATTTGTTTAATTGTCTTGTTTACAAGAAAGAGCTATAGAGCTTTAACAAGTCGACGGCAAAGGGTGGGCCTCGCAATCCACGTCGCGATACAACTGTCGCCTATTTCTAGCGAAGGGAAAAGGAGATGAAAATAAACATGGTTTTTGGGTTGTATTGAATAAAATATTTTTGACTTTGTTATTGAGCTTCAGTGCCGTAATCAGCCTTCAATGAGCACCTAAATAATGAAGCATGTTCTAAGTCTGATAAATTTTTCCCCCTGTAACAGAAACGCTGGCAAACCCTAGTTACGGCACCGTTAAGCTATTTTTCACTCTAACACCTAACTCTTCTTTTTTGAGTTAGATACATAAAACTCCTCATCCCAGATTATGTGGAAATATTAGGAGCAAAGCTTACTCCATCGCCTGCTGAGTTACTTTGAGCTTTGCGATACCAACACCCAAATTAGCGACATCTAAACATTGAAATGAAAACCAGTTTTATCATTATAGAGAACATAATAATGGTCATATAAGTGTATTTGAATATAACAAATATCTTGATGGTAAGTAAAAAGTCACGCGTAAACATAATGTAGGTAATATTGCCACTGCGCAGAGTGTGCAAGGAACAAAGTGTCCTGTGTCTTGGAAACTGAGGTGTTCATCTCATCTACACCATTTCAGACTAAGATCACAGCTAAGCAAAACAGCGGAAATAAGTATTTACTTGTATGGTGCTAGCTTTCAGGCGAGATAAGCTCTCCTACGACCAAATATATCTAAGGGACGCTGGTGCGTTTGCGCTTTTCAACTTGACCTCTGCGTTCAACCGATTACTATGCTAATGGTCTAATGTTTGCTCATTTTCGTGAGAATGCTTGTTCCCTGCGCGTGTTTAACAACTAATTCCCAATAAAATGAACCAAATAATACAAATCTAATACAAACAGAAGGTACACGATAGTGAGCGGATATTATTACGAATAACAAGATAGAGCGGTTAGTTCTCATTCCCAGGGACACCGAAATTATCAACGATGTCTACAACAACAACAAACACTGTTTTACAGCCTTTATCGCTTGTTTACAGCCGTCACTGACCATCAAACGGACCTGCGCGTCTATTGCTCTGTTTGCGGAACTATTAGGGTATAAACACGCGATAACGCGGCGAAATAAATACATTGTTTGCAAACATGTCTTTGTAACCCTTTTTCTCTCGGTTTATTAAGTTTGGCACGCGCCTGGCACGCGACCGCATGCCACTTGCGCCGTTTGGCACGCGGCTGGCACGCGGGTGGCACGCGGTTGGCGTGCGGCTGGCACGCGGCACGGTGGTGTTACACCGCAAGCTAATCATGTTACAAGAGGCTTACAACGTGATCGATGTTCACAAATTAATGTCTCGTTAAATAAATCGAGTGCGAACGTTTATCATTGCACAACACCACGCAATGTGTGCACAATCACGCCTGGATATCCTATGTTGAAACATAGGATATCCAAAACACTCATACAAGTTTCCTAATACCATGTCAGTTTCATAGGTGTATTAAAATAAAATCCTTTAGCCTAATGACTATTAAATTAAATAATTTATTTATTTACATCAAATTTGAAAGGTACGTACTCAGGTATCAAGTACGTACGTACTAAGTACGCTAACTAGATGATACAGAATAAAAATGTGTTTTATTAAAAAAGGAAACATACATAGGTACACACATGTTTACTTTATAGATTGTTTTTTATTAATATCTATTTTAATTATTGCTTAAATAGCTAGCGAACGAGCATGCAGTTCGCCTGCTGTAAAGTGAGTACCGACGCCCATGAGCTTTAGCAGTGCCAGTATTACTGTCAATGTGCTGCCGTACTGTGAGGAATGCGAACCTACCTTGAAATAACACCATGTCTATTAAGTTTTTCTTTTGTTTAACTCTATCTATTTTGAAACTGTAAACGTTTTCCTTGCCATGTTAACAAATTCTTCTAACTTAAAAATTACTTCTTAATCTATGGTATCATAAGGTAATGGTATCCATTGCCCAGTATTTTCTTGTTAATGTATAATAAAACGCGTGGAACACTCTTCGATATACTTCAATTAAGTTTCCAATATTAGTGGCGCAAGTTTTACGAGCTATAACCTGTACAGGTCGGGCTGCGGGCGGCGCGGGGCGGCGCAGGGCGCAGGGCGGGCGGCGGTGGATGAGAGTTAAAGGTAAATATTTTTGCGCGTTACAAACATTCGGGAGCGCTCGTATTATTCAAATGTGGCCCAATAACAGAGCATTTACGGCCGCCCATAAAACTACAATCCAACCGAGCGAATAAATATCCCGACCTCTGGAACTTATAACCTTTGGAGCAGCGATGCGCGACCCCTGGATGCGGCCTACTGCTAGGCACTAGTTGGTTCAGAATTATTTTCAATTTTACAAAAAAAAATCAAGTAGGTAATATACATAAAACTTCAATAATTCAAAAACTTTTGCAGCCAGGGGGGGCTGGTTTATGATACGATCAATAAGTAGTTGTTTCAGAATTATGTTCACTTTCACTGATAATGCCGTGAAACTAAAAATATGATAATCATTAGCTTACTACTAGGCAGGCACACTCTTTATAGAATTTAGAACTTACATCTGCCACGCTGCTCCAATGCGGGTTGGCGGACTACAATAATTACCTACCTAGAAATCACTCCTAGTGATAACGTCGCATATTGCCTTTTGTACCTTTGTACCTTCTTTATTGTACTAAAACTATGTTTAAAAATGAACTTGAATCAAACCGTTCTAAGCCTTGGATGTTTTGAGCCATGATGGAGTGTGAGAAAATGGCCTCGAGAGTAGATTAATTATTATTAGTCTGTGGCCTAGAGTGATTGAAGAAATTAAACAATTATAATGACGTAAGATTCTTTTTATTTACCTATAGAATGGTGGTAGAGTCATTACAAATAGTTATTCTAAAGTGATTGCAAGCTAAGCTATTTGAAATACACGAATTTGAATTTAAATGTGAATTTCCCATTTCATTGATATAACAAAAGCCACTTCCAGTCACCCTACATCCTCGCGTGAGTAACAATAATACAAGCAGTAACGCGCCGTTATTGGAGCGGTCATAACCCGTGCCCGCCACTCCACCGCACGACCGGACGGAGGTTAATTTCGCACCTGCGCCGGTTTTTATTTCGACAACACATTCGGTTGCGGTAAGTACCCACCTCGCCGCGCCTAATGCCCACTGTGGTGGTACTGTTTGTGAGTATATAGAGTAGGACCTACTTTCATATAGTCGTAATATTCAATACTAGTTTGAATTTGTTGAATTGAGTCATTGAAAGAAACAAGCAAATGATTTAATGTTAAAAGTTAAATGTTTAACACTTCGCAGAACAACGTAGCCAAAACAGTCGTAGTAGTAGTAGTAGTAGTAGCCAAAATAGTCCGGCGCACTTGATAAAATAAATAAATTAATAAATAGAATTCATTTATTTACGAAAATGTTACAAGTATTACAACATTTTACTTAATTAATTGTGTACGTTAAATACGTGTAATCCTATTACTATTATAAAGGCGAAAGTTTGTATGGATGTATGGATGTATGGATGTATGGATGTTTGTTACTCTTTCACGTAAAAACTACTGAATGGATTTGAATGAAACTTTACCACAATATAGCTTATACATCAGAATAACACATAGGCTACATTTTATACCGAAATTCCCACGGGAACGAGAACTACGTGTAATTAAAATATAATTTTGTAAGATAATATAGAATTTTATTACAATAAGTCATCCAAAAAGTGAAAAAAAAAATAGAAAATGTTAGAAATTAATGAATGATGTCAAATATTTTTTCAAGTCATAGTAACATTAACATGTATCTAGTAGTCATTTGTTTACTCTTGCAGGACGTCGTAGCTAGTGTAGCACGTTAATACGCTGTATGTCTTTGCCGGTTGGGTAACCAATCGGCTTTCTTAATAGTATGTAACAACTGACAGACCAACCAGGCGACTCATCTAATGATAAGTGAAAAAACATCGCCTTTTTACTTTGCAGAGCAGGCAACACTTCCTACAAATTGCCTGAGATTAAACAAGCAACCATGTCCTTCCCAATCACTGCTTTGCTGCTTAACTAGGTATGACGCTAGTGCTTCTAAGACGAACTCAGCTTCCGAAGACTACATACCAATAAATCAAAAATGGTCTCAAATCTCTATACATTTAATACGCAACGTCGAAGTAAGCTAATCTGCATGTATTGTATCAGTCCCGGCGCAGGTAGGTGGTCGCAGGTGCCAAACGTGTAAACTTTTATGATTTGATCTCGACTTCCGTTTTCATAGCCTTACATTTTCCCTTCGATTATTTTGTTTTCAAACTATTCATAGGTGGCTTTTATACTTTGAATTTAGAAACGATGATAATACTTGAAGTGTTCTAATGTAGAACTTAGTTAAACTGAAAAGATATTGTATTGGCATGTTCAAAGTCTAAGCGCTCCAAATTAAGCCGTTCTAAAAATTTTTTCACTACGTTTCTAAAATAATCGGGAAAAATAGACAGTTTAACTAGATAAAGTGTCATTAAGTAATAATAGCTTTTCTTGAAGAAAGTAGATTTTTGAGTTTCATTTTTGGTGTGATTAGAAAATATTTCCCTTCAATAACTTCGTTCGTAATATTAAATTTTCCAAAATGGCAGACTGGCATTATCTTAAATTTCTCAATCAATCAAATTATTAATTAATGCAGACAAAAAATATTAATAAGATCAATTGCACGTGATGCAAAAGCAATAGTTATAAGCATAGATCATTGTAAGCGGTAATCAAGTCTACCTCTGCGATAGCAATATTATTTTTATATGTTTTTATATTATTCCTTCGTTTTATAGCGGGCTGTGTTGCCATATTTAAATTTTATTGGCCTTAATGTTGCCACACACGCTACTCCTTGCAATCTCATGGCTATAACGCTGCAAAATTGAGAAACTACCGACATTTTCTTAGTACAAGGTAGTAGGGTACAGTTTGGTTGGGCTCGAAGCTTTTAGAATTTGTCAGGTTTACAGATGTTAGGAAAATAGAAACGATTTGGAAGCTATGTTTTTATTTGGATCGAGGTAATTTTATTTTGCGAGGGGACGTTTGGTATTTTACCTGTGTTTTGATTCGTTGGGAGCCATCGGCAACTTAGAGGGTATTGTTGCAGGGGCCGCGCATCAAAGGCACGCTTGTTGTGTAAACAAAAGTGATTTCAAACAGATCGCCTTCAGCCATTCTATACAATATCCATACATTTTATTGGAAAGATATAATATGTCTAAGATTAAGGGTGTGTTATCATTGATGTGAGAATAATTGTAAAAAAAAATGAGGTTGAAATCTACAAAGCAATTACAATATGTTGTTAGCTTAACCTGAGACCCTCTCACGTGGCTTGTTGTTTTTACGTCACAACTGTATTTATGCTTTTCATGTACTCGCTTGAAAGTACTCCACTCTACTGTCGCTCAGATACCAATAAATTATTTATATATATTTATTGCCTATTTTCATCAATAAGTTATTGTTAGATGGTACCTTTACCTAAATATTTCCAATAAGCCTTGTACTGGTCGAGTGCTGCCTAGACCAGACTTGGGTAATTAAAATAATTTGCAATTATCAATGTTTTAATTGACTGAGCACGAAAAACGAACTCAAGACCGTTCTCAGATTATTATTTTAAGCCAACAGGAATATTGATAAAGATAATATGTAAATAGATCATTTACAAGTACATATACTCTCAATCCTCCTATATATCTATTGTCTCAGTATTCTTTAACCGACATAGACATTTTAATGACAAAAACAAATCATCCTTTCTTCATGTTGAAAAACCTATTCAAACGTGACTTAAGAAATCAGCAGAGTCTCGCTAATTGTCCACATCGTTAAGATGACATCGAGGTGTTAAAGACGTGAATTTTTTCCTCCCCTAATTAGGGGAGGGGGGCGCCGCGTGCGGCTGGCGGGGTATAAATCATCCGCACTTATTAAAACTACCCGACGAATCGAAAACCTTTAAGAAACCCACCTCTGATTCTGATTCTGTTTGAAAGGAAACCTTATCTTATTAGTGATAAAGATTATTTTACATTGGTGGTTAGAAAAAAAATTCATCTGTTTGCAATAAGGTAGTCATTGACATGTAGAAAATATAGATAGCGCATAACGATTTAATTGAAATTTAAAATATATACAATTTAATTTTTTTACCTGGATTGAAATAGTTACTATGTTGTTATTCACCTGGCTACGTAGCAATATCACAAGATTGTGGAGTCCGTAAATTTTTTTTGAATTTTATGTCAGCTAAATAGTACATAGTATATAATTCAGGCAAATTCGATTTCATTCGGCACAAAAGGCATTTTTTATTATTGGTTCAAGGTATTGATCAAATTATTAGCGACTAGTAGATCCTGTTCTTGTTACAATAATGAGAGACAATAAATAGTCTGATTCCAGATTTAGTTCTGCGCTAAAATTCATCCAGATCCGTTCAATTATTCTTGAGTTATAAATAATGTAACTAACTCTAGTTTGTTTTATATACGTTACCTACGTACGTGTGGATTATATAGATAGCGACTTTTCATTACTGGGAGTTTCATCCTAGGATGCGTCATAAGAGAGCGATATTTTCAATTTCGTTCTTCTTGGTTTTTATTTAAGTTAGGTTTTAAGCTGTTGCCATCTAAGATAGAAACGGACTCACTTGAGTCGAAATGTTCGAGTTTTAGATTTTTACTACATGACCTCGTACCAGTAGGTAAGCTAAATCGCTCAATTAAGGAAATCTCAATTGGCCCAAGCGGAAATTGTACCTAAGATCTCCGTCTTAGAAATCCATTATCTGTACTAGTGCACCATGTAGGCCATCAAAACGTCCCTATAGGAGATATATCTGTTCTACTCCTACCGAACGTGTTAGCGCTCTGCGCTCCGTCCATCGTCTCCCAATAGTCTGCGAGCGCAATAAGATTGGAAAAGTAATTCTGTTTAATACAATCGGTAAGTGCTGTGAATGATTGTTGTTGGTGCAGATTTACCGGCGGGCCCGGGTCCTGGCAAGACTTTTGGATATTAATTTTCTTTGTAATAACTGGGTGATGAAAACCGAAGCGTGGCCTTATGAAAAGCGAAAAAATGAAAACGGACCAGAGCGGCATTCTGCTGTTATGATCGAATTATATTATATTTTTTAAGTAAAGAATGTTACACTTTGATTTTTGCATTCCGTATTTTTTTTATCGCTATTAAAGCGGGCAAACGAGCACGCGGGTCACCTGATGTTGAGTGATTACCGCCGCCCATATACATTTGCAATACCAGAGGCACTGCTAATGTGTTGCCGGCCTTTGAGGAATTGGTTTATTCGCCCCTTAAATACACCCATGTTAAAATTGGCAGGTAATACCGCAGCAGGAAGTTGGTTCCAGATTCTGCATGTTCGCGGCATAACTGACCTAGAAAATCTAGTGGTTGTAGATAACCAGGCATTTGTAGTTGCCAATATAAGTGCACTCCAAATGTAGTAAATATAACAACCTTCACTAGATACTCTAGACAAGGTACACGTCTGAGTAGTAATGAATATTTTGATTTCATCATCACTAATATCAGCATCTTTAGAAGCCAGTCTCACTTCAAATTCAAAATTCGTTTATTTCAAGTAGACAGCGTTGGAAACTGTTGAAACGTTAAGTTCGATTGTTTGAAATCACTCTACCATCTCTCTTCACTACAGAATCTAGCTTCCTACTAAGAAAAGGCAAAAAATTCAGTTTTCGACAAAGAGCAGTTGCTTTTTTGACCAGGGTATTTAGTTTTTCCAATGCATGTTAGCGGGCTAAGGATGATAAGGTTTGACATTATGAGATCACTGTCAAAAGTTGTTATCAGATGTGATGTGTGATTATAACCAGGATCGAAGGGTAAACGTGCTCTTGGAGGCAAGAGAGTGTAACCCAAACTACTTCCCAATACTGAGCAGTAGATAATTTTTTCTGGAAAATTTGTTGGAAAAAGAAAAGCTCAGTATTTCATTTGCGAACCCAGGTATTGGTCCCGAACTCTCGTGATCCGAGACAACCACTGGACCAACGAGGCAGTACTATTCTTCTTCTGCATTTCAACGCCATCTAGACCGTTTTGCTTCATCAGGAGCGAACGAGCGGATTTGCGGAGAATAGCAAAGTCCATGTTCTTATTGAACTTCAGCAAAGTAATGCCTGCTGGTATACAATGTACCTACTAAATATTTCTTCAACCTTAGTTAAAATGAAAAAAACAAAAGGAAACGGAAAGAAACAACAGAAACACTAAGCAATAGTAGTAAATAACTGTGATTACAAGTCTTAAGCACTCGTAATGAGAGTGGCAGGGGGTAAACGGGGGTGTTATTAGACCCCCCCCCACTCTCCACGCTTGATCCCGTATAAATTACACCCACTGATCGGAAACGATTGCTGATATGTATGGGGTGTCCGGATTTTTGCAAATTAGCCGATATACTATTTAAGAATTAAAAAAAGAATACTTTCCATAATAATAAAATTAGGTAGGTAAGTTTTCATTAGGTACCGCCAAGTGATGTAGCGTTCCGGTACGATGCAACCTCTGCTGTGGCGCAGTGGTATGCGCAGTGGATTTTTAAGACAGATGTCCAGGGTTCCCGCCTGGGCCGATTAAGATTTTCTAAATTGGTATAGATCTGGCTGGTGGGAGGCGTTGGCCGTGGCTGGTTACCACTCTACCAACATAGAAGTACCTCTAAGCAATTTAGCGTTCCGGCACGAAGTCGTGTAGAAACTCAAAGAGATGTGGATTTCATCCTACTCCTAACAAGTTAGCCCGCTTCCATCTTAGATTGTTTCATCACTTAATATCAGGTGTGACAGCAATCAAGGCCCATCTTGTAGTCGATAAAAAATAGTATGATAGCAATCGTATCATACCGTTTTATCGTAATGAAATCAAAGTAACTAATCTATAATTATGTATTTTTCTTATTTTGAATTAAAATGTATTAATTTGTATCTTTTCGAGAAGCTAAGCTAAGTAAATGAATTAGTCCTGATATTGTTTTTATAATATTTTTCCTTACAGTAAATATGTAAAAATGAATTATAAATGGTATGTATTGCCACATTTTTTGTACTAAGTTGATCGACATACTTAAATCTTAATTTAATTTCTAAATCTTTACCTAAAAGTATCCACTCACAAAGACATAATTATCGAGTAGTCTGCAATACAATTCATGCTAAATAAAATCAGACGAATGTTTTACACAAAATGATATTAGCCATGTTCCGATCGGCCTGTATAAGCCAATCGCCGGCCCCTTTCATTCGAGCATATTTTCATAAATGCAAACATTCAGAAAGAATTTCCTTCCAAAGCTCATAAATATTTCCCACTTTTACTACTCGGGCTGCAATTTCCACAAATGAATTCAAACCTTATACTTTATGGGATAAAGTTGTGATTGTTATTTAACGTAGAATTATAAGCGCGTTTTAAAAAAGCGGCCCGGAAGGCGAATTAAAGATTAATCCGATTCTCCAATAAATATTCGAACGAATTCGTTCCGAAATTGGAATCGAAGAATTGAAACTTATTTGGGATCCATTTTGTAGATGAGGTGTTTTTTCATTGTTGACTTATGGAGGCATGGGGGGTGATTTAGGACCCCATGGCCGTCGCTGCAGATGACGAAATAACAATTTTTTTGGGACTAATTGTCTAATTGGTAATGAATCTAGATAGTGTTTTTGTGCGCTATGATTTGTTATTGCTGAAAGGATTTGTCGAAATTACAATCTTAAATTGTTTAATATCTTTTGTCTAATATACATTTACTTCAGCAATTTATCAGTAAATAATAGAATAGAGGTGGAAACTTATGGTAAAAAAAGTATTTTAAGAATTTTCTCTTAAATAAACTGTATACAGTCAATGAACAGCGCAGTCCATGATATTTTTAACCGACGATAAAACCAACCCATATATACCATAGCGTAGTGTGATAGGTATCTCTGCGTAATCGATTCAGAAATGAGGATATCCACACAGGAACTAAAGTTCTAACCGACTTCTAACTAGTTCAACTAATCGTAAAACTGAAGCGACAATGGGTGGGGCAACGAATTTGAAATGCTGATCGCTGTTTGTGGTCCAAGGTGCTAGAATGGCGACCTCGCACCGAAAAGCGCCAAGTCGATACCATATTGAGTTAGTATCCTGGATGGTGATAAGGGGTTCATTAGGTATATTCTTTGGAGAGAGCGGGCCCTATAGTGAGACATTACATTGGAATGATAATTATGAGTACAGGTAGAGTTACCAGATATAAAATAAAAAATCCGGAGAAAAGGGCTGTTTTCCATTGAAAAAACCCTCAGATATTAAACAGTTTGAGAATAATCGCCCAAAAAACTATCTACTAAAAATTTTAAATTTTACTTATCTATATTAGATATACGTTACTATACACAATAAACTAGTTTTTATTGAGGAATTACTTCCAAATTAATATTATTATTTTTTAATCAATGAGATCTATCTTTAAATTTCTTCAAGACTCTAAAAAAAATTAGAGGTAAGCAACGCGCTGGGTCCTGCTGTAAATTAGTTAAAGATAAAGGTGATGATTGATTGACCGATCGGGCAAACTAGACATCAACGGAACTACAAGTCTGGAAATCGTTGAAGACTTCATCTACCTAGGTTCTAACATTAGCATGGCAAAAAGTGCCATGTCACAGCTATCCAAAATATGTAAAGACAAAATCTCACAGTGGACAACCACTGCACCGAGTTCGCATACTTGTCGTCTCCATTTTCCTTTATGGAGCAGAGACATGGACCCTCAAATATGTTGACCGGAAAAGGATTGATGTTTTTGAAATGTGGTGCTGGCGACGGACGCTAAGTATTTCTTGGACTAATGTCTAGATTTTAAACAAATTAAAAGTTAAGATGCTGCTTTCCAACATCTGTCTGCGGTGAACACTTTGCACTTTGGTCACATTTCCAGGAAAAATGCGGAGTATTGAAAAGCTTGTGGTAACTGGCAAGATCGAAGAAAAGAGACTCCGCGGATGCAACCTGACACGATGGACGGACCAAGTAAAGGAGGGAGTAGACGCGTCCATCTCATTTGCCATTCGCGCGGCTGCAAACAGAAAGAAATGTCGAAACACCATAAAGAAGGCTTTATGGGGGTGCCACGATCCTTAAAGCCGAGGAAGCGACTCTCTAAATCTCTAAATAAATATGAGCAGTTTATTAAAAATTCTAATAATCCTGAGATTTGCAATCCTGTCGATGCAATAAAAAAAGTCCTGAGATATGGTAACCCTAAGTACAAGGGACTGTTGAGATTTTTGCTGACTATTATATATGACAACCCGCCGTGCAAGTCGCACATAACCTGCCGGCATGCAGAAATCCGAAGAGAGTTTTCCCTCTCCCTCTATCGAATAGAGAATAAAAATATGATAGCAAGGCCAACAACATGGGCCTGATGCTGATATTGTCACGGGGCAGGAACTAGGCGGGTAAACCCGCGGATGTTTGCTGGTCAAGAAAAAAATATTTATTTTCAAAAAAACAGATCCGTTACCAACAACGTTCTGCATTTTACAAACAGCTCGCCAAACCGCGTGCATTTGGCTAATTAGGAGTTATGTCTTTCGAACTGCGATTTACAGATTTTCAGGCGACCGCAAGCTAGCTGTTAGCTTAGCTGTTAGCAGTTAGCTGGCAACACTTAAGGGAGTATAAATACTGGGAGGACGGCGCCGCGGCGACGCGCGAACTAATCGTAAATCGCAATTTGCAGCCTAGAAATTGACAACTTCGCTCTGCTGTGTAGAGCGAGTCATTTCAAGAGATTCCATTGTGCTTTTTTTAAAGCTTTTTTTTAAATGAAGGATATTCCTTTTTTATTCAAGTAAAACAAACGGTAATCCTTTGAAACGGAGTATTGTTGGTTCTTTTATTTATTGATGTAGAGTGGTGTTTCTAAGATCAAAATTTCAAATATGAGAGTTTCCCGCCGCGGGTCATTAAAATAGACTGATTGTGAAATCACAAAATTTAAATAGGGATAGATAAATTTTAATAATATTCCTACGTAATGAAAATACGTTGTAATGACGTATATATCCAATAGAAACATTTTTATAGATTGGGCCTAAAGTTACTACAGTTTTAGTTAGTGTCTAGATTGTTGTTTTTAATTTAGCTATTTTAAAAAGAATTAAAAAAATCCGATGAAAGCTTTTTTAAGTTGTTCAATGAAATAAAAGTATATTTTAAATCGACTTCAAAAATGAGCAGGTTTTACTTTTGATTGTAAATTTTGATGAAAATCTTGAAAGGGTTTAAGGAAACAAGAAGATAACTGTGATTGTACAACTGTTTAGTGAAATTAATATTGAAATGAGCTGGAGAAAGATTATCAAAGTAAAATAATAAATCAAAGTAATCAAAATTTAAAGCTAATTATTTTTTATGATCTATCAACTAATTCACACTCTTTCTAACTTAAAGTAGTTAATCGAAATAATTTAAAGCTAATTATTTTTTATGATCTATTAACTAATTTCTCAAAACTTTTTCTAACTCGTATTAGTAACAAACTACTTAACACTCTTTCTAACTCGTGTTGCCAAGAGCGGTGTTGCCAACATATCTTTATAAAAAATAACATACTAATGACAATTTTAAACGAGGCATTGTGTTTAGACTCTCAACTCTGTGACATCGCGTTACACCACTTCTGTGCACTTAGTGTTGTGACGCCACGACTCTGCTAATCGACCCTGCACCCCCTACAACCCTCTCGCAACCCCGTATACACAAGAAACGATTTTGGCATTGAAATGTACTTTTAAAAAATTACCATCACGATAGTATATCTCTCAATTACGTAGATATTAAAAACAATGCATTTTTGTTTTAAAATTTAGTACATTTGTGACGTTACAAAAGTCAAAATTTAATGTAAGGGCGTTGTGTTTTAATAATTTATGTAGGTAATTATAAAAACTACAATTAAGATTATCTGCCTTACCTGTAAATTGCAACTTTGTTCTGTTTAAACTAGCCATATTTATAAGGAGAGCACTGTCGCCTAAAACACAGGTCTATACCTAACTTAGGGACAGTTGATTTCTCATCGAATAAGAATAACATTGTATACATATTTTGGTAAATTGTGGTAAATTTAATTACTTTCAAATTACGTAAAAAATAACCTGTTCATTTGACGAGGCGCGGCGAAGCATGTTGTTACTGTCAACCAATTATTGACATTACTGGCAATGAAATAGAGTTTAATATCAATAGGTTTCTATGCTCTTGTTGTCTTTAAGTCATAAACTCTCGTAATAAATATTTTTTACAATATCAATAAATGTCGCCCCTTGTTATCATGTCATTTGTGTCGCTTTTGATATCTTTTAAGATAAAGATTTATTTATTTTGTGTTGCAAATTTTAACTACTATGTACATATCCTCGGTAGTATAGTGGTAAGTATCCCCGCCTGTCACGCGGGAGACCGGGGTTCGATTCCCCGCCGGGGAGGATTTTGTTTTTATTTATTTTTTTGTAATTTTTATATTATTTCTTTTGTTGCATGTTTCAATCTTTACATCCTCTGTTCAAGTTGATCATATGTAAATACTTTTGGAGCGTTTAGATTACCTATATTACAAGTGTGTACACAGCCTAGTACAGGCGTGCATGTTCCCAAAATGTACTTAAAATATGTAATGAAGAATCGGAGACCAATTATTATTTCAGTTAATAAAGTTATGCCTTGTGAATGTCGTCATTCTTTAAAATACTATGACATAATCGGATTATTTTGTTAGTAAAAGATTATTCTACTAAGAATTCTACTACCTACTCTCTATCACTACATATAAAAAGCCCTCGGCTGCGTCTGTCTGTTCTCGATAAACTTAAAGACTATTGAACGGATTTGTGTAGTTTTCAACAATAGATAAAGTGACTCTTAAGGAAGGTTTTAATATATTATTTACCATAGTTTATTCTTTTACTCAAATATGACGTTTATTAACCGACAAAAAAAAATGAAGGAGGTTCTCAATTCGACACAGAGTTGTCCGATTTTGATAATTCTTTTTTTAATAGAAAGGCCATACATCCAAGGTGGTCCCTTTGTCATCATGTTAGGATCTGATGATTATAACCTGGGGAAATTGTAGGAACTCTTCAAATTTTGGAGGCACGCTTACAGCGATTTCGGTTTTTGTCTCGGTATCGGTATCTTTTTGGCTACTAGTGCCGTATAATATACTATGACAGTATAGTACGAGCACGTTACGTGCCAATAAATCATTAAAAAGTAAGAAATAAAATTTTTTAACAAAAAATAGAACCGAGTCAAGGCGCACTAAAAAGTAAAAAATAACTGTCATTTAGTTGCTTTAATTTACTTAAGCATGTCTAGGAGTCGGTGCCAGCCAAGGTTTCAACTTTAAGGACGTTACCTAAAACCCACAAACTGCTTTACTACGTTAAATAAATGTTCCTTAAACTTGGCTGGCACCGACTTCATAGATATGCTTAAGTAAATTAAAGCAACTAAATGACACAGTTATTTTTTACTTTTTAGTGCGTTTAGAGTCGGTTCTATTTTTTGACTCCTAATTTTGAATTATCAAAATCGGACAACTCTGTAAAAAGTTATGCGAGGTCATAGCTAAAAAAAAATATACGTGTCGAATTGAAAACCTCCTCCGTTTTTTTAGTCGGTTAAAAGTAGGTTAAAATTAGGTTCGTGTTCAAATTCTTTTGGTGTTTGGCATTTTGGTCGCGAATGAGGTCGCGGGCGTTTCCTAGTTAGTTATATTTATAGTGTTAATTACACTTCTTGATACTGCAAACATCATTAGGAGCAATTGTCCGCAACAATTAAACACTGTTTAACAAACAACAACTAATAAACAGCGATAACTCGCGCAACCGGTGCCGGTGACCACTGACCATTGTTAATGATAATTACTTCGCTTCACTAACTTACAGTTACGACGATATGCCGCTTATTGTTGTGCTAATTACTAAGAAATTTATGTCGTTTTGTTATGAGGGAGGTTACCGGTTCGGTTCCCAGTTCAATTCGCGTAATTTCTAGTTCGCTTTGAACACGAAGAGTATAGTTGCGCAGTATAAAATTATTGTTCTCAGCGTGACCAATGTACCTGCGCAGTTCAGCGTTTCGCAACTTAAGAATGGAATCGAAATTTTTCGAGCTATTTTGAACGGCAAGAACAGTTGAATGATCGTCTATAGTTGAATGTGGAATAACCAAAAGAAAAGTGGATGAATATAACTACAGAAAAATTTATATTCGTAGAAGTGAGAATAGCCATTAAGCTAAAGTCGTAGTCGAAGTCTTCCAAAATTAATTAACGCTGGTGTTCCACAAGGCTCAGTGCTGTCGCCCACGCTATTCATACTGCACATAAATGACATGCTTACCAGCAACAACATGCATCGCTATGCAGGTGATAGCACAGGCAACGCCCTTTACAATGGTCGCACTCAGCTTCCTCCTATACAGCTGGAAGAGTGTAGGTCCAGACTTGTGTCTGAACTTGAGACTTCTCTAAATCAAGTCTCTGACTGGGGATCACGTAGCCTTGTGCACTTAAACCCCTCTAAGACGCAAGTCTGCGCTTTTTCAGTAAAAAAGAAAGCGTTACGTTCGTCACTGCTCTTTCAAAGCACTCACATTTCGCCTGGTCAATCTATTGAAATCCACCATGGATTTCAATAGATTTACCAGGCGACAGGTCGACATCTCGAATTAAGACCAATTTGGCGATCATTTGGAAGGGAAAGCTAAGTTATCTTCTAAAAAACTTAGGGTGCTCAACCGAGCCAAACGCTACTTTTAGCCTCAACATAGGTTCTTCCTCTACAAAGCCCAAGTACGTCCGCACATGGAGTACTGCTCGCTTCTATGGGAGCACCACAATACCAACTTCTTCCACTTGATCGCATTCAAAGGCGGGCAGTTCGCTTTGTTAACAATTCCAAACTCACAAGCTAGTTGGAGACCTTAGGGACGTCAGCTCTCTATGTGTGTTCTATCGTCTTTATAATGGCGAGTGCTCAGAGGAGCTCTTCGAACTTATACCACCCTCTGTCTTCTCTCAGCGGAACTTGCGGCGCAGAAGTTTCTTATTTTCTTGATCATCAGAAGGCTGATTATCTACAACTACTAGATTTTCCAGATCATTTCTGCCGCGAACTTGCAGAATCTGGAACCAACTTCCTGCTGCGGGATTTCCTGCCTTGGGGGTATCTAAGGGGCGAATATACAAATTCCTCAAAGGTCGACAACGCATTAGCAGTGCCTCTCGTGTTGCAAATGTATATGGGCGCCGGTAATCACTTAATATCAGGTGACCCGCATGCTCGTTTGCCCGCTTAAATAGCGATAAAAACTACATATTAAATAATTACAGGTACTTTAACAGCTTAACCGATCTGCATGGAGATATATTTTACATTAGGAAATTGAATAATATGAAATTTACTCTGATTGATATAATAATACGAACATGTTCTTAATGTTACAGTGGTTCTAGTGAGAAAATGCACAAATCAATACAGCGAACTTTATTCTCCCCTATTCGTTTTACACAAAAAAATAAGCATTCAAAAAATAATTTATTAAATTAAACGTTATTCGTCTATAAATAATCGAAATTCGTAAAGTTTTTTAATCGCGAGGAATTTTCCCCCCTTTTTCAGCGTAAGAATTTATTGTTTTTAATTTACCGATACCTGCTTATTGCGGCGATCATTCGGTTATGAACGGAGCGGTAAGCTCTCGACACCTACGACATAGTGATGCGAAACTGACAAACTGTCGATGAAAAATTAATTAGGGTCTTATTTACTCTGAATTTACTGTGAGTGGAGGGTCTGAGTTTCCTATCCTGTACCGTATCGTTAAAATCAGCCGTGATAATGATGACGCTCTTTATGTCTAAAAGAAAAAAATACCAATGCATAAGAAATTGTTTTAAAATAAAATGCTTTTATATTATTAAACCAAATAAACTGATGGAAATCCATCGTCGCATTTGCAGTACGCTATTCTCACCAACTTAAGGTGTAGATAAGTACATCGAGCGAGCTACATCAGAAAAATAGATCATTTAGGTATTACAACTTAAATAAGAAGATTCGATTCTGAAACGAGCAGGATATACCCAGTAGGAATACTTTCATGTTATAAAACAAAGTTCCTACCGCGTCTGTCTGTTCACGATAAACTCAAAAACTACTTAATTAATTGTCATGTGGTTTTCACTAATAGATAGAGAAGTTCCTGAGGAAAGTTTTGATATATAAAAGTTTTGACGGCTGAGTGGCGCAGCGGGTAGTGATCCTGCTTCTGCGTCCTAGGCCGTGGGTTCGATTCCCACATCTGGAAAATGTTTGTGTGATCAGCATGAATATTTTCCAGTTTCTGGGTGCTTATCTATATATTATAAGTATTTATGTATAATATATATATAAATATTGATAAGTTGTCATAGTACCCATAACACAAGCTACCTAAGCTTACTTTGGGGCTATATGACGATAATCATCGGAAAAGTTGAAGAAATTTTAGCTGCCTGAGCTTTTATCTATAATGAGATAACTTCTTATACTTATTTTTCTTAAAAAAAAGGGTTTGATACTGTTTTTTTTTATTTTTATGTGTCTAGAAAGGTAGACACTCTATGCGCCACGTGGGCGAAGTCGCGGGCATCTGTTAATAGTAAATAAAGCTCTTTGCTTTTCTTTACTTGACAGGGTTCTAAAAGTGCCTGAAAGACTGGAAAGAGATTACAACAAACTCAAACAAGAATTATTTTTGTTATCACTATTTTACAATACATAAAGTTAATGGAATATCGATACTTGTAGTGGGGTTGTCACTAGTGCCGGTGGCAAGCAGCGGAAGTGCGCACCTGCTCGCCCGCCGCCATCTTTATTGTTCCGACATTTGTTTCAATGGATTTAATAATCAAATCACTGCTCTTGGTGTAAACTACTACTATTACTAATAATTATAAAAGTCAAGAGCAGGTGATTTTTATTCATTGATAAGTTTACGCTTCACTGCTTACTTATCAACATAGGATGCGTTAATAGACATCGTATCTCGTGTAGAGAAAAAAAATACAATATTGACAACCAATAGTGGTGAATTGAAAAAATCGCTCTCTTTCTAGCAGTGGAAGAGAGAACAATATTTTCGATTTCACCATTATTGGTTGATAATAATTATTATACCTTTTTTTCTATACAAGATAAGTATGTTTATCGATGCATCTTAGGCCTTCTAATGTTAACATAATTTATATTCGTAATTTGGAGGCTTTACCTACACTGAACTTTGAGTACATCACAATTGAACGCGTTCTAAAGGATGCTTTGGTTGTGGAATGAAACGTACGTAAAGAGTTTTCTGCCGGATTTTAAAGACTTTTTAGCTATAATTGGTCGGTTTTTTGTGGAAAATAGAAATAAAATATCTCAATTGCATCTACTTTTAACAATCCACATTGTAATAGCTAATTCCTTTAGAAGCTGCAATGCCATAGACAAACACGCCAAACACTTATTTTATACGGCATAAAAAATAATACAGCATGTTTTTAGTTTTAGTATTCTGATAAGTATTCCTAAATTAATTATACGCTGTAACGCTTGCATTTCATATTTAATACTTAATAGTATTATCATAGTATTTTGATTATTATTAATAATAAAATATAAGTGGGAGAGCACCCCCGCAGCGCGTTCGGTTAAATCGAGCGCGAGGATTTCATTTGACAACATTAGTTAATGACGTTATCCTTTTTGCGACCCTCGTGCAGGGTTGCCAACCGAACAGTTTATACAAAATAATAATCTAATTCTATTTTCAAATGTTTGTAATAACAACTTTTTAATCAATGCATTTCAAAGTATATACGGCAAATTTTATAAATTTTTGTCTGTCTGCTTGTTTCAGATAATTTCTAAAAGTACCTGTCGGGTTGTAAATAATATTTTTGTATATGATAGCCAGGCTCACGAGAAGGGATAAAGGACCATTTATATCCAAATATTCCCACGTGAACGGGTAGTACATGGGAGGAACCGCGGGCGGCCGCTAGTAGGTAAGATACTCGTATAGAGTGGGCGCCCGAGACTCCGGCCAGAGTTCAACAAAAAGTAGACTGTGTCCTTTCTTAGGTTCAAGACTCTGTACCAAAGTTACATTTAAATCGGCTCAGTAGTTTAGGTGGGAGTAGATCTATTTTACTAGATTACCATGCTCAGCCGGGAATAGAAACCATTTTATAAATCCACCGCGCATACCTACCGCTGCGCCACGGAGGCCGTCAAATTATTTTTTGCTTTTTATTATATTTTTTTCTACTAATACACTTTTTCTCATACCTACTTTAATTTTCAAAGAAATAATATTGTCAACCCTACCCCTGTAACTTGATAACAACCCCGAGAGGGCGCTAACTACTCCGTTTAGTTGTCCCGCACAGCGCCACCTCGCGGACTTTGATTAAAACTTAATTTAATGGAATTGTGTTGGGACCTTTTTAATGCGTTTACTTGTTTTTAATTTTAGAGAGAGGTTCTGTGTTATTTTATTGTTTATTGTTAGTTAAATTTAGTGCACTGATTTTTGCAAGAATACAATCATGAGATTTGTTGCACTAACGTTCCAAAAAATATATTAATGGATTCTTGTAGTTTGGGATAAAACTTTTATTTGGACATTTCTACAAATGTACGTACAAACCAAATCTAGATCACTTTAATAGTAAAATAATTTAAATAGTTTAAAACCTCTCTTAATTTAAAAACCCCAAGAAATTAAGTTCAAAAGTTGAACAGTGGGGATAATCAACCTTTTCAACCAATAGCCAACCAGAAATATTAGCTGTCTTGTTCTAAAGTTGATGTTACGGATGACCCCTCGAAGTAATTAGAAAGTAAAAGAGTCTATAGTAAAGTTAGTTAGTAGAGTAGAAAACCTCATTCGGATTAAAAGTAAATGCAATTAAAAAAAGGAATAAGTTAAAAGAATGGAAAAATTCAAATGATTTCGTGTGCGGAACGGAGCGAGTTGTCGTTGAGTCAAGACGGTTGAAGGAATGTAGGAAGATGTTCCCTACGAGTGTGCGTGTACGATGGATCAGTAGTGGTCCCCCAGTGTGGTTGGGGTGTGTGGCCGTGAGGCGTCGAGGCAGATCATCGTCGCCGTGATGGGTTCCTTCAGGCCTAGAAGCGTTAAACGACGGCGTCGCAGCGTGCTGCATCGAATCTTGTATACCTATCTATCTATTGGTTAATAAACGTCTAGTTCTCCCTGTTGTGTGGTTGTTCTTCCAATCCTCGACCTCTAGGTCGTAACAATCTTTTTCTAATATTCACGTCTAACAGTCGATATTTTATAATATCTGAGAAGTTGATTTTTTATCGATTGTATGAAGTTACAAGTGAAGATCGATCTTGAACATTGTATTTTGTAATATAAAGCTAACGTGTTCTGAACTTTATTGTGTGGATGTAGTCGCTGTTACAAGGTTCAACACATTCAAAAAGTTTAAGTATACGTGGGTAAACAAAACAATATAAAAGAATTGATTGAATTAAATATAAAGAAAGTTTTGCACCTGGTCGCACCTACCACTACCGCGTAGGTATAAAAAATTGGTTGTCTGTAAAGTCGGTTTACTGACGATAGTTGAACGTGATAATGTCTTAAGAAAATACTGATGGAATGGTAGCATTTAATTGGTTATTAAAATTTTTAATTTCAGTATATTTTTATTTGATTTTGATTTTATAAATTTATATTTTAAATTTATGATAAATATATTAATTTATAAATATATTATTTTTAATTTAAAATTAATCTATTTAATAATTATATTTAATAGACGGATGTCGAACGCTGCGAACGAAACATAATTATAATGTTGTAAATTGATAAGACTATTCATGTGTACCTAATAAACATTAAATATAAGTTATAACAGTGCTTTCATAGAAATTATTTACCCTTTTATTAACCGAAAAAAAGAGGCTCTCAATTCCACGCGTATATTTTTTTACGCCTAAATTTTTACATTTCGTCCGATTTTAAATTTTTTTTATTAAAAAATAACTTTTATTTATCTATGTCATTATTTTAGGATCTGATGATGGGATTTTGCGAAAATTTAAGAAACTCTACAAATTTGATACGCCGAATTCACTGCAATATTTGCGTGTGTTTTAGAGTGGTTCTTGGGCTACAAAAGCCGTATAATGATGATACTTTTATAATTTAGTACGAGTAAAATTATTTATGTTCGCTGTTCAAAAATTACTAAAAAGTCAGGAAAACATAATTTGAATAAAAAACCATAACTGAATGCAAAATGCACTAAAAAGTAACAACATCATTTACTTAAGCACATCTATAAACTCACAAAGTGCTATGCTATTTCGTTAAATAAACTTTCCTCAAACTTGGATGGCACTGACTTTTAGAGTTGCTTAAGTCAAATTAAAGTAACTAAATGATGAAATTATTTTTTACATTTTAGTGCGTTTTGAAGTCGGTTATATATTTTAAATATTTTTTTTAAAATGTGCATTAATTATATTATTAATTTTAGCATAGCTCTCTGACGCCCTCCGTTTCATGCGTAAGTGCCTATACGATTTCGAATTTCAATTTATATAACAGTAGTAAGGATAAACGATATTATAAAATAACTATTTATTTCAGAAAAACAAGATAAATACCAATGACCCAAACAACTTTGCAATCATCCATGCATGCATGCAATACGCAAACCCTTCGCTTCTTCAATGGGAGTGCGTGTCTTTTGAGCCCTTTGAGCCAATAAGCCATTACTCAAGCAAGGTACGCGCAGTTTGTATCTTGCACATTGTAAAGGTGTTGCCGGAATAAACGCAGGATGAATGGCTGGCAAAGTTGGGGCGCCAGTTGCAGCGGGCTCATTCAAAATAAAAGTATTTAAACTGTGCAAGTTACAATATACCTACACTTTGTGTTAATTTATTATTGAGGGTTAGGTACGACCATCCATAATTAAGAAACTAAATAATAAAGCAACAAAACAATATTCTAATAATGTACGTGGCACGTTACATAAACAAAAGCTTACAAAAACTAGCGAGCTACTATCTAATCATCATCACATCATATCTTGCCAACTGACTCCACTACTGTGCATAGTGATTTTACGTAGGCCATTTGAAACACAACGATCCCTAGTGCCTGCTAGACGATCAGCAAGTTTATGGGGGGGTCGATTAATACTGCGCTTTCCGGGCGTTATTCCAGTATCCAAAAACGCCAAAAACCACTTATGATATACAAGATATACTTATACCTAATCCAGGAATAAGTACACACTATTGCTTAAAATACTGTACACTAAACCATCATAGGTACAGATTTTTGAAGTAATGAATTACTTAGTAATAATTACGTATAGGTGAGCTGTCAAAATGACGGAATAAAAGTAAATAAAGGACCGGTATGTGAAAGTAAGCAAGTTTTATCTCTGTCCTTATCTCACGTACGAAAATATGTGTCAGATTTTCAAGAATGATACATTTGTTTACAATAGCTTGATT
This sequence comes from Mycalesis mineus, assembly GCA_034621355.1. NCBI lineage: Eukaryota > Metazoa > Arthropoda > Insecta > Lepidoptera > Nymphalidae > Mycalesis > Mycalesis mineus. The sequence continues at coordinate 391,680 of CM067902.1, forward strand.
ATACTAATTATTACAATTTTCAAAACTATTATAGTTTACTTATAGTGACACCGCTGCAACTGCGACCCCACCTCCCCTATAAGCGTAGGGTGCACACAACAGCGCGTCCGGGCCGCGGACAATGGCGCGTCGCCCTTCGCTCTATTGAGGCAATTAGCTTAAACGTTACACCGATTGTTGTTATGAGATGAACAGGGTTTAATTTAACCTGATTTATTTAATTAGCTATTTAACTGCTTTGTTGGTCCAGTGGTTAGAAAGTGGCTTTAAATTATTAGGGTATGGGTTCGAGTCCTGGTCGAGCTATGTACCAAATATTAAGCCTTTTTAGTCCAAGTATATTTTAGTAAAATTTCTCAGCTAAGCGTTGAAAAAATAAGGTGTTACAACTCAGTGTCCCGAAGAGCAGTTTAAGTTGTCGGTTATAGTTTATTAAGTAGTTAGGTACTCGTTACATCAAATTCTAATGAGAAGATTCGGCAAGACACTCAACAGTTGCTCGTTTTATAAACGAAATGGTACAATTTTTAGTATACAATTTTCTCAATAATCTTCTTGTCTTGTGTAAAAAGCATTACATAATACTTCCATGGATCTTTTTTATTGCAAAAAAAAGCAATCAAAACCATTTTATTTTAGAAAGTTAAAAAAATACTTATGTATCGTCAGATGACACGCATACCTACTCCTTTGTTCAGCATTTATATGATAAAAACCTAAATTTCAAGATTAATATTTTAAACCAAGCCTAGCTACGTAGGTAACGTAAGCTTAGTTTAGTTACCGATACTTTAGAAAAGTCTGGTTAGACTATTTGTAGTGACTCTACCACTGGCTCAGAGGACTTGTCCTGCTGAGAAGAGCCGACAAGAACAATTGCTTTTTGCTAAAGTCGTACGTAAGCGATTGCTATCATTTATGTACCCACTTACATTGTCTATGAGTAAACAATTAGATGGCGTATATTTTTTTGTAAATATCTTCTATTATTTTGATCTTACTCAGATCTCATGCTGTAAGGGAGATGCTCCACCGCTACAAGACCGGTTCCATCATAACTCAACATTAAATAGCCATTTTATAATCCACGTATTGTTGTTACCTTTATTTTTGACGCCATTTTGTTACAGGGTTGTGTTTGATCATTATAATATCGGTTAATGGCTGCTAGGGGGATTAAGAAGGGGTGAAAAAATTACCGCTCTTTTTGCTGCCGTCTGTATTTCTTTTGTCGATTGCCGGATGTGGATATTATTTTTAATTGGTTAGGTTGGTAGACTTATCAGCTTATTAGTTGGTAGTGGATGCTTTTAGCTTCATTTATTTTGTTCGAATATTTATTCATCTTCAGATGTAAAATTTCAGTTTTATTCATTCCAATTTATAATTTTGATACTACACTAAGTTTGAGTGTTGAATTATGTTACGTAGATATATTAACTGACAATTTTATGAAAATTGATTATTTTGTATGTTTTTTTAATAAAGGTTACGTGATGATTGTGATATCTTTGCAGTACAGATTCCTTCTAAAGAAAATAGTAGAAGAATTTAAAATTACAAACAATGTGAGAAAAATTATACATTTCTAGATGTCAAATTTTCTTACTGAAATAGCGAAATTACTAAAATTCACTAACTTGGCGGAATACGTCAAATGTCCTCGTTTATTTTGGTTTACGTTTTTAACCCCCTATTTATTTTAGCCGTCTATGTATTTCATAATAACGTTTCCAATTTATAAAAGATAACAAAAAATTTTGGGTATGTAGCTACGTATACCTATTAAGCAAATTTTTTGTTAAATTACAAACATTTCGCGATGCGTTTAATTTTTAGGTACCCCATAATGGTTGTATAAGAGCCATTATTATCCATAATACAGCAATAACTGCATCTTCAGCCGGCAGATGGCGGCTGATGGTCGGGGAGTGTCCCGGCGGTGTCCCGGCGGTGAAGAGCCAATTAATATTATATTTGTCACATAAATAACGTCCTTCCGTCTGCACTGAATGATCGCACTCCATTCACTGGCGCCTTCAAAAGAGCAACAACAAAAGAGGGGCAGAGTTGATACAGCCAAATAGCGAATTTAACGACTCAAAACATAATTTATAAACTGATTTTGTAACGATAGAGAACAATGGCAAAAAGCTCTTGATTTGAATATTTATAAACGTTCTCTTTTATTTTCTTTTAAGTATTTGTATTAACAAACATTCATATCTGAATTTTTATTGCAATTTTATTAGACATCTTTTGATCTTGCGGGAATTATTAATTCATTGACGATGAACAAGTTTCGGTAAGGAGGATATTAGGTATCTACTTATTATTATCTAGGTATCTTACGACAGGCTTAATCCTTGTCTCGGAACTGATTTTCGTCGTCTTTGGCGAGAGGTTTGAAGTTGATGAAGTACTTGAAATATACACTTGTTTATCATACTTAATGAGGGAAGCAAAGAGCTTACTATTGCATCAAGAACCTAACTTGCCTCGTTTATTTCAATAAAATACAAGATAAAGAAAAAACAAACAGTCGAAGATAATTATGTTAAAAGAAGTTGACTCTACTGGGTTCAAATAATCGTTCAGAAATCGTAACGCAAGTACTTGTAACTTATTTAGTTAGAAAATGAAATTAAAATATTTGATAATATAAAGAAATATAATATATAATCAGCCTATTAAAGGCCGATAAAAAATTAAAGACTACAGGGCCAGGCCTCCCTCCTAATAGGAGAGGGGATACCTAATAATTCATGCATCCTACTTACCACATTCTTTCTCCCAATAATAATATTTAAAAATAAATATATTGACAGCTCAATTCAATAAAAGATGAACTAAAATAAAAACAAAGCAAAAATGTAACCCAATTTATTTATCAAAATAAAGTTGTAGTCTTGAAAACTATTGAGCATTCTGATACGCTTCGTTTAATAAAAATTGGCGAAATTCATAATCCCTTCCATTCCGTAAAATACATAACCCCCCATTCTTTCCCGTAGTCGAGTAATAAACCGCTCTATTCACTCCCGGACTATTCGGCGCACAATACTACACGAAGGGGTAGAGGGGGAAGGGGGAACGCGGCACCGCAAAAACTGCACCCGACTTAATTATAAAGAGACAAGAAGCGCCATTAAATAGCGATTCGTTAAATCTACGCTCTCGTGTTAACACTACCCGTTGCCTCTCTCGCTTGCGCGTATGAGGGACAGAGCGAGAGAGCTATACGTATGGTAGTGGGTCTTCCAATGGGCGGTGACTCGGATATAAGGTTTAGATTGACTGGGCGTTCTCTATTCAACGTTTTTTTGTTTGTCGCGGGTACCGTCAGCTTTTCATTTGGTGTCGGTCCGCGCGCGCGGGTGCAAGCATTCCGAATTCAAATTCGAATTTCGAACGATCGTGATTAGACTGTCAGTGCGTGATTATGTTCGATATTCAAATTTAAACAATAGACAATGTTGTAACTGTTATCGCCGGCCAGTGTTGTGGACTCGATCATGTCGGAGCTGCGTGGCTCGCCGCCTCTCTCGCGGGCTCTGGAGGGTGGCTTCGGCGCGCCGTTGGCGGCGCTGAGCTCGCTGGCGGAGGCGCCTCCTCCGGCACCGAATCCTCACGGAATAGACCACATCCTCTCGCGGCCGTCCATCGGCTCCAACGTGGGCGCTGGGCTGCTGACGCCGAGGCTGTCGCTGGCGGCGGCGGCGGCCGGCATGGCGCACTACCTCCAACATAAGCCCCTGTACTGGCCCGGATTCCAGGGGCTGGTGTCGAACCCTATGGCGTGGAGGGAGAGGCTACAATCCAGTAAGTAATCTTTAGATGTATTTACTGTAACTATCTACACACAATTTTCACACAGTCAGCCATTTTAATTTTTGTTTATTCCATGTGATTACTGTGAGGTTCCATTATGTTGTATGAAGTTTTAGTTTTTTTTAATCTATTAATTTATTCAATTTACGTATATAGCAAGTTATTATTTTATTAAAATCGTCTATAAAACAATTTGACGTTTTTTCACCATTCTAAGTAATTTATAATTTTATCTTTGTCCTGAGTTTCGCTTCATATTATCTACATTCGCTTCGTAGTACATTGATGTTCCATTGGACATTTGGCTTCTATTTTTTATAACAGTTAATTATACTTATTAGAAATAGATAGGTGGTACATTTTATTTAATAAATAATTTCAACACCTTAATAGGTAGATTCCTACCTACCTAGTTTATTATTTCTATGCAAAGTGAATCAACTTCCCACTGTGCTATTTTAAAATGCATTGAATATCGGGCGTTACCTTGCACAAGATCATTATGAATCAATGAATGAATCATTGATTTACTTCTTTCTGTAAAAAGACCAATTTTAACGATAAAATCATCAAAATATATTGAGTTTAAAATCCAGAGCACCCTCAGAGCTGTCTCTGCAGTTGTTAAAATTTTAGTAGTTGAAGAGTTTGGAGTAGGCAAAAGATATTTTTTGTTGTGAACGGTATACGGGTACGCCGAAAATATTCATATACATAAATTATTCATGAACGCTTTTAAAAAGTTTTAACTTCAGATTCTATAATAATGAACAATCGCGAATGAACTTCTATTCTAAAAAGTTGAAATATCAAAAAATCTTTAATCAACGAAATCTTTACGATTATTTTGAATCATCAGTAAGTATTTGAAGATTATGTATTTAATAGTTATGGTAATATTTTAAGGTAATAACTTAAAATTGGAAATATGAAAAAATACTTTAACAATATCTATGTTATTGCTACGTACGTACAAAAAATGAAGGTAAGTAGGTATGCTACATAGGCGGCGGTACCTAGATAGGTATAGGTAGATACCTAATCACGTGTCCTATACAATCGTGTGCCCATTACTATAGCGATGCAAAGAACTAATCATTATAAGCATATCAATAAATTAGAATTAAAGTTAAGATGTATACAGTAGCATGTTGTAGAGGCTCGCTACGACCTACGACTCGCTCGCACATACAAAAGACTTCAACGGTATCCTGACGCTCTTAGTGTCTTATGCACTTTGTTTACTCATTACATTTAATTATTCATTTATAATCCAAGGTAAAATTCATTAAGCGTAATAAAACAATAAAGTGTTAATGAATTATAATTGTATAAATAAGTGGATAAACAATAACTTTATTCCATATAATCTTTGTTCTCATTAAAAATGTAATTTACTTTTTTAATGCTTGCTTATTATCTTAAACGATTTTCTTTGTTGCAATATTTTAATTAAAACATTTTATAAGTACATACAATTGGATATAATGAGTAATAGTTATTTATTTTTAAAGAAGGAAAGAAATATACAATAATGTATTTTAGTATGTTTTTACGGTTATAAAAAACATAAGTAGCTATGGCATTTGCCTTTTAATAAAGATCCAAAGTTGAATATTTACTACTTACTTGTTTGAATAAAACTATTTAATAATTTCAAAAAATATACCTACCTACTCATGCTTTGATACAAAAAAAAAACATTTTTAGAATCTAACATTATTCTCGTAGATCTAGATATTAAACAAACATTAAAATGAACACATCATTTTGTTTTGTTATCTAATTTTTAAAAAATTACTGTAGGTTAAAATTAACAAAAGTTTAACTAATTACTTTAGGTTAAAATGATCAATTATTACGTTAAAATATTACACTACGTTACATTTAATTATAATGAACTGCAGGACGCCCGCGGTTTCTCCCACGTAGATCTCTTTCCGGTGGGAATAAGATGTCTATGTGCTATGCTGATATGTAAGCTACATTATTGTGAAGTTTCATCAAAATTCATTCAATAATTTTTGTGTGAAAGTGTAACAAACGTTCATCCATCCAATAAACTTTTGTCTTTATAATAAGTAAGGATTAATATAATAATTGAGAAAAAAAAAATCGATTAATTGTAACATGCCAAACTCTCTAATGAATCGTTCTAATATAGAACTCAGTGGAAAACTAGGAACCCGCGGGGCTCACCGGAGCCCTGTGAGAATATTGGGACAAACGTAATCTATGTAATACCAGACTATATCTTCACACCCTTACCAAACATTCTCTAATAATAGAAAAAAAATATACTAATAGTAAGATGCGTTGCCATTGCTCGCCCTACAGCATCGTAATGAACTTGACTTGTAACTACACCGGCAACTATAGTATATATTTTTTAAACAAGTTAAATTAATTAAATAATAGTATGTAATTTGGTATCAAATGTGAAGGCAATGGAAACGTGTTAACAGAAGCCGTGGTGTTATCGCGCGCCCATCTGCAGGAAAATGTCTTACACGCCGATGTGTAACACGGAAGCGATGCGTGTTAATGTTCAACTGCTTGTAACCGTTACAAGGGTTTACACATTACATTAACAGTGTTTTAGTTATTTGTAGTTTAGGTAGGTATTATATATCTACCGTATTACTTGCGGGAAAATTTTAGAGGTTTCTTAATTATACTGAGGAAATTAAGTGGTCAAGGTGTCTGCATTACATGTTGATAGCTATAAGTACGTGTTAATGTTTATCTATTTGTTACCATTTAAAGGTTAAGATAGTTCATTAACAATCTTGTAAGTAGTTATTTTTGGAACGGGTTAATTGTACAATGTATGGATTTATTTAGTTGTTCTTGAGCAGGAAAATAAAATTTTAAATTCAGTTATATTAAGTACTCTGTTACACAAGTTCTTTTAAAACCTCATATATTTCAGAGCGAATCTACCTTCCGAACCATCAGTTCGGAAGGTAGATTTGGCCAAAAAGAGCCGGCAATAAACTCGACAGTTTCTCTTTTAGAATTAACATTACAATTATTGGAATTTACATAATAAATTATATAAATTAATACAGTGTTAATTATCCTGTCTTTTGTAAAGAAAAAAGCTAATATTCCTTTTAAGAATGTTTCTCGTTAATAAAGTCATCAATTTTAAAAATTGATTTTATTCTATTTATAGAATTAAATCTGTTAAAATACCAGAAACAGCTAAAAAGATCATCTGTAGATAAACGTTTTACCGACGGCCAGTTTCCGGTTGGCGAGCGAATCCGACGGAGTTGTTGAAAGCCGTTTCCTGTATATACCTACTAGGTGATAGAGTACGAAAGGTAAAATAACAAATAAAAGTTATAAATAGTCGACTAAAAGAGATCTTTTGTAAAAACCGTTAAGGTACGTTGATAACTAAATAAACATATAAGTAACTTATTGTTAAATTGAAGACTTTCAAAGTCAAAGTCCGGCCCGTAAAGTCGTCCGCGTAGAAATCATAAACCATGATATTCTTTATTAAGCTCTACGTAAAAATATATTTTCTCTATCTAACTAATAAAAATACTAAATTTAAAAAATCTAAACGTAAAGGCAGTAAATAGTATAGAAAGTGACTTAGGAATAAAAACCTGGAATTAGTATGTCGGATCCACTTTCGCACAAAATCGGATAACAGAATTATTATCCTAATTTTAAATTACAAATTGTAAAGCGTTCATTTTTAAAAGAGTTACAACTATTATTTAAAATTAATCATTTCAATTTAATCATGCCAATTGAAATAATTTTTAAAATTTAAAAAATATTGATAAAAGCTATAAAAGGAACTACATTAATTAGCAATGTTCTACTCAATGTACTATAATTTTACTAACTACAATATGCATTTATTTATTTAATACTTTTGGTATTCGTATAAAGAAATATTTCTCATGGGTCATGGCACCCACGCAAAAACACGAATAGCGATTATAATTAATAGAGTCAAAAATGTTTAATCTTTTGACTGACAACATGTAATAAGGATTATTTCTATAATTAATTAATTAGCATAATGATTGCCGGCTTACATTTTATTGACCGCAGTTGAAATTCATTTACATAAGTTAATTTATCTAAGTTAAAACTGTAACAACTTAGGTCCTTCAACTTTGATGTTTTGCCGTTCAGTCAATTAGTTATTTTTGTTGTATTTTTTATTATTTTAACAACGTACCTATTGTTGTTTCAACTTTGTTACAATTCACCAAACGTTGATGTCAGTTCGATGGCAGAAAAGTAGATACAGTACAGGCAACTAAATTGTTTGAGAAATTGATACATTTTTGTTTGGCGGCATCCATGGTATGCTGTGAATTAATAAGATCAATAAGACGGTGGTTCTGGGTTCGAATTCCGGTTAGGCCGATTAATATTTTCTTAATTGATCCAGGTCTAGTAGTGGAAGACGGTTTCCGTCGTGGCTAGTTACCACCCTGTTGGCAAAGACGTATGGTCATGCGATTTAGCGTTATAGTACGATGTCGTGTAGTAAGCGAAAGAAGCTTCCGTCTTAAATTTCATACTTATATGGATAATATGCTTTATTTATAGAAATAAACTTATTATATCAACCCCATCTCTAATATTAAATTAATAATATTAAAAAATCGCAAAGTCAAGTTATAAACTGACGTTCAATGAACAAACTAGAGAAGATACATTTAAAATTATAAATTTACATTGACAATTGACTCTACTGCCTCTCTGTTCAAACCTGAAGCATTTATCTTTGCCAAAGAGATAGCCAAACTAAAATAAACGAAGAAAAACAAATGGCACGTATAAGCCGTCCGTACGTCAGTCAGCCGGGCGATGGCGCTGCGATACATAAAAACAATTGCTAAATATGTTTTTGATACACAAAATGGCCGGATAAAAACAATCGTCGTCCCACTGGACTGGCGCCAACATAAAATAACTATAATTCCTTTATTAATATCGTAAATGTCTCTCGCATAATGCTATGTGCAACGTTTGTATACTCGAGAGACAATTGCCAGATCTTTTTGTGATACTAAATGGAATAAGATATCATTCGCATAACTTTATTACTAAAATTGTCATCTTTTATCTTAGTTAACATCCATACTATTATTGCTTAAATAGAAGTCATGGATAGAACACTGAAAGGTAAATTTAATTTTATTAAACTGTACTAGTTAATACCAGTTAAAACCTTTAACTAACAGGGCATTCACTTGAGTATCATAGTAAATAAGAAATAATTAATATGTATAATTTTGATTTATCAAAAATAAATAATACAAAACTCGTCACATTATCGTCACACCGAGTCACTGTATTCGGTATGACGTTCAGTTTGACGTAATCCATATAATTCGTTAGTACATTACTGCGGCTTTCATCGAGCCAACGACTGCCCCGTTCATCGTAACCGTCTGCCCCGTTCGCTGTATGGCGACACTAGTAGTACGAGATGGAATTTCAAGTTACGACAGTGTTTTTACGAGAGTCATTCTTTTCAAGGAATAGATAAGTACATATAGAATAAAATAGTAATATCTAGTTACGACACAGTTAATTTAAACCCCCTAAACAAATTAAGATAGAGCCCACACATATAACAGCAATAATGTTCATACTGATAGCACATAATTGTGATGCGGCATCATATCATATCATATCATATCATGTGGTATCAGGGCGTCGCGGCGTGTAGGAAAACTAATTAAAAGTGTTCGACCATGATCCATGACAATCGATATTCGGGTCAGCTTTGTGTATTCGATTCATTTTGTTATTCATCTGTTGTGTCTTGCAGCTCTGTAGATTTAGGTACTAGGCAGCTAGAAAGACTAGTGTATAGAAAAACATATTACCTATCGCCCAAAATAGAACAAAAAATCGTTCTCTTTTTCGAAAAAGATTAGCTGGATCCTTTAGATATATTTTTTTCCGACGGTAGATGGCGTCTTGCGGCTCTGAAATCTTATAGAAATGACGTTTTTTGGCTCTAATGTCTTGCAGCTAACGTCTTGTAACACTGGTGTTTAGTGGCTCTAGCGCCTTGTAGCTCTGACATGTAACTTTGGCGTTTTGTTGCTCTGGCATCTTAGGCTCTGGTATCTTGCGACTCTAGTGTCTTGTAACTCTGACGTTGTGCTATTCTGGCGTCTTGCTGCTCTTGAGCCTTGTGAAAAATTATAAAATTACACTCTTAGTGACTTCCGAGCCCTTTTTAACTGATGAAAAAAAACGGAGGAGGTTCTCAATTCGACACGTATATATTTTTTTTTTATGTATGACCACGCATAACTTTTTACAGAATTCTCCGATTTTGATAATTCTTTTTTTTTTACAAGAGGCACACTTCCAAGATGTTTCATCGCCATCATGTTAGGATCTGTTGATGATATTCTGGGAAAATTGAAGGAACACTTCAAATTTAATAGGCACACTTGCAGCGATTTCGGTTTTTGTGTAAGTATCGGTAGCTTTTTGGCTACAAGTACCGTATAATATAGTATAGTACGAGTACGTTACGTGGCGATAAATCACTAAAAAGTAAGAAATAAAAATTTTTAACAAAAAATAGAACCGACTCAAAACGCATTAAAAAGTAAAAAATAACTGTGTCATTTAGTTGCTTTAATTTACTTAAACATATCTTGGAGTCGGTGCCAGCCAAGGTTTCTATTTTAAGGACATTATCTAGAACCCACAAACTGCTTTACTACGTTAAATAAATGTTCCTTTAACTTGTTGGCACCGACTTCATTATTTATTACTTTTTAGTCGACACAGTTATTTTTTACTTTTTAGTGCGTTTTGAGTCGGTTCTGTTTTTTGTTATAGATATTGTTTTTATGCGAGTAAACTTATGTGAATTTTTGTATTTGCCTATGCCAGTAAATGACTATTTGCCAAATATTTAAACATACTCAATATTTTTCCCGCTAACTAAGTAAAAATGCTAGGTAGCTAGATATATTGTAAAGTAAAATAGTATAGTTGTTGGTTAAAATATCAATTCATAAGGCTTTAATATTTATATATCAGACCTGTACAGAACAGCGCATTGTTCAAAATATAACTCAAACAACTTGACCAAGTTGTATTTGTGTGATACAATTAAAATATTTAGTACTTTCGTTTTATTAACATGCGGCTTATGTGGTAGTGTGCGATAACCTCTAGTGGTAACATATGGCTAAGTTGCGTTGCTCGTCAATCTGGCACGTTATCAATCAAAACATCAACTCAATACCGTGTTATCAAGTTGTGAGTGTATCGCGGAACAAACAAACATACAGAACACCTGTGCTGTGCGCGGTCGGGACTACAACTAATAATATTTTTTATCTAACTGTATGAGTTTGTTGAAAAACACACAATACTCATAAATGTTAACTATGGTGTCACTACATATAAACAGTTGTCCGCCGCGTCTGTCTGTCCTATAAATTAGCGATACTTTATCCTTTTTAAATATCACAAAACATTGTACCTACCAATGGTAAAATTGTAACTTTTTGATAGGACAACAAAACCTCCGCAATGATATAAACTTAAAATCTATCTTTTAAAAATAGCATACCTAATGTGTTTTAAAAATAGTCACTTTTTATTTGTGGTGTTGTTAAAAATTACACTGGTTTTCTTGCGGCCAAAGTCGCAGGCGTTTGCTAGTAGGTATGTACTCGTAGATATAACTAAATCGACAAATCTCCAAATATCTGTAGGAAATTATATTTATTAAAGTGTGGGCCGTGCATCAAAAGAATAAAGAAGAACAAAGGGCCAATATGTGAAAGCAGACAAGTATTATCTCTATTTTTATCTCTCGCTAGTATCTAGTAAAAATTTCCAGAAATATTCATTTGTTTTCTTTCATTTGGATAGCTCAATTATTGGCTTTGCTCTTTGTTTACTTGGTGATCATTATGGCCAGCTTATTTTTTATGTCCCAGGCCTTTCTGCTCTGACTATCACATATTTATGATAATGTCACAGATCATTTACTGATTTTTTTAAGTTTGTATTCATTCGGAAGTATAAAAAGCTCAATATTTCATGATCCCGAGTCACATACCAACCAATCGACTAACGGACGCAGAACATTATTGTTGAATTACATACTCAAAGTTACGTTCAGGCGTATTCGCAGGACAGAGTTAGTTTGTACCTACTTTATATCATTTTCATTTCATGAAGCGGCCCTTTAATTAGCGTGAAGTGTTATCGGAGTGGGGGCTTACGGAGATTACAGCGTATTACGGCTGTAATATTGTAATATTGGCGATAGCTGCCTTATCTGGAATCAATAGACATTAATTAGAAAACGTGTGCTGTTATATGGGCCTCAATGAATCTATTATATTGTATTACATGGGTATAAAATATAGAACTTACCTAAACTGTACTGCATATAACAGTTTATAAAACGTATACTCAATCATGGCTGAAGTATCAAGTTTGAGCCGTACTAAAATACAGGAGGGCGTCAAGTGAGTGGTGGATTTGAGTTGTTTTAGTATTCGGGAATTAGTACAATAATGTTAAGCACGGGTTATAGGATCACGATAGTGATAAATATAAAGCAATTGCATGCCAGGTTGTATTTTGAACCCCCAACTCCTAACCCACTGCATGGTCAGATTTTCCTACTTATATGAGAAGATATGGAGCGTTGACCCACTATGCTGCTCCAATACGGGTTGGTGAACTTAGGGTGAAATGTTTGATTTTGTAATTAATGGTAATCCTGGAGCGACGACGAGATCTGTAGCGCTATTCTATCGATATACCTATTTCATACTCAATTGTTCTAATAAGTACAAATGCAGAAAGATGGAGGCGAAATCGCGGGATGCACACAGTCAAGATATAAAAACATCGATATAAAATAGCACAATTGTTTTGAATAATTATATTGTGCAAGCTATGCTAGGTCTTTAGTTTGTAAAAAAGGCACTTGTAAAATACACATGTATTTGCTGGTGTTTATTTCAAAATCGAGTTTCCGTGTTTTAGATATTTCAATCAAAGTGAACAGCAACAAACATCCCGGGTTCGTCCACACTCGCTCGATGTTTATTAAAATCGCTAAAACGTTCGCATGCCGTTACATTAGCTCTCATCGCCGTGCAGCACTGATTGCAGTGCCATTGCTGCATACAGCTGTCGCTCTGCACTGTCACATTGCAGTGCTATAACTAGCAGCATTTGTATTTGTCGCATTATTGCGCGGTTTGCTCCTTTCATTTCAATACAGTTTATTAATTATGATGGTGTCCCAGGTTTTATTTTGAAACTATACTAAAGCCAAACTCGATTGTGAATGCTTGTCAACAAACAAATTTAAAATTAAGGTAGAAAATGCAACACATTTTATGTCTAATAAATTTAAAATTATGTTTTGTTTTTTTATAAAATCTTATTTAAAAGATATTGAATATATTAATTAGTTTTAAGCTTACTAATCTAATGTATTGTCATGAATTCGTCATTAACAAGTTATTTTAAAAAAATAGGTGTAAAATGACAAGTGATTTCTACCTCCATTTTTAATTTGTTTGTTGACAATCATTCCAGATGGTATTCCAGTTTTTTTTTTGTTAATATGTGAAACTAAATTTGTTTTTAATTAAGCTTTCTTGCTTATCTCGATTGATTTTATCACAACCCATTTTCATTAAATATTGCGTTTACACTGTCAAGAGCATACCTAGGAATCTTTTATCAAAAAATATTACTGTTTTCGAGGGAAAATATGTAGTAATAGATGTTTATGTATTTAAATATCTCCATCTTATCCACTCTCCTTTAAGAAGTTATATCTGGCCCTGTAGTAAGCCGGTAAATAGGCTAATTGCCATGATGATATTACAACTACAAGCTAACTGCGAACATTATTGTACCACTAAATAAAACAGACACTTTTTCGACTGCTCTTTTTTCTATACAATTTGAAATAAAACCAAAAATGTAATAATTTACATATGCCATTTCCGAAATTGAACAAAACTCGAGAGCAGCGATTAATTTTTAAATAACAAGTATATAATATACAATTATAATTATTTAATTGTACTTTTTAATTCTCATATCATAGCCTAGCACAGCGTGTGTATCGCCCTAAGGTCAAACTCAAATATTATTAATGGCCGGCGGGGCGCTGCGGTCTCGGCGCGCTATGAAGTGGGACACATTTTTTTAATTACCCCAATACCCCCTCGCCGCCCCACCCCCCGGGGCAGGAGGGGGCAGCGCGGCATATGTCGGCGGATTAAAATTGAAGTCTCCTCGAATGCAGTTTGAATTCGTATGCTCTTTTGGTGGAGCGGAATTTTTGAATTGGATTTTTGTTTGTTTTGTTTTTCATTTTTTTCGTTTTCAATGCGGCGGGCTTACGTATGGTACGTCGGGCTTCGTTGTAGTTAGTTTTTTATGTATGTAAATATATGTTATTATGTATATGGAAAGTATGACGACACAACCAACTAGACATATTACACCTAAAATAACATTAAATACATACAAAACTGTGTCAATTGCTTACATGAATAATTTTCATAAAGAAAATAGAATTTTCGGTGAAAATCGCAATATTATTTTAATTTAAGGTTAATGGTTATATTTTGTTAAATTTTATTATGATTTATAACAGTTCTTACTGAATACAGCATACATACCCACCACGCTACTTTAATTCGCAATTTGTTGCATTTACAAAATGCTCTACTAATATTAAAAATTGAATTAAAAAAATTTTTTATTCATTTAATCGTTGTCATACTTTTGCTAAAATGTAGTTATAATTTTTAATGAAATGAGTGTAGGTATTTATAAGTTAAGTAACAGTTACCGGCACGGATATAAGTGAGCCATAGAGTCACCCCTCGTGACGAGGCTTGCGGCGAGCGGGACGCGGGGGACGGGGGCGGGGTTGATTTCATTAAAATATTTATCGCAATCAGACACCCCATTGCGAGGAACATAACGAGAAGGCTCACGCTTTATGTCGGAGGGCTCTTTACCTAGGCATTTGTTATCGAATCTCATTTACTTTTTCCAAATTGGGTTCTGCTGAAGAACTTCTGAAAAGTCAGTTAGATGCGATTTTAGTTTTGGTTTGGAAAGCAAATTTTTGTGAGATGAAAATAGAAAATTAATGTCGTTTTTTTGTTTTCAAATGTCAAATTGTTTGTTGTTGCTTTGCTTTTAGAAGAAGAAAAAAGGTAAATAAAAGAGCCTTATAAACCTCGTTTTGAGCTAAGACGTTTTTAGTAAATCGTCATTGGTTTTGAGACTCAGTTTTTAAGTACCTAATGAGACTTTTCAGGCGGAATTAAATAAACTGTTTTAATTATTAAATAATAAAGGTTAAAAAGTATAAAAGAATGAATTGCCAGCTTTATATATTCTAGTTGTAATCTACTAAGTAAATGATACTTAGATACATTGATAGTAACAGAACAAGCTGAATCAAGAGAAAAAAATTAAAAGATTCGTCGCGGATAATACTCACCCTCGCAACTTTATTAACACTTCTTCACGAAAACCAACGAATCTAAGCGAGTTACCCAGATCCACTCCAAGACTTCAAACTCCAAAACCGGAGCATCCTGAGAAAATGTTATATCCGTAAACTTTAATAGCGGAATTGTTCAGTAAACTTCCGCAAAGTATTAAAATAAAACCTCCTGCATCTATTAAAAATAAGCACGTATTATTTAATTTTTACATTTTGTTTGTGCACGCACGTTTTTATTTTGGATTTAAGTAATTCTGATAATGATTCTCACGGGCCGCGGGTTGTTTATAATGTCGCGATGTTATCGTGTTTAATATTGACGCGATGGCTGACATACTCCGACATATTTCGACATATTCTGACGTATTCCGCCGTAATTAATTAAACGCCATATGGCGACGATGTTAGGACGACTACAAGCGTGCGACAACAAACTTATCTGAATTATTAATATCGTTCTTGAGTGCCATTTTAACAGCTGAAACTCGCGTAATAACTGTTGGAGTATGCCCGACTAGTTACAAATCCATACGGGGGCCTTAGTCATGAGCTGATTCATGCTACTTGGTATGAAGCAAGAACGCCACGTTGCACGAATGATAGCTGATGATAATCTGCGATTAGTTTTAGCACTATAGATTAGATATAGCAATCTTTGTCAGTAGTGGGTACAATAATAACCCCTAGAGCAATAGAATAAAAATAACAACACTAGAATGAAACCTACCTCACAATGCACCTCGAGTGCGGCGAGTCTGAGTGGAACTATGAGTTCTGATAACATGTTATGTACTATTGAATATACCAGATATATTACTATAATATATTCCATGTTGGCAAGTAATTTATAATCAGTGCTGAATGTCACCGATGTATAAATGTAATAAAACGTCAATATTGTCTGTATATAGATTTAATTTCTAAAACGATAGGGCAGATTCAAAAAAGAGTCGACAAGAAACTCAGATATTGATGATTGTATGAAAGTAGTGAGCTTGCTTTCAATAATGTTTATTTCCGGCAAATTAACAAAAGATATGATTGTTTTGAATGCTCGCTACTGTCGCCCGCACGTAGGCGGCCTTATGTACCGCAGTTGACGTCACAGCTCGGCGTCATTACAGCATCGACAGCGTGTAACTAAGCTTGTTATTACTTGCGCTTTACCTTTAGCAGCTACAGCTTATCTTTATTAAAAGCAACCAGCTAGTGGTCATGTCCTTATTAAATTTAATTTCGCATATAAAAAGCCTTAACCAGGCTTAGCCTCAGGTTATTGGGTTGAGAGTGTATGAATTGATTTGAGACCTGCCCGCTGGACATATGTTAATGTCAATTCGATGTAAAATTTAACAATTCTATTACTAAAGGTTTTTATATTCATTACAAGTTAACTGCTATCACACCTGATTGTAAAGGATGATGCAATGTAAGATGAACGTGGTCTTATTTATTAGGAGTAAGATTACATCTACAGCCATTCGGTTTCTACACGGCATCGTACTGACACGCCTGGTGGTTCGTCATTGTCGGTAAAGTAAAAGTAACAACGGCAAAGCCTACCGAGAAAATTTAAGAAAATCTCAATCTGCTTCTTATAAATCCACCGCGCATACCACTGCGTCACGAAAACGGTTCAAGAGGCTCTATCTTAGAATAGTTGTTTAATATAGTGTTATAGTTGTTCATTGTTATATCACAAATAACACGAATAACGCAGCACGTTCTGAACGACAGTTATATCATCAAGGCGACGACAAAACGCGCCTCACGTGCTAACACAATAACAATCAACGATACCGAATCTCCCGCAAATACGTACATAAGGAAATCAACAAGCAGATTCCCATTGTCGACAAGGAAACACGCGTTCCGCACCAAATCTGCGCTCCATCATGTATAAATAAATCCTCCCACTCCCCGGGACTCCCCAGCCCTCCCGCCGCCTCCTCGCGCCTCCTCGCGCCTCCCCGCTCCCGCAAACTCCCTTCGCGGTCTCAAGAATTCCAACTTGTTCCGAATAATCGTAAAGGGTTGTTCCACAAACAGTTTTAATTGTCCCGCGCCGAGCGAGTGGTTTCGTTTTAATACTGCTGGTGTTGTCGACTCTTGTCACAACTTTATTGTTTCTATAATAAAATAAACTTTGGCTGTTTGCTAACTTTATATTGATACACATATCTTGAGCCATATCATTTGTATTTATTAGTTGCCATTAACAAGTTTTAATAATTGAGCTCATAAATATTCATTTTAGATTCTGAATAAACACTTATATTAGCATTTATGAATTGAAAAAGTTCATTGGGATTTTTTTTCTTCAAGACATTTTCCTTAGATGATATTCACAAGTTTGTGTATACATAGATATAGGTATATATATAGAAATACAACCCCCCAAGAACACGTTTTTAAGTTATCGGTATCTAGGTACCAGTAGTACTTCCAACTTTGTTAAAGAACTCTTATGGTTATCAATGGAAGAGAATATAATTGTGTTTGTTATTTAAAGTCCCAATAAAGAGGAAAATCCTTCCATACATTGTTTTTATATATCTCTAATTAAACAGTGTTTTCGATTGAAGAATGAAGACCGCCACTCCCTGTTGACCTTACGCTGTTTTATGAAAAGTACTATAACGCAGCATCGAGCACCAAATCTCTAAAGTTGACAAATAAGATATAACACAGATCGTAACATTTACACCGTAACCCTTCAGATGATCAAAGGAGGCATATCTTGACGAGCTCCCAACGGCCAATAACAATTATAACCGGGACAATTATACCCGGGTCGATTATACCCGGGACATTATACCCGGGGCGATTATCCCGAATCTGTGCGTGCCCGGGGGAGGCCGGGCAATTTGTAGCTAACGAGGAGACAACGGGAAGGCTCAGACGTTAACGCGCAGGGGAGGTTGAGTACGTGCTCTATACATACTGCTCGTATGGGGTATATGGTTTAGTTTTTGGCATTTTGAAGTTGAAACTGTGTTTTAAATTAGAGCTCCTCAATTTGACTGCATTTTTTGTATGTTTGTTCTCTTATTGGTTGTGTTTGAAGTTCTTATCTATCATACTTTATTCTTTTCTACTTAAAATATTAATAAAATTTTCATCATTTATTTTTTATTATTATTATATTAAACTATTTTATATTATAAGAATATTTGCATCAGGTATAGCAAAAAAAACCCTAGATCACCCTCGAATCAATTACTTCGTGATTCAAAGTTGCAATAGCTAACCAATGAAATAACGGAGTTGAGATTTGGCCATGATTCAATATGTCAGTCATTGGTATTTACATTCATAATTACATATATACATACACACATACAAACCATCACGTCTCATTTCCATAGGTGTAGGTGTAAGCAAAGACCACGTCCTTCCACTTTTCACGATCCGTGCATATATCTCTCTCGCTTCTTTCAGTTTCATTAAATTTTTCATACAAGTACGTTGGTTTAGGTTATTCTTGACCTAGCCTTTCTTTAATTTTGACGACCTCCGTGGCGCAGTGATATGCGCGGTGGATTCATAAGACGGAGGTCCTTGATTCGATTCCCGGCGGGGCAGATTGAGATTTTTCTTAATTTGTCTTGGTCTGGCTGGTGGGAGGCTTTCGCCGTGGCTAGCCAAGCGACTTAGCATTCCGGTACGATGTCGTGTAGAAACCGAAAAAGGGTGTGGATTTTCATCGTACTCCTAACAAGTTAGCACGCTTCCATCTTAGATTGCATTATCACTTAACATCAGGTGTGATAGCAGTCAAGGGCCAACTTGTAATCGATAAAAAAAAATCCAGGTTTTGGTCCAGGAACTTTCGCTTTGGTCGTCCCCTTCCAACATTCCTAATCACTCTTGCCTTATGAATCCCGTTCGTAAGTCCAATTCCTTTCCTTTGATTCATTCTCTCGTTGGTGTTTGTCTTTAAGTAACACATAAATTTTGTCATACAAATAATTACATTCACTTGGTTGTACGTCACACAAGGCAATGCGTACAATAATTCGACCGCAGCTTGCAGCGACTCCGTGGCGCAACGGTAGCGCGTCTGACTCCAGATCAGAAGGTTGCGTGTTCAAATCACGTCGGGGTCACGTTCTGATTTTTTTGCTACTTTTTATTTTAAACTTGCAGACGCTCGCCGTTTTCCCCGCGTAGTACCCGTTTCTATGGGAATAAATAAAATTTGTAAAATAAAGTAGCTTTAGTAACTTACACCTAGTGACATTGGCTATGTGCGAATAAAGCTCCATTAAAATCACTTCAGGCGTATCAGTTATTATTAGTTGGAACAAACAGATAGACAGAGAGATAGAAAAAAAAAAAATCGATTTTTTTGATAAATAAATACCGTACATACGAATACATTCTCGTACTTTCTTATCATTCACTTTAGTGAAAAGCAGATTGAAGTTACAAACAGATTTTCAATTTTATTCATTTGCATAGTGTAGTGGACACTCCGATATATTCTGCGAGAAAATTAGTGTTTTATAACTTTAGCAACGATTCAAAAAACATTTGTACGTGTTCATTATTTAGAAGATGGTAAGTATTTTTAAAAGATTGATATAATATACCATCGCGGAGGGTTTGTGGGCAGCGTTTTCGAAAAAAGCTCGAGGCGGCTTTACTTTTTTCCGACATTTACAATAATGATCATCATTATCGGCCTATTGCGACCCTCTCCACTACTGGACCTGATCTCTCTTCTTATAGGAGACGGAATATGGGGCGTATACCCACCACGCTGCTCCAATGCGGGTTGGCGAGCTTAGGGTAATAATGTTTCATACATTAACGATCACTATCAGATGTTGATGATGGTCCCAGTGACACAACGACTCGTCGTGCTTTCAGAGACACGGGGGTGTAACTCCACCAAAAATACCTTTTTACTATCAACTGCGTGAAAATCCGTTCAGTAGTTTCAGAGTTTATCGCGAACAAGAAAACAGACAAACTTTGTTTTATAATTTATAGTATTTTGATTTTTTATTTCATTAATGTACCTATACTAGCTGACCCGGCAAACGTTGTTTTGCATTAAAATTAAAAAAAAAATTTAGATGAAAATTAGATATTAGCCGATTCTCAGACCTGCTGAATACGCATACAAAATTTGGTAAAAATCGGTAAAGCCGTTTCGGAGGAACGTAATTAACATTGTGACAGGGAAATTTTATATATTAGACTTAAATTACTAAAATGGCTATTAAAAAATAAGGGTTGATCGTAGATTTGTCTAAAAAATAAAAAAAAAATTTAGGGGTGGACTACCCCTAACATTGAAAAATAGATGTTGGCCGATTTTCATAGATACCGGATAAGCACAAAAAATTTCATCAAAATCGGTCAAGCCGTTTCGGAGGAGTATGGCAACGAAAACTGTGACACGAGAATTTTATATATTAGAATATAAACTACTTATATGTTTAATTTTCGACAAATAAATCTAAAAATATCAGTAGATACGCGTTCAAAGACAAGCCCATGCACTGCGAAGGCACCATAATACCAAAAAAGCCTTTATTTAAAACAAACAGACAGTGCGCAAACGTCCTACACGATCATGTACGATATTTACTGAGCCAAACCAACTCGCAGCAAAAGTCACTGAGCACTCGACTCGAACGACATCAAGCCTTACTGCGCGGTGATACAGTTCACAATTAATTGCACCGAGGAACCCCACAGTTGGAGGCTGTCAGATTAATTACAACCATAAGTTTTGCGGGACAGAGTTGATATTCGGTTGTGAATTGAACACAGCTTTGTGTAAATCGATGGCGGTCGCGTATATATGGAGCGAATGGAACAGGGAAATGGGTGTATTCCCATTCCTGAACTTTTATATACCTACCTAGGCGGTGAAGGCTTTGTGTTATGACGTGGTTAGACTATAATCGATTTATATAATGTAGGATTCTGTATTCAATGCGTTTGTATTTGATTTTCTCAAAAAAGTTCAGTATACTATATTGTTGTAAAATTGCATATTTTTCTTTTATGTTTTAGTATTTTAGTTCCGGTTGTGGTTTTTAATAAAAAAAACTATTTGCAAGAAAGGCACGCGACTTTTTTAGCTTGAAATAAAATTTTCGATCAATAAATAGAACCGACTAAACGCACTAAAAAGTAAAAAATAACTGTGTCATTTAGTTGCTTTAATTTACTTAATATAATAATTAATTTCAAAAAAAACACAAATTTTACTACGTAAAATAAATGTTACAAAACTAAATAAATGTTGTAAAAACAAAAAATTCCTGTACATTGGATCCATTATAGTCTTGTTTTTAACACATATTTTATTATATTTTGGCATCGCTTCACAAATCCTAGTTGAATTCAATTATTATAATTGTGCAAAACACTAAAAGACCTATTAATAAAGAAAAGAAATATTAATAAAGAAAAGCTATTATAAGGTAAATGAATATTTGGAAGTCAGAAATGCATGGACGGTGTAGAACTTCACGTGCCATTGATACAGACATAATTAGTTAATTAACGTGTTGTTAAAATATACATATTTGTATGTAATAGTTATTATTTGATTATTGATATTGTATTGTGTAATTTACATTGTGTAGTTATAGGTCATTTTTATTGTTTTTTCTTAATACTTAACCTAATTTGACATATATTATTTTTAAATGTAATTTTTTATTACAAGATTTATATTATGTACTGACATTCGTAAGCGCTAAATTTAGACCAAAACGAATAAATAAAATAAATAAAAAAAAATACAAATACCTATATAGGCTGAATAAGGACCTATAAGAAGATAGGCTAATCACTTTTGTATTGTGACGTTAGACGATTGCCATCAAGTGACTTCCTCAGTCAAGTTGACTACAGAGTGCCTAGTGTGAGCTTTCATCAAAACAAATCGAAAACTTCACATTCGCGTAAAG
Organism: Mycalesis mineus; assembly: GCA_034621355.1. NCBI lineage: Eukaryota > Metazoa > Arthropoda > Insecta > Lepidoptera > Nymphalidae > Mycalesis > Mycalesis mineus. Next base: position 413,982 of record CM067902.1, read on the forward strand.
GCAAATTTTATATGGAATTGAAGCAGCGCCCCTGGCAGTATCGAGAGAAAACTCAAATGGGTGAGTGTCATATAAAATTTGCGTTTACCGTTCTCGATATCGACGCGGTAAAATCTTACACTAGCCACACAGGCTTTCTCGTATAATAAAGCGAGAGTAAGCTAATTAAGTTATTCACGGCACTGTGAATTACTAGTTCCTATTGCCTTATATAATTTGGGAATAAACATGACCTTAAGCTAGTCCAAAGCAATTCAGTCATCCCATAAACAACAACCCATGCCATAAATCAGCTCATAACTCTTGAGGCGGTCCATACACAGCGCCACTCCGCATAATCACACTACCTCGGCCGCAGAGTTACATTAATATTAATGCAGCATCCATTACTAGATCGCGAATTAATATTTATTTGTTTTTATTTTGTTTATTCCTCCAACGGGTTGTAGGTACACGAGCTAAGATATATAGGTCATATATTTCGTTTGATTTATTTTATTTACTAGCTATTTGCATGATATGGCTTGGAGTTTGCTCTCCTCTGAGTATTAACATGAACAGTACGTATGCACGGAATCTGCATTCCTCCTGTGTAGGCCACAGAATGAATGAAGCCAACATCAAAGTACCAAAGTAGAATATTCATTAGTTATCTATTGGGGTTTTAGTGGATGTTTTAGCCGTTTCTGGACAAGCGAGTCTTCTCTAGGAAGTACTGCAATACTTCTGAGAGAGATGCGTAAATGCGTAACAGAAAAAAATGGACCTATCTTTCGAACAGGTGGAAGTGTTACTGCTTTCTTAACTGACGAAAAAAAAACAGAGGAGGTTCTCAATTCGACACGTATATATATTTTTTTTATGTATGACCACGCATAACTTTTTACAGTGTTATCCGATTTTGATAATTCTTTTTTTATTAGAAAGAGCATACATCCAAGGTGGTCCCATTGTCATCATGTTAGGATCTGATGATGATATCCTGGGGAAATTGAAGGAACTCTTCAAATTTTGGAGGCACGCTTACAGCGATTTCGGTTTTTGTCTCGGTATCGGTAGCTTTTTGTCTACTACTGCCGTATGATATACTATGACAGTATAGTACGTGTACGTTACGTGGCGATAAATCACAAAAAGTAAGAAATAAAATTTTTTACAAAAACAAATAGAAACGACTCAAAACGCACTAAAAAGTAAAAAATTACTGTGTCATTTAGTTGCTTTAATTTACTTAAGCATATCTAGGAGTCGGTGCCGGCCAAGGTCTCTACTTTTTTGCTTTACTACGTAAAATAAATGTTCCTTAAACTTGGCTGGCAACGACTTCATAGATATGCTTAAGTAAATTAAAGCAACTAAATGACACAGTTATTTTTTACTTTTTAGTGCGTTCGTTTTGAGTCGGTTCTATTTTTTGTTAAAAATTTTTATAATTGTAGGTGGACTTGCGCTTGACTATCTATTGTAGTTATGCCTGATGGACGCACTGAGCACTGATGAGATCTAAGTTGGAAACCGCTGACCTAGACGATGCTAATGCATAGGTAAAACTTGACGTTACCAAAATGCTTTTAAGTAAACTTACTTAAAGTAAACACATTTTAATTTATTAATGTGTGCTTTTTATGCTAGACACGAATAAATTTTAGATATATGTATAGTAGTTATTATATTATATAATAGTAGTTATTAATACATTCTGCGGGCGCCAGGTTCATCGCGTATCAGAGAGAAAAACTGTAGAAAAATACGAGATTAGTGTCAACGGGAGTAGATTGAAATACTTAAAAAAAAAAGTTACTATCGAATTTCGAACATAAAAAATTAGGGTGTTACCATAAAGATATAGTTGTTGCAAATGTTTAGAGCACAGTCTTATACTACTTAGTAGAGCTTTACAATTTTCTTATGATTTGAAAGATAGATAAAACATAATACGAGCACCTAATATGTGCCGAATACATATTAAAGTAAGACAAATACAGAGCGTGACCTCCCCGGGTGAGGACATTTTTATCATTATTTTCATTTTTCCAACCCCCCCCCCCTCTCGTCCCGCCGCCGCGTCCCGGGGGAGTCCCGCGGGCGGTCGCTTCATCAAAACATTTATACGAATGAAAAAATATCACAATTGAATGTTATGCGCTTTTTGCTTCGCCCTCCGGAGGGTTTTATTGTGTTTTTATGACAGCTCCGTCTCTCAGTCATAGAATGCTGAGAGGAATTAAATGTCAAAATATTACAGAGATATAGAGTCATTCGGGTCAAGTGTGCGCACTTTACTGTTTACAGGCTCACAGAGCAGAACCAAAGCAGAAATTGGAAAATAAAAAAAATGTTTCGAAAAGAATGTTTATTAGCCTACAAATTGAAACAGAAAATAAAACATCCTGTTCCATAGTTAACAAAAAAAATCAAAATTTTGATAGTAAGTCGGAATGCGGACACTTGACCCGTATTGCGGGTAAGTGTACGCAGCCCTGTGGGGTAAGTAGACGCAATAGGGTAAGTGAGCGCATTCGATAAATAATCAATATATAACAAAGAAATTGAAATGAAACTTGGATCATCAAACAAAAAAAGGTAAAGCCATCTTAACGAAATATTTAGTTTTCATTTAAATATAGTCAAAAGTATCTTAAAATCTAACATTAAGTCTTGCAATGGAGATCTATCTGTTATTAAATCTTCATGAATATTCTTATCTCTAGTACACAAATAAAACAATCAACACTACAGACAAAGTATTTTAACATTAAACCTGTTGATATGAATGACAATATCATGATATTGTTCAAAAATTTGAAGAATTTTAAATCAAATTAGAAGAATAATCACAAACAAATATACTATTATCACCTTCCTGAGAAACACACAATTCATGCCATCAATCCTTATTCTTTACGTATTGAATCCATTCTTCTGTTGGTCAACATATTTATCTTAACATAGGTAACGGGGAATAATATTGGGCTAGGTCTAACTTTAAAAGCGTGCGGGTAAGTGAGCGCATGCGCACACTTATCCGCGCACACTTTACCCAGAATGCCTAATATCAAGCAAATGGCCGCCGACTTGCAAACACTCAACTTAACCTTAAATAATGATTTAAAAAAGACAGGAGAATATGCACTTCATAAACTAAAACGTCGCATACCGTCTTCACATAACAATTTTAGAAGTATTCGTGTTTTCCGACACGCTAAAAAGTTGAAATTAAATCAACAAAAATACTTTTTTGACAATTACTAACAGAGTGCACGTTGTAAGGCGTTTGGGCATGTCGCAACTAATTCACCTTTCCAGTGCCCCTTCCTGGAGATAGAAGCAGTGCGCTCACTTACCCACTGCGCTCGGTTACCCCGAATGACTCTACCGATGTTTTGTTTTAATAAGTCATCATTATTGTGAGCTTGTTAACTCGCTAATGACGTTTCTGTCAATCGTGGTTGACATCTACGTCCGAGAACGTGTACAGAGAATTTGCTAGGTCTCCAATTACTGAGATTTATCTTTGTTGTGAACGTCATTCATCATTTTCATTATCAGTCTCACGATGCACGGGAGCTACTGAGCATTCCTAATCACTAACGAGCACTAACGAATATAAAAATTTTTAAAAAATTTATAACGAATGAAAAAATATAAAAATTGAATGTTATTTGTTGCTTTAAATTGCATTCGCCCTCCAGCCAATTTTAGGGAACCTTTATTTTACGTAGTAAAGCAGTTTGTCTCTCTGTCAGTAGAAACCTTGGCTGGCAGACGAATTAAATTTAAAAATAATTACACAGATATACCGATGTTTTGTTTTTATTTAAAAATTTTTATTTCTTACTTTTTGTGATTTATTAACTCGTACTATACGGTCATGTTATTATATGCCACTAGTTGCCAAAAAGCTACGTCCGAGACAAAACCGAAATCGCTGTAAGCGTACCTAAAATTTGAAGAGTCTTCAATTTCCCAGGATTATCTCGGATCTGACATGTCATTCATCATTTTCTTATAAGAATTCTCAAAATCGATGTAAAAAGTTATGCGTGGTCATACATAAAAAAAAAAAAAAAAATATACGTGTCAATGAACTTACGAACAAAGGATAACACTATTCCTACTAATAGCCTTCTGCGCCAGTGGTAGAGTCACTATAAATAGCCTTGTAGTATAAATCTACTAAAAATAAATAAATTTTGAGTATGAAATTTTACATTTTGAACTTCTAATTAGGAATATAAAATTATGCTTTTTGAACTTGAATTTTAATCATTGTCGCAGTGAGCAACGGCGGGTTCAGCGCGTGCGCAGCGCAGGGAGGCCTGGACAAGGACGGCAAGAAGAAGCACACGAGGCCCACGTTCAGCGGGCAGCAGATCTTCGCGCTGGAAAAGACCTTCGAGCAGACCAAGTACCTGGCCGGGCCCGAGCGCGCCAAGCTGGCCTACGCGCTCGGCATGACGGAGTCGCAGGTCAAGGTGAGATGCGTTTCTCTGCACTAATTGTATATGTGTCTACTGTTATTTCTGACTGTAGGCTGCCCATTAACTACAAGGTACAGTTCTGTTGAATTTCAAATATATTTTTTATGTTCATACATATATTGCATAACATCTGGCTTCCTCCACTTTCATTAAATCTTTTATACAAGTACGTCGGCTTAGGATACTTCTGTAAGTTCAGCTAATTTTACTTAACCAGTGATATGTATTACTATCGAGCCAAATAGATGGGTACATCTACACACCATGTAAATACCTAAACAGGGCACAAGTTCAAAATCCCCCCACTCCGGTTTATCCCCAATTATTTAAACTATCAGTTTAAACAATCGCGAAACACAAATAACATTAAACACAATAAACTTTAAAGATTAACTAATGTCCACTCTAATAGGGTAACGCCGCCTGTTTACGGCCTTCGCCCCAGCGCACTCCGCCGAACTACTCTTACGCCATATGTCCAAAACGTTCACGCGACTTCACACTCTACTTCCATTGTAATACGGTTGGGAGTCGCTCAGTGCATTTAGTGGTACAATTAGCTGTATTGTAGTCCGTTCGTAATCGGATTAGGGAGATTGAAAAGTCAATCACTTAGCCGCGGCGCAATCAAACGATTCGCTCTATTACGCGGATTAGGAGCTAGAACATCGACATGTGCAGTTATTGTGCTCTTTGTTTCGTGTGTACATATACTAGTGGACTACTCCGACTTCACAGATTATACAAATAGCGTTGTTAGCATGCACAATTGTAAAAATAAGTATTAGTTTTATACATTAGCATAAATTCAAGCATCGAAGTCTGGTATTGCTAGTTAACGTGTCAGTAAAAGATTCCGACAAAATGAAAATCTCCTCTTTTTGAAGTTCTTAGTTAAAAAACAATAAAATTTAAAATGCTCACACATCCACAAAACCAATATTTTTAGGCAAGAATATATGTAAAAGTTTCAAATTTAACAAAGAGTGATAGGTGCAACGTAAAGGCAAATAGCTCGAGAAGTTACTTAAATATGTGAACACTTGTAGTGGTGGGTGACAAACGCGCAGGTGGACGAGGGGGCGCTGCGGTGTCGCTGGGCAGGGGGGGATGCTTATTGAAATGTCACTGTTGTTCTCTAAACTGTTTTAATTCCATTTTCCGTTGTCTCTGAATTCTGAATATCGTAACGAGAGGTTTAGTTTAATAAAGTTGTTTGATCGTATTAGAATAAAGTATTTACATTATACCATATACATTTATATCATTAGTAGGGCATCGTCATCTCGTCATCATCATCACTTATAGTTTAAACTAACTAAGCTACTCTAATGCAAAATTATCAGGCTTGTGAAATGATCAACAGTTGATGATTGTGATTGGACCGACAGTTTAACTTGCTCTCTAAGACAAACAAGAACTTTAACACCATTGCCCATCATTAAGAAAATTAATGGTGTTAAAGTTCGTGTTGAGAATATCTCGGAAAAAGACAATATTTTCATACTTTGATCCAGGATTTGAACCCAGGAAGTTGAATGCATTACTTACTGAACAAACGAGCCAGTTTATTGATGTTTCATATCAAATGAAACGAGAAAACATCTCGAGCGTTTCCGACATTTATTTACTAACAAGAAATCTTATTTTATTGTTATCTCCCAATTCGATACTACTAGATAAAAACAATCATTTTTTATGTTTGCATATTCGTTTAAGAAGTTTTGCATCATAAATAACATGCGGAGTATCGATGACATCCCTCGTACCCTGTGCACCCCCGCGTCTGAATGTAGCGTATCATCGCAGTTAGCTTTTAATTCCGAGGGGAGACTGGGGCAGCGCGCGGTAACTCGTGTTATACTAAGTGGAACGATCCATTTAGAGGCACTAAAGACTACTGAGATGTTATATTATTATTGAATACGCTTTGTATTTTAGTACATTTGTTTCGACTTAATAGATTAACATAGGTTGACATTTTTAGTAAAAATATTGTTTCACGTATAATAAAAATAATTGAGATGTATAATTCCACTGTGAAAAATAATTTGATTGTTTTTGTTTTTACATGTTAGAAAATTCATTGTCAAAAAAGAAGAATTATTTGAATATCAAATAATCTGTGAACGATATAATTTAATTTAGTTCGTTTATAACTTTACATGATACCAACGACGCAGTGATATTCGCGATAAATTTATGAGACGGAAGTTGGGTTTGAGGCCCGGTTAGGCCGAATGAGATTTTCTTAGTTAGTCAAGATCTGGTTGGCCGGGATTATTTCCACTCTGCTTATAAAGACGTACTGCCAAGCGACTTAACGATGTCGTGTAGAAACCAAAAGGGGTGCGAATAACGAGTACATCCTATTTCTAACAGGTTAGTCTTCTTGGATTTCATCATCATTTACCATCAGGTGAAATCGCAGTCAAGGGGTCACTTATAGAGAATAAAAAATAGATCGTAGTATAACACAATAGTATCTGAATTTACGACAGTATCGCATATAATCACACATCCAGCGCTAAAGTGTGCAGTAACAGTAACGCGGTGAAATGAACCGAAAGTAACAAGATTAATGTATCGAGTGCGCGCGATTGTGTTGCGTCATATTCAATTATTCGCTTTCGCAAATGCGATATCCGCTTATATTTATTGTATACCAAATATATTTAGATCTATCTAATATTAGCAAAGTGGAAAAGTAAATTTGATAAGGGTATAATGTTGTTGATTTCAAATATTTTTTGTTCTCTCATCAACGGTCCATTACAAGGTTAGGCCTTCCCCTTATAGGAGCTCTTCTATAATGAAGTAAGGAGGATTACCCACCATTTTACTTATTAACATCAAGATAATTTAATTAAATCGTTTATTTGATCAAATGTCCATTTTTATTTTTATTTCAAGCCAGCTTGGATTTTAATGCAATTAATTTTATTCAAGTAACAGTAACTATACTAAAGCCAAACTCGATTGAGATTGTTTGTCAACAAACAAATTTAAAATGAAGGTATAAAATGAAACACATTTTAGGGCAAATAAATTTAAAATTATGTTTTGCTTTTTTATAAAATCTTATTTTAAAGATATTGAATATATTAATTAGTTTTAAACTTACTGTCATGAATTCGTCATTAAAAATTTGGTGTAAAATGACTAGTGATTTCTACCTTCATTTTTTATTGATTTGTTGACAAGCATTCTCAATCGAGTTTGGCTTTAGTATAGATATTTGTTTTAACTTCAACTAGATCAATAGCTGTCTCCTTCGACTAAATAATCATAAACTGATTAGTTTAATTAATGGAGATGTAAACTAGAAGCTATTTGATTTCAGGTCACCACATTAATAATTGATGAGATGGTATGACTATAAAATGCGTTAGCTAGAGGAAAACGTTTAAGCATCATGAGCATGTCATTTGACGATTTCATTTAAATTATACTTTTAATTTGTATAATACGAACAGTGTATACACAGTACACAGTTGGTCTAACAAAGAATGCCCATAACTCTCTGTTGCTAAATACGTGCAATACGACCTCTCATTCGCAAATTGAGCTCAAAAGCCAATCCGCTATTAGGTGCATTCACCCTACCAAGGGACTTTTGCGGCGTCTCATTAAAAATGAACTCTATTCCGTTGTGAAACGGTTTATGGTGAGTGAATTAAAAGTGTGGTTTATTTATTTCCCCCATACGTGTAACGACAGGGCCGTAGCTAGTGCCTCGTGAGGAGCGCAGATTCTTTACGGAGAAAAATTTTGTTAAGAAATACGTTTACTGAATCTCGTTGCTTTGTATCAATGAGGCAAGGTTCTCTGTAAACTTTTTTAGCGCTATTAAAGCAGGATAACAAGCATATCTAATTGTTGGTGGTTCGTGCCCTGACATTTGCAACATTTAACTCTAAAGGCACTGCTAATGTGTTGTCGGCCTTTGAGGAATTTGTTTATTCACCCCTTAAATTCCCCATGTTAAAATTAATAGGAAATAAACTATACTAGGAATTACTGCGTAGGTACCGAGGTATTACTATGTAAAAAGTGATATAGCTTTATCTAAGAGAGTTCTTATAAAGATCTGTATTAAAGGAACTGTTTATCGTCAATTGAGAACTACTGTGATTCGGTTTAACTTTAGTATTCTGTTCATGTTTTTATTACACAACTTTAAGAATTGCAATAATACAAACAATCACAACACAAAGAGTAAAATAATGTTATTAAAGAACCAACAAACACTTTTTTTATTTTCTTTTTTTAACAATAAGTTAGAAAAGATGGTAGCGGACTAACTTAGAAAAGGCATAGAGAACAAGGTTTTGTACCTAGCGAGTTTGCTTTTTGTATTAGGAGTTATCATAACTCGCAGCAAGATTCTTTGCTTACCTGTCTGTTTGTGCTTCATTAATAGATAGTAAGATAAAAAAATCTTAGAGTCCGGCCCTTGGAGCTCGCGACCCTAAACGACACTGCGTGTCACAGCTCATTTGGCATTCCATGAAATTAATCCGAAGGGCAGCGGGGCGGTGGGGCGGCGGGGCATCGGGGCGGCAGGGGGCAGCGCGGGGGGGGCACGGGGCAAGAGCGTGTTTACACATGTGACACCGCGCGCCGGTGCATAATGCAATTAATTGTTTCACTTCGCAGTTTGTTTGATATTAGAATATATGTGGGGTAACGCCGAATGGGGGCATTTATATCGATTACTGTAATTACTGTTGAGGGCCGTTTGTTTGCTGATCTGTTCTGGCATAATTACCGTCTTTAAGTAATACGATTTTCCGAAGCTAAGCGATTCATGTTTTATTTGTTACTAGCTAAAAATGTTTAAAAAAAAATAGAACCGACTCAAAACGCACTAAAAAGTAAAAAATAACTGTATCATTTAGTTGCTTTAATTTACTTAAGTATATCTATAAAGTCGGTGCCAGCAAGTTTAAGGAACATTTATTTAACGTAGTAAAGCAGTTTGTGGTTTCTAGCTAATGTCCTTAAAGTAAAAACCTTGGCTGGCACCGACTCCTAGATATGCTTAAGTAAATTAAAGCAACTAAATGACACACATTTCTTACTTTTTAGTGATTTATCGCCACGTAACGTACTCGTACTATACTGTCATAGTATATTATACGGCACTTGTAGCCAAAAAGCTACCGTTACTTACACTAAAACCGAAATCGCTGCAAGTGTGCCTATAAAATTTTAAGAGTTCCTTCAATTTTCCAAGGATATCATCATCAGATCCTAACACGATGACAATGGGACCACCTTGGAAATGTGCCCTTTCTAATACAAAAAGAAATATCAAAGTCGGACAACTCTGTAAAAAGTTATGCGTGGTCATACATAAAAAAAAATATACGTGTCCAATTGAGAACCTCCTCCGTTTTTTTTCGTCGGTTAAAAAGTAGTCCATGTTAAATCTAGGGTATAATCCATATCTACTTATTCCTAATTTCAACCATATTCGGCGAATAAGATGATAGTTATGGCGTGACGAAGTAACAAACGTACTTACATACAAACTCGTGTTATAATATTATTGATGTGATTGAGTTAGTACTATTACTTCAAGAACATAACCAAAATGCTGTTAAAGGGTCAAAAATCGTTATAAAAAAATACGACTATCTTCCTGTCATAGTCATCATAGTCATTCCAAGTGATATTAGTCACATCACACAAGCTGAATTTAAACAAAAACTAATAAAACAGTAAAACAATAAATCAAAATGTTTGTAAAACTTTTACAACTTTGAATAGAGCTTATGCCCGACCTTATTAATATTGGAGCTAATAAAACGTATCCCAAGGCTTCGTGCACACTGCCGTGGGAAGGTGTGTCTAAACCTTATTATGACCTAGGCGTGTTAATGTGTCACCCAGGGACTGTCAGCAAAGAAACAATGTTTATAATATTATCCTCTGTCTGTGAGTGTGAGTTGATATGCAACTGTTTTTGTGATGTTCATTCCCATATATCACTATCACATCACAAACCATTGGTAAAATACAACTATATTTAAAACCATTGCTAAAATAACAATTTCTTATTTTGACGTGACAACGTCTTATAATTCGATAGAGCCAGCTGCACACACGAAAAAACATGACGTCATGCGTCGTTACCTCGCTTTGAGGCGTTCCATGTAAGGCTTGAAGTGCAAGCGCAGAACGAGCGACAAACAAGCACAATCGGCCTTTGCGTTCGGCAGCGTTCGACATCCGTCTATTAAATATAATTATTAAATATATTAATTTTAAATTAAAAATTAATATATTTATTATAAATTTAAAATATAAATTTATAAAATCAAAGTCAATTATTTTATTAATTTAAAATAATATTTATAAAAATATACTTAAATTAAAAATTTTAATAACCAATTAAATGCTACCATCAGTATTTTCTTAAGACATTGTCACGTTCAACTATCGTCAGTAAACCGACTTTACAGACAACCAATGTTTTTAGATATCACTATATTACCTGTATCTTTGACAATGCGTTTCTAATAAACCCAAAGCCGAAGTGGCTTTTGAAAGAAGAATATCCACAATAGCTAAAAATCAGAGCAGCGCATTGTCTTTGAGATTATGCAAGTGCTGGGTCCATTTTCTACGTGATTCCACAATAGCAAGATATTGTGTACCCATACCGGAAAAATTGTTATGTGTAGGATAACTTCTAAATAAAGATATTTTTCTTATTTTAAGCTATTGCATAGCTTCTATCGCGGGCCTTGAGCGCGGAGACCGAATTCAGAAATTCCGTAACGAAAAAACCTAACACCCGCTGGATATCAAAAACATAATATAAAAAGCATAATTTCGGCGCCAACGTCATTGGGAGCGTGGCCTAGCGGTAAGGCGCTCTAAGTGTCCGAATTGCCAGAGAAATGCGGGAATCGATAGATGGAAAAACTAAAAAGGAAAGTTTTTCCATTTATCGATAAATACCAGAACTTTTAATGACTTTTTGAAATATCACGCTTGAAAAAAAAATTGTGGAACCGACGGGATTCGAACCCGCGTCTCTCTGGCAATCCGGGCACTTAGAGCGCCTTACCGCTCGGCCACGGTCCCGATGACGTCGGAAGGTAAACATAAGTTGATAAAAAATGCTATGCAATAGCTTTACCGCGGCAGTCTCCGAGTGCCACACGTCTTTTTTTCTTTCTTTCTATTAAAACAGACTTTGCGACTTAACATCTGTAGTATGTTGTTGTATACATTGCATTTCTACACTCGAGACTTTTGACCCAAGGCACCCGTTGGCAGCACTGATCTTTTCTATTGTCTCGTTATTAAAATGTCAATGACTATTAACATGTCAATGAATATTAACATGTCAATGGCAAGAGTTAACAAAACGTAACCTAAAGCCCACTGTCACGGGCATTCCTTATTAGGCCAGAACTGGCCGCGGACTGATTCACGGCGGATTTACGAGAACACAATAAAAGCAGCTAGATGCTGTGCGATTTGAATTCAGAGCGAAGGAGTTATACGGCCGTAATGCTGCTGCGGCGGCGCTCGGCGGTGACTCAGTGCGTTGTAAAGTTTTACGGCTAGTTATGTGATTGATATGCTACACGCGTAGGGTTGTCACATCAAGTTGGTTTTTAATACAGATCTTTGGAGATCATTGAATTAGCTTTCTTCAGGTCAGCTGTTTGGCTGGTGGTAGGCTTTTACCGTGGCTAGTTACCACCCTAAAGACGTACCGACAAAGACGTACCACCAAGCGATTTTGCGTTCCGGTATGATGTTGTGCAGAAACCGAAAGGGATGTGGATATCAGGTATGATAGCAGTCAAGGGCCAACTTGTAGTTGATAAAAAAAGCTTCTCCTTTTTCTAGATGGAATTAAATGAATTAGCTTTGCACAGGAAGTAAATTTTGTAAATTTTGTAGATTTTGTAAATCAAAAATTATCTATTATGTGTATATATAGATAAATATGTGTATATATTATTAATATAGACACATATTTATCACCAAATAGAGGATAATCGAGCTAGCCTTAGACTTTTGACATTGTTTACTTTAATAATGATTACAACACAATGTTAATGATAATGGTTGGCATCAACAGCTTAACGTGCTCTTGTACCTCGAGTACAGGATGTAAGTAGTAAGGCTCCAAATAACTATTATTGTGAATCTCTTGAAAGAAATAAACCTTTTATATTATTGTTATATAAAAGGTTTATTTCTATATTCATTCGTACACCACAACGAAGAATATATAACAGAGACATGAATAATTTTATTTCCCGGTCCAGAACTCATACATCGGAAGAGGTTTTAACTGATATGCCACTGTCAATGTCATTGCAGTAAAATATAATATTATTTTAGTGGCAACTTTTTTACTTTCAGTTGGCAACCCTAGATGCACAGTGTACGAGTGTACACAAATGAGTACGGTTTATGAAAGTGATAGTAATAATTTGAGAGCGTGTGTGGTGATTCGCGCAGAGTGAGATATACCTAGTAGTACTGTAATTTCGGAACAGATAAATATTATACCTGTAATATTTATCATTAATTCCCATATTATTTATTAAAAATAATTAATTGAGTAATAATTAAAAAAAAATGTATTTTCTGCCAACAAAAATGTACAAAACAACTTATGTAAAGTAGCCATTTCATACAAGCAGTTTTGAAAAGTCAAGAAAAATATTAGTAAAATGTTTTATAAAATAGTAGATTATACAAATTATATTATCTAAACAACAAATCGACAAACAGCAAGTTAATAACTCGTTACATTATAATGGCTTCTAAGTACAGATAGCATATAAAACGACTTTCATCACAAAAGAATAGTAAACGCACCGCCGTCCCAGTTCCGCGCCGCCGTCATACTTTAAACATCCCCTAATGATAGCAGATAAGATAAACGACACTTTAAACCCGTGTAGATCACTATTGATAGCGCGAGCAAGGGGAGGCATATTAAATTATACTGATGGATCGCACTATAATTCAATTATAATGTGTTTTCATAAAATAACACTTTATGAATAATCCCGTAACGGTTTGATGTGTTTTTTGTTATGCAATGTTTTTAATCTTAATCGAGATTTAATTTTGCGTTTCAGTGCACTTTTTAAATATTTTTTTTTTATTTTTTAATACGATGCAGCGTTTAATTTGATTGATAGGAGTATTAACTGTTCGTTTAGTTTCGTCTAGTGTATGCATGGTTAGGTTAAATTGATCACTTTCTCAATTATTTGATGTCATATTGATTGAGCATAAGCTATAATGATAAAGTAATAATTTGCTATTTAATATTGTTACGACCTAGTCGAGGATTGGAAGAACAACCACACAACAGGGAGAACTAGACGTTTATTAACCAATAAATAGATGGGTATACAAGATTTGATGCAGCACGCTGCGACGCCGTCGTTTCACGCTTCTAAGCCTGAAGGAACCCATCACGGCGACGACGATGATCTGCCTCGGCACCACACTGGGGGACCACTACAGATCCATCGTCCTTACACGCACACTCTCAGGGAACATCTCCCTACATTCCTTTAACCGTCTTGACTCAACGACAACTCGCTTTGAACTCTCTGAATCTAGTCTTTGTTCTGCACATGATATAAATTTGAATTGTTCCATTCTTTTAACTTATTCCTTTTTGACGTGACAACGTCTTATAATTCGATAGAGCCGGCTGCACGCACGAAAAAACATGACTCATGCGGCGTTACCTCGCTTTGAGGCGTTTCATGTAAGGCTTGAAGTGCAAGCGAGAGCGCGGAACGAGCGACAAAGAAGCACAATCGGCCTTTGCGTTCAGCAGCATTCGACATCCGTCTATTAAATATAATTATTAAATAATTATATTATTTTAAATTAAATGCTACCATTCCATCAGTATTTTCTTCAGATGTTGTCACGTTCAACTATCGTCAGTAAACCGACTTTATAGACAACCAATTTTTCTAACTTGCATTTACTTTTAATCCAAATGAGGTTTCCACCTATAAACTCTTTTACTTCGTAATTCCTCCGAGGGGTCATCCGTAACAATATGTTACAGTTAATGTACAGTGAAGGAATTTCTTGATGACAAAAATGTTAGCAAGCAATCGGATCACATTTCCTATCCACATGAGCTGATAATAATACATACTTTTAACATTGATGAGATTTTTAGTAGATTTAGTATTTCGTACTTATAGTAAAATTACTCAGTGAGTCAGTGGATTCATCTGACTTTTTTAAACGATTTTTTAGTTAGTCTTGTAGTTGCCTGATTTGATATTTTTTTAAATTTAGTTAAAAGATTCTTTATTGAATTGTTATATGTACTAGGTATACGAATATTTTTATTGAACATCGCAATAACTTTTTTTTTATCGACTACAAGTTGGCCCTTGAATGCTATCACACCTGATGTTAACTGATGATGCAGACTAAGATGTAGGCGGGCTAACTTATTAGGAGTGGGACGAAAATTCACACACCTTTCGGTTTCTACACGACATCGTACCGGAACGCTAAATCGCTTGGCGATACGTCTTTGTCGGTAGGGTGGTAACTAGCCACGGCAAAAGCCTCCCACCAGCCAGACCAAGACAAATTAAGAAAAATCTCAATCTGCCCCGCCGTGAATCGAACCCAGGACCTCCGTCTTATTAATCCACCGCGCACACCACTGCGCCACGGAGGTCGTCAAAACAAAAACAAACAAAAAACAAAACGTTTTAACTTTATGTACATACATTAATTAGTCAATAATCAGAATAGAATGATCTAACATATCGAATCGCAGCTCCCGATTGTTTTCCCAGGCTGCAGGCAGCGGGCAGCAGGCTCATTAGTAAGCCCAATCTCAATCACCCGCTCCCATACATTCAACGTCATTCACATAATACTGCCTGACGTGTCTAAATTCACGCCTAAATCTATCCGACAGATTATACACCCTGTGTTATAAACCGCGACAACACAACTCACTTTCAACTTTATGAGTTGTACTTAGAGTTGCTTTTCGGTTGACATCATTTAGCAATCAATCCATGTAATTTAACAGAGTCATACAATGAAATATGTACTTTATTGTGAAGTGTTAGAGTTGGTTTTTGTGCGGGATCATTTGGCAATCAATCGATTGCTCCGATGACAGGCGAGAGCGAACGTTAATTGACGGTCATTAATCGAATGCGGGAGTGAATGGATCGGTCGCGAATGTAATTCTACTGATGATGAGTGGTAAATGAATCAATGTACGAATGGAAATAAATCAGTGGCAACCCTAATTTGTTAAAAATGTGTTCGGTAATTAGTGTTGTAAAGGCGAGTGGAGACTGTACTTGTTCATATTGGCTGGTATTGTAAATGCGACTACCTCGTTGGGTCAGTGGTATAGTAGAAGATCCGAACTAAGATCGACCTTCACCGAACTGATAATAGGATGAAATATATTTCATGACAAATTTAGTATATTAGAAAATATATTGAAAATAGGTTGCCTAAAAAAATCCTGGACAGACTATTTTTTATTATTTTTAAAAAATAATTTTTATATTCTAGTATTTTGAAGCAACTTATTTCTGAGTTGTAAAAAAATAATAAATTCAATAAATATAAATCATATATATTAAATATAATACTAAAACATGACACCATATAAAATCAGCTAAATCAATAAATATTTATCAAAAAAAAAATATATATATATATATATATATATATATATATATTTATATTGACAATTGAATTTATTATTTTTTTTACAACTCACGACATAAGTTGCTCCAAAATAACGCTCACTGTTTACTAGAGTATAAAAATTATTTAAAAAAAAACATAAAAAATAGTTTGTCCAGGATTTTTTTGGGCAACCTATTTTTAATATATATTCTAATATACTAAATTTGTCATGAAATATATTTCATTCTATTATCAGTTCGGTGAAGGTCGATTTTAGTTCGGATCTTAGACTATTAGTCTATGTGGCTTGGGATTACGAGATCCTAGGTTGAATTTTTCTTTCTTCCAAGAAATAACAATATACATAAAAATAAAATACAAAAAAGCTTTTTGGAGCAAATTTTCGGAAAAACTTTTGTATAATACTTTTGTATAATAAAGCATTTTATTTAAATTTTCAATTATCAGAGATTATAATTTCTGTGGAATAAAAATCATCAATAAATAATCCTGACATTTAAAGTAGTAATTCCTTATTTATCTTTTTTATTTAGTTTACTATCTATTGTAATTTAATTTAAAAAAATATGCATTACAATAGTAGAAATATTAATAAAATTAAACTTTATAGATTTGTATAATAAACCAGATCAGGTGTTAACAGTAGTTTGTTAATAAAACTACATCGTATATAAGATACCACCTGGTAAGATGCACTCAATCAATTAAACAGGTTTAAACGATATCCCTGGTGTAGTTGGTTATGCCTTGGCTTCAACAGAGAGTAATCTGGGTTCAATTCTCAGCTTGGGTCAATTTAATATTTTCTAAATTATCACAGGTCAGCTTGCCTTTTGCGTGTTGACGAAACTTGACAGTGCGAGTCTCGATTTCGTATCTTTTTCATTTTATCCATAGTATCATGTTAGTCAGAAGATAAAGACGACGTTGAGACTGGCAGTGTCGAGTTTTGTTACAGACTCTACTTGCTGATCTGGGAGTGGGTTTTGGCCGCCTTACGTTTACCACCTTAACGGCAAAGACGGCAAGAACAGCTAAGCGATTGAGCGTTTTAATAACCACAGAAACCATTTAAGATTTATGGTTTGAAAACCTTTCCTTTTCCAAGTTAGCCCGGTAACATCTTGGACTTTGTATCATCACTGAACTATAAATTAAATCGAAAGACTCAAGAGACAACTTGACTTTGATTAAAAAATCTTATGTGTACCAGCCTTTATAATATTGTTAAACATTATGTAGTGATGGATCGCCATAATTATGTTATTCTATGGCTAAATGTTCTCGTTAAGATGAACACGCTGCTCTACCGGCTCTATGGCGGCGCCGATGTGAAAGTGTCATAATTTTAGTAAAACAAAATAAAACAAAATGTAGACATTAAATTAATGAATCGATTAGAATTGGTGAGATGGTAACAATAAGTAAACCAGACTACATATTTAATGTTCTTAACTTAACTAGCGGCCTTACCTTTTTTCTCTTATAAATCCTGCTCCCTTGGGAGTATCGAGAAATCAGTTCTTAGCATCGACATCGTCAAACGTATCCATGCTACAAGTTAATGCAACATAGAAGAGTATAGATTTAGAGATCTCGCGATGTCTTAAACAGTCTGTCGGTGGTATTTCGATTTTGTTTTACCATGTAGATTTGATATTTGAGTTGCAGACAATTTTTAACAGAACCCACCTAAACACAGTTCACAGCTCTACTGACGGTAGAGTCGCTACAAATAAGTCTTATTTTAATTGGATTTCAAAAATGGCTTGAGGATTTTTGGATTATGTCATATCGGTTTACAAGATTACAAGTTTAATTAAACTGATTATTTCTTATATTTATGAAAATTAGATTTAATTAATGTTGAGTTTCTTGCCGACTACTGCTTATCAGTAGGAATCTACCTTGCTATTGACAAATTGGCAGTAATAGTCAAACACGACGTTCCAAAAGTTCGTGTACAGTAATCCTACTAGAAAACAACAAATTTGAATCTAGTATCGTATCATCGTCATCACGACTTCCAACCACTAAGCTTTCGTGTAATCGTGGAATTTACATAGTTAATTAAAATCAATAAAATATTTTGACGAATGGAGAACCAACCCCCTTCGTTTCCGTGTAAAAAATAGTTCTACGTTCGACAAAAAAACACGTCCAATTTGGCAGATTCCAAAGTTAACAGCCATAACACAAGCTTTTAATTTAGTTTGACGAAAAGGGGAATTAGTTAACTTATTTACCAATACCAATGGATTAGAACGACAATAGAAATGTAAAAACACAAACATCCGTCGCTTACCGCAGCGGCAGCGGCACACAAGTGAACATTTTTGACACGTTATTAATAAAGTGGGCATATGCGGAGGCGTGTCGAAGCGCCCTCTGGCCACGTTAGTTGCAACTGCGGTCGCATTACCATCACAATGGGCTCAGCCGCAGATGCTGCGCTACTGCTGGGACGTGTCGCTAATCACTGTTTTATTGCTGATCGATTGGTCAGTAAACAAACACTATTGAAGGATAGTAATATGTCATTTAAGCATAATAAGGTACGCAGTGGTAGGTACGGTGAATTTATAAGAGGTCCTGGGTTCGATTCCTGGCTGGGTCGATTGAGATTTTCTAAATCGGTGTAGATCTAGCTGTTGGGACGCTTCAGTCCTAGATACCACCCTACCGACAAAGACGTACCAGCGTTTCAGTACGATGGAGTGTAGAAACTGAAAGGGGTGTGGATTTCATCAAATTCCTAGCAAGTTAGCCCGCCTCCATCTTAGATTGCATCATCACTCACCATCAGGTGTGATTACAGTCAAGGGTTAACTTGTAGGGAATAAAACAAAAAGACGACAATTGCAGCGACACTACTGATTTCTGTGTGACGTGTGGTTCACCATGACACTTACTCGTACATCATATAAATTCGTACAACTTCTGTTATGCAAGAGGTGTTTTAAAGTTGTCGTCTATGGTCGGCTCTGAACTAGCACCCTTAGAGGTTGATTCTCACAGCCATACACAGACAGATTAGCATGCTTTGCGACACATGGCATTGCAAAAACAAATAGTATTTTCCATAGCGCAAACTAGTTTGCGCAAAAGCGCAAGGAAGCAAAAAGAAAATCTAAAGGTGAAATGAGTGATCATTAAAAAGGGTAAAGTCGCAGGTGTAATCACAGACACATTAGATTTAAACCTACGCCTCAGGTTGACGAACATAAGGCACTTAGTAGGCATGCTCTGCCAAGGGTTGCTGTATTGTCGACGATGGTTTCCCACTTACCATCTGGTGAACCTACTGCTCGTTCCGTCAATTGTTTATTACAAGAAGTCTCACGCCGGGCGGCGTACGCGGGAAGGCGTCGTCATAAAAATGCAAATATGGCGTCGACAGGGGATTCCCCCGTTGTATCAATCACGCGCCTCCTCCCGCTGCTTATTATTGCGGGATTTGTTCCCGGATTCCTCGTTTATTGTTTTTGAGTGGGATCTCCTTGGACTTATGTGGATTGTGGATTCTTTCGAGTGCCAACTTTTGTTTTGTTGTTGAAATATAAATTGGATCGGATCTGCGAATGATTGACTGCTGTCTAACGATGTTTAAGTTCTATTAGACAAACAGGGGTCAAGTTAAAGATGACTGAAATTATGAAGATGCTGATACATTCAGTAGGCCTCCCACCTGATGACATAAATGTCGGGAATGTGTACCAATATAATAATGAATTTATGAAAAGTCCTTATCAATCTTATAATTATGTTATTCGTCGTACCTACTTAGTTTAGGTACTTATGTCTCCTTTTGGCTGAGTGAAGTGAAGCCAATGGTTAATATATAAAATTTTTTAACAAATAACAGAACCGACTCAAAACGCAAAAAATAACTGTCATTTAGTTGCTTTAATTTACTTAAGCATATCTATGAAGTCGGTGCCAGCAACGTAGTAAAGCAGTTTATGGGTTCTAGGTAATGTTTCTAAAGTAGAAAACCTTGGGTGGCACCGACTCCGAGAGTTATTTTTTACTTTTTAGTGCATTTTGAGTCGGTGCTATTTTTTGTTAAAAATTTTTTTTATTACTTTTTAGTGATTTATCTTTCTCGTTAATAGTATATTATACGGCACTTCTAGCTAAAAAGCTACCGATACTTACACTAAAACCGAAATCGCTGCAAGTGTGCCTATAAAATTTAAAGAGTTCCTCCAATTTTCCCAGGATATCATCATCAGATCCTAAATGATAACAATGGGACCACTTTAGAAGTATACACTTTCTAATAAAAAAAGAATTATTAAAATCGGACAACTCTGTAAAAAGTTATGCGAACCTCCTCCGTTTTTTTTTCGTCGGTAAAAAACATGACATAATGATCTACAAAATATTTTCCTATTATTGTTTTCTCTAGGTGGATAAAAATTGGATTGATAGATTTTCTTTTTAACAGTTTTGCTAAATAATTCAAAACAAAACTTCAAATTAAAGGGGACTTCATAGATTTTAATAATGACTTTTAACTTTCATGTGAAGTTCAGTTTCTTGGCATTATGTATAAGTTCCCCTTTTCAATCCAAGATGAGGCACAGATAATATCTACACGATGTTAAGAAAGCTTTGTTTGTAATTTTTGTTTCAAAGTAAATAAATATTTTTAAGGCGACGTATCACGTAAATTCCAAAGAGAAGGTATTTTGTAAATTATCTATTAATTAAAATTAAATGCGTTATCAATATTCAAATCCACATAAAAATAAGATTAAATTTGTCCCACGCATCACAATCGACTAGAACAATTTAACGGTAGATTTAATAAGCGGCCCGACTTGACTCGACTCACAATCGAATGCTAAGTCGATTAAAAATCGATTTAATAAAACGAAGCAGGAAGTGTCACTCGACGAGTGACAGAGTTTATTAAATTATGTCTCTTGATATGTATTGATGTCTCTCTAAGGATTATGATTTGATACAGTAGCGGTGTTTAGGGTTCCGTACAGTGGTATACTATTGCTTTGTCGATTCAGTGGTTAGTCTATGTGGCTTCAAAAACAATGGTTCGGAGTTTGAATTGATCTATAAAATATTGAGAAGTGACGGTCAAAGCCTAATGCCAAAGAAATTACTTATACCTGATATTATATATTATTTAAAATACATAATATCAGGTATATGTAAATAACATGAAATTATAGTCGTTACAAGGTCATAAAACATTATACCTTTAAGTACCTACGTATCTACTTACTGCTTACGCTTTGAGGTGCGTAGTGGCTAAGCTCCGTAGCTTCTTTCCTATAAAGAGACCCTGTAGTGGATCATCTAATTAGCCTGACAGTGATCATACACTTGTCAGGGTCATGATAGACCACTAGATAAAACAATGATCTTAATTAACGACATACTAGGCAGATCGACACTTAACAGCAAATAATGTTTGAGATGACGCTGTTTAACAAATCATATAAAATCCATCTCCAGCACAAAGCCTACACGTAAACTGTAGCAACTACGTCTCGGCGACGTGTTTGCAGTACCTCACATCAGCCGGCGCTTGTTATCCGAGATTACCTCCTACAAATAAAGCCATTGTTCTGAAGATGACGGCAGCGAACGACGACACTCTAGTTTTACGCAAACAATTATTTATTGCACCGAAAACAACCGAACACCCCATATATATCCCGCTACGTACAAGGAAATATACACTTTATTTATAACGCGGTAAAGTTGTAAATCGTGTAACGCGAGGAAACGCTTGCCCGAGCAAGATTAATAGGGCATAAAACGTAAGATAATACAATATACAAGAAGACACGTTGTTAACCGTCCTACTTGACGTCGACACAGCGGCGGGAGATTCGTCTCTTTCGCTCTTGGGTGATGTGCATCTATCCATCTCGTTCGCACAGTTTCAATTATCTGCCTAATCCCTCAATTACGCCGACAGATGTCGCCTGCGTCTTCGAGCTTATGTGCGACTTTAAAGTACCGTCCGCAAAAAGCAATTACCGCTGATCGATGAGAACTGTTTGAGATGCCGAGCGAATAAATTGAAAACGATATGATTTTATATCGAGCATTACTTCTCGATATGGATTGCTCGATAAATCTCCGTGTTCTCGATAAATCTCGATGTTCTCGATATGAGAGTGGGATACCTTGTATGGATTTATCGCAGTTCGTAGGTCCGATTGGTCTGCGTCTGTTTTAAGTTCTCGCTAAGTTATGGACAAACTTGTTTCTAGCGAAGTCGTTTTTATTTTAGTTGTAATTTCAAATTTATTACTTGTACGGAGTTCAGCATTTTCACATAAATATATAGTTTTATAAACGTAGCCGGCTAAAGACAATCATGTTATTATGTTTCTTAAAAAAACTTCAAACAGAACCTTTTGGAACACATTCTGAATATTATGTTTTCTTTTACTAAGATTTTAATATAGAAACTATAATAATTTTAAAGGTCTGAGAAAAGCCAAGAACAGATTTATATTAAGTACTTAAGACTGTGTAGGCATCTAAGGGCATACCTGGAATTAAATTTTATTTCAAAGAGTAACTGTTGTTCCTCGTCAGATCGTCCTGATAGAATGGGTTTTTGGAACAGTTAGTAGAGTATCTTTTTGCTTTATTTGCCAATAGAATCTTTCTATACTTTTTGACTTAATAAATATTTTTTATATTAGATTTAATCAATAATATAAGTTATCATTGGTTGAAAAGAGAGCAACTACTGAGCTACTTGTCAGGGCTACCCTGTAGAATCTGTTTTCCAAATCGGTAGTATAATCACTAGAAACGTCTAGTTGACATTTCAAAAAAAGCTTGCATCAAATAGACGTTTTTGAATTAAATTGTTGGCATTTGATTACAAATTGTAATATTTTTCTGTAGTGTTTCTTGTCGGTTCTTGTTAGAAGAGTCGACTTAAACTTGTGGTCACGATCACTGACAGATTTTGAGAAGTGCATGTATAAAATCCTCCTAAACTTTATTTAAAATGATTTTATTTGATGAACTTTGATTTTATAACTATAATTTGAACGAATCAATGCATCTGCTATCTCTCCCAGCCCTTAGAGCCTGGCGGGGGTGAGTTAGCTAATAATTAATATTATAATGAATGTTGTAATAGCGCCGACCGCCGTCCCGAACAACCGCCGAACAACCTTCTAATTGTGTCTTACTTTAATTAATAGCACTTGATTTGAGTTTTATTGTTTACTTTATCTGCTATGAATTTTAACTGTGTCGATGGTGATGCATTGGTTAGGACTACTTAGGTTTTTACTGCGTTTAATCGATTTTTGCAGCTCCACGGGTAAATCCGAGTAAATGAAGTCTCCTAATAATAGAGAAGCACAAAAGTTTTGAAACACACAGGTGAAAATCAAATAATATATATCCTATTCAGTTTTTGCCTCACAAGCTACAATATTCTTAACATATGTGTAACTATGCAACAACAGTAATAACACAATTTCACGGGAAAACAATAATTGCTGATAAAATCACAACATTCCATACCATAAGCCCTTCTCCTTTTTCGTAATCGATTAAAAAATCACTCACGAACACAAGACACACATTTAGAAAGCAATTAAATCGAGACATCGGCTTACAAACATCAACAACGCCGCCGAAGCCTTCAAAACGTCATTAGACGGTAATGTCATTACTGCAATCGTCGACCGCTACCGGCCGGTAATACGCCTATTATGACATCCATCGACGATCCGAATGTGCACACGCCTTAAACAATTTAATTACACACTCTAACAACCCAATTTCCATCTTATCACTTACATATTTAAGTCTACTTTCCATTAAAAGCGTGACGTGACTTAAATCCTTTCGATGTGGATTATAAGGAATTATTTGTCGGTATAATGAGACGGCTTGGTATAAAAACGTTATAAGTCGATGATTAATTTACACAGCTGTTTAGACTTTATGATGTGTATAAATAAGGTTTAATGTGGATTGCAGGTGAGTTTGTCAAAATGCCGCTTAAGGTGAATCGTCGCGGTAGCTAATGGATACAAATTTAATTAACGTTACGTGGTATGTTGCTGTTGTGTAGTTGTTATACTACACTTTCATACTACACTGTATGGAGTTACTTATTTTGTATCGATCATTCATAATTTATTATTTAGTATTAAAAACTAAAAAATGTGATGAAAATAACAATGAAAATTTATTGAAAAACACATGGAATATGTGAAAATAGGTAAATTGGATTGGATTGGATTTAAAAGAACAATGTGTTTTGAAAATTTTGAAAATATAATATAAAATACTATAAGAAATGGGTCGTTTTTCCTGGAATCTAATTCTGGGTCTGGCATTGATTAAGTTTATCTTTCTTCCAAAAAATTTTTGTGGAGTTTACCGTTCTAAAATCATCGTTAATCAATTGTTACAAAAGTAAAAAAATATCACATTGAACACATAGCATTGTAGCAGGGGCAATAGTTATAACATTTGATTTGAGCTCGAAATCAATACTTTTCTTTTGCAAACCAACTGCAAAGATTAAGACTACCAACTGGATCCGAGAGGAGTAATCGCCTTAAGCACAGATAATTATCATCTGTGCGTAACATCTCGAGCGGTGTGTTTCAATAGCATTGTGTGTGTGTGTGTGTGCACCGGCCAATGTATTAAACCTAGATGGTATTAAGATAGAGAGCCGTTATGCGAGTTCTGCCAGTTGGTCGAATGGTTCCGTATACTAAAGAGAAGTTAGAATCTAGGAAATCAAAAATGTATGTCTGCTGAAAAATTGAATGCTTCCAAATCATTTATTCGATTTTAATGGAAAGATAATAACTACATCTAGGCATATTTTTTATAGAAAAAGAGTGACAAAAGTCCTTACTTACTAGATATTAAACTAAAAACCTTAATAGAATAACTTGTATAATTACAGTTTAATTACAACTTAAAAAGTAATTTCAAAATTAAGTGTTTGTCGCCTTACGAACTTGTGCCAATTAATTTAACGAAAACGTTTAAAGAAAATAATTTATCATACATACATGCCTACATTAAATTAATTATAACCATTTTTAAAAAGGCCAGCAATGCATAAACATAGACTACCTCGCGTACTTTTTTATCCTGACGTACCTAAGCGGAATTTACGTCGATGAAACCGGAAGACAACTCGGTAATACCCGCGCCAAACTTCAAGTAATAGCCGCGCTGAGAACTGTTTTTCTGTAAAATTTGTGCAGTATGTAGTCATACGCCTCATGTTGAGATCGGACTAGAACTCTTGCGAGGCTTATACACGTAGTTAAAATAAAGAAATGAGGTCTCGGAACCCTAAAGTAGGCTCTAAGGGCGGCTAATTGAATCGTATGCTCACAGAGTTGTCGCATTAATTGATTTTTCGAGTAACGCTCCGACTCTGATTGATGCCGGGACTGGAATTAGTTCGATTAACATCTCGCGTCGGAGTCGAGTCGAGAGTGATGCGTGTGTGTGACGGATTAAACGCTCGACTAGCGTGACTCATTTACTGTCTACGTCGAAAACCTTCTTCTGTTTGTACGGAATTTATACGGTAGGCATGGGAAATTGTATGCCCTTCTACAAGACTAGGCTTTCTTGTTTTGAAGGGAATTGCTGCTTCGAACGTTCACGCTGCTCCAATATTGGTTGGCGGATCTATCAACCGAAAGCAAAGGTGTTAACATGTTCACAGTGCAGTGAGCTAACAGTGGGCTCACACCAGTTTGTCCTCGTAAGTCCGTGAACCCTCATAATACTTATCCATTAAATTTTGTATTGGCACTGTAATATGTGTGTAATCTAAATCAGATTAAGAAAGATAACACTAATTTAACATTAAGTATTAATTTATTATTTACATTTTAAAACATGACCAGGTCAAATGTACCCTAAACCGAGGAACATGTATGAAAGCATTAATGAGAGTGGATGAAGATAAGGCTGTATGCAAGGACCGTGGCAAATGGAAGGATGTAGTCACTGTCTACCCCTAATACGAACTGCATAGATATTATCTTATAACCAAGAACAACAATAATCGTAAAGTCTAAATCACACTAGTAACATAGAGTCAGAGGCGTGTAACTGTACTCGTACCAGCACACAGACAGACGCTGTGCAAACGACGAGCCAATCCTAAACGCATTATCCTATCGATTTCGACCGCTACATGTGTCTAGCTCGACTACATCTTCCCCCACCGCCTCCCCCAGGGGGAGGGGGCCCACAACATCCAGATAGACAACGCAAAGTCAATATGTGGAAATAATAATAAAGGTTCGCGCGCATCGCATACGAATCGCCACATTATCGCAGTATTATCGTAGTAACATGGGCGCGAGGCACTGGTGTTTAGTTATTGCTTACTCAGGCTGGATTTATCGGCTGGTAGGACGATACAATTGTGTTTTGTTGGCGAATGGCCACTTTGGGACAGTTATCATTCTGTTTCGCTGATAGATTGACCCTTCAGTTACTTTGAAGTAGTGCCGTGTGTCAAGTTTTTACCGAGTTGCTGCGTAAAAACATTGATATTGAAGCGTTTTCTCAAACTAGATCGTTACGTTTTTACGCAGCTTATTAATAAAAACTCATAATTGGTATTCTGTACATTGTATACTTACGTTGGCAACAAATAAAAACAGGCTTTTCTCTGATAGTTGCCGCAAAAACTTAATAAATGATACGATAATGCCATTCTATGTACTATTTTTTTTTTCAACTACAAGTTAGCCCTTGACCGCTATCACACCTGATGTTAAGTGATGATGCAATCTTAGATGGAAGCGAGCTAACTTGTTAGGAGTAGGATGAAATCCACACCCCTATCGGTTTCTACACGACATCGTACCGGAACGCTAAATCGCTTGGCGGTACGCCTTTGTCGGTAGGGTGGTAACTAGCCACGGCGAAAGCCTCCCACCAGCCAAAAAGTCGAGTCTACAAATTATTGAATCGACAAAATTCATTTACAAATCAACATAAATTATGTTTGTGTATAATACATATTGTATGAACGAAAAAAGGTAAGGCTGTGGGCTAAAGTCGTATCACAGCGAAAATAATATTCTACTTAATATAAAAGTAAATAAAAATAAATAAAAAAGAAAAAGAAAATAGTAATATTTTCTTTTGAAACTTACTTATTACATATTCAACTTACAAATTGAATTAGGATCCTAATTTAATTCATTGACAACGTGTCTTTGCGGGATACTTTACGAGAATCACAGATAAAGACAAGGTTGACATTAATATTGCGAACTGTTTCTGTCGCGTTAGTTCCGCGTCGGAACTCGTATTCAAAAATCACACGAATTTTCGAAGTATCCATCTTTATTGTCTAAGCTGAATAAAAAAAACAACTGAAAGTTGATAATCGAATGTTGCACATTTTTTAAAAGAAGAACTACACAGGTACCGTATTAAAAAAGTTTCACTTTTAAATCTTAAACCATGAAGGTTCTATGTCAATTCGAAGTACCTAGTACAATAAATGGACAATTTCATACTTTAACCCCTGATAATACTTATACTTAATACTGATACTTAGGTTGCACCAGTCTTAACAAGACAGCTTAAATACAATCATAGACCGAATCATACCCATATAACCAATAAAATCCCTGTTATATTTTATAACAAGCTGACCCACATCCACAAGACAGAACACAATAATATAATCATAGGAACCCATTAACAAAACAATAAGAGAGAATATCGAATCGGATATCGAAAAAACAATCACAACGGAATCGATTATTCGCAATATATATTCATGAGTGGAGTGAGTCGAGTATGGCTCTGCTCGTTACACGCGAATGATAGCGCATCAAGTTTCATGTTCACATCGTAGCTGACTCGAGTACTAGTGCTTCCTTAATACTAAATAATCTGTAGCGTATATTTCAGTTTATTTATTAAATGATAAAGATACGAACTAGCGTCTGTTCTTGAAAATACCAATCATCATCATTGTCATTAAAAGCCGATGGACGTTCACTGCTAGACATTGGCCTTTTTAGAGAACTTCAAACAAAATGATCCTGAGCCGCCTGTAGCCAGCGGCTCTCTGCGACACGTTTGATGTCGTCAGTCCACCTAATGGAGGGTCGACCAACGCTTTGCTTTCACTAGCTAGCACCTTGAGCCCACAACGTCCATCAAAACACCAATGCATTGCTTGAGGATAACGAATATTACAAACAGGCTTATTGTCCCAATAGAATTACACTGTTCTACATAATGATAGCTAAAAATTATTAAAAAATTTAATAAAAAATTAAACCGGCTTCAAAATGCACTGAAAGATAAAGTAACTGCCTTGAATTCTAATTAATACAATATTCTAATAGTTATTATAACATAGTGTAAGAACTTTGGAATGTTTCCGGCATGCGATGTCGGTAAAAAGCGGCTATATGATAGCGAAATTACTACAGTAATAACTTGGATATGTCAGCGCTCCTCTGCACGCTTGTGTACACCATTGAGCCGAAATTATGTCTCTATAATTGAATTTATTTCAAATAAAAAAATACTTTTATATTTATAATTTCAGAAATATTTTAATGTACTAATTTCTATACATAGTTTGACTGTCTACAATATACGTTAAAATTTTGAAACTAGACTGAACTGAACTTGTAACTTCTTAAAATTGTACCAAAAACAAATTAATCATAAACTAATTTTTAAAATTGACTTCACCATCGTTGTGAAATAATACTCAAGAATATAAACAATTTTTAAAGTTAGTTTCAGAAGTATGACAGGTACACAAACTACAGCCTATTAATGTAATCTAGTAGATACACAGCAGGACATCAATCTAACCATGTGCAAATGGGTAGAATATCTCAAAGTGATTTTATTTAACAAATTTAAAGTGTCCGGTTTGCGCGGCCGGCGGTGTAGAGGCGTGTCGGCGCTGTTATTGGCAAAGTTCGGTCGTGTATCGCGGCCCGCTCCTCCGATACTACCTTATTTTGCACTCTTTTACTCCCCCATTCGGTCCGCTCGTGTATGTTATAAAACTTGGTATAAGTAGGCATAAGGTTTCGATTGGATTGCTTCACTTTGTAAAGGGGTATATTGGAATTTCTTGAAACATTGCTCGTTTTTACATGATTGGTGTTTCTTCGTAAACAACTTTGCCGATTATCCTGTTGTTAGTCCTATGGCTCTGGAACATTAGGTCCTGATTTTGTCTTGAATCTTTCTTTTTAAAGAAAATTTTAGTTGCAATCTCAAATAATTTTTCCTGAAGTACCTACCAAAGTGAAATCTAGAGAAGTAGTAGGCAAAGCAGGAGTAGATTTGTTACAGTAAGAAGTTAGGCAACACAAGCGGATGAGGTAACGGCTTAAATCAGATACATAGGTTATAGGCTATAGGTAACAACATATCTGCCTACACCGGGCAGCCGTGCTTACTTTTCTTGTACACGAAATATCGAAAGTAAGTCGTACTCAAACATAGCTTTTTTTAAAATTAAATTTAAGTTTTCATTTTACGAGTACAAGCAACACTCATAAACTCTAGAACCTCTACTTGAAAATTAAAATGTTATTATACTGATATTCGATCATTCTCTTATGACGATGACCGACGTAATACTACGCGAATTTATGATATTGCTATTTGATCTTTACATGGACGACGTACCCACGTGAGTCGGTCACGTATTAAACAGCACCTTGCCAATGTCTCCAATTCGCGACACACGACTCAGCTGCCGGCTTTATGACACGCCCTCCTCTCACCCCCTCCTACCCTTAGCTAGGGTTACTGCGTGCCTACATCTGCTTTAAACAAATCTGCTATGTATAAAGCCAACATCACTATCATTACATTTTATAAAAAATTTTAACAAAAAATAGAACCGACTCAAAACGCACTAACCCAGGTTTCTACTTTAAGGACTTTACCTAGAACCCACAAACTGCTTTACTACGTAAAATAAATATTCCTTACACTTGGCATTCCTTACATATGCTTAAGTAAATTAAAGCGACTAAATGACACAGTTATTTTTTACTTTTTAGTGCGTTTTGAGTCGGTTCTATTTTTTGTCATGTATGTATCGTTCTTACGTTAGTTATAAAGTTACGTTTAAATTAATATACCGTTTCTACTTGGTTCAGGACTGTGGTTATGGTTGACAATTTTAGTCCCAGACATAAAAAATGGATGGATTACAGTTCTTTGATTTTTTTTAATTCACATGAAGTTAGATGAGAGAAGAGAGTGAGAAGCATAAGTTAATAGCATTAAATATGCAAACAAACAAGCCGACAAAGCCGGGACAGTCTGGCGCACGCCGGCATGCAAACACCATGCAAATTGGTGCATTGTCTTGAATTAAAATGCATGCACAACTATTATGCTGTTGACAAGCTAAGCTTTTTTTCTCAAGCTGTTTTCAGATGTTTTGTGTTTAAGCTTGCATATCACGTTTTTTACATGATTTAATTAAGTTTAAACTAAAACAAAAGATCATACAAGTAGACGTCTCGATATTATCTATCTCTAGTAACAAAAGTTCATAACAGCTTGCACCCGTGAACATGAATTGCACAGATGAAAAAGTAGAAAAATGTCCTTTACCACCCGAAAGATAATATAACCATAGACAAGGCCTGCTTCTTCTACAGTAAAAGATCTCGAATCCTTATATTCTCTAGACATGGATTCCAACTATAGCCACAGGGACGTCAAGACATTCGTTAATTTTCATGAATCGAACCCCGACTTAGAGAGATGTTTGACCCCGTTGATTGACTCACTACGTATTGACAGACTGACGTTTTAAAATTGCCTGTAAAACAGCCTACTCGAAATAAATTTATTTGAATTTTGGGGCTCGTGTCTGTCAGATCTTTTCCTATCGCTGGGATGCTACTGTTATCTAATTAAAGAACTTACAACAACAAATATGGCAGTAGGACTTAGTGAGATAAATAAATTCTTGGATTATTATCATTATCAGCCTATTAACGGCCCACTACAGGGCCAGGCCACTCTCCTTATAGTAGAGGGGATATGAAGCGTACACCCACCACGCTGCTCCAATGCGGGTTGGCAGGCTTAGGGTGATAATGTTTCATTTATTAACGATCACTATCAGATGTTGATGATAGTGACCGGGACCGACGGCTGAACGTGCTCTCCGAGGCACGGGGGTGTAACACCACCAACTTCCAGACTCCGAGCTTGGAATGTACTGAACATTTCATAGAATAATGAAAAAGCTCAGAAATATTCCGTGACCCGACCCAGGATCGAACCCAGGACCTCGTGATCGAAGCCACATAGGCTAACCACTAGACCAACGAGGCAGTGTGTATGTACGTATAATCTGAGATGTATATAAACATAATTTTGTTCATGGTTATATATTTAATACTTTCTGAATTTTGGGTGATTTATCGCCACGTATCGTACTCGTATTATACTGTTATAGTATATTATACGGCACTAGTAGCCAAAAACCTACCGATACCGAGATAAAAACTGAAATCGCTGTAAGCGTGCCTCCAAAATTTGAAGAGTTCCTTCAATTTCCCCAGGATATCATCATCAGATCCTAACATGGTGACAATGGGACCACCTTGGAAGTATGCCCTATCTAATAAAAAAAGAATTATCAAAATCAGACCACTCTGTAAAAAGTTATGCGTGGTCATACATAAAAAAAAAAAAAAAAAAAAAAAAAAACAAATATACGTGTCGAATTGAGAACCTCCTCCGTTTTTTTTCGTCGGTTAAAAATAAAATCCTAAAAGTTTGGCAAAAAGTCAAAAAGTACTTAACATATTTATATGTGGTTATACTAATAAATATATAGATATTGATACTTAAATACTTGTAAGTGTTTAACCATTATTTAAATACGCTATTTATAGTAAATAGACAAGCATTACTGTAAATAGCTTCTACTGTATTTCTGATCCAAACTGGATCAGCCCTTAGCTCACTCCCAACCCCTCCTCCCACTCGGTCCGGCGACGTGCTTACTACGCGATTCCGATATTATTGTGTTTTATAGACTTGTTTTAGGACTGATATATCTTTTATATTCGCCCGTAACTTGTATCGTACCTTCGAACTGCGGCGCGAGGGAAAAAGCTGCCTACGTGGGCATTATACTGCTGAACGGCCTTATCATACCTTGCCGTACTTCAGTATATATCGCGTCATGTGAAAA
Source organism: Mycalesis mineus (assembly GCA_034621355.1). Classification (NCBI taxonomy): domain Eukaryota; kingdom Metazoa; phylum Arthropoda; class Insecta; order Lepidoptera; family Nymphalidae; genus Mycalesis; species Mycalesis mineus. Next base: position 446,415 of record CM067902.1, read on the forward strand.
TAGAATTGGTCACATAAGTTACGTAGCTGATATTGATGCTTCAGCTAGCTAACATATACCTAGAGCGCAATCTGCCGCATTGAATAGCAGCAAAAATCAGTTTTATATTGTTAGGCATTTTATTAAAAGATCACATTTAAACAAAGAACTTGCATGTGAAACCGGACGAATATTATCTCTGTCCCTATCTAAGTATCTGTAAGTAAATTTGTTGTCAGTTTTTCAAGAATGATTAATTTTTCTGCCGTTTCGATGACTCAACTACAGACAAACATACCAGGTTACTTGTAGTACTACATTTTATTATTTAACTTGAATACTTTTAATGTTCAAGACTGCCTTCAAAACTGTAGAGCTTGATAACGTTTAATGTTTACGACTGCCTTCAAAGCCGTTGATAGAGTACACTACAAATAGATTAATCTGAATTAATATTGCTTAATTTAATATAATATTACCAATACCCTATCATGCTAGTAGATTTAAGAATAATATTTTATTGATGAACGTTAAAAGTCTTTTTATTATATATCAGTGCCACCAGCACAGGCAGCTGCATCAGCAGCAGCAGCAGCAGCAGCAGATCTTGGAAGAGAAATGAGATCTATATCTAGATCTCATTATTTTAGGGCCGCAAATATAAATCAGGCGCCGGGTGCGTTACAGGCTAATTGGGGCATGTTTACTTGTAGGTACTTTCAGAAAAAGTGCCTCAGTCATAATTAATGTTCGATAATCGAACATTAAAGATCGATCATTAGTGCAAACCCTAAGCCCACCCATTTCCGTTTGAACATCATAATGGGTGCAAGCTCCAAATCTTCTTTCATATTAAGATAGACTTATCCTAGCTATTAAAACTAGCCTGATGACGAAGGAGTAATTAGTTAAGTTAAATTTAATAATGAATGTGAGAATATTAGAATAAAGAATACTTAATCTCTATCCTATTAATATTATATACGTGACCGTTAGTGAAGAAGTATGTGAATGTGTTTGGTGCTCTATCACGTTTTTTTTTTATCGACTACAAGTTGGCCCTTGACTGCTATCACACCTGATGTTAAGTGATGATGTAGTCTAAGATGGAAGCGGGCTAACTTGTTGGGAGTGGGACGAAAATCCACACCCCTTTCGGTTTCTACACGACATCGTACCGGAACGCTAAATCGCTTGGCGATACGTCGTTGTCGGTAGGGTGGTAACTAGCCACGGCGAAAGCCTCCCACCAGCCAGACCAAGACAAATTAAGAAAAATCTCAATATACCCCGCCAGGAATCGAACCCAGGACCTCCGTCTTATAAATCCACCGCGCATACCACTGCGCCACGGAGGTCGACACGTGAAAACTATAGAATGGATTTAGATAAAACTTTACAATAATAAGAATAATAAATAGGCTACTAAATAATAAATACAGGAACGGGAACTACGCCGGTGCAACCGCATGCGTCCTCCAGTACCTGTAAAATGGGAACCGTAATTGACTGGTCTGTACAATTACAGTTCAAACTACTGTGCGGTATACTCTGAAAGGCTCACATATCGCTATTATGATGTACGCTAAGAAAGTATTTTTCTAAACTCATCCTTTAAAGGAGTCAAACGGGGCTTCAAGATGTGTATGAAGCACTTAGTTTGCATAGGCGCTTCGTTTTCGAAAAGCTCAATTCCTCGCAAACGAAATTTTGGGCGACCGCTAGTAAATGAAAGAGAGGTGAGCTATGAGGGGAATGTTACCGTAGAAAGTGTTAGGAAATACCTAACACGCACTATAAGAATAATAGAAGAATGTAAGGAACGGCCTCAAGACAGGCCCCCACCGATCGAACGGCGCAGCGGCGATTGATCGCGCGCCCCAGCCGATAGCACAATCGCGCAACAAATTGAAAACCGCCATAAAACCACAGATACGCACTGTTTTATTATTTATCAAGCCCGTAATCCCGCGCCATAAATCTGTGGCGACAGCCCAGCCAACATGGCGGAGTTTTTTGGCGCGAAAAAGAATCGGCCGTGGAAAGCGGGAATGAGCGCCAGATTAGACCCGGATCGGGATAAACCCAGGTTATTAATGGAGCGCAGATACAAAATGGATAACGAATGGGTGTTTTTTGCGAATTTGTTTATGGTTTAGGATTTTTGGGGAATCGGGTTTATCAAATTTTACCGTCGGTTTTTATTTAAAATTGATGTTTTTATGTCGGAAGTGAGGATATTTTTCAAATATAGGAATAAATGTTTCTTATAGATTTTTACTTTTATGTATCTTTTTTATCATATCTTAAGTGAAACTAAAGATTTATCCACACAGGCGTGAAATCTCTGCGAGTGTTTTACACCTAGTCGCTGTTTTGAAGTTAGCTCTACCCTAGGATTCCTTTTTTACGGGAGTATTGTAATAAAAAGTAATCTACATTCTAAGATGCAGCCTGAAACTTAGATTACTTTGTCGATCAGTCAGTTATTTAAGTTAAATCAAGAAATATGAATACACTTGAAATGACATACAATACACACCTACTTTATAATCAAGCGTCATTGCAGTCAAGCTAAATTGAGAGCAGAAATACCACTTAATGTGATGTGAGATACACATTCATTTATTCTAAACCTCATCGATCGTAAGGCGTGATGTGATTAAAATATTGTATTTTACTGGAATTATAGTTATTCTTGAATTTTGGAGATGCACATTTAGTAAGTTAAGAGCTCTACGCCTATACCATAGCTGAGACTTCCTGAATACTCAAACTAACAATAAAAGCTTTGTTTTTTTGAGGGGTTTCAAATTGTTAAAATAACAAGCATGATTGTTGTGATGTTGTTGTCAACATGACCCAGCAGTAAGCTCGCATAACAAATGTTATTTTAACAGTTAGCAGCGACGGTACATTTGGCCGCTGAAGTCAGTGCGGGCGGCGCGGCTTAGTTGTCATTTAAATTTAAATGGCGGCATTAAGTTGTTGTTCCCGAGCGTGCGGTGCGGTGCGTGTGGGTGCGCCGCCCTCGCGAGGGTGCCGCTGTGTTGCGCCGCGAGAAAACCGCGTGTCATTGCGTTGATGCATTTACTTGTAGATAAATTAGTATTGCCTCGTGGGTCCAGTGATTGGCTTAAGCGTCTTCGGATCACGAGATCCTGGTTTCAAGTCCTAAGACTTTTTCTTTACTCTTCTATTCTAAGTCATCATCATCACGTGGTGCCATCCTCTAAACGAAGTTTGGCGGTCATTATGCGAAAAGCTTTCCTATTTTGTACAACTCTCTTTAGTAGCAGATTAAAGTTAGGAAGAGTGTAGTTTGCCGGTCATTAACGTTAAGATGTGTTGAAATCTGAGTGATCAGTGCTGAGTCAAGCATTAGCCCTAGGCCTAAACCCAAAGATCGCAAAACCCTCTCCTGGCTCCTCTTCAAGGCTTGATCCTGTATCTACGGAGATGTTGAAGATAGCTTTAATTGTGTTTCCATAAGTTTATTATTTTTCGAGTAAATTCATCAAATAAATTAATTAAAAAAAATATTTACTAATTATAAATTTGGTTCACACCGTGTTAAATTAATAATCTCATATTGTAAACATCTGTGTGGGTTCACAACTTGACCATATTTTGTCATAATATGTACCTACTCAAGGTTAAGTCGTGACACGTGTGTGCGAAGCCTTATGTAAAGCTGCGTACACACGCGAGGGCGAGACGAAGGCATGAGTTCGCGTCACAACAGCTTGCTTAATTCCTTAATTTAAATTTAAATAACAAGTAAGCCGCGCCGCGCGCCGGACAAGCCGACTACTCGTACTGTCACTGTTAGTGGCGATAGCACAAACTTTTACACATCCCTGTTAATATAAAGCTCAGCAAATATAGATCTGTAATAATTATAACTTCTGGAGGATTCTTACACAACAGATACCTCGTCATACTCACTATAGTCATATGGCTATGGGAATATCGATATCGTTGTATCATAAGATTTCCGATTATTTGTAGTGGACTGGAAAATTATTACATCTTATCAAAACTAACTTATTGTCTTATATTTTTTTTAATTTTTTTTCTAACAAAAATTATTAAAAAATCTGAAATGAAAACAAAATCTGAAACGAAATAAATATAGTCAGACTCACGCTTGGCCGATTTTTTAAACAGTTGAAAAACCCACCGTGATGAGAGCCTTAATAAGATAAGAGCGGGATTACAAGCGAGTGCGGAACCCTCGTTTTAAAACACCCGATGTAATAGATAGGAAGATTACCGGCCGCCTGCGGATATATCGCTTCGCATTACGATGTTATCGCGCGGCGTGTGCACCCTGCCTTAGTACTCATGCTATTTTTGTTAAATTTTAAATTAAAATAATGCCACTTTTAACTATGTTATTAATGTTACTGTATAAAATTATAGCCATATCATCACATTTTGTTTTATTGTATTTTTCACGTTGCATATTAAAACAACAATTGATGAGTTAACTTAAAGCAACTAAATTCAATTGCAAAGATTACTGTGCTGACTAAGTTTAATTTGTTTTATATTAAATTAGTTTATTAGTTAAAGAGTACAAAAATGGTTAAGTCACTAACCAACACAGAGATATTAACGCACAGCCCAAAATATAAAACTTAAAATTCTGTATACATTCCTTATATAAATACCTACTATATTAAATAACTAGTGACACGCCCCGGCTTCGCACAGGTGCAATGCTGGTACTAAAGTATGTCCCTGCATTTTAAATCTTATTATCTTGGAAAATATTCACTTAAATTACATGGTGTAAGGGGCAATATAGATACTTCATTGGATAAGAATTGATGCAGTATTGCTTAAAACCGCTTCGTAAATAAGCCATTACGATATCGTTGAAAGTAAAAGATAAAAAATGGTTATTGTGGCCTATCCCTAAGAGATAGACATATACTATTGCAGACTTTTTTCTTAGCCTTTTTAAGGTGTTCAATACTGTGGTACATTATTTTGATATATCTCGTAGAGTTTAGCCAGCGTTTGCAATGTAAGCTTTGCGCTAATTGTGCGTTAATTTACGACCTCACTTCAGCAACCTCTATAATTATCAGTGTTTCTCTACTATATTATGCAAGTATTAGACACATAAACCTTTCTCTTGAATTACTCTATCTGATAAAAAAACTGCACGAAAATCGGATGCATAAATAGTTTTAAAGATTTAAGCATACATAAGAACAGACATAAAATAGCAAAGGGAAAGAAAGTTTTTATACCAACTTTCATCGTATTCATCATCTTAGCATAAAACGAAATTTTTCGCAAACAAAGTCGCGTGCGTCTGTTACATTTACAATTTGGAAAACGTAATTATACCAAGATTAATAAAGAAAAGCGAAACGTTCATTAATCAAAAGTTAAGAAGCGTTAAAACAAAAAAAAAATAAAACAACCCAAAAAGACAGGGCGCGCTATCAAAAAAAATCTCCGCCGTTTCATTAACTCTAGAAAAAAAATAATGTCAACGCAAAAAAAGACGAGCACAGATTAAATTTTAGAGGTACTTTTTGAAATTAATTAATAAGGGAAGGTGACGGCGGGAAAAAATGAAATGTCAAAATTACAACAAGATTCGCTTTAATTATGTCCGTGGGGGGTCGCGCGGGGCGGCGGGAGGGGGTCGTACTAATTACATTTTCTTAATTGGCAAAGTTTCGCTGTTTTTCGCTGTCCGGTTTGTACGTGGTGTGATTTGTATTGGAGAGATGTCGCTACTAATTCTGTGCTGGGAATTTACTTTGAATGTAATGACGTTGTAAATTGTTTTGTGTGATTTGAAATACGAGTACAAGTGATAAAAAATTTACAATGGTTTACCTCTATTATGCTAAGTTGGCAGACACCCCCTAATTTTCATTACATCCCCTTTGAGGTTAATTTGGAAAAAATCTAATAAAGCTATTTACTTAGTTGCAGAAGAACTTCTATACAACTATAAATAATAAAGGCTATCTTATCTTGTTTCTTTATACAAAATATCGGCCGTTCCGTGACATCCATATCTTTATTAAATTTTGAAAAAAGTTGATACCAAGGTCGTAAGTCGATCTGCTGGGTGCATCCCAGTACCCCATACCGTAGTGTTATTGATCTGTTAGGACATTCTTTTATTTGTCCGTATTGTTTCACCACCTGTCAATTTATATCCCAATAGTTCTATATAGTACTGTAGTATAGTTTTTGTCCTTGACTTGACATAGCATATAAGTTATAAACTTTATATTATTTCAATTGATATTTCATTTTGTTTTGACTAAACTCTAATATGGTGTGTCAACAGTTCTATACAACTAAAGTTAGGGGGTACTACTGGGATGCACCCGATCTGCTTTAAGTCTCTTCGATCAGTAGTTTGCTTAGCTTAGTGTTAATTGGTCAGTCAGGACAGTCTTTTATTTGTACACTAGTTGTTTCACCACCGTAGTTCCCGTCCCTTGGGGAATATAAGGACAACAAGTAGCTTATGTTTTATTTAATTATTTATTTAGGAAACCAACCAACTAATACATGTTAATATTACATTCATACAAGGGTATCTTCCGTAAATGCTCATCAGCTTATTATAGGTTTTCACAACTTTCACATATTAAATATTCACTATATGTAAAATACAATTGTCAATATATACTATGTCTACAATATTAATCTAGGCAAAATACAATTATAACAACGATACAAATTATATAGAACGAATGACAATTACAAACTAAAAACTAAAACCTAAGTAAAAAAACTAAAATTATTAACAAAACCCAGCGTAGGAGTACATATCTGTATAAAATTCTAAATGCTTTATGGTGCTGCAAATCTTACGAAAAAGAAAGATTAGCAAAACCTTTGCCCCCACATACATACAGACATACATACACACGCTCCAATATTAATTACAACAAACAGGCAAATGACAAAAATAAAAATTCATTCATTAATTTTACATGTCAAGGATTAGTCAATATATTATTATTAGAAGTCAAATATTTAATACCGTCCTCCTAGAGTCAGAGTAATTATTAGATACGGAATAGATCAATTTCATTTCGATGTTTTAATTCAGAGTATTATCTTATTACCTAAGTAAATAATTTCACAGCCCTTATTATATTTTATGTTTCAGTAAAAATTTAGTTATCTGAAATGATTCCTACTTTTGTTTGAATCATAACATTGTTAAGTATTTAGCATCAACATTTTTATGCGGACAATAAAAAAATACAAAGAAAGGGGTGTCCAACCCCCTCGGAGGGGCAAATTGAAGATAATTAAGTTTATCGCTTTAATATCTTCTTGTCTTTCCAAATTTGCAAATGAGTTTTTTTAATAACGTCGAGTTACTAGCCTCTGTAATCCTTTTGTGATTTATGGTCTTTGAATACGGGCTGCGGCTTCCTGCTGTTTTAAGTGCTGCCGATTAAAAAAAATAATATTAAATATGTTAGAATTGTACAATGGAATGGTTTTCTATAAAATTATTATTCGATACTATACTAAACAGAAAAAAAGAAGTTGTACTCGTTGCTCTCCGCAAATATCGATATTGAAATCTTGACCGCAGCGCAAGCAAGAGCAAAATGATCGCAACGAATCGAATATCAACACGGTAAATAATACAGATTAAAAACACAAATAACATAAAAAAAAGTAAAAAAAACCACGGACACGCGGAACGCAATTTATTTTTTCCTCCCTATCAGCAGTCGGGCAGTCGTTTTGAAGAATTTGTGGCTGATAGGTAAATTGGAATTGTGCTTTTGATCGATGGCGCTCACTAATGGACGCTGGTGAAAAAAAACGCGGAATTTCCGAACGTGTACGATGCATTTTATTCGCTGCATGCATGCACGGAGGATGCAATGGCGGATGATTGATGAGGCGATCTGTTGTTTGGACGGATACGATCGAGTGTGTGACGATAATGGACGCCATTTGTAAATTTTGGCTAGATTTGTATTAATTTATACCATTTGTAGACAATAGATAGCTTATAGTGTGTGACTTCGTAGCAAACCACAGAATCACACAAAGCAGCTTATGTCATTTATCATCATATCAGCTCAGGCTCATAGGCAAGCCGTCCTGGGCTTGCCTATGAGTCTCCTTCTTGTAGGAGAGGATATAGAGCCAAGACCGACACGTTGCTCCAATATTTGATTCTGTAACAATCATTATCTGATGATGATGACGCGTGACTGGGAGCGACAGCTGAACGTTCTCTCTAAGACACAGGGGTGTAATATAACCAAGTTCCTAACTCCAGGTTTAGCAATTTTACCGAAAATATTTTATACACATAACTCAGTATTCATTGTCCGACTCAGGATCCCAGAACCTAGTGACCCGAAACCGCGTAGTCTAACCAGTGACCCAACGAGGCAGTAGCTTATGTAACATAACGATTTAACTTGTTTGTCTTTTTTGTTTAAAAACTAAACCTCTAATTTCGTCGATGCTAAGTGTCGATGTAGTGATAAAATGATAACAAAATTATCGGTTTTCAAACTTTTCTATATACATATATACTGTACGGAAAAAATCCTGAGTGTGCTAGTACTGAATAAACTGCATTTCCAACCTCTTAACATTCGCCGCCAGTCTGCCAGTGTCCCGAACAGATGAACAGCAGCATTAGTGAACCGACGAGCGACAAATCGCGCGATCGCCGCCACGAGATAACGCGTGACAAACGACGCGACTAATGATGTTCGGCTCCACTCCGCCCGCCCGCCGCCCGCCTCACCGTGCGGCAGCGGGCGGGCGAGTGCACGTCGCGGACTGCCTTCAGGGAACAGAGAAATTATGTTTCTGAAAAACGATCGGACACTAAATTATCTAAACATAGATGCTATCATTTGACCTCTGGATTTTTTTAACCCCATATAAACAAAATATAAAGTTTATAATTACGAAACAGTTATTCACCGAATACACACTTATATAAGAAAATCAATTTTGTATGCCTATTTTTTCTAATCCCTGAAACTACTACTAAATATAAAAATTGTTTTTACATGTATTATATGGTCTCATGAGGAGCTTACCTTAGGCTAAGTTATTATATCCTAATATAACATATGTTTGAAAATTAATTTGATTTTTTTGTTTGATTTTTGATATTCCAAATTCCATTTTTTACTAGTCTAGGCCCGTAGTAGTAAATAATAAAAAAATATTATATTTTTTAATAATTTGACAATTATAATTTTAGTTTGACTCGTCACCGCCATTTGACAACTTCTCTAACACAATTGGTGAGGCTTTGATTTCAACCGAGAGATGGAGGGCTTCGACCGTGGCCATTCCACTATCTACTGGCAAAAACTTACTGTCAAGAGATTAAGCGTGAAACCGTATAGGGACTGTCAAGGATATGGTTAGAATAAACTTGTACATTTTAGGGTGCATCGTCACTTCACATCTTGAATCGTCAAGTGACCCTAGCGCCGGTTTGAAAAGCAATTTCTACCCTGGATCATGCATAACACCGTTGATAGAACTAGCTAGAATAAATTAGTATCAGTACACCACAACGTACGAGAACATCTGTTGAAGAAGTAGCGACGGGGTCCGTGAGGCAGTGATATGTGCGGTGAATATAACCCAAAGGTCCTAAGTTAATTCCCCATTGGGCTGATCTAGAGTATCTTATTTAAGCCAGGTGGAACTGGTGGAAGATTTTGGTGGACCACCAAGCGATTTAGCGTTCCGGGCGAAACCGGAAGGGGTGTGTATTTTATCCTACTCCTAACAAATTATCTCGCTTCTATCTAAGATTGCATCATCACTGAACATCAAGTAAGATTGCAGTCTTATAATAAATAGAAAATAAGAAAAAATACCGTGAGATTTCGGTTAAGGATTAAGGTTATGGCAAAAAAAAGTAACATCTTTTTCTGTCTGTAATAAAATATCTAATAAAAGAAATTCTAAGAATAACTTTAAATAGCAATAACAGATTAGCTTAATAGCTAAATAGGAAGCTAGTTGAGAACGTTTCCCAGACATCTCTATAATACCTCTATTGATGGCTAATTGTGAAACGATACGCAATAATTGTTATTACACATCGCGGCGCCATAACTCTGTTATAGCGCCATAATATCACATTAACATACTCGTCGCCGCCATACAATCGCTATACGACCGGTATACAGCCGCCATACAGCCGATGTACAGCAGTGAGCATTCTACGTCTCATTGGAAATAATTACACGCCACTGACACTCAGATCAGTAACAGAGCAGCTAATGAGCTCACTAATAATACATTTTGATACACATATATCAATACTCAATGGATGCGTATATATTATAAGTATTTATGTATAGTATAAATGAAAATATTCATCAGTTATCATAGCACCCATAACACAAGCTTCTTACGAGTATGCTTACTTTGGGGCTATATAGCGATGTGTGTAATTGTCCTATATTAATGGATCTAATATTCTAATCTCATAAGGATATAGTGACACATTTTATAAAAAAAGAAATCTCTAGTTTTAAAATGGTTTTTGTTAGTTTTGTTATTACTTACTGGAAAGAATATTATAATATCTAAAACGAAATAAATCGGTTTTAAGAACCGATTTATTCTGATTTGACTTACTGTCAAAAGTACAAGTTATCTTGGTAAGAAAAAAAATATTATTCAATTAAATAGTCATGTAAAATGTGAAAAACAGGTAGTTTGCACTTTTTTACATTCCTATAGAGTAAACTTATAAACTTTCCGTTACAAATGTAGTCGTGTAAATAAACATTAACTGCTTTGTGTCGATATTGAAACTGTCAAATTATCGCAGTGCCAAAAGTATTCAAGTGACTACTTTTATAACGTGAATTTCACCTTATGCCCTTTCTATGACACACAATTAAATATCTACGCACACGGAAAAACATGGCGGATAAGCTAAGAGGTTTTTACCTCTATAGAGCCATTACCACTCTTGAAAAATAATAGATATTCACATAATTACCCTTTTACCCGACCCTCCCCGCGGGAACGAGAGGCCATTAGTTTAATGGCCGCGCGAGAAAGAGCCGGTTATATTCTCCGCGGTTCGTCGTTTAGCACTTAAGTAATTGAATACAGGGGGTGAGCCGGGAACGGAAGGAACAGTTGGATATAACAATAAATGTAATAATACTGTTGTGCGAACTTGTTTAGTTGCCTCGTAAATATAATAATAAACATACGTCAGCCAGTTTGATGAGCCACGGGGAAGTTGTGTGTTGTGACACTAGTGCTGTGTCAAAACATCGCTACTTAGCAAATAAACATTTACATATTTTCAAAATGGAAGACATTCTTATATTGTTTGTTGTCCTATTTGTTTCTAGTGCCATTTGTCTGATTCTTGTTTGGTAGTTCCCTTATATGTCACGTCTTTTCAAAGTTTTCTTAACTGTATTGAGTTACTTGTTGTGTGTTTTACAGTAAACAAAATACCTATAAACGAAACATTGTTTATATGTAGGTATTTTTTTGCTTATTGTAAATGTTTGCAAAGGCTGGCAAAGATAAAATAAATTCATTCTGTTTCGTATCGATTACGAAGTATTTAATTTGAAATCGAAATTAGTTTTTAGTGTAAGGATCTAGTGTAGAAGATATAAATTCCAACCAATAAAACACAAAATAATCACTATAATCATTATGCAGGACTACTTACTTACGCAATACGTAACAAAATACATAATTAACGTAGCGTTTCTTAATAAAACTGCAAATTTTGCGAAAAATATCACTTTATAACACAATTAGATCGCTTTATTATTTATTTTGGAAAATATGCAAATGTTGTAAATATTTTGATATCATTTAAGTACGAAAAGGCACTTAAAACTCGCTTCATTTTAATTAAACGGCAATTAAATCTTTGAATCGTGAAGTTTTTTATTATTCAAAAACATCTTATTTGAGGCAAGGCTAAAAGATAAGATTAAAAGATGTTCTTTTGTTTTTTTGGTTTGTTTGCTTAAAAATAATGGTTGAAAACTGTTTATCGAATGAAAAATTAGTTTATCGCAAATAATTTGATGTCTATTCAACATTTCTGTAGTAGGTACCTACTGCTTGATTTATAAATCGAAATCAATCAAATTCTAGACTACATTATTAATAAATATTAATCAATACTACGTATGTATGACATTGTCTTGATCTATGCCTTGATGTACTAACTTAGGCACAAGCGTGTACTGCTTAAACTTCTCAACTTAACTCCGAACTAAAAAGCTTAGAACTCCTCAGAAGCTAGCAAATGCTATTAACTTTCATAACTCGACTCAGGACCTCATGATCCATAGCCACATAGACCTTTTTTTTTTTCAATGACTACAAGTTGGCCCTTGACTGCTATCACACCTGATGTTAAGTGATGATGCAATCTAAGATGGAAGCGAACTAACTTGTTAGGAGTAGGATGAAATCCACACTCCTTTCGGTTTCTACACGACATCGTACCGGAACGCTAAATCGCTTGGCGGTACGTCTTTGACGGTAGGGTGGTAATGGCGAAAGCCTCCCACCAGCCAGAACAAGACAAATTAAGAAAAATCTCAATCTGCCCCGCCGGGAATCGAACCCAGGACCTCCGCCTTATATATCCATCGCGCATACCACTGCGCCACGGAGGTCGTCGAACTAATATTTATGAACAGTACCTAGAGATTTTTGTTAAGCTTTTGGGAAGTACTATTACCATTCTTATTTTCTTGGCCAAGCAGCATGGATGTGATCCGGTTTAAAGGGCATGAGCGCTGTTGTAATTACTGGCATATGAGGCTTAATACCAACGCCTCCAGTTGATGGACAAGGCGGGACTTTGTCCGTGGTGACGATGGTTTTCCACTTACTATCAAGTGGCTCAACAGTTATTACTGTATACAAAATATACTAATACCTCAATATCTACTTACAAATATACACTATAGCAATTTCTCTATGGTCCTCCATTGTACCCCACAATTCCCGAACTCGTAATAATTAGTCGTTACCGTTAGTGATAGAACGACCGCGCGGTTACGACGTTACGGCGTCTACAGGCAGTTTACATCTTGTACTACATAATGGTTATTCGTGGATAGGCAAATTTATCTATAGGATAATAGTTATTATTATAAATATGTCTCTCATATGCTTAAGGTTTTCAAATCAAACCACTTGAATTTCTCTATTTTAACTTGAGGACTGAGAATTTTCCGAGAGATAGAAAAAATGATTACTCGAACATCGAACTCGAACTCAGGACCCCTCTATTAAATAGCATAGGCTAAATAGTAGACTGAAGAGACAGAGATTGCAAAGAATTATACATATATTAACTAATAAATAATATTGTAAGATGGTGATAACAAAAAAATACCTGGCTGTGTTAATTGTATTATTTTTGTACATTTTAATTAACCGTTAGATACATTATGCTCTAACCAAGCACGAAATACACGTCAACCCAAAAAAATAGAACACTAAAATAGTAACCTAATTTTGTACAATATAAAAAACAAACATTTAATAGATACCCTAGCCATCGAGAGCGAGTCGTTTTTAATACTCCCCGAGATTACGACGAGAATAAATATAAAGTGCCAAATAACAAAGAGCGTAAACGGTAACGACCCACTGAATGCAGATTGCTCCGAGGAGTTCACGACAACTGTCACTGTCAGAGCTTGCGGCGATATTAAGCTGTCGCATTTTAATGGTTGTATCTATTTGAAATAGTGCCAATTTTGTTGTGTTTTCTTATAAATAGTTATTCATAATCTACTTTTGAGGTCTACTGAAGAGCCAGTGTTCTTAGTGGACTTGATTTGACTGAACACCATCTACTTGATCTACTACATAACATTTCTTTTCTAAATAGAGAAATCTCTGTACGAAGAGTGGGAACTAAGTATATTTCAAAAACGATAGAACCCTTAACTTTTCACTAAATTTGCGTCCGGCCTTATTCTATTGAATTATGTAGCATTGAAATTGCCGAGATAGTGCCTACACTAATTTGTTTATTATGGTCAATATAAAGCAAAAATAATTTTAATGAATGTGAACAATTTCATTTTATAAATACACAATTTGATGGCTTGTTTATGTCCCTGATGCACAGTTCGCTGTAAATGGATCTCTACTGAAAGTACCTCCGAGCGATCCGAGGATCGACGCGAGCTCTAATCATGAAAATGTATTTATGACCTAATTAAACTCCTGTCTACCGCTCCGAGCCCGTGCGACCGGGACAGACTATACACTGAAGCAAGGGAGAGAGGGAGACAGACAACACCCCGGCCCAGTGATTAATGAGTGTTATATGGCTGGTTAAGTACCGTGTAATTTGCAAAACGACCCTTAATTACCGTAGAACATGGCTACTACCGTTGTCTTTATCGCCCTCGACAAGATTTTATGCGAAAGAAAGAGACGCAACGAGTCCCCGTTGCGACTCAAAAGGCGGTATTTAATGAGGCATTATGATGTCGGGCGTACAGATTAGGTTCACATGGCGCGGGAATGTTGACCCGCTCTTTATATTTGGCTTTCAGGAAAACAAACATGGAGTTTAGTGGCTCGTTTCCAAATGTAAAATGTCGCCGCCAGCGCTGCGAGCACATTTTGTTTGAGTTTAGGCCAAATTATGGCTAGATAATTCTGAAATTTGCGCCGGCGAGCTAATTTTAAACTTGCTACAGCAAATAACCTGAAAGTTAGGAGCTGGGATTATGTTGCGTAATGACTGCCTCTTGGAACTCGACAATACGAGGACAGCCAACTTTTGTAACGACGTTTTAAAGTTGAACATAGAAAAGATAGTATTACCGTATATTGAAAAGTTATTTGGTAATATTTGTCAATAACTGGCAGACAGATTATATTTAAAATTTTAGGGATTAACCACGTTGGCAGAAACTGCAGCAAAATTGTAACCTTAAGTTTGAAATTAATACAATAACACTCAACACACTTTTGTCTTTTCCAGGTATGGTTCCAAAACAGAAGAACTAAATGGCGGAAAAAGCACGCCGCAGAAATGGCCACCGCGAAACGTAAACAAGAAGAACTCGGCGAGGAGTGCGACGAACAAGAACCGCACGACGCGGACGGCTGCAGCGACGACGACGAGGCGAAGCGGCCCCGCCTGGACCTTCACCTGCACATGCCGCACCACCGACAGTGATCCGACCAAGGCGCGGATCCATCTGCGCCCACCCCGACGGAACGGACCCACCCGGACCGCCCCGAGCCGTTCCAAACACAAACGGACGGTCCCGTCTACGCGAGTGCCAAAAACAGTGACCGCTACGAGAACTTTTATTACAATTACGATTATAAAAAAGATTATAATTATAGAGAAACTAACGACACGCCGTTCGATCTGTCCAACTGGCAGGTCCGGGATGAGACCGGACGAGACACTAAAACCAGTGAGTCGCTCGACAGTGACGACGTGAGTGTGAATGTGAACGAAACTGACGATAATCAGCCGATCAACTTTGCGTATTACCACTTTTAATCAGTGTTTGTGAGTGCGAGCTTTTGTTCTTTTGTTTATATGGAATTAAAACAGCTCTATCTAGTTACAATTAAGGGAAACAATGCGGTAGATGGTGTTTGTGGTGATTCCACATAAATTTCAAGTTTACTTTAACGAATACGTTAAAACTTGCACTTGACAGCATAGTAACGCTTAAAGGTTTATTACACTAATAAGCTAATCAAAACAAAAGGTTTCTTACTTTTGCTATGACCATTGAATATTTTATGAACTATTGTCACTAGAGGTAATGAATTCTGAGTAAAATCAAAATTTTTAACCAAACAATTGTTACTTTGGAAAAATAAATCGAACGCTTTGTATAAAAGAAATGAATATAGATATAAGTATTGTAAATAAATTATACTATGTGATACATAAGTAATTTATTGTAAGCTGTAACTAGGTTTTACATAAATAACGTTTTGTGACGTAGATACTTATCTAACTCTAAGTGATTCTGTAAATTTCGATTTTAAGATTCTTGGTGCCAACTCGTAGTGAATTGAATATAGGTTTCTTGCTACACTTTCGATAAAAATTTAGGCATATTGAAGACAAAAAATAAAATGGATATGTCATCCGATATTTTAAAATGAAACAATCAAGTAATAATTGTAAAATCAAAAGGTGGGTCAGATTTATTGGTACGAGGTGTATTCGATTTAGGACAACATATACATTTTTAATAGTACGTACATTTGGTTGTATTTCAAATTCTAAGTCCTTTCAGTAATAAAGTAGATTTATTTGGAGCATAAAATATACCAATCATAATAATAATAACAATTATCTATCTATACAAATATTATAAATGCGAAAGTAACTCTGTAATTGAGTAACAAACTCAGTCGTACCTAAACTACTGAACTGATTTAATTGAAATTTGGTACAGAGATAGCTTAGAGCTTAAGAAAGGTCATAGGCTGTTTTTTGTCGAACTAAAACTTTTGACAGCCTCCGTGGCGCAGTGATATGCGCGGTAGATTTATAAGACGGAGGTCCTGGGTTCAATTCCCGTCGGGGCAGATTGAGATTTTTCTTAATTTGTCTTGGTCTGGCTGGTGGAAGGCTTTCACCGTGGCTAGTTACCACCCTACCGACAAAGACGTACCGCCAAGCGATTTAGCGTTCCGGTACGATGTCGTGTAGAAACCGAAAGGGGTGTGGATTTTCATCCTACGCCTAACAAGTTAGCCCGCTTCCATCTTAGATTGCATCATCACTTAACATCAGGTGTGATAGCAGTCAAGGGCCAACTTATAGTTGATAAAAAAAAACTAGCACAACCGGAACTTCGCGGGCGTCCGATAGTTATAAATAAGGGAGAGCTATCAAATTTAATTCTCAGATATTTGTCAACAAATCGAACAGAATGCTTCAAGGTCCTAGATTCGATCCATGCACTATTGCGATGTTCGAGCAATCATGGCTGATAATTTTTTGGAAATAAATATATCATATCTGAAGTTATGGAAAACAAAATGGCACACCGAACAAAAAATTTCATCAATAGATATGTACCTAAGATTCTTCATGGCTTACGGCCTCTACGTTTATTCTAGGTCTGAATAAGTTGAGGTCTGAATAGATGTATGCATTTATGAGGTCTATAACAGTTATTGATGTTACCAGTATTAAAAAAAAATATTTTCTAGTGAAACCGCAAAAGGGTATCTTTATTCGTGTAAAATGTTCCAACTTCAAAACTCTCCCCTCTTTTGTCAAGTCTAACCAAGTGGGGGTAGTTTTAATTTGGAATATCATATTTGTAAATAGATATTTTAATGCTAAGTATGTTAGTCTTTAGTATATGAACCTTTGCACGACACGTTATATTTGCGCGCTGTCGAAATCGCTTTGTAAAATTTCTAAAATAAATGTAGCCTAAGTTATTATTATTATTATAATGGTGAGGGCCGCCATAGCGAATGCCCTTTGACCCCTTTGGATCTTTTGTACTCGCCTCGCCCTCAGCTACCCTATATCACCCACTCTAAGAGTTGGGTGGTTGCTTTCAGGTTGGAGGCACAGTAATCTTCTGGTAGCCGATATGCCACCCCCAGGAGATCCATTCGCTTTCTAGCAAATCCGTCACATTCACACAAAATATGTTCCATGGACTCTGTGTCTTCGTTGCAGGCTCTGCAAATAGGATCCTCAGAGATATCCATTTTGCAGAGCATATACCTGGTTCTATAATGGCCTGTGTACGCTGCTATAGCATACCGTAGCTGTTTCCTGCTCCTTTTTGACCTTTTTGAGTGCCTTAGACATTCTATCTCGTCCCATTCTGCGGTCGTCATCTTCTCGGCATACGATGTCAGAGCCATGTTTATCACACATGGTGCAAGTGCGACACATGGCTCCGGGCCGATGAAAGGTGACTCCGAGCACCTACGAGCTAGCTCATCCGCTAGCTCATTGCCTTTTATGCCTACATGTCCAGGTACCCGACTGCATTTTGGAGCCATCAGTATATCAGATCAGGGTGTTTTCCCTGGAGAGCGTAGACTTTTCGTTCATTCCTCAATGTGGCCTAAGTTACCTATTCCTTATAACATTAGCCATTTGCAAGTAAAGGTCCATTCAAAATCAGTCTAGCCGTTTCAGAGATAAGCCGGGTCAAACAGACAAAAATATTAAAAAATATATCTTGGAGAAAGTACTGTGTACTTCCACATAATTACCTATAAGTATTTAGTAACAAGTTGCT
Organism: Mycalesis mineus; assembly: GCA_034621355.1. Taxonomy (NCBI): domain Eukaryota; kingdom Metazoa; phylum Arthropoda; class Insecta; order Lepidoptera; family Nymphalidae; genus Mycalesis; species Mycalesis mineus. The sequence goes on from CM067902.1 coordinate 464,687, forward strand.
AATTTTAAATTAACCAACCGATATTTAATTTTTATTTATGAGTACCTTCCTATAGATAAGGATTAGATTTTATACAATGTGTTAGGAAATACCCTATCAAGTCGTTAACCAGAAGTTAGGGTGTTACTAGACCAATCAATCGATCGTCGATCGACGGAATCGATCGATGGTAGAATGGATTAGTCGATGTCGATCGAGCTGGTTGATTACCCGTGCCACGCGTCTTTGCGTCTTCGCAATAATAGTACGAGCAACATCGTACTGGTCAGCAATAACGCGTCCTGTTGTAAATACATTTCGTAAAAAATTGTTGAAATATGGTCGGGGTTAATGGACCAACGTCGACCGATGCCATCGATCGATTGGTTAGTCGAACGGTATCCGTCGATCAACTAAAGCTACCAGACCAGTCGATCAACTTCGATCGACATTGACCGATGCCGTCGATCGAACATCGATCGATTGGTCTGTTAACACTCTTAGGGAGAGAGAACACATGTCTAGAAAAAAATGAACTTCCTAGACAGGATCCTGAGGGAGATACCTATGTGGACAAGAATTTGCATGAATGTTTAAGGTGTCAACCCTTTTTGTTATGTTAGTATTAAATTATATTAGTATTTGACTGCCTCGTTGGTCTAGTGGTTAGCCTATCTGGCCTCGATCACGAGGTCCTGGGTTCGAATTCCGGGTCGGGTCACGGAATAATTCTGAGTTTTTCATTCTTCTATGAAATTCTCAGTAAATTCCAAGCCCGGAGTCGGGAAGTTGCTGGTGTTCCACTCCTGTGCCTCGGAGAGCACTTTAAGCCGTCAGTCTCGGTCACTGTCATCAACATCTGACAGTGATCGTTAATAAATGAAACTACCCTGATCCTATATCACCCTAAGCCTGCCATTCCGCATTGGAGCAGCGTGGTGGGTCTATACTCCATATCTCCTCTCCTATAAGGAGGGAGGCCTGGCCTTGCAGTGGGCCGTCAATAGGCTGATAATGATGATGATGAAGTTTATTAGTAGTTTTTAAAATAAAGTAATTATTTTATATACGTTTCGAGATGCTAGATATACCATTTTCCTAACACTCTGTATAAGGAGCCCTATGGTTTAGGTGTCACTCAAAAAGTGAATAAGCTGGTTGGTATTTAGGGGCCTGCTTGATTATTTCAGGATTTGTAAAGAATTACTTAAAACAACAATCTCAAGTAACAATTGACTAAAACTGCGCGCAATTATATCGATACGTGTAAAGGTTCCACGAGAGCGCATTGCAATATGTACCATATACACTACGACATAAGGAATATTATTGTATATAGATAATATTTAAACGAATTTAACTATTGTAATGTAACTGTAGTGCAACACCACACGAGAGGATTTATACACGTACCTTCAGCAGAAAAAACTCAAAACACGACAAAAGCAATAATTTCAATGTTTTTTTTTAATATTTTTTAAATAAAGTTTTTTTTCTGCTGTCGGTACGTACTGAGCACAGCTGTATATATTGCCATACCTAATTCTATCTGCGAATGTAATGTAAAACAGGTTAAATAAAAGTGTTAACTAAAACAATTTTATATTTGCGTTTTTTTTTGTCTCTTCAAGTAGATACCTCTCTCTTTAGATGACTAGCCGGATATGGAACGTGAGAATGATGGCAGTTGAAGAAACTTATCATTAGACCCAACAACGGCACTTATAAAACATTAAATTAAAAATTTAAAAAGCCCCCGACACAAAAGAAACATGAAAAGAACCAATAAAGACAAATTCAACGAGCTCAAACTCGATGGGTTTACTAAAAAGGTAGACCAGGGTTACGTCTGCTACCTTTGAGCCTTATTATCAGAGCAGCTCAGTGGTTCCAGAAGACATTAGTGTTTCAAATGTCAGATCACACACATGCTTTCAAGCAAACTGAGCGTGTAACATTTCTATCACACCTAACAAACGACCTGATGACCTTAAAGACCTGAACCGATTTCCACCAAACATAGCTAAGAACACTCTCGACTGATATACCTTTCAAACAAAAAAACCGCATTAAAATCGGATCACCCGTTTGAAAGTTACGATGCCACAGACAGACACATACACATTTACACAGACACGTCAAACTTATAACACCTCGTCGTTTTTGCGTCGGGGGTTAAAAACTGGTACTTTGCAGAGATTTATAAGAAAGAAAGAGACCAGATCAAAAATGGTAAACATGAATTATATTTCTTCTAATCTTTATACACAATAAACAGAGAGAGAAGAAAGTTTATTTAATAACTTAACAACACAATTGACTTAGTAGGTGTGGTAGAACAAGCTGCTGTAAAAATATCTGTTTGACTTGCAACAATCTCTGGAATCATTCAATATATTCTGTGTTTATTCCTACTTACCTACATAAAAGGGAAATTTAGAAGGTTAAATAAATTACGCCTGCTGCGATTGTTTTGGATGACAATATTTAACTCTAACTAACACTCTTAAATGATAATGATCGTCATTAGGACCGGCAGCATTAAGTGCTCTCCAAAGCACGTGACTTCATAACTTCTAGGAACTTAATTAAAAATAAATACACTTTTTATTACATTCAACCCCAGGATCTCATTTTCCATAAACCTATTGACCATTATCACTTTTATATTGTCTTTAGTCAAATGTAAATGAATATTACTTCTCACAAACACGTAAATAAGTCTTGTATTAATGTAATGTAATAAATCTAAATCGAAATCATTGATGCGGGTGTACCACCAACATGCTCAGTCGGAAAGCATTTCTGTGATACTGTCGTATTGGGATGGTTGACGGTGAAATTACAGGCATATTTAAAGTTTCACAGCCCCGAGGGGTCCCCTGGCAACCGTCAGGCAAATAATGACAGCTGTCATTATAGCTCCGTCGCTACCCGGGTAGCCGCGGGCCTCAACGAAGGTTTGATTTTATTAGGCGCTAAAAACTAAGTTTTAGTTTAAAAAAAGAATTGTTTCATATTCAGTGATAAATTTCCAAGACATTGACATTGAAATTGGTATTTTCTGTGTTTATTTTTAATCTTATTGGACAGTGCTCGAAAGTGAAATTATAAGAGTGTTTTTTCGTGATTTGTGCAAATTTATTGAATGTAAGTACAATTTTTATTACAAAACTCATTATTTTGCATACAGTGATTGTTTTCACGTTATTTGTTTTAAGAAATACATCGAAAATTTTAAATAAATCATGAAAACATCTGATACGTATCTTCCCGAATTACGACTTATTTACGCATGTGAATGATAGTAAATATTACTAAAAATGTATAAAATTTACTTGGAAGTAGTTTACATAAGTATTTACTAACATATTATTGTAAAATATTAGAAAATTATTTATTATTGTGCAACTAAAATTTGACGTTTCTTGAGTTCAAAGCGACCGTTTTGGTCTGTCAATACCAAACAAAACAGTTTCGTTTGGTATTGGTAAAACGAGCTATTTTGGTCTTTATTTGTGAAGCGCTAAGGACGGTTTACCGGTAACCAATAAGAATCCGTTTGTTTGTAAAGTAGGACATAATGATGTATCGATACATCGCCGTGTGTAAAAGATGTCGATAAATTGGGTTCAATTTATATTTGTATTTTGTATAAATTAATTATAAAAAGCAAATACAAGCTACTTGAAAATTTATGTTTAGAGTTTTTTTTTAACAAAAAAAAATTCAAAAGATCGGTGTGCTCACATGATGACAATAACTTTTCATTTATTTATTTTACAGTATGGCAGAAAACTGGCGAGAGGACAAAAACCCGCCGGCCGATATCCTCATCCTCATTTATGACGATGAGGCTGAGATTAGCGCCGACGAAGACCTGCTTCGTCATGACGGTGTATTAAAAAAATGTAAAATTAAATAACAAGAGAAATGAGTTCTACACTAACATTTCGAAAATACTTTAGGTAGTTAAAAGTAAAAATTAATAAAAATTAGAATCATTTTATTTTTATTTACATTATATAATAATACCTTACAAAAAGGATAACTGTCGATAAAATTACCAAAAGTAAAAGAACACATCCCTAGCTGTTTTTATATTTCGAAGTGTCGGGTGGATCGTGTTTCAAGTGTTTTTATGGTGATCATACCAATTGTTTTTGTTATGTTTTTTACAATAAATAGATAGCATAGACACCAGTTCTTTAGACTTTGTTTGTATTTTTATTTATTTTTCGTAATCCAACGCACAACATAGTTCCAAAATGTTGTACCCGTAAAATAAATGTATAAAGCTTTGATTATATCAACATTTTGATAGATAAAAGTTAGGAAATATATCAATCAAGTCATTACATTTTACAGAATGGCAAAATATGGCTTAAAAGAAGATTATTTATTAATTTTTTGTAGAGTAACGTATCAGACCGAAATAGAAAACAGCGCGCGAGCGGGAGGGCACTACGCCCGTAACTGACACTGACAGCAGTTGTCAACTGTCAGGCTCCCAGGGGTTAACACCCATGCCTCAGGTTGAAGAGTACAGAGCATCTCATTTGTTCGACGTACAGTTTCATATAAACTTTTTCCACTTGCCATGATACGACCATCTCCTTGTCTTAACTACTGTAGTTGTAACAAAATCTTCTAAATCGAAAATAGGTAATTACCGTAATACTATCACCATAAACTCGAATTTTTATAAACTCTATGTTTTTTAAACTAATTATTTATGTTTTTATTTTACTACATATTATTAATACCCTACACCCGCCAACCCGCATTGGAGTAGCCTGGTGTACACCATACTCCCTCTCCTATAAGGAGGGAGGCCTGGCTCTGAAGTGGGCCGTTAAAAGGCTAATGATGATGATGACAAATAAATTATTAACATTTCTTTAATCAACAATAAACAAAACATGCTATCTGATTCTTAACACCATTACTTAACAATCAATTTAAAAATGTATAAAGATGACTAGAAATGTGTGTTTTATAGTTATATCTTATTTTACAGCGCCGTGGGAAACAAACATCCCTAAAGACCATGTATTCAAAGTGAATAAATATTATGACCCTACTAATGAACTAACTATGGTTAGTTTATACACAGTAGAAGTGGTTGCGAAAGGTATACCAGCGAAGTCTCTCTATAACCTGCTAAAAGACCTTGGCCTTACTAGAATAATAATAATAATAAAAACTCTTTATTACACCAAGGAACAAAACATTACAGAAAATAAAAAGTATAAATATAAACAATGGTGTAACGGCGGCCTTATCACTAAAAGTGATCTCTTCCAGGCAACCGTTATGCCTGAGGAGAATTTAACAGAAAACGGGTGGTTGGTGTACGAATAAAAATAGTTCAAAAATATAATTAAGAATAGTTCAAATAAATATACTTGCATAAAATTACATATACTATAAGTTACACAGTAATACATGAATATCTATATAGGTATATATATACTTAAAATATATATTTATAATATATACATGAAAATAAACATACATAAATCTGATTACATTCGAATACATATATATTACATAGACAAATAGTGGTTTTTCAGACGACGCTTAAATGAATGGAGTGATGTTGAATGCCGAATCTCACGCGGCAAGGCATTCCAAAGTATCGCTGCCTTTACAGTGAAAGACTCGCTATAGCGTTGAGTTCGACTGAATGGGATTGACAATTTATTATCGTTGACGGATCGGTGGTTGAAGTGATGGCTAGATCCAAGAAAATTGAACCTTTCTTTTAGATATTGAGGAGTGTGATAATGAAAGAGTACAGAATAAAGAAGAGAAAGCATGTGGAAATTACGTCGTTGAGACATAGTGAGCAATTTAAGTTGGACACGGAATTGTGAGACATGGTCAAACTTTCGTAAGCCAAAAATAAATCTAATAATTAAATTTTGTAGACGATCTAGTTTGGAAAGGAGAAATTGTGGCAAATCACAGTAGGAAGAATCAGCATAATCAAGAAGGGGAAGTAATAGAGATTGGGCAAGAGAAATTTTAGTTTTGATAGGTAACAAGTTTTTCCATCTCTTCAACCTACCGATTACCGCAAAGATCTTCCGACTTACAGCAGCAACCTGAGGTGTCCAGGACAAGGATTCGTCCATAATAAGTCCAAGATTTCTGACAGAGCAGCTGAAGTCCAATTTTGTGCCATCAAATATAAGAGAAGGTAGTGATGATACATTAATTTTAGATATTTGATGACGTGAACCGATAATAATTGCCTGTGACTTACTTGCATTTACCGACAAACCGCATGACTTACTCCAAACACTAACTGTACTAAGCTCAGTGTTTAGTTTAAATATTGCGTTGTCAAGTGCATCAGTGGATGACGTAACATAAATCTGAAGGTCGTCAGCATAAAGATGGAAAGAGAGGGAGAGGATATCAGTAATGGAGTTGATAAATATTGAGAAGAGAAGTGGGGAAAGGACACCACCCTGTGGAACACCAGCAAGTAGGCTACTAGCAGAGGAAAATGTGTTATTCATCCGAATGCATTGTGTTCGATTACAAAGGTAGGAACGGAACCAGCTCATCGTATCAGAAGAAAAATTTATTGACTCTAGGATTGCAAGGAGAATTTCGATGTCAACAGTATTAAAAGCGTTCGAAAAGTCAAGTAAAGTGATAATACTGACGAGCTGATTGTCCATGCCATACCTTACATCATCACAAATTTTAGTAAGTGCAGTAACCGTACCGTGTCCAGGGCGAAAACCAGATTGATATAGACTAAGGATATTGTATCTATTAAGGTGTAATGATAGCTGCCTATGTACAATGCGTTCCAACACTTTGGAAAGAAAAGGGAGGATAGAAATAGGTCGATAGTGTGAGAAGGATGAAGGATTGTTAATTTTAGGAATAGGAACAACATAAGCAAGGCGCCAAATGTTAGGAAACGTATTAGTAGAAAGAGAATGGTTTAAGATATGGGAAAGGACAGGTAAAATGCCATCAAGCGCCAGAAGGATCATCTTTCGACTCACCTGGTCACACCCAATCGCATCAGATTTAATTGCCTTGACACTTTTGCTTATCTCCTCAGGAGTAACAGGAACAAGCTTAAACGGCAATGTGTTTGGCTTAGACCGCAACGCGATGGAGCTTAAAGTGTTATTCTTAACTCTATTGTCTAAAACGGTAACCTGGGAAAAATGACTATTAAGAGCTTCCAAGTCGAGATTGTTGGTGGTAATTCTTCGCTCCCGACCAATACCCATGGTATCCAAGAACCTCCAGACTTTTTTCGAATCTTTGTTGTCGACGGAACTATGTATGTAATTTCGCTGAGCATTTCTACACAATTTGTTGCATTTGTTTCGTAGGTATTTATATTTATTGAAATTTGCGTCCGTGGAATTTGATTTATATTTATTTTTGGCCCTATCACGCTTAGCCATAAGTATTCTTATGTCATCGGTCAGCCAAGGAGCTGGAAGGTGTTTTAGTTTTATAGGCCTGAGTGGTGCATGAACATCAAACAGCTCAATGAGTATAGAATTAAAGATAAGTAGTTTATCATTTGTAGATGGGGCAGTCAAAATAGCACTCCAATCAATTTCATTAAGGTCGGCCATAAAACTATTATTATCAAAATGTTTGAAGCTGCGTCGCATCACGACTGTCGGTTTAATTTTGGGTGGTCGAATTTTGTAGGATAAATATATCAAGTCGTGATACGAGAAAGCCTCGGCAGACAATTGCCCAAACACGTTGACACGTTCTGGTGACGATGTTATCATGAGAACAAGTAGCGATGGAGTACAGTTAGGGAAAAAATGTGTTGCAGATTTATTGTTTATGATATTTAAATTAGAACTATTTACGATGTTAGCTAGCCGTTTGGCTCGATAGTCATTCTTAATTAAACAAGTGTTCAAATCACCCATGATAATGGTGTGATCAGCACTCGGAACATGTTTTTCAAGTAGTTCCTCAAATTCATTGAAGTAGTCAATATGTAACGACGGACTATAACAAACCCCCAGCAAAAGCTTTAAAGGGCCAAAAGGAATTTGTATTAAGATATGCTCCGCAGATTCCGAATACTGAGAAGGTGACTTACTAACTATTGAAAATGGAATCTGACTACGAAGATAGATAGCTACCCCTCCACCACCCTTCCCAATTCTATCATTTCTAATCAAATGAAATCCAGGTAATGCAAAGGAGGTGGAAGGAAGACAAGGCTTAAAGAATGTTTCCGAAATCAGGATCGCATGTAAATTTTTTACGTTAAATGAATTAATAAAATCAGGATAGTGGGATGGGATGCTTTGCGCATTAATGTGAATAACATTAAAGCTTTTAGAGTATGGAGAAAAAGCATTTTCCAGGGATTCACCAAGGGGAATAGCCGTACTTTTAAAACTATCCTCAGACGAAGTCGAGGAACACTCAAAATATATACTGGAACTGTCGTCGTCCTCTGAGTTACCACTTCTGTTAATATTCATTATGTATAATTATTAAAAATAAAATATATATGTATATATTATATATTACTAATATAAAATAATATTTTACTAATATAAAAAATAAATAATAATAATGAAAACAAGAAATAATAATAATAGTGCAAACGCAAATAAAAACAAAGTATCTTCAATTAGTTCACCCGCCAGCAATATTATAAATGTACAGAGATTACCACTATTAAGTACCTTATACTTAATGCTACAATTATGTACACGAGTATAAAGATTTAAAATTTATCCACACAAACATATTTACAATATTCGACACACAAGGAAAATATTCCCTAATAAAAGTTAGTACATATTATAGCCGAAAGTTCATACAAAAAGAAAATAAAAATTTATGTTATAAACTATGAATTACAAGCATTATTCCTGTAGGAGTATATTCAAAAACATTAACAACTGATACGTACACTACAACTATCAAACAAATTTAGTATGTGAAATCTACATAACAATACAGTTTAAACTGGAAGTACAATAATTAATTATATCTGGTATTTTACTATCTGTGGACACGACACAAAACTCATAGTGTAGACATTACCTAACTGGACTTAAACAGCTGTCTTATTGACAGCATGACAGCAAGACCAAAACAGAGCAATGTCAATCACAGATTATAGTGAATATTTCACCGTTGTTAATCTATACTAATATTATAAAGAGGAAAACTTTGTTTGTTTGTAATGAATAGGCTCAAAAACTACTGGACCGTTTTTAAAAATTCTTTCACCATTCGAAAGCTACATTATCCACGAGTAACATAGGCTAAATTTTATTTTGGAAAAAAATAGGGTTCCGTAAAATATTTGGGTTTTTCGGACACAAGGTGTACAAAATCAACCAGAAAAGTTAATTATTGCGTACGCTGCCTAAACTATAAAAGATAGAATCATAAAATGTTCTAATTAATTGGAGATCTTATAAATATCTACAAAAAAGTCCGCGACACACTATACCTATCTATGTCGAGTGAGGCACAACAACCATTTTTTTATTTAAAATCTTGATTTTTTTTTGGACTCCATTTAAACGCATTTATTTTACTCATGCTATTAATCCTTATCAAAATAAATTATTTCATCACTAAGTACAGTTTATGTAGATAATATTTTGTATTTAAAAGATTAAAATTGGACTTTTGGTTTTGAAGTTATGGCGAAATTAAAATATTACTATTTCTGCGTTGCGAAGTGAGCGTCACCAAGGCGGGGGCGCGCGTGCGGGAGGGGAGTTTAGATCTATGTTATATATACGATGATGAATTAAGAATTCGATCTTTGTTCAAATATCTATTTAGTACACGGAAGAGTTTGTTCGTTTGTTTAAACGGGCTAATCTCTATCTGCGTGTCGGATTGTAAAATTATTTTTGTTTATTCTGAAGGCTAGACTCAAGAGTGAAATATACTATTTAATATCAATTTATACCCATCAGCTTGCCATAAATATATATTTTTAATGTTAATGTACTGAAATGTCATACAATGTTTAACAAAAATGTAGACCTTTAGTACACGGGACGGGACGGAGAATATTGCTTCACGGGAAACTATAAAAAAATTAAATTGAGAGGGGGAGCGGGGAGTGAGCACACTATATGTGCCTTTACACATTTTGTATGAAAGTCTGTCTTTAAAATTAGAAGGGTACCTAAGAGGTTTTCACGCGGACGAAGTCGCGGGCGACTGCTAGTCTAATATATAAAATTCTCGTGTCACAGTTTTCGTTGCCATACTCCTCCGAAACGGCTTGACCGATTTTGATGAAATTTTTTGTGCTTATCCAGTATCTATGAGAATCGGCCAACATCTATTTTTCATCCCCCTAAATGTTAGGGGTAGTCCACCCCTAATTTTTTTTTTTTATTTTTTAGACAAAATTTATTTTCTATTTTTTTATGATACAACATACAAAAATACATACAATCCTTAATTTTCACCCTTCTACGATCAACCCTTATTTTTTAATAGCCATTTTAGTAATTTAATCATTTTTCCTCTCTGGTCGAAAATAAATTATTTATATGGCAAAACAACGTTTGCCGGGTCAGCTAGTTCTCTATATACGAGGTGAAGGTATTATTTTAATATTTTTGTTATACCAACCCACATTAGTAGCTATAAGAAAAAATTAATACAAGTGTAAAACAGAATACAAAGTGAATTATTAACTGAATAATAAAGCAAAAAAACGTAAACAATATCTTACTAATTAAATAAAACTATTACTTTCTTATATTACGCTTTGTGCGGTTGGTTTGAGTCGGTAAATTTGCCTTCGATCTAACGTTAACTGGAGCAGCAACGGCTAACGAGTTAGGGCTAGAATTGGATGTAGTACTAGGCACACTAGCTGCCGGTCTATCCGATCTGTGGTCACCTGATGTGGCTGCGATGCTCTCAAGTTCAGTCTTTGAAGTGATACGATGTCGTGACACATCAGGACCGATAAGAAAAATGTTACCTTCGCTAGTCCAACATTTACTGACGCCAAATCTCTGCCTAGCAGCCATGAAAGTGTCATGCCGGTCTTTAGTAAGAAATTCGGACAATGTAACTCCTGAATTCTTAAGCTTGGATTTCATACCCCAGACCTGGTTCCGTAGAGATAAATCTTTAAACTTAAGAAGAATAGCTCTGTGTTTACCATGTTTAGAGCTTCCCATGCGATGACAGCGGCTTACATCCTCGACACGGAGATCCGACATACCAAGACGATCTGACAACGACTTTATCACCATAACCGAAACATCTTCATTTTTATCTTCGGGAACTCCATGCACTAGAAGTATTTTCTTCCTGGTATTTATATCAAGTCGATCCTGTTGTGTAGAAAGATGTTCGACTTGAAGTTGCAGATTTTCCAGCGCTGAGAGCACAAACGATCTAAAAATACTAAACTGGCTCGCAATATTCGAGGTCGGGCTGGTAGCAGGAATAGAAGCACTCAGATTTTGCTGAAATTCAGCCATCGTATTATTGAAATGCAGCGCTAATTCATGTAGGGACTGCTTGATAGAATCCATTGTAGTGAGTTTGAGTGACGCGGTGACTGGTTCAAAAGTGTTGTTATTCTTGTAAATTATGGTGGCAAACTAAAGTGTACGAAACAATTCAAGGAATAGTTACTGGTAGGTAAACTAAATTAACACATTTTACACTGATTACACTGTTTTTCAATATTAAACATATAAATAAGATTAAGAGCTCGAAAAAACACGTCTTGACATTTGGACGCCTACCCACCGAAAAAAAAGAAGTGCAGTAAGCTCCATATTGGAACGAGTGTCCGAAGCTGCTCTCGTAGGGTCCTTCCGAATTTGGCTGGGCAGGGAGAATAACTTGAAGAGAGGAGGTGAGTGTTGACGACCGTCAATAAGAGTACTCTTTTAAACCTACACCCGTGTCACAAGTCTCGGGCTCTGTTCAGAGTTTTTCTCTCTGCCACACGATGGACCCGGCACCCGCACGGTGAATCCATGGAATGCTAAGATATTCGTCGTAAAATTAAAGAAAAGAAACTTTAATTAGACTTAATTGCGACACTCTAAAAGCCAATAAACAAATATCTTCTCATGAAAGCTGATCACTTCTCGCAAAGCTGTATATAAATCAGTTCCCGCACCTCCTGCTGCTCTACAGCTACTCGTATATAAACATATTGGCTTTATTTCCCGAGTCCCAGTTCGGTAAGAAATCACAATCCGCCGAATTGCCTCGCACTCGCCCCCGGTTTAAAATGGAGTCGTAAATAAAAGGTAGACGCCTTATCGCGAGCCGCAACTGATGAAACACCCCGCGCTAGGGCGGGCGGAGCAACTGAACTAGATCCGACTAGCTCCCTGAAGTGAAACGGGAAAAAGTCAATACATTTAAGAATAGTAAATTAAGTAACATAACCATAGTAGCTAACTATAGAACTAGATCTATGTAGCTCTGCAGAATGTAACTAAACAGAAAAGTAACTTACAACTAATATTATAAAACCTTATCGCAACTGATCATACATCCCTTGTTAGAGCGGGCGGACTATATGAACTATATAGTAAGTTCCCAGCTTACTGCACTGGAGCTTAGAAAATGGTATCGTAAGTTTAAAATGATCCGCAGAAGACCTAATATTACTGAAATAAGAAATTAACACATTGCAAGTGGCAATGCACGGAATATATTATTTAAAGATTCAGAAGAAGAAGAGTGAATCATGTTTATAGTATTAGGAACACTTTACAAAACGCTCAGCTGTGGGTTCCATCAGCTGATAATAATGACGATAATCATTTGAAATACGAAAATAGATCTAAGCTTCTGCTATGCTGCTAGAATTGAGGTATTGCATCTTTTTGTATGATTAGACGTGACCTTAATTAAGAGCCGTTGTTAAAAAGCTTAATATTCTCTATTCCCTTCCAACTAAGTGAAAATCCTGTGACAGGATCGAACCAAAAGATAATTATTATATTTAAGACCACCACTATTATTTTATAACCATAAAAGAATTGAGTCTGTTTTAAAAGTTGGATAGTAATGATCTGAATGAATGACATAGATATAAGTCTTTTTCTCACCGATCCGCACATCCCTAGCTAAACAACCGTAAGATACCCCTCCTCCCCCGCGCTCACACCAACAACTCACCCCTCCTTTTCTTACCTACCAGAAAAATTGCCCCTCTCTTTTTAACATGAAACACTAAAACTCTGTTTTACATTTATAAGTACACGCTACACCGCGCTTGAGGCAGTGAATAGGCCAACGACATGTCGCATAGACAAAATACCTATAATTTTATTATAGTATCTAATACTTAAATATGAATACTACTACTACTACTCGTAGATAGCCCACTCGTTTTTAGGTGGAAATTTCAATCAAATCAAAAGGAGTGGTTATTTCACTTTTTTGTTCACTACAAGTTACTCCTTGACTGCAACCACACTTGATGATACCTACTGGAAGCTACCTACATAAATGAAGATGCAATCTAAGATGGAATCGGGCTTGTTAAGATACGGACGAAATGACTCTACGCCGTTTTCGTTTCTACACGCTTGGCGATACTCTTTACCGGCAGCTACAACTAGCCTCCTACAAGCCAGACCTAGAACCTGGATTAAAAATATCGTTAATCATCCAACTCCGGAATAGAACCCAGGACTTCTGTCTAATAAAGCATAAGTCAAAGTTCCTTCATCTATAGATACGTATTACATCTTAAGGCATCTTAAGGTATCATCTAATACACCAATCTATCGGTCTACATTTGCGAGACATCAGAAACAAAGCTTTTCGTGTTTCGCATGTATGCACAGGCGAATTTAATGTAAAACAAGTCGTAGCTTTCTCATTTAATGAGTTTAAATGATAATAAAATTAAGTTCGATATATCGGATAAGGCAGCGTTTTCAATGAAAGCCCCCATTTCAGGATCTTTCAACAATTATCCTCACATTTGAACCATATTGTATAAAACTCTATCTATTGGTAAAAACGACAAGAAAATCTTTTTAGTACATGTAGTGATTTATATTCAGTTGCCATTTTTCAAGAACGTGGAAACTGTTTAGACAAAAAGTCGTAAAACAAAAATTCGCTAATGTGGTAAAAAGCTTATATCATAGTTGAAAATTTTCACAACTGCAATAGAAATTAAACGCATTTTCCGTGGCATTAAGGTAAGTTTTCCACTGCTACTCAGTCGACGGTAAGTCGGTTGCCATGGCGACGGGGTGTGCGTCGCGATGTTTGGCGGCGCCTCCTTCGATAGCTTCAAAGGTCTTTCTGATCACTTGCAGCGGAGAGTGGCGGGTTATATACTTGTAGGGTTAGCACTCACCTATTTATTTTTCAACAAGAAGTTTATTTAATTCTATAAGCAGGCAATACGGTTTCCAGTTTGAAGAGACATTTTTTTCATTCTTAATTTGGTTCCCTTACGTTGCGTTAATTCAATTATTTTTTGATAAAAATTTTCAATTTAATTTTTCAGGAAACGTTTAAAATTATACTTAACTTCGCAAAAACCCTTTAAGGTTTTGCATTAAAGTATATTTGGTTATTTTATAATCAAGTTGGGATTATTACAGGAGAAAGTTGGCTAGAAATTACTATTTTATATTAGAAAAGGCAATTGGCCCTTTAAAGAAATTCATTTATAGTAACTCATTCACCAAATTATTATTGTTCATCCAAGCCAAGCGTCAATGTTATTAAGACAGTTAATGAAATCCTATGTAAACCTTGAAATTAATAATTAATTACATGTAAATAAAATAAACTGAATCTTGAAAAGAAGCAAAACATTTTTGCTAAGGTTTTTGAAAATAAGCTACTAAAATAACCAACTTACATTTCATTACAAGATAAATTACTTGGCTGTCTCTTATAATAAAAATATTCTTAAATGACTATGACATCCTGCACCCATCACCCGTAGGCGTAGGTTAGTAGGTTATGTGCCTTTAATTTCAACTGAACTCTGCCAACCTAACGGTAGAAATTATAATTGCAGTAGAATTTCCCCGCTCAATTATATTACAAGTTGGCCAAATTTCCCTGTTGTCAACCCTGAACAGGTTCGATAAACGGCGCTAGTGAGACAAATGACGCGCCACACAGTTGGAGATAGCGCACACACAAACAAACATACACACACATAGACCGAGCCTGTGGGACTGTCACCTGCAATGTGCTCAGGAACTGTTTGATCTAGTCCCTCCCCCGGCTTTTGAAAATTTAAATTCAGTCCAAAATAATTTGTAAAGTGTCGTAGACATATTGGTCTAAGAGCCTATGGTAGCTTAACCTTCATTTTACTCGTAAAAAAGCTGGGAATTTGTCAGTTCATTCTGTTTCTACATTGGTAAGTCCGACAGTCAACCATGGTATTGTTGAGGACTACTACTGTAGAGCGTTTTGTCGGCTCTTGTCAGCCGGGCCGAGCCTAGGCCCATGGTACAGTCACTACAAGTGCCTAATCTAAGAATACTTATAATTGAATTAGGAGAAATGAGGGCGGCTATTTCAGTCCGTGCAAGCCGAATATACCCTGTCAAAAGGCAAAAGTCCATACGGATTTTTTCCTCCACGCAGAAAAAAATAGGGCAATATGTCAATTTGGGTCTATCTATCTATGGCGTAGGTCTAAAGCCTCATGTGCCTAATTATACCTGTAACCATACCCTTTAGACAGGACACAACATTGCGGCCTAACCATAAAAAAGCACTTTTTAAGCTAAAGTGAATAAATTGAAATTAATACCTGATAGCTCCAATCGTGATTCATATCTTGGAATCACATTGTCAAAGTTCTTTGAATTTATGTCCCGAATTTCAAAGTTCCTTTTGAGTTGATTACCCACAGCCTAATTATGTTAAGTTAATGATTGACACCGAAAATATCCGTCTTAATGACTTTACCTTCCTCATAAATGTAATTCGATCCTTTTCAAGCCGTAAAGTATTTATGGCAACAGTTTATGGCGTCGATCAAAATATTTAGTCATCGATTTTGGATTAACGTTTCGTGTGACCTCTTTGACACAGCTGCGCAACCGTTGCTTTGTAAGTGGACGGTCCTAGGTTCAATAAGCAGCAAGAGAATTTTAAAGATCAATTTAGTAATTTAATTTTAATCCGACAGGCCTGGCTTAGCGTGGTCTAGTAGTTTAGCGGTACGCCTTTGCCAATTACAGTAGTTGATGGCACAGAATACATAACACTATTTTACAAGTAAGCAAAACTTTTTATGAGAGAGCTTGACCAGGGACCTTCTTGCCAATTTTTACGACCTCCGTGGCGCAGTGGTATGCGCGGTGGATTTATAAAACGGAGGTCCTGGGTTCGATTCCCGGCGGGGCAGATTGAGATTTTTCTTAATTTGTCTTGATCTGGCAAAACGAAAGGGGTGTGGATTTTCGTCCCACTCCTAACAAGTTAGCCCGCTTCCATCTTAGACTGCATCAACACTTAACATCAGGTGTGATAGCAGTCAAGGGCCAACTTGTAGTTGATAAAAAAAAAAAAAATTCTGACAGCCACATTGGTATGATCCGACCTGAAGAGTAAGGTTGTTGGTGTAATCAAAGGCGCATAAGCCCAGGCCAGCTCTTACAATAGAAGTGACTTGACCTACAAAGTTTAATTTCAATAAAGTAAGTAAGTACCTTCGTCATCTTTAAGGAAATAATCCCTACTGTCATATCGAAGGAGACTCATGCTGTGGTATGACTTTATGCGACCTTACCCTACTTTATTAAAACTAGCCTCTGATAGGAACTGAGTAATACAGACAGAAATACCGACGAGTTTTTAAATTTATGTTTTAGGTGCTCATTTCAAGTTAGCCCTTGACTGCAATCCCCTTATGATAAATAAAGATGCAATCTACGATGGAAGTTGACTTACTTGTTAGGAGTAGGTGTATATACCTCTTCGGTTTCTACACGACATCGTACGGGCACGCTAAATCGCTGGGCGGTACGACTTTGTCGACTCTGTAACAAAATGCTCTTACTACTGTACAAGTGACTCAATAATCTCGACGCATAAGCGTGTTTCTGAATATTTAGCGAAATTTAGAAATGCTAGGCTACTTTTTACAATGATATTTCCTTTAAGAATGGGATCAACGCTGGTAAAGCCGCAGGGCACATGTTATATCTAATAAACTAAAGTCCGACCGATCAATCGACTGAGTATTTACGAGGCATTGTTTCAGCCCGTCACTTTTATAGCCCTTATACGACTAACATTAAACCTATTTGATTGGAACCGTGGGTTGTTTGAACTTTTTCTGATGTAGACAAATCGATGGACAGTTAACAATGTGACTTCATGTCAAGGAAGTTTATAAACTCTTAATAGCCACGTTAAGCTAGGCTCAAATCCGAGAGGTCTTGAGTTCGATTCCTCATTGTTGCCAATATTCCTTGCGTAAGTTTTTTCTTTACTAAATTTATCAGACAATAACTAAATCAAATCAAACAAAAATATTAATTTGATTTGATTTTGTTACCTTCCAAAAGGAAGTTAGTTCGATATGTTGAATCGAAATAATAATTATTTGTCTCAATGGTCCAGTGGTTAGCCTGCGTCTTCAGATCAAGGTTCTAGATTGAAATGTTGAGGATTTTCTTTCTTCTGAGAAATTCTCAATAGCAGTTCCGGTTAAAGGAGCTGGTTGTTTTCTTCACTTCATTTCATGGACGAGCTTAATTCAACTCCAAGTTATCGTTTTTGATATTTATCGTTAACATGTTCAAAGTTCTACGCACTCGTCCAGTGCGGTATCAACTTCCTGCTGTTTATTGGGTTTATACATAGTTATGAGACGATGTTATAGGGGCGGTGAAAAAAAATGCTAAGGCATAGCATTGGATCTTAATAGGCCAAAGTAATCAGTTTACATTAAGTGACGATCACAATTGTTTACTCGCTGATAGATCCTCGATTTTCAAAGTGGAAATCACCCGCAGTCACGAGGGGCGCCAGGGTTGATATTTTCAGGCCAAAACGCACATTCCGAACGTCTAAGCCGAGATCTAAGTCGTATAGGATATGCCCTAAGAAAGTCGTTTCGCTCTCTTTCCTTCACACATCAGTCTTGAGGACCTTTTTGACAATGTCCTACGCCCGTCCAAACCCCTCGGTGATGCTGGTGATCCTACATTGAGCCTGCGACAATTACTCAATCAGAAAAAAAGCGGCAAAAGAAGACCTCAATCAGTCAGTATTTTTCAAAGTCGTTTTAGTAACCAAATATTGTTTTAATAACCCTGATTTATTGTGTCAAAACGTCAATATTTACGACACATCGACATCGAACCCACGACCCGCTCTATCGCTAAGCTGGACATAAAGAATCTGATTTTAATTAGCCTCGAGTGGGTGCGCGCGTAAATCACGGACGGACAGACGGACGGACGGACGGACGCTGTAAATCTGTTTCGACGGGGATCACTCACCGGTAGGTAGGTCGGCTGGCTCGTATGGGCTATTCTAAAATTATTTGTATCTATAATAATACAAAATGATGTATCGGTGACAAATATTTATTGAATATTCAGTCTTTTAATGACTAATTGAATTTTTTAGTAGAATTTAGTATGATCGGATTGCTTCATACATGCTACTTTATGGAAATACTAGCGAACGCCCGCGACTTCGTTCGTAACTTGGTGTAGACTTGAACTGCCGTTTGACCCCTTAAGTAGGTGGGCATTAGAAAAAACGTTTCTTAGCGCTCGCCTACGTCATTATAGCTATATAGCAGTCGCCTGCGACTTCGTCCGCGTGAAAAAAAAACGGAGGAAGTTCTCAATTCGACACGTATTTTTTTTTATGACCATGCATAACTTTTTACAAAGTTGTCCAATTTTGATAATTCTTTTTTATTAGAAAGGGCACACTTCCAAGATGGTCCCATTGTCATCATGTTAGGATCTGATTATGATATCCTGGGAAAATTGAACGAACTTTTCAAAAAAAAGTAAGAAATAAAATTTTTTAACACAAAATAGAACCGACTCAAAACGCACTAAAAAGTAAAAAATAACTGTGTCATTTAGTTGCTTTAATTTACTTAAGCATATCTAGGTTTCTACTTTAAGAACATTACCTAGAACCCACAAACTGCTTTACTACGTTAAATAAATGTTTCTTAAACTTGCTGGCACCGACTTCATAGATATGATTAAGTAAATTAAAGCAACTAAATGACACAGTTACTTTTTAGTGCATTTTGAATCGGATCTATTTTTAAATTTTAAAAAAAACAGACTTTCATATAAAGTGTGCCCTTTCCCCGCTACCGCTCTCAATTTAATTTTTTTATAGTTTCCCGTGAAACAATATCCTCCGTTCCGTCCCGTGTACTAAAGATCTACATTTTTGTTAAACATTGTAAGATATTACAGTACATTAACATTAACAATATATATTTATGGCAAGCTGATGTGTATAGCTTGTATTAAATAGTCTATTTCACTATTTCACTCGGGTAATATATACAAATATAAAATATAGCCTATGACACTCACCGATAATATAGCATTCTACTGGTAAAAGAATTTTTAAATCGGGTTAGTAGTTCCGAAGATTAGCCCCAACAGATCTTTATTTACAAACTTACAAACTTTAGCTCTTTATAATATTAGCATAGATTCGCCTTTATAATATTAGTAATGATAGAACCAGGGAGGATTGTACCGTTGTGCATATCACAGCGACTAAGGATCTAAAGCTATACCGTTAGTTCGCACATTTTGACAGGTGCAGGATTTGCAGTACCTTAGATTAGGATTAACGGAGAACTCTATAACAGCGTTAAAGAGTGCCGGCATGAGATAAAAGCATGTAGAGGAAAGCCAAACTCGATTGAGAATGCTTGTCAACAAACAAATTAAAAATGAAGGTAGAAATAACTCGTCATTTTACACCTATTTTTTTAAATTAACTAATTAATGACGAATTCTTAGATTAGTAAGCCTAAAACCAATTAATATATTCAATATCTTTTAAATAAGATTTTTTAAATAACAATAATAATTTTAAATTTTTTAGGCATAAAATGTGTTGCATTTTGTACCTTCATTTTAAATTTGTTTGTTGATAAGCATTCTCAATCGAGTTTGGCTTTAGTATAGAGGAAGGAACTTTGATCTCTATCTAAAAACAGTTTTAAAGTGCAAGATGCATTAGTTTTAGCATTACTTTACATGAAAATGTTTTGGTGGGATTGGTTGTTTTTTGTCGTTTTAATTATTAATTAACTTGAGTTTTGTGAAATAATTATAGATTGACCCGTCTAACCGCAGTGTGTGGTCAGATGAGTAGGCCTGTGAACACAGATATTTTTATTTGGTCGCCGTATGTTGTGTTTTCATTATTGTATAAAAATTTTGCTCTTGGCCTCGCCTTCATAAATTAACTTAAAATTTCCCAACTGTGATTTAATTCTATCGTACAAGAGAAAGCAAAAAACATATGACAGTATTGAGCATAAAAGTATATCCTCATAACACAAAAATTCGATATAGTTCAATAAGTCATAAATCTGAAGTGGAAATGGGCGGGGAACATAGTCGTAGTTCGAAAAACTGATCCGAACCGAAAAGAGCATTATTTGACCCTCCACAGGAAATATCAATGACATTAATTGGGTTACAAGGAACTACCTATGTGTATTGAGTTATAAAAAAATCAAGTATTTAGTTTTTCGTAATGGTTTTTATGCTCAATGACCTCAGCAGAGTTTCTCAACAGGTGGGCCTCAAAATGAACATGAGCAATACAAAGATCATGTGTAATGGCTTTTCTCCACCCAATTTTTAATTTTTATTGTATATATATACCTAGGGCATATGGTCCAGTAGGTAGGTCCAATTTGATAAAAAACTAACTCGGCTGGGCAATTATAATTACATTTTTTGTAATATATAGAGCTATGCAAGAGCTTAGAAATTCGATGTAGTGTCTATAAGGTTCCGAAATCGGGCTTCAAGTCAATATAGCGGGATAAATAGAAGTATATCTCTGCGTGAGTCAGAAATAAGATAGTTAAATAACGACATAGCTCAGCGAGTCATAAATCTGAAGTGGAAATGGGCGGGGAACATACTCGTAGTTCGAAAAACTGATGGACGTTGGGGGCCCAAGGTGGTAGATTGGCGACCCCGAACCGAAAAGAGCATTAATTTACCCTCCACAGGAAATATTAATGACATTAAGTGGGTTACAAGGAACCTACCTATGTGTATTGAGTTAGAACACAATCAAGTATTTAGTTTTGATGATGGTGATGAATGGTTTTTAGAAATTTTCATATTGTGATAGATGGAGAAAAAGTGAAAGAAGTAAAAGATTTGGTGTATCTGGGTACTAAATTTACGAAAGATGTGAGAACGTGTGAGAGTGATATTGAAAGAAGAGTAAATGCTGGAAGCGTGGTGAATGGTGTTCTGCATGCGTTTATGAATAGCCAGAAAGTGTCCCAAATGGCAAGACTGGCTGTGCATAGAGGTGTGTTGGTGCCAACACTTATGTATGGTAGTGAAAGTTGAAACACAAAATGCGGTAGAGTTGAGAGCATTGAGGAGTGTGTGACGGAGTTAAAAATAGTATGATAAGAGAAAAGTGTGGTGTAAAAGAAGATGTAGTGACAAAAATTGAGAAAGGGATGCTTAAATGGTTTGGACATGTAAAGAGAAAGGATGAAAGAAGATTAACAAAAGAGATTTACAAGGCGAAGCTGAATGGAAATGTTGGAAGGGGAAGGCCTAGGCGAATGTTCCTGGACCAAATTCAGGACAATTTAAAATGGCCAGGTCAAGAGTACCTACCCTAAACCACGATAAAAGGATTAATGAGAGTAGAAGAAGCTGAGGAAGTATGCAAAGACCGTGGCAAATCGAGGGATGTGGTCTCTGCCTACCCCTACGGAATAAGGCGTGATGTTATGTATGTATGTATGTATGTATGTATGTATAAGTGGTTATTATGCATGACACCCCCGTGCCGTGGAGAGCATGTTAAACCGTAGGTTCAGTCATTATCATTAATAACTGCTATGATCGTTACAGAAACAAACATGCGTTACAGAGCCCGCCAGCCCGCATTGGAGTAGGTAGCGATGTATAAACCTTATATGCAATCTCCCATACAGAGGAAGGCCTAGTCAGGCTGATAACGATGATAAGCACAGAAATAAGCAGCAGACACAAACACTGAGTGGCAGTTGTAAACAACAGTCGTTGTGATGTTTCAATCAATCACTCAAAAGATAAGGCGGCGAGTTTTTACAGTCGCAATCAAATTGAAGACGGACGAATTTATTGTAACCGACGCTTTTGATTGTAAACCGATATCGCAATAAACACCCAGCGCAGTCACTGCTAACTGCGTGAGCTTGTCTGTCCGTGCTGTTGGTAGAAGTTTATGGAAGGCACAGGGAAGGCATAAAAGCCTGCCTAATCCGGTTCTCCTTTTTATTTCTCCGTACTAAGAAGATAACAACTTTTCCAACTTCTGAAATTGTTATATATCACAGAAATATTGCCTCTTGGCCAAAGTATTTAGACATTTCTATAGATAATTACAATAATTTTATCTTTTATAAAAAACTTACAGTTTTGCTGAAGATTTTGACCTTTTCAAGGTCAACAAGGTTTACAATTGTTTCAAGGGCAGAATCGAGTATCGACGGGGAGTTTTCAGCATTCATTTATAATGATAGTCGGAGTATTTTTACCAACTTTCAGCTCTATGTGAATTATGGTGACCTCAGTAATATTTTTAAAGCTAATTTGACCAGTCTACGAGTTAAGTGCTTAAATAGAATAATAAATTAAACTAAACTAATAATTTCTTATAACTGCAATAAATTAATATTCACTTTAAATCAAAGTTATTATAAAACTGACATTAAATATTAATTAATTGAATATCTCAAAAAATTTAATCAACATTTTTTGTTCAATCAACAAACTCGCAAGTCGCACGTTATTATAAAGTCTAAATACAATAACGGCACAACAATGCTGTCGTTTAATATTATTGTTGTTCGCATGTTGTGTGTCCTCAGAACAACTAATAATTATTAATTATTTATTTATTGTTGTAAGACTTCAATTTATTGACCATTTATGTTTTATGTTCTTTTTATGCTTTGTTTAAAACTGTTGTATTGTAAATAAATATATTATTTTTAATTTAGAAATTAAGTTTTTAAATTTTAATAATAGCTTCAGCGACCACATCTGACAGAATATGTTTGTAAAAATACTATAAATGGCTTTATACCTAACTATTATGTCACTGTAATAGAATAAGAGCATCACTTCAGAATACCTGGGCCGATATTCCTATTTTTTTTGTGTGTGTTGAGTGGTTGGAGGACCCATGAGCGGTTTTTGATATAAGTATATTTTCTGTTTTGGACTAATTTTTGGCCTATTTGACGTTAAGCTGAAAAACATCGTCTATAATAGCAACACAACACAAAAGCTTCCTTACTATACGCTCATATGTGCATACTAAAATCTTTTAAACCTCACGTACGGAAGTGGTCTCAAAAGCAGAAGAAGACAGGCCATAGGCTAGTATAGTACAGGCACTGTTGATTGGCAGTAAACCGAGGAGCCGTGTGAGTGCAATAATACGCATAATTGACAATTAGCACACACTCGCGAAGTGGCCAGCAGCCAGCACATTATTACTGCACTATATTATGAACTGAACCACCCTATACCTATAAAATTGCCTTTTAGGGCCCCCGTACCTTATAACGGGACTCGCGTGTAGAGGCCCTTATTACCAGCTTGTAAGCTGGAAATTTATTTACCTTTTTAGTTTAGTTATGTACCTATTCAAATATTTTTGATGTGAACTATTTTATGTGTTACACTGCCTGGAGTGGCAGTCTGGCACATAAATGGCAGTCCTGTATCCCATCACTGAACGGCACTGCGCAGCACTGTTTAAACAATTTGCAGTAAAAAAATGCAAATTGTTTAAACAGTGCTTTCAGAAATTTTAGAATCTTGTTCTTCCTTTTCATTTTTACCAATAGATAAAGAAGGTTCCGAATAGACAAAATTATAGATAGAGAAGTCTGATTAACTAAGAAATTTATTCTTCTCCACTAAAGAGATTTTAGACTATTTATAGACCATGGTGAGAATTTTCTTGAATTTATATGCAATATAATGCATTTTACATACGAACATTTTCAATTCACACAGTACAGTTACAGTACAGTTTAATTTAGGCACATGCCGTATTTTAGAGTTCGGTACCTAAAAAGGATAAAACGGAACCCTTATGGGTTCACTTCGTTGTCCATCCGTCAGTCTGTCAAGACCCCTTTTTTCAGGAACGCGTGGAAGTAACAAGCTGAAATTAATATTAAATACTCAAGTCTACTGTCCCTTAGAGTCGTGAAAAAATCAAGTTTCTACACCAAGGCAATCAAAAGATACATCCGTTTATGCCAAAAATTTCCCCAATTTTCGACACGGTCAAGCAAATAAAAAATTAACGAGTAATTTCCGTAAGCTTGGGATCTTGAAATTTGGTACGAAGTAACGTTATAGATAATGGAAAAATTACGCAAACCGTAAATTTTTAGTTACATCGTATAATAATAATGCTTTCAATAATTTACACTTAGCACCTTTTCTCATGAACGCGTAAAATGAAACTTCTATGTCAACACAGTCCATTGACTGTGTTGACATAGAAGTTTTATTTTTAGCTTAAAGGTATTACAGAGCCAAGTATTTGATATGAATTTCAATTTAATACCTTTATATTGCTATATCCATTGATAAAGCAATATAAGCCGCATATTTAACTCTCTACTACTCGCAGCTAGTTCTAGAATCTTGAAATTTCGCATGAAGCAATGTTTAGGAATAATTTCGAAAACCTTAAAATTTACGGAACCCTCGGTGCGCGAACCCGACTCGCACTTGGCTGGTTTTTTTATATTCAATAACTTGTTGACGGTCGTGGCTTCACCTGCGTACTCGTATCTATCGTCCTCACGACAATATCGGGACACAAATTAGCCCGTCACTTATCATAAGTCTAAATTTTTTTTTTCAAACTGACTGGTTGTTAGAGATATTAGCCAATTATTAGCCAAAACAAATAGACCGGCAGACTAACAAAAATTTAAAAATTGATTTCTTGATTATGTATTTAGTGTGTAAATGTTACTTTACAAAAATTTTTAACAAAAAATAGAACCGACTCAAAACGCACTAAAAAGTAAAAAATAACTGTATCACTGAAGTTTTTGTCAAAAAAAATTATTTCTTACTTTTTACTGATTTATCGGCACGTAACGTACTCGTACTACATACTGTTATGTATATTATACCTACAGCACTTGTAGCCAAAACGCTACCGATACTTACACAAAAACCGAAATCGCTGCAAGTGTGCCTATAAAATTTTCGGAGAGTTCCTTCGATTTTCCCAGGATATCATCAACAAATATACGTGTCGAATTAAAAACCTCCTTCGCTTTTTTTTTCGCCAGTTAAAAATTACAACAAATACTTTAATTTTATTTATTTGTATAGAAGATTGAAACTGTGACAAATAAACAGTTACTTTCGTATTTGTAAGATTAGTATGGCTATGGTCAGCAAATATAAAGATTTAATAACCGCGAAGTTTTTAACCTAATTAACAAATACACATTTTAATTTTAATTGGTCCACCTACATCGATTAGATATAATTGTAAATATTACTGGTTACGGTTTATTTGTGTAATAAAATAGATTTATTGCTGTAGCGTTTGATTAGAAGTTAAATTTATTATATTTACATAACCGCGTCACCTGCCATGCAATCAATAATATAAAACTTAATTGACTAATTGTCGAGTTGTTAAACAATCTGTTGTAAGATGTAAACGAACTGCAAACTGTAGTAGCTTTTGAGCATGGGCGTCCGCTACTCATTTTATAAAAGTTATATGACTGTCGTGGTTTATTTGACTTAGCGAGTAAGAGAACTGTGTAGCTAGTGTGAGATTTTACCGCGTGGATCGGTATCGAGAACGGTAAACGCAAATTTTATATACACTGACAATCACCCATTTGAGTTTTCCCTTGACTACCTGCCAGGGGCGCTGCTTCAATTCCGTATAAAATTTGCTCTTACGCGAATGTAAAGTTTTCGATTTGTTTTGGTGAAAGCTCACACTAGGCACTCCGAAGTAGCAATGGACGGGGCACCTGGTTCAAAGAGCTGATAGAAATTGGGGACCCAAGGTGCAACAATGTAGACCCTACACCGAAAACCGCAGTGTTAGTAGACCCTCTACTAGTTGGTCAGACGAATTCAAACATGTCGCATGGAGTCGCTGGCCATAGTCGGCACAGGATCGTTGTGTTTGACTATTCCTAAAAAAGGGCAATGTCCAGAAGTGGACGTCCATCGACTGTCAGTGATGATGATGATGATATGTTTGTCAGCGCATGCTCGCGTACCAAATTCCATAAGCAAGTACGGTGAGCAATTATGGATTTTGAATGTTAGTGCCCTTGGGAGGTGTCAGATGACAAAAGTTTAGATACTCCTATTGTTAGCATATCGTATTTATCAAAGATCTCATAGGAACATGGGCCAAAAAACTTAAAAAACTTGAGTACGGGTCGGATTCGCGCACGATGGGTTCGTTACCAATATCAACAACAATAGACACTAATTTATAATAAGCACTTTCCTTACTTTCACAAAAACGACATCTTTGGGTAGAAACCCTAAAACCTTACATACCAATAATAATTGTAGACGCAAAACAAAAGGTGTTTTATGTTCTGTACCTCTATGTACTAAAGCACAGGTTTACAATCTGCGCAGTTTTGCGCAAATGTGTTAGTTTAGGCACATTCCCGCTGCGTTGCGATTAAAGGTGTTGTCGCAAGATAAGCGTTTAATGACCGAGATAGATTTATAGTTTAATTAAAGTATTTAAAGATATATTTATATGGGGCATTCGTCATAAAAACAACGATAAAAATGGTAAATTTCGTCGAGACCACCTTGAGGTTGAGGTGGACATATAAATGACTTAATACATTCTACGTATTCTTTATACATAGAACCTATTTGTTTCTTCAAATAAGTGCTTATTTTTTATTTCTTTTCTCTTTTAAAGTCTATAAAGAATGAAGTCGAGCTTTTTTCCTCACTGTGTTAGAAGGGTTACAAACTTTTTGAAAGTTTATTCAGCCATACTTAATTTCTAACATTACCTACCGTTCTAAGCCCGCTAACCCCCTTTACGATAGCGTGGTGGGTATTAGCTTCCCAAGGAGTGGCTTGGCTTTAAACTTGACTATTGAGATAGGCTGATAATAACTTCCATTATTTTTATAAAGACAAGACTATGCCTTGTGATTCTATCCAATGCTGAGTTACCATGCAGTATATGATGGACGTTACAATACTTGAAAAAAAATCTAGCCCCATCTAGGGCTAGAACCCAGGATCTCATCCAAACTCAAACAAACACTTGAGCATCTATGTAGTTTAACGATGTGTATGCATAGTGCATAGTTAACCTTAGAAATTCCACTACTTAAGTTAATTATCAAACATCGTACCAACAACGCATCTGTTTACACTTCACGATTTTTGTATGAACTGACTTATGCTCACCACGACCACACTTGACCTTACGATCTGTAAGCCAAATACAGAGCCAAACCTACCTCTTTATAGGAAAGGGGATATGGAGCTTCGACCCACGTTCGTCCAATGCGACTTGGTGGGTTTTGACTTTCAGTGATGAATAGTACGAGTATCAGATGTAGATAATTTTATCCGAGACCAAAGCCATAACTGCTCTCCGAGGCAATTAGTATTTCCACCAACTTCCCAATTTTGAGTTTATTAAGCCCAAAAACGGAGAAACATAAACTCGATATTCTTCAATATTCTTGTCAATTTCTCGAGATTCAAAGCCACAAGGGCTAACCACTGGACCAACGAGGCAGTTGGCAATATGATATTAACAGCCGAATACTTAATTACAAATCAAATTTGAGTACGTCTCGACTCAATTAATTTTGATAGAGGTTTATTGCAAATTAAGTCGTTCTTAAATTAGAATTGTGTTTCAGTATTCAGGTGTAAGTCCTCATTATATTTAAAAATCGTAGAATGCAATAGAGCTCTTGTAGCTAAGGATACGCGCACACCGCTCATTTACATGTAATAAAAAGTAGCATTAAAGTGAGGTCGTGATTAATAGCGGATCATGTCTCGGCCGTTAAGGGCGTTATTTATAACATTTTAAAATGTTTTAATGCCTGCCTCGCTGCTCTGCCTATCGTCTCGGGGCTCTAAAACGGAATTATTATCAATGTTTTTATTGGTGTCGATGCGTTCGGAATGTGGGGATGAGCTATTGTTGTTTGGGTGGTGAAGTTTGTTTTAGATGACGAACCACTCAAACCGACCAACTGATTCAGCAAAGATGTTAGTAAATTCAAAAATATTTTATTTTATTACTTTTCCGAAGTTTCAATAAAATAATTAGATTTTTTTTAAACATAGGTATACTTTTCTATGAATAAAACTAAATTTTATTGAATTTAATTTCAACTTTTTTTCTTACCCCGCGAAGATTCCTTAATCAAAAATGTTTTTAATAAAAAAACGCCTTCAAAATGCTCTAAAAAGTAAAAACTAATTACGCCATTTTTAATATTTTTTATTACGTACTCGTACTATACCCTCTTTATAGTATATTATACGGCACTAATAGCCGAGAAGCCACCGATACTTACACAAAAACCGAAATCGTTGCAATTTGAAGAGTTCCTTCAATTTTCCCAAGATATCATCATCAGATCCTAACATGATGACTATGGGTCTATTTTGGAATGTTTCCTTTCTAATAAAAAAAGAATTATCAAAATCGGATAACTCTGTAAAAAGTTATGCGTGGTGATACATAAAAAAAACAAAAAAAAAGAAAACGAATAATATACGTGTCGAATTGAGAACCTCCTCCGTTTTTTTCGTTGGTTAAAAAAAAACAACAAATATGCGGTCGAATTGAGAAATTCCATTTTTTGAAGACGTTTAAAAAGTCTTTTCTGTGGTATATGGGTATGCACTGCAGCATACCTGATGTTTTAATATTTTTCTCTTAGTTTATACTATTGTTAATAATATTGTCGTGTAGAAACCGAAAGGGGTGTGGATTTCATCCTACTCCTAACAGGTTAGCTCGCTTCCATCTTAGATTACATCATTACTTAAGGTCAGGTATGATAGCAGTCAAGGGCCAACTTGTAGTCATAAAAAAAATTGTCATTGCTCTCCTATAGAGAAGGAATCTGTACAAAATTATTCCTAGCGTTAAAATGTTCCATAAGTATACTTAAATATAATACAGATATTAAATAACGTCAAGATAAATAAATAAATAAAACTTATACGAGAAATTCCTCTTCTCTTCTACCACGAAGTAATTGTTTGTGTATCATATTATAGATAATAAAAAAATCATATTTGTATTAAAAAATATGGAAAAATACCTAGGAAGGTACAATTTTTCAAATAACAAAGTTCAACTTTTAACTCATAGCTTTTTCTGTCAGGCCTAATTTTATCTATAATCGAATCAACCAAATTACAATAATTAAAATAATCTCCTCAAACCGTATCTCAACTCCATCTCTACAGAATAGAGCCCAAGAAAATAAAATTAGACAATAAAAAAATTAAAACGACTAATTTTTACAAGCGTAATTAAGATTCTACGCTCGACTCTGAACTTTATGTTCTTGTAATAGAATTTAATATCGTGTGCTGGTTAATAAACACCTCCGCTTAGTGAAATACGGTCGGATGGTATGTTTTATTACTAATATCCAAAAGGCTGTGCAGGTTTTACGTCAATGGGGAGCTGCTATAAAGAACTGTTAAAAAAGACGACCACATGGTCCGAACTAGATATGAATGAACATGGAATATTAACCACTACTTGTTTTTCTTTTTTATTTTAGTTGACCAGCCAGTGTGATTTAACAGTGTGACATAATCAATGATAAGGTTAATGTTGTTCCTTTCTTTCAATGATTTGTTGTAGTTTTAGAGCAAATTTTAACAAAATTGTAATCAAGTGTAGATTATATGGCAACTTTAAAATATGATGGTTAGTATCATGGTAACATTAAAATATAATGCCGGTTTCTGATCAAATTGAAGTGCTGAACTACAATCTAAGAGATCTAAAGTTCAAACCTAACCCATTGTACTAACATTCCAATTTGCTATTTGTTTAGACTGACAAAAAGATTTTTGATAATCCAATTAAGAGCTAGGTCGTCTCTCGGCAGAGCAGCTCGCGGGTATATTTTATTAGTAATATCACTGACAATAATCCGTCCGGCTGTCTGTCGAGGCGTCATTAAATCGCCATCGCGCGCCACAATGACATAAATAACGAGGGATTTATTCCTATATTTATTTATTTATATGTTCCACTTATTTATTGCTCGTCCGCTCGTCTGCGGTCGGCTTTATGCGTTTTTAGTTGGCGCGTAATTTTTACTTATCGATGTCTAAATCTAAAAATAATCAAAACCTTTGTTCTTATTGTTAATAAGTTTTATTATAGCAGAGAAAAACATTTTTAAGTGACTTAGCTTACCTTTCTTTATTAACTGCTTTGTTAGTAAATATATTTTTCAAGTAAAAAAGAATAACGTCTGAGAATTTACTAGCAAGCTGTTGCAAAGTTGGTGGTATTCATACTGATACAGTCCAGCACAGTAGATAATCTCAATACCGAGAACCTAGAGGTCTTGGATTCATTACCCCTTAGCAATATTACCGTACCAACTCTGAAAAATAAAAGAAAGTTTCAATAGCTCCTCAGACTCCAGAAGGGCAGAACACTATACCGAAGGTCGTGGGTTCGATCCTTGCTCGCTGGACTATTATGTACTGTATTTTTTTTTAATGTTTAGAAAAAAAAATTGCAAATATTGTTTTTTTAGAAAAAAGTTACAATAGCTTTGGGCGTTTTTCTATTCTGACATAGCTAAAAATCTTTATTCTATAACCATAAATGTCAATGATTTTAAAATTTCAATCTTTTTAATAAAATAAATAAATAAAAACAGGTAGAGAAATATAGCAATAGTTGCACTAGGTATCTTCCCTACAAATGTAACTTGGTGTAGATGTCAACAGCGAATTGTTTTCCTTCGATATCGTTTTTCGGCCGGAAACGGATATTTGAACTAAAAGCAACACGACGAGTCACAGAATACGTACAGACAGTGTTGTTGTAACAAAAACCATTCGGTTTTTGTCTCGCAGCTTTTTATATATTAAATTGTCAACGAGTAGAGAACTTAAAAACCTTGAGATGGGTCCTCGTACAATATAAGCTACCTGTTGACATGTGTGTTACTGTGAAGCTTAGATATTTTACTGAACATTAATGCTAAGTCATATTTTCTACTATTGTTAAGATCGGTAAACCTAGTTCTATGAACTAGGTTTCAATCATATCCAATCGGACTATTGTCATATACATACTTATGTACCTACCTACATAGGTAATCACTCTTAGCACGATCAAGGCTAATAGACCTTTATTTAAAAAAAAATTAACAAAAAATAGAACCGACTCAAAACGTAGTAAAGCAGTTTGTGGGTTCTAGGTAACGTCCTTAAAGTAGAAATCTTAGCTGGTACCGACTCCTAGATATTCTTAAGTAAATTAAAGCAACTAAATGACGCAGTTATTTTTTACTTTTTAGTGCGTTTTGAGTCAGTTCTATTTTTGTTAAAAAGTTTTATTTCTTACTTTTTATTGATTTATCGCCACGTAACGTACTCGTACTACACTGTCATAGTATATTTTACGGCACTAGTAGCCAAAAAGCTACCGATGCGTGCCTCCAAAATTTGAAGAGTTACTTCAATTTCCCCAGGATATCATCATGAGATCCAAACATGATGACAATGGGACCACCTTGGAAGTATGCCCTTTCTAATAAAAAAAGAATTATCAAAATCAAACAACTCTGTAAAAAGTTATGCGTGGTCATACATACAAAAAAAATATATACGTGTCGAATTGAGAACCCCCTCTGTTTTTTTTTCGTCGGTTAAAAATAATCTAATGAATTAATTTCTTGCTGGCTGTTTTCAGTTTCATCTGCTTTCCTAACCAGTGGTAAATCACTGCTGACTGTTAGACTAAACTTTTGAAAACTAGAGTAGGTACCTATTTATTGTTAATTATAAATAATACATGATGCAACTATAGGGCTGAGATCTTTGACAATATCATCGGGTGATACCTATATGTTCGTAGGACCGTCCGTTAAATAAAAATGTTAAACAAATAAGTTGCGTTAATTTTTAGTAAAGTCTTTACTAATTCACTGAATTAACGAGGTAGTTAATAGACACGGAGAAGAATAATAATAACAAAAGCTATGACGGCGGCAACTGAGCCCCATTACCCGCTCCGCGCCGCATCCGGTGCGCTGCGCCTCCACCACTGCACACAAAGGGGCACAGCATTTCAATCTCTCCAAAAGACCAATAAATCGACTATTAATAACATCATCCCAAGAAACTCGCTGTTAAATTTCAACTAAATACAACTAAGGACCGCGACAGACGTGTGATTTTAATATCGTCTCGACCAAAAATGTGATTAAGAACTTGCGATGCGATCTTAATAATATCGACCCGATTTAAAATGCTTAATTACCTGGAAAATATTTATTTTGAAATAACAAAATATATATATATGAGATCCCCACAATAAGCTCTGTCA
The DNA here is from genome assembly GCA_034621355.1 of Mycalesis mineus. Taxonomy (NCBI): domain Eukaryota; kingdom Metazoa; phylum Arthropoda; class Insecta; order Lepidoptera; family Nymphalidae; genus Mycalesis; species Mycalesis mineus. The sequence continues at coordinate 497,531 of CM067902.1, forward strand.
TTTGATTCTATCATACGACGCAGTTTGAGGAACACAAAATAATATAGTTTAAATAAATATTTTATTAATTTTCCACACGAAAAATGGACATTTTTTCGATTATTTACGTTAAACTGCGTTTGAGTCATTGTAAGTCATGTAAGTATAGTCATAGTATAATATAAGTATAGTCATGTGTAACACAAATCAATCGCTTTAGTAATTTCAGAGTAAATTGACTGTGTTGGAGGACACAGGAATGATCGTATAACATTAAGTATTTCCCTTTTGAGGTACCTTTGGAACGGACGTACTCGTAACCCTAATTACCAAAGACATCCATTATTTAAAATGGATTGTATGTTACAAAACAGAACTTGCGTCGCCCGACTGTGATATACTTAAAAGTACATGGCCATAATATACCCTATTACTAAAAGGTTAAGAGCTATAAAGGCGGTAAAAATGTATGATTATAGCGGTTTTTATAATCCTCCAATAAAAAATGCGGTCAACACAACCGGTAGCCGAAAAGGATTAACTTAGGTTTTGATTCAATAGCGCTGACGTGTTGGTAGTGCTGGGCGATTTAATTGAGTTATTGTATCGATGAAACTAATTAATCTCTTCACTAATAGTTAAGTTATAGTACAGAATACATAACAGTACAAATAACAATATTGCCCGAGCAAGCAAGACATTACTTATAACTTACTAGAGGACGCCCACGCTTTCACCCGCGTACTTCACGTTCCCGTGGGACTTTCGGGATAAAATGTAGCTTATGTAATTCGTTTGTGACGTTGTAAGCTATATTATTGTTAAGTTTCATCAAAATCCATTCAGTAGTTTTTGCGTGAAAGAATAACAAGCAGCCACCCACACATACAAACTTTTGCCTTTATAATATTTGGAAGGATTTGTAAATCAGCATACCAACGCATCCGTCTCTTGTGTTTTTGTATTGTATTATCTTCATACATTTGAAAACTTAGCAGAGAGAGAAGCCTAAACTTGTAAGTAAGGTTCTCATGTTGTGACAATACGCTGGCTTTATTTTTATAAAATATTTAATTACTTTTTACCCATGAACGGTTTACCTAACATTAAAGAAGCAGCGCAAAACTTATGTCGACATGAATCATTTTATCGACCTTTATAGCAAGCACATAATACCTCACTACATCTACAAAAATAATTATAAATGATTGTAACATCATTAGCGCGCTCTTAATCGCTCCGTCTCTCTCTCAACTCTCTCTCCTTGTCGCACACGTCACGTCAGAGTGAAATCTGAGACGGTGTTGTTGTAAGTCGAGAGCGATGGAGGAATTTTGTATTATTTGTGTAATTTTGGGAGAATTTTGGAGAACTAGTGATACAGTATGCTCCTGTTTGGTTAGATCCTAGTCCTCGCTAGGTCGATCATGATACCACCTAGAGACATATGAACTTCCTGATCAAGTTGCTGAAACGTCCTATGTCTAAATTGATAGAACAAAAAAAGTTAGCAGGCGCTGTCTTATATCTGAGATCAAAATAGCAATGTGCGAAGAAACAGAAGTACCAAGTGATTTAATGTTCCAATATGAACGTCTTCGACGAGTAAGGCGTTTGAATTAAACTCTTACTGAAAGTGTTTCGACGAACGCGATCAAAACAAAGGCGTATATACGAGTAGCAGTCTTGTATGTATTTACGAGTAGCAGTCTGCGGCGGGACGCGAGGCAATGGGCACCGCTGTCGTGTCGCGTTGCGTCGCGTTTGTCACTAACAGTACATCCAATTAGTTAATCCAGTATGGTCTCTAGTGGTATATATTAATTGGCTTTGGATCACGTGACCCGGGAATCGAGTGGGTAGGACTGATCTTGCTATCTTTCAGCTGCCATTTTTGTACACTGCAAAAATCTTAATTCTAAATCGATAATTTCAAATACGCTAAATTTACAAGGCTACTTTGGAAACGTCAAATTACTGGGCAATTTTTTATATAAAAATGCCCTTAATAATCAGGAATATTTGGAATAATATGAGAAATTAACCACGCACTAAAAACTAATGAATTATTAATTAGAAAGAATTATATTGATATAAAAACTAATTGATTGGCCGCAATAAAACCATTTCCACCTTAACTAATCACATTAGCTTACACACCAATTAAACTTAATCACCAAAAAAATCTACTCGAAGTATAAAAGCGTCTCCACAAACCCACCCCGTATACTGCGCGCGCGCATCCATTCACTCGTGTTTTTTCTGCGTACCTGCAACTTCCTTCCTACAACTATCCATTACCGTGAATGGAATTCCTCGGCTTTTGACAGTTAAATGGCCTTCTTGACACCTTTACAAATTACATTAACTTCCCTTATCTCAATGTGATAAGGTCGAAAATTGCTTTACGTAGTTTTTGAACCGACAAATCTGTATTGACGTAACCAACTTATATTTTTCATCCTTAAAAATGCGTGTAGCACTCTATAACTAACGATATAAGGTTGTAGTTTCTATCAATATTTGTTTAGTATTGTTTCAGGTTGACTGGGACGTATTAGGATCATTGTTGATCGGTGCCACGCTGTCTGCGATGGTCGTTTTTGTGAGATTTTTTGCCTTCAAAAATATATCCAATTTGGTTAATGATACTTGACGACAACTTAGCGCGGTGACTGCAGGGACGACTAATGACTTGGAGAATTTGTGTCACAGTTTAAAGTTCATTCGAGTATCTTAATAGTTACCGAAATTTTCAATAGTAACAAAGCTTTTTGTGGTAGAGCACGTCGGGGAAAACTACCACCGCCAAGCAGCACAGCAACGCAAACGCAACAGTTCTTGTTTCAGTCTGCAGGGTATGGTTGTTAGTTGATGCAATTACAGGTGCATGAGGCTTGACTTTTACGCCTCAGGTAGATGACATAGTGTGGCACTGTGTAGAGTGTTTCACGCAAGAGCTGTAAAGTTCTGGTATGTCTAAAGGCGTTGGTTTTCCACATATCTTCAGGTTTTGAGCATTTGCTTGGTACGTCGATCACCTGTTATTATAAAAATATTATTTATTTTGTGAAATAAATACATTGAGGAAATAAATACATTGTTAAAGGCTTTAGGTTTTTTAATTTACTTGTGAAAATCTTTTTCTCGAAAATTAGCGAAAATGGATTGGACTTAGGAATAATATTAAAGTTACATTAAATTTAATTTTTAAATATTTATTTTATATGTCAAATAATAAATAAATTTTATACAAAATATAATTACATATTTATATGTACAAATAAATAAATTTTACAAAATAAACTCAATTAATAACTTCCAATTACTCCCTCTTCACACAAACTTATGTATTTAGAAATAAAATTTGTGAAAATAATTTCTTGCACTACAAAATCCGGTTATAATGGCGACACCTTTGAATGGCAATAAAATTAAACGTGTCACGAAACACAAAATTAATCCTCAGCTCCATTACACAATAGAAATCGAACTCCATTGAATCGGAAAACATTAAAAGTTAAGCCAATAATGGCCAACAATATCCGTCAATTTGCCATTTTTTTCGAAAGCACAATCCTTCGCATTGAAACCAATTGTATCCAAGTATTTCAAACCAAAATAACATTTATTTGTATCCGTAACAAAGGTTATAGTTTCTTGAAGATTTAGTTAAATAGTAGTGAAACTTTTGTGTACCCTGTACCCCATTTCCTTTGCGACACAATAAGGCTTTACACAAAGCATTGGACCGGAAACGGTCGTGTGATAAAAGTCATTTTTTTCGCTCACTCAATGGAGTAAGTCCATTGACGGATACTAGTTTAAATGTCGCGTAAAATAAGTTTTTTTTTCAAATCGCAGTTGTTACGTGTTATTGACAGCACTTTGGAGATTCGGGATAGTATAAAAAGTATAATGGTAAGAAGATCAACTTTAGAAACTTTATATTAGGCTCTTGTGTACATGTTGCTTTGTAACCCTGAGGTCCTGGGTTTGATTCCCAGCATTAGATCGACTAACATCGTATATAGGTATCTCGTGTTCGATGTTATTCCAATGGACGGGAATCAAAACCTTAGAAGTTCTAATCTAGAAAACGTTCCTAAACTGATGCTGGGAATCGAACCGAATTTCCGAATTTCAGGATTAATGGACGCCGGTTAGCGCATAGAACGATAAGTTCCTAACATAAAGCTATTTAGTAGTGCTGGCAATGGATTTCCACTTACCATCAAGTAGACCTGCCTTTTCCTTGAACTATTATTATAAATTAAAGGTTAAGACAATGTGCTGCGTCTAATCAGATTGTCACAAGCAATTAGCGGTAAACGGATACACTGAGACAGTGGGGAGGTATGTAGTAACAGTAACAGATGACAGACAAACTGCCGTCCTAACAAAACACACGCACAGACCGTGTTGTGACAGCGCTAATGCTTGTGACGTCACTATTACATGTGGGACACTTGTGTCAATCCTTTTTGATGACACTTGTGTTATTATAAGCTCTTATTTTAATTTCCCTGTTAATTGTGGACCAAATCTTTGAAGCTAAATTAGCTAAAGCCTGAGGGAAAAACAATACAATTACAGATTTGATAATTTTCTAAGATAAAATTGTTATCAAAATATTTATTCTCTCTTCCTGCCCCTTAATTTCGTCAGCCTCATTGGTCCATTTATATTTGAGCCTATAGGCATGGAAAGATGTGTATTCAGGAGCGCGCTAAGAAATGCTGAGCTTCTTTTTGCTTCTAGGAAAATTTCAGTAACAATTCCTACTCAGACTGGACTTCAGAAGTTGATGATTTTATACTTCAGGGAGAACGTTGAGCCATCGGTCACCACTATCAACATCTAATAATGAGGACCTTAGCACACCAACCTGCATTGGAGCAATGTGAAATTGGGCTCTATATTCTGCTGCTTATTTGAAGGAAGGATAATTAAAATGAGCTGACAATACATTTTCACCAAACTGCACAGGAGTAGGTAAGTCTAAACCCTAAATCCCCTTTCCTATAAATAGAAAAATCCTGTAGTGCGCCGTTAAACAGGCTGGTAATGTGAAGCTACCACTTAAAAAAGAGTAATTCTAAGTCCCAATAATTTTCACCTCCAAGTACCCCGATAAAAGGCGCGACTAATGACCCGACTTCGACTGACAGAATGAGACAGAACATAAACTGATAATGGGATGAGAGGAACGGCAGATATGAAAATAATAAAACATCATCAATAAACTGCCGACCAACTTTTAATATTAATACACCGCCACCGCCGCCGCACTAAACGAGACTTGTTTTATTTTTATCATTTTAGGGTTCCGCTGGAGAATGAGAAAACTGTCTGTTATAATTGTTGTCTTGGATTACCTGAATTGCATCGAAAATAATGTAACAAATTATTATTGAGAGTCGGCTCTTTTTGATTACGTCCGATAACTGTCCGTCCGTAATGAAACTATTAACCAGTAGAGTCATTACTGAATGACAGACATGACAAATGCTGTTGCTTAAAAATAAACGACTGGATTAAAGTTAGCTTATTATTATTTCGAAATATTGAAAAAACTATTTAAAATTCATTTAAATTTTTAATTTATTCGGTTTTATCTAGCTTAAAAACCCAATCAATCATGGGTGGCACCTCTGGAGTGCAACACTTGGCTCAAATTGAATATTTACCAAGCCTCGAATCAACATCCAAAGGTAACCTTTTTAGCTAAACCACGATTGACACTTTATTTTTGGCGGTGAAAGGTCTAGTCTTAGTCGATACGTACATATTTTGATATATATTTTTTATTTCAGCAAATTCACATGCAACATGCATGGAAAGTATTCAAAATTTCACTGCTTGCGATTCTCTCAATACTTTCTTTTTACTATAAATACTGAACCTCGTCGCGCAGCGGCTACTCTCGCTGCATCAACACCGGTAGCTACAATGAAAGTCATTTATCAGCGCGGCTTAGCTCCCGTCCGCCGCGGGCCGCCACCGCTACCTGCGCGTAATGACTTCACACTTTATGTTTATCTGATGTACCCACATCTCAATAACTAATGTATCACACAGTTTTATCGATAGCCGCAGAGTTTGGGGCATGCCCTAGGCTTTTTCATCATCATTAGATCAGCAACGCTACGGTTTTGAGCCACCTACAACCAACGAGTTTTTGCAACCCGCTTGATGACCGTCCAACCACAACGTGGGACACCTTGGGACCGCAACGTCCGTCTCGACGAACTACGTGCACCGCTCATTGCCACTCCCGTTTTGCGACTCCTCCTAATTGCGAATTGCTTTATTTTTGATTCGAACATAGTTTACTTAGGTCTGTGTGCACCAAGATTTCGGTTGTCATACCAACGGTTAACGTAACTTTACTATAAATTTACTATTTATAATAAACCCGTACGCCGGTTAAGGACGTAAACCGGGCGGTTATCTTAACCGAGCTTACGTCCTTAACCGGTGTATGGGTTGTCGTGAACAGTAAATTTTACGTTAGTTTACTTAGGTTAACTGTTGGTTATGATAAGTTCACTTTATTTCCCGATGAGTGTCTCCGAAACCCTCTTTATAACTCTCTAGGTCCTGTAACGATTACGTTTTTCTAATAATATAGTCTTTCTACGGATACCTCTTTTCCTTCAAATTAGACGTAGGTAGGTATAACCTACGCTATGTTGTGGATACGAAATTAATCTAGCACGCGGGTTTCGAACTTATGACCTATCGCTGTTGAGACAATCACTTTCATCGTGGCACTAAGTACTGAATCCTCCACAAAATAATCGCATACCAAAGAAGTATCAACTAGAATACAAAATACGGTCTAATCGCTTAGTTTTCGCGAGTGTATCAAGATTCGTGTCAGCTTCGGAGTTCAACTTATGGCTTATTAACAGCCGTTCATATTTCACGCTAAGACGCCATAAAACGTTCAAATTGATAGGAATTAAAGCGACACATCGAGGCGCAGTACAAAACAAATATCAGTGTATTGTGTAACAATAAGAGGCTGAAGTTAATAAGCGGCTTGCGATCGCTTCATGCAGACAATCTGTTCAGCTGGTTACATGGAGTTAATCTCAGCTTCAGATAACTTGATGGGTTTGATTACTAGTTTGGTTTATACATTTTCTAAACTGACTTATGTTTGCTCTGGTGGTGGTGATCTGGTGGCTTTGGACGTGGTCACAGTGACAAGGACGTACCGCTATACGACTTAGCGCTCTGAGACACATGGAGGTATGGCTTGAAACAATGTCCCATATCCAAATTATCCTGTTACATTCATAGACTGCATCGTCGCTTAAATGTCCGTAAGATAAGTCAAGGAATAAATTGTCATTGATTAAGTACCTACCGCAGAATGGAATGTTTTTTTTTTGTATAAAACGTATTACACTTTTGTGCCATATGTATAACGAACAAATTAAACATGAACCAAAAATGCAGCCATGTTCCGGGAAATCCGCGGACATTCTCAGGAATTTTACTTGCCGGTGCCGTCTATGGAATTGCGAGTGCTAAGTGACACGAAGATTCTCGGTCGGTAGTTCGGTACTTCTGTGCTTATTCTCGGGAATTCTCGCAAATTCGTGTACCTTCCTGTGCAATAAGTGATTGAAGCATCTGTACCATTATACATTGCACGGCAGCATGTAGATGCCATTATGATAAGCGAATTCTAACAAATGGAATTCTAACTAAATTACACTTTGGGGATTTTTAACTTTAACTGAAAACTACATAGCCATGTTTTTAAAGATGATCAAATTTTTCCGTTTCCCAAAGAAATTTTCCGTTTCAGAAATCCAAAATCAAAGGTCAAATCCAAGATTTTAAAACAGTCTAGCGTATTTCGATGTTAATTTATTATAGCAGCATGTAACCCTAACCCACCGGCAGTGCCCAGTCAGCGATACCTCAATGGCGCGTAAACAAATATATTTATTTAATAAGATTTTATTGCTCTAAGCCGCTCATAACTTACCCGCGTAAGAAGATCAGTGGATGCTGCGCACGAGATGTGGACCGTAGAGATGCGAGAATCTTCTCCTCGTTGTGTTTATGAACAGTCAAGTCTGAACCGTCACTATCATAAGTTTTCTGCAGCCTCTGTCTATCCATCTGTTCGTTTTAAACTCAAAAACTACTTACATAAATAATTTTATGCAGTTTTACCACCATTACCAATAGATAAAAGATTGTTGGCAGTGTTCATAAAAGCATTCTCATCCCTTAGAGATATAACAAATATTGCATGGTTACAGTGAAATGGTACTTTACGGTAAGTCGCAGTTAAGAACTAGTATCCAATAACAATATTACAAAAATCTGCTTTACCTACAGATTATTGTGAAACCAATTACTTTTTCCATGATTTAGGATTTGACACAATTACTCCAAAATCACATATTTTGCGGATAAATAGGTGAATCACCAAAACTGTCATTCACACGCGTCAATTACATATTCGCAAAGCGCATTAACGTGCGAATATCTGTACCAATTGTGTGGACTTTACATTATTTAGCACCAACTTACATTTACAGCTACAACTTTTAAAATAAACTTTATTGCTTTACAATACAGGCGAATAAAACTGCATTTTTTCAATCGATTTACAACCAAGTTATATTTGTGTATAGGTGTAGAAAAATAAACTTTATGCAGTTGAAGTAAAGGTTATATTGGAGGTAAGTAAGGTGGTTTTCGGTAACAATCACACAGGCGTGAAAAGTGGCGATCTATTACAAATAATCGGCTCAGGGACGTGTCGGTTGAATGGGATTAGCTCAGGAGCTGAGCGAACTTGCTTTTAATCCTGAGCATGCTCTGTGCTCTATTCAGTTGTGTCAGTCCAATAACATCTGTTAACATTATTGATAGCCAAAAGTTGCCGTTAACTTGGAAATTGTTAAAAGACAAGTCTGTAATAGACTTCAAACAACTTTTGTACTTGTGTATTTTAATACTAGACATGTTTGCGCTTGTTTTACAGTTATGTCTGATGGCAGAAAATAATAAGGGTGCCAGTGCGTAGCCGACCGATGACAACGACTGGTTTGTATGTATTTCTAGAATACACCTTTCGTGGCTGACGAGATGTCTTTTCCATATATAAATCGGTAAAAACTGTGCAAGAATCGAATATTTGACCTTCAGTTATAAATCAGCACTTATATACAGTTATTTTTGTCGAAATATCGTAACAACCAGACATGCATGAAACGTTAAACAGTTTTTTTTACCAACAATTAGCAAAACATCTGCCGGGTCGCGGGTTCGACTCCGCATTGAATCAGTAACGACTCGTCACAGATCGGTTGACAAATAACGCATTTATGCCTTATTTAATAGTAAAGCTCATTGTCCACGAGAGGCACCGCTCGAACATCTGTGATTGTAAAGGTGTAAACTCATTGATCTGGAAAATCTGATTTTATGATAGTGCAATTTAGCTTTGGCATATTGGGGTGTTCATTATATTCATTTTTAATTTTTGGGGAGACAAATTACATTATTTATATAAACCTAAAAAGCGAAATAATTTTTTTGTGTATGGCTAGACTTGTCTGCTTTTCGCTAAGATCATTGGTTGAGTCGTACCTAAAATAAATACTAAGTAAGTAAGGAACATCCAAATCGACAAGGTCCTGTTGAAGAACAAGTTGTTGGTAAAACTATATGTCCGAAGGGCTCCCCACTGCCCTGCCCGATGCCTGGGATGCCATGCCCGACATAATATGTCTAGCCATCTTTCATAATATGTTTCCAGTAATTTCTCATCTTGATAACCTCGTCTATAATTGCACAAACAAAACCTTCGGTTAAATCTCAGGAACTACTGGTTCGAATTCAAAAATTCTTTTTGTGTTGAGTAAACCATTTATCGAGGAAGACTTTAGGTTATACAACATCACGCTGCAACTATTAGGAGCGAAGAAATAATGGAAAATGTGAAAAAAACGGGGAAAATTATTCATCCTTGAGGGCTTCCGTTGCGTGCGCTGCGAAAACGGTTCAAGATACAAAAAATATATGTTTAAAAGAATTATTCCTCTTAAAATGATCTAAAAAAATGTCCACGACAGTATATGTCTATCTCTTAAGATTAACTCACTAGAACCGTTTTTATGGTAATCAAATTTGGTCGAAATTAATGCATTTGTTAAGAGTTGTATCAACATAATAATATTAATGTACTATAATATCGTACAATGTTTAACAAAAATATAGGCCTTCAGTACACGAGACGGGACGAAGGATATTGGTTGACGGGAAACTATAAAAAAATTTAATTGAGAGAGGGAGCATCGAATGAGCACACTTTATATGTAAGTCTGTCTTTAAAATTATAAGAGTACCTAAGAGGTTTTCACTCGGACAAAGTGGCGGACGACTGCTAGTAATTAATAATCATCAATTATTAACAAAAAAGTTAAATTATACCTACTTGAAATTACATTCATAAAAGATAAATAATATGTTTCAAACAATTCTCTCTTACCCAAATCAATACACGAAATATATTCCCACCTTTTGCTAGGCGCATAACAAAGTGTGGTCGTATTTTAGCACTTAAGCTAAGGTTTACACGACCCTTATCAGCCCTTCGGCCACATTACCGCGCCGGCGCCGGCTAATCGACGGAGCGAGGGCTGACTTATGTGCCACTAATGAACACGGCTATTTGTTCCAAGGACCCTGACAATGTTAGCCGTTTGGGAACCTTACGATTTGTTTGCTACTTTGCTTAGTAAATCATCAAGAAGAAATTTATCTCCAAAATCCAATGCAAAAATCAAATCAAATCCAGTCCAGAAATCAACTCCAAATGTCCAAAAAAAAATACAACTTCTTCATCCTTGGAGGCATCCTTAGGAGATTACATAAAATAAATTCTACTTCTTAGTAAGGTTTTAAAACGCTATATGTATTTTTAACCGAAAAAAAACGGAGGAGGTTCTCAATTCGACACGTATATATATATATATTTTTAATGTATGACCACGCATAACTTTTTACAGAGTTGTCCGATTTTGATAATTCTTTTTTTATTAGAAAGGGCATACTTCCAAGGTGGTCCCATTGTCATCATGTTAGGATCTGATGAGGATATCCTGGGGAAATTGAAGGAACTCTTCAAATTTTGAAGGCACGCTTACAGCGATTTCGGTTTTTGTCTCGGTATCGGTAGCTTTTTGGCTACTAGTGGCATATAATATACTATGACAGTATAGTACGAGTACGATACGTGGCGATAAATCACTAAAAAGAAAGAAATAAATTTTTTTAAATAAAAATAGAACCACTGGAGCAACGAGGCCGTGTATCAATAAAATTCACTCAAAACGCACTAAAAAGTAAAAAATAACTGTGTCATTTAGTTGCTTTAAATTACTTAAGCATATCTAGGAGTCGGTGCCAGCCAAGGTTTCTACTTTAAGGACGTTACCTAGAACCCACAAAATGCTTTACTACGTAAAATAAAGGTACCTTTAAAGGTGGCTGGCACCGACTTCATAGATATGCTTAAGTAATTTAAAGTATCTGTTAGTAATCATTACAAAAATCAAACATTACTACCTTAAGCTACATTAGAGTAGCATGGTGGGTGTAAACTACATACCCTCTCACTTATAAGAAAGAAGGCTGAAGAACCCGTGGACCGTTAAAATAGGCTGATATTTAATGATGATGTAGGTATGTCATGTATGATATGATAGTGATCGTTAGCAGAGTCGATATAAATAATTTAGAAAAATGTATTATTGCTTTAATTAACTAAACAAATACCTAACTATTTTAAACGTAAAAAGGGCTAGGTAGGTAGGTCTGAAATAATTACTAACTAACATGTTACCCACGTACAGTCTGAAACGAGCATCAAAATCTAAATGAAGGTTTCAGTCTAGATTATAATCTAATTGGCAATAGCATCTCAGTGCTAGAGCGGGTGGAGGGGAGGCAGGTGGTGGGGGTGCAAAGTAATCAACAATTTAAAATTGGGGCTAATCCTACGCTTGCCGTAATCGTGGACGATCACTCAAGATTCTGAGGACTTGGAGTGTGTGCGCACCAAGCGATTTGTGTACGACCAGTTGGACATTTTTAACCGACGAAAAAAGCGGAGGAGGTTCTCAATTCGACACGTATATTTTTTTTATGTATGACCACGCATAACTTTTTACAGAGTTCTCCGACTTTATAATTCTTTTTTTTATTAGAAATGGCACACTTCCAAGGTGGTCCCATTGTCATCCTGTTAGAATCTGATGATGATATCCTGGGAAAATTGAATGAACTCTTAAAATTTTAAAGGCACACTTGCAGCGATTTCGGTTTTTGTGTAAGTATCGGTAGCTTTTTGGTTGCAAGTGCCGTATAATATTATATATGACAGTATAGTACGAGTGCGTTACGTGGCGATAAATCACTAAAATGTAAGAAATAAAAATTTTTAACAAAAAATAGAACCGACTAAAAAAGTAAAAAATAACTGTATCATTTAGTTGCTTTAATTTACTTAAGCATATCTAGGAGTCGATGCCAGCCAAGGTTTCTACTTTAAGGACGTTACCTAGAACCACAAACTGCTTTACTACGTTATAAAGATGTTCCTTAAACTTGCTGGCACCGACTTCATAATATATGCTTAAAGCAACTAAATGACACAGTTATTTTTTACATTTTAGTGCGTTTTGAGTAGGTTCTATTTTTTGTTAAAATTTTTCACTTTTTTATTAACATCATAATAAGCCGGAAAATAAATTGAATTAAATTATTGAGATATATTTAGTCACTAGATCGTTGTCAGACAGACGGACAAGTTGGCGCAGCAAAGCTATAAGATTTGAGTGAGATGGGCCATCAGTCAAATGAAAAACTATATCGCTAATATACTGAGCTATACTTGGCAGCGCACGCTCCTCGCACGTCCTACAAAGTGTCCTACGCCAACATTATCAGGCTATTAATAGCAGGACTAGGCCTTTATCTTCATAGGTGAAGAAAAAGCCCTAGTCTAGATGGGGGTGGGGATATGTAGCTTATACTACCACGATGTTCCAATGTGGTTCAATTTTGTAACTGTCGGTAACTGACATTAATGAGAATTGATTGCGACGTTCTCTCTGAGATACGGGGGTGTTACACCATCAACTACCCGATTCCCCGCTGAAAATGTTTACTGGTGGAAGAAGGAAAAGCTATGTAGATACTCTCTAAGACACACATCCAAAATGTCTAGGTTCGAATAGGCTAACCCTGACCAACGGGACAGTAGTTTGACATAATTTTTTAAAACTACTTAAATCGCACATGTGTGCAAACCTTCCAAGGTGTTTGTTTTACGAACACGGGACAAATTGACGCGTCAAAGTGCCCATCTCTTTCCAACAAGCCTACATTGTATATCGCGTCTCGCTCTAACTAAATAACGAACAACAAACATAATCCACGAATAATGGCGAGCGCTGCCGATCCCGGGATTATTCCGAATCATTTGTTGGCGAGATTTGTTCAAATTGTTCAAAATGTTGTTCAAATTGCCGTAACTGATGTCTCGAGAATTGAATTTATTTATTTATTTTAATGTCGTTGTTCATATTAATATATATTGTCGAGAGGTATTCATTAATGTCATCGCTATCAGCATATTAACGGCCTACTACAGGGCCAGATCTCGCCCCTTGTAGGACAGTGACATGTGGTGCCCACCACGCTGCTCCAATATGGGTTGATGAGCATAAGGTCATTAACTATCACTGTCAGACGTTAATGATAGTGACCGGGGCCAACAGCTTAACGTGCTCTCTGAGGCACGGCGATGTAACACCGACGTCCCGTTCCTTTAACTTCCCGTCTCCGGGCGTAGAATTTTCTACAAATTTAAAATAGAAAAGCTCAGAATTATTGCACGACCTGTCTTAAATTCGACCCTAGGACCGTACTTAATCCATATAATATTTTGTTAATGTAATTTGAATATGATTTCTTATAAAAAATTGCAGTTGTGAAGAGTCGGCTGGAGTTCACATGGAATTTTACATTTGACATACCTACTGTAGTCGTATCCGCGTACAAGTCAGTTTGTGGCTGTGGGTCCACGATCTTGTTCCTGCTTCCCCCTTTTACCACAGGACGACAAGACGCCGAGAACATAAATAGATACTAATGTTTAAATGCCATGTTGTAGACTTTCTGGCGATCCGCACTAAGCGTTCCGGCTCAACGTTTTTTATTTTTAAATAGCGAGCAAACGAGCAAGCGGATCACCTGATGTTAAGTGATTACCGCCACCCATGAATAACTGCGACACCAGAGGCGCCACTGATGCGTTGCCGGCCTTTGAGATGTTTATTAACTCTCCCCTTGAAAATCCTAAAATTGTAAAAATGTGGAAACACCGAGGATGGAAGCTCGTTCCATATCTCACAAGTACGAGGCAGAAAAGTCCTGGTATAGCGGATGGTAGTACTATACCAGGCATCCAGATGGTGAGGATGAAATTTGTTTCTGCGGCGTGAGGTACGGGCAGAGAATCCTGACGGTAGTATTAGGCTTAACAGCTCTTCAGAACACTCTCCGTAATATAGTGTATGAAACACACAAAGGGAATTGACGTCCCTTCTATCGTGTTCTAAAGACTCCAGACTATATCTACCGAGTGTGGAATACTCTACCAGCGTCCGTATTTCATGTCACCTCTCAATTTCAATTCAATGTCAATTTAAACAACTTTAAGACAAGAATGAGGTTTTTTCTAGGCAAGTGCATCCCATCTTAGACCACATCAGTGCTCACCATCAGGCATGATTGTGGTCAAACGAAAGCCACCCATAAAAAAATAGGAAGGTTTGCAGCAGCAGACTTAGTTGACTCTACCCAATGGTAATGGAAGGGTCTTCAGTCAGCTCCGTAGCCCTAACCTAGACCGAAGAGATTGTGGATAATAACAGCGCCCAATAACGGCCAAATCTGAAATCGCGACGAAAGAGAGCGATATTATCTATTGTGTGGTATTTGGCCAACGCATGACTATTTGTCTACACAATATATTATATCTTCGCTCGCATCTTTGGGCCACTGTACACGTCAGCCGACACGTCGGTAGACGTCTGTCAAAGCCTGCTGCTTCCATTTTTCTCTTCTTTCGATTGGTGTATAGGTAAGGCCTGAAGAGTCCAGACAGACCGATGCAAAGGTAGCCCGTTTGCCACCCGTTAGCTGTTGGTATAAATTTCCTTAATTTTAAGTAGGTGTTTCTCTGTGCCTAGTGTCTACCATCGATGCGAAAAGCTGATTCTGTAGAGAAGAGCTGGCAAGAAACTCAGCATAAGCTTTAATCTGTGTTATATTCTTAAACAAAAACCATTGTAATTTTTATATAGGACGCTTTAAATGCAAAATTTTAAAAATAATAACATGTCGGTATTTAAGAATTAATGAATATGTTTATAATTTCAATTTTATATTATGATATTTTTGTATGCCTGACAGCCTGAAATAGTCGAATCAATTGTACTATAATTAAAGAACTTAATTTGATTTGTGATCACCTCTCCATATCAATCATCTTTGTTAATAAAATAGAATAGATATACCTACCTACATCTGTCGAAAATAAAGCAAGACATACCGTAACTCTCATTACTATAATAATTAATTATTTTAAATATTTAACGATTAAATCGGTAAAACGAAATCACAAATTACTTGTAGCGACATCTAGCTGTTCGATAACATACTACTTCATAGTTTCTATAAAGGTTCAAGAGGAGGGAAGTAGTTTAATAAAGAACGCATAGATGGCGCGCGTCGATCTAATGTGGCAATCTAGTGTTATATCTATTTAATAGATGGCGCTGTTTCTTATTGTAGCTTATGTATTATTAATTATTTTATTCATTGTATTATTATCAATTTCAGCTGTTGTATTCTCCGAATCACACAAAAAATTTCTTCAATAAATATAGTAGTAAAAGATTCAGAAGCTATTAAAATATAACTGCCAGTGCCTTAATTCAATAGCTAATCATTCTGGCAGACTTTCAGCCTAGATTCGAGTATTGAATCAAACTTTTGGGCTTTTATTTCAAAAATCTAATGAACAGCTGGAAGTAGTATACCTAGCCGATAATATTATTGTTACACTCTGTTCTGCTTTGGGAGGCGCAATGGTATGCGCAGTGTTTAATTTGAAGGTTGTAAACTAATTAACGGCTTTAATTGTGTTTAATATCAACAGGACTGAATAATAAAACACAGAGATATGAAAAACTATTGTATTTTCAATCCGTTTCCTCTAACACTAAGCTACAATGTTACTCACTCTCCGAAACGTCCTAATCTCAGCACTTCAATAAATAATTTACAATTTTCTCTTATCTCTATAGGAAGCAAAATTATTCTTATTGTATAAAGTCACCTTACTGCATCTTGCAGCCACTGCAGACTAAAGACTGTTGCGCGACAAAAATGTCTGAACCACACATCTTAAAACGGTTTTCCAAATTTTATGAGTATGCTTTGTACCGATAAACATTGTACCGATTTCTGTATTCTGTTTGTGTGTATTGTTTTTTTTTCATTAAACGAATATAAATGTTTCTAACCACAGATTCTAATGAAAATAATTTTACATGCGATATAACAGTAACATAAATATGGCTGCCACCTTTTTGGCGCTGTATGGATTTAATACCATGCCTATATGAATACCGAAATCAATGAATACAGAAAATAAATAATACAAAAACATTTTGAATCATATAGTTTAGCCGTTTGTTTCTCAAATACTTACAAAATGAATTTTTGTCGCACTACAATACCTAAGTCATCTTGTAGCAGTAAGGCAACGTCTCCTCTATTGATACTGTTATTGTATGAAGGTGAGGCTTATGAGATATTATCAAAATAATAACTTGTAGACCAATTAGCACAAACATATAACATTTGAAGCTAACAAAATAAAAGTTAGGGATTTATATAAAATACAGGAAACATTATTTAGGAAGCCTTGAAGCTTTAGCTCTTTCTTTACGCAAAAACAATGCACATTGCCTATGCATTACTGCCATTACAACTATATACAATGTACAACATCATTGGAAGGTACGCCATATTATATCAAATTACACATATAATTGGTCATTCGAGAAAAATATCATAGAAAATTGTGCTTTAATAATGACCAAATAACTAAATATAACAACGTCTCAGTTCACTACGACATAAATCAATCTATAGTGAAGATATTTCTTAATTGACCTCACATTAAATACAAATAAAAATTAAACAGCTTATCTTATGATTAAACTATACATAAAGTACAAAATATTGCTAATAGAGCCAACACAGAAGAAATAATATAATAATTACAGGTAATTTAAGTAGAGATTATTTTTAAATCACGCAAAAATATCATTCCAACCAAGAGCAGTTAAGAATGAGATATAAAAACAGTTAAACATAGATTTAGTTCGACTATTAGGTACATTCTTATAAATCTTTATACAGCTCTAACATTCTTTGTGCTAATGCAGCTTTGTTGGCTCCTATTGCAATTAAAATATAAAAAAAACACCTGCTAGTTTCACACATATAATAAGTATTGCACATAAATTAAACTTTTTAATTTGACAAACTAAAAAGCTGTATACAATAGTAATAATCTATATTAATGAGTTTTATTGATCTTATAAAATACTAACGTTGCGTATCAGAGA
Organism: Mycalesis mineus; assembly: GCA_034621355.1. NCBI lineage: Eukaryota > Metazoa > Arthropoda > Insecta > Lepidoptera > Nymphalidae > Mycalesis > Mycalesis mineus. Next base: position 515,260 of record CM067902.1, read on the forward strand.
AATTTAAGTTATTTGTCTGAGGTTTATCAACATAACTAAAATATAATATATTATAAATGGTAAGACCGCTTCAAAAATGAAAATTTTACCAGAATGATGCTGAAATATGCTATATAAATAATCTTAATCTGATATGAACTTAGCCATTGCAGATTACTCTAGACTTAGATGCTTGTTTTTCTTAAGAAAATATTAACATTTTCGTGTTCTTGCCTACGACTGGAAACTTCTAAAAGATTTGGATCTAACAGATTGCAATCAATATTAGACTATTTCTTAAAAAATGAGGTTTTTAAGCCAAAAATGTCGCATGTTTGCTTTCTTATGATATTCAGATAAGTATAAGTTAATGAGTGGGTGCGGAAAAGTGAGTTTTTAAAAAGAAGTATTACAAAATGAAAAGTGAGCGAACTAATAATGTCGATTCTTGAAAAAAACTTCAGTTTTTAAGCCGATGCACAACGGTTGCAAAGTGGGTGTAACACAAATCAGTATTCTCAAATAACATTGAGCCAGACTGACAGTAGAACTGAAGGTTATGCTGATCGAAGAATCGACATGCTTTCTCTGCAGATTCAGGTGCAAGACTGATGTCATACTGTTTATTCATAAATCAAGTTACATAGATCTTACCTTGATTACTTAGAACTAAACCTGATACTATGGGAAAAATAGTGTTATGTCAACATGACTCATATCTAGATAATTGTAGCATGGCATATTCATACAGTCCACTTACGAGTATACGATGGCTATAAAAGAGCTCAAGATGCTTTTTAAATAAGGACGAGTTTTGCGCCTACAGAGTGCCGAGTGTGAGTTTGTTACCGAACGACTGCGTAAAAACGTAACGCAAATTTGTATGGAATTTTAGTAGCGCCATCTAGTTATAGCGAGAGTAAACGCTTTTTTTGCTATATAATTTGACGTTATGAGTGACTACGTTTTTACGCAGTCGCTCGGTGAAAAACTCACACTTGCCCCACAGAAGTGAGGTAATGTGTAAATGTGCCAGCTTTAAATAAAACATAATCAATACCTACTAGATATGTAGTGTAGTGTAGTACTTCATTTATAATCAATCTCATGGCCAAAATAGTTTTATTTAACAAAATAAATTACATTGGAACCTATTTTTTTTGGGCCATCTTTTCCATACTGATCATGATGTATTTAGAAAAGATTTGCGTTTCATACGTTATTCTTAGATAAACAAAACTCTTTAATTATTATCTATCTATAAATAAACAGAAATCTATATTTACTCGTATACATCTCTTGTAGTGTAATTTATTGAGTCAGGTATGTTTTGAAACATTAATAAAATAATTAATGAAAATAAAGAAAATGGGAAAATATGCATAACAATTTATATAATTGTGTACTTTTCTTGAGAGGTTTTTTAAAGCTGCATGCCCACCGACCACGAATAATAAGCGAGTCTATAACTCAACAACGATGGTGAATAGAATGGTTTAAAGCTTCGCGAACTCTTCACAGCACAGTACATCAATTAACGTATAAAACGTATGTTAAAAATATCGAACAAATAAGCTATGTAAGCATAGCAGTTAATTAAAAGGTGGTATTTCATAAACTCGACTAAATGAAAATATTATAGCAAATATAAATAAATACATATTATAGGACAATTACATACATCGCTATATATAGCCCCAAAGTAAGCGTAGGTAGCTTGTGTTATGGGTATGTATATATATATATATATATATATATATATATTATACATAAATACTTAAAATATATAGATAAACACCCAGACACTGGAAATTATCCATGCTCATTACACAAACATTTTTCCAGACGTGAGAATCGAACCTACAGCCAAGGACGCAGAAGCAGGGTTACTACCAGTGGGTAGCAATAAACTCATCATCGCCAACTATTTAAGGCAATTATCGTCTATAATATTTGTCTATGCAATTCCACAAAAGTGACATTTTTCGGATCCCATTCAGCCGAACCCATTGTCTCGTCGACTGTTGACACGCAGCTTTAAGTAAAGTTTGTAATCCCACGCATGCTTACAAAAATAACCTATCAGAGATCGTTCCAGGGGGCTTGACATGTATGCAGAATAGCTGTTGCGATCACCTACTAACAGATGCACTGTCGAGGTTGACTTTTTGTAGTACCTAACCTCTTTAGGAAAGGAAGGGGAAAACAACACTTTGATCCCTGATCTTGGCGGTTAAAAACACGCCAGGCCCCCAGATCACCTTCACATAAATCTAATAAACGTAAAATAAATTAACTTTACATCTCAACTTCTCTGGAGTCATATTTCTCTTTGACTTCTTCGGGGCTGAAACTCTTCACCGACACCGCCTCCGAGAGATCTGTACTCGATAGTTTATTCGTTATCTTAGTAATCGATATCCTACTCTCTATATCATTCGAATCACAAATCGATTCTAAGACAACCCCCTTCTCTACTTTCCTAGGTTTTGGTATATTCTGTGGGAGATTGGTTTTTTGAGGAGTGTTTCTTAATTTTTCGCTGAGTATTTTGTTGCAAGTCTTCTTCGACATATCCAGGGCTAAAGGGTCTTGTACTTCTTCAGTCTTTTCTTCTGCGCTCGGTTTGTTCTGCTGCTTGATCTCAGCTACTTCTGCGTTAGATAAATTGTCCTTCTTCTTCCATTTCGTTCTTCTGTTTTGGAACCAGATTTTTACCTGGAACACAGAAAATATTTTGATAGAAACATGAACAATAGATATATTCTCTGACGTTGCGTTTTAGTTGAAAAGTCTTGAATTAAATTTATGAGATTTTCCTAAATTGACATGTTTTTTTGGGACAAAGAGATTTCAAAACAATTGTAAAGTATTGCAAATTATGAAGTTACAGGCACACGAGGCACAAGAGGCTGTACACCTATAGAATGTGGTTCTTGCATGCCCTGCGATGTGTTGCTCTGTTATAGGCAATTAATTTCCACTCACTATCAGGTAGACAAACTTTTTGTACCGTCAATTAGATATTTTGAAAGAAAAAAATAATAGCATACTATATAAAAACCGTACATCCTTACTAATATAATAAAGGCGAAAGTTAGAATGTATGGATGGATGTTTATCACTCACACAAAAACTAATGAATGGATTTTGATAAAACTTCAATACAGATTACATATCAATATAACACATATCATCCCGAAATTCCTACGAGAATGAGAACTACGCGGGCGAAACCGCGGGCCTCCTCTAGTGCAGTAAAACGCATGATAATGATAAGCGACCAATTTTGTTGTAATTTTGTGAAACATCGAACCTTAATTAGTAACTACAAAAATATGTAGCTGTAATTATCAATATCTCTGTTTAAATGTATCCGTGTACGAATGATCGATTCCTATAGTGATTAGTGATGTCCAGCACAACCAACTGTGATCCCATCGATGAAAAGAAAGAAAGAAATAAAATTTATTTAGGAAATAAACATAACATCACAATAAAACTTGAAACACAATTAATTGGTTTAATATAAAAGAAATATGAGGCGATCCCAAAAGGTTCCTCACTCAGCATTACTGTGCTCATCAAAACGCCGTCCTGGTCTTCCGTAAAGAACGTAATTTTCATTCAATTGTCAGACTTTTTATTTTATTATCAACAAATATATAGGTATGCTTATTGAATAGTAATAAAGTTTAAGACAGACAATACAAGACAGTTGAATGCAATTACTGGGTTTTACAAACAGCGGTTGTACTCTACTTTTTTATTTATCTGGCTTTCTACCTGATCTACACGTCGATCATCTAGTCCACAGATTAGAAAAATAAATATAATCATCATCTTCTATTAGGCTACGTTGATGTCTTTAGTAAGGATAAGATACATAATTAAATGTAGTCTCCTCTGTTTTTCTTGTATAGTGTGACGCGGATTATTAAATCTACTTGTATGTTCTACTAACTTTGTTATTATTACATAAACAGAATAAATTGATTCTGAAAAGTAGAACTTCCTATTTCTTTAGGCATGAAAATTTATAGAGACAGCATCATTATCGTAATTTCATCTTCCATTTTGATTATTATAAACTCTTGTACTCATGCTATTACAATAAAATTAGCACATTTTAAATATAAATAACTCATTACATTTTGTCAAAAGAAAACGCAATTTTTTTTTATTTTGTCACTTTTATTATAGTCGGTATCATATTAACGATAGAAAATGCACATCACTATCACGCACCGATACAATTAGCACGGCTTTGACATGTTGCACACATGCATTGTGTCGCCCCCTCCCGCTCCCTACCCCGCACAAACACTTGCCGTCTCGCTCTAACACATCGCTAATGCGCAATCAATAATAATTATCTTCGTGTTTGCGACCAAGTGGATTGCATTGTGTTGTAATTTGAAGGTGTATTGAGGGTGACAACGCGGTTGCGTTATGCGAGACTGTCTTATACACATTATAATTTGCAAATTCAATCTTCTTATTTCTCAGCAAACCTGTAAACAGGTATGTAATACTAGAGGACACCCGCGGTTTCACCCGCATAGTTACCGTTTCATTGGGAAATTTTGGGATAAAATGTGGCCATTGTTTTAGTCTGATATATAAGCTATATTATTGTGAAATTTGATCAAAATCCATTTAGTCGTTATTATTGAGAGAGTAGCAAATATCCATCCATACAAACAAACTGTCGCCTTTATAATTTTCGTAAGGATTACAACGACTGTCTTTTTGTTGCAATTTTAAAAGTGGCTGAAAATTAGATGTAAAATAAAATATTCATTATTCGTAATATTCCAAATACATTAAAAAAAAAAATAATTAATTACAAATTTCAGTTTGTCAATAAGCTAACAACAATATCAACCAAGTTGATACTAATCGTGAAATAGGGAAATTACTACTAGCGAAGAGAAAAAAAAACAATTAAATTGAAAGAACCTTAAGATAATTTCAATTTCATTTAAATATCATGAGATCATTAATTATTGCCCTTTTTTGAAGGTTATAGAAGGAGCCCTTTTTTGAAATATAGTTAAAACTAGCCAAATCAAATATTATCTGTGTGACACTTTCGTTATGGAATGCCTCTGATCAGGACAGTCCTGCATATCGCAATGCGGGGCGCCCCCTACCGCTGTAGGCTGCGACCGCAGCAGGTCACATGTCACATGTTAGCGGATTAATTTGCGAGCCAATTACCCGGAAGTGCGCCATCATGCGTCACGACCCGCCACCGGAACTGGCTGTATTTGTTGATTAGGCCAAAGAAAAGATCTTCACCATCATCATTCGTCATCATATAGACACACATAAAAGCCTTCTATGTCAACACAAAAGTCTCGAAACACAGATTTTGCCACTCCTTGGAAACCGTTTGATTCAATATCTTCTTTTAATCATCACTACTGGGTACAGATAAGCCTTCTTTCTCTTGTAGGAGTGGAAGTTCAAACTATCATTGGTCTTGAATGACAGGCTTGTGATCATAATGTTTGAGGCTTTAAGGATCGTTTTCAGATGAGTGAACGGGATCAACATCTTAGGCACTCTCTTAGTTAATAATAAGTAATGCCCTCTATACCTTACCAACTAACTTTCTAACTCCAGATGAGACAAAAATGAAGTCGCCCCGCTCCAGGACTACAATCCCACCAGAAAACCTCACATTTATGAGGTTGGCATCAGAAATTAGTAGTTAGGTAATACTTCCCGAATAAGTTCTGTCGTGACTGCCTATCACCGTGCTCAGTTTTCCCAAGGAATCAACCAATTTTGAGTTTTCTTTGAGTCGATTATGATGCCTGATTTGTTGAACTCCCAACGTCGCTCGATAAACTAATTAATATCCAATAATTAGATATGCAAGAATATCTCAAACGTCTGCCTCTAACGTTATCCAAACACGATGGATGGGTCGGCCACACGAAATATTACCCCATAGGCATGGGAAATGGATGGATGTCGATAAAAAATACTTAATAAGAATAATAAAAACCTCGAAAAGTTAAAGACAATTAAAAGAAACAAAAAACGATCTTTCTAATAATACCCTTTTAATTGTTTTTGTTACATGCCTAATAAAATATAAAAATTGCTAGAAAGATTGAAAAGCAAACTGAATAACATTTATTAATTATTTAAGCACAAAAACTAAAGGATCACACCGATTTTTATTTAAAGGAGAAGAGAGCACTCATTAAAGTTTTACTGGAATATGTCAATGTGTCCTATTGGAGCGCCTTATAAATTGTTCAGGATTTTTTTCCTAAATACGACGTAAAAAAGTCACAAAATAACCATTTTCCATTACAGACAAAATATCTCACACAAAAAGATATCGATACAAAATGTTCCCCTCACTAAGCTTATCTCAATTCCGATCGGAGTCGATGACTAAAGGCTCGTTAATCTAACAATTATTCATTGAAGACTCGGCGTCAAGAGGGCCCCAATCGATGCAGCCTATCCTTGTCTCTCACGCGCTAATCCTCGTGGAGCGACAGGGAGAGGTTGTTAAGACTTGTTTCAATATAGATGGTTAAATCTTCATTGTTTAGTTTTCTTTTATGTCGGGATATAAAGGTAATATTTTTTGGCTGACTGAAAAAATTATTTTAGTATTATACGGAGACATTTACTGAAGAGTCAGGTGGTTGAGTGCTTTTTATATATTTAAGGGCCCGCGCAGACTAATTACGTTCAGGCGGTCTGAGTTCTGAGGTCTCGAGACAGCGGGCGGTCAGACCGCTTGCTCTGCATCGTGAACTTACGAATATTTGCATTACAAAGAACAATAAAGCAGACACAAAACTGAAAATTGTATCTAAGTGCTGGCCTCTAAGATCTAAGTGTCCTATTAACGGCCCACTACAGGATCAGGCTTCACTTCTCAACTCTTATTAGATGTTGATGACAGTGTCTGGGATCGGCGGTTTAACGTGCTCTCCGGGGCATGGGGTTTAACATCACCAATTTCTTGACTCCGGGCTTAGAATTTTCTGAAAATTTCTTAGAAAGAAAGAAAAGCTCAGAATAATCCCACAACCCCTAAAGGCTAACCTTTAGACCAACAATGCAGTCAAAATCTACAAGCGGTAGGTGATACTGTTGACAATCAATTAAAAATCCAATAAAATCATCACTAGCTGGCGCTCTTATGTCTGTGATATCCAACATGCCTCTGAAATATTTTACTATCCCTCGGGATAGTACTTAATTCAGAGAAAGTCTATCCCTGAAAAACTAATGAAATTCATGTGGATTTGTTAAATATCTCTACTAGTAATGAAGTGATCTAAACTTATATTTTTACAAATAAATTAATATATTTTTATTAACAACTGAAACTGAACTGAACTGAATGAAAATGAGCCTAGCCATCTCAATGGAAACCTTTTATAAAACGCGCAAACCAGTTTTTGAAAACCCATATCATGAACATTTCCTCTTATATAATAACTCTACTTGAAATAAAGCTCGAAATAAGCGGAACAATATCAATTGACCGAGCTGTCCAAATAGAAAATATCGTATAATAATATAATAGCCGATATAATAATAGTCTGCACCAAAAATAATAGTTTGTAGTTTGGAGAGCGGAGCGGTAAATCATCGATAATTTAAATTGGTATTCACATGTAATGCCTATTAACGGCGCGCCTAATGAGCTGAAATAATGCTCTGCTGAATATAATGCCGCAGCGACCTAGGTCCGCTGGATGTGACCAATACTAGTAATGCACTAGCTAGTCTGAATGCCCGTTGTAGCTAGACATTTGGCACATGCTGTTTTTGTTCTACCATGGATATGTAATTAAGTGAATTAGGCAATTATCGTGATGCATTGTGGAGGCTTGAAGCTTTGAGAGGCGGCATGTTTCAAGTATAAAACGTATTTTTTTTATATTTTCTACGGGGTATCATGAGAAATTATGTTTCCAGTTGCAAAACACGCAATCGCATTTGCAAAGCTCGCTCGAGTTTGCTAGAGACCTTAGTCTTAATCTTTAGTTATCTGTCACACTTGTGATCACACTTCCGAAATTCTGTTGAAAGTATTCACTTTAATGTGTTGATACTGTAATATCAGAAGTGTGATCACAATCAGTGTGATGTCAGTTCCAGCGGCTGTACGTCGCGCGTTTGATCGCTGAAACGTTATTACGGTACAGTTAAACAGACGGATTACCCTCCGCAGCCCAGCGAGTTATTATTCATATCTTGCTGAACTGAAAGTATTCACTGTAATGTGTTGATACTGTAATATCAGAAGTGTGATCACAATCAGTGTGATGTCAGTTCCAGCGGCTGTACGTCGCGCGTTTGATCGCTGAAACGTTATTACGGTACAGTTAAACAGACGGATTACCCTCCGCAGCCCAGCGAGTTATTATTCATATCTTGCTGAACTGAAAGTATTCACTGTAATGTGTTGATACTGTAATATCAGAAGTGTGATCACAATCAGTGTGATGTCAGTTCCAGCGGCTGTACGTCGCGCGTTTGATCGCTGAAACGTTATTACGGTACAGTTAAACAGACGGATTACCCTCCGCAGCCCAGCGAGTTATTATTCATATCTTGCTGAACTGAAAGTATTCACTGTAATGTGTTGATACTGTAATATCAGAAGTGTGATCACAATTAGTGTGTTGTCAGTTCCAGCGGCTGTACGTCGCGCGTTTGATCGCTGAAACGTTATTACGGTACAGTTAAACAGACGGATTACCCTCCGCAGCCCAGCGAGTTATTATTCATATCTTGCTGAACAGAAAATATTTACTCTAATCTGTACTAAGTGTAAGCTTTTGATAAGTATTTTCTATTCATTGACAATGATAGATATACATACGTCGCATAATTCCGTGCGACAAACTTTAAGTCTATAATAAATAATATTACTTTAAGTCTATAATATATAGTCTATAATAATAATAAATTGAAAACTTGGAACAGGCCTAGATTATTGTACAAAAGTTTGAACGGATATATTTTTTCTTTCCAAGTCTGTGGTAGAGTCACTACAAATAATCACGGTTTACAAGTACTTGTAAATAAAGCCTACTTGAAAAAAATTAATTTTGAACAGTTTGAGTTATTTTTGCATTTTTATATTGCACCCTACTCTATGATACCGTGGGCGTTTGAGATTTAGCGAGGCAGTAGCAAAGGCAAGAGCTTTAATATAGAACTAAAAAGAAAGCGCGTTGAGATCCAATAAATTAGCAGTGCTATGAAATAGTTAAATTCAAATTAAAAAATAATTAGAGTTCAGGAGACTTTGGAAAATAAATTTGTTGTAAGGTAGCAATGGGCGCAATAGGGTTGAGAACCTATCGATTAGAATTGAGATTATGATTATGCGCTAGTACTAGTGCAGTAAGCAGGGTTAACCTCTGACGTCACGCGCGCGATCAAAGGATTACCGTTCGACATAAGCACATTACGCGAGAGTTAATTACGATGACAATTATGTGTCGCCGCTGATTACATTGTGTTAGCTGTTCGACATGTCATCATAGTAAGGGAGTCTGTGGTGAACAAAGCTTCGTCATTGGGTAAAAGTTTGTCAGCCATTGCTCCCTGCTATATAAGATACTATTTCTTTTATTCATTACAAGTTACCCCTGACTAGATTGCAATCACACCTGATGATAATTGATTATGCAATCTAATATGGAAGTGGACTTGTTAGAAATAGGATAAAAATTTTTTCCTTTTCGGTTTCTGCGCAACTTCGTACCGGAACGCTAAATCGCTTTGTGGTACGTCTTTGTCGGCAGACTAGTTCCTGCGACGACCAAAGCCTCCCACTAGCCAAAACAAAACTAACAGTACTTAGATAAGCAATCACATATGTCATAAAAATATTTCAGGCCTCCGGAAAAGAATTTTTCGTAATGTAGTATTTTTAAAAAAATTTTTAAAAATAATAATAATGCATTTAATTCAAAAACAATATACCTATAATAATAGTAAGGTTACTATTTAGATAATAATTATGCAGTACTAGCAAGTAAGCCTTACATTAACCTCTGACGTCAAGCGGTGCAATCAAAGGATTATCGTATAAAATGACTAAGATCTGGCCTCCACGATCTCTTAGTCTAACAGGTCGTGATTTTTTCTTTTGACGTGTATTCAGAGATATTTTACTAAAATTAGTTACTTACTCTGGATGTGGCAATCATAAATGGTACAAAACCTTTTAAAGAATTCAAATGTATAACACGCTTATCGCTTCAGCTGTCGCTAACATGACGAGGTCGTGGCCCGGTGATCAACTTTGACATATCTTGAACACTGCATTACATAATAATGTGCTATAGGCCGTGACATTTAATAAGCGTGATTGCAGATTTATTTGCAAGCAAAATAAACAACTATTTATTATTATTTAAGCTTTAAGTTTACAAATGTAGGTATGTACGCAGGTATAACGAAATTGGCCACAACCGTTAGCGCTTTAGCTCAACATGTTCTCTACTAGAACTAAGATCAGTTAGTGTTTAGTAACTCTACCACCGGTTCCGAAGGCAGATTCTGCCGAGAAAAACTGGCAAGAAACTCAGCAGTTGCTCTTTTAAAAATTATTATTACAATTAGTATTTTATCTTTTACAATCTTAGTTATCTTATCTTGTGTTCAGTAGAAAGCATTGTCGATTGGCTTCACGAATCGTTGTCGTGGAGAAAGTCTTGGACACATTTTTTAAACTTTTATAAAGGTAGGTCTAAAACTTAAAGAAAGAAAGATAGAAGAAAGAAAAAATATCTTTATTTATAAATTATGCCACACATCACAATTTTAGCGGTGTACCCCTGCGATGTGTAGCATAACCTAGAAAATGGACCCAGCTCTGTTGGTATTAGGTTATATTTGTCCTCAACCCCACAAATGATTTTTCACTCTGCCTAAACGCAACGCTGGTTAAACTAATTTATGACTATGTTTAATACTTCGGTGATCCGAAGTAACATAGTTTAAGAACTGGATCAACAACATGGTCGCAGTTAGGTACTCACCTAATAGCTAACATAATATGACATCATGCTTGTATCTACCGCAGTTATTAATATTGTCAGCGCTCTTTTCGCAGGACACGAGCTATATTCAATACACAATAATCACAGTAATACAGCAGAGCAAGTAATTACAGCCGCGGTGTATTAGCGAGCGATCAAAGGATTACCGCCTGACACGAGGCTTAAGAGGCTTACCAACTTCATGTTATTGTGATTATGTACACTAACTGATGATTAGTAGTGCTCTGGGGAAGTGCTACTAGTGTCAGTCGCTAAGCAGCATTGGTTTTGATCTGATGGTAATAAAATTACAAGTATGTGAAGCTTTAAGTCTGGGTTCAAGTTTTCTGAAGTGAAACTTCTTTATCGGGGTCGGAAAAAAATTTAGTGTAACATTTTTTCGTTACGCGTCACATTTTTCCGTTACACGCCATCTTTGACTTATGGAAGTGACGTGATAAATATACATATATATATGTTATATTGAAGTGATCAGCAAAATCAAAGGGTTTATTTTAATTCTAATTCCAGTAAATTTCTAAAAAAAGTAAGTAATTACGACATCAATGATAGTAATAATTCTATTACAATTAATGAAATTCAATAATAATTTTTGTAGTAATAAGCTAAAATGAAATAATTGTAGAATTTGTATTTATGTCTATGATAATAAAAGCCTTTTATTAAACTTTATCTAATTTAACCAATTTCTGTAAAGTTGCATATAGTAAATTATTTTTTGAAAAATAACGTCATAAAAAAGTTTCACTTCTTACGAGTGTACGCTAGTGCACGCACACATTTTTTTTATTTACTATACGGTAGCCCTTGACTGCAATCACGCCTGATGGTATGTGATATGTGGCAACTAGCCACGGCCAAAGCCTGCCACCAGCCAGACTTGGACCAATTTGGAAAATCTCAATTGGTTCTTCCGGTTATCAAGCCTAGAACCTCCGTCTTATAAATCCACCGCGCATACCACTGTGCCACGGAGGCCATCAAAAGCTTGCGTATTATATCTTTAGGTTGGTATCTAAAACCGTTGCCCCATCATGATAATTATTACCAGCATTATTAAAAGGGTTGTGGTGTTACACCCCCATGCTTCAGAGAGCACGTACAGTCATTGATCCGTTTCTCTTTATAATTTGGTGATAGTGACAGATACAAAGTCAAATGCTCAATTGTATCACTCGATAGGTGTGCTTATTCTGACAGAGCTCGTCTGAGGAAGTACTACTGCTATGTTTATTACCGTCGTCAGGCACTAATGATGTGGCCCGGTCTGAAGGGCTTAGTTGGCGATGTAGTACTCGTAATTACATGCACTTAAGGTACCTAGGTATCTAGCTTAAAACCGACGCCTTCAGTTGTTGGACAAAATGCGGCATTTTATAGAACGTGTTCGTTGCATGCCCGGCGAGGTGATGCTCTGTATACCTTAATGATTTACCATTTGAAGCAGATTGACTTTCTAGTGCGACAATTATTACTATAAAAGAAATATGTATGGATTTTTTTACGGTCGAAATACTGTAAGGGGCAGGCAGACAGGCGTATGTCGGATGTATGGGTGTATATACAGTACACAGTATGTAACAGGGTTTGCTAATTAGCAAAGCATGTTATCAGCGCACGTGGCCGGTAACTGCTACCGGCGATATTCGAAAAATACATTAATGGCAGACGGTGTACCCCTACTACTAGCTACAGCGAACCTTGGTAGGGATTTCTATGTACCACCGGCGACTCGCCATGAGAGAATATTTACACTTACTCGGTCTAGAGACAATTTACTTTTTATTTTAATGTGAAATACCTATATGAAATATCTGTATGAAATATTACTGAGCTTGCTCTTCTTATCAGAAATTTTCAGCTAATTTTAATGTAATAAGAAGAAGTTAAGGTGTTGGGGTTCTAATCACCAAGATTTGATAGTGATTTTTTTTTATTATTATTAACTACGAGTTGGCCCTTGACTGCTATCACACCTGATGTTAAGTGATGATGCAATCTAAGATGGAAGCGGTTGTTGCGGGAAACTTGTGAGGAGTAGGATGAAAATCCACACCCCTTTCGGTTTCTACACGACATCGTACCGGAACGCTAAATCGCTTAGCGGTATGTCTTTGTCGGTAGGGTGGTAACTAGCCACGGCGAAAGCCTCCCACCAGCCAGACCAAGACAAATTAAGAAAAGTCTCAATCTGCCCCGCCAGGAATCGAACCCAGGACCTCCGTGTTATAAATCCACCGCGCATACCACTGCGCCACGGAGGCCGTCGAATCGTGATCGTGAAATAATCCAACACTATTATCCTAATCCCGCTAATCCGCATTGAATGGTATTGGGTTTAAATGGTTTCTTTAACTAAGGAAACCTGACCCGGTAGTGGGATATACCTATACCTAATGATGGTCTGATGAATCAATCTCCAATGGACCGGGTTTGAACCAATGGCATCTCAATGTTGACCGTGGCACCTTAACCATGGAGCTATTGAGGCTTCAACATATAAATAAATTGGGTATTCCAAAAAAAACTAATTAATTTCCAAAATGTGGAAGAATTTAGGAAAACGAAATATTTTATCATTTGATAAATTACGCAAATCACCCCGTGCTAGAACTCGAACCCACTTCCCATTCACAAAACAAAGCACTGCAATACACAAGTGTATGTTGTATCACATCCTTGAAGCAGCTTTGATGTGAGTACGCAGTGGGTAGAACATAATTTATTAATTCCGGTCCATTTGTTAGAGCTGGAGTGCTTTCTGTCTACTTGAGAACTTGGCAAATAAACGGCTCGCTTTTAGACAGGTAGCTCCATCGAAACGGGTGATGCGGTATATTCATATCTGACCGTGGATGCCAGGGTTTTTACCATTTGTATCGCCTAAAAATTCAGTAATGGCAGATAACCAAACTTGTACTAATTAAGAAAATTAATCTGTCAATCGTCCCAACTGGAATTGAACCCAGGACTTCTGTTTTATAAATCTAAATTATGACAACACATTCATTTTCACTTGAAGTGGCAATGGGCGGGGCACGTAGTTCGAACAGCTGATGGACGTTGGGGGCCCAAGGTGGTAGATTGGCGACCCCGCTCCGGAAAGGCTGGTAATGATGATGATGATGATTCATTTTTTTTATTTCAGTATGAATGAAATATAATAATTACACGGCGAAAAAAATGAAATCAAGGAAACACTTCTTAAAATCTTAAATAGAATATTAAGGCGAAAGTTCGCAAGTAGTAAAAAACTATGGTAAATACTTCTATTTATGTATAAAAATTACCCGGAAATACAATATAATAATAAAGGAAGCTTTTCTAAGATTTTTCTAAGACTTTTGAAAGCTCAAATTGAATATTAACATACTCGGAAGTTGGCAAGTTGCAAAGAGTGCTCTAGAGGTCTGCGTCAGGGTCGGCGAGGCAGCAGCAAGAGGAATAAATAAGCAGCGATAACATCACCGCCCCCGTGAGATGAGCGCCGGATGCTGCTCTTACTTGTGCGAGTAGCTCTCAATACAGCACCAGATGTAGAAGCACTGGATAAGCCACTATTCAATTTAAGAGCTATATATATTACATAGAAATGTTAACAGTCATTTTTTACAAACTCTTGAAAAAATCAAATCTCAAAGTCGACGCTGTCAACTAAAAAACCCATAAATATCGTTAAATATATAGAAACGAATATCTTAATATTCCATGGATTCACCGTGCGGGTGCCGGGTCCATCGCGTGGCTGAGAGAAAAACTCCGAACAGAGCCCGAGACTTGTGACACGGGTGTAGGTTTAAGGGTACCCTTAGTGACGCGCGTCGACACTCACCTCCTCTGTTCAAGTTATGGCAAATTAACGTATTTTATTAATGTAATATACATTCATATATCCCGAAGGTGATGGTAGTGCAATGCAAATCACGTAAGTCTCTTGGAAGATACCCAGACAGAGACGATAATTTAAGGTTAGTGTTGCTTATTTCCTCTGTTCCTTTCTACTTCAGCTCTTAAGATACTCGTACCTAATATACCCTAATATACGGTACGGCACGACCAATAATCGTGTTTTGTTTGGCAACCGATGTTCATTTGTATTTGAAATGCCTGTAACGGCTTTTAATTAAAAAAAATACTAATCCTTCTAACAAGCCCATACTCATAAAATTCGATTAAAAACAGATATCAGCTAAATAGGGCTTTTAATAAAAGCGCTCGTCGGGGAAAGTATCTGTAATAGTATCCTGCCAAGCTTATTGCGACCTCAAGCCGTATTGCTGTATTTTGTAGGACATGTTCGTCCTTCCATTATTTACAGGTAGATACATGATTATGGGGTGTAAGGGTGATTATGGGGTGTAAGGGGGATGAGGGGTGTAAGGGGGATGATAGTTCCAGTCGGCCTCCCCAAATGTCAACCTCACCTGCTCGCGGTGCACCCTGCAGATGGACCAACGAGGCTCTGGCGACCAATGAATGGCGGTATAACCATTCCAAATAGGCTGGACTACAAAATGAGGCCAGTGTCAGGCAGCAGTGACACTGGTTCGAATAGTCCAGCTCTGCGGTGACCAACCCGCCTGCCCAGCGTGCCACTATAGGGCATTTCTTTTATGGGAGACGGTCCAAGAAAACAGCCCCTAGTCCCCGGCAGCCCCGCTATTCCTGGCTCTGGCAGCGGTCATGGTAACGGCGGGGCAAGGGGTGTCAAGAATCTCCGGAAGAGACTCCGCTGCCAACCCCGACGACTGGACCTGGCAACATTCAACGCACGCACTTTGAGGACTGACGAAAAGGTGATCGAACTGGAAGAAGTATTAAGTAAGTTGCGCTGGAGCATTATAGGATTGTCTGAAGTCCGAAGAGAGGGCGAGGACTCGATAATCCTGAATTCCGGCAATTTACTATACTACCGGGAGGGCGAACATCTGTCCCAAGGTGGTGTTGGGTTTATCGTTCACAAGTCCCTCGTTAACAATGTTGTACGAGTCGAGAGTGTGTCGAGCAGGGTAGCGTTCCTTGTCCTCCGAATTACCAAACGGTATTCGTTGAAGGTTATACAGGTTTACGCACCGACCTCGGCACAACCCGACGAGAGGTATTGTATGAGGATATTTCAAGAGCCCTGCATGCTTCGAACTCCTACTACAATGTTGTTATGGGGGATTTCAATGCAAAGCTGGGCGAGAGGAGTGGTTCAGAGTTGAGAGTGGGGCAATTTGGCTATGGGCAACGGAACCACAGGGGCCAAATGTTGGCTGACTTCATGGAGAAGGAGGGCCTCTTTATGATGAACTCCTTCTTCAAGAAGCCACCACATAGGAAATGGACCTGGTTGAGCCCCGATGGTTCCACGAGAAATGAGATTGACTTCATCTTGTCGACCAGACGGCATATATTCAACGATGTCTCTGTGATCAATAGGGTCAAAACCGGCAGTGATCACCGACTGGTAAGAGGCACGTTGAATATCAATGTACAGCTTGAACGGTACCGACTGGTGAAGTCAACGCTCCGACCTACTCGTGCCCACATCCAAAACCCCGAAAGCTTTCAACTAGAACTCCAGAACCGTTTCGATTGCCTAGCACATTGTGTTGATGTGGACGATCTGAACAACAGGCTAGTGGAAACTGTCCATTCGGTTGGGTCTAAGTTTTATAAGACCCACCGCCCAAAAACCAACAAGAAATTCTCTGACCAAACACTCAAGCTCATGGAGGAAAGACAAGGAATGCGATTACAGTCTTCAGGGGACGCTCTGAACTACCGACGTATCAATAGACAGATCTCTAAGTCGCAGAAATGTGACTTACGCCGCTACAACACTGAGCGTATCATAGATACAATAAAACACAACCGTGGCTCGAAAGTGTTCGCGAAAGATCTGTCTATTGGACGCAGTCAGTTGACGCGTCTGAAGACCGATGACGGTAATCTCATTTCTTCCAAGCCCGAGATCTTGGGTGAGGTCGAGAAGTTCTATGGACAGTTATACACGTCAACTCAAAAGCCTGTTGACAATTTGGCTGAAGACCCCAGAGCCAAATTGACCCGACACTATACCGAAGATATCCCGGACGTCAGCCTAGACGAGATTAGTATGGCTCTCGAACACCTAAAGAACAACAAGGCGCCAGGTGATGACGGAATCACAGCAGAACTCCTGAAAGCGGGTGGTAAACCGATACTTGAAGTCCTTCAGCGATTGTTCAATTCCGTCATTCACGAGGGCAAGACGCCTCAGGCGTGGCACAGGAGCGTGGTTGTTCTGTTCTTCAAAAAGGGTGACAATACCTTGCTGAAGAATTACAGACCAATCTCGCTGCTGAGTCATGTCTACAAGTTGTTCTCCAGAGTCATCACGAATCGTCTCGCTCGTAGGTTTGATGACTTCCAGCCTCCCGAACAAGCCGGTTTCCGACAAGGCTTTAGTACCATAGACCACATCCATACGCTGCGGCAGGTTATACAAAAGACCGAAGAGTATAACCGGCCACTTTGCTTGGCGTTTGTGGACTATGAGAAAGCCTTTGATTCGGTGGAAACCTGGGCTGTGTTAAGGTCATTGCAGAGGTGCCGAATCGACTACCGGTACATCCAAGCGTTGCAGTGCCTGTACGAAAACGCCACTATGTCAGTCCGTATACAGGATGAGACTACGAGGCCAATCCAATTGCAGCGAGGAGTGCGACAGGGAGATGTTATCTCCCCGAAGCTATTTACCGCCGCATTGGAAGACGTCTTTAAGCTCTTGGACTGGAACGGACTTGGCATCAACATCAATGGCGAGTACCTCACTCAACTGCGGTTTGCCGACGATGTAGTGATAATGGCAGAATCTCTAGATGACCTTAATAATATGCTCAATGACCTCAGCAGAGTTTCTCAACAGGTGGGCCTTAAAATGAACATGAGCAAGACAAAGATCATGTGTAATGCTCATGTTTCGCTCCACCCAGTTATTGTTGAAAATTCTGCACTCGAAATTGTAGACGAGTATATATACCTAGGGCACATGGTCCAGTTAGGTAGGTCCAATTTCGAGAAAGAGGTGAACCGCCGAATCCAACTCGGTTGGGCAGCGTTCGGGAAACTGCGTGACATCTTTTCGTCCAAAATTCCTCAGTGCCTGAAGACGAAGGTCTTCGAACAGTGCGTGTTGCCAGTGATGACATACGGATCCGAGACTTGGTCGCTAACTGCGGGCTTCATAAGAAGGCTCAGAGTCACTCAGCGGGCGATGGAAAGAGCAATGCTCGGAGTATCTCTGCGTGATCGAATCAGAAATGAGGAGATCCGCAGAAGAACCAAAATAACCGACATAGCTCAGCGAGTCGCAGAACTGAAGTGGCAATGGGCGGGGCACGTGGTTCGAACAGCTGATGGACGTTGGGGGCCGAAGGTGCTAGAATGGCGACCCCGCACCGGAAAGCGCAGAGTTGGTCGACCCCCCACCAGGTGGACTGATGACATCAAACGGGTCGCAGGGAGCCGCTGGGCTCATGCGGCTCAGGATCGTTGTATTTGGAAGTCCCTAAAAAAGGCCTATGTCCAGCAGTGGACGTCCATTGGCTGATAATGATGAATGATGATGATGACATGATTATTGAGGTTGCCCTTTAACTTGATGTACATAGGCCGGCAGTTTGTGGGACTTCCTTTGCATGTTCTGTTCTATGGTTTTCCACTCACTACCAAGTGAGCCATAAGTATATTCCGTCAATTATTACTGTAGAAGATTAGCCAGTTCCAGAGCGTCTATACCACTGCATATCTGCAAGTGTATGCGCTTGGCAATGGCGACTGGCAGTTGGCAACTAACCAAATTATATATGAAATAGAGCGCTTAATAAAACGTCGCTTCCTTTGTACACAGACGTTTGACGCGAGTGCAATTTATCGGATTTCCCTAATGGTGGCCATTGGCTGTAACATTCAACAAAGGAAATATGAAATTAAAAGTTATACATCCTGTCCTATGTTATGTCTGCATAATAATAATTTGTACCCTGCGGAATTCTGAATCAACTGTTATTATACTTGTCGTAAAAAGCTTCTGCCAAAATCTTCTTAAGCTTTCGTTTGGCAATTGGATCAAGGATCGGATACAGAAGATCCTTATGAATGCGTGCATCATGTGATCGCTAGGACTTCTGTGGCCTTAACTCGTATATATATGCGAACTTCTAATCCATCAAAGCAATTAGATTTCCCATACAGTAACTTAAAACTATGAATTTATCAAGCTTTGTAATTGGAATCCATTTTTAGAAACTAAGTGATTAAGTAACTGGAAGATTTTTAGGACTGGTGGCAACATCTCATCAAAATAACGAAGTTAAACGTAATATACATACTTTTTGTTATTTTATGTATATAGCACATGTGTTTTTAAATTATATATTTCATATAGTTACACAATATCACAAAATAAAGCGAGTTTAAAAATATATCAACAAAATTGAATACATCGTCACCCGATAAAGAAGAACTATTATTTCTAAAAACGCAACATACATTTGTTGATGAATACAGAATTAATCGGCATTTTAAAACTCAAACTCATGAATTGCTAACTAAAACATGCGCGCGCGCAGGCGCGTCATTGGTCAACGCTATCTAGGCCACGGAAGGCCGCGCGCCGATTGGCTGCTGATTTCACAATAATATTTTGGCAAGAAATCAACAAGGCGGAGTTTATTTTTGATGATATGTTTACAGTCTTAATAACTAATGATGTATTAAAAAAACTGTAGATATGTCACCGCCATGCTACGAAACGATAAGATAATGTATCTATCATCACTATCCGCATATACTGAGTAATAACTTGCGCTTTGTATTACGTGTTCTGTGTCAATGATAAAAAGGTGAATAAATGTATGTAACGCTTTCCTCTCAACTACTAAATATCATCATCAAAGCATACACATTGTGAGAGCTACAAGTGTTCATCGGTCAGAACAATGAGCTTCATTCTCGAGGCACGCAATATTAATTTTACTCACCAAGCATTAAATAAACACACTAAAACGTCTATAGCTCCTTGATAAAGGAACCGGACTCAACACCAAAAGGTCATGATTTTGAATTCCGCCGTTGTGGTGGACTATTGTTGTACCCACTTCTATTACAGTCAATCAGTAAGTAAATCTTAGGTATTAGGTCACATTTGAAAATTAAGACTAAAATTCTTTATTATTATTTTTTTTAATTAAAAAATTATAAATAAATTGGTTGAAAAAGTGCGAGTTTTCACCGAGCGACTGCGTAAAAAGGTACTCACTCGTAACGTCAAATTATATAGAAAAAAAAAAGTTTACTCTCACTATAACTAGATGGCGCTACTTCAATTCCATATAAAACTTGCGTTTACTGTTTTCGGTATCGACGCGGTAAAATCTCACACTAGCCACACTGGAACTGAAATCGTCGTCAAAAGACAAACATTTAAAAAAAAGATGGGGTTGCAAGAACAGGCATTAATCTAAATAAAGATATTGTGAGGCGATTTATAATAATGAATTGCGAAAGTAATGAGATTTTATTGTATCTGCTTAAGTACGTATACTCGTAAGATAAATCCGGTGAACGTTTAATCGACGTGCAATAGTTAGCGCGATGCTAACTGCTGCTAAATGCTAATTAGGCCTAATGTATAAACTGCTTGGGATATTAAAAGGATTTGTGCTTGTTTTATTTTTTATTTATGTACTTAGTGATATGATAGTTTAAGTTAAAGTTTTCTGAGAGTTTTGAATAGTTGAATTTTATAATATTTTTAGTGCTCTTTCTGAATTTCAACTTTATATCTTCGCAAATCAATTTGTTGACTATTTTGACTCTTTAAAATGTGTAAGAGTAATCAAGTAGTAAAATAAGAAGTTAAACTAGATTTTTTTACAACGATATCTATTTTTTTCTTCGACTTAATAGCTTGTTGTATAGAAAAAATTGATCTAAATTTAATATAGGTAAATAAACAATTTACTATTTCGTGAGCATATGTAGTCCATCCAGTATTTGGATGTTTTCCCGAGAGACAGCTGCCATATTTTGTTTTTTTTAACGACTAAAACTAACTTGTTAGGAGTAGGATAAAATCCACACCCCTTTTTGTTTATACATGACATCGTACCGGTGGTAACTAGCCACGGCGAAAGCCTCCCACCAGCCAGACCAAGACAAATTAAGAAAAATCTCAATCTGCCCCGCCGGAAATCGAACCTAGGACTTCCGTCATATAAATACTACTGCGCTACAGAGGCCGTCAATATATCCCATTCATCCAAGTTAATTAAAAATTCCCTTTAATAGATTTTACAGCCCTATTATACCTTTAAGGATATCATTCCAAAATAAACGAATTCATGATACTAGATAACAAAAATTGGTCTTGATTTCCCTGAGAGGTTAAATTTCTATTTTAATACATTACCCACCTTACAAGATAAAGTTTCTGTTTCCCGTTTCCTTCCGAATTCCGTTGTTTCTGTTTTCCTGTTAAGTGTGGAACCCCAAAAATCAATAATCGCTCAGATATTTAAGATAACGCAAGCAGCAAGCGACACCGCGAAAGCTTAAACAAAGTAAGAATTAAGTCAAGCAATTAAACAGCGCCAGCGCATATCAAACGCGCCGCAATTAACGCAAAGTAACTAAACGACCGAACGTTAGCGCGTGTATCGTCAATTAAGGCGCGTGTTGCTGCATTTTTATGTAAATCCTGCGCGTTGGTGGTCCCGGGTTCACAGCCCGGTGTTCCTGCAATGTCTACACTTTATCGAAATGTCTTTTTTTTCAAAACGTCTTCGCTTTGGGAAAGAGCAAAGTGAATTCGATAAACGTTTTATTTTTGGTCAATGCAAGACATAGTGCACAGAGATTTTATTATTTAATGGCAAGTTGGAATATGACTGCAATCTCACCTAACGTTAAGGTGACGATGCAGTTTATACTTAACGGGAGCGGATTGTTTTGTTAAAGGCACATTTTTAAAGCATACACCCAAATGGTTACAACGCGAATAAATACCGGAACGATAAATAGAAAATTTAAAGTCTTACTTACTATAGACTTCATAAAAAGACACTGATCAGGCGATGGAGTGAGCAATGCTCGTAGTATGCTTGATCAAATCAGAAATGAGTAGGTTCGCAGAAGAACAAAAGTACCTACCTTACACAGCTCAAAGAGTCGCAAAACTGTGCCGATGGACGTTGGGGTCCTAGGAACTGTGATCCTGCACTGGTGTGGTGGACTGGCAATGTTAAACATGTAGAGAACATGTTAAACATCATGTTTGATATCACGTTTATTTTTAAAATGATAATAACCCAAAATTGTGGTTATCACTTTCCAGTAAAAATTAAAAAGACGTAGAGAACCGCTGGCCAAAGGTGGCTCAGATTAGTAGTAAATCTTTTGACGACCTCCGTGGCGCAATTGTATGCGTGGTGGATTTATAAGACGGAGGTCCTGGGATCGATTCCCGGCGGGGCAGATTGAGATTTTTCTTAATTTGTCTTGGTCTGGCTGGTGGGAGGCTTTCGCCGTGGCTAGTTACCACCCTACCGACAAAGACGTATCGCCAAGCGATTTAGCGTTCCGGTACGATGTCGTGTAGAAACCGATAGGGGTGTGGATTTTGGTCCCACTTCCAACAAGTTAGCCCGCTTCCATCTTAGACTGCATCATCACTTAACACTAGGTGTGATAGCAATCAAGGGTCATCTTGTAGTCGATGAAAAAAAAATTAATAATACAGCTCAGGATCGTTGTCTTTGGAAATCCCTTAAAAGGCCTATGTCCAACAATGGACTTCATTGTCTGACAAGTTAATGATTATCATGATAATGCTGAATTGACCTGTGCTAGGAATAAAACCGAGGACTTTTCTGTTGACTAACCAACCAACGGAGCTCGAGGAGTTGTCAAAATGGATGGGTAGAGCCTCAGCCGCTGAGCCGACGAAGGTAGAGCCTAGAGACACTCAGAGCCGAGTAGACCCAATTAGCGTCCACTCAACGTCCACTCAGCGTTTACTGCTTGTTTCTTTGCGCTATTTAAGCCCCCGGAGCACCGAAATTTGGCTCCGGGATGGCCATTTGCCGATTTTTAATTGCATATTTTGTAATGGCTCTAACGAGTCACTGTGCATTCGCCGCCCGATTTTCGATATTCACTTTTATTTTGGTGGGTTCTACGTGTATCTACTAATGCGACGATCAATACAAGCACTACTATAATACTATTCTGTAACTATCACACTATAAAGCGTGTAAGTGTTATTTGATTTAAAAGTTTGTATGTGTTATTCCTTCACTCCGCAGCTACATATTTGACCAGATTTAGCTGTGGAATAAAGATAGATTATATCCTGGACAATATATAATAACTATAGACAATTCATTGCGGGCGTAGTGGTAAGTGACCCTGCTTCTGTGTCCTAGGCTTTGGGTTCGATTCACACCTCTGGAAAAATGTTTCTGTGATGAGCACGGATGTTTTTAATGTCTGGTTGTTTATTTATATTCGATATATTAGAAAGCAACTGTTAATGTTTTTTTTTTAAATCGACTATGTGAATTTCGAAATCATATCTAACCAATCTCTGTCTAAACCGATTCTATATGTGTATATACATACAGAGGTAGAGAGACGAATCTCACACCGTCGACTCATAGAAGAAATATCGTCACAGATGTTAATAAGCTCACAGCACAGGTGTACCACGGGTATAACTCACAATCTCGGCATATCCGCATCCGCAGATATCCGCCGTATCCGCATCCACAGACATCCGCAACATCCGCAATCGATCGACCGCACGTCAATCACGTAGCTGCGGTGTTCAGGAACGCGGTCACACAATTACATGCTGTCGGTTCATAAATTATACCTAGTTTGTGTGTATGAGTTATAGTATATATTTTTCTTTTCTCATATAAAAGGCCTCTGTGGCGCAGTGATACGCGCAGTGAATTAATGAGGGAGGTGTTGGATATATTCCCGGCTAGGCCAATCAAGATTTTCTAAATTGGTCGAGGTCTGTCTTGTGCGAGACTTCCGGTACGATGTCTGTAGAAACCGACAAGGGTGTGACTTTCATCTACTCCTAACAAGTTCCATCTTCGATTGCATCATCAGTTACCGTCACGTGTGCTTGCTGTCAAGGGCTAACTTGTAATGAATTAAATAGACATACCTAATAACAATAACAAGTAAATGGCTCGTTTTTTGCTTTGTATATTACCTCGTTTGGATCACGAGGTCCTGAGTTTGAGTCCTGGGTCGAATTTTGGAATACGCTGAGATTTCATCTTTTTAAAGAAAATCCCTGTGAAATTATCACCCTTAGCCCGCCACCCTGCATTAGAGCAGCGTAATGGAAACACCTTAACTTTTCGGACATACTTGCCATTTTTAACCGACAAAAAAAACGGAGGAGGTTCTCAATTCGACACGTATATTTTTTTTTTTATATGTATGACCACGCATAACTTTTTACAGAGTTGTCCGATTTTGATAATTCTTTATTAAAATACTTCCAAGTGGTCCCATTGTCATCATTTTTCATGATGATATCTGGAAATTGAAGAAACTCCTCAAATTTTGGAGGCACGCTTACAGCGATTTCGGTTTTTGTCTCGGTATTTTTTAGCTAATAGTGCTGTATAATATACTATGACAGTATAGTACGAATACGATACGTGGCGATAAATCACTCAAAAGTAAGAAATAAAAATTTTTAAATAAAAATAGAACCGACTCAAAACGCACTAAAAAGTAAAAAATAACTGTGTCATTAAGTTGCTTTAATTTACTTAAGCATACCTAGGAGTCGGTGCCAGCCAAGGTTTCTACTTTAAGGACGTTACCTAGAACCCACAAACTGCTTTAATACGTAAAATAAATGTTCCTTAAACTTGGCTGGCACCGACTTCATAGATATGCTTAAGTAAATTAAAGCAACTTAATGACACAGTTATTTTTTATTTTTAGTGCGTTTTGAGTCGGTTCTATTTTTATTTAAAAATTTTTTTAGACTTCCTCTATTAAAATATTTAATAATATTTTCTTTATCTTATCAATTCTGCTATTTAACTATATCCTTTTTAATTCTACGATTTGTACTGTTTGCTTATTTAAAGCATGAAATCACTAATTTCTAAGTTATAAATCGATTCTTGAAATTGATAAATAAAGTACTACTTAAAGTGTTCCCAGTTACTGAAAGACAGATCAACACTACAGTTAAAACAATACCCTTAAAAATAACCTTTAACGATGTATTCAACATAAAATCAACTTTCAAAAACCAATGCGAAAATTAAAGAGTCGTTTTCCTGTGAAACGTTTGAAAAACTGATCAATTTGCTAAGATTCAACCCCCCTTGCGTCTCCACCCCCTCGCGTCTCACCCCCGCCCCGCAGTGAATGCTGAGTTACGAGTACAGTGTAATTTGATCCCTGTAACACTTACTTTATTACGTCAAAAGGAATCGCTCAACTAGGGCTGTCACCGCTTGTAAAAAATATTATTTAATTCTCTTTTAAGATATTGCATAGCTTCTATCGCGGGCCTTGGAGACCGAATCCAGAAATTCCTTAACGAAAAAAAATCTAACACCCCCCACTCAGACCGGCACAGCGGTGAAACTTTTTAGTTTTTCCATTTTAATGACTTTTTGAAATATCACGAAAGATCACGATGAAATATCATCAAAAAAAATAATTAAAAAAAAATAAAACAAAGAAATAAAAATACTGCATAAATAAAATAAAAAAAACCCAAAAAAAAATACTGCACAAATATATAATTATAATTACATAAATTGATAAAAATGCTATGCAATCGCATTACTGCGGCAGTCTCCGAGTGTCACACGTCTTTTTTTTTATAATATATCAGTTAGATACTTAATATCTTGTAGGTTGGACTATAAAACAATAAATTAGTCTTTATTCTAAGATATTAAGTGGAATTACACTCAAAGAACCTTACCATGTCTCAAAGAGCTGAAAGAGCTTATTATTATAAGCATTTGGCAGTGACCGATTTAGTATCCATTAAAATCATCGTCAACATTTATATACTACGCCCACCTTTAGGGCAACGTGGTTGGGTTTTTATATTTTCTGCGTTCGTGACCTTATATTACATAAGAGCTTCATCAAACTTCATCATATACAGTGTAGTTACGCATCTACAGTATGTTTTTAGCAGAAAATATTAAAAATTGATATTTTATTTAAAATAGCAATCGACAGCCCTACTAATCCCCGTAATAGACACAATTTAAACGGCAAGTCATCATTAAAATAAAAGCGTAGGTAACTCTGCCGACCTCCCCCGAGCGTGCGCTATCGCGGCGAGGGGAGTCGCGGCGGACGCACCACTGTATTGTGTCGCGGGTAATTATTGGATGGCTTCATTAGACGCTTCGAAAGCCTTTGCAAGCAAACTACTTTGCGGATTTTTGATAATTACAAAGGGCACGACTTAAGTTAGATACCTACGTACAAATATGATACTTAGTAACTGCCTTGTAGATCCGGTAAGACTATTGCCCGGGTACTGAAACGTTACATAATATTGCGAATTTTTAATTACTGGGCATTTTCTAAACTTAATCATGACTTACCCATCTAATAAGACAGGTACAGTTATTCACGAGGGTTTTCTAGTAAGTGTTTTTAAGTGATATTTCAGTAATTGGGCAAAATATACATTTAATTCCTTGTTGGTCCAATGATTAGTGGTATTAGGTGGCTTTTTTAGATGCCACTAAACTTTTTTTGAATTTTCTACAAACTAGGTAAGTACTTTGCGGATTTTCGATAATTGCAAAGGACAGGGCTTGAGTTTAGTAGCATTTCTACTATTTATTGATTGCCTGTTTTTAACTTAATATATGTGACTTCAGATCATTAGTTTTAGTTGGCTTTGAAATATTAAGCTTTTTTTATAAAATGTTTTTATAAAAGTAACAGTTGACAGTCCAGAGTTCTTAGCGGAATTTAAACGGGTGAAACTGCCGGCTAATGAAACCAACAAAAATGTTGACGTGTGGAATGTTCTCCTAATATTAACACTTTTCAAGAAATAGTAAAACACATGAAAGCGAGGATCAAATCGTCACTGGATGGAACAGATCTACTGTAAACACCTCCTCGTATCACAACACGGGCGACGGGTTCGCGGAATGAGATGTTGACACCGACGGCTTAAGAAGAACCCGATCCCATCTTGTATGCTGACTGTGTGTAAATATGTAAGGCTAGTGCTACACTGAGCTACAAAGCGATTCTTTGCAGAAATTAGTAAAAGATTATATAAGGAGTTTAATCTGACATAGATATTATACAAAATTAAGACACTTTTTTCAAATTTTTGAAAGGAGAATGCCAGACAATGTATAGGACTTTAACCCACTAAAAATAAATAAATAAATAATATATATATACAATTACACATCGATATATAGTCCCAAAGTAAGAGTAGATAGCCTGTGTTATGGGTACTATGATAACTGATGAATATTTTTATATATATTATACATAAATACTTAATATAAAGATAAACACCCAGACACTGGAAAACATCCATGCTCATCACACAAACATTTTCCAGATGTGGGAATCGAACCCACAGCCTAGGACGCAGAAGCAGGGTTACTACCCACTGCGCCACTCGGCCGTCAAATATAAATTACATTTAAAAGCTCTAGAACTCTGAGTATTCGACACGAGCCTAACATTCGTTATCGTTCATTTCCGTATAGTTGTTCCGTATAGTTGTCACACTGACATGACAATCGCAGAGCTTCATGAAATACAGTTTTAAACAGGCTTAACGAGCCTTTTAGAGTCCACTTTTGATGAAAATACAATAAAAACGACTTAAAAGGCTAGAACCGAGTGCAACAATAAATATTTAAAAATGCGTAAAGAGTGTAAATTAAAAGTAAATACTTTAAATACTTTTTTTAGCAGAATTTTATTCCGATGTCCAACAGTAGAAATGGCTTATTGTAAAACATTTATATAATAATAGGATATTTTTAGTATAGGTATTTACAATTTGTGTCCTTTCTGGGTTAGGATCTGGCATTCTCTTTTGTGCTTAGGTGCTATGGCGTTACCTTAATATGACGTCACGCCAATGACCATGATAAGACCATTTCTTGTCTTGTCTGGTCTCAGTCTTAATATTTAAAATCTTATAACTTTTTTTATTTGATAAATTTAATTACTCTTTCATAATTTTATTTCTCATTAAATTGAGTTTTAAGCAAGCATTTAAAAAATCAATATTTTGATATCAGTATATTCAATTGCTTGATTGCCTTCAAGTTAAATGAAATTATTTTCGAACCAACCTTCACACCAAACATAGCTCTATTCTTCATTTCACCTCGTTAATATGATTTGTCGAAGTTAATTAAAATATTTACAAACTATCGCGTGTAACTAACATGCACAACAGCTACGATCTGCGTAGACACTCGTCTTAACATTTTCACGAATAAAACTCGCTGAATAAAATTATTTTCAAACCACCCAAACAAAATTAGCTAAGCTTTACATGGATACGCAACTGAACATTTTAAATTCACTTTGCTGTCAAATGTAATTTGTCACTTTAAATTGACTAATCCATCAGCAGTCCATTATTTTTCAACCACTCTGTATAGCAAATATGGTAGCTATGCTCTGCGTGGACACACAACTAATCACCTGGATTTTGTTGGCAAATGTCAGTCCATTTAATTTGTCACTTCAAATTGACTAAAATGATTTTCAAATCATCCTGTATAAGACGCATAGCTTAGCTCCGCGTGGACACTCAGCTCAACGTTTCACCACAGCATTGCTGTCGAATATAATTTGACAAGCGTCCGTCCATTAATAGCCCTCCCCGCGACGTGCACGACTGTACGTACGCGCGGCTTCTCGGGAAATATGTTGGGATTTTCAACACTTTATTTTATATTCACGCTACAAATAGCCTTTCGTCGTAGTGATTAAGTGATTATGATGTGTTAACTGCATCTTTTCTCCAGAGGATAGGGTGCGTGGTTTTTTGATCACGAGGTCCTGGGTTCGGCCTAGAATTAATAGGCTTTTTTACCCGACTCCGTCAGAAGGAGGGTTATGTTTTTCGAGCGTATGTATGTATGTATGTATGTATGTCCATTTCTTCGGCACGCGCTACAGCCTAAACGGCTGAACGGATTTTGACATGTGAGGTGTCGTTGAATTTGTCAAAATTGTGGTAGTGACATAGGCTATATAAATTTTCAAAATGGCAGCTGTACATGTGGGAAAAAAGGACGTATGTATTTTTTCTCTTATCTTAGCAATATGGGTACCAATTGAAAGGTCGTAAAAAGACCATTTCAAGAATATAAATATCATATCATGTTCATATTACTTCTATACCATCTGCAGGCGGGGACAAACGTAGTTTTGGTAGATCTTTTTCTTCCCCCGCAGGTTAAAGCAGGTATTTTGTCCCTGTTTGCAGCACCATAAAGTATTTAGAATTTTATACATATAGTGATCCTTGTTTTTCTCTTTCCAGTTTATAACTTCTAAGCAGTCGGATTTTTTGTTTTTATAATAATAATTTTATCATCCATGAAATTCGTTCAGATTTCTTATCAATCATCATTATCAGCCTATTATCGCCCTACTAAGGGACCCGGCCTCCTTGCTTGTAGAAGTTGTTGGTACTCATGCGGATTGGCAGGCTTAGAGAGATATTTTTTGCATTATTAAGGATCAGTATCAGATGTTAATGATAGTGACCGGAAGTGTCAACATAAACCTAAGCTTAAAAGTTATTTTATATCCCTCGAGAAGTGATGTAGTGAGAGGTGATCTGTGTTAAAAGGCATTGGATCATAATAACCAGGATCAACGACCTAAGGTGCTTCACAGCACGGGAGAGTGTAGTCCCACTTTGTTCCAAAATGCTGGTTTTTGAATTTACAGTAAAACTTTGAGTTATTCCATAACCCGACCTAGGAAACCGCACGAGCTACCCTGAGCGCTGCGGCGCACGCTTTGGGAATCCCTGCTAAAGATTGAACATCTTTTATACCTCAAAATTCGTTAAAAATACATCAAGAATAAATCTTTTCCTAAGGCATTAATAAATGTATTACACGCGGGTAAAAGATAATCAAAATATATACTGTTAGCAGCATTGAATCCTGCGCTTTAAAAGGCTAGAGTCTAGAGACGAACATTATAAAAAAAGAATGTACTCTGCGGCGTTTTTGGCCTATATAAAGGACGGTTTATTAAATTGCGGACATTACCAGTATACTGTCTTAAAACTAAATTCAAATACTGTTTCATGTAAGATTGTTTCATTTTCATTTGATTTAAGAAAGTTTGTAATTAAAGTATGATGATTTTTTGAGTAATATTGTTTTCCTGCTTGTGCCTTTTGACCCCTTCTGATGATGTTGCTAAAAATACTATAATCGGCTAATCAAATTATACACTGAACATAAACTAAACTGTGTTAAGTTGTTGGGTTGGTACCCATGATATTTGTATTTAATAGGCTAAAAGCTTAACACCCATCACAAATAATATGATAATATAACACATAATGTGATAGCGCAGTCCATCACGCGAGCCCTTTGATCTCTCGCGCAAACAAACCACAATCACATAAAAGCTTTGCCAAAGTACCATACTCCTTTGAAACCTAAACCAAAACTTTTTGCTAAAATGCATAACTTTATTCCTCAAAACCGACAAACTATTATCGACCCTATATCAAACGTTTTAAAGTCTATATTAGTGTCTGCAGAATTAAATGCATGACTTTAGACATCAATCAAAATCATCAAACTATTATGGACTTTATATTTATGAGGCTACAGTCCATTTCTCGTCGTGCGCGTCAGATTTAGTGCCGGTATATTTGACACAAAGTGTAATTGGCGCGAAATGGACTGGGCCGTATACAGGTTGATTCAAAATGTGTCAAACAGAAGCTTCAGCTATTGCTTTGGCGACGGGCCACGGTTTTATCACTTGAGCGGTTGCTAAAAACTCCTACAACTAGCAGACACCCGTAGTTTCCCTGCGTAGTTCCCAAATACAAAATAGCCAATGTCATAATTCAAGAGTCAGGCTATCATACACAAAAATAATTCTTAGTAATAAACTAATAGTTTCAGAGATTAATCGGGACCAATAGATAGACAGACAGATAAAAATTTTAATAATTCATTAGTTGATGTAAGTAGCGCAGCCATTTGGACTTATACTTGATTTGATTGCTTATGATTTGGAAAAAGCTGTTAATTTGAAGTTACACATAGACAACTTCAATCTTATTTATTTGTGTAGATTTCGAGTAAATAGTGTTAATGATTTATTTATTTTAGAATTAATTGAGAAATAACTTGCATTGTAATGAAGTGATATTGAAGTCCATAGTTTTATTTAAATTGTGAGTTATCTTCACATAAATAAAACAGTTTCCGCAGAAGGTTCTGCAAGAACAAGGCTTTACTTAAAATCAAGATTGCAAAGTCTGCAGTTATTTTATTGGAATAATGAATTAATTTTTAGAAATTTTGGTACAAAATCTTTGTTAAAGTGGTTTGAGCTATTTTTGATAGGAAATTGTTTATTATAAGAAATCCAGTAACTAAGAGGCTAATGTTAAAACTATATTTCAAGAATTAATATTATTCAACACCATTTATTTTAATTAAAAAAAATACAAGATCAATCATTCGGCTATATTCAAGTTCTACAGACACAAACTTATAAGAAACTATATTTTTAGAGTTCTTTTAACACACACTTCCAGATTGTAAAGTTCGTGGCTGCAGCAGCTGTGGCCCGGCGGCGGGGTCGTTAGCACGGACGGCGTATCGCTTCCGACTCGCTCTCAATAGCGTGTGATTCGCAGACGTTTATAATTAAACACAGCATCAAACATATCTAATACTAGGAACCGCCTGCGACATCGTCCGCGTGAACATTTATGTAAAATTTCTTTTAAAACCGCTGTTTCAACCCTTTAGCCTTTCTTAAGCCTTTTCAAATCCTTCCTTAGCGCACTTTTATGTAGGTATGTGTGTACCAAATTACAGTGCAATCCGTTCTTTGGTCTGAGCTGTGCGTTGATAGTTCAATTAGTCAATGATGATTTTTTTTACAAGTTAGCCCTTGACTGCTATCACACCTGATGTTAAGTGATGATGCCATCTACGATGGAAGCGGGCTAATTTGTTAGGAGTAGGATGAAATCCACACCCCTTTCGGTTTCTACACGACATTGCTTTTTATGTATAAAGATTATGAATACGGGAACTTATTTGACTATTTAAAAATGTAACAGTGGTCCTTATTTTTAAAAGCACGTTTCAGGGTCTGAATTCTCTCCAATAGAAGAAAGAATTTGCAGCTTGGACCCACTACGATGGTTTATGCGAGTTGATGGGCTTAGGATCGGAATGCTCCGCTTGTAATGTTCAGGATCAGATATTAATGATATTGGCCGGGACTTGCGTGCTTTTCGAATCATCAATCAATTTTGAAAAAGCTCATAATTTTATAAATTTCAGCCTGTTTATTACATTATAAACTATACCACGAGGCAATCATTTTGTTATTCATTAATATAATAAGCGGTAGGGAAACAGACAATACTGAAAGAATTCAAAGGGAAAAACAACTTAGAAGATAATTATTTAACAAATATACACGCGAGCGTAGCTAGAGCGATTCACTAGCTTGAAATAAATAGAGCACGCTGTAAGTAGATATTACGTTACAGTAATGGCCGAATAAATCACTAGCAATCATATAATGTAGGCAGCTGCTCGTACAGCACTAGCAGACGGCCACGTGCCCCAGCTGTAAGGCGTCGACACACTCACAGCGGCACTGCGCGGCTAAAGACATTTACACACGATCACGAATAAATCTCAAGTAATCATATAATGTAAGCAGCTGCTCTGACCACTCACAGCGGCACTGCGCGGCTAAGGGCATTTACACACGATCACGAATAAATCTCAAGTAATCATATAAATTGAGCAGCTGCAAATCATAAATACAGCACTAGCAGACGGCCACGTGCTCCAGTCCTAGTCTTAAGGTGCCTTCACACTATTGACCTCTTATCAACGTTTCACACTTACAATGGTACATGAACAAAATAACATGATTTTCAGCCTATTTCAACGGCTTACACAGAACCAAGCCTTCGTTCTCATAGACGGGATATTGCTTCATTGCGGGTTGGTGGGTTTAAGAGATTATATATTCATCTCCTTTAAATATTAGTTAGATAGATTGAGATTTTTCTTAATTTGTCTTGGTCTGGCTGGTGGGAGGCTTACGCCGTGGCTACTTACCACCCTACCGACAAAGACGTATCGCCAAGCGATTTAGCGTTCCGGTACGATGTCGTGTAGAAACCGAAAGGGGTGTGGATTTTCGTCCTAATCCTAACAAGTTAGCCCGCTTCCATCTTAGATTGCATCATCACTTAACATCAGGTGTGATAGCAGTCAAGGGCCAACTTGTAGTCGATAAAAAAAAAGATATTAATACCTAGGAGTATTAATAATCACTATAAGATGTCATTGAGACTGATATGTAACACCATCAATTTCCTAACTCCAAGCCGAGAATTTTGAACCCAGGGAACCTCGTGATGGGTAGCCACATGCTAACCTCTAAACCACCGAGTCAGTAACCATGTACGAGTAAGTTAATGAACTGACGCTAGTAACTACGGGCTCTAAATCACAAATACAACTGAATCGTAAACAATTGCAACAAACGTCATTATTCCCACTCTTTATGACATCGCCCGTCGCTTATTAAAAGACCAATTTAACCCATTATGCCGCCATAAAAGCGTTTATCATCCTGTTTTATGTCCGCCTCTTTCCCTCCTACGCGTATACCGCAGTGCGTCCCTCTCGCACGACGGGAGGAATACTGCTGAATATGGTTTACGAGATTCCTAAGTGAAGGGAGTGTTTTCAAAATTGTTAGGGAATGACAGCGTTAGGGGTGTGATAGAAAACATTTGTCGATAGATATTTTAGAATGCTTACTAGCTGACCTGGCAAACATTGTTTTGCATTAAAAATTAAAAAAAAAATTAGATGAAAATTAGATAGTAGCCAATTCTCAGATCTGCTGAATACGCATACAAAATTTGGTAAAAATCGGTAAAGCCGTTCGGAGAAGTACGGTAACTAACATTGTGACAGGAAATTTTTATATATTAGATTAATTAACCTCCGTGGCGCAGTGGTATGCGCGGTGGATTTATAAGATGGAGGTCCTCGGTTCGATTCCCGGCAGATTGAGATTTTTCTTAATTTGTCTTGGTCTGGCTGGTGGGAGGCTTTCATCGTGGCTAGTAGGCAAAGACGTACCGCCAAGCGATTTAACGTTCCGGTACGATGTTGTGTAGAAACCGAAGAGGTGTGGATTTCATCCTACTCCTCACAAGTTAGCCCGCTTTCATCTTAGATTGCATCATCACTTAACATCAGGTGTGATAGCAGTCAAGGGCCAACTTGTAGTCGATAAAAAAAATTGTTAAAATGACAAAAATTAGAATTACTTGTTTATATAATTAATCGAAGACCCACGGTTCCACCTGCATAATTTTTGTTCTCGCAAAGTTTCGGGATAAAAACTAGCCTATAAGTTATTCAGATGAATAAGCTATATTATTGTAAAGTTTCCTCAAAATCCATTCAGTACTTTTTGAGTGAAAATGTAACAAACATCCATCCATCCATACATACAATCTTTCGCCCATCAGTAAGAATACAAAAGCAATAGGTACATAATTATAAGTGTATATAGCTATCAAGATTCAATTACTTCAAAAAGAAGATCAAGAAAGACAAGAAACTTAATATCCCTCTCTGCCGCAAAAGCACAGGCAATTGCTTTTATAACACCTTACTAACAAACAGTTTACTAATATATTCTAAACAATAATAACTATTCATTAACAACGAAGGAAATAAACCGTAAAAATCCAGTGAAAAAGTGTTAAAATAATATTATTAATAACATAATTAACATATCTACTGTAAACATAATATTCAACATAGATCTATATCCAAAAGTAGCAATTAATAAAACTAGTTGGTAACATCAAGATGTTATTCAGAGACCATTAAACCTCAATTATGAGAATAAACCAACCAACATCTTCATACACATCACTAGCGCCTAAATAAGTACGGCGAGGCAACTTTACATTTGCATTCACGATAATATCATTTGAGCTTTATGTGTTAAAGAATAAGAGTTGTTTTATACTTTGTTGGTGTATCGTTAGGTTGGCGTTTCGCTAAGTGGTCGATGAGTGCTCTTGTGATTTTATTTGATTGTTTATTTGTGTGATTCGCTCGCAGTAGGAAATTAAAGCTTATGCGGGGTTATCGAGCCTCGGGCGGCGATGGCGATTGTGCGAAAGGTTAAATCGGGATCGGCTTGTTTGTACCCGCTGTGTACTTAACGATATCGAGATGTTTTCTTAAAGGTTTTCGGAAGGGTTCTATTATCTGTCCTAATAATGAAAAAACGTATGTTAGATGATTGAATAGATTTACTAAGAAACTGAAATGGGACAATAAGAGAAGGGTTTTAAGGAAGTTTGTATGTTTTGAATGACTTACAAAATTAACTACCCGATTACAAAAATTCTTTTACCAACGGAATGCCACATTATTGACTAGTGATATACGGCCATAATGCTACTCGTAACTAACATGTAACATAGAGGCAAAAAGGAAAATGCCAGACACTGTATAGGACTTTAACCCACTAATATAAACATATTGTACAACAATGTATTATATATCATTTTATTGCATTTTTTTTACTATTTAAGTATATATAAATAACATTTAAAAGCTCTAGAACTCGGAGTAATCGACCTGAGTCTAACATTGGTTATCTATCGTCCATTTCTGTATTGTGGTTCCGTATAGTTGTCACACTTACATGACAATCGCAAAGCTTCATTAAATATATTTTTAAACAGGCCTTACGACCCTGGATACTATCTTTTAGAGCCCACTTTTGATGAAAAGAGCCAGTGCAACAATAAAGATTTAAAAATGCGTAAAGAGTGTAAATTAAAAGGAAATACTTTAATTAGTTTTTTTATCCCAGTGCAACAATAAAAGTTATTTAAAAATGCGTAGAGTGTAAATTAAAAGGAAATACTTTAATTGCTTTTTTTGACAGAATTTGTGGCTAGTTACTTCCGATGTCCAAGTGATTTAGCGTTCCGATACGTAAAAATGGCTTATTTTATTGTATTGTATAATAATAGGATCTTTTTAGTATAGGTATTTACAATTTGTGTTCTTTCTGGGTTAGGATCTGGCATTCTCCTTTCTAAGTTTGGATGGATGGATGTTTGTTACTCTTTTACGCAAAAAACTAGTGATTGGATTTTGATAAAGATTCATAATAATATGGCTTACATATCAGAATATCCCATAGGCTACATTTTATTCCGCAAAGAGAATACGACGACCTCCGTGGCGCAGTGCTATTGTGATTTATAAGACGGAGGTCCTGGGTTCGATTCCCGGTGGGGAAGATTGAGATTTTTCTTAATTTGTCTTGGTCTGGCTGGTGGGAGGCTTTCACCGTGGCTAGTTACCACCCTACCAACAAAGACGTATCGACAAGCGATTTAGCGTTCCGGTACGATGTCGTGTAGAAACTCAAAGGGGTGTGGATTTTCGTCCCACCCCTAACAAGTTAGCCCGTTTTCATCTTAGACTGCATCATCACTTAACTTCACGTGTGATAGCAGTCAAGGGCCAACTTGAAGTCATTAAAAAAAAAAAGAGAACTAGGCGGGTGAAACCGAGGGCGTCTTCTATAATCTGTTATAAACTACAAGTTGTCTCTATGATTTAAAATGTATACTGATATACTGTATACTGTTTCTTCCAATGCTATAAATAGTGAAACCCTGTATAACTTGTACTTCAAATCTATTTAAAAAGCTTCCATTGATCGCTGCTCTAAATGTCAAGCCAAAATACATTCTATGTATAGATTATTAAATGGGATGGCGACTTTGCCAAAACGTTGTGTCATCCAAAATAAATGGATTCGTTTAGCTGCCGTATAGCGGATATACAGGATGTTCCAAGAACATCTACAGGCTAGCTAGGCGGATAAAAATTATTTAATTATAACTTTCATATCAGATATTAATGATAACGTCCAAGGCCGAGAGCTGAACATGTTTCACTGTCCTTGCTCTATATAAATTAACACAAAATATTTTACTATCCAATCATCCTGTATAGTTCACATTCGCTATGTGTATTTATTGTACAATAAAACTAAGACCAAAGTGCGTCCACAGAGTGACATTATACATAAACTATTTCAGTTAGGAATGACGTTTCATCATCATCATTACCAGTCTATTTCAATGCCCCACTACAAGGCTAGGCCTCCTAAGCTAAAGCAGAGGGGATTCGGGATTACATCACATTACGCTACCTAGGACCTACATTAGGATTTCAGTGTTTTTGATTCTGTAACAAACACATACCAAAAATGATCGAGAGCGACGACTTAACGTAATATAACTCTATTTACTCTATGCTATTATCAACATATCTGTTTTGTAACATTTTCGGAACATCCTGTATACTCACATTCGCTAAGTGTATTTAATGCACAATAAAACTAAGATCAAAGTGCGTCCACAGAGTGACATTATAAAGAAACAATTTCAGTTTTGAGTTACGTTTAAGTGGCGTTAAATGACACCAATCAGCCCACTGATTTAGCGTTCCGGTACGACTGTTATTTTTAGAAATGAAACGAACTTAAGTGTTTTTCATTTTCGTAACATAAAATGCATAAACGGGTAAACTTATGGAATTTCCTACAAATGCTACACGAATTAAAATAAATTCAAAATTCCTTAATTGCACGGAGGCTTAGGTTACAAAGCTAGCTCAAAGTATGTACGTCATTACTGTAGTTACATTCTGTAACTAAATTCTCTATCTCGCTCTATCTCTAGCATCATGTTAGACTCTAGATAGAGACGAAGTTGAAAGTCACTGTCGGACTCCTTGATAGAATTGCGCTACTTCTATTGATCACTTGGCCTTAGTATACTCAGCGGGCGATTATGCCAGCTATACTTGGAGTAGATATCTGAGCTTTTTTGAATAAGAATACAAGTTGGCCCTTGACTGCTATCACACCTGATGTTAAGTGATGATGCAATCTTAAAGAGTGAAAGAGGGCTTGCTTGTTACCCGGAGTAGGTGTGAGGATCCACACCCCTTTCGGTTTCAATGACATCGTACTGGAATGCAAATAGATTGGCGGTACATCTTTGTTGTATCTTTTAATTGACCACGGCGAAAGCCTCAAGCGCAGTGGTATGCGTGTTGGAATTATAAGACGGAGGTTCGATTCCCGGCGGGGTAGATTGATATTTTTCTCAATTTATCTTGGTCTGACTGGTGGGAGGCTTTCGCCGTGGCTAGTTACTATCCTACTGCCAAAGGCATATCGCCAAGCGATTTAGCGTTCCGGTACGATGTCGTGTAGAAACCGAAAGGGGTGTGACAACTAACAAATTAGTCCGCTTCCATCTTAGACTGTATCATCACTTAACATCAGGTGTGATAGCAGTCAAGGGCCAACTTGTAGTCAATAAAAAAAAAACTTCCTACCTTAGGTACTGATGCCTATCTATCGATTGTAATACTAGTACGTTAATAAATGCATTTTCTTTCTTTTTTCTGACATTCCTTTCATTTCAATAAAGTCAGTTAATACAAATCGCGGGCCCCACATCTAACGTTGGTCCGCCATTAAACCCCCTGTCCCTCGGAGTCTGACTTATGGCCACTAAAATATGTTTATGTCTTTATTCGCCCGTCCACACTAAATTAATATGCTATTAAGTTGATTTCAAGTATAATAAGCATTTTTTTACTTTTACACCGTGGTTCAGGCTTTGATACGCAGGATAAGTAAAATAATGTGAGATGGTGATAACAAAGAATACCTGGCTTGGTATTTTGTTGACTTCTTAGACGAATTTACTAATTAAATCTGTTCACTTAGAATTAAATAACATGTAGTTTAATTAATTTTATTTCTCGTAAGGTCGATCGTTAGTGAATAAAACCTATGCCCACCTACCCGCACTAGAGAAGCGTAGTGGGTCTGAGTTCCTTATTTCCTCTCATACAAGGAGGGAGGCCCGGCCCTGAAGCGGGCCGTTAATAGACCGATAATGATGATGATAACTATACTAAAGCCAAACTCGATTGAGAATGCTTGTCAACAAACAAATTTAAAATGGAGGTAGAAACACATTTTATGCCTAATAAATTTAAAATTATGTTTTGTTATTTTAAAAAATCTTATTTAAAAGATATTGAATATTTTAATTAGTTTTAAGCTTACTAATCTAATTTATTGTCATGAATTCGTCATTAACTAATTAATTTGAAAAAATAGGTGTAAAATGACTAATGATTTCTACTTTCATTTTTAATTTGTTTGTTGACAAGCATTCTCAATCGAGTTTGGCTTTAGTATAGGTACTTTATTTGGTCACATTATTCGGTATTTACCTGTGATTAAATTTACATTTAAACATTATACTCCATCATCTTTTCATATTGAATGTATTATTTGTAAAACTGTTGATAGATCTATCAAAGAGGAAACAATACCATCACATTACAAAACAAACTTTTATTTGTCTTTGAAATTAAATGTACTACAAATGTTATACAGTTACAATTATTGTAATTATTATTTTACTTGCTTTGATTAGTTTAAAATCTCTTCATAGTATACCTACAGCTAAGAAACAAAAATCAGCTGTATAAGAAAAAACCGCACCAACGCCGCCTAAATTAAACAAATCCACGCGGTATACACCAACACCCTACATTTTCCCCGACAGTTAATTAGAAAAACTCCGGATGCCGAATCTTACACTCAAAAAAAAAACATGAAACCAAAAAATAGAATATTCATATCCTATCCTCTCATCCCTTCATCCATAAAGTAAATAGGCCGGGCAATTAAAATTGTCACTATTATTCACCCGGGGATTAATATGAGGATGAAACGACTGTGAAGTATGACAAACTGAGGGTAGTTTAGAATATGTCTTAATCCGTCAAACAACATATTAAATGGAGGCGGAAAATATGTCTTTATTTGTAATATGAATACAATAACATTGGTGTAGGGTTGCCATATTGATTTTACGCTTCGTAAAGGATGTGATTTCGGTTTAAGATGGTTTCATCTGATGTTAAGTGGAAACCATTGCCTATAACAAAGCAGCAGGCAAGTAGCATGTTATGCAGCCTATTTATTAATTTACTTATTGATGATTCAAAAGAATATTATTGATTTTATTGAAGAAATTTTGACTTTGACTTAAAAGATAAATTACAATTTAAATAAATTATAATTATTTATAATAGATAAATTATAATTTTTACTGTTACCATTTTTTTAAAATTCCGATTGAAATCGTTGTATTCGACTGCTAAAGTACAATTATGTAACTTTTTGTTTTTATACGACGGACCCACATGGTGAATACATGGAATGTCTTAGACTATCTCTTTTTTAATAAATTAATGGTAACACTACGCACACCGGTAGCCCTTACAGTAGAATAGGGTATAAATCAAAAGTTGGAATTTAAAGTCGTCCGGGAGTCGGCTTCCCAAAATTAAATCGTCGAATTTTTTGCTCTGGGCTGGATTAGGACAAACTCACTCTACAGACAACATGTGCGACAGAAAGTTGCACATTGATAAGTATATACTTATATATAACATGTACATTAATAAGTATACAACTTATTAGGTATTATTAAATAATTTATTTAATTACTAACTAGCAGCACAATATATTTATACAGTGTGCTTAAGTTGTATCTATAAAGCGAAATACGTCACGCATAGTATGACATGAATTTGGTTGTCTCGGGTGATCTACGTCAGTTAAATGTGTAGGTACATGTCAGTAATTCATCACGAATGTTGAATCTTTAAAAAGAATTGTCTGTCTTAGAACCCAAGCCATTTTTCTAAATGTGTATTTGTTGTAGGCTACCCAATACACATCATACCGCAAATTATACTATTGCTTAGGTGTTCTAGTCTCAACTAGATTACAGCAATTCCTAATTTCCTTTATTATTTGGCGATTAGAGCTCTTCAAGAAAAAGCCTAATTACATTTATGTATTTTCTATAATACCTACAAAATTCTATTGAGATTAAATGATATTACAATAAGATGTTACACGTTTAAGACATATACCTGATAATCTTGTCCTCCAAACTTTTTGTTTACTTTATTTTACAAAGATCTATCTGTTTTATGCAGGGATGATAATACAGAATGACGCTCGTCTGCAGTAGCCCTAACCAATCTTTGAGGAATAATTTAAATTAATCAAATATATTTGGTTAAAATGCCGAGGGTCGTCCGTTTGACGCTCGAATCCATCAAAACCAATTTATATGTTTTATGATGGCCATAAACACACTAATTAGATGGGCATAAATTGAATTATACCTCAATTTTCACCTAAAAAGCTACAAAGAGCCTTTAAAAAATACTTCGAAAACGAACTAATAAAATATTTTCGATTGTAAATCAAATGAAATTTGTTTA
Organism: Mycalesis mineus; assembly: GCA_034621355.1. NCBI lineage: Eukaryota > Metazoa > Arthropoda > Insecta > Lepidoptera > Nymphalidae > Mycalesis > Mycalesis mineus. The sequence continues at coordinate 557,057 of CM067902.1, forward strand.
ACAGTTAGAACCTCCTAGTTAGGTATTAAAATTTTCTCCTAAACGTAACAAACACGTTTCTGAAAATCTCATTAAAATAGATTCAGCTAAACGCCAGATAATCGCAAACAAACATACATACACACATACAGGTCAAACTGAGAACCTTCTTTAATAATGTTGGCTTATAAAACGATATTAAAAAGAATTTAGAAACCAATGTACGATATTATTAATGTTAATGAGCGATCTCTTTATTCAAACAATCATTTTCTTAGGAATTCATAAAATACAAATAAAATTAATGTCATAGACACTAAAACAACATTAATTAAAAATCCAAAAAATCCTAATTCGATTTTCCAGCTAATCGTACACAAAAAGTAAGATGTTCGAAGCTAAGAGCGAACACAACTCCGATATAAATCCGATCGTATAAAAAGAGGTTGTAGCGCAAACAAGAGCCGAATAGATCCCCCGCAGAGACCGCTGGGGTGGCCATGCTGCTGAATCATAAAGGACAGTTCTTTCTTGCTAAATTAATGATAGCTGATTTTCACTGCGTTAGTTCTAAAATTAAGAGACTACATCTTAATTTAAAAAGAAAACTAAAACTGCCGAGTCCATTACTATTTGAGAGTGGATTACCATTTAAAAATATTCCTAACTATAAGAGGAAGAAAAATTCGACTTCAAGAATTGAAAATTGGCATTTTATACTTCCGCCAAACCGCATTGAGTCTTTGTTTTATATCTCCTCTTCTACAAGAATGCAAGAAGTTTTAATCGTTAATAGGCCGATAATAATGATGATGATGATGATTTTATATACTTCTCCCATGCTTTTGACAAGAAGGAAGAAAGAAAGCTGTAGCCCACATAAACGTATAGTACTCTGGTCACCCCAGTTTCCAAGTGGGCTTAATGAGGCGGTCCCGTTTGATGGGCCCCGATCGGCTCTCCATCCATCAAACTTTAATGGCGGCATGTTTATTAATTTAAATTACGTATCCAATGGCCGACGTAATCGACGATTTGGCGGTTATAAAATATACTACCCGCTCGCTGAGTAGGGATGTCAAAACCGCTTAGCGTATCGATAATTGTGATATAAAGTATCACAGTTGTAATTGAGTATGATAAAGATATTAAAGGTTATATGATCGAGTACTGTAATTGGATTGTGATAATTAAACATTTAATGGTTTTATTAAATTAAAAGCTTTTTGAAAACTTTTTTTTTATCGACTACAAGTTGGCCGTTGACTACTATCACATCTGATGTTAAGTGATGATGCAGTCTAAGATGGAAACGGGCTAACTTGTTAGGGGTGGGACGAAAATTTTCCTTTCGGTTTCTACACGACATCGTACCGGAACGCTAAATCGCTTGGCGGTACGTCTTTTGTTGGTAGGGTGGTAACTAGCCAGACCAAGACAAATTAAGAAAAATCTCAATCTGCACCGCCGAGAATCGAACCCAGGACCTCCGTCTTATAAATCCACCACGCATACCACTGCGCCACGGAGGTCGTCAATTTACAATGTTTTTTATGTTTTTAAATCCTAACGTCTTTCATCTTAACACCTTGGTTTATCGGTCCCGGTTACTATAACTGATATCTTATGCGAGTAATTATTATAAGTACTCAGTAAAGCGTTAAGTCTAAGGCCGCAATAAAAAAATTGTTAAGTCTGTGTTCCAAATCTCCTCTCCTGTAAAGAGGTAAGTTTGGTCCTGCAGAAAGCCATTCCAAAAAGCTAATAATGATTTTAATGATGATGATGAATTAATTCTTCATACTTCTATAGTTTAACATGACGTTTTAAAAGTGCTATAAACTAAGCCTATTTGAAATAAATGATTTTGTGTTTGAGTTTTAACATGGTCTACAAAGCCTATAGGAATGCTTCTCGGCGGCAGAAATAAATTCATATTTATGTAAATTTATCTGTCACAAAAAGTTCTACTACTACTAATAATGTCGTTTAATATTCAATGCCACCATATATCTATGCCTCGGACACATACCCTTGACATTGTCAATATCATCTAATAGAGGTCGCTTTAAGTTTAAAACTTTATCACCCGCATTGGAGTAACGCGATGGTTCTAAGCTCATATGTTTCTGAGATTCAATGTCAACGTTTCTGAGCAAGGCGGGCAAATCAGCATAAACTATGTAAATGCTACTAGTGTAAACTCGTATCCAAAAGCAAGTGTTTCTTGGCCTCATATTAGTTTGACTGATAACTTATAGTGAGTTACAGAGAGCTGTAGATTGCAAGCGGCTCAAAAACAAGGTGTTCAGATGTTCTTTCAAGAATGTCCAGTCGTCTTCCGCAGACTGATAATAATGATATTTGTCCACAATATCATTCATAGATATTTGTTTTTCTTTTAAATTGTTAGTGCTTCAATGCCAAGAGCACGGCGATCAACAGTCATGGCAAAGCATCAGCATCGAGTATGTAAATGATGTGTAGCTCCGAGCGGCCATTAGGCATCGGCAGTCGCGATTGGTGTTTATTAATTTATATTGGCCCCCGACGGTCAATCGACCGGCAATACAACGACCCATTTAGTGGCTGTTAGCTAACTAGCCGGAACGCAGGGCTGCCGACAGTGCTCGAACAATCAATCGCTTATTTATTTTATTCATCGCATGTAGTCTGTTCGGGCTATAATGAAATCCACACCACTTTCAACGTCATCCGAAGATGTTTCGCTTTTGAAGCGAAACTTAGAATGCCTACTCAGTCTTGACTAAACGGAAACTTGTTTATACTTAAAGATAACCATGCTATAGGGGGTAGGTCATAAAATAAGTGATAAAATAGCTTGGCATTCAATAACTTTGCAGTGCAAATCAGGAACTACAGTATTACCTGGCGTAAACTGCTGCAATTCCTGGCGGTTCTATGATTAAAAAAATGATGAAGAAACTGGATCAAAAAATTCCTGCACCCACTTTTCAAAATATATTAATAAAAAAAGAAACAATAAAACAACCTTCCGGCAATGATGTATAGGTTTAGTATGATACAATTATATCAAATCCTTCACCAAATAAAATGGAATCAAGGTGCCAAGTTACATTAATTCCCCGTCGCGTGGCAACCCTGACTTAACTTGTGTTCGATCTCTGTGTTATTAATCCATTACGACTGCTAACCAAGCTAAAATAAACTTTATTGTGTTAGCACAGAGTTATGTTTTGGTTGAACTGTATGGTTAATAGGAATTATTTCTGAAATTCGGTTCAAAGGCCCATCTATTTGTTCTGGGATTAAGCTGATCGCCCATTAACACGTACGGAATTATTTTAATCATTTATCCCATTGTAATGATTTGTCAGAATCAGAAATAATTTAATCATTAATATAAATAACAACACTCACCATTCTGTGATGGAATAAGTTGTCCCAAAATAGTAAGCCACGTTAGAGAATGTCATAAGAAAAGACAAAGCAAAGCTTGTGAATAAATATTCGACTCATAGAGGTGTAGTTTCACCCTTTTAATTTTAAGTTGCAGTACTTTGAAATATAAATTTTAAATTTTCGAGTAGTAGGATGGATAGGAGTACAAAGGTCCAATTAATTTTATTGAGTTATAGAACCCACTTTGAATGTCAGTTTTCCTACCACCTATAATGAAACATCTTCAACGCAAGAGCTAAACACGTTCCAACTTCGCCAAACCTTATCATTGCTTTCTACCAGCAAGGCAAGCCTATCTCCCGTAAAAAAAAACTAGAAGGAAAACATTTACTATTAGAGGTTTTAGGGCTTGAAGGGAAGGTAATAACCATTTTTTAAGTGGTAGAGGTTTTAAGTTATCTAAATTCAATATAAAGAGGTTCTAATTTATTACGTTAGTCCATTAGACAAATGCAACTGGTAGATGTGTGTGCAGCGTTACAACGCCATCTATTTGTTTTCGGATTACGAAAAGCATATCAAATGATAGCTGTCGTGCGGGCCGGTGCGATCGAAAATGTGATTTATTACAATGACAATTGGAGTTAAAATAGCATGAATAAATTACGCGCGTAATTAAATTACACCACGTAGCGCAGTAATTGTCTATTGTGACTCTGTTTAGTTTACGGTTTTATTGTTTGACGATTAACAGTTTTAGGGATTTATTTGTATTTAATAATGTGATTTAATGGTATAGTGATATGAGTTAAAGTCGAGTGAAATAATATGACTACAATTATATTATAGGTGTCTACTCAATAGTTGAATGTATGAAAACTTTTAGTTTAATAAGAATTAACTAAAATGCACCGAACATTCCTTAAAAATAATTATGTAAATACTTATTCCTTACTTATTAGAAGCAGGTATTGCAAAAGTTCATTATGAACAATGGATAATTGATTTATTTTGATACTTCAAAATGTTGAGAAGTTCAAACACTAACGTAGACCAAAATAAGACCCTCTGAACCGAAACTGAAATTAAACTAAAGGAGATGGTCCAAAATTGTATGGAGCACAGACTCACTTCCTGTACATAAGTTGAAAAAAACTACATATATTAGTAATCTAGTTTTGATTAGCCAAATCTCCGAATTCACTTTTATTTGGGCGAAATATTATTTATTCTCTCCAAAGCAATGCAACACTATACGTATAATCATGGTGAATCTTAGATATCATAAGTTATAATATCTATGGTAGACATTCTCCAAGTGGCGGATTGATGTTGTTTTGACTTTTGCTGTCAGTGTTAATTGACGTATGGTCCATTTGATTTGATGGTTACTGGTTAGATATAGGTACCTAACGGATTACTGAATAATCAAATTAATATATTGAGTTTTGTTCTTATTATAGCTAAGATGTCTATGTCTAAAATGCATTATAGCTAAAACAAAACCCGGAACATGGAAGAAAAGACTTTGACAAATCAATGTCACTGCATCTTTATCACTTACAAATTAATATTAGAAATACGCCATCTTTTAATACCTCAAAAATTAGAAATTATATTTTTTAACTAACGTTTAATTTAGTTCGGTTCATTCACTTATTTTATTTTTGATAAAATCCAAGTATTTTTCCATTTTAATGGTATGTGATACATGAATGATATCAAATTAATATATTGAGTTTTGTTCTTATTATAACTAAGATGTCTATGTCTAAAATGTATTATAGCTAAAACAAAACCCGGAACATGAAGCTGAAATGGACCACGCCTCACTTACAAATTAATATTAGAAAGACGCCATCTTTTAATACCTCAAAAATTAGAAATTATATTTTTTAACTAACGTTTTATTTAGTTCGTTTCGTAAATCCTAGTATTTTTCCATTTTAATGACCTGACCTGAATCCCCTTTAATTTTCATGGCCTTACACGCCAAATAATATCTAGTCTTAAATAAGTCCAATGTTTATTATAAGCTAGTACTAGTAATATAAAATCATTTGGAATTTTATTGTCTCACTTGTCCATTTATATTCTTCACTATCAGTCTACCAGTAGGTAGAATATCATTCTTTCAAGTGAGTGAAGTTGTGGGTAGAAGCGAGTGACATGCGCAAGTGACATGCGCAAGTGACAGCGGATGGGAGAGAGCGATCGCCGCGGGGGACGGCAAAAACACCGTCATTAATGACATATGCTGTGTCACATCTACAGGATGATTACTGTCCTATTACACACTTATACATCCTATTACAAAATAATTGACATTTTGATCACTTTTTGAAGAATTTTGATTCAAGTTGAAGATCCTGCTAATATTAAAAACTATACTAAAGCCTAACTAGATATCGAATGCTTGTCAACAAACAAATTTAAAATGAAGGTAGAAAATGCAACACATTTTATGCCTAATAAATTTAAAATTATGATTTGTTATTTTAAAAAATCTTATTTAAAGGATATTGATATATTTAATTACTTTTAAGCTTACTAATCTAATTTATTGTCATGAATTCGTCATTAACTAGTTAATTTAAAAAAATAGGAGTAAAATGACCAGTCATTTCTACCTTAATTTTTAATTTGTTTGTTGACAAGCATTCTCAATCGAGTTTGGCTTTAGTATAGAGGACGCCAGCGGTTTCCCCCGCGTAGTTCTCGGTTCCGTGGTAATTTCTGAATAAAATGTGGCCTCTATGTTGTTCTGATAAGTTTCATCAAAATCCATTTAGTACTTTTTGCGTGATCTATACATACAAACTTTCGCTTTTATAATATTAATAATAAGGATGTGAGGATATGTACCTTTATGCTGCGTAAAGGCTAATTCTGATATTATGATACATTTAATGTGTTGGACATGCATAACACGTAATATATTTTATATGTATAGATAAAATCTAAAATACACTACAGCATCTGAAATTTTTTATATACATATAAATCTGGTAATATTACCAGATTTTCAGTAGTGAAATAAATAAAAACTATCCATTTATATTAATTATATCCGTAAATCTGTTCTGTATCTGTTGAAATTGCAACTTAAAGTGAAGATTTTATGAACAAAATATCACTTCCAAGCATTATAAATTACATTACATATTACAAAATATAAAGCCAATAAAATACATCAAATTGAAACATCCTGTATCTTCAAATCCCCAAAGATTACACTTTCTAAATAATAATGATACAAATATAAGACAAACTAAAATTCACTCTATTACATATAGAGCAAAGTTCAACTTTGCGTCGTATATTTGGTCTCGTGTTTATATATAGAATGAGTCAATTAGCGTTGCTATAATGGGTGTATAGAATAACATAAGATGCAGACATACAGACAAACGGTTTTATTTGAGTTAATTAATAAGTGACATTTTGTGGTGTTTTTGTTATTCATTACAAGTTAGTTCTTGACTGCAATTACAGCTTAGAACATTAAAACCGTTTTACAATTTTTTTTGTGATCTTTACTAATCTAGCTACTGATTAAGAATGGATTTCTCGATGCACCCTCGGGAATGGGATTGGTTTATTATTATATGGCCAAAATCTTAGCCTGCCCGCAAATGGCTCTGACTATATGTCAATTGGCTTTGAATGTCATTGTCGTCATCATCAAATGCATTTATTTCAAGTACGCTGTATACAAGTTCTTTTGTATTTTTCTAAAAAAGAATTGTTTTTTGCATTATCACTTGATGGTAAGTGATGATGCAATCGAAGATAGAAGCGGGCTAACTTGTTAGGAGTAGGATGAAATCACCCACATCCTTCGGTTTCTGCACGACATCGTAGCCGAACGCTAAATCGCTGATCAGTATGTCTTTGCCGGCACTGTGGTAACTAGCCTACGACCGAAGCCTCCCACCAGCCAGACTTGGACTAATTAAGAAATTCTCAACCAGCCTTGCCAGGAATTGCACCCAGAACCTGTCTTATGAAACCACGCCACGTAGGCGGTCAGGTTTGCATCGGTGATGATGTTGTTATATCATGTAAGTACTTGGTGTGTATTAATTCTATAATCAGCTATTAATCGATGGCGTGTCTTGTGTCGGCCGTGGTGTCGCTCTGTGGCGTAGAGCGGGTGTAGAGCGGGTGTGACACAGCTCTAATTAGTGTCGCCATCTGGCGCGCGTCACGGGCTCACGGGGGACGCCTCACGCCATAAGATAGTATAATTATCTCGCGGGATGCTGCTTAAGTGCTTCGGGGTGTGTGCCACAAGAGACGAGCGATCCGTCCTAAATTATTTACCGTGTATAGGCAGTAATGATTATATCACCAATCCAGTAAGCAGATTCTGTCGAGAACAGTTGGTAAATCCAGCAGTTGTACTTGAAGTTTTACAAAATAATTAATATTTTCTGTTACAGTTATGATATTGTGTTATCCTGTGTTGTGCGCAGAGTAAATCAGAGACTTTAAATTATATGGAGCTTTGTGATTACAGCTGTAATGGAGCAATTGGCCACAACTGACGTCACCAGATACTTTAAGAGAGAAAACAACCGGCTTTTTGTTATACCCTATGGTACGCCCTACCAGGCACCCTAACCACGTTGATTTCTAAACTACACGATCAGTAGCGTGAGGTAAAATAAAATTTTTTAACAAAAAATAGAACCGACTCAAAACGCACTAAAAAGTAAAAAATAACTGTGTCATTTAGTTGCTTTAATTTACTTAAGCATATCTATGAAGTCGGTGCCAGCAAGTTTAAGGAACATTTATTTTACGTAGTAAAGAAGTTTGTGGGTTCTAGGTAACGTCCTTGAAAGTAGAAACCTTGGCTGGCACCGACTCCTAGATATGCTTAAGTAAATTAAAGCAACTAAATGACACAGTTATTTTTTACTTTTTAGTGCGTTTTGAGTCGGTTCTATTTTTTGTTAAAAAATTTTATTTCTTACTTTTTAGTGATTTATCGCCACGTAACGTACTCGTGCTATACTGTCATAGTATATTATACGGCACTAGTAGCCAAAAAGCTGCCGATACCGAGACAAAAACCGAAATCGCTGTAAGCGTGCCTCCAAAATTTGAAGAGTTCCTTCAATTTCCCCAGGATATCGTCATCAGATCCTAACATGCGGACAATGGGACCACCTTGGATGTATGCCCTTTCTAATAAAAAAAGAATTATCAAAATCGGACAACACTGTAAAAAGTTATGCGTGGTCATACATAAAAAATAAAAAAAAATAATAAAAAAAAAAAAAAAAATATACGTGTCGAATTGAGAACCTCCTCCGTTTTTTTCGTCGGTTAAAAATCGCAAAGCGCCATCTAGTTTCAACTAGAGTAAACTTTACAATATCTTTCTATACGTTACTTTATAACAAGTTATAAACGAATCCGCGTAATCTTTATAAAGTTTTTGTTTATACGCAACTCGCTGTCGCTTATGAATTAAAAGCGAATAACACGACACAAGCGCACAGCTGTCCGCTCCGCACTTGGTTTGGTGGAGATTTCCAGGAATTCCGCGCGACGCACGCCGTCCCATACGGTGCAGCGGGCATTTGTCAACACTTGCCTGCATTTAGCGACTCACATCGCCGCTAAGAACGCTTCTAACATGGCGCACGTTCCTAAAATTTAACGCATAGACACCGTCTTTTTTTTATTAAGACATAAAGGCAGTAGCTTCGTAACAGGCAGGATTTTAAACACATTTATGGCATTATTGGATATAACTTCGAATAAATCGTCGTCTAAATGTATTATTTATTTAAATAATTCTTAACATTATATCATAACCATCAGATAAAATATTTGACCTGGCTAAAGTTATGTATTTGTTTTCAGACGGAATCCTTGTACCTCTACTTGTAAGTTTAAGTATAACTTCAATTGTCGTTATTAAAATTGTAAGAATTAAGAAGAATCAAAATAAACTTTAAGGTTTTCATTAAATACATTTTTGTCTTCGAGTTTGTTGACCGAATACTCAACAAAACTCAACATATCAAACATAAATACGTTTCAAGTCGACTTATTTTGAGAGAATGCAATAGAAAGTTAAAATAAATCGACTTGAGTAAGTATACTTAGGATTGCGTTGAGTATTCGGGCGTTTATCTAATACTTAAGCTAGCGTCTTTGACTTGGACCATTCGATGCACGCATAGCTACATTGAAGAGTTTAATTTGGTGAGATTTCTTAGAAGCGGCGGCGAGAGGCGTCGCCCTATTTAAATATGATCGTTAATTAATTCATCAATGAGATACATCTATCTACTGATGGGCCGAATTACTAATTATAATTGACTCATTAGTAATTTTGTCCACAATCTATACTAGCTGTCTATTTGTAATAATCGCATACGATAACAAGTTCGGATTAGTTACTTTTGTAAGTTAAGAATCTATTTGGATTAAATTTGAAATAGATTTTAGATATTTAAAATTTCGAGAAACAAAAGACTAGAATAATTATAACATAAGCTACTGTTTAACCCGATGTTCCTAAGGGAACATAATAAATGCGGGTGAAGACACGGGGACAGCTAGTTCAATATACTTTCTATCGATAAACCAATGCCTAACTCTATCAGAAGAGTTAGGGTTTTCTAAGGTTAACACGCCGCCAGTTGACCGCTGGATTTATTTTGACGAATTTTGATACAGAGGTAGATTGTGTCTTAGAGAAAGACATATACCTAAGCAAGGATTTTAGGCCTTTCTATATCTAGTGTATGCCAATGATCAGCAGCATATATATCATTTTTAAATTAAAAATTGATATTAGAACATCAGCGACATTTTTAAAAAATATAAGTTTACCAAAGAGTGAATTTTAAAATAAAATTTGTTGAAATATTATGAAATAGTTTCAAAAAGGGTACTTTATAATCATGGCTCTACAAAAAAATTGCCGTTGTCTTAAAATATATTTAATAATTTACCTTTTCTTTATATAAAAGAAGAAAAAAGAAATTGCTTACAAGCTCACAATAGTTTTGATGTTTTCCTGAATTATTATATAAAATACGGATTTCTAAAATATTGATCAAGCCTATGATTTAAAGATGCTGATTATGGATTTAAGACGAAGAAACTGTTTCAGGTGACATATTTTTTGTCTACCAATAAATCTTAATGGAAAATCTCAACATCTAATGAAAAAGTCACAATTCCTGACGAGATTATTTTTAGGCAACTTTAAATTTTAAAAAAATGCTTAATGTACAGTAAATCGCATGAAAATAATATAAATATAATTTCGAGATTTAAACAGAATATCTGTTAAAGACTTTTCTGTTAACAGTTGTTATTGTAAAATTTAATAAAAACTCACCTGCGTCTCAGTGACGTTCAACAGCTTGGCCATGTCTGCTCGTTCGCCAGAAGACAGATACTTCTTGACCTCGAACAGCTTCTCCAGCTCGAAGATCTGCCTGCCGGTGAAGGTGGTGCGCGCCTTCTTGCGCCGCCCCAGCTCCTCGCCCTCCTCGCTGGTCATGGAGCCTTCGCCGCCCAGCGGGGAGCGGACCGAGTCGGTGGACTTCTTGCGTTTCATAAGTTTTGTATCTGTAAATAAATTGTATTTTTTATTATTTTGTTTTCAAATGCATCTAATTGTCTACACCGTTTAAAAAAACATTAAAAGGTGTACCCAGTTAGTCGCTATGTAGGATTATGTAGCTTTCATTTATTGCCACGAGCGGATCAAAAAATGTGATACAACTAGCGGAGGACAGCCGAGCGAATATCTACACCAAAATGTTTCAAATTACCGTCCTAATGGTAAAACTCAAAATAAATTACTAAATGAAATATGTGTAAAAGTTCGAAAAAATTTGACTTTTCTATTAAAAGTTGGTGAAGCTTTTAATATTGTTATTTACTCTCAATATTACCATTCACCATATAAATAATTATACCGTAATGTTGGCTTTCTAACACGAGCTATTTACTTAACGAAGTAGATAAGAGATAAGCAGAAATTACAACAGTTCCTAAGTCATAATACAAGTTACTGTCCTGTAAAGTTTGCTCAGTCACTTAGTAATGTATGCTTTTCCGTGAATATTACAAGCCTAGCGCTGTCTGTCAAAGTGACCATCACTACGATGACATAGTGGCAGTTCTCTCGTCGTAAATTACATATAATTCTCACAGTATCTGCCCGTACATCTCGTTAGGTACGATTCTCGCAATATGTGCTCGTAATTCTCGTTACGCAAATGTACTTCCTCCGCCAAATCATAACAGTAACTCAAAGATCAATAAGACACCCCTATTCTGGAAGCACGCGAAATTGCTGTAATTAACCGCTGTAAACACTCGATAAATCCATGCAGCTGTAGGGTTGGCAGCGGTATATTCAAATATGTATTATTTATTTTGAACATAACATTAGCTGCGGAGAATTTTAGTGTTTATATTTATTTTGATTAGGCATAAATAATTTAATTAGCCGCAGAGAAATTTAGTATTTATAATTTTTGTGCTAAGCCTTAAGGTTTAGCTTAGGCTTAAGGTAGCCGATTTTTAAAAATGAAAATTTATATAAACTTAAAGTTTGATAGTGGTTTGCTTGGTAAAAACTTGGTAACGATTCCTTCAAAGTGTTGAAGTCATCATATCTAGCTTTTTGATTTAAGTCCAGACCTTCATCCGTAAATCATAAAATAAAATCATACCACAAAATAAGGATTACACACCGTTTATGATATAAATCTCTTCAGACTTCTAAATCTGTTCAGACTGCTTTTACAATTGCTATTCCTTACCTGGTGATCATTTACATTTTCGGACAAAAGTTAATGTGTTTTTTGATAGCTTAATACATGAATGAATGAATGAAAGAAATATTCTTGGTATATATAAGAAATGTTACTGTTCACCAAATCAAACATACTCACATAGAAATAATTTAAGATAAAAGTTACACCATTGTATGTACCATGTACAGGCGTGCATGTCGATCGATTATCCAGAGCCAAGCAAGTAAACTGACATTCACATTAATACTAGTTAGGATTGCGATTTAAAGTTATCTCCGTGTGCAACCCTACTGGAGCGCGTCAAAGTACGCTATCAAGTCAACCCGCCCTTTTAGCTCGCGTTCGACGGCAATTAAAATATTTGGCGACGGAACAAGTATGTAATGTCGAGCGCGCACAAAATAGACCCCGCAGTGTACAGGCCTATAGGCTCATTCATGTTTACAATGTATGGCAACTGTATCGAGCTTTATATAAATAATAATAATACTACAGCAAGGATTTTTTTTATATTGTATAGGCTAGCGCTTGGCTACGATCACGCCTGATGGTAAGCGGAGATGCAGCCTACGGTGAAACGCGCTTGCCTAGAAGGTGCCTATTCACTCTTGACTTGAAGATACCCATATTGTAAGTGGTAGAGAAAACGTGAGCTGGAAGGGCATTCCATATTTTCGCAGTTCGAATCAGGACCGAGGAAGCGAAAGGTTTTGTACGCGTCCACGGAATATCGACTACGTATGGGTGCAGACTACTACGATGCCTAGCAGTTCTATGGTAAAAGGGGGAGGGGGGAACTAGATCAAAAAGTTCCTGTGCACACTCTCCAAAATATATTCTGTAGAAAACCGACCGACAGGCAACTTTTCGGCAATGATCAAGTGTTTGCAGTTTTGCATTACATAACGCCTCGTTACCAATGATTCTTCGAGCGCGGCGATCCACCGAATCCAACGCAGCAAGCTGATATTTAGCCGATCCATCCCACAAATGGGAGCAGTACTCCATGCACGAGCGAATCTGAGCTTGGTATAGAATCAGAAGCTGCTCCGGTGAGAAGTACCGCTTCACCTTAATTATATTATTAATTTTTGATAGCTCATTAAAGGACCTGGATTCTTTCCTTATTATCATTATTATTATTTTATGTGAGGGGATATGGAGCGTAGACCCACCAGGCTGAAGGTGATTAATGTTAAATACATTAACGATCTCTATCAGATATTGAGTATAGTGACCGGGAGCGACGGCTTAATGCACTTTCCAAGTCACGAGAGTGTAACACCAAATTCTACGACCCGACTCAAGATAGTCACTCAAGTCTTCGTGAAGTCAAATAGGTCAACCAACGAGGCAGAATAAAAAGAGGTTCAGATCCACCATGCAGGTAAGTGCTTAAATATAAGACATGATAAATAATATGTGCTTCAGACTTCAGATTTGAGATAAAATTAATATAATATTCTTACTAATTTTATAAACGCGAATGTTTGTTTGTATGTATACTCTGTCACGCAAAAAGTACTGTATGGATTTTGATAAAACTTCACTATACCTTACATATCAAAATAACACATAGGATCAAGAACTACTTGGGTGAAACCTCAAACGTCCTCTACTAAGCATATAATATGTATACTTATTCGAATGGTGGTTACATGCAACTTAACAGATAACCGAAAAATTACTTAATCATGAAATAATTGTAAATATCGACATGAATAATGTAAATAATGAATAAGAACAGCACACAGCGCTTAATTATTCAGCGAATGACAATGGAGCTGAGTACGCGAGTGGGGGAGATACGAGCGATTACTGTTACTGGGGGGGAGGATACTGTGGCCTCCGCTTGCGCTTACACTCAATAAATAATGAGTAAACAATTCATTTTTCTCACTAGGTCAAAATGACTTTTTTGTTGCACAAAAGCAGCGAAATCCTGTTCTATCAGCTAGGGTATGAAAAATCGGATTACCCTAATGTTTACTTAATCTTTTTGATTCGCAGAAGGTTTGATTCATTTGATCTTCTTTTTTGAATCGAACCATTTCCGCACATGGCCATCCTATTATCCTACTTGATTGACGGTCGCTAGCTCCTCAAAAGAATGCACGGCGTCGTTCATTGGGAGAGAATTAATCTCGGAGTTCCCTATCTAATTAGATCTAAACTATTATTGAATTCTGTGATAATGATTTATGAATGAAACAAATCGCATCGCTTTTGAGCATGACCTCAGCCGAGTCGTCATCGCTGACGCAGCGTTGCAAAGAATCACGTCGCATTAACAACCGTTCCCGGAATTGTCTCACATTCTGTTATGAGAGTCGGTATCCCACTTTATCTTATTGTTCTTTAATTACATTGTAGAGTTCTTCAGTGGGATACAATATCGTCCAGTTTAAATCAATTTACCAGTAGATTCTAAATAGCTCCAACTTAGCTGTATGTCTTGGATTCGATGCCCACTCGCGAACCTACGTTGAAAACTATATCCCTGACACACTCCTGTATATCTAGACTAGGATATTAGAATTTCAGTTATATTAAGAAAATCTTTTTCAAAGTAAAAAGGAGAAAGGAATAAACACTTGTAACTAAGAAATTCTAGTTTTAATATAAAATCTTTTACGCAACTGATTTTAATGCTGTTTTCGCCGATAGACAGAGTAATTGGAAGAGCAAAGTTGTACGTAGGTTTAATAAATAACGTTGTCAGTTTCCACGCGAATGAAATCGCAGCCGTCCATATAACTCTCAAAATAAGTCATTAAAGCCGACCAAAAAAGGTTTAACAGCCAAACGTAAGAATGCAAAAACGAAGTTAATAGCCCAATAGTAATCACTAGCATCAATCGTTACAATTATTTACATTTCCCGACGTCTATAAATTAACTGAAGAGCGCGCTTTGATGTCTGCGGCGGCCTTTATGTCACTTGTTTTAGATTTCACGTAAATTGTTATTTATGTATCACTTTAATGGACGACTAATTTGAGGATTGTGAAAACAAGCTTTATGGGGAAAATAATAGCTTTCCATAGCTGAATGTTTTCTTGGTGACGGCTTTATTTCCAAAGCTTTCTTCTGTGATGGTTGCTTTTATTAAGCCTTTTTACATTTTTTGTGTGTCATAGGTTTTAAGCGTAGGTGTGACAGAGCTTTTATGTTTAATGGTACTACGGTTAGATGTTATGGGTGATAGTGTTTTTTAAATTAAAACTCATGTATTATGATGTTTTTTAAGATTAAGCTTTGCTTGCTTAGATTAAGAATAAGTAGATATTTATGTGATTTTATCTCTATGGTTTCTAAATGTAATAAGTATATGCTGCTCCAAAACGGGTTGACGAGCTTATCCCATTTATAATTTGCAGTTAACTCTGTAACGATAACTGTAAGATGATACAGGTAAAGACCGACAACTTTTACGAGGCGCAACATTTAAGTTTTTTTTTTATTTTTTATTATTATTGAGAAAGAATACAATAAGGAACTTAAGCTAACTTTTTCTAATAACTATACAAATCATGCCCACGTGGAATGGTGGCAAGAATACTGGCTGCATTTCCGCGTTGGATAGCCAGGCTAATCTTTTGCGCAAAAAATGAGCCAATCACCAGTTGAGGCAATTAGGCGCAGTGAAATGACATTTAGGCCCTGAGCTATTACTGAATCTTCATCGAAAGAAATGATTTATAGTACGACCTAAAATTCGAATCTAGATTGTCAAAATTCGTTACTGAACAAGCTAACCACAGACAGTTTATAGCCTAATAGACTTCAATAAAATGGTTGCCGACACCACACCAGTGTCCTTCGCGGAAGCAATTAAGGGATAACACCCGCGCGCTACACATGGTGTTCGGATCCCATTGTTTATTCTATAAACACCATAAATGCTGACTCTACACTGAGGAGAAAGCGGTGATATGGTCTGTTTTTCCAGTGAACGAATAACGGACGCGTATATTTCTTTTAATACGTAAAAAATTACAAAAATTAGGATGCTTTTAAGAAAATTTAACGACACCATAAATGCTGACGCTTAAGGAGAAAGAATAGACACGGTGTTTTTCTTTAAAGATTGAATAATTTGAGTAATTTTGAATAATTCTATGTATGTCGAAAACACAAACGTTATAAGGATTAAAAACAAATTCTATTGACACCCTAAATGCTGGCTGGTGGCTGAAAGACAAAGAATCATTATGGTGGTTATATCCAGTGAACGAAAAACGGACGTATTTGATTTTTTTAACACATAATAAAACACAAAAATCTATTATCACCATAAATGCTGACTCCACGAAGAGAAAGCATCGCCTATGCTTTTTAAAGAATAACGGACACGTTAGATTGTTTTATATATGTAAAAATCTGAAAAAGCAATGAGACAAACAGTAACTAAGAACACCTTCAATTTATAAATATTTCTCTAAGTAGGCTCATATCTTTAACATACATATTCCGTGTCGAATGGGAAGGCAGCCTAAGGAGTGAAAGAGCAGGCTATATATCCGCTGTAAAGTTGCCAAAACCATTCCAAACACCGGCTGCTTTTCATCTTTGAACGTATAATCTGTGGAAGAAATTTATTCTTCCCTTGTTTTAGTGCCTTTTTTGTTTTAGTGTATTTAGTGTTGTGTCACGTGGTTTTAATTATTCATTACTAGTGACTCGCCTTGGTTTTACACTGCATTTGTATACCACTTATTATAAACCAAATGTATACCACAATAATTGTTTTATCCAATTTATTTACCAATATATTTTATTACTTTTATTGCCTAAAATTTTTATTTTAGTCTTTAATTTCTTTTAGGAGACCTCAAACTTAAACTACTAACTACTTAACACTATAAGATTTAAAAAATATGTACTAGCTTTACGTCATGAATTGTAATTGTATCTAAAACCAGCAACTCATATTTTTTTATTTAGCACCATCTATTTTTTTAAACATGAGTATTTATTTCAGACTTTCAAATTAAACGGTCCAGCTTTAACCATCAAGTCATGGAAGATTCGAATATATTTAACCTTTCATCAAAAACTCACTATTGAATTATAAAAACATCTTTACAGAATAATGTTGCTATTCCCGAAGGAGCTTCAAATTAACTTTTGAATTGTCCAGCATTACATAAATTGATATAAAAAATTTTAAATAAAATTAGAACCGACTCAAAACGCACTAAAAAGTATAAAATAACTGTTTCATTTAGTTGCTTTAAATTACTTAAGCATATCTATGAAGTCGGTGCCAGCCAAGTGTAAGGAACCTTTATTTTACGTAGTAAAGCATTTGGGTTCTAGGTAACGTCCTTAAAGTGGAAACCTTGGCTGGCACCGACTCCTAGATATGCTTAAGTAATTTAAAGCAACTAAATGACATAGTTATTTTATACTTTTTAGTGCGTTTTGAGTCGGTTCTATATTTATTTAAAAATTTTTATTTCTTACTTTTTAGTGATTGATCGCCACGTATCGTACTCGTACTATACTGTCATAGTATATTATATGCCACTAGTAGCCAAAAAGCTACCGATACCGAGACAATAATCGAAATCGCTGTAAGCGTGCCTCCAAAATTTGAAGAGTTCCTTCAATTTCCCCAGGATATCCTAATCAGATCCTAACATGATGACAATGGGACCACCTTGGAAGTATGCCCTTTCTAATAAAAAAAGAATTATCAAAATCGGACAACTCTGTAAAAAGTTATGCGTACATAAAAAATAAAATACATACATAAAAAAAAAACGAAAAAAATATATATATACGTATCGAATTGAGAATCTCCTCCGTTTTTTTTCGTCGGTTAAAAACTTTCATTTGCGTTAAGGAAACGGACAACAGTTACTCGTACTAATTTATATCATAGAAACGAAGTCTCAGCATCCGCTAGCCACAAAGTATTCTTAAAAGTACTCAAGTATACATTAACTAAGAAAAAAAGTAAAACAATCACAAGACAAGTGCCGTGTTGAAATACTGAGAAATCTCTCAGCCTAAGATAACACTAAATCCCGCAGGGTTGCCGACCCTCTAAAAGTAGACCCATCACCCTAATCTCAAGTCGCTTTGCAAGCTTTAATAGACTCTATCAAAACAAACATACATTTTACCGTCACCAAACAAACTTTATCTTTGATTTTCAACCTTATTTATATAAGTGTAACGACTCTGATCGGTTTTATGATCGGTCGCGCTAAGTATAATTCGAACGTCCAAGCAATAAGCTATCGGGCTACAGCTGCGTCCAGGGTTGCCAACTCGCCAATTTATTTATAGACAATAAATTTATTCGGATTATTTCTGACGCGTTAATATGGGCTTGCGTCAATGACAGTGCGCGATTGTAATTGATGGTGATAAAATTAGGGCCGCTAATGTGCCGCGCGTGCGTTGCATCTAACTAATTAATATTAATTGCTCTCCTCATGGCGCAGGCTAATGCGTTTGAGATTTTAAAACGTTTTACGTGTGTACGCTTAATCACCTTTTCGTTAAGTAGTTTGTGGGTTTGATCTAGTTGATAGATTTATTGTGATAGATCACATAGTTGATCTGCTAAGCATTTGTAAGCTAGATGACTTCAATTAACTTAAAATTTATTTATTATTGACTTTTCTGGTTTTTGAGATAACTTTTCTTACGTCTGTCGTCGTTTCCATTGAAATAAAAAAATCTTAACTCTATAAATTGGTGATAACAAAAAAAAATCCGGCTGATTAAATGTGGACTATTCTCAAACCAAGACTTTAAAGAATAAGAATAATTTATTTAAATAATTACCATTACTTTTAAATAATAGTAATGTAGATATTACTGTTCCACATGACGATAATCTGGTGAAAGCTGAAAAGGAAAAAATATCAAAATACTTGGACCTTGCTCATGAGATTACCGCCATGTGGAATGTTGATTCAACGATGATTGTTCCTATAGTCGTTTCAGTCAACGGTCTTATAGCGAAAAGCTTTGACGAAAATCTTAAAAAGCTTTCGCTTAATTGTTGGATCAAGGGTCGGATACAGAAGGCAGTAATTCTTGAAACGGCGCGTATTGTGAGGGGTTTCCTCTCTCTGGAGCCCTGACCACCGGTTGCTTGGACACCCGGGCCCCGCAGGAGGTGGACTGGATTTTTTTATAAATTTATAATAGTGTTTTTTTTTATAATTTTATAAGCATTGTTAAAAAGTATAAATAAATAAATGAGAAGAAAATGTAGCATTATTTAAAAGTAATGGCATCTTAATGATGAGTGACTTCCTTCCGGGCTAAAGTCATTACAATCAAAAGAATTTGACGTTTCAAATGTGCTGCTTATAAAGAAAGCCTTGTTGAAATAAACCAATTTTTATTTGATTACATAATTTTTCAAAAGTAAATGAATTTGAATAATCAAGTGAGATAAGGCGTTTTTTATTTTAGGGACAACTAGAAGAGTATCTATCAACCGGCAGCCCTGTCATCCGATTAGTATTTGCTATAAGTTTCCGCAGTTAATTTGTCCGCGGCGTATTTACACTGAGTCCGCGTCCGCACGGCTCATACACTTCGTTTTATCGGACTTAAGTGTGCGGCTAAATATAAACGTTAATATCGCCTTCAGTTACACTTATTGTAATCTCTCAAAACTGTAAGACGGTTATTTCTAAATAATTACTGGCTGCAGAGTCAATCCTATTTTTTATAGAGGAGGGGAGGCTTAGGTTCGCTTCTTATTTTTTCTTTCTTATTACAGGAGGAGCAACAGTTACGACGTAAAGACTTAGTTATAGGTCGTGTCTTGAATCCGTGCTAAAGACGAGGCGTATGGCTACACAAATACAATATTTTGTAGTACAAAATAGTTTTTAATATAGCCATGATAAATGGCGTGTTTCTACTTCAGACGGGACTTGATGATTGGCTCACCTATAACGACCTCCATTTTAAATATTTTATATTATCACAGTTGAATACAACTAACTGAAAGCATTGTTGATCTGGTTAGTTTAAGTTCATTGAGTTCTGGGTTAGCCTTGGGTTGGGCTACTTTTAGGACATGAGCCTGGCTCAGTAGCCTGAGGTCTGTGCCATAAAAAGCTGACAATTATGTGTATATAAGTGGTACTAATAAAAAGATCACAATATCTCGACGCCTACAGTCTCTAGTGACTCTGTGACACCCGGACAGTGTATGATGACATCGCTATTAAACTATAAAGGCTGTCCCACATCACAATAAAAGATTATGACAACTATAAAACGTTATAGCCTTTTCACACTGACGTTATACAATAGTAGGTAACTGCTTCTGTTTGTCTATTGTATGTTTGTTGTTGTTTAAGATGATATTAAAAATATTACCAACAGAGATCAACGAATTGAAAGTAAAATTGAAACAGCCTTGGGCGGGAACATAGCTCGAAGAGCCGATCGCCTTTGGGGGTCCAAAAGTGTGACCCCCTACTGGATATACCGGCACTAAGCAGCGCATGGACATATTTGTAGCGTTTGTAGCTTATGGTTTTCCATTTCATAACTGATAACATGTTCTGATAACTATTAACATAAAACAAGTATAAATTAAAAAACTGTCTTTTTAACAAGCTTTTTTCAATCCCCAAAGTATCCCATAAGACAAACGAAACACAAACTCATGATATAAGATGTTGCGTCGATTTATTGCGGAGTTCCTGAGGCCACCGTCAGTGTGGCTAGTGTAAAATTTTACCGCGTCGATATCGAGAACGGTAAACGCAAATTTTATATGACACTGACACTCACCCATTTGAGTTTTCTCTCGATACTGTCAGGGGCGCTGCTTCAATTCCATATAAAATTTGCCTTTACGCGAATGTGAAGTTTTCGATTTGTTTTGGTGAAAGCTCACACTAGGCACTCTGATGATTTCTACGTCTTCACGCGCGATATTTGCCAAGATATGCATAATTTCAGCTCAACCGGAAATTGGACCGATTGAAACCGAGTTAAACTTGCAAGATTTAATTACAAAGACCGGGACTTCAATAAAAAATAAATGTCGCGGCGTTTGCTGTATCCAATCGTTCAGAGTCCAAAGCTAGGTTAGTGTGAAGCGTCTCTCACAGCCACAATAGTCTGAGCGCCGACGATGATATAACGTAGAGCTTTAAACGACCAATCAATAAAACTAATTATGCCGCATAAACAATTCTCTTCAAACAAGCCATGCTGCACTAGTGATGTGCTTCATATATCTATCGAAACATCTAGCAAACTGTATTATTAAAATGAATAAACAACTAAACTTACATAACTATTACCCACGCTGCATTGTATAACTTTAAAACTTAGTAATATATCCTCATATTAATTACGAGAGCAAGTTTTTTTTCTATTTTAATGTTATAGAAAAATTGAATGAATTATCAATTAACAACTAAGTTGATCTCGAAATCATACGATTATGACATTAAATTCGACTAATGTTTGAGAGATTTTATTCATGTTTTTGTGAGTGAACGAGCTATATTTTAATTACAATTTGGGTAAGTTGGTCAACACGTACCTTCCACTTGACCCTTTTTCAAGCATTTAATCATTGAGGTCCCTAAACCTTTACGTTATAAAATAACATACGTTATCAAATTGCAAACCCAATAGCCACTATTCTAATTTTGGTTACAAAGCAAAAATTTAAACTTAAACTAAAATGCATCTCTTGAAAGATACGATTCTCAGACTTAAATGCCATCTAATACGTCTCTAATAATTCTAAAATCTTCATAATATTTACTCAAATCGTTGTTACTGTTAACCTCGTGTAAAAATTATTCGTACGTTATAGTGTTTTAGTAATTTAAGTGTTCATGAGAATTATGACTCTAAAATTTAATGGAAGAATGATAAGCTCAGAATTTAATTGTTCAGCCCAGGAAACGATTCCAGGTCTTGGAGATCCGAAGACATATCAGCTAACCACGGGAGCAAGGATGGAGGAATGTTGAAAATCAACTTCTCAGTGTGATTTAAAATCCTTTGATTACCAATATCATCATCGATATTCTGAATGACATCCCTATCCCACATGCATTCAGTGTACATTAATATCATTACGCGGCCAAAAATACAAGCACATCACATCGAGCTCTTTCGACTAATTGACTGTGATTTACAACTCCTCCGGTTTATAGCGCATCAGCGTTTAAACCCACTGAGGCATAAATCAATAGCACAGTTATACAAAAAGTGACTCTCTAATTGATGCAATACGTCACATTTTAAATTGAAGATATTTTAGAGATAGGTTGTGTTAGAAGGGCGGGTGGCATGGTGACCTCCCAGCCACAAGGTTCGTGGAATGATTTGTTTATTTGTGAGCGTGTGTGGGATTTTTTGATGATTATATCGTTTACTTGGGGTGTAATTGTTCAAAGCTGTTTTTTATTTTAGACAAGCGCTTGCCTTGCTTGCGATCGTTCCTGCTTAACATTGATATTATCTGCTATAGGTACATTTGCCTTTTTAATACAATAGTTAGCTAGCGTATGTAGTAATTAAAATAATGCTACTAGCCTTTTTAATATTAACCTATTAACTACCTACTGCAGTGTCCATACACTACTATTAATATCTAGGCCTTCTCATTTATAGAAGAGGGAAAATGAAGCTTAAATTCACCACACTCTTAAACTGTGGGTTGGCGGGCTTAGGTTTATAATGTTTGACTTTGTAACGACCACCAACCATTGCTAATGAAAATAAATGGGACGAATGACTTAAAGACATTTCAAATCCAGGCTAAGAAGTCTAACCGAAAACTAGAAAGAAAGAAAATATTAACATTCTATAGCTCTATTCAGTAATCAAACCTAGGACCATAGGATCTAAAGCTACACGCCAACCACTGGACTAACGAGTCAGTCTCAATGGTCAATTGACCGTAATACAGAAGCATATTCTGTACAAGGTTTATTTATACGATCGCTACGAAGCCACGTCGCCGTCGTCCAATCGATGACCTATTAAGTGCTTATAGCTGTACGAGCCGATTTAATCGGTTCAAACGATTCAGTTAATAAGTACTGCGATTTACATCAAAGCGGATGCGTTTAAGCGAAACCATGTTTATTTATGTATGTTAATAACAGTCGAGTTTGACTGTGTACTGAAATAATTATTTAACAAGTCTTGCGTACATAACCATAAATTGCAAAGCATAATTTTTTTATTTTTTTTTATCAGCTACAAATTGGCCCTTGACTGCTATCACACCTGATGTTAAGTGATGATGCAGTCTCTCTTTATTTGCTATATCAATATTAGATGCCCGCAAGGGCTAAGATTTTACCTCATATTTTACAAAATTATCAAACTATCTAACTATCATGATCTGACAGCTAATTATTATTGTTTATTTATTAAGCTATTGCATAGCTTCTATCGCGGGCCTTGAGCGTGGAGACCGAATAATATCAAAAACATAATATCAAAAGCACAATTTCGACAACGACGTCATCAGGAAACGTGGCTTAGCGGTGAGGCACTCTAAGTGCCCGGATTGCAAAAAGTCATTAATTAAAAAAAAAATGACTTTTTGAAATATCACGCTTGAAAAATAAAAAAAATAGCGGAACCGACTCGATTCAAACCCGCGTATCTCTGGCAATCCGGGCACTTAGAGCGCTTTACCGCTAGGCCATGGTCCCGATGACGTCGGTAGGTAAACATAAGTTGATAAAAAATGCTATGCAATAGCTTTACCGCGGCAGTCTCCGAGTGCCACACGTCTTTTTTTTTTTTTTGATGACTACAAGTTGTCACACCTGACAAAATGATACTCCTTCATTTACTGTTTCAGCAATAGTTATTTTAATACAAGAGGGTATGATATAACAAACATTGTATTGCACAGATATTGATACAGTCCTTGTTGCATTTTCTTTGATTAATAAGATAAGACAAATTTATTGCGATTCCATTCGGAATTTCATGAACGCTAGGTTCTGAATGCTAATGATAACTGTGCCTAAAGGAAAATATGCGAAAAGATAAAAATTAAATCCAAAGACAAAAAATGTATTTTTATTAGATTGTACGTCGTTTTTATTTTCTCTGGGGCATGTATGAGGAATTGAAGATGCCTTGTTAACATTACTTTTTATTATGGTGATGTTAAGAACATTAACAAATGACCAGTATAATTTTGGACTCGATTAAATTTAGAAATCTATTGAACCTTGTGATGATGATCTACTTAATCTTAAGAAGACCATCGCCCATAATGATGGATGAAAAACAATTTAAGGCTTCATAGCAAAGAAGCCGAACTCAATGCTGAGAAATCATGAGTTTAAGCCCCACCTATTGAAGTGCTATCATCCCTGAGAGTAAATGTTGATGATGTAGAAATGTTTAGTAATTTCCTTCGGAGTAAATGAAGTATCCATTTGAAGAATATATTAACGTACATACCTCTATTAAACTTTTCTTCGTCCCCGGCA
Organism: Mycalesis mineus; assembly: GCA_034621355.1. Lineage (NCBI taxonomy): Eukaryota > Metazoa > Arthropoda > Insecta > Lepidoptera > Nymphalidae > Mycalesis > Mycalesis mineus. The sequence goes on from CM067902.1 coordinate 581,705, forward strand.
GGACTCCACGCAGGCGAGTCCTTAGGCTTGGGCACGGACAGATTTAGCGGCTGATCGTCGGTTTTGTACGCGAACACTTTGTCGTAATCACTGTTACTAGTTCTCACACCGCGTTGCAACAGTTGCTCCTGCAGCTTGTTCTTATGGACACTGAGGCTGACCTTCCTCTCCGTCAGATCCCTTGGCACTTGGGTACTCTTTTCTTTACAATTAAAAGTCTTTTTGATCGCAAAATTTCGCTTCACATTCATTAATTGACTCACCGTCGATCGCTTTTGTTCGCCAGATATACCTAAAATGTATTCTATGGTGTGAGGGGTGGGCTTTTTGGGAGGTTTCCCGTAGACGTGCGGATGCCATGACGGTTCACCGCTCTCTTCTCTATCACTGTTTAAATTGCTATTATCTTGTACATTCTCTTCTACACTATCTAACTGGTTTCTATTTGTATAAGAATCACGTGTACTTTCGTCGCATCTCTCATCAATCGATTCTGTGACATCGTCAGCGATTACTAGTTCCTCCTCTTTGTCATCCTCATCTACGTTAATATTTTCATCTCTATCATCTCTCTCGTCTCTACCTTCAAGAGATAATCTATCTACCTCTTCTCCATAGTACTCTGTGTAATTGTCAGCGGGATAGCCATGAGATATCAACCTGTCGGCTTGCGTAATCAGACTCGGCGTAACGTAATTGGACACGACAGTTTGCATCTCTCCAGCGTCTGTATTGTGTATCGGTTTTCCGTCTTGTTCCTCGTTCATGTGTATCATTTAATCGCGAATTTTACGAGAATAGTCGCGCATGTTTGTTTTTATGATTGGATTAACGTTTAATAGCCCCCGCGGGGTCGAGTGGTCGGCGTTTGATGTCGGATACTGCTTTGAAGTCCGTTCGCCGCTTCCTGTAACAAACGGACGGTTTGAATCTAATTGAGTGAGTAAGCTCTTATTGACTAGGGCTGCGTTGCTCTATTTTGGTTCAGAGCGTTCTGCGTTTTATTGTGTTCCTATTCGTGGATATTGATCGTTGGAGGTACATTAAGTTGCCATAAGACAAACTTACTCCGAGTTTGTTATTTTTGTTTATTGTGAAGATAGATATGTATTTTAAATTAAACAATAATTAATTAAAACATTTGCCATTTATTATTTTAAGTACTGTTTTGTATTGTAATTGCGGGTTATTAATTAACTATTTTGTTTGCATGAAGTTCTGTTCTTTGTGATCAACTTTCTTATTAAACTGGTTTAGGGATACATCGATTAAACTGTTTCTACTTCATAAAGACTGCCACCAATTATAAAATGGTTGCACTAAATTAAGAACCTTTCCGCACTAATACGGACAACAGTTTAGCAATAGTAGCTATCAATTGCTTAAGAACACATAGGGGACCAACAACAAAGGAAACGTTTATTTATATGTTGAAATTAATCCTATTATTTTTTCTCGGTACAAACCCTTTGTATTGAGCCATAATACAAAGTGTCTCTTCACTTCCCTAATCCCTATTTTCGTTCACAAACGTGCCCTATCTGGCGCAGCTCATTGCTCACGTAATATTCACCCCTCGAATTGTCCGCGATTCACCCCCAACCATCCCTTTGTGCCAGGGCTATCAATTGACAAATTAAAATAATTACAGCAATTTCATTTTCATTTTTTCTAATTCGTTAAATAAAATAATTTTGTTTAGTAACTAAACATTCGTACAGGTGACGACGCCGTCTTGCAAAATTGCTGAGTTTTCTTACTTCCTTGCGTCCCTCGTCAATCTTTGTTTACCTTTCTGATTAGTGCAATAAATACAAATCGAGTGTTCTCGTACTACTAAGATAAACCGAATTAGAATTAGATTTACATCGGGATATTTAAATTCTTTTGATAATTTAGGTACGTAAGTACGAGTATTTCAATTTTTATTGGGTAGTCCGTATGACGTTATTACGTAACTTTGAATACAGTTTAGTTATTTTATTAAAAAATAATGTTGTTAAAATTAACTAATACATTTTTATTTAACATTGATGATATGAAGAAAGATTAAAAAAATTAAAATCGATTAGAAAAATTAAAATAGGAAAGTTAAAATTTTGAATGGGTATTTAAAAAGTTGTGATCGTATTACGATATATATGTACTTGTATGGTATTAGATACACTGTGCAACGTCAGCTTACACTATTTTTGCTCTATGAACGGACTAATAGGTTATAAAATAAATGAAATACAACAAAGTGACAGCCCTGTTGTACACGTTGTACGCTCACCGCACGCACACAAACACGCGATATCATAACTGAGTGCTGATTGATTTTTATTGGCGATACAGGGCTGGCTCAGCGGCTTACAGTTTACACGTACATTTTACAATTCAGATGTATATTACAACTGTTACTGAGGCTCTGTTCGCACTGCACCTGTATGTGGCCTCGCGTTCTGTCGAACATACATTGTACATTGCCTAATTTAACATAGCTTAAACCTCGCCTGAATCCATGTGAGGAGAGAGACCTGGCCCCCTTACAGTGAGTCGTTGATAGGTGGAGGTAGGTAGGAATGATGATGATGTTGACAGCCCATTAATTGAATGGGCTGTACAATATTGAAATTATTTTTAAATTTGAACCATTACTTCCTGAATTTATGTATAACTTTTTAGCTTTATAATATTAGATTAAGGTTTTAAAGCCCCTTAATTTAATCGTTATTCCGTTACAAGCCAGCCCTAGCTGAGCTTAATTGAAACAAAGCTCGCTGTCAACCATCATATCGCACATTCCGCCGTCAGCCAGTAACGATCGCTACATTCGGACACTAGGTATTGGAATACTCGAAACAGAAGAGAACTCTTTCATAATCCTGAGTAGTAACATTGGCTCTTCTTGAATTATAATTTCATAAGTTTGATAGTTTAATAAAGCTGCCTCCCTTTGAACTGTATGATATGGATCTTTTCTTTTTTTAACCCCCGACGGAAAACTACGGGGTGTAAATGTATGTGTATGTGTCTGTCTGTGGTATGGTAACTCCCAAACGGATGATCCGACTTTAATGCAGTTTTTTTTGTTTGAAAGGTTGATCAGTCGAGAGTGTTTGGCTATGTTTGGTGGAAATCGGTTCAGGTCTTCAATGTCATCAGGTCGTTTGTTAGGTGTGATAGAAATGTTACACGCTCAGTTTGCTTGAAATCATGTGTGTGATCTGATATTTGAAACACTAACGTCTTCTGGAACCACTGAGCTGGTCTGATGATAAGGCTCGAAGGTAGAAGACGTAACCCTGCTCTACCTTTTTAGTAAACCCATCGAGTTTGGGCTCGTTGAATTTGTCTTGACTGGTTCTTTTTATGTTTTTAATTTGGGTCGGAGGTCTTTTAAATTTTTAATTTAATACACAAATTTGTCAATGAAAAATCAGTCTTGATTTGGAAAATTGAAGGTACTGTGTTTTCGGACGCAAATCAAGCTGATGGTCTCGATCATTATCAAGAACATCAGATAGTGATTGTTAGATTAAAAATTAGGTATGACTTTTATTTCTTCAATCGTACGGCTTGAGTAGATATGGTTATTCTAAACTCTATATACGCTGTGTAATAAAGCCTGGCCCTGTAGTTTTTATTCATTGCAAGTTAGCCCTTAAATACAATCACACTTGAGAGAAGATGACGATGCCACCTAAGAAGGTACTTCTACCTCCTAACTTGTTAGGAGTAGGATGAAATCCACACTCCTTTCGATTTCTACACAACATCGTACCGGAGCTGTAAATCGCTTGGCGGTAAATCTTGCTTGACGGCCGAGTGGCGCAGTGGGTAGTGACTCTGCTTCTGCGTCCTAGGCTGTGGGTTCGATTCCCACATCTGGAAAATGTTTGTGTGATGAGCATGGATGTTTTCCAGCGTCTGGGTGTTTATCTATATATTATAAGTACTTGTGTATAAAATATATAAAAATATTCATCAGTTATCATAACACCCATAACACAAGCTACTTACGAGTACGCTTACTTTAGGGCTATATAGCGACGTGTGTAATTGTCCTATAATATTTATTTATTTATTATTTATTTTTCGGTAGAGTGGTAACTAACCACGGCTGTATCCTCCCACCAATTTAGAAAATCTTCATCCCCGCAGGAAATCGAACCCAGAACCTCCGGCATACAGTTCCACTGTGCCACGAAGGCCAAATGATTGTTGTAAGTCAACCCTAGCAGAGATTAATTGAAACAAAGCTGTCAACCGTCATATCACAGTCCGCAGTCCGCAGTCCGCACATTCCGCCACCAGTGCTAACGATCGCTACACTCGGCCATTGGAATACTTGAAACATGAATGGAGCCATGTCAATTGGTATCGGATACGTTTTACACGTTTGTAACAGCCATATTTGTTGAAAATAATGGGATTTTTTATTAACTAGTAAGATAATGATCCGACGACACACACATCGACGATTGCAACGGACTAATAGCATAAGACGATGAAAATAATTATATTTATTTAAAATCTGAGTAAAGCAATATGTCTGTAGCGCAGAGACATGAGCAATAGATTTATAATACAGTGGTCTTCAGTACGATTCCTGACAACACTTTGCAAAAAATGCATAAAGAAAGAATCGAAGACATATGACGGAAGACGAAATTTACTTTTGCCTTAACGTCTCGAGACTGGCAGGTGATTGGTGGACATTGAGGTTGAGAACAGCTGCGTGCCCAGAACCTGCGGGAAAAGGAAAAGTAGGAAGACCCGAGGCGCGCAGGGCCGATGATATAGTCTTAGTTACTAGCAGGCAGGAATTGGCTCGCCGATGCAAGGAATAGAGAGGCATGGTACCGACTGGAGGAGGCCGATACCCAATGAGGGATTCTAAATGTGTCTTATCACAAAAATATTAAAAGTCGCTTACTACATAACTACTTATCACATATTATAAAATAAAGTCCCCCGCAATAAAGTCTATTCGCAATGAACTCAAAATATCGGATCGGATTTTCATGCGGTTTTCACCTATAGGTAGACAGAATGATTGTCGAGGAAGATTTTAGTAATAATTTGTTATGATTTCAAGTAAATTGGCTGAAATATGACTTTTTTTTAATCGACTACAAATTGGCCCTTGACTGCTATCACACCTGATGTTAAGTGATGATGCAGTTTATGATGGAAGCGGGCTAACTTGTTAGGAGTGGGGCGAAAATTCACACCCGTTTCGGTTTCTACACGACATCGTACCGGAACGCTGAATCGCTTGGCGATACGTCTTTGTCGGTAGGTGGTAACTAGCCACGGCGAAAGCCTCCCACCAGCCAGACCAAGACAAATTAAGAAAAATCTCAATCTGCCCCGCCGGGAATCGAACCCAGGACCTCCGTCTTATAAATCCACCGCGTAAGTATACCACTATGCCACGGAGGTCGTCAAAAATAATTTTTGGAATATGGTCAGCAGCCAGGAAACGTTCATTGAAAACGTTGCTTTTGATATAATAAAACAATCTATAGAAGGATTGTTCCTTTTTATCAAGGCTACAACGAATCTACAATGGCATTTATCTATCTTTCAAGGGTAGTTAAATAAACCTTTTTGTTGAAGGCGTCACATACATATTTTCGTCGTTCGTTTTCTTGGAAGGTTACAATACATTTTCCTTGCAGGCAAAGCCGCCGTAGTTTAAAATAGACTAAGAAAAAAAATTGTTAATTTCAAGATTATAATTGTGTCACACAAAACAAAAACATTGGATGCAATATTGAGGCACTTGACGCCTCTTGGGTTAGTCAAGACTAAAACACCAACAAACGTCAAACACCTTTTCCGTCTTGTGTGCCATAACACAGGAAACGGTACCAGCTCAGCTTTGCTGCAGAATACTCTGAAATACTAAAATTTTTAAATTCATTCTATTGAAAACTGCGTTATTTAAGTAAAGACAAATAATGGCTTTAATCTTAAAAAGTAAGGTAATTAAAACAAGGGCAATAAATTTTAACTTTACAGTTTAGGTTATAATAAGGTTTTAATTATAATAAGGTTATTATTAATAAGGTTTCGCTGCGCTGAAATTTCCCTCAAAGTTTAATCTCAACTTTAGTTAGTTATTGCGATGTATATCAATAATACCATAGAGAATATTGCCTAGAGAATATTACCATGTACCTACCAGCCATAACACAGATCGGTAGTCAATAAAGCCATACAGATGTATCTATGACTAGATTGTAATATTAATCGATACACGATACAATGTTGCGGAAATCCTTACCCGACGTGTGTGGGCCCTTTGATATTACCGACCAACTTTAACTTGCTGCCACAAAACTGTTGCTTAACAAAACCCAACCTTAACTCAACCACATACAGTGCTATTAAACAAACTGGAAGGGAAATTAGTTTTGATGTGATAATAATTTTAATAGACGACGACGGAAGTCGCGAGTAGCGAATCAAAACGTGGTATCATGACAGTTTTCAAAGCTTTAGGTTTAATAGTTACATTTCCGGGATTAACATGTGTTTTTTTATTTATAATCTGCTCTTTGATTTTCGTTATTTACACATCGTTTGGTTTTTGGAACAGGATATCTGGCTGAAGTTTTCAGATGGTGTGGTGACGTGATGGCAACTAAATTATAATTTTTGATCACTAATTCAACTTGTTAAGCCGTTGTCTTTATAAACTAAAAATTTTAAACTAATCCCGTCAACCCGCATCAGAGCAGTGTGGTAGATCTAAGCTGCATATTATAAAGAGGATTTGCCCACTAAAATACGCTATGATGTACTATTTATTTCCAGCAGGGGAGTGAAATGATCATGATGATATGCTATAAACAAATATTATTTATTAACTCTAATTTTTAGATTATACCCACTCAAGGAACCACTCCCACATATTGCAGTTTATTGCATAAAAAAGTATTACTGGTTACAGTACACCCCTACGTGTTTATTTATAAATTTATTCATAAAAATAATATTAATCACAATAATTGGTTCAACGCATAACTATCAGAACGCATAGATTAATTTATTAATATATACCGTCACTACATCACTACATGTTACAAAGTAAAGTGTCCGTCTGTATGTCTGTTCGCAATAAACTGAAAGACTATACTAAAGCCAAACTCGATTGAGAATGTTTGTCAACAAATAAATTAAAAATGAAGGTAGAAATCACTATACTAAAGCCAAACTAATTTAAAATGAAGGTAGAAAATGAAACACATTTTATGCCAAATAAATTTAAAATTATGTTTTGTTTGTTTATAAAATCTTGTTAACTAAAAAAATTAGGAGTAAAATGACTAGTGATTTCTACCTTCATTTCAATCGAGTTTGGCTTTAGTCATTTTACACCTATTTTTTTGAAATTAACTAGTTAATGACGAATTCATGACAATAAATTAGATAAGTAAGCTTAAAACTAATTAATATATTCAATATCTTTTAAATAAGATTATTTAAAATTACAAAACATAATTTTAAATTTATTGGGCTTAAAATGTGTTGCGTTTTCTACCTCCATTTTAAATTTGTTTGTTGACAAGCATTCTTAGTCAAGTGTGGCTTTAGTATAGTTAACGAATTTACATGCATCATCTACGGATCGAGTGGTTCTTGAGGAAGTTCTAGCTCTAGAATATAAGGTGACAAAAATTTGTGTATACTAATTGAAATATGGCGGTAATTGATGAAAGAGCCTAAAAAATTTTAACTGTCACAACAATTAAAACTCAAAAGAAAAGAGAAAACAAAAAAAAAACAAAATAGAGACAGTCAGCGAAGAATTACAAAACGCGGTTCCGTGATGCCTCGGAAGTCAAAGTCAAGAGAGCAGTTAATTCAGAGCAAGTCAGTCAAAAACCCTTGTTGTTGAGTCTGGACTACTTTATCTTGGAATTGAATTGAAATTTGCGGATTAGTTTTTTCACACTAAGAAAATAATGTAGAAAAAGACATTGGCATAATTTGCCCTAGGCTGTCCAAACGTATGCTCATATTTAACTATTTTATTTAAATACACAATGAATTTTAAAAAACTACCCATATTTCACAGCAATCACTTGAAAATATATCAAAAATATAAGAATTTCAATCGATTTTTTGTGTTCTGAATCACGTCACCGTCGTCGAAGTGTGACGTCGTCAATTTTGATAAACCTTCATAACTTTTTTCAGTGACTGCTTATCTACAAGTAACTTTATTACTATTTAAATAGAAGATCTGTTCTATTTAATGACATATATATCATCTCTGGGCACCTGGTGCACACTTCCATACATTTTTTACCTATGTCCTTTAAATTGTAAGAAATTTTTACTTGCAACTGTTCTTGCAGTTAGAACGATCAGTAGCAGAGCCCTAGGGGATTTCTGGAAAAACTCGAGCGTGGCAGGTTATAATTAAAATATTTAAAAATGTCGCTCAGAAAAAATGCTCAACAAAAACGTCAAATTAAGACAGGGCAGATGAATTACTAAGTCATAAGTGTGCATTTCGAAAATCTAAAGATTTGACCTTAGTGTCAGGGAGTGGTTAGTGGAGGTAATCAACAACTGTAAAGGTATCTTCCCTTATGTGCATCTGTCGCAGTCGAGTGTTTTCTTGCGCTCACCTACAACAAGTCTTTCCTCAGACAATGTCACGGGTGTAAACTAGTTTACCTTTATCCCTATGACGTATTTAATGCTCGTTCATAATACGCAAATAATCCCTTCAATGTAGCCATGTAATGAATATGAAATGTTCCGATTAGATTAACAATTAATTAATAGTGATTAACAATACCAAACAACGTCCTTATCTTTTCTACGCCTCATTTATAATCTAAATAATATATTTGTGCTTGCTTTATATGACATGACCGTTAAAAAATTTTTCAAAAAAAAGTATACAAAAAATAAGTGAATATGCATTTCCTATGAAAAAAAAATACCAGCATCGAGAATCACCTATATACAAGAATTACCTATAGACAGACAGAAAACTAAAAAACTTCAGGAAAGTACTTTTATTATATTTGTCGTCCTCATCATTCTGAAAGCCTTCACTAAAGAAGAGGGATCAATGAGTGTTGAACCACCACGCTGCTACAACGCGGTTTGGTGAGCATAGCATAAGGTGATAACATTTACTCTTACGACCATTGATTTTCAATATTAATGCATGCTGATGACGATCACAATTTAATAGCAAAGTCTGATGATTTTGGGGTGTATAAGTTAGAATAAAAAGAAGCTCAACTTATAGCCTAATTCAGGACTCGAACCCAGAACCCCTTGATCCGTAGCCACATAGACAATCCAGTTATTTATTATTTATTTGTGCGTGTCGATAAGTAAAGAGCAATAAGTATAATTAAACCATTTGGTTTTGATTAGTTAGCATTTTACTTACGCATTTACATACTTGCCCTACAGTTTGTGTCATGTCATTAGGTGTCAGCTGACTCTGCACTTTGATTGACGTCATAATATTCTTCTCTTGACTCAATAAGGTCACTGCGTGAATGCTCAGAGAGCTGGTCAACATATTTCGGTAAGTATTATCTTTTAACGATTTTTGATAATTTTTCATGAAAATGTTAAGGGTATTCCGGGGATGACCAAGCTTTTTAAAAAAGGTGTAATCTCCAAAAAGGATACCGATTAAACCAGGTACTATTTAATAAACTCTGCTATAACATTCCACACAGAACTGCAGAATAGGCTGGGGAGTAGAGGGACTAAATTCACTCCAGACAGTGGGTGCTAACATATTCATTACTTTTGATCGCCTGGCAGGTAAAGGCGCCACAGGAATGATCTGTTTTTAATTAAAATATATTTTTTTATATTATGAACCTCCTTTTTTAAATTGTCTCAAATAGTAAATCAAAATTATGGCGTAAAACCCAGCAGTTGCTCTTGTTTTCTTTGTTGTTAATAATAACAGTGTTATTACCAGGAAATGTGTACCAGCTCTTCAGCTAATACAATTATGCGACAATTGCGTTATAATTGTTAATTTTCGAAACAATTGATAATAATTAACTGATCATGTCTGATAAACTATTACATAGGTCGTTGTTATCGTTTCTGTTAGGAAAATTTTCATTACTATATCTAGGGAAAAGATTTGAGAATAGTCGGTGAACTTCAAAAAGCTAAAAATTATTATACAACGTTTTTTTTTCTTTAGTCTGCATCCAAATATCTGTAGCAACGTACTTACTAAACGAATTGTACCGATAAGATACATTTTGTTTGTTTGAATGCTGACATAATTGAGGTAATTTGTAGCTTTATACTTACATAATACTGTACGAAGATATTTCTTATGGAGGGACGAGCTTGCTTAAAATATGCCTATCATTCTTGACTTGAAAATTGTAGATGGTACGGAAAACGGAAGCTGAAGGCCATTCTATACTAGCGTTAGCCATTGACAAGAAACCAAACTGTTCTCGAGTTTTAATTAGAAACTATACAATCACATTAATAGAATGGATAGTTTACTTCAACACCGACTTTCTAACTCCAGGCTAATGGTACATCTAGCAGAACATTTCGTAGGACTTGCTAGGAACATGCCCTATCCCGATTACTTATTTCTTGAATTATCCCGTCATAAAACCTAGGCTTCGGATTCCGTAGTAAAATAAGCTGATAGTCCATAAAGTATATGTAACTACCCAGAGACTTACAGATTGATCTAGATCGCTAGCTGATGCTTTATATCTATTGTTACAGCAATTTTAAATGTCCACTTCATGAAAGATTTAAAAACCTGCTATCCCGCACATAACAAGCAATGCGTGGACATGGAGATTATCTTATTTTCCTTAAAAATGTATACATGAATAGATCTCTGCTTTTAGCCTCGCTTGAGTAAAATCTAAATCTATAATCAGCCTAGCAGTATTCAAACGTACGAGATGTAAGAACACTAAGACGGCACTGAAATCCATCATTAACTTGAAACCCTCCTGAATTTTATATCCTTTTAAATTGTATGTTAAGGTCATGATTGAGTTTTATTTTGGATTTTAGGGGATGCTCAGTAATATAAGAGATTCTTATTATTGGAGTTAGGTTAGTTAGGGGTGATATGTTTAAATGTGTAATTAATAACAGGAATGAATGACAGTGTTAGGGCCCGACGGCTTCCCAACTCCAAGCTGGGAGATTTTTTTTATAAAAAAAAATTAGTATAATCAACAGACTTTAGATATGACAAAATGTGACTATATAAGTATTGTTTAAGGAAGTGAAAATTAGCAAAAATGTTTAAATAATATATTTTAGATAACAATTGAGCATATGATGATTAATAGCTAGTATTAAATTAATTGTTAAATAGGTAACTAGCTACACGCAAGCTAATAAATTCCTAGTATGTAAACTTCAGCAAGTAACTTTCGATACTAAAACAAAATTATGATTGAAAACCACGAATTTGTTTTAAACATCAGTGTACTCTGACAAATTAGCCATAATTATTTGTTATTATGATTAACAGCTATTTTTTACCTATTTGAGTGTATTTTAATTACGTTTTCACCTTACAAAATTACTTTTAATTAGGTACATCTTCTAATATATAAAATTTCCTGTCACTGTGTTAGTTACTGTACTCCTCCGAAACGGCTTTACCGATTTTTACCAAATTTTGTATGCGTTTTCAGCAGGTCTGAGAATCGGCTACAATCTAATTTTAATCCAAATTTTTTTTGCAAAATGCAAAACAACTTTTGCCGGGTCAGCTAGTACTTAGTATAAATCTAAAATCTAGGTATGTTAATCTTTTTTATGTTAATATAGCAATTATGGAACAAAAATGTTTTGGTCAAATAATATATCAAAGTACTTTATTAAAATAAACAAACGAAGTTGGTTTCTAAATTCTATCTGGTTATATATCCTATAAGGTTTTATTAAATTTTCTTTTAGACTATAAAAGACATAAAGGAATGAAAGGGCTTATGAAATTCCAACAGGGATTAGAACAACCTTAGGTAGGACGCTATAATCTTTTATAATTCTCAACCATTCAACAACAATCAATCAATTTGATTACTCGATAAACGCTGTTTTTGACCAATATCGCACTACCAACGATTATTTTATTAGATAAAATATTATAAATATACGTTTATAAAAAACAGTAAACAATAAACATATATTGTTTACCTGAATTTCCTTGTATATTAAATTTATAAACTAAAAATATTTTTTGTGTCTAAAAATGAAAAAAATAGGCACTAAAAAGGAAAAAAATACTGATATAGAAAGTTTAAAGTAGTTAAGTTATACTTATAAAAGTTTATAAAAACAAAAAAGTTATGTCTTAATTTAAATCGGTGGTCTATAAAAAACCTAATCTAATAAATTTGATGCTTACCCAACCGGTCCTGTATCCGTATCCAATCACATTACACCAAAAAAGAACCCAATTATAAAAAGGTCACAGATTAAGAAACGTTTAAAAACAATCAATGATAATAATCACGTCAATTAATCGTTTCCGAACGTACTCGTAATGTCAACGCATTGTGGCGGGAACAATGGCCGTTCACGGAACCGCTCGCGAGCGAAAGTAAACGAGCGAACGAGCGAGCGTGTGTGTGAGCGCGCTTGTGTGAGCGACAGAGCTGTTAACGCGACGATCCTCACAGTTAGACTAACTCACATCCAAATCGCTTAATTTTATGAGTTGTTGCCTTCTCCACCCCTCGGTGCGCTGGCTGACGTAGCCTTTGCGCGACGTTCCGTTTATATCTGCGAACATAAAACGATTGTTACGGAAATAAATAATCAGTACCCATGTGTTGTAAACTAGATTTGGACTTTCCTAGAATTGTAAATGTAGATTTTATCAATCTACTTTATGTCGGAATACCGCCTTAAAGTTATTTCGGTTTCGTCTAATTTTCTGTGCATGAAAAAATACGCTACATCTCGTTCAGCATACCTGAAAGAATTAGAAAAATTGTTGTGATGTGTAGTTAAGGTGTGTAAGCGTATTATTGTACTATACCATACACTAGTAGAGATTCTCTATTATAGATAGACAGACGATATTTCGAGAAGTACTTTTATTAGTTTATATCTAGAGTTTTCAGAAGGTATTTGCCAAATTAAAAAATTAAAATAAATGTGCGACATTTAATTTAATCTCAAAACCTTAAACAAAAAAAATAATGTAATTACAAACTGTGTTAGATTTTATGATACAACTAACTAAATAATTTTTTATAACCTTGATATGCAAATCACCGGTAGACTCCAAATGCATAGATTTGTTAGTGAAAGTACTTATATGATGTAATCGAAATTCGAGATAAAACTGTAGGTCTTCTAAAACAGTTAAAAACCAGCCAAGTGCGAGTCTGACTCAAACATCGAGGATTCCGTGCATACCTGGAAGTATATAACTAAGTAAAAGTTTTTGTTATGAGGATTTATTTCATATGAGTTTCAACTTGATATCTTTACGCGTTCATGGAGAAAAGGGTAATAATAGGTTTAAATAAAAAAATGTGTGATGTAACTAAAATTTTAAGGTTTTCCACATTTTTCAACTTTAACCTAGGTTGAGTGGAAGTACCCTTTAAATTTTGATTCCCTTGCGAGTAGCTGCAAGTTTAAAAATATGCGGCTTTAATTGTTTTTTGTCGTTTGATTGCGTTGATTTAGAAGTTTGATTTTGTACAGCTCCAAGAGACAGTATACCTAAGTATTTGATACCAATTTCAGCTTGATACCTTAACGCGTTCCTGAGAAAAAGGGTATGAGAGAGACGGACGGACAACAAAGTGATCCTATAAGTGTTCTATTTCTTCCTTTCGAGACAAAGAATCCTAAAAAAGATAAAAATATACTTATTAAAACTTTTAAATTTGAATTATAACCGATCTGATGTTACTGTCGTCGCAGATTTGTAAACACACCCGTGTATGACGCACTGCTTCATATCATACAATTTTTATAATATTATAGCATACGATATTTTTATCAGAGAGGCATAAACTGATAGCAATTGAACGATTTCTAATTACTGATATCTTAGTGGATTGCTATGGTATTGAGGTACTTGTACAATTTGTTGATATCTATTTGGTGTTTTGATCTTTTGATAAGATATATTAATATGATAAAAATGTAACATGATAAACATGATCACATAATTAATTTTTGGAATACAGTTTGCACTTTGATTTTATTATAAAAACATGAACTTTATTATGACCTTTTATTTTTAAGTATTTTGTGTATCAGCGTAATTATCATTTATTATCAATATAAATGTACGGAATTTCCTGCAAGCAACTTAGTGAATCGATTAATAGTTATAATCCGTCGACGGCTTAACGTGCTCTTCAAGGCACGGGAGTGTAACACCACCAACTTCCAAACTCCGGGCTTGATTTATATGAACAAAATTATTTCACACCCGAGGAAGGACCTCGTGATCGAAGCCACGTAAGCTAACCACTAGACCAACGAGGCCGGTAAATAAGTAAGGTTCCTATAAATAATACTATTTAATTAAACCAGTAGTAAGATAACAATTGACTTTATAAAAAATTTTTAACAAAAAATAAAAACGCCTTCAAAACCCACTAAAAAGTAAAAAATAATTTATTATTTACTTAATCACATCTATGAAGTCTATAAATACTTTACCTAAACTTGGAGACCACTTCATACATGTGATTAAGTAAATTAAAGATAAAATGACGTAGTTATTTTTTACTTTTTAGTGGGTTTTGAAGGCGTTTTTATTTTTTGTTATTTTTTACTTTTTAGTGATTTATCAACAACGAACATACTAAAGAACCTACTCGAACTAAACCATAAGTACCGATAGTCACTAGCTAGTTATAACATTCCGACATCCCTTCAAATGTGCCTATAAAGTTTGAAGCGTTTCCTCGAGTTTGCGTAGATCTCATTATCGGATCATGACTTAGTAAACATTAAACCCACTGGAAACTATAACCTTTCAAACTTCTCATTGAGACATGTTAATCGAGCCAAATCACAAAGTAGCTACTGTAAACCGTAAAAGAGCTCCCTCAGCTGTCCTTCGTCTTCATCGCCAAACCCTCAATAACAGTCACAGTCCATCTAAATGTAAAATTCTCATTGAGTCAAATTAATCGAGCCCAAACACAAGGTAGTTACTGTAAACCGTTAAAGAGCTCCCTCAGCTGTCCTTCGTCTTCATCGCCAGACCCTCAATGACAATCACAGCCCATCTAAATGTAAAGTTCTTATCAATACAAATTAATCGAGCCCAAACACAAGGTCAATGCAGTAAATCGTCAAGGAGTTCTCTTATATGTAGATCGGCTCCATCATCAGATCGACTCCAGACTTTCATTAAATTGTAGTGCTTTTAAATACTTATAAATTAAAAAACGTACTTGTTGTCCCTACAATTTTTGAAAGTTCCCCTCGGTTTCTCCAGGATTCCATCATCAGATCCAGGTTTCCTTATCATGGTACCACCACTGGACTATTTACTTTCCAACAAAAAAAGAATTATCAAAATCAGTTCATAAACGACGAAGTTATGCGTGAACTTTTTTTTTTGAAGTCGTTTAAAAATGGGTGCTCCACACACCTCCCTGATTTATGGAAGAATAGTAAATTATAAAAAATACATTTTTCATTTCATAGTAAGCTGAGTTCAGCTCCCGAGCGGCTGATGGCCGAGTTTTTCAATTCCTTTTTACCCACACCTAGGACCTGAGTTCTGAAAAAACATCGAAATCTGTATCAGATCCTTACATGAAAACAAATTAATTGTAACTTACAGTATTTAAACTTACAAACGGCTTTACACCTGGATAAAACACTTTTGACTTCATTGTTGTAGATAAATAACAAAGCTCATTTGGTACGGCACGACAAAGTCACCCCGCGCTCGGCATTTAGCGCCGGTACAGTAGCAATAACTCAGCTCAGGAAATCACGTCATCGCTCTATTACAGCGCGCACACACGCACGCCCGCACACACTCATACACACACAGCGCGCGTCCGACGGAGGGATGAAACGTTCGGGCGGACAGGGAGAGATTTTATCGTTTTTTTCCGCAAAGCGTTTAAAAATCTTTATGGAACTGTACTATGATATGTTTAATAACTGTGTAGTTACTTGTTGCTCAAATATAATGGTAATCTATGGATTGACTCATGTTATGATTGTTTCATAGATTTTTAAGAGGTACTAACTTTGGTATTACAACATCAGAATAAAAGCTAGTTGAAATCGGCGAGGTCCTGGGTTAATACCGCGACCACTATCTCATTTAATGTTTGTCCTACTTGGACGAAAAAAGAGAAATAATGATCAATTAATATTCTTCTCTAAAAATCTTTACATCTTTAATTAAAATAATAAAATTATAACTTTTTTAACAAATGAGATATTCGACTCTCGATATTTTTATTAAAAAAATTTTGCTTTTGTAAAATGTCAATAAGTATAAAACGAAAATCCATCCTTTATGTGCATTTGATAATTTGAAAAAAAAAATCTTTTTTCTGTAAAGGTACTAATAATAGATAGGTAGGTAATAATAGATAACAGTATATTATTCGATATCAATACTCAATTTTAGATTTTTGCCTTTCAAGACTTGTAATCGCGTCCAAGGATTACTCGATACTGAGTTATTTTTTCCGAATTTATACTATTTATAGGTAAGCACTTCTACATGTTATCAGCGACTAATAACATTAACACGGTTTTAATGCATGATCTTATATTTTATTACGAGTGCGCGATAAAACGCTTATTCAATGATAAATTGTTATATTAAGCCGTATGGATTAACTATAATCTTTTATGAGTCCAAAATTAAATAAATCCTTTACATGTGCTATAGTTTCCTATAAAATTAGCTACTTTTTACGTAGCTGAGCTTCTGAAATGAAAAACCCAAATTATTTTACATGATGTGTTTTGGAGAAAGCTCTCAGGAGTTTCCAGTTTTACATCTATATTTACCATTAGGTGAGAGCGTAATCGAGCACGAGCTTATTTCATATAAAAAACAGCCGTGTCATGAGTCGAAGCCATAACTTGTTGACTCCTAATTGCGAACAACAGGATTTTTTACTAAATTGACTTTATACAACTATGTCTAAATGCATGTAACAATGAGGTTTTTTGAAGTGTATTCGCCGAGAAAATACTTTTGCTTTTAAGGCTTATACAATTTTAAATGACAGGGAACATTCGCCGAAACGAATAAAAATCAGCAAACATTGAGAAGCATTTATATTGCATAAATACATTCCATCATATGTAATTGCAGTCAAGGGCTAACTTGTAATACATAAAAAAATGCAGCTTACTTAGAAACCTTGAACCCCCTGTTAGTAAAGTCGGGTAAGTGTCGCACCATGTGTTCGCGAACAGCGCGTGCCCCTAATTGTGTGCGTTGCCATCACATCGCATTGTTAATGCTATGTATCCATTTGACATATTAACGTGCGTCGTGTTACGTGTATATACACAGTACAGGGTGCTCCCGTACTAAGTAGATAATACTTAAAGTCAAATTTAAAGTTAAAGTCAAAAGTCTTTAAAATTGATGAAATTACTGAAATTTATCTGACGTCAAAGCTATATTTTATACAAATTAAAATTGGATGGACAATTCTCATACAAATTACCAAGACACAAACAGATTACATTATTTCCTAATTCCTGTTCCTATAAGTAATTCGCATGTTCTTCGTTGTTATAAACTGTTATCTCAGCTCGTTTAATCAATTAAGACGTGTTTTCTTATTCAATCGGTCTGGTATTGTAATATAGTATCATAGAGCTAGTCTGATGATGAAATCAAAAGTGGATGTAAAACCTGATAATCTAAATAACGAACTAAATATTTCCTTAAGGAAGTCTCTTGTCTTCTTGTCGAAATAAACATTGTCATAAACAAAACAGAAAGACTTAAAAATGAAATATAAAATATCAATGAAACATTGAAAAACTAAGTAAAACCTCGTACGTGTACGAGCTAGCTCACAGCGAACACATTGGGAGCACCCTATAGCGTAGCTACGTTACAACAGTAATTAATCCGCGCGAGATGCACGGCCTTAATTAGAAGCACGCTGTATAACTATATATTTTGATTTGTAAGCCTGTTTTATTATATCATTAGCCTTATGTCCCACTGTTTTGTTTAATCTGGTGGGAGGCTTCGGTCATGGCTAGTTACCACCCTACGGACAAAAATGTACCATTTAGCGATTTGGTGTTCCGATACGATGTCGTGTAGAAACTGAATGGGATGTGAATTTCATCCTACTCCTAACAAGTTAGCCCGCTTCCATTTTAGATTGCGTCATCACTTAACATCAAGTGTGATTGCTGTCGAGGTCTAACTTGTAATGAATTAAATAAAACAAAAAAGTCTCATTTTCAACTCACCTAATTCATAGATCATAAAGTTCTGGGTTCACTAACTGCTATAATATTATTTTCTTCAAGATTTTCTCCGTAGACGCTCGGAGTTTTTGAATTGGGTGCTGTTTCACCCCCGGGTCTTAATTACGTTATAGTCTATGCCAATCATTACCATTCACATCTGATAGAGATCGTCACAGAGTCAACTATTATCAACTCGCCAACGAACATTGGAGCAGCGTGGCGTAAACGTCTTCTACACGGAGGAACGCAAATCTTTACATTAAAATATTTGAACCTAAACGTAATACAAACCTTAACACAGAAATTAAACTAAAGTTCGTAGCAAACGTCTACGCCGTAGCAACTATATTATGTGAAATTAAAAATAATATATTATTGTAGGATATTTTAATGTTAGCGTAATTATATTCTATTATATTACTACTATACTATCCACCCTTCATATTTACCTATTTTTAATTTTTAAGTATATTTGTATCAATAGCATATTTTTTTTAATCTTATTCTATCTTTGTTCATTGTATTACTTCGTCCGCGTCACCATTTGGCCCTACGGAAGACGGCCCTACGGTTGTTCTCAGTAGATTACTGCCTGCAGAACAGATGGTAGAGTCACTAGAAGCAAATGAACTTGGCATTCCATAAAAATTGTTAACGAAAAATAGAACCGACTCAAAACGCACTAAAAAGTAAAAAATAACTGCATCATTTAGTTGCTTTAATTTACTTAACTTAAACTTAAGCATATCTATGAAGTCGGTGCCAGCAAGTTTAAGGAACATTTATTTAACGTAGTAAAGCAGTTTGTGCGTTCTAGGTAACATCCTTAAAGTAGAAACCTTGGCTGGCACCGATGTAGAGATATGATTAAATAAATTAAAGCAACTAAATGATGCAGTTATTTTTTACTTTTTGAATCGGTTCTATTTTTTGTTAAAATATTTTATTTCTTACTTTTTAGTGATTTATCGCCACGTAACGTACTCGTACTATACTGTCATAGTATATTATACGGCACTTGTAGCCAAAAAGCTACCGATACTTACACAAAAACCGTAATCGCTGCAAATGTGCCTATAAAATTTGAAGAGTTCCTTCAACATTCCCAGCATATCATCATCAGATCCTAACATGATGACTATGGGACCATATTGGAAGTGTGCCGTTTCTAATAAAAAAAAAATATCAAAATCGGACCTCTCTGTAAAAAGTTATGCGTGGTCATACATAAAAAAATACGTGTCGAACAGAGATCCATCCTCCGTTTTTTTTCGTCGGTTAAAAAGTAAAGAAAGCCTACTTGAAAGTAGAATTTTGAAAAGTGACAACCTAAAAACCGAATATTTGAAGTCAAGAGTGTATGCTATTTAATAAATACTAGAGGACACCCGCAGTTTCACTCGCGTTTGTAAAAAAATTGGGATAAAATGTTACCTATGTAACATCTCAGATATCAGCTAACTCCATAGAAAATTTTATTAAAATCGCTCCAGACGTTTAGCTGTGAAGAAGTAACAAACACACACACTCACAAACTTTCGCCTTTCTAATAGTAGTATGATAAATTCAAATTCTATATAAACAAATTACACAACATACAAACAAAAGCCTTAATAATCGTCAAAACAAAGCGGCCCCCATGTCCCCGTCACCACAAAGTTCCCAGAATCGGTTCCTGTGCCATTAAAGTGAGCAGTAAAATAACTTGTGGGTTATAAGTTATAACTTAACGCTTTATATTGCTGTTAATGGCTTGTGCTACTAACTGTTGCTTTCGACTTCGTTTGTGATGGTATTTTATATTTTATTTTCAAAATTTTTTCATTTTTATATTTTCTCTCTTACGTCCATTTTATAATAAAAAAAATCTGATAAATAACTCGAAATCATGTTTGATATACTTTGAGAATTGCATGAAAATCAAATGAATTGAATAAATAAAAAAATTAAAAAATTCTAACTCCCGTCTTTCGCACAACATGTCAAAGATGAACCAAATATAAATCCAATAAATAAGTACGTTATATTTTTTTAATACTACATTTTTAATTTTTTAATAATTGAACGACCAAGCAACTAATCATCCTTCTTATAAATAGAGCAACACAATAAACAAACAAACTAAGTACTGACCCTACCTGAGGTGTAGGAGTTAAGCCACATGTACGTGTCACTACACAGGGTACAATGCTCTTTCTGCTTACTGGCAAAAATAAGTAAGGTAATAGATTCTACTTTACAGGACAAGTTCAATCACAGAAAGCTCTACTTACTTGGATTTTGACCAGCCAATTAAAGTTTTTTTGCATTTCGAAACAGTAGTAAGATCACTTATATTGTAGGTAGGCATTTTCTTAATTGCCTATCTACTTGAAATAAACGATTCAAATTCAAATTTGAACAAACAGTCGCAGTCAAGGAATGTAATCTATCGACATTAATATCTCAAGCCATCCTTAAAACGCTGCGAGTGATCTATAAAAGAGCCTTTTCGAGCAATTAAGAAGCAGCAATTAAAAATCCCATTCTCTTAATCGCCGCTCGACAAAAAATCGCGTAAAAAATGACGGAGATGTCTTCATCTCATACGTACGGGTTTTTCTTGCGATGCCCAACTTGGACTTAGGCCGATTACACAAGACTGACTAGTTTCACCGTTGAGTTTTTATTTTTAAGCTTAAGTCGTAATTAATAAATGCTTCGTTTGTCCAGGGATCTGAATCACAAGTTCCTGATTTCAAAGCCTAGGTCGTGCTTTAAAAATATTGATGTTTTCTAAGAAACTCTTAGTACTAACTTTGTATAAGAAGACGGTGGGCTTCCTTCCCTCGTGTCTCAGAGAGCAGGTTAAACCATCGACCTCGATCACTATTGTTATCGAAACAGAATCATACATCATTGTCCTTTTAACTACCAACCCTCACTGGAGCAGCATAAGCTTCATAAAAGCCTGAATATGAAGATGATGATACTCGTATCACTGTCTAGCCGAAGCTAGTATTTGGGTAGTAATTTAAATTAATTGTGGTAGGATAAATCTGTCCACAATATAGCAATATAAGTAAAATACAATATAAGTATCATAGGACAAATAATTTGGGATGATAATTTGATTTAAATCACTGAACTTTTTATATTAATATTAAGCTATCAATCCTTATAAATTGTCTTATGTGTGTGATCGCCCTTTTAAAACTATTAAGAATTATCAGTGTTTACACCAGTTAAATATGTTCTTCCCGAAAATATTCGCCAAATATTTATTTCTTATTTATTGAAATAATCTTATCAAATGATTTTATTTAATAAAAACTTAGATGCTCATTTCGTCGTCATTAAATTATTTTTTTAAGTACATAGACCCGTGAACTCAAAACTGAGGTTATTAGTTCCAAACGTGTCTAAAGATAGTGAGCGTTACAATGATTGTTACAAAATCACAGATTTAACCTGCATTTAAGCAACATTATGGATCTAAGACTGCCTCGTTGTTCTTGTGGTTAGCCTATGTGGCTTAGATCACGAGGTCCTAGGTTCGATTCCTGGGTCGGGTCACGAAATAATTCTGAGCTTTTTCATTCTTCTATGAAATGTTCAGCACATTTCAAGCCCGGAGTCTGGAAGTTGGTGGTGTTACACCTCCGTGCTTCGGAGAGCACGTTAAGCCGTTAGTCCCGGTCACTATCATCAACATCTGATAGTGATCGTTAATAAATGAAACATTATCACCCTAAGCCCACCAACCCGTATTGGAGCAGCGTGGTGGGTGCACACACCATATTCCCTCTTCTATAAGGAAGGAGGCCTGGCCCTGTAGTGGGCCGTTAATAAGCTGATAATGATGATCATGATGATGGTGGATCTAACCTACAATTTCCCAGCGGCTGAAGAAAATCTGCACCCTGGATTAGGCCTATAAAAATATAGCCTGAATATATAGTTGATGATGACAATCCTTATCATGCACAAACATTATTTTATATGTCAACATTTTCTTTTACGTTAAAATGTGCTTACAATATTTTATTTTTATATCAAACTAGAATTAAACAGAATTTCAAGATAACAAAACTGTACATCTTTTTCATATCTAGTTTAAAAAGTACCATTCAAAAGTGGAATTTTAAAACAACTGGCAACCCTCGCGGCACAGTTCCTAGGTCGCAATAACTCTTATTGCGTAGGTCGTAAAGCATACAATTCCGCATTGATCCGTCACTGGAGTTAATTGGCAGTAAAGAGGCTCGTTTATGAGGAACGCAGGTAGCGCGGCTGTAAAAATTAGTACGACCCCTGTACGGAGCGGAGTCCCGCGGCAGAATTGTAAAACGTTACGACTAAAAGCTCTGATGTCTCTTATACCCGTCAGCAGTAAAACAATCACAATATATAAAGTATCATATTTTAGTGCTTTTTACTAATGTTAACAAACAGCCAGAAGGGAATACAACTTAAAACACCAAAAGACAAACTTAATAACAATTTATTTACAAAGACATCAAATATGGTCAAAATGAAACATTATTACAGTTATTACTTAATTAAACATTACGCGCACAGATTCTTACAATAGTCAAACAGTATGACTGCACAAGACTTGGACACTAAGGTGAATAACCACAATTTTCCATAAGGGCATATTTTAAAGCCTACCGCCCACCATTTTTGCTCGACGAGTACCGCACCTAGTCTATTATCTATAGTTTAAACGCGGTACCACAATACAGCAAATAAGGCCACTGTATTGTCTATAGTCTTTTCAAACAGAGTATACAATGCTGCCAACGCTAAAATTATCCAATACTGCCTCCAAGTACAGTTTGTAGCCTATGTCATGGGTGCATGAGATCCTGGGTTGCGTCTTGAGTTGGGCTGTAAAATGTCGGGCTTTTCGTTTTTCAATTCCAAACAAATTTCGCAGTAAATTCTACTTATACATATTATATTACATGTTATACATTTAGTTGGAAACTTAATGGTGTTATTTGCTTGTGCCCCGGAGACTACGTTGACGACCTCCGTTGACGACCTCCGTGGCGCAGTGGTATGCGCGGTGGATATATAAGACGGAGGTCCTGGGTTCGATTCCCGGCGGGGCAGATTGAGGTTTTTCTTAATTTGTCTAGGTCTGGCTGGTGGGAGGCATTCGCCGTGGCTAGTTACCACCCTACCGACAAAGACGTACCGCCAAGCGATTTAGCGTTCCGGTACGGTGTCGTGTAGAAACCGAAAGGTGTGTGGATTTTCGTCCCACTCCTAACAAGTTAGCCCGCTACCATCTTAGACTGCATCATCACTTAACATCAGGTGTGATAGCAGTCAAGGGCCAACTTGTAGTCGATAAAAAAAAAAACGTTAGGTCGTCGGTTCCGGTCATTACTTCAACATCTGATACTGATTGTTACAGAAGCAGACATAATCCCTAAGTCAGCTAACCCGCACTAGAGAAATATAGCGTAGCTCCAAATACTTTCTTTGAGAAGATAAGCTGATAAATCCCTTCATAATGTCTATGTCCATCAGGACATAGACATTATGAAGGGACAAGTACACACATCTATAAGCCGCCTGCGACCAACGGCTCCCTGCAACACGATCAGAGAAGTCAGCTAGCACCTAAGGCCCAAATGTACATCCACACTCTTCGAACTATGTTATCTTTCAAATATTCCCAAAAATATTTCACTGCGGCTATATGCCTTGACTGGTGATAGAAGGACTGCTTACAACTACCAAATAATTGTAAAAGTTTGAGTCACCTCTACAAGGAACCCTCCAATTAATCCTTCTACATTTTTTTACCCCCGAAAACCGCTTATACAAGTTTTATAGACCCGAATAAAATCCCTCAAGGCATTAGCGGCTCCGGCATCGAACCCACTCCCCCTCGGTGCCGTAATGAGGCTCCATTAGTGGTTTTATGATTATTTTATGATGACTCAATAATAGTCAGAGTGCATTGATTTACAATTTAGTGGGCGTTCAGTATTGCGACACGTATTAAACTTATATATTTACTAACCCACTAGCAAATACCCGCGGCTTTATCTGAAAATCGTTTACTTTCACCTTTCGGAGAATAATATAGATAATTATGTATTAACACGTTAATGAAACAAAAAAATAATTACAACATAATAAGATGAGTGTAGAAGTTAGATGGGAAAATTAAGGCATCTCAGTAGAACCTGTGTTCCGAGCCGGTGGTAGAGTAACTACAAATGGTCTAAATTGACGTACAAGCGCCTGTAAACTAAGCCTGCTGAAATAAACGAAATTGAATTTGAACAAGGCAAATTCTTCTTCTTCTTTTTCGGTTCTTAGAGCAAATTCAGGGCATTTTAAATAGTAGCCAAGACACGAGTATTCAAAAATTATATGAACGGATTAATGAGAGAAGAGGAGGCAAGGGAATTGGGCTACGAGCGTAGAAAGTGGAAGTGTGTTGTTATCTTTTTTTTTTATCAACTACAAGTTGGCCCTTGACTGCTATCATACCTGATGTTAAGTGATGATGCAATCTAAGATTCTTGTGAGGAGTAGGATGAAATCCACACCCCTTCGGTTTCTACACGACATCGTACCGGAACGCTAAATCACTTGGCGGTACGTCTTTGTCGGTAGGGTAGTAACTAGCCACGGTGAAAGCCTCCCACCAGCCAGACCAAGACAAATCAAGAAAAATCTTAATCTGCCCCGCCGGGAATCGAACCCAGGACCTCCATCTTATAAATCCACCGCGCATGCCACTGCGCCACGGAGGTCGTCAGATCTGCTTATATCCGCCAAACTAACGTGTGTGTGTGATATGTAATTGTTTTGCTTACATGTCCTAACTGTAACACTACCTAACATCCTGAGGCATGCTTAGATATTTTAATATGCCTGTAATTTCACTGGAAACCATGCCCTTGAGACCGAAATACAGCATTGTTGCTTGGTGGCAGAAAGAAGCTTACAAATGTAGTAAATAATACCTCCTACTATTATGTAGGTAGTGCCACGTGTGGACACTATAGAAATTAACAAAAAATAGAACCGACTCAAAACGCACTAAAAAGTAAAAATTAACTGTGTCATTTAGTTGCTTTAATTTATTTAAGCATATCTATGAAGTCGGTGCCAGCAAGTTTAAGGAACATTTATTTAACGTAGTAAAGCAGTTTGTGGCTTCTAAGTAATAATGTAATGTCCTTAAAGTAGAAACCTTGGCTGGCACCGACTCCTAGATATGCTTAAGTAAATTAAAGCAAATAAATGACACAGTTATTTTTTACTTTTTAGTGCGTTTTGAGTCGGTTCTATTTTTTGTTAAAAATTTTAATTTCTTACTTTTTAGTGATTTATCGCCACGTAACGTACTCATACTACACTGTTATTATATATTATACGGCACTAGTAGCCAAAAAGCTACCGATACCGAGATAAAAACCGAAATCGCTGTAAGCGTGCCTCCAAAATTTGAAGAGTTCCTTCAATTTCCCCAGGATATCATCATCAGATCCTAACAATGACAATGGGACCACCTTGGAAGTATTCCCTTTCTAATAAAAAAAGAATTATCAAAATCGGACAACTCTGTAAAAAGTAATGCGTGGTTATACATAAAAAGCTCGACTACTGAAATTCTAAGTACAAATTTTCCACATAGCTAGCAATATAAATACATCCTATTACATTCTATCATAGAGAGAAAATATGCTTTCATAAAACATGCATGTATCTAGTGAAATGGACCCCAATTATTCGCAGCGAAAACATAACAAACGGCCTACCAACATAACAATCGTAACCTATCCATTTAACAATATCGTTCGAACGTGCGTTCAAATTGCAATCATAAAGCTAAAATTATAAAGTTGATTATTCAATGTTACAGAAGATGTCGATTACGTGTCATATTTATATGAATGTAACCCGGCTAATTGTATAGGTTGTTATCATGTAGGAGCATGTATGGCGTCTTATGACATCTGAACTCGGTTGTATGTCCAGCCCAGGTGGGTCGCCCAAATAAAAATAGAATCAAAATCAATACAACGCTTTGCAAGATAGTGGTAATGATGTCGTTTTGGAAATAGCTACGAAAAGCGATTATCGATATAAATAAGAGTATTCTTAAAATATTTTCAGGATTTTAGGATTTATTGTTGACATCTTAGAGACGATTGTTAATTTGTATATAAAATACACAATCAGGTTACAATATCTAACCGTTAATATACATGCAAATATTAAAATACATATTATAAAAATCTTATAAAATTAAAAATTAAAAAAAAGCTACATTACACAAAATTTATGTCAATTTTAATAATTTCAATTTGAGAGGGGGAGCGGGGAATGTGCATTTTTAATCTGTAGTCTGTCTTTAAAATTAGAAGGGTACCTAAGAGGTTTCCACGCAAACGAAGTCGCGGGCGACTGCTAGTAAAATATAAACTAATTGGATGTTAAACAGTTTCTATATCTTCTAAGCCCAAAGTTGGGAACTACTAGCTGCACCCACCACACCATAAAGATGAATAACTAAAAAACTATTTTGATCACGTTGAGGGCGCGTTTTTGTCAGAAAAAGCAGTGATTTGTTTGTTTTAATACCTAATGGCAAGTTTTAAAAACAATAGCCATCAATAAAGTGAAAGTTTTATGAATCGCGAGCAAACAATCGTTCAAACAAAACAATAAAGCGCCAATTAGTCCTCCGCCTCCTGCGCCTCCTGCACATCGCGCCAACTCAACCGACTCGTCCCTTGTTTGAACTGTAGTACAGCCTCCCCAGGTACTGTTTGTTCAGTACAAAGGACTTTCACCCTTTCCTGCGTTTTTTTTTTGATAAATTAGCGCTTGACTATTTCATCTGCTGTTAAGTGACGATATAGATAAAGATGCTAGTCCATTTTAGCTTGGCAGAACTATTTGTTTTTTCAACTGTAATTGACAGACTAAACAGGTGGCCTAATTGATTATTAGTGAAAAACTTACATCCTATACATGTTACCTTAGTGGAAAACTTATGTCCTACTTAAAAAGGTCAGCTAGGGGTAATTAACTTTCATTGAATTTTACCTGAGCTTCTATTTTTTTAGGTTCCCCAAGTAATTTCAAGTCAGCCAGATCTGGCACAGGCTTTTTACCTTTATGGGTTGCATGAATTAAGGCAACTGCAATAGTAATTATGTTATTTTGAGAAATATGATATTTTGATGAGTAGAATCAAAAATTTGTAACAAGCTAGACCACTTAAAGAATTTTTATTTAAAATGAAAAATTTAGGTTTCGTACTTTTTTTTAACATTTTTTAGTAATTTGTATGAAATCAAAAGGTTTTTTCCAACGTTTCTAAATTTTCTTTATGAAGTGAGAAACCCTCAATAAAACGAGGCACATAACACAAGTCTATACGAAAGAGTTTCATTAAGAAAAGCTTAGCGGCAGATTGTACACGAACAAAGGATATAAGAGGGGGTTAAAAATACGCAGCCCCAATTAATTAGGGACAATTAGCCGCCCTTTTAACAAAAGGTAGAAAAAACTCAGCCCATTAATTACTAGGTGGGCTCGTGGATTCAACCCTTTGTTTTGAGAGGAATCCGTTTGAGCAGATACTAGTCTGTAGGACGAGCAGAGCAGTTACCGACAGAGGCGTAGGACTGGATTAGAATAAACACTTATGAAAGCAAAAGACATATTACAAATTATGTATTTTTTTTAGTAAATTAGGTACTAACTTTCTTGTCGGCTTTCGAGAGACAGCTTTCTGAATCAGCGGTCGAGTAGTAGTAGGAGAGTAGGTAATAGTAAGCACTTTGACTTTTCAAAGTGCGTGAAAAAAATAAGTGAAAATTCATCGTCCTTAAACAGAGCAACACTTAGCGGCATGCAAATAACATTACAAATTAATAAGATTTACAAAATAACTGTAACGAAACTTAAAGTTTGTCACTTGTGACAAACGTCTCTATTTTCTTTATCTGAAACTACCACTACTAAACTCATATAAATAGAGAAAGACTAAAGTGTATTTGAAAAAGGTTGAGAATCATTAATGACTACTTCTCGGGTCTAGCATTCACAAAAACTCAACTCCTCTTTGAATAAAAATAAGGTTTTAATATTCAATACATAAATTCGAAATAAAGGTAACCTGGCCCGCAAAGTAACCCGCAAAAACTCAACAGGATATACCTCTGAGCAAAGCTACCCTGTCGCTCGTCCAAATCTAACCGGGGCCGGAGAAAGAGCGGGGAATCCACTTTATGACGTATTTATAATTGCGCACTAAGCGATCTGCGCAAATGCTTCCTGCACCGACCGGCGGCCACAGGTCAACGTTGTGATGGTCTAATTGAAAAATGCTTGTTTATTTTATTTGCGAGAGAGGAGATTAACATATAATAATATGTACTCTGAGTGATCAATTAATTTGATATTAATTGTTTGTAAGTATGGAGAAGCAGTTAGTTACTTATTTCACATATAATGCACGACAAAAAAGTCTGGTAAAACGATTATTAGATCAGGCAACCAGATGATAAAGATTAATTGCATTCTCAACTCATTATAAAAACAAAACAAATTTTATATGATACTGAAAATCAATTTGTTTTTGTCTATTATTATTCGAAATAGATACGAAAATACAACGCAAAACACAAAAAAATGTAAACAAAATCAAAATCGCTTTATCTATGCAAGATAAAACTGTAGAGCACCTAAATCGCAACACTAAAACCAGAAGCAAGTCGTGACAGCTTTCAATAATCCCAGCGTTCTATGCATTACCACCACTTCAGGACATAATGAGCTAATCCTTCCCCGTCAATATAACCTTAAAAGCCCAAACAAACTGTACACCATCCCAATAAAGTCCAACAATATATAACAATAGCAATCGATGAAGAATCAACCTTCGCGACTTAAAAAGAAGGCACATAATCCAGTAAATAGTATCAGCAGTTGGTAACGCTATCGCATACTATCAGCAGCGATCAGATTAGCCATGTCCATTAAACAAGTAGCTATCAATTACAACGCTTCTATCTATATTAGCGATAATTTGGGCAGTGCAAAGTAAACTGTTGAAATGTGCGCTTGTAAGCAAAAACGAGCCTCCTTCCTCATCGAAGATATACTATGCGAGACGAAAACTCAAAAACAACTAAACCACGAACCATTGGATGCTGCAAAGTGTAGTAGGAAACCAGAAGCAGTCAATAGTGGAGTTTCGACACCAGTTCCAGAATTTGGCAATCAGAATGCTTCCAAAGATACGACCAAAGCACAGGACATCAAAGGATTCTCAATCGCCGACATCGCATCTCGAGATTCTAGCACGTGTAAAGGATTTACAGCAGACAGCCAATTCTCAATATCAAAACTGACGACTGAAGATTTCAACAACTTATCGAAAAGCACAAGTAGAAATGAGGAATTGTTAAGTAAATTCAATGTAGTCACCGAAGTACAGCGGGAGTTAGAACTGGCCAAACTAAAAGTTAATTTGGAGCAGAGAAGGAACACGTACCCGGTATACCCGACACCGATCAAGGCGAACATACCCTGGTCTCCGTATAGATTAAAAAGCTCCGGATACCCGATGGATCGACACCCAATGAGCTTCTACAGTGAGCCGATGTTGAAGTCTGAACAGATATTGCGGAATCAGTTGGCTGTGAACAGATTTGTGACCAATCCGTACAGTTTACGACAAGTTTATGGAGGTTAGTACTAATTTAAAATTAAAGCGATAAATCACCCTTACCTATTCACATAGAAGTAGACAGAGACAATTTCTTTCCATTTGCGACAGTGCTTGCAACCTTAGCTTCTTACTTTGTCATTTATTTGTTACACAAAGATGCAAAATTTTATTGGAAGAGTATGAATTTAAAAGAATATTGACAGAGTAAGTAATTAAGGTAATCGTACAAGAGTGGTTACAATAAAAATCATTTTATAAATACGATCCGTTTAATAGTAACTATGCAGCTTTGCAGATCTACGCTACAGATAGTCATGCGTTTCGTTCTCATAAAATCAAATTTCAAGTTTATCACAAAACAACATCATGATAGTGGCATAGGGATTTTTTTATTCGCAAGCTGCGTGCGCTTAATTTTTTACTATAGATATAAGTGGCAATAATAGGTAGGATAGCTCTAAATGTCATCCGTGCGTAGAAAAAATCACATTTAAAGTAACCACATATTTATTTTTATTGTATTTTATTATAATTTAATGAAATGAAGTATTCTAATTAGGTAACGATTGTATGCAACAAAAGCAAATTAAAATAAAACAAATAAATATAAAAGCCTTTGCTAGGCTATTCAGAATTGTAGTTCATCATAAAAAACTACATACCTACATTACAGCGCAACATTTTATTGTATAAGTATTTTTTAACTCAGTCGCTTTCAGAAAATGTTAGCCACCAATCCCGTTTCATGCCTATTTAAAAGCTTTTCATAGACAAATTGTATTTTTTTAAATCACAAAATAACACTTTCACAACTATTAGAGAGCAAACAAAAGTACAGCTTACGAAATTTTGAAGTTATCTAACATTTTTGGTTTGGAATTGATTCGTTTAATTTCTTTTTTTATTAGTTACACACTTACTCGTACATACTTATCTTTGTCGTCATGCAGGCGGGGTAGCAATTAAAGTCGTAACAATTATTATCAGATCATAGTGATAATGACTGATTAACATGCTCTCTGAGGCACGGGGGTGTGACACTGCATACTACAAACTACTAATTATCTTGAAAAAATTGGTTGTCTGTAAAGTCGGTTTACTGACGATAGTTGAACGTGACGATGTCTTAAGAAAATACTGATGGAATGGTAGCATTTAATTGGTTATTAAAATTTTTAATTTAAGTATAATAAATATTAATTTAAATTAATAAAATAATTGATTTTGATTTTATAAATGTATAATAAATTTATAAATATAATAATTTTTAATTTAAAATTAATATATTTAATAATTATATTTAATAGACGCATGTCGAACGCTGCCGAACGCAAAGGCCGATTGTGCTTCTTTGTCACTCGTTCCGCGCTCTCGCTTGCACTTTAAGCCTTACATGGAACGCCTCAAAGCGAGGTAACGACGCATGACGTCATGTTTTTTCGTGCGTGCAGCCGGCTCTATCGAATTATAAGACGTAGTCACGTCAAAATACTCAAATAGTTATTTTAATAAATGCTCGTTATGAAATGTTTCCGGAAATTTGTAGTCATTTGATTTTTCATTGCAGGACCTCGAAAAATCTATCTTTAAAGCGCTAAATTGGAGCTCAAAATTGAACTTTATATAGCGAAAAACAATTTCAAAATTCGAACATGGCAAACATTGAAATCTACTTTGTTGTATAATTACCTTTCCTATCTTACCCATAGCAATTTCCATGATCTAATGAAATAACTACGACTGCGTTAAAATTTACATCCCCCATTACGTTTAGATTTCAAAATACATTTATTTGAAGCTTTGACATTTTTTAAACGTCAAGTTTTACTGTTGGTACTACTCTACCACCGGTTCGGAAGGTTTACTGAAAAGAGCCGTAAAGGAAGCTCTCTATTTCTCTATTTACCAGCTGAAAAGAGTCGGAATGATCCTTTTCTCTTCTTACTAAATCTATTTTATATAAAATCCTTTACTTACTCGTACACCCCAACATAAAGGGACGGTGCAAGCAGCTAGTGTTAATAAATATATTATTTTTAAATTAATCTCTTTGTTATATACAAGTTGATAGATACATAGTGCATACATAAGTACAAATTATAATCAAGCAAATGATTTCCTGTATCAATTCGATAGCTATTAATGTATTAAAAAACACAATGTTTTCATATCGGAGCCGATCAATCAGTTACAGATAAGCGATATTTTACAATTAGGACGAATACACAGCTATAAGCTATAATATACCTATGTATTTGTGATATAACACGAATCAATTATGGTAAGATAGCGAGTTATCATTTTAATTATGATAAGAATAACCATTTTTAGGGTTCCGCGGAGATGCAAGAAACCCTTCACGTCGTCAAGCCTGTTATGCAGATGCGTATATTCGAACTCGTAGTTATACGCAAAATGCTTCGAATCGTAACAAAATGCCTTTTGGCTTTATTAAATTTACATTGAATATAAAACCGTTTAGTTGTTTTGCATTAATATTTAATAACAATTGATCAAAATCTAGATCGTCGCCAATGTCAGCCATGCTGACCAAGATAAAAAAGTTGGTAAAAATCGGAAAAGCCGTTCGAGGAGTATTACTTACAATTGTGACAGGGAATTAGAGATTAGAAGTAACAAATAAAGGCTACATGAAACAGTGCGCGCAACGGACCTCTAAGCGATCCCATCCTGGATTAAATAAAAAAGGAAGTTAAAAGATAGGCCTGGTGTAACATTCCCCATAGGTGTACTAAAGCGAGTAACCCAATGGGATGCTTGTCAAAGACTAATGGAAAAGGAAGGTAGAAAATGCAAAACATTTATCACAATAAATTTTAAATTATAATTGGGTAATTTATAAACAATGATTGTTTTAAAAGATACTGACCGATTTATTTCAATATATAGCATAATTTAAGCCGACCCTAAAGATTGCTAATCCAGTGTCAAAACGTTCTGGCAGTAACAAGCATATAATTGAAAATAATTTATTGATTTTTTGTATTTGATGTTATTTGCATGTCATGTGACTAAACATATGTACATACTTATTATTGATTGATTGAATGATTAAAATTAAAAGACTGGAATAAAGCTGGCAGGAACTAAGTTATTTACACGAATTGATTTTGATGTTTGTGCCTACGGAATACAAATTACACGTCGCTCGACACACGCTTAACTGGGTATTTTAAAAATGGTTTATTAAGAATGGTGCACGTACGGTTATCTGTTTTTTTGAAGGATTAACGAATTATAATACATTACCTATTAATTGAAAAGATACAAACATTCAGCTGATAACGAGATCCAGTCACGTTCGCCTTCCTTGTGAGCTTAGTGGTTTTTGAGTTGAGAAATCAATAAGCCAATAACTTAGTCAGGATTACATTATTTTTTATGAGACCACTCTGAAAGTCATACGCTTTTAAACAGAAAATCATTTTTTAATAACTATTAAATTAAAAATTTAAAAACCCATCATTCTTCAGCAAAAATATAAATCGGTTTATCCGTTTTATTCTGACATTCCAGGGTTTCATATGTCACACCCCATTTCCAGCATCAGGTCCTCGTCAGTTAAAAACATGAAAAGAACCAGTCAAGACAAATTCAACGAGCCCAAACTCGATGGGTTTACTAAAAAGATAGACCAGGATTACGTCTCCTACCTTCGAGCCTTATCGTCAGACCAGCTCAGTGGTTCCAGAAGACATTAGTGTTTCAAATGTCAGATCACACACATGCTTTCAATCAAACTGAGCGTGTAACATTTCTATCACACCTATCAAACGACCTGATGACCTTGAAGACCTGAACCGATTTCCACCAAACATAGCTAAGAACACTCTCGACTGATATACCTTTCAAACAAAAAAAACCGCATTAAAATCGGATCATCCGTTTGGGAGTTACGATGCCACAGACATACACATACATTTACACAGACACGTCAAACTTATAACACCCCGACGTGTTTGCGGGTTAAAAACGATCCAGAATTGACGCATATTCTGAATTGTAATGTAATGAATAGCTACTAATAGCTGAAAATTACAATTACAATCTGTTACGACAAGAAAAGCGTCCCTGTGGACGTTTTTAACCCCCGGGTTAGTAAATTTAACGTTGATGTCAAAGTATGTGTATATGTGTCTGTTTGTGGCATCATAGCTCTTAAAGGAACAGACCGATTTCGATGCAGTTTTTTCATTTGATAGACTGTTTCCTAGCGGTGGTTCTTAGCTATGCTTGTTCAGTATCAGTCCAGCAGTCTATGAGTATATTTCTCTTTCTCAAAATGATTTTAATTTTTTCCACAACTCCCTCAATATGGATATCAAATCCAAAATGGCCAACGCCACAAAATGGCAAATTACATTACATGGGGAATTTTTAAATTTTTAATTTACAGCAACATCTACAATTCGCAATTGTTAATATCACCCAAGTATACAGCCATTAAACGTAAATACTGCAACGTTATTTTAATTGTTTTTATTACATATTAAATATGAATTCCTTGAATCAAAACTTTTAGAAAACATATACTAATCTAGAGCTTAAAAGTACTACATGTGTTACTAAACATGCGCTTGTATTGTTAGATCAAGGCAATAAACAATTTAGATATTTACTTATTTATCGGTTTCTGATCTGATTGAGTTTCGATAATGTCGATAACATCAATATTGCGGATTACTACGATCAATCATTTTATAGCCCCTCAATATTATGCATAATTGCAACTTGTCATTGAAAATTATCAAGTCAACTTTTTAAGCAGGCAAGGCAGCAATACTTCATCAATTGATGTAGTCTATCCGGTTTTTCACAACAAAGACTACCATTCGAGAAGGTAGTTATGTTACTACGTCATATTACAATATAAT
This sequence comes from Mycalesis mineus, assembly GCA_034621355.1. Classification (NCBI taxonomy): domain Eukaryota; kingdom Metazoa; phylum Arthropoda; class Insecta; order Lepidoptera; family Nymphalidae; genus Mycalesis; species Mycalesis mineus. Next base: position 616,760 of record CM067902.1, read on the forward strand.
CTAACAGACTTAATTATAATCCAACAAGCTACTTGAAAAAGACGAAATTGAATTTAAAGTTGTAAAATAGAGGTGTAATACCCTGGCACCCCAAAGAGCACGTTAAGCACCTTAAGATTCATATTATTTATCCCAGCAACAACAGTTAAATTAATGATGATCAATAATCTAAAACAGGATTTCGTGATATGAAGCTACATCGACTAACGATTTTACCAACATTTTTGTGTCAATAACTATATATTCTTTTTTAAAAGTGGATTTATATTTTAAAATAAAAATAATCTCAAAAATTGCGAAACCGACAGGGTTCGAACTCGCGTTTCTTTTGTTGTTGCGGCCATTATATGAATAATTCTCTCAGTTATACTGTTAGTTAGTCTATGATGATTCACAATGTATTCATAAAATCGTGTCTATTCCAGTACCTCCGTCGTGCTGCAGCCCTTGGTGGGGCGTAGGCGGGCGGCGCAAGGGCGGGCAGGTGCGGTTCAGTGCGGCGCAGACGGGCGCTTTGGAGCGCAGGTTCAACGCCAGCAAATATCTGAGCCCGGACGAGAGACGGGCACTAGCGGCGTCACTGCGATTGAGTGATCGACAGGTGAGAGAACATACCGAAGCTCTTAATCGTCTCTCTAAGTCCAGTAATAAGCTTTTGTGGCTGCGAATCATGCTACTTGTATGACACATTCAGCTTTTCTTTCTATCAAAGAGTTCTTGGTTAACATTCTCAGCCGCGATTAATAACGAAGGCGACGTCACAGACGCTTGCAAGTAAGGTATAAATTAATGCTTGATGGTGTTACAACTCTGTGCCTAGGAGAGCATGTTATGGGGTCAATCGGTAGACATCTGTACAAAATCAAATATTATCACTCTAAATTCGCCAAACGCTTTTAGTCGTCCCACGTCGAACGTAGGAAACAAATACATGGATGCACTTGCTCACTTGATGTTTAAATTCTTAGCGATTCGAAATATTGATTCTAATTTATTGATAACACTAATTGAGGAACGCTCAGTGCTCTTGAACAAGATATTAGATGATTTTAATTTAAAAACTTTTACAAGGCGCAACAATGATTGCCGGTACGGCACTTTGACGTGCTTATTTACGGCGTGGTAACGTAAATCAGCACGCAACGCCGCCGCTTTACGTTATGCCGTTGTGACGTGGTGATAGAGACAAGCCCTTACAGGATCAGCATATACACCTACATATATTTTTTTTTTGCGTTCAGGTAAAGACGTGGTTCCAAAACCGTCGCGCGAAGTGGCGGCGCACGACGCCCGACGTGGCGGACGCAGGCAGCCCGCCCACCGCCGACGAGTCCGACGACGACGTGCAGATCGCTGACGACGACTGAACGACACCCGACTGATGACCTCCCGACTGAATTAATAAATCTGCTTTTTTAATATTTGAGTTTTTTTGGTTAAACACCGATGGGTTTTAGTGTGAATAGTAGGAATGCGCAAAATGGCAGCGCAAGTACCTAACAATTTTTTAACTAGTAAAGATAGCTTAGCTCGACGCTACCGCTGTTAAACAGTTAAATTTTTCACTTAACTATAACCAAAAATTTTCCATCGTTTTAGGGTTAGTTTGTTGTTGTTAAGTTTTTTTTAAGGACCACGCACTATTTATTTTTATGTTTTTGGATGGCTATAGTACATTATTTATCCGGGCGACGTCACAAACGCCTGCTAGTACCTAAGGTGTAAATTAATGCTTGATGGTTTGAAAGTTTAGGCCCTAAATCCAAATCACCCATCTTAAAGACGCGAGGAGTAGATCTCCACCATTGAAATAAGCTAATAAAAAATTCATTTAATAAATAAAAAATCTATTGCGTAAAAAATAGCTATAAATAAAAATTGAATTTAACAAACTAAGTTCAGTCCAGAAATGTAGAAAATATTGTAATGCGACAACCGAGTAAAAATAGCTATTACTAAATTTAAATAGTTTTGACTTTACGTATTTGTCATTATCACATTTATAAACTCATTAATACCTCAGATATAGCTAAAGGACGCGAACAATAATTATTTTTATCTGTATAAAGGTACCTACCGGAGGATTATCATTCGTTTTATATTAATAATGAGCGATTAACTATCTGATTGATTAATAATTACAATATTGCCACGTCAACGCATATACGGGATATCCCGTAAGCCTTGATAAGTCACTTAAAAAAGCAGACCACTCAAAAAAACCTTATAGTTTTTTTAAGTGGTCTGCTTCAATAATAACGCAACTCAAAATAATTTTTACAAAACAAATAAAACATTATATACAAATGATAATGTCAATTTGATAATGTAGTCCGTAATATTAAACACAAATCAGATATAAGAAATCCCAATTACAGCACATCCTGTATAATAGGTACCTAGTCATAGAAGTATTTACCTACTGGAAAATAACAAATACGGATTTGGTAGTTTGATAGCGATTGGGTGTTTGATAAGACTCAAAATAACTTTACAACTTAACTCATCATCTTAATGCCGTACGCGTACGCCCAGTGCCGTCTCTCCTTAATTCAAAAATTTGGAGCTCAGACCCACCATGCTGCCCAGTTACCTAGCCTAATGTAATTTTATCGGCCAGTATCGTAGCGGTATGCGCTGGGTTAATTGAGATTTTCTATCAGTACTAGAAAGGGTACGGCTAAAACGCCCTATGGGGAGGTTTCGGTCGTTGCCCCTACCAGCAAAGACGTACTTCCAAGCGATTTAGCGATTCGGTAAGACGTGGTGTAGAATAGCATTCGAAAAAGGTGGGTTTACTTTAAAAAAAATACATAACTCTGGACACCAATATAATATATTTTCGTTACACACTCAATAATATGCTTAGAAAATTAGCCGAAATACTCTCCCGATATCTCATTTGTTACACAGACATATAGAAAAGCTATAATAGTCTGAGAGCCTGTGTCAGCCAGATCTTCGTCATTTTATAAAAGCTGAAAGTTTATCAATTCGTACTCCTTCTATACAGTCTATTGGCATCTATTGGGATTATATGGTGTCATTGAGAAGCTTTCCGTAATTAAGCCTTTAATATCCCCTCTTTAAGTCTTTAAGGTCCCATACGAACTATGGCCCTAAAAACTCCCTAGGCCCTAGTAGCCTGGTTTTTAAGAAGTGTATTCGCTTTTATGTACTCTGTGATAGTGTTTTTTTCATCAAGTATTCATCTTTTCATCTTTTTCATCAAGTTCAAGTATTCACAGATATTTATGTCAACTTTCAGACCGATCACTTGCCATCTGTTTTATACATAAAAAAAAACAATATCAAATGGCGATTTAAAATAACATTAGTTCTCACTGAATAAACTTAGTGTACTAAGGGTTTGGATATTTATTACCTGCCACTTCTACACTTATCTACTGTATTTCTCTATGGCAAGAGAAAGAGCTAACAAACTTTCAGTTTTTGTAAAATGACAATGATTCGGCCATCACAGACTCTCGGTCTATAACATTTATCTAAAATAGAGAGAGATTGTGTTTGTTTACAATTATAAATAATTTGATCTTTAATATAAATTTTCTAAGTACCGTCATCTTAAATGTTATATTTACAATGATTCTTGTATCGCATAATTAACAAGCAAATATTTTAATTGAAGATATTGCCTGAAAACCAAAATAAATACAGTTACCATGCAAAATAGTTTTAAAAAAACATTTGGCATGAGGCCATATCTACGATTAAAATCTTTGATCAACTTTAAATAATATATTATCGAAGTCTTTTAAAATTTGAAAATAAAACATTTCATCAACTCTTTATATAAAAAAAAAACGCAAACGTGGCAGTGAATATAAATTATAGAACAGACAGGCCACTTTTACAAAATATATTTTACCTACTGCATTTCCACTGAGATTTACAGATAATAAGTGATATTTCAGTAAAGTCAAAGGAAAATGAACCTTATACCACTTAACATAAAGTTCAAAATCTTTTAAAGTTTAAGCGATAAATAAAAATACGAATTTAAGCTTTAACATTAAGAAGATAAGGTTCATTTCACGTGCTAACATTACTGAAACGCAAGATCAAAATAATGACTTTCGCATATATTTACAAATACGTATGACAATATATAAAACAATAGGTTTTTAACCATTTTTACATAAAAAATATTGAAGTAAAAAAACAACATTACATAAATGATATTCAGTAAACAGTAACGAGGAACGAGTAATCATACAACAGTAAATATAAATCGAGTAAAAAAACTTACTGATTTTCATTTCACACATGAAAACGGGAAATTAGCGGCGATTCGAGCGACAAGAAATTAAATGAGTAAATACTAAAACTCTTAAATGGGCCTTTTCACATAAATAGTCTATTCGAATAGAATATTTATGTGAAAAGTAATTTTTCATTCTTCTATGAAATTCTGAAATTCATCTCCGTGACTCGGAGAGCACGTTAACCAGTCGGTCCCGGTCACTGTCATCAACATTTGACAGTGATCGTTAATAAATGAAACATTATCACCCTAAGCCCGCCAACCCGCATTGGAGCAGCGTGGTGGGTGTACGGAGGAGCTTAACACTTATGAGGAGCTAAAAAAGACATTAAAAAGAGGGTATCAAAAATTATGGCTGCAGGCTAAAATACAAGAAAAATATACTGGGACTGTCGCAATCAATTGTAACATTTTTGTGTGATGTTCACAATGCAAGTTTCGATAGATAAATCTTATTGTTCCCTTTTTTTCGAAATTTCAAAATTGGTAATGTAGCTCTGCAGGAGGATTTTGAAAGTGTTCTATGAAACAAAACTGTTTGGGAACTTCTAAACACGTGCATTTTTGTATAACAAATATGTTTGTCCAGGCATACCTCTGTAAGTTGGTTTAAATAAAAATTTTTAGTTGATTTAGATGCACTTTGGGAATAATGAAAATTCTAATAAAATCGGTGTATAGTGCCTGCGCTGTAACATGGTGCCTGTGACATATGTCATTAACTTTCCGTTTCACTCTTGAAAGTTGAAGCGATTTACAAATTATGACTTAGTATTTCAGGTGTTCCAAATTCTTAATATATTAAATCGTTAATAGCTGTAGTAACTTAAATTTAAAACCGTTAAACCCAGCCAGAATGTTCTAGTCTACAAATAAAATCAAATTGAAAGAAAAATTAAGCAAAGTGTTGTAACGTATAACGTAACGCCATAGACGTGTCTAGTGATGGGACGTACTTCTACGATGAATAGTCGATATTTTTTTTAATAATAAACGTATATTGTAGTACAATTTTCATTTTTAAAAAGTTTATAATTTTATACAACAGAACATCAGGGAAAGTTTACTCAAAAGGTTGCAAAGAAGAAATATATTTTATTCGTCTAAACTTATATCAGAATTAGGAACATTTGAGTTGTCACTAAATTCATCATCTGAATCTATGATGAATATTATTAACAACTAGCGGTCTCCCGGTATTTCACCCGCGTAGTTCCTGGTTCCGTGGTAATATCTGGATACAAATTACCTTATGTCACCCCTCATGAGTCGAGCTATAATATACAAAAGGTTTTTTTATAATCCGACCAATGACTGATGTAGTTTCAGAGATTAACCAGAACAAATAAACAGACAGACAATAATTGAAAAAAAAATGTTATTTTGGTATATGTACGGTATGCAAACAGACACTGCAATTTTATTTATATGTATAGATGAATTATACTGTTGTTAATATGGACGTCACGATCCCAATCAGACATAATATCCCTTTTTGTTTTATTCACGACCTTCGACCAGCCTTCAGGTTAATCTTTGTTGATAGCCTCTTGTAACACTGCCAACATGTTATTTGCCGTTAATGGCGGTGAAGTAGGTATTAATTTTTGCGGCGTGACTGAAAATTAAATGGGAATATGGAAAAAAAGTATTTAAATTCAATCAAATAATTAATTATTTCATAGGTAATGCTGCGTTCGCAACGCTGATGTTATAAATGCTGATTTTATAAAGCTTCAAAATAGGAATTGAAATTAAAAGCATACATGTTATTTGGGCCCAATAACATTATATCTAAGGACCGAGGTCAGACCTATTGTCATCTCTTCTAGAGCATAGGTAGGAGTTGGTGCCTTTTGACGCCGGACTAAGGCAATAAGCTCCAACTTTAACATTTTTATATCTACTCCGTTTTCCAGTTCATCAACTCGCTATTGCGGTTGGATTGGTTTGGGGTTTATTAACCTGTACCAAATGGTAAAGCGGGGCAGATTGAGATTTTCTTAATTTGTCTTGGTCTGGCTGGAGGAAGGCTATCGCCGTGGCTAGTTACCACCCTACCGACAAAGACGAACCGCCAAGCGATTTAGTGTTCCGGTACGATGTTGTTTCATTCTACACCTAACAAGTTAGCCCGCATCCATCTTAGACTGCATCACACATCAGTAGCGAGTGCGAGTATCGTCAGCGATAAACATGAATTTCTAAGCGTCACATCCCTAGTCACTGACGTCAACGTCATACTGACAACTGTCAGGCGCACCTTCTTACAGCAATTCGAGTATAGTAGTTTTTGAGAAACTCAGTTTACAGTATACGAAAAATATTTAATTGTAATCAGTGTCAATAAGTACTATAGAAATTGTATGATTTTGTTTTTAAAAGATTATAATTATTATTTGTTTAAGATCAATCCACCTCGTTTTAGTCAACAATACAAAAAAAATAATATTCTTAGCTTTAATAGCCCAATGGCTACAGCCATTTTTATTTGAAAAAAATTAAAAAACAAATTTTATTCCCAACAGGGTGGGATTTAACTAGATTTTAAGTTTATTGAGTTTCAGTCACCCGAATCGCCTTTGATAAACAATGGAAAATGAATCTTATGCCTATGAACATTTAGTCCGTTTTCCTGTACGTGCCTCTTGCTCGCCACGCCTTCAGCAGGTTATAGCCGAAGTAGAGCTGGAAGAAGTGAACCTGGGACGCCAGCAGTACGAACGCGTACCACAGGAGCCCGTACGGATAGCCCTGGAATATAAGAGAAGACTATTCAGTATTGTTTCAAAATTTATTCAAATAGTCGAAGGCTTTTGTGACGCAGAGGCATAGGAGATGGATTTATAAGATGGAGTTCCTAAGTTAGACTAACAGCTGGGCACATTGAAATATTCTTCTATTATATAAATTGGTTCCAGTCGTGGCTTAGCGATGAACATCGCGATTTATCTTGCCCGTATGTCATGTAGAAACCGAAAGAGGTGTGGATTTCATTCTAATCCTAATAAGTAAGTTTGTTTCCTTCTTAGATTGCATCACCTCATTCAGAAATACTTTTAAAATTTGAAAATATAAATGCTCGTAACAAAAACATTTTCCAGGTGTTGAAGTCAAACCCACATCCTTAGATGGAAAAGGGCCATTAACCACTGCACTACTCGGCTGTTAAGATAGACTTAAACTTTTTTAATGAATATATGCCACATCTTATTTGTATTCATCATCATCATCATCATTATCAGCCAATAGACGTCCACTGCTGGACATAGGCCTTTTTTAGGGACTTCCAAACACAACGATCCTGAGCCGCATGAGCCCAGCGGCTCCCTGCGACCCGTTTGATGTCATCAGTCCACCTGGTGGGGGGTCGACCAACACTGCGCTTTCCGGTGCGGGGTCGCCATTCTAGCACCTTCGGCCCCCAACGTCCATCAGCTGTTCGAACCACGTGCCCCGCCCATTGCCACTTCAGTTCTGCGACTCGCTGAGCTATGTCGGTTATTTTGGTTCTTCTGCGGATCTCCTCATTTCTGATTCGATCACGCAGAGATACTCCGAGCATTGCTCTTTCCATCACCCGCTGAGTGACTCTGAGCCTTCTTATGAAGCCCGCAGTTAGCGACCAAGTCTCGGATCCGTGTGTCATCACTGGCAACACGCACTGTTCGAAGACCTTCGTCTTCAGGCACTGAGGAATTTTGGACGAAAAGATGTCACGCAGTTTCCCGAACGCTGCCCAACCGAGTTGGATTCGGCGGTTCACCTCTTTCTCGAAATTGGACCTACCTAACTGGACTATATGCCCTAGGTATATATACTCGTCGACAATTTCGAGTGCAGAATTTTCAACAATGACTGGGTGGAGCGAAACATGAGCATTACACATGATCTTTGTCTTGCTCATGTTCATTTTAAGGCCCACCTGTTGAGAAACTCTGCTGAGGTCATTGAGCATAATGTTAAGGTCAACTAGAGATTCTGCCATTATCACTACGTCGTCGGCAAACCGCAGTTGAGTGAGGTACTCGCCATTGATGTTGATGCCAAGTCCGTTCCAGTCCAAGAGCTTAAAGACGTCTTCCAATGCGGCGGTAAATAGCTTCGGGGAGATAACATCTCCCTGTCGCACTCCTCGCTGCAATTGGATTGGCCTCGTAGTCTCATCCTGTATACGGACTGACATGGTGGCGTTTTCGTACAGGCACTGCAACGCTTGGATGTACCGGTAGTCGATTCGGCACCTCTGCAATGACCTTAACACAGCCCAGGTTTCCACCGAATCAAAAGCTTTCTCATAGTCCACAAACGCCAAGCAAAGTGGCCGGTTATACTCTTCGGTCTTTTGTATAACCTGCCGCAGCGTATGGATGTGGTCTATGGTACTAAAGCCTTGTCGGAAACCGGCTTGTTCGGGAGGCTGGAAGTCATCAAACCTACGAGCGAGACGATTCGTGATGACTCTGGAGAACAACTTGTAGACATGACTCAGCAGCGAGATTGGTCTGTAATTCTTCAGCAAGGTATTGTCACCCTTTTTGAAGAACAGAACAACCACGCTCCTGTGCCACGCCTGAGGCGTCTTGCCCTCGTGAATGACGGAATTGAACAATCGCTGAAGGACTTCAAGTATCGGTTTACCACCCGCTTTCAGTAGTTCTGCTGTGATTCCGTCATCACCTGGCGCCTTGTTGTTCTTTAGGTGTTCGAGAGCCATACTAATCTCGTCTAGGCTGATGTCCGGGATATCTTCGGTATAGTGTCGGGTCAATTTGGCTCTGGGGTCTTCAGCCAAATTGTCAACAGGCTTTTGAGTTGACGTGTATAACTGTCCATAGAACTTCTCGACCTCACCCAAGATCTTTTGTATTATCATTTCTAAATTTACTGAATCAAATTGATTGGGGTGTTCATAAGTGGTCCAAGGGTTTTCTTTTATAAAACCTATCTTCTATAGGCCATGTGATATTCTCCTGTCATTTCTAGCTTATTCGCATGTGTCGCATTGGTTTACTGCTAATAATTTACTATTAAATGCAAAGAAAACTAAATGTGTTGAGTTTTCTTTACCGAATGTAAAAAAAATAAATAAGTCTTTAATGACAAATGGTGAAACGCTAAAAATGGAGAGTTCTACAGTCTTTTTAGGAGTGACTTTGGACTGCAAACTTCAGTGGAGCGCTCATATAGAGTCACTGACAGCCAAACTTAGCTCAGCAGCATTTGCAGTGAGAAAAATAAGACAGTTTACCGATGTAGAAACAGCTAGACTGGTTTATTTTGCTTACTTCCACAGTGTGATGTCTTATGGCATCTTGTTGTGGAATATGAATATGAAATAGGAATTCTTACAGCAGCCTGTCATTATATATTCAATAACCTAGTCTTTGTTAAACAAAATATAAATATGTATAAACAGAAAAAGGATTTAAACGATCGTCTTCCTAGAAATGGACATAAGTTAGTCATATCAGCTTATCGCCTCCGAAAAGTACAAAAATCTTTCGTAGGATTGGGTGTATTCTTCTACAACAAGATGCCCAATTCAGTTTTAGATCTGCCATTGCATAAGTTTAAACAATGTATTAAAACTCACTTACTGAGTAAGGGTTATTATACTATCGATGAATTTTTAAATGACAAAGATGTTCAAAGGCAATTGGATAGGCTTTCAACTTCACACAGGAAGTAAAATAAATAACTTTATGTAACAACACACTTAATATTGTAAAATTGATAATATTATAAAAAGAGCAACTGTTGAGTTTCTTGTCGGCTCTTCTCAACAGTGCCTGCCTTCCGAGCCGGTGGTAGAGTCACTACAAATAGTCCAATTTGACATTTCAAAAGTGCTTGTAATAAGCCTACTTGAAATAAACGATTTTGAATTTGAATTTGAATTTCTAGCTTAAACAGTCAATGCTTCGACAATATTATTTCAGTCTTATCAATTGTGTTAATCTGTCAGTCCTTCGATAGCATTACTTCAGTGTTTTAAACCCATGTAAAGCTGCCAGTCCTTAGTTAAAAAAATCTTAGTTATGTGAATCATGTCAAGCCGTCAGTCCTTCGATTCTTCAGTCATGTTGACCAATATCAAGCTGCAAGCTGTGTAACTGCCAGTCGAACCGTCACTACACTAACCTGCCAGAGCTGTATTTCGTCCTCGTCCGCCTCGTCCTCGTCGGCGGTGAGGTACTGGTACACGTCCCCGCAGTAGTACACCACGCAGTACAGCAGCGGCCCCAGCCCCAGCGCCGTGATGCCGTACATGTAGTGGCGCATGAAGCGGATGTTGTTGCGCTTGATGGCAGACAGGCCCAGGAACGAGAGCACCAGCGACATACCCCAGAAGTATTCCCACCAGAGGGGCTGGAAATGTAACGTTTAACATTTTCATCTACAGAAGTAAGTACAGTATTCTTACAAGAACTGGGTACAATGTCAAAAAAATAGCCCAATGGGTAACAATTGACCTTGACTACTTGGATTTAAAAGAAGCACTATTGCAGAGTTGTCGAGGCTTAGATGCAAGACAACTGTAACTTGTATTATAAAAATTTAGAAAGTTACTTAACTGCAATGACTTTACCTGAAACAGATGCCTATGTCTGTTATTCCAATGCTAATAAACATGTTTGTGGTTAGACACTGATACTGGCTCGACATTCTGAGTACTGACATTCTGAGTACTGACATTCTGAGTACTGACATTCTGAGTACTGACATTCTGAGTACTGACATTCTGAGTACTGACATTCTGAGTACTGACATTCTGAGTACTGATATTCTGAGTACTGACATTCTGAGTACTGACATTCTGAGTACTGACATTGTGAGTACTGACATTCTGAGTACTGACATGAGAGCCAACAAAACGGGCCGGGAAAAGTGGGCTAGATTATGTAAGAAAGCAGACCCCACCTAGTGGGATAAAGCTAGGAAGAAGAAGAAGCATGTCAATGGTACTTCCTCAGTTAAAAAGGTGAGTCTTGACCTCAAGAGATTCAGCAATCCGATAGAATATTCTATAGAAAACGAAAGGAGTGTGGGTTATCCTCCTAATAAGTTAGCCTACTTAACCTTAAATTGCATCATCTTACAATTGCACTCATGGGCTAAGTTATAGAGAATAGGAAAAAGCTTTTAAGTGGTTCTTACTGTTGGGACTTACCTGTGGTATCTGCAGCTCTTCAATCTCCAGTATGAATATGTCCAGTTTGTCCAAGATGTCTGCGGAGAGCTTAGCCAGCATCACCAGGAACAGCATGTGGTGGAAGAACACACAATACTTCAACCTGGACTTGTTCAGTGCACTGAAACACAGATTACAATATTAATAATGTACTTAATAAATAATAAGTTATGTGCATAGCACAGTTAACTGATGAATGAGGACATTACCTTCAAATAAATGATGTACATAACATAGCACAGGGGACTGTATTAGATCTCCATAATATTATGCCCAGGATGGAATCGTTTTCCTTATATTTGAGGGTTGTTATGCCATCTACTCCTATCACCAGCTCTTTTGAGAGCATTGTACAAAGTGACTAATAGTTTCTCTAGATTATCTCCGACTTAGTATTCTGAAAGGTGGAGTAGTGGGTGCCCTTACAAGCTGACCTTGTAATGGCACACAAATGACCAGAACAGGAACATACCACTTTATGTTTGCAGTCCATTACAACTAAATAATACAGGATAAATGTTGATATCACCAAAAAATAATAGTTTCTTACTACATAACTGATATAGGTACCACTTGTTAAAAAGCTGAAGCAATCTGGTGGGCGTACAAGCAACAGATCTTTATGGTTGTGGTTATAAAGCTTGTATGAGGCACGTAAAGGCTAATTATGGCACATGCTGAGTGAATACCAGGCTTCTTACCAGAGCTATTTACATACAAAACAATCTACAATATAAACTTATATTAAATAAATAAAATAAATTTAATAGTCGCAGAGCATTTTGTTACAGAGCTCTAATGCAAGCTTTAGTCTATTTCTTCTAAAAAAATTTATATATTATAAGCTAGCTCTTGTCAACAATCACGCTTTATGGTAAACAAAGATGCAACCTAGGGTAGAATGTGCTTCTCTAGAAGATGCCTATTTACTTTCAACTGGAAGACACCCAAATAGTAGGTGGTATGGAAAACGGAATTTGGAAGGGCATTACATATCTTAGCAGTGCCTATAAGGAACTAAAAGCAGCATTACTGTGTTCCAGTGGCAAGGGCTTGGTTATTTTCCCAGCTCTTAAAGCTTAACCCTGAATGGAAACAGGGCTGCACTTTGTAGAATGTGTTATCTGCATGCTCTGCAAAGTGTTGCTTTATTTATAGGCGATGGTTTCTCAATTATTATTGCTGATTTATCAAGAAAAAACTAAAGTTACAAAATATTTGAAGACAAGAATGTATGCATATTTTGTAGTTTAAAACACATTATCGTATAGTTAAACACCAGTCGAACACAAGAGCCAAATGTTAATTACACACAATACACATTACACATCACATAATTCAAACGTTTGGCGGGAAAGCGTAATCGTCCAAGCTTTCGTCTAAAAATAATTTGACGGAACCTCACAGAAATCTCGCGTGTGCATAACACACATGTCCTGAGCGAAGTTTCAACACAACACAACGTAAAAATAATCCACATTCTCACCTTATTTGATACTGGGCCGCTATTTTTTCTCTATGTTCAAAATCCGCACCGTTCGTGCCCGTAACCATAACACCTCCTCTGGACGCCATTTTTATAAATAAACAACACCAAATATACAATTTGGGAGACGCTTTCGTAACTTAGGAACCGTTTATAGGCCTACAAATATTAGTTTCTGTTTATATTTCAATATTTTTATTCAATCCATCACGGAATCACCATCTGCCAAACGTACCAAGTTGGCGAATTGTCAAATGACATCACGAACATGCCAAGAATGCCAACGTCAGTCGTAATGTTGCCCTTTACAATTATCATAGTTTCCTAAAATAGTTAAAATGAATGTTTATATCGAGACTCAAGACTTTTATTTCCTTCCTAGTAGACAATAACAAGTACTGCATCTAATCGCATTAAATCTGAAAATGGTTTAAATCGAATGTCTTGGAATGCATTTCTCGGACCTAATATTGTAAGCAGAAAGAATACGATTAGAAACTTAGACTAGGCAAATCATGCTTACGTGGAATGTTAGTAAGAATAATAATTTGCTGATACTATTTTTTGCGCTAGGTAGCCAGTCTGATCCTTTCCGAAATAAATGAGCTAGCCATTTCAGTCACCAGCATTACAAGCCCAAAATTAATATAAGTTACATTTATAAATTATAAAATTAATATTATATAGTAAACTGTTTCTTAGTCTAGATGTACATACATGTAGAATTTTAGATTGTAGGTGTACTGTTTTTCGAAAAAGTTTCAAGTAATTTTATTTTCCTATTATTAGGGGAAACTCCAATAGTTGGCAGCCCCAAAAGTATGTTTCAGCATTGACAGCTGATTTTCGTTTGGAAATGTGAAATGAATGTTTTCTTTCTCTCTACTTGTCGATAAATCAAAAATTATCTTGGGCTGGTGGTAAAGTTAAAAAAGTTTATAGGTAACTCAATCAAAGTTCAATTTGTCCACATTTTATAGTATCTAATGAAAATTAAATTGACAATAAATCAAAACTGGTAACAGAAGCAAATCGGGGTCTATGCCCCGAGCGGCAAATTCAAATTGCAGGAAAAAAAATAAGTTTAAAGCAGAACGAACAGCGCTAGACCGGTTATTGTGGTATTATTTCTAAGAGGTCCATAGCCCAAGTGATGCTGACGTGGAGCGGCATTTTTTAGTTCAAAAAATTCAAAATCTGCGGCTGCATAAAACAACTTTCCTTCTCGATAACTACCTAATCAAAGTTTCTACTTCCCTAGAGATTATCCATTAATTAATTATTATTGTTTGATAAAATCTACGAGTATAATGTAATGTTGTAATTTATTTATGTATGTCAAGTTTATGGAACCTAATATCAAAAGCCTTAATTTTAAAGTAAAAGATCCGCGTAAAATAAAATAATAAGAAAATTATTATCTATGTAAATGTTTATCTTCTGTAGCTTTAATTCACTCAGACGAAGTCGTGGTCAAAAACCAGTGTAAAATTCGTAAAACCAATAAAAAGCCATTCTATTGTGGCGATTTCAATGCGAAGGAAAAATGAAACGCGGTCGTTTTTTAAGGGCCAACATGCACTACGGTCAACGACTGTAGGTGCCTTTTTTAACGTAGGGAAATCCTCATGGATACCTTCTCGTCATGGGGAGGCGAGAAGATTATGTCAGACTCGTACCGACTAAAACCCCACGTTGTTCCAACTCGTCGCCTGGGGCTGAATTACGGGAACGTTACGTATTACTATCGTAACCCAGTCAGCGGCACCCACAGAAGCAAGCACTCATCTAGGGCAAGGAACCCTAACCAATTAAAATCGCCATGGGAACACAGAAAGTGTCTATCTACTTGAGGATTTATCTCCGGTGGGCGACAGATTCTCCATACCTGTCGCCCTGGGTCTCAATGAAAGTCAAGAAGATAAATAGCAGTCGTGAGCAATACCGCCTACGTCCTACTCTCCGGTAGCGAATAGGATGAGAGTCCACGTCAACCTCTCTCAATCGCTCAGCCTCTTCCTTCTACGACATCACAATTTCGCAGAAGGTCATGACTGCTTCCCAGGACCTTTCATTGTCTGTCATGACTTTGATGATACCTGGCAGAGACAAATCTCGACCGATCGTAGCCACGAGTGCTTCACGAGGCTTATTATTGTCATACAACTCAAAAAAGGAGGTACTGTATGTAAACAGCCTGATCTATTTACTTGCAGTACAAAGGTATTTTACATTTAATAATAATAATTTTTACCAAAAAAACTAGGTATACCTAAGGTTTTAAGGTTGTAAGTGCGATGTGTGAACGTTTAGTCAAATATCCATCTGACGAATATTCCGTGATTATTATTACTTACTTTATGTTGCTGTTAGTCCAGAATGCTCGAGTTCGGTCTCTTAATGTGAAATAATTGTTGACCATTGAGAATAGTAGGTACCTATAAAGAAGGTTATGTAAAAAAATGTCATCACAATCTCCGTAGCGCAATGCTATGCGCGGTGGATTTATAAGGGGTCTCGATTACCAGCAGGGCCGATTGAGATTTTCCGAATGGTCACCCTACCTACAAAGACGTACTGCCAAGCCATTTAGCGTTAGCGTCAGCGGCTTACTTCGATCAACAATGTTACTAGTGTTAATCGAAGGTGGCTTAGCTAAAACCGCAGCGGTTTCCCGCAGTGCGTTACAGCACAAAATGGACGAGCATTAGTAATTGTTAAAACGTTGTTTATAAACACGATGGTTATTGCTTCGACGGGCGCATGTTGATATACCGTAACACGCCGCCGATCGGTTATATAGCGCTCCTCGCACCACATGCTGTCAGTTGGTTCCTTGTCTTCCATTATGAAGGTCTTTGCGATTGTTGCCGTGTTCGCTTTCGTGGCTGTACAGGTGAATTCACTGTTCATTAATTAATTTAAAAAATGCTTACTGACTAAATTAAAAAAATTTGCCTATTACGTAGGTAGATAGATTAAATTAAAATCAGAGATGATTATCAGCTAAATTAAAAAT
The DNA here is from genome assembly GCA_034621355.1 of Mycalesis mineus. Taxonomy (NCBI): domain Eukaryota; kingdom Metazoa; phylum Arthropoda; class Insecta; order Lepidoptera; family Nymphalidae; genus Mycalesis; species Mycalesis mineus. The sequence continues at coordinate 632,745 of CM067902.1, forward strand.
TAATTAAAAATCAGATTTGGTTTAAGGCTTATTTAAAAAATTTTATAACTAGGTAAATTAAAAAATCAGGACTGCCAAAATATAAAACCATCACTCAAAATGATGATAGAATTACTCGAACAAATTACGACTTAACTAAAATTAATTAATACTAACTAATCGAGATCTGTCTAGGAATTTATTGAGGATAAACTCCTCCACAATTTCCGAGATTATAGGCACAAGAAAAAAACACTTCCGTTTACTTTTTAACTGTCATTTTTATTAAAGTCTTAGGCCCAGACACGAGATATGGAATTTAAAAAGAAAGAATTGCTCATTATAATTTAATCATATTTTAAAACTCCACGACAGGACATACCTATACCTACCTCCTCGTCTCTAAATGGGGGTTTAGTAGTGGGACCTGAGACCCAACACGCCGCTCAAATAATACAATACAATACCGAAGTGAAACCGGGTTCAAATTGATCAAAATTAAAGAACGATCAGATTTTCATAATTATGACTGGAACTAGCTTAACTTATTTTACGAAACACAGACTCAACAAGTCCACAGATTTTGTCTACTTCAAAGCCTCAAGACAGAACCTTTTCGACTTAAGTTTAGGAACCCTTCCAAAGCTATGATCATTGTTCCAAAGCCGTGTTTCTGGATACGTATGTCAACTGCCTCGTTCACTTCTCGGTCGGACTTATAAATAATACTGACCTTTTATTTCTTCGAAGAAATTTTTAGTAAATTCCAAGCCTGGATTTGGGAAGTTGGTAATACACTCTTGTACCTCGGAGAGTATGTTAAGCCGTCGTTAGCGATTATTGTCAACAACATCTTACAGATCGTTAAGGAATTAAAGCACTTTAATTCCAAAGCTCACCAAGACAAGTTGGAACAGCGTGATGGGCTATATCCCTTCTCCTTTAAGGATGGACGTCTGACCCTGTAGTGGAACATTAACTTTGATATGCTGGTTATAATGAGGAAAGCATGTCTTATCTTTAATCACATCATTTTTAAATCGTGGTCAAGCCCGTGTCGGTCTATCGTGTAAACAAATGTTAGGTATATTCTTAAAGCACAAAATATTCCAGCTCAGCCAATCAGCACCTGCTCCGGATGAGGATAAGAAAGACGAGGCCGCACCACCGACAGCCCCTGCAGCCTCCGCCGACCCTGCATCGCAGCCTGTAGCTGAGGTAACATGTTCCATATCTGACCGAAATACCAATATCTGATGACCCCATGTCTACTTAGCACAAAGGACAACAACAACAACGAGATAACAGTATAACACAAGCGTAGATCAATCATAAAACAGGATGTTAGCTACGATGTCTTGTAGCAATCGAAAAGGGGTAGAGTTTATATTACTTTTTAACAAATAACCCCGCTTCCATTTTTCGGTTCGTTGCCACTAGTTCCATAAAATAAATCAACACTAGTTCCATTGTCTTCGTATTCCTTTTAAAATGGAACTAGTGATAAAAAAAATTATCACTAGTTCCATGATGGAACTTTTAATGGAACTAGTGGCAACGAACCCATTTTTCATTACCAATTTATAACCACCAGGAGTTATTTCAGTCAAGGCCTAACTTCTAATAAATAAAAAAAACAAAACGTAATATTCTGATGACCCAATGTCTATTTTGCTAAAAGACTATAGTACAAGTAAAGCTTTTACGCAATTTTGATCGACCCCCACTAGATGGACTGATAACATCAAACGCGTTGCTGGGCTGGGTGCTGCTGGCCATAGGCAGCGCAGAATCGTTGTGTTTGGAAGTCTCTAAAAGTCTCTTACGTCCTTCATCATGATAATGACAGCTTTTATGAAAGAGCTGTCGGAGAAAGTATTACTGTTATGCTTATATCAACTGTTAAGCAGTATTGCTGCGTGTAATTGATCTTAAAGTTATAATTGCCAGGTCAATTAGTCTTGCCACCGACGTAGTTACTCTTTTATAGGTTAGGCATATGTTTTCCACCTGGTAAAAGGTAGGTCATCTGCATTCTTCAACTATAGCTATAAAAAGAAGCCAGAAGTACAAGCATATTCAACTTTTCTAAAAATGAACAATGACATCTAGGAACACTTTATGTTAGCAAATCATAATGGTCTTTTCAAGCAGTTTGGGCCAAGTATTCCATGAACCTTCCTCGATATTCAAAGAATATTTCAAGAAGAATAAATTCAAATTCAAATTCAAAATCATTTATTTCAAGTAGGCTGTTGTACAAGCACTTTTGAAAAGTCAAGTCTGTCAGTACGTAGTGACTCTACCACCGGTTCGGAAGACAGATCCTGATAACCGGCAAGAAACTCAGCAGTTGCTCTTTTTAAAAATCAATGTTACAATTTGAATTTTAAAAATTACAATTTTGGTTATCCCGTCTTGTGTGTAGCAATAACAGCTGATTGCTTCCAAGTATTTTTGTCGTTAATAAAGTCATAAATTTTGTAGTAACCTTTACTTAGTAAATGGCTTTTAACACATTTTTTAAATTTTTCTAAAGGCAAGTCCAGTACTTCCTTTGGGATGAGATTATAAAATCGTATACTCAAATGATTTTTGCACTCTGCTCAAGCGCAGTACCGGGGAAACTAATTTATGACTCTGTTTAGAGATTCGTTTGTTAGTATCTTTTGTTGATGTGTTTTAGCGCTTACAATTTAACGATCCATTTTATTTAAGTTCAAATCCATTTAATAAAAAAATATTGGCTTGGATATATTTATATAGATATCACATGAATTCCTAAATATTAGCCAAGTATTGTTCCTCAGAATTTAAAAATACCATACAGAAAAGTCTCAAACTCATTTTTAAAAACAATAAAGAGTCATAATTAAAGCTAAAATCAATAAAATCACCAGGTAAGAAGTCATAAATCAATCAAATGTAATAATTCAATTATCGTTATCGCTTCAGCGGTGTAGTGAATGTGCAACGGTAATGCATCGGTCACGGCCGTGATGCCATTTCATTAAAATACCTATTTGTTTGTACGACCTGCTAATGCGTACACAAACAATTATTCAAAGTCAAGGGATTTGACAGCCACCGTGGTATGCGCAGTGGATTTATATGACAGAGGTCTTGATTTCGATTACTGCCTGGACCGGTTAAGATGTTCTAAATTAGTCCAGGTCTGGCTGGTAGGATGTTTCGGCCGTGGCTAGTTGCCACCCTACCGACAAAGACGTACTGCCAAGATTTGGCGATCCGGTACAATGTCGTGTTGAAGCTAAAGGAGTGTGGATTTCATCCTATTCGTTTGCTAATTTTTTTTGGTTGATGCACCTTTAGACCTTTAGGCTAAACCTAAAAGCCTGAGGTATATTTATTGTAATGTTTAGGGTTTTGTCAAAAGATTTGTTTTTTTTTTATCGACTACAAGTTAGCGCTTGACTGCTTTCACACCTGATGTTAAGTGATGATGCAGTCTAAGATGGAAGAGGGCGAATTTGTTAGGAGTGGGACGAAAATCCACACCCCTTTCGGTTTCTACACGACATCGTACCGGAACGCTAAATCGCTTGGCGATACGTCTTTGTCGGTAGGGTGGTAACTAGCCACGGCGAAAGCCTCCTACCTGCCAGACCAAGACAAATTAAGAAAAATCTCAATCTGCCCGCCGGAAATCGAACCCAGGACCTCCGTCTTATAAATCCACCGCGCATACCACTGCGCCACGGAGGTCGTCAAATGTCGTTTGAATGTCGGTATTAAATTCTTTCAAGCCTGGAGTCGGGAAATTGGCCATGTTAGACCCCCCCGCCTTGGAGAGCGCGTTAAGCCACCAGATCCGATCATTATCATCAACATCTGATAGTAATCGTTAATAAATGAAACATTATTACCCTAAATCGCAATGGAGCAGTATATAGGCTGATAATGATAATGATTAAATTTTGTATGCTTTTGCAGGCTAAATCATCAGCACCGGAAAATGCCAGCCCAGCAGCGGAAGCAGCCCCACATGCTGAAGATAAGAAGGTTTAACATCGAGCTCACTGACTAATTTACTTTACAATATATTTAAATGACGTTACTTAAGAGATAAGTGTATTAAATATGTAAAATAAACTGTATTTGCTCAATAATAAAGTGTTGATTGGCTTGAGTCGCTTTATTTTATTAATTTCCTCGCAATTTCTTTTTTTTTATTAGAACATTGTCTATGTCTTTGGACATGAAATGAAAATTTTTGAAAGCTAAGTGAAAATTTTGGGCTGGATACATAATATTGTAAAGGATGGAGTTTGGATATCTTGTTATCGTCCGCTTGGAAGATCGCTTGTTTAAACAAGTTTCTAATCTAAATCTAATTCAGTTTAAACAGAAGACAGGACCAGTTTAGTGGTTAAGCCAGAGAAAAGAAACGACAAAATTAACTTTATGGAGTATTTAAGATTCATCTGTTTATTGTTATAGAAACTACCGAAAATATAATTAAAACGTTACAGAGGCGCATTTCATATTATGAAATATATATTTTATTTCAATAAACAATGAATTATTTTCCGATATTATTTTTAAGTTATAATTATAATATGTATTTTTATAGTAATTTGTTGTCAGTCTATGATAAAGAAAGAACATTATTAATATTATTAGAGTAAGTACTCTGTTGTTAGTCTGTGGTAAAGAACAGTATGTCCCTGATGCTGGCACGCGGCGCACGCGCAGCCGGCCCGCTCACCGCGCACGCACTGCCGCCCTGCACCACCAGTGTCACCTAATGACAACATTTATATTTTCATTTATTTTATTTACTACAAATAACCCCTTACTGCAATCGTACTCCCACCAGCCAGACTTGGACAACTTAACAGAAAGTCAATCACACCAACCGGGAACCGAACACAGAAGTTCGATCTTAGACAGACCATAAATATTCAAGTAATTTGATCAAACAGTTTTATCAAGCTGGCATGAAGGTCTGTGTGAAAATTTGATACGGCATGAATAAATAAAGAGTCTGGTATCACAATAAGGCTCAGAGTCAGCGGACTGTGAAGCGAGCTTTGCTTGACATATCTGTAAAAAATGAGGAGACCTATTGAAGAACCAAAATTACCTAACATTGCCCAACGGGCCGCAAAACTGGCAATGAGTAAAGCACATAGTTTACATTAAAGTGCTGCAATGGCAATCCCGCATTGGACCATGTGTTGGTCAATCTTTCACTAATACAACACTGACGATATTAAGCGTTTCATAGGGAGTCGCTGGCCTCAGAATCGATTGGAAGTCCCTAACAGAGACCTATTTCCAGCAATTGCCATTCATCGACTCTGTATTAATAGCTATGAAGGTTTTGGGTGACATTCTCCACAAAAACGCGACAAATTGTCAACCTCTTTTAGGCAGGTCATCGTAAATATTTACCTGTTGAGTTCTAGCTTGCGCTTGTTTATGCGATAGATCTCCTGTCACTTGCGTATTCTTTGAATGACAAGTCACTGTAAATGTTTACCTGCTGAGGAGCGTGCCTGCTCGGCTCTCCAGACAGCGGCACGGAGCGCGGCTCTCTAGAAGCATCCTTTCTCTTGCGCTTGTTTGAGCGGCGGTTGTCCTGTCGCTTGCGTACACTGCTTAATTGAACCGAACCTGACAAATGTAATAATTGTTTAATAATGTTTCAGTTAACAATCAGCAATAATAATTTATTTATTTTGCTATCTTTCGCGAAATCCGACCAATCCAAGCGAAAAAGGGGTGTTGCAGAATCTGTCGTCACGCAAATGTTGTGATCGGTTATGGACATGAATAACAATCAAGTATCACCTAATCTAACCAAGTGGTTTATCCATTACGGCAATGGATTTGAATTTTAATAGGTGATCAGGATTGTGTCAAAGTGAACAGGCATCCCTGAGCTGTTTGTTTGTTTGTTCTAAAGCTTACTGTCGTCATCGTTGGACAATGCGGGGAGAGGCAGAGCAGGGGCACGGGAGACGCTGGCTCTGCGGCTCTCTATCAAACGCAGTAGGCACTCCAGAGCTGTTTGTTTGTTCTGAAAAGTAAATCATTCATAAGTAAATATTTATATAGATTTCACTCACTCTGGTTATCAAAACAAAGCCTTCGATCAGTCGTGAACATGTTATTTACCCGAACTTCCTCCAGCAGCGGCTCGAAGGCGGCCGGGTCGGTGGAGTCTCGCAGCGCCTCCCAACTCTTGAACAGCTTGCGATCCGACACACGCACAGAACTCTCCAGTTCCCGTACTTCTGCTCCAGATAAATTTGGATATGTTATCATCATCATCAGTCCATTTTAAAGGCCTAATGTGAAGGAGCCTACATGAGAATGCATGATTTTCCAAATGCGCGTGTTGAACCCGCGCTTAAACATTTTTGAGTCATTGTTGACATATTGTAATATCTCACGTCGTCGATCCCTTCTCGTGCTAAGATATTTAGCCGATGAACGTCCTCTGTTGGACATTGGAACTTCCAAACAAAACGATCCTGTGACGCCTGTGACCAACGACTCCCTATGAGCGAGCTAAGTTCTAAGTAGCTCAGCCTGATCTAATCCGAAATGAGGAGATCTGCAGAAGAACTTAAGTTATGACTATAACGAGTCGCAAAGCTAAGGTTTAGTAAGGTATTGGCGGACGCATATAGTAAGAGTAAGAAGATGGACTCCCCGCTAGGTAGACTGACGATGGCTTTTAACGTGTCGATATGTCATTTACAATTAGTCTTAAAAAGCAAATCTCTTCAACAAATACCAGAATCTCTTAGCTTAGCCAAGTGAGTGACAAGTTGAGCCTTCTGAGCGCGCAACGCTCGTCGTTGTAAGCGCGCTCGTGACGCCGCTTCCCGAGCGTTACGTGCTTCGCCCGCAAGCGCAGCCACTTCACGCGCTTCTCGCTCTAAGCGACGCTCTAGCTCACTGCAGAGAACCAGATTAAGCATAATTAAGCAAATAAATTTATCCAAAACCATTTCGTTGTAATTAGAATTTATTTTAATAAATTCATTCAAAGTTTTCAGAAAGTGGATGTGATATGTATCTATCCAAATCTTTTTATAACCTCTTAAAGTCCTCGACCTGACTAGAAATGCAGAAAGCATTATATTGGAATGGATATCCAAGGCTGCTCTTGCAGGTTCCTACCAAATTTGGCTGAGCAGAGAGAACAACACGAGCGGAGGTGAGTGTTGACCTGTTGCAAAGGAGTTCCTTTTAAACATCCATCTGTGTCACAAGTCTCGGGTTCTGCTCGGAGTCTTTCTGCTCTACTGAAGCCATGGTAGACTAAAATATGTGTCTTAATGCCTGATAACTGAAACAGCATTGCAGTCAATTTAAGGGTATGGGTATATATATATTTGTCGAATAAAACCCACCTGGGATACTCTCCGGTGACTTTAGCGTAAGACTGTATGTTCCGGATGACCTCCACCAAATGATGCAGCTGGTTGCAGAACTCCGGCAGCTGCTCCGGAGTCAAGTACTGCCCACCGTACCTTCATTCAATTTCTTCATTAATTAATATAAGATCGTTAATAATTAACAGGTCATGCCCGTGGTTTAGGAAGCCACGTACTTGTGACGTGAGATAACGGGCGATAAACACATCATGATCATGGAGAAGCAAGAACGACGGAGAACACATCAGACCGTCTTAACTTTTATATATGTATATATATAGAGCTTGCGTAAATCTTCAAGTCCTCTCTGAAGTTGCAACACGCCTGTCTGCATAAGTATCATAGCGGCACTGAGAACTAATTTATACTACAAAATATTTAAAAGTATGACTTTTGACGTGAGTGTGTTGTCTTGGTGTCGCAGATCACTTGACATCGGGTGAAGCGCTTACTGGTATGCTCGCTCTTTGTAAATAAAAAAAAATTTGAAAAAGTATCTGTACCTGAGGTCTATGTTAGCTGCAAACTGCGCATCGTCTATGGTAGCAGCGGACACGCCTGGTCTAGGCGCATCTGGATCCTCTTCATCGTTTACACTGCCGCAGCCGATGCTTTCGCTCATGCTGAAAAATATAATTCAAACATTTTTTTATGTGCTACAAATATCCCTTGAATGCAATCACACCTGATGGCGAGTGAAGATGCAATCTAAGTTGGAAGCGGACTCACTTGTCCTTACAAGGAGTAGGACAAAATCCACAACAACCCTTTCAGTTTCTACATGACACGTACCGGACGCTAAATTACTTGGCAGTACATCTTTGTAGGTAGGGTAGTAACTAGCCATGACCGAAGCTTTCTACCACTATTGTACTGCTCTGTTATAGGAGATGGTATTCCAATTAAGAATTTCGTGAAAGCCCATCGCCTAAAACAGAACTGTATGGTCAAAAGATTATCCTTAAATAAAGAAAATAGGCCATGCTTATTCTGGGCCTAGGATAAGTGATTCTAGCACTTTTTTTTTATCGACTACAAGTTGACCCTTGACTGCTATTACACCTGATGTTAAGTGATGATGCAGTCTAAGATGGAAGCGGGCTAACTTGTTAAGAGTGGAACGAAAATCCACACCCCTTTCGGTTTCTACTGGACATAGCACTGGAAGGATAATTTTGATGTCGAGCGGTACGTCTGTGTCGGTAGAGTGGATTATTTACTAATTTATTATTTGCCAAAAGACGTCGAAACAAGACTGCTCCCGTTCTTACCAGTAGGTTACCAGCGAAGAATTCGAAATTGCCACCCATAATACTGGCCGAAATCGCACCTCAATTATTACGCGCTTTGTATCGATGTTCATGATTGTACCTAGCCTCCACCGCGCATGCGCGCTTGAGGTCATAAAACGCATGTGTTTTGAAAAATAGGATGACAGCGCAGGAGCGTGCAAGGAGAGTGGCGCGGGTGAAGGTCTTCCACTGCGCGGCGGCAGAGATACAACGTGGCGTCTGGCTCCTTTTGTCACCTATTAATATGTAGGTAGGTAACTATTATAAAGATTTACCCAGTGGAAGTAAAGGAGAAATTCTTGTCGAGTGTCGAGAAGCGATGTTCGCCGCGCAGCTTGCCGAGCAGTCTGCCGAGCAAGCGCGACTGACGGCCCGAGTTGTTGCTGCTGCTTTCCATTTAACGTGCTGTTCCAGACTAGAAATGACTAGGTACCTAGTTATATAGGTAATTTCAAGAAAGCAAGTTTAATTTGTCAATTCATTACAAGTTAGCCCTTGGCTGCAAACACACTTGATGGTAAGTGTTCGTGATTCAAATAGTCATCTATATTTACACGCTAGTAGATAATTTAGTATTTTACGCACTGATTTTGAGGTAGAAATTATGCTTTTTACAATTCGTTGTCGAAAAATATAGGTATTAGGTACAATTAAATAAGAACTGAGTGGTAAATATTATTTCGTATGTTTCGAAATGGGATATCCCCTAATTTAAGTTTTTTTTTATCGACTACAAGTTGGCTCTTGACTGCTATCACACCTGATGTTAAGTGAAGATGCAATCTAAGATGGAAGCGGGCTAACTTGTTAGGAGTAGGATGAAATCCACACCCCTTTCGGTCGTCTTTGTCGATAGGATGGTAACTAGCCACGGCGAAAGCCTCTCACCAGCCAGACCAAGACAAATATCGTGAGGCTGTTTCAGATTGACGGGTGATTTCAAGGTTATTTACAACAGTTAGTTAAGTCCCTAATTAGATACATAGGTACGGTCGAGGAATACCACCAGATCAGATCGAAACTAACTTAGAAATTATACACTTACTTAATACCAAATTGAACTTGCTATATTCGGAACTGAACCTAGGACAAAACTTACCGAATATTTACGAAGTCTCACCTTATTGCACTGATGTTAGTAGTTTGTAATATTTACTTTGCATAATTTATATCCATTTTCTATTTATTCATTTTGATTATATTTAAATGATATTTCGAATAAATAAAATCATTTTTGATTCGTTGTTGACCTTTTTGACTTTTAAAAAAGTGACACAAATTAAAAATAGCGTCAGAATTGTCAAATTGTTTGTCATTTATTAATTCCTCATAATTGTAAGGTTCGTAATAAAAAAATATATTTCGCAACAATACTTTATACCATAAACCGATTTACAAGTAAAATGTCGCTAGCATAGCAAATATCTTTTAAATGCAACTTACCCATATAGTTTTCCATACTGAATGTTTGTATTTCAAATTGAAACCGTGGGCTAAAGCGGTTGAGACAAAATTTTCATTAGTTAAAATTAACTACTCAATGGATTTTCATGCGTATAATCTTCTCCATTTAAAATTGTTGCGGAGCACACATACATGCGCACAGACTTTCGTTTTTATGACATTAGTGTAAAGTGCAATTACCATAGATTAAAGACTACTAGATAGAGCCCATAGCGTGTCCAGTCGTGAGACAGCAAATCAGCCTTATTGACATGACATGTCAACATTTAAAGTACATCATAAAACGTTATGTTTTAAAATATCGTAAAATACGAAATATTACTTTATATAATATGCTTTTAAAGATAATTATGAAATTTGCTAAAAAATAAATATGACACCTAAAACAGGGGGTGTTCGCGCGCGGTTGTTTAGTTACGGAATTTCTGCGCGGGTGCGGATTCGGCGCCACGCTCAAGGCCCGCGATAAAAGCTACACAATATAGTTTCGCATTCGCAACAATACTTTATACCATAAACCGATTTACAAGTAAAATATCGCTAATAACTGGTAAATAATCTTTTAAAATGCGTAGCCCGTTACACAACTATAGCTCTTTTTCCACTTTACTGAATGTTTGTATTTCAAATAAAAAAATTGGGGGTCTAAAATAAATTGAGATCAAATTTTCTATTAGTTTTAATATCCTGAACTACTCAATGGATTTTCATGCGCAAAATCTTCTCCATTTAAAATTGTTGCGGAGCACACATACATGCGCACAGACTTTCGTTTTTATGACATTAGTGTAAAGTGCAATTACAAATACTGCATTTCGGTGTTTCCGGTATCAGAAATAAAACAGCCCATGTAATGTTTATTGCATTTTAATTTATATAAAAATACAATTATCATTATTAATATACATAATCGCGTTGCCTGCGCAGGCGTACAAAAACCTAAATACATCATATTATGTTCAATCATAAAATAAAAATATCGCGTACACGCAATTACACATTAAGTACGTTTACAACAGGCACAATGTCAGTCAAAGATTTACAATCCAATGCCACTTCTCAACACTATTTAATAAGCTTCCACCTAACTCACTGATCTGTTCCAAAGCGTACGTTAGCGACGTCGTTAATTTAGGCAAACACGGGGTTAAAATACCCCTACGGAAGTTTTGAATATATCACGTACGTCATGTACGGGGTGAATAAACCATGTACCGCAACAAAAAAACACACCATTCCATGAAAATTTGGGATATTTTTCCAAATACCAAAAAATCTATTTTGGAAAAATATTTGTGACTTACAATTTGTGATATACTCGTTTTGTGCAGTCTAACACTGTCAAAATAGTGGTTTGGAATTTTAACGGTTAAACATAAATTAGATCATAAAACACGTGGATAACCAGATTTTCTATGGACCGGTAAAAAATCCCCAAATTGAATTACGTCTAAAGGCCAGTGCATATCTGGCAAAGTGCAGCGTAACATTTTTTATTGTCAAAATAATAATCCAGTTGAAATACTTGTGTATTCGATTTAAAAATGCAACAGATTATACCTGTTAGAAGTAGGTCCTGTCTTACTAGATATGCATCGGCCTTTAGAATATGTATAAAGGTGGAAACATACTGTTAACAAGCGACGCGTACACAGACTAACGAAGAAACGATTACCCTAACAATGAAAAAGGACCTTTAGCGAGTAATAATTTTATTTCTACCCTCAAGCCTGAACAAGTTATAGAAGCTCAATATCTTCTCAATCGAGTTAATATGCCTTAACTATATCAGCTAAATAAGCTATCCTTTTGGAAGTAACAAAATTTAAATTAACCGTATCCTTTAAATTTCTTCTTTAAATTACAATAAGGAAATTATCCTCATCCTTTCTGCATCCTTGTCCTATTATAAGAAAAGAACAGAAACGTTGATATATAATAATTAACCATAGAATAATTTAATAAAATGCATTTGCGACTACTTTTGATGGGCAATCAAAGAGACTAATCAATCCATTCCATTATTACGATCATCAATTTCAAAATTGTCACTTCAAATTTTGATACTTCCAAACCATCCCACTCAAAAACTCCATAAAGCCTAACTAGAAGAATTCGTAAAACCTACTTTGTGACCGAATATCGAAGTCCTTTATTTTGGCTGCGAAATGCCTTTGACACAAGCAAAACCGTGTGACGAGTATGTGTTAATCAATTAAAATAATAATTCATTCTTTAAAATTGCGTAAAATAAATATACAGAAGAAATACAATATTTTGAGTAAATATTTAAAATGTAAAATACCTTTTGCGAGGAATTAAAATTACAAATGGCCACAGACTAGAGGTAAAAAATAGACAGAACAAACAATTACTTACGCCTTTGTAGACGTGCTATCTGCATCAGCATAAAATCCTAATTCAGCCGTAGAAGTTATTATTAAACAATATGTATATCATATACAACTATTTCAAATATTGTTTTGTTTTACGGGGTGTATTTGACTCTTGGCCCAGTTAGTAAGAGAACGAAGTACGAAACAAGGCCCGTATTTGAGTCACATGTAATATAATAATGATCTTTTTGTCTTTACACATCTGTTCTGAACATGCAAAACATACACATCTGCCTTTATTTGCAATATATTTTTGTTTGCTTGTCGATTGATCTTTTACCTCTAGCCTGTGTATAGACTGGCTAAGCAAACCTTCGCTCGTCTAGCCAGGGACCAGTTACAACGCAAACTAGCACATTAATACGTGTACATACAAGAAATATATTGTGTGTGTGTATGTGTACCATGAGAACACTTTTTGTGTCTCACAGTCATCATTAATTCAATTTTTATTTAATATAAACCAAATAAAAATACTGTCTGACAGTTATGAAAATTTAATAAAATTAATTCCGTCTATTTATTGTAAGTTGTTTAAATGAAATTTCTTACAGTATATTTTTTCTTAATTTAGGTCAAATGCATGCCTGGATTAACTGAAACAATTGTCACCATAGAACAGTATACTGTCCTTAAAGAGAGCATTTAAACATAATAATATGTTAGTACAACACGCTACATTACAACAATAAAGTCATCAACTACAACTGTATACATATTAATGCACTGAAGCACCAAACGAAACTAAAGTCAACAGAAAATCTGGTCCCAAACAATCCTAACCCTGGTGCCTTACCACAGTCCCGAGGAAAACCCGCCAGGTGGCACGCGGACGCGTTTAGGGGCATCAGCCTTGGGCTCTGTAGGGGTGACGGCTTTGGGACTATCGTTCTTCACTTCTGCAGTGGTGGGTGAAGTGGGAGTCACCTGAGGGCTCACTTGAGGGGTCACTTGTGGGGTGGCGGGTTCACTGGCCTGTCCGTTTTGGCTGGGGGCGTCGGCGCCGTTAGTGGGCTTCGCCGGCTCGTCCCCTTGACCTGTAATGTGATACGGGGAAAATTAGATACGTGCGTGGTATATTGCCAGTATAATATTACTACTTCCCCATACATATGGAGATCCCATTTCTGATTTTTAAATGTTTTGACAAAAGAATTTTTGGTGATAAATATGAATAATGAATAGATAAGTTTTAAATGGATGGCATAGTATAAAACAGAAAAATCCGTCGAATCGCCATACAGCATTGTATGAAAGTATACCGTTGACGCAATGATGCGCTTATTATGCACATTCTACCTTTTACATTAAAAAAATAGCGAGAGCAGCAGGCGTGGGGTAGTTTGGACTCCTCGCCGAAAATTTTCGTGCACCTAGCTCTGCGGCCGCGTGCCGGACGTTGCTGATGCTGATATCATGTATTACATACCATGCGCATGCATGTTGGCGAGACCGGCAGGCGCTGGACGGCGTCCGCCCGCACGCGGTGGCTCGGGCTCCCCGCCGAAGATGTCCGTGTGTCCGCCGCCCGGGGGGCGCAGCACCCGGCTCGACAGCCGCGTACCGTCGCTGATGCCAACGTTGAACGATGTGGATGTCATTTTCAATATTATTCTGAAAAAATTAAATGTACCGTAAATTAATAACTTTCTCCTTGAAAACTTACGAACGAAGTGATGCACCCATATAAAAAAACTTTGATCTTTATTTATATGCTAGCTGTGTCTAAGGTTTTACTTGCTTGAATTCTGCTTCCACGACATAAATAATTTCTCTATATCTCCACACAATATAAATCGTCAAATGTATTAACCTTACAACTATGTCTAACTTTAGTTTTGGACTAGCCCATTGCACAAACCACTCAACCTCCCCCCCCCCCACACGTAACTCAAAAACAGACGCCTCATATTGATCCTGCCAATTAGTTAGCCGGGAGGGTACACAGGGTGACCAAGAACTGTGAGGGACAGTCCTGACCCTAACCCAAACCAAAAATAGAACAATACATAGAATATACAAAATTAAGTATTTTTTATATTTATTATTCTATTTACAAGATACGTAAAAAAAGGTAAGGCTGTCGTAAAAATTGCAATTTACATGACTGGCAAGCCTGTGTGCTCCCATTCAAAAGTAATCATTTTGTGTCTATTTAATCACCATTATCAGCCTATTAAACGCCCACTTCAGGGCCAGCCCTTCCTCCTTATAGGGGAGGGTATACAATTAATAACACTCAACAGAGCAAAACAAGCAAAGATCAGATCTCTACTAGCCCTTGATTGCTATTATTACTTGCTTCGTGTACTTAATGTATGTCGCCACCAGTATTGAAACCCTGATTTAAAAGGTTCTCCGTAAAATGATCTCTAATTAATTAATCAGTAAATAATTCTTAGGTAAATAAGGTTTACCACTAGTGGCCAAAGTGCCGAGTGTGAGTTTGTTACCGAGCGACTGCGTAAAAACGTAACGCAAATTTGTATGGAATTTTAGTAGCGCCATCTAGTTATAGCGAGAGTAAACGCTTTTTTTGCTATATAATTTGACGTTATGAGTGAATAAGTTTTTTACGCAGTCGCTCGGTGAAAAACTCACACTTGCCCCACAGAATGACAGCCGCGCAAAGATGTGCATTCTAACTTTTTTATAGAGCAGATATTTTTAGGTAGGTATTTGTTATAGTATATTTAATAATTGGTCTACGATTAATATCCGATGAGCCATATAATACCATACGTGTGACTCATAAGTCACAGAAACGGGCAGACAAAAAACATACGTTTCCACATTGTCTAGACATTTTAATAGCGACAATGTATCAGGCACAGTACAGTCTAACACAATGGGCTGACGGTCGCCGTGAATAAGAGATCGATCTACTTCAATGAACATGGCCTTTTAATATTTCCTATGTCGTCACCTAACGATAGACTTTGATTTTTACTGCTAATCATTAATTAATTGGTTATATAAAAGGAAATTTAAAACAGAACTAGATCTTAGTCTTGACTCCAACACTTCCGATTAAAATAAAAACATAAAAATAACAGTTTAAAAGACTAAATTGGATAAAATCTTTGTTATTTCATTATTATTTGATATCGAAATAACAATTGCAAGAATTAGAACGCTGTCTAATGTTTCATACATCTCCTTCTACACTTAGCCTAATGTTGCTGTAATTACACTGGCAACCAGACCCTTCTAACCATAACACAGCATTGCTACTTGGCAGCAGAAATAAGTATGGCGGGGGCATTTCTCCTCTCCGAACTGTCATAACGATCTATTACTACTGAATCCTATTTATTAATTCCTAATTAGAGATATGCCTGTGATCACATAACTCCCTATAGCCGGGACACAGCAATGCTGCTTTGGAGCAAAAATAAATATGGCTTAAGTACCTTCCCTGGCAAGTTGTATCATAAGGCCCTATCACCACAAACTAGCTCTGACATCGTATGCCGAGAAGATGACGACGGCAGAATGGGACAAGGTAGAAGGTCTAAGGCACTCAAAAAGGTTCATTAGTAACAGCAGTAGCAGGAAACAGCTACGGTATGCTATAACAGTGTACACCGGCCATTATAGCACCAGGTCTATGCTCTGCAAAATGGGTATCTCTGAGGATCCTATCTGCAGGGCCTGCAACGAAGACACAGAGTCCATGGAACATATTTTGTGTGAATGTGACGGATTGGCTAGAAAGCGAATGTATCTCCTGGGGGTGGCCTCACCAATATAATAATAATAATAATTAATCACCTCAGAATCCATAACACTACAAGTTACTACTACAAAAGCAAATAAATTACCAGTTTAAAAAAAGGAACCTAACACAGAAAAGATTCATGGCAGCAGAAACTATTAGAGGTGGCACTTCCACTTAAACAACTTACATTATTTCTACTAAAGTAATAAATTAAGTTTATAAACGCGGAATAAACTAACAAACGTTCATTCATAGCCAGACGCATCCTCACTTAACCCTACGCATGGTAACCCTAACACACCTGTCCAATAACATCGACAGGTGCAATGCACCACGAACACACAAACCCTGACATATGGATAATACGACCGACATGGGTTTTTTGCACCGCATACTTTACCGAGGGTGTCACCCTCACGTAATGTGAAATCGAAGTACGTCGGTGACATTTCACTAAGCAGGTACTTTATGGGTAAAATTAATTAAGTAAAACCTAGGTACCTAGTCGCTTCCCGCCGTCTCTACCTACATTTAAATATTTTAAATTACGAGACGATTTTAATGAATTTTTTAAAAGGTCTGTACAAAATCTCAGATCAGTTAGTACAAAATATAATTAAAATAGTCTACGCCCGCGATTTCGTTTGGGAGCCAAATAGTGTTGTTGAACCTTTCAAGAGCACCAAAAAAATTCTGATACATTTTTGATGAAGAAAGAAAGGGATGGAATATGGCAAGCAATCCTTAAAAGATACATATATACCATCGCGGATTTATTTGTAGTACTAATAAAAGAAAACAATCCTTTTACAATGTTTGTTAAATCTCAAACAATTGAGGCAACCTATTCAATGGTAGCTCCCAGACGTTGCGACTCTATAAACAATTATCGATATATTTAAGCCAATTTACACAAAAGTATAACAAATTATATACTAAAACATTCCTCAGGAATCACTTTATCTATTGGTGAAAAACACAAGGAAATCCGTCTTGTTGTCTTTGAGTTTATAGCGGACACACGATAACACAGACACACTAACACAGACAAGGAACTTTATTTTATAATATGTAGTGTTAAGTATTGCATCACATAATGAACTCTTTGAACGCAACTCGTTTCCTCCCCTCGCTGTTTATCTCCGGTTATCATCTTTCTCCTACAGTAGTACTACTGTGAACTACTTACTATACGCCGCTCTGTGGGTTCTGATAAGCGACAAGTTATGGCCCATATCATACTGCTCCTTATCAATAAAACATTTTAATTGTAATATCTATATCTGTACCATATGTACCTGTATATGAACCCATACTTATATAATAAAATTGGATGTATTTATGTGTTTCAAGTATGTTTGTTATTTCTTCACGTCGCAAGTGTTAAAACGATATTTGGTTAAAGTTAAGAATGGAAATAGATAATACCTCCTGGATTAAAACAGGCTATTTTTTTTTATGAAAATAGAAGAAACCACAAAATATTAAAAATGAAGTAGACTGAAATATTATGGAAAATTCTGAAAATAGTATAAAACCTCCATATCTGTATGACTCTTGAGTCAAGCAGTTTTTTAAGGCCGAGCATGTCAAAGAAAAGAGTACAAACACCCAAAAATCTTAATAAATCAAATTAATCAAAATATAAATTAGTTTATTTCAAGTAGGCTATTGCAATGACTCTACCACCGGTTCGGAAGACAAGTTTTGGCTACCAACAACCGGCCATTCACAAGCATAAACTTCTTGGGTAGTGTAGTAAAAATAGTTCCAAATAAAGTATCAACAAACCTATTAAGTAAGCTTACCTATAAAGTAGGCTAAGTAGTTTTTACAAGTGGATTAAGATATAGTTCTGTAGCACTCATAAAATACTAGTTAAAAGAATATCGTAGTTTATTTATTGTAGAACTTTGCGGGTACTTGACGTTATTTTTATCTGCTCTTGATCTTTTATGGGCTTTTCAAGCGCGCTATAAAAGCTCATGTTTATATTAAGCGTTTTACTATAATTCATTTATATCAACATATACATAGTTGTGACTTTTGGAAGTCAATGAAAATAAACGACTTTGAATTAGCTCTCAATATTTTAATATTTTTTTTCGAAAAAATAGTAGATTATTTTACAAGGGGCTACACAGACCTTTTTTTTTAACTTCAGGAGGGGAAATCCTCATGGACACCCTAAAAGGTAGTGCCGGACTCTAACCGGCTAAAACCCCTCCTGTCGCCTTGTTAGTCGTGTACCCGCCTTCCAGCCTATAACACGGTAACAGTTTGTCTTTTCCTCTTATCTCATTTCCTTTCTCTTCATTTCCTCCATCTCCTTTTCTTTCATAATTCCTTCAAGGAATCTTGCAATGATATTCCACCTGTTTTCAGATTGTAGCATAATAGGTACTAAGTTTCCCACAGATATATCAACCAACCTTTGCGCAACGTTGTCGCCTATCGTTTTCCCATTTAACACAGTGAAAGATGGTATGCCTGTTATATAGTAAACAATTTTAGTCCCGAGTCGAACTAAAACCATTATATGTAACTCTGTTTCTATATAACTATATAGAAACAGAGTTACATATAATGGTTTTAGCCTTACGTGGTTCACTCTACATTTCGTAATTTATTTTTTTTTATTTGAAGGATCTCGTGCAAATAGCTTTTATTGATTCTTCCTATAAACGCAGCCCGCAACGCAATTAAAATCAAATAAAAAATGAACGCATTTCACAAAATAGAATGTTGATCTTAGTTACATTTTCTAATTTTTTAAAAATTGTATAAATACATAGTACACTAGCGACAATTGTTCCAATTTTCAGAGCAAATTTCCAAAAATTGTACGGAAGTGTACCCCAGGCTGCCCAGTAATGATATATATGTCATTAAATGGTGCAGATTTTCTATTTGCAGAAAAACAAAGTTGTATGTAGCTATTGCAGTTGCAGGAAAAAATTATGAAAGTTGAAAAAGTTGACTTTTCATACTACGACGACGGTCACGTGATTCAGAACACAAAAAATCGATTGACATTTTTAATTTTTTTGATATATTTCAAAGTGATTGCTAGTTGTTTGAAATTCATTGTGTATTTAAATAAAACAATTAAATATGAGCATAAGTTTGGACAATCTGGGGCAAATTTGGGCAATGTCCTCTACGATTCAATTATTATTTTCATAAGCGGACGACAACTATACTCTCCAGTGTGGTTTCTTTTTATTAAGACTTCATTATTGGCTCTATGTTTCAAGGATACGCTCGAGTAAACATTGTACTAAAAACCGTTAACATTCGTTTCGAAAAATGCAAAAAAAGGACCAAACAGAATCAAAAAATAAAAGATGCTCCAATATAAATCGAACAAAAAACACTGAACGGTTGCTCGGCGTATCAGGCCAGATGTTAATATCACTATACATATACCTACACACATAACTGTGCATGCCTGTATTGATGTTATGATAATCTCTAGATGTACCGCTGGCGCTGTATTAACATGCCTGACCGTTATCTATTGAATCAAGTCATTTGTTGATTATAATATTTTTTACTGACTTAGTAATTGAAGACTATTTATAGACTGGCGGAGGCCCGCGACTTCGATCTATGCCTTCCTGCTCTTTTACCATAGGAATACGTTTACTCTAGGGATATTTTTTTGCAATTCTTTCATCATCATCATTATCAGCCTATTAACAAGTGCATCACAAAGCCAGACCTCCCTTCTTATAGAATAGAGGAAATTCTAGGGTTTGGACAATGCGTATAAATTTTAAATGCTTCAGTGTGCGTTGTCCTTTAAAAGCAAAGGCCTATAATGTCCAGACCTTTGTTATTTCTAAATAAATCTAATAAAAATTACTTAACAAAAATAGAACTGACTCAAAACGCACACCAGCAAGTTTAAGAAACATTCATTTAACGTAGTAAAACAGTTTGTGGGTTTTAGGTAATGTTCTTAAAGTAGAAAGCTTGGCTAGCACCGACTCCTAGATATGCTTAAGTAAATTAAAGCAACTAAATGACAGTTACTTTTTAATTTTTAGTGCGTTATGAGTCGGTTCTATTTTTTGTTAAAAAATTTTATTTATTACTTTTTAGTGATTTGTCACCACGTAACTTACTCGTACTATACTGTCTGTCATAGCTACTGATACTTACACTAAAACTGAAATCGCTGCAAGTGTGCCTACAAAATTTGAAGAGTTTCTTCATTTTTCCCAGGATATCATCAGCAGATCCTAACATGATGACAATGGGACCACATTGGAAATGTTCCCTTTCTACATATGTGCGTGGTCATACATAAAAAAAATATATACGTGTCGAATTGAGAACCTCCTCCGCTTTTTTCGTCGGTTAAAAAATTCATAACCCATTTATTTTATAAAATCTGCTCATCAAGGGCACTTAAACCATATAACGTCAAATATGTACCTTATTAACACATTCATACAATATTGCAAACATTGTTAGTTAATAATGATAATCATTCTGTCGATATTCATGTTCAACGATTATATAAATAATCATGGTCATCTCAGACATAATAGCAACATCCTGTATATCATTTTAATGTATTTCTCCGAACACCCGTATAGTTATTACACCTATCTATTGTATGTAGATTGATTTTCAACCTCTACTAAATAGCAAAAGCAAGAGAATTTGGTGATCAGTTTACGAGTAACAAGGTTCAATTCCCGCTTGAGTCATTTTAAGAATGTTAGCCACTTTGTAATAATGTTGTATATTAATTCCCTGTGGAAGCTGGTGCGGAACGAGCGTTGGTGTGCTGTGGGTGATTATCAAGGATTTGTATTTTACTAAATCCCGCCTGTTCATTTAAATTTGATGTTACCTTAAGTAGAAACAAAGTAATGTTACGCTTCAATAGGGATGGGTTTATTATAAAAAACACATTAAGTACTGCGGGGATGCTTGCTGTGCCATGGCGGCAACGATACAGACAGTTTTTATAGTAAGTTTTTTTTTATTTTTTTAAGTAACATATTTTAACGGGTAGCGACATACCACTATATACGATGATATTTTTGTGGTAAAATATAAATAAAATATATTATTACGTCAAACAACCACGAAATTAATTTAAAATATTTTTTAATATGTCCAATATTTCCATTCTCCTAACAATTCGTCGTTAGTAATTAGTTAAACTCTTAACGATAATACTCAAACAGACGGGTATCGAATTCATGATTAACAATTTTTTAACTATTGTAAACAAGGGCAGCAAATAGGTGCACGGCACAATATCTTATGCAAGTTCGGATATACGGCTTGCGGTATCTAGCTAAATACAAGTCCGTGGTGTAAGTTTTGCAACAGCCAGGTGAGAGAGCGAAATAACACGCTACGTGTTGCGTGTTGCACCAAGCGAGAATATATTTGTCTTGATATAGCGGAGAAAATTAAAATATTTCTATAAAATGGGCTTTTTAATGTGAAACATCTATTTCACTGTACAATCATATCGAATGCCGTGACGGCTAACGGGATGACGCTGTTTTGTTGCGACATCAGTGTAAAAAAGTACTACAATTTACGATCCAATAAAAGTACCACTCCATAAATTCGGAAGGCAAATCTTACCGAGAAGAATCCGCAATAAACTTAATTAGCAAAAAAACCGACCAAGTGCGTGTCGGACTCGCGCACAAAGGGTGCCATACAAGATCATGCAAAAATCGGCAAAAAACAGTTTTGACTCTTTGGTTACGGAACTCTAAAAAATAGGGTTAAACAAAATTATTATTATAAAAACTAAAACCCCACTGCATAGAAGTTATGAACTGAAAAGAGAAAAACAAGGATCACTATATCTATATAAAATTCTAAATACTTTATGGAGATGCAAGCGGGGACCAAAACTACATTTGTCCCCGCCTTCATAACTTCTATGCAGTCGGGTTTTTTGTTTTTATAATAATAATTTTATTTGAAACTTTTTTGTTTTAGTTTATGGTATAGAAATGAAACGGTTCACTTTTTGCCATTTTTTTGTTAAAACAGCAATATAAACATGATATCATATTTATATTTTTGAAATGGTCTTTTTACGACCTTTTATTTGATACCCATATTGCTAAGATAAGAGAAAGAAATACACACATCCCCCCTTTTTCCCCATTTACAGCCGTTATTTTGAAAATTTACATAGCCTATGTCACTACCACAATTTTGACAAATTCAACGATATCTCACATGTCAAAATCCGTTCAGTCGTTTAGGCTGTAGCGCGTGCCGAAGAAATGGACATACATACATACATATGCTCGAAAAACATAACCCTCCTTTTGACGCAGTCGGGTAAAAAACCGACCAAGTGCGTGTCGGACTCGCGCACAAAGGGTTCCATACCAATTGTGCGATAAACGGCAAAGAACTGTTTTGACTCTTTGGTTACGGAACTCTAAAAAATAGGGTTAAAAAAGCAATGTTTTTATAATGAGTAACAACAAACAGCACTCGCTTTAGTCACTGTCGGGTAATAGAAACGTTATTGTTACAGCAGTGCTATTGACTCACATTTCTCATTAGCGTGAGTAATTTGCATTAGTTAGATTAGGTTTTGATTCCCGAGCCATTCGTCACCAAGATAATCCTTTCATGTGATTAATACAAAGGTGACTGTTTTTAACCGACGAAAAAAACGGAGGAGATTCTTAATTCGACACGTATATATTTTTTTTATGTATGTCCACGCATAACTTTTTACTGAGTTATCTGATTTTGATAATTCTTTTTTTTTTATTAGAAAGGGCACACTTCAAAGGTGGTCCCATTGTCATCATGTTAGGATCTGATGATGATATCCTGGGAAAATTGAAGGAACTCTTCAAATTTTATAGGCACACTTGCAGCGATTTCGGTTTTTGTGTAAGTATCTGTAGCTTTTTGGCTACAAGTGCTGTATAGTAATATACTATGACAGTATAGTATGAGTACGTTACGTAACGATAAATCACCAAAAAGTAAGAAATAAAATTTTTTAACAAAAAATAGGTAAAAAATAATTGTGTCATTTAGTTGCTTTAATTTACTTAAGCATATCTAGGAGTCGGTGCCAGCCAAGATTTCTACTTTAAGAACATTACCTAGAACCCACAAACTGCTTTACTACGTTAAAGAAATATTCCTTGAACTTGCTGGCACCGACTTCATAGATATGCTTAAGTAAATTAAAGCAAATAAATGATACATTTATTTGTTACTTTTTAGCGACACTAATTGTTTGAATAACTCCTGCAAATACATTTAAGCTAACAGGAATTACCAGAGCGGGAAGTTGATTCCACAATTTGCATGTACGTGGAAGAAACGTTCTGGTAGACGACCAGCCATCAAGATGGTGAGGATGGAACTGGTCTCCGCAAGCTCCGTTGTGAGATGACAGACGGTGGGATCAGGTAAAACAGCTCCTCAAAACACTCGCCATTATAGAGACTATAGAACACACATAGATAATATCTTCTCTACGTTGCTCTGAAATTTCTATGAAATAAGATTTCTGGCTCTGACGTGATCGTCATTTAGTGCCATCTTTAGAAAGTTTTCGTCTCATCCACAATTTGCTTTAATTGTGGGTAATTAATAGAAAAGCGTCGGTCTTAAGAAAGTCCGGTCCACTCCCTTGCCGTCCAGTTATTTCCTTTAACCACCTAGTGGTCTCTTGCAGACTTTCTTGCAAGATAACTTTTGAAAAGGCAAACTGAGCACTGTGGTAACGTCGTTACCACATAAATACACAGATACGTAATGTCGTTGCGATTGTCGTCTGCGGTCGGCTACGAACTCGCACTTTTGTGGTCTTTAACATAGGTATTTGCAGATTTTATAGGGTTTAGTCCTAAAAAGTTTTCGTAGTATTAGTGGACTTATCAATGGTTTCAATCCAATGAACTTGGTTTTGTTAAGACTCATTTGAACTAATTTTCTTATTATTTTCGAGTTATAGAGGTAAATAATTAAAAATATCGAGTTAGAGCTATTACAATCAAACAACATATATGTTTTAGCCATGTTTAAATTATCATTTTCTGTACTGTAATGCCTTGTAGGGGATTATATTTTGACTTACAAAGAGGTTAAAATTTCGAGTATTGGAAGTTTTACATTAAGTTTTCGAGTTATTACGGTTCACATTTAAAGACATACTACTACTATATTTTTTTATTATTCTGACTGCCTCGTTGGTCTAGTGGTTAGCCTATGTGGCTTCGATGTCGAAGTTCGATTCCTGGGTCGGGTCAGGGAATAATTTTGAGCTTTTTCATTCTTCTATGAAATGTTCAGTACATTCCAAGCCCGGAGTTTGGAAAGTTGGTGGCGTTACACCTCCGTGCCTCGGAGTGCACGTTAAGCCGTCGGTCCCGGTCGCTATCATCAACATCTGAGTGATCGTTAATAAATTAAACATTATCACCCTAACCGCCAACCCGCATTGGAGCAGCATGGTGGGTGTACGCTCCATATCCCGTCTCCTATAAGGAGGGAGGCCTGGCCCTGTAGTGGGCCGTTAATAGGCTGATAATGATGATGATGACACTATATTTATTTATTTACCTATATGTTGGTGGAGCGCGTCTGTTGCTAGTTAGCGACCATAATATTAATCGTATCGTCACGATGCCGGTTAGAAATCAATTAATGCGGGTTTAATGAACTGCCCAGATAGCGCAACCATGTTAACATTGCATCGTCACCTATCACTGAGTGCGATCGCAGTTAAGCACATCTTAAAAAAAATAGATTATAAATACTAAAATTTAAGGCGCAACGTAGTGGATTTATTGACAGAGGTCCCGAGTTTCATTCCCGGCTGGACCAATAAATTCCTGGCCTTTTTTATATTTTATTAGTAAGCCATTGACATATTAATACTATGGACTTCGGGTCAGAGCTAAAAAGTGTCCGAATCAAAAGTAAGCCAAAACGCGAAATGAGTTCCAATCGCAATTCAGTCTCATATTAGCTGACTGACAGAATACACGTCAATAATGCCGTAATGTGTTATAAAAAACTTGTAAGAACTACCCGAGTAAGGTGAGAAAAGAAGACGGTGTACCAAATTTTCAGTAAGTAAATATTTACTGATGATTTTAAAGTATTATTTTGCTTAGAAACAGGCTATTTTAATAAAATTTTAATAAACTATAGAAACGAATTGCATAACCAACCAAAATGAGCAAAAGTGTCTATCTGTCCTTTTCCCATACGCTACCCGCGTATAGCATAGAAGGAGTGCAATATGTTTATCTAATTAATCACATTTAGTTCGGATCTGCCGTGAGCAATAGAATGTTTTAGAACAACGACAGCATAGAGTTATTTTGTTGTTTAACATTTAAATTATTTAATTACTTAATTTTTGAATGAAAATAATTTAAATATTTTCAATTCAAAAAATTTTTATTTTTTATGTCAACTTTTATTTTTTATGTCATGAATATTAATCAAATAACTTTTACCATAATGGTATATTATTTTCATAACTATAAGAATTATCTTCATGAAATTAGGAACAGTTATTTAAAATAGTGACCTAACGTCATTGAAGTAAAAAAATATATTTACAGTTTAAATAAAAAGAGGAAAATATCGAGAACTTGAAATTTCAAAGTAAAGAACTATATCGAGTGGCATATCATTTTGTACATTTGTAGATTTGGTTTTTAATTAATTATTATTATAACTAATTATTATTTTATACAAGATAATTACAACAATTATTATTTGGTACAAGATTTATCCCAGCATATAGAGGTCAGGGATATGTAAATATAAATTAAAATTTGCTGTAAATATAATATATAAATATAAGATGCCAAAAAATTTTGAAAGCTACCGACTCCACACCATTTATGTTGTCCTATTTTCACGGGAAGCTGTCATGTCAAAAAAGGCTGCCATGGTAACCGTCAATCGAAGCTGATTACTTATTGCATGCAATCAGACCGTTGCAAATTAGACTGTATAACAATACGATAAGACATACATTACAATGTTATTTTGTTTATAAAAACATAAATACATCCTAGTATGTATAAAATATCTTGGGACACTTTTGACGTAAATTTTGCATTAGACCCGAAGTCCATAGTATTAATATGTCAATGTAGTAAGCGTATACGTCACCAAATAATGTAATAATCAATTTTCGTTTTATTTACACTACCAATACGCTCAGGTGAAAGAGCTAAGCGATATTACAAACAGCCAGTAACCTTTAAAGACGTATCTTTCCATCTCTACTCTAATAAAATTCAAAAGGCGTGAATTTAGCGCTCAAGTGTCAATTTTTGGATACTTTCTTTGCTTTCTACACTACCATTTTATAGTTTCCCATATCCGCCAACATTAGTAATTAATTTTAACGATATGGGCATAAACAACTACTACATACTAACTTTCACATATTTCAATAAACAACAATTGATACCATGGTACTTTAAACATCATTATTAGACTGTTTTAATGGCCCACTACAACTTTCTTTTTAGGAGAGGATATAGAGGTCAGGCCCAACACGCTACTACTATGGGTGCACTTGGATGATGTTTTATTGTAATGACGATCACTATCAAATATTAATGATAATGAAACGGACCGTTAACATGCTCTCCGAGACACGAAATCTAACATTGCTAACATCTCATCATAGATTGCATCATCACTTAACATCAGATGTGACTGCAGTCAAGGGCTAATTCTAATAAATAAAAAAAATCTACTGCGTCCTAAGAATTGTTTAGAAAAATGAAAAGTTCAGTATTACACGCAACAACTAGAACCTAGGGCCTTGTGATATGTAGCTACATTGGCGAGGGCTACAAGACAAGGTTTTTTGATACTATGTAGGTACCTAATACCTCACTAAGTAAGCAATACTCCATCTAAACTCCTGGCCAGTTCAACTTATCCAAATAGAAACTGTCGATGCGGTAGACGCGACTTTTGAAAGCGTCCGATACGGTCAGAAAAACAATAGCATTATTTCCATGGTCCAATACACAAGGAGAAACTGAATGTGGAATTCATGGAAAAATAAACAGATGTTGCGAAATTGTTTCGTTTATTAACATCTGGTGATAATCGTTACAGACATTATGATTAGAGCAGCAGCATGGTGGGTGTAAGCTCCAAGCCTTGCTTCTACATTTTCATTGTATAAAACAACTAAGCCTTACAGCTGATTGTGCTGAACGGCATGTGACAAAGGCATCAGGAATTAAAGAATTATTCTAAAGGAAAGGACGCCTGCGATTTCACTTCATTTATTAAAATCGCTTCAGACGTTTAATCGTGAAGGAGTAACAAACACACACACACAAACTTTCGCCATTATAATAGTAGTATGATTCACCCCCAATGAAATGAACACTAAATTCAAAATTTAACCCCCAAAGAGAATTAAAGGGGATAAACAGAAATTCTCGGGGATTCAGTCGCCAGGGCCAGCTTGATTTAAATATCATATACTTTTTTATCGATGCAGTCTTTGTTCTGTCTAGGTGACTGACAGACAGACAGTACGCTATAAATACATCGACATCTAGATCAAAACGGAAACGATCACCAACATGGAAGTCGCAATGATATTAAAACAATCAGTGGTTGACGCGTCGTATATTTATTCAACAAGGACTGTGGACGCAAGTGCGCCTTATACAGACTAGGAATTACTAATTACACTAATCAAATCAATACACTTTTTATTTATTATCAATGGTTGTACTTTTGACTGTCTCAGTGATGCAGCAAACAAGAGTATAATAGGGACTGTGATGTCCTAGGTTTCATTTAGTAAAGTATGTTGAGGCATAAAATAAAGTATTACTGTTTTAATTAAAAATGTTACTTAAAACTTGTTTTGGTTTTGTACAGTGTTAGCAGTGAAGTAAAGCTTACTCTGGGTTAAAACCCTGTGCAAGCCATTGTTTACGTTACATTAATGTTGTGTTCCCTGTGCAACTTAAAATACGTTAAGCCATCAGTCCCAGTCACATCATTGACATATCTATAGTAATTGTACATAAAATCAGTAATGAACCCAGGACACTATAACCTATTGAAACTTATATTGATATTTTTCTAGAGATAATTATGTTATACTCATAAGAAATTAGTTATATCACTTGCTTCAAATTAATTAAAGTTAAATCAATATTAAAATGTAATACCAAGAAATATATATGTTTTCAAATATTCTAATCTATTGTATTGAATAAAAAAGGTACAGGTCTTTTTGAATGTTCAATATAAATTATTTTTACATTACCTACAGTTATTGTGTAAAGTAATGGTTATAATTAAAGTTTTTATTACCACCACCTCTATTATTACGGTGGACTTTCGTTCTGAGGCTAAATTACTATTTGATTGGCTTATAATAATAGATGACATACATAATACATTGTTGGACCCAACTTTAGCATAATGGAAATCAATATCAAACTCCTTTCAAACTGGCTTTTGATACTAAACCATTTATCATTATTATGTATGATATTTTCTTTAACCAAAAAGAAATAACTGTTTCTTAACACTTTTAAGGGCGAAAGACAAGTAAAATGACTACAGGAGGCTATTACCAAAAAACGCAGAGAAAAATAGATGTACATAGCAGTATTACATGTTCGTAGCATTTGAGTATTGTATTACGGAAAATCCCTCAGAGGATTTAGGAGAATTTTGATTTGAATTAAAAGAAAATGCAATTATAAAAAGAAACAAGTTAGAAAACATGGAAAAATTCAAATTATTTTATACACAGAATGAAGAAAATATTGGAACATTCTAGAGTTCACAGCGAGTTGTCGAACAGTCAAGACGGAATGTAGAGAGATGTTCCCTACGAGTTACCGCAGGTTTACGGACAGTGAATATAAACTCGTTTCCCAGTGTTGTTGGGATGGGGAGGGCTATAAGATGCCCAAGCCAAATATTTTCACGGTTAATGAATTCTAACAAGCTTGGGAGCACTAATCAACGACAAGGAATAAGCTCCTGCTAAAGATATTTGCATTATTTTTCAAATGAGAAAGGTGTCTAACTGTATAGGGATCAAATACTAAGTCACTAAGCCGGCTAATGTCTGGTTCACCAATTTTAATTAGATTTATTTATAGCCCAGACATCTATGTCATTGATCTACTATATTAACTGAGTAGGTATTTAATTATACATATTGTTTTCCTGTTCACATAAAATGCTACACTAATATTATGAATGCAAGTAATTTTGTCTGTTTGTTACTCATTGACACCTAAACTATTGAACTGATTTTAATAAAATTTGGTGCGAGATAATCTGAGAAGTTTACTTTAAGTTTAGGCTACTTTTTATTGAACTGTCACAAAACAGAATTTCTCACAGACTGAGTTGCGGCTTCCACTATTAGTTACATATTGCCGAAGTAAAGCTTATTGTAGTGTAAAATAGTCCACGGTTGACTATTAGCCTTAAAACTTAACTTACTTCGATTTTCAGTTGCACTGGGTATCAAACCAAGGACCTGGAGATCTTCAAGATCTAACTAAGCTGGCTAACTATCAATATATTTCCCATTTTTTATTGGTTTAGCATTTATTTTCATCATCATCATTATCAGCCTATTAACGGCCCACTACATGACCAGGCCTCCCTCCTTACAGGAGAGGGGATATAGAGCGTACACCCACCACGCTGCTCCAATGCGGGTTTGCGGGCTTAGGGTGATAACAATTTATTAACAATCACTACATGTTGATGACAGGGCTTTCTCCTCTCGAGGCATAGGGGTGTAACACCGCCAACTTCAGACTCCAGGCTTGAAATGTACTGAACATTTCATAGAAGAATGAAAAAGCTCAGAATTATTCCATGATCCGACCCAGGGACCGAACCCATGACCTCATGATCAAAGCCACATAAGCTAAACACTAGACCAACGAGGCAGTCATTTATTTTACTTCATTATATTTTCATTTTGTCTTAAACTAGGAATCAAATTCAGGAACTCATGATATAAATGAACAGGCTAACCAATGAGACAGTCATAATATAACATAGCAAAGTACCTGAGCTATTAAGTTACAATCTGTTGAGGAAACATGCTACACTGGCCATTATCTGAGCCAATACGGCAAGTGAAGGTGACAAAATGGAAACATGAGATTACATTCCATATATGTGTAATTTATTGATGTATATATTATGTAAATGTAAACTGTTCTCAACTCCACACATTAACACTGTTTTAGATATTGAATAGAAGCAGAAGTCCCCATTATTAAGTTCAAAATGTAATTAATATGACTAAAGGACATAGGTAAAAAATGTATGGAAGTCTGCCCTAGATATGCCCAGAGATGATATATATGTCATTAAATAGTACAGATCTTGTAATTAAATAATAATAAAGTGACTTTTAGCTAAGCAGTCGCTGATAAAAGTTATGAAAGTTGATAAAAGTTGACTTTTCGGACTAAGACCACAGTCACGTGATTCAGAACACAAAAAATCGATGGAAATTCGTATATTTTTCATATATAGTGATGCTATGAAACATGGGTAGTTCTTTTAAATTCATTATGTATTTAAATAAAATAGTTAAATATGAGTATACGTTTGGACAGCCTGGAGCAAATTTTGGCAATGTCCTTTACATTTTAAAAACTGATAAACCCAAGCACAAAAGTCAATCTAAAATCCATTGTGATTACTAATTTTTCATAGCTAAAGTATTGTAGAGTCAATATCTTAGGTTATCAGATCAGATTAGGGATACTTTTTTTTTTGCTTTTTTTGATGAGGTTCATAACTAATGAAGAAATCCATCACAATTTACAAAATAGTACAATAAAGAATGAAGTGCAGGAGTTATCATTATATTTATTGCAAAAATATAAGAAAAGACTCTACAATCACCCCAATATTTTGGCAAACGGACTGTTGACAGACCGAAAGAGTCCGAAGTGTCTTAGCAGAGGCAGATGTCGACAATGTATACTCAACCTGAACAGCTGAAGCCAGGAGTGACCAAACGAGCACCAACTCCTAATGAAGATTGACCTTCTCTTGGGACTGATCGCAGATTAGATGTACATGAATTTTTTATGGAAACTAACAAAATATATATATTATTAACGGAATAAATCTTTTAACCATGTACACTGCACTTTTGTCTAGGAATCAAAGAAGAGATGAAGGTTCATATAAATTTATCAAGAACACAACATGAGAATAGGTCTAGGTGCTAGGAAAAAATTTATCAGATATGTATAGTTTATCCAAAATCATCATAGTGATATCATCAGCTTTTTTATAATATCCTACTCACACAGCTCTAACCTATGTTGTAATATCTCTTATTAAAAGGAATATTTGAAGAAAATACTTCAAATATTCCCTTTAATTATTCTTCAATGAGAGTTTGTAGGTTAACTTGAGAGTTTCTATTATTATGAATGATGATTTGGAATCAAAACTATTGGACATTATTTATTTAATTGCATGTATGCCCAAATAGGACTATAATAATTATGGTCTGAAACATTTTACTTTTCACGTACTTTTTTATCTTTCACCAAGATACGACGAAATGAGGCCACAGTATGACTAAAGAGGCCGAAAACACTATAACAAAGAGTTGGAAAGCCGCAATTATATTATGACTAACTGTGCATAATTTGACAACGGATTTCAGAACGGAAATCGGACATAGCGCAACATAACGGTTTTTCGTTTTATAACCAAAGATTATCCTCAATTTTGCGGTTTATGCGCAAATATGCAAAATCCGCCCATACTAACGCTCCAACCGAGCACATTGACCTTACAATCTTGAAAAATAACGGCTTACTATCAAGTCGAGTCTCGACCAACACTGCTAATTCCATCACAAGACTCAATACACAGCACAGGAAAACGTAAAGAACCTTTTCAAAGTAAAAATACACCGTACTCGACTCACAATAATGATTTTGTTCAGGTTTTAAAGACAATTACTTAAATGTAAAAAAAAAATAAGAATTACTCACCACCAACCCGTCTTCTTCTTTTTGAAAGAATGAATTTGATTTGTTGAATGAAATGAATGCAGAATGCGAAAGATGTTGGGTTGACATTCCAGTGTTGCAACAAGTTGTATATAAATTCTACTAATCTCATGCTTCACTTCGTTCATTCAGATGTATCATTCAATTTTCGAAATTGATAATGTTAGTATAGTATGATTGGCGCCCATTGGATAACCTTTCACCATCACAAATAAATAAAATTATAATTGAAAAAGCTGAAGAGCTTGACGATAACATAAATAAAAAACTCATATTAACAATATGATGACAGTTGCAGCATTTTTGCATTTTTATCTTCATCATGTGCCATGAATACACATCACTGAATGGTTAGATTTTAAATTGTACTGGTCTGTAGTTTCAACCTTTATAATAAAGGCTTAATGCAGAAATAATTAAAAGTTACTAAAATAAACTATTTTAGTACACTTTTTTGTTTGTTAGCAACATTGAGTTATAATCTGCAAAAAACTAGATAATACTAGTTTAATTGTTCAGTAACTTTCAGGTCTTTTGTCAATAGTTTAAATTTAAAAATATTGCTCTGAATACTTTTAAAAAAGCGAAAATGTCATATTAATTAATGTAACTTTACACAAAATATTAAAATGAATTATTTTTATATTAATAAAATATATGCTAACCTTCATTTCTAAACGATAATTTCTCGAAGTGTTGTTCATAATTTTTATCGAACTCATATCTGTTATTAGATCTTTACAGTAATATTAAAGGTATTTTACATAACAAGGAAGAATAATAGGCAAATAATTTAATTTAAAACCAAATGATATATAATTTTGAAGTAACTAACTAACACTAACAAATTTTTTTATTTAATATAGATAGTCAATAATGTGTTATACTTTTTTTTGTCACTTTATATCGCTTTATAGGTTTTTTTTCTTCATTATTATCAACATCATCACCATTATTTTTTTCATCAGAGCTTCTATTGGTCCTTTGCTAGGCATGGGCATTTCCGTGAGTGGTTCAACTCACACGATCCTCCGCCAACGCAGTTACTTTATAAAGGTCATCATATAAAGGCTTTGTAAGTGTATTTTTATAATGTAATGAAAAGAAATAATTGTGAAATAAACTATAATTGAACTTTATAAGCTCGTACAAATATGTAAGTATGTAGCTAATTTTTTTGTTAAGTTTTACTAAACAGATAAATATTTATCGTATGCCATAGTAAATGCTTACACGCTGCAATAATTTAAGCTACACAATATTATTATAATAAAAGAGTATTGAAAAATATATATCGATAATCGATAAAATCGATGTGCTATTCTGGTAGCGGTGCTGCCCTATTTTTAGACGTTTGGCATTACTATTATTTATCGTTCAATTTTAGTTGTGATTGTTCAATGTTTGTCTACTCCTGAAATATCAAAAGCCATAACTTGATAAAAATGGAAGCCGCAGCCGAAGAAGTTCCTAAAGAAAGATCCGATAATGCTTTGCCGGAAAATAGCTCGGCAGTAAGTATACCTGGAATAAAATTGTTCTGTTTAAAAATAGAATGAAAATAATATCGGATGTCGATATTCACCGGGGGTCGCAAATTCAAACAAACAGTCCTTTTTTGTACCGAAATTTAATTATTTCAATATTTTTTTCATGTTCTTATGTTTTAGAGCATTAATTTAACATATAGAAGTTAAATAAAGTGGAAATAATGAAGATAACCTAATCACTATTGGCGTCGTGCCAATACAAAGGTGTTTACGATATTTCTGTTCACAAGCACGTTTCAAACGTTTTATTCTTTTAAGGTTAAAGATAACCTGATGCCGAGACAATGTTAAGTGCTTGCTGAAGAGCCAGTTGTTTGTCCTTCAGTATATGAAAAGTTAATTGTTGCTTAGGACTTAATTGAATGAAATGGCCACTTCAATTACTTTTTCTATGAGCCTATATTATTCATTTGTGAATTTGTGTAATTCGTATGTTCTACCTTTGTCTGAGAATAATAATTTTAATTTTACCTGTCTGTTAGTTTAACCTAAAGATTTGATCTTTTTATTATTATTTTGTCTTTTTTTTCTTCATTATAAGTTAGCCCTTCACTGCAATCACACCTGATGGTAAGTGACGATGCAATCTAAGATGCAACTTGGATGGGCTAACTTGTTAGGGGTAGGTTGAAATCTACACCCCTACAGTTTCTATACAACATCGTACTGGAACACTAAATCTCTTGGCGATATGTCTTTGTTTTTAGGACAGTAACTAGCCACGACTGAGGACTCCCACTAGCCAGTTTTTTACAAAGATTATCAGCAATATAAATTTCCAGTTGAAAATTGTCCCTTTTTTTATCTCTTCCAAGTTTCCAAGCCTTAGAGTGAATCATCACTTAACATCAGATGTGATCACAGTCAAGGGCTAACTCTTTAAAAAAAAATATAGAGTAACTTTTTGGAAGTAAGTAACAATATCACAGTAGATAATAATCAAACTTAGTAATTTTGTAATTTTGTTCAGTAATAAAGATAAGTTAGGAATTCTAATTTGTGGAAAATATTTAGGTTTGCTGCAATCAAACAGGCCCAAATTGGTTTAGGGTTTTAAGATTTGGAAGGCCTAGATTATGCACTAAACTTTACTTATGTTGCCTACATAATCACATAATCATAACATTGGACAAATGAGACAGCAAAGTTTATAAAGAATGTAATGTAGATGACAGAAAATCTACACTTTGCTAACAGCCTATGCTGAAATGATAACATAGTACTGATGTGTAAATACCTAGTTAGATTTACAATTAATATTATTTGAAATTTAATAATTATCTTGTTATCTTTCAGGACAAAACACCAACCCCACCTCCACAGGATGCTCCAAGAAAATCAAAAAGAGATGATCGCACGAAAAAAGATGACAAAAACATCGAACAGTTCATGAAATCCTTAAGCTCGATTCCCACTCTCGATGAGAAACTATCACAAGTTTGTAAGAAATATGTCCAAACAGCCGACGACAATAGGAAACTCCAGTTCTATATCAAGCAATCGGACAAACGGTACGCCTTGTTGGTGAAGGAGAAGGAACAGCTACAACATGAGTACAACAAGGCTGTGCTGGTCAAGTCCAAGCTTGAGAACCTTTGCAGGGAGCTGCAGAAACAAAATAAAGCCATCAAGGTTTGTATTTCTTGAAAAGTTGGAAGTGTACAGTCAAAAGTGTAGGCGACATCATAGCATACAATCACTAGCTCATATCAATAAAAAACAATTAATTAAATTATTCATTGTGAATAGATTACCAGATTATAACTTATTACCATCTTATCGTTACTATAATTTAAAAAATAAGCAAATATATTGTCCTGTTAAACAAAAGGATGTGTCAGCTTATTTTTAAGGACCCAATACAACCAGCCCTCTCGTAATAGCATTAAAAAAAGAATGAGTATATATCTGGTTGCAATGGGTCAGTTTGAGAGTATACAGAGACAATGTGTGACTCTGGTTATATTTCTCTGTCTATGTTAGATATATAGATAAACTCTTTATTGCACATAAAAAAGGATACAGAGATTAAGAACAAAAGTTAAATGCACAAAGGCAGTCTTATTGCTAAAAGCGATATCCTCCAGACAACCTGCAATGAAGTTTTTGAGTTTCTGTGTATTTACTATTTACATTTTTTATTGATTAGTCAATAAGAAATGTTAATGGTAACGACTGGGACTGCTGGCATAAGATATTTTTTGAAGTCCAGGTGTGTAATACCACCATCTTCCCAACATTAGATTTTTATTGAGAATCTTAGTTGGTAGATAGAGTAATAACAACAAGTTTAAAATATACTGTTACAGGAAGAATCAATCCTCAAAATTCGCGAAGAGGAGGAGCGACGCAAGGAGACACAGAGCAAGTTCCAGAACACACTGACAGAGATCACAGCACTGCTGCAGCAGAACAACGAGAAGAACGCCAAGCTGCGGGATGACAACATCAGCATGACGGAGAAGTTCAAGAGTGTGGTGCAGCAGTACCAGCTGAGGGAACAACAGGTGAGCAATAGGGCTTTTGGTGACAGCTCACACAGAGCAATTTCCAGAGACGAATATCTTAGCATTCCATGGATTCACCGTGCGGGTGCCGGGTCCATCGCGTGGCTGAGAGAAAAACTCCGAACAGAGCCCGAGACTTGTGACTCGGGTGTAGGTTTAAGGGTACCCTTTGTGACGCGCGTCAACACTCACCTCCTCTGTTCAAGTTATTCTCCCTGCCCAACCATATTCGGAAGGACCCTACTAGAGCAGCTTTGGACACTCGTTCCAATATGGAGCTTACTGCACTTCTAGTAAGGCCAAGGTCTTTTAGCAGGTTGTAGAGAGACTTCGCTGGTATACCCCTCGCACCCACTTCTACCGCGTATAAACTAACCACATAGCCATTTTTGGTTAGTTCATTAGTAAGGTCATAGTATTTATTCACTTTGAATACATGGTCTTTAGGGATGTTTGTTTCCCACGGCACTGTAAGCTCGACAAGTACTATACGTTTAATTTGTTTGGAAAAAAGAAATATGTCCGGTCTAGATGTCGTAATAGCTAAGTCTTCCGGGATTTTATAGTGCTTATCATACGTGTCCATTAATATAGTCCAATCAGGAGCAGAGCCCAGAATTGAATAAGGCTTGCTGGTGGAATTTGTACTTGAGCCTGCTTTAACGAAGTTAGTTTGTCTTTTATTCGTCGTCAACCCTTTTTGAGCCCTAGCTACTGAAAGGCTTATAGCTTCACGTATGATTTCTAGTACTCTGTCGTGGCGGCGTGAGTAGAGACCCCTGTCCAGGAGCACCTTGCATCCTACCAATAAGTGCCTTGCAGTGCCCACTGCCTCACCACAGGTATAGCAAGATTTTTCCGAGGCTTTTCCCCATCTTACTAGGTTACTCTGATCTGGGAGAGTCAGTTGAAAGGCATTAAGATAAAATTTCAATAAGGCAGGAGACCAATCGTACAGCAAGGCGCGCCACTTCAGAGCCAGAGGGATGCAGAACTCGCCTAAGTTTAACCACTCGTTTTGCATTTCTAGGTTCATGGCATGCACTTTGTAGTTGTCGTCCTCATCTTGTTTAAGAAAAGATTTTATTATGTCTTGGTCTTCCTTTTTACGTCTTGCACCCAACCCGGTTCTATTTACCTGAGCCCCTGCCATAAATTGTTTGTAAAATTGAAGCCTAGAGTCAAGTTTTCCGGCACCCTCGTCTTTAGGAAGTGATGCAACTAGTTCGTCCTGGGACTTAACTAGAATGTGCGTTCTGGTAACCCTGAGGTGTTTATAGAGTTCCGATGGCCTTTTTAGTTTTAACCCAAAATTATTGTAATCTCTGAATAGAGTTGAAGGGACAGCCGAGAGTGCTAGACCAAACCAAGACTTCAATGTTTTTATGACATTTGCATCTAGTTTTGCCAGATGGGTTCTGCCAATATCATAAACGAGGAATGGCCACGTCAGACGTGAAGTGAGATAGTTGTCATAGACCCACGCTTTTTTTATATTGTTAATGGGCTGTTGGTCTACCTTATTGAGGTCATTTATGAAGTTATCGACGACTACCTCAAGGGATGGTGTGCGTCCTTTGTAATCAATCTTTCTACCGAGGAACTTAAAAGGCAATGCTTCAGCAATGGTGGTTACACTTTGGCCACTAATAGAGAGACCCGGATCATAAGATGTAAATTTAGTATTTCGTCTCCCCAGACATAGACAGTGACATTTGCTTGGCTTTACCCTCAGCCCACCAGTCCATGAGCAGAACTCATCCACTACATTCAATAGCTCCTGACAGTGTTTTGGGTTTCGTGTCAGTAAAGCAAGGTCATCTGCAAAAGCTAAGATGGACTCTGTATATTTATTGTTGATTTTAAACCGATAGCCCTATTTCTTTTCTTGAACAATTAATTTATCTATTAGAATATTGATGACTACATTAAAAGCTATTGGGGATAAGCAGCAACCTTGAAACAGCCCCACATTGTAATGTAGGGGTTTTGAGTACTCATTGTTTACTGCTATGGTGAATTTCAATTTTGAATAATAAGAAGTGATTAAATCAATAACTAGATCAGGAAAATTGTACCACCTCAAGGCGAAAGTCAATAGATCATGCTGGACAGAACCAAACGCATTTTCTAGGTCTATCCAGCAGATCGTAATTTGCCTTTCATATTTTCTAGCATCCTTGAGACTTTCGCCTAGAAGTGAATTGTGTTCCAGGCAACCAGAAATTCCGGGCAAAAACCCTTTCTGGTGATTAGGCCTGAAATACCTATTGTTTATCATGTGCTTTGTCATTTTTGTTTGCAATATACTGAAAAATAATTTGGAAATAGTATTAGTTAGAGCTATCGGTCTAGTGTCCTTTGGATGAGTTACTTCGGCTTTTTTTGGGATGAGGACAAAAATCGCTTCGCCAAATGTCGCTGGTATTTGTTGTCCTAGCCAGATCTTATTAAATATGTTTAAGAGATGTTTACGGACTGAAGCACATTTTTTGTACACAATACAGGGGATGCCATCAGGGCCTGGTGCAGATTTAGATGTTTTCTTCCTGATATTGTTTATTTCCTCTATGGTGGGTGGAATACTTTGAAAGTTTGCCAGAGGATTGTTAGGCCTTAGTGAATGAGGATCTGAATATAGCCTCCCCTGTCTTGGTACCTCATATGTGCTTTTAAAGTGGTCGTAAATCTGCTCATTGGTTAGGACAAGTTTTCCCTTTTTTTCCTTGAAAATGCTTTTTGAGTACTCAAAGGGGTTTTTATCAAAATTGACTTCGTGTTTAGCCCTGTATAAGTTATCGCGGCTTTCTGATATTTGAAGAGATATTCCTTGAATGAGTTTAAGGATTGATCGTAAAGCTCTGGACAGTTGATGACTAAGATGGTTGTCGCCCATAGACTTTGCTTTACGAAGCTTCTTTATTAACTCCCTTTTCTTCCTCCGCATTCTCAATTTAAACGTGTTTTCCTTAGGTTTTTGAGCATAACAACATACACTGACTGACACACAACGAGAAGTGAGAAAGAAGATTCACTTAATATTAATTGATTTTGTATCTTATAGAGAACATCCTAGAAAATTCTGTTAGAGATCACAGCAATAGTACCTAAGCTGCAGAAAGACATAATGGATGACATGACAAAGAAAAATAGACCAAAACCCAAGGGACCCTCCCTTTAGGCCAGAACACAGGTCTATTCAGGTTGATACTTTGTAGGATGAATTCCTTGTATGCTCTACAAAGTGTTACATTTATAGGCAATAGTTTTCCACCTACCACCACATGGACCATTTTCTTGGTCTGTTAAGTAGTATTAAAAAATATCCATCACATCATAACTGACACCCTTATCTTTTAGACTGGTGACTCATGTTCATATATTTTAGTCAATGATAGTTTGATGTTATAACGTGTCGTAAAAATGAAAACTTAATAAGAACTACTCTTTTAATGTATCACAATCATTACAGGTGGACAAAATGGCCAAACAAATGGCATTAGAATCCCAACTCTCCGACGCTAAGCTGCAAAAAGCTGCCCTGGAGCATCAAGCAGAGAAGGAACGACTCATGGCAGATATGGAGACATTAAAAGTGAACCTCTCACAGCTGAGGGCTCGGAACATTGAGCTGCAGAGCAACGAGACAGGGCTGAGAGGCCAGTTGGCGGTGTACACTGACAAGTATGACGAGTTCCAGAATGCTTTGGTGAAGAGCAACCAGGTGTTTGGTGGATTTAAGGAGCAGATGGAGAAGGTTAGTCAAGCTTAATTAAGATATTGTCCGAAAGCATAATGGTGTTATACGCTTAAGGAATTAATTTTATGAGGATGTCAAATATCTGGAAAAGTAAATATCTAGACATAAGCTAGTCTAAAAAATTATTGGGATTATATATATTTCAAAAATTCCGAATTTTAATGCAGAAATGGCGAAATCATAAGGTAATAGAACATGTTAAACTGAAAATCTCATCTTTTTTATAGTTTGCTAAAATTTAATGGTTTGCAGATGTCAAAGAAGATCCAGAAATTGGAAAAAGAATCTCTCTCATGGAAGAAGCGCTGGGAGACTTCACAGACTGCTCTGCTGGACATGTGTGGGGAGAGACAGGCCAGCGAGGAGCGAGCTGCTGCTGCGGGCAGGCACCTGCAGCAGATGCAGAGTCTGTGCAGGACCTTGCAGGTATTATCTATATCAGTTTACATATATGCAGCCCGCAATAAGTTTCCTTCAAATAACAAAAGTACACAAATTGTTAAAAGCTCGCTAAACCAATAAAGAAGCTGGTAGGTAGGAAATACATAAGCAAGTACTCTTTTTCTTTGACTAAACATTTCTTAATCATTTGAACTTATTACTTGATTCCTTGTCCACATTCCCTACTAAATGGGAAGAGGCATTAACCGTAGAAGCTCTTTTGAATTGAAAAACTGCTTAGAAAAGCTCTTGAATCTATATTTTTGTTTTAACATTGTAGGATTGCTCTGAGCCAAGTTATAGGCAAAAGTTCGGTTTTTGATAATTTTCATATATTTTATGGATGATGATCGATACAATCAAATGGTACATATAGTTAGAGCCAGCAATTTCGAGCAGTAGCTTATATGATACCAATGATGTGGGATTGTCGTGAGCCAAGTTACGAATAAAAGTTCAATAATTCATTGCCTTTTAAGTTCCTCGGTAGAAAGATTGATTACAAAGGACGTACTCCATTCCTTGAGGTAGTCGTCGATAACTTCATAAATGACCTTAATAAGGTAGACCA
This sequence comes from Mycalesis mineus, assembly GCA_034621355.1. Classification (NCBI taxonomy): domain Eukaryota; kingdom Metazoa; phylum Arthropoda; class Insecta; order Lepidoptera; family Nymphalidae; genus Mycalesis; species Mycalesis mineus. Next base: position 673,908 of record CM067902.1, read on the forward strand.
ACAGCCCATTAACAATATAAAAAAAGCGTGGGTCTATGACAACTATCTCACTTCACGTCTGACTTGGCCATTCCTCGTATATGATATTGGCAGAACCCATCTGGCAAAACTAGATGCAAATGTCATAAAAACATTGAAGTCTTGGTTTGGTCTAGCACTCTCGGCTGACCCTCCAACTCTATTCAGAGATTACAATAATTTTGGGTTAAAACTAAAAAGGCTTTCGGAACTCTATAAACACCTCAGGGTTACCAGAACGCACATCCTAGTTAAGTCCCAGGACGAACTAGTTGCATCACTTCCTAAAGACGAGGGTGCCGGAAAACTTGACTCTAGGCTTCAATTTTACAAACAATTTATGGCAGGGGCTCAGGTAAATAGAACCGGGTTGGGTGTAAGACGTAAAAAGGAAGACCAAGACATAATAAAATCTTTTCTTAAACAAGATGAGGACGACAACTACAAAGTGCATGCCATGAACCTAGAAATGCAAAACGAGTGGTTAAACTTAGGCGAGTTCTGCATCCCTCTGGCTCTGAAGTGGCGCGCCTTGCTGTATGATTGGTCTCCTGCCTTATTTAAGTTTTATCTTAATGCCTTTCAACTGATTCTCCCAGATCAGAGTAACCTAGTAAGATGGGGAAAAGCCTCGGAAAAATCTTGCTATACCTGTGGTGAGGCAGTGGGCACTGCAAGGCACTTATTGGTAGGATGCAAGGTGCTCCTGGACAGGGGTCTCTACTCACGCCGCCACGACAGAGTACTAGAAATCATACGTGAAGCTATAAGCCTTTCAGTAGCTAGAGCCCAAAAAGGGTTGATGACGAATAAAAGACAAACTAACTTCGTTAAAGCAGGCTCAAGTATAAATTCCACCAGCAAGCCTTATTCAATTCTGGGCTCTGCTCCTGATTGGACTATATTAATGGACACGTATGAAAAACACTATAAAATCCCGGAAGACTTAGCTATTACGACATCTAGACCGGACATATTTCTTTTTTCCAAACAAATCAAACGTATAGTACTTGTTGAGCTTACAGTGCCGTGGGAAACAAACATCTCTAAAGACCATGTATTCAAAGTGAATAAATATTATGACCTTACTAATGAACTAACCAAAAATGGCTATGCGGTTAGTTTATACGCGGTAGAAGTGGGTGCGAGGGGTATACCAGCGAAGTCTCTCTACAACCTGCTAAAAGACCTTGGCCTTACTAGAAGTGCAATAAGCTCCATATTGGAACGAGTGTCCAAAGCTGCTCTAGTAGGGTCCTTCCGAATTTGGCTGGGCAGGGAGAATAACTTGAACAGATTAGGTGAGTGTTGACGCGCGTCACTAAGGGTACCCTTAAACCTACACCCGTGTCTCTCTGTTCTCTCAGCCACGCGATGGACCCGGCACCCGCACGGTGAATCCATGGAATGCTAAGATATTCGTCTCTCTCTCTTTGTATTTCTAACGATACATTCCATTTATTATAGTCGACGGATACTTTTAAAAGTCAATAAATAATTTGGCTGGTGGGAGGATTTCGCCGTGGCTAGTTACCACCCTACCGACAAAGACTTACCGCCAAGCGATTTACCGTTCCGGTACGATGTCGTGTAGAAACCGGAAGGGGAGTGGATTTTCGTCCCACTCCTAACAAGTTAGCCCGCTTTCATCTTAGACTGCATCATCACTTAACACCAGGTGTGATATTAGTCAAAGGCCAACTTGTAGTCGATAAAAAAAATGTATGAAAATTATGAATCTACAAACCTGTATAACTTGGCTCGGTGCACGCCTACGCCTTCACCTCTTACATTAATAATCGCATGCAGGCAGTGGTATTAGGAAGTGCCATGAGTAACTAATAACTATGTGTCACGCAATTCCTTCAGGTGTACCCCAAGGAACTATTTTAGGTCCACTTTTATACAATGTATGTAGTATATCTATTTGACATAGGAAACATCTTTAGTCTTGTCCAGTACTTAATGTTTGCCGGTGCAGGAGTTTGTAAGTTATACAGAAACATATTTGCAAATAAATGAAATTTAATAATGACGTACTTTTTCTTTCGTTTTAACTAAATAATAACACAATTCATTTTTTCATTCAAAATTTATTTACTATAGTTATTTACTTTCAAACAGAATTTGACGGACACCCTATCACATAGTACACAGCAAAATCTATATTATTCAATATACGAGTATACTCGTATTATAACTTAAACGTTATTTATTCGCCAGGCGGAGCGCACAGTTCTTCTAAACACTCTGAAGGAGAACAACATCGAGCGGCCGCCGCTACCCACCCCGCCGCCCGCGCCCGCTGCACCTGCCCCCGCACCCTCTAGCAACGCTAACGTAAGTCAGCATGATCAGCAAAAAGAAAGGAATAAAATGGATTTCTTCAAAATTACTGTTACATACAGTAAATTTATATTTCATATAATTTATAAATTGATCTTGGAAAAGCTTTTTAAATGATTTAATATATAGCTTACGTAATATATGATAATATCGAACGTTTATTTATTAAAACTTAATTTTAATTCAATTTACAATAGGTCGACGCAATGGCTGCCAACTGCGTGCAGTTAAGACAGAGTCTTGCACACTTGCAAAGTCAATTAAACGTCCTGACCAACAAGAAAGAGGAATCGCCTAAACCGGAGAAACAAAAGAAATCAAAATCAAAAAAGAACAAGTCAGATAAAAAATTAACTCAAGAAAAAGAAGCGGAAGCAAACGTGAAAGACAGTTCAGAGGAAAGTCAAGCGAATGTTGAAGACCCTAAGGAACAAGTTGTAGATGGCAAAGAGGAAAAGATAGACAGTAAAACCATGGAATCTCTCATACAAGCTATCAGCATGGCGAATATTAATCTTTCAGAACTAGATGCCAATGATATAAACACAAAGAATGGAGAAAATGTCAATATTATTGAAATTACTGAGGAAAATGAGACAGAGAAATCAAACGAAGATGTCACACAAACACAGCAAAATGAAAAAGTATTAGAAATAGTATTAGAAGCCATAAAAGATAAGGAGCTAGTTTTAACAGATAAAGATGACAAGTTAGAATCTTCAAACGATAAATTAGATGTTACATTAGAAATCGCACAGAAAGACAATCTAGACACATCTGTTTGTAATGATACTATAGTTACAGAAGTTGTAGAAAATAATAGTATTGAAGTTAAACCAAAAATTGATGAAACTGTGGAAGTTGTCAAAGCAAAAGTCGAGGAAATCACTCCAATTGTAGACAGTAATTTAACATCTAATGATAACAACCACATAGTTGAAGATAAAACAGAAGTAAATCAAGTTGTTGACGTTAATTAAATAAATATAATAAAATTCATTTATTTCACGTTTCATCCATATTATACAGAAAATAAAATCACAAAAATGCAAAATGTTAGAAATAACTAAGATTTTTTATTATTTTTCTTTGCAACAGTTGACAAAGTTTCAAATGTTATCTGCAATGATAATAAAGTAGAAGTATTAAACGCTAAATAAAGTATTATTTTTAATGCGAATAAAATGGTTGAAGAAAACCCACTTAGTGAATAAACTTCCCTTTCTAATATAATTTTTGAATTGTATATAAAATGTGTACAAGTAAGTTTGTGTCTATTAAGTCTTGACGCGATACAGTTTGATAATTAATTTAATTTCAAGTCAATTAATTAAATTAAGTATTTTGTACCATTTTAAACTTTTTTTGCTTATTTAATTATGTATTTTTGATTACCTTTTTGTCGATGAGTAAAAATATTATTAAAGGACGAAACATTGAAAATATAAGTCTGTTTGTTTGTGCTTATCTCAAAAACTGCCACTTTTGAATTGCAATTATGTTTTGCTTGTACATGTTTAAACATGTTATTTAGTAATGTTATACCGAACTGATAATAGGATGAAATATATTTCATGACAAATTTAGTATATAAGAAAATATATTGAAAGTAGGTTGCCTAAAAAAATCCTGGACAGACTATTTTTTATTATTTTTAAAAAATAATTTTTATATTCTAGTAAACAGTGAATGTTATTTCTGAGTTGTAAAAAAATAATAAATTCAATAAATATAAATCATATATATTAAATATAATACTAAAACATGACACCATATAAAATCAGCTAAATCAATAAATATTTATCAAAATTTATATATATATATATATATTTATATTGACAATTGAATTTATTATTTTTTTTACAACTCACGACATAAGTTGCTCCAAAATAACGCTCACTGTTTACTAGAGTATAAAAATTATTTAAAAAAAAACATAAAAAATAGTTTGTCCAGGATTTTTATATACTAAATTTGTCATGAAATATATTTCATTCTATTATCAGTTCGGTGAAGGTCGATTTTAGATCGGATCTTAGACTATTATGGGTTATAAAGCCTAATTACTGTTCAACTGTGTTTTCGCACTTGTGTTGAGTTATGGGGTATTATGACGTAGGTAGAAGGGAACAAAGAAAGCCTAGGCTGACATTGTTGTAGGCTGTTTTGAGACCTTTGTACACTTGAAAAATTAACCGACGAAAAAACGAAGGAAGTTATTCGACGCGTAAATATATTTTTTTTGTGTATGACCATGCATAACATTTTGTTATAAGAAAGGTGGTACCGACTTTATAGATATGGTTAAGTAAATTAAAGTAACCAAATAACGCAATAATTTTTTACTTTTTATGCATTGACATATTAATAGTTAGTACTATGGACTTCGGGTGTAATGCAAAATTCACGTCAAAAGTGTCCCAAGATATCTTATGTATACTAGAAAGTATTTGTATTTTTATAAACAAACTAAAACATTGTAATATATGTCTTATAGTATTGTTATACAGTCTCATTTGCAACGGTCTAATTACTTGCAATAAGTAAAATCGGCTTTACCTGACGGTTGCCATGGCAGCCTTTTTTGACATGACAGCTTCTCGTCAAAATAGGACAACATAAATGGTGTGGAGTAGGTAACTCTGATTTTTTTGGCATCTTTAATCTATATTATATTCACAACAAACTTTAAATGTATCAGTGACCTTTATATGCTGGGATCGTTAGGACACTGGTTTTTTAAATTATTAAAATTATTTTAAAATCAAAAATTAATTAATTAAAATATTAAACAACAAAATAACTCTATGCAGTCGTTGTTCTAAAACATTTATGTTCTCTCAGTAAGCTAATATGAGACTGAATGCGATTAGAAATCTTTTTCGCGTTTTAGCTCTCTTTTGGTTCGGACACTTTTTAACGCTGATCCGAAGTCTATAGTATTAATATGTCAATGTTCTTACTGGATTTTGAAGTTAGTTTTATTTATCAATAGGAGTGAGTCAACCTTTATTGTTCCGATACTCTTCAATCAATGGTCTACAAACGAACAGCTTCGACCATAAGAAGCTTTTGCTTGGCTGTCGGGCTGAATACACTTATTGCCCACGCAGTCGAGGTCTCTGAATGTTCCCTTCAACTGGTAATATCAAGACTTGTTTTGGGCCACCACTCTCGGTGTTGCGTGGTTTGTGGGCGCACATTGTATATTGACCCGTGCCATTTCTACGTTATGTACGTTAAAGTAAACATGTGAGAAAGGTTTTAGCATGATGTTATACCTTTATGATAACCCTTTGTAAATCATGTACCTACCTTCTTATGAATAAATTATTTGAAATATGTGGTGGGATTCGAGATTGTTTCATTTTTAAAAATTAAGTTAAAAATAAAAAGATTTTGGTTGTTTCAATTGCTGATTTAAAATTTTCGAATCTGATTTTGATTGTGGTCTAAGCTTCTCTTGATTTGGTTTTTATAAAATTTAAATAATTATAAACTTAGTTATTGCATACATAATAATGATAAAATCTGATGGTGATAATATGTGTAATCATTTGGAAGATTTTATTAAGGTATGAATCACAAACATCATACAACGATTACTTTTGTATAACTTTATTGTTGGAATCACTTTTAGTACGCGACAAAACGCGACACAATTCGACGTCGCGTCAATCGCATTGTAAACAACGCATGAGTTCATCGTGGTTTTTTATTATTTTGATTGTCTGTTTTATATTTTGTGTGCTGAAATTTGGTTTTATTCAATTACGGAGTGCCTCATAGTAAACGTCTAGTCAAAAACATTTTAAACTGTGATTCTGATGAACCGTTGCGTTTTATTCTGCAATTTTTAAAAACATTTCTTAGAAACTCCTGTTTAATTTTTTTTGGATTTGAAATATTGATGTATAACTTATAAATCATGTTTTTAAACGAAAATTTACAGTATACTTGCACAATTTAACTAGTATGTTTGATTTATAATTTACATAAGACGCCATGTTGTTATTTTTTCCCACCAAAATATTGGTTTCATTGTTTAAGATGTGTAGCGTGCAGAATCGAAACTGTAAAAAATAACACTTAATACATTGACAAGTTTTATCAATGTATGCACATTGTATGTAGTAAACCAAATATATAGGTGCGACTGTCGCGTTTATTTGCGACTAACGCGATGTTTTGTTATTGACGTATTAAAATGAAAGTCTTGTTAGGAGTTAAATGACTATTGTTATTCTTTATATAATTTTGCACGTTACACATAATACAAGTATTAAGTGAATGTGTAATGTTAAGAAAAATTTTTGAGAATTGACCAACTTTGTCTGTAATAAAGATGAATGTTTTGAATTAATAAAACATTTCTTTTATTTATACCTTTTTTATATATATTTACTACTACTAGAGGACGGTTTTACTTGCGTGGTTCCCGCTCGCGTAGTAATATTGGGATAAAAACTAACCTTTATTTTAATCTAGGCATTGACATATTAATACTATGGACTTCGGGTCTAATGCAAAATTTACGTCAAAAGTGTCCCAAGATATTTTATACACACTAGGATGTATTTATGTTTTTATACACAAAATAACATTGTAATGTATGTCTTATCGTATTGTTATACAGTCTAATTTGCAACGGTCTAATTGCATGCAATAAGTAATCAGCTTCGATTGACGGTTACCATGGCAGCCTTTTCTTGACATGACAGCTTCTCGTGAAAATAGGACAACATAAATGGTGTGGAGTCGGTAGCTTTCAAATTTTTTTGGCATCTTATATTTAAATATTATATTTACAACAAATTTTAATTTATATTTACATATCCCTGACCTCTATATGCTGGGATAAATCTTGTACCAAATAATAATTGTTGTAATTATCTTGTATAAAATAATAATTAGTTATAATAATATTTAATTACAAATCAAATCCACAAATGTACAAAATGATATGCCACTCGATATAGTTCTTTACTTTGAAATTTCAAGTTCTCGATATTTTCCTCTTTTTATTTAAACTGAAAATATATTTTTTTACTTCAATGACGTTAGATCACTTTTTTAAATAACTGTTCCTAATTTCATGTAGATAATTCTTATAGTTATCAAATTAATATACCATTATGGTCAAAGATATTTGATTAATATTCATGACATAAAAAATAAAAGTTGACATAATAAATAAAAATTTTTGAATTGAAAATAATCTAATTATTTTAATTCAAAAATTAAGTAAGTAAATAATTCAAATGTTAAACAACAAAATAACTCTATGCAGTCGTTGTTCTAAAACATTCTATTGCTCACGGCAGATCCGAACTAAATGTGGTTAATTAGATAAATATATTGCACTCCTTCTATCCTATACGCGGGTAGCGTATGGGAAAAGGACAGATAGATACTTTTGTTCATTTTGGTTGGTTATGCAATTCGTTTCTATAGTTTATTAAAATTTTAATAAAATAGCCTGTTTCAAAGCAAAATAATACTTTAAAATCATCAGTAAATATTTACTTACTGAAAATATGGTACACCGTCTTCTTTTCTTACCTTACTCGGGTAGTTCCTACAAGTTTTTCATAACACATTACGGCATTATTAACGTGTATTCTGTCAGTCAGCTAATATGAGACTGAATTGCGATTGGAAGTCATTTCGCGTTTTGGCTTACTTTTGGTTCGGACACTTTTTATCGCTGACCCGAAGTCCATAGTATTAATATGTCAATTAATCTAGGGTATAATCCTTTCGAAATTTCAGCCAAATGGCGTGAAGGAGTAAAAAACATAAAAATTATACATAATTATATAGTATTTTAAATGCCACTTGAAGGTGTTAGTTTGGCTACTGAAAATAGAAACGGAAATCTCCTGGAAAATTAAAAAAAAATTCGGAGAGTATTCCCAAAATTATAGGGCAAATATTGACATAATTCGGTTTGATACTTGCCATTTAATTTTATTATTTCTAGGAAGTAATTTTTCTTATTTATTAATCTATCAATGATATTTATTTATGAACGTAAGTAGCCTGTACTTGTGTTATGGCGGCGCTGCGTATTATCATCAACCTTTAACACACTCAGCCGATAATACGTTGCGTCGAACGTACGGCGTCTGTTCGCATTGTCAGTCGACGTACCATCCGCAATTGATTAATGCTTTCAGACGTAAGTAACATCAGCGGAGATCGTTTGTTATTGTTAATGCTGAAGTCAGAAACTGACTAGACGCTTAATGTTGCAGGTTGAATTTGACCGAATAGACGCGGTCCTTGATATGCTCACATTTTCAGTCGGATGTGAGAAGGCATTCATATTAATTATATATCTATACAAATCACCAAAATTTGAAGTGTCTGTTTCTCATTTTTAACCGATTTAAAAAAAGGAGGTTATCAATTCGACCCGTATGTATGTAATATTTCCAGAACAGCCCAGTTTTCACATATGTTAGTCTATATCAGCGTCTGAATAAATGTGCCATATTTCAGAAGTGTATGTATGTATGTATTTATGTTTTTGGAGGCATATCTCCGAAACTACAAGTCCGATTTAAGTAATTCTTTATTTCTTGTGCTAGATATTGTTCAACTTAGGGTACATTGCAAGTTTCATCAAAATCGGTTCAGTAGTTTTTGAGATGTGGAATTTTTATGGTTTTATGTTTGTGTTCGCATATCTTTGAAACTACAGGTCCAATTTGAGTATTTTTTTTTTGTTGTACTAGGTATTGTTAAACTTAGGGAATACTGTAAGTTTCATTAAAATCGGTTTAGTAGTTTTTGAGATAGGGATTATTTATGCATGACCACGCATAACTTTTCACAAAATAGTCCGATTTTGAAAATTATTTTATTATTAGAAAATGGTTACACTTCCAAAATGGTCCTATAGTCATCATGTTAAGATCTGATGATGAGATCTTGGTTAAATCGAAGGAACTCCTCAAACTTCATAGGCACATTTGCAGCGATGTCGGTAGTTTATAAGTGGCTGGCGAATATTGGTACTCATAGTAGAGAACGAGTAAGTTTTACGTATGTTCGTTGTCGATAAACCACTAAAAAGTATGAAAAAAAAATTTTTAATAAAAAATTAAACCGATTTCAAAATGCACTGAAAAGTAAAAAATAAATGCGTCATTTACTTGCATTAATTCACTTAACCATATCTGTGAAGTCGGTGCCACCTGTAAGCTTTCTACTTTAAAGACGATACTTAATTCAAAGTGCTTTGCTACTTTGTTGCATTAATTTACTTAACCATAAATATATAATATCTATGAAGTAACGAATACCATTTATTTTACCTTTTACTTTAAAGTCGATACTTGTTTATAGTGTTTTGTTACTTATGATTTATCACAGGAAGTATATCAATTATCAAAATTTTCGTCTGGTTGTCAAATGCAGCAAGCTCCATATTATAACGTGCATCCAAAACCGCTTTGCAAAAGGGCAGGAAAAATAACGTGAACAGACATAGGTGAGTATTGTCCTACGGCACTAAAGGATCCGTTTTAAACCTACACTCGTGTCATTAGCCTCGGGCTCTGTTCAGTTATTCTCTCGCCACACGATTGGCCTGGTACCCGCACGGTGAATCTATGGAATTCTATAATGTTTGTCTTTTTTTTTATAAAAATATCAAGCAAACGAACAAGCGGATCACCTGATGTTAAGTGATTACCGTCGCCCATGAACAACTGTGACACCAGAGGCGCCACTGATGCGTTGCCGGCCTTTGAGATGTTTATTTACTCTCTCCTTGAAAATCCCCAAATTGTAAGATTGTGGGAACACCGAGGATAGAAGCTCATTCCATATCTTACAAGTGCGAGGCAGAAAATTCCTAGTATAGCAGATGATAGTACTATACCAGGCACCCAGATGGTGAGGATGAAATTTGTTTTTGCGGCGTGAGGTACGGGCAGAGAATCCTGACGGTGGCATTAGGCTAAACAGCTCTTTAGAACACTCTCCATAATAATGTCTATAAAACACACAAAGGCAACTGACGTCCCTTCGGTGTTCTAAAGACTCCAGACTATCTGTTAACCTGGGATTGTCAACAAGTCGAACAGCCCGCTTTTGGATCCGGTCAAATGGAAGGAGTTGGTATTGTGGAGAACCGGCCCACAGGTGGGAACAGTATTCCATATGAGACCGTACTTGAGCCTTGTAAAGCAAAAGTCTATGCTTGGGCGCAAAGTACCTTTTAGCCCTACTGAGCCCTCCTCTCCTGTTTTTGGCTAATCTCTGAAACTAACTATCGGGTTGTGAAAATTCATTTTGTACATGACAGTCAGACTAATGATGCTCATTTGTATCCTGAATTTCCCACGGGAAGGGGAACTATGCGAGTAAAACCGCGGGCGTCCGCTAGTGCATAATATGAATCGAACTTATTCTAACTTAATTTCAGTCCCCATTGAAATAATATTGTGCTTTTATATCGTTGCATATTCCGATTATTATTTTTGAATAGGAATAAATGAATCTATTCAACAGTTGAATTTATGCGAAATAATAGATACCTAGTAGGTAAATAGATAAGTACGTCTATCGTTTGAAGACATCAATAGATTCAGAACAAACGAATAAAAAAGAATTGGGAATCGAACCCGCACTGCAACATTTACGGAACTGTCATTTCATAACGTCTTGCTCAACTGAGCACGTGATGTGGACACCTTTTCTTGGCCGTGACTTGTATTGAACTAAACTGTATCATTGTATCGATACTTGTTATTTTGAACTCGTATTATTGAAACACCTGATTTTTTGGTTCAATGGTTAGACGTGTGGCTTTGGTTTATGAGGTCCTTGGTTCATAAAAGAGCTTAAAAAAATTGGTTGTCTGTAAAGTCGGTTTACTGACGATAGTTGAACGTGACAATGTCTTAAGAAAATACTGATGGAATGGTAGCATTTAATTGGTTATTAAAATTTTTAATTTAAGTATATTTTTATAAATATTAATTTAAATTAATAAAATAATTGATTTTGATTTTATAAATTTTTATTTTAAATTTATAATAAATATATTAATTTTTAATTTAAAATTAATATATTTAATAATTATATTTAATAGACGAATGTCGAACGCTGCCGAACGCAAACGCCGATTGTGCTTCTTTATCGCTCGTTCCGCGCTCTTGCTTGCACTTCAAGCCTTACATGGAACGCCTCAAAGCGAGGAAACGCCGCATGAGTCATGTTTTTTCGTGCGTGCAGCCGGCTCTATCGAATTATAAGACGTTGTCACGTCAAAATCTGTTGCGTTTCTTACCGGCTCTTCTCAGCAGATTCAGCCTTCCGAACCGGTGGTAGATTTATTACTAAAAGATGAACTTGACGTTTCGAAAGTACTTGTAAAATGAGCAGTTTGAAATAAACAAATATTTTTAACCGACGAAAAAAAAAACGGAGGAGGTTCTCAATTCGACACATATAGTTGGTGCCAGCATGGTTTCTACTTTAAGAACATTACCTAGAACCCACAAACTGCTTTACTACGTTAAATAAATGTTCCTTTAACTTGCTGGCACCGACTTCATAGATATGCTTAAGTAAATTAGAGCAACTAAATGACACAGTTATTTTTTACTTTTTAGTGCGTATTGAGTCGGTTCTATTTTTTGTTAATTTTTTTTTAAATTTATGTTTGCATCTTGATTGGGCTAGATTTTATTTGTAAAAATTCTTAGTACTAGGTACGCCTAGTGTTAGGAAATTTGTAGTGGTAGCTTTTTTGCCTCCAGGAGCATGGTAAGCCATCGATTCGGGTCATTATCAATAATTTCTATTAGACATAGTTATTGAGTCAAACATATATAGTTGGTAATACCCTTACCTACTCGCCAATTCATATTGGAACAGAGTTGTGTTTCTTAGCTCAGGTTGCATTCAAAAATATGGCCTGCCCCTGTATGATGATTAAAAAATATAGGCACACGAATCACACGATAATCCAAACGTTTTTTCTACGTTAATTATTTTCAGGTTAGTTAAACAAATATAACCCCTTCATCTTTCCATTCCTAGAGAACTTACGATTTATCAGACAGATTTGACGGCCTCCGTGGCGCAGTGGTATGTGTGGTGGATTTATAAGACAGAGGTCCTGGGTTCGATACCCGGTGGGGCTGATCGAGATTTTTCTTAATTTGTCTTGGTCTGGCTGGTGGGAGGCTTTCGCCGTGGCTAGTTACCACTCTACCGACAAAGACGTACCGCCAAGCGATTTAGCGTTCTGGTACGAAGTCATGTAGAAACTGATAAGAGTGTGAATTTCATCGTACTTCTAGCAAGTCAGCCCTCTTCCATCTTAGATTGCATCATCACTTAACATCGGGTGTGATAGCAGTCAAGGGCCAACTTGTAGTCGATAATTAAAAAAAACACGTCGATATTCAGACATCAGAAACAAACAAACCAAATAATGTGATCTAACACCTTGATATGTATACTAAATAACATATTTTTAAAATATTAAATAACTTAAGATAAAAATAGAAATAAAATAGGCACAGGCTTATTTTTTCGGCTACGGTTCGACAAGTTACTTCTAAGTAAACACTTTCCTTACTAACTAAGCTAGCGACCGACATTTTCTGAAGGAATTTAACTTTTTTAACTCTTTTGTGCCGCACATTTTTTTTCGCTAGCAACACTCATTCGTGTTTGGGCCAAGGTACGGTCAAATGTTTGCTACACTTTCCATTAATAAAATTCTAAAACACAATGACATATTTATTCAGATATTTAATAATTATTTGCTAAAATTCAATGTCGACCGAAGTAGGTAGGCTTACATTACAGACATTGTTGTTACGTCAAGTTTGTCCATTTGTAGTGACTCTACTATTAACCGGTTCGAAAGGCAGGTTCTACTCGTATGAATAAACTTCTAAGAAGCTTAGCAGTTGCTTTTTAAAAATATTTATCATTTAAGATACAAAGTATAATATATTACTCCTACATCTTGAATCTTTTTTAGTATTTATTGAAAAGTGTTACCCACACTTTAGGGATTATTTATATTTAAGAATAAACATAATATCAAAAATTGCGGAACCGACGGGATTCGAACCCGCGTCTCTCTGGCAATCCGGGCACTTAGAGCGCTTTAGCGCTAGGCCACGTGCCGAAATTGTGCTTTGATATCCAGGTATACGGCCTGTAATGCCATTTACAGTATGAACTGAACATGTTACAATACTATTGGTTCCGCAATTTTTGATATTATGTTTATTTTTAAACATCTTGTGCCTCTGAAAACTGGTGATAGCTTCCGTGCTTTAATAAGGTTATCAATAGGATATTTTTAATTGTTTTAATTTTTAATAAATCATTCCTAGGCTCTGTTTAGTGTGGGTACGACAAAAGGTCAACAAGCATCACTCATAAGTAGGCCTATTTTCTATCTTTGCCATCTAATATACTTAGGTAGTTAACGAACTGCTTTTTTCGTATACTGTAAAGCCTGTTATTAACGAAAATCAAGTCATCAGTTTCACGTGGAGCTTAGCTTTCGTACCCCTACGAATTTTGATACGAACGTTAAAACATTTATGGTAAGTAGGAATATAGTGAGCACGACGACGGCTCTACCTTAACCATTTTTGCACTATTTTCCACGAAAAGCCGACGTATCCAAACGACAAAGTTTCACAGATCCGACAGAAAAACCTCTACGTACGTTCCACTAGCCATCTGAAAGCGACACCGAAGCATCTTCAGAAGAAGTTGCTTGAAGACTCTACAATGTACAACTACGAAATGAAAAGTGAAGAATTTTTCACAGAAAACACGTTGGTACTTCGCGTAGAATAGCAAAATAACTGAATTAATAAATATTATTTATAATGAATTTCTGAAAAGTAACTATGCCTCAATCCTATATTTATAGTTGCGCCATCGAAACGACAGCTAACAAATGAAACATTCTTAAAAATCGGACAACATTTCTACTTACGAGAGATAATACTCGTCCTCTTTCACATATCGGTCCTTTGAATACGCTAATTCTTTAGAAAAAATGAACAAACTATAATTAAGTATGTTCACAATTCGTAAATAAAGTTACTTCTACTTCCCCAGACAAACTCTCCGACAAAGTGGCAAATTTCAATCAAAAAAGCTAAGCACTAAGTTTTTAGCAGCTACCAGTTACAGCAGCCGCGTTTTTCCTAAAAACATAACCGTAGTGAATTGATTTAGGCTCATAAAAACAATACAATCACTCTGGAGCTGTCATTGAAATAATTTCTCCATGACATAATTATTTTATCTCATTATGTCTGTCTATGGCTGCTGCGAATAAAAGTTTCGATCTCAAATAAAAGTAACTTTTGAATTTAAAGGTCACATTTTGCAATACATAAGCATAGGTAGATATTACACAAAAGTTTAATTGACAACTTTTGTTTTGATTAAGTAGATATTTGACTGATTAGATTGGTAATACTTGGTAGTGTTTTAATTTTAATTTGCGTATATAAAAATACTATGTACCTACATTAGATAATATGAATTTTTTTACATATACACACAGAATACATAATATTACTACAAGTATCTAGGTATACTAGGCACGTAGTAAGAGAATAATTTGTTCGTTTATGCACCTACACAAAGTAGGGAGGTATCCACCTACCTTCTTTAGATGAAACCTCATAGTAAGTAACTACATCATTACCTTTTCTGTACCCCTGTGTTAATTTCAGGATGAATAGTTGAACAGCTATAGTTACAGTGTAAAAAAACCAAACAAACAGTCTGACGTTCGTATCATAGTGAATTGTCTGAATTTCGTAGAACGCGAAAGTTTTTATTTAGTTTGGTACTCTCAACTACTGAACCGATTTTGCTGAAAATTAGAATGGTGGTAGATTATACCCTGAATAATTAGATATACATAATACATACAACACATATTATATTATGCTACCTTTCATTCCAATATTTCAACGAATGGAATCGAAATCCGCATGGCACAGCTAGTTTTAATATATCTAAGTACCTACTTATTAGTAGATATGTGTAAAATTTGTGAAAATCATTAACCTTCGCGGGTATGAATTCTAAATTTCAGTAACCAAAATTTTGATAAGTAATAATATCGAATTAATACAAGTTACAGTTGATCAATAGGCGACACTGTTGCAACTTTTGAATTATATCAAAACGCATTTTAATTTAAAAATACTGGCGACAATTGATTTGATTTTTCTATTTAGAAAACGAACGAATTATTATTAATGTACCTGACTGTAGATTTATTTTATTGAAGACAAACATGTCATGTATTAATCCTGGTCCTGAAATCGATTCCCGGCTGGGCTGATTGAGATTTTCTGGTCTGACTGGGAGGTTTTGACCGTATCTAGTTACCACCCTACAGACAAAGACGTACCGGCTTCCGATTTAGCGGTAAGATCGCGTGTAGCAATTGAAAGGGGTGTGGATGTCATTCTAGTCCTAATAAATTAGCTGACTTCACCATCACTTATCATTAGATCAGATTGCATGAAGGGCTAACATGTCCTTAGTGAATAAAAGAAAATTCTGCATTTTTTTATCTTCTATTCTACTCTTCTTAATAGGTCCTCAGCAGCGTCATTAGGCGAGTGCAGACACATCGTAATATTTGTACCCAGGTACAAAACCAACCAGGTATAGAACCAAAAGGGTCCGAATGTTTCTATAAGGGCGTTTCCTATGAGACAGGAGGATCGATGAGGTTTGAGTCTTGATGCTCTTGTGAGCGTGTAGGAAGTCCACGCCCTGGTGACACAAGAAATCCTCGTTGTCTTCGAAGTTAATGTTTACCGACTTATTTATAACTATAATTCGTCTCTGGTTCTCTAAGAGATGTTTTTATAACACAATAGTGTAAGTAAGTCTCGAATTCTTCTCTATCAATCGAAGGGATGAGTCAAATTCAAAAATTTTTTTGCCAAAAACACACTTTTGATATATTTTGTTATTATTTCAGAGTTTAGAAATGGTGTTAATTTATACCTCTGCTGCACGCCTCGTTGGTCTATTGGTTATCTTATATGGCTTCGATCAAGCGGTCCTGGGTTCGAATCCTGATTAATTCTGAGTTTTTAATTTTTCTATGAAATTTTCAGTTAATTCCAAGCCAGGAGTCGAGAAGTTCGTGGTGTATGGAGTGTATGTACGTTAAGCCGTCGGTCCCGGCCACTATCATCAACATCTGATAGTGATCGTTAATAAATGAAACATTATCACCCTAAGCCACAATGAAGCAGCATGGTGGGTCAACGCTCCATATCCCCTCTCCTACGAGGAAGGCCTGGCCGTGTAGTGGGGCGTTAATAGGCTGATGATTAATTTATATGTCGATCAGAACTAAAAACATGTTGAAAAAACAGAGTTCATGAAATGTCATCCGTGACGTCATAATTTAATCACAAATCGTTAGTATGGCGCATACCGATCGGTTAATAGCGCGGAGACAAACAATACATTCGATAACTCTCAAACGTAAGGTACCTATTATGAGATCAGAATTTTGAACCATGATATTAAACTGTTAGTTAAGTCTTAATTAAACGATGCTTTTTAATTCCTTTATCATCGATGGAGAAACGCTTGACTGTATTTCATCTGACGTTGAGTGAGTTTAGTCTCTCTCTAAAACAATACAAACGAATATCCTGATATTATGCATAATTAATTTCTCATTTCGCAATTTTGACTTAAATTTTAATATATAGCACGCAAATATATTATTTTTACTGCACCATAAAAATGATGCAATGTGGATCCGAACATCAGTATCAAACCGAAATTAATACATTTTAAAAAACACTGTCAAAATATGTAAGAGGTGCAAAAATAACTACTTATTGCTGCACTAAATAATGATTTTTGTAAAATTTATTTATGTTGAATTTTTTTGGAAAAATATAATATTTTTCGGAAAAAATGTTGGTGACCCTAAAGCTGCGCTTTCCGGTGTAGAGTCGCCATTTCCAAAACTGATCCATCCCAACACCCGTGGACGTCACCCAACGTCCCAGAAAACGTCCAGTTTTCGGGGGTTCCAGAGCCAGTTCAGCTTTGCGACTCGTGTATTCCGACAGTGTTTCCCCTCAAACCTTCTTATAATTATCGTGAACTTAAACATATGGTGAAATTTGTAAGGTTTTCTTTATTTTCTTACCTTCTGGCCCTTTACCTTACGACCTCACTTTATAAGGAAAAGTAGACATTTTTCAGAGTTACTTTGGTGAAGTACGTCTAATTTGTATGCTGTTAATACTATGATGTATGCTTGCTTAACTACGTCATTGGTCGCGTGGTTGACTTCAGATCACAAGTTTCAGCGTTCGAGTCCTCGGACCATGAAGTACTGAGGTTTTCTTTCTGTTAAGAAATTTTCAGTAAAAATTGTCAGCCCACATGTGGCAAGATAATAAAGGTGGTGGTGTTATAACCGCTAAAATAAATAGTAAGCACAAAAGGCGACGTCTCGCATATTCATAGACATAGATTAAAGACTACTAGATGGAGTCATAACGCGGCTGCAGGTTCAAGAGCGTGACAGACTTATTTCATTCGGCCTTTATTAGAAAGTGACACAAGATTATTTTTTGTCCCTTTCAGCGTGTTCGTTTTTATTGTTTGTCAAGAGTGGAGTTTGTGACAAACAAAGGACACATCTGAGCAATTATTAGCTTTTTATTAAATTTGCTTATAAACAATATAACTTTGCGGTTACGATATTAATTTAAACGTTATCGTGCTATGGTGGGTTGTAGTATTTTCGGCTGCAAAAGTAGCAGCAAACGGAAAATCGAAGGAATTACGTTTCATACGTAAGTAGGCATAAACTTCATTGATTGATGATTTAAAGCTTAGATATGTTATTTTTTAGCAAATTTCATGTATTATGCGCTTACTAAACTATCTTATATAAAATAATATTTCGTATTTTACGATATTTTAAAACGTAACGTTTCATGATGTACTTTAAACGTTGACATGTCTTGTCAATAAGGCTGTCTTGCTGTCTCACGAGTGGACACGCTATGGGCTCCATCTAGTAGTCTTTAATCTATGTTCATAGACAACTCAAGCGCACGTAAATCTATAGCAGTCAGCAGTTTGCGCCAGTTCCACTATACAGTAGTAGATAGATAGATACCATAGACATATTAATAGTTAGTATTATGGACTTCGGTTGTAATGCAAAATTCACGACAAAAGTGTCCTGAGGTATCTTATATATACTAGAATGTTTATGGCAGCCTTTTTTTGACCTATATTTTAACCTATTTATTATATTCACAGCAAACTTTAAATGTATCAGTGACCTCTATATGCTGGGATAAATCTAGTACCAGCCAATAAATTTTTTTTAATATAATGACGTTAGTCGTTCTTAAACATTATTGACGTGTATTCTCTCAGTAATATGAGACTGAATGCGATTAGAAATCTTTTTCGCTTTTTAGCACTCTTTTGGTTCGGACACTTTTTAGCGCTGACCCGAAGTCCATAGTAGTAATATGTCAATGATAGATACCTAACGAACTATACCTCATTTGCATTTTCAACTACTACTATTAACTACCTATTCGTATCTAGTATTTAACTGTTACAGTAGGAACTTCATTTAATAATAGCTTGTCAAAATATTTCTTTCCTTTTACTAAAGAATATCTGTTAGTACGGACTTATTGGAGTGTATCGGAAATACATATCTACAGTTGCATACGTTTATAAAACAAGTAGGTTACAACTACATTAGTATAGAAGGCATTTTTGCCGGAAATAAACATATCCAGGACCGGAATTGATATTGAAAATTTTCATCATCATTACTGTAATCATGACTGATTATGAAAAGTGATGAAGCGTGTGGAGGTAAAAAAATAGGGAAGGTGGTGAAAAAAAGAAGCTGTTTATGGGGATAGTGGATCACCCTGTCTGCCTCCTTTAAGCAAGTAGGTAGCTAATGACAAATGTGTATGCATTTTACTCTCATAATCTGATGGACGGCAGATCGGCAAAACCGAAACGTGATCAGGCACAACACCGACAGCTCTTCATGCTCTACGAGGCACAGGGGTAGCTTCTCAACCGCTGACCTCCTACCTCCAGACTGTTATATTAAGAAAAATCTCAATAGCAACCTGTAATGTGGCCCGGGAGTTAAACCTTGATCTTCATTGACTTTTTTTTTTCGACTAACAGTCCCTTGACTGCTTTCACACCTGATGTTAAGTGATGATGCAATCTAAGATGGAAGCGGGCTAACTCGTTTAGAGTAGGATGAAAATCCACACCCCTTTCAGTTTCTACACGACATCGTACCGGAACGCTAAATTGCTTGGCGGTACGACTTCGTCGGCAGGGTGGGAACTAGCCACGTAGAAAGCCTCCTACCAGCCAGACCAAGACAAGTTAAGAAAAATCTCAATCTGCCCCGCCGGGAATTGAACCCAGGACCTCCGTCTCATAAATCCACCGCGCATACCACTGCGCCACGGAGGTCGTCAACCCTTAATCGAACTAGCCCTAACCACTGGACCTTAGCAGTTACACAAAATTAAATGGGCATGTCACCCATGCAGCTAAAATGCTCTAAAGTTTTCAACAGATAACTAACAAAGCTTCCCAACTTTATCGCTTTGTAACGAAGTTGTCTATTTTTGTTATGATTATGCCTCGGTTACATGCTGCCGGGGTATTGTTGTGGTGCTTGTTTAAAAATTACGACAAATCTATCATTTTGTGATATAATTTTTGCATCACATTGCACCCTTTGTAAAACTTATCGGGGCTGACGGCATTGTATGGAGCTGATTTTACCACCATCGAACATTTTTTGTACTTGTTTGTATGCCGCATTTTATTCGCAGATATCTCTACTGATTTGAAGTTAAAAATCATTGTTTATAATACAGCATCACCGTGTACGCTAGAAACACGTCATCTATGAATGCATAATATGAAATGCATGGGTATTACGTTTTAAAATCTTACGGTCAAACCCAAAACTCTACGTGTACTGTAACGACACACAACCAACAAAAAAGAAGGAACTGAAGAGCATTAAGTGTTAACAATAAATTATTTAGGTATTAACAAAATTATAAAGGATAATTAATTGGATAAATATTAGGTACAACAATTTTTTACAACAACTGCTGTGAATATTGTGCTTGAAACATACCAATAAATAGCTACTTTTTCATAATATATTAGACATTTTCATACACGTTACTAAAATCTAAACCTTACTACGTAAAAAGCAAAGTAGTTTTATTGAAAAAAGTTAAAGGTAGAGTCTTCATCTCTTAAGAAAATTCAAATGTTTAATTGAAAAGCCTGGATTCATGGATTTTTGCATATAATAGTAAAGTAAGTAAATTATTTATTATTAGGGAAAAACTTTACAAACGCTTGCGTCTATTCAACACTACCTACCAAAATTTATTAACAAAATCTGCTTTAACCGCTATACGCAATTCGATAAAAGTTTTACAAAAATTGGCCCATCATCCTAAAACGCGACGAACAGCTCGATACATTTATCTAACACTTTCAGTACTGGCGGTCAAAGAACATTCTCTATAAATAGTAATGTTCGCGGTCGGTCGGTACATTGCCTCACAAGCAGAGCTAGGGGCACTTTCGACCCCACACCAAACAATTATTAGATATTTGTGAAAGTACTGGAAGGTTAGATATTATTCAAGTGTAAACCTAAATATTAGTGACAAATTAAATCAATAAAATAATTCTTAATCATTTAAATAATTTTTTTAAATATTGAGTGATAATTAAAATAATTTGGTGTTTCAGTTCGACTGGGAAATATGAAGGCTTTCACAGTATTATTATGTGTTGGTGAGTGATTAACAATTAGTTTTAATAATAAATTAATTTAATTTCTAAAAATATACTTATCTAAGCTGCGAAAATCAGACTTATGTTATTTGCTCAGTTGTGGTAATAAAAAATATTTAAAGATGTTTAAGGCAACAATTTATTTAAATTAATTAATATTAAAATAGTTGTAACATCATTTAAACATAAAATAAAATATTATTCCAATTTATAAATAAGTTCACTATGTATTACTGTGTACTATATGTTGCTATTTATTTTACAGATAGTTTAAATTATTAAATTTTAAATAATTAAAAAAAAATAAAAAAACGTAACAAAACAATAAAAAAATTACGACTTTAAATTAAGATTTAATTAAAAAGCACAAAGTAAATTACTTTAACAATTTATTATTTTCATTTTCAATCGCTGAATATATTGCTTTTATTTCTGATAGTGACGTAATTAATTATAGCTCTAATAAAACAATAAAAGGTTTTAATGATGCGTTAATTATAGGCCATGTTTGTTAACGTGTTAAACGTTAAACGGTTTCCGGCAGAAAATAGTTCAGCTGAAAAGAAACCGGAAAGAAAAGTGTTAGCGATGTTTTTATATTATCCACACATCACTATCATTAATTTATTGTTGTTTTCAAGACATTGTAGACAAGAAAAAAATAAAGTAAATTATTAGAAATTTTATATACTAGCAGACGCCCGTGAATTCACCCTCTACTATAAAAATATAAGGTCGAATTGAGAAACTCCTTTTTTGAAGTCGTTTCAAAATAGTATAATTATTGCTTCCAAGGAAAAAAAATACGAGAGCCTTTTAAAAAAGACAGAATGAATATAGTGATGTATCCTCAATACGACTCAGACTTTTTTGTAGTCCTAGTAAAGAGAAACAATCTTTTTATAGATTACTAGCAGTCGCCCGCGACTTCGTCCGCGTGAAAACCTCTTAGGTACCCTTCTAATTTTAAAGACAGACTTTCATACAAAATGTGTAAAGGCACATATAGTGTGCTCATTCCCCGCTCCCCCTCTCAATTTAATTTTTTTAATGGTTTCCCGTGAAGCAATATTCTCCGTCCCGTCCCGTGTACTAAAGGTCTACATTTTTGTTAAACATTGTATGACATTTCAGTACATTAACATTAAAAATATATATTTATGGCAAGCTGATGGGTATAAATTGATATTAAATAGTATATTTCACTCTTGAGTCTAGCCTTCAGAATAAACAAAAATAATTTTACAATCTGACACGCAGATAGAGATTAGCTCGTTTAAACAAACGAACAAACTCTTCCATGTACTAAATAGATATTTGAACAAAGATCGAATTCTTAATTCATTATCGTATATATAACATAGATCTAAAGTCCCCTCCCGCACGCGCGCCCCCGCCTTGGTGACGCTCACTTCGCAATGCAGAAATAGTAATATTTTAATTTCGCCATAACTTCAAAACCAAAAGTCCAATTTTAATCTTTTAAATACCAAATATTATCTACATAAACTGTACTTAGTGATGAAATAATTTATTTTGGATTTAATGGATTTAATAAGGATTCATAGCATGAGTACAATAAATGCGTTTAAATGTAGTCCAAAAAAAATTATGATTTTTAAATAAAAAAATGGCTGTTGTGCCTCACTCGACATAGATAGGTATAGTGTGTCGCGGACTTTTTTGTAGAAATTTATAAGATCTCTAATTAATTAGAACATTTTATGGTTCTATCTTTTATAGTTTAGGCAGCGTACGCAAAATAAGTAACTTTTCTGGTTGATTTTTACACCTTGTGTCCGAAAAACCCAAATATTTTACGGAACCCTATTTTTTTCCAAAATAAAATTTAGCCTATGTTACTCGTGGATAATGTAGCTTTCGAATGGTGAAAGAATTTTTGAAAACGGTCCAGTAGTTTTTGAGCCTATTCATTACAAACAAACAAACAAACAAACATACAAACAAACAAAGTTTTCCTCTTTATAATATTAGTATAGATTTTATTATAATTATTACCTCAAATAGATTCGGGCAACGTTTTCAATGAAACCTCCCAGGCAGTACGACTTATGCAACAATTAATTACTGATATATTTAAGTCAACTTTTTATCGATAGATGGAAAAACTAAAAAGTATCACCGTTGTGCCGGTCGGAGTGGGGGGTGTTAGGTTTTTTTTCGTTACGGAATTTCTGGATTCGGTCTCCACGCTCAAGGTCCGCGATAGTAGCTATGAAAACGCCGCGGGGGACTTTGTTTTATCAAATGTAGTGATTTTATCTGTACATTTATGCATATGATTGCAAAAGAAAATAGCGCTGTGCTATAAAGTAAAATTAAATTGTTTCTAACACCTATACACGTGCTTTCGAAAAGTTAAGTCTGTCAGTGACTTTACCACCCGCTAGGTTATATTGTCTTATGTTAATTACTTTCTCTGAAACCGGATCTCTGCTAACATGACCATAACCGCAATGTGTGGTCATGAACTTATAATTTGAAAGTTTGTTAACTACCGTCATCTTGACCTCACATCGGTTTATATTACAAAAAAACAAATCAAAGTATTTATCGAATTATTAAAATTAATTATAATAGGTAAATTGGTTGGGAGTTCATTCTTATGTAAATTAATTAGTTTAAAGTTAAAATAATGTTATTTTTTTTAACAAAACTTTAAACAAATCAAATAATACCCATTGTTAGTCATATTATGTCTTCAAAAGTAAAAACTGAAATTTGCCTGAACAGATTCTGTTTCGGTCTGAAAGGTGCTGGAGGCTTAGAGCAGCGTGGTGGGTCTGAGCAAATCTCTTCTCCTAAATGGAGTCCTGACCCTGTAGAGGGTCATTCGAATAGGCTGATAATGATGCGGCTTAACATAAATATCACCAAAGTTTCAGGATCATAGGGCGGCGCCTAGGTTGTTTCTTACGAAACGATCGTCTAGGCCAGCGGTTCTCAAAGTGGGTTCCGTGGAAAAGCCAATAGGGTTCCGCAAAATTAATTAATACACTGCTCTAGGCGATCCGACTTTTTACCATCAGGCGATCTCTCTCTCATGCCCTGTACGAAAATGATATATCCTGTTTCAAACACAATCTAATAAATAATGATATGTTACAAACGAGATTGTAACAGTAGTGAAACAGATTTAAATACGATTATCATAAACACGATTTTATCACCAAACAAATTGTAACATGAATGTGTAATATCACGCAAACATTATGTAGATGATTACTGATATGTAACAAAAATCATACATGCCCATTAAAGGGGATGTTATATAACACCAATATTACAGCAAGGAAGTTAATAAGTAATTCACGCTTCCGTTGCTCGGATTTATTGAATTCTGTATTGGTGTTAAATAACAAAGTCGGATCATTGAATTGTACGGCTGTGCGTTTAATTGCTCAATTAATTATTACGCTGATTTAATTACCTCTGTTACTTTTAACACGGGTTTTTTCTGTGTTTATGTATAAATATTATTGTTTGAATCAATTAAAGTGTATATGTAGTAACTAGTTCACCATCATCAGCCCATTAGTAAAAAAAAAAAAAATAAATGTTATTGTTTGAATCAATTAAAGTGTATTTGTAGTTATGCATGAAGTAACTAGTTCATCATCATCACCACGCTGCTCCAATGCGTGCTGCTGGACTGTAGGCGTTGGTGGTAGTAATCTTTCTCATTTAAGGAGGGGGGACTAGCCCTGCTGGCCTATTCACTATCTTTAGCATATAGACAGGATAATTACCAACTAGTTTTTGCAAATGCAATTGTCGTAGAAGTAAGAGAATAAGCCTGCCTATTGTGGTAGGCTAGTAAAAAGATTTCTCAAATTTCGATAATAAAGGTTTTACTTACAGATAATATATTAAGGCCAGTGTGCACCAAGATTAACCAGGCGGTTATCTTAACCGAGCTTACGTCCCCGGCGTACCTACGGGTTGTCGTGAATAGTAAATTTATAGTTAGCTTATGTTAACCATTGGTTATGATAACCGAAATCTTGGTGCACACAGGCCTAAATAGGATAATATGAAAAATTTCATTTTAAATTTAAACGCATTAAAAAATCAAGAAAAATACTCGAGAACTGCAGAAAAACTCGACAAGTGGGCAATGATCAAAAAAAGGTTAAGAACCTATGTTCTAAAATCTAAAGATATTGTGGAGCTCTGTTTCAAAAATAACTTATAATTTAGACTAGAAAAGAATACAAATATAGCACAAGACATTATACTACATAGGTTTTTTTTAATATACTACAAGTTGGCCCTTGACTGCTATCACACCTGATGTTAAGTGATGATGTAATCTAAGATAGAAGCGGGCTAACTTGTTAGGATTAGGATGATAATCCACACCCCTTTCGGTTTCTACACGACATCGTACCGGAACGCTAAATCGCTTGGCGGTACGCCTTTGTCGGTAGGGTGGTAACTAGCCGCGGCGAAAGCCTCCCACCAGCCAGACCAAGACAAATTAAGAAAAATCTCAATCTGCCTCGCCGGGAATCGAACCCAGGATCTCCGTCTTACCATTGCGCTACGGAAGCCGTCAAAAAATTATTACATAAAAAAATTATTGCGATATAATTTTTCCACTCCCATTAGGTACTTGACACAAAACCTTAAATACTAACACAAAACTATCCACTCCTACAGATCATTTGGATTCGGTTTCCCATGATACAAAATATGACTATGACACTACTTGACAGTGGTGTAAACAACTACTTTGTTCCAGGGACGCTGTCTCTCGCAACCTCAGCGCCAGCCGGCCACAAGCACTCGCCACAAAGAGCAGAATACAACTATGAATACGACAACTCTAAAGCAGCACCAGCGAGAGAACAACAAGAGGCCGCCAGCCATTATGACGCCTACATCCAAGATGTCCAGACCGCAGCCAGTGGTGGCAACACGGCTAAGAAAGGCTACAGCCAGGGCAGTGGACTGAGGACGATAGCTGTTGGCTCGGCTAACCAAGCGAAGACAGCGTTAGGTATCTAACCTTACAGACATTTTAACTTAGGGGAAGGGTTTTTACGTAGAGTCCGACCGAAACTGGTTTTCCGGCCGAAACCGAAACCGAATATTCGGCCCTGGTTTCAGTTTCAGCCGAAACCGAAACCGAAACTCATATGGTCAAGTATAAATTTCCTTTAAATACTGAAATTTGATGCATTTTCCACATTATGCTGCATTAACTGACTGACTTTTGTTGCTATCCGAACGGCGTACGACAATTCCCGAACAGGGACACCAGCGTCCGCCATAGTGTTGCCGCGAGAAACGAAGTTAGGCGAGCGTGCACGACTACTTCCGAAATCAGTTCCACAATTTAGGCCGAAACCGAAACTGCCGCCGAAGCTTGATTTTTGGCCGAACCTCGGCCGAAACCGAAATTGAAACCGAACTTTCGGTCGGACACTAGTTTTTAGAAATCCTAAGATAAGGATTCATGTGCTGTCGTAGAGTTAGAGAGTGTTATTTAAGAGTATGTAGAGTTGAGATGAGAGCTTCATTCTAATTGGCATTACTTTACATGACAATGTTGTTCGTTGTTGTTCATTGCATATAAAGTTTTTTTCTTTATAATTAGTTGTCTCTGTACTACTTATTATTATTTTTCCACTTAAATTTTTTATACTTTATATAATGACTGTTTTAAATTACTGTTACTATTTTTGATCTGATGTCAGCTTTTAAAGTAATCAACTTTATTTTCTTGTAGGAAACCAACAGGCTGCAGCGTACCAAGCTGCGTACGTAGCCAAGAACACTTTAGCCCAATCAGCTGCTCAAGCCAGTGCCACTGCCCAGGCAGCGTTGGCCGGCAAGCAGGTTATCCTGTCAGGGTTAGAGCAGCAAGTGAGAGATGCTAAGGTCGGACTCCAAGGCGAAGAGATGCAGCTGCAACAAGCCAAGAGAGCAGCGCAGGCGGCAGCTCAAGCAGCTCAACAAGCTATGCACCAGGTGCGTTTATTTATTTATAATATATTTTCTTAAAGGATGATATCGAAAACTTCATGAAGAGCATACAATTATTGTCTAGAACGACTTATAATAAATATAACTTTATGACGGAAATGAGAGGTTACAGATTTTGAATTTTTGAGCTCGCAATGTATAGCGGACAATGCAATTTAATAGATCAATGCTGTAATTAGTTAAGAAAAACAGCAATTTTTTTTTCAAATATCCAACGCTGAACTCAGAATCATTTACTAAATCACTGGTTTCAGATTTCGTTAACATGTCCCTTACACCCGGTATAGTGTGCAATGTACTGCTCTTACTTCCGTTGTATTGAGGTGAAAGATAGAATGTTTCCGATTCCGCCGCTACTATGTCAGTAAACAACGCTGTTGTGTCGTTTTCTACACAAAACATCTTTTCGAGCGCATCTTAAGGGTACAGGTCTCCAGAGTAAGGAAACTCATCACAATGCGTGAAGTTATAAGAATACTGCCGTCTCTTTCCGACCTTTGAACAAAAAGCCAAACGAAAGCTTCTGAAGGTGTTGTTCAAAGTATTTCGCTATAAGCCTATCTGAAACGACTTAAGGAACAATAACATAATAATTGGTTAAAAAGACAATGATATTTGTCGATTATCCAGTACCTAGTTGTACTCGTAGCAGCACTCCTCAGTTTCAACCGCGTAATACCTGTTTTCGTGAAAATACGTGGATAAAATAAAGCTCATGTTCCTAGCAGATAAAGATTTCCATTAGTGAATTTTTTTAAATTAATACGCAACAAACAAACAACAATCCCCTTTTCTATAAGGAGGAGGAGGCCTGGCCCTGTAGTGGGCCGTTAATAGACTGATAATGGTGATGAGGATGCAAACAAAAATTAAATATTTCGTCCTTATAATTATTAGTTTATATTTATAATATTATTTTAAGTTTATGGAAATTAGGTATTTTTTTCAATTTGCAACGTAAATACACTGCTTTTTGTTATAACATTTGGGGGCTTATATTTTTCGAATTTAACAACATGAAATCTCGTGTTTTGTGCTGCATAGCTCTATCACTTCTATTATAGAATATTTTTCAAATCAATCCAGCTTCGAGTAATCGGAAAACTTACCTAAAAATAAAAAATAAAATGAAACAAAGTAGCTACTGTGAACCCTTGACTGTCCTTCGGCTTCATTACTAGACCTAATGTCAGACACAGTCTGTAAGTAAAGTTCTTATCAAGACAAATTAATCAAGCCCAAACACAGGGTAAATAAATACTGTCAATAAGGAGTATAATCCGTTCCAATATTATAAATAGGAAGCTTTCGTGCTAAAACTAAACAAAATTTGAAAAACTGAGATTGGACCTTGAAGAGGGTATGCGAGAAAGGAACTATTCATGGGGCCCTCTAGAGGAGCACGGAAACAAAATGTAAAATATTATTTTTATTTTTACAAGACTTATAAATCTTTTGACGGCCGAGTGACGCAGTGGGCAGTGACCCAGCTTCTGTGTCCTAGGCTGTGGGTTCGATTCCCACTTCTGGAAAATGTTTGTGTAATGAGCATGGATGTTTTCCAGTGTCTGGGTGTTTATCTATACCTATATTATAAATATTTATGTATAATATATATAAAAAATATTCATCAGTTATCATAGCACCCATAAGCATAACACAAGCTACTTACGAGTACGCTTACTTTGGGGCTTTATAGCGATGTGTGTCCTTTAATATTTATTTATATTTATTTGTTTAAATCTTACAAATTTGATGTGATGAATTAAAGCACAGATTCCAATCTTATTAAGCCCATTGAGAATATTTCTTTTTTTCGGAGCTTCTATATTTTTAATCCAGTTGGTCAAAGGAAGAAATGTCTAGACGACATAAGAGAGTGTACCGGACTCGATTAGTCACAATTAAAGCGAATTGTGAATATTAGAAAAGCTTTTCGCATATTGACCGTCATTTGTTCGGAAGATGGCACCAAGTGAGAATGATAATATTTTTAATTTATTGAAATCAAGAGTTGATTTCTTTATATCAACCAATTTAATGTTCCTAACGTGATTGCATCGAAATAGGCTACCGAAATAATTAAATTTTTGCACACATGTTAAAATAATTAGACTCCTTATTCAGTCTTTTTTTAGTCTGTCCACGTTTTCTCTATGCCATGCCACCTTCGATTTTCTCTGGATTTTATCGTCCTTGTTGAAATATGATTGAAAATATTTTTTGTGTTACCCCATCTTTAATTTCGACTAAGTCAGTATATCTGAATTATGAAGAAGATCAGTATTATATTAATTGACTAGAAATCCTCCTAAGTAAAATCACGGGCAGCAGAAATTTACCTATTACAATTTAATTTATACAACGAGGCTGTTAACGCGTGTTGAAGCAGTGTTAAAAATATTTGTTGTTGATGGTGTTAAGAAATTAAATACGACAACATTATTTATTTATGACAGACTGAAAATAAACTTGCGTAAAACTACTCGATAAATGTAAAAAAGATCAATAATACCTAAGTTCTATTTACGTAATTGGCGTTCTAATTTCACTATTGATCCGATTTATTTCTGAAACACAACTTTCATACAATAAAGTCGGCTCTGACCATTGGCTCTGACGTAAAGATTACCTACTAAGGAAATGTTATTGTAACGAAATCTAAGATGTGCTATTGTGTATATTTCGATAAAGACCAGTAGGTAATCTTTTGAAACGAAACCACAGTAGTACACAAACAAAACAACAGTTTTTTCTTTTGACAATTTTTTATTTTATTATCATTATTATCGGGGCCCAATTATAGACGTCCACGTCTTCAGGCGGAAATTATTGTAGGTGTAAGAGGATACGCGGCTTACACCTGCAATCATTTCCTCCTAGATTTAGGAAAGGGAATGTAGAATTTTGATCCACCATGCTCCTCCATTACGGGTTGGCAGGCTCAGGAAGATTTCATATCAGTCTGATAATGCACAAAATAAAATCTGTGGCCTCAATTTTGGTACAATATTTTTGTTAATCCAAAATCCATCATGTTTTTATTCCTTGGTAAACATTAAATTAAATATTCTATTTTTTTTATTTATTTTGTAATGACAATAATTATTTAATAAGAAGTAATTTATTTTCACGTAAAAGTTTTTGTCTGACTACCTAACTCCAAAAAAATATTAAACATCTTTGGCTTAAAATGTCGAACTGTAGGTATGGAGTTATGGATTTCTTTTATAATACTTATATTATGTCGTATTAACTATAATATCGTATTATTTGATGGACACAAAATTTACAGGTGCAATTAAAACATGTCATTTTAGTGCGCAGCTAAAACTTGAATATCTGAAAAACTACTTTCGAAACTTAGCATTTTAGCGAGTTTTAAATATTTGTATTCAACGGAGGAACTCAACAATAATTTTAATAACAAATGAATTCTCATTTGAATTGTAATAACAAGAGATAATTTCTTGCGACCGTTTGCTTGCAAACATTTCGTCACTGCCAGGTATTCTGCGCACCAGATGGCAAAAAAGTTTAATGTAATTTTGCGAAATTGTATTGATTGCAAACTAAATGACCCAGCCGTGGCTAAAAGCGTGGTGAAATAAACTATGTCAACAATAAATACTGAATAAATTGGTTTCACATTGTATTGTTTAACTACAGTGTAACTATGCTTTTATTCTCTCCGCATTGCCGCTCAGAATAGCAACGCAATTATTATAAAATATGGCAATGCTAGTTAGGAAAGTTCTAACAACTTATCAAAAAGTTGCACTTAATACCAAATACTATACTCTTTCAACAATGTAATGTCATCCAGATCGGTAGTAGCATCTGATTCAGTAGTAAGGTACAAACAGAAAGACAAAAAGATACTGTCTATCAAAAAATTTACTATTAATTTAAAAAGGTTCTGAATAGACTTACTTACTCCATGTAATAACTTAGCAGTTTGTGAAATTTCTGCAAGAAGCTTTAATTTTCTGTAGCACTTTAGTTGGAAGAGATTACAGAGATCTTTGTCACGTAACCTTCCTGTGTCGCGGTCTAAGGAGTATGAAAGCTTAACATCTAAGCTTCAAGTTAGTAGTGTGGTAGTGACCATGCTTTTGCGTCTTAAGACATGAGTTTGAAGTTAATAAACGCACCGTAGCGAATAGTAGTTTGTGTTCTTGCGAAATGATACTCAATAATAGTCGATGGCACTTCACTTAGTTAATTGAGATAGATATGACTTTGTTTGATCAAGTAAACCTAGAAAAACTAGGTCATGTAATGTTATTTCTTTAATATTTTTATTTACTAATAAATGTTTGTTGTTGTTCAATTTATGAGATAACCTGAGCTCGTCAAGTCACGCCCCAATAAACGAGTTGACACAGAATCGGCAGACAGTTTAATTATGCTCTACAATGCTTTGAGTTTACTTGTTTATTTTTAGACTACTTTTGATTTCTAACACCTTTAAATGAGGATAAGGTTACGAATAAAAGACACGTTTTCAGTTTTTTAAAAACACTTTTGTATCTTTTTGAAAACTTCGAATAGCAAATTGAAAAGGTTATGTTTTGTTGGGCTATAAACGCATTTTGTACCTTCGAATTCGGTACGCACGAATGTAGCTTTTTATTTTAGGCTTGCGGAAACAGAATGACTTTTTTAAAAAGGTGTTAATTTTTTGTAAGCTTATTAGAAGTTTAGTCACGGCGTGGGCGGTAGACACGCTTTGTGCCTATCTTTTTATTTTAATCCGGTTGCAATGTAACTCTATTATTAGTTACGCATGAATTTATATTGCTTTTTTATAAAGATTTCATTGACACCGTTTATTAAGACAATGTTTTATAGGCTCGTTATATTTTAAAGTCTAGATGTAGATGCGTTCACATTTTCTTTGTTATTAAAAATTAATAAGATAAATGAAATGTTACATATTACTTACTATTGAATGATATTGCTATCAAATTAGGATTGTCTGGTATTCTTTAACGTTAGACATAGGCGTTAAGTCCCATGAGGGTATAGATCTTAACAACTTCTACTCTTTAGATAGATTCACAGCCATATGTTGGCTGTTGTATTTTTTTTTGGTTTATTGCATGCATGATTTTTTAAAGAAATTACTTGTGGCAAATTTAGCCACAATTGAGTTGAGAATTAAAGATATATTTGTCCACAGGTGAACGTAATCCAAGCGGCTTTGAACGCGGCGCAAGCGACATCAGAGAATGCGAACGAGGCAGCATCACAAGCCGCTGGTGAGCTCGGGGCACAAACCGCCATGGTGGGAGCCGCCAGGCAAAGGCTACAGACCCTGCAGGAGCAACTCAAGGGAGTCAGAATCGACTTCGAAGCCACCCAGGCTGCTGCGAGAAAGGCTCAGGTAAGTTACGCTTTAGAAAATCAGCAAACCAAATGTTCAGTGTGAATAATTCAGTCAAGGAGAAATTTAGTAGATCTACATTTGGTAAACTTGGAGAATTTTCAGATACCAGGTGACTAAGATATAATTAGTTAGGTTTAGATAATTAAACGGCTGATAAAAACAGGGTAAGCTTTTCTCATATTGAAAATTAAGCAACGTTTAGAGTTTGGGCTATTGGATGAGTTTGGTAAGAGAAAAGATGCTAGTCAACTTTTATATCAATTAGTTATGTTGTTTTCTTTATTAACTGATACCGTTTCATGGACAGGAAACGAGCAACAGGCAGATGTACGTAATAGAAGATATAACAATTTCGATGTACTTCTAACTTCGTCGGACACGTCGTATTTTGAAATAAAGATTCAAATTAATCGTTTCTTCTTTTCTTTCTACTATTTTGAACTTGATATTATAATTTCCAACTTATTATTTTATGCAAAAAACGTAAATAACTAATTCTTTGTATTATATACATAGTACTTTTTTTTCTTTTTTAAAGATATTTTGGTATTTTTAAATTCAATTTAATCCAATAAGCCTTTATACAAATACTTTCTACATTAAATTTCTGTATATAAGTTGTGTGAAATTGTTTTTAACTAACTTGAGCAAATAGTTTTCGAAGGAATTTAATTTAAATATTTTTTCTGTCAGGCTGCTGCACAACAAGCTCAAGCGAACGCCGCTGAAGCAGCCGCGAAGGCAGCTGCTGCTGGTCTCGCTGCGGGCCAACAGAACAAAGACGCCTCCCACGAAGGTAGTAATAGCTACGAGGACTACAAACAGGCCCCCGAGCAGAACAGCCAGGAATACTACCAGTCGGATTTCCAAAACTAGTAACTAGTTTTGGACTAGAGGAAGTTTAGTACTCAAAGATTTTTGCGTTATTGGTTCTCAACTGGAAGCTGTTATAAGTCATAATAATGACTTCTACGCAGCGGTGCATTTTGAAATTTCATATTCACTTTTCATTTCCAATTCCACAGTTTTATTCCAATTAGTTATGTATCTGAAAGAACCAGTAACTAGAAAACCTTAGAATGTACTTCGAAAGTGATTATTGTAGTTATTGGAAAAGGAGTTCAGTGCCAGTGTTCATCTAAATTGGAGTTTTTGTTAACACCTTGCTATTTATTATGTTCATCAATATTGTCATTCAGTCATTGTTTTCTATTCCAATAGCTGCAATCATTTGTAAATACATTGTTCATAATTAGGTCATTTAAACCTTAAGATACAATTTGTGATATTTTTTTTACATCTTTCTTACTTCAACTACCATTGAATACAATATTTATTGAGGCAATACTATTGTATATTTTCGTTTTTGTATTTTTTTTATAAAACTGTAACACAAAAGTGAAAAGTATCAGCCTTGTAACATTACTTTAGCAAATAAGTGCGATGTCTCAAATTTAAGTTATAATGGAAAGATTTTTTTTTAATTTAATAAACATATTTTTGTTATTTTTCGTCATTTTAATTAGACTATTGAATTTGACTTGTACTTTGACTTTTGACTTTTAGTTTGATACTGTTTTTGACATCTAATGATCTGACATCTCACTTATTGTTTTGACTTTATTGACTTGCCTATTAACCTTATATTTAAATTTTCTAATAATTTAATACATACACTAAAATTATCCATTTAATGAAAGGCCCACTGCTGAACCAGGTCTCCCTCCTAATAGGAGAATGGACGATAAAAGTTAATTTTCATTAAATAGATCATTTTAATATTTTTAAAAGAGAATTTTACATTTAAGATATATTCTGGAAACTGTAAGTAAATCGGTAACAATTATTTAATTGCAAAACTATAGCAGTTACTTCTTAAAAATAATAATGCGATAATAACAATAATATTTTACCAAGATGATTAATTTATTATATCTGCACTAAGCACCACCATTATTGAAAAATGAGACCTTAGCAAACTAAAATAGAAATATCGATACCTTATTTAACAATAATAATACCTATACCTAAATAAAAAACAGAAAATTAAGATAGGGCGACATCCACGAAAACGGTTTTTTTTTAACTTTTGTCTGGCCTTATTAAACAAATTTATCGCCTTATTGCTGTACGTCTAGTACATTTAGTTTTATTAATTCAGTTAATTATTTTTATGAATAATAATAATTGAAGGATGTTTAAAATTTCGATTGTGATTGGATATTAATGATTAAGAGTAAATGCTCACGAGGCGTGGAAGTGAAACTGTTATTATATGTCAGACTACAACCTACCTACTATTCAAAATTGAAATTTGATCTGATGCTCAGGAGCCAAACGGGCCAACTTTAAGAGTAGAAAAGAATTTGAACTGGGAAAGCGGATAAATAAGCGTTTTTTAGTTTTACGCAATATAGATAGTCAAGCTTAATGAATAGCAATGAACATACTTCGAGGCGTGCCTGTTTGAATAAAGCGTCTTTGGTTCTTTACGAACGGACGTTAGATGAGCACTCAACAATCAGCAATCGCTAAAATGAAGCTCTTATTAACAAAAATTGCTCATGTCAAGCATAGCAATTGTGTAGTAGTGAGTCAGATCCTGAGCGGATGCCGGCTGACGTTTGAAGTTTCCTTTGGCCGCCTGGGGCCTGATTTGTTTTAAACGTAACCCTTATTGTATTCTCTTTTCAGACATCAAAGAAGAAGAAGAAGTAGTGATAGTTGAAGAATCTCACGAAGAAGAAGAGGAGGACGACTGCGAAGAATAAACGACGCCGCTTAGCCAGTACAATGCCATTAATATTAGTGTATTCGAATATTTTTAATTTAATAAAAATAAAATGAAAAATGTGCATTTGAGGGGTTGAGTTTGTAGCGCGTTTTCGAAATTATAGATAATAACAGAAACGAGTGAATGAATGCAAAATGCAAAATGAATGACTGCAGAAACATAAATAATAATATAATTTTCTAAAGTACAACTCAATATACCTAGAAGGAGATCTAATATTTAGTTTACGAAAACAAAAACGAAAAATAAAATTGACATTACATCGTTTAAAATATATTTTGTTAATTTATTTATATAAAAAAGCAAAGATGTTTATGTTGTACCGAATATAAAAATACATTCATATTTCATACAAGTTACGAATGAAATTGTGAAAAACTACTTATGCAATGTAAAGAAGAATTCTTCTAAAACTATTAAGGCAATGAAAAAAAGCCTTTTGCCTTGCTTAAATCTCTTCTTCCTATTTTTTACCAAACAACAGTGCTAATTGAATCCACGATCCCCTTATACTCCAGTTTTAATTTTGTTACAAGGAAGCATAATGAATGAATAGGTTGAATCTTAATTATAAATTGACAGCTGTAAAATTCGTGCCACTTGGTGCCACACTTGGCCAAGTCAAAGCCATTGACATAATACTAATAGACGTAGCCATAAAGTAATGCTGGATGTAGAAGTGAGACGGGTATATACGAATTTCATGCGAATATTGAGACAAAAAATATCATCTTTTGTCTCATTCACCGTGGCGGTTTTCCTCGTTTGGCCTATTTTAAAAGCTGGCCAAATAAGGTGCTGTCAAAGTGTATTTTGTGTCAACTTTTTTTAAAGCTCATTGTCTTAATTAGTTTTATGTCTTTAATAGTTTTATAAACAGTCTACATTTGAGAAAAAGACTCCTTTAGTTAAGTGCAGTGTGATCATTATTAGTTATAATGGGAGGATGCAGTATTTTAGGCTGTAAAAGCCGAACTGAAACAAAGGCAGTTGAAGTCACTTTTCACTCGTAAGTATGCAATAACTTATTGTTCTATTATATAAAACAGATATAAATATGCCTTAACAAATGTATCAACAAAGAATTTACGTTAAATATCGTAGATTTTAACTAAATATGGTGTTTATTTTGAAACATAATCTCTTGACAAGAACTTTTAGTGTTGCCATGCCCTTGTTTAATTTTTCCACTAAATCAATTTTTATTTAATCGAATGTGTACGTTTCTTACTTGTAAATAAAAAACTGTTGAATTATCACTTCAGCTCTTTAGATATCAGCTTAAAATACACATATATCTATAACCAATAAAAACTATAATCATTTCTCCAAACTCTTAGGTACTTGTAAAATTTAATAAAAATACTATTCTCTCTCTGTTTTTTGCAGGTTTCTTCGGTTCTATTAAATCAATATGTGAATCCATCCACCTCATCAACTTACCCACATAATATAAACTTTCCACAAACAAGTGAACACCTGCGACGAAAAGAAAAGATAGGTCAAAAAGTCCAAAAATTCCACACAAAAGGCCTCCAATCATTTGTTGGACTGAGTCTACCATTCTATAATCTCATTCCAAAGGAAGTACTGGACTTGCCTTTTCAAAAGTTCAAAAATGTGTAAAAAGCCAAGTAAAAGTTATAAAATTAATGACCTTATTAACGATGAAGATTCTTGGAACCAAGCTTTTCTTTCTTCACACAAGACGGGATAACCAAAATTGTAATTTATGGAGTATAAATTATAACATTGATTTTTAGAATTATCTTTGATCTGAGTGGTCACTACGTACTGACATACTTAAAATTTCAAAAGTTCGAACTTGATAAACAGCCTACTTGAAATTTATGATTTTGAATTTGATTTATATACATAATAAACCTTGATTTTTCCGAAACTAAGAGAACTATAATTATTTAAACGTTAGATCCGTAAACTACTCCTAGCATAAGCTTTTTATTTTGTGGAAGAGGACGATACACAGTGTTCTTTCTTCAAAATCGGAAACTCGGACTTACGTTTTATTATGTTTATTTTAACAAAACACCATTATCATTACAGTATAGGACTGTTAAACATTTAATTTTAGAAGTAATTATTACATACCTGTTATGACACTGTTAATTTAAATTGGTTTCTTTTTTATGTTAGGTTAATTTCTTTTATTTAATAGTGTTCTAGGTATGTTATCCTTTCTGTCTTTTTCTAACTTTAATTTGTGAATAAATGGCTAATTATTATTTTTTTCTCTCATTTATTTTTATTTAGTGTTATGTTTACTTTTTAAAATTTTTAACAATATTATGTGCTATAAAATGTATATTAAAAATATACACTATTAATAATTTATAAAAAAAAATATTAAATAATAAAAAATTTCTATTTCATAAACGAAATATACTCCTCATATTTAATCACGTAATTAATATGTAATATGTAATGTATGTAGCAATTAGGAATGCGCGCACGGGTTTATCTAAATTCGCGGAACATTTTTAGCAAAATTACTACGAAATAATATCCAGCTCATCTATTCATGTTTTCAAAGTGATATTTGCTTTTTAAATACTTTATCTTTATGAAATTGTAGAATATGTCAGTTTCCCAAATGTAGGGAATTTTCTTAATAATAGCAACACTTCAGTTAAGTACTGCTGTTTCATGTGCGGCCACGCGGTGGCTACATCTATAGGTATTTTATCTAAGGTCAAAGCACTATTTTGACAGCTGTCAGTTGTGGTTTGTCTATGATTCGTTTACTGGTGGTCTTTTGAATGAGGTCTTCAATAACTTGGTTTGTAATTTTGTTAACTATTTTTAAGTATTTTAACTTAACGTAGAACTAATTTTGATTAAAAGTTTTAGCTGCTTATTCGTTTACGAATACTTGGACTAAACAGTAGTCGCACATATTGATATACTTTTTTTGATATTGTTAGTAATTTATAATATTAAATAATATTTTACAAAAATAAATTGAATTTTTCTTGCTTGGGAAGTCAACCTAAAAAGCATCATATCAAGCAAAATAACTAACTAACCACAACAACCAAATATATCTGTATGAAGGCAAAAATAGTATTTTTGAGATACATAGGATTAGGCTTGATGGAAAGCAGTATTGGAGTCTAAGTTAGGAAACGTTTGCCTGAAAGAAACTTATTCACTCTTTCCTTGAAAGGATTTAAATCATCATCGTTCTCGTCATTAGCCTATTTTAACGGCTCGCTATATGGTCAGCCCTCCATACAGCATACGGGAGAGGAGATTTGCAGATTATATTCACCACTCTGCTAAAAAAATTGCAGATTGCTAACGATCACCATTAGATGTTAATGATGATGACATGGACCGACTAAACATGCTCCCACAGGCATGGAGTATATTATCACCGACTTCCCAATTCCGGGATGAAAATATTTCTGAAAATTTCATGGAAGCTCGATCTAGGACTCGAATTTTCGTCTACGTAATCCCAATTCCCAAGCCACATTGGTGAATTCAAACGACGAGTCAGTCCAATCATAGGTGGCGGAAAGAAATTACATATTGGTTTTTTTTATTCATTAAAACTCCGCTCTTGACTATAGTCACAACTGATACTGTGATGCAATTTAAGATAGCAGCTGGCTAACTTGTTAGAAGTAAAATTAATTCCGCACCCCTTTCGGTTTCTACACGAAATCATACCGGAAGTACCGGAACGCCATATCGCTTCGCAGTACGTCTTTGCCGGTAAGGTAGAAACTGGCCACAGTCGAGGCCTTCAAACAAGACCAATTTAGAAAATATTAACCTGTCCAGGACTTCAGTCCTCAGAATCGGACCCAGGACCTCCGTCTTATCAATCCACCGCACCTACCGCTGCGCAACGAAGGCCGTCATAGAGAATGCGCGTATTAAATAATAATTATGTAACTGAATGCAAATCGTTTTGTTTTGCGTTAAGTTGTTGCCTGAATAATTGGATAGCATTGGATACCCACCACGTGAGTATGCCAACTTTCCCGTCGTATGTTATGTCCAAAATATCCGGAAACTAAACACTGGCTAACAAAGAGTCATTTCAAAGATAACTGCATGAGCCCAAAAATACTACACTAAGTCTAAAGCAGCTATAAGAGATAATTAAACCTGTTCAATATCTTACGTAAATATGGTAGTCCTTAACGAAGACGGAACAAACAAAATATGTCTGTCTCTTTCTATCTTATTTGCTTGCTATCTGCTTCCAAACTCGGGGTCAAACAGTTGCAGTTCATGGATGTGGTTGTTAACATTTGGACGGCTATTTGATTTTAGATATTTATTTTATTTCATTCCGTGTCCTGAAGTGCTCTGAGTAATACTTAAAATTTGTTCGCTCTCTGTTACTAATATTTTATTATTTTCGTAATGGAACTATTATAATGGCAAAGGAGGTAAAGCGGGGATGTCTAAGATACACAGAATAAATATATATACAGTCATGAATAATATATTTAATTATAATTATATAAAATTTAATAGAACTGAAATAGTAATAACCTTAAATCATTTTTTTATAACTAACACTAAAAAACTGAAACTAACACTGAAAAAAAATTGAATCTTACAAGGAAATACGAAACACGATATTAAATTTTAGAGTAAGGGACTGTCCCTTAAGTTCTTGGGGAGTGTTCTCAGAAAAATACAAATTTGTATGAGTACATATACATTAGGTATAAGGCATTATTTGGTTGTGGCGTTACATGCTATAGCTATCTCTGTCTATTGTTGTTATTTGATCGCTTTAATTAGTTTTATCATAACCTTATTTCTAACTAAATCTAGTTTCAAGATGTCATTTAAAAAAATTCAAATACCGTATTATAAAAAATGTAAAATTTTACATTTAAAAAATTAGTATAAGTAAAAAAGGTTACACAACCCTGCACAAGTGAATGATCATGCAGTCGGTTTGTCTGGTCTCGCTTCTTCTTGAATGGACTATAGGTACTGTTACATAGTTCCTGTGGTAACATAGACACCTTCCTAAAAACATTTCTGTTAGGTAGGTTTAGGTACACCATGTATGAATGGCTAAACGGATTTGAATAATATTAATTTAACCCAATATTTATAAAGGAACGTAATCTAGGTGTGTGGAACCGCGGTGCACAGAAGTGTCCCCTTAGATCCAAATATGGTACCTTTGTTATGGTACATAGATTAAAGACAACTACATGGAGTCATAACGCGGCTGTAGGTTCAAGAGCGTGACAGACTTATTTCATTCATTATTTGTTAGAAAGTGACACAAGATTATTTTTTGTCCCTTTCAGCGTGTTCATTTTATTGTTTGTCAAGAGTGGAATTTGTGACAAACAAAGGACATATCTGAGCAATTATTAGCTTTTTATTAAATTTGCTGATGAACAATATAACTTTGCGATTACGATATTAATTTAAACGTTATCGTGCTATGGTGGGTTGTAATATTTTCGGCTGCAAAAGTCGCAGCGAAAATCGAAGTTTCATACGTAAGCAGGCATAAAGTTTATTAATTGATGATTTAAAGCTTAGATATGTTATTTTTTTTAGCAAATTTCATGTATTATGCGTTTACTAAACTATCTTATATAAAGTAATATTTCGTATTTTATAATATTTAAAAACGTAACGTTTTATGATGTACTTTAAATGTTAACATATCATGTCAATAAAGCTGTCTTGCTGTCTCACGAGG
Source organism: Mycalesis mineus (assembly GCA_034621355.1). Taxonomy (NCBI): domain Eukaryota; kingdom Metazoa; phylum Arthropoda; class Insecta; order Lepidoptera; family Nymphalidae; genus Mycalesis; species Mycalesis mineus. The sequence goes on from CM067902.1 coordinate 715,089, forward strand.
ACATGCGATGGGCTCCATCTAGTTGTTTTTAATCTATGGCTATGGTAGTAATACAAAAGACAAAATAGAGATATATACGTCACATTTGACTTTGACAACCAATAATCTATTTGACAATGACAATCACGTATTCCTTTTTTTCGTGGTGTTGTTTTCAAATAACCCATGTGAGTTCGTTTTAGTAAAATAATTATAAAATAATAATTAAAAATGACTATCGTAAAGAAGAAAAAGCGTGTATCCAAAAAGTCTAAAACAGCTTGGCGTAAGCATTGTGATATCGCTGATGTAGAGGCATTTTTGGAAGACCAGCGATTGGAAGAAAGACTTGGGTAAGGTTATGTCTACGTATTATTTAATTTTAAGTATAATTTATTTAGTTTTACATACTTAAATGTATTCTTAGAGTGCGTAGTTATTATATATTGTGTAATAAATATTACGATAAATAGGGCTTTAAAGCTTTGACTAAAAGTTTACTTTCAACTTTGTAAGTGATACAACTTGCGTAGTATCATGTTTTTTAATTATATACTTAGCTGAACTATTTACGTATTTACTTAACAATTAAGGCAGAATATAACTTATTAGGATAGATTGATAAAATTGGGTGCAGCATAACAAGCAAACTTGTGCCAATTTAATTTCATATGAAATTAACCCTATAATGATTTGAGCTATGAATCAAGTCTAGGAAAACTGAAAAAAAAAAACAAAAAGAAAACTGTCTCTAACCTTTTAGTCTGTCATTTTATTTGAATATTATGTTTTATAGAATCAGCCAGTAAACATTTTCACAATATATTTTTGTTTACAGTAAGTTTGATGCCAAACCTGATGAAGAATTGTTTGTACTTGACACTAAAGGGGATGAAGAGGATGTCAAACCTGACATCAAGCCACTGTCTGCTAAACAACTGAAGAGATCAAAGCTAGCAGAAACACCCAAATGCTTTGAAATTCTAATCAATAGTTCTAAGGTAACTTTCAACTTTCACCCTTAATTTAAGAGCAATAGGTAAGCTTAAGCCAAATTAAGGTATATTTAGCGTGGGACAACTTTAATGTTCATATCAGAACTTGTATGTACATAGGGAAGTGTAAAACTCTATAGTATAGATCTAGAGTTTGCTGTTTTGCTGATTGAGTAGACATAAGTTTGGTATGTATATGCTCAATGAGGAGCCTGTTACATCTGGCACCACTGTTTGGATTATGGTAGTGTGCCTTTGTTCCCGTAGCTCAGATTATCAGGTTGTGTGTGGTAACAGCACACACCACCTGATCTGAATCTGGTAAGATTTGGTATTTAGTTGGTAAGAGTTTGACAATACTCTCCCCTCTCCTGGCTGTTTTAAGAAAAATATATATTTGTTGAATACTAGGGGTGAATTTGAAATTTACTGTGTGGGTAATGCTTATATGTTATAGTGATTATATTTGCATAATTTATCTAATATACAGGAGTTCTTATGAGGCAATTTTAATCTATAAAAAGATGTGAGTTGTTTGTATGTTAGTGTTATAAGATAAATAGAACCCTTAAGAAGGACTATTATCTTTGATTGCAAAAATAAAACAGAATGGGAGTAAAGTATGTGTGATTAATTTTAGTTTAATTTGAAGTAGTAGTGTATATATTATGTATGTAATGAAATTTACTTCAAACTATTTATGTGCATTAATATATTATATTATTTATGTTAAGGTTCAAGATCCCAATGCAAAACGCAACACTGTGAAAAAACCAGGCAGCAAGCCCACTGATCTCTCCAAGTTATCAGAAAAGAGACAAATTCTGAGGGGCTCTTTACAAAAGAAGATAGAACTTACAAAGAGAAACAAAAAGCTAGCTATAGACAAGAGAAAAAAGGGACAAACGGCAAGACACAGATATGATAAGAATATATGGGACAAGAGTGGTAAGCTAATTTGTGCTGCCTTACATTTAGCTGAGATTTTTGTGATAGAATGTAAAATGAATATGTTTAATATAAAATTTTTTAACAAAAAATAGAACCGATTCAAAACCCACTAAAAAGTAAAAAATAATTGTGTTATTTAGTTGCTTTACGAGACAAAAACTGAAATCGCTGTTAATGTACCTCTAAAATTTGAAGAGTTCCTTCAATTTCCCCAGGATATCATTATCAGATCCTAACATGATGACAATGGGACCACCTTGGATGTATGCCCTTTCTAATAAAAAAAGAATTATCAAAATTGGACAACTCTGTAGAAAGTTATGTGCGGTCATACATAAAAAAAAAACAAAAGTATATGTGTCAAATTGAGAACCTCCTCCATTTTTTTTCGTCGGTTATAAACATTATTTGTCCTTCTCTGTTCTGTAATTAATTTCTGTAACCTTGTTTAAAATTTAACTAAAAATGTGTAATTCTTTAAAATTTGTTTTGCAGTTTATGCTTTAATAGTATGAGTTATAATTTTTTTTAAATCAACATTTATTATGTACACAATCAGAATTTCCGAAATTCTTGCATTCAAAAGAAGTGCTTAACTGATCTGGATAATACTTAACACAGATAGATTACAGTCAATTATTTCTATAGGAAAGCATTTTTATTCCTATAGGAAAGAGATCTACGCAAGTCCAAGGGCATAGTACCCTGGAAACCCTGGGGCCCAGCTTGTAAAAAAATGTGTTTTTCAGATCTAGAGTCCAAAGGCATACCCGAGACACTATGTGATGACTTCATCTCCCCAGAGGCACAGCTTCATAATGTGCCCATCACTAAGAGACTAAGGTCCAAACCCCCGCCACCCAAAACTGTGGTGACCAGGGCAGCTGTGGAAGTGCCTCACCCTGGAGTCAGCTACAACCCCTCTTATAAGGTTAGATTTTATATGTTATATTTGTTACAGGCTCAATAGATTCATGGTTAATAGTTTCATAAAACCTTAGAGGTAATGGATTAATTCTATGTCTAAGGCTTCTCACATTCTTAGGAAAAAAAGAAAAATATATTAAATCATCAGTGTGTAGTACTAAAATATAAAAATAATCTACTTAGTCATGTTAAAAAGACATGACAGATATATTTTAAAAAAAAAGGCAAAAGTTTTGAAAAGGAAATGAACTAGTCTTGACTATGACTATTAATGTCAGGTAGTGATAGATAGATAGATAGATAGATAAAATCTTTATTGCACACATATAGAGAATAACAAACAGAATAATATATAAAACAATGATTACATATGTACAAGGGCGGTCTTATCGCTGAAAGCGATCTCCTCCAGACAACCCGCACAGTTGGAATAAAATAAGGGAAAGCGGATAGTGCAACACAATAATAAATAGACTACATACACTTACATACTAATAATACATAAATAATAATAAGACAAAATATATAGGTAATGTATATATACAGATATATAAACCTACATAAAATAATACATATATACATATTCATAATAGAGATAAGTAGTATTCCCTTAAACGATTTTTGAAGACATTCATTGATTCGGACTGTCTAATGTCCCTTGGCAAATCATTCCACAGTGCTACAGTTTTTACTGTAAAGGAACTACTGTACGCAGAAGTACGACTTACTGGAAATTGCAACTTATTATCGTTTTTGGCCCGCAAGCTGCATTCAGCATTGCTACCCAGAAAATTGAATCGCTCCTTCAAGTATTGCGGCGTTGGAGGATAATATAAAATAGAATATAGAAGCGAAAGAGCGTGTAAATTTCTACGAGATCGTATAGGTAGCCACTTTAACTGAGCTCGATACAGAGACACATGGTCGAACTTACGAAGACCAAAGATAAATCTGATACACAGGTTTTGCAATCTTTCTAGCTTATTTAATAAAGTCTCAGAGAGATCCATGTAGCAAGTGTCTGCATAGTCTAATATCGGCAATAATAAAGCATTAGCCAGAAGAATTTTGGTTTTAATGGGCAAAAAGATTTTCCACCGTCTAAGATATCCAACAGCAGAAAAAATCTTGCGACTTACCTCTGTCACCTGTGGTACCCAAGACATGGAGTCATCTATGATTAATCCCAGATTTTTGACAGTTTTACTGTATGGAATAATTGTACCATCAAAAAGAATAGGTGGCAAATTATCATAGGAAATGGAGGAAACGAAGTAAGGAGAACCTATGACAATTACTTGTGATTTTCTCGGATTCACATGAACACCAAAAGATCTACACCAAGCGTTAATTTTATTTAATTCTATATTAATAGACTCTATGGCGTCAACAAGGTTATTTACAGGAACTGAGGTATAGATCTGCAGATCATCAGCGTATAAATGGTATGAGGAAGATATAACAGAAGAAATAGAATTTATGTAAAGTGAAAAGAGAAGAGGTGAAAGAACTCCACCTTGCGGCACTCCAGACTTAACAGTAATGAAAGAGGATATGCTATTGTCCAAACGCACACACTGCTGTCGATTAGCTAAGTAGGTTTGAAACCAACTTATAACAGATGGCGACACACCATTGTCACTAAGATGGCTAAAAGAAGGTCGAAGTCTACGGTGTTAAACGCGTTGCTAAAGTCCAAGAGAGCAAGTAGTGATTGTTACACAGTCAAAACAATTTCACCCTAAGTTTGCCGTTCTCTATCATCTCTCGCTAGTTAGTCATTTATAATAATAGGCTTTAATATAATAAAAAAGAAAGGGGAAAAAATTTACTTTTTAGCAATAGAATTATTTATTTTGAAATTTTTTTAACCAAGTAATAATAAACTTCTATGGATATTCCAGGAGCACCAAGAGTTACTGCACGAGGTGGTGGAGCATGAACAGAAGATGATGAAGAAGGAAGCTCATCTGCATCGAGTCACAACTGGGATGTTCAGCAAGGTCACTCCTCAGGAGAAAGAGGTATTTTTTGTTTGCAAAAAATTACTACTCCTATAAAAACATGGCTTTTATAATAATATAGATAGTAGTTAGGTAGTAGAAGAACAGATAATAGTTTTGTTTTGTATTATTGGAGAATTTTGTATCAAGAAATAGTACATAAGCATGGATGCTTTTTATGGAATGTCGTATTTCATATCTAATTCTGTGGTTGGCTCAGTAGTAAGTTTCGATGACTCGAGTCACAACGTCCTGGACTCTCGCTCTAAATTGAGCTTTAGATTTTTTTGGAGGACATTAAAAACTACTTTGTAGCAACAATTCCTTCTAATTAATGACTTCTAGTAAGACAGTAATGCGCCTATTGTTGTTGATGATGATGATTAACTGTTTCAGAACCAATGGCTGGAGGAGATGAGTGCGGGTCTGCCCCAGCCTCATAACCCCGCCACAGCCCCGGAGCCAGACGACGAGCCCTCAGACAACGAGTACAAAGCCATCAACCCCCCGGTGCAGAACAAGAAGAAGGACCACAAGACCAGGAGGAAGCAGAAGGAGAGGATCCTGGAGCGGGAGAAGTTGAAACGGCAGAAAATTGACAAGCAGAAGATTACAGATATTTACAAGTATGTGCTTGCAAGTTTCTATTTATTAAGTGATTGGATTACAAAACTTTTTATTAAAATTAGAAAGGTAGTTTCAGAGTTCACTAGTGTGTTCAAACAGACAAAACCTTTTAACCTTAGTATGTTAATATTATTATCATAATGTAAGATAAGCCGATTAAATAATTCAATTGTATGTTGAGAGAACTTGAACTCGGGACCTTAACTTCACTTGCACAGGCTTACCAATAGACCCATGAATCAGTTATATATAGTTATGATAATTCATAATATGTGGCTCATCTCCTAAAATGGGCGTTCCACAGGGTTCAATTTTGGGTTCTTTTCTATTTTTAGTGTATAACAATGATTTACCACACCATGTTAGCACATTTGTGAAATTGTAGTGTTTGCTGATGACACATCTTTAATTTTTAAAACTGATAGAAATAAAAGTGACTGACGATGTAAACCGTGCTGTGTCGCATGTGTCGCATTGGTTTACTGCTAATAATTTACTGTTAAATGCAAAGAAAACGAAATGTGTTGAGTTTTCTTTACTGAATGTAAAAAAAATAAATAAGTCTTTAATGACAATGGTGAAACGCTAAAAATGGAGAGTTCTACAGTCTTTTTAGGAGTGACCTTGGACTGTAAACATCAGTGGAGCGCTCATATAGAGTCACTGACAGCTAAACTTAGCTCAGCAGCATTTGCAGTGAGAAAAATAAGACAGTTTACCGATGTAGAAACAGCTAGACTGGTTTATTTGCTTACTTCCACAGTGTGATGTCTTATGGCAACTCCAGACCTTAGCTGTTCTGATTTGAAAAGTTGAAGCTAATGTTTGATGAAGGTTGCTTGGATACTGCATTGGGATGTCACTATTATTTTTTTTTATTCTTTGCAAGTGAGCCCTTGATTGCATTCACACCTGTGTGATAATGCTATCTATGATGCTATCTAAGATGAAAACGGGCCAATTTGTTACAATTAGGAATAGGATGAAATCCACACCTCTTTCGATTTCTACATGACATCTCACGGGAATGCTAAATCGCTTAACGCTATATCTTTGCTGTTGGTAACTAGCCACGGCCGAAGCCTCCTACCAGCTTTACCTGGACTAATTAAGAAAATCGCAATCGGCACAGCCAGGTTTTGAATCCAGGACCACCATCATGAAAATCTCCGCTTTCCGAAGGTATCTTGCTCTTGGGCAAATAGAATAAGGAATAAAATTGTTAAACATATTATCAGTGAAATGTTGATGAATAAAACTTTATTTCAGGCTACGCAAAATCCAGGCGTCAGTTTCAAAGAAGGAGCAACTAGACGCCGAGTCTAGAGAGAAGCGCACCTCGAAGCGCTTGCAGCGCGCCGCCACAGCGCTGCCGGCGCTCAACGCTCACAAGGCGCCCGTCCACGAGCCGGAGTTCGTCGACCCCAAGCAGCTCAGCGGAGACTTGCGGAACATCGCTGGATCAGGTGATGACAATAGATATCATCACCACTACCATCATCATTACAATCATCATCAACATCATCTTTATCACCATTTTTAGTTGTGTCGCGAGTTGCCATTACAACTCGATTTCTATTTAACACTCTCGCTTTATGGCTCGGGACTAAATATACTTTATACATAAAATGGGTCTATTAGTCCGTTGTATAACAATCTACTATTAAAGTTGTTATATATTTTTTAACTATGATCTTAGTCCAAACCATATAAAGGGCGTTGAACCCTCTAAAATTGCTAAAAGCAAAGTAGACAAAGTGCTATCAATCTCTCTCATACATATGTATTTGCAATCCACTGCGTGAGTCACTCCCACATAGTGTTGACACCTCGAAAATTTGGAAACCAGGACCAGACGCGTAGAAACCCCGAATTTTATTCTGTCCCGAATACCTGTACCAGGACATGTCATCAGGTTTTTTAAACATCGTGTAATACAAAATAGTTGAAGTACGTCGGACGCTCCCCGGATGTCCTCTAAACTAAGACAAATCCAAAGAAACCTGGACGGATGTCAACCGTACTCCCACATAATAGGTTTCAATATTGGTAACCGACGAAACTAGGAATGATCTCTATATCGTTCGGACTATAAAAAGTATAGTTATGTATATGACCCCAGTACTTTTAGCGGTAGAACCCTTTGTGGCCGACTTTGGTCATAAAGTTCGTTTTCGTGTTCCAGCGAATCTTCTCCGCGACCGCTTCCAGTCGCTGCAGCGTCGCGGCGCGCTCGCAGCCTCCAAGATCATGATGACGAAGAGGAAGAAGCTCAAGAAGTACTTCAAGCCCGGCCACAAGGTCACCGACCAGGACGTCAACAACTTCATCAAGAAGTCGAAGGCCAAGGCACAAGCCGCTGCTTTATTGAGAGATAAATAAAGTTCAATTTGCAATATACGTATGTTATTTTGTTTTATTATCACTCTATTTTTAACCTAAAAGGAGAGTTATAAGTTTGACGTCGATGTCTGTCGATGTTTGTTGTGGAATGTTTCAAACGGATGGACCGATTTCGATGCGGTAACGCTCATTATACGTTGTTAAGCTAATGATGAAGAAGTGTATGTCATTTTATTCATCCGCTTATTTTGATATTTTATCTAACGATTAGTATTAGATTAGAGAATAATGTATTTATATTTCGTACCTCCACCCAGGACTGAAATCTAAAACTAATCCAATGCCACATTGGTTAACCTCTGGCTTAGGGCTAACGCTAAAACTAGCGCGGGCGCACGCTCGCGTGTGTATTATGAAAAATAGTATGGACAGTGCAGCAGCGTGCGACGGAGCGCGGGCGCGGGTGGCGGACTGTCACCCGCGCGGCGGGCGGCGGGCACACGGCGCGGGCGCCCGCGACGTGCACACGCGAGCGGGTTTCTTTCTACAAATCGGTCGAGCGCTGCTAGATGCCACGGTCACAGGCGTCGGAGGCTAGGTACAATCATGAACATCGATACAAAGCGCGTAATAATTGAGGTGCAATTTCGGCCAGTATTATGGGATATGGCGAATGAATTCTCGAATTCTCCACTGAGTAACCTACTTGTCAAGAACGGGTTATGCAGTCGACGTTGTTTCCGTTGACGTCTTTTGTCAAATAATAAATTAGTAAATAATCCATGGTAATCTACTCGACACAACTGTACACGCTCGAGATCAAAATTATACTAGCAGCGCTAACTGAGACGTGGGCACGCGACGGGTGCCCGCTCGCGGATTTGTGGCCCGCGGCGGTCGTCCGACGCGTGCGCCCGCGCTCGCACCCGCCCGTGTTTTAGCGTTAGCCCTTAACGTCAAGTAATACTTACTAATATTATAATTTAATAGGTGGAAGTTTGTAAAAAATACTGAATAGATTTTGATGAAACTTCACAATAATATAGCTAACATATCAGACTAACACAGGCCACATTTTCTTCTGAAATTCCCACGTAAACGAAAAACTACACTGGTGAAAATGCGGGTGTCCTCTAGTAAGTTGTAAAATAAAAATTAAAAAAAAGGTTTTTATCAATATTTATTGTATAAAAATAGCTTAAGTTACTTATTCATCTAATTTCCTATTAAATATAATTACAAAATATCGCTTGGCAGTGTTCGAAATCTAAGTATAGGTTAGTACCTAGTACAAGTAGTACCTAGTACAGGGTCGTAGGTAACTCGAAAATCTTACAAAATACATTTTTAATTTAACCTAATTTAAAAATACTAACGGCAAGTCATTATTACAAATTACAAAACAATAAATTAGTTAGTGTATAACACATTTTTGAATTTAATAATGTCTGAATTATTATTTATAAAAAAAAATATTTCGCAAATTAAAAATGGCTCTTAGTGAATGATATCTACAAAATCACATGTACAGTTCTAAATATTATAAATAGGGTTCGTTCCTGAATTTAATTGAGCATTTATTGAAATTAAACTTTAGTTGAAAATTATTCAGATTTTATACTATCTCGACTTTTCATACTTTTCATGTCTGATTAAACTTACTAGGTTTTTGAACATTTTACACCTATAATTAATTATTATTATATATGTGAGATATAATAATTTTTAACCTAATTAAGTAAATTAATACTTTTCGCGTGTTGTGAATGTTTTTATAGAATTAGATTTCTAACTGAAATACATGTCTATAAAATAAAAAATTCAGTTTTAAATTTTAAATTAAAACTAAGTTTAATTTATTACACATCGACAAGTTAAGAGTCCGTGTAATATTAGACTACTGCCTATTTTGCCACATTTAAAGGAAAATATTTTATTACTCGTTACCAGAGAGATCATCAAAATTAAAAAGAAAAACATACGTATCAAAGTTAAGTTTACTTTACTTTTATTTAAGATGCTTGTGTAAAGTGTAAAGAATAACGCGATAGGCAATGAGTTACCATTTAAAAGTTTTCTAACATTAGGTTGTGCTATTTATGGGCGTATCTGTAGATTTTTTATCTTATACACAATAATAATTATTATTATTTAAATTAAAACGAACCCTAATTATAAATAAATAATTAAAGGCATAATTTCTATCCCCATCTCGCTGCTATAGTGTACAATGATCGTAGTAATTCTAATGCTCTTGTGTCGGATTGAGGTTTTAGTTCAGCTTGCGCTGGGAGCCTCGCTTCGGCGATAGGTCCATCAGCTATTGTCGTGCTGGTTGCTTCGACCTCTGTTGTTTTTGGCATGAACTTTCTACCTCCTCGCCGGCTTGGCAGGGTTGGCCTTACTGTACTAAATGTCGTATACTCTGTCGTTTCTTCAGTCTTAATATTTTCTGTCGTTATAGTCGTAGCTTGAGTAGTCGTAGGGTTTGATAATGAGTTAATAGCTTCAATATCCACATTTAAACTTTTGCCTCGTCTGCTTTGCATTGGTACTCTATCCATTCGTCGCTGGAACAACGTTGTTTTAACATAATCTATGTCAGGTATGGTTACTGTTACCGGTGTCTCAGTTGATTCCTCTTCTTTAGCTATTTCGTCCATGTCTTTAGGTGATACTGCCATTAACGCTTCTAATAATGCTTTTTTGGAGGCCTCCGCTGTTGAATTATGATCGTCATCGCATGTCTGTACCAAAAGTAATATTAAACGTTTTACGCTTTTTGATTTAGTTTTCTTCATTACGTTCATCAGTTTTTGTGTGGTTGTTGCATTCATTCCTTCCATAATTTCCTTTGCCTTTTCTACTATAGTGTCCGTTACTGTTGATAAATCTTGCGCAGGTTCTGTTGACGTTGATTCTCGTAGAAGTTTGCCGAAACGTTCATTTGGTTTATCGCTCGTTGTCGCTGTTACTTCGATGTCTGTAGTTGATGAAACACTTGGTTCAGTTGTTGTCGAATAAGTTATCGGCGTTGTAGCAGTATCAAGCGCCCAGCTGTTGGTCTGTTGAGCAATTTCCGAAACTCCTTGACCTGGACCTGTCACACTCAAGCCGTCATTTAAAGTTATAGGGTCAAGGATTGTGCTGTGCCAATTTCCGAAAGTCGTAGGCCATTGAAAATCGTTTGTAGATTTATCTGTATCAGGAGATGTGAAAACACTGCTTAGTATAGGAGTGACCGTTGTTAAGGCTTCTGTTTGGTCTCGAAGAGTGGTTGTTGGTTGAGTCGTCGAACTTTGTACTATAGTCGTTGTAGTGTCCGCGTCATTTTGGTTTGGTGCTTCTAAATCTTCAGCAGGCTTTTTAACTATTTTTTGATCGTCTTTAAGTTGTTTTCCTTGTCTTAAACTATTACTTTGAGGTGAAACGAACGACTGACTATGCGCTCTTTGTAATTCCTCTTCATTTTCCAATTCAACACTATCTATATTATCAGTTTCCGTAAAGTATACTGGTGTTGGCTCGGTTACACTAGTTGTTGATTTGATCTTTTTACTTTCAAACATTTGATGGGAATTGGTAATAGGAGCCAACGTGGAATCGAAGGTTTCCCCACCCCAAGCAGTAGGCAAGGTAGTTACTTCTGTGTAATCGTTTGACGGTGTGATGTCAAAAGCATTTACAGGTTTACCAAAGCGTGAGACAAATTTAGTATTCTGTAGTTTTTCATTTCTGAAAGGTGTATAATTTTCTGTCGTTGAGGAATCCCGATTAGTAGCTAGTAAGTTAACCTTCACAGCTCCAGTGTTTACAAATGCTGTGGAATAATAATCCCTTGGTGTTTGCGCCGTTGTATAAGATGCTGAGATTCTACCACAACATCTAAATGGACTTCTGCGTGTCGTTGTTGAAAATGTTGTAGAAGGCAACTCTGTGGTCGTAGTCGTCGTAACATCTTCTACAGTTGTCGGATAGTCAGTAGCAATATTCAAAGCTTTTCCACCTCTTATGGAATTGTCAGATAGTCTATGATCATTTATGTTATGTTTGTGCTCGTCTGAAAATCCTAATATTTCATCATCTTCCTCATTGACAGTTGTCGTTGGTTCCGTATTAAGAGATTCTTCATTACCAGTCAGCATTTCAGCAAATGATGGATGAGTAGGCCTTATATCGGAAAGAACTTTTCTAAATTGAACTGGATCTTGCAAGTATGCTGAAAGAGCGTGCGTAAACACTTGAGCTAGTTCTCTAATTTGAGGAGATGACGCTAAAGGACCTTGACTCATCTCTACTGTTAAATCTTCTGCCAGGTCATTGTATGTACTATTAGGGTCTAGTTTAATTTCTTGTAATAGTTCAGCCTTATCGGCATCACGTCCGAAAAGTTTGCCATACTTGGAAATCGTGTGTCGGCTGAACAACGCTGGTAAACCATTTTCGATTGGCTCGTTAGCGTCAAAAGCAGGCGTTGTAGTTTCATCATCTTCTGGTGGAGCCGTTGTAGATAAATTATCTAAAGCTGTAGCATAATAAATAGCTAAAGAATGAAGTGTTTTCGGCGTTAGTGACGGTGGTACCACCAACCCAGGTCTATTAGTTTGATCTCCATAATATTTTTCCGTGAGGGTTGTTTCTGTCGTAGGTTCAGTAATGTCCCTAATGTCAGTGGATAGTTTCCTCAGAAGTCTGTCTCGTCGTTCTTGATATGTCTGTTCCGTAGTCACTTGGGTAGTGGGGTTGGATTTTGCATAATCTTCGTCATTTGTGAATGTTGTAATCTTTACGTCTCTAGTCGTTTGTGGGATTTTGGTTACAGATTCGAAGGTATCTTTAGTTTCGGCGGCTATTTTATTTTCAGATTTTGTTTTGCTTTCGAATTTATCACTGCGAGCTGTAACTTCAAGTTTTTCCGTAGTAGCTGAAATTGATTTGTTTTTCTCTCTTTCTATAAATTCTCTTAGTAGGGATACTCCTGGTCTGGTATAAGGTTCGCGTCTCTCATTTATTGTGCTAACGTAGCTTTTTGTGTATGGAACTAATGTTTGTCGTTTTGTAGTCGCTTCCTCAACATATTGAGGAACATTTTTCGCCTGAATATCATATAGAGTTGTCAAAGTAGGACTACCTTTTGCCTTTGGTGGACTTGAAGTTAGGTTGGGTGTATAAACTGGGTATGGTCTAAAGTTCTTATTGTTGTACTCTTGCAAGTATTGTCTATTTTGATTTTGGGCAAAGGAAGCCGTTTCTGCAGCGACCTGCATTTCTTTTAGACTGTTGTGATCGTATGCAGGTATAGTGGTTTTAGGTGTAGTGCTATCATAAACTGACAGCGTTGTTCTTGCTGGTGGATTTCCAAAGTTATTTGCGATGAGTTGTACGAGATTCTTTCTTCTTTTCTCAAAGGCCGTTGCCGCTGTTCTTTGTGTAGGGCTGATATCGAATAGAGTTTGATAACTTCTCGCCGTGGCTTGTGCGTTGGGAGGAATGGTATCACTTTGCAGTTTTTGGCGATGTCTCAGAAGTCTCTCCGTTGTGCTGGGTACCGTGACCGGTGCTCTCTTTGATTCTGCACGTACATTTGAGTCTATTCCGATCTGCAGAAGGTCGGGATTCCTGCTGAGGCTGCTGATCCTCTGCGCTTTCTTCTGCTCGTTGGTGTAGTACTCCACGCTGGACTCGTAGAGCGCGGGCGCGGAGGCGCAGTCCACCTTGAACCACCAGTCACAGATGAGGTGCGACTGGCTGAAGATGGTGCCATTGGGACACAGGAACGATATCTTGCGGGATGTATCGCAAATATGGAACACCTGAAAGCACAGTTACGTTTGTTAAATCATATGCTAAAGCTGTAATTTTGTTTATGTACCTTTGTGGGATTAATATTTCCTAAAAGTTCTTCAATCATATAGAATGATGTAAACCCGAATGTGCTGTTCATAGACAAGTGCTGTAATTGACAAGTTTTGGATAAGGTTTGGTGATCGCAATTTTTTTCAGACAAATGTTTCACCATGATTACTGGAGAAATAAATGTGACCTCTGGATTGATGTGGTGGAAAATGTGCTAATATTGTGCGATCGGTGCTGCTTAAAAGAAGTATATGTCTAGCAATGGATACTTGACGAGGACTTAATGGAATAAAGTATCTAACTAACCTGGCAGTCAGTTTCCAAGTCGGCGTAGTATCCGGTGGGCACGTCCTTGCAGTTGAAGCCCGTGCTGGGGATGTTTGGTAGCGCGGGGAAATCCACGTTCGCCTTGCCGATCACACCTGGAAACATTGGATTGCTGGCATTATTTTGTTGAAATATAAGCGATAGTCTTTGTTTAGTTATTATATATATATATATATATATATATATATATATATATATATATATAAAATCAATATTAAATATGTTAATTTCTAGTAAACTTAATTTACAAGAACTTTTTAAACATCTTCATATCTTTATCTGCTTGTAGTGAATGTGTCACCGACTCAGAAATCAGTCAATCAAAATTGTTTCAACTGTTTAGCCGTGAAAACGAACCTTTATGAGTTTGACAAATCTATGAATACGGAATGTCGATATGGAAGTGTGATATAGATTATAGAAAGGAAAAGATTGTCTGCAAATACCTAAATGTTCTACGATATCAAGGTCAGGCTGGTTCGGCGGTATGAGTCTCTTGACCAGGGTCCGCTTGCCTTCCGTGTAGTCCTCGAAGCCGGCGGCTCCCATCGCCTGAGCGATCGCTGTGAGGGACTCCGCACTCGGTTCCGGTACGAACAGGCTTGGACCTATGTCCTGAAACATGGCATAGTCATCACTATTACTTACAGTTTGTTACCTTTATTTGTTCATACTTATGAAGATACCAATCTCTAAGTAATAACTAGTATAATTCTACTTCTTTGAAAATATCTTTTTGTAAATCACAAATGGGTACCTTGGATAAGTAAGTCGGTACCTACGGGCTACGGTTAACTTGAATTATTAGGGAGTTAGGGCTGTGTGAACCAAGATTTCAGTTATCATAACCAACGGTTAACATAAGCTAAACTATAAATTTACTGTTCACGACAACCCGTACGCCGGTGAGGAACGTAAGCTCGGTTAAGATAACCGCCCGGTTTGCGTCTTTAACCGGCGTACCGTTGGTTATGATGACCGAAATCTTGGTGCACACAGGCCTTAGTATGCTTTACATCCAAAGTGGCAGCTAATCGCGTATGCGGAAACTGTGGCGTACATTGAAAGAAATATCAACGCGCCCGCTCGCACTCTTGACCAATTCAAACTTGTTCAGTGTTTATTACGTGCGTTGCGGATTTCGCGTACGCGATACGCTGTCACTCAAAACGTGCAACTGTAGTTGATAAGGCTCGCGCACGTCCCTTGGTTGGTGTTTGGAATTCCCAACAAGGGTTACATCCTTTGGTTACCATTGACAGAAGATGAATATAGAAATGGGTCAACCTTATTGACTACTTAGATGTGTATTGTAGAATTATCTATAGACCTTGTTATTTCTCCAATAACGCGCAGGTACCTACATTAATTACTACAATTTGACACATTCACTAAAAGTTATGAGAGATTACAAAACCTATTATTGGGCCCTACGATTGAAATTAATGTATTGTATATATCATTGTTAACGCTCATTTTGATTTGCCTTTTAGATACCATTAAAAGGAAAAAAAAAATGACGTAAACATATAAGTAGGTAGGTATTGCACATTTTTTTAATATTTCAATGTTACCTTTCTCCTTTGCGCTGGTCGGCGGGACCCGTGACATGTTTGCAATGAACCTGAAAATCATAATTTATTAACTTATTTTCCACTCGTTCTTTAAATTAAGTTTAGTCAAATACCAAAAAAAAATATTTTCGTCAACAATAAATAATTAATTAAGAATCTAATAATTTGAATTTAGTAAGTAATTAAGTACGGTAGTGATACAACAAAAGTCAGAACATCAGTAACTACTTAGTTAATCGTAACAGGGCATCGAATTCGCGATTCCCTCTATCAAGCAACGTATCTACCGTCGCGCAAAGGTCAAACCGTCATCCCGTCTTAGATAACTCAATAAAGCCGTTCAGTACATCATGACTAGCAAGTGAATTGTTGATAACTTTCACTGCAGGCTGCAGCCGCTCACAGTCGTGTAGCGGGTCCTTGTCACGTTCGTGCGTGGGCGCTCTGGACTCACTGTGCGAAGTGAAATAAATTGCATGGGTTCATTGTATGAGGATTCTACGAATTGATGGCATTCTTATACATTTGTTTTTTTTATTCACTAAAAGTTAGCCGTTGGCTGCGATTACACCTGATGTTAAGTGATG
The DNA here is from genome assembly GCA_034621355.1 of Mycalesis mineus. Taxonomy (NCBI): domain Eukaryota; kingdom Metazoa; phylum Arthropoda; class Insecta; order Lepidoptera; family Nymphalidae; genus Mycalesis; species Mycalesis mineus. Next base: position 731,258 of record CM067902.1, read on the forward strand.
ATACAATCTTATATGGAAAGGGGATAGGAGGAGGATGAATTCCATACCCGAAATTCGGTTTCTACACGACATCGTACTGGAACGATCGTACCGCCAAGTGCTAACTCGCTTTGCCGGATAAAGTTGCTACTCGTAAATCAATCAATTTTTGAAATCAATTTTGAAAATATAAAACCTTACTGTGAACCGAACTGAGAAACGAAACCAGGACTTTTCGATGAGATTTTAGCGAAGTATAGACGTTGGCTCACGATAAAAGATTGGTACGAGTAAGTGCAGGACTACCAAAATAATAAATAAAACATCTAGGGCCTTGGGTTATTATTTCATTTGCCTGCAAGAAATCGCTGCTAATAAATAACGGCGCCTTTTGTATTCTATATTTTGTACTTTATGTCTCTGTATTATACTTTCTTCTTTGTGGTGTAGAAATAATTAATAAATAAGTAAAATGATGTCGACATAGTAATACGACGTTAAAATGGAATGGGCAATCTATAATAAAGGGCTGATGTATTGACGACCGTAGCCAATTAACCATCACCTATAGGTAAGTACCCTTTCATAGTCAATTCAAATTACGTTCTTGCTGACATCAAGCTATTAAAGCCCTGCAACAAACATAACAATGTGTTTTTATTCATTAAGTTAACACCTTGTTACTTAGTAACGGTTAAGTATGAGTGCGTAATTGCATTGCTTAATATACTATTCTACTCGCGTAATTAAATAAGGCCGGGCGCCCCCTGTGATTTTTTGTCGCCGTGACTTTAAGTCACCTAATCGAGTGCAATAGAGATATTAGAGAGTGCTCACTATGATGACGTGACAATAAGGTGACAAATAGTTTCGTTTGCTGGCGACGTGACTGTCACTCGATGCATCGCTATGCGAGTGCGCTCACTGGGGCGAGTTTTCGTCATTGGGCTGCTGAAAGTTCTGATTAGATGTATGCTGCACATAAAAAATAAACACTTTTTGTTTGAAAGGAGATGCCTCAAAATGTTATAAAATTATTCATATTTTTAAGCAGACTAAAAGTAATTTGTATAGATAAAGCAAACAAATTATTGTATGGAAAGTTTTTTTTGGGTGTTTTAAATTTTTTTGGGTGCCCCATTAATTAGTCAATTTTTTTTTTCGCTTCTTATATGTATAATCCCTTGCCTTTCAGTGTACATATAAGATACACCCTTCGGCGTTATTTTCGTTTAATTTATTTTTGTGTATTCTCAGAGAACATATAACAGCAACCTAATTGAAATCGATCTACAACTCGAATAAGCTCACTTTGTCACCCGGTGACAGTTACAGTGGGCGCTTTGATGGTGACAGAGGGTGACGACGGCAACCTTCTGTCACGTTGTGAGAACGTTGGTCATATGGTAACGCCTTGTAGGATGGATTCCTTGCATTAGCTGCGAAATGTTGCTCTATTACAGGCGACGATGTTCCACTTACCATCGAGTGTGCTATCTGCTTATTCTGTCGAATTACTACTAACTACATAAAAAGGGCTTACACGTCGATCCTTGATTGGCGGTATTTTTTTGTGATCACCATTTAAGGACTCCTCTTACGTACAGATATAAGTATAAAGTAGTACTTGAGGTGATGCAAGCGGCACATCAATAGCAGACAATGCGGTTGCGAGGCGTTTATGCGTTTGCGTTTATTGAGGATGTGACATTTCGCGTTTTATGCCGCTCGGAGATATTACTTAAACTGAATCTATTTGTTACTTGTAAGTTGTAACATACAAAGTTTGTACCATTAGATACAAAAATGCTGTCTTCCGAAATAGTCCTAATTATTACGATTTTCAGTAACAATCATACCAATTTTTATAATAGATCCTCATATTTTTATTTTATTTTCAGCCACTAGATAATTTAGTAATAGAATTTTTTGTATCTAGCGGCGTAAAAATCCATGTGTCTGGTGACCAACGTCATCATCATCATCATTATCAGCCTATTAACAGCGCACTGCAGGGCCAGGCCTCCCTCCTTATAGGAGTGGGATATGGAGCGTAGACCCACCACGCTGCTCCAATGCGGGTTGGCGGACTTAGGGTGATAATGTTTCATTTATTAACGATCACTATCAGATGTTGATGTTAGTGACCGGGACCGACGGCTTAACGTGCTCTCCGAGGCACAGGGGTATAACACCACCAACTTCCAAACTCCGGGCTTGGAATGTACTGAACATTTCATAGAAGAATGAAAAAGCTTTGAATTATTCCATGACCCGACCCAGGAATCGAACCCAGGACCTCGTGATCATAGGCTTATCACTAGACCAACGAGGCAGTCTGGTGACCAACGTGCCGGTGCTTATTTAGCCTTAAGAATAAACCTTGCTATTTAGAAGCGAAATAGCGCCAGTGTGTTGGGCACCTTGCCTTTGGTTGCACAATTAGTTGACTTATTCTTTTTGTATTTATCTTGTTTTATATTAAATTTTATTTGTTTTTATAATTAATAGTTAAATTATTGAATATTTATTTATCTGTCTCTCCCTGGCCTCTATTGCTAGACTATTCAAACACAGTAACACTGAACCAGCAGATGATTGATTTGATTGACATAGGCGTCCTGTTATGTTTTATATCACCTCAGCATCCAGCAGTAGGTAAAGCTTCAACTGAGATGAACCTGTGTTCTGGAAACACCGAGGTCTGGAATCGCCCTACCATTCCATTCTGCATGATCTGTCCCGTTGCTCTAGTAAGTGCACCTTTGTAGCTTCGGTCCTGGGTTCAAATCCTGGGTAAGGCCACTGAGTTATTCTGTTTTTCATTCTTCTATCAAATTTTCAGTAGGTAATACCAAATAAAAATTCACTAACCTTCTGCTCTCGTATTTGTGGATGTACCTACAGCCTTTCTTAAATACTGATCCAATCGTAAATTATGGACTTACAGAACTCGATAAATCGCTTCACAATTAGAACAGGAAAAATACTATTCAGCCCCCTAATCGGCACATGCACGAATCCGCCATATTTGAAATTACAGGAATATGAATGCCACAAAAGAACTTGCGTCATGTTTCCCATACGACAAAAATAGTGGTTTCGCTACATTGTTTTTATTTTATCAGTTATTTGAACTGTCCCTTTCAATACGTGTCCCTTTCAAGCCACCTCTCCCCCACAATCCAAGGCTAGAGTCGTGAAGTTGGTGGTGTTACTGTTACACCCCAGGGTCACGGACAGCACGTTAAGGCGTCGGTCCCGTTGCACTCATAAACATCACTATCATCATTAATAAATTAAATATTATCACCCTAAGCTCGCCAATCCGCATGGGAGCAGCGTGGTGGGTCTACGCTCCATATAACCTCGCCTATAATCTCTGTAGTAGGCCGTTAATAGTCTGATGATATTACCTAATGACATGCTATGTTATGCTTTCGATGATTGTTTTTTTAAGAATAAATGTGTTAGAGAAATTGTCGTTTCTTTCAGGCCACCCATGAATGAGGGCTCTAGGTATGGTCTCCGTGGTTTCCCATGGCATTGAAAGCTGTCATTGGATCTATAACTTTGTTATATTTTCTTCCCAACAAAATGATCCTACAACATTATTGGTACAATGATCTGATGAAACTCATCTAATTTTCGAAATGACACCGCGATGACATTTCCGTGTTCAGAAGATCCATCCACCGGTCCATTACACCGATATTGTGCACTTTATAAGAACTAATTGCGGGTTATTCAGACCGAAAATTACGGGTTTCGGAGTTACGGCATCGCGGACAAACCTACTTTAGTGAATCCGTGGTATCAGATACATTTCAGGTCGCAATCGCGTTTATGTATGTATAGTTAACAAATTAACAACTTGTCCAGTGTTTGTAACGTGCGTGCCGTCACTCAGGACATGGTCTAAGTCTACAAGAAGTGACGCTTGATCTTGCAGTGGGTTGTTTAAATAAACCTTCATGGGTACAGCCGTTTCAGAGATTAGCCGGAACAAAGAGATAGACAGAAAAAAATTAAAATTTTTGATTTTTGATTTAAGTAGGTACCACAGATATGTACGTTAATATAAGAGTAAAGCTGGCAAATTGATATTACAAACATACAATTCTATATAATTTATTTGTATAGATAAAAGGCCTTAAAATCGAACAGACACAATACTAATCCATTCAAATAAGCTGAACCAATAAATAATTGTGATAACTTACAAAATAAGTAATCATGTCAACCTTTGGAATATTCCCAATCTCGTCATAATTACGGTTGTCAATAAATCTACTGGTCACTTGGCATTTTGACGGATCATTTTCTTTATAATACCGCCGCTATTTCTGTTTTCAATGGGAAATGTAGTCTGCATTCTAGGAGCACGATAAAGGCAGCTGCACTCGTGAGACTGTCGCTGTGCGACGTCAAAGAACTTTTGTTAGATTTACAAGAAATACAAGGAAATTATAAAATGTTTATGTTATAAAACGTACTAAAGTGATTTTTATCGTCTGCATAATCTGGTTGTTTGGATTTTTGCGGATAATAGCATATGTACCCATTATGCCCCTTTTTTTGCTTACTTGTATTTTTTTATATCATGGCGTTAAGTAAAATAAAAAAAGGTGAATTACACTAAAGAAGTGGTAAAAACATTATAAAGAATTAATTTCAGAACCCTAAATAATAACTGACTGAATAAAAGAATTAATGTAGTTCTTGACTTTGTACTCCATGCCGTTTGATATAAAATCGACTTTGTAATGTCCATGACCCGACACTAAACTGTAAATAAGAATAACTTAAATCATTGAAAATTTTTTAAAAGGTCTTTCGTTTGTGTGCAGCCTAATCATAACAATCTGTTGCAAGCCGCCTTTGTCTGTGTGTAGAACATAAATAAGATGTTACTTAACACTGGCTTAGGATGTACGCTCCGAGTATTTACGCGATTTATTGCTTTTCGCGAACTAATGTGTTTATAATAGGCAAGGATGAAGACATTCCTCACTGTCGTCACGCGGACAATCGCATGAAAGATTCGAACATACCACTCTGTTCTTCTATGAGACTTGCCATAATGGAATAGCTAAATCTGTTATAGAAGTTAGGATTTGGTGAAATGACAGAAGATGTGAATTTAACTATACTTACTTCTTTATTGCTAGGACCAAAGAGAATAAGAATTATAAAGGAGCGAGGGAGCACACGCGACGACCGCTAATTGTGTACTGATCGTTAATATGTAATTAATTGCGTTTGAGGTAAAACTGCTTAGTCGCGATTTGGTGTACGGTTTCATCGTACATCTGTACATACATGCAATAATAAATCTATACATACGAGTATATAGTTTGTAACAATCATCAGTCCCCTCTGATGTTGAAAATGCAATAACCCGAATTGCGCAGCTGTCATGGCGGCGCTAACTGTTTTGTACGTATAGTGCGCAGGAAAACAGATTTATTGACTCATCACAAGATTTCTATGACTGAACATTCGAACGATTGACTTAGAATTTTGTTTCGTTATTTACTTCGTGATGTTAATACTCATTAAGATTTTCTGATACTCCCGCGGGAACAGGATCTACGCGGGTAAAAGGTAAAACAGAGTTAAAAAGGCCAATAATTTTTTTTGAATGATAACTTTTTGATAAGATATTTGCCTGACAAGAAACCCCGACCTGCATTGGGCAGCGTGGTGGGTGGCTTCATATCCACTCTCCTATGTTTTTACACTATCCCTGAGTTGAGCCAAGTCAAAGCGCAATATAGAACAACAAATAATATAAAATATACTTACTTAAACTGAGTATTGTGAACAAAAGCATCGTTTTGGAAGGCATCCTTATCGCCAAGTCTCCCCACCGCCACCGCATTTTTATCTGAAAAAGAAGATTAGCTTAATAACATTTCTTCTAATCATTTATTTGCTTATACCAAGGAGATGGCCCACTTGATCGTAAGTGGAAAACCGTCGCCTGTAAACAGTGGTGTGCATTTAATACAAGCTCTGAGGCATTGTTGTCCTTAGGCCTGTGTGCGCCAAGATTTCTGTTCGGTTCGGTTCGGTTACGCCAGTTAAGGACGTAAACCGGGTGGTTATCTTAACCGAGCTTACTTGCTTAACCGGAGTACGGGATGTTGTGAACAGTAAATTTATAATTAGGTTATGTTGACCGTTGGTTATGGTAACCGAAACCGATTGGTGTACACAGGCCTTAGTACTCAGTGAATCCACTTGTAATAAAATATAATTTATATCATAAAAAAAGCGTTATAGTTAGGTATCCACTATCGGAGATTGTACGACGCGCACGCGCGTAGCGATCAGCTGTGATCTACTTTGCTGACATCGTACGTTAACGCATGACTGCGCGTGACCCTTGAAGTTGATTCTAGGCAGAGCAAAAAATTCAAAATACAAATCGTATTTGTAAACAAAGAACGTATGGTATTACGATTGGCCAGTAACCGTATAAAAGAAGCAGAGCTTTTATCCAATTACAGGACAGAATCCCGTGGACACGGAATGTTCTTATAGTTTCCGAGCCCTTAGGCTACCCCTCGTGCTCTCAGGCAAATAATGACAGCTGTCAATATAGCTCTGTCGCTACCCGGGTAGCCGCGGGCCTCAACGAAGGTTTGATTTTTTTAGACGCTAAAAATAAGTTTTAGTTTTAAAAAAAGAATTGTTTCAAATTCTGTGATAAATTTCCAAGACATTGATATTGAAATTGGTATTATTCTGTGTTTATTTTTGATCTTATTGGACAGTTGATCGAATGCGAAATGACAAGTGATTTTTCGTGATTTGTGCAAATTTATTGAATGTAAGTACAATTTTTATTACAAAACTAATTATTTTGCATACAGTGATTGCTTTAACGTAATTTGTTTTAAGAAATACATCGAAAATTTTGAATAAATCGTGATAAATAAGTATTTAATAACATATTATTGTAAAATATTAGAAAATTATTTATTATTGTGCAACTAAAATTTGACGTTTCTTGTCCGTTTTGTCTTGACAATACCAAACAAAACAGTTTCGTTTGGTATTGGTAAAACGAGCTATTTTGGTCTTTATTTATGAAGCGCTAAGGACGGTTTACCGGTAACCAATAAGAATCCCTTTGTTTGTAAAGTAGGACATAATGATGTATCGATACATCGCCGTGTGTAAAAGATGTCGATAAATTTGGTTCAATTTATATTTGTATTTTGTAAAAATTAATTATAAAAAGCAAATACAAGCTACTTGAAAATTTATGTTTAGAGTTTTTTTAACAAAAAAAAATCAAAAGATCCGTGTGCTCACATGATGACAATAACTTTTCATTTATTTATTTTACAGTATGGCAGAAAACTGGCTCCTCATCCTCATTTATGACGATGAGGCTGAGATTAGCGCCGACAAAGACCTACTCCGTCATGACGGTGTATTAAAAAAATTTAAAATTAAATAACAAGAGAAATGAGTTGTACACTAATATTTCGAAAATACTTTAGGTAGTTAAAAGTAAAAGTTAAAAAAAATGAGAATAATTTTATTTTTATTTACATTATATAATAATACCTTACAAAAAGGATAACTGTCGATAAAATTACCAAAAGTAAAAGAACACATCCCTAGCTGTTTTTATATTTCGAAGTGTCGGGTGGAGTCGTCTTTCAAGTGTTTTTATGGTAAACATACCAATTGTTTTTGTTATGTTGTTTACAATAAATAGATAGCATAGACACCAGTTCTTTAGACTTTGTTTGTATTTTCATTTATTTTTCGTAATCCAACGCACAACATAGTTCCAAAATGTTGTACCCGTAAAACAAATATATAAAGTTTTGATTATATCAACATTTTGATAGATAAAAGTTAGGAAATATATCAATCAAGTCATTACATTTTACAGAATGGCAAAATATGGCTTAAAAGAAGATTATTTATTAATTTTTTGTAGAGTAACGTATCAGACCGAAATAGAAAACAGCGCGCGAGCGGGAGGGCACTACGCCCGTAACTGACACTGACAGCAGTTGTCAACTGTCAGGCCCCCAGGGGTTATTGGCGAAAAAGTTAATGCAATTATATTTCTATCTTATTTAGTGTTTTCAAATGTTGTAATTCCTTCTTTTAATTTTACAAATTAATTAATTTTTTTACGTTTTATAAATACGTTATTGTATTAATAAAAAGATAAAAACAAAATAAACAATTATTTCTTTTTCGAAATATTTGCGCGTGCATGGCGCTAGTTTACTGCAACACAAATGGCGCTAATTACAAAATCAATCAAAAGTTATCTAATTTAAGATAAATTTATCGGTTACATTATTTTAACATTGATAAAATAACAACAATGTTTTATAAATAACGTCTAATAAAATTAAAAGCGTATTCTTTTGAAAATTTAAAGAATCATTTCATTATTTTTAATAATTGTATAGATACCAATTTGACTCGTTAGTCAGGCGCGTTGTGGCCGGCCATATTGTCTTTATATGAATTTGCGCCTTCGTTCAATGCTTATAACTCAAATAAATTTTTCAAAGTTTTTGTGGTATTATTAGTTTTTTTCAAGTTAAGTAGCTATTTACAATGAATATTCTGTGTGTTTTAAGGTTTATTTATAAGTATAGTAATCTCATAATTAAGTTAAAATGGAGACATATTCGTGTGAAACCTGTGTTGATTTTGTGTGTTTAAAACGGATAGTAGATATATCTTTCAATTCATATCCGTGTGCGATAAACTTAGAAATTATTCGATTAGGACAGTGTGAACCAAAGTTACAATTAGCACAAAAGAAAGGTACTAATGTAACTCGTGTTTTTCATAGTAAATTATATGATACCTTTTCGTGGCTTTGTGGATGTGTACACACCAACCGATTGTTTTGTTTCCCTTGTGTTTTCATTCAGCAATACAAGTAACGTTTGGAATGATAAAGGATGGACCTTTAGGTTCAAAAAATTGTTGGCTGTTATTGCTGTACTTTGCTGTTGTCATCGAACTTGAAATCGGGTATGTGTTTAATATAGTTTTTGTAATATATCAAATATTAGTGTCAAGTACTTTAATAGTAATTATAGTACTAATAAAAAATGCTTAATTGTAGATAAATTTATTTATAACCATAAATATAATTGAAAAATTGAATCGTTTTCGTTTGTGTTCCAAAATGCCTCCCCTAGGCAAAAACCTTGTGCACGCCACTGCCTGTAAACATATTCAACGACCAGCGGTAGAGCCACTACAAATATAACATGACCAACTTGAAATAATTTTTAATTAAAAAAAATGTGAATACAGAAATCCTTAGGTACTTTTACCAAAATCTTAAAAGAATAGATTAATATTAAGCAAGCAATGTATGATGGATATGGATTCAAAGTAACCGTTACTAAGTAACAAGATATTAACTTAATGAATAAAAACACATTGTTATGTTTGTTGCAGGGCTTTAATAGCTTGATGTCAGCAAGAACGTAATTTGAATTGACTATGAAAGGGTACTAAGGTGTTGGTTAATTTGTTATGGACATAATAGTCGGCCCTTTACTAGATTGCTCATTTCAAAACTGCCACGTTGGCTCAGTGATTATCTTATGATTCGGATTACTTTTAATGGGTTCGAGCTCATGGTTGGGCTGTGAAATATGGATCTTTTGTTACGAGTACTTCCAAGAAATTCTCACTTTTTTGTCAGTAGTAAGATGAAATCCACACCCCTTTTGATTTCTACACATCATACCGGAACTCTAAATCGCTTGGCGGCACGTCTATGTCGATAGGGTGGTAACTAGCCATATATCAGCCAAAACTCTGAATCGGTTCCGCCGGGAATCGAACCTAGGATCTACGTCTTATAAATTCACCGCACACCACTGCGCCACGGAGGTCGTCATATCTGGTGGATTAGGGTTGCTTTGTCATTTTAATCATGACATATTAATTTAACATCTGGATAACAGCAAGAAATTAGGACTGAATTTAGTTTTTAAATTGAAAGCCCATTTCCCCTAGTGCAGCAATAATTTGTGGAAACTATGAACACATCTCACTCTATGCTGAGCCAGTTAGTTGAATCCATGGGATTTAGTTTTAGGGACATTTAAAATTAAACTATACTAAAACTTGATTTATATTTTTATGTACATACTCAGTGATATAGAAAGATAAGACAATATAGAAAGTTAGGGGACACAGTTATCTAAAAACTCAACGTTTTGATAAATCTTATGATCTCATGATCTCACGTCGACGCGATGTCGTGAGTTTGCTCACGACGAACGCCGTGTGAATTAGTTTTTATCTCTACTTGTCACCAACTTCTATGTCCTAACTTTTTAATATTATTGTTTGCTTACCTCAGTAGCAACTCCGATCAATCTCTAGCAAAATATCAGCCTATATTAACCTGGAGAGGTGAGTATGGACTCACCACGCTGCTACAATGCTGGTTGGCGTGATCACGTTTGATTTTGTAATATTCACTAAAATCGGCCCGGTCATCATAATTAATGGCTTAACGTGTTATGACGAACATCTCAACTGCAGATTTCTTAGAAGAATGGATGCTCGATAGGTACCTATTTTGATGACTCGAAGTTCGAATTCACGACCTTGTGCTCCTTAGCTACATAAGCTAACTACTGGGCTAAAGTGGAATAAACGAGTCATCAACGAAAGAGGATCAATACTTGTATAACTATGTAAATAGATATAACTTAATCTCTGATATAAGTGAAAGAACAACACAGACAGATTATGTTGAGATGCATAGAGTCGAAACACAGACCTTCTTCACAATCTCCCATAAACTCATAAATTATGCAAACAACTAGATTGTAGACTAGATTTAATTAAAAAAGTTACAGCAAACCGATTACTGAGCACGAGGCGAAAGTATCAACGATAGACGATCTGAGGCTAAAGATCAAGAGTTGAAAGTACTGTAAGTAACGAACAAGTAGGTACGGCAACTGGTAACCGGTAACAGGTCGGTAACAGATGGTTACGAAGCTACCGGATGATTGCAGACTAACTCACTGTTTGCACGAGCAACGTGTTAAACTGATCTATCAATTTTTATTGGATTATAGTTTCATGTCGCCATTTGTCATTGTGAAAATGGTGTTACAATGGTTTGCGTCAGAAACGATTTGGTTCCTTGTTCTTGATTCGCAATACGAAAATTTGGAAAGCACTTTGAGCTTTTTTCCTTATAATTTCAAATGTATGTAATCGAGAAATCGACTCGCTGAAACACAAATCTTAAATCACATTACACAGTGTAAGAAAATATTTGTTGTTTATATTACTGTTCCACATGAAGATAATCTGGTAAAAGCCGAAAAAGGAAATGTGTCAAAATACTTGGACCTTGGCCACGAGATTACCGCCATGTGTAATATTGAGGCGACGAATATTGTTCCTATAGTCGTTTCAGTTAATGGTCTTTTTTCAAAAACCAACCTTGAGCTTTTTCGCTTAACTGTTGAGCTTTTTCGCAAGGGGCGGATACAGAAGGCGGTAAAGTTTGAAACGGCGCGTATTGTGGGGTGCTCACTCTGGAACCCTGATCACCGATTGCTTCGACCCTCAAACGTGTTTTTTATTTACATGTTATATGTTTATGTATAAAGTTAAATGTTAAGAATTTTGAAAAAGTTTATAAATATCAATAAATAAGAGAAAAAATAATTTTATCTATTCAAAATGAATTCTTAGCTGTAGGTACTAATTTGAATTCGTTCATCTGAAAATAACATATAGATCGCAGACATCCGCCCTTGAACATGTATACAGTTCGACCTCAGAGGCCGTTCGAACTCAACAAGATCCTCTCGTCGGCTATTGTTGCCCGTAATCCGTGTTGCGCAAACCAGAATAATGCACTTCGAAAAATACCCATTATCTGTGTGATTACAGCCGCGCTGTTCGCTAAACTGAGAGATTGCATCGCGCGGTTAAAATAACGAGCGAGTTATTTTAACCTATTTATTTACTGCGTAACTAGTAGCTATTGGATATTCCCGTTTTGCATTTCCAGCGACTGTACGTTGGAGCTTCAATATAGCTTAATGGCTAAGGGGTCGGATTGGTCTCTTGTTACGGCAGCATTGTTATGGCTAGGTTCTTCTAACTGGAAACATTGCTTCAATCAATTGCATATGTAATTATGCATTAAAATAAACCTGTTTTATGCTAATTTTCTCATGATTTTTCTTTCTACGGAGCTTTTTTCGTTTAACAATTTTTGAAGCGAAAAGTTTTAGTCTAATTGGGTTTAGTCTAATTTTTATGGTAATTGCAAAATCACTAAATGAATTTTCATACAATTTTCACAGTTTTCACACCTCAGTTTAAAGGCAAAATAATGTTTTTTGTAAAGGGCTCTGCGCATCAGTGAACAATGCAATCTGCTTGTTTATCTGTCAAGCTATCACTCCGCAGTCGAGCAGTTTCCTCGGATGCTGTCGAGAGACGTGACGCGATTCGATCTGCAGTAATTGTATCACTTCTTGTTAAAGGTTAAAGGAGCATCGGTTTGCTGTTTGTTATTGTGACATCGAGGCTGTGCGTTTGTTTAGCGTAGCCATATTATGATCTAGTTATCAGGGATAGGGATCAGTTTGCATTTAATTTAACATTTAACTCCGTGGCGCAGTGGTTTCTACACGGCATCGCACTGGAAGTCGATTGGCGGTACGTTTTTTTCGCTAAGGTGGAAACTAGCCGGCCGAAGCCTTCCGCCAGCCAGATCCGGACCAACTTAGAAAATCTCAATCGGCCCTGCCGGGAATCGAGCCCGGGACCTAGGTCTTACAAATCCACCGCGCATACCACTGCGTCACGGAGGCCGTCAAAATTACATTGTGCCATTATTATTTGCAATTGTTCCTAATTTAACATTGTAGAGTTAACTACTACGCCTCTGCTGACATCGCAGAATAAATGACTTATGCATCATCATGTTAGTGCCATTATTGCAACAAAGTTTATTATGACATTGACATATTAACAGAAATAGAATTGAACATTTATCCGTTAAATACAATCGCCGTGTGAACTGCTCGCGGGTAGATCTCAGCGAATGTACATACTCGTAAATCGCCTTGGAGACGAAAGCTCGGTCGGGTCACGAGAAAACTCTTACTACTTTCCCCGACGACTGTGTTAGCCCGTACAAGGCTTTAACGTTCAATAGAACAACTATCCCTGTTGAGCTTTCGTCTTACCTTTAGTTAGTAGATATTGTATCAAATTCAAACGAAATAGGTAAACGAGTTTTGATGAAACTCTTTAAATTAAACGAAAACATCTGATAATAATTAATGTGGTATAGAATCTCCATAAACTTGATCATCGTCGGTTGGTAGAAAGTTTGTCAGTATTTTACAGGATATATACTATTTCGGAGAGTGCTCTCAGGAGTTATTTGACCTCGTACCTCCTTCATACTCTTTAGTATATTCCAAATATTACTAAACATATTTGAAGGTAACTAACGGACAAAAATTTGATCGGATATATAAACATTTATTCACTGTCCGGAACTGGGATTCAAAGTATGAAAAAAACACATTTTAAACTGTTGTACTAAAGAGCGAGTTGTACGAAGTCGTCAATTTTAGTGCGTTGCGAAAAATATCAGATGTCAAAATTGAACAATTAAACATATAGGAACTGTAAAACAACAAATCGATTAGACATAACGGCGATCATTGCATCAATTAGCCGACATGTTCGCAACACTAGACGCTAAGTGATCGCTAATGACTGTTATGTGCATGTATTCACATGTCAGAGACATGCGTTTGCGTATTGCGTTGTGTATTAAATAACAAACGTAATGTACGTCTCATTAAGCGCTTAGATATTTGTTTTTATTGGTATAGTTATATACGATGCAATATTAAACCAAACCAAAATCCAAAAGGGAAATCGACAACATTTTTGCTTATAGGAGATAAAGACAGAGGTAATACTTGTTCACTTTCACATAATCTTTTGTTTACGTTTATTTTCGAAGCCTAGGCCGCATTTTAGATTATATAGAATAGTTCATCATTCGTCTTTCTTTACAAAATAATGTTAGAGTTTTAGCAATTTCTTTTTAATTTGACCTTTCCTATCCTTACTAACTATATCAATCAAATAGCCTTTAGAGCTCTCAGCCGGAGCTTTCGGCCTTTAATCAGCCTCTAACTGTAGAGCTATTGTAAAATAATCTGGTGTAATGGCCAGCATTCCGAAAAACAATAAGTTTCATCACTGAGTAATCCGCGGTTGCAAAAGTTTCAATCAATTACTGGATCTAGGCACTTAAAATAAAAGTTTATTACATTAATATCACGGCTCCGATAATGATATACAATAAAAACGTCAAGCAAATCATTCACAGCTAATAACAGCTGCGATTATGATCTGTAGAATGCTATAATGCATAGAAAACCGATTATGTGCATGCTAAATGATAAACACAAATGGCTAATTTAAGACCTAGAGCACGGCTAGATAATTCACACGATTAAAGTTTTAAAATACCTTGATTTCACAAGACAACAAACTTTTAAGTCCTACAAGATATGTTTTGGGGAGTGTGAAAAAGAACAAATACCTAACAGATTAAAAATGCTGGTGTAGGTACTACTATATGATTAGGTATTTCACTCAAATGCTGATAACAAAAAAGACCTAGCCGAGTTTGTTGTGAGTTCTTCTGAGTCTAAAGTGCTTTTGGGAGCCACGTACCTTTAATTTAAAATTTTCGTCTTAAAAATTAGCGCCTTAGAAAGAAACGAATTTGAGTTTAAACTGTTAAGTCTACTTCCTACTTCATCATTCTATCTGCAACTAGCCATCGCAGAGATCTGCACAGTTAGATACTTGGTCGCCGGTCGGTATCCCTTGGATGCATATTAACTTAGCATTTAGTATCTGTGCGGTTTGGTTCCAAGATATGGGCCAGGCAGTGGAGTATTAGAAAGAAACTGATGGTGATTATGATTTTAAGTTAATGTCCACTAAAGTGCGCAATATAACCAACACAACACATAAATCTCATGGCTATGCGCTTCGTTTGCCTCATCGCGTGTCGTTTGTAAAGTGTGGTACGCGCATAAAACTTTAGCGGGTGGGACGAATTAGTATAAACAAGCATTTTTAGATAACTTCAACCAGGATTTTGTTGATTGAGCTGTTATTTGACAAATATAAGAAGTTTAAGTACTTAATTAAATAAATCCGCAGTGCTGTCTTAAATATCGAACTACGTGTTTCTCTCGTTATTTCCTACGTAAAAAAACGACATTTCCTACTTGCATCCTATGTAGTAGTCTGAGGCGGAACGCGACATAATGGACACCTATGTTGCGTCGCGTAGCATCGTGTCGCATCGCGTAGCATCGTGTCGCAACGCGTCACGTTTGTCGCTTAAGCAGACACCTCGTTAGACTTACCACTGCAGGTTATTGTGATAATGTTGACTCTTGACGATCACAACATTGTTAATACTGGCAGAATCGATGGCTTTTCTCGCTCTTTAAAGTAAAACAATACCAATTTTCCTACTGCAGACTTGGAATTTTTTCTAAGAATATTTTGGAAGAGAGAAACCATTACTTTACAGATGAGAATGAGTTTCTTCTACGAGACCAAGTATTTAATATCTACTGCTTGTGTTTGCGCCACCGGTCGCTTTCACTGACGGGATGCGCAGGAGTCGATCGATCACAACGCAATCGGTCACGTACGTAATCTGATATAACGTCCAGCCATCGCCTTCGATAATGATGTGATCGTTTTTTTGCGAACGCGTAATGTAATAGTCATCATCATAAACCTATGTTTAGTAGTAGTTTCGGATATCTATACAGCTGATAGTAGTAATTGCCAGCATTGCCAGATTATTTTTTAGGATTTTGATGGGAATCGGAGTCGGGATTTTGAACCTTTTTGTTGAAAAAAGCAGTATTTAGTATAAATACGAATATTTATATAGATTTACGTTAGGTAGTAACGATAAGGTAAATCGGATAAGTTCTATATAAAAAACAGAAATCAAAGTAAATAAAGTCTTACTTATTCGAAAACTGTGGCATTGTCGTTTTCTGCCAAAAGCAGGACTGTTTATTTTCATTTAAAAGCGGGACGTCTGGCAACGCTGCTAAGTACCCTAACAAGCTGTAACTCTCTCTCTCTCTCCTATAAGGAGTCAGGCCTGGCCCTGTAGTGAGCCGTTAATAGGTTGATAATGATGTATCAGTGGCGGGAAAGTACTGTAGGTACTTCCCCGGACGCAATGCTTCTTTTTCTGCATAACAGCATAATTATGTTCCTGCTTACAGGATAAAGTTTTGCATATAAAATAACATGCACCAAAGGTCTATATCTCAGGTTGACGGTCGCAATGCAAGGACACTCAGTTGAGTAGCCGCAGCGGAAGTACATGCATAAAGGGAAAGCGAAAGTCAAGGCCAGATTCAAATCTGAAAGGTAGAGGGTACATTTCATGCTTGCAGTATCTATTTCTATTTTCATTAAAAATCACTCAATTCAGGCAGTGTGCCAACTTCAAGAACCTCCTTCTTTTATGTAGTAGTGTACAAATAAAATAAAAGAAGTTTTGATTTGTTGTATTACTAAATATTTCAATAAAAAGCCATCACTCGTTTTCCCATAAGTAAAAGGGTTTATGTACAAACGATATATTTCTTAACATTGAATTACTTGTACAATTTCAACACTTGGAATTGTTGTAATCGAAATCAGATGTAGATAGCAGCCCGCGCTACCAGGAAGACGTGGCGTGGCGTGCCGTGCCGCGGTGGGCTCAATAAAAAACGTGCGAACTTTGCTTTTTACTGGTGAACTCATTGTGTGCCTCGAGGTATACGATGCAGCGGGCTGGCGATGTTATCTGGCTAATGTTAGACCTTTCAATCTATATCGTGGCCAATTCATTTCATTCACGATTCGTACTAGAGGAGGTCCGCAGTTGCACCCGCGTAGTTCTTGTTTCCGTGCGAATTTTGGGATAAAATGTGGCCTATGGGTTATTCTGATATGTAAGCTTTATTATTGTAAAGTTACATCAAAATCCATTTAGGAATTTTTGCGTGAAAGCCTACATACAAATTTTATAATATTAGTAAGGATCCAGGATTCATAAATTCGTCATTTGTACATTTGAGACGTGTCGGCTAAGTAGGCTTTTTTGAAACGTCAAGTTTGTCTGTTTACAATTATGAGGAATAATTAATTCCTGGCCAGAGCTACAGTTGGTCGCTTAATGGTCTGACCGAAATTTTCATGAAATTCTTGATCTGTTGATCATCTCTTCAGGGCCTCTTTAAATCTACTTAGAAATCCATGGGTACAAAATAATTGGCTATATTATACTCGTAATTAAGTAAAAAAAGAAAATGAGCACGGGAATTAAAATTAAGTTTCTAATAAAATATTGAATGTTTTTCGAATAATTTATTGTCGTTTAAAAACTTCTATAAATTCTTAAACCTACCCAGGTCCTTGGTATAATGTAAATACTCGTATTATATAATGAGTAACTTGATGTCGTCAAATATTTCATGAAAAAACCTGAAATAGGTTGTTCATTAAAATAAAATGTAGGATTAAGGAAAATTAATCCGTTGTTCCATTTAATCGCTTAAGCTATTCAATTATAAATTAGAAGTAAGTAACATTCAGATTTCCCACTTTGTGATTATCTTTTACGCAACGTGATGACTATGAGTATTGATTTTAATTATTTGATTAATCCATTCAACGATCAACGCAATATTACAGTAAAACAAGAAACAGATTCAATCGGGTATTTTATTGGTCAGTAGGTTTCCAAAATTCTCGGTTATTTTGGTCACATTGCCCGCTGCTCCCCTGATAACCTAGACAAGCTGATAGTGGTGGGCAAGGTGGAGGGGAAACGACCACGAGGGAGATCACCTAGCCGCTGGTCAGACCAAGTGAAGTCGCTCACGGGTCTTCCCCTTACAACAGCCGTCAGAAGAGCAGAGGACCGGACTGAGTGGAAGGAGATTATGAACACCATAACGAGGACACTGCAGTGTGGACACGACCTTCAGTATTGAAGAAAACGACGAAGAAGAAGAAGAAGGTTTGCGCTTTATTATAACCATGACTGATGAAAACGGGACGCACTTGTTTAGAAAATACCAGAAACCGAAGTTCTATTTAATTCTAACCGATTTCTATACGACATCGTACTGGGACGCTAAATTGCTTGGCGGTACGTCTTTGTCGGTAGGGTAGTAACTAGCCACGGTCGAGGCCTTCCACATTACAGGAAATCCTCGGTCGCAAGCGGTTTGAGACTGTGGTGGTTGGAATTCCTTGCCAAATGTCAATCTGTGGATTATGTTGAGAGATCACACTAACGCTAACGCCCGACTTTGCCCGCGATTGATAACAATAAATGGTAACACGTAGGCACTTGAAATTTTTCCAAAATACTTAATAGTATTAATTGTTTACAATGAAACAGAATCCTTTCGTGCGCAAGTCCGACTCGCACTTGGCCAGTTTTTTTATAAATGTAATTTCATGACATGAATCTATTTATCATGAAGCTGTGTAAACATTACCGTGAGTGTGATTGGCTGTAAAGTGTAAACGAGCGGTCATTAGCCTTGCATTGTGTGCGCTGCTGGCGCGCCGTATGTTACGCTCGATAAATGCTACTGTATGAACAACTTCGGCTAAGTGAATTATAATAACTGCTCTATTATCAAAATTACACTATTTACAATAATAACTATAATTGCAAAGTAGATCTGTTTGGAGTTTTGAAAATTTCCTATATTGCGTTTATCTTAAGGATGATTTTTTAATTCAACGGTAACATCTTTACGGGTATGTTGCTTTTAGATTAGGGTTACTAGGTTATATATGAACAGCCTTTAAAAGTATAAAGTTGAGCAAGCTTGATCGACATAAGTACGTTTGCATTGAAAGTTCGTAGGTTTTTTTTTGTTGTGCTACAAACACTACAAACATCTTGCACTAAGCAATGTCTGCCTGTAGCATCAAAAAGAAATAGGTGTACAGCTCAGCATATGCCGTGCATTGCAGTCGAGTACAATACCCGGCGCTGATTATCGGCTGTGACCCGGGTGACGTCACAGCCATTAGTAAAATTAATTATCTACATAAAAAATAAAACAATACATTCATTCATTCATTTCAAGTACACTTTTTATACAAATACTTAAAAAACAAACTAGTCACTCTAACATAAGTTCAAAAAGTAAATTTTACCAAAAAGGATCAGCAACAACTCAGTCGCTGACTCTGTAATTAATTTTATTTACAGTTTTACAATTCATTTAATTTTCACATTTGTGCAGAAAAAATTATTAACCAATTATCAGATCAATAACAAAGTAAAGTCACATAATATAAAGTAATATAATAATACTTTTTACACATTCATGAGAGACATTCCTTTGATCTTAATAGCAGTTGTTTTTTTCATTACAAGTTAGGCCTTGTCTGCAATCGCATCTGACGAAAGCGGGTCAGCAGGCCGACCTTTCATCCTGTTAACCGAATAATAGGTTGAAATGGACAAATTTAGAAAATCTTTAACGGCCCAGCCAGGAACCGAACCCAGTACCTCCATCTGTGCATATCACTGCACCACGGTGGCAGTCAAATGTAATGAAAATTTTTTAGGAGCACTTTTTGGTGCACAAAAATCATGAAGCTCGCGTCATCGTCGCAACGTTTTCACTTATATCGACAATTCCCATAGATTGCCCCGCATTTTTTTTAAACGGTTATAGATTACCCATGCCGACCTTCAGCACGGAGTCAGGTGGAGCTTCGTATAACAATGAAAGGTCTCCATCTCCTCGGCAGCGATAGCATCGCCCGTTGTCGAGCAGAAATAGTGCGTGACCGTAATTAAACTGTCTGCTTAACTTTATTGGCGCTGCGCGATGGATTTATAGACTTTTCGTAACGTTCGACCTGATCATCATTAATGTGAATGTAGATGTTTTTATGTACACAATCATTTAGTTAATTGATATACGGTTCTATAACAAGTTGTCAAATTAAAAAAATAAAGTTCAAACAATCACATCGACGTTGGAACTGCCTCGTTTATCCAGGACAGCCTCATTGGTCTTGTGGTTAGCCTATGTAGCTTCGATCACGAGGTCCTGGATTTGAAGCCTGGATCGTGTCACGAAATAATTGTCAGTATTTCAGTCTTCTATAAAATTTTCAGTACATTCCAAGCCCGGAGTCGGGAAGTTGGAAGAGTTACATCCCTGTACCTCGTATGTTAAGCCGTCGGTCCCGGTCACTAAAATCAACATCTGACAGTGATCGTTAATGTATGGAACATTATCACACTAAGCCAGCCGAAACCCAATGGAGCAGCGTGGTGGGTCTACGCTCCATATCCCGTCTCCGATTAGGAAGGAGCTCTGGCCCTAATAGACTGATAATGATGATGATAACACATGAAAAAATTATATTACCGTGTTAAGACTATTTAAGGTTACTGCTCAGACTCAAAAGCCAAAGAAAGTGTAAATTATTTTTTTAACAAGTATTTTTATTTACTTTTAATTAATTTAATTTATTAACAAGTGTAATCACTGTCATTCATGTCGATATTTTTGATATTTTATAAATTTTTCTAATTTTCTTACTTTTTGATTCGTCTATAAAGTATAAAAAATATGAATGAAATCGTTTAAGTCAATTCCTATTTTCATCGTGATCAAGGGTATTAATATTTTTGAAGTGAAACTTCTTTATCGGGGTTGGAAAAAAATTTAGTGTAACATTTTTTTCGTTACGCGTCACATTTTTCCGTTACGCGCCATCTTTGACTTATGGAAGTGACGTGATAAATATATATATAAGTTATATTGAAGTGATCAGCAAAATCAAAGGGGTTTATTTTAATTCTAATTCCAGTGAATTTCTAAAAAAAGTAAGAAATTACGACATCAATGATAGTAATAATTCTATTACAATTAATGAAATTCAATAATAACCTTTGTAGTAATAAGCTAAAATGAAATAATTGTAGAATTTGTATTTATGTCTAATAAAAGCCTTTTATTAAACTTTATCTAATTTAACTTTATTTAACAAATTTCTGTAAAGTTGCATATAGTAAATTATTTTTTGAAAAATAACGTCATAAAAAAGTTTCACTTCTTATGAGTGTACGCTAGTACACGCACACATTTTTTTTTACATAGATACAGGTATACAGATTTTATTATTAGAAAATCAGTGTACAAAATAATCTGAAAAAAAAAAATGTCTCCGCAAATAAAATCGTGAATAGCCACTAGTGGATTAGTAAATAATTAAATTAGAAACTATCACTTAATTGATAAATGCAATTAATTAATTTAAGCATTCGTTCCAATTGGCTTGTATCATGCAACAGTGCTTGTCAAACTTTTAATTAATACGAGAGGATGGCTGCGGTTTCACCTACGCAATTCTACTTTCCGTGGGAATTTTGGGATAAAATGTACCCTATGTATTATTCTGATATGTAAGCTATATTATTGTGTAGTTTCATGATAATCCATTTAGTAGTTTTTGCACTAAAGAGTAACAAACATCTATCCATCAAATAATTTAAAAAAAAACAAAAAAAAAATAGTATGACGTACTCATACATTACAAAGCTTTTATATTCAAATTCAAAATCATTTATTTCAAGTAGGCTAATTATAAGCACTTTTGAAACGTCAAATTGGACTATTTGTAGTGACTCTACCACCATACTCTACCTCTCTCTACCACATTTCAAATCATCCTATGTTGTACACAACAAAAAGTGGTTTTTTCTGCGAATCATCACTTATTCTATCCATAGTATAGAGTCTACTATATATTCCATGTGACCTGGAGGCTTGAAATAAATATTATAGAACACGTAAGTATAAGCGGCGCAATAACTTAATAGAGCGAAGTAATAGGGGCGTAACCAAACAAATGAAAAGAAACTTACTAAATTATTATAACAGTTACTGTTATGTAAGAGATTTTATAAAACAAAACAGTAGCTCACATAAACAGAAATCCTTCTTCGCTCTCCAAAAGTGGAACGCTTTTCCTTAAAGTTGGTAATTCTGAATTATGTACAATCTAAACGAAGATTAATTTAACAAAAAATAATTATTAATTAATTTTACAAAAAGAAACTAAGAATATTTAATTTATAATGTAACGTTATTATTATTTACAGAGAAAATGATAAAAAACTAGTTAAAATACAAATAAAAAAGAAAACAACTGATATATACAAGAAAATAAATCATCTCATTGTTCACCCAAAGGTAAGGTACCCACTGGCGCTATTTCCCCAGAATAGAAAAGCGTATTGTTTGGTCCAAATGAGCACCAGCACGTTGGTCACCAGACATATGGATCAGTTGTCTGGATAAAATATTAATTTAAAAATTGAAATTTTAATTTTGCAGCATCGAGAATTAGTAGTAGTAGAGGAGGTTATTATGATAGAGCTCATCGCCATGATTATACTAGTATGGGCGGTAAGGAACCTTGTTGTATTCCTGTCTAAACATCTACGCCTCAGAACACAGGGTAGCATTTTGTAGGACGTGTCCCTTGCTCTCCGATGTGTTGCTCTGACAATCAACAGGCGATAATTTTGTACTTTCCTTCAGGTGGGTGGTGCTTGGTGAATAGTTGGATTGCATGAACAAACCTCATTCCACAGTTATTGGTCGAGTTATCTAACAATGATTACTAGGTTATCATAGCGTGTGGTTAGCTAGATACAGATCGAGTCCATGTAAAAATATCGTCTCATGGTGCCTCATTACAATTGATGAGCCGCGCTCGAGTTGTACCCTTTCTATTTGAAAGTTAACTTTGTTATGTAACTACCGTCAAACTCAGAGCTTTAGCATGCCCTGTAGCGCAATAACGACACGTCGCAAGATAAAATGTGTTTCATTTTATGGATACTTTGCGTTCTAGGCAATTAGTTAATGTGCTTTGGATGTGAAATTTTTAGTGAAATTTTTGTGGCAACCTGGAATAAGTAATTGTTGGTGTTATCCCCTAAGCCTCGATGAGTATTTTAGCCCGTTACTACTGATTCATTAGAAAGATACAAAGCTTGGCACAAAAAGAAAATCTTAAATATAAAGATGAGTAAGAGTTGGTTAGAATAACCAACTCTCATTTCAATAACTTACAAAAGACAAAAAAGCGATATTTTGTCGCACGACTGTCGTCAGTGTGTTCAGAACTGAGCGTTATAATTTTATAACACGGACAAATGATCGTGATAGTAACCTATTGGCCGTTAGCTATTGTTGTCGCGCGGTTTTGTTTCTACATGACTGATTCGGTCATCAATTGCTGTTGTCTTGTGTTGCGTTGTTATGGGCGATCATTTTTTACAGTCTAAGAGCTAGTGTCTTCCTAATTGACTTCTAATATAGTGCAAAAAGAGTGTGGGAGTGAATTACGATATTTGCCTCGATATCATGTTGTCATAAATTAAATTTAGTTGAATTTTTTTGTATCTTCTCAGAGTTAATCGCGTTCCGATCTTTACTAGAAGTTATTTTGAATTTTCAGTTTATCAAAATTCAAGAAGAAAAATGTGATGTCATACTATTCTTTGTGACATCATTATCTGATGCGCTTTGCAAAGTTTATCGAATTGGAATCCTTTTGAGGAAACTTGCATAGCGTACGTACCATATCAATAAAGTTTTGCAGTATAATTATCATCAGAAACTTTACGGCCCACTACAGAGACCGGGCTTCTTAGGATGTGATTTGCAGCCTAGAGCCGCCACGCTGATCCAATACGGGTTGCGAGCTTAGAGTGACTTTTGACTCTATTTACGTGACAGAGATAATTACCCGGATTGGCACCTAAATATGTTCTTCGACCGTTAGTATTTTTATTATTGGTTCAGACGTTAATAAAAGAGGATATGAAGTTCTGACCTACCATTCATTTAATGTCGATTGGCGGGCTAAAATAAAATACTTAAATCTACTTGAAATTACAGAAACAGAGTTCTGTTGATGATGATACATTACATAGATTAAGTGTTTCATAAACTTGAATCACAGAAATCAACCTTTTGAAACGAACATTTAAAATGTAACACATATAATTGAATATCACGTTAAAGGTCATAATCGTGTGACTTCACTTTGTAGATGACATGCTAATTCGATATGTTATACTTGAGCCAAGGATGCAGTTTTGTGCTTTATACGCATGATACCCAGGTGACTCAGATACTGCCTAATAAGTGACAATGTTGAAAGACAAAAGTCCTTGAAAGGATTTCTTTTGCTTCAATTTGAAATTCAAATTTAAAAAGCACTTTACAAGCACTTTAGAAACGTCAAATCTATCAGTACGTAGTGACTATCAATTCGGAAGGCAGAAACTGCCTAGAAGAGCTGGCAAGAAACTCAGCAATTGTTTTTTTTATAATTAGTGATACAATCTGTATTTTATAAATTACAATTTTGCTTATCTTTTAGAATCGACCTACCAGAATGTCTTTTTGTGAGACGATTTGCCCAAGTAAGGTAGTAGATTCTTCTCTCTTTGGAAAACGTCTTCCGTGAGACAGTTAGACTTTTATAAGTCCACTGCGTATATCCGCTTTATAGCGGATGTCATGTTTCGATTCCCAGCTGGGTCGATTGAGATTTTCTTAATGACCCGGCCGTGGCTAGTTACCGCCCTTCCGAAAAAGCGGTTTAGCGTTTCAGTATAAGTTTTTGTAGAATCCGTAAGAGGTGTGAATTTCATCCTACTGACAATCCGCCCGCCTCCATCAACATTTATTAAAATTAAAGGTTTATTAAAGTAAAAACAGCGTCGAATTGTTAACCTTTTTTGAAGTCGCTAAAAACCGTTACCACGCATAACTTTTTACAGAGTAGTCCGATTTTGATAATTCTTTTTATATTAGAAAGGGCATACTTCCAAGATGGTCTCATTGTCATCATCTTAGGATCTGATGAGGATATCCTGGGAAAATTGAAGGAATTCTTCAAATTTTGGAGGCACGCTTACAGCGATTTCGGTTTTTGTCTCGGTATCGGTAGCTTTTTGGCTACTAGTGGCATATAATATACAATGACAGTATAGTTCGAGTGCGATACGTGGCGATAAATCACTAAAAAGTAAGATATAAAAATTTTTAAATAAAAATAGAACCGACTCAAAACGCACTAAAAAGTAAAAAATAACTGTGTCATTTAGTTGCTTTAAATTACTTAAGCATATCTAGAAGTCGGTGCCAGCCAAGGTTTCTACTTTAAGGACGTTACCTTAAACTTGGCTGGCACCGACTTCATAGATATGCTTAAGTAATTTAAAGCAACTAAATGACGCAGTTATTTTTTACTTTTTAGTGCGTTTTGAGTCGGTTCTATTTTTATTTAAAATTTTTTATTTATTTATAAGCCCTCGCGCTAACATCATGAGATTTTGTGTTACATTTACTGGATTCCATCATGAACGAATGTTTAAAGTTAAGAAAGCAATTTGGAACTTGTTTTTTTACTTTTGAGTTTACTTTATCCTATGCTGTAAATATTATGCAGTTATGTGTTTAATTAGTTTAACATAACCTGTAATGACATGAAAACAAAACAAAATAAATATGTCTCAATGTGCATAGCGCCCGTTCCCACGGCTCGACCTCTGTCCGGCGGCGGCGCGGGCGCGTGGTGGCGTGGAGGCACAATGCGTTTTCTTCGCTAATTACCTACTCGTATATACAAATGTCGGTATGTTCATTTTTTCGGTCAAGTACGAAAGCGACGTGTCATTGTTTTTATACCCGTAATTCCATAATGTGTTTTGGGTCATGTCAATTTTGTATATAGTCTTAGTACGATGTTGAGGATGACTAAAATATTATTAGCCATGTTTTTCCCTTTCGTGGTTAAGGGATTGGCATTTGACTGTTAAACCCATTGTACGTTACTTAAAATTTCATACTCATTTCTATAATGAATGCCTCGTTTTTCTTCAGATCGGGAGGTCTTGACTCTATACATAATATCGGTGATGGAATAACGCTTTGTGGGGAGAGCCCGTTAAGCCACAGTAACTCTTATGAACTTTGACTGTGATCTTGCAAGAATCAAAACCCGCCCTAAGTCCGCCTTTGGAGCAGCGGGGCTGGTCTTAGTTCTATACCTACTTCATATGAGGGAGAGCTACTCCTGTAGTGACCATTAAAATAGGTAACAATTATGATGATGATCTGCCCAGCAGTGGGAGTGGGACGTTAATTAGCCCGATGTCACCTATATCTGTAGCCAGTACAATGGCGTTGCATCAGTGCAGAACGCATCTCGTTATATAAGACGATACCCGTGAGACCGGCGCCATGCTGCACTGATATGCTTTTGTGTTGTTATGTGTTAATGTTAATGTTAAATAAACTATCATCTAGAATTTTGTACTTATATCTGGCAAAAATATCCAATTTCGTTGAACTTTTTACTATGTAACTTCACGCTGCAATCAATATTGATTTTATAATTTTATAATTATTTTAATTCTACGCGGACGAAGTCGCTGGCATCCATTAGTTTCAAATTAATAACAATGCTATTTGATCGAATTTAGAATATTGAATGTTTAATTGGAATTGTTTGTGTGGTCGCGAAGAAAGGAAATCACGTACATTTATTACATTATAAGCGTAATCAGAACAAAAGGCAAAAGAAAGAAAGTTCTATATTCTCACTTGACGGGAGAGCCAAATTTACAACTTATGTGGGTTCACAAGCTTTTCTTTTAATGGTTGGTATAATTTAATTCAATATATACAAGGTTTTAGAGAAAGCACTTTATTACCAAAGCAACAATGAAAACCACAGATGTCAGTTATATAGGTTAGTTTCTAACTCATCTCTATTATACCTTTACTTGTAGGTCGTAGATTCGTAATGGAATCGCGTGGTTCAGACTATTCAGATAGCGATTTGAATCTGAGCATGATTAATCACCGAATTGGTGACGCACCGATAACCAAACTTGCAGGGGTTTTGGTCTCGGTCTGGACGTCCACTGATGGACATAGACTTCTTGTAAGGACTTCTAAACACTGCGATCTTAAGCCGCCTGCATCCTGCCGCGATAAATCTAGCACTCAACACCAACTCGAAAGCTCAGCGTGGTCAGTATTGGGCATGAAACCTTGTACTGTGCATGTATTTTTTATACATTAAGATAGAAAGAGAAATATTTACATATTTTCATGGGATATTCATCAGCATAAAAAAACTTTTTTACACACCTGTAAAGAGTAAGGTCAATGAATAAGGTGTATGAATGTCTTCATGTTATTAAATATACTTTGATTTTTTAATGAAGTTGTTAATATATGTTATACTTAAAAGTTTGTTTGTCGTCTGTTCGTACAAGACATGGGAAGATGCCCTTTCGAGTGATTATATCTTTGGCAATGCATTACTTGCCAACAGACTGATTAGGACCGAACGCAAAAACGCTTTTAAAAACACGTTAATATTTTTTTAAATGTTTTTTCGTAAAAACATCTTATTGCTTAAGCTTTTGATGTTATTTATTTAATTATTGAGTATTCCAGACTTAGAGAGGTCAAATAGTTAAATTTTACTTTACTTACTTCGATTAATAATAATAGTATTCGATCCTATACTGTGGAGCCGTTGCGGCGTGTCGAATCGCGGGAGTTAGATTCCCTGAACCACGCACGGCCCCGCAGAGGACGGGTTAAGCTCCAGCTTGGCAGACCAGAATCGAAAGGCGTATCACACTGGCTAGAACTCTCATTGCTAAGCTAATCTGCTTTAAGAAGGGCAATAACCGCCCTAGGGTCATGCGATTCGTGAACCAGGCTTTTGCTGGGACTGATACACGTCCGTCCCAGTACTTGGACTGTGTCACGGAACGCATCGACTTCTTGAAGCAGAAAGTCTATGCATGGGCAAAACGTATCAGGCGTTATAAAGAGCGCAATGACCGATACTATCAGAATCGGATCTTTCAAAGTGACCAACGGAAAGTATATAGGAACTGGGAGCAATCTAGTGTTTGTGTGACTAATGGAGAGTTTCCAACTTCTGATGCTATGTCAGATTTCTGGCGTAGCATCTGGTCGGCCCCCATTGATCACACAACCGGCGTTTGGATGAATATTGTCAAGGAGAAATGCGCGGTGGTAGAACAAATGGTTCCAATAACCATAACTGCGGAAGACGTAGGTTGTGCAATTCGACCGGCTTCCAACTGGAAATGTCCTGGTCCGGATGGATTGCACAACTTCTGGTTGAAATGGTTCCGTAGTGCGCATTCTATCTTGGCAATACAATTCCAAAGCGCCGTTGACATTGGATCGCTACCGACATTCTTAACAACTGGTGTCTCGTTCCTAGTATACAAATCCGGAAGTACCACGGATCCCAAAAACTATCGACCGATTACATGCTTACCTACCATCTATAAGCTCCTTACATCCATTCTGACATCAAAAATAACAATGCATATTAATGCAAATAATATTTTGGCCCCAACACAGAATGGATGCAAGGCCCGGTCTCGTGGTACGAAGGAACTGCTCCTCATTGACACTGCTATTTGCCAGCAGGTTCGGCGAAACAGAAAAAATCTCACAGCTGCTTGGATTGACTATAAGAAGGCCTATGATTCAGTGCCTCATTCATGGCTCATGGAGGTCATGCGGTTGTACAAGGTCGATGCAACCCTATGTTCTTTTCTCGAGTCGTGCATGAGTCAGTGGATGACAGCCCTTAATCATCCAGGCATCTCTGAGAGTTCTGAATTGACAGAACCGATAGGGATCAGGCGGGGTATTTTCCAGGGCGATAGTTTGAGCCCTTTATGGTTTTGCCTAGCTCTTAATCCTCTCAGTACTTTGCTGATGGATTCAGAGCTAGGCTTTCGCCTTCGCAGGGGTGGTGAACTCATATCTCACTTGCTTTATATGGATGACCTCAAACTGTATGCATCAAAGCGTTCAGACCTTGTGTCATTGTTGAAGATCACTCAAACCTTTAGCAATGACATAAGGATGGAATTTGGTGTAGACAAGTGTGCGGTAATCAATATCGAGCGAGGTAGAGTTGTGAGCTCTGAGAATATAGTACTTTCAGAAACTATTATTCTCAAATCACTTTGCGAAGGGGAGACCTATAAATATCTTGGAATGTCAGAAGCACTCGGTATTGAGGTAGGGAATATGAAACAACTAGTGCAGGAACGGTTCTTTGGCCGCTAAAAAAGTCCTAAAAAGTCTTTTATCAGGTGGTAATAAGGTGCGTGCCTACAATAGCTGGGTCATGCCCTTACTCATATACTCTTTTGGCATTCTAAAGTGGACTCAAACTGAACTGGACTCCCTGGACTGTAAAGTCCGCAAACTGCTGACGTCATATCGGATGCACCATCCACGTTCATCTGTAATGAGATTGTACCTCCCACGCAAGTGTGGGGGACGTGGTTTCTTGAATGCCAAGAACCTCCATAATCGTGAGGTGTGCAATCTCAGAGATTATTTTCTCAAGATAAATGTGGGTATGCATAAGGATGTCGTTGCAGTGGACAAGGGTTTTACCCCACTATCCCTTGGCAAAGAGAACTGGCGTAAGCCTAAAGTAATTAGTAACTCAGATCGTGTGGCGATATGGAAGAGTAAGGAGATGCATGGACGTTTCTACAAGGCCCTCACGGGACCGGATGTAGATCAAATAACATCTGTATCTTGGTTGCAATACGGTGACCTCTTCGGGGAAACCGAGGGTTTTGTCTGTGCAATTATGGACGAGGTTATCAAGACGAGAAACTACCGGAAACATATTATGAAAGATGGCACTCTAGACATATGTCGAGCGTGTCATCAATTGTTCTCATCTTGCTAATGGCGATACTTGCACAGACATAATCAAGTAGCCAAGATAATCCACCAACAACTTGCTCTTCAGTATGGCCTTGTCGATTCTGAGGTGCCTTACTATAGGTACGACCCAGCGTCAGTTCTTGAAAATAGCAGTGCGTTGCTCTACTGGGATCGAACAATTATCACTGATAGGTATATTGTAGCCAATAGACCTGATATAGTGATAATTGATCGATTAACGCGCCGTGCAATGATTGTTGATATTACTGTTCCACATGATGATAATCTGATGAAAGCTGAAAAGGAAAAAGTATCAAAATACTTGGACCTTGCTCATGAGATTACCGCCATGTGGAATGTTGATTCAACAATGATTGTTCCTATAGTCGTTTCAGTCAACGGTCTTATAGCGAAAAGCTTTGACCAACATCTTAAAAAGCTTTCGCTTAATTGTTGGATCAAGGGTCGGATACAGAAGGCAGTAGTCTTTTAAACGGCGCGTATTGTGAGGAGGTTCCTTACTCTGGAGCCCTGATTGCTTGGGCCCACAAAGGCTCCGCAAATGGAGGAGAAGATTTTTTTTATAAATTTTTAATAGTGTTTTTTTGTATATTTTTGTATTACTTATAACATTGTTAAAAATTTTAAAAAAATATGTAAATAAATATAAATGAGAGAACAAAAAATAGTAATATATTTATCGAAGATTAAGTGTTATGGTTATAATATAAAAAGATATTAAACTGTATAGAATAACGGTTTTATTAATATCCTTGAAGTATGATGTTTGTTTTTATGTTACTTTGTAATACAAAGAAATGGTAATTTGTGTTATGTGATTTCAGCGTATTTTTTTTTAAGTAAGTTCGTACTTGTTCCACAGACTAAAGCAAATATAATTTCTGTTATTCATTTCGAGTAGGCTTGGTTTACAAGTATTTTTGAAATGACTTTATCTAGAGCTAGGATAAAACTCAGCAGTGGCTCATTAAAAAAATACTTAGTGAGTAACGTATTTGGACCTTTTGTATGTTTGTATGTTCTCGTATTAAAGTTTGTTGTTTTGAGCATTTTTGTCATTAAATATATATAATAATATACATAAAAACAGTAACGTTTTTTCTGTCGGTCCTGCTCTACATACCGACAATTGCGGTGTGCTCGCGACCTTGAGCTTTGCAGGCCGCCATTTACATCGGTCATTTTTAATTCCAAGATGATATATTCATACTATACTATATAGTTTATGGTGAAGGTGCAGATGATCCACTTGATGGTAAATGCAAAGCATTACCTGTAAAGACTTCGCAAGACAATCAAGGAAAACTGCTGCCCAGTGTCTATCAACTTTACAGACTCCGTGATGCACTGGTATGCGTAGTGGATTTATAAAACAGAGGTCCTAGGTTTTGGATTCTCGGCTGGGATTAAGATTCTATAAATTAGTTCAGGGCTGGCTGGTGGGAGGCTTCAGTCGTGGTTAGTTACCAACGACAAAGAGAATTTTGCTCTACTTTTAATTTTCAACTTAAACTTAACAACCTATAACATATCAAGGAAGGCATTTTATTGCAAATGAAAACCACAGATCTTTGACATTGCTGTTACTAATATAGGTCAGTTTCTAGCAATAAAAGTTATTCTTGTTATGAGTTATAAAATTAGTGAATTTATCTTAAGGTTGCTTTGTCAGTCTTGGGATACTGAACATTTTTGTAAAAAAGGAAAAGCTAAACTCCAGACACCTCTCCGATAAGGAGGGAGGTTTGGTTCTATATTGGGCTCTTAAAGTGGGCTGATAATGATAACCAAAGAAGATACGATAATTACAATAAAGGCTAATGTTTTGTATACGAGGTGGTAAATAAACCCAATAATATGACGAATGTCAAAGTAAAAGCATCAAACTGCACTTACAACTGTCCAGTCGGATTGACATTTTACGAGTAGTTCCTTATGTGCGTGATTGCTTAATGATCCTCCAGTATTGAGCAATCACTTTACACTTCACTGGGGATTTTCCACTGACCATAATTGTAAGATGAGAAATACAATCATCTAGCTGACGCCCGCGTTTTGTCCGCAAGAAAATCTGACTATTGCAACCATTTTTTTGGTGATCTTCGAACATCACCAAAAAAATATCACATTTTTTTTAAATTGATTATATACTTATTTAAAAAATTGTACGTGACAATTTTGGTAAAAGAATGTGTAAATACTTAAAGAATTGACATATGCCATCGCGGACCTTTTCGTAATCAAAAACAAAGTGGAATAATCCTATATCCTAATTCAATCCTTTTGTTATATCTCAAATTCTCAAAGAAATAAGCGTTTTCGATGGCTTGAGATTTTCAACAATTATCTTAATACTTCAGACAATTTCCACAAAAATATAATAACACTTTGTAATTATACGTGAAAACTCTTTAAAAAACCGTTTATTAGTTTGGAAGGTTATCGTGAACAAAGGAAGAAATCCGGCAGAGGACTACCTAGTTTAACTGATGCGAGCATGTATGAAGTGGAGTAAATCATATTTCGAACTTCGAACCACTGGACAGTTGTCCAGAAAGCTTGTTATGGTTGTTTGCAGTTCATTTTTCTCACTATAACGTAATTGTTGATTTCAAAAAAAAACCTTAAATTTAGGTAAAAATGATGACAAAGAAGTGATTTGCGCAAGGCTTTTGGGCCTTTCGTTATAGTCCTTATTTACATAAGCGCGCCAACATCGGGAGCGTGGGACTGCATCGTATGAGACATGTATTACTCATTATATTTAACTGATGCTACGGATTGACAACTTGTTTGGTTCAGTGTTCAACTGGCACGGCTCGTAATCATGAAGATTTAGGTTTCATTTTACATATCGATTTTTTACAAAAATACTTGAGCCAAAAACCCAGAATTGTGAACGTATTTTAAATAGGTGTATAAGTAACAAATCCATGCCTCGAAGTGCACGTTAAGCCATGGACCCGGATGTTTCCTTATATTTAAGCAACATTCCACAGACCTGGAACCAACAGGTTGTTGTCTGTTATACACAACTATACAGCTGATAAAGCGTGTCGAAGGGTGCCGCTTGCCACAGGCGGTTCAGAATCATTGTTCGGAAGTCCCTATGCGCAGCAGTGAACCATCGTCTGTCGGCTGTTAATGATGATGATGATGATGATGATACACTTGATTGAGACGGTCATGGACAGAATCCATTTTCCGATACACTCTAGGAAACGTCTTCTACGAGGATGAAACCACTAGGCACATCCCGTCAATAATATTATAAATGTAGTGATATAATTATATTTTATAGAGTCTATAATGCTTTCGTCTGTAACATAGACTAAACATTATAACGCTAATCCTCATTGGAGTGTGTGTGTGTGTGTGTGCGTGCGCGTGTATGAGTTATAATTCACACATAACAGGCAGGTTGAATAAACTCATAAAAAAGAGAATAAAATGTGAGCATGTGTAAATAATCAAGTGTGCTAATAAATAAAAGTGTAATTGCAATTTTGACGTGTCACCCGAACAATTATACAGCGCTAACGAGAATTGCAGCCTCTTGCAGTCGTATGACTTAATGCGAGAAATGCCCCGCGGGCTATTGTTTCGGCAATTATTACATCATTAAGATTTAGCATTTCACAAACACAACTTAAACTAATCCACGAAAGTGGCTTAAAACATCTATGCTATGGGAAAGTGCAGAACAATGGCGTACAGAATTAGCGTCGGCCGATGCTATCGCTATGTCGCGTTTAAGAATTACCGTTTTTTTGGCTAATCTACCAAAGATAAGCTGATTTGTAACTTTTGTGTAACAATATTATTGTAGTCTGTGGCTTTTTTGTAATAATCATAATTACATTACAAGGAAATGGTTTTTTTACTTAATATTTAGATAATGGGTGCTTGTTTATGATTTAATGAAAGGCTACGTTTTGTTACTTGTACTAAGAAGGTAACGCGCTGAACTACGTCTCATCTAATTAGTCTAATTAATAGTTAAAAATCGTGTTAATTTTCAATACTGCCAGTAGCTCATTATACTCATCATGATGTCAAAATTAATATAAAAAACCTTCAAATTCACACATATTGCATATGCGAAAACCCCTTAATCCCTTTGTCATGCGTGGGTGAAATGGAACTGAAAATGTCACCCGAGTGCCTCTCAAGTTCTGACTTACTACAATTGTAGGGTAATATTACAATAATCACTATTAGATCTTAATGCCAATGATCGGGCAAACGGCTTAATATCCTCTCCAATTCAAAGGGATGTTAAAGCACCAATCTTCAAATTAAAAGGTTACAAATTACTATAATGCTTATTAATGATTAAAAAGAAAAGGTATTGAATCGAATCCAGGATTTAATTCTAGGACATCATAATCGAGCCAGGAGATTTATAGGGCCTGGAATGCCCTTCCAAGGTCAGTTTTTCCTAATTCGTATGACTTGGGTATCTTTAAAACAAGAGTGAATAGGCATCTTCTAAGCAAGCGCGTCTCACCTTAGACCGCATCTACACTTACCATCAGATGAGATCGTGGCCAAGTGCGTGCTTATTTCTTATAAAAAAGCTGCGCTATCTTACTAATGGGCCACGAGGCAGTTAAATTACATTAGTTATTTTCTAGACATCAGTTCGCTGCAAGATCGTAACCGATGACATAATTCCGAGTGACATAACTAGAGGAAGACGCTGCATCTATTGAAAGACGTTCGGATCTTTTTCTTATCTCCGCATTGTCCGATATATTAGGCAAACTTTGAACATGTCACGAGTACATCGTGAATCGATTGATGTCAACGCCGTAAAACCGTAATAAGAAACAGCACTCACAATGAGGCATAAAGGCAATAAAAGCAGAACAACAATAGCTTTACATTTTGTTGTTATATTCTGTGTTTACTAGGTAATGAAGTGGTTTGAATAAATAATAATAAGTGGTTTTGATGGAACCCGCCACTGTTTATCTTTGTACATATTTTTTAAATTATAATATTTGTATAAAACAAACAGTTTTAAGAACCAGTAGTAATTATATACCGAAATCCGATACAGGTCCATCTGCGCATTCAGTGAGTCATTTTAAAAGTCACGGTCAAAATAATTAACTTTCAAAATGAAGCTTTTAGCGCGCTTTATGAAATAAAAGTGAGCGCCATAACAAATACTATCTACAAACTATGAGTACCCTCTAAACCATCATTATATAATTCTGTTGTTAAATTCTTATGTTTTACAGAGCTTGTCTATAGAAGAACACGCCGATCTCTGCTGCAACTCCTTAGGTACAAAGTTTTAATAGTTACCAACTGTAATGCATTTTGCAACATTACTAACTAGATGAAATATTATTAGCTTTTGTAAGCAATTCTCAAATCGCGTGCTTTCATGTTCACTAATTTGACATTTTTTTTATTTTATTAACGAGTTTTGTTATTGACAGGCTTTATGGAATACAAAAAATGCGATTTTGTATTCCATAGTCTTTGTCAGTTTATTCAGTAGACATAACCTTTTCATCATGGTGAAGTACACGAATGAACAACGTCTGCAAATCTTAAAACTTTACTACAGAAATTCATAGTCGGTGGCCACTACTTTAAGAGCGTTAACTCCGATTTTTGGTCACCCTTTTTTTTGTTGACGGGGGGAAATCTCCCAGAGACACCCAACCTCTTGAGGGAGAGGTCGGGCTATGTGGGATTTTTACCCACTAAAACCCCCTCGGTGGCCATCCTCAGTTTATTTTTAGAGACCCCGGGCTCTCGTGAGAAATACATACCGGTGTCTCCTTTACACTTTTCCAGTAAGTTTCATCTCAGCTTGTGCCTGTTGTATTCCTCCCTAGGTCAGGAAGAAAAGTTGTCAAGTCCTTATTGGAAAATTCTTTATTAGAGAATATGACTATTGTTCTATTACATTTATTGGAATATCAAAACTTTTTAGGTACAAGTATAGATTTTGTAAAGCAGACTTTTGTTCTATTTTATTCATATCGATCAAAATTTCTTATCAAAGACAAAATTCGTATAGAACCTTGTTATAAATTGAATTAGAATATAGATTTCTTCTCTCTATATTCTCTCTATATGTAGTTTATTCTCTCTATATTTAATACTTTAATAAAAGAATTTGATAGACATTTTATTAGCTAGTCTAGGCCTGCGGTAGGCAGTAGCAAACGAGATCTATTCATAAATGCTTTGAATGTACTTCAAACCGATAATGAAGTTTTTGAAATATCTCAAATGGTTTTCATTTTATTTTGAAAAAAAGTTGTCAACTCCTTATTGGAAAATTCTTCATTAGAGAATATGACTATTGTTCTGATACATTTATTGGAATATTAAAACTTTTTACTTGACTTTTGTTCTATTTTATCGATATCGATTAAAATTTCTTG
Source organism: Mycalesis mineus (assembly GCA_034621355.1). Taxonomy (NCBI): domain Eukaryota; kingdom Metazoa; phylum Arthropoda; class Insecta; order Lepidoptera; family Nymphalidae; genus Mycalesis; species Mycalesis mineus. The sequence continues at coordinate 767,634 of CM067902.1, forward strand.
TCAATGACAAAATTCGTATAGAACCTTGTTATAAATTGAATTAATATAAATTTCATTAAAATGTTTATTTCTCTATATTTAATACTTTAATAAAAGAATTTGATAGACATTTTATTAGCTAGTCTAGGCCTGCGGTAGGCAGTAGGCACAACGCAGATGGCACATTAAAATTTTCTCGGAAAACCGCAGTTTCATAATAACTGGCACTTTGGCATTAAGTCGGCAGCTTGCCAGTGTTTAGTGCACATGTGTTTCTCAACAGGTATTTATTTTAATTGAAGTAATTTTGACGCATTCGAATGACGCGTCTCATTTCCACGGCAGCATGAGGTTTTAATGATATTATGTTTATTAGAATTCTTCGCATTACACACGGTGTTGCACCTTTTTTGGGTCAAACGTACAAGGTTTTTAATTACTTCATATGACATTATGCTAGCTGTACTTCTTGGTGTATGTAGTAACTACTTATTTTTTCATTATTTCTGTAACCAATCTGATTAAATTTTTTTTATTTACATGAGTTTTCGAATTATTCGTTAACTAATTTTTTAAGTTTATTTTCACATCTTAATAGGTATTTTATGATATATAGGTAAGCTGTCACCTATTAATTTTAACTAACCCCCGGTTTTTAACGACTTTGATCATCTAGTAACACATTAAAAATATTACTATAATTACTAATATATATTTAAATCATAACAAAGAGTTCTGTTCCCTTCTCCTCTTAAGGGGATAAGATCCGAAATATATATGATTACTACTATCACTAGAGGACGCCCGCGGTATCACCCGAGCGGTTCTCGTTCCCGTAAAAATTTCGAGATAAAAAGTAGTCTGTAAGTTATTAAGATGTAAAAGCTGTATTACTGTAAAGTTTTATCAAAATCCATTCAGTAACTTTAATGTTAAAGAGTAACAATCCTTCTATTCATCCGTACTTACAAACTTTCGTGTTTGAAGTAGTAATATTATATTCACGGATATATCATTTTTTTATCAGAATTTCTATACCTCATCCATAATACAAAATTGTACATTAAAAAACCGTATTTTTGTTATCACCGTAACAATAACAAACTCGTGTGCGCAGATGATGCATTCGGTGAGCGCATATTACTCGATATGACACAACTTTCATAGCGCATACCGACGCGCTCCGCAGGCGCACGCACACTTTCACCCACACACCTGCAGTCTGCACCCGAACACGCAGGGGTGACAAACAGTGGATTTTGTTTTTTTTTCAGACCCTCTGACAGGAATCAAGACCGAAGTCTGATCAGGTGAATGCTAATTAGAGACATTATTTTTATTTGAATAATAAATAAACTGCCCATTGACTATATTCAGTAGCAGACGCAAGCGAGAAAGGTGTGGCAAACTTCCGAGAACACAAAAAATATTACCCTTTTTACAAACGAAAATATGGGTAGAGCAAAATATCTTTAAAAGATATATGCTATAATTTTTGTAAAACTAATAAAGAGAAAGATTTTTTTAAATATTGTTTTGTCATATATTATGTAGTTACATTGAGATAACGTTGCTGGCTCTACTCAGTATAATCTTCTTTTCGTAGCAGAGATTAACTGGTCGTTTCAAAAGTGTTTTTAAGTAAGCTAACTTAAAATGATCGATGTATATCTTGCAAAATATGCAAATTTAGTTAAATAGCAGGGTCAACAAAAATTATCCCTTCTGATTAAATGAATAATTTTTACAAAATTTAACGCCAAAATGCAATTTTATTATATTGTGTGTAATAAGGCACTGCTGTCAATAACCTTATGAATAAAGATTTAAGAAACACAACGTGTACTTAATGTTAAATTTATAATTATAAGAAATCTTTGTAAGTCAATATAATTTTTTTTTGAATTTTCCGAATTTTCCGTTCAACAGGTAACCCTGTTCATTAGAGCGAGTGAGTCGGATTTATAAGATTAATTGATGAAAAACTCTTTGTTAAGTGCGGACGATGATCTCGTCTGTAGTTTTCATTTCAAATCGTTATGTTGTAATAGACTCGAGTTATAATGTTGTATGAAGTAATAGCAAATAATAGAATGTTTAGTTATTTATTATTTACTAACAACCGGACTGGACAATTCCAGTTGCATTTATTAAGTAAATACATAAACATAGAAAAAGGTACATGACAAAAAATACTCAAGCAAACAACATTTTGAAAGCATTTATTTGAGTAATTTTATAGTTACGAGTAAGAGACCGGATTTAACACAAAGAGATCATGGGTTCGATACTCGAACTACTACTAAGAGGAGGGCGAATGGCATACTTATTGTTCATATTTTGGAAAATGTATATGGCTAATATTAAAAAGTACTATCGTAGTACTATAATGTAATTCTGCCAGTTAGTCCAGAGGTTAATTCAGCAACTAGGGATCTTGCGGTCACTCGGAGTTTGAATCCTGGGTTACGCTACGAAATATTCAGTTTTTCATGTTTTGTTTCTAAATATGCAGTAGAAGTGGGTGCTAGAGGTATACCAGCAAATTCTCTCTATAACCTGCTCTAAGAACTTGGTCTGACTTGAACTGCAATGAGCCACATTCTAGAATGAGTTTCAAAAGCCGCTCTAGCAGGATACCAGATTTATTTGGGCAGGGAGAATTATTCGAGTAGTGAAGGCGAGCGTTGACCGGTCATAAACCCTACATCCTTGCCGCAAGTCTCAGACTCTGTTTGGGGTGTTTCTCTCTGCTGGCTGGATGGATCAAGCACCGCGAATCCATGGAATCCGTCTCTCGGAGTTGGGAAATTTATCTAATATTTATGTCCTCGTGCTTCAGAGAGCACTTTAAACTGTCATTCTCGTTCACGATCATTAACATTTAACAGTCATCGTTACAGCGTCAAAAATATAACTACAAGTAAATAAGTACTGTAAATATGTATCACTATAGCCCGTCAATCCGCATTGGAGCAGCGTGATGAATCTAAGCTCCACATTCAAGTCATAATATGATGATGACGATGCTAATACGAGTATGAATGTTTATTACTGTTACTCAATCGATTTAGATTAAATGTCACAAAATGATGGATTACGTATAGTGGAGAATGTAAGGTAACTGTAACAATATTATTTGCCTAGTTCTTGGGATAAATATAATAAAATTAAGTAAAGTGAATATGTTTAGTTTATTGAGTATAATAAATAAAATAAATACTTAAATAAGTTATTTTAATAAATATCGCCTATTTACTTATTTATATATTTGGTAGTAGAGCTTTTGGTGATAAAGCTCAACGGGAAGTGCAAATGCCACCATTTTGTCGCAAAGCAGCATTACTAAGTTCAGGTCTGAAGAGTATAGTGGTGGGTGTAAATATAGACATATAAGGCTAACACCTTTGCCTCAGTCTGATGGATACAGGGCAGTGTTGCTTACATTGACTTGAGATGTATTTATTCTTTGCCTGACCCGTGAAGTGTTACTCTGTTTATAGGCGACGGTGTTCCACTTACCGTCAGGTGGACCGTCACTTAGTACAATAAAAAAATGCGTTAACGATAAACAATAGTCTAAAGAAATTTAATAGTCCTCGTTTTCAAAACTTATCCTTTAGAGAGGAATACGAACAACGAGGTTTACTTTTAAATAAAAATAAATTAATCATCGTCATTTTTAAATAATCTATTAATATTATAATGATGAGGCCCGCCTTCTTTGACCCTTTTAAATCTTTTGTACTCGTTTTAAATAATGTAACAGTAAGTTATTAACAATCATATTTATTTAATCTATACATCTCACTGAATAAATTATTTCGATTTTGATTTTGGTTGCTAAGAGAAATAAACGTAGCAACAGAATGAAAGATTTGGAAACATTAATTAATAAAAACAAATGTTTTACTGTTAAATGTGTATAAAAAAAATGTTCATTGAGAGCGTCCGTACGATTGCGGTGTATATCTGGGTCGCGAGTTGCCGTGACCTTCAGGTGACGGTACGGCGCTACGGACAGAGTAGCTGCTGTCAGTACTTCCATTATAATTGACGGATACATGGAGAATTACTATTATATAATGATTGAGCCTAATGTTTAGAGGCTTACGTACAAGGCTTTGGATCGTAAAGTGATCGGGCTCTGAAATATTAAACTTTGATGAATTCTTAGGATCCCGGGTCAGAGAAATTGTTGTTTTACACCAACAAATTGAAAGGTAAAGTGGGTAAAAATCCACACATTTTCATCCTACTTATAGCTAGTTAGCCCGCTTCCATCTGAGATTACATCTTTACTTACAATATGATTGCAGTCAAGGCCTAACTTGTAGTAAGTAATAAAAAAATGCATCGGTCAGAAGTCGTCAGGCTGACCTTCTCGGTCTCTGTCTCTTCTCTCTGAATCTTGGTCATCAGACAATTTTGGCAACGCCCATGTTCCCGTGGGAGTTTTGGGATAAAAAGTGGCCTATATGTTATTCTGATATTTAAGCTATATTATAAAATTAATTACTAAATGGGGTTTGTTCATTTGCAATACCAAAGAAAAAAAAACTAAATTATTGTGAAGTTTCATCAAATCCATTCAGTAGTATTTGCTTGAAAGAAAAACAAACATCCATACAAAAAATACTTTCACCTTTGCAATATTAGTAAGGATTTATATATTTTATTTGTACACAAATATATGTAAGAAAAAACAATAAACCAAGGACAAGCTTTGTAGCGATCCAACTGTGTTAGATAATTCTCTTATCGATATGATACTGATTGACCGAAATGAAATGGTGTATCTAACCGTCGGGCTATATACGTCTTACACGACGTCTTATATAGAAAAGCTCTGGCCTCTGCGTATAGCTAATCTGCGTGGTCGCGTCGTTTCCCACCCAGATCCGACCGGAGCCATCGCACATTCACCGGCGATTCACAACTGACGATAATGTTCCTACTTCGGACCATTGTGCTCGACGCAGACCCGCGGAGAAGCGATGAACGACGTGTTACATCAATAGTTATAAGTTATTTCTAGATAAGACTAAGTAATATCTATTACAAAACGATTTTTCAGCCTATTACATTCCTGTGCATCAGACATATAAAGTATTAATTAGTGTCAATAACATCTGCCAGTGATCGTAAATCTCCATAAGCACACCACCCGGAGGAGTAGTGTGGTGGGGCTGGACTCTATAATTGCTCTGCTTAGGGAATGATGCTTGGTGCTGTGCTGTAGTGGGCTGCTGAAATAAGCCGATAATAATCAGTGTATTCGATGGCGTTAACTGGTTTAAAGTGGTAGCTGAAAACTCGTGCTTGCAAGCTCAATGCTGACTGTTTTTTGGGGTTTGCAAACATGATAAGAGTGGGGTCTAGTTGTTTCTACTACTTAGGTACATCGTAAATAGTTAATAATTTTTTATTATAAATATATATAAAGTATTAATTTATTTTGCTATTTTCCGCAATAGATCGATCAATATTTACTTGTATGGCTAGTAACCGTTGAAAACGCTCTACTCTGCACTGCTCGTTTGAAAATTGGTGATTTGCGAAGAAACATTAGCTGAAGTTAGACACTATTAGTGTTATCGAACAAAACACTGCCGCCACAGCTTCCGTCTACGCTGACCTTTAGAAAGACCTTTTAAAACTAGTACACAGCACTTACCTAGTCGCTGTTGTATTTGTGACATATCGACTGTAAATCTGCAAATGTCTTAACAAGCGAGCAAAATAAAAAAACCTACCTATTAGAGATCAATCCAGCTCTTGAACCTGAGGTTTATAACGACGAAGATAATGGAAATGGATGATACTGCCGAAAATGACCGGATAATACATAAAAGGAAGATTAAATAAAATATTTTGAAACGTCATGTTAGACAGTAGTGACTCTATCACCGGCTCAAAGAGCTGGTAACTCAGAATAGTTACAGTTATCTGAAAAACGAGACTAGCTACAGTTGACACTCGCAAGGAAGTGCTATCCATCTACCCACATACGGTATGTTTGCATTGTATAACTCGTTACAAAACCATGACCAATACCATCCGTTACCGCCAGGCGGAAGAGTCAATTTGTTACCCGTCCCTCACTCGCCCGCTCACGACAATTACTGTTTACCTACCGCTTTGCCACGCGGGTTATTAATTTTAAATGCAAAGGTTGTGTTATGCAATCAATTTTTATTAAGTAGATATGACTAAAAATAATATATCTAAGTCTATCACCGGTATACGCTACGCACGCTCGTAACCCTGATAAATAAATTAATAATTAAAGAATGTAAAAGCAAGTGCATCAATTGTCAATAATAACAGCTAACGGGACATTTTAATAAAATAATTTTGATATTGTTATGTTTGAACGTATATTTCCGTAAACAAATTCTCAAAAATAATGTGCGATTAAAATTTCATTTTAAGATTTAAGCATAATTGAAATAAAAATCAATAAGTATGAAAATAATATTATTTTAAAAATAAAAACGTGAGCCAATTGTTAAATTAAAACAGTTTAATAAATACTAGTAGAAATAGCTACTCGGATTACCAGCAGTTGCTCTTAGGGATAATAATTAGTGCTCCCCAAGACACGAGATAGTAACAGTACCAACTTTGGGTTTCTTGGACCAGACTGGCTATTAAGAATTACAAGGAAGAAACAGAAACCTACAAATATATTTCATATTCCAGGTCCAAAGGAATTCATGACCTTTTGAACCTACGGTCGCATAAACCACCCACAGAGCCAACGAGATAGTTGATCTAATATTTGCATTAGGTTTTAACAACGATCTTAGAAATGTCTACCTACACTCAATAATACTAAAAGAATGGGAAAACATGTAAAGGTCAAAGTAGCTTCTGTATGTAAGTGATGGTAATGCATGCGTTATACTTTGAGAATTGCAAAACAACATTTTAATTCATAAGCGAAAAGCGTTGAGAGCATAGGCATGGTAGAATATTTACTTCTGACATGGAGTTAGCCATATTTTAATACTTTTACTATCCATCTATAAACACTCAGACACTGTAAAATCTCTCCCATTACTCATCACGCGACAATTGTCCAATTGTGGAAATCGAACCCACAGCCTAAGATGCAGCTGGCGAAGTCAATTACCACTGTGCCCATCAGTCGTCAGCTTAAATACCTAGTTATTTTTTCCACCTGGATTATGATTATTATTAATTTAGGTCCTGAGATTATAACTTAAAGCGCACAAATTAGTTCGTGTATTGAGCAATGCGACACATCATATAGTGGCAGTGTATCGAATGCTATTCAATAATCTGTCAAGCTTATTTGATGTTCAATAGACATTGCTCAATATTATGCGTGCTTTATTTGTAGGTAAATATGGTCAGTTGAAAGTTGACAGCATTGTAATAACATTCTTAAACGAAATGTACAATAAATATAACAAATACAAATATAGTTAATATTCTTGAATAATATTAGTCAAAATAAATGTTAATTTCAAAATACACAACGTAAATCAAAACTAATCAAAATTAGGCACTTACACAGCATAGGCGCTTATGTTTTGCTTCAATTTTGCAAAAATGGACTTTAGATACGGCTGCTTTTTATCGCAAATCATCATCATCATCATTATCAGCCTATTAACGGCCCACTACAGGGCCAGGCCTCCCTCCTTACAGGAGAGGGGATATGAAGCGTACACCCACCACGCTACTCCAATGTGGGTTGGTGGGCTTAGGGTGATAATGTTTCATTTATTAACAATTACTATCCGATGTTGATGATAGTGGCCGGTCCGACGGCTTAACGTGCTCTCAGAGGCACGGGGGTGTAACACCACCAACGTCCAGACTCCGGGCTTGGAACGTACTGAACATTTCACACAAGAATGAAAAAGCTCAGAATTATTCCGTGACCCGACCCAGGAATCGAGTCCAGGACCTCGTGTGATCGAAGCCACATAGGCTAACCACTAGACCAACGAGGCAGTCTTAAAACTTAAATTATATTTTATTTGTTTTATACATATGAAGAAAAAGCTAACTAACGCAGACGAAGTTGAGAGTAACAGCTAGTATAACAGAATGATATAATAAATACCAGACAATACAGTTTTAAAAACACATAGAAGATTAAAATAATAAATGTTCCGGTGACATAATGACTGTTCATACAAACGTAAAAACAATGAGAATCAGGTATCACTTGTGCAAAGGAGCCATAAAACGGAGAATAAAACAAAAAAATGGCAATTAATTGTGAAGTAATGGGCCGGTACTGTGAGATAGAAGCCATTTCAGTAGCTTCTTATTGGGACTTCTAATCGTGTTGTTATAAATGATACGTAATATTAATATACCTATTTAGAGCCCATTTAAAATGAATTAGAAAAATATGGACGTGGTAAAAAATTATTTTAAATTTTAACACATTTTGAGACAAATTATCTCTACGTCAAGTACATTATAAATAACATAAGACATGATTAAAAAATAAATGTATAGGTTTTTTAAACTATACAGATACCTTCTTCCGGGCGTAGGTGGAGTTTATATTACGAACCGTTATTAATATTAACCAAGGTATGTCAATACCTTGATTAATATTTGCATAAACGTTATACACTAAACTTCAAAATTAATCTTAGTAAAGTTTTCAAATATTTCAAGTATGTACGAAACTATAGTCAAACGGTTTACGCTAAACAAAGACGTCTAGTACAAAAGACTTCAACGCGCACACATGTCTTACAGCATATTTGTTGTACACAGTAAAAGTTGCTGCTTAAAGCAAATTGCATATTAAATTTTAAGTGTAAAAGTATCATTCTCGTAAAATATCATCAAATATCATATTTTCACTTGGAATTCGCAACGAGCGTACTACGTTTTTCTACTTAGTACGCTCTTTTGCAACACTGAACTATTATGAATTGTTAAGTTTCTTGTCTGCTCTTCTTGGCTGGATTGGCCTTTCGAACCTATGGTAGAGTCACTACGTACTGACAGACTTGACCTATCACATCTGATGTTAAGTGATGATGCAATCTAGTACTTTTCTAAACAAGCTCTACCACGAATCTTACTATTATTTAATAATGATTTTTCCATAAATAATGTAATAAGCGCAAATATTAGATAAAAATGCTAAATGTATTTATTAGTTAAGCGTTCTGGTACGATGTCGTACAGAGAGTTAACTCGCTTCAGTAATTGCATCATAACTTACTATCAAGTGTGATTGCAGTAACCCGTAACTGAATTATAAAAAAAATGGTAATGAATTGGAAATGAACATTATTTTGTTTACAATGTAACAGTATTTTAAAGTATAAACAAACACTTGAGTAATGTGATGCAATTTCCATATATATTTCCTGCTTTTACTGCAGTTCTCTGATAAAGCCTTATTCGTATATGTGTTTACGGTAAATACCTTTGTGAAGGCAAAAGTACGCCAACCTTGACAAGGAAATATTGTACTTGTAGTTAATTATTCATGTTTTTATATAGATATGAGCACTGTAACAAACAGATTATCTGCATATTTATAGTTTCTTTTTTTTAATAATATCTGACATTAATGTGATAAAAGTTTGAAAATCTGTGATGCAGCGCTAAGTGATTCCATGTTTTAGTATAATGCCCCGTGGAAACCATCTGTACGTACGGTATGGTTTGAAAAATGAATATCCTTCAACTTAACTTAAATTCCCGCTACCATCTTTAAGATGCATTTACTGTTTATGTAGAATGAAATCCACACTCCTTTTGGTTTCTACATGACATCGTAAAGAAACCCTAAATCACTTGGCGGTACGTCTTTGTTGGTAGCGTTGTAACTAGCCACACCAAAACCAATTTATAACATACCACTGCGCCACGGAGGCTGTCAAAATGCATCTATATTGTCACTTAGCATCAGGTGAGATCACAGTCAAGAATCAGCTTCTCATTAAATAAAAAAAAGTTTTGCCTCGGAAAGCACTCAAGAGTGAAACAGAACAGATAGGTTGCATAGATTTATGTTTTTAGGAAAAATCAAAATATTTATTTTCAAATATATTTTGATTTAAAAAAAAATAATTCAGATCAATATGATTGAAAGTACCGTGTACGTTTGATCTATAGTAGAAATTATCACTCTAAACTAACAGGTAATGATGTACGATCACGTAGAGCACGATTGTCACGCGTGCTACAAAAATAATGTGTAATTTATGCATATACGAGTACAATGCGTTTGTTCCGCGATCCTTAACCCTGTATAGCTGACGGATTACAGCACATTGCACCAGCTTATATGGTTGACTCTGAACTGTTTGAGACTTGCAATTATCATTCCATAATATTTAAAAAGAATAACAGCTAAGTTATCGTAAATATTGTTGGAATAGGAAAGACCACCTTAAAATCTATATTATCTCAAAGTTATAACTAAGTTTATTCATGCAACGCAGCGTAAAACCTATGCGTTCGAAAATGTATGGCATAATCCGACAATAAGAGTTAGCTGTTCTTTCTACAAGTTAACTATCTTGTTGGTTTAATGGCTGTCCTATAGATCGTGAGCCTTGGATGCGATTTGGGGGATCAATATATTCTTTTTTTTCATTTAAAGAGTTGAAATTGTAATATCCTTGTACCTTGAAGAGCACGTGAAGCAGTCGTTCCTCGTCAGGGGAATCATCATTGGTATATATACGTGAGGACTGATCAAGGGTTTTACTTTGCTTGTATAGTTAGTACCTCCATTATCTTAAAGTGCATTATCACTTAACATTAGATGTGTAAAAGTCAAGCGCTAACTGGACAATAATTTAATAAGTAGATAGATAGATTATCTAAACGTATCATAATTATTTGTTTGTTAAGATTATAGATTCAATTATAGATTATGCTTAGAGAGGAGCAAATTTGAAATTACATTTAGTTACAAAAAATAAGAATTAACAAATATCATTATTTCTTCCGCTAAATCTTATTGGATTGTACGCTAAATATAGGCTAAATTAATAAATATCTGGTTAGTCAAGATTGAAGCGAATCTATATAATTAAAATGTAAAAATATTTTATACAATGACCCGTTTACCCAAAGCCCAAGTGTTCCTAGGAGATCTAAGGCTTTTGCTTTCGGTATAGTTTCTAAGTCGTTTTTAAAAGCATTTACAATAAGGTCTTCTTACTAGAGCATCGTTTACAGTTTATCACGTAGTATAGTAGTATTTATCATCTTTCATTACCTTTTAATGAATAATATACAATATGTATTACAACTAAAAACTTACCGCCAAAGCTTTCGTCACCGCGGGAGTCACAGAAAGATTCAAATCACTTCACACGCGAGTCAGTTCACTTTCAGTTGAGTGCTTTCAAACTATATATGAAAATTAGCACAATTACTAAACCATTTACAAAAGGAAAACTAAAGAAAAACCTAACTACAAATCATATTTCTTTGAAAATTGAGTGATAATGTTTTGTACATCTCTAAATGATACATAACAGCATCCAAGAAGTATCACAATCTTGAAAGAGATCGTTTTTTCCTTGACTTCGTTATGTTTTGAAACATATAATAATAAAGGCTTTAATCTAAATACGTATCTGCTGAGTTCCCTATATTGTATAAGAGAAACATAAGCATAGACAAAAACCGCGGCGCTGTGTAGAGACAATGAGTCTCACGGCTGGTTGGTTGCGCAAAGTGTATAATTGGGCATTTTTCGTTAAAAAATATCTTGTTGGACAATGTCTTAAGATTTGACAAAACTATGTTTGATAAATTAAGCGCCCATTGTTTTATAATTTGGTTAATGATTTTGTCACAAGAATGAATATTGTGTGACAAGCTGCGCGTGCGCCGCATACAGACATGAAGGTCTGTTTAATGATCTATTAATGAAAATTGAACTGAAAACTTTCGTAATTGAGAAAATTGTCGCTGTAATTTTAATTTTATTTTATAACTGTCGCTTGTAGCTCAATAAAGTTAGATATATTTTTTATTGGTCATCTTTTAAGTGATTTTAGGTTTTATGGATTTAAAAATTAGTTTTATGAACTAAAATTAAGCTTTTGATTTTCGCTAATAATATATTAGCGAAAATCTTACAATTCAGCTTTTATATAAGCTTTCCATAAATTATAGTATAAACATAAGATTAATTTTTATGAAGCTTGTAATTTATAGTTTCTTAATCCAAATATGTTAAAATACGTTATAAATGTATGCAAATAATTAAGTTTATGAAGCAAAAATATTTTCATGATAAATAATTAATTAGACTCTAAAGAAATTGCGTAGAATTGAAATTTAAAATTTTCATATAAAAATTCGAAAGCACCTTAAGGATTTTTTAAAATTTAAATCACTTTAGAAAACTTATTGGCATAAATCGTGAAATATACCGATTCCGAAATGCGAGGATGCGGTAGGATGGCACCGACGCTCGGCGGCGACTGTGAGACGAGCGGCGCTCCGGTGGTGATGGTAGGTGGTGGAAGGTGGCGGTAGGTGGTAGGTGGTGGTAGGACGCGCGGAATGTCGTGAAAGCTGGGGTGGCGTGTCAAGGTCGGGAGGTCTTCATTTCAAATTTCTTCATTATGTCAAATGACACCTTTTGTTTTAATTGTTGTAATCTTTTCTAATGTTATTGATGCCTCAATAGTTCTTTAAAGAGTGGACTTGAATCTCAATAGTCTTGGGTTCTAAGCCCGGAGAAATATTATCGTGAAAGCTGAGGTAGTTTATCATGTTCGAAATGTCTTAATTTCAAATTTTGTTCAATATAAAAAATGACAACTTTTGTTCTAAGTGTGGTATTTTTGAGCCTTGATAAGTACACTGCAAAAGCATTGGACTGAAATAAGAGCGGTCTTGAGTTAATTTACTAATATTTGATTACTCTCTAACTTCATTGTTACAGTTTTGAATTCATTGCCCATTGTACTAATGTCATGAAAGTTGGGTGGCGTGTCAAGGTCGGGAGGTGTACATTTCAAATTTCTTTACAATCTTTACTTTTAATAGTTTCATAGTTAGCTACTGCTATCCGAATGGTCTTGGGTTCAATCTCCGCTTATTGGACTAATGTTGTGAAAGTGTGAGTGGCGTCGCAAATGTCTTTTTTTTAAATTTTGTTAATTATGTGAAATGACACGATTTTGTTACGAACAAAAGTTATTCAGGATTTTTATGAAATTTCGAACTTTAGTTTTACTTTTGAATATAATAATGTTTATAAATTTTGGTTAATGTTTATTCTGAATAATTGTAAACAGGCACTATGTATAAAAGAAACAAGGAATAATTTATGGTAAGAACCATCGATAAGTAGAAGAAACAAAAAATCAGATATACGTACATTACGACCTTGGAAGCCGAACATGGACGAAAACATATTATTATACATATTGACATTAAAACATTGAAAGTAGGTACTTAAGATATAATAATTTCGGTTACATCTAGTTTAAATTGAAAGGTCAAAAGAATTTTAACTAAAAAATAAATGTTACTGGTTTTCATAAGTTTTGATTAAACAAACCTATTTTTCATTTTATTTTGTCTATTTTTTATTAGCTGAGGATCACCCGCGAACATGTCTTTGCCTGGTTTTATTGATATAATAGGGTAATACACACATCACTTCCTAGCTCCAAAGGAAGCTTTGCTCTTGTTATGGCCTACCCACTCAGGTAACTGATGAAAAGACCTCGGACCACATTTACATAGGAATGTCTTTACATAACAGTAATTCAAAAATCAGGCAGATGAGCCACCTAATGGTAAGTGAAACCCTATAAACAGATAATCAAGTGCCTGCCGCCCTGTGTCCATCACTCTGAAAAACAGGAGTTAAGTCTCACGTGTTATGCTTGTCTATATGTATAGATGCTTTCTTAAAACATCAACAGACAAACTGTTTTATATATTCAAATTATTAGCTAGCATTTACTTCTATTTTTTCACGACAACGATTAAAGTCAGGTCTTATACGAATTGCTTCTTTTTGAGAAATGGAATGTGGTTCACATTTAATTAAATTTGGGATTTATTAAACTTGCCAACAAACAAACACTTCGGTTATATGCTTACAATGGAATGCAGCTGAACTTCACTAAGTACATAAAAAATAGTTTTTTTCTGTCTGTCTGGAACTCAAGGACTAATAAACTACTAAAGTTAAACTTATCAAATGTTTATTGAGAAAACAACATATACTAGTGGCACGCGTTACTAATATAACAAACCCATTTATGTTTCACACAATAAAAATCAGTGTCACATGTTAATTACAGCGGGTGTGGGGGTGTATACAATATCAAAAACTTATCAAATGTTTATTGAGAAAACAACATATACTAGTGGTTATATACCCAATATTTCTTAGGATACGAACCCAGAATTTCAAGAATCGTAGCTACATACTGACTACTAACTACTGAACCAACGAGGCCTGACATATAAAAGTACAAGTTATAATTATGATAAAAAAGACCTTATTTATTTTGGAACTCGAAAACAAAATCGTAAATCCTTCAAACCTTTTTTTAAAATAAATATTTAAATATCATTAAATATCATCACACGTAATTTGAGCTATTATCCTTTTTATTTTTACGATTAATTTGAATTAAAGTTTCCTGGATTTAAAAAATAATGCCATTTCAAAAGTGAATGATCGATGATAGTATACTTAATTATACGTATGTTAGTATACTTAATTATATGATATTAAGTGTGACTCTTATTTTAGTGTTTATTTATTATAAACCTTACTTTTAACTGAAATCTGTCAGATTTGAAATCAGACAGTGATGATGCAGTATAAGACAACAGCGCGAAAAGAAAGTTTCCATTAGAAGGATTTTTACTTACTGTATAATTAGTATATTATTTAGCTTTTTATACTGGGCATTTAGAACCCTTATATTATAGCAGTATAGTAGGTATTTTATAATAATGTTTAAAACTTGAAAGCTTAATGACGCTTTCAATTCTAACTTGGTTTTGTCCAATATTTTCTAACGATAATTTTTAAAGTTTTTGGATGGTAAACAGAATATCATAAATTGCGTAGCCAATGGGAAATGTGCCTATGACTCTTTAGCTGTTTACTATCTATATAAAACATACAAATTAAAAATATAAGAATGATATAAGAAATTAAAATCCAGACATACATCTTAACATTAGTAATTAAGTGAAATGGAATTGCATTTAAATGTAACAAGTGATATCTCGTTACATTTCGTAAAGATAATATTGTATGGGTCGTAAACAAAACCAAAAAACCGTAGCAAAAAACGTTATGTCAAAGTACAAGTAAACCCATACATCTAGTCCGCGCAATCTCATTATCCAGCGCAGGCCTTTCCACCCCATTGTATTGTCAGGCCATAAAACAACAGGCCACTTATCTATCTCTTACGAACGTAACGGCCATATCTCCTAAACTGTTCCATGAATAAATTCACATACATCCACGCTCGGTACGTATCGGTAACGATCGAGTACTTCCGTTTTTGAAGTTCCGTAGTCGGGAACTGAAAGAGTTACCTACCATAAATTGCCTTGTTAATGTTTCGTTGCCTAAATAATAATGCCCGTTGAGCGGACCTAAGCTTTCTTTCAGTCCAAGAAGGGACTGTTTTTCACATTTCAACCTATAATACTTGTCTAGTTTTAGTTGCATTAGGTATCGAGGCGGGACTTTAATGAAGCTGATGATACTCGTGTTGTTAGGTTTAATCAATATTCCTACAATCGGGATTTTTCACATACATATAATAATATTTCTTTATATTATCTATTAACAGATTATTTTATAAATACTATTATTATAATTGTAAAAGATATACAAATACTGTAAATCTTTTACAATTATAATTAAAAAAAAAACAAAAATAATTGAAAGATAAATAATTATTATAAAGACTGAAACATAATACAGAAACGTAGCTTCCAGAGAGGTGGTAGACTTCTCTCATAACCAACAAAAATTCACACCTAATGAAAACGCTTGCAGATAATTAAGTTTGCAGTAAGCTAAGATGTCACGAACTCTTCACCGCCAAGGATTTTTACGCGCAATATAATATTAAACTACTTATTTACTAATAACTGTTATTATTGCTCTGCTATTTGGTGACATTGAACACCATTTCATTTGCGTTTTAACCGCGGAAAATAATTAACTCTTAGTTATGTACTAAGTTGCTAAACTGTGATTAGAGCTTTGAAGTTTCAAGCTGGTGGCACAAGCAGACGGCCTATCTGAAGGTAAGTGGGGAAGCATCGTCTATGGCAGAGTAACACTAGATAACACTAACCATGGTTGCAAAATACACTGCCCTGCGACTCGAGCAGTTTATCTTGAGTAATGAGCTTTAAGCCTTAAATATTTGTAATTAAAAGTTATACTTTTTAGACCATAACAGTCCAATGCTGACTGCACAATTATATCATCAATAATTTTGCTATTTTAAATGAAAATCTGATAAGTACGAGTATATATAATTGAAGATTCTGTTCAATTGAATCGCCAATTATGTGTGTTTCTTTTCTCTTTAAATTAATTTAAAAGCTTGTTGTTACATATTTATGGGTACAAAAATAGCGTGTGGGCAAAAATTGAACCTTAGACCGTTCAGATTCATATCCGGCCTTTACCAATGGAGTTATTGAGGTGTCAGATATACCGACGCATATTTTCGAAAAAAAAATATGTTTAATGAATATTTTTACTTATTTAGGTTTATAATTATGAAATATAAGAATACACTCAGATCCTAGGTCTCGCGAATTCAGGCTAAGCAGTGCCTGGCTCTGCTGTAATTATCTCATGATGACAAACTGTTGTGCAAGGATGCTGCGGTCTGCTTTGATTACATTACTGAGCTAAGGATGCAAGCCTTGAAATATTTGTGAAATATGCCTTCTGAATAACAATGTTTTGCCGTGCTTATGACAATGAAAAAGCTACACAAAAATATCTATATATATTTCGGGAAGCATGCTCGGGAAATGATTAATTTTGTTACTCTTTGATTTTACTTCGTTATAGATATTTTTATCCTTCTATTAGATACCATCGCCTATGCACTACAATGCTTAAGAAATTACTCATTATTTATTACACTGCAAAGAAGAATCTTCCAGCTACTGTTTACCCTACCGCTTACAATGTTGTGTGTTGTAGGTACCTCAAAAAAATTAGATAAACGCGTTTCATCATAAATTGTATCTTCCCTAAACCTAGATATCTATGATATAATAGTAAAAAGAAATATTATTATTTTTACACCGTTTATCAAGGTACAATTGTCTGTTTGTAGCGATAATTACTTTCATGAATAACCATGAAGATGATCTAGAATATATGGTAGTAAATCCAAAGTTTTTTTTTATCGACTACAAGTTGGCACTTGACTGCTATCACACCTGATGTTAAGTGATGACGCAATCTAAGATGGAAGCGGGCTAACTTGTTAGGAGTAGGATGAAATCCACACCCCTTCGGTTTCTACACGACATCGTACTGGAAGGCTAAATCGCTTGGCGGTACGTCTTTGTCGGTAGGGTGGTAACTAGCCATTGCGAAAGCCTCGCATCAGCCAGACCAAAACAAATTCTCAATCTCAATCTGCCCCTCCAGGAATCGAACCCAGGACCTCCCTCTTATAAAACCACCGCGCATACCACTGCACCACGGAGGTCGTCAAAAGTTCCCATAGCAGCAATTATCGCGGAAATGAGATAAGGTCCAGCATCCAACATCCTTACGCAAGAGATGCGACGTGAGATGCGCCGCCCGCCCGCGCACCGCTCCACTACATCCGCGTACCTTTTTGGACGAGGAAGTTTCAACACATAGACTTTAAGGCTGACGACAACTTACCATATCCTACAACTACCCAAGGCATCATAGTTCCTACTATATTATCGATATTATATCTTTCTTTACCGTAAAATATTTAGAGAAAATCAACCGTAAAAGACTGCCTTGCATGGTCCCATAAAAATCGTAGCAATCGGCAAACATACGAGGACATTAAAAAGTAAAAAGCCAAACATATAATGCCCGCTTTTTATGCTCAATAAAAAAATAACAAGATTACAGTAAAAAAGAACAAAATGACAATTTAACAAAAAGTTTAAAACGACACTTCCTTATATTTCATAGCCTGACCGAGAGTTTGAAGTCATGATCTGAATTTTATATGGCTTTTGGATATACGGTCGAATCCAATTAAAATTTTTATTATACGCGCGTACGCGCTGCCTAATTCAAAAGTTCCGGTGCACGATTTTTCCCAAAGCTCGTGTGTTTAGGTATCACGTATTAGCTCTATCTAGACCCCTATCGGTAATTAAATCTGGAAATCTGTCTCTTGCTTTGGGTAAATTAATATTTTCAGCTTATTAGTGCGTCACGTATCTATTACGTTACAGAATTTTGAAATTGGAAAGTTTCTAAGCTTTTTCCTAGTATCGTTCTCCTTTGATGTCCTTGTAAGGATAAAATCAAACATGTCCACTTTACATTATAAGGTAAGTTGTTACGTTGAGTGATGATCATCAATACCGACAGGTTAACTTCCCTACTTAGAAGAGTGAATAGCTCAGTATTAATTCATGGGGCTCGAACACAAGTCCTCGTTATCTAAAACCACACAGCTAACCATTAACATAGCCTATAGCTATTACACTATGCATTATTTCATTAAAAAAAAAGTTTGGTGTCCTTTGAAGGTTGCCACACATTGTTTTTTTATTCATTACAAGCTAGCCCTTGACTACAATCACATCTGATGGTAAGTGATGATAAGTAAGATAAGATAAAGATAAGTATGATAAGATGATCTACGATGGAATGGGGTTAACTTGCTAGGATTATGATGAAATCCTTCGGTTAACACACGAGATAGTATCGAAACGCTAAACCGCTTGGCGGTACTTTTAACGGTAGGGTAGTAACTAGCCTCCCACTAGCCAGACCTGGTCTAACTTAGAAAATCTTAATTGGCCCTGTCGCGAATTGAACCCGACACCTCCATGCGCATACCACTGCGCCACACAGTTTTTCTCGTAGGCGAAACACACATTTCTGTTGCTTTATTTTTAAGATTTCTGCAAGCTGTTCATAGCCGCGAGAGATGAAATAATTACGAAGCTCCTCATTGTGTCGCGGACATTGTCTGCGTGGTGCAATGGGGCGTGCTCCAACAATGCGCCCACCACTCCGCAATCGCATCAAAACGCGTTCATTAGCCGCCTTTGTGCGTCTGCGCAATGCGCGGTCACTCTTCACACTATCGCTACACTTTTAATGGTTACTTTTGTTAATACGGACAAGGATTATTATCTAACTTGTTGTGTACTAGCAGACGCCCGTAACTTCGTCCGTTTGATTAAAATTAAAATAAATATTTCTTTAAAGAACACAACACAAGTAACCTAAGTTCCTCATTGTAACATTAGCTGTCTGCGAGTGAAAGTCCCAACAAAATCGGCCTAGGTGATTTTTACAACAGCCGGAATGAAAAGAAAGACAGTTAGACAAAAAATGTGAAAATTATTTTTTTGTTATAAGTTCCGTATATACTTTCGTAAAGATTCAAAGTTAAGCTGTTAATATGAAATTAAACAGACATTTCAATTTTATTTAAAGGGAGGTTTCGGCTGTGGCACCCTATTGACAAAGGCCTACCGCCAATCGGATAAACGTTCTAGTGTGCTGCGTAGAAACTGAAAAAAGTGTGCATTTCATCATACACGTACTACCTAATGAGATAGCCTGCTTCCACCTTAGATTACATCATCACTTACCACCAAGGGTGATTTCAGTCGAGGACTAACATGTAATTAATTAAAAAGAATCATCAGCCTATTTTGAATTGTCTATTATAAGACTTCTATCATAAGTCTAATAAAAGAGACATTTCCAAACTTGAAGTCCACCACGCTACTGCAATGCAGGGCTTAATTGGTTGATAATGAAACCTTGTAATGTTAATGATAAAGACCGGCGCCGACGGCTTCACGTATTCTTCGAAACATGGAATAACTGCTCTCATGATCAACCTTTTAAAGGCCAACAACAGGGCCAGGTCTCGCTTCTTATAGAAGAGGAAGATATAAAGCTGAAATCTACTGCTCTATTAAAGGATATTTGATGATTTAGATGAATTACTTTGGAATTGGAAATCAATTCACTAGACTAGACCAAAAATGATTATAGTATATGTACAGCTAGACAAACTTTACCTGTTAAAAGTACTTACTACTCTTACAAAATTAAAAAAATATAATTTTTTAATTTCAGGAAAAATGTTTAACTATAAAACTGTATTACTTTTTTTGTAAACAAAAAGCGTTAGCCAAACGGACCCTTAAGTTTAAAGCTCTATGATTATTTTTAATAGCACAAAGATTTTAATTTCAACGCCGGTTGTTTAGTAAATTGGTAGGTTAACGTCAAAATTGCGTAGGTCGAGTAATTGGCGGTCCTACGGTGTGATGGCTGATGACTTCTTGAATGGTGTACCTTCATGTACCTTTTATATTATGAAAGAAATAATAGATTTTTTTGTTTGTTACAAAATATCGTGAATCATAATCTAATATTTATGTATGGTACCTCATATAGTATCCTCTTACATAAACGACTTCAAAGTATGAAAATGTTTCTAAAACTATACGTAACCATTTTAAACAGCCTTGTTGCCTGAACCTTACGACTCGAAATAACATAGGGCAACCACGGAACCAAAGTGGCAGTCGTTTCCTTAGAATCAGATTTAGGATAGTCAACTTGGTTTAAAAACAAACAATAGGTACAGCAGCCAAACTTGCTACTGAACTGCATTGAAAGTCTTGTAAGCTTCAAACACTGCTATCCTATAGTATAGTTTGGAAAAATTTGTATTATATTGTATTTAGTACGTAATGCGTTCAGAAAGGTCGTGGCGGGTCGCCATCAATCGAAATCGATTGCTTTTATTCATCTTTTATTGCAACGACACATTTGTATGGTACATACCGTGCTTTCAACAGATCACAAAAGGAGCTTTTGACACATGACGATGTCGACACTAATCGCATATTGTATTAAAAACCTTCTTGTCCATAAGGGCATTCAGGGCAGGTTCGAGCCCTAATTATTTAGACTTTTTTAGGGTTCTGTACCTTATCCTTTTAAAGACGAAACCCTTATAGGATCACTTCGTTGTCCGTCCGTCTGTCTGTCAAGACCCTTTTTCTCAGAAACGCGTGGAAGTATCAAGCTGAAATTTATATCAAATACTCAAATCTGCTGTCTCTTGGAGTTGTGAAAAAATCAAGCTTCTACGCCAAGGCAATCAAAATATACAGTCGTTCATACCAAAAATTTCTCCAATTTTCGACACGGTCAAGTAAATCAAAACCTAACGGGTAGTTCCCGTAAGCTTAGGATCTTGAAATTTGGTGCGAAGTAAGGTTATATAGTATAGATAATGGAAAAATTACGAAAACTGTAAATTTTTAGTTACATCATGTAATAAAAATATTTTTAATAATTTACACTTACCCCCGTTACTCATGAACGCGTAAAAGTATTAAATTACTGTACTGTATATGTATACTGTACTGTACTGCTTATGTATATACTGTACTTGGCTTTATAATACCTTTAAACTGTAACAAAATAAAACTTCTTAGTCAACACACTCAAAGGATATAGCAATGTAAGCCGCATATTTAAATTTCTACTACTCGCAGCTACTCCTAGAATCTTGATCTTGAAATTTAAAAAAACTTGCACTTGGCCGGTGTTTTTCTCTTAGAGAGACGCAGAATTCTTTAGTGCCCTAGAAGATTTACGATTTAAATTGTAAAATTGTTAATAGTAAAGAACTCCCTGAAAAATTATCAGCTATTATTCAAATATTTTCTTCGTCGTGATCTTAATTAATGTTAAGATTACACAGCTCGTCGCTGGGGGGAAAAACGAGCGTTTGTCATCTCAACAAGTCACTATCAATTAACAGAGACATGGGAAAATGTGCTGACAACATGAATCCATCGGTTACAGCGCTTAATATAGCTTACCTAATTTCAAAAATATTTTAATTTTATTTACAAATAATGATCAGTGCAAAGAATTACACCATCATTGAAAAAATATTTTTTTATCATCTGAAGTGTCTGACTGTCCGTGTAGTCAGAATGGTCACAATGATCTCTTCAGAGTCTAAACTTATTTTTAATAATTTGCTGGGAAACGATTTTCTCCTTACAGGAGTGTTTAGATCAGAGACCTACCAACCTGACTACTCGGTGCTTGTTGCTGTAACGATCAATATTATTCGTTAGGAATTAGAATTAAAAATCATTAAAGCGTAAGGGTTAGTTAGCAAGTTTGTGATGTTACCTTCTTTTACCCGAAATGCTACAGAGAAAGAATTTCCTGGAAAAAGAAAGCTACTCACAAACTCCTCTAACTCAGGACAGTATAATGACCTGTCCAACGAGGCAGTTACACAGTGCAATGTAATTAAAATACCTAACTACCTATTTATTTACATGCGGTTTTCAAACATATCTTGGAGCAACATCTTTGTTTCTTTCAAATCTTACATTTTCAATAACACCCGATTTTTACGCGTCTAGGTCGAAAGCGCTGCTTGTAGATAAAGCCCTTACATCGCTTGATAGTGTCTCCGTAATGAGTGTACAAGTAGAACAGTAGTGTCATTACATCGGATCAGCATAATCCGTCGCGTTATATAACTGCGCAAGTAAGACAGATAGCTCGCTCATTATCAACGTGCGTTAGGAGTTTTATGCTTATGTGAGCTGTATTGTTATTGTTATTGGGAAGATGCATTTACGTTTAATCAATTAATTTATCCTGCTATTTTCGTTGAAAGACTGACTAACCTTAGCAACTTTACCTAGATTCGTCATAAAATGCTCTAAATAAGTAAGTACGTATCACTTTGAAAGAGGAACAATCTCAGATATTTTTTACATATAATAAATTCGTACTCGAACACGATTTCGCCTGATGGTAAGTGTACATTTAGCCTAAGATAAAACGCGCTTGTCAAGAATTTTCTTATTCACTCTAGTTTGAAGATGTCCAGGTTATAAGAAACAGGAAATAGAGACTTCTAGAGACAATTCAGTATCCTCGCCAAATGTACCAGCTATTAGAAATGAAGAAGCAAGCTTTGTAAGAGGGACCAGTGATATACGGATGGACACCAACTCGCTTTCATGTCTCGATATCACCTGCACTCTTCGAAATATTCTCCGTAAAACCATTGTTTTTTTAGTTATTCCATGTTAGCCCTTGATTGCAATCACACCTGATGGTAAGTGACGGCATCAGGTGTGATGAAAGCAAACTAACTTATAAGTTAGGATCAGCCGAGCCGGGCATCCAATCAGGACCTCAGTCTTATAAATCTACTACCCATAGGTACCATTGGGCCACAGAGGCCGTCAAATCCTAAAATCCTAGAAATCATCTAAGCAGTTTTAGTCGATGGTGCGAATTTTGCAACAGAATACCTTTAGTCTTTATTCCGCTCTGAACACGAGGCGAATGCCTGCGCACTAAAAATTGATATATTTAGTTTATAATAGTCACCAGCGCCGCCATAATCTGCGCAGTTCGGTGTATTGCAAGTTCAGAAAGGACTTGATGATTGGTACGATGTGTGGCTAATAACCTACCTCGTTATTTCCGAGTATGGGTAATGGGTAGTGTAGATTTATGGATTTTTCGCGGAAAATAGGAAAACAAATCAATAATTCACTGTTCATGCCAGCTATTATATTATTATAATGAACAAAAGTATTTCCCAATCACAATAAAGAAAACTTATTCCCACAATATATTTTAATGGCGCCATACTTTTGTGCCAATATATTATCTATATGTTTTTACTAACAGACGATATAATATCGGCTGGTATTACATCCAACACGTTTTTCTGTTAGAACGAGTTCATTTCTTGCGATGAAGTTGTTATTTGCCTGCTGGTATGAGGCGCGAGGTGCGAGGCGCGAGGCACGCGATACTCGGGTAGATTTGTGCCGCGATAGGCGTCTGAACAATACACCCCCGACTATTGTGGCAGGTTTGCGAAATTATCACATCCACGCTGCTAATTATTCATTTACGTGTAATGGTTTTTTTTATTTTTGTTTTTAGCCAATTTCTGGAGATCCTTACAGTGCCTTGGCCTTACAGTGCATTATCAAAAATTCTTCCGTAATATTTTACCGTGCCTAATTTCTCTTTAAGAGGTGAAAGAAGGGCTGTTTTATGCGTAAAGGATTACCTTGGCTATCCAACGCAAAAATGCTATATATATATAGTATTCTTGGCATCATTCCACGTAGAGATTATTTGTATGGTTATTAAGATAAGTTTCCTAATTGTATTTTTTCTCAATAAAAAAGAAAGCTGCATCATTAGATATGTCTGTAGTAGGATCAATAGAGGTGAAACCGAACATATTGCTGTCTCTTACGTTGCGATGATATGAAATTGAGAGCGGTATTTTTTCATTTTTTTTTATTTTTATTTATTTACCACGATGTAGGTATCACAATGCAGCAAGCGTACTGGAGCAGGTTGTCATTAAGGGAGTGGGGGAAAGGATATTTTCGGAATACTCGAATGATGAATTTGGGGGGGGGGGTACATTCAGGGTAACCCATTAAAATATTTATATAAGAAGTTGACCAGCAGAAATACTCAAGAAAAACGTCAGAATTAGGCATCAGAGTTGATTAAGCCTGACGACCTCGAAAAGAATCACCGCAAGTCACATATTTACGGTCAGCGAGTCGCAGAACTGAAGTGGCGATGGGCGGGGCACGGGGTTCGAACAGCTATGCCCATCAGCTATTAATGATGATGATCTATTGTACAACAACTTTTCACTTATTCATTAAACAGTAAAAACTTTTAAGAAACTAACAATATAAGGATAGAAGCGGAGCCCAATGTGCTACTGTGGAAATAGGGTTCTGTACCTTATCCTTTTAAAGACGAAACCCTTATAGGATCACTTCGTTGTCCGTCCGTCTGTCTGTCAAGACCCTTTTTCTCAGAAACGCGTGGAAGTATCAAGCTGAAATTTATATCAAATACTCAAATCTGCTGTCTCTTGGAGTTGTGAAAAAATCAAGCTTCTACGCCAAGGCAATCAAAATATACAGTCGTTCATACCAAAAATTTCTCCAATTTTCGACACGGTCAAGTAAATCAAAACCTAACGGGTAGTTCCCGTAAGCTTAGGATCTTGAAATTTGGTGCGAAGTAAGGTTATATAGTATAGATAATGGAAAAATTACGAAAACTGTAAATTTTTAGTTACATCATGTAATAAAAATATTTTTAATAATTTACACTTACCCCCGTTACTCATGAACGCGTAAAAGTATTAAATTACTGTACTGTATATGTATACTGTACTGTACTGCTTATGTATATACTGTACTTGGCTTTATAATACCTTTAAACTGTAACAAAATAAAACTTCTTAGTCAACACACTCAAAGGATATAGCAATGTAAGCCGCATATTTAAATTTCTACTACTCGCAGCTACTCCTAGAATCTTGATCTTGAAATTTAAAAAAACTTGCACTTGGCCGGTGTTTTTCTCTTAGAGAGACGCAGAATTCTTTAGTGCCCTAGAAGATTTACGATTTAAATTGTAAAATTGTTAATAGTAAAGAACTCCCTGAAAAATTATCAGCTATTATTCAAATATTTTCTTCGTCGTGATCTTAATTAATGTTAAGATTACACAGCTCGTCGCTGGGGGGAAAAACGAGCGTTTGTCATCTCAACAAGTCACTATCAATTAACAGAGACATGGGAAAATGTGCTGACAACATGAATCCATCGGTTACAGCGCTTAATATAGCTTACCTAATTTCAAAAATATTTTAATTTTATTTACAAATAATGATCAGTGCAAAGAATTACACCATCATTGAAAAAATATTTTTTTATCATCTGAAGTGTCTGACTGTCCGTGTAGTCAGAATGGTCACAATGATCTCTTCAGAGTCTAAACTTATTTTTAATAATTTGCTGGGAAACGATTTTCTCCTTACAGGAGTGTTTAGATCAGAGACCTACCAACCTGACTACTCGGTGCTTGTTGCTGTAACGATCAATATTATTCGTTAGGAATTAGAATTAAAAATCATTAAAGCGTAAGGGTTAGTTAGCAAGTTTGTGATGTTACCTTCTTTTACCCGAAATGCTACAGAGAAAGAATTTCCTGGAAAAAGAAAGCTACTCACAAACTCCTCTAACTCAGGACAGTATAATGACCTGTCCAACGAGGCAGTTACACAGTGCAATGTAATTAAAATACCTAACTACCTATTTATTTACATGCGGTTTTCAAACATATCTTGGAGCAACATCTTTGTTTCTTTCAAATCTTACATTTTCAATAACACCCGATTTTTACGCGTCTAGGTCGAAAGCGCTGCTTGTAGATAAAGCCCTTACATCGCTTGATAGTGTCTCCGTAATGAGTGTACAAGTAGAACAGTAGTGTCATTACATCGGATCAGCATAATCCGTCGCGTTATATAACTGCGCAAGTAAGACAGATAGCTCGCTCATTATCAACGTGCGTTAGGAGTTTTATGCTTATGTGAGCTGTATTGTTATTGTTATTGGGAAGATGCATTTACGTTTAATCAATTAATTTATCCTGCTATTTTCGTTGAAAGACTGACTAACCTTAGCAACTTTACCTAGATTCGTCATAAAATGCTCTAAATAAGTAAGTACGTATCACTTTGAAAGAGGAACAATCTCAGATATTTTTTACATATAATAAACTCGTACTCGAACACGATTTCGCCTGATGGTAAGTGTACATTTAGCCTAAGATAAAACGCGCTTGTCAAGAATTTTCTTATTCACTCTAGTTTGAAGATGTCCAGGTTATAAGAAACAGGAAATAGAGACTTCTAGAGACAATTCAGTATCCTCGCCAAATGTACCAGCTATTAGAAATGAAGAAGCAAGCTTTGTAAGAGGGACCAGTGATATACGGATGGACACCAACTCGCTTTCATGTCTCGATATCACCTGCACTCTTCGAAATATTCTCCGTAAAACCATTGTTTTTTTAGTTATTCCATGTTAGCCCTTGATTGCAATCACACCTGATGGTAAGTGACGGCATCAGGTGTGATGAAAGCAAACTAACTTATAAGTTAGGATCAGCCGAGCCGGGCATCCAATCAGGACCTCAGTCTTATAAATCTACTACCCATAGGTACCATTGGGCCACAGAGGCCGTCAAATCCTAAAATCCTAGAAATCATCTAAGCAGTTTTAGTCGATGGTGCGAATTTTGCAACAGAATACCTTTAGTCTTTATTCCGCTCTGAACACGAGGCGAATGCCTGCGCACTAAAAATTGATATATTTAGTTTATAATAGTCACCAGCGCCGCCATAATCTGCGCAGTTCGGTGTATTGCAAGTTCAGAAAGGACTTGATGATTGGTACGATGTGTGGCTAATAACCTACCTCGTTATTTCCGAGTATGGGTAATGGGTAGTGTAGATTTATGGATTTTTCGCGGAAAATAGGAAAACAAATCAATAATTCACTGTTCATGCCAGCTATTATATTATTATAATGAACAAAAGTATTTCCCAATCACAATAAAGAAAACTTATTCCCACAATATATTTTAATGGCGCCATACTTTTGTGCCAATATATTATCTATATGTTTTTACTAACAGACGATATAATATCGGCTGGTATTACATCCAACACGTTTTTCTGTTAGAACGAGTTCATTTCTTGCGATGAAGTTGTTATTTGCCTGCTGGTATGAGGCGCGAGGTGCGAGGCGCGAGGCACGCGATACTCGGGTAGATTTGTGCCGCGATAGGCGTCTGAACAATACACCCCCGACTATTGTGGCAGGTTTGCGAAATTATCACATCCACGCTGCTAATTATTCATTTACGTGTAATGGTTTTTTTTATTTTTGTTTTTAGCCAATTTCTGGAGATCCTTACAGTGCCTTGGCCTTACAGTGCATTATCAAAAATTCTTCCGTAATATTTTACCGTGCCTAATTTCTCTTTAAGAGGTGAAAGAAGGGCTGTTTTATGCGTAAAGGATTACCTTGGCTATCCAACGCAAAAATGCTATATATATATAGTATTCTTGGCATCATTCCACGTAGAGATTATTTGTATGGTTATTAAGATAAGTTTCCTAATTGTATTTTTTCTCAATAAAAAAGAAAGCTGCATCATTAGATATGTCTGTAGTAGGATCAATAGAGGTGAAACCGAACATATTGCTGTCTCTTACGTTGCGATGATATGAAATTGAGAGCGGTATTTTTTCATTTTTTTTTATTTTTATTTATTTACCACGATGTAGGTATCACAATGCAGCAAGCGTACTGGAGCAGGTTGTCATTAAGGGAGTGGGGGAAAGGATATTTTCGGAATACTCGAATGATGAATTTGGGGGGGGGGGTACATTCAGGGTAACCCATTAAAATATTTATATAAGAAGTTGACCAGCAGAAATACTCAAGAAAAACGTCAGAATTAGGCATCAGAGTTGATTAAGCCTGACGACCTCGAAAAGAATCACCGCAAGTCACATATTTACGGTCAGCGAGTCGCAGAACTGAAGTGGCGATGGGCGGGGCACGGGGTTCGAACAGCTATGCCCATCAGCTATTAATGATGATGATCTATTGTACAACAACTTTTCACTTATTCATTAAACAGTAAAAACTTTTAAGAAACTAACAATATAAGGATAGAAGCGGAGCCCAATGTGCTACTGTGGAAATTTTAAAATGTTGAAACGGTTATTTAGATAAAACTAAATAAAAGAAAATAATAATTATTGTGCATTAAATATTCTGAATTAGTAATGTCGATATAAGAAAAATAATTAAAAAAATATTTTAGCAGTCGCGTGCCTCGCTCGAAGCCGTGTGAATCCTATTAAGGCAACATTACGTCAGATGTCAGAACACAACGAGTCTTAATAATGTGTAATTATTACACTGCACGCGTCATTACCGCCGTCCGTCTGTGAACCACTGCATGATATGGCTCCATGCATTTTGAGTTGCCAGGAAAAAACCATAAAGGCGTAATATCTACTAAGAGTGGCCAGCAGACCTATTCAATAACTTAAGTGTTTATTAGCCACGTATCATACTTAACATCAAATAAAGAACATCCAAATTTTTCTTAAAGCCATTTATAACGAAGAAACCACGTGCCTTGAGAATTGCTAACATAGCCATAGTTGAGCCATCGAATTCTCAACCGCGCGGCGGGTGGCGGGTCCACGGCGCGAGCGCCCGCGACGGGCACACGCGAGCGGGTTTGTTTCTACAAATCGTACGAGCACCGCTAGATGCTACGGTCAAATAAATATTTGTTAATTTTATTGAATAAAATTATACTAGCAGCGCTAACTGAGACGGACGCACGCGACGGGTGCCCGCGCGCGGTTTTGTGGCCCGCGGCGGGCGACCGCGCCAGTTTTAGCGTTAGCCCTTAACAAACCATGTTGTTGACGAACTAAAAAAGGAGTTTCGACTTAGTGGGTAGTTACAAAAAGCTAAGAAATAAAACAATCACATTTAACTAATTCCATAGATTCTTTATTCATATCAACATCAATACAAACATCTTTATAAATAATTACATAATTATTATAAATATTTACTTTTATAAAACATCAACATATAACTCTAACATCTATGGGAATTGATTGTTTTCTCATATAGACACACAGTATCACGTAAGTGTATTAGTATAATAATTTGATTATTTATTTTGGCACAAAAAGTTCCAATATTTTTCATTCTTATTTATATATAGTACGATGATTGTATTTATTTCGGCTTTCTCTTGGCGTTGAATTAATTTGCCGAAATTTTGTACGTACCAATAGGCGTAAGATGTGGGCGAAGAGATATATCGTGTAGACAAAAGGACATACGCCATAGCCTTATCAGACAGACGCGTCAGGCATAGCTATCGGATCAGTATTGTGTAATAAAAATTTAAAACCTGTAGCATATGCTAGCAGACCTCTAAATAAAGCAGAGCTAAATTATCCAATTATTCAGAAAGAACTTTTGGCAATAGTTTGGAGCATAAAACATTTTAGACCATACCTATACGGAAAACAATTTGTCATCAAGACCGATCATAAACCTTTAATTTATCTATTTAGTATGAAAGATCCGTCAACGAGACTTTTAAAGTTCAGATTACAGTTGGAAGAATACGACTTTAAAATCGAGTACATAAAAGGCAGTGATAACGTGGCAGATGCTTTAAGTAGGGTGACCATAAGTTCGGAAGAATTAAAATCATTAAATAGTAAAGTTAGTTTGGTTATGACGAGAGCACAGAAAGCTAAGTTATGCAAAGAGGAGGTGAATAAAAGCACAGACACAAGGGATCCTTGTATACCTGCCGAATCAAGGTCTGGCCAACCGAGAATCGCAGAGATACTAAGGAAACCGAGTGACTACGTAGAGTTGAAATTTATTCAAGGAAGTCAGTTAACTAAGAAAACTCTAACTTATGAAAAAGAATGTTTAGCGTATGAGGTCTCGACTCATTCAATTTACATAAACCTCAATTATATGTCGCATTTTACGCGAGTCGAATTTGCGAATTTATTGAAGGAATTTTGTAATGAATTGAATATTGAACGACTATGTATAATTAAAGATGAAAGAAACGTAGAATTTTTAAAGCAACTAATAAATGAAATAAAAAGTAGAGAAAAATGGTCCGGACCGCAATTAAATATATTAAAAGGTATAAAACGAGTCCTCAATGATGAAGAAAAGATATGCATACTACATGATTATCATCTACTACCTACGAGTGGGCATGCGGGTGTACAACGCATGATCAACAATATAAAAGGTAAGTACTTTTGGCCTGGTATGGAATCCGATGTGCGGAAATACGTAAGCAAGTGTGCCAAGTGCCAAACTAGTAAGTATTCTAGAAATATAGTGGAACCGATGGTCGTGACGACGACAGCATCGGAAGCTTTTGAAAAAATATACTTAGATATCATAGGTCCTTTAGATAAAGACATAGACAATAATGTTTATATTTTAAGTTTACAATGCGAGCTGAGTAAATACGTCGAGGCGTATCCCTTACAACGTAAAGACACGGTAAGTGTGGCAAAATCTTTTGTCAATAACTTCATATTAAGGTACGGACTTCCCAGAGTTATCGCGACAGATCGAGGAACGGAATTTCAGTCAGAAACGATGAAAGAGGTGTGCAAGCTACTTAAAATTGAAAAGGTAAGCTCGACAGCTTATCATCATGAGTCGATAGGCTCCTTGGAAAATACTCATAAACACCTCGCTGCCTTCTTACGAACTTTATGTGATGGACATCAAGAGACATGGAGTCAGTGGCTTCAGTTTTGGTGTTTTTCATTCAACACTACTGTCCATACTCAGACTAAGTATACGCCGTACGAACTCGTATTTGGCAATAGTTGTAACTTGCCTAGTAATTTAAGAGATAATGTGGTAAAGCCACTCTACAATCCAGATAATTATGCACTAGAGCTTAGGTATAGGTTACAGTTAGCATGGAAGGAAGCGCATAAAAACTTAGTTTTAAGTAAATTGAAAAGGAAAGATGTATGGGATAAAAAGTGTAATTCGATCAAGTATCAAAGAGGTGATTTAATTTTAATCAAGAATGAAACTGGTAAAAAATTAGATATGCTATATAAAGGACCCTATAAAGTAATAAGTGAAAATGGACCTAACGTTACTGTTGAAAAAGACGGAAAAGTAGATAGTGTCCACAAAAACAGAACAAAACCATACGTAACCTAGTATTAAGTGTTTAGCGTTAGTTACGATAGATACCTATCCATTATTATAGCTAGCTACTACCTAGCGGTATTGTATTTCAAGCCTGTGTTAACAATATTATATTTCATTATCAAGGCACGATGACAGTGTCATTCCTTTAACTTGTAAACACTTTATACTTACACCTTAAAATATGATTATGATATGAATGTGTTAACTAATTAATTATAAGTTTTAGGAAATAAGAAATTAAAAAAAAAAAAAAAAAAAAAAAAAAAAAAGTTTATCAGTAATATAATATTTTATTCGGCATTTTATGCAGATACATGTATGTTAAAAAAATCGTATTTGACATTTTTTTTTTTAAATTTACCCCGATGATGTAGTGGAGTAATATAAATAGAAGTACTGTAATAGCTTAAGAGTAGTAATAAACATACTTTAATCACGATCGGTTGTGTTATTATTTAAACGCCCGACACCACATGGCGACCCTGCCAGGATTCGAACCTGGAATCTTCTGATCCGCAGTCAGAAGATTCCTCCAACTTTTCCCCATATTTGCTAATGGACATATTATTTTGAGATAAGTTATTTATCTGTGATAGCAAGGAATTGGCTGATTTCTTAGTTAGCAAATATTTCTTTATATCTAATAATAAACTTTCAATTGTAGAATATTCGGGATTCAGCTTCAACTTAGCTGTTTTAGATAATCTTGTTTTCAAAACAAATGAAATCAACAATTTCTTGCTCTCCTCACCTTTTAAACAGTTACTATACATCTCGATGCCATCTATAATTTGCTCAATATTTTCTTGCCTACCATCCATTAAAGGAATCAACGTACTCGCGGTTTTTAAATCAAAGTTATCCATTTTTTGTACAATTTCTATAGGACCTACTTGCATATAATTAACAATTTTCTTATAAGTTTCCTCAATCGCTTCACAAGTTAATTCTATATCTGATGACTTTGTTAAGTGCAAAGTTTTTATATGTAATCTATAATCCTTATATAATGCAATAACATTTTCAAATTTTTGCTGGCCTAACTTTTCTTGTCGCCTTTTAGGTCCCAACTTTCTAATGCTCTCACTTTCACATATAAGATAATTATAAATCTCTAGTAACCTATCCATACACTATTATATTTATATAACTAATACATCAATACTAATATAACTAATACATCAATACCCATTATTTTATTTTTATTTTCACTTTCACTTTTTTTCTTTTCTCACTTTTTTTTTTTTTTTTTTTCACTTCACTGTTGTACTTCTGGATTAGGTGGGTCGCGGACCGCCGGTTGATGCCCGGACCAACGCGCCCGTATCCTTCTAAAAGCTTCCTCCCGTAGCTCCTGTCTCACCAGCCCGGTGTGGCATTTTTTATATTTTTTTAAGCCAATATAAATTATGGCTAGCGCACAAACTCCCAGAATTGAGGCTATCAATATGTTGCTAGTTGTTACCTCTGTGTTGTTGCCGTCTTGTATCACTACCTCTTTGTTTTGGCATTCACACTTTGCGCATTTGTTACCCATAATTTTTATAATTTATATTTCCTTCGCTGCACATGTACCCCTGACAATTGACTTATTAATTTTATTCATCGTAAAAGTCTAGATTCGAACACCGAGGCACACACGAATGCCCCGCGTCAGCATTATTCGCCGGACATTGGACACCTCGCTGTCACGGTCGCCATGTGGTGTCGGGCGTTTAAATAATAACACAACCGATCGTGATTAAAGTATGTTTATTACTACTCTTAAGCTATTACAGTACTTCTATTTATATTACTCCACTACAGTACGTACCAATAGGCGTAAGATGTGGGCGAAGAGATATATCGTGTAGACAAAAGGACATACGCCATAGCCTTATCGCGCGCAATCGTAAATATTACTCTCCCTTGCGTTGTGAAAGAGAGAGAGAGTTAGGGCCAGAAATAGGTGATAATTTATTTTTCTACACTCGACATAATTCTTCAGTCTACAGCTAAATCTTATGTTTTTTTCCCCTACGCAAATGACCTATGTCCAGGAGGACTTTCATCAGGTAGTAATGACGATGATTATGTGATGAAATTATATGAAGTAGAAGGAGTGCGGCTGCAGCTCGAGCTGCGCCATCTTGGTGAGCAGACGGTAGAGCCTGCGGTGCTCGCGTGCCGCCGCGCCGCAGCCGCTGGCCGACGGGGCGCCCACGGGCTCGGGCTGCATCTCGCGACACGCCTCCAGCCGCTGGGCCACGTGCGGCGGCATCTGCGACCAACGCCCCCACTTACAAGCCGATACTAAGAAATAGCTATATCAAACGAGAGAACAGCGCGCCTAGGTCAAGAACATCAAGAGCATATCTAGTGTAAAGTAAGAGACACAAGTGACGTGATTGTTGATACGCTTGACGTATCTTCCATCAGATGTGAAACACCCATGTTTTTATAGGATAATATTTTTGAAAGGCTTACATTGAAAAGTGGAGAGTGCAGTATGGGCGTCCAGAGAGGCAGCAGTTTGTTGAGCACGGTGGAGTTGCACTCCAGCAGCGACTCCAAGAGACTCAGGAAGTGGAGGTTCACTGTTTCAGCCAACTGTTAATAGAGTAAGAAACAATATAGCTTATGCAAGTAATTTTCATTGCTCCTTGTGGGATCTCAGTGTCGCGCTGAGAGGCCATGTCTTCCTTCATCTCAACCGACTTTGTTTTCACTTCACGAGCCTCGAGCAATCGAGCCCAGATGGGTTGAGTTGCCCGTATGTAGATCTTTTGGGAATTAAGCCGGGTATTTGAGCAAGTCTAGGCCTGGGTATCTTGGGGCTGTGGAGATCTTCGCTCTTGCCACCATGGTATCTGTCCTGCCACATTGTTGGCTGAAAGTGTCAGTCTTTGCGTGCAGCAGGCGCATTTTTCAGTCAACACCAGGTGCGCGTTCCACCCTTCCGTCGTCATGCACCTTTGCACCATGCAAGCGAATACAATATTCTGTAGTATGCGTACGTGCGTGTGAGTGGATGCGTACGTGCTTTGTATGAGCGACTGTGCGTGTGTACCTTCTTACGAGTTAAACCCAGAGCTAACGCTAACAGCACTTACCAGCTTGTTGGCGTGCGTAAGCTGCGTCAGCGTGGGCACCAGCTTGCACCAGAAGTGCAGTAGCAGCGCGTGCGCGCCGTGCTGCGGCTCGGACGCGGGCGTGGCGGCCGCCCCGCAGCGCCACACGTACAGTGTCCACAGCTGGCACAGCAGGAACGCGCCGCACAGCGCGCTCATGCGCTGCGTGCCTCCCGCGCTCGCCTTGCCCGGCGCGTCCTGAGCTTGCTCCACGTACGACGACATTATCGTCTGTAGACAGAGACTTAGCATTACTTAAGAAATGTGCTTTTCGTACTACGTGTTCCGCCCATTGCTACTACAGTCTGCGACTCGCTGAGC
Organism: Mycalesis mineus; assembly: GCA_034621355.1. Classification (NCBI taxonomy): domain Eukaryota; kingdom Metazoa; phylum Arthropoda; class Insecta; order Lepidoptera; family Nymphalidae; genus Mycalesis; species Mycalesis mineus. The sequence goes on from CM067902.1 coordinate 802,970, forward strand.
TATGACGGTTACTTTGGTTCTTCTGCGGATTTTCTCATTTGTGTTTTGATCACACAGAGATACTCCGAGCATTGCTCTTTCCCCGCCCTTCTTCTTCTTCGCCCGCTCAACGACTTTAAGCCTTCTTATGATACCCGCAGTTAGCGACCATGTGTAGGATCCATAGGTCATCAATGGCAATACGCACCGGTTAAAGACTTTTGTCTTTCGTGGTCTGAAAAATTGATAAATGTTGTGTGCCTAATGTGCTGGAATGACGACCACGCACCGGGAAGCATAGTATTGGTCAAACTTTCATTAGATAGACTGACATTAAAACGTGTCCCGGGGAGCTGCTGACTACAGGCACCTAAAAATCGTTGTGTTTGGAAGTCTCTTAAAATGTTCAGCAGTGAACGTCCATCGACTCATGATAATGAAGATAGGTGACGTACCTACATAAATTGCTGAAAGACCCAACACCTGCATCTATAAGGTTGTTGATATGTGGATGTGGTCTATAAGATGGCAGGTACAGCAATACGGGCAGGGTAGCGACTAAGAGCCTGCGTGAGCGTGTCCAGCACTACCTACCAACACAGTATATCAGATACCTGGATGTGGTCCGTGAGGTGGCAGGTACAGCAATACGGGCAGGATAGCGACTAAGTGCCTGCGTGAGCGTGTCCAGCACTACCTACCAACACAGTATATCAGATACCTGGATGTGGTCCGTGAGGTGGCAGGTGGCGTCCAGCGGCACGGGCAGCTGCAGCGGGTGCGTGCGTGCATTGCTCAGTGCACCCAGCACTACCCACGACACTAGACGCACGCGGCCCACGCATTCGCTGACGTCACGCGAACTGGATTAACAATTGTCAACTTTAATACTTCAATAGAAAGACAAGGTTATGACTGACAAAAAACATTCACACTTAACAGACAAAGTCTCAAGGCAGTTTGGCCTTTGTAAATTTTTTTCTCGCACTTTAAAACATAACGAAATGTTATATCCCCTGTTCCACTCACCCGGGTAAGCTGGTAGTGAGCCAGGGCATCATGTGTCGGCTGGGGCCCCGGTCCTGCTTGCCCCGGCTCTGTTCCAAGGCCAGCTCCATCGCCACGTACTGAGCGATGCCACCCTTCACTATAGCGCCTAGAGTGTCTTCGTTCAAACAAATGAGGTTCCTGTTCACTATTGATTTCGAAACTGAGCCCTACAAAAATATTGTTCCGTTATTCTTGCTTATCATGGACACAGCACAAAAATATTTATTTAAATTACATATTGAAATATTGTCGCGAGATTTTATAAAAATTTGAACAAAGGTCTAAAGGTGGTTTACATAATTTATTGGCTTAGGGGAATATATTGCGAACAGATTATAATTCTATATTACATAGTGATACCTTGATTTTGTTAAGTAGATTGGGATCGTGCAGCAGGTCGATCATGTCAGCGAGGTGCGGTCGCATGCAGTCCACGGGCCCGCTGCCCAGGTCGCGCGCCTCGGGGCCTCCGCAGCCCGACAGCAGCTCCCCTGTGTTCAGTTGCGGGGGCAGCAGCAGGGTGGAGCCGTGACCTGACAACACGAAGAGGATATCATCGGGCACGGTGGTCTTGGTGCGCAGCGCGTGCAGCAGCTCGTACACCAGTACGCGGCATATCAGCAGCTTGTCGCGATTGTATTGTGTCGCTCACCCTGCAGCACAAATTGCAGCAACACGAAGAGGTTATCATCGGGCACGGTGGTCTTGGTGCGCAGCGCGTGCAGCAGCTCGTACACCAGTACGCGGCATATCAGCAGCTTGTCGCGATTGTATTGTGTCGCTCACCCTGCAGCACAAATTGCAGCAACACGAAGAGGTTATCATCGGGCACGGTGGTCTTGGTGCGCAGCGCGTGCAGCAGCTCGTACACCAGCACGCGGCATATCAGCAGCTTGTCGCGATTGTATTGTGTCGCTCACCCTGCAGCACAAATTGCAGCAACACGAAGAGGTTATCATCGGGCACGGTGGTCTTGGTGCGCAGCGCGTGCAGCAGCTCGTACACCAGCACGCGGCATATCAGCAGCTTGTCGCGATTATATTGTGTCGCTCACCCTGCAGCACAAATTGCAGCAACACGAAGAGGTTATCATCGGGCACGGTGGTCTTGGTGCGCAGCGCGTGCAGCAGCTCGTACACCAGCACGCGGCATATCAGCAGCTTGTCGCGATTATATTGTGTCGCTCACCCTGCAGCACAAATTGCAGCAACACGAAGAGGTTATCATCGGGCACGGTGGTCTTGGTGCGCAGCGCGTGCAGCAGCTCGTACACCAGCACGCGGCATATCAGCAGCTTGTCGCGATTATATTGTGTCGCTCACCCTGCAGCACAAATTGCAGCAACACGAAGAGGTTATCATCGGGCACGGTGGTCTTAGTGCGCAGCGCGTGCAGCAGCTCGTACACCAGCACGCGGCATATCAGCAGCTTGTCGCGATTGTATTGTGTCGCTCACCCTGCAGCACAAATTGCAGCAACACGAAGAGGTTATCATCGGGCACGGTGGTCTTGGTGCGCAGCGCGTGCAGCAGCTCGTACACCAGCACGCGGCATATCAGCAGCTTGTCGCGATTGTATTGTGTCGCTCACCCTGCAGCACAAATTGCAGCAACACGAAGAGGTTATCATCGGGCACGGTGGTCTTGGTGCGCAGCGCGTGCAGCAGCTCGTACACCAGCACGCGGCATATCAGCAGCTTGTCGCGATTGTATTGTGTCGCTCACCCTGCAGCACAAATTGCAGCAACACGAAGAGGTTATCATCGGGCACGGTGGTCTTGGTGCGCAGCGCGTGCAGCAGCTCGTACACCAGCACGCGGCATATCAGCAGCTTGTCGCGATTGTATTGTGTCGCTCACCCTGCAGCACAAATTGCAGCAACACGAAGAGGTTATCATCGGGCACGGTGGTCTTGGTGCGCAGCGCGTGCAGCAGCTCGTACACCAGCACGCGGCATATCAGCAGCTTGTCGCGATTGTATTGTGTCGCTCACCCTGCAGCACAAATTGCAGCAACACGAAGAGGTTATCATCGGGCACGGTGGTCTTGGTGCGCAGCGCGTGCAGCAGCTCGTACACCAGCACGCGGCATATCAGCAGCTTGTCGCGATTGTATTGTGTCGCTCACCCTGCAGCACAAATTGCAGCAACACGAAGAGGTTATCATCGGGCACGGTGGTCTTGGTGCGCAGCGCGTGCAGCAGCTCGTACACCAGCACGCGGCATATCAGCAGCTTGTCGCGGTCGCGCGCGAAAGCCCGCACGCAGCCCGCGCCCACCTCGCTCAGCGCGCTCAGCCGCACGGCGCAGTTCTGCACCGCGTACGACACGATCTTGGACATCGGCTCCAGCAGACTCTGAAATATTCACAACTGGACACTGGCAGATCTTGTTTCTCCCAAAGACCCCAGATTAACATACTAAAAAAGCACGAATCGTGAGTAACTTTAATCAGCAGTTTCCTTTATTTGATTTTATTTGACCTTGAAATCACTAACCACCTCGCTACTTTCATAGAACCTGTATAGAGTTAGATGATCACTTTGATCCCATTAGCTGGATCTTGAAATTCCTTGAAAACCTTTTAAATTAGTAGCATTAAGGCATTATGGGTCACCTTATGGTGCGTGGCCGCTGGAACGCGCAACGCAGCAGCGCATACCCTCAGCAGTGGCAGGGCATCGTCTAGCTGTGGTAACTGCAGCGCCACGGCCCTCAGGAGCGTGTCCAACGCCGCCAGCAGGGCACCACACGCACTCACGGGGCCCAGCGCCTCGGGGGCCAAGCACTCCAGGTACATGGCCATGTTGCCCGCTATTACACCCATTTGCTACCAAATAAAACCGTGGATTTTATAGAAGCCCCGAATATATCAATTTTACCCGAGAAAACTAAGCTTATTCTTATAATATTATTAGACGAATATCTTAGCATTCCAAGATCCATATTGTGGCATAAAAAACTGTGTAGGATTTGTGACCCGTGAACACTCGCCTTCTCTGCTCGAATTATTCTCCCTGCCCAACCTAAAGCTGGTAGAATCCTGCTAGAACAGCTTTGGGCACTCGTTCTAGAATGGAGCTTACTGCAGCTATAGTCAGGCAAGATCTTTGAGTAGGTTGTAGAAAGATTTTGATGATATACCTCTCGCATCCACTTCTACTGCATACAACATAACCACAAAGTCATTTTTTATTAGTTTATTTGTAAGATTTTTATCAGGAAAAAATTAAATCACTAATAAAAATAGCACAATTTAGAATTCTGACATATAATTTAGTACTACTAAACTATAAGTATAATGGGGCGAAAGAATGGTGAAGCTACGGACTTCAACCACGCGTCGCACTAAATTTATAGTCTCATATAAAAAAGTATGGTGTCAAGCATTAAGAGAGAAAAAAATTATGTTTTCTTAAAACTTACGTCAATAGGCAACGTCTTCTTGGAGTTGAGATGTTCGATGAGCAACTGCAAGGGTCCACAGGGGTATAGCTCATTGAAGTCCACAAATGCCTGAGCTACGCTCTTGAAAAACATTTGACGCTGTTTTTCTGAAAATAGGTAATGAATAAATTGCTATTTCGATTCCAAATTAAAATTGGTGTGACTGGAGTAGGCCATAAGTAACTGGCCGGTGGTTCCGCCCTAAACTTACCTAGGATTCGCTGCAGGAATAAGACTTGGCGCACAAAACGCAACGCAGCAACCACACAGGAGCTACGAACACTGCAGCTGCGTACAGCTTATATAAGTGCCATATATAGTATTGTAAACTATCCAATATTTGAAGTCTGAATTCCCCCGGGGCGCAGCGCAGTTACTGATGCGGCACGAACACTTCGCACTGCTCTATGCTTGCCACGAGTAGCTGCCCGGTGGTTACACCCTGAACTCACCCGGAGTCCGCTGTAAGAACAATTGCAGGAACACGTTGTGAGGAGCCAGCTGGTGCAGCACGCAGCGCAGGAACTGATGCGCCACGAACACTGCGCTGCCAGGTAGCCGCGTGCTACTCTCCGCTTGCCACGAGTAGCTGCCCGGTGGTTACACCCTGAACTCACCCGGAGTCCGCTGTAAGAACAATTGCAGGAACACGTTGTGAGGAGCCAGCTGGTGCAGCACGCAGCGCAGGAACTGATGCGCCACGAACACTGCGCTGCCAGGTAGCCGCGTGCTACTCTCCGCTTGCCACGAGTAGCTGCCCCGTGGTTACACCCTGAACTCACCCGGAGTCCGCTGTAAGAACAATTGCAGGAACACGTTGTGAGGAGCCAGCTGGTGCAGCCGCAGCGCAGGAACTGATGCGCCACGAACACTGCGCTGCCAGGTAGCCGCGTGCTACTCTCCGCTTGCCACGAGTAGCTGCCCCGTGGTTACACCCTGAACTCACCCGGAGTCCGCTGTAAGAACAATTGCAGGAACACGTTGTGAGGAGCCAGCTGGTGCAGCACGCAGTGCAGGAACTGATGCGCCACGAACACTGCGCTGCCAGGTAGCCGCGTGCTACTCTCCGCTTGCCACGAGTAGCTGCCCCGTGGTTACACCCTGAACTCACCCGGAGTCCGCTGTAAGAACAATTGCAGGAACACGTTGTGAGGAGCCAGCTGGTGCAGCACGCAGCGCAGGAACTGATGCGCCACGAACACTGCGCTGCCAGGTAGCCGCGTGCTACTCTCCGCTTGCCACGAGTAGCTGCCCGGTGGTTACACCCTGAACTCACCCGGAGTCCGCTGTAAGAACAATTGCAGGAACACGTTGTGAGGAGCCAGCTGGTGCAGCACGCAGCGCAGGAACTGATGCGCCACGAACACTGCGCTGCCAGGTAGCCGCGTGCTACTCTCCGCTTGCCACGAGTAGCTGCCTCGTGGTTACACCCTGAACTCACCCGGAGTCCGCTGTAAGAACAATTGCAGGAACACGTTGTGAGGAGCCAGCTGGTGCAGCACGCAGCGCAGGAACTGATGCGCCACGAACACTGCGCTGCCAGGTAGCCGCGTGCTACTCTCCGCTTGCCACGAGTAGCTGCCCCGTGGTTACACCCTGAACTCACCCGGAGTCCACTGTAAGAACAATTGCAGGAACACGTTGTGAGGAGCCAGCTGGTGCAGCACGCAGCGCAGGAACTGATGCGCCACGAACACTGCGCTGCCAGGTAGCCGCGTGCTACTCTCCGCTTGCCACGAGTAGCTGCCCGGTGGTTACACCCTGAACTCACCCGGAGTCCGCTGTAAGAACAATTGCAGGAACACGTTGTGAGGAGCCAGCTGGTGCAGCACGCAGCGCAGGAACTGATGCGCCACGAACACTGCGCTGCCAGGTAGCCGCGTGCTACTCTCCGCTTGCCACGAGTAGCCGCCCCGTGGTTACACCCTGAACTCACCCGGAGTCCGCTGTAAGAACAATTGCAGGAACACGTTGTGAGGAGCCAGCTGGTGCAGCACGCAGCGCAGGAACTGATGCGCCACGAACACTGCGCTGCCAGGTAGCCGCGTGCTACTCTCCGCTTGCCACGAGTAGCTGCCCAACTGCACCACCCTACAAAAAGATTCCTGGGTTTCAAAACCTATTTCAACAACTATAAAACAAGAAGTAGTCCCGCTGAGGCACATGTGCTTCCTGATTCTAGAACTCTCACACCTTGATTTTCTAAAGAAAAATATCAATATAGCACCTTGTGACGCTGTGCAACAACGCCGGCAGCAGGGCAGCGGCTGCGGCGGGCTCGCGGCGTACGAAGGTGGCCAGCACTATGACGCACAGCCCCAACTCCTCGTCGCTGTACTGTTCCACGGCGCCACCGCATTCGCCACCTGAACGCAGTCTTCCTATACCCGACTCGTGACAAATACTCAAATTCTGTGTTTAAGTGCACTTTTGACGACTCAAGTCTATTTCTTCAAATTCAAAAGGTCAAAGCCAAATAGAAAGATAAAGGATAAGGAAGAATAAGACAGAGTACTCCTATCATTAACTAGTGTTTTGGTGGAGTTGTATATTTACAATTTTCTTCTAAATCTAAATTTGTTTGGACTTAACATTTATCCTTCCATTTGATTTGGCTTGGCAAGATACAGATTTATTTTAAAAAAGCTAATGAACAGTAATCAATGAACAATAATCTCAAGAGAAAGAGGCAGAATAATTTGAGTGAAACAACATACATCGATAGCGTAGAGTAGCGTCGGGTCGCAGCGGCGCAGGTTGCGCGTGCGCAGCTCTCCGCGCCGCGCGACGCGTGCCGCCCCACCACGCCTGACCGCTGTCTGTCGATATACATAATTATACCCTCAAAAAAGTAAAAAATCTGGATTGGTGGTTATAAGTAGTTTTAAGTAGAAGAAATCAAAGAAAACAAATGAACCTTTCTTGACAAACTGACATTCTTGCTTACGAGAAATAAGGACAATGGCAATATTAGTCCGCTTTCACATATCGGTTTTTGGTTTGCGTTTATTGTTTTGGTGACCGCACAGTCACTTGAACGAAAGCAAATCGTTTATTTTCTTTATTTCATATCGCATTCGTTTCGACACGCGTTTTGTTGATGCGAGTGTTGGGACTTTATTATTTAATACATTAATTACCTGTAGATAATGGTCTCGCCGGTCTCTGCGAGGGTGTGTTCTGTTGTGGGGGCGGGGGCTGCGGCGGCTGCGGGGGCTGCGGAGGTTGCGGTGCGGCTGGCGGGGGCGACCCCAACTGAGCCGCTTGTCGCGCCAGGCGCCGAGGGGAACTAGGTGACAAGGCCGCAAAATCGATATGTGCTTTTTACTGAAGTGGCCAATTAAAAATTGGAAGGCTATTGCAGTAACCCTAACAGCTGCAGCAGTTCAATATTTTGTCTACGAATTTAGTTCTGGGTTAGCAATTTTGAACATGGGCGTTAGACGAATTACAACGTGCAACGATTGCAATTTACTGTAGAAAAATTTAATAACAAAATTGCAGACCTGACAGAATCAAATATATTGATTATCGTGAATTGATTGATTCGTCGGTTAAAATGAGAAAATCTTATGATTAAAATGACGCACATACCAAATTTATACAGAGAATAAATTAGGTACGCATAGAATATATTTCTGTAAGCAAAAAAGCAACCATTGTTATGTTATATAGTTATATTATTATATGCGTTAGTATATGCGCCCAGGCTCTTAAAATCCTAAAAAAAAAGTCACTCAGTGATCAATGAAGGGAGCTACGCTCGAAGTATTTCTGATTTGCGTAATTAAATCAGAAATGTGGAAATTGTAGAAAAACCAAAGTTATTAAAATAACTCAACAGAAAAAGGCACATTGGTCGATTGACTACTAGATAGATCGACGTCATCAACCATCACATCTGATGTCATGTGACGATGCTACTTAGCGTATTTTCAATTAGGACGCTTAATCTTGGTGACATATTTTTTTTGGTAAGGTCTAGTCGGGTGCGTTCATTTTGAAATAAAAAAATGTAGTTAAAATGTAAATAATGACGCAGGTATACCGAAAGCTGTCGGACGAGGGCCGGTCGGCGAGGCGGTGCGGGCGCGCGGGCGGCTGCTCCGCCTCGCTGGAGTCCGTGCGCTCCGAGTCTGAAAACACGTCTAGCAGATGTTCACACAGAGTTAATGTTTTGACCGTGCACGATACGCCCAAAAGAACGTGCATAAAATTATTATTATAAAAACAAAAAATTGCTTAAATAAGCAGTCGGGTTTTTGTTTTTATAATAATAATATTATTTGAGACTTTTTAGTTTTAGTTTATAGTAAGTAGTAGCCGTCTTTTTCGGCTGTAAATGTAAAAAGAGGATCATACCGGGATAGCGGACCTATAGGACTGCCTCCCTTAGACGACACGATTGTCAATCATTTGGATCCATCTAATTGTGAGGCATCATCTCCAAAGGATCTCAATATATTAAGCTACCGAGATATTAATATAAAAGAAGTCGAGGGTAGTCGCGTATCGTTTGAAGGAACGTATTACAAGCGGGCAATTACGTCACGCGGCGTAACGGTCACAGCTGTAGACCGCCGCTCAACGGAGGCGCAAGCGGAGGTGCGGGCGGAGGAGCAACTCTGATGTCATCCTCATCGCGTAGTGGGGCTAGCGAACCGTGCGAGTCGCGCGAGCCGAGCGATCGGCCGACCGAGCTGACAACGAAAACGTATGCCGCTATTGTGAACGTACAACCGAATGAAGGCTGGACGGTTGTGCAAAGAAAGTCAAATAAAACGAAAAATCGTTTTATTGGAAAAAGAGGAAATGCGTTAGTGGAATCTGACGAGAAATTTAGAGCTGCTGACAGGAAAATACCGGTTTTTATAACGAACGTCAATAAAGAAAGGACTGAACGGGACATTATTAATTATATTGTAAGAAAACTAATGAGAATGTTACGTTAGAAAAAATTTTAATCAAAAGAAACTGCAAACATGATGCATATAATGCATATAAGTTCTTTGTATCCGAGTATAAGTTACCTACTTTTCTGGATGACAAGCTGTGGCCGCAGGGAATTATATTCAGGCGTTTTATTAACTTTAAACGTAAAAGTTCGAACGGAGTATCTTCCAACGCCGTGAGCGACACTGTACCTACTGCCAATGCATAATAGTTCGACATATCAGCTGGTCAGTTTTAACTGTAAGAGTGTGCGGCGCTCGGTGGAGTGTGAGGCATTTGTGCCAGTCGTCAGATATAATCGCGTTACAGGAGACTTGGTTGCTGCCTCACGATATACAGTATCTTAATGAAATAGATCGTCGATTTAGCGGTACCGGGACGTCGGCGGTGGACGCGTCGGCTGGCCTATTGTGCGGCCGACCCTATGGAGGTGTTGCGTTGCTGTGGAACAACAGTGCATTCCGTAATGTGTCAGTAGTGCAGTGTAATAACCCTCGGTTATGCGCTATTAAGATAGTGTTGGGCCAGAAGGCCGTGTTAGTGTTCAGTGTGTATATGCCCACGGACAAAACGGTGAACTTAGCTGAGTTTACGGATTGTCTCAGTTCGGTAAGTGCTATAATAGACAGTGAAAATATCGAGACGGTATTTATACTAGGGGACTTTAACGCTCACCCGAATACGCAATTTTATAATGAACTTTTAAGTTTTTACTGTGAGACAGAGTGGACGTGTGTGGATGTTCAGCTGCTAGGCCCCATGTCAGGAGCATACACTTTTGTTAGTGAGGCTAACGGGTCCAGGCGTTGGCTAGACCATTGTGTTACCACCAAGTCTGCTCTGGCGTGCGTTAGAAATGTCTTTATAATACATGACGTTTTATGGTCTGACCATTACCCTTTAGTAATGGATTGTTGTTTCGACAGTGTAAAGGAAAAAGTGAACAATGTGTCTAAGCTCGTTGCAAACGCTATTCTGTGGGGAGATAGGAAGCCGGAACAGGTAAACCTATATAGTAAATTGTGTCACGAGAAACTATGTCTTTTAAAGCTTCCCTATGAAAGCTTTTGTTGTAGCTATATGAATACCTGTTGCAATGAGCAAAGTCATAAGGTTCTTATTGATAAGTTATACAACGACTTTACGGATATATTAATGACGGCCGCAGCTGAATCAAAGGGTGAGAGCAGAGGGAGGGGGAAGAGGCCTGTTATCGGTTGGAATAGGTATGTTCGCGATGCTCATAGGGAGGCCAGGACTGCGTTTTTGATGTGGTCTTTGTACAGTAAGCCTAAGAGCGGTTATATCTATGAACGCATGCGTGATAGCCGGAATTATTTTAAGTCGCGTCTTAAGTGGTGTCAAAATCGTAGTGACCAAATAAAAATGGATATTTTGGCCTCACATCACTCTAAAAATGACTTTAAAAGTTTCTGGAAGGCCACTAACAGGTTAAACAGTAAGCCTGGGCTGCCTGTGAGCGTTGAGGGCATATGTGATCACAGTTGTATAGCTGATATGTTTAAGGATCACTTTACAGTAAAATCTCCGTTGGGACCTTCGAAGTCAGTTAGTGATGGGTACGCAGGTGGGCAGGAGATTGCAGTCCGGTTTACCGATAATGACATCCGTAGAGCCATAAGTTCTATGTCGGGAGGTAAATCTCCTGGCCACGACGGGCTCAGCATTGAGCATTTAAAATACGCTGGCCCCCTCCTACCCAGAGTGCTAGCAATGTTCTACAACTTGTGTGTAGGGCATTCATATTTACCTCAAGCACTGATGAAGACTGTGGTGGTACCGATAGTGAAAAACAAGACTGGGGACGTTAGTACCAGGTCCAACTACAGGCCGATTTCCCTTGCCACTTTTACTGCCAAAATACTTGACAGCTTGTTAAATACCCAGCTTGACAGACACATAACACTGCATGATAATCAGTTTGGTTTCAAACCTGGTTTATCAACTGAGTCGGCGATATTATGCCTAAAACAGACTGTCAGGTACTACTCAGCGAGGCAGACTCCTGTTTATGCCTGTTTTCTCGATCTTTCCAAGGCGTTTGACCTGGTGAGTTATGATATCTTGTGGCAGAAAATGAGAGAAACTGGTATACCCCGACATATCATTAACATTTTCAAGTTTTGGTACAGTAATCAGGTCAATGTCGTGAAATGGTCGGAAAGCTACTCTAGTCCGTATAGGTTGGAGTGCGGGGTGAGGCAGGGAAGCTTAACCTCCCCTAAGCTCTTCAACTTATATGTCAACGCACTGATAGAGGTCCTTAGCAGCACCCGTACTGGATGTCATATTGACGGCATGTGTCTCAACAACATTAGTTACGCGGATGACATGGTGCTGTTGAGTGCCTCTGTCTGTGGCTTAAGGAAACTGTTAGGTATCTGTGAGCAATATGCTCACCGTCATGGCCTAGCATATAATGTAAACAAAAGTGAATGCATGGTTTTTCAGGCCATGGGGAAGTCGCTGCCCTCTACGGTTCCCCCTATTAAGCTTTATGGGATTCCTTTACAAAGGGTGGAACGTTTTAAATATCTGGGACACATACTGACCCCTAATCTGAAAGACGATGCCGACATGGAACGCGAGCGTAGGGCTTTGTCGGTGAGGGCAAATATGATCGTCCGCAGGTTTGCTCGGTGTACAATGTCGGTTAAAGTATCGCTTTTTAAAGCTTACTGCACTTCATTCTACACGAGTAGCCTGTGGGTCGATTACACTCAAAAACAATATAGCGCTCTACGCGTGCAATACAATAATGCATTTAGGATGCTGATGGGACTGCCCCGATTCTGCAGTGCTTCAGGTATGTTCGCCACGGCTCGTGTGGATTGCTTCTATGCAACCATGCGTAAGCGGTGCACATCTCTGTTGCGAAGAGTCCGGGCCAGTTCCAACAGTGTCCTAAGTGCTTTTGCGGCCAGGCTCGACTGTCAGTATTTGAACCACTGCTCATTGGTTCATGTACTGACAAGTCGGACCGGTAATAGATTTAAGTAGTTATAAATGTATCACTAACATCTAGTTTTTAAGTTTAATGATGTATTTACTAACACCGCTATGACCGTTAATACGGTTGAAATAAAAGATTTTTATTTTTTTTATTTATAGTATAGAAATGAGACCGTACACTTAGTACACTTTTTGCCATTTTTTGTTAAAAAAAGTAATATGAACATGATATGATATTTATATTTTTCAAATGGTCTTTTTACGACCTTTCAATTGGTACCCATATTGCTAAGATAAGAGAAAAATATACTCACATCCCCCCTTTTTTCCCCCATTTACAGGCGTCATTTTGAAAATTTATATAGACTATGTCGCTACCACAATTTTGACAAATTCAACGACACCTCACATGTCAAAATCCGTTCAGCCGTTTAGGCTGTAGCGCGTGCCGAAGAAATGGACATACATACATACATACGCTCGAAAAACATAACCCTCCTTCTGACGCAGTCGGGTAAAAAGTACGATATTCTGAAAATAAAATTGAAATCCAAGAAAGGCATGCAAAGTCACAGGCACTTAAATTCTTGGCGTAGGTCCTTTGAATTATTATTTACTCGAATGTTGTGTTTATAACTCCTGAGATAAATATACCATTTCTAACTACTAAACTACACACATTTAGGGTGTTAAGCAATGCGTCTTCCATCAGTTACACAAGAGGAGTAGCGGAGGGAAGTAACATATTTACCAGGTATGTTGAGAGCCTCGCGCACACGGTCCACCAGCGCGTTGAACACCGGGTACTGCTCCTTGTTGGGCTTCGGACCGATGGGCAGCAATCTGTACATTATTTATTGTCATTATTCAATACCTTCTTTATTCAACTGTTCAATGCCCGTGGGCTCAACCGTAGAACTATCGTTCCCATGGGAATATTGATTTAAAAATTAGCTTGGCTAAGATAAAAGACTGCATCTATGCTGACAAGCACGCAAGCTCCAACAGTATTAGAAAACTGTTAGCAGCAAAATTGGACTCTCCTTATCTAGCTTAATACTTAAAAGGGCACATAAATCATAGTTTTTAACCCTATTTGGCCTTGGTTGCCTGAATAAAGAAATTTATTTATTTTATATTTATTAAAACAAAACAAACTCTACCTCTCTGGCGCGGGCGGCGGTATGTGGAAAGGGTGCGCGGGCGGGGCGGGCGGCGGGTGCGGGGAGGGCCCGTTCCACGCCACCTCCATCTTGGATAGAGGCGACTCAGGAGACGCATACGCCACTCCTGGTGGTAACAATGAACAACGTTCAATTTTTCGACAAGTATGCAAGTAACACATAACACATACTCACGCAGGCATGCTAATTTTGCGGCATGAAGGACTACCACACGCAAGCACACACGCACAAAGACAATAGTCAATGGTCATTTGTTCATAAATATATATATTATACGTCAAACAAAATAAAAAGAGTTTTAAGATAAAGAAAAAATACATTATTCTGGAATAATAAATTATAATTTCATAAAGCAAGTACGCAAGTACGCACGTACGCACGCATTATTTTGTGTTCGCAATTTGCATTCACATATATTCAATGCACACACTTACCAGGGCTGCGCAGCAGCGCGTGTTGTTGCGGCTGCGCGAGCGCATCGCCGTTGGAAGACGCGGCCGTGTCTGGAGATGTACTGCTGCCAACTGTGCCATATACATATTTGTATTTAAGAAGTTTAAATAAAAATAGTTTTCTTCTTTGTGATGCAAGTAAGGATTTTCACACAACTTGGTCTTGAGCGGCCTGCCTCCAACGATTACATACAACATGGTTTGCCCAGTAGAGGAGTGCAGAAACATAATTTCAGCACATGACAGCAGCAACCAGTAGATGAGATCTATTGTTTCTTTTCCCTATTAGGATTTATAGATCCTTAACTCATTGAAGACGCGCTATCGGACTCGAGGATTGATCTCTAAAAGCAGTAGGCTGTCTTAACTTTCACCGACGTTTCGAACTGTGTGTTATAAAAAGTGTTACTGTCATACCAACAATCCGTTTCTGCTTGCCGAGTATCTTCGTGCGCGGCGAGTGCTGCTGGTGCAGCTGGTCGGGCCAGATCTCCACCGACTGCCCACTCATTGGAGTGGATTTCCTGAAATCATACACGTGTAAGTTTAAGCGGAAAGCCTTGAATCTTAGTAGACCTTTGATACATCGTTAGACATATTTGATGTAGGGAAAAGGACATATCATTGTCCAATAGCGACGAAATTGAAAATATTTGTTTTTCGTTGCATTGAGGCGAAAGATAGAGCGATATTTAAAAAAAATCCGCTATTGGACTACGTCTGTCTTTTTGTTTTCTCTAGGCTGGAAGAGGAGAAAGGCAGATCTGTAAATCAAAAAGTTTACCAAACAAGTAAAGCAAGTGTAAGCAAACACTTTGACACATTTGTGGGAATATGGCATAATTTATAAAGTGAAGGAAATAGAATAGAACTAGAACACCGAACATTTGGTAGTAATACTAACAAATTTGACGAATCACTGCCGATAGATACGGATGAACTCGTGGACAACTGGTGAGCCGAGCGAGATCCTACTGCAGCCGGCTGAAACGGAAAGGATTGTTCCGCTTTGTTAGGACTATAAATTGTCCGCGCTGGCATATATCTATCTGTTAATGATAGCGCGCTTTTTTCAAACTTTCCTTAAAAATCGGTCAAATCTATTTATTATGTTTTTTGGTGTTTTCAGAAATTTGCAATACACTATTTGTTCGCGGGCGAAGTTGCGGGTGTCTGCTAATTATAAATTACTGGTTTTAATCTTATAATCTGTAGTAATAGAAGCAAAAATAATAAATAAGTGTAACGATTCACTCACGGCTTTTCCAAATCCAGGATATGAGACTCCGTGTGGTGGCGCGGTGGGCGGCGGCTCCTCGTAGTGAGACGGCTCATCGAATGAACCCTACGAGATTCATAATATGAAATAGGTATCACTCTCCGTCGCAAGTGCCTGTTGCTCGAATTGGAATGTAAGATATTTTTAATTCAGTAATATAAGATATTTTTAGTGAGTTAAATGTCTTTAGTATTCGGGCATAAGAATTTAATATAACAATTGATCATTTAAATGAATTGGAAAGATAGATAATTTATTAATACCTTTGCCTCATAGCGACATTTTCAACAGCACTTCTTCTTATGAGATAACCTAAAAATAACCAAAACAACAAAACAATATAACATAAAAACGCAAAAATAAACAATTGAAACATATTGGTATAATAAAAAGCTGAACTGAACGTTAGAAAATAATAAGCTAAAATTGACTAACTCAAAAATATTTGCCTTTGGATGTATTAGTACTTGATAGGGCTCAGGATGTACAAACAAGTACTCAAGCTCTGTCAAAGAACTACAAATGACTTACCGGAGCCGTACTGCCATGTACCGTGGTGTCAGACTTGTCACTGGTCTCCGGGATGGCTATCAGCTCGCTTTCCGATGACTCTTGCTCCAGGCTCCATTGTTGGTATCTATAACGTTTCAAACAACATACAACTACTTAAGATAGTGTCTTCTCAGATTTCGGCCACAGCAAATAATCAAGACTATAGATTTACACAGATGTGCACAGATGTCTAGGCAATAGGTTCACCATATTTTCTCTCTTTCTTTGTAGAAACGACCAGAACGGTGCCATAGCTAGGGCAGTGCTAGTAATGACCAGATACAGGCCCAAAGCTTAGAGACTCAGACCAGGAACATACCTCATTATTTTAGGGGCATAAAAGGCTAATTACGGCGATGGACTAAAAATAAATCAGGCTCCGGACCATACTAGCTCAACTTAGTTACTTCCTAAAATACATCCTTTTTTGTTCTTAAATGATATTCTAAATGCATTTGCGATGGTTTAAACTTAAAAGAGGGCATCCATCTGCGTATTTCTTTAACTTTTAAACAATTTAATATGATTACTTCGATGCATATGACGGCGCCTGCGTCATCGTACACGACTAGAAAGAAGTCTGTGAACTGCACGTGCACCAGCTACGCTCTGTTGCGGCTGCGCATCGTTCGATACCCCCACTCACCCCACTACTTGAGTCATTCTACGCTGTATAAAAGGAGCGGGTCTGCAACTGGTTGGCAGTCTAGGCTCTGGCGTGGCGCGGTGCAGACCTTGTACTTTGCTTATCGCTTAACCTAGACAACTCTGATAATTAATTTGTGCAAACGAATTAATTATTATTCTCAGCTTGAGACGCAGTGTCTTGAGGTTACATTAATTAACACGAGACGTTACGTATCATTGCAATACCATAATTTGCCAGTAGTAATTCACTGTTAATTAAGTTGCTGTTCATTATTCTTTCAGTTACCTATTTCTAGTTATGTCTGACCCCTCTTTCGACATCAGAAGTGGGATCGGATCCATCCCCACTACAAAAACTTGGAAAGTATGGACCTTATCATTGCACTTCCTCACTCACAAAATAAAACAAAGTAAAAGCAATTCTCTTAGTGATGATGACATGACGGCGGATGATTTAAAAACCGACAGTCATCTAATTAATCTAGAAATTGATAGTCAAATTAATGATATTGAAATTATTAGTCCATGCCAAAACAATTCAGATACCATATCAGTCGATAACGTAACTATGTCTGCGCACTCTGACACTATGTCTGATAACTTTGATACTGACTCTGTACAATGTAAACCTCACAACATTGTGATGCAGGCTGATGTTCACATAACTAATAAAAAATAATAAAAGAAACAAGAAAAAAAAAATAATAAAAAAAAATGAAACAAAAGAAAAAGAGAAAAAAAAGAGTAACTATCATTGAAGGCGCAAGCGGACCAATGATAGGGCTATAGGGAATTATGAATTCCGGTCTAGCAAAGGTTAAAAAAAAAAAGAAAAAAAAACGAAAAAATAAAATAATAATAAAAAAAAAGAGGAAAAAAAAATAGTCGTTGCAGGGCTTAGCCGGTCCAATGACTTTGCTAAAGGGATCAATGTCCGGTCTAGCACCACCAGCTATAGGGAATTGATCTGGTCTAGCATTATCTGCTAAAGGGATCAATATCCGGTCTAGCATTATCCGGGCCAGTTAATAAACTGAAGGGATCGCTGTAGGGTCTACTGACCGGTCCAGCATAATCTGAAGGAACAGATCTTTTTGTTTGTGAGATTTGTAAATATGGTAAAATGTGTCAGGATGATCGAACTGTCATTTTTTATCTCAGATAAACAACAAAGACGCCCACGAGGACGTGTGCTGGTCAGTATGGCCGTGACGGCGCCTGCGTCATCGTACACGACTAGAAAGAAGTCTGTGAACTGCACGTGCACCAGCTACGCTCTGTTGCGGCTGCGCATCGTTCGATACCCCCACTCACCCCACTACTTGAGTCATTCTACGCTGTATAAAAGGAGCGGGTCTGCAACTGGTTGGCAGTCTAGGCTCTGGCGTGGCGCGGTGCAGACCTTGTACTTTGCTTATCGCTTAACCTAGACAACTCTGATAATTAATTTGTGCAAACGAATTAATTATTATTCTCAGTTTGAGACGCAGTGTCTTGAGGTTACATTAATTAACACGAGACGTTACGTATCATTGCAATACCATAATTTGCCAGTAGTAATTCACTGTTAATTAAGTTGCTGTTCATTATTCTTTCAGTTACCTATTTCTAGTTATGTCTGACCCTCTTTCGACACATATATATTTCCAGGAAATATGTGGGTATTTAAGGGGCGTATTAACACTTTCCTCAAAGGCCGCCAACGCATTAGCAGTGCCTCTGGTGATGCACATGTTTATGGGCGGCGGTAATCGCTTAACATCAGGCGACCCACATGCTCGTTTGTCCGCTTTTAAATCGCAAAACAGTATAAATCACTTACTTGGCAGGTTCTGGTGGCTCGGGCCAGTGCGCAGGCGACTTGTGCGTAGTTGGCTCTTCAACTTTCAGAGGCACTTCCCGACTTTCTGTATATTTAATTCAAGCATTTGTAGTTTAACTTTTGTGTAATAAACTGAGATATAAGGCTTTCATTGGTGGACCAAAATCAACACAGCATTATTTTGTTACTGTGCAATAATACTGCACACTGTGCATAGGAGCATTAAAAAAAGATAATAATAATGTAATTACAGTTGAAGAAGACGATAAGCAAATTTGTACAGGTAAAAATCCACTAATAGAATTGCTTAGAATCTTTGCTCCTCTTCGGTGGACAGTAAGTCGCAATTAATTTCAAATTTCAAACAACAACGAAAAACGGAGCGCTGAATCGTTGCTAGCAACATTTCACATAAAATTGAACCAATCACCCGCCACCGGCAGCTCAAATAAATCCACACGGGTTCGCGATCACAGACTGCGTATGTCTTTACAACCCGCACAACCTCCACACTTTCTTGCTCCATCCAACAACCTATCTCCGAGTTGGAACAGACAATCCGCAATTACGCTCCGCATTACTCTTTCACTCCACCACTGCATTACTATGTTCAGATGAAGAAACAACTCGCTGCTGCAGTGGCACTGCACGATACCTCTAGCGTGATGCTGCTGAGAGCAGTGCGGGCGCGGCTGCTGCTGCGGCAACAGCAGCACGGGCGGGATGCGCTTGCACTGATGGTGCTGCGCCTCCACCGACTGCAGCACAGCCCGGACCAGAGCGCCCGCCAACTCGCACAGAGCGCCGCTGCTGTAGTGGTACTGTACGGCAAAGAGCCAACGTGAACAGCGTAATTAGAGGCCATTTGAACCGGTAATTGAATGATGACTTACCTTATAAAGAACTACAAGTAGCGCCATCAGCCAGTGTCTCCTCACGTGCGGCTCCAGCGCAGCGAGCGAGTGCACGGCCGCCGCGTTGCTGCTCGTGTACAGAGCGGGGCGGATGCAATGCTACAATAGAATAAAGATTTGTGGGATAGCTATATAAATAGATGAGTGTTGCCAGCAAATGTGCTGAGAGCATTGCCAGCGTGATACTACAAAGTATAGAAGGCTATAATCCTATAACCCGTGATACACATGCCAGTGAATACCAGGTGCTGGAAAGCTGGCACGTAAGCTCGTGACTGGTATGCCAGTTTCTAAAAAGGTTGCGTACCGTGCTTGCGAGCCTCCCGTCCTAATCCCACTCAAGGGGAAAAATTAACGCCTTACGATCAGTACTAACACGTGAGCAACTGGCAGAATTTCGATAGACATGCGAGTAGTTCGTTTTTGTTTGTAACTGGCAAGCAACTGGATTAGTGCTGTAATACCTGTTGGGGAACACGTTCGAAACTGGTTAAGTGGCCCTTGCAATAAGAATGCTAACCTTTAACAGACTCCCTACCAGACATGAATCAAATTGTACAAAGTGCAATTGCTAAATCAAAGTTCAAGTTTATCGACAGAATTGGTCAAAACTGATTATCGTAAACAACTGGTGCTCGTGCCTTCTAATCGGAACATTCGGGAGAGTTCGACTTGCACTTGGCCGGTTTTTATTTAATGCCTATCATTATAATTTCAAGTCTGATAAAATGCACAAATATATATTATTTATGTACCGGTGGCATGTCATTTCATTTCCTCCATGACTTTCCACGCTATCTTAAATTCACATTTTTAAGTTAGTATCTCTCAAAATGTAGCCAGATAAGAACGAGTGAGGAAAGAAAAATAACGGAGAATGTGTGAGTTCGTGTGAGTTCCGGAGAACACTTTGTGGAGTTCAGTCGGGTAATAATCAACAGCCTCGAACCTGTAGTAACATGAGAGTAGGTTCGGCGATGCTGGCGCCCATCACATGGTTCTGATCCAGTACCTGCGGTAAGTTCGCCATGAACGCGTTGAAGATGGACGACATTCTGTTGAATAGTACTTATTAATATTAAGGTCCTTGGAATACAAATAAATAATTAAATAATCGTTTATCTGTTAAAGTATCTATCTGTAATTTCAAATTAACAGCTTTCCACTAAATGCACATACAAAAGTAAATACGATACTTCTAAAAATACTGTTTATACAAGATTAAACAGGCGAACGAAGCAGCGGACTATAGCTAAAGCAATTATTAAACGACAATTAACCTCAGGGTATGCGGTGAGATGGAAAAGAACCTCTCCATGGAGTTGTACCCCAGCAACAGGAACAGGTGGCGCAGCACCAGCTCCTGCGTCTTCAGACACGACTTGTCGTCTGTCGGGTGTGCCTGGTCTGCTCTGCATCAATGCAATACAATAAACTATATTAGGCGCCGTTTCAATTTATTTAAATTCTGTCTAATCTTTTTGAGGTATAACAAAAAAAGGGGCCGTGATAGCAAATATTTCTCTATTTTTCCTTTATATATCTAACTTTTAGATAATCAATAGTCTTTTCAATAAAGAAAGAATATAGCGACCCTTTCTTTATTAAAAAAAGAGGGTACAATATTTTTTTGTTTGTACTAGTTGCTTAATATAATGTCACTTTTCTTCAATCATTCAAATATTTGAATTTTTGATTGTTCAAATGTGTAGAATATTTAAATACTCAATTAGTTTTTGCAATGAAGTAAATGAAGGTACAAGTGATTATTTATTTATTTCTTAATTAACTACCTAGATAAAAACTGCATCAACAGGAACACGAGTAGATTGGTAGTCTCCTTGTCCGCCTCCTCCAGATCCACTGCCTTGGGCAGCACCGTCGTCGCCGTGTCGTCCGTGGAGCGCCCCGACAGAGAGTGCATGCAGTCTGGTACACACACACCAGGCATGAGTGGAAGGGAACTAAATGACCCAGCCGGCTGCCTCTTAGGGCTTAGAACTTTTGTTTACAAGCACTTTTCAAACGTCACGTTTGACTGTTTATAGTAACTCAACCACTTTGGAATTTGGAAGGCAGATGCCTGCTGAGAAGAGTCAGCAAGAAGCAGCAGCTGCAATGCTACTAAGATTGTCTGGGCAGGACGGACTACACGAACATTGAAGGCGAACGTTGATATTATAAACGTGCATCCAAGTCGTAAGCTGTTCGTGTCTCGTTAGTCTATAGACATACCCCAATACGACCTATATGTCGGAGAGAGGGGTATATACAAGAATTGCTCGTTTAAAGACATTTAATTTACAAAAATACAAATATGTATGTGTGTGTGTGTGTGCGTATTGTCGGAGCATACCGTGCGTGTTGTTGGAGCGCGGCGTGGCGGGCGGCGCCTGCGGCGTGGTGAGCAGCTGTCCTAGGCCCAGTCCGAACCGCGACGTCTTCCTCTTGAGCAGCGGCGCGGAGTATTGGCGCGAATATACCTTCTCCCTCTCTGTCGGTGCGAATACTAAAACCGAAAAACCGTAGTTGTATTTCTAACAGCAGACCCTAACGGTGCTGTTCTCTCTGAACTGTAACATTTATGAAGAGATTATGCGTTGAGCGTGAAATTCGTTGAATCGAAAATATGCAGAGTCACACCCACATAAACGATTAACTTTTTTGTAACTTTCACAGGAAGAATTATCCGCGCAGCGTTACTTCTATTAGGGGTTAATTAAGAACCCAGAGTCATTGCAGCCTCTTGTCAGAATATAATGGAATAACATCAATCTGTCAACAGACATCATCCGTTATCGAGCAAGACTACAGTATTCAATTGAAGGCGGTCATCATTAGTCAGATGTAGGTGAGGCTGATGGACACGGACGTGAGGACTGGATAAGTCAAGTCGGGTAAGTTTCAAACACGTCGTAGCGAACGCAAGACGAAACTTTGTTATTTCCTAACATACAGGTTCTTTTTTTTTATCGACTACAAGTTGGCCCTTGACTGTTTTTACACCTAATGTTAAGTGATGATGTAGTCTAAGATGGAAGCGGGCTAACTTGTTAGGAGTGGGACGAAAATCCACACCCCTTTCGGTTTCTACACGACATCGTACCGGAACGCTAAATCGCTTGGCGATACGTCTTTGTCGGTAGGGTGGTAACTAGCCACGGCGAAAGCCTCCCACCAGCCAGACCAAGACAAATTAAGAAAAATCTCAAACTGCCCCGCCGGGAATCGAACCCAGGACCTCCGTCTTATAAATCCACCGCGCATACCACTGCGCTACGGAAGTCGTCAAATTTAGTCACATTAAAATGCAAAAGTGACCCATTTTCTTCCTTTGTTTCGTTTCAATTTCCTTTGACAAGGTTTTAATGTCTAATGATGATGACATTCATTATACGAGTATATAAGTGGCGATCTGCGCGTACCCGCGTGCGGTTGCGGCGGCACGGCGGCGGGCGCGGACACGGTGCGCTTGTACGGCCACTTGGCGCCGAACGACGCGGCCAACGACCGCGGCGCGCCCGCCAGCGCCTCGTGCGCGCGCCGCACCCGCGCCTCCACCCACTCCGAGCGCGAGAGCAGATCTGGGAACACTTGTCTTAATGAAAGGTTTGATTCCATGTCATAGAAGACGTCTCTAATTTATGTAAAACGACTCAGGTAACATATATTTGCAAGGGGAAGAAAGAGTCGTGCCGTATGGAAATCAGTGATAAGATTGAAGACGGAATGCTCTTACCTAGAAAATACTATTATATAATATAATATTATCTTTTGCCCTAAAAGTGTTAAGATTGTAGTTGACAGGAAACACAGGCGCCGGAAACCCATAGTCGAAGAATTACTGTGAAAGTGTATGAAAGAAAATTTTCTACAAGTGCAAAAAAACTTACCACGCAAACTTGAATAGTCAACATTCTTGTTAGAATTGATCTGCGCTTCAAGAAGCAAAGCTTCGAAGCGGTTCAGGAAGAACTCCCAGGTGAGGATGCGGCGGTCACTTAGCGTGTTGTGTAGCTGGTATATCGACTGGAGGATCATCGGCCGGTCCACTATGACCAGGTCGAATTGGGTCTCGAGGCAGTATAGTAGTAACTGCAGAAACCAGAAATATTCAATAATTTTACAAATAAGATTATATTTGTCTATAAATCCAAAATATGGATTTAAATCCAATCACCAAGGCGGAACCTTATTCTGAAAAATATTTAAAAAATAGATTTGAATAGAGCATTTAATTTGAAACTAGTGGTTCCAGAGATCTAGAGAAATCAACAACAATAAATTCATTTGGATTATTTGAGCTTCCGCGAATGACCTTCGGCCTATATAACGCAGCTTAAACATGCCAAAGATAGGCGTTAAAAGTTTTTACGACAGCTTTTTAAGTTTTATTAACAAAAATTTGTATAGTGACTATGGGTACCGCGTAAGATATTATGGGGTTAAAAATGTGATGAAACTTTACAGTTATTTCAAAGCTCTAGCTTCTTCGCAGGCTCCGCTAGTATTATCTAAAAGTCATAAAAGTCTGTATCATATGCTGGTCACCTCAATAGCATTGTCGTGTATGGTTCCGATGTAGAGCGTGGCTCGCTGCGCCACGTACACGTTGATGTCATCCATGCTGGAGATGAGGTAACAAAACGCCGTCGCTAGCGCCGCTTGTAGAGGCAAGCTGGACTTGATGGGCGAGCCGTCCATGAACCTTGCATTGAAAAAATATTCTAAATGAGAAAGGGGCGGGGTTGTCATTTGATGAGATGATAATTTCTGATGGCTACATAATTATCCAATTGTTTTAAAATGTATTCTTAGGATGAGTCAAGTAGATACTAATTACCAAGCAGATGCAGCTCACCTTATCAGCATGGTGACGCGCTCGACTGCAGTGAACCGCTTCTGCGGGTCAGGGTGGTGGAAAGCGTCGCGCACGAGCGCGCAGAACACGTCCGCGCCGCCCGCAAGTGTCACGCAGTGCAGCAGCACGGGCACCGCTACTGAGCTGATGTGCGACTGCGCAGCATCGCACACGTTCCACAGGCTGTCATAAACAATGACATACAAATCTTAATAACAAGACGAGTATCAATGGAAGTCAAAAGGTGTCACCACCTTCATCATCTTCAGGGTCACAACCGTTTTTGGTTGAGATTGAAGCAGTCATTGGAACTGTTTTTAGTTAAGTACCAGGACAAATTATTTGCATCACTTCCAAAAGACGAGGATGCCAGAGAACTGGATTAAAAGTCTAACGCCATAAACGAACCAGGGCAAGGACACGGGTAACCTGAGCTGCATTGGGTGCTAGAAGTAAGATATGGTAAAATCCTTTCTATATCAAGTTACTTATAAAGTGCATGCTGGTATCCTTCTGTCTGAATACCTTTTAAATGACTTTCCTAAATTAGAGTAACTTAGGAGATAGAAGAAAGCTTCAGAAAACTTTTGCTTTACTTGTGGTGAGGCACTAGACATGCATAGCTGGGATGCAAGGTGTGAATTTGATTAAGGAACCCTAATAACTCACTTGTCGATGAGAAGGTTTTCCTGGCACCATATCAAGAAGCCCTTATGCTCTGCCAGTGCGTCAGTATTGAGCACCAGGACCTGCAGACACTGCAGTAGATGGTACAACACATCTGGACGTTTTGTGTTCTTGAGCTCCTGAAAACGTTTTCGAAAGCTTTGAATCATCATCATATCAACTTCCCACTACTTAGTTGGCTAGAGCTATCTTTTGAAGGAGAGATACTTTTTGATTAGCAATAATAATTATTATTTAGTCAATTTTTATCGAAAGCACTTCTGAAATTATAATGGTGCTATTTGTAATACTATGAAGAATTACCTGCAATAGTTGATGAATGTACTGAAGCTCTTGTGGCAGCTCATCGATGCAGAAATGAAACTTCCCCGCTGAAGTGGGCCAGAAGTTAGTCATGTCATCATCTACGGATTCACCTTCATTTTGGCCCAGTAGATTTGGTGTTGATACCTGAACAGAGCAAAGCTCTAATAACAATATAAAATTGGCTTGATATTTTTAAATTATTTGGATTACTTTTTTTTTAATTTTTTGGATGAAAGTCTTGAAGACTTTTATTCACAACCTAATTCATTATCAAAGGTGACGGACAAATTAGTTTAGGAATGGTGGAAGTTTATATGGTTTTTTAAGTGGTAAAGAAAACTGATCTACGAGAACTTCTTGTGTTTATAAACGGATACTTATAAATGAAGCAGTTACGTTTGCTGTTGCCGTAGCGACGTCAGTGTCCGTCAGTGTGATGGAGTGCGCCGTCGCTGTAGGCGGCTGCTCGGCCGGCGGCAGTGACACCGCCATGTCTAGTTGCTCCGTGATCGTCTCTACCGTGGCCGTCATTATCTACAACCACATTCTTATCTCCACACTTACTGCTATATATAATAGTTTTATTGCATTATTATGATTATGAAATACATCACGTAAGATGAGACTTTTTAATTGTTTATTAAGACTTTTCAAATTCGGGAAGCACTACATATCTGACATCTATTATATTCATTGTGTTAGTATGATTATTAACTGATATTATGTGTATATCCACAGCATTATTATGTTGTCAAATGTCTACTACATTATTGCGATTATGGAAAACATCACGTTCGATTTTTAAATAATATTAAAATTCGGTAACATTTTTTACTTTGTGATCAGAGTTGATTATAGAAACGTATATTTTATGAGTATATTGAAGTTTTAATTTAAATTATGGTTCATTTTTATGCTAATCTTGATAATTCTAAAAGTTAA
Source organism: Mycalesis mineus (assembly GCA_034621355.1). Classification (NCBI taxonomy): domain Eukaryota; kingdom Metazoa; phylum Arthropoda; class Insecta; order Lepidoptera; family Nymphalidae; genus Mycalesis; species Mycalesis mineus. The sequence continues at coordinate 829,017 of CM067902.1, forward strand.
GTAATTAATATTTATGTTGAAATAAACTGTGTTAGGCTACGTCTAATCTATATCTGTTGCGTGCATCAAAATTGTTCCTAACTAAGCAAATTTATTAAAAAATATACATAATTCGTTTGTTGTTAATTTCGTTACCGAAACTTATATTCCATTGAAATTATTTTTATAATTATTTAAAAATACAAATTATGAGAAAGAATGTTTAAAATTATTTACAGTTAGGTATTGTTTTAATATCAAGAAAATACTACTACATTAATAATTGAAAATGTAACCATTCATATTAATACGATAGTTGAATTCACTTTGCATTGTATTATACATATTTGTTAAATTGAAATACTTGAATCTATATGAGACAAATCCTAAAATTCATACTATTATCAAGAGCAAAGTGAAGTCGTCAGTTAGTGTTATTCTTTATATTTGTCTCAAAAGACAAATGACAAATCAAATAGAAGCAACCTAAGAAACTGAAATTTAAAAACAAAAATAGCTTAAAACGTAATGTCTCAGTGAATCAGAATATGATTTTCATGACGATAATATAAATTTATAAATTAATGATAGAAATAGAAAAGAGACAAACGAAATAGAAAAGTTAAAAACACTAAACCAGCTGTAACATTCTAAACATCAGAATAACACCAACAATCTAAACATAGACACTAAACCAAGGAAACGGACGTACGCGAAAGAAGCAAAATCAAAAAGTTAGATAAAGGTCGTAACGTACTTGCGTATCGCCTGACGATTTTGTCAGTGTGGCGTCCGACCCGATGTCGCTTATTAGTGACATTTGCATGAAATGAACAAACTATACATCTATTATATACAGACAGGAACTAGCCCTGTGACCCACAAATCAATTGACTTGGCGGGAGATTCGCAAAAATTGATACTACGAACGATAATCTTGAAAAAAAAAACAATATTTTTTTTATCTTATTTTAAATTTAAATGAAATGTCTATCAAGCTTTAGTAGTTAGGAGTACATAATTAGGAAGTAAAACAAAAATTCGGTTGTAGTATCAAAATTCTAAAAAAATTACTTAATAAACAGAACAAATTATGTAAAAATGTTCTGTTCATAAAGAAACATGGATAGAAACACAGTTTTTAATATATAAAAAAATACTTAGATCATTGGACGTTTGCTGCTCTTTTGAGGAGCGATTACTTTTCTTTTTATTTTGTTAAGATTTTTAAAAAAAGCTGTGTTTATATTTCATTACCACAGCTATAACATTGAATATAGACAAAAAGAAATTAGCAGCGTTCTTCAAATCGCTCCCACATTCGCAAAAAGAAAAATCGAATACAATTTAGTCAATTAATTTTTTCTATTAAAGGAATACTATAGGTACGAATGAAGTATACCGTGTAAAACACCTAAGAAAAAGAAGTATGTTCAGGTGGTTTAAAATCATTCATTTGGCATTTTGAATACCAAAAGAACGGCAGAAATAAAGACAAGAACAAATTATCAACTGTTTAAAACTGAGAAAAACAAAATATTATGTTGAGTCAATTTAATTATGCATTTAGTGCGCCTAGGCCGATTATTAATTCTCCGTGATTTTTACACAAAATATGTTCAAATATTTTAAAGAAGTAAAATGTGAGAGCGATCCCTAATAAACATGCAGCCCATAAAAGCCACAAACATATTTTCGTATTTAATGAAAATTTTGTTGTAACAATAAAAGTGATTAATAAATAACATTATATAATAAAACACAGAAACGAATAAAGCGATGCCAATATTAGAAAATTAGTTATAATTATAACAACGCAACTAATTTCTACAATAAGAAAATAATTACAAAAAGTTGAATTTTACAATTTGTCTAATGAAAGGCAAAATGTATCCAAAATGACAAAATCAGAGTTTTGCTAAATAAATTATTATATTGTTTTTGAAGAGGACAGTGGGAGAATGTGTACAAGAAGATCGAAAAAATGAAATGAAATTAAAAAATATTTTATTAGGAGGATGGAAAGATCAATATACTGGCGAAGAGAACCTAAGGATATCTAAGGAAGGAGGATATCTAGCGCAACAGAATAAATGGATATGTATGAATTTTGAGTAATCCAAAAAATCAGTGAGTTGCGACTTGCGACTAATAAAAAAGTGCAATAGTAAGATTGCAACCTACTAAAGGGTACAATGTCGCAAGATAGATGGATAGGTATTTTGAGAAATCTAGAAAAAAATCTAGAAATAAAAAGAATGTTAAAAATCGGTACAAGAAAACCTACAAAAGTTTGCAACGCAAACAAATGGATTGGGAATATTTTTTGAACAATCAAGACCTCTCATGAGACAAATCTAGAATCGGCCCACCAACTCAAGAGCCCCGACCCCATATCAAAAGCCTCATACGTACATGCGGCATATGAACGAGCACCCCCCCTACAGAACCCTTCTCTGCGAGCGGATGCGCGATGGTCATCAGCGCGTCCACGGACGTGGCGGGCGTGCCGCCGGACTTGCTGCGCTCGTCCTCTGACTGGTTCTTCTTTGTGTGGCTCTCGGACCACGCCTCTTCGGTGGACGTCTGTATGTGACAATAACAAACATGTTTTGTAAATACAAAGAACCTGGCGTGGCGTGTTGTTGTTTCGGTACTGTTAATTGCCTGAAAACACTAATAAAAAACACTCTCTAAAATTAAAACCAAGGTAGATCGATTAATTCCTCTTAATATTTGTATGCAGGAGGCGTCTGAGACCCCCAGCATACAAAATTTCATGGAAAACGAATATTTTGTTTTCAATTTTTTTCATTGTTAAAAGTGAAGTTAGATCTTAGATAAAATTCTTATTTGAGTTATATTATTAGTTATATTGTACATCATAAGAATTCCTGGCGTCACCTAGACCAGCTGAAAGCACTGCATGATCTTTTAGACGATCATCTAGCAAAATAATGCTGATTTAGGTCCTGTTTATAGGTTATGCCACAGATAGCAGGGTGAAATAATGTATAAATGAAATATTTTTCTTTCTCTTTTCGTAATAAGTACAATACTACCTCCGAGTGGTGCGCAGGCGCGTGCGGCACCAGCGTGCGCACGAGCCGCACCGCCAGCTGGTGGCACAGCGCCGCCGCCTCGCAGTACGCGCACGCGCCCGCCGAGCGACACTCCGCTACACACACACACAAATATTGCAAATATTAGACAACTACCCTCGATAGTTGTTATTCGAGTTACTAATTCTTAGAATCAACCTAATCATACTACTATTATAAAGGAGAAAGTTTGTGAGCGTGTATGTTTGTTAATTCTACACACTAACGGCTAAAACGATTTTAATAAAATTTCGTATGGAGTTAGCTGAAACCCTAGATTAACACAAAGGTTACGTTTTATCCCGCAATTTTCACGGGACCGGGAACTGCGGGCATCCCCAGTTAAATAATAAAACTCGTCGTTATCTCCCTGTCCTTGTGTAATAAAAGGCTTTCTGAAAACGCATAACACGTAATAAGTATTTAATTAATGTAGAACCAAAATTTATTTAGTATTTCTTGATTGTCCTACATTGACATATTAATACTATGGACTTCGGGTCTAATGCAAAATTTACGTCAAAAGTGTCCCAAGATATTTTATACACACTAGGATGTATTTATGTTTTTATACACAAAATAACATTGTAATGTATGTCTTATCGTATTGTTATACAGTCTAATTTGCAACGGTCTAATTGCATGCAATAAGTAATCAGTTTCGATTGACGGTTACCATGGCAGCCTTTTTTTGACATGACAGCTTCTCGTGAAAATAGGACAACATAAATGGTGTGGAGTCGGTAGCTTTCAAATTTTTTTGGCATCTTATATTTATATATTATATTTACAGCAAATTTTAATTTATATTTACATATCCCTGACCTCTATATGCTGGGATAAATCTTGTACCAAATAATAATTGTTGTAATTATCTTGTATAAAATAATAATTAGTCATAATAATAATTAATTACAAACTAAATCCACTAATGTACAAAATGATATGCCACTCGACATAGTTCTTTACTTTGAAATTTTAAGTTCTCGATATTTTCCTCTTTTTAATTGAACTGAAAATATATTTTCTTACTTCAATGACGTTAGATAGTTCTTATAGTTATCAAATTAATATACCATTATGGTAAAAGTAATTTGATTAATATTCATGACATAAAAAATAAAAGTTCACATAAAAATAAAAATTTTTGAATTGAAAATAATCAAATTATTTTCATTCAAAAATGAAGTAATTAAATCATTCAAATGTTAAACAACAAAATAACTCTATGCAGTCGTTGTTCTAAAACATTCTATTGCTCACGGCAGATCCGAACTAAATGTGGTTAATTAGATAAACATATTGCACTCCTTCTATCCTATACGCGGGTAGCGTATGGGAAAAGGACAGATAGATACTTTTGTTCATTTTGGTTGGTTATGCAATTCGTTTCTATAGTTTATTAAAATTTTAATAAAATAGCCTGTTTATAAGCAAAATAATACTTTAAAATCATCAGTAAATATATACTTACTGAAAATATGGTACACCGTCTTCTTTTCTCACCTTACTCGGGTAGTTCTTACAAGTTTTTTACAACACATTACGGCATTATTGACGTGTATTCTGTCAGTCAGCTAATATGAGACTGAATTGAAATTGGATTTCATTTCGCGTTTTGGCTTACTTTTGGTTCGGACACTTTTTATCGCTGACCCGAAGTCCATAGTATTAATATGTCAATGTTGTCCTATAATATTTATTTGATTTATTTATTCTGTCGACTGGTATTCTGCTCATGTCAAATTTAGGCCTATGTGCACCAAGATTTCGGTTATCATAACCAACGGTTAACATAAGCTAAACGTAATTTACTGTTCACGACAACCCGTACGCAGGTTAAGGACGTAAACCGGGCGGTTATCTTAACCGAGCTTACGTCCTTACCCGGCGTACGGATTGTTGTGAACAGTAAATTTATAGTTAGCTTATGTTAACCGTTGGTTATGATAACCGAAATCTTGGTGCTCACAGGCCTTAAAGTCCCCTCTGCAGTTGCAATACGTCGGACTGCGCAGATCACGGCGGCGCTGAGAAATATTTATAAAAACAAAACAATTTGTTCACTGTTCAGGCATACGCCTCGTGTTTAGAGGGACTCGAAGATAGCCACGACTTACATCTACTTTAGGACCAAAATAGTGTTCTGTGCACAAAACTAACCATGCTCAATAGTGTTCATTTGGTTGGATTTCAGCATGAGTCGCAATAACTTGGTCGCCTCGCTGCTCACGCTCTGTATATTGATGCGATGCTGTTGCAGTTCCATCTGTAATTATGGAATCGGGCTTTAATTGCCACTAATTCAATTTTGCTAATTCAAAGCCTTATTTAATTCTGGACTCTGCACCTAGTTGGACTATATTAATGGACACTATGAAAGGCACTATAAAATCCCGGAAGACTTAGCTATTTCGACATCTAGACCGGACATATTTCTTTTTTCCAAACAAATCAAACGTATAGTACTTGTTGAGCTTACAGTGCCGTGGGAAACAAACATCCCTAAAGACCATGTATTCAAAGTGAATAAACATTATGACCTTACCAATGAACTAACCAAAAATCGCTATGTGGTTAGTTTATATGCGGTAGAAGTGCGAGAGGTATACCAGCGAAGTCTCTCTATAACCTGCTAAAAGACCTTGGCCTTACTACAAGTGCAAGCTCCTTATTGGAGCAAGTTTCAAAGCTGCTCTAAAAGGGTCCTTCCGAATTTGGCTGGGCAGGGAGAATAACTTGAACAGAGGAGGTGAGTGTTGACGCCCGTCACTAAGGGTACCCTTAAACCTACACCCGTGTCACAAGTCTCGGGCTCTGTTCGGAGTTTTTCTCCCAGCCACGCGATGGACCCGGCACCCACACGGTGAATCCATGGAATGCTAAGATATTCGTCTCAATATTAGCAATGTTTACATTACACTGCACTGAGAGCAAAGGAACCCAGACACATCACACAACATTAAGTAACAAAGCGGTTTACTCTCCTATCAGAAGTTATCTTAAACATACATACAGAACATCACGCCTCATTCCCATATGAGTAGGCAGAGACTACATCCCTCCACTTGCCACGGTCCTTGCAGAATTCCTTAGCTTCCTCCACTCTCATTAATGTTTGCATACAAGTTCGTCGGTTTACAGTACTCTTGACCTGGCCATACTTTAAAATGTCCTCAATTTTGTCCAGGGATATTCGCCTAGCCCTTCCCATTGCAACATACTCGCCTCATAAGTCTCGTTTGTTTAATCTTCTTTCATCCACAGAAGGCCTATCCGTTTGGCCCCTAAGATACGGGCTTACCTAGTTTAGTTTCTTCTATAACTTTTCAAATAAATATATTGTAATTGTTATATAGAGGTGACCTGTTTGAGGAGTATATCGAGCATCAGTATGCAGCACGTGAGGTTTTGCGGCTTGGTCTCGTCGTCTTTGTCTTTCTCCTTGCCATTTGCACTCGGCTCACTTGCTCCGTTGTCTTTCGGTTTATTGTCTTCTGGAAAATTACGGTTTTTGTTATAATTAAACATTTTAGTTCTGCCTCCCATAACTTCGTAATTAATTATTCTTCCGTTATGTTTCTATTGGTTTATTTAGTTACTTATTTATATTAATAAGATTTCAATTAGATGTTTACTTCCTCCCTGAATATCGTCCAGTTTAAATTTGTTTTTATGATTTTCTATTATTTTATGTTTTCAAGTATTTTGTGTAAGTATATTTTAATAGTACGTACACCCGAATCGTATAGTAGTACGTGTTCTGGAGTGGAGATCACATACTACTAAGCGCAGTGTAGGACGCCTTCCAGCCCGATGGTCCGACGACCTTAAAAAGGTAGCGGGAAGTGGCTGGATGAGGAAGGCAGAGGATCGTGTGTGGTGGCGCGCTCTCGGGAAGGCCAATGTCCAGCAGTGGACGGATACATGCTGATGATGATGATGATGACAACCTCCGTGGCGTAGTGGTATGCGTGGTGGATTTATAAGACGGAGGTCCTGGGTTCGATTCCCGGCGGGGCAGATTGAGATTTTTCTTAATTTGTCTTGGTCTGGCTGGTGGGAGGCTTTCGTCGTGGCTAGTTACCACTCTACCGACAAAGACGTATCGCCAAGCGATTTAGCGTTCCGGTACGATGTCGTGTAGAAACCGAAAGGGGTGTGGATTTTCCTCCCACTCCTAACAAGTTAGCCTGCTTCCATCTTAGGCTGCATCATCACTTAACATCAAGTGTGATAGCAGTCAAGGGCCAACTTGTAGTCGATATAAAAAAAAACACGCGAATCTATTCCAATGTATGTACACTATTCACTATAACTCTACTACGAACTTAAGTGATTAGTAATCTCAGAGATTCCTTAATTTCAAATAAAATTTTAGTATTTGAATCGAAAGATCTGGTTCTGTATTGGCAGTATATTTACTAAGTGATAATGATGATGATACTTGTGTTATAGTTCAATGTAGACATACCGGGCGGTGGTTTACATATCTTCTCTGGCAAGTTGACGACGCAGTGACTGAACAGGTCGAATAAGGTTGATAGTGGAGTCTTCACTTCTAGCAGCGATATTGTCTGAAACCAAGTATATCACATCAGCCGATGGAAGTCTACTGCAGAACAAAGGCACTTGAAATTTAAACTAGGTCTACTTTACAAGCACTTTTGAAACGTCAAGTTAGACTATTACATTGAATTAAATAATTAAAAGTAATGGTGATAACTTAAAACTTTCAAGGGCAACCTGCAACTTAGCACTTCACCTGGAACCACTCGAGCACGGGCAGCACGGTGTCGGGCAGCGGTTTGTCGGACGCCTTTAGTATGGCGAAGTTGTACAGGTTGCGCTCATCCACGCCCACCATACTGCCATCAGGCTCCAGGATCTTTGCCACCGACACTTTCAGTTCCAGCAACTCCTGCGCAAAATTACGCTCTGTATCTCTTCAGACAGTCCACGTGTAGTGAAAGGACGACGTGTGACGAAGTCGGCTTCATATCAGATCCTTTAATCTTTGATTCGAAACCATCATAAGATATCTAGCAAATTATCACTTTCATTGAGTTCTTTAACAGCTTTCAAAGAAATAAATTTGACTTTATGAAATCAACAACAAACAAAGAAAAACAGCTTAATTATCATGAACTTGTCGGATTATGCTCTACTAGTTCAAGCTAATTCGGTTTACTTAATCTTTAAATTATTTATGCTACGTGGTATAAGTCATATCGCGTGTGATGTCTGTATTTTAGGCCATGACTAGGGCTCTTTCACGCAGGTTAACCAATTTCTATTTCCGGAGTATAAAAAAAGATCAAAAACATTCAAAAGTTGAAGTTTGAAAGAAGAAAGATTTGACCGAGTTTATATACATTCGACAGGGAATAAATCATACCTTTTCTGGAACATCTTCGCAAATGGCCTCCATCCAGTGCGGCATGATGTAATCCCATATGGACTGGGTGATGATGCCGTACGGGATCAAACAGTACAGTCTGAAATTATATGTTTAGGAGTAATTTTTGAACTCAGCTGTAAGTTCAGGCCCAAAATGGTGAAATCTTCACATGTGCCCAAAAAATCCTTAGAAATATAAAGTTGTTACAATGAGAATTTTTCGAATCCCAAAAATAATATTTAACACTTTTAATAAACTTAAACGGGACATGTAATTTTGTATCACACATTTTAAAGGTGAAAGTTCAAAAACTAAATCTAAATAGCTTTTATTAATCATAAATAATGGTTAGAGTTTCCAAAAGAGAATTTTGCGTGTTTTATCCTAAGTATATCAGCCTTGTCGCCTTCGTGATTGAAATCTAGGTATGGTAGACGTTGAAAATCGGGAACGTCTTCTTCGCCGGCGAAGACGAATCTTGAATTTGATCATCTCATTGTCGGTAGTTGGATGGAAAAATTCAAGAAAGAATGGCAGAAGAAAACTAAAGAATAAACGCCTAAAGTAGTCTAAATTTCTAAGTGACTGTCGGGGGTGTCAAAACAAGCCATTAGTTGATTGATGCGAATGGCAGAAGGCCGCCAAATAGATTTTTGAACGCTGCTTTAAGTACTGAGCTATAGGGGGGAGACCGAGGGTTCTGTGGAGGTCATTATTGAAATCATACGACAGGCAAACCTTAGTAAGGTGCATGATTTTGTTTTTAAAGGTTTTGAAGCTTTTAAGAGCATATTTAAGACGTTGCCTTTTAGCAAATACTGGTCGCATTAATTGGTCTTAGACATAGGTTAGATATCCGGATCTTTCGTATGGAGATCTATAAACGGCATTCGTTTTAGTCGATGTTGCGCAGTCAGGGGCCTCCGTCCGTGGGGGGGGAAAGCTTGAGGTGGTGACGCACCGATTGAGACCGTCCTTTAGGTGCGCGATCTTGGAGCCGAGGTTTTCCCAGTGGCCCGCCACACGCATGTGCTGCGGCGGCAGGCACGCCGTCAGCCGTCTGTGTGGGGGGAAAGCTTGAGGTGGTGACGCACCGATTGAGACCGTCCTTTAGGTGCGCGATCTTGGGCCAATGTTTTCTGGCATAGACACGATAACAAACAAATCCGGCTCTTTCGTATGGAAATCGAGAAACGGCATTCAGCTGTTATAGGTTACCCCAAAACTTGGTTGGTTGACTTTGGCTTTGTCGGCGATGTTGCGCAGCCAGAGGCGCACGTCTCTGTCTCCATCTGTGTGGGGGGAAAGCTTGAGGTGGTAACGCACCGATTAAGGCCGTCCTTGAGGTGCGCGATCTTGGAGCCGAGGTTGTCCCAGTGGCCCGCCACGCGCATGTGCTGCGGCGGGTGCGGCAGCAGGCACGCCGTCAGCACGCGCCGATGCTTGTCGGCGATGTTGCGCAGCCAGGGGCCTCCGTCTGTGTGGGGGGAAAGCTTGAGGTGGTGACGCACCGATTGAGACCGTCCTTTAAGTGCGCGATCTTGGAGCCGAGGTTGTCCCAGTGGCCCGCCACGCGCATGTGCTGCGGCGGGTGCGGCAGCAGGCACGCCGTCAGCACCCGCCGATGCTTGTCGGCGATGTTGCGCAGTCAGGGGCCTCCGTCTGTGTGGGGGGAAAGCTTGAGGTGGTGACGCACCGATTGAGACCGTCCTTTAAGTGCGCGATCTTGGAGCCGAGGTTGTCCCAGTGGCCCGCCACGCGCATGTGCTGCGGCGGGTGCAGCAGCAGGCACGCCGTCAGCACGCGCCGATGCTTGTCGGCGATGTTGCGCAGTCAGGGGCCTCCGTCTGTGTGGGGGGAAAGCTTGAGGTGGTGACGCACCGATTGAGACCGTCCTTTAGGTGCGCGATCTTGGAGCCGAGGTTGTCCCAGTGGCCCGCCACGCGCATGTGCTGCGGCGGGTGCGGCAGCAGGCACGCCGTCAGCACGCGCCGATGCTTGTCGGCGATGTTGCGCAACCACGGGCACACGTGCTCTGACTTCAACTTCTCAACTGTATTTGCTGTTTCACCTACGATTTTAAAACATCACACGGATAAAGGGGTAAAAAACAGAGACATTAATTAATTTAAAAATTTTAATTTTAAAAAAGACATTGGGGTAAAGTGGGCCTTTATTGAAGTTACCTGTATAAGAGAACGAAGTGACGTGGAACCAATGGAAGAGCACAGACAGCAGGCGGCCCAGCACCTCGTCCGGTGTGTCGGGGTTGGGAGTACACAGACCCACCATCAACCACACGCCGTATCTTTTCAAACAAATGATACAATTTATTACCTCTATATATTAGGTTGCAGAATGACTACAATTTTACATGATGCAATATTAACAATACAATATTATTGGCCATAGGATAGGAACACGACATAAAAACTTCACTTCTCCATTTAATTTGGGCTCTTTTGAATTCGGTTCACGAGTATTTTGATCCTATATTGTAACCAGGATCTGATGCTGGAACTGGAAAGGTGCCATAGGAACTCCGCAAGTAACCGAAACAACATCATCAGTTTGAGCTCATTTGAATTGCCTTGATGAGTACTTCGGTTTGTTAGTAACAATATACTTCTCAACATAATTTACTGCTGTACATGACGGTAGATATTTTTTTAATCGTCTTGCTGAGAGGTCCGCGTTATGTGAATACTGTAGACTGCTGTAAATATCTGATTTTCACGGGTCTCATATTCGGTTTTTCATTCAGAAGGGCATCTTCTATATACCAAAAATTTGATTACTGGAGGTTGATAGAGTCCATTTTGGAAATTTTACCTTCCAAGTAACTGTCTGTCTTCAACAGGTATCGGATCGGGCAGGCTGACACTGAGCGTTGACTTCACCGCTTCCGTGGAACTGTCCGGATCCTCCATGTTTATTGGTTTCGCTTCTTTTAGCAAACTGTCAAAGAAAAAAAGATTTGTGATTTATTATTTGAAATATACAATAGTAATGTAAAATAAATTCTGTGAGTTTCTATTGGGTATGTATATATAGACTATTCTATATGTCACGCGTATGGGTTTACACGGAAATACTCGTGTAAGTAATTTTTGTTCATATACAGTCAACCATATTCCTTCTCTCATAATAATGATGATAATTTTCAACAAACAATAGTTTTGACAGTTAAAATCGATATAGAGAAAACATTATTCGGTCATGACCACCACCACGCGTGTGCACCACGTTGTCGCCGCCACGTCGGGTGTTGTGACAGTTGCCGTGACACTGCCGACAGTAGCTGTCGATGTACCTGATGATAGCCTCGACCAGGTTGGTCTGCATATCACTGTCCATCTGCCAGGCGGGTGGAAGACGCGTGTGCACCACGTGGTCGCCGCCGCGCCGGCTGTTATGGCGGTTGCCGTGACACTGCCGGCAGTAGCTGTTGATGTACCTGATGATAGCCTCGACCAGGTTGGTCTGCATATCACTGTCCATCTGCCAGGCGGGTGGTAGACGCGTGTGTACCACGTGGTCGCCGCCGCGCCGGCTGTTATGGCGGTTGCCGTGACACTGCTGACAGTAGCTGAAATGAAGGCAATGATGTACCATTTATAGACCAGGTATGTGTTAACCTAGATTTTGGCCATACCACATTTATTTTTAAAATCTTGGAATAAAATACATACAGCAGGATTTAGAAAACTTGAAAAGGAAATAAATAGCTCATACCGAATCGGATGGTTTCCATTGTAACTGGCACATTCGTTGGAAAAACAAATGGAGTATGCAGCCTTGTCTGCTGAACGACAATTCTGAAAAAAAAATATTATAATTAATCAGATTAATTAAATTTAGAGTAATATTAATACAAATTTACGCACGTACGTACGTACCTTATTTTCACAAACCATTGACACTTGCTGCTGAGGGTGCAAGATATCGAAAAACCGTTGATTTGGATGTTCTCTGAATAATAAACAATATATTAAAAGTAATACTGGAAATGGCCGTGATGATTAATTACTTTCTTTTTATTATGATTAATAATATTATAGTCATTTCTATACACGAGAAAAGACTTGGTCCAAATATAGATCCTATAATTTTACAATTGACCCAATAGACCACTTTCTTCTTACTGGTTATATTTCTTCTGTATTCTTTTTATCAAATAAAAACTTTCCGTAACTAATTTCGAACTTTATCCTTAACATTAGTGATGCGGTTTTTTGATCCAAGTTTATACAGTTTTTATACATTTTAGTAATTTGTAAATAGTAAACTATAAGAGTAAGGGTACTCTTCTCTACGCCACTTGTAGCCGAAAACGCTGATTTTTTTTACAAAATTGGTACCAAAATCGCTGCAACCATGTTGTACCTATAGACTTTGAAGAGTTCCTTCGATTTTCGCAAGATACCATCAGCATATACTAACATGATAACAATGGAATCGTTTTGAAAGTATACCCCTTCTAATAAAAAAAAAGAATCAAAATCTGAGTGTTCTATAAAAAGTTATGCGTGGTCATACATGACATACGCGTCAAATTGTCCTCAGTTTAATCGTCGGTTAAAAACAGGGTGGTAAATCTTCAATACATTTACGTACTTCTAAAATGTTTATTCACACTACTGCCATCTAACAAAACAGGTACGCGAAACATGAATACTGTTTTAAATTAATGTTGCAAGATGGAGCTAGTTAGAAAAGGAAAAAGAATTATTTTATAGTTATATAAAATAAATTACTGATTATGTATTTGTAATGTAATAAGAACTTGTAATAATTTTTAATTCAAATTAATAATTTGAATTAAAAATTATATATTACAATAAATTATATTCTTTTTTATACTGATTTCTAAACGAACGTCAATTTTTGAACATTATCCGTCATAGATTAAAGACTACTAGATGGAGTCATAACGCGGCTGTAGGTTCAAGAGCGTGACAGACTTATTTCATTCGGCCTTTATTAGAAAGTGATACAAGATTATTTTTTGTCCCTTTCAGCGTGTTCGTTTTTATTATTTGTCAAGAGTGGAATTTGTGACAGACAAGAGACATATCTGAGCAATTATTAGCTTTTTATTAAATTTGCTGATAAATAATATAACTTTGCGGTTACTATATTAATTTAAACGTTATCGTGCTATGGTGGGTTGTAATATTTTCGGCTGCAACAGTCGCAGCGAACAGAAAATCGAAGGAATTACGTTTCATACGTAAGTAGGCATAAACTTGATTGATGATGTAAAGCCTAGATATGTTATTTTTTAGCAAATTTCATGTATTATGCGTTTACTAAACTATATTATATAAAGTAATATTTCGTATTTTACGATATTTTAAAACATAACGTTTTATGATGTACTTTAAATGTTGACATGTCATGTCAATAAGGCGGATTTGCTGTCTCATGAGTGGACACGCTATGGGCTCTATCTAGTAGTCTTTAATCTATGTTGTCCGTTGTCGTTGAGCTAGCGGTCACTACTGTCACTAGATGATATGTGCAAAATTATTTAAAGTTATTTAAATAATCAGCCAGAACAAAATCAACTTAAGGCTAAAATTAAAGAAGTTTCAAAAATATTTTGCAATTTATCAGAATTTATTTGTGTAGATCATAAATCACAGGTACAAAATTTCCTTGTAGATATTATAACAAATATTATAGTCCACAGCTGGTGTACTAATGTCAACAGAATTCTTAGAGGACAAACAAATGTATGCAATAATAATGAAACGAAAATACAGGCACTAAATTATGTCATAAAACATAAACAATAAATTGTTGATTTATACGTACGTACGTATTTTACATAATCTTTTACTTCCCCGTTTCTACTGCTAGTTCAAGTTTTCAGTCACTTTGAGAGTAAACGGAAATATTTCTAATACTGTTTTTAACATGATTACATGACAATGTTCTTATGTTAATAAGATAAAGAAATATTTTCTTTTGCTGTTACAGTATGAGCGCCATCTAGCGATAAGAGTGTATTAGGTAGACATTCTTGGTGCTTACGTACTGGCAGCGCCATCTCTGACAATGGGTACTCAAACTTAACAAAATTATGAAATGAGTTGCACATCTATCTCAGTATATAGTGTATTACCTATGGTTAAAAACGTCAAGTGCACCTAACTCGCCGCAGACTTCAGTAAATTCTAACTGACCTGTGTATTTCATTGGCGCATTCGATGCACAGGTAAAGCGGCGGCGGCGTGTCGGAGGCGAAGGTGACGCTGATGCAATGGTCGTAGCACACCTTCGCCGCTTCGGCTGAGCCGGCGTTTGGACACATGTCCCGTTGACAGAAGAATGGGACCAGGTCGTCTTAAAACGAGAGGTCAAAGCAAACATTGCATTAGATTAAATTTAAGTACCAACGTCATATCATTGAGTCATTAATATCCTCTTTTGTTTAATATAGATACAAATACATATATGCTTGAACTGTCTAAAAGCACACATTTGCTTTAATGTCAAACAAAAGAGGAATTATTTATGACTCAGTGAAATAAAGCTAGCTCATAAATCTAATCTAATGCTAAGTAATGATGATGATGATAATGATGATGATTTTTTGATTGGTTTGTGCGGTATAGAGATAATTAATAAAAGATAATTTATCAAGTGAAATTTATAAGACGAGAATGAAAAGAAAGCAGAATGTTAAAAGGAATGTTCCGAGACCAAATTCATTTTATACATTGCTCAGGATAAACGTAAGGATTTGGTATCTACCTCTATGGGATCAGATGTATGTATGTATTTCTATAAAGTTACTCACTGGCAAATTTGCACAGCAGACCCTTTCTGTCGAACAGCTTGGCGTCAAACGGCGGCCAGTAATAGAACAGCAGCTTGGCGGCCGATACGCGCGCGCCGCACGTGCCGTACGCAATGACGCACAGCACGTCCTTCACCACCCACTGCTTCATAGACATCAGACACTCCAGCAGTTGGCAGTGGTGAGCTAAGGAAGGAAGCAATAGTCGTCGCATCAGCGGTAGGCGTTCACTTTTGTGGCCTTTTATTAGAGCTCGTTTCTGTTTCTGTTTGTGTAATCGCCGCAAGCTCGATGCAGGACCTGAGCGACGTCGCCAGAGGATATAGACGCAGCAATAGAAATAATCATGGCTCATCAACAGCTTTAAAATTTTAAAAATATCATGTGAAGACTCCTTAAATTTTTGGCCTTTTGGCCATTCCACAATAAAATTGCAAATTGAACATACCTGGGTTGCTGGAATGCTGGAACACCATCATAATAATAGCTCCGACGGACTGAGAAGCCTCGCTCTCCTCCTCTAGACCTGAATACCGTCGAGCTAGACAAACCAAACGGAAAACATTTTAGAATGTGTACAAATCAATTAAACCAATGACAACGCTAAATGATTGTTGCACTAACGTTAACTTAATTTCTTCCTACCTACATACTAACAGAAGGACAGAGTCCCAGTATTACGTTATAATGATGTATGGAGAGTTAGAATAGTTGTTCTTTTTTCTAGTTAGAATAGATTCATCTATTAATCATTAACTGCCGATTGACGCCCACGGCTGGACATAGGCATTTTTAGGGAGTTCAAAACACAACAATCCTGAGCCGCCTGTGGCCAGCGACTCCCTGCGACACGTTTGATATCAAATTGATACTTACTAATAGTGAAGGGCAGAATGTAATAGCAGAGCAGATGCAATATCCCCTGATGAAGGTTGGCGGGGAACACGGCCACGCAGTACGCCACTAGGTAGGGCAAGTTGTCGATCATGTCGTACTCCAGGAAAGGCAGCAGACAGCCGAGGCACTGCAGCACTGCTTGACCGAAGGCTAAAGGAAACAAAGGCAAATTTCCAAAACAAAATTTCATTGTTTTTTGCTGGGTGGCTGATTTCATACAACTTGAAACAAGATCAAATTGAGAATAATGTTGTTTTGTTATATTTTGATATTATGGGAAATACACACGATATAAATTCTACATCAAGGGAGAATAATGACAAATTCTCAGGACTTATAAAGAGAATAGTTTCGAAGTTGACGTACCCTGAATACCATATTGCAAGTGTGGTGCCGAGTCTACCAACTGTGAAATGGCGTTGAACAGCCCCTTGTAGTCCAGGTTAGGGTATAACCCCATGCGCTCGGCATCGCTGTCTGCGTCACGGATCATTTCCAGGGGAGATCGCGGGACATCTTTCAGGACACCTGAGTCATTGTACCAGTGTAGTTATGATCAATTAATGCACTATCGATAGTTAAAGAGAGACTTTGTGAATATAATGATGATAAAGATCTGTTTGTCTCTGTATTACTTTATATCAAGGAAAATAATATATTTAACAGGAGATTTCTTGACAAAGACTTAGTCCTAAAAGTGCTTGAAAATTCGTCGGACGAAATTCAGCCACAAAGTAACAGTAATATGATTCAGTTTGGAAGTGTTTAATCGTAAATTTGCATTAAAATTAATCGTTCAATTAATATATTCATTTAGACATCAATAAAGCAGCGCATTTTAGGAAGAGATCCGAATATGCCGTGCGTACTGTACTGAGTTTTTTGATATACCATGATTATCCACTTAAGATCAGATGAGTCACCGGTATTTCCGTGAACTATGAATACCCAAACAAGACACTTACTGAGAAGAGTCTGTGAGAAGTATTTGACGGTGTTGGCGATGTCAGTCCCCGACGGCAACGGTTGGATGTTGTGCATAAGCCGGAGCTGGCAGTCGTACAGGCTCCGGATCTTCGCCGTGACTGCAACGTAACTTGTTAGAATCTGCAGGAGCATGCATGGTACTTATTCCTTGATCCACTGGCCAACAAGACAGAAGTATATATTCCCGGATCATCCTTATTTACGAGTACGCTTAAGTTTAGAGAATACCTAGTGAGCTAGGCAAAAATAATCTTTTCCATAAAGGTTTTAATTAATACCAACAACAATGTATATTTAAAGACTATTTCACTAGGCCGTCTTTCTTCACCAGTGGACCAAAAACCAGATACCAGAAGTGTGATACCGGGTTAACTAAAAATTGCTAAAACATTCTTAATTTTGATTCATGCACCAATTAAAGCTACTAAAATGGACTCTAAAAATCAGGCTCTAAGGTCTTTTTTGGTCACAGAAAATTTTTGTGACCAAAGAACTGTCTACGGATTCAGGTCTACAGGGTGTTTATAGTTATTGGGATACATCTATTCTACTAAGGTAGTGTTGTTTTAGTTGAGTAGTTTTTGAAAAGCATCTTTTTAGTTAAATAAGTGTAGTTTAAACTATGTGTCTAAAATAAGTTTTTTAATAAAACAATTTAGGTAGTTATCTTAATCCTGAAATTCTTTATGTTATGTCATAATTATATATATTATATAAATATCATGCTTAGTACAGATGTTAAATACATATCTATATTTACAACTATATATACTGCTATAAAATAAAAGCAAAATAATAGAAGAAAACTGGCATACAAGAAATAAATGCAGCAGAAAATCTATTCTTTAGATATGTCCCAATGCAGAACCCACATGGTAAATTATACATAGTTTGCCTGTCGTATTCACAAACATTACTATTAGAACAAGCAAAGTTACTAAACAACTAGTTTTTCAATGTTTTGTTTATGGAACCTGTATCTACTTAGTACAGTATCAAAGTGGCTCTTTAAATTTTCAATTTATTTAAAAAAATAATAATCCTGTCAAAGTATGGGGTAAGTGAAGATATGACAATACTCCTCTGAGAAGGGATCGAACCCACGATAGTGTTAAGTTCCTTAAAGAGGCAGAACTCAAAAGGCACCTGAGTGAAGTTTAAAGGTACATTTAACCACACCTGCTGTCTGAAGATTTATCCATAGAGGTATTAGTGTGGGAAAATATGGTTGAAAGCGTATTTATTATAAGTAGGTGTATTGTATATATATATTTATACAGCTACAAAATATATTACAAGTCAAATAAAATCACATAATTAAAGTGTTAACTTGTCCTACATATTTTTTAGAATACTTACCTCTAACTTGTAAAAGTATTGCTATTTAAAACCTATATAAAAAAATTAAATTCAGAGTAAAGTAATGGTTGCATTGTAATTATCCTAAAACCCTGTATATTTTATAAAGTTTGCAGCATAGTTTGGGTACAACATCAAAGGTCACGTAAAGGTCAACATCAAACACAGAAGGACACACCGGGTCAACACCAAACATCGAAAGGTCAACACCAATCATTACCTCGGGGAACAGCGTGCAACAATATCCAGATGGAGCAGGGTCACAACCAACTAACAAGTTATATAGGATTGCCATCTTACTATATCTAAAACCAAACCCTAGAACCTTCTTACTTTAATTTATAACAACAATATGCCTTTCAGACATAAAATAATATTTCAATTAAAAAATTATTTATGAATTTATCTTTTTTTAAATTGTTGAACGGCCTGATAAACTAGTAAACTAACTACTGAATAGCTGTATTTAAAGGGTAAAAGTCCTATTTGTGACAGATTAAATTACATCCGTTTTTAATAAAACAGATTAATTTGAATAATACATTTGATTTCATTAAGATATCAACACTTTCTCAAACTCTTATTTTTCTTAGTTAATAATAAGTTTTAGTTAAACATGCATCATCTAAAAGATTTGTAAAATCAATCAAAAAGATTTTTGCTTGAAATATTAATTTTCTACAAAGAATATAATTTAGTATGCTTGTCTAGAAGATGCAAATCAATTTGCTGTATTGTAATTTTCATAGATAGAGACCTAAAAGTAAAACAAGTAAGATAATAAGAGCATAGAAGCTGTGGAGCCTTAGACTGTTGAAAGAAGAGTTTTGAGCTAGATGGCAATACTAGAATATGTAGACACGAATAGGATAGAAGACTCAAGACATCTAGCCTTACGAGGCCAAGCATAGCGTGGGACAAAGTAGGGTTGCCACCTTTTTAGGAAAACCATTGATCAATTACAATGTGCTATCAATGTATTTATCAGTAATACTTTTAGGACTTTTTTAAAAAAAGTAAGAATTTACTTGCATTGAATGAATTCTTAAATAATTTCTTTTTGATCTTCTTTTTTCATGAATAATCAAAAAATTTTCATAAATTATTGTTAAATAAAAATAAGATAAAATAGCAACATGAAAAAGATTTAAATTAAATGAATTATATCTGTATAAAAAATAGTATCTGTATATAATCTGTATAAATAGCACTGTAGAAATATCATATCTACTTATTTGTTAGTAGTGTCTCTACTAACAGTTCAAAAAGGCAGATTCAATGATTGAGACACCAACACTGAGCAGTTGTTCTATCAAAGTAATCACTATTAATGAAATTTACTCTTAGTATTAGTTTATTTTTATTATCATACTAGTAATTATATGGGTGGCAACCCTAGAACAAGGGCCAGAACTGTGCAAACGGTCACAATAAACAAGGGCCCGCCGACACGAGCTCACCTTTCAGGTTCAGCGGCTCCAGAACTAGCTGCATGTTATCACACGCCTGCGCGCTCTGCATTGGGTACACACTAAAAGCTTTAACTGAGGTCGCCGAGGAACCTCTGAAAAAGAAATGCATTAATGGACGTGCATGCAGGCCACAGACTCCAATAAAAAGGTGAGACAGGACCCTCTTTCTACACTAGGGTAAGAAGGTTTAGTGTCGAACCATAAATTGTTTGCATACAGCTCATCTTTGGTGTAATATTTCAATGAATTTGCACTCTTACAACTTACTTACAATAACCAAGAACAGAAAATTAAGACACTGCTTTAATCTTTAGATTCCAGATTTTATTATGATTTTGACACCTGGAGCCTCCCTAAGGTTTGTCTATGATCTTTATAATTTGTAGTGTCTGCTAAACACTTTTGTTAGTTGTTTGGAGATATCTAGATCCTCGTGCTATAATATCTAGATCTAACCTGTGTCCTGTCTATCCCTTTTATTTAGTCTGTCGAAAAATGCTTTTTAACCCAAAGTGAGCTATCGCCAGCCTCAAAGGACTAACAAAACATTGATTGTATTATTTATTTATTTTCAATTTACATACTGAACTGATTGGTAAATCATAGTTAGCCTATTCATAATTAAGGCTGAAATTACTAAAAATGTGAACCAATTAGTAACTGAAAATGAAATTTATTTCATATTTAAGTGTAATAAGTGAAATTCTTTCATGTCGTTTATTAAGATCAATACAAGAGGTGCATATTAATCTAGGCGATAAATAATTTTTCGATTTTTCGAAACGTATAGTACCTACCTACCTACTAAATTTGTACAAAAGTCAACAAATGATGGGTATGGATAGGCAGGTAGGTACAGCACAGCCGGTGTTCCGGCTAGGACGCTCACTCCAGATTAAACGAGCAGTAAAGCCTGAAGCGGCATCTTTTCTTAGCAATAATTGACTCACAGGCCGCCGCCCTGGTCCCCATGTTAATCAACTGTATCTTAAAACTGCCCTGCATTTGACTGACACTCGCGAAGTGGTAAGAAAGGCTTAATCAATACACTACTCAGCAATTTAGTCACAGATCGCGGTCAGCCTGGGCGAAAGAGATGAGACCTGAGTCTAGATTTGCTCTTCTCTTCGGGCTATCGATCTGATACTCGAAGTTTATACATAACTTTGTTTTCATTTGAGCTTACCGCGCAACTCGATTTTCGAATTCTAAACATGACGTTCTGTGACACTGACACAGGAACGTATTAACATTGACATCTTCAGTAATTGCCATATAAAATAAATATACAAAACTGTCATGTACGATCATTAAAAAAATTGAGAGTCGCTGCACATTAATTATTTTTAATTTTTCTCACATTTCTTTAATAATGTTAGAAGGAAAGAAAAT
The DNA here is from genome assembly GCA_034621355.1 of Mycalesis mineus. Taxonomy (NCBI): domain Eukaryota; kingdom Metazoa; phylum Arthropoda; class Insecta; order Lepidoptera; family Nymphalidae; genus Mycalesis; species Mycalesis mineus. The sequence continues at coordinate 850,413 of CM067902.1, forward strand.
TAAAAACAATATAAATATTAAAAAATAATTTTAATATTATGATAAATTACTTAGGTATATCACAAAATCACATTATCTTAAACAATCACAGCTTATCATCCTCCATCTAAAGTACAATTTAACTCCCGACATCTTAAACTACCTAAATATCACTTTATTGTCTAAAGTTCGCGACAGGAATAATCTTAAGCGAGTACTATATATGGGCTGCGCTCGCTACAGTTTGTTGACTTGTACCGTTGGCATTGAAAATAAATGGCCTATTATATCATCAACGGTTATCCATCGCTCCAGCCAGGGCTTGCTGTATGACGAGCTGTTGGGCACTTATCAGCTTCTTTAGCTCTTTCACTTCCTGTGTCAACTGCCGAACATTCTCCGATGTCTCATCCAATCTCGATTGAAGATTTCCAATTCCCGATGAGTAACCGTACTCCCGATAACTAGAGTCATTGTTATTTTCATACTTTTTAAAACAAGAATAAGCTCCAGTAGTTGAACCGTTTGAAGATATCGTGTGACCGTACTGTTTTCTCATTTTAGCGATATCATAAGCTGCCATCATTATATCTCTTGGCAAGCGTTTCTCGCTTGGATTCAACGGTTTTACACTCAACACGACTCGATAAGCTTGCGGTGATACAAGGGCTGACGAGTGCAATATTTTTAGTAAACATTTAGGCAAGTACCCGTTGAATAAAGCCAATTCCATGTAAGAAATAAGTTTAGTTTGCCGAACTAACTTCGAAAGACCAGCTGTTTTTCTTAATCCTTGAATGTCGTGAACAGCTATACCCACGAGCAGATTCATGAGTACAACGGTTACAAACATAAGAAACAGAACATAGGTTATTTGGGCAGAAAACTCGAGTAACACTGGCGGATCATTGCCATCCGGTTCGTTTAGCAGCAAATCTAGATTCAATTCGCCAATCATCATAGTTAGCACTGTTATGAATCCCATGAAGGGATTTGCGAAAGAGGAAGAGTCGGGAAATATTACACAGAAGCTAATAGTAAATCCAATCAGAATACACGAATAAGCCATCAACAATTTTGCAAATTCTTTTTGTACTTTTTGGTACATCGCAACGTAGGTCCCAAAGACTGGCAACTGGCCTATCATCATCATTAAGTTTGTCCATCCGGCAAGGACTGCGAATGCTCCTACGTGATTTTGCCATGTATATGTTATATTTGTATAAATGTATGATATCAAGAATACGCTGATAATCACAAACCACTCTATTATGTTTTCCGATTGCATCAAATACTGTTTCACAGTGGAGTAACCGGCTATCCCATAAACTTTTCTGAATATTTCAAAAATTGTTATACCAGCTAGCACCCACCATTGCATTTCTATTACAAATGGGTTTTTCCTCAATAAATCTCCAAGTATGGATTGCTTTTGACACAGCTCTTGCTCCTGAATCGTCTCCTCCATGTCTTTACTGCCATTATAACAATTATGTGCAAGTGCAGTTAATACGTAAAGTGTGAGACAAAGAACAAAAATAAAACTTAAAAATAATCGTGCAACATAGTATTTGCGTATTTTCTCCCATTTAATATACAGGAACGCAGAGCAAAGAGGATGTAACAATACTTCCTTCTGTCCTTCGTCTACGAATGTATTCAGATAGCTTATTTCCCGTGGATAGCAGTGTTGCAAAATGCTGCGGAAGTCAAGTTCAAGTTCGACCTCTCGGTTGCTCGATTGCGAGTGGTGCAGTGTGATGGCGCAGTCGAGTTTCCTAGTTATCATCGCTAGGGACGCGGGAGTCTTTCGGGCTATTACATTAAGCGCCGAGTTTCCTTTTTTAGATCTCGTCGTTACATCAGCGCCATGATAAATTAATGTTTCCACGCACGAAGATAGTCCGTCCAGTGCAGCTAAGTGCAACGCCGTGAACCCATATTCATCTTTTTGATTGACGTTCGCACCCCAACTAATTAAGGTCTCAATTATATCGCAAGCGCTATCAGATTTTCCTATGGCAGCATGCAGCGGAGTTCTTTTATCAAAATCCATAGAATTCGGTTCCGCATTTCCTTTCCGAAGAAGCGATTCTACGCATTCTAAGCTTGCTGAACGTGCTGCTAGATGTAGAGCTGTAAATCCTCTATGATTTTTTAAGGTAGAGTCAGCACCTTTGGTGAGAAGTAAATCCACACATTCCACAAAACCACCATCGGCCGCCAGATGTAATGCCGTCGATTCTCTGTCACCTACTCTCGTTCTGACGTTAGGATCCGCCCCTGGTGTTTCTAGAAGGATCGCTAGACATTGAATCATCCCCAAATCAGCGGCAAGGTGAATCGCATTAGTGCCGCCGGGTTCTATTTGATTAACGTCAACTCCGTGCGAAATAAACAATTTGAGACATTCAACGGAATTGGCTCGCACGGCGCAATGTAGTAGGCCACCTTCACAGTTGACGTATTTAACAGCCGCATGGACCGATGCACCACGGTTGATGAGTATGTTAGCAACTTCAACAGAATTCCCAAATGCAGCGCAATGGAGAGGCGCAAAGCATCTCGGCATATAATTGGGGTCCGCTCCGCATGATAGCAAATAATTGGCGCAGTCCGTCGAGCCACTAAATGCGGCCGCATGTAATGGGGATAGGCCGAGCGCGTCGAAGTACAGCGGATCCGCGCCCGCTTCGATGAGCGGCGGTAAAAATTGTCCAAGTTTGAGAAAGGACGCCCAAAAAAGGCAGACATTTCTTTCGGCCTCGGACGCCGCTGCGAATGTAGTGCCCGCGGTTTCTGTCGTTATGACGCCGGACTCCAATTCGTCGAGTAGTCTCAGCCTGCCGCCGACCGCTCGCATTTGTTCGTAAGCGCTCTGACGTAGCGAATCGGAGCATATATGCGCAGTTAGGTCGAGCGGGGGTTCCTCGAAGCTGTCGTACATGTTGGGGGCGCTCTCGGCGGGGGGTGACGAGCCGGCGAGCACATATTCGAGCTGCCCCATGGAGGGGTAGGCCCTCTCGAGGGACTCTTCGTCAAGCGGGGTGGTCTGCGCCCGGGCCGGAGAGCTGAGCACGCGCGCCACGCGCGGCCTGCGGTCCATGGCGGGCGGCGAAGCGCCGGGGGCGTCATCGGCGTCGTCGGGGCGCGGCGCACGGCGCGAGCGGAACCAACGCCGCGTGAGCAGGCTGCGCGCTGTGGGCATGCGGGCGGCCGGCGCGGGACTGAGCGGGAGCGCCTGCTCGCTATTGTTCGTCAATTGTGCTAATGTGGATGAATCGCGCGCACCTTTGCCGTAAAAGACCTTACACACGATGTATATGGCTTTTATTGAAATAATTGTTTCACTCCATTTTTATCGTATGATAGATACATGTGCTAAGGCTTATGAGTCATTGTTACGAATAAAATATTTTATACTTATCTAGCATTTTATTTGTTTCTTGAATTAAAACTCGCCTAAGCCAAATTTTCTGCATCTTAAACTAAAACCAACTAGGTATTACACAAAAATGTATATAATTAACATTAATTATAGTTTAATTTCCAAACTAATAGTTTTTAGTGTTAAAGTATTCATAATTATCTTCACGGTTCAGACGCTCTCACGGTTAGGTCTAAAGCTGGCTGGTCCATCCGTTGGATATCTGCCGTACACTACTACTACTGACCTTTTATTTAATGGAGGGCCAACAAGGAACTTTATCTGTAACAGTGGTATGGAGGAAATCCGACATGTACTACAGAATTACCTTCAGGCCAGTATGTTCCACACATGGCAATACTTGAGCGCTTTAAGCTCTCAAAAATTATGGCTTCGCGCGCTTGAGAGTGTACAAGAAATTCGACTCCAACTCTGCTTGAGTGTTCTCTAAAGCGTCCTTGAAAGCTGATGTGATAAGGGTCTCTCGACATGCCTTATAATCTAATTTTCTTTTTCAACCTCATGAGTTATTCAACCTCCTTCACTATTTTACCACCGCACTTCAATGCCTTGGCTAGGATCTCAATTATATTAAGTTGAAGTCTAAACCTAGGAATTGTACGAAGCGTTTTGCATCATCACACGCAGAGATAAGCTTCCGAGGTTAATTTTGCCTGATTTTTGTAACATGGGTATTCTTAAAACGATTGACGAAACACTTCTTAATTCCATATACCTCACCGTAACCTAATGGTTTTCGTGTTAGGAGTACGATAAAATTCACACCCCATTCGGTTTTTACATGACATCGTACCTGAACGCTAAGTCGTTTGGCGGTAGGGTGGTACATAACTAGTCAAGTCCGAAGCTTCTGACTACCCAGACCTGGACTACAATACACCATGGAGGCCATCAAAATAAAAACAGCAAAAGTTGTTCAGTGTAAAAGATCTCTTATAGCGATCAAATGCTATTAACAATGGCCGGCGGGTGTCTCACATCGCTTCTTTTTGCACCTATTTACTAACATTTTATCGTCACTTCAGTATGGCTCCAATGTTAGTACCGTTTTTGCAAATATTTTTATACCTATAGTAATTTTGTTACCTAAACTAAACTGTCGGACTGTGCGGCTTCGAATGATATAATTCGTGGTTCTGAGTCATACTACTTATAGAATAATACTAAGTTATTTTCTGAACCCATTTGAGAAATTCGTGATTTTTACCACCTCGTGTACGATAAACCGTCAGTCCCAATAATTTATATTCACATTTGATAATGATAATTAAAGAATAAAACATTGTCAATCCTCCAACTCTGTCTCATCTGATATGAAGACCGATGCTAGAAGAAGGGAGGCCTGACCCTATAGTTAATACCTATAATAATAAAGCCTTTTTTATTAATCCTTAATCCTTAGCTTAACAACAAAAATCTTAAAATCTAAATGTTTATTTTTTTTATTAGTGAAGTACAATATTACAATTAGTTGTTAGTAATTGTTAGTGAAACTATATGAATCTAATATATAAAATTCTCGTGTCACAGTTTTCGTTGGCATACTCCTTCCGATTTTGATGAAATTTTTTGTGCTTATCCGGTATCTATGAGAATCGGCCAACATCTATTTTTCATCCCCCTAAATGTTAGGGGAAGTCCACCCCTAAATTTATTTTTTTATTTTTTAGACAAAATTTTTAATTTCTATTTTTTTATGATACGACATACAAAAATACATACAATCCTTAATTTTCACCCTTTTACGATCAACCCTTATTTTTTAATAGCCATTTTAGTAATTTAAGTCTAATATATAAAATTTCCCTGTCACAATGTTAGTTACCGTACTCCTCCGAAACGGCTTTACCGATTTTTACCAAATTTTGTATGCGTATTCAGCAGGTCTGAGAATCGGCTAATATCTAATTTTCATCTGATTTTTTTTTACATTTTAATGCAAAACAACGTTTGCCGGTTCAGCTAGTATAATTATATGTATTATAAGGATCCCTCATAGGTATAGGCCTCCCCCAGTTCCTTCCACGTTTTTCTATACTTGGCCTTTATTTCCCACTCTTTTCCCGCTATAGATATAAGGTCGTCTCTCCAACGTGATCTTGGACGTCCTACACATCTTAATCCGTTAATACCTATACCTACTGTTAATAGTGATGATGAAATATCTAAATGTATTCTACTTATTGTCTAGAACTCTAGATAATATAAAAACTATTACCTATCATATTAAGACAAAAAGCATTCTGTTTACTAAAAAAAGCACTCTAAAACTGTATTTTAACTGAAGAAAAAAATATATTTTTGTTTTTATTTTAGTTAATAAATACAAATAGACCCAAAGGATACATCATCATCATCATCATCATTATCAGCCCATTAACGGCCCTCTACAGGGCCAGGCCTCCCCCTTATAGGAGAGGGGGTATGGAGCGTACAATGCGGGTTGGCGGGCTTAGGGTGATAATGCTTCATTTATTAGCGATCACTATCTCAAAGGATACATCATCATCATCATCATCATTACCAGCCTGTAGACGTCCACTGTTGGACATATGCCTTTTTTAAGGACTTACAAACACAACGATCCTGAGCCGCATGTTGCCAGCGGCTCCCTGCGACACGTTTGATGTCGTTAGTCCACCTGAGTGCCTAGTGTGAGATTTCACCAAAACAAATCGAAAACTTCACTTTCGCGTTAAGGGCATATTTATATGGAACTGAAGCAGCGCTCCTGGCGGAAGTGAGAGAAAACTCAACACTGACACTCGCCCATTTGAGTTTTCTCTCACTTCCGCCAGGGGCGCTGCTTCAGTTCCATATGAATATGCCCTTAACGCGAAAGTGAAGTTTTCGATTTGTTTTGGTGAAATCTCACACTAGGCACACTGGTTGGGGGTCGACCAACACTGCGCTTTCCGGTGCGAGGTCGCCAATCTAACACCTTGGGCCCCCAACGTCCATCAGCGGTTCGAACCACGTGCTCCGCCTATTTCCACTTCAGTTCATTGCTGAGCTATGTCGGTTGCTTTGCTTCTTCTGCGGATCTCCTTGTTCAAAGGATACATGCAGTATAATAGATAAAGAAGTGCAAATTTAATTTTAATACTGGTAACATTTAAATTTGGCCATAAGCCATAAGCTATAACCCATAATATTTTTATATTTTGAGTAATGGCCGATGGAATTTAGAAAATTTATTACAACCTCAAGGCCATTCATGGAAACATAATTTTATTTACCTACTAATTAAGGCCTAGTTATAATAATAGTCAATTATAACGATTCTGAAGTCATCGTCAGGTGGGAAAAATCGAACAATTGAATAACATGACGTTGTTATTTTTAAACGTAGCTGCCATCTTGGCTTCTGTTGTGTAAATATTTTATATGCGTATGTTATGCACATTTTTCCAGTGTCGTTCAATTGGAGAATATTATATTTTCTAAATTATAAAATATTTATTAAGTAACTAATCTCATTTTAACATAATATTTATTTATTTTGCGATATAGTTGCTTACTAAAAACGGATTTCTTGATAGCTATACCTACGCATAGGAACGGGATCTACGCGGGTGAAACCACTGGGCACCGCTAGTCCTACTTATATCATTAGCGTGAAAGTTTGTGACGATGTATGTATGTAAGTATGTTTGTTGTTCTTTCACGCAAAAACTACAGAATGGATTTTGATGAAACTATGCAATAAATTCTTATTTTATAAGAATTTGAGGAAACTGAGGGGCACTGGTAGGTATCTAGTATATAATTATATTTTCTTCTATTTAAGGCGTTTTAGTACATACCTAATTAAATACCAACTTTTCTGTTCGAACACGAAGTGGTACGAATAGTTAAGTGTGCAGAAACTAACTATACTGATACATAACTAGAGTTGCTCCGCGGTTTCACTCGCGCAGATGTTTCTGTGGAAGTATTGGGATAAGAAGTAGCCTAAGTTACAGCGAGACAATGCGAGACAATGACCCGTCAAAATTAGTCCAGCTCTTTCAAAGATCAGCCGCAACAAACAGACCAAAAAAAAAATATTTGATGTAAATACCTACCTAATGTATTTTTACATAGTGAAACGCTGTTAATTTTAATTACCAAACAGACACTTCAATTTTATTTATTTGTTTATATTTAGGTAAGTAGGTAGATATACGCTCGATAAAACATAAACCCCCATCGGCTTGGGGCAAAAAATAACATAATGAACACATTATCCTCCGCGAGTAAAAACAAAAAGAAATACACATTATCGTTGTACGTATGTTAAGCAGTTGCATTGATGGGCAAATTATTTCATTGTTCTGTTTTTCTGTTCCTCCACACGTGCTCTCTACACGTGATATCGGCGGCTGATCAGACGGGCTTGACCGCTCGTAACTTTACTTGATAAGCTACCTTTTTGGCCCAGTGGTGTGTCTATGTGGCTTGGAATCCTGGGTTAGCCTAGCTACTACTACTTTTTTTTTTTAATCGACTACAAGTCGGCCCTTGACTGCTATCACACCTGATGTTAAGTGATAATGCAGTCAAAGATGGAAGCGGGCTAACTTGTTAGGAGTAGGACGAAAATCCACACCCCTATCGGTTTCTACACGACATCGTACCGGAACGCTAAATCGCTTGGCGGTACGTCTTTGTCGGTAGGGTGGCAACTAGCCACGGCGAAAGCCTCCCACCAGACCAAGACAAATTAAGAAAAACCTCAATCTGCCCCGCCGGGAATCGAACCCAGCACCTCCGTCTTATAAATCCACCGCGCATACCACTGCGCCACGAAGGTCGTCGACTACTTACAAAATATTCAGTAAAAATTTAAAATCGTATAACATTAACATCTGATAGTGATTCTTAGAGTAAAATCTAAGCCCGCCCACCCGCATGGGAACAGCGTGGTGGGTCTGCCTTTCGAACTGGAGGTAAAATCACTACGTACTGACAGACTCAACTCTTTAAAAGTGTTTGTAGAACAACCTACTATACAACTTTGAATTAGAGTTCGAGTTTATTCACCACTTTAAGGTACGTAAGTTAGTAGAGACTCTCAGCTGTTAATGAAAATGACAGGTCAATGGCTCTCCGAACGCCAGGGTGCTAGTGCATTTCGGAAAGAAAAGTTCAACATTTACGAGCGATTAGGCATAAGAGTAATGGCTTTACGTCATACGTGCTCTGTCAGGCACGGACTTGTATTGGATATCGCGAAAATACCATAATAAACCAAAACCCAAACAGTAAGTTTGGGTTTTGGTTTTGGTTTGGTTTAGGTCAACATTTGTTGGCATGACCAGGTATAGATAATTAGTTCCCCTCAAACCCTGAACCTAATTATCCATAACCCGATTAAATAACCGCAGTACCAGTGGAGCAGGTAGGCAGTGTCATTCACAGATTTCCAAAGTTTTTCGAGAGTCAACAGATATTCTTGTTTTCACTTAATTATTATAAAACAAAGTAACGCGAGCTAAGTCGTAGTCAGCTAGTAATTAATAAAAATAGTGGTTTAGAATTAGATCTTTTGCGCCCAACCAGTTGGTATCATACTGAAAATATTTTATGATAATTACCTACTTTAATTTTATTCATAGGCTATGAACATGTATGATGTATGAATCATAGCTATAATCTACGTAAACCGTAAGACCTACTAGTGAATTAAAATCTAATAGTTAATAAATCCATGATTAAGCAGGCATCGATAATAATTAATTTGTCTTTCTCATATTATGTAAATATCTAGATATGTTTAAAACTTCCGGTATTGAGTCCTATCCCTTTACCGTGGAGCTATTGACGCTAAAAATTTTAAAAAATTTCGGTTAGTGGCATAAGCATTATCAGCCTATTAGCGGCCCACTACAAGACCAGGCCTCCCTCCTTGTAGGAGAGGGGATATGGAGCATAGGCTCACCACGCTGCTCCAATGTGAATTCGGATTAACGATCACTATCAGATGTTGATGATAGTGACCGACGGCTTAAAGTGCTCTAAGTCCGAGACATGCAACACCACAAACCTCCCGACTCCAGGCTTGGAATGTACTAAAAATATCATAGAAATTGAAATTAATGACAAACTCCGTAACTCTTGGCTAACCACTAATTCTTGGCTAAAACCTACGAGGCTGTCCGTATGAGATCGTTTAAAAACTCCGACTCGAAAAAGTTTGGGAAACGCTGGTCCAAAACAAAATTAACTTAATTATGTAGGTACATTGGCTGTATGGCATGGTAATCAGCCACATTGCTACGTGGAAATCAATTGTCAGGAGGTTTTGTGGCTCACAATGGCGCGGTCGCGGTTGTTAGGTTGCAGTTCCCATGATTGGGCACTTCCAATTACCCGTGGACAAGGTCGCGCCCATCCCATGGACTCAATGGTGTACAAAGTCCACTGTTAATCAGTGGATGAAAGACCTTTTGATGTCGTCGTTAGGGGTCCGTATACGATGAAATACGGAACCTTTAGATGATCTCTTCGTTGTTAAAATCAAATTGAATTCATTTATTTTAAGTAGGTACGTAATTAAGCCTCTCATCATCACATCAGTCGATGGACATTCCCTGCTGGTCTGTACCAAAGACTAGCACTGCACTGACACTGACTACACTATTTTTTTCTGTATTTTGTGTAATGGGACTGCAGAAAGCTCGCCTAAGCATCCCAGCGTTTAGGCGAGAGCTTTTTGTGGCCTGAGTGTGTCAGTTCTAACGCCTCTATGACCGTGGTTAAATTCCATGTCAGGATATCGTTACAAAAATTTTATTTACTTAATTTCATTCAGTGACAAGTTGACCCTTGACGCTGCGCTGCGCTGCGCTTTCGATCTCATCTGATGTTAAGTGATGATGTAACGAGCTAATTTGAAAGTAGTACCTACTTAAGTTTATTTAACCATACCTCCAAATCATACTGGACTGCTAAATTGTTTTTCCAGTCGGGTGGTAACTTCCGTTGTCTAACACCAAAGGAGAACTGAGGCTATTTAGAACATATAAAACCCCTCAACTGATCCGTACCGTGAGTCAAACCCTGAACATGGATGTTGTAAGCCAAGGCATTAACAACTGCCTGGGAGAGAGGACCAAAATTTGTGCCAGAGATTGGGGCCCTCGTTTTCTCCTCTCTGCCTCTGGTGACGCTAATCCAGGCTCCAGATTATATTTAACGTTAGATTATCTTACAGCAAGGTCAGGATAAGTAGTAAGTTTCTATATGATCTCCCTAGCTTCCTATAGCTCGTACCTACGCGTATCATAATATCTGTGGCTCGTTGTCGTAACTCGTAACCTTATGCACGGTTTAAGGTCAATTCCTACTAAAGATTAAGTAGTTGAACCCACTGAGTGTGGAGTGTTTAGAGGGAACTTGTGTTCCGTTGCTCTCCAGCTTATGTTGGCCGGTAATGATCGTTGTTTATTACTTAATATTAAACATTTATTTCAACAGAGAATTTGACGGAACGATTCTTGAAAAATAAATACATCGTAGGAACATGTCGCTTACCTACATCTAATCGATCGTCCCACCTTTAGTTCGACTGTCAGTCCAATATGGCTAAATGTCCTTGGCGAATACCGATTTCTGTCACATCCGCTTTGTAACCGGCTACAGAACTGACGGTATTGGAACGAAGTTCCTTAGTTGTCACGACACTTTTTGATCAGTTTATATAACATTATATTATTACAATTCCTTCACTAATTAATCGAAAGGAACCTCTCAACTTTTTTTTCAAGAAGATGATCTTCAAAGCAGGGGGTCAAACACCAGCAATTTCCAAACTACGAGCTCAGTATTTTACTTTCTAAGAATAAGGAACGGTTCATATTTATAATGGCTTATAATGGTTTTACCTACTGAGAATGTACCTACTTTTTTTATCGACTACAAGTTGGCCCTTGACTGCTATCACACCTGATGTTAAGTGATGATGCAGTCTAAGATGAAAGCGGGCTAACTTGTTAGGAGTTGGGATGAAAATGCACACCCCTTTCGGTTTCTACACGACATCGTACCGGAAAGCTAAATCGCTTGGCGATACGTCTTTGTCGGTAGGGTGGTAACTAGCCACGGCGAAAGCCTCCCGCCAGCCAGACCAAGACAAATTAAGAAAAATCTCAATCTGTCCCGCCGGGAATCGAACCCAGGACCTCCATCTTATAAATCCACCGCGCATGCCACTGCGCCACGGAGGTCGTCATAATCAATGTGCCTGTAGGCACTACCAACTTTGCCGAGCTTTTACTTAACACAAGATACAAATTGTTTTTCATAATGGACAATCGTCCTTCTACTTTCCCTGTGGTCTGTGGTTAAAGCAGATGCTTATCTAAGGAGTTAGCAGATATACGGAGTACCGGCTAATGATGACAATTGTGCACTTCCGCGGCTAAGTATGTCTAATGCGCGCCCGTGTATGTCAGCTAACCTGTGATTCCCTACCTACAGTACGCTATAGTGCATAATGCACGCGGTTAGTAGGCCAACTTTCTGTTAATTCATTACAAGTTAGCCCTTGATTGCTATCACACCTGATGGTAAGTGTTGATGCAGACTTAAATGGAAGCGGGCTAACATGATAGGATTAGGACGAAATCCACATCGTACCGAAACGCTAAATCGCTTGGCGGTACATCTATGTTGGTAAATAGCCATGGCTGAAGCCTTCCACCACCCAGACCTGGACCAATTTAGCAAGCCGAGAATCGGACTCCGGACCTCCCTCTTACAAATCCACTGCGCACACCGCTCGATTTTTAAGGAGGCCGTAAAAGGCAAGTAGGTGAGTTTTTTAACACATCTAATGACTCCATTCCACTAAGGCTTAACTGAGACTGTCGCAAAGGCAAATCAAAGCGACGCGTCAACATATTTGCTAATAACATATTCATTGTTCGTTCGTGGTAGGAACCCAGCCATAAACCAAATATCCATATTTAGATTTAATCTTCACATTATTGTCGTGTTTTGAAAAACGGTGCAAATGTAGTTGTAGAGGGTTCACCAGAATCAACTAATGTTTAGGTTTTTCAATTTTTAAGATAATAAGGTGGGAGGCTTTGGCCGTGCCTAGTTAGGTACTACTCGACTAAGACGTACCGCAAGCGATTTAGTGTTCCGATACAATGTCTTGTAGAAACCAAATGGGGATTTCATCTCACAAACTAGTCTGCTACTATTTTAGACTAGCAGTCGCCCGCGACTTCGTCCGCGTGAAATCTTAGGTACCTACCCTTCCAATTTTAAAGACAGACTTTCATATAAAGTGTGCTCATTCCCCGCTCAATTTAAATTTTTTTATAGTTTCCCGTGAAGCAATATCCTTCGTCCCGTCCCTTGTACTAAAGATCTACACTTTTGTTAAACATTGTACGACATTACAGTACATTAACAATATATATTTATGGCAAGCTGATATGTATAGCTTGATAATTAATAGTCTATTAGCTCTTGAGTCTAGCTTTCAAAACAAACAAAAATAATTTTAAAATCCGACACGCAGATTTAGAGATTAGCCCGTTTAAACAAACGAACAAAGTCTTTCGCTTAATATTAATAGTATAGATATGGTCTTCTATGGCAAATAAATTGAACAAAGATCGAATTCTCAACTCCATTACCGTATTATCGTTTCTAACATGTAACAGCATACTTACTAAAATGACGCCTGACGCCTATTTAGTAGGTACTCGTACGTACGTATCGCGCTTTTTAGAAATTTTGTATTATCTCCTAAACTATGTAACTAATTAACATATTGTAAAAGGCAAATCTTATCTCTATAAGATCCTTGTGATTATTAAATAGTTTATTTTGATAAGGATTCAAATTTAGTTGTATAAATAATGTAATAAACGTAAGCATATGAAATAAATGATTTTTTAAAACGCAAAAACTTCTATATCTGCCAAAATATAAAAGACAGATATATACTTTTCGCGGCCTTTTTTGTAGAACTTTTCAAGATACATAAAGTTCCCATACATTGCTTTGAATCATTCCCAATAGTTAAGGCAGTGCACGCGCATAAAGCCGATTTAACAAATTTTTGCGGTCCGGCTCGCGCGACAAAAACTGATAACTCGATTAATATATACAATACAAATATAAAATATAGCCTATGACTATCAGCGATAACGTAGCATTCTACTGGTGAAAGAATTTTTAAATCGGATCAGTAGTTTCGAAGATTAGCCCCCACAGATCTTTAGTTACAAACTTTACCTCTTTATAATATTAGTATAGATTACTCCTCACTTCCCATCAGAGTTAATTGCAGTTAAGGGCTAACTAGAAGCAGTGCTAGAAAGGTGATAGGTAAAAGGAAATAATAAAAGTGTAAAGTTCGTAATATTTTATTGATATACGTTGTAGGTGTTCATACACAATGTACAGGTCGATCAAAGTTAATATAATTACAATACAAACGTAATATTTGGGCGGCACTAAACTATCAATAAATATAAAATGTTTATACAACACCGACACACGTTCCCATTACAACTAAACTATAACGAGAGCATAAACTATAAATAGTACAAAATTATGAAGATGTCATAAAAGACCAATTTAAATAAAAATTAGTTAAACATTCAACTTTAACTGTAAGGTAGTCGTATAAATTTTAATTGAACTCTAGATGAAAATATCTAGAAAAAAATATTTCGAAAAATCAACAACACAGCAAAAACAAAAATGTCTCGTCTTTAGTTTAATTATAATGTTGTGTACTAAACCTTTATATTCTCTGGGACAATCAATTACTGTCAAAATTGACACATTAATGTGACCTATTAGGCTGACGTCACACATTGCAATTATGAATTATAGAGTGCAATTATGTAAAATTTGCTTGTCTTAGAGAATACGAACCAGTCAGTGTCATAATTAAATTATAAGTTTTAATACAATGTTATTATGTTTGCGACTATAAATAAAAGTAATATTGACAGTTTACTTTTACCCTTATTAGTGGAATTGTATAATCTGTGCACAAAATAATTTAATTAAAAAAAAAAATTTCGAAACCCTTTTGATGGATAAACAAAAAATAATGACGAGGTTTTTGTATTATTTACATCACAAATTATACAAGAACACTGTTAAAATTATGCAATACAAAACGACAGTAATATACAATAATGAAAACAATAAACATGTTTGTGTTAAATGTTCACATCAACACTACACGATACTCTATTAAAGCTAAGTTAACACACGCTACGACATAAATTAAACATTATTTACAAAATTATACAAGTTCCCGCCGGTGTATTCACAATACACTTCCCTTTACACTCAGTCTAGACTATGTAACAATTCTTAACATGATATGACATTACATTAGATTTTCTATAAATTCTAGAACTTCTCTTTTATTCTTTTGTTTATAGGAAAATCTTTTCTTCTTTTGCAATTTATTTTTTAACAAAAGCATGTAGCCTAGCGTATATCAACCGCCTAGTTATAACAAACTGCAGTAATGTTGCATTATGTTGCATAAACAGTAATGTTGCATAGTCTAAACTCGGCTTTATAATATAAAAATAACAATAACATAATCAAATCAGTGTTAAGTTTTCGATTAAAAATAGTTCAACACGTTATGGCATGGCACAAAATAAGTGAAAATGGAAACGTGTGTTTTATTAATAATAAGGTAATTATTATTATTAATATTTATATTTTAAAAAAAAAACAAAAATATTGCGATTATTGCTTCTAACGGATACTTCGGTGAAAATAATAACTAAATCGAAAAGCCTAGATGTACGAACGATCAATTAGAAAAATATATAAACACTTAAATATGAATCGCGATCAATAATCGATTTTAAAATCGATTAGATTCATACAACAATCGATGAAGATATGAAAACATAAACCACATGGAACTAAAATATGAATTAGTAAAGTCTTTGATTCCTAAACCTTTATTTGATTTGAATACTATTTTATATGATTTGGTTTTAATTATTTATTTTAAATAGTTCTATACAAGCAAAACCTAAAAACACCATAATATTTACTCGCACTACCATATATTTTTGTAAACACTAAATTATTTATTAGACAAGTGAATTAGTTAGTTATCTAAACAAAAATCACCTCAGTGTTTACATAATTGTATAAAAAATCGTACAAACAAATCAAGAATTACTTCAGAAGAAGAAACAAATCAAGAAGATCTTAAAGTGACAATTTCACCACTTTGGTATGACTTAATTTAAATTTGAATTAGGTTAAATAAACCTTTACAGCAACTATTGTATTAATTCCGGAAGATGAATTGACATAAGAAAAATTTTCGAAGTTTTAATTATTATATCTTACAAAAATAAAATGTTTCTCACAACATAGGACTCACTAAATGCAGTGAATAAAAAAAAATGACCTCAAAAAAAAGAGAAATCAAAAACTTATTAATGACAATAATTTTAATTTTAAGTATCAATTTTTTAATACAAATGATATTTTTTTACAAAAACAATGTATTTGGTTACATTGACAAAATGGTATGGATGTAGAGAGAAAAATACTAGATCATATACGAATACAATTATCTAATTTATATAATATTTAATATACAAAATATTTTTATGTTATATAAAAATTTTCCCAAATTAAATTTTGCTTTTGGTTTGGGAGAATTGTTAAGATGATGGGTGTTAGTATGTCAAAAATTATAAAATTTTTTTTCATTTTATTTTAAGATTTTAATCATAAAATGAGTTTGAAGGAGATATCATTAGAATACTGCTTATACGTCCGAATATTCAAAGTGAAATCAAATTTTAGTACGTATTCAGTCGAATTGTTTTGACAGATTTCTATTGCAAACTAGAAAATAAGTCCACTCGAGACGTATTTAAATTTGATTTGCTCTTGAGTATCCTAGCTTCGAGGGATATAGGATATAAGGAGCGGCAAGGTAAAACGTGCGCGTGCAATCAGGCTCAGAGCGAGCTGAGTCCAGAGACGTGATCGTGCAAGCGCGCGCGCAGCCGAGCGCGTGACGTCATCACGCGACTGTGCGCGCGCGCAATTAGGGGGCGGGGGTATTCAGTAAAAAGTAACATTTAGAAATTTTAAGTTTAAAAATGATTTTTCTAGATACCTGGTATATATTATACTTTGATAGTTAGATACGTTTTATGATGGTATACTTGTGGTAAAAATAAGAAAAGTCAAATTTTGGATTACGTCACTTTCCATGTTGCCTAAATGTGGGTAGCAAAAATTAAGCTTGGTTCATATAAATATATCAAACAGATTAATAAGATCGTGTATGCAAGTAGCTGCCTTGTAAGGGCTCTATCGTTAAGGTTAACACAGCTAGAGATTAAGGGCGTGCTTTCACGCTGCTGCACTATACGAATGCAAAGTTCAAAGGTAAGATACTCAAATGACGTGTTTACACGTCTATAGTATACACGTAGCTTTTGATAATCATAGCTAGTTGCTAAAGAACTGCAAACATTCTGCTGTCTTTATCATAAGACTGTGTACACAGCAGCTGATATACGCGCATGTACGCACAAAGTTCTATTGTAGAGGCTTGTGTAGACACGCAGCTGCAAGAACGTTATATTTGCACGCACTTCAAGGTCGTGTTTACACACAGGTACACACACGTTACTGCTAACTGCGTCCTAGCCTACTGCGGCTGCGTTTACGTGCGCATAAGGGAGCTCACACGCAGCTGTACTTGGAGCCGTCGTCGGAGGAGTAGCAGTGGTGGCAGTGCAGGCGGCGTGCTCGCACGCGCACGTCGGCGCCCGCGCGCCCGTCGCCCAGCGCGCAGCCGCACACTGCGCACGTGAAGCACCACACGTGGTAGCACAGAGACAGGGACTCGATGATCATTGCGGCGCCGCGGCCTGTGTTTAAGATGTACCGTACTTTATTATATACCGGGTGTAATTGACATGTTAACGAAAACTTAAACCAGTGATTCAGTACATGATTCCGAGTCCCTCAACAGTGGAATTTTTGTCATTATTTTCATGATTTTAATATTTTTTTTAAACTGATTATAGGGTAGAATCGTCAATGTAATCTATCTCCTTACGACGTTAAATTAAAAACTAACAAAATACGACCTTCAACAAAAACAGGCAATGCAAATGTAATTTTAAAACGCACGTAATTTGTTGTTTATGAATTCAACACAGTGTCAAAGTACCAAAACAAATAAAGCGTACAACAAATAGTTTACCAAGTTCCTCCCCGCAGTGCGAGCACTTCCTGCGACCGCTCACGCTTAACATCTTGTCTTCTCTCGGCTCCGTCACCTCCGGCCTCACGGGACGACGTTCTTGTGCACTAAGAATCAAAACACGAATAATTCTGTTCATTATTTTTTTTGGGAGAACTCACTAATTTAAGCGCAAGCAGCATATTTGGCTTTTTCTGCTTGAATGTATGTCTCGTGTAAAGAAAACAATAAACGTCGCCCACTAGAGGCGCAGTCAAAATAATCTTTTGTCGCGTCGGGGCGAAAGAGAGAGCGATTGCACCGCTATTGGGTGAATTTTATGATATTAATATAACGAGTGGCTGACAGCACAATTTGAATCTTATATTTATACAAATGGAGTTGCAAACTAAATGTGACGTCGCGAAAAGGACCTCTTCCACTCCCTTCTACACAATGTCAAGCTTAGTCGATCTCTCTCTCCCTTAACATGGGATATAATTAATAAATGCTCCTAGTATGTATCCTAGTATTATTAGAATAATCTTACGTGTTGAGGAGTGGCGGCGCGTACCGTGCCGGTGTGCGCGCCGGCGAGCGCTGCTCTTGCAGGCGACGCTGTTCTGCTTCCTGAGGACAGACAGATTAGTTAATCAAATCCTTTTATATACCTAGCGTGTCAAATAAGGCGCGGAGTTTCTTTGCGTGGTCATATTAGAAATGGGGAGATCCGTAGAAGAACCAAAGTAACCGACACAGCTCAGCGGGTCGCAGAACTGAAGTGACAAAGCAATGAGCGGGGCGCGTAGCTCGAAGAGCTGATGGACGTTGGGACCGAAGGCGACCGAGCACCGGAAAGCGGTTCCATCTTAGACTGCATCATCACTTAACATCAGGTGTGATAGCAGTCAAGGGCTAACTTGTAGTTGTTAAAAAAAAGCGCAGTGTTGGTCCACCAATGGGAGCTGGACTAATGACATCAGACGTGTCGCAGGGAGCCGCTGGCGGCTCAGGATGGTTGTTTCCCTAAACAGCCCTATGTCCAGCAGTGGACGTCCATCGGTTGATGATGATGGTGACATAGACAATGTAAAAACGAAATTCAGATTTTTATTTGAGGCACATATAGAAAATAAATATCCAAGATTCATTTGAAGGTGTTTTTATCATCGATACAAATAATTTAGATACCTTATATATAAATAGTAACAATTTTTCTATTCAGCCAAATGCGATTGTCATTTTCCTTTTTTCGAATCGGTTAAAAAATGAAAGAACGCACCTGTATGAGCCAGTGCTGGTTGTAGTTGGCGGGCTTGTGTCGCGCGGGCGGCTGGCGCTGCAGCCACTCGGAGTTGGAGATCAGCTTGGGCGTCGGCGCCGCACTCAGAGCCTGCAAACAAAATGTAATTTTTGTTATTTCGAGTTAAATACAAATATTATGTACACTGTATTAAAATGAATTTTGGTGTGTAATTAGTTCGTTTTTATCAATGTTACTTTATGTACTTCATTGCTCAAACGGTTAAAGGGAAAACTTTTATTTCATTTCATAGATCGTTTAAGCTTAAACGATCTTATTGGAAAAAGTTTTTTTTTTCTAAGGAATTCTCTCATGACTCATCTTAAGTCAAATAATGTTATGTTTCTGGGACTTAGTCTGGGACGAATCTAAGCGTCGCGTCTAGATATTTGCTTAGAACAAATTCATTTCCATTTTCAACTCGTCAATATACAAAGATAAATTTGCTATTGGCAAAATTGAAGACGAGTAACTTCGATGTTAGTCTGAGTTCAATACTCCGAACCATATAGATCGTCATAGAGGTTGGCAATATTGGAGGATTTTATTGCCAATCTATATAATCCATATGGTTAGGAGCAGTAAATGTTACCTGCAGGGTGTGCCTTGTCATAGGATGGTACTGCCCGTTGGCAGCGGGCTTCGGCCGCAGCTGCGCAGATCGCTCCACGTTTACATACTCCACTGCTGATGGCACTCTACTGCTCCTGAAACCATATCATTTGACAGTCATTCTTGTGTACTACATACGTGCTTAGTACAAAAGAAAGGCTTTCAGAAAATTTATAATTTTGACCTCAGGTCAGTTACTATTCTAATATGTGAACGGATGATACAGTCTAAGATGGTAGCAAACTAACAGAAATGAGATGTTTCTACAGATACTCCTGAGTTTCAACATGGCATCATTCCAGACAAAGTAGAAAAACGCATTTAACTTGCAAAAACAGTCCAAGATGAATTAATTTATTTGAAAGAAAATGCTATGTAGTTTAACTGGACTCAAGCTATAATTTATTTTTACGCGCTGCTTGGCGTAACAACATGCCCCGTGAACTTAAAAGACGGAGTTCGATTCTCAGCTCGGGTGATTGGAATTTTTTTTAATGGTTCTTGTCTGGCTGGTGGGAAATTGGTTTCTACCCTACTAGCAATGATGTAACGCCCATATTTAGCGTTCCAGTACGATGTCCTGTAAAAACCAATAAGACGTAAAGTGATGAAGTAATTTTTTTAGATAACGTAATTTTTTTAAATATAGGTATATACCCTACAAATGTCCTATAGGTAAGTATAACCTATCCTATAAGAAAATATCCTATAACTGTAACTAAGCAAAATGGGAGATATCCTATATTATGCTTGGCGGTACGTCTTTTCTATTAGGATATTAACTGTAGAAACTTTCCACCTGATTAGGCTTCAATCAATTAAAAAAATTGTTTTACCACCAGAATTTTAAGATTCAAAAACACCCTAGTAAAATACTTTGCAGACACAAACTAATCACAAAAGGTAAACCCTTCCTGACCGAACACAGCAAAGAAAGTAAGTAGGCCGAAAGAAAAGTTTAGTGCTTGAATTTTAAAGTAAATTAAAATGCAATTAAAAAAAATTGTTAACAAAATTTTACCAACCTCATGGTGATCTCTCTTTCGATGGAATCCCGACTCCTAGGCTTGGGAGGCAGTACAGGTTGCGGGGGCCTCATCACATTGGGCACCGGTCTTCTGACCTCTGCGTATTTATCATCGAACAGCACCTTCCTGCTTTCCTCCACGCCGAAATGACTCTGGATATGTTCCTCAGATACAAATGGCTTTCTCTTCATGTTCTCATCCATTGCCGCCTTCGGAATGACTGGAGGCGGTATATAATTCTCGCTAACTAATAAATTTGGCATCGAGTGTCGGTAGTTTTGGTTGGTGGGTTTGTTTCTTGGAACAGCCGGCTTTTCAGGCACGCCAGCCGTGGATATATCCTGGACGGATTTCTGGATTATTCGATTCTGGTCTCTTAGTAGGTTTTCTCTTTGCCTTCTCAATTCTTCTTGCTCTAATTGTAGGAGTTCCCGCTCGAAACGCAGGACTTCCTATTGTTGAATTTGCGTCAGTTTAGTTAATTGTTGAGGTTGTTTCGAGTTAAGTCCAATAACTACTGGGAAGGTTAATTTTTTGTTAATGGCATTTTGAGAATGTACTTATTAGTCGTTACCGCAGCGTTGTGTAAACGATGATCGTTAGGTTGCTGTTGCGCAAATGCAGTGCGAGGCCTAAAGCAGCTTTGATGTGTTAATTCGTGACACCGCAGCACAAACGCCATATAATACGCTGCGCATATAAGACAATTCAAATATCAAGAGGCTATTGAAGTAATTTAATAACTTATTTAGTGTCAAAAATTTACAACAAGAAATTTTATAGAACTATAACCACAAATGTGCAATAACCATCCATTTTTTTATAATTACTTAAAATGTAAGAAAAATAAAAATATTCTGAGAATTATAGGGTGTCGCTTGATATGTTATTGGACTTAACTGTTGATTAGTTACACTGTTATAATTTAAATATTAAGCATGCGTGCATTGTTAAACAGTTTTGAACGAATTGATAATGTTCGGTTTACATTCTCCTAATTGTAAATATTTACAGACTATACTACAACCCAACTTGATTGAGAATGTTTGTCAACAAACAAATTAAAAATGAAGGTAGAAAATGCAACACATTTTATGCCTAATAAATTTAAAATTATATTTTAATTCTTATTTAAAAGATAATTAATATATTAACTAGTTTTAAGCTTACTTATCTAATTTATTGTCATGAA
This sequence comes from Mycalesis mineus, assembly GCA_034621355.1. Taxonomy (NCBI): domain Eukaryota; kingdom Metazoa; phylum Arthropoda; class Insecta; order Lepidoptera; family Nymphalidae; genus Mycalesis; species Mycalesis mineus. Next base: position 872,187 of record CM067902.1, read on the forward strand.
TTCTTCATTAACAAGTTAATTAAAAAAATTAGGTGCAAAATGACTAATAATTTCTACCTTCATTTTTAATTTGTTTGTTGACAAGCATTCTCAATCGCGTTTGGCTTTAGTATAGATACACAAGTTTTTGTGAGTAATCTTGCCCTGACTAAGCTCCATTCTAGAACGAGTGACCAAAGCTGCTCTAGCAGGATCCTACCAGATTTGTTTGGGCAGTGAGAATAATTCAAGCAGAGAAGGCGAGCGTTGACTTGTCACAAAGAGTACCCTTAAGCCTATACCCGTGCCGCAAGTCTCGGACTCTGTTTGTCGTTTTTCTCTCTGTCACACGATTGACGCGGCAGCTACACTACAATTTACAATATTCATCTCTATGTACAAATCATTAAGGTAAAAAGTTGTACGATACAAATACGGAATAGAACGACGCGCCGCTTCATACTCTAATGGTAGAAAAATACAGATGATGTTTCTATAGGCAAAAATGATGACGCGACGCGAATGTGCACCAGTCTGAATTAAGCCTAGTAGTAATGAAAACCGAAAATTATATCTTCAATTAAATAGTTTTCGTATTTATTACAATAAAATGTGAATTAGTGTAAAACAATCACCTTGGTGTGAGCATCGTCAAAGTGCCCGTCAGGCCAACCGTCGTTAGTGCGAGCCTGTGCCTGCAAACGTGGCGCCGGCCATCTTGTTTAATGTTATTTACACACATCGTGGCGGATTAATGGTTATTGGAACTACTACATAATACATGCTTTTTTTTTAATAAGGAAAAATTGTTTTGTTACAAATATTGTTTGTAATAGCTGTTAAGTAATACAATCAAATGAAACGAATCCAATATTTAATTCAATTACATGGACATCTGAGATTTTTGATTGAAGGGTTTGACAAAAATTAAGCGTCTTTTCTCAGTTTCTACGAGCATTTAAGATCACGTAAAACTATTAAAAAAGAGTGATGTCTAAACGAGTAAACCGATTATAATGTGTACTAGAGACGGTACTTAGCCAAATAAATATTATACAATGATGATCTGATAAGTCGGTCTAAAAACACAGGCGGTTTTAATTATGGTGGAAACAAACTGTCGTATAAAACTCACTAATTGAAATAAATTCTTGACTGTCGACAGTCTATCAAAGTTTTTAATTTTAACTTGCAAGATGTTTTTGATTTTAATTACAGAGTTTCATTACTAATAAATAATTTTAATTGTTTCGAATTTCGTTTTCAAATATGTAATGAAAAAATGTTATAGTGAGATCAAAAATTATTATGTAGTAATTCCGTATGTTATTTTTACAATTAATGAAAAGACAAAACAACAAATGACAAAAATTAGCATAAATGAATGGCCAGTTTAATTTTATTTAATCTCAAAAAATAAAAAACACAAAAATTATAGGATCATTATGATTTTAAAATGTAATTTTGAATTCATAAAAAATGCAACGTGCAATAAGCTATCTACATAAGGTGGCCGTGCAAATAAAAGGCGAAATATATATTGAAATAAATATATTTATTGATGCAAGAAGAGATACATAACGATATTGATTCTAAACAAACTTACTATTTGATCAATTTTCGAAAAAATATATATAATAATAATATAGCCAATATTTGGAACATTGTCCTTTTGAGAAGAGGAAAAATTATGACGAAATTATTTATTACAAGCATTAGGAAGCGTATTTTGCGGTAAATATTGTGGCTTTCTGTTAGACGTCGCATATCCGATTTTTCAAAATTGTTTTTTTATTACATAAGAATTTTCATTTTTTGAAAATGGGATATGCGTTCTTTTTGTTGTATAAACCGTAACCATAAAGCTAATTTTTAATAGACTAGCTTGGATTTGAAAAATGGCCGACAAGACAAAAGGTCACAATACATACAAAGCGACTTTTTGTCTTGTAGACATAATAGTTTTCCGAAAATACAGTATTACAAAATATATTTATAAGTTCTGAAAAATGGTAATCCCATAACCAGATTTTATTTACATACCATAACCATAGTTAATATTATGTACATTAATATTTAGTTTTATTAATTTTATATAACAAAAATATTGTTTAATTTATCAATAAACGAGTAACAAATCGTAGGTTACATTTTAATTTACCAAAAAAATGTTTTTTTTTTTCATTTTATACTAATTTAACAAATATTTTGGCTTAACGTTAAAAAATAAACAAAAAATAATTAATTTCGTTCAACCTTACTTTATTTAATTATTTAAAAATAAAATAAATAATGCAAAATCAACTAATTCTGTGTAAACACGCTTAATTTAATTTTTTTAATTTTAATTTAACTAGGAAAATAATAAAAAAATAACACTAACATAACAATAGTTTTCTGTATATAACGATATAATAATATATTTTAAATAAATTATGAAATATAAGAGCGAGGCTACTACAAAATAATTTTTAAAGCCCAAGTTCTAGACTACAAAAGTTTTACTAAATATAGCTTAGCATTTTTTAAAACTATGATTATTCCGACCTTACCTGCTGTTGTTGTATTTTCTTATCCAAGTGGTCTATTTTGTTGCCGTGTGTTTCACCGTTTTCGGTCAAGCCGCTGAGTTTGGTGGTGAGATCTTTGGAGAAGGTTTCTTCAGTGCTCTTCTTAGCGGCTTCTTCTTCGTCAGATGTGACCGTCATCTGGGTATAGGGCTGAAAATTAATATAATAATCTAGTGTTAAAACTTGAAACTGCCTCCTTGAAGGATAATATAATTATTGAAAATAAACGTTATATCAATAATTGCAGAACCGGCGGGATTCGAACCCACGTATCTTTGACTTTTTGTCCAGGCCAGGCCAAAGATGAAGCATATTTTAAAAACACTAAATAATATTTTGACGACCTCTGAGGCGCAGCGGATACATAAGAAGAAAGTCTTGAGTTCGATTTCCGGCTAAGACGATAAATATTTTTTTTAATTGGTCCAGGTCTCGCTGTTGGGAGGCTCCAGCCGTGGCTAGTTACTACCTTACCGAGAAAGAGGTACCGCCAAGCGATTTAGCGTTCCGGTATGATGGCGTGTAGTGTAACCGAAAGAGGTGTGGATTTCATCCTACTCCTTACAAGTTATGTGACTTCCATCTTTGGTTGCATCATCACTTGCCATCGGGTGTGATTGCACAAAGACTAACTTGTAATTAATAGAATTGCTAACACAGATGGCTTTAAAAAAAAAAGACGTGTGGCACTCGGAGACTGCCGCGGTAAAGCTATTGCATAGCATTATTTATCAACTTATGTTTACCTTCCCCCGTCATCGGGACTGTGGCCGAGCGGTAAGGCGCTCTAAGTGCCCGGATTGCCAGAGCGACGCGGGTTGGAATCCCGTCGGTTCCGCAATTTTTTTTAAGCGTGATATTTCAAAAAGTAATTTTTTTTACAAGCGTGATATTTCAAAAAGTCATTAAAAGTTCTGGTATTTATCGATAGATGGAAAAACTAAAAAGTAACCGTTTAGTTTTTCCATCTATCGATAAATAAGCTAAGATAATTTCTCTGGCAATTCGGGCACTTAGTGCGCCTTACCGCTAGACCACGCTCCCAATGACGTTGGCGCCGAAATTATGCTTTTTATATTATGTTTTTGATATCCAGCGGATGTTAGATTTTTCGTTACGGAATTTCTGAATTTGGTCTTCACGCTCAAGGCCCGCGATAGAAGCTATGCAATAGCTTAAAAACCAATTTAAACAATGTCGCCGGCAATCATTTGTTAATAAACAACGAGTGTGCGATGAAAAACAGATAAAACAATTAAAAGCAGATAACATTTCAATTGCTGATAATGTAATGTTGATACAATTGCGATGTCTCGATGAGGTAACAGAGATTTATGTTATGCAATGACATGCGCTTGACGATATCACTTGATATTGAACAGAAGCAAGCGTTGCTTAGAAGTACTTCATTATGAACCATGAATAATCCAATTATTTTGCTAATGAGACAGATAAATAGACGAAACAAAGCAGCAACGCTACCCAAAACCTCCAGATATAAATAATAATAGAATCATGGTTTAAATAACAAAAAAAATATTTTTTTTTATCCATATGTAGGTACTGTTTTTGCATCTCGCACCTCAATTTATTTAAATTTTTATCTGTTTTTAACCTATTTAACAACAAGCTGTTGTTAAGATGTGTTAAGAACAAATAAAAATGTCATCTAATTATATATTTCAGCTCAAGCGTTTAAACATATCTGCTTCAAAATAGATTTTCAAATATTAGAAGTCAAATATTGGTTTAAGAGTGACGTCACGTTAATTTTGAGTTAATCTTAGCAAGTCCTTTTATTTGGTGTCCATATTGTACATTGCATTAAAAATAATTGGTCCGCCATCGTGAGTATGCCGCCATATTTGATTTAGAATGACGTCACACAGTTAACCATGCATTGTCATCCAAACTGTACACTTTTTAACTCAATCGGGTAAAGATATCTGCTTTTAAAGATCAGTCGCAAAAGTTAACCCAAACTTATTTAAAGTTACTTAAATTGCAAGTTAATTAAAAGCTGTAATTAAAAAAGTCACTGCACAAATTAAAATTGAATTAAATTACCTCACTATTCTGTCTGCTGTGGGGGTTGGAAGTCTCAGGGGAAGACTGTCTCTTGTACCATCCGTCTCTGTCCACGTCCACACCAGAGTCTCTGCTGTCACGCAACTTGGCGTCCATATCATTGGCCAGCGTCTTCTGGTACAAGAGCTTCTCTATCTTGGTCTCTTCTTGGAGGAAGGAGGTGATGTCGGGTCTCGGAGCTAAGGAGTCCACGTCCAGGTAGCTATCGTCCTGACCCTCGATGCCCAGGAAGCTGGTGCGTTTGTTTCGGATCTCTTTCTTGATGCGGCGCGCTGACCTTGTGTGTTTGAAGTTGCCCTGGAAGTGATAGTTATTGAAGTTTAATAATGATGTATGTTGTATACAACAGAGAAGATGAATGAAAACCAAATACTAGTAGTTTATTTTTCCTTTCAACAGGATTTAATAACAAATTAAACTAATCAAATTGATAAAAAAACAAAAAGTTATAAGACTTTAAATTAATTAAATAGAGACAGACGTTCACTACTATGACGTCATAATTTGTGACGCCTCAGTACCTCAGCACAAATTATCATTTTTCAAAGACATGACCCCTATACCAACATTTAAACGCTAATAACTTATACATTTTATTTTCACCGTAGGTCATTACTTTTATTCTACTTTATAATAAAATAACAAAAAATCCCGAGTCATCTATTTAAATGGCTTACGACATAATCAATGCCATAACTAGGGCAGTGTACCAGCGAAGCGCAGAAATGACCCGATTAGTAACATGTGCCTCATTATTTTAAGGGCACACTTATAAAACCATCACCGGGCGCTAAAATTAATTACGGTACACTAGATATAATATGAAATACGAGTGCATATTAAAACACGACAAAACGAAGTGATCAGCAATCATGTTTTACAAGTCATAGAACCCTTATTTTGCTACTATCATAATTGCCTACGAGTAATTGTGATGACACCCAATTAGCAGTAGTAGGCAAATCACAGTAATTAAAATGTATGTGGTATTATGTTAAAATCATTAATTTACATTTTCGTTATTCTAGCTAATGTCAGTGGGGGAAAATGAGTATAGCATGCTATTCTTAAAAGATATATGGCGCCGTAGACTAGTGAGACAGACTAGTCCTAATAAAGAGGCACAATCCCTTCATATATTGTTTTGTTGTGTCAACGCCAACTTATAGCCCGATTTTGGCTTTAGATAATTATTATTAAGCAGATAATTATTATTAAGCAAATTACATTGCATAGCTTTTATCGCGGGGCTTGAGCGTGGAGACCGAATCGAGAAATTCCGTAACGAAAAAACCCAACACCCCCTGAATATCAAAAACATAATATCAAAAGCATAATTTCGGCTCCGACGTCATCGGGAACGTATTTTTTTGGTCTAGTGGTTATGCGTTTCTATTATGCCCTTTGGATATAAACCGAAAGAATAAAATAACGGACACTCCGCAATAAAATTCAAGCCTTTTTTTAAGTTCCGCAACTTTTATTTTCCGCCTATCTAGCGTGTCTATTTCAAAAAGTCATTAATTTTAATGGAATAGTCAGCGTCGTCTATGAAAGCTGGCAAGCGGCTTAAATATTTTTTTTCAACAATTTGTAATTTTTCATCCAATTTAAATAAAACCTTGGCAAATTATAATTTTAAAACTTTCTCAGGAATCACTCTATCTATTGGTGGAAACCGCATGACAGTCTGTTCAGTCTGTTCAGACTTTTTTACTTGTGACTTTGAGTTTATCGCGTAGAATAGACAGACAGTAAGAATAAGGTTGTTTTAATTATTGATATTTTTTATAGTAAAAAATTATCACGAAAATCAATCCACTTACATTTCCAAGTAGCTCATCATCAGGCCCATCCTCCATGGGTGGCGGAGGAGGTTTCTCCTTCGGTGGCTCCAACGCATTCGTGGGCAGGTCCAGGGGGAACGCTTCACCATCCACTATACTGTTCTGATTGAATATATCAATGTTTTCATACAACGGCGTCACGGACACTTTCTTGTCCACGTCGAAATCCAGCAGCTGGTCCACTTTGTCTATCGACAGTGGCATAGAGCTAACTGCGCTAGGTTTGCTATCGTTTTCATCCATTGTGACGTTCACACTCTCTTCCGAATCCAATTCTTTAAACGCTAGCTCTAAAGCGTCTATCACCTGGAGTTTAAATAAACAAATTAGTAATAAAATTTAAAATAGTATACTTTTAACAGGAAGCTTGAAAAACAAATTAATCAAAATCCTATGTAAAATAAAGGAATAGTCTACACATGGAATTTTAATAGACAAAATTTTAATAACATTAAAAATATTTAAAAATTTCAATGTGAAACTTAAAATAAATAAATCAAATAACCTAAAATACAAATTAAAGAAAAAATAAAATTAATTAATTAAAATTAAAAGATAAACAAAATGATGCAAAAGTACAGAAGAAAAAACACAAGCGATGTGAGAAATTAGCACAAGATGCGGCGAGAATGCGTGTTAGTGGCGAAGCGTTACATACAAATGTCTTACCTTATCATATCAACCCATCACCAAAAGCTGATGAAACATCGTAAAAAACTTTAATTAATAGAAGATACGTAATTAGGAAGGAGCCAACTTATACCTAACACTATCAAACATTTAACTGAGCCGTAATCACAGATACGCTGCCAGTTTACACAAGATACCACTGCGAGAGATAACATTATGTTTATCACACATAATGTACATTCTGATTTGTTTCAACCTATACAGGATCAGCTTATCGTAATTATGTTCGTAATGATACATAGCACGTGAATGAGGACGATATATTACATAAATAAAACCCACATGAAACTGTTTAACATATATTTTAATAATGAATTTACAGATATCACCGTACAGAAAATACTCTAAAATGCTATGAATATAATGGACTCTACACTGTAATACGTGAATGATTTCTAAAAAATAGACACAATGACGGGCACTACATGTTTCAAACCCTGTATTATCTAAGCGCTACGGAAATGATCACTGAATGAATATTTGGTTGAACCTTGTGCAGTGTATTCATTATTTTGTTTAGCACACAAGTTTTTAATTACAAATGGATTCTACGTTTTATGTTTAATGAGTTAAGTACTGTTATGTAAACTATTAGTCTGTGGATTGGATTTGGACTTATCGTCTTAACGAGTATTAGTAGTTGGAAGACCGTTTTTCGATACGTAAGAGATCACAAAATTATAGATATTCGGCTCCATTACTAACTTCTCATCTTTCTTGCAAGTCTACAGCAATATATGAGAAGTTGTATGGATGAGGTATTATATACCTTTAGGCCATTAGTTACCTTCAGTTCCTCCTTTAACGTTACTAGTAGTTGTTACGGTTTTTAAAGTAGTTACTTTATTATTTATAAACAATATAGTTTTACGTCTATTGGGTTCTACGCAACGTTTGGTTCTTTTCTGCCAAAATGGATTAGAATCTTGTGAATTACTTACCACTAATTCTTCTTCAGGACTAGGCAGTGTATCGGGGGTTGTTGGTTCTTGGATGTTAGATGGAAGATGAGCAACATGAGTTGACGTATGTGTTACACTTTTATCTACTGTTGCATTGTTAGAGTGCTCGGAAGAAATGACAGTGTTATTATTAGGAGTAGTATTGTTTAATGAAATATGGTTAGTTTTTAGCGATTTAGTGGAATTCTTTGGTGAAATGTTAGTAGTAGTTGTAATATTAGAGACAGTTACCATTGACATGCTTTTGTTGTTAGTGGAATCGTTAGTGCATATTTCAGTAGCGTTAGAGCTTTCCTTTGCACCAGTGCTTTTGCAAATTTCATTCAAGTTCAAATGAATAGTCATTTTGCCCTCGAACACAACCGTGTCGCCTTCCGACGTGGTGGACAAGGGTTCGTTGAGACTTACACTGGAGGAATCTTGATTATCCAAGCTTTTTAATGTATCCTCATCTTCTTTGTCCATTTGGATTTCAGTAACTTCAGTTACACTCAATTCTTCAGGTTGAGAGACAGCTTGAGTGTAGTTGCTGGCGCTGTCGCTATCATCAGCCTGACTCTCTTTTTCATATTCTTGAATCAACAATTCAGTTTTAATATGATGTTTTGGCTCCGCACTCAAGTCATCGTGCTCATCAATTTTAGTTGGGACTAGAGTCGCGCCGTCTTCATTAGAAGATTCGTATTCAGATACTTCGGCCATAGGTTCTCCGATAGGAGAAGCTACCTGAGTTAAATCTGCGATATCATCTGCAGGCGCGCAAGAATCTCTAGCTGTGTGTATACCACTGTCCTCCGTCTCTATGTCGCTCGGGACTGTATTGTTTTGGATTTCACCACAGTCAAAATCTTCGAGACTTCGAATCCTTTCAAAAGAATTAGGTGAAGATTGACCATTTATATCTAAACTGTCAAGTGAGCGACAAAAACTCTGCATTTGATCCTCAAGTTTATATGAACTCTCAGACAACTTATCTTTCAATTCATTGAACTCGGCTTCTTCTTTGATTTTGTCATTATGCATGATTTCTTCTTCGATAGATAGTTTTGGTATTTCTTTATTCTTCGCGGCATCAAGGCAAGATAAGCGTTCTTTAATACTCATTGAAACTTCCTTAACTTCTGTTTTTGTGACTTTGATTTCTTCTTCTGATGTTTGCGATTTGAGACTTGACAAACGTTCTTTTAGAGATTTAGTGTTGCTGAGATCTCCATTTGATAGCCGTTTAACTTTTTCAACTTCTGAAGTAGTCGATTTAAGATTGTTAAGTGACGATAGCCTCTCTTTCAGAGGTTTTACTTCAACAGGCAATTTAGTCAAGTCACTCGTCGACTTTTGGAAATACGTTTCTTCGTTAAATTTTTCTAAAGAAGACAATCTTTCTTTAATTGACTTCTTGTTTGCGATATCAGGTAATTTTGGTTTCGTAACTTGCAGTTCCTGTGAGTTTTCTCTCTCAAACTGCTCTCTTCGTTTATGGATATCCACTTTGGGTAAATCCTTTTTTTGGTTGTTATTTCTAAGGTCGTTTACTCTATCCTGTTGGAATGAGAAGACCTTTTCTTCTATCTTATTGCTGACTGACGTTCTGATTCTGTTGATATCACCGTTTGCTTTGTCTGAGGACTTTTCTTTAAGGTTATTGTTCACGACTGTTTTAACGATGTTGCTGTTAGTTTGTGAGATGATTCTTGATTTGTATCCTTCGATAGCGCCTTCGTAGGTATACTCCTCTGGTTCAGGAGAGCTGATAGTCGTGGTCGTGCATGTGTCGTATTCGTTGGCGCTTGAACCCAGTTTGCGATTGGTTTCGCAATTCGATACATTGTCCACGTCAGAATGATTTTTATCATGATCCATACCGTCGCTCTGAAAATAAATGACATAAGATCAGTATTTTTTTTAAGAAATATATATGTGGTCAGTAATAACTACGTATCTAGCCAAAATTTACATATTATAAGCGAAATGCTAGTGATTGATTGAGTCATCACGAAAACTTTTAATAGCTACATTGCTAAAACAACCCCACTAGTTTAATAGTTACAGCTCGAGTTTCGATCTTCAAGACTCACTCGGTTAATAGCTAAAGAACCTAAACTGCATATCCTCTCTCCTATAAGGTGAGAGTAGCCCTGTAGTGACCTGTTAACAGGCTGACAATGATAAATATTACTCTAAAGCGAAAGGTTAATGAGAAATGGTGCTTACAGCCAAGCTGTGCGTGTCGCAGTCTTCGCTGAGGCTGCTCTTGGTGCTGGAGGTGCCGATGCCCAAGTCGCTCAGATCGTGCGCGTCGTCCTCTGTGTACATGGCTAACGGGTTCCGCCTTCTGCGTCCGGCGCTGAAACAAAAAAAACATAATATTGAAAAAAATGGAAAATAGAACATTTAATTTAATATCTTTCCCACAAAAATATTTTCATGTATAGCAGGTGCAAAGCGTACGCTTGCACTATAAACACAGTTGTCAGATATCATGGAGAATAAAACGCCTAAATCTACACATCCTTACCGAGAAAAATGGAAAATAGAACATTTTACGGCATAGAGCCATATTTCCGATGTCGCCGTTATTGAGGAGACCGTATCTTTTTCTCTACATAATATATCTCTTCATTCGCATTTTTGGCCTTTTAGCAGTCTATTGATCAACAGTTTAATTTACTCTAGCACGTAGGTAGGTTTAACATGCTTATTTCATTATTATTTATTTTTAGTAAGATATTTATTATATGTTTGGAATATATATAATAAATACATTACGGATTATTTTAAACTTCGTTGCTTGTTTACAGCAGTAACCATTTATCATGGTTATGAAAAACACTTCCAATGTTAAGTAAAGATTACTCGAGTCGTTAGTTTCAAAACATAGTTTCTTTATATAACCTTAAGCGCCGCATCACGTCGGCTCGGTGTCCCACAAAGAAATGTCTGTAATGATTTCCTAGTCTTTATTGGAGCGAGATTTCCTTCTAAGGATCGCCCGAGCGAAGCGGCGCGATGCATTATTGAAGGATTGCCAACTAAGAGTGTTTATGTTTACTGAAATTCATTCCTTTTAGAGTTCCGTACCAACTACCCAAAGGGTAAGAACGGAACGATGTATACCTGTACCCGCTATAACAACAAATACCAAAAATGGAATAGTTAATATTCCTCCCATATTTTTTTTATCGACAAGTTAGCCCTTGACTGCTCTCACACCTGATATTAAGTGATGATGCAATCTAAGATAGAATCGGGCTAACTTGTGAGGAGTAGGAGGAAATCCCTTTCGGTTTCGACACTACATCGTACCGGAACGTTAAAACGCTTGTCGGTAGGGTGGTAACTAGCCACGGCGAAAGTCTCTCATCAGCCAGACCAAGACAAATTAAGAAAAATCTCAATCTGTCCCGCCGGGAATCGAACCCAGGACCCTCGTCTCATAAATCCAAAAATCATATCGGTCGTATATACAAAAAAATCTCATTTTTTATTCACAGAATATTTAGTTTTGTAAAATCACTTTATAAATAAATTATTAAATTAAAATGAAATAAAATTAATATCTAAGGGCGGCTCCCATCTCACAGTAAACGTGTTTGGAGTTTGCTGCTCCAGATCAATAACCACCTAAATAGAAGGCACGGAACCATTCGCACGCGAGTCCGACTCGCACTTGGCCGGTTTTTAAAACAGATGCGTTTATAAGGAGTACGAGCATTTTTTTTAGGAAATCTTAATTGAATATAAGCGGTACTCTACTACTTTGTCATGTTATTGGCTAAAGAAAGAGCGCTTTAACAGGAATGCTCTAAATAGTTCGATTTTATTAATGACAGAGATACATGGAAGTAATCTCTGCCTTTTCTGCACTAGACAATATGACATAAATTACATAGAGTAAGTTATAAATTGTAACATTCATATTCTTTCTTTTGAAACAGAAACTGCTGAGTTTCCTACTGGCTCGTCACGATCGAATCGATAGTTGTATGATTTAATTTTAACTCTTCAAAAACAAAGAAGTTACTTTAAAATAAATGAATTTAATTTAAATTGTTCAAAAATATTCTGTCTCTACAAAACAACTGCATGTTTATTAGAAACATTTTCACGTTTTTGCCTCAAGGTTAAGTACGCCAATAAAATTTGAAACAAATAGTTTTTTTAAATAAACCCCCAGCTTGTGTCATCGTTGTGTCACGGAGCAATTATCTGCAAATCGTCTGCACCTATGTTTGTCTGTTAGTCAGCAGCCAGTCACGCGGATATTTATATATTAACAATAATAGGTGCCGCGACTCAGAGCCAGGTTCGCAACCGGGGAATTTGCTAATCGTGAGTAGTTTTAGATAATTACTGTTCGACATCGATCCCACCCACATATCTACTCGAATGTCAACAGGTGTATGGGATTCACTGTATAAGATACGTGTACATGTTAACGTCATATTATGCCTTTCAATTTAATTTTACGGCCTGACAACCCTATGACTTTTCTCTATATTACAGTCAAGATGATGAGTATTTATACGCAATTCAGGATTATAAGTATATAAAGGGTGTAAACACTTTATTCTTTTACCTTTCATCGTTGAATATCATTCGTTCATTCGTAACCGTCGCTGTAACATTAAAGGATATTCGGTTTGACATATTTATACGTAGGGAACACGATTGCGTGAACTGAGCAATTTCACTTTTTAATCGACGAAAAAAAACGGAGGAGGTTCTCAATTCGATACGCATATTTTTTTTTATGTACGCACCACGCATAACTTTTTACAGAGTTGTCCGATTTTGATAATTCTTTTTTTATTAGAAAGGGCGTACTTCCATGGTCGTTCCATGGTCATCATGTTAGGATCTGATGATGATATCATGGAGAAATTGAAGGAACTCTTCAAATTTTGGAGGCACGCTTACAGCGATTTCAGTCTCTGTTTCAGTATCGGTAGCTTTTTGGCCACAAGTGCCGTACAATATACTTTCACAGTATAGTACGAGTACGTTACGTGGAGATAAATCACTAAAAAGTAAGAAATAAAAATTTTTAACAAAAAATAGAACCGACTCAAATCGCACTAAAAAGTATAAAAATATCTGTGCCATTTCGTAGTTTCTTTAATTTACTTAAGCATATCTAGGAGTCGGTGCCAGTTAAGGTTTCTACTTTAAGGACGTTACCTAGAATCCACAAACTGCTTTAATACGTAAAATAAATGTTCCTTAAACATGGCTGGCACCGACTTCATAGATATGCTTAAGTAAATTAATGCAACTAAATGACACAGTTATTTTTTACTTTTTAGCGTGTTTGAGTCGGTTCTATTTTTTTGTTAAAAAATTTTATTTAAAGTGCCACTTCCAACGACGCAATCCGATGAATCCCAGCGACGAATCAAAAGTGACTGAAAAATTCAACATTTCAAAGGTTGTTTTTCACCTACCCATGCTTATTTAGGCTATATCTTGCTCTGGATTATCAATTGCAATATGTATTCAAAATATATACTTGGAGCTCATGTGATCATAGATCATAATCGATAATGTAGAGAAAGCAGTATGTTAAAAGTACCACGAAGATGTCAAAGATAGAAAAAAAACTCAACGAGTTGAAATATATCCAAAAATTATACCTTTTTTTATTAATAAAACACTTTCTTTCGCAAGGCGTGGATTTATGAATAATATTGAACGTCTAGTGTGTATATTACACGCTTTCCAATACAAGTGTTGATAGATACGCGGTTACGTAATGGCGAACAGAACCGGCTCGGTTTCAAGGCGAATGTCAGACAGGTGAAGTTGTCAATAAATTGATTCGGCAGACAAGCAGCGGTGCTGTTTCGGCTTCAATGGACGTTGGTGAAATTAGAGGTTAAACTATGTGGCTCGGGATATGAAGTTCGAGATTAAATAATAATAAATAGATAAATAAATATTATAGGACAATAACACACATCGCTATATAGCCCCAAAGTAAGCTTAGGTTGCTTGTGTTATGGGTACTATGATAAATGATGAATATTTTTTATGTATATTTTACATAAATACTTATAATATACAGATAAACACCTAGACATTGGAAAACATCCATGTACATCACACAAACATTTTTCAGATGTGGGAATCGAACCCACAGCCTAGGACGCAGAAGCAGGGTCACTACCCACTGCGCCACTGGGCCGTCATTCTGCTAGTATCAAGAAAAGGATATTGAGATTTAATTTGAAGTGATACATTCATATGCTTACCTGGCTGGCTGTAAGGCTAACCTGTTCCTCACATACACGGCAGTGAGAAACAGGCTCCTGCCTGATTCTAACACAACGCCAGCCTTATTTAAGTTATCATTTCTGTCGGGCGTCCCGAGAAGCACTCTTTCTTTTTACAATAGTCCAGAGTTAGGAAAATGGTGGCGTTACATCTTCGAGCTCACGTAAAGCCGTTGGTATAAGTCATATACATATACCTACTTATACTTGAATGTTTTCTACGAAAATTCGCATTAACAGGCAGTTTAAACGTCACTGCGCCGTCACTTATCATTAGATGTGGCCGGTCTAGCGCAAACTTGTTATCTAATATAAACAAATGACACGACAATGAGCAGTCATTTAAATTTACAAAAACTCAGGTCGCATAGTGATAAGCGCTGGACGTTAGGTCATTTGCATTAGTAGGGTTGGCACTATTTTTATATTTTATCTGTTCGCGTATTGTAGATCTTTCTAATACGATACGATCTTCAATGCTTCTATCGTTTAACTACTATTTGACGGTGGAACATCTGTGCGTGTATTCACTAACTCATTTGTAGTGTCCGATCGAAAGTTCGGTTTCGGTTTCGGTTTCGGCCGAGTTTCGGCCGCAGTTTCGGTCTTTGGCCGAAACCGAAACTGATTTCGGAAGTAGTCGTGCACGCTCGCATAACTTCGTTTCTCGCGGCAACACTATGGCGGACGCTGGCGGACCTGGTCGGGAAATGTCGTGCGTCGTTCGGATAGCTCCGTAGCAACAAAACTTAGTCGTTAATGCAGCATAATGTGTAAAATGCATCAAATTTCAGTATTTTAAGGAATTTTATACTTGACCACATGAATTTCGGTTTCGGCCGAAACTGAAGCCAGGGCCGAATATTCGGTTTCGGTTTCGGCCGGAAAACCAGTTTCGGTCGGACTCTACTCATTTGTCTAGTTGTTAGTTAGTTTAGCTACGTATAATGAGTTCTAGAGGTGAAGTTCCAGGACAGGCAAACAAAAATAAATTAGTGGGTCCATTCCCGTGGATCAGAGAGTACATACGTCCGTGGATCAGATGTTATTGGTATGCCGTCTCATCGGTTGGTAAGGAGACTATCCGTGTTGGCAGTTTGCAAATCCAATTGTTCGTTATTATACCTATCTCCCGCGTAGTGTGTAGGATCTCTTGCGTATAATATGGTGAATTTTAATATGAGGTTGACCACCTATTTGGTGGTTAACAAATTATAAAGCTAGTAATTTATAGTTGTTTGCAAAAACTAAACTTTTAAAAGATATTCATCCTAAAGAGAGGTCTAAGATATACCCATAATGGTTTTACTTCTTTTTGTTGTGATTATTGTTAATTTAGTTGATTACTCGAGTAGCGGCAACCCTAGTTTGGTCTAAGTAAAAGAAAAGTGAAAACCTGCAGTGTATTCGGCGGCGTGACTTTCGCCGTCACACTTTTGGACATTTAAATAGAAAGCCCCAACATAACAATATTACAGCCGGTTACGAGAGTTACGAGCTCGGAGCTAGACCACAACGCTGTTTGATAATATGACAATTATTATTGATTACATTAGGTTTTTTGGTTTCCCACCAGTAAGTGACTGCCAAGTGGTAGAACAGCCTTGTTAGTCAATGTAAAGTGGTTAGTCTATACAGCTTCGGATGATAGTAGTAGATAGACGGTGATGTCGCACCCTCGTGCCACGATCATGTTTAGTGAATCACTATTGTTCACATTTGTTAGTAATTGTTACACAGTCAAACACTCACACTCATTTCCCAGAAGGACCAGCATCAGGACCTATGCACAAAGACCAATATTGTGACCAAGTCCGAATATGGCCAAAGAAGAAGTGAACTCAAAAATTATCACCCTAAACTCGCCAACCATCATGGAAGTAACATAGCTGATCGAGCCACTCGAATAAAACCCCGTTCCCACTTGTCGGTGGTTGTTGGATTTTTAAAAAAATTTTCATTGGATCCACACCCGACAAATGTGAATAGCTTTATATAACATGTTCTTCAACTGAAAATCTAATTAAAATCGGGGCTCCCGACAAGTGGGAAGTAATAGGTTATTCATATAAGCTGCTAGTGTTGAGTTTAGTATGACCGAAACTTGCTAAATCGTTCATGATATAACACAATACCGTGACAGTTCCCACCTCGCATCAACTGCTCATTAACCAATTAGCTTATAGAACACGGAACTGACATTCAACACAGCGTTACCAAATTCATATTACATAATAATTACATGGAGATGAGATGGTATGATATAAAGATCGTGATAATGATTAGTCAAGATACGTTTAATATAATGATTGTTTGTGCAACGGCTATTACTGTTTAGTTCAAGTGTCATCTTTTAGTTAACTAAAGTTCTAAACAAAAACCAACTAATTGTACTTAGTTAAGGTAATCTGCATAGTTATGCATTACATGTTGATAAATTAGCACAGGGTCGACACTCAGCTTTATGCAAAAATACGCGAGTATTTTGGGTTCAATCTGTACGAGGCTACAAAATTTTTTGTTATTTTTGGTAATATTTGATTTTTCTAATAAATATAAATAGTGTCTACCGAAACAAGAGACTAAAATCGCCCAGAAAAATTAAAAAAGAGTCGGATGGCATTTCGAAAATTATAGACCGAAAATTGGAATAACTCAGTTTGATATCTGCAATTTATTTATTTATTTGCTGAGAAATTTCAGTCTCTACTTTCAATAACAAAACACTGGACCGCAGAATATATTTTTTTTTTAATTTTGTTTTGCAATTTAAGCTTGCCATACAATATAAATAGGTACTGTTAACAAATTTTTAATATAAATAGGTACTGGTAATTAATTTTAATAGGTAGATAGATAGGGTAAAATCACATCTACCTAGGTATGCAGGAATTTTAGACGACTTAGTAACAAGGATCCATCCAGTTCCCATATCCAATCAAAGAAACAAAGCGATGGAGAAAATCACTTCAAAAAGAAAAAAATACATCAACCACCATGATCCATGGGAATTTAGCAAACGTGCGGGCAATTTGCGCGGGAATCGAACCCGCTCACGCCGCCTCGTGCGCACGAATCAGTTAACTCCAGAGTTCCCGAGGGTGAGGGGCAAATTGCCCGCGGGAATGTAAATAGGACTATTATTTATTATTTACTACCGGCGTGATGCTATCTATGTTCAGATTGTTTTATGGCAACTCTAGCTAATGCCTGCGGCTACACCTGCATGTAAACATTTTTATTTTATCTATATTTATATTTCTTTGGAAAGAGTATTTGGTTTGGAACGACCTTCCTATCTGATGACAAACGAGCTTTTACCTCTGCACTTCGAACTATTTTCGACTGAAATTTTTTTTTTATCAACTACAAGTTGGCCCTTGACTGCTATCACACCTGGTGTTAAGTGATGCTGCAATCTAAGATGGAAACGGACTAACTTGTTAGGAGTAGGACGACATCCACACCCCTTTCGGTTTCTACACGACATCGTACCGGAACGCTAAATCGCTTGAGGGTACGTCTTTGTCAGTAGGGTGGTAACTAGCCACGGCGAAAGCCTCCCAGTCAGCCAGACCGTGACAAATTAAGAAAAATCTCAATCTGCCCCGCCGGGAATCGAACCCAGGACCACCGTCTTATAAATCCACTGCGCATACCACTGCGCCACGGAGGTCGTCAAATGATCTAGAATGATTCTTAACAACTTGTAGGCGATCGAAGATTCGATAAGATTGGCTTATCGGATCTTCACCGCATATCGACGACTTTCGTGATTATCAAAAACGAAAAGGATTTCTGACAGTAGTCGTTATTTTAGATAAATTCTGTCATTGTTAGAGGAATTTTGAAATCTTAAATGACAGTGAGATAGGCAGATAGTAGACCGAGTGGCCTTGTACCAACTTACCATAACATTTTTATTAACACTCAATCAAGAAAAATTCTCCAAGTAAAATTCTTTTCACAGGTTAGTTAAACTTGCTTACTCATAATTATAATATTTGGCAAAATCATAATTCACTCGTTGAAATTCGCGGGCATCTGCTTTATAGCACTATTGGAAAACTTTTGAAAACTTACATCAGTAACGCATAGTCTCAGTGACGGTGAATCGAACAATGGCGTGTGTGCCCATAGCGAGCAGAATGTACCACGCTCTTGTAACAACAACAATGACCACGTCGCCTCTCGATATTGACAACGTTAGTGTGGCTTAAGTAACTCAAAGGTACGCTTACACAGGTAAGTAAAATCGCTCCATTATAATAGCTACGGGTTAGTCATGACGTCACATTACATTAAATAATGTAGTACTGTACTGAAAACTGTTTTAATACGATCCAACTAGATTTGGCTGGGCAGGGAGAATACACACAGAAAACACGTGCAGAAAAGGTGAGTGTTCAAGGATCCCTTGAACCTACACCTGTGTCACAAGGTCCCAGGCCTGGTCGTAGTTTTCTTTCTACGGCACAATAAATTTATTGAATGCAAAGATATTCGCCTCTCTTTTATGAACCATAAGTTGCTCTATATTGTGCCACAGAATATTGAGGACTCTATTAATAAAAATAAAATTTAATATTTACCGAACAATAATGATATAATGATAATTATTTTATTATTGCGCCAATGCGCATTTAACACCATTGCGCAAAAACTGAAAAAAAAAACTGTAATAAATCATAAAAAATCGTTTAGTTATATTACAGTCTGGGTTTTATGATACGAGAATAGATAAAATTATTTAAAAATATGTTTGTGTGTGTGAGTAGGTACGTCCATAGATTAAAGACTACTAGATGGAGTCATAACGCGGCTGTAGGTTCAAGAGCGTGACAGACTTATTTCATTCGGCCTTTATTAGAAAGTGACACAAGATTATTTTTTGTCCCTTTCAGCGTGTTCGTTTTTATTGTTTGTCAAGAGTGGAGTTTGTGACAGACAAGGGACATATCTGAGTAATTATTAGCTTTTTATTAAATTTGCTGATAAATAATATAACTTTGCGGTTACGATATTAATTTAAACGTTATCGTGCTATGGTGGGTTGTAATATTTTCGGCTGCATCAGTCGCAGCGAACAGAAAATCGAAGGAATTACGTTTCATACGTAAGTAGGCATAAACTTCATTGATTGATGATTTAAAGCTTAGATATGTTATTTTTTAGCAAATTTCATGTATTATGCGTTTACTAAACTATCTTATATAAAGTAATATTTCGTATTTTACGATATTTTAAAACATAACGTTTTATGATGTACTTTAAATGTTGACATGTCATATCAATAAGGCTGATTTGCTGTCTCACGAGTGGACACGCTATGGGCTCTATCTAGTTGTCTTTAATCTATGGGTACATCAGTGCGTGTGTAGTTTAAGGTTGTTTCACTCGTAACTTGCGCCAGTGGATGGAATGCGCACGCGGCGAGATTCGTGCAAAAATCCACGAATTAACGCGTTTACGTGCTCGTCGTGCAATTCACTCGCGTGGTGTGGGTGTATGTCTTATACCGAATAACAGTACTATAGATATGCACTATTACATTATCACGTGACGTCACCCCATCACTTGAGACAGAAGTCCTAACTCAGAACGAGAAAGAGTAAGTCGTTGTAGATACAGTGAATGATGCCTGCTTATGTGAGTTTATATCTTGATGTATTGGGATTAAGTTCGAGGATCCTTTAATACCCTAATTTGGCGACATGAGGTGAAAGGATTGTGACTGATTAAGCTTTCAGAAAATAAGTCCTCGAGTTGGTAGACCCTTTTTGTGTTCCTGATGCGGCTTTAACAAGACCTATGAATCCTAGAGACGAGTTTGCCCTTACCTACGAGACACACGTCGTATGTACGAGTACGTGGTAGGTACTTATATCTGGGTTGCGGTGATTTCCGATACATTCTCGTGGTCCAGTCATCAGGCCATGAGCTGGAGCACTGTGGGGTTTTAGTCGGTAGAAGTCCGACATAACCCACTTGCCTCGCAATGGTAAGTGAGTATCCTTGAGGAAATAAAAGCATATTTGTGCGATAGTGAGACATAAAATTCATATTCTATTTGTTTTATATATGTTCGACACGTCATCAAAACTATGAGCCACTTAACTATAAAAGCCTCTGTACTAAAGAACTAACACGCTATGCTTTGCACCTTTCATTTATTATCTGGAAGCGAGCGTTCAGCATCGAGCGAGCCAGATCTAAATCGGTGGAGCGCTGGTGAAATCAATTGCAGTGTCGGAAACAATGTTGTTGCCAACGTACTACCGCTAGATTTATGATCAACAATCGAACACTCGATCTGTACCAGAGATCTATATGTACAAATCTATGTAGCCGCTATACAATATGTAGAGACAAAACAATCACGTTGGTCCAGTGGTTGGCCTATGTGGCAGCGGATCACGAGGTCCTAGGTTTGTCCCGGATCTAAAGAATAGTTAAGCCTGTACTTATTTTCATAGGCCGTATGAATAATACTGAGTTTTTCTTTCTTATAAGAAACAAAAATGGAGAGACAATTTCGGCAAGTATGATGTAATATTTTTTTCAACTTTAGTAAAGATGAGAGAAAATTAATTAAAGGAAAACAGATTTCTAAACTAAAATTAAAAAGCAGTGAAATATTTTAACCCATCTAATCAGAGGGGATGGAAATTATGTCAGAACAACGCCTCAAGTATTTAATGAAAGTATCGCTTTAGATCTAAAAGATTGCACGTCCTCTAGTTTGACGTTTAAAAAATACGAGAGTAGATGAAGCTACGGAAGTATGTAGCCTCTGCCTACCTCTCTGGGAATTATGTTATGGATATATGGTGCTTGTATTTCTCCGGATGAATATCACGAAGTAGCTCTACTATGTATCTAGAAATGTCCTAAAAACCATACATTAATGCAAGTTACCTTTCTAATTAACAAAAACAAAAACTTCAATATAAAGCGAGCTCAGGTCGCTCCCGATGCAGCTGCGAGTCGCTTTCAAACCACTGCCATATACAAGCGCGATGCCGCGGAAGCGCGCAGGAAGGTGGGAACATGCCCGTCTTTTTGTGCGTCTCGTAGCGACGGACGTTTATGTATATAGTGGGAAATAGTTTACGCTTTTATGCAGAGTACAGTTTATCTACTCGCTTGCCCAGTCGTTTGGATCATGAGCTTTTGGGTTCGAGTCCTGTGTCGGATTAATATACATCTCGTGAAAAGATTGACAACCAATAATGCAACAATAAAAGAGAGCGATATTTTAGATTTCGTACTAACTACGTATTTTTCTATTGAGTTTCTTGCCGAGTCTTTTCAGCAAATTTACCTTCCGAACCGGTGGTAGAGTTACTACAAACAGGTAAATTTATTTTACACTATAGGTACGCTTTATTTTAAATCAAACCTACATGAAATAAACGAATTGTTATTTTGATCAAGGGACCGGACACCCAAAGGACGTGGGTTCGAAACTCATTGAACTTTTGGTGGTTGGTGGTAGAATCACTACAAATAGTCCAATTTGACGTTTCAAAAGTGCTTGTAATAAGCCTACTTGAAATAAACGATTATGAATTTTTTATCGTGCCCACTCTTCACAATCACAGTTGGAGAGAATAGGAATATTTGGTTACATTTAAAAAATATATTTTAGCAAATATTCTTTAAATAAAATTTGCCTTGTATACTTAAAGTGCCTTATTTTTTTGACCCACTGATCAGATATGAGCACTTAGGTTAAGTAGAACATACCCTTTCTCTATCACGATGCTTTCTGATAAATGTAGATTATGACAACAATGGAAGGGTTATAATGCATTCTTAATGTAAAGGTATACGCACATTGATGCTATCATATTTATTTTTAAATTTAATTATCACAAATAAACAAAACTTGTATGTATGGTTATGATATTTATAGCTAAATCCATTTTTATAGCTAATATTATAAACGTAAAAGTTTGTGAAATAGTAATTATGTTTGATGCTCTTTCACGCAAAAACGAATGAATCGATTTTGATGAAACTTCACAATAATATAACATTTATATCAGAATAAAAAATAGGAAAAATTTGATCCTGAAATTAGCATGAGAACGAGAACTAAGCGGGTCCGCGGGCGTCCACTAGTATAATTATATCTGTAACTGTCAGAACTTTGGGAATTAAACATGTTTGTATTAAACGATAGAGGCAAAATAAAAACACTCTGTCCAGTTATAAAAACAACGTTAGAAAATGCGCATCAGTGCGAGCGTGCCTTTACCGTTGTTTCACAATAATTATGTCACATGTACAGTGCTCTTTTATTGCGCTGCGAATGGCAGCCATTACTGCTGCGATTATTTGCTCTGCAATTATGTTCACTCTGTCTGTTACATAAGTGCGCGTCGTGACAGACAGATCGACATGTGATACTCTTGACTTTTGTATACATTTCTAACCGACATTAAAGAGGTTCTACATAGACGATCCAAAATAATGCACATTGACTCAAATTCACTACTCACTTGAAGTCCTTCTGTTTTAATATTTGAGTCATGTTTAAGGACTTTTAAGCACAATTTTGAGAATAGGAGATACTTATTAATATAATAGATTCTTAATATTTTTAAGTGACTTTCCAATATTTGGACATAAGTTACAGAGATTTACTGTTACTAGTAAGGGACGCCATTGGGAGCCAAAAAGCGAATACCCTACTGGTAAGCTTTACTGATATAACCTTAATAGTGAAAAGAGGAGTAAAGGATAGGATAGAACTTCAATGCGATACTCAGATGAAAAAAGAGTGAAGCTGTACCTTTTTCCTCCTCATGGAATCCTCTCCGTGAGGGAACCGACAGAAGAGAGAAAACAATATAGTAATTACTAAAGTCTAGAACTCTAGACAATATAGTCTAAACTCTATTCTCCACTCTTTCTATGGTTAAATGGATAAAGCCATGCTCTACTTACGATAACGACATTCGACCATAATTTATAGTGCACGAGAGTGTGGGCGTTTTTTTACGTATTATTTTTATTGTTTAACGCGTGGGTTACTTAAAGTTTCACGTTTGGTAATGACGAAAGTCGCCGGCTGTAACAAGGTTAAGCTGCTTTTGTTAAGGGCTTGATTGCATCGCACATTTAATACATAGATTGCAGATGGAACTGGGTGGCTGTGTACGTTTATTTCTTTATTAACATTTCGAAATGGGTTCTTAAAGTAATGATTATTGTAATCTTATGGTTTTGAATGTATTTATTTTGCAATAATAAATGTTTGTTGGTACAACACCTTCCAATAAATTGCAAAGTATTTACTTAATGAAAATCACGAAATGCCAGCAAGCTTAACGTGGACTTCAAGGATTCTACTACAATTAAAAAAAACTTAATTTGGCTTAGGTTACATGGGTTACACGTGTAAAGAAACGATAATAAATGTGTTAGTTGAAACTGTGTTACAGTTATACAATAGAATTATTGTACAGAACTGGATAATACTATAGGCAGGTAGATGTAAGTAACAAAAAATAGGAGAGGTTTTTTGAGGCTTCATAACTAAGCCTGAGGTTGATGGACATTTTGTAGGATGTATTCGTTTCATACCCTGTGAAGTGTTACTCTGGGTATAGGCGATGGGTCTCTATTTAACCCCTGTGGGCCTGACATTCAAACCTTCTTTGAGGCCCGCGGCTACCCGGGTAGCGACGGAGCTATAATGACAGCTGTCATTACTCGGGTTGAACTACTGCTTGGGTCAGTCAATTAAAATAAATATCAGTTTACTTGCAAAATATTTTCATCCAGTGAAATATACTAGGATTGCACTGAAACCACCTAGTAGAGTACTTGTGCCTTGTTTGATATTATTACGGCACCTACTATTAGTCGCGTTAATCAAGCCTTTGCTTCCCCTTCGTCTCCACTCCAAGAGGTTTCTGATTTTAAAGAATATAAAAAAACAAAATTTAAAAAAAAAACATCAATATCGGAGCTGTTCTTGAGGACTTCCGAAGATTGCCTGTTTTATGTATTCATTGACGCGACTATATTATTGATCTGTCAAGATATTTGATAGACAGGTATAGGAAGGTAGGTTGAAATATCTCCGCGAAGCATTACAAATGCTTAATTCAATTAAGAACTTAAACTCAGACGGTAAAACAATTCAACTTAACCTAGTAATCAATAGTCACAGAGTTCAATTAAGTTTTAAAGGTCAAGCCTATTAACAGACCAGTGTTGCGTACTACTTATATTAAGTACATACGAGCGGCGTGCTTGTATGTAAAAGTTAGGTATAGCAATCATCAAGACTGCTATAAAAACGAGGCATCTGCGTACTATACAAATTGATATTGTAGTACAAAATAGTTACCAGCGCCGCCATCGCTGTTCTCCGCATCGCAACTTATGAAGGGACTGGATCAACCATAATCATCATTAACAGCCGATGGACGCTCACTGCTGGACATGGGCTTTTTTTAGGGACTTCTAAACTGAGCCGCCTGTAGCTTAGCTCCCTGCGACACGTTTGATATCGTCAGTCTACCGAGTGGGGAGTCAACAGACACTTGGATGCGGGGTAGCCCTTCTACCACCTTGGGCCCCCAACATCCATATGTTCAAACCCCATGCCCTACCTATTGCCACATTCGTTCTGCGACTCGTTGAGCTAGGTCGGTTACTTTGGTCCTTCTGCGGATCTCTTCATTTCTGGTTCGATTCCGCAGAGATGGAAAAAGCATTGCTCTTTCCATAGCCGGCTGAGTCACTCTGAGCTTTCTTATGAGGCTCGCAGTCAGCGACCAGGTCTCAGATTAACTATTTAATATGTATTTCGTAGGTACAAGATTCAGGCCTTAAAACTGGGATGATATTATAAGGTTAACACTGACCCAACGTGGCAGTTATAAATACATTTACAGATAGCCAGTTTATAAACGCAATTTATAAATACACGCAGCCAGTCAAAATATCGTTTATAAATGATTCAATTAATATTCTCACGAGACAAAATAAATGCGTACAACGTTGCAGGAAACACCGCGGGATAGAAAGCTCGTTAATTGCAACCCGTGTTGATGTATCGACTATCGACTATCGACTAGTGCTCGATGTACTCGTATCGATAACATTATCGATTCTGTTACGACTCTATTTGCGGGCGCGTTTAATTTCTGCAATCACGCAAGGTCTTAAGAAATGCGGAGGAATATTGTTAAGAACACAAGAATAATGTATTTATTATTATTTCAATATTTACTACTACAGGACACCCGCGACTTCGTCCGCGTAAATAAAAAATTTACTTCTTGATACTATGAGACATTTGACATTTTTATGAAAGGCCAGGTCAAAAGTACCTTAAGCCAATGCACTTATATGAAAGAAATAATGAAAGTGGAAGAAGCGAGAGGTGCAATGATCGTGGCAAGTGGTCTTACCTAACCCTATGGAAATGAGACGTGATGAACATTTAACCGAAATAAAAGGATTCTTCTTCATACTCCTTCCATCGGTTCAATCAAGCGTATCAAATAATTTTAAGCTCAATTTAAAAGATCTTTAACTAATTAAGATCTTAATATAACTTGACAAAAATCCAATATTACGTGCTCAAGAAGGCATTGTTAATTTTAACTAAAACACTCAACTAAGTACCAATAATTGCTGTTTCTTTAAAGAGTCACTGTTTGAAACGATGAGCAGACGCCTTATTTATTGAATGGAAGTAAAAGTTAAAACAAATCTTACCAATATAAATGACTGTGGCGCCACGTCTGTAGATATAGGACTCAAAGCATATCAAAGCTAACAATCAGAAAAAATAGTGAAGGCTAACTCAATCTCATATATCGCCGTAACGCAGTAGCATTTAGTTAGCTAATGGTCGGCTGTAAAATGATCGTCGGTCCGAGCGGCCACATTCAGTGCAATAATATTGAGATAAATCTGTCCACATCGACCGATACACCGCCTGTCCGCTAGGATACGTGGAATACATTCTAGTGTGGTCCAAATTGAAAGCGACAGAGTTAAACAATCAAAATTTAAAAAAAATGTTTGTAGTGACTTTACCACCGGTTCGAAAGACAGATTCCTACTGAGTCTGCCGGCAACAGTTTTAGTATATAGTTGCTTCAACTAATCATCGATTACAATATTAATTAATTCTGATTTACAAATAACAGTTGTTTTTTTACTAATCCTGGAATTATGGATTTACGCAATATTGAACACAAGAGAACCCGCCTAGTTCTCTGTCCCGTGGGAATTTCGAGATAAAATGTGGCCTAAGTGTTATTCTGATATGTAAGCCATATTATTGTGAAATTTTATCAAAATCCATTCAGTAGCTTTTGCGTGAAAGAGTAACAAATCCATCCATCCATCCATACATACTTTGGCCTTTATAATATTAGTACGGATAAGTTGGGCAATCGATAGTTAATATGGTGCAGCTTGCCTTTAATGATTCGATGACAAAGGCGTCCTTTCATGATTCCTATACCGTATTGTAATCTGTATACAAGCGAAAAGAAGTGAGTATAAATATAATATTTAAAATTAAAGCAGGTATTAGTTTGCTAAAGTACCGTTTTAATTTATTGTCTTAATTGTTTATTTTACAGTTTGAACATTGTAGAGTCAACTTTTCGTAATTACGCCTCGGTTTCGTAGTGAAACGTACCTTCTTAGTGTGTTTTTGTCGGATCTCTAGATTCGATTTATTATAAGCAAAATAAATCAATCACCTGTGTACTATATTTTTTTATGAATTAAATAAGTTGTCTTCTGTAAAAAGTAGACAACTTTATAGAACTAAAAATTTTCGCCTTCATTTTATGACTTGAGCCATACGTCGTTTACAGGTATGGTCCGAATATTGCTCGCATAGTGGTGGTGGTTACGGTCTATGGTCAGTCATAAACTATAGGATGGTCAAGAATCATAAACACGACGTGAGCTATGATTTATGGTGGAAGGGGAATGTTGGTTTTGTACCAGGTTAAATCGCTTCCTGGTGCTTTGAGGACATCATAATCAACTCAAAGTTCAATCAAAATAAAAATCAAAATTTATATCAAGTAGGCTGTATAAAGTCATCATCAAACCTGTCAATACATAGTGATTCTACCACCGTTTCGAAAGGCAGATTTTATTTTTTTGTGTTCATTGAATTATTTAGCGGTAAAGTTTTGACATCAAAACCAGCCAGCTAACGAATCAAAGACATGTGATGTTTTATTATAAACATAGTTTTGTTTTGCTGACGCTCCGTTAACTCCGTTAAGTTTCACACACAAACGCGCTTGTGTCTGTCTTTACTCTACACGTTATTTTACCATCATCATAATCAGCCTGTATCCGTCCACAACTGGACATTGGCCTTTCCGAGAGCGCGCCACCACACACGATCCTCTGTGTTCCTTATCCAGCCACTTCCCACTACCTTTTTAAGGTCGTCGGACCATCGGACTGGAGGGCGTCCTACACTGCGCTTAGTAGTACGTGGTCTCCACTCCAGAACATGCCGGCTCCAGCGACCATCTGTAATACGACTTATATTGCCTGCCCACTGTCAATTCAACTTGCTTATCCTTTGAGTTATGTCCACCACTTTACTTTTTCCGTTCTCCTTCGGATGACGTTACTTTACACTACAACTAAATCCCAGCGGTCTTCCGAAACTAGATTATCTCCTATTACTATATTAAGCCAGGGGCTAGTAACTTTTATAATATATAATTTGCATCATTGCAGATGTCAACAACATTTCAATCGGGAAATGAATGCAATCTAAACATAAGGGCGATTGCAAATGATATAGCGAGTATATCATATAATTACACATAGCGGGGAAAGTGATACAACATAGGAGCCGCAATTATCACCCTGCAGTAATAGAGAGCTAGAAAGCGAAATCGGAAATGCGTTATCAATACTTGAAGCGGCAATTTTATACTTTTCGTTCCTGGTAAATAAATCATGCGAGGCGCTTGATTTAACGCCTTTTTAAACAACGCAATAATAACAAGTTGATAATAAGTTACACTTAGAAACAAAGTAGGTGCTATGCTTTGACATTATTGTCGTTATAAAAGAAATAAGTCATTTCGAATGTCACATATTCATGTTAACTTTGTTTTATTATTTATTTTTATTATTTATTATATTTTATTTATTTTAACTTCATTCGAATTAATTTAATTTCTTTAATATAAACCTCACAAGTAATTAAAGCAATTATTCAATATTAAAACATATATTATTCCTATTAATTAATTCCTATTATTTTGTTATTTGACTATAGGTAGTATACTTGAATTTGGTTACACAATAGTAGGTACTTAAGATTATATGAATAATGTTAGCGACGCCCTGACATGGCCCATGTCACAATATGTTAAGTTGCATGCTAGTACAATTATTAAGAATATTATTATAAGACATGATTGCTAAATAAATAAAAGTTTTTGTTTGAAATATGCTCGCGCTTGACCACTATCTCACCTAATGGCATGTGTGAAGTGGTCAAAGGTAGGATGCGCTTGCTTTAAAGATAGATTCGCTCTAGTTTTAAAGATACCTAAGTTGCAGGAATAAGGAATTTTTTTTTAACATAAAATAGAACCAACTCAAAACTTCCTTCAATTTTCCCAGGATATCAGATCCTAACATGATGACTATGGAACCATATTGGAAGTGTGCCCTTTCTAATTGTTTAAACTTTAATTATTATTTTATTTTTATTGTTAAATTAAAATGCGTAAGATTTTCAATAACGGTTTTACTATGCGTATAGTAAAAGATGATGTAAAACGCTTTTTATTGTACGAGGTCTATTCGGATTCGGAGGTAATTCTCCTTGCCCGCCGGCTGGTGGTGGTCGAACATCAACTAATAAAAAAGAATTATCAAAATCGGACAACTCTATAAAAAGTTATGCGTAGTCATACATAAAAAAAAATATACGTGTCGAATTGAGAACCTCCTCCGTTTTTTTTTTCGGTTAAAAAACTGACCTCAGAAGGCAACCCAGACCTTAGCGATCGAATGTTAAAATATGAAATTAATTGAAAATGATTAATGTGAAGGAGCGAGCACTCTAATAAATAACTATTTGAAAACATTATTTTTCAAACGGCTAAATACACCTTTAAGTAACAAACGCAACCTCGTATTAGTTAGATGTCTAATAATCAGTTGGTACAGAACGTGAACAAACCGACAGACGTCCATTCTAATCGTAATTGTTTACATTTAGTTACATTTGCCCGCTTTCCAACAACTGCCCATCTGAACACCTCCCGATTAGCGAAAGTGGAGGTTCTGTTATAGCCACAGACAATGGAAATATAGAAGAAGACAACCATATATTAATATTTCAATCGACTCGAGCGTGATGCTGTTTGGTTGCAATATTAACTACATAAAATGGCAATTTAATGTGGTGCCATCTATTTGATTGTTCTAGCTCTAATTCTTAATTTCCTTACTTCCTTTTAATGGTAAAATTTAATTGATGTTATTATTATTTTATCACTTTTATAACTTAAAGGTTCACTTTTTTAAGTAACATGTCAGGATTTTTTATCTCTGGGATCAAAATAACTTACGTATTATCTATATAATCTTCCAAACTTTGAAAAAATCGCCAGAATTTAGTATAAATTCACTTTTGCACTTATTTTTTACCTGAATGGATTTTTTTCTTAATAAATTCAAATTTAATTTCTTTTATTTCAAGTAGACTTAGTTTACAAGCATGTTTGAAACGTAGACTATTTGTTGTAATTCTACCGCCGGCTCGGAAGGCTATAGCTCTACCTTCCAAACTGGCACATAGCCGCAATTAGCAACTAAACTTGACGAGGTAAAATTTCTTGTAAAGACGTGAGATAATTAAATAATTTGAATACGAATGGACTGTGGTCTATATTCGTCTATTTAGCGTGAGTCAGAGTGCGCAGTTAGAAAGGCAGTCGATACAAGAGTACGATAATCTTCGCGTGTTAACGGGCCGCGATACGATCGAACTGTCTCTAATATAATAATTAAGTGCTGTCTTTTATAATTCAATATGTACACTACGGCTACTGGAGGTGCTCGGTGATTTATTGATCGTAATGCATGGTTGTGAGCCACTTCAAAGATGTGTGATTTATTTGAGCGTTCATGTTATGCAGCGGTTGATGTTTTTATATTCAAATTGTTCAAAAGTTAATTAATATTACTGTCGTTCTGCCTTGTCGTTAGTCTGTGAGGCTGGGAATTATGAGGGCCTGGGTGTAGAGCAAAAAATATTGGATTTATCTTGATCCTAACGAATTCTCCACAACTATGCCTTAAGCGCCGATATTAGAATCGCTACAAATAATTCAATATTACGTTTCAAAAGCCTACTTGAAATAAACGAATTCCAAATCAAAAGGCCGTAACACTCGTAAGCTAAATGCTTACGAGTGTTGAAGTTGAAAGTTGAAGAAGAAGTTGGTGATGGTCAATAACATTGACATCTGTTAATATCAATTGTCGCAAAGACAATAAAATAAGCAAAAACAAATCAAGCCACATCACAGGGTCCACACCTCTCCTACTAAGAAATTTGGCTTTGCAGTGGATCTTTATAAGCATGACGATCGATCAATCATGACGACGATGTTGGAAACTATAAATATCTAACGATCGTATTGAAAGGTTTTGATTACGTGTTAAGTTCCGTAGTACACTGCTGATTTAAAGGATCATAAATACGTTCTCACACTTGTAGAGCCATAATCAAGCAAGGTAATCAAAAATATGCTGTTAAAGCTTTAATTAATATAAAATGACCACAATGGTCGGTATAGCAACAACATTTCTGATCCAAAGGCAGCCTTATCTTTGATACAGTCAGCGATTTCAGAGACATGATATAATACACAGTTGACACTTCCGTATAACATGACAATGAGGCAACGCCGCGTAACCGGCGTCCTGTTACACACAATGGTAGGTGAGTGTGCTCTTACGCACACAATGGTAAGTGAGTGTGTGGTACAGCGGACACGTTGGCTGGGTGTCGCGTTACTACGACATGTCACTTTTTGTAACGCCTTTGACCGTGGCTTTTTTGTTTCGGTTATGTAACTACGTTGTTTTGTTTTGTTTAAATTACGTATTGTTAGCAAAGCAAATAAGAAATTATATTATTTACTAGACGTCCGCGAGTCCGTCCGAGAGAATTTTAGTTTTGTGACAGTTCACCAAAAAGTAGTCTATGTCCTTTCTTAATGTCTAGACTATCTCTGTACCAAATTTTATTTTAATCAATTCAGTACTTTAAGCGTGATTCAGTAACTAAAAGTCATACGATGTTGAACTGCGTTCGTGAAACTATTTAAGTGGACATAATAATAGTAACTACTGGTTGTAGTCTCAATAGTCTTTCCAGTGCCTTGTAGAAAAGCTTTGACCGTCACCTTAAGAAGTATTCGGCGGGTTGTTGGATCAATGATCATACATAACGCAGTTATCCTTAAAATCGGGCGAATTGTAAGTTGGTTCTTCCTTCTGGCGCAACAACAGCGTCATGCCGTATGTCCCGTCACTGAGGTCTATGTTACCACTAAGGCGCACCAACAGATGTTTCACATTTCAATTAATAATGTTACATGTACAAATACCCAGTATCCAGATAGGAGTAGGTAATGATAAGTTAGCTTGAGTGTAAATGTTACGCTTAGCCAATTCGCGCATTTTGCAACACTAAGCGCTCCCTGGTTAGGTATTACAGATTTATTACGCTAAGACATTACGCTTAAGAGCCGACACACATTAATATTTTGTACGCGCCAATCAAAAACGCGAGTTTGCACCGACGCTGATTAACATTGTTGGAACAAGCTACAGACGCACTTAGAAACGTTCTAATTTGAATCGGTCCAATATATTATTGACAAAACAATAAGCAATCGATTTATTTTTAACTTTACAATACGGTCTGGGTAGCGTAGCGTTGCGATGAAATATGAATGTTTAAAAATGTTAGTGATATAAAGTCTCGTGAAGAGATGTGGACCAAGTTTAGAACAATATTAAACGTAAGTTCTGTTTCGGCACAAAGAGAATTTTCGATGAATTCCAATATTTTCTCTACCTGACTACGAAACTTCATTTTAAGTAAGCAATTTGATATTGATGGTAATAAAGATACAAGCAATAATAATGATAGGCTCCATTCTTTACTTAAATGGTATGCACTTAAACGCGTGTTTTAACCAATCAGTATGTTAACGCTTAACAGAGAATGTCTCAGTCTTGTAATCTGTCGTTAAGTAAACAAACTGATGATCGATAACTAATAACACAGGCACTAAATAGCGGCTCTTTATTACAAGATGTAACAGCGTGAGGGTTACGCCACAGTTGCCCTCACAGCTTCATTGCTTAGTGCTTACCTTATATATTATTATATATATAAAATTTAAAAAGATTAAATTGTAGTCCAAATTCAAATTTTCAAATTCAAAAGGACATGGACTTTTCCGACCGAGTGGCGCAGTGGGTAGTGACCCTGTTTCTGCACCCTAGCCTGTGGGTTCGATTCCCACATCTGGAAAATGATTGGTGATAACTGTGTGGGTGTTTATCTAATATTATAAGTATTTATGTATAACTATATTAAAAATTTACTTTGGGGCTATATAGCGATGTGTGTAATTGTCCTGTAATATTTATTTATTTATTTATTTATTTATGGACCTACCACGCTTTTCCAATGCGTGTTGGAGGTCTTAGAATGATCATGTCGGATTTTGTAATGATCTTAAGAGAATAATGATCGGGATGTGCCTCCAAAGGCACAGGAACACCATCAAGTTAACTCTGGGCTGAGAAGTTCTTAGAAGTAAGAAATGCTTAATATTTCATAGTGTGATCCCTAGTACTAGGATTAGGTCTCCAGATCGTGATCCGAAGTAATACAGCCTAATCACTGTACAAACGAGGCAGTGTTAATCCTCATGTGACCATAATTACACATACACGTATGCCCTCTCATAATGGTTTAATCCACACAATTAGTGGTATCTAGTGTCAGTGCATCCGTAATACAAGGCGCCGCGACCCAGATGCGGTCAGATGGCGCATGCGGTCGCGCTATGAGAACACAGCGCTGGTGAACGTCCCAGTAGAGGGCAAAGCCCTTGTTACTTTATATGTCATACCTTGCCTATGATATATCAACTATGGTCTATTTGTTCAGACCTCTAACCCTCTCATACGATATTACACAAACAGACTAAAACAAAATTCTGCTATATTTTTAGCTTCGATAATGAGGTCCTGGGTTCAAGTCGTGAAAATAATTATACGCTCTTCTTTCTTCTAAGAAATTTTCTGTTAATCGCGTCCGTCTACTCGCATTGGAGCAGCGTAGTTGATCCATATACCCTCTCCTGCAAGGAGTACAGGCTGGTACTAAATAATTACATATATATTATATATACCCAGCCCACCAATACCAATGAAAAACTCAAAATTATTCCGTAGCCCGTTTCTTGTATAAACTACTAGCAGTCGCCCGCGACTTCGTCCGCGTGAAAACCTCTTAGGTACCCTTCTAATTTTAAAGACAGACTTTCATACAAAATGTGTAAAGGCACATATAGTGTGCTCATTCTCCGTCCCGTCGTCCCGTGTACTAAAGGTCTACATTTTTGTTAAACATTGTATGACATTTTAGTACATTAACATTAAAAATATATATTTATGGCAAGCTGATGGGTATAAATTGATATTAAATAGTATGTTTCACTCTTGAGTCTAGCCTTCAGAATAAACAAAAATAATTTTACAATCCGACACGCAGATAGAGATTAGCCCGTTTAAACAAACGAACAAACTCTTCCGTGTACTAAATAGATATTTGAACAAAGATCGAATCCTTAATTCATCATCGTATATATAACATAGATCTAAACTACCCTCCCGCACGCGCACCCCCGCCTTGGTGACGCTCACTTCGCAACGCAGAAATAGTAATATTTTAATTTCGCCATAACTTCAAAACCAAACGTCCAATTTTAATCTTTTAAATACCAAATATTATTTACATAAACTGTACTTCGTGATGAAATAATTTATTTTGATAAGGATTAATAGCATGAGTAAAATAAATGCGTTTAAATGTAGTCCAAAAAATTTTTTTTAATAAAAAAATGGTTGCTGTGCCTCACTCGACATAGATAGGTATAGATATTTATAAGATCTCCAATTAATTAGAACATTTTATGATTCTATCTTTTATACTTTAGGCAGCGTACGCAAAATAAGTAACTTTTCTGGTTGATTTTTTACACCTTGTGTCCGAAAAACCCAAATATTTTACGGAACCCTATGTTTTCCAAAATAAAATTTAGCCTATGTTACTCGTGGATAACGTAGCTTTCGAATGGTGAAAGAATTTTTAAAAACGGTCTAGTAGTTTTTGAGCCTATTCATTACAAACAAACAAAGTTTTCCTCTTTATAATATTAGTATAAAGTATATAATATAGAGGACGCCCGCGGTTTCACCCGCGTAGTTCTCGTTCCCGTGGGAATTTCGGTATAAAATGTAGCCTATGTGTTATTCTGATGTATAAGCTATATTGTGGTAAAGTTTCATTCAAATCCATTCAGTAGTTTTTACGTGAAAGAGTAACAAACATCCATACATCCATACAAACTTTCGCCTTTATAATAGTAGTAGGAATTAGTCAGCTCGGGTGTACAATAAAAAAAGCCATCTTTCTATCTGCTTAATCTGTCCGGCTATTACTTATACAAAAACTAGACGTGCATATCATTTCCTAGTATCGAATGTACCGTACAGCTCTTAGTCTACGCAAGTGTCACACGAGACAGTGTCGGGTGTTAGGCGGTTAGGTGTTCGCGTTACGTGATAAAAATGCAATTAATCGTTATCTAAGAGCTGGCGGCGATTGATGGCCGCGCGTTGCGTAATACTCTCATTGTTATGCTGTTGCTGCTGACCGCACATTAGAGAGAACGCCTTACAAATCGCAATTTGACTTCTTCATCGTTTTTTTTGGCCTTGATGTTAGCAGTTGTGTGTGACGCACTTTGACTTATGTATAAGTTTAAACAACACATTACCATCTAAACAATGTAAACTACTACTTGTAAACAAAGCAATACTAAAAATACTAAAAATATCCAAAAATAAAAATAATTAGCACCTCTGGATTATAAAACGACGTTAACTAGCAAGAATAAAAATTAATAATTCGTTTAAGGGCAATTGGCTAGTTTAACAATAAATTAGCAATTAAAACACTACTCTCTTAATACTTCAAGGTTAGGCAAGTTCAAGGTTTTTGTCAAACGCAAGCTTCCCCAAAAAGCATATTATAGTGTCAAAGAATTTATAAACGATAAAAAGGTTTGAGAAAATTGCTGTAAGGAACCAGGTAATTACGAGTAGTTCTATAATTTTTAAAAAAGCAAGCTTAGAGTAGTAAAATGTAGAGATAGTTGCAAAAACAAGACACGCGGGCGTTTGTACGAGCGGTAGTAAGATGTGCGATCACTCTAAGCGTCTCAACCCGGCAGTGCAAGCTACTGTATATCGGATCTCATTATACAAACAAGTCCGGATCTCGGTAATCGATCATTTGCTTTTTTGTCAGAGGCGAGTTTGCTCTCGACGTTATCTCGACTATGGCAAACGATGTAACATAAAATCTTTTATTTTTTTCGCTGATTTCAAATATAGAAGTACTGCCTCATTGGTCCAGTGGTCAAATTATGATCCAAGTTTCGAGTCCTTGAGAAATATTGAGCTTTTCCAGAGATAGGAAATATTGGTGATTTTTGTGTCTCGGAGAACATGTTAGGCACTTGGTCACTATTATTATCATTTAAATCTCATCAGCATCGATACTTAATTATATAATACAATCTTCAGCGCTAATCACATTGGAGTTGCGTTTTGGGTCGAAGCTTTTATAAAAAGGGTGGGGCGGGGATTAATATATGACCCTGTAGTGAACCTTCAAAATAGGCTGAAAATGATTTCGCAACATACCCTCAATATCCATATCTCAGTATACCCGCGGTATTCTATAAATCTACTGAGGTAATTTGCAAAGGGTTTTCATAGCCTACAATTTTCTTCGATTTCTATTTTCCAAAAATAAGTTAATAATAATTAATAATACTGGCATATCCGCAAATCTGTACCTACTCCGTACAGATTTGCGGATATGCCAGTCGATTAATAAATCATTGAAAATTTTCCAACCACAACATAAAAGGTTATTTCGTTTCGAGTCGATTCAGAAGTGGGATTCTGTTTATGAAACATCTTGTTTCCTTGGTTGTTTGCGTGCGCGCGATCCGGAACAAACATCCTCGGTTTACTAAACACGACTATTAACACAATGTAGCTGGAATGTGGCTTATAAACTGCATAGTTTTGAATGTAATGAATGAATGAACAGTTGAATATACTGGAATGAATAGTAGTAATGTTGGTCGACTCAACTAGATGGACAGATACAACAAGTCGAGTCAAACGAGTTAAGGGAGCCGCTGGATGACGGCGCCTCAATGTCATGGTGTTTAAGAAGGTCTAAACAAGTAGACTGCATTGGCAGATAATGATAATGACATAGGTACAATAAGAAAATCTCTAACAAAAAATAAAAGTAGAGACTTAAAGTAGAAACCTTGGCTGGCACCGACTCCTAGATATGCTTAAGTAAATTAAAGCAACTAAATGACACAGTTATTTTTTACTTTTTAGTGCGTTTTGAGTCGGTTCAATTTTTTGTTAAAAATTTTTATTTCTCACTTTTTAGTGATTTATCGCCACGTAACGTACTCGTACTATATAGTATATAGTAGCCAAAAAGCTACCGATACCGAGACAAAGACCGAAATCGCTGTAAGCGTGCCTCCAAAATTTGAAGAGTTCCTTCAATTTCAATACTGCTTTAACAATCCACGTAATAAAGATCTTTAGATACTCTTTTTCGGGTAAAACGGATGTACAACTACCTACCTGCAAAGACGGCTAAGCGATTACCGTTCTGATGATGTGAAAACTAGTCTAAGCTATCACCTTACATTGGAGTATCACTTAACATTAGATGAGATCGGAAACAAGCGCTTGCATGTTTAAAAAAGTCTGCTGAACTAATTGAGTACAAAGAATTTAACAGGACCACGAATTTCCCGCCTTCATAATATAGAGTAGCGCAAGAGGAAATGCATTCTCCGATAATGCTACGATAATACGGTAAAAGTAAATGGATGCAGAAATAATTATTGAAACTTTAAATTTTATCAGTTCTCAAAGAGATACAAAACCGTCCAAAATTAAAACCTCCGTGAGAAACTTTTAATTAGAGAAATGAAGCGAAAGTTAGTCTCATAGCTTCTATTACGTGTTTACATCTACAAACATAAACAGGACTATATCTAGATTCATGATAGAGAACCCACGCGTAATAAATCATAACTTATTGTTACATAA
This sequence comes from Mycalesis mineus, assembly GCA_034621355.1. Classification (NCBI taxonomy): domain Eukaryota; kingdom Metazoa; phylum Arthropoda; class Insecta; order Lepidoptera; family Nymphalidae; genus Mycalesis; species Mycalesis mineus. The sequence goes on from CM067902.1 coordinate 910,109, forward strand.
ACTGAGATATAAAATGTCTAGCAAAAAATTAAAACAAACAGAACAATGGACTAAGAAAAAAATAGGTAGCAAAAAATAAGCTTCAAACAGAATATCAGTCACATGAGCATGATTAAGATATTTACATTAGTGTAGGGGTTAGTTCAAATTTATTGCAAACGCCATGATAAAAATAACGCGTTTTCGAATAAAAGCAGGCGTTACTTTGTGAAAGTTCATTTTTAATACGAGTACTTAAGAATTTTATTTTTTTATAAAAATACGACGAACCCAAGCGACTAAGTAGGCCTAGAGAAAAACCTCACCGTACATTTCATTCAGAAAACGGAATATCTTCAGAAGTTGACCCAATTGCAAAATCAAAGGTTGATTTTTAGGCTTGATATTAACAAACTCGCACGTCATTTTAAAGATTTCGCCGATATTTTAAGCACTAAAAAAATTATTCAGTTAAACTGACATGCAAGAGCAAAAACTTGCTCTACAAGGATTTCTCAACGTTTTACTACGCAACTACTTTAAAGAAGCTGCTACTACCGTTGCTAAAGTTTCAATACCTTCACAATCAAAGGACTTAAGGTTAAATCTAAAAGATTTCTAATTCACACTTATGTGACTTAGTGTTAAACACACTCAAAGCACAAGCGTTTCCCTTAGTTGGAGGAGAATGAAAAACATTGTACATGTTTGAAAGATCTGTAAAACATTTCTTTAATTTAAAAACTTTCCCACAAACAAACTCAAAACCATAGACAACTAGTTTACGCGAGGCGACAGCTGGTGACCCGTGTGCCTGTAACACGATCAGTCGCGAGCCGGCCACCGACAGCGACGCACGTAATCCACACCGGAGCAACTCGCTCGTGACGGAAAGTTGATTTCCTCACGGGAATTTGAACAGATTATCTTACCTGAACTGTGGTTTTCACTTAAGAAAGTTGTATTGTTAAAGGATACTGTAATACTCTTACTAAAATATTTTTTGAAATTATAAAATGTACAGAAATCGCAGTATAATACGATTACAAATATAATATAAACGAAAGTTTGTTACTCCTTCACGCAGTAACTATGAAATTTATTGACTAAAGGTTGGAATAGAGAGAGATTTTGGAAGATGTAGGCACTTATAATAAACAAGATGTACCAACCATGTAAACAAAAAGTAATCCAAAATTCTAAAGACTATTTTAAATTTTTAATGTGAGGATAGTATAAAATTGGAATGATTAATAACTATATTGTATTCAAAAAGGCGGGTCATAATGTGAGAATAAAGTATTATGAAACGCTCAAAAAACTAAAACCAAGGCCGGGTAATATGATAAATGAACACACAATGAAACTGCTGTAACCAATTCTAATTGTGGCCAATCATTAAGTAATTTAGATTCGCTTCAATCAAAACATTGACGAAATCAGATTAGAACACTTAATCTTTATGGTAGATTAGTTTATTATAGGCTACTGTCATTATCACAATATTTTTGAAAGTATCAGACGCTATTTACGTTTGCAAATCTGAATTGAAACAGCACTAGCGATTTAACTTCTTTATCTTTGACTGCTAAGGAGCTTGTATTTAGTATCAAATACTTCAATCAATATGACTTTATCACAACGAGATTAGTCTTTTTTGTGACAGTGACAATCTATATTTTTATTTTCACTTGTCTAGAAGATACACAAATTGTAGGTGGTAGGGAAAACGGAAGGGAATTCTATATCTTAACAGTGATAAGGAACGAGGAACCAAACGGCTCAGTACGCATACAAGGGATATTAACTACGTAGTGGTGTAGATATCCGCGATGCCTAACGTCTCCTGAGGAGTCTTCTCTTTGGAGTGAAATACAGTAGATTTCTGTTAGATTTGAGTGACTTTGTCGCTTTTACTTGTCGGATTTTAACGGAAAATAGCAAAATAAATAAATTTATTTACTAATAGCAGTCGGCCTTCGTCTTCGACTTCTTCCGCGTGAAAACCTCTTAGGTACCCTTTTAATTTTAAAGACAGACTTTCACATAAAGTGTGCTCTTTCGCCGCTACCCCTCTCAATTTTTTAATAGTTTCCCGTCAACCAATATCCTCCGTCCCGTTCCGTGTACTAAAGATCTACATTTTTGTAAACATTGTACGATATTATAGTACATTAATATTATTATGTTGATACAACTCTTAACAAATGCATTAATTTCGACCAAATTTGATTACCATAAAAACGGTTCTAGTGAGTTAATCTTAAAAGACAGACATATACCGTCGTATACCGTACCGTAATTTTTTTAGATCATTTCAAGAAGAATAATTCTTTCATACATCTATTTTTGTTATCTTGAACCGTTTCCGCAGCGCACGCAACGGAATCCCTCAAGGATAAATAATTTTCCCCGTTTTTTTCACATTTTCCATTATTTCTTCGCTCCTCATAGTTGCAGCGTGATGTTATATAGCCTAAAGCCTTCCTCGATAAATGGTCTATTCAACACAAAAAGAATTTTTCAATTCGAACCAACAGTTCCTGAGAATAGCGCGTTCAAACAAACAAACAAACTCTTCAGCTTTATAATATTAGTATAGATTTAAATCTATAATATCTTGTAAAATGAAATAAAGGTGGATGGAAATTGGACGCGGACGCCAGAAGCCATTGAAATACAATTTCTTTATAAAGTTTAAATTGATCTTCTATCAAGTTTCTTTACAAGTTTAATATAATATTAATTTATCTATTATCACGGCAATGGCCAATCACTCATGATCACTCACGATCATCAAATCATCTCATTGTACGCCACAATTGATTGTAACGAATATCTTTTTACAAATTCCCATTATACATTTTCAACGTACCATTGCGAAAGATGTAACAAAGGTGTAACACAAAGCCATACGTAAATTGTATTACGATGCGTTACAGAGTGGTGTTTGTCAAGTACACAAAAAACGTATCAAATTACAGCAAATTACTTGCCATGCTTGATCGCAAATGGCAGGACCATACTGAAGATTTAATGTTTTGAATCGTCATTAAATAATGCAATGTAATTTAAGTATCATGATCTTGATCCAATATAAACCTGTGTACTAAATGGACAAGTATCGAAATTTCAATTGCCCTTTTTAGTACAGTGAAAATCCAAAAAAATATTGTGAATAGTTTTCAGACTTAAGTGGGCACATCTTTAACCCGTGCAATTTGTATAGGCTATAAATTATACAATAGATATTGGCAATTGTCTTTTTGGCTGAATTTATTTGAGTTACCCAGTATCAGATATTGAGGCTTTCCGAGGTGGAACAAAATTCAGAGACAGGCTCATTTGCCGTCAAGCAGCATTGTAGTATTTAGGAAATTACAGGCCCTTGACTTGTAATATCTATTCCTCTTTTGGATGGAAGTGAATTTGGTCGTTTTCCTAGCACATCTGACTTGATGTTTCTTCGTTGTTGATGGTTTAAACTTCAGACAAAATATTTGGCTTGCTTTGTTAAGTATGTATTACTACAAACTAATATCATCGAATGAATACACGGAGTGTATCTCGATGTATTTATCAGAGTGCAACTTATTGTCGTGCCGTATATCGTTAGTATAAACTAAGATGAAGCGATGCCTACGTAATCATAGGGCTTGCATAAATGATTGATTTGCTATGGGCGAATTATTTATTGCGAGCCAATTCTCTAGTAATGTTCCTATGTAATTAAGGACGATCCATATTAGTTAGGAAACTATTGATGCAAGCGCAATTTATTGGTGAAACTGATCTGCTTATAACGATGATCTATTTCTATTGGAATCAGTCGGGTTAATTGAGCAACGCAATCTCTATTACAATTGGCGTTTGATGAATGTTACAGACAATTGCCTTGGTTATAAATTCTTTTGCGTGATACTTAACCAGAGTTTATTCCATAATTAACAGAGATTTTTTATTAGGTAATTAATTAGGTAAATTATTAACCGATTTATGTAGGTGGGTCAAAACATTGAGTTTAAATAAAATGAATTCTTTAGTTATACATAACTTAATAAACCGCCTAAATTAATCTTGATATTGAGACTTCTGAATTACGCAGTTCCCAAAACTATCAAATAGTATTGTTGTGAATTGAGTAATTCAGTTAAAAGCCTCAACTTGGCAGATCTTGTCGTACTTAGTTGCCTTACTATATGATAGATCAGATAACAACAATAACAACATAAAAACAAATGGATGTCAACGAATACTTTAATTATCCGGTATTGCACGTTGATTTCCGAAATATATTGTCGTGGTTAATTTCCTCGACTGGTAACAGAAGGGCTGGCTCATGTTTTGCGCAAAGGATCAGCATGGCTGTACAATGCCGAAATGCGGCATGTATTGTTTTGCCAACAGTTATAAAGATAAGTTAAGGAAACCTAATTTTCTGATATTTGCAGTTTTCTAATTTATAGTTTAGTTATATTACTGAATAGATTTAAGTGACGCTTTGCTTTGATCAAATATAAGAGTTATTTCAATAGATGTATTAAGAGACTCACCGTTCTTCTAGCATTTCGTTAAATGTCTTCGCCTTGGCGCGCGGCTGGTGCGACTCGGACTCGAACTTGCGTACCTCCACGCAGCGCTCGATGATGTGTTCCACGCGCTTCCGTCGCGACGACTTCCAGTTGTCCAAGTTCTGGAACAGAAGAGAACACAACCTATAGAATTAAGAAGATAATGAGTTGGGTTACAACCCGAAAATATGGAACGCGACTTTTATTCCTTTAAACAAATCTTTAAAATTTTATTCCTAAACACTCTTAAGGACCTAATGACGTCAGATGGGCCTCTGAAATAAAGGAAATATAGAACACTAATAATACTACAATGGAATATGACTTAACGTAGTACCATTTTTACCATTTTTAAAAAGGTGTCAATAGGCCTTCTGCAAAAAATTCCAAAAACCACATATCTACTCGAGCTATTTGCATTGAAAAACTCGTTTGATATTGTTCATTTTGAATGTGATCGATCCTGATTGCGCTTTCAAGTGCATAATCGCCATTCTCATACTTACAACATACTTCAGTTTTCTTCTGATTGTATAGTCTCAATGGGAACATGGCATCTGACATCTATAAAAGCGTAAGCACTGGAGGGAAGGTGGAGGGACGTTGAGACTGACGATGTTGGTGAAATAAGTGAGTTTAGTCCTTTAGCCCCTGTCAGAATTAGCAGATGACTGCAGACGATAGCAGCAGGCGACGAGTCGAACCAACACTACAGTAGTTTCTATGTATCTATATGAAGAGATGTTTCGTACAAATATATACAAATGAGAAGTGACCTGTACTGTAGCCTTCGATCCATCCTTGCATTCAAACATTGTACGTCATCTAAAAAAAAACCACTCAAAATTACCAGCTATTATAGCCCTAGAAAAGTGCTAATTTCCGTACAAGGAACAAGCACCGGCAGACGCTAAACTGTGCCATTATCTAACCATACCGCGGAATGGTTCAATTTCCTCATTGCAGGAATGTTTTAACTGCAGTTAATATTGGGACTAGAGCGTCGCATGTCAGTATGTTGTTTTCTTTATAATTTCACTACTTTTAGTTACTGCGTTGTAATTTTATAGTAACTTTAACTACTTGTGCCATTATGTATACTTTTTGCGTCTAGCAATTGGCTTAAGTAAATGTACCTGTTTTAGACACGCGTTGCTTTAATACCAGGACAGCAAAGTTGAACCAGTTAAATACGTGCTTTAATACTTGCAAAATTCTACTGAAAATACTATTAAAAGCTCATGTTTGAATTGTTGTCCAGCGAACCCGAAATGACTATGGTATGGTAAATGTATATGGTAAGTGGAAACCATATTCTGTAAACCACTAACTACACAGGCAAGCCCATGCCCTTGCTCGTCCTTCTGTCACAAAGAATTATACTACTTTTATACTGATTACTAAAGGTACTGCAAAACGTTATTGGTCTATGCGTAGATCTAGTAGAGTTAGAATTTAAGCAAAAAATGGTAACCTTAGCGGAATTCCATATTGCACAATACGAGCGTTGCAGCACAGTGGCATTTTAACGACCAATCGAGATAATAAACGTGTAGAATGGACAAAAAGGCTGCGAAATAATATCTACTACGGTTCGTTGAATTTCATTGAGATTTAAGTGAGTTTTTACCACGGGTCACTGACCTCCGAAAGGAAATCTGTGGACGATTGTTCGAATGTTTTCGTTAGTTAGTTTAACAGTTAATTTCTTTGCCATATTTTTATGCCTTACTATGTACCATCGGTATTGCTGTTGGATTCCAATTTCATGGTCAAAACCTTTAACAATACAAACGTTTATAGGGTGCACACAAAATAAAGATTTGGAATATAAGATGTTTGATACTATTGATTGATTGTGATTTATAATAGTTTGATTTGATTTGAATTAAAAACATTTGTTGTCTAAAAGATCCGACAAAGACGTACCGCCAAGCGATTTAGCGTTCCGGTACAATGTCGTGTAGAAACCGAAAGGGGTGTGGAATTTCATCCTACTCCTAACAAGTTAGCCCGCTTCCATTTTAGACTGCATCTTTACTTAACATCAGGTGTGATAGCAGCCAAGGGCCAACTTGTAGTCAATAAAAAAAGGCTTTTAAATAAGCACTTTTTAGAAAAAACGAGCTTGTTATAGGGTAGTAACGATGCAAAGGACTCCAGCCTTTTAGCCGTAATATTTCGGACTCGGGGTATTTTTCGGAGCTCGGGTTTAAAAAAGACTCAGACTAAAAAAAAGGCTCTTAAGCCCTTTTAAGACCATGAGCTATTAAAGACTTAGGGTCTAAGGACACTGTAGTCCGCAGCTACAAAATATTGAGCTTCAGTTGGTGTTATTAACATCTGATAGTAATCATTACAGAATGTAAACAACTGCAAAGCTGCGTGGTGAGTGTAAACTCCAAATCTCTCCTACAAAAGCTACCTGGCCCTGAGTCATTAATACAAGCTGATGTCGATGAAAGACGTAGGAACTAGTAACGATCAAAATCGATATGATCATTAAAACCTCGAGGCAATTGAACACGACGTAGGACGTCTCACTGGCCTCTTTCAAAAATAACAGACAGAGATTTCTATCGGTGAAAAATGTGTTTTTTCTTCATAAACGGTAGGTTTCTAATGAGCAGAGAAAACCTATTAGCATTTCACTTTGTGGCTAACTACGTACGCGAGGTTTAAAAACATTGCAATCAATCTTTGAGAAGTATGAATGCTGTCCTTAATTAGTTAGGGTGACGTCAGACCTGTTGACGTAGAGTTTGCATCTTAGGTAGGTTCTATGTACGATGATAGTGCCCAGTGTGTGTTGGGAAATGGTTGATTATTTTTATATTTAAAGGATTATGATGATGGCCCGACTGGTGTTAAGGCTTGACCTGGAGACAAGAATCGGAGGTGGCATGATTTTTTTTCACTACAAATAAACCCTTGACTATAATCACCCTTGACGGGATGTTGCAATCTAAGATTGAAGCGGGCTAACTTGTTGGAACTGGGATAATATTTACACCCTTTTGGTTTCTACGCGACATCGTACCGGGACGCTTGACTGTACGTCTTTGTCGGTAGGGTGGTAACTAGTCAAGGCCGAGGCCTCCCACTAGCCAAACCTGGACCTATTCAGAAAATCTCAATCGACCTTGCCGGGAATCGAACCCAGGACCTCCATCTAATAAATCCATATAATAAATAAATATACTGCGCATACCACTGCGCCACGGCACTCGTCATTATTTTGGGATTAATTTTTATCAACCGTCTTAAATGGAAATCAATTAAAAAAGAAAAAGAGGATACCGTACTTACCTACTAAATTTCATCCATGACAGTTCAATATTTCTGTCACAAGTGTGTAGCAAACAGCCATTCATCCAAACGTTAGTTAGATATCATTGAAGAGTATATTTTGTTCGTACTGTACCACTCCGCACAAGGCTTCCACGGACCGTAACCATATAGGTTAATGAACAATTTTTTATTCCATTTTACGGTACAAATGTAGGTTACGTTATATAATCATTTTTTGGATGCTCGACATCTATGTTGTTATTAAATAAACTACGTTTATTTTCACTAATAAAAATAGAATTTAGCGTTGGTTTGTTTTTTACACTTTCACGATTTAAGTATTCAAAAAATTATTAAGGGATACAGAAATGAAGATACAGTCAGGTGATTTTCAATGAACTTTCTACATAGATTAATTATCAATTATTGGTGTTCAGCATTATTTTCAGCCTATTAGAATACACTTTCACTAATATTATAAAAACCAAAATGTGTGTGTTTGTTACTCCTTAAAATCGCAACTATAGTCTCGACATGGCTGAAATCGAGATAGATTATATCCTGGATTAAAAAATAGATTAATTTTTTTCGATATACTCGCGGGGTCGGGAATTAAGCAGGTGAAACCGCGGACATAGACTAGTTAAGTATAAATAAAACACGGAGAATCTCACAAACATGGAGATTAATCGGCAAAAAGCATTTCGAATTGATGAACTTATTTTGGAAGTCGGTCGTTAAACAAAGGTGGATATTTCCAATTAAAAGTCAAAAAATCTTAACGAGCAAATCCAAGGCCAATGATTCGTCGGCCATTCCAACTATGTGAAGGGCTATAGTATGCCGTGTAGATACAGGATGATTCAAGTTGTGGATAACTTAAGCAAATTAAAAGATACAATAGAGACAATCTAGTTTCCTAGAGGATTATCGCTTAAGTATTATTTTATCTGACGATTAAGTCTTATAACCATCCAACTTAGATTCGTCTCTTTCTTTATAATTATCACGATAAAGGACTTTTAAGGAATTAATTTCAATAACTTTTAATAACCTATCGCCTTATATTTATATTTTAGATTTTTAACTTTTATAAAATGTGGCAGGACAAAGCCTGTTCTTGGGTATTTTATATATTTATTTTATTGTATTCGATAGGGTATTAATAAATACAGTTAGAAATAGTACAAAAATAAGTTTACCTAAAATTACACCCATAGTAAAAATAATTAAACCAATACGAGTAGTCTTAATTTTAAAAAGTTTTTAGTGTCTAATAACGTTTCGTCGGGCAGAATCTTACTGAGAAGACTCGGCCAGACCTACTGCAGAATAAATAAGATATTCGTGCTATCTGTTCATACAATCCGTTCGGCTGGACTACAGTAATACCTCGCTAGGCGCGACCCCGTTATGCGCGGACTTAAAGCATAGCTACAGAAATAGTTAGCAAATATTATTTAAAAAACAAATATTTAAAGCATACTATACACAGACGTGTGTGGATACGCCGCCGGAAGTGGGAGACGCCATCGCCGTCGGAATGTGACGTGTTTCCGCCACGATTGTTATACGTAAGGGTAGGCTACCATCGTCTCAAGTTACGCACATTTTACCTTAGTAGTTGTACCTAGTCAGGAAGAAGTCCTATAAAATGCCACAATGCATGGTGCTTATTGCCAACGCCAATTAATATATGCCAAACAGCAGAATTACTTCCATAGATAATGTCCCAAACGAGTGCCACTAAAATTCTACTACTTTTAAAATATTCTAAAAGTAGAGGTAATTTTAATTTTAATGTTACTAAGTAAAGAATGTGGTTATTTACAACGAACTACTTTGCAATCTTCCGTAACCTAACACCTACCTTTACAGTCTATCAGTTTATTATGAAAAATAAATCTTGTACGAACCGAGTCTTTAACGTGGTCACTAACCAATAAAATTTATGACACAAAAACAACTGAGTGGTGAATATTATTTGCAATGAATTAAGCACGTCTCATTAATCCTATGAGCGATCAGCATTAACACTTCGAAACAAAAAGTGAAAAGCACTACAAAGCTTGTAATGTACGCAGGTAATTAAATTAAGCGCTTTTATCCGCTGCAGGCGTAGTTATACAACAGCGACGCGCATTATGCGACGAGCGCGTTAATCTCGTGTTTTTGTTAAAGCTGACGCCGGCCATTTTTTACGCTCTGATTTGCAGTGCGTTGCAGTAAGCCATGAGCATAGCGAAGCTGGCACAGTCACTGTTAAAATTAACTCATATTACGCGTTACCCCAGGTATACCACAAGGTCAAATCAAAATGAGACACTTTACCATCTGCTTGTAGCAAATCCGAAAGTATTTTAGAGACATTACCAAAGACGGGACGAGAGATCAATATCGAAAATGTTATTGAGTATATATTTTATTCAAAGTGGAATGGAAAAGGCAGCGTGGCCGCAGGTTGCGTTGGTTTGATCAGATCTGCACCACATTCGACTACGGTCTACGGTCTCTGGATGACCAAAGACAGAGCAATATTGCGTGATGTAACATTAAAGGATGGAGGCACGAGACCCTCATACACGAGGAAAACGAGGAAAAATGTTAGGAAAATTAATTCCAAGTTTATTAGTTAGGGTTCTTAAATTTTGAAATGATCTTGGACTAGAAAAACCGGTGTCGTTCTATGCACTGATTATTGAAATTATAAGTTAAAGCAAATAGCTGTTTAAAAGGACTTTGTCGAAGTTTCTCCTGCTGCTGCTGCTCAGGACTGTGTCGAAGTTTCTCCATGTCATGGGATTAGGTCACTCACCGACTGCCAGTCCTCCTGGCGCTCTATCCTGGCCGGCTCGGTCTTCTTGGCGAGCTCGGCGCGGCGCAGCTGCTCCCGCGCGCGGTGGCCTAGGTCCGCCGGGCCCACCTTCACGAACTGCAGCGGGTTGGCCGCCGGCTTGCCCGGGAGTACTGCCGCTGTGTGCGGCCGGGTGGCGAGGAAGTCCGCACTATCTGTTGTCTGTGGACAAATGAAACCTGTCTTATTAATTCTGAAGTAGAACTCACGCTGAACTTCTAGTCCATTCTGAACAAGCAGATGTGACTGGGCAGTGTACGATTTTCCTGTCATTTGGCCATCATCTTGCTCAGATCGTTAATTAAATGTTACAGTGACTGTTCACAATTAAACAATATAATACCGCTTTTACAGTGCAGGGGTTTTTAAACACCATAGAAAGTTTGCTTTGATCACTTTTCAAGAAGATAATAACTAACCAATTAAGTATGGTATAAGCTATTTACCATGAGGTATTTAGCATGTGGATAAAGTTACAGGCTTCAGTTAATATTAAATGTTTCGGTCCACACACTGGAGAATACATTGTGTTGAAATCTGTGTTCGCAATGTTCAAATCAACCGCATGACTTGCCAACCAAAAAACCAAAGGAAAACTCACACCTTCCTGTAATAAAGCCGTAATAAAATTACAGGTAAAATGAAAAGTGAATGCTTCATGCTACCGAAGCGCCGAAGCATTAGCGAAGTGTAAAATTACGTGCATAATGAATTTGCCACACCACAGATTGATTCAGCTTTTCAATAACAAATGGCGTAATCCGATCAATAGAAATATGATATTTTATGTAAACTTCAATTTGTTTATAAGAAATTTTATGTAAACTTCAATTTTGTTTGGAATTCAAAAAATTAGGTTGCAGTTATTTAATGTTGACGTAACTTAATTTGGTTTCAAAAGATACAAAAAAAATGCTTTTACAAATTTGTTTTTGCAGAGACCAGCTAAAGATTTTCAAATGAAAGTGAATGAATCCTATCTTGGGTTGAAAAAAAGGATCTGAACTTAGCTTGGTTTTGGGTTGCTGAAAAATTGAATAGGAGCAGGCGCAACTTTCTTACTTTCCGTTAAAAACCGATGAATCCAAGCGATAGAGTAACTCTGGTCCGACAGTTAACTCTCTATTTTATTCTGAAACCTTTAGGAAATGATGACTAATTGGGAAGTCGTACTCATTGTAAAATTGTGATTTTTTTTTTAATGACTACAAGTTAGCCCTTGACTGCTATCACACCTGATGTTAAGTGATAATGCAATCTAAGATGGAAGCAGGCTAACTTGTTAGGAGCAGAATGAAAATCCACACTCCTTTCGGTTTCTACACGATATCGTACCGGAACGCTAAATCACTTAGCGGTACGTCTTTGTCGGCAGGGTGGTAACTAGCCACGGCGAAAGCCTCCCATCAGCCAGACCAAGACAAATTAAGAAAAATTTCAGTCTGCCCCGCCGGGAATCGAACCCGGGTCAAATCCGTCTTATAAATCCACCGCGCATACCACTGCTCCACGGAGGTCGTCAAAATTTATTTATATTCTGTTAATGTTTTAAATTCCAATGTTTATTTGGCACGGTACAGTACACTTTTATGCAGAACCGATCCGATGACTTAAAAATATGGTTATCACACAGATCTACTGTGAACTGGCAATTGGTATGTGTGTCTTTCCTCAGTATGTGTCACTTTTCCAGAGACAAATCTAACGACAAAATACTTTCTTTCTTAATTCTTATACATCTTATGTCATCCTACTTAAATTGTGATTTATTTAATTAACAACCCACTCAAATCAAAAAAACAGTTGTCTCGAGCATCATTTCCGCGTAACGCCCAAGTCACGAGTGTAATATTTTTCAATTTCAAAACGTTACGTAAATTCTCTAGAACTAATAACAGAGATGACGAGAAATACCTAACGCAAGCACGTCTGTGATATCATACTAAAATGTGCATCATAATAATAAGTAGGTATGTAATTGTCGATAATTGTAATTACACTTCAAGTTTATATAAAAACTGTCACACACGATCAGTTTTAAAACCGACCTAACTCAGTGCACTGAATACGACTAAGTGATAACACAAATCTGAAAAAACATAATAGTTTATTTTTATAAACATTAAATTTTTACGAATATTTTTATTGGTACTCGTATATGTTGTCGAATTACCCAGACCCCAAACAGTAAAGACTATAAACTCTTAAGGGCTTTTTGCTATTATAAAATAAATAAATAGGGCTGTTATTATAAGAAAATCAGAATAAACGCCACATATCTTTGAGATATGAGTAACATCAGTCACGGTCATTATCATTGTTTACGTCAGCAAAGGCTCACAAAAGTAAAGACCAGTATAACCTCCTTTAATAAATCCTCTAAAGAGTCCTGTCATTGAAGGCATTAAAATAATATTTACACATCACATATACAACTGAAGCAGCTGCCATTCCAAATATCCCATGCAGTATCAAGAATTTATAATGTCTGGACTGTCTAGTAGTCCGACAGACAATAGGTAACCGGTGCGTGTGTGTCCGCCATAACGTTTAATATTCTCTTGGCCGCGTCACTCATCTGCCGACACGTAATATACCTAACTGGTTGCACAATGTTTAAATAACTCACCTGTGGAGAATGGCCGACATTCTTTGCTTATACCTCTACAACTCAAAGTTTACACACTCAAATCTGCTCCGGTTCGATGCCCGTCTTTTATTTTCAGTTTAAATTCGCAGATTAAATTCAGTGGCGTTTGTTGTGTTACACCAGTGTGCCTCAAAGAGTATGTTAATCCATCCCGGTCCCGGTTGTTGTTAATGGTTATTATCAAAAACATTAAACTACTTCTGACACAGTCGGGTAAAAACATCTGATAGTGATCCTTATTTAGACCGTATGCTTAATTATTATTATCACCATTAGACGTATGGTGGGTATAGACTCCATAACTCCTCTTTATTATAAGGAGGGAGATCAGTCCCTGTAGAGGTCTTTAAGGCCCTTATTCCACCAGCGTTTTGCGAGCGTCAGCGTTCCCTCAACGTGTGCGCAGTGTAGACAACGTTGCGTTTGTTGACAACGAGTACAATCACGTACATTTTTTAACAACCCTTATGAATGTATTCTTTTTCTTACCTCCAAGTTATAACAAGCCTCTCTTCCGTATGTGGTTTCTGACATTCACAAATATTTATAACATTCAGATTCGTTATTTTTAATACTATCAGAGTACAGTACGAAATAATCACTTTCTTGTAATCGATTGGACCATACCATATAGGATTTTCCCAAAAAGTATCGATGATAATTTCTTATTTTTTTTTTACGTTATAATCCTCTGCAGTCATTGTAAGCGGAAACGCAACGTTGACGTCGCGTTAAAGCTGGACGCTCGCAAAACGCTAGTCGCAAAATGCTAGGGAACATAACACACTAATAATGTTGACAAACGTTTGTAAATACCATTGATTACTCACACAAGAGAACTTACTTATTTTCGGTGGTACACACCTCCTTGCGTAGAAAAAAAACACAAAGTTCAACTGGCAGCAGTTAGAGTTAAATATAAACCGCAATCCGTTGGCGTTCTAAATTTCCGAACGTGTAAATTTAGAAGCACAGAGTTAGTTCACGGCACACTCTTGTCACAGCGCTATTTACGAACGCAATCAAATCGAACCTTAGACCGACGGTAGTAACCCAGTTTCGTAACTGGAATTTGAAAATTGTCGAAAATGTTTTCCTTATTGCCTGTTTGGGATTTTTGTTTATTTTAAGCAACAACAAAATATGATGCACGATTAAAATGTAAAATAGTTAAGTGAGCAAATTGTCAACTTCGAAGAGAGAATATTAAACGAGTGGTTTAAACAATAAACAATATTATAAAATCTCTTTAGATACGACTACAGATAGCTTACAAGATATTTTGAAAAAAATAAACATTAAAAAATAGCCAAATAATAAACAAAAGTATTACAAAACCTCTATAGATACTATACAATACTTTAATTTAGAAAATTTGAAAAAAAGAACGTCAGTTAAAAGAAAAACAGTTTAAATATACACACAAATGTAAAACCTCCTTAGAAACTATTATACACTCGTACGCTATTCTATGCAAGTAATTCGCACCAGACTTGCATAGGAGCTAAGAACGCCTAAAAGCAGTTAAGTTAAATAAACACAAGTACTCGTATAAAACCTCTTTAGTTACTATTGCACACTTGTATGCTGCTATATGCAAGTAACACGCGCGAGTTGTCGACTTGAAGAGAGACGACTGCCTTTCGCGCTTTTCCAGCAAGGGAAAGTAAAACCGCAGTTAATTAATACGGTAAGTATTATTAATAACTGTTTAAAGTTTGACTAAATGCGCGGTGACGATCGGAGAGCGGTTGTGAATTATCGAAAGTGATTAGTTTGGTGATCTGTCTAATTGATTTTGATGGTTGAGCTTTGTTTATTAAACATTTTAATTATTATATTAGCAGGTGCGGGTGACTTCGTCCATATTAGCGTTACTTCCAGCGGAAACTCTTTACTTATTCGAGACGATAAGTAGTCTTCACCTTCTTCTTCAGGATCTTACCAGATTTGGTAGGGCAGGGGGATTGACTAGAGAAGAGAATGTGATAAGGAACTCCTACATCGATGTGACAAGTCTCGGAATCTGTTCATCTTCTAGATTATAAAGTGGGTTTGAAGAATATTTCATCAAAATCGATCTTTTTGTGTGGTTAAGTAAAACTAAACACTAAAACATACAAACATTCATCAGTTTGCAGTAACTCTACCACCGGGCCGAAAGGTATTCATTTCTTAATGTCAAAGGCATTCCATTGACCTTAAGAAATGTTAAATATTTTGACAGACTAGGGCTGTTATTAGTTACGATTCCACTGGAAACGGTTTTGAGTTTTAGTTCAATAAAATTCTTAAAAATACTCCTTTTGAGTTAGCGAGATATTAACTTATACTCCATCATATAACCACTAACATGGCTGTAAAAGTAATATTATAAATAAAAACAAACTAAGTTTTTTGCGCTCGACCGTTATCATGCATAATGGTGTTTCAAGTAGTGATTAGTCTATGATGGGACGCACTTACTTAGCTAACACCTATTCACTCTTGCCTTGAAGGTGTTTAAATTGTAGGCGGCAGGAAATACAGACGCCGGAAGAGCAATCCACTCTCTGGCTGTTCGTATTGAAAACGATGAACCGAAACGTAAACATAATTATGTTTACGAAATGAAATGAATGAAAATTATCTTGATCTTATATTTGAAGAGTGTGGTGTCGGTGGTCTAAGATTGTGGTATTTGGAATTTCTTAGCACATTCAGCAGTGGAAGTGATACTGATGGTGATGTCTGTACGGAACCCATAACATTTCCACGGTCAACTTTCGCTTTCCCATCGCTAGTCGCGTGCGCAGCCGCCATTACAGTAATAAAGCAACATTGTCGTGTAACATGTCTATTTATTTTACGCTCCGTGGATATTGAATATGTGAATGTATACAGGTTCGATGTGTGACTCACAACCATTTCCGGATGTACGGAAATGATTTTTATAGTAATAATTGACAGCTTAATCAGATGGAGCATCTGATGGTGAGTGGGCAATCACCATACCTTTCAGACTAGATCACAGTAACGTTGTTGCAGATGGCAAAACACGTATCTACCTAAGTGGCGCAGTGGTATGCGCGGTGGATTTATAAGACGGAAGTCCTGGATTTGATTCCCGACTGGGCCGATTAATATTTTCCAAATTAATCCAGGTCTGGTTGGTGAGAGGTTTCGGCCATGATTAATCATTATCCTACCGACAACCAAGCGATTTATCGTTCAGGTACGGTGTCGTGTAGAAACCGAAAGGGGTGTGGAATTCATCCTAATCCTAACAAGTTAACCAGCTTTCATTAAGATTAGCATCATCATATACTATTAGGTGTGTTTACAGTTAAGGACTTCGTTGTAATAAATATAAATATAAATAAAATAGTGTTTATTTGCTCTATTTTTTTATTTCTCCGTAAAAAGAATTCAACGCATCGCAAACGATTTGGTGAGGTAGTTCGACTTTGAAAGTATTCTGTTGAGTTAAGTCTGGTAAACAAATATTTTAAATTTGTGTATAAATTCCACAAGCAAACAAGATTCGTAACTAAATAGACTAGTGCAGTAATTGTTTATGACATTAGTAACTATTGAAATGTCATTCTATCAATTATGTACATAACATAACAAACGTTTAATGATAGTGGCCAAAGTTGCGCGCACCTGACATATCATGACATTCGTAACGTAATGTCATTATAGCGCACGGCGAAATCGTGAGACTTGTGTTCAGATGTGTAATTAGAAAGGGAGATGAGATGCTGATTAATTAGTCTTGAAACTTGCCATTTGTGACAGCTCGAGTGTAATTTGTAAGTGATACTTTGTTTTGTAATTATTGGTAGTTTAGCATTAACCGAACATTAACATTAAGTACTTTAATTAACGTCAAAAATATTTTGTGCTCACTCAAGCCATCGATGCCGACAAAGGCGTACCGCCAAACGATTTAGCGTTCAATGTCCTGTAGAAACCGAAAGGGGTGTGAATTTCATCTTAGCTTACTTCCATCTTAGATTGTATTGTAACCAGGTGTGATTGAAGGTGTAAGGGTTGTGGTTGATAAAAAAAAATACGTGAACAATAAATTATGTATTCGCTCAAGTAGTAAAAAGTAAATTAAATTAAAAACTTTGGAGATCATCGACGGCGTAAATAAAATTAAAAATAAAGCTTCAAATTAAAAATTTTGGTACATGATTTACTCCCTCGATTACAATACAAAATAGATACGGATGTATACACAGTAAACAAAGTACACTTATATAACTATTATTTTGTTGTCCCTCAGTCCCGTTAAACATGATGTTTACAAAAATATTTTATTTTTTAATGTTCTTACGAGTCTAAATTCCCTACTTTTAATTCAAGTCTAAATTCCTCCTTACCATGCATCATAAACAATTTAACTGTTAGGACATTATCTATCATTATTTATTTTTATTTAAACGTCTCAAGTAAAACTGTTTTTAACATAATTAAAAAGGAAATTTACTTACCTTGAAATTTTGCTAGCTTGTTATTTTTGGATGAACCTTTATCGATTGAACAAAACCCACTAATCCTATTAAATAGAACTTGTCAGGGAGACGTTTAGCGGTACACTGAACGCTATTTACCGTTTACCGAGCGTCGTTACGATACCAACGCTTTCTCTACATACGTGACTTTTTTTCAAAAATCGCTTAATTCCCTTGCGCCCGTGTTACTACTGTGACCTAATAGACATGGCGATGCATACAAAACTGATGAATATTTTATTTGTAGCTCTATGGGCATTAAAATAAGCTAAGATAACAATATGGCATTCTATAAAATAATTGTAAAAATTGGCAACATTGGTACATTTCGAAACCGATGAAAAACTAAACAAATTTTTCGAGAGGAGAATTAAGTAAATGACCTCTTTGGCAAAGTTTGGATTCCCTTAATTATTAACAATCGCAATGTCTAGGTTCGATTACAGCTCAAATAAAGTCGTAAATTATCACCTTATCAGCAAAGTCGCAAAAAGGTTCATCGGTTTGGAATCCAAAATACCACAAAAGACACATTAACCCCTAAAAAGAGGTATGATAAAAACCACTTTTCTAGGGGGAGAAATGCATCGGTCTCAACAGTCTAATTACACATTTAGCGCAAGGCGTAACATCTCATGTAACATCGCACAAGCGAACCAGTGCTGAATTCGAATGAGATAAAGACGCGCCGTACATCATAAGGATGACCCTGATTAATAGAATCAGGCTTTACTTTGTTTAAGCTCATTATAAAAAGAAAATATATTATTCAATTTGTGTTAGGATGTGGCATTTTGTGTACCGGATATAATTATGTTTGTAATTGTTCCATATTTTTATCTAATAGTTTCTATTGAAAATCTATTTGTAACAGTCTTTAAGAACTACAACAAGAAACTTTGAGTTTCGCTGGCTCATCTCAACAGGACATGCCTTTCAAGCCAGTGGTAATCACTGCAAATAATTAACTTGACGTTTCAAAAGTATTAATAAGTCTACTTGAAATAAAAGATTTTGAACTACTACTACTATGTATGGACTAATGTTCAGTATAAAGAATAGAATAGTAGGTAGGTAGGTACTAAATATAACAGTCAGAATAACTAGAAGTTGTCTTAGGTGTGTGTTGTCACAGATAATTCATAGTGGTGATTTAATTGTTTGCTTGTCTGAACAAACAATCATGATACAGCTCAGCTCTAGATCACATTCAGAAGAGCCTGGAATATAAAGACACTTTGTAATAGATACACGTCTATGTGCTAATATTTTAAAC
This sequence comes from Mycalesis mineus, assembly GCA_034621355.1. NCBI lineage: Eukaryota > Metazoa > Arthropoda > Insecta > Lepidoptera > Nymphalidae > Mycalesis > Mycalesis mineus. The sequence goes on from CM067902.1 coordinate 929,232, forward strand.
CTAGTAGATTTCAAATGGTCAAATACTTGTCCAATAAGTGCCTAGTACATTCCGACGAGTGCAAGGGATTTTTTTATTATATAGACAAAATGAAAGATTATAAAAACCTCTATTTAAGGTCTTGTCATCGCCTACAAAATACGAGAGTGTAAGCGTATTGGTCCAAGACCAAGTTAGCCCTTGACAATTTCTAAAATACTAAGTATTTAAAAACTGGTATACCTAGTAAGACTCACTGCAAGAAGCTCTCAAAATTACTACAAACAGGTTACAAACACTCATAACTCATCAAGTATGCAATTAGTCTGTGGGTCTAACAACGCACCGGTTCTAGAGCTGCATTTTTGTAGATAATAATAAGTAAAATAATTAAATAACTCATTATACCTCGTAATTACCCAGCGGAAGATTTAGTGCCCTATCAAAATAAAATTTTAATATAGAATTATTTTTAGATAAATATCTACGATTTAAAAAGATTATCAAGTAATAATGCAAGTGCTTCTCTAGGGAAGTACTAATTCCATTCTTATTTTTGCCCCTAAGCAAGATCGCTATATATGTTCGGATTCTCTACCCTACCACATCGTACCGGAACGATTAATCGCTTAGCGTTAGTCTTAGCGCTTAGTCTTTGCCATGCGAGTGGTAACAAGCAACGGCCAAAGCCTCCCACCAACCAAGCCTGGACCAATTAAGAATCTGTATCGGCCCAGCCGCGAATCGAACCCATGACCTCCGTCTTATGAATCTATCGCGCATATATATAGGTTGTAAAAACAATAATGGCGCATACCTCAGTGAGGCAGTATCGCGTAACGCGTAACACGTAAGAGTAAGAAACGGAAACGTAAAGCTCGTTATCAGTGAGTCCACAATGGAGGCTGGGTGACCGATACGCAGGTCGATGACCCGACCACGAGCGCCGCAGCAGCGCTATGTTACCGCTGCGCACAGATACATCCATCTCACAGCGTTAAGGTTTTACTATCACTGTGCTATGGTTAGCGAAAATTCATTTTTCTCTTGTACTAGGGAAATAGTATTTAACTGGACTGATACTTTTATTTGCGCCTGTTCGGTACTACAAAAACAATAGCTGTGAAGGGTTTATTATAACTGAGTTACACGTTTTGATTTTAATTTCGGGAAAATCCATACTCCTGACAAGTTAGCACGCTTCCATCTCACTTACCATCAGATGTGATTGCAGTTACGGGCTAGCTTGTAATGAAAAAAAAGTTCAAAAGTTTGTCAATGCATTTAAATAAATCAGGTAAGAACTAAGAAATTAAACAATAAGAGAAAAGAAATAACAAATTAAGTACGTTGTAGGAGAAGTAGTTACAGATGTATGATATTTTTCATTTTTATCTGTTACCAACGAGCCTACAAAACAAGAGTTATCTATACGATAGGGATTTTTATTTGCAATCTGACATTATCGAGATATGCAAGATGATAATCCGATAAACCAATCCAAAAATACTAGTATATCGGAGTTTTTTTTATTTTGATGGAGACACATTCTGACATAGTCGTTATTGAGACCGGGAATTTTCAAAGCATTTAATTTTAACTTTCAAGAAATTCTCATTAAAAATGTCAAAGAACAATAGACAAAACAAAAATGAGTTAATATTTTTTGATAATTTGTAATCTTTTTTTTATCGACTACAAGTTGGTCCTTGACTGCTATTACACCTGATGTTAAGTGATGATGCAATCTAAGAAAAAGCGGGCTAACTTGTTAGGAGTAGGATGAAGGTTTCTACATGACATCGTGCCGGAATGCTAAATTGCTTGGCGCTACGTTTTTGTCGGTAGCCATGGCGAAAGCCTCCCACCAACCAAACCAAGACAAATTAAGAAAAATCTCAATCTGCCCGCCGGGAATCGAACCCAGCCTCCGTCTTATACCACTGCGCCACGGAACGTCAAAAGTTTTTTTCAAATTCAAAACATACCAAAGTTTTACACAGACGAAGTCTCGGGCATTCTACTTTAATATAAAAATGTGCAAGACTAGTATCGATTTTGTTCGTAAATCAGATTGTATTCTTATCCAGGCTATTGTAATTGAGCTCTGCATCTAAACCTCCTTGACCCGTCGTCGCTCGTGGAGCGTGACGTCACAAATCCGTACAAATGCACTAATAGCCAGTAATAGGATCCTACTACAGTACGGGGATACAGTATACGTTACACGCCGTGTCCGGTCGTGAGGTGCTTTGACGTTTTGTTTTATTGACAAAAACGTGACTTCCGAGTTGTGGGTTTTAACTTTCACAATATGAGCCACTTACATCCTTTTCAATTCATATTTTATCATCATTCTTGTTCTTAATCCTGCACTCTTATCAAAGTGTTCGTGGCTGCTATGATGCTTCTTCACCTAAACAGTTAGTTGCTATGTGTGAACCCTCGGCTATGGTAGGTACTTTGAGTTGCTGCCTTTATCAAGTCTGTCCATCGAGTCGGTGATATCCTTAGTCGGTTAGTGACCCTCTGGACCTTTTTCCTTCCACCGGCCCCTGCACTACCAAACGCTCAATTGAACCCTCATTTCTTGAGATGTGGCCAAACTTAACTTCTGAGAGTACTGTTAACGAAAGTCTTTATTTAATGTTTAGTTCTTTAAGGATGGAATTATTCGTCCTTAAGGCTCTCATAATTTTAATAAACCCACTATATGTTCAGGCCTCCATTTCTTGGAAGGGGATAGAGTTAAAAAAACTCCACCACGTTGGTCTACTTCGAGTTATGTTTTATTTTGTAAAGATCACTATCAGTATCACTAATGAAAATGACCGGGTATTTGACTCACGTGCTCTCCGAGGCACGGTAACACTTCTCAATTTTAAAAGGTTACAACATTTCTTTGATGATAAACAAATTCAGTAAGTATTATTCTATAGTCAGAATATTCCATTTGCAGGACGTAATGTCACATGGTTAACCAACCAACGAGGCAGCCATACAGTAGTTCTATAACTATTCTCCACCTAGATATCTCGAGTAGATAGTAACAATCACATTCCGCGCCAGTTCCAAGTAAATCACAGCATATCTCCCATAGCCTATAGAGACAATGCACAATAGAGCGACCTTGCCGCGGTGAAAGTGACTGCATGACCCGCTTGTGCACGCGACACTTCACTCTTTCCATAAACAAGCTTCCACAGATGTGCCAACTTGTCGGACCTATCTGTTTACAACTATTTATTTATTCAACTCAGTTTAATACCTAGTACCTAACCTACTTACATATGGCTAATCCAGCTATCAGGATTGAAACCCTGGTAATATCAGAGTCGTGTCCTCTTGAGGGTAGGTACTTTTTTTTTTATCGACTACAAGTTGGCCCTTGACTGCTTTCACACCTGATGTTAAGTGATGATGCAATCTAAGATGGAAGCGGGCTAACTTGTTAGGAGTACGATGAAATCCACACTCCTATCGGTTTCTACACGACATCGTACCGGAACGCTACACCAGCCAGACCAAGACAAATTAAGAAAAATCCCAATCTGCCCCACCGGGAATCGAACCCAGGACCTCCGTCTTATGAATCCACCACGCATATCACTGCGCCACGGAGGTCGTCAAACGATTTTTAGTGCAGTCGTAATAGAAATATTTTTTTATAATTCCCATTGCAATATATTTTTTATTTAACACGATTAATATTCTTGTTTTCATTACTTAAGTGGTTTAAATAAACTATTGATTTGTTTATGTCTGTCTTGCGATTGGCCCAACTTGCCGACGACAAAGCGTAGGCGTAGCGTAGCTTTGAATGTGAGTCGCGTGCGGATGTACTCGTATGCCTTGTAGACGCAGAGTTTTGCACAAAGGGGCAGATGAGACGCCAGCACGAGGCGCAAAGGCATGAACACGTATCGTTGCGTTTGGCCTTGAAAGCCAAATGTTCCATATTCAACGGCCATTAGGATCATTAAGGAAGTGCCATTTTGTGATGTTTGGGATGTCAAAAATTACATACTTAGGAATAAATCAATCTAATGGAATTAATCATCATTAATACGCTAATTAATAGATGAATAAAAATAAGTCTGCACAAATTGGGGCTAAAGAAGTGTGAAGAGTCGGACCCCGACATAAGTTGGAGTGGAAAGTTGGCATGTGTAAAACCATATTTTTTTCTCTCGATCATTGTCAACGTATTAGTACTCATTCGTCATAATGATTTATTATTCCCCATATTCAATTCACCGAAATCTGATACAACGTTTCTATAGTATTTTATAATCTGTAATCTGGAAAATAAATAGTATGATGAACTGTCTCGAGGTAGCGGAGAAAGTAGTCTATTTTTGCTGACAGATTTATCATTGCATTGTGTAATATTTATGACAGTTTCTAACCAGCTTTGTGTAACTTATGTGAAGAAAAGTTTGCAAATATTGACAAATCATATTTCTGTAATATTCTATACATATTACCTGCTTACCTATTATTACAAGCGAAATATCACTGGCTGGATGGGAAGTGATGATGCAATAAAAGATGGAAGCTGGTTAACTTAGCAGGAGTAGGATAAAATCCACACCCCTTTTGATATTTACACGACATCGCACCGGAACGCCAAATCGCTTGGCGGTACGTCTTTGTCGCTAGGGCGGTAACTACCCACGGCCAAAGCCTCCGACCATTCAAACTTTTTTATCGTGGGGGAATCCTTTTATTAGGTTATGTCGGACTCCTACCGACTAAAACCCCACGGTTTGACAACCCTTTGCCTTGACACTGGACCATGGGAACGACCTCGCACACAACCGCAATCCGACCAGTCAGACCTGTACCAATTTAAAAATATTAATCGGCCCAGGCCAATCGAACCCAAGACCTAATGACTTATCGCGACATCTCTAAAACTATACATGAAATTTTGCGGTGTAGACGTTTCATATAGGTTCTAGGCGGTCGAAACCGCTAGGCACGAAGAGTAGCCTATATTTAGAAATATTTTATTGAGAAAGAATACAATAAAGAACCTTTTTTTAAAGGTATAAACCCAGTACAAAATTTACACAAAAATGAAAATAAAATAATACAAAATAAATAAAAATTATAACTAAAATAATACTTAGTTATATATGCGGCTCAATATCAAGATGATGATACCTCGTCATTCTGTTAAGCTTTCGGTGCACTGTGAGCCAATGCTTTAGTATGGAACACAGTCACTCCACCAGCGTGGAGAGAATCTCTTAAGCTAACTTATCCTAATAACTTTACAAATCATGCCCACGTGGAGTTATGGCTAGAATACTGACTGCATTTCCGTGTTAGATAGTCAGGCAAAGGACTAATTTGCGCAAAAAACAAGCTAACCCTTCTGTCACCAGTTGAGGCAATTAGGCGCGGTGATATATTATGGAAGAATTTTTTGGCACTTCGACTTCGTGTTCCAAGGGTTTCCACGGCAAAATGAACAAATTTGTAGCTCTCTATCAAAGAGGCATACTTGTGCCACTTAAAATAGTAATAATAATTAAAACTCTATAACACCAAAAATATGGCCATAAATTTTTTTAAATATAAAAACACTAAAAAGTAAAAAATAACTACGTCATTTACTTACTTTAATTTACTTAAGTTTAGGTAAAGACTTTAAAGTAGAAAGCTCGGCACCACTTCATAGTGATTAAGTAAATTAAAGTAAGTAAATGACGTAGTTATTTTTTACTTTTTAGTGCATTTTGAAGGCGTTTTTATTTTTTGTTAAAATTTTTAATTTCATACTTTTTAGTGCTTTATCAACAACGAACATACTAATAAACCTACTCGAACTAAACCATAAGTACCAATATTCACTACCTACTTATAACATTCCGACGTCCCTGCAAAAGTGAATATAAAGTTTGAAAGTTTCCTCGAGTTTTCGTAGATCTCATCATTGGATCATGACATAGTAAACATTAAACTAACTGGAAACTATAACCTTTCAAACTTCTTATTGAGACATAAATTAATCGAGCCCAATCAAAAAGTAGCTACTGTAAACCGTTAAATAGCTCCCTCAACTGTCCTTCTTCTTCATCGCCAGACCCTCAATGACATTCACAGCCCATCTAAATATAAAGTTCTCATTGACACAAATTAATCGAGCCCAAACACAAGGTAGCTACTGTTAACCGTTAAAGAGCTCCCTCAGCTGTCCCTCGTCTTCATCGCCAGACCCTTAATGACAGTCACAGCCCATCTAAATGTAAAGTTCTCATTGAGACAAATTAATCGAGCCCAAACACAAGGTAGCTACTGTAAACTGTTAAAGAGCTCCCTCAGCTGCCCTCGTCTTCATCGCCAGACCCTTAATGACAGTCACAGCCCATCTAAATATAAAGTTCTCATTGACACAAATTAATCGAGCCCAAACACAGGTAGCTACTGTAAACCGTTAAAGAGTTCCCTCAGCTGTCCCTCGTCTTCATCGCCAGACCCTTAATGACAGTCACAGCCCATCTAAATGTAAAGTTCTCATTGAAACAAATTAATCGAGCCCAAACACAAGGTAGCTACTGTAAAACGTTACGGAGCTCCCTTAACTGTACGTCGTCTTCATCACCAGACCCTCAATGACAGTCACAGCCCATCTAAATGTAAAGTTCTCATTGAGACAAATTAATCGAGCCCAAACACAAGGTAGCTACTGTAAAACGTTACGGAGTTCTCTTATATATAGATTGGCTCCATCATCAGATCGACTCCAGACCTTCATCAAATTGTAGTGCTTTTAAATACTTACCGGAAAAATTAACAAACGCACTTGTTGTCCCTACAATTTTTGAAAGTTCCCCTCGTTTTCTCCAGGATCCCATCATCAGATCCTGGTTTCCTTGTCATGGTACTTCTTTCCAACAAAAAAAGAATTATCAAAATCGGTTCATATACGACGAAGTTATGCGCGAACACACATAAAAAAAAAAAAAACAAAAAAAAAAAATATATACGGTCGAATTGAGAAACGCCTTTTTTTTGAAGTCGTTTAAAAAATAGAACTGACTCAAAACGCAATAAAAACAAAAAAATAACTGTGTCATTTAGTTGCTTTCATTTACTTAAGCATATCTAGGAGTCGGTGTCAGCCAAGGTTTCTACTTTAAGGACGTTACCTAGAACTCACAAACTGCTTTACTACGTATAAAATAAATGTGCCTTAAACTTGGCTGGCACCGACTTCATACCACCTTGAAAGTATGCCCTTTCTAATAAAAAAAGAATTATCAAAATTGAACAACTCTGTAAAATGTTATGCGTGGTCATACATAAAAAAAATACGTGTCGAATTGAGGACCTCCTCCGATTTTTTCGTCGGTTAAAAATGTGAACATAAAAGGTATAAACAATAATGTATCGGTGTAACGGCGGCCTTATTACTAAAAGCAATCTCTTCCAGGCAACCGTCATACGAATAGAGAATAGCGGTTGGTGCACAAATGACAATTCAATAGAAACAAACATATTTATAATACACATACATACAATTACATATTATATTACACATTAAAATTAGGGATGTTGCGAACATTCGCATCCGCATCCGCAGATGCGGAACTTCCGTATAGATTTGGACATCTGCATCTGCATCCGCATCCGCATGAAAAGGTGCGGATGTTCATGCGGATGCGGATATCATGCAAGTAGTGACAAGAAAGAAATTAGGTGGGACCGGCGATTGGTGCGTGCTGGTCGCACGTGACCATTGTCCACTGTCCAATGGGAACGTAGAAATTGGTGACAAGATTCAACACGTTTGTTGTGGTGTCTGATTTGTTTCTTGTAAATAAATCATTACGTGTTTGTTTGCGCTGTAGACTATATATCATAAAAATGGATATTTTAAATATTGCGGTGATACAGTAGTCATTGTGTGTACCTAAATTAAGAGTTTACAAAATAAGTGTTTATGGCTGATCTAACTAAGCAGCTCTCGCGCTCTTATTTCATCTATGATCCCAATAATTGAAATGCTTGCAAAAAAAGTTGATGACTATTTAATAAGATCACAAGAGTTTGATCCGATTCAACAGGCTGCTACGACTTTGAAAAATGAACTTTCAACAAAGATTTCCAGCTTGGGAGAAAACAATTTATATACCATCGCCACCTACTTAGATCCTCGCTATAAATACAATTTTTTTACACCGGTGACTGAAGACAAGATTAAAGATGATAAATACTGAGAATGACATTTTAGGATCTCTTAATACCAATACCGAAAGAGCTAAAAGACAACAAGGACCAGGAACATCAGGTTTCAACAGAAAGCCATGCTTACGAAACGACCTTGCTAGTATGTTAGATTCGTCGAGTGAAGACGAGAGTACAGAAATGCCATAAAAAGGTAGCATTGAAGCTGTACTCAAAAAGGAGTTACTTGCTTACCGCCCTAAAAAAAGAATAAATGTAGATGAAAATCCTCTAAATTGGTGGAGTGTTCATCGAGAGGAACTTAAGGTATTATCGCCGATACTACGAAGATTTTTATCCTCTCCACCGGGCAGTGTTCCTAGCGAACAATTCATTAGTAGCGCGGGTTTAATTTACGAACCTCTGCGTAATTGCCTTGAATCAGAAAAGGCGGCAATACTACTGTTTATTAAGTATAATGCTCCTATTTTTAATTTCACTTACTAATATAAAAACCAGTAGGTGTTTAATATAAAAATATTTTTATTTTTTTAATATAAAGATTTTGATTACAATAAAAATGTTAATAATTATATATTATTATCATTGTTTTTATTCTTCATTAAACTTCAATAAACTTTATTTACATAATATCTTAAACATCCGCTTCCGCATCCGCATCCGCGGATGTGAGCCTTCAAAACTCCGCATCCGCATTCGCATCCGCGGATGTGAAAAAATCAGCATCCGCAACATCCCTGATTAAAATACATAAATATGAAAATAATATACATATATAAACTAAATAAAATACATAAATAAATTATTATAAACATACTTAAACAGAACATACACACATACTTAATATAATACTTATACTGATTTCAAAATATAGTTTTGGTAGTAATCAAACGTCAGCTGATTATCGATTGTCAATTTAGGCCAAACAAAGAAACTTATCTTGTAACCCAAATATATTTTTTATATTAATCTAATCATAATATTGTATCCAGACTAAGGTAAATAAATAAAAGATATGACATTTATTATATGTAGAACTAAAACATATTTAACATCTCAGTACAATAAACTTTCCGCAAAGTAAACTCACCTCGATTAACAGATAACGTGTAGAGTTTTATCGCTATCTGTGCAGCATTCCTTGTTATTGTGTTATGTCAACAGTGAAGTGATAACAGTTATTGTTTGCTACTAAAATTAATCTAACAGAATTAATTTATATCATCATTATTAGCCTATTAACGGCCCACTACAGGGCCACTCTCCGTAAAGGAGGGGGATATAGAGCGTACACACACCACGCTGCTGTTGCTGATGTTTCATTTATTATGAAATGAGATGTTGATAATAGTGACCGGGACCGACGGCTTAACGTGCTCTCCGAGGCACGGGGGTGTAACACCACCAACTTCCAGACTCCAGGCTTGGAATAAACTGAACATTTCATAGAAGAATGAAAACGCTTTTTTCTGAGAAAATTCTGAGATCCAGGAATCGAACCCTGATCTCGTGATCGAAGCCACATAGGCTAACCACTAGACCAACGAGGCAGTCATATTTTATATAGTAATAGTTACTGGAAGACGCAGAAGCCTTCCTGTTGTGTAACTATGTTTCTACTAAAGGTCGTTCGCGGTCTATCCCTAGTTCCCGTTCGCGTAAAATATTCGGGATAGATACATGTGTTATTATGATGTATAAGCTGTATTATTGTACAGTTTCATCAAAATTCGTTCAATAGTTTTTGCGTAAAAACGTAACAAACCGTTAGGGACCGTTCAAGTATTACGTAAGCACTATAGGGGGGTGGGGGGGTCTAGATCATGATAACGTCATCGGTAGTTATTTATTTTTTTACACGAATAGCAAAAATTCGTGAATTCTCTTTGTTGAATACTGTATCAGTAAAATCCAATCTCTACCCTAAAATAATTTTCTTATTTTTTAAATTATAATTATGACAATTATTATAAAAAATACATTTATAATTGAAAAATGATTTTGGATGAAAAGGGCTTTGCTTACTTTTGCTGACAAGGGGGGTGGAGGGAGTAAATAATTGTAATAAATCTGCTAACGTGATATTTGAACGGCCCGTTACAAACTTTCGAGCTTATTGTAAGGCAGCGACGAAGTGGCAAGCTTACAGCAGTTTATAATTACTCAGAATATATGTTCAGGATGAATGGGTCAAAGTATGAATAAGTAGAAACATTTGAACAAACAGATTTTGGTCGTGGAAATTGGATTAACAGGTCAAGGAAACATGTCTGTAAGGAAGTTCGTTGATCTCTTGAATTATGGACAGTTTGTTAGTGTGCAGCACTAATTCGCTACGAATTTAGATGTAGTGCGAATAGTCAACTGGTGCATAGCAGCGTGGTGGGTGTAAGCTCCATATAATATCACTTGGGTCATTATAAAGGCTAACGAGATGTTAATTATAACAATCCTTTCAGTGGCTTGGAAGATAAGAGGTAATAAGGAATATTACACATACATACATACATACAAGACTGCCTCGTTGCTCTAGTAGTTAGCCGATATGGCTTCGATCACAAGGTCCTGGGTTCGATTCCTGGGTCGTGTCACGGAATAATTCTGAACTTTTTCATTCTCCTATAAAATGTTCAGTACATACCAAGCCCGGAGTCTGGAAGTTGGCGATGTTACACCCCCGTGCCTCGGAGAGCACGTTAAGCCGTCGATTCCGGTCACTGTCATCAACATCTGATAGTGATCGTTAATAAATGAAACATTATCACCCTAAGCCCGCCAACCCGCATTGGAGCAGCGTGGTGGATGTACGCTCCATATCCCTTCTCCTATTAGGAGGGAGGTCTGGCCCTGTAGTGGGCTGTTAATAGGCTGATAATGATGATGATGATAATACATACAAGATACGCATGAATACATAACCCTTAGAAGCAGTCGGCTAAAAATCAGTAAAGCTGATTGGTGGCAGAACTAATATCCGCAGAAATGAGACGAATTAAGATTTAAAGAAACTCACGAAAAATATAACCCTTTAATGCAGTCGCGTAAAAAACAGCAAAGCTGAATGGTGGCGGAGTCACTGGTGCCTAATTAGACGAAGTTTGACTATAGAGCCTTTGTTATTTCGTTGTTAAATTTTCATAATAAGCCAAACAATATATTAGTTTAAGTGGGCATTAAACCCACGCAGAATAAAGAAAATTCACGCTGCGAGATAAAACCAACCAGTAGTTTGACCTTTGGCGTCGCTCGTAAATTGGTACGTTGAGTCACATGGACAGGTTACAGTCTTTTGTTTTCTCAATAAACTTGCTCATTTGAATACCTAGTTGATACAACCTTCGCGATGTTTCCAAATCTTTAATGCTGTATATTGTCACACCTTTAAGATGGCCACTTACCATCAGGTAGTATTGCAGTCAATGGCTAACTAGTGGTAAATGAAAGAAAGGAAATGTGGTAATATTTATCCTATATCCTTTATTTGACGACCTCCCTGGCGCAGTGGTATGCGCGGTGGATTTATAAGACGGAGGTCCTGGGTTCGATTCCCGACGGGGCAGATTGAGATTTTTCTTAATTTGTCTTGGTTTCGCTGGTGGGAGGCTTTCGCCGTGGCTAGTCACCACCCTACCGACAAAGACGTATCGCCAAGCGATTCAGCGTTGCGGTACGATGTCGTGTAGAAACCGTAACTGGTGTGGATTTTCGCCCCACTCCTAACAAGTTAGCCCGCATCTTAGATTGCATCATCACTTAACATCAGGTGTGATAGCAGTCATGGACCAACTAGTAGTAGATAAAAAAAATTCTCATAGTTTGTATGTATGGATGTACTATATTTGTTACTTATTCACACAAAAACTACTGAATGTATTTTGATCAAACTTTACAGTAATTTTTTTCAGTTTATAGAGTTTATAGATACACCAGAATAAAATATAGGTTACTTTTTATCACGGGGTTTCCACATTAAAAATTTTACGGGAAAGGTAACACGCGTGTGTCTTTTAGTAGCTATTTTGCAAAGATGGCAACATAAATAAATACTTAAAAATTTAAAATGATTCTTATCGTATGGCATGTGCTACATATATGTTAATACAAATACATAGTCGGCGATAACCATTTACAATACTTATAGTCTGGAAATACCTAACATACTTTGCTTTGCTGCGGTCTCATAAAAAAAATAATTAGCGAAGCAGTAAAACAGTAATTACGCAACATCAAGTTACACTTATCTACCTGCTACTCAAATAGATATACGTAGATGGAAATAAGTTGCGCCGGCGCACACAAATGCTACTAGTTTCGACCTTAACCTTTATTCTGCTGACCGCAGAGGAATTTCGTTGATTGCGTTACATCGACGAACCCAATCGTGACTCAATCGCTATATTTTCCGCCTTAATTAGGAATAGCTGTGGTTTTTATTTAATGGCGTCGTCCCCAACGAATTGTGATGCCATCAGCCGAAATTATATCTTCATTAATTTAATAACAAACTAATTAATCGCACGAATATAATACCAAAGACGAAAATTTTGTGTGTGTTTGTTTGTTACTCCGTCTATCTAATCTACGTTAATGATAAATATACTTGGAGGTAACTTAAACTTAACTTAAACATCTACACACGAGAAGTAGTATTAATATATTTTTTTATATATGAAATCAGCCAACATTGCATAAAATTTATTTTAAACAAATTAACGGCTTAAGTCTTTTCTCACTTTGTATGTTTGTATTTACTCTGCTATACACAGAGACCAGTGTGGTATAAAAGAAGAAGTAGTGAGTGTAAAGAGAATGAATGAAAGGAGACTTACGAAAAGGATGTTTAATTCGAGAGTCTTCTTGGTCTTCCCCTTATTTATACTCAATAAATAAGGGGAAGACCAAGGCGAACGTTCCTGGATTATAGGTATAGGATCCAGGATACTCTGACTAAAGGCCAGGTCAAAAGTAGGATACTTCTATGAGAAGTTTATTGAAGTTGGCAAAAGCGAGAGATATATGCATATATTGATTATGGCAAGGTGAAGGACGTGGTCTCTTCCTAACCCTGTAGGAATAAATAAGGCGTGATGGTATGCATGTATATATTTAATGGCTTAACTAATCCTAGTCATTAAAGTCCTTGATTTTATTTAGTATGGTCTAAAACAGGCCAGTAAACAGAAAGTCAATTAGTATCACTTTGTACAAACCCGACATAAATTAATGCAATTGAACCCATCCTTTGTGTCAGGGATTCAACACTGACCTCTGACAACTGGTTGTTGCAACGAGAAAATAGATCACTTTCATCACCAAGAGATAGAATACTTTTATTTGTCATCTGACGTAACAAGACGCACTATCGATACGAGCAAAGCCGCGATCAATAACTCGTTTATAACTTAATGAATAATAAAATAAATTAAAGCTTTAAATACCCGACCCATTTAAAAAAAGGTTTATTTGCGAAGTTATTTAAATTTAAAACACATCTTACAATATGCCCTTAATGCAATTAATAGTCTGAATCCAAGTCGATTCATTAGATTTATTGTAATCCGTCTGGAATTGTACCAGACAGAAGCCATTGAACGGATTTTGATAATATTTGCGCTATTTGTCATTTAAATACGTTTATGTAGATCTATAATATAATCAATAGATAGATTGGTGGATAGTTTACACAAAGGTGTGAGTAAAATTGGGACAAATTAAAAAGATATATTAATGCATCAATTAATATACGAGAACGATGTGGTCTAAAAGAAGATGTAGTTACTAATGTTATTAATAAAGGGATGTTCAGATGGTTTGGGCATATAGAGAGAAAGGATGAAAGAAAAATAACGATATTTATGAGGCGAGGATGTACGGAAATGTTAGAAGAGGAAGGGCTAGGCTAATGTTCCTGGGCCAAACTCAGGACATTTTAAAATATGGTCAAGAGTACCCTAAACCGACAAACATGTATAAAACGGTTAATAAGACTAGAAACAGCTAAGGAAGTATGCAAGGACCGTGGTAAATGGAAGGATGTATTCTCTATCTACCCCTATGTGAATAAGGCGTGATGTTATAAAGTGTATATATATATATATATATATATATATATATATATATATATATATATATGTATTAATAAAAAAGAATTACCAAGGCATTAAGGTGCCAAACATAAATCAGAAAGATCTTCGATTTAATCCACTCGTTGATATTTTGTCATACTCCTATAACAGGCTTTTTGCCTAATTAGAGTAGAAAGGGGATTACTGAACCAGTTTATAAAATCATTGCTGATATTCATTAAACAAAAAATATACAAGCCAGCTACAGGAACAAAAAACAACATAGCATTTTAATTTAAAGTATTTAAAATTATATTGAATTTATAATAACCATAAATCTGATTCTATAACTGTTCCGGATGTTAATGATTTCAATATGGCGTCCGTTTATATTATGTAAGGCGATTAAATATCGATATAAAAATGATAGCAGTATACGATACTGTTTTCTTTGCTTCGGCAATCACAAGCAGGTTTTTGTAGGTTCAAAAAACGTTTAAATATAATATTAAAACCAGTAGTATTTTGGCGTTCTACAATATACTTATTTTAAGTTTTGCACTTCTATTACATACATTATTATATACATATTATAATACTAGAAGACGCTCGCGGTTATTCCCGTGTAGTTTCCTATTCTGTATTCTCATGTATAAGCTATATGATTGTAAAATTCATAATCCGTTAAGTAGGTAGTTTTTGTGTGAAAGAGAAACAAAAGCCACCCATATATACAAGCGTTTATAGTATAAGCAAAGACTAAAAATTGTCTAGCTTTGCCATTGGCTTTGCTTGCTCGAATTTGAGGTCCTAACGCGTTCATTTAGCTTTAATAAAAATAATTTTGTTTCTCGGTCACAGTAATCTTAGAAACCATTGCATTTAAATAATAATTAAGGCTTTACAAACATACGTACCTATATTTAAGAATAAAGATAATATCAAACAAGAAAACAATCCGGGCACTTAGAGTGCCTTACAGCTAGGCCACGATCCCGATGACTCTTAGTGCCCGGATTGCCAGAGAGATGCGGGTTACCGGGAATACCGTCAGTTCCGCAATTTTTGATATTATGTTTATTCTTAAATATAAATAATCCCTAAAGTGTGGGTAACACTTTTCAATAAAAACTAAAAAAGAATAGGTACATATGTTTAAAAAGGCATTAATAAGAAAAATTCTGCCAGGAAGCAATAAAAGTAAATAATGAGTGTGTGTAGTGGGAAACAATAAGAAAATATTACCCGAGGCATTTTCCCGCGCCGTATGCTGCATTCCTATTCCCGATCTGTATTAACATATGGGACAATCGGCAAAAATTTTCTTATGAGGCAAAAGAAAAATAAAATGTTAAAATGTTGCATTGTGAAAGGAGGGTACAAATGAGATGTGCCCGGTTCCCTTTTAATTTGTGTTGTGGGGTTTTCAAATGTTCACAAATATTTGAAATTCCCTTAAAAATTTGAAAAATGAATTTCCGTCAATCGAAAATGGGGTTTTTTTTTTAAAAGAGCAACTGTTCGAGTTTCTTGGCGGCTCTTCCAAACAGAAATATCCAAATCCTTGAAAGTCTGTGGTAGTCACTACAAATAGCCTAGCTTGGGTATTTTGAAAGTGCCTGTAAATTTAATGAAATAAAAGAATTTGAGGAAATCGCGAATATTCAAACATACAGCGCGAATAGTAACCCTTCTTTTTGAAATCGGTTAAAAAGTAATAAAACGCGAAATGTCGAGGGCGTATTTTAGCTTCTAACATACAGACAATCCCGTTATATATTATTTATTATAGTCTGAAGTTCACAATCTGTTAAAATCCTAGACGGAGGTCAGAATATATCAGTGCATTAATTATTTCTTATCTATTTGCATGAATAATAATGAATACCGAATTAAAACAGAGTATTTGCGATAATTAAATGTTATCTGTACTGACTTTAACGACATTCTGTCTCAATAATACGCTTGTTTATTCTAATTAATGCGTAATGCGCAGTATATTTTATGTCCGCCAATCTGCAATGGACGTGTATGGTGGGCTTTCGATTGTTGGTAAGCTAAGACCCACATAATGGAACTTGGTGTGTTGAAGCGTAGGTATCATTTGTTCCAGTCATAACACTTTTGTTACTATAAAAAACAGCGACTTCGTCATCGTCAACGTAACTGTTGTTTTTCGTAAAACATTTACCCGATTTTGATGCAACAAAGCCTATTTTTGTTTTAAACTGTACACTGTACAGTAACTGTAACCACACGCAAGTCTGGAAACACGTTTTGTAGATTAGCTCGAACAGGGAGCCCGACATACCTAATTTAATAATTAGATTTTTATTATTTTGTTTTGGATATTTCTCAAAGATTTTACTCTATTCTAAAACTATTCAGATTTTATAAGCGGACAAAGTCGCGGGCTATCAGTGGAGTATACAACTTTTTCACGCCTACTGCGGTCTGTAAATAGTATTTGTATAGAAGTGGGTCGCCCTACTTGCGCGTATGGTGTGTTTGCTCTCACAGTTTGTGTGAGTTGCTAATAAGGCTTTTGCGCTGGCCTGTTGATACAGAATGTGTGTCACTCATTCATACATTGGGCGTTGGTATTTATTTAGTATTTAATTACCTCGACCGACCTGTAGTTATTCAGTGTGGATTCCAAGTGAACTCAAATTACCCGTCTCATAGAAAAAGTTTACAATGGACTATTTAAGATAAACTGATAATAATACTTTAAACCACTAGAATCAACTTAAATTCTGCCTCGTTGGTCTAGTGGAAGTGGGAAGGTGATAATGTTTTTCCCTCGGGCCTAGGAGAGTACGTTAAGCCGTCGGTCTAACGATAACTATCACAAATAACTGATAGTGATCGTTAAAAAAAATAGAAAAATAAATGTGTGCGTGTACTAGCGTACACTCGTAAGAGGTGAAACTGACTAACTAACTTATCAACATTCAAGTTTTAGAAAAAATTGATACCATAATTACACCACGTGTTAGTGTATTGAAAAATACAATCAAAAACTGAGGTTAATTTTGAATAACGTGGAAAAATAAATACCATAATTACACCTAAGTATTAGAAAAAGAGATGTAATTACTTACTTTTTTTAGAAATTCACTGGAATTAGAATTAAAATAAACCCTTTGATTTTGATGATAAGATCAATATAATTTATCACGTTACTTCCATAAGTCAAAGATGGCGCGTAACGGAAAAATGTGACGCGTAACGAAAAAATGTTACACTAAATTTTTTTCCAACCCCAATAAAGAAGTTTCACTTCAATTATAACCTTAAGTCCGCCAGGAGGATAGTTCTACGCTCCGTATCCCCTGTCCTATAAGTAAAGAGGCCCTGGAACTACTCGGTCATGTCATGGCATATCATACCCCACGTAACTCCAACAACTAAGACGATTCTTTGCAAAACTCCCGTTACTTTTTACGTAGTCTGAAGAGACTGAATTACAATTAAATTATTCAGAAAATTCAAGCTCGATAAATAGATAGTCTTGGAAAGTATCTACGGCTAAAGTTCTGAATGAATAGAGTGCCGCTAAATTAGCCTAAAAAAATAGTTCATCTAAGTTAACGCGCTGTTTATGATAACACGGCTGATACAATTGAAAAACAAAAATTTATGTTTACCTAACTATGGTCTTAGCCCATACTTTGGAAAACTACCATACCAGTACGTGGCATGTGGCGTACTGCGTAATAAATGACACATAAATAGTGTGCAGGGAACAGGCGACGTGATCCCTCACCCCCGGCGAGATAACTCCTTGTTTATAACATTCACATTGACTTACTTCACAGCGCGGACATTTCCGATTACTTGTTATGTGACGCATATCATTAAATCATTATCATCTGACGACCTGTATGAAATTTATAATACCGAGGTTCGATTCCTGTTCTGGGCCGATTGAGAATTTTTAGAACTATATTAGTCTAGGTCTAATTGGTTACCACCCTGCCCACAAAGACGTACCGCCAAACGATTAAGCGTTCCGGTACGGTGTCGTATAAAAACCGAAAGGTGTGTGGATGTCATCCTACTCCTAACAAGGTAGCCCGCTTCCATCGTAGACTACATCATCATTATCATCATCATCATCATCATCTTATTATCTGATTGCTGTCAACAACTTTTAGAGAATAAAAAATATTACAATGATTTACTATACGAGGTCCTGGATTCGATTTCCGGCGGGGCAGATTGAGTTTTTTCTTAATTTGTCTTGGTCTAGCTGGCGGGAGGCTTTCGCTGTGGTTACCACCCTACCGACAAAGACGTACCGCCAAGCAATTTAGCGTTCCGGTACGATGTCGTGTAAAACCGAAAGGAGTGTGGATTTCATCATACTCCTAACAAGTTCTACCTTAGATTGCATCATCACTTAACATCAGGTGTGATAGTAGTCAACTTGTAGTCGATAAAAGAAAAAAAAACAACGTAACTTACGCAACGAGGCAGTTTACCCTCCTACAAGAAGTTATCACTTCAAAGCAAATGCGTTCCATCTTTGACCGTAGGTACATAGAGTTACCATAAATATGGTCAAGCGCGAACTTAATACACATAAAAACTAACAATAGGTAAACGATGACGTAATCGCTTTCCTGCCCGAGATGGTTTAAGAATGCTTTAGGAAAGAAACTCGCTTATTGCGTTTTAATGTGTGAGAAACTGCGGTGGGATTCGGGTGATGGTGAACAAAGAGCTGTTATTATATTCTACAGCATTTTGTTTCTAAACGTTTGAATACTGCTTGTGATGTGCAACTAGGTGATGATGATTTATTATTATTTCTGTTTCTTAAGAATATATTTTTTGGGAGTTAATTCAAATTGATTAATTTCAAACTATTTACCTGACCCTGCGAACTTCGCACCGCCTAACAGTCGATTTTTTAATTTTTTAGTTAAGCTATTTAGATAGCTTCTATCGCGGGCCTTGAGCGTTTAGACAGAATACAGAAATTCCGTAACGAAAAATAGGTTTTTTTCGTTACACCCCCTGAATATCAAAAACATAATATCAAAAGCACAATTTCGGCACCGACGTCATAGGGACCGTGGCCTAGCGGTAAGGTGCTCTAAGTGCCCGGATTGCCAGAGACGGGATCGAGATTTTCCATCTATCGATAAATACCAGAATTTTTAATGACTTTTTGAAATATCACGCTTGAAAAAAAAATTTCGGAACCGACGGGATTTGAACCCGCATCTTTCTGGCAACGGGCACTTAGAGCGCCTTACCGCTAGGCCACGGTCCCGATGACGTCGGTAAGTAAACATAAGTTGATAAAAAATGCTATGCAATAGCTTTACCAGCAGTCTCCGAATGCTTTTAGACATTTTCAAGAAATTTTGTAAAATTTCATCTGCGTAAGAACCACTTTCGTACTTCAAGGAATTTACCAATTTAGTGTTCCGGTACAATTTTGTGTATAACCGAAAGGGGTGTAGATTTCGTCCTACTCCTGACTTATGTCTTTCTGTAAATTAATACAATACAAATCGAATGAAAATTTAAATATAAATTTTATTACCGACACCTAACAACGCTACAAGACTACTGTTATAGGGACAAGGAAATATAATAACGCACTTGACCCTAAAACAACTGGTTATTTTGCTCCAATTATGTGCCAAAATGACCTAAGCTTAACAATGGTTGACACTCAAAATACAATCTTATGCTTGCAATCGGGTTATTGAAGATAAGACCTTATTTGCATATAAATAGAGCTTTACTAATCTGAAGCGTACAGCGGTAATAGAATTTGCATGACAAAGTTATCTTTTACCTCGTGTTGAGCGAATTAAGGTCTTATTATGATCTCGATAAGGGTCACAAATGTGATTGAAACAATTGCAGGTCACGTCACTAATGCATACAAAGTGATCGAAAGTGAGGGTATGGAGATATGGAATTAAATAGAGGTCTGATGCTCCGGTATGCGGCCATCAAAATGAATGATATACTCTCTAGATAAAGGTGCGCTTATTCACGCGCGTGACTTTGTGTGAATTTTGGTTAATAAAAGTCTCGCTACGGATCGTACCCGACGTTAAGTTCAAGTGTTTATAATTTTACAACAAATACAATCTCTCTTCATGAAAGGCATGGTTCAAAAAGTTGCTGGTTCTATGGTTTATTTTTTAGTTTAGTTTATTATAAGGTAAGTTACTGTTTGTCAACCTCCCACTAAGTAGGTCGACGATCGACCTGGCTGTTGTGGGCTCTTCTCGGTCCAAGACGTAAATGGAACTGTCGTAGCTTTAATTCTAAGTTTTCGATCTTAATTATCACCGTTACATAATCTAAAACTTACATATGTCGATGTAATTAAGTCGATTCAAATTAGTCATAAAAATTTCACTGAATAATGATATTTTGACTTTAGACTTTGATTAAGCGGGTTACAGGGAGCCCCAGGAATTGCAGGCTGATCTAGTTTGCGGTGTATGGAAGTTCTTAAAAGAGGCCTATGTACTGCAATGGACCTACATCGGCATATGACTATAATATGTAACGTACTAGCTATAATGTACCTAGCACGTTACATAGTATTTTACGAAGTGAAACTACGGAAAATAAAGTAAAAAAAAAATATTTTTTTACAAGAGACCGTTATAAAGTCCATATTTTGAAAACGCAGATAACTGTGACTTTCTGCCGTTGTTGTATGAATAATTTTGGAATAATTTCAATATTTTACGAGCTGGACATTTCCTTGGTGAAAGGCGCAACTGCTCAACCTTGGATTTATTAAAAAGCTGTTATTAGTTTTTGCCTTTTTCTGTAATGTTTACGTCATGTACTGGATACTGTGGTCATGTAGTTTATTGCTTGGGTTTTGGTTTTATTAAATTATTTTTATGTCTCGTATATCAATTGGCGCCATGTTGCTTCATTTTTATTAAACACGTGAAGTCTTTTTTAAAATGTTGTGGTGACGTGGGAGTGTTGGACTATCATGGAGTACGTACCATTTTAACAAGGAAATTTTTTTAGAATTTGTAGAATTTTTAAAGGTCCTAAAATTGGTGATAAAGAAGTCAGCGCTAGAGTCCTTCGTCCAGTTTGCCAATTCCATCTCATAACCAGTTTATTAGTAGTTTTAAGTAGGTACCTACTACTACTAGAACTATTTTAACTAGTACTAGTTAAAATTAATTACTTATTAGTTTTAAGTTCGAGTAACCTTGCATAAGGTTTCGTATCAAATAGCGGAACCCACATTCTCGTAGTCTAATTAAGTCATTATTATTATTTTCTATTTCGCTTGTCAACTTTAAACCTTTATATCCCATTAAAGGCCCATTGAGAATAAAATAAATCAATAAAAAGTTAAAGTGTTTTAACAGCGATGCTAAGGTTGTCTATATCGACTCCAAGGGATTACGATTAACTATAATTAATTAACGACGAAATAAAATTTAATAAATGGACACTTTGTCCATCTATTAAATTTTATTTTTATGCATTAGTATGGTAGAGATTTTTGTTGTTCTTCAAAAATTACAACAACTTTTAACTGGTACACAATTTATTTAATTTATTTTTCTTCCCGAGCTGTGATATAAATGTCAATTGACTGACATTTACAAATGTTTTTTTTATTATATTTTTCAATACTTGTTTACAATTTGATCAAGTCGTTCCGTATTTGTCACTCCAATCAAAGCTATAAGGTCACCACGCTATCTACGGAAGCGAGAAAGAGCAATCACAACGCAAGGTCGCATTTTTCTCGCAAGAATTATTATCTTGTCGTTATCACAACTTCGAAATGGGCGTTCCAATGTAATTATTAAAAAAATAAAATTCCAGCGTAAAGAGAGTGGGAAATCCAGTTCCAGTAATTTTATGTAGGTACCGCATGTCACGTCCAAACACAAAGAGCATGTTTCGGCTTATATGACTACGAGGTCGGGGGACAATGGGAAGTGTGGGTTGTCCCTAGTCGGGAATGCGTAGAACTGAAAGTTCAATGTAAATTAGTTTAATAAAAAACAAATTAAAACTTCGGTAGCGAAAAGTAAAACCAAGTACTGTACTACGATCACAATTGCGGACTAATATTAGCAGGCGTCTTGTAGCAGCAGTAATTGATTAAAATAAGAAATGTGTCGTCAATCCGTATTGGAGCAGTGTGGTGGTCTAAATCTCCACATCCTTCGTACTAGACCGTTAAAACAGGCTTATAATTATAATGCTGATGATCATGAAATGTAGCTGTCATTGCACGTTTTTAACCACGTTAAAAATGAGATTAAAAAGTTTGACTCATCATTCTGTGTACCTATCTGTATGTATGCGGCATTGTAACTTTTAAACAAATGTCCCGATCATGATATCTTTCACAAAGGATTTTTAAAATATTTTTTTTTATTAGTAGATATATCTAAACAAGCCTTCAATAAAGCCAAAACCTTGTATGTGTAGGTAAACAATGACTAATTCACCAATTAATAGTATAAAAGCTTACATATACCAAATCTTTTACAAAACCTCAAAATGTTCACGTGTAATTAAACTGTATGTAAGGGTAATAAAGTGTTAAATTGAGTGAAGACGTGGATGAGATGCTTCTGATCACTATGAAGAGATGTGGTATATAGAGCCCACATATCCAAACGCATCCAACAGCACCTTCAAATGAATGTTCACACGTAATTAGACTTAATGCCGCAGTAATACGGTGTTGTATCGAGTGAAGGTACAGTGCAAGAGATGCTGTGTAATCTGTAGGGGCGGCGAAGGTCGACACAAATGTCAGCTGTGAACGGCAGGTGCACAGACATGCTAGGGTAGAGACGCACTAGGACGAATATATCTACTAATACTGATCAGTTGATGTGACCAAATTTTTAAGCGTTAATTATTTAATTAATTAAAGTTGCGCTTATTCCATCTTCAGTGTATTTTATTGATTTATTTAACTGTTTTTCGCGGTCGCATTTTCGTAGGTCCCGTTCCAATTTAAATGTAGACACTTATTTACATTCATTAACTAGTTTAACCGAATATTATATCATACTAGAGCACACCTGCGGTTTTACCCGCGTAGTTTTCGTGTACTTGGCAATTTCGGGATTAAATAAATAAATATTATAGGACAATTACACACATCGCTATATAGCCCCAAAGTAAGCTTAGGTAGTTTATGTTATGGGTACTATGATAACTGATGAATATTTTTACATATATATTATACATAAATACTCATAATATACAGATAAACACCCAGACACTGGAAAACATCGATGCTCATCACACAAACATTTTTCAGATATGGGAATCGAACCCACAGCCCTGGACGCAGAAGCAGGGTCACTACCCACTGCGCCACGAAGGCCGTCAAATTAAATGTTGCATATATAATATGTTATTCTGATATGTAAGCTGCATTATTGTGAAGTCTCATCAAAATCCATTCAGTAGTTTTTGCTTGCAACAGTAACAAATATCCATCCACACATTCACCTATATAATATTACATTCGCCTTCTAATTAGGTTTACGGCAGCCTAATTTTTCTAAGCTTTGAATGTCATATTCAATCAACTGCCTAAAATAGGTTTTAGTTTCAAACTGACTACATTTTCTACAACATTTATCCCCCCTTTAACCCCATACAACCCTTTTTTCGCAATTAAAAGTAGCCTATGTCGTTTTTCAGGTTGACTTACTGTGTACCAAATTTCATTTAAATCGATTTAGTAGTTGGTATTTATAATATTAGTAAGGTTTGCCGGTATTAATATATTTTGTGAAAATAAATATAAATAGAAACACGTAAAGAATATTTCCATCAGTATTTGCAGTCATGTTGTGGGTTTACCTTTACCATGGAAGTGATTGCAAAACGCAGCTCGGCATCGAGATGTATCGAGCAAGAGATTCATACTTCATCGGCTGCAGGAAAACCATCGTTTAACTAAATTAATAGCCTTCCTGTAACATATCGGTTTATTTATAAATAATTTATTTTTAATCTCCGATGAAACGCATATTTATTTTTTATTTATGCTTTATGACAATTAGAACAATTACATATATATACTTTATAAAGAAAGTAGGATACATAATTGTGTCATTTAGTTGCTTTAATTTACTTAAGCATATCTATGAAGTCGGTGCCAGCAATTTTAAGGAACATTTATTTTACGTAGTAAAGAAGTTTGTGGGTTCTAGGTTACGTCCTTGAAAGTAGAAACCTTGGCGGCAAAATGCTTAAGTAAATTAAAGCAACTAAATGACACAGTTATTTTTTACTTTTTAGTGCGCTTTATCGGTTCTATTTTTTGTTAAAAAGTTTTATTTCTTACTTTTTAGTGATTTATCGCACGTAACGTACTCGTGCTATACTGTCATAGTATATTATACGGCAATAGCAAAAAGCTACTGATACCGAGACAAAAACCGAAATCGCTGTAAACGTGCCTCCAAAATTTGAAAAGTTCCTTCAATTTCCCAGGTTATCGTCATAAGATCCTAACATGCGACATGGGACCACCTTGAATGTATGCCCTTTCTAATAAAAAAAGAATTATCAAAATCGAACAACACTGTAAAAAGTTATGCGTGGTCATACATTATAAAAAAAAAACAATATACATATATACTTTATAAAGAAAGTCGGATAAAAAGGCAGCCTTCCTCTGAAGAGGATTGTTTTGACCTCCGACATACAAAAAGAGGGTTGTTATTAGTTTAACGTCGATGTCTGTATGTCTGTCTGTTATAATGATTTAAGCCGTTTATAGCGTATAGTTACTCGATTAAGTGCTTCACACGTGCCAAACGTGTTTAATGACAATTAATTGATAATTTCGACCAGATGCTGCAACCAGTCTTCATAGAACTACTCGACTGCTCTCGAAAACTCACTGCAGACGAATGGATGACAGAATAAATTTTTGAGACTTCTTTATTCGTGTGACACATAAAGCCTAATTATGTCTTATTACTTAGTTTTTAGTCCATTGAAATGTTACATTTTTTAGGCCTTACGTTGCGTTTTTTAGAGGACGCAATTTTATTTTTTTGGGTCAGTGTGAAGTTAAAACTATACCTTGTTCCATGGCCGCCATCTTGAAAATAGGGGTTGAAATGGTTTTTACGGTATATCTCTTCAACTATTCACAAATTCCACCAGCAAGCCTTATTCAATTCTGGACTCTGCTCCTGATTGGACTATATTAATGGACACGTATGAAAAGCATTATAAAATCCCGGAAGACTTAGCTATTACACCTAATTTCTTTTTTCCAAACAAATCAAACGTATAGTACTTGTTAATGCCGAAACAAACATCCCTAAGACCATGTATTCAAAGTGAATAAGATATTATGACTTAAAACTAATTAATATACCTTGGCCTTACATGCATAAGCTCCATATAAGAGTGTCCAAAGAAATAAAACATAATTTTAAATTTATTAGGAAAAAAATTTGTTAACATTTTTTGTTGCAAATTAAAATCTCTACAACTTTAGTCCAGTAACTTTTTGTCGTAGAACTGTAAATAAAAGAGTTTTAAGCGAAAATGTTCAGAATTTCAAGAAAAAAATTTATATTTTTCGATGTAACTTTTTTTTTTTAATATTTTACGAAAAATGATATCAAACCATTTTCGTAGATCATTTTTTAAGGAACAACTTTTATGAACAACAACAACAACTTTCATTAAGTCAATAGCTAAGGTTTTACAACGCTCCGAAGTAAGTACTATTTTGCAATACTCTTAACTATACCTATATTATACGTGTGTACCATTAATGTGTCATCAGTTATTGTTTTTTTTTTGTTATAATTTTTTTAATTATGAATTTTGCAATATAATTAATTATTGACTCTTTTTCCCAAATAATTTATTTCGGTATCACTCAAGATCAAGAATCATTGACATAAGTCGTATTAAATGTATCGAATCGAATTTAGATTAAGATTCTTCACTCATGGGCCATGAGTGAATTAATTAATTAATCTTAATACATTAAATGAGTCATAGCCAATTTAACCAAAGATCTCAAACTATTAAAAGATAATTTTAATGCAAGCTAAGCTATAAATAAGTAACAATATCTAAAACAGGTTGACATTAAAAAAATCACAAAATGAGTGAGTAATACGACACTCGATCCATTTAGCATTCCTGCCCTTGGCACGCGACACTTTTGTAGCGAAAGGCTTAAAAACGAACACAAACTTAGACATTTTCACCTTTATTATCATTACGTTTAGGTTCAATATGCTATGTTAAATGTCATGTAAACAAGTCGACCTTAAGGAAAATATCGTCCGCGAAGCGAAACTTATTTGGCGTAGGTAGACTAGACATTATGAATAATAAAATCGCTTTCGAAAATATTTTAATGTAAAAACTTTTTTTATTCTTTAACTGAGTAAAAAATTATGGTCCATCAGTGTCAAATAGCAAATTTTAATTTAATTGAGAAAAAATACAATAAGTAACTTAAACTAACTTATGCCAATTAAATACACAAATCAATGGCCAGTCCAATTTAAGTGGATTTAGTTCTAATTTGTTTTTATTTATAATAATAATTGTATATTTTCATTAATCTGAAGCACTTAAGCCTCATGTGCCTAGTATTTCACCGGCAAATATACTACTTCCGATGAGCCAATTGAAATAGAGGTGAATATGACCGGAATATTTATGAGGTGAGAAAATGCTATGCCACGTTGCATTTCCTAAGGTATCCCCAAACAGTGATAGCAAAACTTTAACCGAATTATAGCGTTCTCGCCTACAGAACAATCGTAGTACTTTTGATTAAAATACTTAAACAATAAAAGCAAACAGCTAAATTAAATTATTGTTTTAAAATGAAAAACGAGCATTTTAACACAAAAACCACAATGTGGTGTACAATAGTTGAAAAATGTAGGCGGAAGTCGGTATACTCCTTTTGGATAGTTAACTACTCATTTCGCGATCTGGATGCCAATTGCCAATTAAAAAAATATATCCATACTCTTACGGGTGAAACTGATAGGCACGGCTTATAGAATAAAAGATAACAAAGGGAGTATTCAGCAATAGACAAAAAACAATTTAAACAAAAAGATACAAACTATTTCCGCTTTTTAAAAAAAACTACAGTTACTTGCCGCAAAGTAGCAAAGTACAGGTGAACTATAATGAAAGTGAAACAACCGTTCTCAAAACGGCAACTTAAACTTCGTAAGTATTTATTTTTGGATTAAATAACGTTATTTGGGTAACGATTAGCACCGTTACTAATAATTGTAATTATTGTTTAACTGTTATTTTTTATGTTCGCGATCCGTTGGACGTTAAACTTTTGAATGGACTATTTAAATATTAGGTTACTGTATCTTTTTCGTTTTTTTATTTGAAGTAACTGAACAAAGTCATAATTAAAGAATTTTAATCATATGGAATGTTTTAATAGTCTGCAAGTATATAGCACTGAAATTAAGCAATAAGACAACACTAAGTATACCTGTGTATGATGACCCCAGGATATTATTACCCAGCGATCTTATCGCTTCAAAATAAAAGCTAATAATACTTAATTTGGTAAAAAAGGCAGGTTTGTGACAGAGCTCTTTGGAAGACGTACCTAAGTACTACAATTTATTCTTATTTCATCCATCATTACTTGGGTTTCTTCTGAGGGGTAGGGTAGGATGTTTGCTATTATACAGGCAAATGATATCAGGTGGAATGAAGACAGGTGCTGGGTAGCGCATTGTTCCCAATGAACGAGACCTGCAAAGCAATGTTCTGTTCCATCGTTCTCCACTTAAGACTCGTGACTATTAATCAATACAGAACAAGCAATGTTTTTGGAGGATGTACGACAGAATTAAACATTAAACATATCACCTATCGCTATTGATTTTTTTTCAGGCAGAGAAAATTGATATGGACATCCTCGTTGGATAGTACCTGCTTAAAATCCCTTCTGCCTCCGCGACGCTGATGTACCTGCCATTTTGAAGTCTACCATCAGTTCCCCTGTATATTTTGTTCTGCTCTGGTTCATCTTTCTCTTTGCCCATTTACCTATAGAGTTATTGAAGCTCATATTATATAGCAACTTAGCTAAAATAACTTAATCAACATAATGGTAATGTTTACCGGCAGCAACTTAAGTCACCGTGTTGTTGTACCTCTGCGTTATTTTATCGCAAAAATTCACGTAATTTAAATACCCAATAAGCTTGTAAAACATTGAGGTTAGCCGATAATCGCTTCCTGTACACCGCCGTATCGGAACATGATGATTAACTGGTTATACACCGCGTTGATATTTACGAATGGATAAAATACCTGTTTGAGTCTACTATGGACTCTTATCATACTGAAGTTCAAAGGATTTGGTCTTAAATTGTATGCTGCCTATGTCTAGTCTTTGTTCTAATAAGGAAATAAAATATTAAACTATTTTAATAAATTCACCTTAATTCATACCTAATTATTCAGTTCAACAAGTGCAATTCAAATATGGACAAATGCGGTGATTCGTAAGGCAATGTCATTAATATTAGACAATTTTGATGGCTTTACAGGACAGGCTTACTCTATCTTATGCGAGAAATGGGCTTGGAGCCTTCGTATAACCTCGCAGCTATAATACCGGTTGGTGGGATTATAAAGCTATTGAGACAAACAACATACATAGATAACATCACGCCCCACATTCCCTTAGGACAAACAGAGACTACATCCTTCCATTTGCCACGGACCCACGGTTCTTGCATACTTCCTTAGCTTCTTCTACTCTTGAATTCTATAACAGATCCCATGATTGACTCAGATACTCAACAATACTGCCTAATCTTAACACTCAGACCTAATGTCTGAGTACCAAGACAGACAGATCGCGACTGACATCGATTCGGTCGACTTTCTGCAATAATTAGGAATAAGAAGTCGGTCCTTTATTACCCGTCTGCGTCAGAAGGAGGGTAATGTTTTAGATTATTTATTCCACGTAAATGCTACGAGTCATTACATAACTGTACAAAACGCGGTTAAAACCGATCAAAATGTTGGTCATTGTTTATCATTAAATATTTTTATATCATCATTTATTGTGTAACGAACACAACTATAATATCTTCTTAATAGTTTATTAGTGAATTAATTAATTTAATATTTAATATTCCATTAATATGCGCGATTGTTGAATGACGCGCCGTGTCATGTAAGAGCCGGAAATACTGGATATGCCACTTTTTATATCAACTTGTATGAAAATGGCCAAAACTTACGACTATACTGTTGTATAAGATTACTTTTAATGCTGACAGATTAGCTGTACGTTTTTTATTGTCGTTTTAATAGCGGCCAAACGAGCATGGGTCACCTGATGTTAAGATCTCGAGTCACTCAAGTAATTACGATCGTTGAGGGAATTGTTAGTTTGGCTTTTAAACAAATATACTAAATAGTAAATATGACACATTAAATTACTTTTACGAAAAGCTAATATGGATGGATGTTTGGCACTCTTTAACGCAAAAACTCCTAAATGTATTTTAATGACAATTCACAATAATATAGCTTACATATTAGAATGACACATTTATACCGAAATTCCCCAAGAACGAAAACTACGCGAGTAAAACCGCGCGTGTCTTCTAGTAGGACATATAACAATAACTATACTAAAGCCAAACTCGATTGAGAATGCTTGTCAACAAACAAATTAAAAATGAAAGTAGAAATTACTAGTCATTTTACTCCTAATTTTTTTTTGTTAACTTGTTAATGACGAATTCATGACAATAAATTAGATTAGTAAGCTTAAAACTAATTAATATATTCAATATCTTTAAAATAAGATTTTATAAAAAACAAAACATAATTCTAAATTTATTAGGCATTAAATGTGTTGCATTTTCTACCTTCATTTTAAATTGGTTTGTTGATAAGCATTCTCAATCAAGTTTGGCTTTAGTATAGTTAAAATATTTTTCTATAACCGACTCTACATGTGTCAAGGCAAGAAAGGAACATGTTTCTTAATACGTTGCCTGAGCCATTCAGGTCGGAACATCGCAATGCTGCAAGCGGCAGAAATAAGAACAGCTATAGAACTTCCCCGGAAGCGTTTTGTAATAAAGAGCTCTGCTATTTGTATTAACGCCTAGTGTTATATAGGCCCTTCTACACATATTACTACGCAGGGCGTAGTATTGTGTCACCATAGAACAAAAATGCGCTATCGCTGCGGTGTCACGAACAACTAAATGTCACACATAGCACGTAATAAAGCAATTTAAAACAAATCGGTAGTTGCGACAGCGCTCGTGACCCCCACGAGCGCGACACAATAACGTCACAGACATCGTGTCGTAAGCGTCACGTGAACAATAACGCAACGTAACGTAGTGTTATAACGGATTCGTGACTTTTTTGGTTTCGTTTTAATTATTTTTCACTTAATAATGCCTAATGCACTGTCACCATCTGTCAATAGGTGGGTACTTACGGCTTTGGAGTAGCCGCTGCCCGCGCTGCCATCGGAAGAGTTGCTGAGCCGGCGCTCGCTGGGCGCGGGCGGCGACCACGTGGCTCCGTCCGACGGCATGCTGCTACATCACTGCACTACGCACTGCACTGCACTGAGCGGGCCATCGCACCGGGATTACCTGCAATGAAAACACGCACTGTTTAAGGCCATCGGTAGTCAAGTATGGGCTTCGAAAGAAGGCGCAGAGTTATTCAACGAGTGATAGAGCGAGCTACGAGCACTCAAGAGACAGCTCGCTCCGTCGCCAGCTGAGTGACTAAACATGGTTAAATCAGAAATTAGGGCACCCGCAGAAGAATTAAAGATACCGATGTGGTTCAACAAGAGCCGAAATACCTAGTAAAAGGCGGGGCACATAGCTTGAAGAGTCGATGAAGCTATTTTGAATTATTTTCCTCTAACTCCCTTTATAAGTTTTAAGAATTACTTGATTTATTCATCATGGGATACATTATACGTCTAATGCCAACTTCAATAACTTTTTACTCAAACAGTACCATAATAGTCAAAGCATCGTAAGCTTGCACTAGATATTGATGAACTATATAAGGCTTGAAGTCACATAACCCTTACGCAATCATTACTGCTTTTTTACAGTTGCGTTGCGAAACAGTTATTGCTATTTGTAGAATTGATAACAATCATAATATCGTCGTCTATAACCCTATATAAAGTACTACTACTAGCTTCTACCTTAAATAACCCGTTGCACCTTTGCATTTCTCGTTAATAAGAGAGGTAAGCTTCTATTCTGCTCCAAGGACAGTTCGGCCAACCAAAATTTAAGACCCCAAGTTGAGAAAACAGGACGTAATGATAAAGGCATTTAATTAAATTATTATGTCGTAGAAATAGAATAAATAAAATTCAAGCAATTATACAGTAATGATATTTTGTGGGCCGTGTGTGAGGCCGCCCGTAATGTAAAAGTTTTGCGCGAATTTTAAATAACTTTATTAGGGTGTTTAAAACCTAAAAACTATCACAAAAACTAGGACATGTCCAGGGAAAACAGGGCGATTGGCAAGTTTCAAGGTAGGGTGATAATGGAGATTATAACAATGGATCATATCTAGGGTTACATACGTGTTATCCCAGAAAAGTAGAGTTCTCGCGGGTAGGTCAATAATTCTAATTTCACGCAGACAAGTTGCGGATTAGCTGGCATGGTATAAATATAAGGATTAAATTCTCGAAATTTTTTACACCTGTTTTGAGATAATAACAGAATGGTTAGGACCGGGATACGTCCGGGAATCCGGGAATTGGAATTTATCTCAGGTAAAAATCTCAAGATTAGAATTTGACTTTGTCTGTGTAGAACTATATATATAGTATCAATATTTTATTGTGTTATATCAAACTTGATCTCTTGTTTGGTGCTTTTGGAATCTTCAACGTATTTTATTTATGTACACATACTATAATTTAAAATTATATAATTCGATTTGAAATTTGTTATTCTCAAAACCCGGACAAATTATTATGATTTTGTGGACATAAAAACATCCAAAATACAGCTAGAAAAAAATAATCTTTTTAAAATAGCTTTAATATAAACAAATGTAACGTAGTTTCAAAGTAATTGATGGTGTAGCCATCTACATTATTGGAAAAAGCCCATTTACTAAATCAATTTTTTAATGTTTTCATTTGCAAATAATTTCGTCTTTCCTTCTTCCTTTCCCTTTGTTTGCAAATGTTTTCATGGTAGATATTTTAAAAACTCGAATAAACAACCGCAAACATTTGATAACAATCCCTAACCTTAAGTGTAAATCATTACTGCAAACCGGATCTTCTCGTTTGCCCCTAACCGGCTCCGGAAGTCAGCGTGGAAACTGGTAGCCCGACAGTGTGTTTAGAATAAACTGAACCAGCAGCGAGAAAGATAATAATATGACCACTTTAACGTTACCAACTACACGGCAGTTCTGTAGTTACCTTGTCTGGCTTTTTCACAAAAGAGCAAATTAAAAAGAAATTGACTATAAGAGAAACTGCTAATATTAGTTTCGATATCACCACAAACAATTCGCAGTTGTCAATCTGACTCTGGTAATATCACAAAAAGGTGAGCGAACATAAAAGAAAATATGGCTAACGGTACTAATATTGGAAGCAAAATTAAAGTGGTAACACCTAAAAATAGACTAAAATATTAATGATATTCGTTAAAGGGGGAAAGCTTACGTAGGTACGTTAAATATTGCCAAATTATGTTACAGTTAGGTATTCAAGGTAGGAGATTCAAGGTTAAGGTTCTATTTAAAAGCAATCTTCCTGAAAATTCTGTACTCATATAGTACACTGGTGATACAGTTGTAGAGTAAACATAAAGATATATTAAAAAAAATAACGAAAATAATAAACCAATCAAGGAAAATTGTAAGAGATACATGGCTTTCGCCGTGGCTAGTTACCACCCTACCAACGAAGACGTATCGCCAAGCGATTTAGCGTTCCGACATGTAGAAACCGAAACCGCTTCCATCTTAGACTGCATCATCACTTAACATCAGTGTGATAGCAGTCAAGGGCCAACTTGTAGTCGATAAAAAAAAGATACTTGCCTAAGGCCTGTGTGCACCAAGATTTCGGCTATCATAACCAATGGTAAACAAAACTTTACTATAAATTTACATAGGCCTAAATATTTAGGGCCTAGTTGATATCATTTGGAAAGTTTTACAAAAATTGTTCTAGATAGTCCTTTCAGATAGGTATTTTGATAGTCCTCGTGATAAGTTGATGCGTAACTCGGATAGATAACGGATAAAAGATATAACATTGTGCAATAAACACTGTTATCGAATGATAAGTTTAATCTCACTTCATCTATCATCACTGTCGGTACAGCTATGCTATTGCATTTCTATAGCAATAACGTTTGTAAAATATGTAATAGAAATTTTATATCTTACGTAGCTGTTTATTTCATTATACTCTTTATTTCAGTTTTAGTTAACAACTGTGTTAATGTCGTTTAGCCTTAATATAAATTAAACTTTGGCATTCAGCTTTGTTGTGAATGGATTCCATAACTCAGTTTATTAATGTTTACCTACTCTGTCTCAGGTCTCATCTAAAGATGGATAGATAGACGATAGTAGTAATTACCAATCAATCGGTATACATATACGCACAGCAAAGCAATTTATTTTGAGCATGGTATGGGTATGAATAAACTTTTCAAGTTTAGGTGGTTTGATGTTTAACAGATGTACCACTAAACATAACCTGACATCCTTGTCAAACGAAGTTTGTATCTTTTGGAGCAAAAATAAATAAAACAAAGTGGATCTACAAATTTAATGATCTTGTACCTACAGCATTACAATTAGATTAAGAAAGACATCATACATGATATGATTTACTAAGTTTTGACTAATTGTTTGTAATTCCAGCAACAGCTGTTTGGATCCAAAATTGTGACTCAACTTGAGTTTAAAATTTTCCGCCTGATAATAACGCCATGACCTATAAGACATTTTTGATTCATCCTTTCAATGTTACTTCAGTGTTATTTCTCGGGCAGTAGGCGTGGGTGAATTGTGCCTGAAAACGACACCCTTAACTCTCGAATTCTGAGTCACTACAACTAGGTACTACACTTCTAAAATTTCAGCTAGTTTGCATGTAACTCGACTACATCAACTTGTCTATACTCTACTTAAGAGTGAGCAATGATTCGACTGTGATTCAATTTGACTTTTAAACTTTTTTATAACTTAGAAGTCATCGCATCAGTTATATCTTTATTATTTTCTCCTTGACAATCTTAACCTAGTTACTTACTAATCACAACATTCAGAGCAAGTTTAAAATGATTACTATAAACTTTAAAATCCATCAAAAATGTAGGACTAAAATGAAATACGAACTGTTGATCGTAGTGTAGTATATCCGTGGAACTAACACAAGCACTTTTTTTTTCTTCTTATGCAACACCAAGTTATTAAACAACACTTATAATTGAGGCTACGATGTGTTCGGCTCGTACAACACGTAACAGTGTGGTACAATTCGGCTATTGGCTAATAACCGCTCGACCGCACGTCCGTTCTCCACCGCGTCGCGATTCAGACTGATCAGCAAGCTGCCCCGAAACGACCCGAGTGACCGCTCGGATGAAATCGGGTAAACTCGCGCGCTGGATCTTTCATCTCGATCGATCGATCGATCGGCATTAGTTTATTTTTTGTTTGTTTTGTTTTGGTTACGCTGTGCCCTTTTTTTGTTATACGGACGTGGGCGCACTCCAAGGTCTCTGAGTAACATGTACTGAAATCGATGTTGTAGCAGCCCGTACCTAAAAATAAAGAGTAACTAAGTCTGTTGGTATTTACTAATACCATTAAAATTGACAAAAATATTTTTGTACAAAATTCAAGACATGAGTAAGTTTCGTATATCACTATTTTTCAAAAAAATATATAACGCCTACGAAAAATTGACACACAAACTAACTTTGGTAAGTAAACACCGTCGTTTAATCACAGCGTAGATCATTCACGCAAGAGATTAGCGGCATACTAATAGCCTATACCCACTTTATTCCAGAGTATATTCTATATCAGCTTCAAACTTCAGCCAATTTGGATGAAACATCCGTCCTATCTTCAGCAAATGGATTACTCACAAATATGTTAGGTATTTATATCTGTTTTTGTTATAGAGCTCGTTGGGGAAAATATTACCACCATACTTATAGCATTGCTGTATTCTGGTTTGATAGAGATGGTAATGTCAGGCATAGGTAGCTTAACACCTACGCTTCAGCTTGACGGACACAGACCTGCATTATTTTTTTTTATAGTGTATAGGCTAGCGCTTGGCTACGATCACGCCTGATGGTAAACGAAGATGCAGCCTACGGTGACACGCACTTGCCTAGAAGGTGCCTATTCACTCTTGACTTGAAGATACCCACATTGTAGGTGGTAGGGAAAACGTGAGCTGGAAGGGCATTCCATATTTTCGCAGTTCGAATCAGGAACGAGGAACCGAAATGTTTTGTACGCGTCCATGGAATATCGACTAGGTACGTATGGCTGCAGACTACTACGATGCCTAGCAGTTCTATGGTACAAGGGCGAGGAGGGAACTAGATCAAAAAGCTCCTGTGCATTATGTAAGAGTATTCCTTACACATTTCTTTGAATAGTACCAACTTATTGTGAGGCAATGATCCACGTGTTATAGTCGTATGCAAAGAGTTGTTAAAGCCCAAGCTTCGACGCAATCGCGGCAAAACAAACAATCGATCACTGTTCTATTGAATACAACCTTTTTTTGTTCCGGTATATGAACGGAACACTATTCAAGTCTGGGTAGAGGCTAACGGTATTACCGGAAATTGTTATTTTAATTTGCTATTTTATAGGTATTCGCCCTCGAATGAAATGCAAATGAAACTAGCGCTAGGTCTACCCCCCACTAGGTGCAGTGATGACATCAAGCGTGTTACAGGGAGAAAGGAGATGCAGGCAGCTCAATCTTTGTAGTACAATGTAGAACTTTTCGTGACTTTTAGCTATCTCCTAAAAACGTCAATATAGGTTAAGTAAGTTAAAATAGTCTCAACAGTTTCACGCTTAAGAAAATACTGTATAGGTTCGATGCCGGCCCGTTGGACTTTTGTAGTATCCTATCATATCCAGATATCCACTCGTAGCACAGCCTCTACGGCTTTACGGTTAATGGGTCATATTCAAATTGGAAATGGTCTCAAGTTTAATTTCCAGAGAAGGGATTGAATAGTGAAAACTTTAGTTTAGCTGGAGTAAAAGGCGAATAAATATCGCATTTAACCATAATTTTTATAAATAAACAAAAAAATACCTATTACGCATCAGTCAATAACCGTACGTAAACATTCCGCAGTGCGCGTATACCCCAACTCCGTCAAGCGCAACCACTCAATACAATCAGCTGCAAATAAGGTCACGTTTTCTCCCGAGTCCTAGAACAATGGGCGGAAGTGATCGAACACTTTGCGCTTTATCGCCCTGTTATTAAGGGCTATTTGATTGATAACACGATAGCGTGGTATCCTGTCGTATTGCCGATTTAGAAAGTGTCCTGGATAGGGTTTAGGCGGATTTAAGAAATTTACGCTTGACTGAGAGTCTTTGTCTTAATCCATGGACATTATTCTTCAATTAAGCCTTACTACGGTCCTCATAACACAAGCTCAGAGTCACTTAGTGGGCGATGAAAAGGGCAATGCTCAGAATATCTCTGTGTGAACGAATTAGAAATGAAGAGATCCGCAAAAGAGACAAAGTAACCGACATAGCTCAGCGAGTCGCAGAACTGAAGTGGCATGTAGTTAGAACAGCTGATGGACGCTGAGGGCTCAGGGTGCTAGTATGGCAACCCCGCACCGAAAAGCGCAGTGGTCGACCATTCACTGGGTGGCCTGACAAAAAACGTGTCACAGGATGCCGTTGTTTCCAAGTCCCTTAAAGGCCTTACGTCCAGCACTGGACGTCTATCGGCTGCTAATGATGATGATGATGAAACCCTTTGATATTCATCCTATAAAACAAATTGAACTAAACTTTTCTAAATGTGCAATCATCTTAAAAATGTACCTAGTTTGTTTGGCTTTCACGCCTTAACTACATTACAAGTAACATTGCTGTGTTCCAGTTTGACATGCACATGAGGCTTGTACAGATAGGAATGCCAGGTTGACGGCTTCATAAATTCTTTTGATTGTGTATTTACTATTGGCTCCTTAAAGATAGCCACAACAGCTCCACCTAATGGCGACGGCCGAATGGCGCAGTGGGTAGTGACCCTGGTTCTGCGTCCTAGGCTATGGGTTCGATTCCCACATCTGGAAAATGTTTGTGTGATGAGCGTGGATGTTTTCCAGTGTCTGGGTGTTTATCTATATAGGTATTATAAGTATTTATGTATAATATATATAAAAATATTCATCAGTTATCATAGCACCTATAACACAAGCTATTTACGAGTACGCTTACTTTGGGGCTATATAGCGATGTGTGTAATTGTCCTATAATATTTATTTATTTATTAATTTAAATGGCGGTAGATACGCCTATAGACGTCTAAAGGCGTCTGCTGAAAGACTCAAACAAAGAGAGACATTTGCGCCGATGGAATCCGTTGGCTGCGTACCTAGCTAGTTAGTTCTGTCTAGCAGAGTCACTTCTGTTGCCAGTAATTGACTACGCAGACTCAAGTTACCCTGATCTAACAGAAGCTCAACTAGATAAGCTCGAACGTGTTCAAAATTTATGTATTAGATTCATTTTTGGTTTGCGAAAGTTTGATCATGTATCCGAATATCGAGCTCAGCTTAAATGGTTACCCATTAGATTGCGCCGTAACTATCGCCTTCTCTGTCTCTTATATTCTATCATTTATAATTCTTCATATCTTTCTTATCTCAAAAGCCGTTTTCGCTTCATTTCTGACGTGGACCAGCTTAATCTTCGCTCTCGCCACGATAATCGTTTGGTCCTTCCAGTCTGTAGATCAAAGTTTTACAGTAAATCATTTACTTCGATGTCGACAGTGATGTGGAACGATTTGCCGTCAGAGATTCGACAAAGTAGTTCTCTGCCTATATTCTCTGCATCGTCTCAAGAAATTCTATCTATCGTTAAATATTTAGTATTATATATGTATATGTGTATGTATATATATATATTTTATATATGTGTATGGAGTGTTTATGTATATGTGTATATATATATATATATATATATATATATATATATATATATATATATATATGTATTTATGTTTGTGAGATTATATATTATTTA
The DNA here is from genome assembly GCA_034621355.1 of Mycalesis mineus. Classification (NCBI taxonomy): domain Eukaryota; kingdom Metazoa; phylum Arthropoda; class Insecta; order Lepidoptera; family Nymphalidae; genus Mycalesis; species Mycalesis mineus. Next base: position 967,841 of record CM067902.1, read on the forward strand.
TCAAAATATAGTTATTCCGTCTTGCACCATTTCCGCTTTCACTTCACAGTTCCTATCATCAGGGGTTGCCTGTAAGAGATTGCTCCAAGCAATAAGGCCGCCTTTGCATGCATTCATGTTTATTGTTTTATTTTATTTTTTGTTTACTTCTTCTTCTTCTTCTAGTTATATATCAGTCCTGAGCTGACACCCCCATGGCAGTGGTTGGGAATCAACGGCGGATGACATAGAAAATCGAAGACCACTTCTTTGGCGGTTAAGCCGCAGAGGTTCAGTGTGTCAGTAGACAAATCCTGCGAAGTGTTACACCGCAATTAAAGGCGATGGTTTCCCACTTTACAAGTACATCAGGGTACGAAATATTGTTACATTTACCTACAGAAAAGTAATACTCATATAGGTGCATTTGGTGCAGAATCACAATGCATGACAGGCGACACGCAGATAGGAGGAATATAATCGTCGCAGTGTAGTAGCATTAGCCTATCTGCTGATAGCCATCTAACAAACTGCCGACCTGAGTGCACAACAAGTGGGCCGGGTGACGCATCAGGGTTGCCACTTCACTACGTTATGCTTTTTAAAGGCTCGCGCTTGACCAGTACCATAACTGATGATAAGTGTAGACGTGGCCTGAAATATACGAACTAGCCCAGATGTTTATTCATGCTTGTTTAAAATATGTCTTAGTTGTCTAGGAAGAATTAGGAAATTTCCAGAACATTCTGTTTTAAACTATTGTGTTGCCTTAATAAAAAACCAATAATTAGTTTTCCACAACTACATTACTTTAAAAAAAAGATAAGTCTTCAATTTTTTTATAATACAAAGTTAGACTTAGAAGATACACCTTTCGCTGTAACTGTAAACTTCAGACTGGAACATGGTAATCCTGCTTGGCGATATAAGTAGTTATTATTATCAGTTATCACTCACTAATAAAAGCCAGGTTCCGTACGCCAGGACTCTTTTTGAATGACTCGACGTATACTACAAACTACGTGGGTTTACCTAACGTCATACGGCGCCATGATATCCTTTTAAAATCGCCCGTGGGCGGAGCTAAAAACGTTCAAGGTTTTAGCTTGTTTTCAGTTTCTTTGAGCAGTTAAATTAATTAAATACTATGGAATATTTTAATTAGTGCTATACTTAATGACTAAATTTTGATTATATTTTCTAAGTGGGAGTTAGGTTCTTAAACTGGATGTACCTACTCGTACTACTGGGTATAAACAATACAAATTTTTGATGGCGACATTATAAACTTGATAATTAAAGATGCGTTGGACATATCCTTAAAAATTTTGAGAGTTAAGTAAGAGTTTTTTTAGTAATTATTTACATTGTTAACTTTGGATTAAGTTTTATCTGAGTTAATAACTGTGTAAAATCTACTCGTAATGTCGTTTTTCTAATCCTCCAGAGATAAGACCGCCTTCTATGTTAATCTCCTTTGTACGTATTATGTCTCATTGTTTAATAATATTTTATAATGTACATTTGTATAAAAATAGCTTCCATATTATGAATGAATGAATTGATGAGTGAATTGATGAATGAATTATTATTATAAGGCTTATGCAAAAAATGAGCTATTATTTTAATAAGACTAGCTGGATCTGTAGTAGGTTTTTATTATTTTGTTTTATTATCTATTTACAAAGAAATAAAGTAAACAAAAATTATCAAATGCGCATTTTTTTCCAATTACCTTTACATCAAGGAATAACCTGACCTGTTCCCTTAGGGTGTTTGACGACCTTCCACTAGCTAGAGTAACCACATCAAGCTGGTTAGAGGAAACCGTTGGATGTAAGAGGTCTATGTCCAACAGTGGACGTCGGTTGATGATGATGAGTCTGTTCTTTATGACTTTTTATTATTTGTTTTGTTTATAAAAAATAAAGATGGCAGTGGCAACCCTACACATAGCTGTATCTGTCGCAAAAACGCTCGCGTAACGGGATGCGCGCACGTTGCGGTGACCACTCGCTTTTTGTTGTGCTACAGAGTACACAATACACCGACGCCACGTCCTGGATAATACACGCTCGTGTGAAAACAAATCCAAGGCCGCTCGCTTCCTAGAATTTTGGAAGTTGCTTATATGACTATCAACGTTGGTCTGTACGAGTTATTTTCGGGTCGATGTGTATCGATGCGATGTTTTTATAGCATTACACGCGTGAGGTTTAAAATATCACTCTTTCTCTCTCAGTGTATCTCGGTTTGTACAATACACTCTTCTTTGTAAATCTTTATTTCCTTTTGTTAAAAGAGTATAGTTATAGGGATGTTATGATTTACAAGTAACTTTATTTCTCTGTTCTAGTAAGAGATGGAATGTTGCAGATAGTCAGGTAGAGACCAATGACAGACGAAGTACAGACACAGATTTCATAAAAAAAAAATAGAACTTCCCCAGTACAAAAACACGTCTAGATGTAACCACCCGACTTGCAAGTTTAGTTATAATATTACATTTTCTTAATAATCAATTCCTAATATGGAGAAACATACATACATAAGATCACGCCTCGTTCCCATAGGGGTAGGCAGAGACTACATCCTTCCATATGCCACGGTCCCTGCATACTTCCTTAGCTTCTTCCACCCTCAGTAATCCTTTCATACAAGTTCGTAGGTTTAGAGTACTCTCGACCTGGTCATACTTTAAAATGTCCTTCATTTGATCCGTGAACCTTCCCCTTCCAACATTTCCATTCATCACCACCTCATAAATATCTTTAGTTAATCTTCTTTCATCCATCTAAACATGACTTTCTCAATTTGTGTCACTACATTTTCTTTTAAACTGTAAAATAATGAAAGTTTGTAGATACGAAATCCATCCAATGCCCATTTTAAACAGTTTGTTCGCCCTGGTCAAAGCCGGGGCGAGCGGCTAGTGCGACACACCATGGTGACAGCTAGACAACTGTGAAGCAAACGCGAACGCGCCACATTTATACGAGTAACGGGAGTTTTATAATATTGTCTGTTTAAGAAATCGCGGCGCCACTTTTACATTTACTTGCCACTTGCCATTCTTTGCATTGCTGTGTTATGTTCACTCAGGCATGTAGGGGTACTTCTTTACTTTTTACATGTAAGCCCTTGTCTGCAATCACATCTGATGGTTAGTGATGATGCAATCTAATTTGGAAGCGGGCTAACTTGTTAGGAATAGGATGAAAATCCACACCCCTTTCGGTTTCTACACGACATCGTACCGGAACGCTAAATCATCTTAGATTGTATCATCACAGGTGTGATAATCAGGTGTGATAACAATCAAGGGTAATAATTAAAAAAAAATTAAAAAGTATTAGGCACCCTTAATCGTTAATTAATCCCTGTTTAGGAAAAAATTAGGAAAAAGAGTTTGAAAATAAGCTGACATTCAGGATATACTAATAATAATAACGGAATGTAACAGAGGATGTGCGGATGTGAATGCTTATTTACATAATGAGCTATTGGCATCGCAGGGGCAAAAGCACACTTAACATGTAACAAGCATGCGGAAAAACAACAGGCGCCATGTTTCGAGAAAAGGAGAAAATCATTCTAAACACTGCTAATTACTTAGGACACTTCCACGACACGTGGAGAAGGTGTTACATAGGTAAACGATGCGTTTAACACGTGTTTGATGCCGGAGACATATTTATAACACGCCACGCATGTACCGGATGTACACGCGTTACGAGAGTTTTATAACGGAAACAACTGCCAGTACCTACAGGCCACAATTGCGCTTTGTATGTTAAGTGTGTTCCTAGTCAGTCTTTGATTTATTTTGAGATAAATCAAAGATTGAGATAGAAGGGCGATAGAGAGTTTTCGACGGCCTCCATGGCGTAGTGATATGCGCAGTAGATTTATAAGAAAAAGAAGAAGAAACACTTTATTGCACATAAAAATAGATATAACAGAAACATGAAAAAAAGGATTAAAATAAACATGCAAAGGGGGTCTTATTGCTAGAAGCAATCTCTTACAGGCAACCTATTGAAAAGACATTTGAGTATCGTAAGCGGGGTGGTGCAATGAGAAAATTATTATTTAAAAAAAAATTACTTAAATTTATTATAAATATAATATTTAAAAATAAATAAATAAACTACATAAAAAGTAAACATAATATATAAGTGTATATAAACAATATTAATATACATAAAAAAATACATATAATTATTTTCTATTTAACGACAAATAGCTTTTCAAGCGAGACTTAAAAATGGGCAGCGAATTACTAGCACGGACCTCGGATGGCAGATTGTTCCACAGCTTAATAGATTTGGAAGTGAAAGAGTTACTGTAAAATTTCGAATTAGAGAAAGGTAATAATAATCGATTCTCATTACGAGAACGGACTGACTGAGACTGAGAGAAGACTGAGGTCCGGGGACCGATTCCCAGCAGGGCCGATTGAGGTTACTGAATTGGTCCGAGTTTGGCTGGTGGCAGGTCTAGTTACCACCCTACCGACAAAGACGTACCGCCAAATGATTTAGAGTTCCGGCACGATGTCGTGTAGAAATCGAAGAGGTGTGAAATATTATCCTACTCCTAACAAGTTAGTCCGCTTCTATCTTAGATGGCATAATCACTTACCATCTGGTGTGATCGCAGTCACGGGCTTCTAACTAATAAAAACAATAGTTCCGTTATAATCCCACATAACAAGGGCATGGGCAGATTAAACTTGAAGCATACTTGAAATAAACAAAGATATCAAAAAAAAATCCAAAAATAAGTAAAGGACTTTGTCAACTAGAGCGGCGTAACTTTCGATCCCGATAAACCACTTTCGCTGTCGACTTTCAACAGACCGCAAGTTCGGCCCTTCGCGACGACGACCACGAAACCGTACGATTCAAATTTACTATAAATAAGTATACGGACTTTCGATTTTTTGACTCCTAATTAGTATAAAATAGTTCAAGAGTCGGTATCAAAAACATGATTGTTAAATTTCATTGTAAATTAATCATGCATTTTTGATTTGCACATTTTTTATGAATAATTGATTTAATTAACTATCTGAGAATACTCCAGATTCTGAAAGTGTATTGATCTTGGTTTTACCGAGTCCAGTTGACATAATCACTGAAATTCCTCGGTCTAGCAAAATAATACATTGTTCATAATAACATGAAGTGGAATCTGTTAAATAACAGAGAACGCCCGCGGTTTCACCAGAGTAGTTTTCATTCCCGTAGGAATTTCGGGATAAAATTTGGCCTATCTGTTATTCTGATATGTAAGGTATTGTTAAATTTCATCAAAATCCATTTAGTAATTTTTGCGTGCGATTTTCAGTTGTAAACAAAAAGGGCACAATTCACGGCACAATGCAACGTTGACATTACTCTATCATTATCGTTAAACAATAGTGAAAATAAAAATATAATATTAGGTAACAGAGCCAAAAAATTGAGAGCATTTAATTTAGTCATTTACAAGACTTGGATTTTTCAGGGTACCTTTATACAATTACTCTCAACTAGCTATATTTTAAACTATAAATTTGCATCAATTTACTCCCATTTTCACGTGCCAGCTCCTAAACTATAACGTAATACCGAATTGAGTAAGTTGCACTCAAGGCCAGAGTGCGAGCCCAGTCGAGTTTTTCTGTCAACAATTCGGACTTAATTAACGATCCACCAGGTGTCCTGAAAAAGCACAACAAAAACATTATTGAGGATTTCGAAAGCGAAAGCCTGTTATAATAATGCTTTCTTTGAGGAATTTGTTGCATTATCTTATGAAAACACATGTTTTAAATAGATACTTTCAGGAGTTTTTAAACTAGGTGAAATTTGGAGGAACGTATTGCGCATTATAACAAGTATTTTTAACGTCTATCTATTATAATCTTTAAGAGCTTGTTACTTTAAATTAACGCATTATATTTATTTCTGCCAATAAAAGGTGATTTTGTTTTAGTTTAATATGTTGTTGGGTTGGTAAGGCCAACGGATAAGTTTGACAGGCGCAGGATGCTTTTTAAGTCATTGTCTAAGTTACAAACAACAGTGGATCTTGTATTGTAGTCCAGGGTAGACAAAGTTTCAATAGAGTAAGAAATTTTTCCCTTTTATACTAGAGCACCAGAAAAGTGTTAAACATTTTAGTTATCATGGCATTTTTTTAATGTTATACGCTACCGCTTGACTGCTATCACGCCTCGATACCTACCATCAACTATAATAGCGACTCAACTGTAGACCAAAACCGACCGACGTTATTACGTAATAATAACCTAAATTGCAATTCAGTTTAGATCTACAGTTGAGTCGCTATTATAGTTGATGGTAGGTATGCTGATCGTATGCGATGATGCAGCTTACGGTGGAACGCGTTTGTCTAGAATATGCTTATTCACTCTTGATTTAAAGATACCCATATTGCAGGTGGTAGGGAAACAGAAGCCGGAAGGGCATTCTAGTTTTGGCAGTATGAGAAATGAGGAACCAAACCGGTCAGTACGCGTCCAAGGGATATCGACTACGTAACAGTAAAAGTCTCTGCGATGCCTGGCAGCCCTATGATAGAACGGTGATGAAGGAACGAAATCAGACAGTTCCTGACCACACATTCCGAAATATATCTTACAAAAATTTTCAACAAAAAATAGAACGGATTAAAATCACACTAAAAAGTAAAAAATAACTGCGTCATTTAGTTGCTTTAATTTACTTAAGCATATCTATGAGTCGGTCTGTCGGCGACACGATACCTACTTGTAATATACTCTCATAACATAACTGGTAGCCAAAAAGCTACCGATACTTACCCAAAAACCGAAATCGCTGCAAGTGTGCTTATAAAATTTGAAGAGTTCCTTCAATTTTCCCAGGATATCATCATCAGATCTTAACATGATAACTATGGGACCATATTGGAACTATGCCCTTTCTAATAAAAAAAGGATTATCAAAATCGGACAACTCTGTAAAAAGTTATGCGTGGACATACATAAAAAAAATATATACGTGTCGAATTGAGAACCTCCGCGTTTTTTTTCGTCGGTTAAAAAATCGACAGACATTTCGGCGATGCTTCAAACTTTAAACTTTAAGCATTTTTGAACGTTTCGAAGCGTTTCGCTTCCTTACCGCCACGCGTTCGTTTCAACAAAGCTTTTATTGTGAGTACATCAATATAACATAATAATTGCTTGTCAGATGTTATATCTCGAATTCGCGCAACGCTACAAGTAGAAACTAGTGCAGCGGGTGTCCAGTTGCTGCAGACAGGCAGGTAGTGTTTCGTCACCGGAATGCCCGGTATCAGATACCAGTCTCGGTTGAGGCGACATGTGCCAACGCCTTCCATGCTACTCAAAATGTACCGTGTTACTTCATTATGTTATTAGACTATCCAACTTGTACGTTGTCTATAACGTGCCAATCATCAAGTCAACTATGAACACGAGGCATATACCTGCGTACTATACAAATAAATATTTACTTACAAGGCCATGAACAGTCACTGCACTGTTAATTTGGCAACTTGTTATGGGAATTGATAATTGGAACCACTTCTTTAATTTATACAACACCACAAGATTTATTAAGACACATTAATCGTGCAGTTTGCTACGTGATGCAAAATTATATGTAATTAAGTTACAAAAGATTCTGACACAAGTTCAATGTCAACGTCTCTAATCTATAACTCACAGTGCCAACTAAGTTAGTGCGTCTGTACACCGCGTAACACTGGTTAGTAGTGCAGTTTCTGGGGTTACTTTATTTGGCACTGTTTTATTGCCCTTGTTACTATATTTCAAATAAATTAGGCTAGGTTTGGGAAAATAGCTATTTTACGCTATGTTACGTTACGTTTATTAGAGCAACTGTGTACAATTGTACGAAAAAGGAATTACAACATTCAAGTATAATTGACAACAGTTCTTTTTAAATTCGTTTTAACCGACTTCCAAAAATGCTCTATATTCGGCTATGTGTATGAATTCATTTGTACACAACAATTTCTTTGTTTTACGAATAATTACGTAAACTATAAAACCGTAAAGATGTAACTGATGTTTCTCGAATTTGACAGATTTATAAGAGCAGACTTTATACGAAATAATATCGGCTTATAAGAATAAGCTGAACAATGAAACGATTCATTCAGAGATACCTATCGAACCCGAACCAAGCCAAACTCAAACCAGATTCAACGTACAGACATCAAAATGGGCTAACCTACCTATCATTTCGACTTCGAAAAAACATTTGCAAAAAAGAACACAACATATGGCCTCGATGACCTTTGAAATTCCTCAAGTTGACGCAAGGGATTTTGAATCAATTGCATGTGGTATTAAAGTGAATAATCCTAAAATTATTAGAGAGAGTTAAAACTTGAAGCGGAATAATTGGAAGAAGAAGATTTTGACCTAAGTGGTAGACATTATAGAGTTGAGTATCCAATGAGGGTTAGTGGTAGTTAGGACGTTTCAGCGATGGTGAGGAAGAAAGGTGGTACAAAAAGGAGAATAAGTTTGTAAAGCGGTACACAAACGACCTTGGTTTTTACTGTAGGCCACATGCCGGCTGTTGCTCCTAAGGACGATGGTATGCACAGCCGGTTTTTGTTTTTGTGGGGCCACTCCCATGTTTTGATGGATTGATTTTTGGGGCCCTTGAAGTCGTGCGCTTGATTTTTTGGTTTTAGGTACTTTGTTGTGATCTCCATTGTATGTTGATGTCGAATTTCGGTGAGCAAATGAAATCAATAGCCAATAAGGATTAATATCATATTACTAAACGTATCTGAGGAATTGAATTACTCGATAAAATAACCTTAAATAGAATGTATCGAATGCATACAGGGCGTTGACTTACAATGATGTGAAAATGTCAGTGGAAAAGCCAATGAAAAGTTAACACAAAACAAGAAACTACTTCCTGGGATCATCAAAACTATTTAATGAACCATTTAACTATTGAATTGTCCAGACTGACGGCTAATTTCAATTTCCCACTCATTTGGACATTGACAAGAGTGTCAGGTCATTTTTTCCCCTTAAGAGTTAAGAGGAGAAGTTCTGTATCCCCTAAATGGAACTTAGACCCACTACATCAGGTCAAAGAATCAGCAGCACCACTAATTATGCTGATAGTAACAAACTGTTGGACAAGGACACTTAATTTCGCGTGCCATCATCCATTAACGAAATGGATTGTAATGATTCCAAGCTATTAACTAATTTGATGTCCATTACAAGTCCAAGTCGCGATTGGTTATAATTGTTTTTTATTAGCTGTACTAGCTAGTGATAAACCCATTTCTCGTAATCAGTTCCAATGTCGGGAGACTCGTAAATATTTCGTATTTGAGACTGTACTCATTTTGAAATTAATAAAGCTGTACTCCGTTCTGAGCTCTGTTATATTTTTGACATTTTGATAACAATTGTTTGCCGCTTCGCAGTTTACTGTTTATTCATAGAGTAAGTATCACTTGGAAACATCTTTAACATTTGCTCGCTCTGATGCTTTTATCAAATGGTTTTCGAATTTTGATTGCTGTCGCTAATTGCGTCAAATCTAGAGCATGGAATATCAAAAAAATGTGTAAAATCTAGAGCACGAAGCCTATTCGGTATCGCAGCTCGCTTTATTTGGGCCCATTGTCTGCATGTATTGAGAGCAGTTCAGTTTGTTTACTGCACTACTCGATTATTTCCTTGTTATTTCTCGGTGTTTTAAATTTTATAAAACTCCAAGGACTATTCTATAGTCCAAAAAGATTTTTATTAGGTTGCCGGATTTGTACTGCCAAGAAACGTGTTTTCAATACTTTACTTACTTGATTCACGAATCCAAGTCTTAAATCTTTTTAAGGACATTTTAAATCATTTAAAATATATGTATATTTAAAGAAGTACCTATTTATGAGTTACTGGATTTCTCCTGTCAAAACATATGTCAAATGTAGAGCACGAAGTATTTATTTTTGGTATCGTTTATTCTTTCCGGTCTTTACATGTCATTGAAAGGACATGGGTAAAAAATGTATGGAAGTCTGCCCCAGAGATGCCCAGAGATGATTATATATGTCATTAAATAGTACAAATCTTCTATTTAAATATTAATAAAGTTACTTGTTGCTAAGCAGTCGCTGATAAAATTTATGAAGGTTTATAAAAGTTAACTTTTCATACTACAACGACGGTCACGTGATTCAGAACACAAAAAATCGATTGATATTCTTATATTTTTTAATATATTTTCAAGTGATTGCTATGAAACATGGGTAATTGTTTAAAATTCATTGTGTATTTAAATAAAATAGTTAAATATGAGCATACGTTTGGACAGCCTGGGGCAAATTATGGCAATATCCTTTAAAGCATTTTTTGTATCAAGAAGAAATATTCATGAGTTTATCAGATTGGTACTGTCAAGAAATGCGTGTAATGTAGAGCACGGAGCCTGTGCTCGGTATCGCAGTTCGCTTCATTAGGGCCCATTGTGCGCGTGTATTGAGAACAGTTCGGTTAGTTTATTGCAGCGCTTGATTGTTTCCCGGCTAATTTTAGAAGCGGTACAGATCTCGAAATAGATGGCGACGAGCTTATGCAAATTGATACTAATTAGAATCGATTTATACGGTTAGTAACGCGGAGACAGTGAAGGCTGGATGCGTGTGGCGTAGAAATGCTACAGGCATATAGTAGTCCTATTTCATTTAGGAAAAATGTTTTATAGCTGGAAACATAGCTTCTTATAGTCCTATTTGAAAAGTCAGTATAGTAAATCCTACAATGATTTTTAGTGTACGCATTTCGCTCTGAAATCGGTAATTATATAGAATTCCAGAAACTAAGGTCTTGAGCTGCCAGCATTTTGCAGCGCGCTTGATGTTGTCAGTCCACCGTGGGTGTTTCCCAAACAGAATCGCCTGTTCAGCTCCTTTGACAAATCTTCGAACTATACATATGTACCTTTTGCCACTTCAGTTTTTCATCCCGTGGAACTGTGTCAATAATTTTTCTTCTGCGGATTTTATTTCTTATTCTATTAAGCAACGATACTCCGACCATTCTTCACTCCCCCACCCGCTGAGTGACTCTGACCCTTTCTATTAGACCCATAGATATCGCCTCAAAACCTGTATGGCCTTTGATACAGATAAGACATAAAAACACTGGTCGCAATAACCCCACGTGTAAGCAATAAAACTTGTTACGAAAAGTCGCACTACAATGTTTGTACTAGTTTTTTGTTCCCAAACTACTTGACAACTCAAGTGTGTGTCTGTATGTACCACGTGTAACGTCTCGTAGCCGAAATCATAAGCTTCTTATCTCAAAAACGAGACGACAAGTTATGACGACCTTTATTAGATCGCTTATGGGCCACGATATTCTGCTCCGCTTGACTGTTATTTTATTTCAAAATATGATGATTTGATCTAGTTTGATATGAAATCGTAAGGTCCTGGGTTCAAGTTCTGAGTCGGGCTATAACATGACTTTATTTTGTCTACCTAGAAATTCTGGGAATTAGGAAATCGATGTTGTTACACTCCTTTGCCTAGGAAAACACATTAAGTTTTTAGTTCCGTACATTATTATCAATAGCATCTAATACTCGTAGTTATGAATTTAACAATATAATCCTCAGCCTGCCAAACCACGTTGGAACAGCATGGTGACTATAAGCTCCATATCCCCTCTCCTATCTTCTAGGCAGGTACACCTGGGTTCTGCAGTAGGCCGTTAAAATAGACCGATAAAGGTTGAGACGTAGCAGGCGGTACTCTTCTACGAAAATGACCCAGATTGGACAAAATACAACAATGTACGTTTCACTCCGAAACTGAAGTATCCTCTGGAGATGTTGACTCTACTATACTCTGGAGGGTTCGACTTCGCTTGGACTCGTGGTTTTTCGCGGAAAATAAAAAGACTGCTGATATTGATGATGAACGATGCTTTTAAACAATGAAATATTCAATGTCTATATAAATAGTTAAATATACTAATAAATACTCAAGATAGAATATTTAAAAAAAAATTATTTTGAGTTAATTAAAAACAGCGTTATTTACACTTTCATCAAACCGTAATTTCCGTGATACAACAAATACGTGACCCGCGTACCGAACAAAATTAATATATGGCTCAAATGACTGCGATAACCTCAAACCTCACGGTACACGTAAGATGCCTATCGATTGTCTAAAGTTTCACCACAACCGAGTGTTGCACGACGACGCTTTCTAAACACATGAGCGTTTAGTTTTTAAAACCACACGATTTTTTTAAGTATACCACACACATACACTTAACGCCCGATTAAGTATACTCGTATCCCACTATACGTACGTCTCGAGTCAACTTATTTCTATTGAAAACTTTCAAAGTAAGTCTACGCGAGACGTAATTTTTAACCCCCGGCGCAAAAAGATAGGTGTTACAAGTCCGTTGTCTTTACGTGCGTGCGTGTGTGTGTAACTGGACGAACAAGGCGGTTAAAGTGAAATAACATGCAACATATAAAAACTCACAGTTAACGATTCCATTGTCTAATATTAAAGATTTGTGTCCAAGGTCACTGGCGTTAACAACTAATAATTAACTTAATAATGAATGTCAAGTAGACGATTACAAGTGTATTTGTACAGTAAAGTTGACATGACAAGTCGGCAGTTGACGAAACGGTGCTCCAAATTCACTCATACATATTTAACTTCGACGCGTCCTTGCTAACCTGCTCTAGCTACACATGGCACCAACTTACTCTGAACAATATACGAGTATTGTATGAGCAAGTGTAAGTTTCTTCATATGTGACACAATCATGCCTTAATTAGGCATTACTGATATCCAAATACTCTTGTTTTATGTGGTTTTTTTCAAACATGGTTTATTAATTAAATTCATCAAATAATAAAAAGTTATAAAAGTTTAAATATTAAGAGCTAGACAGACTTACAATGGCGTGACGACATAAATCAGTACCACCATAGTAAATCAAGTAAGTACCTACAAAATTTCATTTTGCGAGGTGTATTTTCTTTTATTTCCACCGTAAATTATTATTTTATCCTAGTTTACGTAAGTATTAAAATTTTTCGAGTAATCTATACCTTATTATTTTAAAATCATTATATATAATAGAATTGAGATAGTTTAGAATAATGAACTTTATCTACTAGTCTACACCAACATACTGACAAAGCTTTTAAACAAACAGAGTATTGAACTTTTTTACTGGAGAATTTGTTATGCTATTGTTTAATGTAATATGTAACTTTACTCTGATTTTTATAAAGCTATCGTATTTTTGCATCTTTAGAAATAATATAGCTCCAATGCCAGCTAGATCACATGTAAAACTAGCTGTAAGTCGAAATAGAAGTTGTACCCGTGTGTAGTCTTCATGTAATATTCAACAAAGGTGTAGTTTTACTAGCAGTTTGTATTCAGGCTGAGATTCCGTATCACACCGCGGGGTGTTGTGAGGCAATTCAAAATGGCAAAACGCCCAAACACTGACATAATCCTTTCGCAATCCCACCCTACACATTCCGATGTTATCTTAGTCGTGAAGTGTATTAACTGTGTGTATCACGACGTCTGTGCTGTTCAGCGGGACCTGACCTTTGAGGATTTTGAAGGATTCGCGGCTTTTTACTATAAGTTAGATTTAACTGTTATCACAACTGGTGGTAGGTGATGATGCATATCTAAAATGAAAGCAGGCTACATTGTAACGAATACTATGAAACCCACACCCCCCTTGTGCTGGAACGGTAAATCGCTTGGCGGTATATTTTTGTTGACAGTGTGGTTACTAGCTACGGATGAAGTCTTCCACTAGCCAGTCCAGCGAGGTGGATTGATACACAACTGAGCTACGGAATTTTTAATTCCGTCTTCAATAACCGTGGAGTTAAAATTGTTTTTCTTATTCTGGACGAATGAATGATATATACCTTGTATAGATTATATAGTAGAGGTCACGAAGGTGATGTACTTTCAAGGCAAAGCCTTAATATTTATAAAGGCTAGCGTCTAAACACTAAATGCCATTTGTACACTAGCATAAAATAATCTCTCAGTGGTTGAGCTAGTACTAGATATGCATTACTTACCAATAAGTACAAGAGCTCAAAGTTATTACTGTCACCAAACTCTAAATGATCCTGATTTCATAAATAATCCATTGGACGCGAACTAGGCGGTTTGAATTTAAAAATAAACATTTTTTTTTATCGACTACAAGTTAGCCCTTGACTGCTATCACACCTAATGTTAAGTGATGATGCAATTTAAGATGGAAGCGGGCTAACTTGTTAGGAGTGGGACGAAAATCCACTCCCCTTTCGGTTTTTACACTATATCGTACCGGAACGCTAAATCGCTTGGCGATACGTCTTTGTCGGTAGGGTGGTAACTAGCCACAGCGAAAGCCTACCACCAGCCAGACCAAGACAAATTAAGAAAAATCTCAATCTGTCCCGCCGGGAATCGAACCTAGGGCCTCCGTCTTATAAATCCACCGCGCATACCACTACGCCACGGAGGTCGTCAATAATATAAAAAATCGCGGAACCGACGGGATTCGAACCCGCCTCTTTGGCTAACCGGGCACTTAAAGCGCCTTACCGCTAGGCTACGGTATCCGATGATGTCGGTGCCGAAATTGCTTTTAATATTACGTTTTTGATATCTAAGCGGTTTAGTTCCTCGTTCCTTACTGCACCGCATGGAATACCTTTCCAGCTTCAAGTCGAGAGTGAATAGATATATTTTAGGCAAGCGTGTTCCACCCTAGGCTGCATCTTCAATTACCTTCAGGCGCGATTGCAGTTAAGTGCTAACTTATAAAATAAAAAAATCTAAATCACAGAATTATAAAAAGCTCCGGTTAAAGGACCGGGTGCAAGTCATGGCTTGGATCCCTGCCCATTGCACTATAGTCCTACCCAGTCCTATTCTAGAACTAGTTAGAAGGGAATATTTGTCATATTCTATATCAAACGATAAATATTAAAAAAATACAAAATCAGCGATGCACACTAAATCACATAGAAACGGCCTTTGTACGGTCATGCTCTGTTAACGAACAACACAAACCCATAGTCTATGGTCAAACATGGCCGCCGAGGACAACGACCTGCGGCCGTTCGCAATAAAAATTAACATTCTCTATGCCGTCATTAACGTAAGAGATCAAATCAAATTGTCCAACATTAAGACTGGAGGCGATTTTATAACTTTTTTACGTGAACGCACAGAGCAAGAAGACGCATAGATGGAATTTTTATTTTCACATTTCGTTGAATAAGATTTTATTTTTTAAATAAAATGTTATTAAAAAAATTGTGGAACCCGACACTAATCCAACCCATATTAAGTTAATTTTAAAAAATATTTACATTATATTTATATAAATCTTTACATCTGACAGGTGTAATTTTTAAAAGTAAATCGCCTACACATACAGGTCAAAAGCAAAGCCAACAAATTTCGTATGAATTATCGATTTTCCACGAAGTCAGCTTAAAACAGTTATGTGAACTATCAGGGTTAAAGTATGAAATTGTCGATTTGTACTGAAAAATAAAAATTAGTTTTTTTTAATTTAACATATTTATTTAATCAAAATAATTACCATTATTATCTATACATTGCTGCCATCTAATAGGAAGCTCATTTATGCCTTTGCGATAGAACTTTGGTGATATAGATTCGCCAAACTGTGTGAAAGCATTTTAGACTGCCTCCTGAGAAGAATACTTTTTATAACGTAGAAAATTGTCCAAATCACGAAAAAAATGGTAGTCCGTTGGAGCAAGGTCTGGCGAATATAAAGGGTGACGAATGGTATCTAATTGCAGTTCCTGTAGAGTTAAAACGGTTTCTCGTGCTGTATGAGGTCTCGCGTTATCATGGAGCAATAATGGTGAAGATCGATTCATAATTCGGGGCTGTTTCACTGCTAGTTTCGCTATCATTGTTCGGAGTTTGGCGCAGTAGACATCTGCCGTTATTGCTTGACCAGATCGGAGAAAGCTATAGTGAATAATACCACGCTGAGACCACCAAACAGTTACCATTACCTTTTAATTGGTAAGCTTTGCTTTAGGACACTGTTGCGGCGTTTGACCTGGGGTCAGCCATTTTCACACAACATTTTCCGCTTACGATTATCGTAAAGAATTCATTTTTCATCACATGTCACAATTCGATCCAATATTCCTTCATTTCTGTATCGATTCAACAAGGCAACGCTAGTTTCAACACGCGTTTCTTTCTGCAGATCAGTCAAATCATGAGGAACCCATTTTTCATATTTTTTCATTTTATTAATTTGACGCAAATGAGTCAATATTGTTGGTAAAGTAACGTTAAACCATGCCGCTAACTCTTGGGTAGTTTGCCTCGGATCGGCTTCCACCATCTCTTTCAAATCATTGTTATTCACCTGTGTGGGCGGTCTTCAACGTGGTTCGTTCTTCAAATCAAAGTTTCCATCACGAAAGCGTTTAAACCAAAATCGCACAGTGCGTTCATTAGCAGATTCCTCTCCAAACGCAACATTAATATTGCGAGCTGTTTCTGCCGCGTTAGTTACTCGCCGGAACTCGTATTCAAAAATCACACGAATTTTCGAAGTATCCATCTCTATTGTCTAAGCTTAATAAAAAAACAACTGAAAGTTGATAATCGAGTGTTGCACATTTTTTAAAAGAAGAACTACACAGGTACCTTATGAAAAAAGTTTCACTTTAAAATCTTAAACCATGAAGGTTCTATGTCAATTCGAAGTACCTATTACAGTAAAACGGCAATTTCATTCTTTAACCCCTATTATAATTATCTGACTAGATATTATCTGTCATCTATATAGAACTGTCGCAAGAGCGAGCTGGTATTTCACGGAGTCAGGTTGCAACCGCAAAGGTGCAGGATTGATACTTGTCCACTATTAGCTACTGTACAGATTCATTAGAGACTAGGTTAATTAACGTAGCTCATGACTAGTAATAACTAATAATTGTCGGAGTTTATTATTAACCCGGCTTTTTTATAGCAGTTATTGACCGACCAAACGTATAGTCCACCTGATGGTTTGTACCGTCGCCTATGGGCAAGGACCACGTCCTACAAAGTGCCGCCCTGTGTTAATCAAACTGAGGCGTAGGTGTTAAGTCTCTCATGTGTCTGTAATTACACCTACAACTATGCCCTTTATATCGGAACTAACATAATTTAGCTAAACATAGTGTAAGTAAATCTTTTAAGCAAATACCGGCCTTCGTGGCGCAGTGGTATGCGCAGTGGATTTATAAGACGGAGATCCTGAGTTCGATTTCCAGCTGGGCTGATGAAGATTTTCTAAATTGGCCTGGTCCAGCTGTTGAGAGGCCTTGGCCATGGCCAGTTACCACCCTACCAACAACGACGTACCCAAGCAATTCCGGTACGATGTTGTACAAAAACCGAAAGAGGTAAATTTCCTCCTAACAAATTAGCCTGCTTCCACGTTAGATTCCATCAACACATACCATATACCAATAAAAAAAATTTCGTTCGCTGTTATACGTCTACAATTTCCACTAGTCAGTGGCATTTAATAACATAAACACTACCGCGTTTCAAACACAGTTATAATGTATTTGTATAATAGTAAACTGAACCCAATTTAATTTAATTCCTTTATATATTAATCCACAAATAGTTATTGATAGATTAATTCGGTGCAATAATTTCATGGCTGCCAAATTATAATAATTGTATGTCATTTAATACAGCTACCGGGCATACTTATTCTATTTACTAAAGCTTAAGGGTGACGACAAACTAAAGACTGTTTGGTAGTTTTCTGACGCCCGACGGCACAATCCCGAGGCCTAATCCAGAAACTTTGCTTTTTCTTTATGTGTTAGTTCTAATTTTTTTTTGATAACTAGAACTAAACTCGCGGTTTCGCCTGTTTTCGTTCCTGCGGAAATCTTGGGATAAAAAGTGGCCTATGTGGAACATATTCTCTCCTCGTCCTGAAGTAGAATATAATCTCCAGATATGACTCATACAAGAATCTAACGTAGCGTCAGAGACGTCAAAAACACGAGTAGCACATAGAGTAAGCTTTTCGATGAGCATGCAAAGTTTCTGACGGAAAGCTGTCGTGTGTGTGTGGGCAGCCTTACGTGGCTTGTAGGCTAATGGGCAACGGTATCTGTTGTATGGATTCAGATCAGAACGTCTTACAGTTTTGAACGTGCGTATATTTTTCACGTTTTTAGATCAGAGATTATAGCAATTGAATATATATTGATATTATAAATGCGAAAGTAAGTCAGTCTGCATATTTTCATTGAATAGTGTTGCCCAAACTTTGGGATGGTTTATGTTTGATTTCAAACTTAATATAAAAATTGCGGAACCGACGGGATTTGATCCTTTGTAGGTTCCGACCAGAGGCAAGCGTGTCTGTTTTGTTAAACTACACAATATACACATAACTTAAAGCTATTATTGAATATCCGAAATCTCCGATTTTTTTTATTTCAATGTTAATAAGGCGTGCACTTTTGCATTTTCCAACCATTTTTAACTATTCGAGCGCCAAAATTTGCACTTAGTTTGGGTTGGTAAAATTTAGGTAGGTATATATTCAAAAAATTCTACATATATTGTATCTGTCAAAGTCAGTATTGTGTTTTAAATAACGCTGAATAAATAAGTAATTAAAAGCTTTTAAAATTTAAATGTTATGAAAATATTACAAAAATTACTAAGCTTAAACGAAGCGAAAAAACAACAAAACCTCCTATTTCAGAAGTTAGTAAAAAATTGAATGATTGATTACCTTTCAACGGAATTATTCCTAAAACATAATCCTCTAAGTAATTTCACTGATCGCCACATGAGAATCTCGACTGTTGATTGTAATGCGACAGTACTGGGGTGACATGGCGCAGAGATGATGCTCTTATCTCTATTGAAACGCGTCAGATTTAGAGATTAACTTTCTTTAGGAGATTCGAATTAATTTAACACATCACAGCACTGTAATTATTTTATTTAATATATTATTGCCTTCCACTAAGTACAGATGTCAAAACAGCATTGATATTTTTTGTAATTAAAAAAGAACAGTAAATGAATAAGAAATTGTAAACATTTTCATTATAATACGAGAGTATGGAATTTAAAAGTACCTTAAACCGACGTACTTGTAAGAAAAGTTTAATGGAATCGGAAGAAGCGAGAGAGATGCAAGGATCATGGCAAGCGGAAGGACATTAGAATTAATTTAACACATCACAGCACTGTAATTATTTTATTTAACATATTATTGCCTTCCACTAAGTACAGATGTCAAAACAGCATTGATATTTTTTTAATTAAAAGAGAACAGTAAATAAATAAGAAATTGTAAACATTTTCATTATAATACGAGAGTATGTAATTTAAAAGTACCTTAAACCGACGTACTTGTAAGAAAAGTTTAATGGAATCGGAAGAAGCGAGAGAGATGCAAGGATCATGGCAAGCGGAAGGACGTCTCTACCTATGGTCTCTACCTACCCCTATGGGAATAAGGCGTAATGGTATATTTGTATGTATTAAGAGATTAATGAGTTTAAAGCCAGAGAAAAAGATAGGACCTACTTACTACGACAATGCTTATTGCTTACCAGCTTAGATATAGCTACTTAAGGTTCGATTTGACTCTATTGTTCGCGACTCCGTGAACAGCAGGATTACAGGACATTAACATTTAAGTGCAAGGTAGTATCAAGTTTCATCCGATGTAACCCTAATATCCTAATAGAGCAAGACAAGCTATAGTACCTACTATTATGTATTCTATGCTAGTATCAAAATACATAAATAAATAAATATTATTATAGGACAATTACACACATCGCTATATAGCCGCAAAGTAAACGTACGCGTAAGTAGCTTGTGTTATGGGTGCTATGATAACTGATGAATATTTTTATATATATTATACATAAATACTTATAATATATAGATAAACACCCAGACACTGAAAAACATCCATGCTCATCACACAAACATTTTCCAGATGTGGGAATCGAACCCACAGCCTAGGACGCAGAAGCAGGGTCACTACCCACTGCGCCACACGGCCGGCCACATGTAATAGAATCTTCAATACGTACCACAAACACACACACACACACACACACAAGGAGATTGACTGTAGAACATCATTATGAAAGTTTCTGCTAAGTATGCAAATAAAAAATATCTCGAACTGAGCTCAAATGTAGCATTACACTTAATGTATACGGTAAACCACATTATGGCACTTATACTTAATACTGACACAGGATTACAGATCTTATTACAATAGTAGTAAGATGTGAAATCACATGCACACATAAAGCTACTTGTTTTGTGTCCTAATGCGTAATAACCGGTGTCGCAAATTTCATTAGCGTATCCACATTCCTTTATGAGATTGAAACACTATATTCGTAATACACTTGCGTGTACGGGATCTTGTATCTTATCATGTTAAACATAGAGTTTATGATTGTTTGTGAGATAACCTCTTCTACAGGTAACAGGGTTGCGTCTTTTCCTGTGTGAAGTAACTCAATATGATTTTATTTATTGCTATCAGCAGTTTACTTAATATCTAATTAATCATCATTATAAACCTAATAATTTCTCACTAATGTCAAGCCATATTTCTAATAGGAGAGTATGTACGGAGCTGGGACCCACCACGCTGCTCCAATGGGAATGGTGATGATGTTTGATTCTTTAATGATCACTATCAAATGTTGATAATAATAATTGCAAATTGACCGTAACTTGCCCCGTAAAAACTCGGTATTATTCCATAGGTTATAGGTATAAGTTATAACTAGATAAGGTAAAGTAACTACTGCAAATGCAGGCACTATGTTACTTGAAAATCATCTAATCTACTTTCCGAAGCTTTAGTACAGTCGTATTAATATACTTACAACTGACAAATATGACTTCAAAAAACATACAGCGTACCTGAAACAAATAAAGAATTTACTATATTAATTTTTCCAAATATTTTGAAAACTGCGTACTGCGTGTTCCTTGCATGCCTCGTGAAGTATTGCTTAGTTTATCATGGTGATGGACTTTTACGTACCTACATTCAGGTGGTCCTTCATTTGATTTGTCAGTTATTACTATAAAAACTTGACTCACAACCTTTACATTGAATTTGTCGGCTCTTCTCGACAAAATCTGCTTACGAACCGGCGGTACAGTCAGTACCAATACTTTAACATTTGAAAAGTGCTTTTACAATAAACCTACACGAAATAAATCAATTTTAGTTTAAGTTCGAATTACAGCAATGCTTTGTAAGACAGCACTAGAAAGAAAAAGATTATAACTAATAGCAACATTGCCTAAAGGAGAATGCCAGACAATATATAGGACTTTAACCCACTAATAAAAACATACTGTACAACAATGTATTATGCATCATTTGATTGCATTTTGTTTACTATTTGATATAAATTACATTTAAAAGCTCTAGAACCGGGAGTATCGACACGAGCCTAACGTTGATTATCGTCCATTTCCGTATTGTTGTTCCGTATAGTTGTCACACTGACATGACAGTCGCAAAGTTTCCTTAAATACATTTTTAAACAGGCTTACCGACTCTGGATACTTGCTTTTTAGAGCCCACTGTTGATGAAAATACAATAAAAACGATTTAAAAGACCAGAACCCAGTGCAACAATAAACATTTAAAAATGCGTAGTGTAAATTAAAAGGAAATAGTTCAATTACTTTTTTTAACACAATTTTATTCCGATCTCCAACAGTAAAAATGACTTATTGTAGAACATTTGTATAATAATACGATATTTTTAGCATATTTGCTATTTGTGTTCTTTCTGGGTTAGGATCTGGCATTCTCCTTTGGAAACCGGCAACCCTAGACTCAAAAACAATTTAGCACCAAATTTATAGTCCACGCTAAAGCATAACCTGGACAATTGGCAGTCCTATTACCTTTCTTAAACTGTAGGTTTATGTCTTGAGTGGGCGCAGTTTAGTTCCACCGTATATTCCTATACCACGGTATTAAAATATAGCATTGTTATCTTTATTACAATGTCATAAAGGCTACATATGACAGGATATAATACATTCCAAAATCATGGAAGGTAAAACTTGGTAGATTATTATTATAGGCGTGAAGATACTATACGATAATTTGGATTTCATTTTGAGGTTTACTTTCAAGTACATTAATAACTCTACGGTTAAAGGGCCGGACCTAATGCTGAGAGGTCCTGGCTTCGATTATCGCTCGCTGGATTATTGTTAGTTATTGTTCTCCTATTCCAAGGACATTCTAAAAGTGGCATGAAAGTGTAATATTGATAATATTAACGACCTCCGTGGCACAGTGGTATGCGCGGTGGATTTATAAGAAGGAGGTCTTGGGTTCGATTCCCGGCGGGGCAGATTGAGATTTTTCTTAATTTGTCTAGGTCTGGTTGGTGGAAGGCGTTCGCCGTGGCTAGTTACCACCCTACCGACAAAGACGTACTGCCAAGCGATTTAGCTTTCCTTCCTCCCATCTTAGATTGCATCATCACTTAACATCAGGTGTGATAGCAGTCAAGGGCCAACTTGTAGTCGATAAAAAAATATATTTTAAACACCACACCATTTTAACTTAATAAGCTTATAAATTTCAATTTTAGTACAAACTTGCATTTTAATATTCTCTAATTTAATTTGCGCGTAAATCATAAAATACTAACTCATACAAAAATTATACAATACGTAAAACATGTAAATCTAAAATCATAAAATGACCTCTGTGTAGAGATCATTTTCCATGATTTCATTGATCACCCAACTGCATCAGCAGGCTAATGATTTATCATCATTAAAGGATTGTAAAATTTACAAGATATTCGATTTTCTTGGCAAAGACCAATTTTAAAAGCCAAGCCTGACTAATCTCTACCATCTTTCTATATCATTTATAGATCTACGATAGAAAAGATAATACAAAGAATATTAACATCTGTAACAAGTATTTGACGGTAAAAAGTCTTAACAAGACGTTTTCCCTTCAGATTGCGATCAGCTGATACAATCAGCATTTCTTCATTAATTAAAACTACATTTCCATAATGGTTATCTCAATTTCCTGCGATATTTGAGTCGCGAATTCTAACTATAATATGTAGGTTGATGGATCCGCAAGTTAACATTCTCACGTATAAGTTATAACCTTAATTAATGTTGCATTAACAAAATGTTGTCATAAATGTAATCCTTACCAATATTATAAAGGCAAAAGTTTGTATGGATTGATGGACGTTTGTTACTCTTTCACGCAAAAACTACCAAATTAATTTTGATGGAAATTTACAATATTATAATTTAAATAATATTGTTTGATCTTTGTCTTTGAGTAGCTAATGTTATAATTAATGACTGCTTCATAGATTAAAGACAACTAGATGGAGCCCATGTCCACTCATGAGACAGCAAGACAGCCTTATTGACATGACATGTCAACATTTAAAGTACATCATGAAACGTTACGTTTTAAAATATCGTAAAATACGAAATATTACTTTATATATGTTAGTTTAGTAAACGCATAATACATGAAATTTGCTAAAAAACAACATATCTACGCTTTAAATCATCAATCAATGAAGTTTATACCTACTTATGTATGAAACGTAATTCCTTCGATTTTCCGTTTGCACGATAGCGTTTAAATTAATATCGTAACCGCAAAATTATATTATTTATTAGCAAATTTAATAAAAAAATTTTAACAAAAAATAGAACCGACTCAAAACGCACTAAAAAGTAAAAAATGACATTTCATTTAGTTGCTTTAACTTACTTAAGCATATCTATGAAGTCGGTGCCACTGTAAAAAGTTATGCGTGGTCATACATAAAAAAAATAATAAAAAAAAATATACCTGTCGAATTGATAACCTCCTCCGTTTTTTTTTCGTCGGTTAAAAAGCTAATAATTGGTCAGATATGTCCTTTGTTTGTCACAAACTCCACTCTTGACAAACAATAAAAACGAACACGCTGAAAGGGACAAAAAATTATCTTGTGTCACTTTCTAACAAAGGCCGAATGAAATAAGTCTGTCACGCTCTTGAACCTACAGCCGCGTTATGACTCCATCTAGTTGTCTTTAATCTGCGGACTGCTTCATCTCTTGCTGTCATGTGTCAACGCCTGTCTCGTTGACGAGCAAGCGGCCATCTTTTTATTATTCGACATTAACTAGACAAGAACGTCGTTACATATCTTATTCAATTTATTGTGATCTGCGTGATTCAAGAAAGGGAAACGTTTTCCCGAGAATTCCTCAAGTTTCAAGAATTATCACCAAGTCGCCGTCATCCAAATATCGCCGTGCGAGCATTTAGCATCGTCGGAGACACGAGGTTGGTGTAGTCATTTAAGATTGCTTGCTGTTGAGGGCGAATATCGCAAATATCCTTCATTTT
The DNA here is from genome assembly GCA_034621355.1 of Mycalesis mineus. Classification (NCBI taxonomy): domain Eukaryota; kingdom Metazoa; phylum Arthropoda; class Insecta; order Lepidoptera; family Nymphalidae; genus Mycalesis; species Mycalesis mineus. The sequence goes on from CM067902.1 coordinate 992,383, forward strand.
AATATGACGCTGGTTCTGTGTGTGGACTGTATCCACACACAGAACCAGCGTCATATTAAAATTGGGCAAAAAAACCGCACAAATATAGCTGACACATCAGAATAACACATAGGTCACATTTTATCCTTAAATTCCTACGGGAAAGAGGTCTACATGGATGAAACGCGGGCGTCCTCTAGTGGAGTATAAACCGGTTGATGGTTGGATGGTTTAAAATCAAGTAGTTAACTGCGGAGATTTGTAACAAGTTCTGTACATTGATGGTACAGGCATCTTTATTACGCCATTGCCCACAAGAACGATCTCCGTATAGTTTTGCAACACGCGCGTTTCGTTTTACGTTTTACTAGTATTACATATTGCAACACTTTACGCAGCCTTTTAAACTAATATGGCGATAGAATTATTGTATTATCTGAGATTTGATATAAATTGCAAAATAATTTCAATTCAAAATTCAAATTGGTTTTCTTGATGTACGGTTTAATTTAGACGCAATTTTGAAACTTCTTATAGGAGAGGTAATATGGAGCGTAGACTCTCCACGCTGATCTAATGCGGGTTGGCGGGATTAGGGTGATCTCTCTCTCTGCAGTCGTTTCTTCATGACTGAAGATCGTGGTCCTGGTATGATCCAAGTCTCGAACGAGTCCACGCCTTCCACCTGCTCCTGTTGGTGGCCATCTTTGCTAGCGCATAGAATGACTGCTTGAACTCACTCAGCTGATCAGCCCATCGTGTTGGGGAACGGCCTCTAGCTCTTTTTCCGTCCGTGCTGCCCGTTATTATTAGCTTTTCCAAATTACTGTCTTCCCGCCTCATGATGTGTCCAAAATAAGCCAGAATCCGTTGATAGCAGATGGATGAAAGCCTGACCTTGATTCCGAGCTGCGACAGAATAGATGCGTTCGTGCGCTTAGCTGTCCAAGGTATTCTGAGCATGCGCCTCCAGCACCACATCTCGAACGCATCTATTCTTTGCCTTTCTCTTGCCTTTATGGTCCAAGTTTCAACTCCATACATAAAGATGGAGAAAATTAAGGCTCGGACAAGGCGACTCTTTGTCTTGATTGATATGCCTCGATTCCTCCAGATTTTATTCAGACGTGACATAGCGTTCTTTGCCATTGCTATGCGTCTTTTTATCTCCGGCGCACAGTTGCCGTCACTGCAAATCTGGGATCCGAGATAGACATATTCCTGTACGATATCAACAGATGGTATGATGTTGGTGTTGAGTAATTTCCCCGCCCGATCAACTATTAGCTTAGGGTGATAATTTTTCATTTATATAAAGATGGAGAAAATTAAGGCTCGGACAAGGCGACTCTTTGTCTTGATTGATATGCCTCGATTCCTCCAGATTTTATTCAGACGTGACATAGCGTTCTTTGCCATTGCTATGCGTCTTTTTATCTCCGGCGCACAGTTGCCGTCACTGCAAATCTGGGATCCGAGATAGACATATTCCTGTACGATATCAACAGATGGTATGATGTTGGTGTTGAGTAATTTCCCCGCCCGATCAACTATTAGCTTAGGGTGATAATTTTTCATTTATAAACGATCACCATCATTACAATTTTTTTCTCTCTCATTTATTTAATTACAAAAAAAACACTATTAAATATTTATACAAAAAACCCCATTCCACCTGCTGCGGGGCCCGGGGTTCTAAGCAACCGGTGGTCAGGGCTCCAGAGTGAGGAACCTCCTCACAATACGCGCCGTTTCAAGAATTACTTACTGCCTTCTATATCCGACCCTTGATCCAACAACTAAGCGAAAGCTTTTTAAGATGTTGGTCAAAGCTTTTCGCTATAAGATCGTTGACTGAAACGACTAACAATCATTGTTGAATCAATATTTATCATCATTTTTAAACTATAATTACTTCTACTTCTATCTTAAAACAGTACATTCTTGGCTATTAGAATTTACTACATCACAACCCATTTAGCTTAAGTAACATTATGAGATGATAATAAAGATATCACGGTTGATGAAAACTGATATTACATATAGGATTGCGCATTCCATAACAACTTAGATGTGTATTCACTCATGAAGATATGAGATCGAAGATGTATAAGGCACAGAACGGAAGCTGTAAGGCTGTACCAGATCTTTAAAGTGCTTATCATGCATAATGTACTGTTAGCAGCATTGAACCCTGCCCTTTAAAAGGCTAGAGTCTAGAGACGAAAATCATAAAAAAAAGAATGTACTCTGCGGCGTTTTTGGCTTATATAAATGACGGTTTATTAAATTGCGCACATTATAAATTCCAGTTCTAGCATAGGCAGTTTTGCGGCCTAATTGCTGTAACTGTAACTACATTAAAATAGTGTTTAATGTAAGAATGTTTCATTTTGATTTGATTTAAGGAAGTTTTGTTATAAAAATGTGTTAATATTTTGATTAATGTTCTTTTGCTGCTTGTGCCTTTTGACTCCTTCTGATGATGTTGCTAAAATTACTTAAATGAGAGAGTATAGTAGATGTAAAGCGAGAAACATCAGTAGCAAGTGAGCATCGTAAGGGTGGAACGCGCAGAATTAAAAGAAATAATATACAAGAAAAACGAAAGATGGGAGAATAGCTCACTAAAAACAGGAGAGTAAGACCCAAGATTTACAAACGTCAATAGCTCCACGTTCAACAGCCTCAATGGACGCAACACTAAGAGGTCACAGGTTCGATCCCTGCGTGTGTGACTATCGTCCGTCGTATATCTATCTATTATTAATACAGTCTTACGAATAATTGGAGGAGAAGGGATAATAATCGAATCTTTTTAAAAACAACAAAAAAACTACTAAGATTTCAGGGCACGTTTTGAATCGCTCAAGGCTTCATATAATAAAAGTTTATAACAGTCGAGATAAACGGCAAAAGGCGTGCGTAGTATTAGCTCGCATCTAGATAAACGAAACAGAAATAGATCTCGTACATTATGTCACTGCGATGTGAATGGCCTGGCTTATATAACGTGACGAAACGGCTCCGATCTGATGATTGTTACTGCTGACATTGGATAAACCTATCTAAAGTTGCAGGGCTGCTTGTTGAAGAGCTCTTTAGGCAAGGAAATACATCATCATCATCATCATCAGCCTATTAACGGCCCACTACACGGCCAGGCCTCTCTTATATTATAGGAGAGGGGATATGGAGCGTAGACCCACCACGCTGCTCCAATGCGGGTTGGCGGACTTAGGGTGATAATGTTTAATTTATTAACGATCACTATTAGATGTTGATGACAGTGACTGGGACCGACGGGTTAACGTGTTCTCCGAGACACGGGGGTGTAACACCACCAGCTTCCCGACTCCGGGTTTGAAATTTACTGAGAATTTCATAGAAGAATGAAAAACTCTGAATAATTCCGTGACCCAACCCAGGAATCGAACCCAGGACCTCGTGATCGAGGCCAGATAGGCTAACCACTAGACCAACGAGGCAGTAAGGACATACATGTATATATTATAACGCCTCATTCGCATAGAGGTAGTCAGAAAACACAACCTTTTCCACTTACTAAAGTTCTTGCATTCTTCCTTAGATACGAGTACTTCCACTGTCATTCATCCTTTCATAAAGTCCCTGGCACGCAAGACCTCCAGATCGACTCGCCCTAACGCGAGACGTTGTGAATTGTAGATACCTCGAGAACGAAAGAAGACTTCGTGGGGAAGTTACGGTGACCTTTTCTTTTTTTTTACGCTGGGAAATGCATTTACGCATTCCTCCGGAAAGATTCTTTCCGAAGGGTATGTGGGACTCACCAGTTAAACCAGAATACCCACTAAAACCCAGCGGCACCCGGCTGCGTCTTTAGGGTGAGACGTCACAGGATCGAAGTTACGGTGACCTAGGAACACCTATGAAGAACCGAAACTCCCCCGAAGAACGGGAAAATCAAAGGCCGAGGACATATTAATGCCTCGCGATTGAAACCATATCCGAGAGTCTAGGCCTTAGATGTTTGCCCCGGATTCTTGACAAGACTACAATATGCAAATTATTAAGTTAGCAAAATCAGTGGTAATTTTATGCATTTTTATGACTTTATTACCATTACCCTTGTACAATTGAACATAAGTCACCAGTATCCTAATGAGGATGCTCCGGTCTTACACGTTGAAACCAATGAGATTGAAGCTACCCTAAAAAATGAATTGTAGTTTGGATTCGGCGGTTTTTGATGGAATCGCAAAATGAATCAATTATCATTGTTCCCTGTTCATTGTGTACCAACCTCTGTGCCATTGCGTAGGCAGTGATGAGTTTCAACTTACTCGCACCTACCATGCCTATTAGAGGTGAGAAGCTGAATGTGTGTTTAAATCTGCCAATATTTATTTTTAAGTTTTTTACAGTGATGTTTTGCATCACCGGTGTATCTTTAGCTCGTCAGTCAACATCTCAGCCATGTTGAGCGGAAGGAATGTCGTGAATCAGCGAGTTTTCTCTCAACTATTGTCAAGGTCACATTTTTGCGAAACAATTTGTATGAAAAACAAAACTGTGACAAATACTACATTGTGTAATGACGTACTAACTGAAGAAAATTCATACGAGTGAAGCATTTGGCTTGGTGTCGCAAATTAGTCATTATTCATTGGTTTTATTTTCATGTTTTTTTTACTACAAATTAACCCTTGATTGCAGTCACACCTGGTGCTAAGTGGTCATGCAATTTAAAACGGAAGCGCGCTAACTTATTAGGAGTAGGGTGAAATCCACAACCCATTCGGTTTTTACTCGTACGCGACATCGTACCGGAACGCTTAATCGTTTATCGGTATATATTTGCCAGCAGGGTGGTAACTAGTCACAGTCGAAGTCTCCCTCGATTTAAATTTATTTAATTGGTTCAGGTATTTACACCTGAATCGGAATAAGCCGGGAATTGGACCCATGATATCTTATAAAATCATTGGGCATTCTACTATGCCATTACTACTATCTGTGTGATTTTCAGTTGCATTCAAGTAATTGATCAAAGTTAACTGATATATATGCAATTTAATATCGTCAAGATAATTTTGTCATCGAAATATTGTTTAGCCACTCTTGTTTTGAATATTCTGACGGTCATGACAAAGTATGTATAGGTTTTTTGGCAAAACCGAAATGAGTTTAGTATCTGATCGTTGACACAGTCACCCTGGCACGAATGAGTGTTGAGCCTGTTTCATCGAAACTGAGAAAGGTTACCCACAATCTGTGCACCTATTACGCCACACAATCGTGTCAGATTTACTCGGAAAATGGCGAAATAAAGAAGCCGCAGGAGCCGAAATCGGTCAGAAGGACATTACATTATAATCAAACTAGAGGCCCGCGGTTACTGTCTTTCGAAAAAGTAAGTAAAGTTTCATTAAATCCATTCATTAGTTTATGTGTGAAAAAGTAACAATCATTCATACATATAGACAAACTTTAGCGTTTATAATATTAGTTGTTTTTTTTATCGACTACAAGTTGGCCCTTGACTGCTATCACACCTGATGTTAAGTGATGATGCAATCTAAGATGGAAGCAGGCTCACTTGTTAGAAGTAGGATGAAATCCACACCCCTTCGGTTTCCACACGACATCGTACCGGAATGCTACATCCCTTGGCGGTACGTCTTTGTCGGTAGGGTGGTAACTAGCCACGGCGAAAGCCTCCCGCCAGCCAGACCAAGACAAATTAAGAAAAATCTCAATCTGCCCTGTCGGAAATCGAACCCAGGACCTCCGTCTTATAAATCCACCACGCACGGAGGTCGTGAAAGCAACAGTACAACTAGACACACCGATTTCTGAATTTTTGTTAAGTTAAAGAAAGAAACAATCCATGTATTCACCGTGTGAGTGCCAGGTCCATCGTGTGGCAGAGAGAAAAAGGGGCCCTTGTGACCAGAGGTCAACGTTTGCCTTCTCTGCTTAAATTATTCTTCCTGCCCTACCAAATCTAATAGGACCCCGCTTAAGCAGCTTTAAATAATTGTTCTAGAATAGAGCTTAAGTACTGCAGTTCTTGCCAGGCCTAGCTAGGTCTTTGAGCAGGTCGCAGAGATTTTGCTGGTATACAAAATAGTATGTAAAGTTAAAAGAATTTTTAAATATCTTCAAAAACTCAATTTTCGGGACAATATCACCTTGTAACCTTATCATAACATAAGAGTGGACATGTCTGATAAGTTATCAATCTCTCACCTACATCAACTTCCTGTTGAGGGATTTGCATTTCTATGGTTTTGGAACTAGACCTATTTTAGTTTGCAGTGAAAACAAAGGGAACTCCTAACATACGCACGTAATACAAGTGGGTGTTGTCATTTGACAGATAGTGTGTGTTTGATAAATTCGGTTACGAAATTGTACTTTCCACTGAAGAAAGTCCGTCACTATAAATAATCATTTTTAAATTTTGAGCACCTTTTTAGAGCACCTGTATCTATTGTCGAATAGATACAGGTGCTCTATAATTATTATATTCAAGCTTATTAAGATCAATTAATAATTGATTATGTATTGCTATTTTTAGCGAAAACCCGATGCAAAAGAAGAGAATTTGTATGTACAATATTTTATAGTAAAGCAGTAACAGCTAATAAGGGGGTTAACGGTGGGTTTCCAAGGTACAGTATTACGGACCTCGCACCGGCATACGCAATGCTGTCCACCCCCCATTAGCAGTGGCGTACACTTCATAAAGTCACTGCCTACCCAAAGGATATATTACGAAGCTATATTGGAGAAGGAATTTTCTATTTCTAGTGCCTACCCTAGTTATAAACCTTGTGCACGCCACTGTCCATTAGGTTACAGCAAGAATAAACATAATGTCAAAAATTGCGGAACTGACAGGATTCCAACCCACGTCTCTCTGGCAAACCTGGCATTAGAGCACCTTACCGCTAGGCTACGGTGTCCGTTGACATCGATATTTGATTGTTTGTTCTTAAAAAAAAAATACAATTTTGCTAACATTTTGCAATTTACTTTAAGGCAGACATTAGGATAATAAGAGCCCTAGATACGAGTGTACAAACCAACTCACAGATTAGGTAATACAAATAAGTTCGACTATTTGTATAATTGTACAGTTTATGTACAAGGAAACACGCTCAGTGTACTTACTATGCTAACACCTGACCTATGACTTAGAACAGTTTGTGCCGCCCGCCACCATTGCCACATCTATGGAAACTGTTCTAGGTGTGGCGTACAATATCACCTTGCCACTCAATACTTGCAATTTGAACTCTAAATGCATACACATAAAGTCCATTTCATCTTTGCGATGTGCACATAGGTATCAGATTCTATGGCTTTATCGAGCAATTCGAAAGCAATGAATGGTATTTATTTTGATTTGCCCCTAATTGTAATTTATGGAGTATGTTGTGTTATGGTCTTGATAGACGATCCGACTTGATTGGAATATATGCTTTGTTGTGTGGTATATTTTAATCAATCCTTACTAATATAATAAAGGCGAAAGTTTGTATGTATAGATAGAACACATTTTATCCCAAAAATCCCACTGGAATGAAAACTACGCTGGTGAAACCACGGGCGTCCTATAGTATAGTAAGATGTAATATTTGAACATGTTTTGGACGAGCTTTTGATTTAGGTTCGAGAAGAGCCGAGAGTTTTACGAGTTGAGTTTTAGTAATAATGTGCGAAAAAGCAAATAATTACCAAATTTTTTAGAGTTTAACACATTTCTTTTGTTTATATGACGGATTTCTAAAGTTTGGAACGTGATCCAATCCAATTTTGTTGGAACGTGTGTAAAAGCCATTACTAGTAACTATAACAGCTACGTGCTGCAGACCATTTGGTAAACTGTAATTTTGGTTAATGAAGGTTTAGTAACTTACTATTGAACTACTGACAATTAGTAATAATTGTAAGTGAAGTTTGGCAATATACTTCACACACAATATTTTACTACAGGTGTCAAATTTAAGAATAAAGTTCATGCCTAAAATAAACTCATAATTAAGAATTCCGGACTAGTTTAAAGTATTTATTTGAAAATGTTCTATGTGCACTACGTTTTCCACACACTTTTTTTTTATCGACTACAAGTTGGCCCTTGACTGCTATCACACCTGATGTTAAGTGATGATGCAGTCTAAGATGGAAGCGGGCTAACTTGTTAGGAGTGGGACGAAAATCCACACCCCTTTCGGTTTCTACACGACGTCGTACCGGAACGCTAAATCGCTTGGCGATATGTCTTTGTGGTAGGGTGGTAACTAGCCACGGCTTAAGCCTCCCACCAGCCAGGCGAAGACAAATTAAGAAAAATCTCTATCTGCCCCGCCGGGAATCGAATCCAGGACCTCCGTCTTATAAATCTACTGCGCATACTACTGCGCCACGGAGGTCGTGAAAAACTGAACTTTAAGCAATTTCATAGGAAAAACACCTCCCCTTTTTCAGCGGCTATAATACTAAGGTCTTGGGTTTGAATCCTGTGTGGGCTTTGCAATAATTCTGAGTTTTGTTTTATTCTAACAAATTTTTATTAAACTCTAAGCCCGGAGTCGGAAAGTTAGAGGTGTTACAGCCCGGTGCCTTGGAAAGCCCGTTAAGCCGTCTGTCCCGGTCACTATTATCATATGATAGTAATTATTAAATAATCAAACATTAAACCCGTCTACCCGCATTGAAGCAACGTGACGGGTCTATGCTCCATATCCCCTCTCCTATAAATAGAGAGTGTAGTGGGCTACAGGGTAAGGTCTTCCTTAATAATATAAAAGCCCACCATTAATATGCAAATGATGATGATACGAGGATAGATCATCATTATTGGTACAATATACGTGATGTTAATTGTTCTATCTGGGTCGAGAATTATTAGCGACGGAACTTAATTGCGAAAGTCAGACATAAAGGCAGTTTTTATCGTTGTTGCAACGTTGCGCAGTAACTCGCTTTTATGGGATTAACGCAATCACCCATTGCTGTGGAACTCGAATTAAATTTGGGTTTATGAATAATAACCGACTCAACGGAGCAGTTTACTAACGGTGTTGCCTAGTCTCTTGATCGCTTATAATGATCTTTATGTATCATTACGTTTAATTAAAATTAACAATGGATATCATCACCGTCAACTGCCTCTTTGCACGCCTCCTAAGAGTTCGCCTTCGCCTATAAGAGAGGAGCTTAAACTCGCCACGCTATTCCTAGGTTGCCATCTCTAAAATTTGGGAAACAGGACAAGACGCGTGATAACCCCGGATTTTAGAGTCCGAAAGCCGGATACGTCAACAAGATCTTTTAAACATATTCAATGTAACAAAAAATAGTTGAAAATGTCATACATCACCTTTTTTTATTTGGAACGGTGAATATACTTGGTTCATCGGTTGATCGTGGTGTGGTGCGAGCATAGTGCGTGTCCCGCGGGCGGCACAATTTTTTTTTATTTCCCTTCCCCGGACGCTCCCCGGATGCCCTCTAAACTAGGACAAATCTGGGGAAACCCGGACGGATGGCAACCCTAGTACAATATTAGACGGCCGAGTGGCGCAGTGGGTAGTGACCCTGCTTCTGCGTCCTAGGCTGTGGGTTCGATTCTCAAATCTGGAAAATGTTTATTTGATGAGCATGGATGTTTTCCAGTGTCTGGGTGTTTATCTATATATTATAAGTATTTATGTATAATATATATAAAAAAATATTCGTCAGTTATCCTAGCACCCATAACACAAGCTACTTACAAGTACGCTTACTTTGCGGCTATATAGCGATGTGTGTAATTGTTCTATAATATTTATTTATTTATTTAATATGAGTTGGCTGGTTTAGGGGGATAGGTAATGTTTGTCACTATTAGGATCACCATCATGTTACTAATACTAATTAATGACAAGAACCGAAGACTCGTGTTCTCACAGCATCTTTCCAACTTCGGGTGCAACTTAAAAATTTCTGGTAAGACATAGAAGGTCTCGCAGATGACTGCTTTCCGAGCCTGTGATAGAGTCACTACAAACATCTGAATTTGATGTTTCAGAAGTACTTAGAAAGTAAGCCCACTTGAAACAAGTTTTGATTTTGAGTTTTTGGTCAATATTTCATAATCCGATCCAGTACCCGAACTTTGGACCGAATCCTAATCCGAATCCGAAGCGACATAGGTTAATCACTAATCCTACGAGGCAGTTATTGGATAGGTATTGTAGAGCTTGGCACACTGTAACATTAAATGTGAGATCAAAGGTGAATGTAACAGTATCAACACGGAAAGGCCTTTATCTGGAGATTTCTATTGTTTAGTCTAAACCGGTCATGCTATTGGGTCACTAAGTTGGAATGAGCTTTAATTATTATTTGTTATACAGAGGCACTTTCTAGGTAATAAGTTTACACCTAGAAAAGCTAACTAAAACTACCGCTTTATAAGCCAGTAGTCGTTCTAGCCCATGCGTATAATGTGAAGTTTCGTTTGACAATAACAAAGTTCAATGTCAACTACAATCAAAATATTTAAATACCGTATTTAAAAGCCGCAATAAAATACTCTTTTTATATGTATGCGAAACAAAACAACAGATACAAAAAACAGTTGACAATACATGCTCGGTTGACATCACCGTGCACTGTGATTGGTCCGCGGCGATGAAAGCATAAAGAGACAGAGGTGCCCAACCATTCGCCCGTCACGCGGGGTGACTGCGCGGCACCGTGACCAGATAAAGTGACATTGTTTGAAGGTTTTTAACTAGTATTGGTACATGTATGCTGGAACATATTTCCATTTATTAAATACAACTATTTTGAAGTACATGTGTCTCATAATTATTTCTCACCAACCCGCAATGGAGCAGCGTGGTGTGTCTACGCTCCATATCCTCTCTCCTATAAGGAGGGATGCCTTTGTTGCCTATAACAGTGTAATAAACAAATGATTTATCCAACAATTTCGCTTAAAAACTATTTTTAACCGACGAAAAAAAGCGGAGGAGGTTCTCAATTCGACACGTATATATATTTTTTTTTATATGTATGTCCACACATAACTTTTTACAGAGTTGTTCGATTTTGATAATTCTTTTTTTAGTAGAAAGGGCATACTTCCAAGGTGGTCCCATTGTCATCATGTTAGGATCTGATGATGATATCCTGGGGAAATTGAAGGACCTCTTCAAATTTTGGAGGCACGCTTACAGCGATTTCGGTTTTTGTCTCGGTAACGGTTTTTAGCTACTAGTGCCGTATAATATACTATGACAGTATAGTACGAGTATGTTACGTGGCGATAAATCACTAAAAAGAAATAAATATAGAACCGACTCAAAACGCACTAAAAAGTAAAAAATAACAGTATTATTTAGTTGCTTTAAATACTACTAAATACTATGACCTTACTAATGAACTAACCAAAAATGGCTATGTGGTTAGTTTATACGCGGTAGAAGTGGGTGCGAGGGGTATACCAGCGAAGTCTCTCTAAAACCTACTAAAAGACCTTGGCCTTACTAGAAGTGCAGTAAGCTCCATATTGGAACGAGTAACCAAAGCTGCACTAGTAGGGTCCTTCCGAATATGGTTGGGCAGGGAGAATAACTTGAACAGAGGAGGTGAGTGTTGACGCGCGTCACTAAGGGTACCCTTAAACCTACATCCGTGTCACAAGTCTCGGGCTCTGTTCGGAGTTTTTCTCTCAGCCACGCGATGGACCCGGCACCCGCACGGTGAATCCATGGAATGCTAAGATATTCGTCTCTATTTAAGCATATCTAGCGCTTTACTACGTAAAATAAATGGTCTTTAAACATGGCTGGCACCGACTTCATAGATATTCTTAAGTAAATTAAAGCAACTAAATAACACAGTTATTTTTTACTTTTTAGTGCGTTTTGAGTCGGTACTATTTTTATTTAAAAAATTTTTGCTTTAAGTTTTCTTAGAGCATGTTTATTATTTTTGATGTTACATTTTTCCTGTATTTTATAAAGGTAGGTTAGACATGAAGACTGTTCCAGTGATACATTAAATAGAAACTACCCAAGTACCTTGTTATAAAAAATATCAAAAGCAAAATTTAATATATTTTATTGCAACCCTGAACCCACTCATTTACAGTTGAGTCATACATGCTTAATTTGTACATTTCCACTAAAGAGCAATAAAGAGGCCTTTGCCCCTCAGGAATTCAAAATAAACACTGTACACAAGTACTAGTAAAATAAACACATATTGTTTACCCTATTGTCTGTTTGTATGCTTTGTTCACGCGTTACAGTCCAGTGTTCAATGGTACCGGTACGGTACGTTGTTGTGTCGGTTTGGTTTGGTAACATAATACTGTTTTATTGCAACTTTAGCCCTTTCAAAGATGGTAATTCATCGTCCCGGACGTGGACCACGGTCACGGGGACAACAGTAGATACCTACCTTTCTTATTCATTACAAGTTAGCTCTTGACTGTTATTACATTTGATGGTAAGTGACGATGCGGCGATGGAAATGGGATAAAAGGGCTAACGGGCTTATTAGTATATGAATAGGATACAATCCACTCCCCTTTCGGTTTCTACACATCTTACCAGAACGCTAAATCGCTTGATGCTATGTCTTTGTCTATAGGGTAGTCTATAGCCAAGGCCGAGGCCTTCGCCAGCTAGACCTGAACTAATCTTAATCAGCCCAGTCGGAAATCGAAGACCTCCGTCTTATGAATTCACTACGCAAACCACTGCCTGTTGCAAGTTGTCATAAAGTACTTAACAAGTCTCCAAGAAAACACAAAAAACTGATCCTACAAAGAATTTTCAAAATCACACGCCAAAATCAAATACCGATACTTTTAAGTTTAAACGCAATTGAGAAGTGGCGTTCAAAGTGTCCATTACAACAATTAGCAGGCGGGCGCAGTTTCACAAGCAGTAGACGCGTGTGGCAAGTGGCTGTAATGCCGCAGTTAACTGGCCCACGTCACGCGACGCGAGAAACAGAAAGGATTTACTGTGGGAACTATGCTCTTGTTCTTTTTGTTTTTTTCATATAGTCCCTCGTCTTTTTTCCATTGCATCGAAATTAAACGTTCGTTTAAGTAAAATACTACATATCGATTAACATCAGTACCTCTAACTTTTTTTAAATTCATTACAAGTTAGCCCTTGACTGCTACCACACCTGATGGTAAGTGATGATGTATTTGTAAGATGGAAACGGGCTAACTTGTTAGGAGTAGAATGAAAATCCACACCCCTTTCGGTTTCTACAAGATATCATACCGAAATGCAAAATTGCTTGGCGACGCTTCATCAGTAGGATGATAACTAGCCACGGCCGAAGCCTTCGACCACCCAGACATGAACCAAGTAAATCCTAATAGCCCCAGCCGGGAATCGAAGAACCCAGGACCTTCGTCTTATAAATCCACTGCGCACTTCACCGCCCCACAGTTTCTTTTAAATTTCACTGAGTTGTTGTTCATCCATTATTAATTGTTTTAAAAATGTTTCGAGGAGATACGCGTTTGTTCTGACAAGTGTGCGTTCACCTTAAAGAAGAAACAAATCTAAGTGCGCAGGCAGACATTCCCCTAATAAACAGAATGTAGATCAAAACATCCGTTTCGCGAGCTATCTGTTTCCTATTACTTTTACAGATTATTTTGAGCTACAGAGACCGATCGGGAACTCGGCCCGTATTGAACTAAATGAATGATATCGGCTTTAGGGTTGCCACACTACAGGTATATAAACTATAAAATACTTAGAAATAATGAATAATTGACGCTTGGATCCGTCGATTTTGTCAAAGGGGTGATCAATTTCAAAAATATTTTTTTACAAGGGGAATATTTCTTACGTTGCACGGGAGAGATTCGTAAAGTTATGTGAAAGTCTTTATTAAGTCGGGAAACAAACCCAATATCAAATATTCTTATTTCAGACTCTTAAAACTTATTAACTGTGCCACGGAAGTTGTATCTTTAAGTTTATTTTGAGTTTTCCATGTATTTGTTTTACATTATTGTGAAGTACCTAACGATCTTGATTGAATTTATAAGGCGTTTGATGACATAACGTCCATTTTTATAGGTGGGGTATTTTTCTGGGAACCATAGGAAGGGAAGGTCTCGTTGGACGTTGTTAAAACCCCGCGGGGTACGACGAGTCCCTTAGACATTAGCTTACAAGAATGTTTTGCAAACTACCGCCTCATAACCTAACGCGCTTAGTCTAAAAAAATTTAAAACGCACTAAAAATTTGCGTTATTTTTTAGTGACTCTACCACCATCTCGGAAGGCAGGTTATAATATATCAGGTTAAAAACACTTGTAACGTACCGTAATTTAATTCTAAACTTTTTCATGGTATAAACAGCCATGGCAACAAGCGGCAACCCTGTCCGACACTCGACAGATGTTGATAATGTTCGGAGGTATGTTACCGTGAAGCCCGCCGTATGGCGCACGGATTTAGCCGTCAAAATAAACTCTCAAGGGCAATGCACTGCGATTCACTAAAACGGGTGGACTCACTTACTGTACAGGGTTGTTGTTTCCGTACTTAGAAAAGTAGTTGTTTTTTTGTAACGATGTTTTTATAACTCAACAGTGATATTCGAAGTCTCTTTCTACCTATATTATCTAAAAGCTGTTTTTATTTACTACAAGTTTACCCTTGATTGCAATCATACTTGATGGTAAGTGTCCATGCAATCTACCAATGAAATCCACATCCCTTTAGTGTTTCTACACTTCGTACCGGAACGATTTATCTTAGCGATACGTCTTTGTCGGCAGGGTGGTAACACGGCCGAGACCTCCCCACCTGCCAGACTTCTCAATTGACTCTACCGAGAATAGAACCCAGGACCTTCGTTTTTTCAATCCACCGTGCATACTACTGCACTACGGAGTCAGTTACAGTTAGTAGTACAATTAGCCCCGTACAAAGAGCTCTGTGCTCAAATTAACGTGGGCATCGCTAACCATGTTACTTGGCTTGCTTTATGTGAAACTAAAACGCTTGTCCTATTTTACAAATCAAAGAATTGAAATGTTTGAGGAAAATAAATAACATTGAATTATTATGAATGGGTAAATATTTGGATGTAGGAAAGAAAACAAAAAATATCCTGTCATATCATTGAAGGGGATATGGATCCTATACCCACCATACTGCTCCCATGCGGGTAGGCGAGCTTGTGACAACGTTTGATCATTTAAAGCTCTAAAGATGTTGATGATAGCGACAGGGACTTGAAAGTGCTAACCGAGGCAAGGGCGTGTTAATCCACCAATTTACCGTCCGGACATTTACTGTAAAGTACTAATTTAGAAAAAAGAATTAAAATTTTTTTAACAAAAAATAGAACAGACTCAAAACGCACTAAAAAGTAAAAATAACTGTGTCATTTAGTTGCTTTAATTTACTTAAGCATATCTATGAAGTCGGTGTCAGCCAACTTTAAGGAACATTTATTTTACGTAGTAAAGCAGTTTGTGGGTTCTAGGTAACGTCCTTAAAGTAGAAACCTTGGCTGGCACCGACTCCTAGATATGCTTAAGTAAATTAAAGCAACTAAATGACACAGGTATTTTTTACTTTTTAGTGCGTTTTGAGTCGGTTCTATTTTTTGTTAAAACTTTTTAGTGATTTATCGCCACGTAACGTACTCGTACTATACTGTCATAGTATATTATACGGCACTTGTAGCCAAAAAGCTACCGATACTAACACAAAAACCGAAATCGCTGCAAATGTGCCTATAAAATTTGAAGAGTTCCTTCAGTTTTTTAACCGACGAAAAAAAACGGAGGAGGTTCTCAATTCGACACGTATATTTGTTTTTTTTTATGTATGACCACGCATAACTTTTTACAGTGTTGTCCGATTTTGATAATTCTTTTTTTATTAGAAAGGGCATACATGCAAGGTGGTCCCATTGTCCTCATGTTAGGATCTGCTGATGATATCCTGGGGAAATTGAAGGAACTCTTCAAATTTTGGAGGCACGCTTACAGCGATTTCGGTTTTTGACTCGGTATCGGTAGCTTTTTGGCTACTAGTGCCATATAATATACTATGACAGTATAGTACGAGTACGGTACGTGGCAATAAATCACTAAAAAGTAAGAAATAAAATTTTTTAACAAAAAATAGAACCGACTCAAAACGCACTAAAAAGTAAAAAATAACTGTGTCATTTAGTTGCTTTAATTTACTTAAGCATATCTAGGAGTCGGTGCCAGCCAAGGTTTCTACTTTCAAGGACGTTACCTAGAACCCACAAACTGCTTTACTACGTAAAATAAATGTTCCTTAAACTTGGCTGGCACCGACTTCATAGATATGCTTAAGTAAATTAAAGCAACTAAATGACACAGTTATTTTTTACTTTTTAGTGCGTTTTGAGTCGGTTCTATTTTTGTTAAAAAATTTTATCCAGGCTATCATTATCAGATCCTAATATAATGACTATGGGAACTTTTTGGAAGTGTGCCCTTTCTAATAGAAAAAAATTACCAACATTGGACAAATCTGTCAAAAGTTATGCGTGGTCATACATTAAAAAAATATATACGTGTCGAATACCTCCTCCGTTTTTTCTCGTCGGTTAATAAAGAAAACTAAGCTGGGCTACGGAATAATTACATAGCCCTGCCCTGCCAAGGATTCCAAACAAGGAACTCAGACATGAAGCAAGATTTAATTTGAGAAAATTAACTACGAGTAGGTACAGAAGGTCCAAAAAGGTCGAAGTGCATCCGCTATCTACACTAATATTATAAAGAGGAAAACTTTGTATTTCATAAACTGAAATACAATTTTATCACTTATCATCATCATCGTCACCACTATCATCATCATCACCACCACCACCATCATCATCACCACCACCATCATCATCATCATCATCACCATCATCATCATCAGCTTGTTTTAACGCTCACTAGACGGACAAGCCTTCCTCCTTATTGGAGAAAATATATGCATAGAATGGATATACCATGCTGATCCACTGGACATTAGCGAGCTTAGGGTGTATATTATGAACTCAACGATTAGGCTATCAGCTGTTGATGATAATAACAGGGATCGAAGGCTTCGCATGCTCTCCGAAGCACGGAAATATAACACCAAGAACTCAAAGCTGAGGATTTTTACAAGAAAGTAAGCCTCAGTATTTCATAGCTCAACCCAGGACACAATACCAAGACCTCGTGAAGCCACAATAAGCTAACCACTGGACCAACGAGGCATTTTTAATAGTCTGCTATATTATAATAATGTGCGTATCTACATGCCGATTTCGAATGTCTCCGCGGCTGACACATTTCTACAACTGGGTCGTCGATCGAGTTTAAATCCGAACCAATAAGTCATAAATTGGTAACAATGTCGAAGGTACAGTCGGCGTCATTATGTGCGCCAATTGTTTTAAATTACATGTAAATTATAGCAATAATATTTTTAAAAGGGGTAACAAGTCTGTTAATTGCGGGTTGTTCTCGGTAGAGAATGCTTCTACAGTTAATTGAAGAATTATTATTATTCAGTATATATACCGTACGTATCAGTGTTCATTGAAAGAAAAAAAAACATTTAAATTTTCCATCCACATAAATTGTACATTTTTTCAATGATTTAGTAAAAAAGTTTTTTTTTTATCGACTACAAGTTGGCCCTTGACTGCTATCACACCTGATGTTAAGTGATGATGCAATCTAAGATGAAAGCGGGCTAATTTGTTAGGAGTAGGATGAAACCCGAACCCCTATCGGTTTCTACACGACATCGTACCGGAACGCTATATCGCTTGGCGGTACGTCTTTGTCGGTAGAGTGGTAACTAGCCACGGCGAAAGCCTCACACCAGCCAGACCAAGGCAAATTAAGAAAAATCTCAATCTGCCCCACCGGGAGTCGAACTCAGGACCTCCGTCTTATAAATCCACCGCGCATACCACTGCCCCTCAGAATGTTAAACAATATCAGACTTCCAAACACAACTATCCTAAGCCGCATGTCGTCGGTTTACACTGCGCCTTTCGGTGCGGGCTTGCCATTCTAACACCTTAGTTCCCCAACAGCAGGCATGTGTATAGAGCAAATTTTAAATTCCAAGATTGTCTTCCAGATAAGATTGTCGCTGCAGCAGGTTGTTTCATCTTCAGCACAAAAACGTTGCTGTCTTGCGTCTGTGTATAAACTTAAACCAGGGATTTTGCACCAGCCTGCGTAAGCGTGAAACCCATATTTACACATAGTATTTGCGGCCGCCTGTACACGGATTTATCGCTTGTATTCAAATAGGTGCGTATTTAACGGAGATTATCGTACAGTTAGTCGTGACACAGTTGAGGTTTGCCTCGTGAACGATATGAGGCATGGCGATCAGATGAACGTACGTTTTAGTACGATAGCGCCCTCCTAACCGAATTGTAACATCGACAGAAACTCACCACGGATTATATTATTAGTGGCAGAATTATTTTTTGTACAAGTTGTGAAAAAACAAGTAAAACAAACAATACTAAATAGGTAAGCAGGAAAAGATGCAGCCTTATTGCCTTTGTATCTAACTACCATACCTTAGGTTTAGAAAAACACTAGGACTTAAAATTAAGACTGCAGATTCGTTGTGAATTTTGATTTTGTAGAATACCTTAGTGTTACTTTTGTTTAGGCGATAGTTTAAAAGATCGGTTTTATTTTTTTTGTTATAACGCTTGACTGCAATCAGGCCGGATGATAAGCGGAGATGAACCTTACGGAGGAACGCTTGCTTAGAAGACGCCGTTTCAAACTTGTCTTTGAGATACCGGGATAAAATAGCCTATCATGTTAAATGGCGGGCAACAAATGGATTCTGGCAGGCCAAAATAGAAGAAATTGGAAGAGGTTAAAGGAGGCCTACACCATTTTTCGCCGTGGCTAGTTACCACCCTACCGACAAAGACGTACCGCCAAGCGACTTAGCGTTCCGGTACGATATCGTGTAGAAACCGAAAGGGGTGTGGATTTTCGTCCCATTCCTAACAAGTTAGCCCGCTTCCATCTTAGACTGCATCATCACTTAACATCAGGTGTGATAGTAGAAAATGGCTACTAAAGAAGAAGATCATGCATCATCATGATCAGCATTAAATGCAGGGCTTTCAATAATTCAGACTAATTGCCTCAGTAGTTGCGTTGTGAAAGAGTATAAAATTAATACAAGATAACATACAAACTTCCGCATTTATAATATTAGTGTAATGATATATACGGTATTGCTTGACAGTAAACACGCTTTAAAATATGCGGTGATTCAGCCTACGGTAAAATGTTACTAGATTTTGATAGGAAGATACCTACATAATATTGGAGGTGGTAGGGATAACGGAAGCTAGAAGGGTGTGCCAGATCTTCAGTGCCTACAGTAGGGATTAAGATACTGCTAAGTACACAATTAAGGGATACCATCTAACTAGATGCAGGCTGTTGATAGAACCATAACATAACAGTAATTAGTCAACTGCTTGTGCAGCGTGAATGCGTTTAGTGAAACGAGCGCTGCTGTAATGTGCGCCATTATAGCACCATTATATGACTTAGTTGCAAGGTCGTGCTGTTACGGACTTTCCGTCACGCGTTCCTACGCTAAAGGATAGTCCACACCGAAGCAGTTTTAGCAGTTACAGCTTTAGGTAGTGAAAGTACAGCTTGTTGTTGAGCACACCCGATTACTACCGCTATATTTGTGGTCACATCCAGCTCACCAACATCTCAGTCGGATACGTATTGGTATGGTTCTAGCAAGTTCTGTAAAGCTGATTTGTTGTAGGTAAGATTTTACGTTTCCTTTTTTATTTTTGAAAAAATCAGTCATTGTTCACTAGACTTGGGCTTAATACTCGTATACCTGTATGTGGTGTAAAGAGGTCGAATACGTCCTATTCTTGCTCTGTGGGCACTTGAACCCATGTCTAGTAGAAGTTTTAAATTAAAAAGTAAAGCTAAAAATGAGTCAACAGTCCGTGCATGATACGTAGACGCAGCCTAATAGCAAGGAGCAAGTCATGTGTTTAGAATTTTCACTCTTCAAATTATATATTATTAGGTTTCTTTTTAATAAAAGTTACTTAGCCGTTTTGGTAGCGATCTCACTGGATGTTACTGACGTTGCAGTCTGTCTATCACGATACCTTGGCTGGGTTAAATATAATGTTTACAGAAACGCTACATCAGTGTTACATTTTTGCGGGTAGACCGATTTTAATTATTTTCCACAAAATCCATCCATCTATCCATCATATTCGGGTTAAGGTTAAGTCTTTAATCAGTCGAGTATGCCTTATAATTTCGAAACCATACGCGATACTTAGTCATAAGATTGCAAACTTGCAGAACAAATCAAACTCGATCAATAATAATCACAAGCTATTATTATATTCAACAGGTACTCTTTGATAATAACCCCATATTTTTAAAATAATAACAAAATTTCCCGTGGCACTCGGAGACTGCCGCGGTAAAGCTATTGCATAGCATTTTATATCAACTTATCTTATTATTACTCTTTTATACAAATTTTATCAACTTATCTGATTATTAATTTTAAAAAAAATGGCTTTTTGAAATATCACGCTTGAAAAAAAAAACACTAGGACATTTTCATTTATATCTACAACATTATATTTTGCGTGTAATATGTTAGGTTAAATGCAGTTATGATTTACATAAAGTGCGTCCAGTTTAATGTTGTAAGTTAAGTGAGACCTTTCCTTAGATACCGCAGTGATTAAGTATCTTTATTAGAGACACATTTGTACAAGGAACTGTGTTTTTCCTGTAGTACTTTAGCCCACGCCACAATTATGAATTTTTAAATTATATTCATAGATATGAGGCTTGCCTTTCCTGTTCATAGGAATTGGAACAAAAATTGTATGAGTTCCCGGTGCGGGTGCCTATCATGTGGCAGAGAGAAAATTTGATTACTTATTATAATTTATTTACTTGAATGAGATAGCTGAAAAATCTGCTTAAAACTTAGCCTAACTAGAACTGCAGCAAGTTGTATATTTGAATAATCCAAATCTCCTCTAGTAGGTACAAGTCTTTTTATTATTAGTCAGGGAGAACAAACTGCAAATTTCCAAGAACATTAAAAAACCAGAAATAATATGCCGGAATGTTTTTAAGGAAATAATGAGTATAGCGAGTTATTCTTAAAATATAGATATATGCCGTCGCAAAATTTTTTGTAGTATTACAACATTGACATATTAATACTATGGACTTCGGGTCAGCGATAAAAAGTGTCCGAACCAAAAGTAAGCCAAAACGCGAAATGATTTCCAATCGCAATTCAGTCTTATATTAGCTGACTGACAGTACCTGTTCAATAATGCCGTAATGTGGTATAAAAAACTTGTAAGAATTACCCGAGAAAGGTGAAAAAGAAGACGGTGTACCACATTTTCAGAAAGAAAATATTTACTGATGATTTTAAATATTATTTTCTTGAAACAGATATTTGATTAAAATTTTATTAAACTTAGCAACGAATTGCAGCAACTAAAATGAACAAAAGTATCTATTTGTCCTTTTCCATACGCTACCCGCGTCAGGATAGAAGAAGTGCAAATTTTATCTAAGAACCAAATTTAGAACGAATCTGCCGTAAATACATTTTTAAGAACAACGACTGCATAGGGTTATTTTGTTGTTTAACATTTGAATTATTTAATTACTTAATTTTTGAATGAAAATAATTTGAAAATATTTTGTTATATTTTTTAAAGAAAAGGTCAAATTTGAGCCAATTGATAATAAAACCTTAATAAATTATACACTAAAATCTTTCTCCAGAATCACTGTATCTTTCGGAAAAAACTGCAAGAAAATCCGTTCACAAATCTTCGAGTTTATAGCAAACAGACAGACTCGGCGGGGGACTTTATTTTACAATATTTAGTGATAAGCTTGATTCCCTATCAGAAATAACTGAATTTTACAAGATTTTCTATAACTAGACAAGTGTCCAGTCTCTGGTCAGTGGTCAGTGGTCAGTAATTATACATTTCGCAGAAGTGTGACGAGTGACGAGGCTGGCACAGTTACCGTTCTAACGGTCCGGTAGAGCACACGGCGCTTGGACCATAATTAGTAGAATTATTCGCTGCTCGATCATTTTTGAGGCTACCAGGTCTGTGTACTTAGTCACCTACGGGCTACTGCGGTTGCTCTTTGATTTTCACACTACATTATGAAACATAGTGTGCTTCAGGGTGCCAGTTCGTACCCGACCGTGGACGACAGTCGTAATGCCACTACTGGTTTGTATGTCTTTCTATGCAATAATATTCGTGGCTCGTGTAAAAACTTAGAAAGTATTTTGATTTCGATACATTTGTTGCTGTCATTTGCGGTGAGCTATGAACCTGCACCCTTAAGGTGTTGATGACTACCTACTATTATAAAGGCGACCGTTTGTGAGTGTGTGTTTGTTACTTCTTTACAACTGAACGGCTGGAGCAATTTTATTAACATTTGGTATTAACACATAGGCAAATTTTTATCCTGAATGTTTTACGGAAACGGGAACTACGCGAGTGAAACCGCGGGCGTCCACTAGTAAAGTATAAAAAAATACTAAATATGGACAACATCCTACCCCTAACAAGTTATCCATCTTGGATTGCATCATCACTTATCACCAGGTGTGATTGCAATCAAGGGTTCACGGGGTCATCAAGCGACATATAAGAATGATCGGGCGATGTGCAGTTAATTGATATAAATAACACCGTCAAGTAGCGTGGCATACTGTAACGGGCGCGACCCAAATACCGCTCTAACGGACGCTGGGACAGGACACCGGCGCGTCTTGTCTACGCTCGTTACTCTTTCGGCTGCTTTTGATACATGGGATGTGGGTTCGAGTCCTGTACTAAAAGTATTATATACCACTAAATTCATGTACTAGATGGGGTAACTAACATTTTATATGAGATGAGGTAAGTAGTAGCAGTCCCTTGAGACCAGAGTACATCTATCAAAGAAGATTGGCCCTTTAAAAAATTGTCAATATCGTAGACGCCTACATTTGATTTTAACTAATATTTAAACATTTGAAACCTCTTACTTATGGCTACCAGACATGGGCATTTAATGAACCTAAAAACAAACACAACGCAACATGGAAACAAAGAAACTTCTTAAACATAAGAATGATAGAAAAAGTGCCCAGTAAACATATTAGACTTACAAGTAAAGTAAAAGACAGGAAAAATAACAAAGATATTAAAATGGAATGGGCTGGATTTACAAAAATTTAAAAAACCCCTAACCCAAATTAAAAACATGAAAAGAACCAGTCGAGACACATTCAACGAGCTCAAACTCGATGGGTTTACTAAAAAGGTAGACCAGGGTTACGTCTCCTACCTTCGAGCCTTATCATCAGACCAGCTTAGTGGTTCCAGAAGACATTAGTGTTTTAAATGTCAGATCACAAACATGCTTTCAAGCAAACTGAGCGTGTAACATTTCTATCACACCTAACAAATGACCTGATGACCTTGAAGACCTGAACCGATTTCCACCAAACATAGCTAAGAACACTCTCGACTGATATACCTTTCAAACAAAAAAAACCGCATTAAAATCGGATCATCCGTTTGGGAGTTACGATGCCACAGACAGACACATACATATCCATTTACACAGACACGTCAAACTTATAACACCCCGTCGTTTTTGCGTCGGGGGTTAAAAAGAAGATCAAACGATAACTGGAGTACGACAATCACATCCTGGTATCCAAGGGTCACTAAACGAAAAGTAAGTAAAATCTTACTTAACTGCCTTCAAAGGCATACAGTGGAAACGAATAAACTTGGATTGAATATAATAGAAGAGAAAGCCCAGCTGTGGGAAGAAATTTAACTTATACCAATTACATAAATGTCTTTGTAAGATAATTTATTACTGGCTTATAAATATATATATATATACCTATATATATATATATATATATATATATATATATATATATATATATATATATATAAGCCAGTAATAAATTATCTTAAAATATTTATATTTAAAATAGATTGGTTAAGTAAGAATATCAAGGGAATTACTTAATGTAAATTGTAAGAGCGCAACTCTTGTATAATGATGTTAGTATTTATGTAATTCCCTTAAGCGTTCTGTAATAGTTTCATTGTTATTAGTGCATAATTAGATTACACGTAGAACGTCTTCGGTTAGGTTATACAAGTTGTTACCTAACATGGGACCGAGCGCATAACTTCTTTAGCTGTAATAGTTTTAGTTTACAACTAAATTTTACAATTATTGTTAAAAAAACACTAATTAGTCTTATTGTGTTTAATGCCTAGACTCTCAGTGTAAGTACCATTTGTGTTTTTTAAAAATAATGAAATAAACTAACTAACATAACTTTTAACTTTTTATTTAACTTTTCTAATAACTTTTCTTTTGTTTTATAATAACTTTATTTACTTACAAGTTCTTAAATTGACAATTAATGTCATTAAAAACTTTTTAGCAAAAAAATCAAGGTCAAGGTCAAATCAAGGATGTTATACCTAGAACTAGAACCCACAAACTGTTTTTAACAAAACAACAAATTGTTTTAAAACGTTAAATAAATGTTCCTTGAACTTGCTGGCACCGACTTCATAGATATGCTCAAGTAAAATAAGGCAACTCAATGACGCAGTTATTTTTAATGTTTTAGTGCATTTTAAGTCGGTTCACTTTTTTGCTAAAAAATTTTTATGTGATTAATTGTTTTAACAAAAAATTGTGTATCACTAGTTAAAAAATTTCCCCTAGTGAGTGTGAGCTGGGTCACAAAGTGGCACGTCACGCTACGTGCTAACGTGCCACTATGTGCTAACGTGCCGCGTCGATCGTTTGCGACGGAATGTCGATTTTGACGCTTTGACGGCGAAGTCATTGTGCCAGTATGCGCGATATGGGGTCATATGACCCCCTTCGCGTAATGGTACAGAGTTACTTCTGCTTTCGAGCCTAAATCATAACTATTTCTTTTACCCGGCACTTCAACACACAGACATTGTTATGCTTGTGTACTGTGTCGTATGATGATACGATTTATAGGTAAGCTGCTCCTTTAAATAAGTTTTTTTAAATTAAACCATACAGCTTTTAAACTGGACTTACGAGAAAATTTAGGACGCTGCTTATTAAAGTAAAGCAAGATATTCAGTAGAAGGTTGGTAACCATGTGAAAGAATTAAAGCATACTATTTTATTATTTAAAACATACCGTTTAAACACTAATCTCTCGGACAGCCCATACCTGCAAAACAGAATAAAATTTTTTAAATATTTTCACAAATCTGCATTGCACACAAGAAAACCTAAAGAAAAAACTCAACGAGAAGTAAAGCTGAAATGGCGATGGGCAGGGCACGTCAAAGAGCCGATGGATATGGGGGATCTCAAGGTGCAGGGATGGCGCTACCCCACCAAAACGCATTATTAAATCCCCATTTGGTGAAGAGAAAAGCAAAAGCACTGGATGTCCTTTGGCTGTTAATGATAATGATAGTACGTTATGTGGGTACCAAGATCCTCTCTCTGTCCTGACAAGGGCTAGAAGAACATGGCTAGGAAAGATAGCCCCACGCCTGCTGGCGGTTTAAGAATGAGCCTATGTCCAGCAGTGGTCATGATGATGATGTATGGAATATTGTCGTACTCACTTCCAGTACGTAAATACTATCTCAAGGTGAAAGCCCCAGGGCGGTGACGCACTGTCAACTAACAAGATTATGTAGAATCCGATTTCAGCGGAATGTTAATAAATATAACAGGCTTTTAATTTCCTATTGCGCCCTCACTTTGTGCGCCACGTTTTTGTAACGTTATACTTAAATAGGTACCTATAGGTCATCTGCTACAAATTGCTGTTTTGGAAAGCATTTTGGAATCGTTGCACTTTAAAGTACCTATTTTATATTGTTCTTTAAAGTACCTACAAAATTTTATATTTTTTATGTAGCGTCCTAATTATAATAAATTCATTAACATCTGATAATGGTCGTTACAGGATCAACATTGTGAACCTAAGTCTACAATCCGCAGCAAGCAGCAGTTTAGTGAGTCAAAGCACCAAATCCTCTCAAGACAATTCCTAAATTCCTATTTAATTCCATCCTGAACTGACCTATCCAAATCGCCATCAAATTCTATATCAAAGAATAGAGTGATATTAAAATGTGCCGATTGACGTTGATGACAATAGTAGGGGACACTTACCCCAAATTTTGGGTCAATCGTATAACCAATGAAACTCATTTTTAAAAGATTTCCTCTGTAGTTATTAGGCGATACTGCAGATTATCTTTTACGATCACAAAAATAATTATAATTTACTAAAACAACAGTTATAGGTCTATGGTAATATAAAATAAACATCAGCATTGTAGCCAAGTGGTATTGTGGGCATAACTCAACAAAGCGAAATATTTCCTGCCACGGCTCATTAGGACGCCGCCGCGTTCCGCACATAAATCCAAATCAATGACTTTGGCGTATTCATGTACTCCAAGAGCCAGTGGTGGCCTGGCCTTCGTCATATTACAAAGTGTATTTTTTATGTCAAACATTTATAGGCGTGATTTACACAAATGCCATGAAAACGTCATAACGCTGTTTTTTACACTATCTATGTATTGCCATCCATTAATTGGGATGTTTTAACTCTAAAATTATGAATTCTTATGTTAACATAGATTTTTAAGATAGATTTTCCAGACGTCTCTAACATAAAATCACCTGTTCAAATTAAGCTTCGTGGGAAACACCGTTAAACTAAAAATTGGAGGTAAAGAAGTTATCTAGCGATCAAGAACACGATTTCTAATATCTCGAAGTAGAACAAAATCATGGTATAGTCGATAACTGCGGTCTTGATTATCCTTCTAAAACAACTAGTAGAAGATCTATAGTTAAGTCTACCGTAGCTACTTATAGGACAAACGATGACTAACTTTCAGCTTTAAAAAAAAATCAAAATTGACACTATCGACAAGTTTGACTGTTTGTAGTAACTTTACCACTGGTTCGGTAGGCAGATTCCTACTGAGAGAGTCGGCAACGAGCTCAGTACTTGTTTGATTAATGACGAAGGTCTGGGCGCCACGGGCTCTCACTGAATGCCTCCGACGGCGCAGAAGAGGAGATCATAGGCCACTAAACTGTATCGCGAAATACTATTCCACTTTTTTGCTGTCATATTGATTGAAGGGGACGCATATATTTCACAGAACGACGATAGTGCTGTACAAGATCGATATTATAGTTACTCGATGAGGCGATTTCGTAAAAAACTCCATATCAGAAAATGTTTAATAAAGAATTAAATGGACTTCAAAACGCACTGAAAATTTAAAAAAATGCATCATTTATTAAATCATTAATCTTATAACATTTACAGTTTACACCATATCTTAGTTAACTTGGTAATGACGAATTCATGACAAATAATATAAAGTAAGCTTAAAACTAATTAATATATACAACAAAGTAGCAAAACATTTTGTGTGAATTAAATGGTCATTTCGTCAATTTGTTTGTTGAAAATAGAAAGCTTTAATTTACTTAGCCATATCTATAAACTTGGTGGCATCCACATTATAAAGTTTATAACAAAGTAGAAAGCATTTTGTGTGAATTAAGTAACTAAATGACGCATTTATTTTTTACTTTTCAGTGCGTTTTGAAGTCGGTTTAATTTAGTGGTTTATCGACAACGAACATACGTAAAACCTACTCGTTCTAAATTATGAGTACCAATTCGCCAGCCACTTATAAACTACCGAAATCTGTGCAAATGTGCTAACACAAACATACATACATACACTTTTGAAATTTGACACATTAGTTCAGACGCTGATATAGACTAACGTGTGCAAAAACTGGGCATTTCTAGAAATACTTATATACGGGTCGAATTGATAACCTCCTTTTTTGAAGTCCGTAAAAAAAATACATTGTTTTCGTAAGTTTTATAAACAGAACAACATTTTGCAGCTGGTATTCAACGGACGTTTTATAAAATGCGACCTTTTGTCTCTCAATCTGAAGCCATGAACCATGTCTATCAGACCGGAATAGGTACAGCAAGGCTGCTTGATGACAGAAATATGCATGAACCTACGATACTGTACTGGATGAGCTCTGTCAGTTACGCTCTCTTACTACCACTAAAAAAATTGGTTGTCTGTAAAGTCGGTTTACTGACGATAGTTGAACGTGACAATGTCTTAAGAAAATACTGATGGAATGGTAGCATTTCATTGGTTATTAAAATTTTAATTAAAGTATATTTTTATAAATATTAATTTAAATTAATAAAATAATTGATTTTGATTTTATAAATTTATAATAAATATATTAATTTTTAATTTAAAATTAATATATTTAATAATTATATTTAATAGACGGATGTCGAACGCTGCCGAACGCAAAGGCCGATTTTGCTTCTTTGTCGCTCGTTCCGCGCTCTCGCTTGCACTTCAAGCCTTACATGGAACGCCTCAAAGCGAGGTAACAACGCATGACGTCATGTTTTTTCGTGCGTGCAGCCGGCTATCGAATTATAAGACGTTATCACGTCAAAATTTTACTGAGTTACAATTAGACGAAAGACTTCAATTGAATTCGGCAGCCGAATGCCGTTTGCAAATACATTAGTTTAAAATCGCATATAATGTTAAAGATCGATTTAGGTGCAACACTAGTGCTCAAATGAGTTTGTTAGCGTTGATGAATGAAGTCATAACTCTGCGCCACATTCCTCATGCATGCCAATTTCAAGCCTTCACTTGATAAGTTACGGTCCGATCTCAGCGAGCGGTAGGTAAATGCGATTGCTATTACTTTTGCGCTAAACATTTTTATAAATTGAGTTTACTCCCAATTTACTTTCAATATTTAAGGCTACTATTATTTAAAAGGGATAAAAGTAAAATAAAAGCGGCAGTAGGTACTTATGTACGGATTAAAACAGAGTGACAGTCAACAACAGTATGATAAGAGAACGGCGTGGTGTAAAAGAAGATGTAGTGACTAAAATTGAGAAAAGGATGATTAGATGCTTTAGGCATGTAAAGAGAATGAATGAATGAAGATTAACAAAAGATATTTATGAGGCAAGAGTAAATCGAAATGTTTGGAAATGGTTGGAAGGAGAGTGGAAAGGCACTAAGAGAGTTGTACAAAATAGAAAAGCTTTTCGCATAATGACCGCCAAACTTCGTTTTGAGGATGGTATCACGTGATGATGATGACGGAAGGGAAAGGCATAGGCGAATTTAAAGGTCAGATGAAGAGTACCCTAAACCAACGAACTTGAATGAAAGGATTAATGAGAGTGGAAGAAGCTAAGGAAGTATACAAGGACTATGGCAATTGGAAGGACTCTCTGCCTACCCCTATGGGAATGAGGCGTGATGTTTTATGTATGTATGTTCTAATGTTGACAATTATTGACATTAATAAAGGCAATAAGATTGATTGTCATGTACTACAGTGTAATCTCCACCATTTAATTGAAAAGTAAAAAAAAATCAATGGACTTTTACGCGGATTATTTGTACCAAAATTTAACGTCATTCGTTGGACAAATTTTTGAGTTTGTGAAGCTTACACAAATCAAATATTTTTGTATATAAATGAAATAAAATAAGAGGCGTACAACATATCCGAGTTGACCTCAGTGACAAAGTGGCACGTCTCCGTCCGTCCCACAAACGGGCAGATGCGCGAATGCTGTTAGACCAATTACGACGCGACAAAAAGCTGCGCGCCCTATGTAAGCCAACCAGTAATGAACGTGGACTCGACGCGCGGTATGTGGGCTCGTACCTTATGATGGCAGGTGATTACCAACTTTGTTACATCTAGTACATGTATTGAAACAAGATATTTGTTTAGTTGAGACACAAACTTACACGCCGGCGGCTATTGCAACGATATAGACCCATTCGTTTTATATGTAAGACTAGCAAACGCTCGAGACTTCGCCCGCGAGGTAAATAATGTATTTCCAAGAATACTGCGATTCTTCTCATTTTCTTCGTTATATTTTAACTAATTTACACAACACCTTAAGGTATTATAAGTCAAAAGCTTCCTCAAGGATCACACTATTGTATTGAGAAAACCACACGAACACCCATTCAGCAGTCATCATCGCGAACAACCCACCAACTCCCATGGCCCCACCAACCTCGCGGTTATGCAGGCCGAGTCGTCAGGATTATCCCGACAGTATTCCGTACGAGTACGTCTGCGACGAGAGCGATAAATCACGAAAAAAGGAAGAGTTCTCAATTAACTATTTTTTTTTATTTATGACCACGCATAACTTTAAACAAAAAATAGAACCGACTCAAAACGCACCAAAAATTAAAAAATAACTGTCATTTAATTGCTTTAATTTACTTAAGCATATCTAGGAGTCGGTGCCAGCTAAGGTTTCTACTTTAAGGACGTTATCTAGAACCCACAAACTGCTTTACTACGTTAAATAAATGTTCCTTAAAGTTGCTGGCACCGACTTCATAGATATGCTTAAGTAAATTAAAGCAACTAAATGACACAGTCATTTCTTACTTTTTAATGCGTTTTGAGTAGGTTCTATTTTTTGTTAAAAAATTTTATTTTTTTATACTATGTAGAGATAGGCTTGCGCTGGATGATGTCTCATGTCTGCCTAGAAAAATAGGCCAATAATCATTTTCTACCTTATCCTCATTTTTTTCATAAACTTTTTTTTCATAAACTGTGTTATTGTGTTCGCAGTAATTTTATTTTTAAAGAAAATAATAATCTTAATAGTTAGTTTTGCTTGTAAAAAGTGAATGAACGCACGCGCACTGGGTCACACTGCAACGAATCGCATTGCACGAACGACACACCGATCTACTTTACATACACCTAATTATTTATAGTGCGATACCTACATCAATTATAAAACGTCAAAGGCATAGTGCCATTAGAGGCAATAATATATTGGTTTATCTACCCCTTAAAAACTAAGGGCGGGAAGTTGCTGCCTCGATTTGCTAGTGATTAATCGGTTTAACCAGACGAACAATCCAAACAAACACTTTTAACTATTTTCTCATCTTTTAAAAGAGTAGTAAAATTACGCAATTAAATGCAGTTCAATTCAACAGCAAAAAGCGCATCTACCTTAAACCGTGATGTTGACAATAAGGCATTCAGCAGAAAATTGGAGTAAATCGACGCCGATAGCACGGACGGTATATAAAGAGGACGTGCACACGCTTCACAGTGGGGGACTTCTGCACGACGAATTGTATTACACGATGAACGGCTTGTTAACAGACAAGCATTTTATATTAATAGTTGACAGAACGAGTTTACCCAACTGATATTTAGTAGACGGCCGATAACAGACACGATTATCTTAGTATTCAATAAATTGCTCGAGCAACATCCTATCAAATTTGGTTGACATTCGAGCGAGAATGTGAGCGTTCACATGTCACAGAGTTCTCTAAAGCAGTGATTCTCAACCTTTTATTTGTTGCGGCACATATTTAACGATTTCAAAATTTGGCGGCACACAAAGAAAAAGATAAAAATTATTTACTTACTAAAACACACTGCATAAATAGTTTATGACAAAAATTTTAAATACACCAAGACCCCGCTTTGCGTCGCTAATGCGTTCCTGAAAAATGCGACGCAAAGTGAATCACAAATTTGGAAAGCAAATAATAAAATAATTTATTTTTTTGTGGATTTAAATGTATATTTTTTTTGTTTTAAATGATATAATTTATTAATATTAACATTATTATATATTTGCAAAATACACACACACACTTTTGAAATTTGGCGGCACACAAAAGTGCCGCGGCACAGTGGTTGAGAATCACTGCTCTAAAGCCTACACCCGTGTCACAAGTCTCGGACTCCGTTCGGAGCTTTTCTCTCTGCCAAACGATGGACCCGGTACCCGCACTTTAAATCCACGGAATGCTAAGATATTCGTCTCTTAATGTGAAATTAAAATAATGACTATCACCACCAGAAGGTTGTGTTTCGAAATTTTTAATTTTATAAGATCGTCTCTAAAATTATTGATTTAATAAAGAAATTATTATCAATCATTCAAAGATCAGGCGTGACTAAAATGTACGTGAAAGCGGAATGTGGCTGCCGCTTCAACCCTTGACTATGTACAAAGAATGTAATACCAATTTGTCTGTACATAATGCTATAAATGGCTCAAGTTTGGTGTCATCCAAAATAAGGGCGACCCAAATACTTCGCAACGAAACCAATTTCCATCAATTCGTACATTTTATGAAACAACAGATTAAGATTCCGGAGCAAATCGCATTGGCACTGACTAATAAGGCCCTGATCCATTAAATAATGCGTTATCCAATCTTAATTTAAATCGCGGTAACTATAAAATGGATGACTTGAGTTACAATGCTTCGTGTAGTCAAGATATTCAAATAACTTTTGTACACAATCCTGTGCAAGGTCATCACCACAATATTAAAGTACAAACCAGGGCTTGGCCTTCCTCCTTATGGAAGAGAGAATATAAAGCTGAGACCCACCACTTCAATGCGGGTTGAGTGATGTTAAATTCATTAACGATCACTATGATAAGTGACCGAGGCCGACGGCTTGACGTGCTCGGCGGGGCTATAAAGGCTAGATTTTCTGACTCCGAAATTAGAATTTACAGAAAATTTCTTAGTAGAATAAAAAGCTCAGAAGCTCGAGCCGTCCCAGGATTCGAATCCCTTCGAATTCGGGCACCGTGGTCGTAGCCATTGAGATTTAGAAGGTTGCTTTAGCCAAATAATGACATGAACTGTTAAAGGAGTTAATGGAGGCCTTATACCTTAACGCCACAGAGGGTTATACCTAGATAGACCAACGAGTCCGTCACATAATAATTTTAAAAATATCTTTAAGTAAATATTGGCTGAATGTCTGTTAAGATATAAATCGAGGACTCAAGTGTAAACGATCATTTAGTTCCAAGTACCAACATGAAGTGCCTCGCCGCTTAGCTAATAATAGTGCCCGTACAAGGATCTCACCAGGCCATCTGACCATATGTCAGTGCTAATTAGCCGGTTTATACATCTCCCGCCCCGTGATTCCTTAGCTAACATGCGAGGAATAATGATCCTAGATATTCTAGGTAATCTGTTGACTCGAACAGTTCTACCAAAAGATGAAGAAGGAGTTACATCTTTCACCTGATTATGAAATTATTTTGCTGTTTTTTTTTCGGAATGACTATTCATTCTTTTTTTAGTTTTATTGAAAAGTGTTTACCCACACTTTTGGGATTATTTATATTTAAGAATAATGACGTCGATACTGAAATTGTTGAATATTATGTTTTTGATATCCAGGTATAAGCATGTACATCTTTTCATGATGTCAGAGTTACATCATTGAAGGTTATAATAAGCCAATTTTTAAAACCTTACAGGTTACAGGCCGTATACCAACAATTTCGTTATCGACATCATAGGGGTCGTGGTCTAGCGGTAAGACGCTCTAAGTGCCCGGATTGCCAGGGAGACGCGGGTGTGAATCACGTTGGTTCCGCAATTTTTAATATTATGTTTATTCTAAGACTATTCATTCCATCATTTTAGAACAAGAACGGATGACGCATGGACGACGACTAAGAATGTCTCTTGTCTTCTTGATTATGTCAGGTCATCATTGTCGGTTCTAATAAGCCCGTTTATACGTCTCCGCCCCCCTCA
The DNA here is from genome assembly GCA_034621355.1 of Mycalesis mineus. NCBI lineage: Eukaryota > Metazoa > Arthropoda > Insecta > Lepidoptera > Nymphalidae > Mycalesis > Mycalesis mineus. Next base: position 1,026,209 of record CM067902.1, read on the forward strand.
AGAGTCCTTGGTAGACAGAAAGAGCAAGGAATATTGATCCTTGTCGATTTTCTAGATCTGTTAACTTTTGGAGCTAGGTTTCATTTATATAACAATTTTCATTAAATTTTGTATTCCAAAAAAATACCGAGTATACTAAAGCTCGGTCAACCACGCACTGGAATTAATGATGCATTGAACTAAATGAGTGATGTAGTTCTTTGACCTATAAATTTGCGATATATTTATAGAATCATTTTATGAGCCTATTGTAGATATTTATCGTCTCATCCATCATTTGATATTTTAGCACAAGTTGTTTATCTGCAGCGAATCATCAAACACTTCGGAGTCAATTTCATCAGCCGAGCGCGCTGTTTGCAGTAATTCAATATTGCTGACCAACATGTTTAACAGTATGTGAAATAAACAATATCAGTTACATGCTACATTACTAATTAACGTCGCTCTGAAATATTTTGTTTTATTAATTGTTTTATATTAATATTAATACGTTTTGAGAAGGAGGATATATTTACAGTATCACCATAAACAGCCTATGGACGTACACAGGCTTTTTTAAAGACTTCCAAACACAACAAAACTGCCTCGTTGGTCTAGTGGTTTGTCTACGTGGATTCGATCACGAAGTCCTGGGTTTGAATCCAAGGTCGGGTCACGGAATAATTCATTCTTCTATGGAATTTTTAGGAAATTCCAAGCCTGGCGTCGGGAAGATGGCGGTGTTTAGGCACGGGGGTGGTGCCTCGAAGAGCATGTTAAGCCGTCGGTCCCGGTCACTATCGTCAATATCTGATAGTGATCGTTAATAAATGAAACATTATCAGCCCGCCAATCCACATTAGAGAAGCGTGGTGGGTCTACGCTCTATATCCCCTCTCCTATAAGGAAGGAGGCCTAGCCCTGTAGTGGGTCGTTAATAGGCTGATAATGATGGTTGGGTGTAACACAGCCTACTTCCAGACTCCGGGCTTGGAATGTACTGAACATTTCAAATTTATATGAAATTTTAGTAGCGCCATCTAGTTATAGCGAGTGTAATCGCTTTTTTTTCTATATAATTTGACGTAATGAGTGACTACGTTTTTACGCAGTCGCTCGGTGAAAAACTCACACTTGCCCCACTGAACATTTCATAGAAGAATGAAAAAGCTCAGAATTATTCCATGACCCGACCCAAGATCGAACCCAGGACCTCGTGATCGAAGACACATAGGCTAACCACTAGACCAATGATTCAGTCAAACCATAATTGGAAGTAATTTCAACGGCTACCATACCGTAATAACACAACAACATTCAACATTTTTTTTACCTACCTTCAGTTAAGGTTTTATTGGAGAAATGTATTTCAAACGTGACCAAATGACGTTAAATATTTGAATGTATTGCCAGCCCACTTTATAAGTAAGGTAATAGCATTGGCATTTCATTATCGAAGCACAAGTGTACGCACTGGAGTGAAAAGGATTATTTCAGATTAATTCCAAGTAGATCTCTTTAATGTCAAGCTTTAAATTCGGAAGCTTTTTAAGGACTTTACGATTACCGAGAAAGAAATTTGCATTTACATTCCGACCATGTAAGAAACTTTTTCAATGTTAAAATAAACTGGTCTATAATTTTACTAGAAAATGAGTGAAATCCGTTTTAACATAATCGAAGCGTCACATATTTACAGACGGTAACATATTGAAGTAAATATAAAGGAAAATAATAACAAGAAATATACGCCTTCTTAAATTCACCCCAAAAAAAAGAAACGAAGGTCTTCATCAATCGTACTTCTTTCTTTCAAAAATTTAAAAACTATATCCAAAGGTCAAACATATTCTATCACCTTTACTATTCTGAGTTACTGAGATCACAATATTAGGATATGTCGTCACTTTAGCTGGGTTATTTGCAATTGCATCATTAGACCAGTGGTTAACAACTTTGGATCATAATATTCTTCAAGGTTTGACTCCTGGATCAGATATTCATAAACGAAAGAAAAGCTTAATATTTTGTAGATTTGGAGCATTTTTCTTACATTTTCTTAAGGTATTGCTGATTTTTGCATTGGCACAGCGCAATGTGTCCAAGCATCTGCTATAATATTAATTTGACGACCTCCGTAGCGCAGTGGTATGCGCGGTGGATTTATAAGACGGAGGTCCTGGGTTCAATTCCCGGCGGGGCAAATTGAGATTTTTCTTAATTTGTCTTGGTCTGGCTGGTGGGAGGCTTTCGCCATGGCTAGTTACCACCCTACCGACAAAGACGTATCGCCAAGCGATTTAGCGTTCCGGTACGATGTCGTGTAGAAACCCACTCCTACCAAGTTAGCCCGCTTCCATCTTAGACTATATCATCACTTAACATCAGGTTTGATAGCAGTGAAGGGCCAACTTGTAGTCGATAAAAAAAATTAAAAATACTTTAATTGAACAATTGAATCATTTCTCTATAGATCATCGTACGGATCTCTAAAACCCATACGTGAACGAGTTTGGTTCGCAACCGGTCAAGCGGCGTCATATCACACTGATCGTTCTGATTCACCTAAATTAGTCGAGCGAATATTAATTAACATGATATGTTTTAGAGATCCCTGTTAATTACACCGGAGAGCCGATGGACTTTTGAGTTCCAAGATGCTAGAATGATAACCCCGCATCGAAAAGCACAGTATTTTTCGACCCCTCACAAATTGGCCTAACGAGTTGTAAAGTGGATTGTAGAGAACAGCAAGTGCATTTTTGTAGGTCTTTTAAAGAGACCTAAATCCTATCGTGGACCTCCTATCGTGGATATTGCTATAGTATTGGACATACAGACATTACTTTGCAGAATGAGTATCATTAAATTTTGCGGTTTTCTGCAAATATGAATTTTTAAGTCAATAATCCGATATAAAATTTTTTAACAAAAGGAAGTATGCCCTATCTATTAAAAAAAGAATTATCAAAATCGGACCACTCTGTAAAAAGTTATGCGTGGTCATACATAAAAAAAAACAAATATACGTGTCGAATTGAGAACCTCCTCCGTTTTTTTTCGTCGGTTAAAAAATAGAACCGAATCAAAACGCACTAAAAAGTAAAAAATAATTGTGTCATTTACTTGGTTTAATTTACTTAAGCACATCTATGAAGTCGGTGCCAGCCAAGTTTAAGGAACATTTATTTTACTTTTTAGTGCGTTTTGAGTCGGTTCTATTTTTTGTTAAAAAATTTTATTTTTTACTTTTTAGTGATTTATCGCCACGTAACGTACTCGTACTATACTGTCATAGTATATTATACGGCACTAGTAGCCAAAAAGCTACCGATAACGAGACAAAAACTGAAATCGCTGTAAGCGTGCCTCCAAAATTCGAAGAGTTCCTTTTTCCCCAGGATATCATCATCAGATCCTAACATGGTGACAATGGGACCACCTTGGAAGTATGCCCTTTTTAATAAAAAAAGAATTATCAAAATCGGACAACTCTGTAAAAAGTTATGCGTGGTCATACATAAAAATAAAAAAAAATATACGTGTCGAATTGAGAACCTCCTCCGTTTTTTTTCGTCGGTTAAAAAATCAATGATAATCTACATCGTCTCACATCTTATGTTCAGCTGAGAATTAATAGGTACTATTTTCAATGGCAAAAAATAAAAAATGGAACATTTTGAAGTCGTCCGTGATTTCACCAGCGCAGTTCCCATTCTCGTAAAAAATTCGGTAATAACTTTTAATTGCTTTGTATAACTCGTCTTAAGGTATGGTTTTTAAAAACTTATACGGAACACGCGCTAACAAATATTCGTACTTAAGTATTATCTTATTTGATAAATACCCATAAAACATGTTCGTATTAATGTTGCACCGCTTTTTACACTGATCTATCGTTTTGAATATTCAATAAGGTTTTATATATGAGTAGGCGATTTAAAAGATATAATAAAGTGCTATAATATGACCTGACCGTAATATAACTGTTCATTAAATATCTAATAATAGCAGCACGAGGAATTAATTTCCACTTTTAATAATATTTATTATACTTAATTACTTTATGTCCATAATATATGTATTTCTAATTGACCTCGTGATTGACACTGATATTATAACATTTTTTAAACATTACTAATTAGTCCTTGATTGCAATCACATCACACTTGATGGTAAGTGATGATGGAAGATGGAAGTGAGCTAACTTGTTAAGAGTGGGATGAAGATCCACATGCCTTTCGGTTTCTGCACGACATCGTACCGGAACGCTAAATCGCTTGGCAATATGTCTTTGTCGGCAGGATGGTAACTAGTCACGGCCGAAGCCTCTCACCAGCTAGACCAGTACCAATTAAGAAAATCTCAATCGGCTCCAGCAGGAATCGAACCCAGGACCGTCGTGTTATGAATCCACTGTACCACGGAGGCTGTAAAAAAAAAATAAATTTAACAAGTTAGCCTGTTTTTTAGATTGCATTAACACTTCATGTGTGATTGCAGTGAAGGGCTAAGTTGTAATAAATAAAAAGATAAATAGATGTATTTAATCTGTCTGTATTTTGAACTGAGGTGGCGAACTGTAAACTTTTTCTAGCTACGGTTTTTTGACGACCTCCGTGGCGTAGTGGTATGTGCGGTCCTGGGTTCGATTCCCGGCGGGGCAGATTGAGATCTTTCTTAATTTGTCTTGGTCTGGCTGGTGGGAGGCTTTCGCCGTGGCTAGTTACCATCCTACCGACAAAGACGTATCGCCAAGCGATTTAGCGTTCCGGTACGATGTCGTGTAGAAACCGAAAGGGGTGTGGATTTTCGTCCCACTCCTAACAAATTAGCCCGCTTCCATTTTAGATTGCATCATCACTTAACATCAGGTGTGATAGCAGTCAAGGGCTAACTTGTAGTCGATAAAAAAAAATGTTGGAAAAAAGTTTAATACTTTTACAATACCCGACTGTCCAACGAGACAGTTAAGTAAAATAGTAGGCTTTAAGGGATAATTGTATCAGACCAATTGACAGGCTACAAGCAGTAACCGCTGTCAACGGTTGCTATATTGCCTGGCCCATTGTAATAAAATAGGTTTCTAGCCCATTTTCACTTCCAGGTAGATGCAAAGCAATTGTTTAAATATCAATGCTTTACGGTTTACTAAACAATTCACTTTCTCGAAATCGGAATACTATGCGGTTGGCTCATTCGATCTGGATGTTTGTTCTTTGATTGTTTGTTATTGCAGCCGTAACGTAAATATCAGCGGAGTGATGCAAACATTAATAGTACAACGGTTAATCATCATCGTCATTAAAAGCTGATGAACGTCCACTGCTGGAGATAGACCATGGCACATCGATCCTGAAACCATTCCAGCACCCCCAACGTCCATCAGCTGTTTGAACCACGTGCCCCACCCATCGCCACTACAGTTCTGCGACTCGCTGAGCTATGTCGGTTACTTTGGTCCTTCTGCGGATCTCCTCATTTCTGATTATATCATATCACGCAGATACTCCGAGCATTGCTCTTTCCATCGCCCGCTGAGTGACTTAGCCTTCATATGAATCCCGCAGTTGGCGACCAAGTCTCACATCCAAGTTATCACTAGCAACACGCACTGTCCAAAGACGTCTTCAGGCATTGAGGAATTTTAGATGAGAAGATGTCACCAACCAAAAAATTTAAAACGTAATATTGGTGTTTTTCCAAAGTTAATAAAATGAAAGCACAATTGCGAATAAATATTTTTAACCGACGAATAAAACTTTGAACGAAACATTTTCGATATCTCAGTTAAACTCTTTGTTAAACTTATACATTTAACCAATTATTGAAAGCCTAATAACTTTCAAACGCTATTGCTTCTGTCAATTATGAAAACCATATTATCAAGATCTATAATAAAATATCTAGACCGTTTTCACTTAAACACAAAGCATGCTGCAGGGCCATTGTTCAAATCTCAACGGTTCACGGTTAAATGGGCGATTCATTTCACTTTCTATCGATCGGCTCATCGATCCAGTTCAGATCTGTTTGTTGATCGATTGTTGGACATTCGAAAGTTTGTTGTTGTGATCTACACTAATTGACATTCGTAATTAACAGAAGCTGTCAATTCCTTTTACAGTATATTGTAGATTCCTAACAAAGAATAATAGATTATTTGCACAAATACCGACGAATACAAGTAGCCAAGTCATCAAAATTCAATAAATAAATTCATCTTTATTTGACTTCGAAATCAAAGAAGTTAATACAATACATATTTAATAATAATAATGTTCACAATTCAGTGAGACTAACTTGGACTCACATCAGTTTTTATTCCTCTTAAGAACCGTGATAATATTTACCTTTTAACCTATATTTTGGTTTTGTGGGCTGGTGAGATAACATTGTATAGGGACTGAAAATCAGTAGCGAGCACAACGTTTATTTATAACTAGGATAGGCAATATAGGTAGGTACTATTTACACGAAATGGAAAATTCCTTCCGCAATACTGGTTCGTAATATGTCCTCAGGGTAGGCAGTGGGTTTATGCATTTATAAAGTGCACGCCACTGCTGTGATTGTGTTAAATGTAAAGACATATGCAATTTTAGCTGTCTTAAAATCTAACCAACGTGAATAATCCTCTTTTCCCTCCGCAAAAGAGAAGGCAGAGACTAACAAGGTTCGACAGTCCTACAAGCATCGCTCATATCTTATGCATCTCAGATTTGTGGTCGAAAAGAGAATCTCTTTCGATGTCGGTTAAAAAATAAATAACGTATCTTTAACGTAAACGTATCTTTAAGTAAAATCCAACAATATATTTTTTGAATATGCTAACGATTACATTACAAGATAAAAACCTCAATATTAAATCTATAGTAATAATATACGAGTAAATGAGAAAGTAACTCTAGTCCTGTTTGTTTCTCAATCACGCCTAAACTACTGAACCGATTTGGCACAAAGATAGTCTAGCGCCTGAGAAACGACATAGGGTACTTATTGTCGAATTATCAGAAAACAGAATTTCTCGTAGACAGTGTCGCGGTCTTCCACTAGTAAAACATATACGAGATGCGTAAAACAATATGCATATGACCTCACAACCGCAGACGTTACTATTCATTCATAAATATAGAAACTCTATCAACAGTAAAATAACTCTAAATACAAATGTCATAAAGACGAAAATTGAAAAACTATGCATTCATTCGATTTGTGCAAATGTAATGCAATACTTAGTAATTGAATAGATGGAACAAAAACCCGAGCCGGGAGAAATCGGGGTGAAATTATAACTGAAAGTAGACAACCTTATTAGCATGCTCTTGCACCGTGAAAGGTAACGATGATACTGAGGCGCTGTTCCTTGAAATCTAGATGCACTATGCATTATTTGTCTCCGTTGGTTCAGTTGCTGTGGCATCAGGTCGTGGAACCTGGGTTCGAGTCTTATAGGTCGGGCTGTTGGGTAATACTAAGTTATTTATTCTTCTAAGTAGTGTTCAGTAAAATTATAAGTAAGTTTGAAAGTTGGTGACGACATACCAAGATCGACTTAACGTGCTCTCTGAGGTTCGGGGATACTTTGGAGAGCACGTAAAGTCGATCCCGGTTATTAAAATTATATATATTCATGGGACCTTCCTTAAGTGGAATGCAAACGTTTGGATGGATAAATTGAAAATTTAAACGGAAAGGATTATCTAGAGTATCGGTGTACTTTTTATTTAGATATTTGTACAGGAACGATATTTATGAAATGCACATTCTAGTCTCAAACAAGCGTCATAACCGCACTGAATTAAGTCTTCACAAAATAAATTATAAAACGTATAGAAAAGCTAAACACTGTGTAACTAACTCTAAACGAAACTCATCATAGTTTGACACTTCGACCCATAGATAAAAGACAACTAGATGGAGTCCATAGCGTGTCCGCTCGTGAGATAGCAAGACAGCCTTATTGACATGACATGTTAACATTTAAAGTACATCATGAAACGTTACGCTTTAAAATATTATTTATAAATGCGAAATATTACTTTATATAAGATAGTTTAGTAAACGCATAATACATGAAATAAGCTTTAAATCATCAATCAATGAAGTTTATGCCTACTTACGTATGAAATGTAATTCCTTCGATTTTCCGTTTGCTGCGACTTTTGCAGCCGAAAATACTACAACCCACCATAGCACGATAACGTTTAAATTAATATCGTAACCGCAAATTTATATTATTTATCAGCAAATTTAATAAAAAGCTAATAATTGCTCAGATATGTCCTTTGTTTGTCACAAACTCCACTCTTGACAAACAATAAAAACGAACACGCTGAAGGGACAAAAAATAATCTTGTGTCACTTTCTAATAAAGGCCGAATGAAATAAATCTGTCACGCTCTTGAATCTACAGCCGCGTTATGACTCCATCTAGTTGTCTTTAATCTATGCTTCGACCCTATTAAGTTAATTAAAAACTACAATCAGAACCAAATGTCATCGCAATAAGAAATGGCGCCATATATTTGACAGCCGTGATGTCATTATGACATTTTTATGCGCGCCGCGGCGTCGGGGTACAATGTACCGCTGTGTTAACCCGTTTGTTTTGACAACGACCGGAAAAATTATGCCTTTAACTTTTATTGATGCGCGAACGATTAAATATTCGAAAGTATTTTTGCTGTTATTAAAAAGAATGCCTTTTTAATTAGTTCTTGCATATTTGTTATAACGATCTTGTTAAGTTTTTATTTAATTTGTCATGTTATAATCGGTTGTTCAAACTTCAAAAATTAAATTATATCTACTTTTATGTACTAGCAGAGCTTTTTTAATTTAACAAATATAGTTTTTTATAACAGTTTATTACGGCGAGTACTACTGCCTTACTTATTTTTGTCACTAACAGTGCTGTGTTTCTGTCGGAAGAGGGTGGTGGCTGGTGTAATTGCAGGAACATGACGGTAACAACTCTTTTGGTTAATGGGCACAGAACATCCCTTGAAAGCGGATCAAACTTGCATTAATTCTCTGCGATGTGATGATTTTTCACTAACCATCAGGTGGACCATCTGTTTAGTCCGAAAATTGTATTGGAAAATCTCTGGTGCTACATGTAGGTACATAGAGAATTGAATTTATTTTTTATAGGTGCATAACTGCCATTAGTAGTTTAAAACATTGAAGTAGTTTTTATATCCTATTAGGTATGTTAAGCTTATTAAACAATTTGTCTGCATTCCAAAGGTTTGGCCTTGTCCAAGGATACATGTATTTTCCATTCACGACATTTTTTGTGCGCCAGATTATAAATGGCACGCGTGACAGATGTCAAATGGGTTGTTTTATTGCGTACTGTCACAGAGATGTCAGTATGAGCAAATTTAAAAGAAATTATTAGTATGTCTCGCCTGCTGACTTTGTGGTAGGTTTAGTCATTCTACTTTTGGAAGTCTTATGGGCTTTGAACGTAAGTTGTTAGGTGACAAACGGGTTCAACACGCGTGTTAAACTGAAATTAAGTTACCAATGTTAGTAAAATTTAATATATAAAATTTTCCTGTCACAATGTTAGTTACCGTACTCCTCCGAAACGGCTTTACCGACTTTTACCAAATTTTGTATGCGTATTCAACAGGCTGAGAATCGGCTACTATCTAAATTTAATCTAATTTTTTTTCATTTTTAATACAAAACAACGTTTGCCGGGTCAGCTAGTTATTATTATAAAAACAAAAAATCCAACATAGAAGTTTACTTTACTCTCCTTATAAGATTAGCAGCTAATATCCACAACATGGTTTATATTTGGCGGGCCTATTTTACTTTATTATAATAGTATCTATATACTATAGATGTCGCTTGTATAGAAAAGGTATTTCATAAAAATCCACTGTAACTGTTCGCCCCCAATTCAAACAATAGATAGTGGAAATGATTTGTTACATCGGCGACGAACTTAGAATTAGTTACGACCTTTTCCCCGACTTCATTACAATAATAACTGTGGTGAATAACAATGTCAGAATATGGCCTTCCGAACCGGTGGTAGAGTCATTACAAACAGATAAAATTGACGTTTGAAAATTGCTTGTAAACTAAGCCTAATTGAAATAATAGAATTTAAAATTTAAATTTAAAATCATTTTTGGTATTTTAGGACTTAAATGGTTACTACCCCCAATTAATATTGGCAACCCTGAAGCCCCTGTTAGCTGAATAAGTAAATACTAGTTTTTGATGAGTGTGCTGAAATTGTTTCAGATGTCTTTTTCAAAGTTGATGCAGTGACGTGCCGTTCATGAGGTCGTTTTTACTTTTTTCTGGTCACACTAATTTAGCGAATGTTAAAGGTCGTCATTACATTACGCATCCGATTTCCAAATCTGTGACATGACAGATGACATTAGCAATGTTGCTGTCAATTTGCCAATTTCCTTGGAAACCTGATCACGCCTGAAGGTCGGGACCGAACAGGAAACGATTTACAAATCGTTGTTTAAATCTGTTTTACGTACTTCTATATTTATATGGACATAAATAAGTGTTATACGTTAACACAATAATTGACAAATAACACTGATTTATAATATGTAAGGAGGTCTGGCCCTGTAGTGGGCTGTTAATAAGCTGACAGTGATGATGACGTAAGAGGTGACAACACCCATCATTTAAAAAAGTAGGTAATAGTCTTCAAACATTATTTTAAAATATTTTTTATTGGTGACAACCCCGGTAATTTTTGAAAAACGAACGGTCTTTCGACAGTTTGAATATTCGGGGGAAGAGACGTCAGATAGTCACATATCATATTCAACATGACAAAAAAAATAAAAGATGAAGTTTAGTGAAGCTGAAAGTAATTTATTAAAGTATGTAATTGAATGTTTACATGTAGTAAAAGATAAAAAATGAGATGTCATAATTTTGTTGTATGACATATAATTAAACTTAACTGTCAGTGTCTGAATTTCTTCAGGATCTCATTTAAAAGCATATTTCAGAAATAACAAGCTTGTTAGAATTTATAAGAGATTATTTTTAAGTGTTTTTCCTTTAGGCCAAAAAAGGGGTGAAAGTACTGCCGCGCGCTGAATTCTGCAAGCATGAAATGCGTATAATTTTTCGTTGCATTTAGCAATTCCTAATGGCCCCCAGCCCACTCGGTCCCCCGGCAAGGCCTTCAATATTCATGGCGTCATCCATACGTAAACGTCGCAAGAGAGCACTGCACTTGGGACTTTTGTGTTGCTTTCCTGCACAGAGTGGGTACACTCGACGCGAATGTGATTTTATTAAAGAATTCTTATTCCTTACCTAATATGAAAAAGACGCAAGTTTGTATTTATGGATGGACGTTTGTTACTCTCTCACGCAAAAACTACCAAATCGATTTTAATGAAACTTTACAATAATATAGATTACATATCAGAATAACACATTGGCCACGTCATCCCCAAATTCCCACAGAAAAGAGAACTACAATATATTATAATATCTTTCGTAGGTATTGCATATTTCTCCCCAACAAAGTGGTGCATTAATAGCTGGTGCAAGAAGTAGGTAGTCCATCCAGTCTACTTGATTTCCAACCTCTGTTTAGGTTAAGGGGTCGGAAAAAAGAAAACCCTGGCTGAGTTTGTCGTAGGTTCTTTACGGATCAACGCACGTATGGAATCTTCGTAGCTTTTTAAGTTTATAACCTTAAATTATTATCATTACTGCGAGATAATAGTTTAAGATAACGTTTCTAAACTGTGTTAGAATTAATATTAATAAATATTATAGGACAATTACACACATTGCTCCCACCCACACACTGGAAAACATCTATGCTCATCACACAAACATTTTCCAGATGTGGGAATCGAACCCACAGCCTAAGACACAGAAGCAGGGTCACAACTCACTGCGCCACTCGGCTGACAATTATAACTATCGTGAGTATTTTCCATATTATCAAAATAGAAACCGCCAAAACTGATGTTGTAATTGTTGGAGTACGCGTGCCCGACTAGTTTCGAATTGATGGTTGAGTGCCTCATAGCTATCCACCCGACAGTCGAGTGGTTAGCTATGTGGCTTTGGACTACGAGGTCTTGTGTTAAAGCTTTGGGTCGGGCTATGAAACCTATTCGTTTTATAAAATTATTATTATAAAAACAAAAAACCCGACTGCTTAGAAGTTATGAACTGAAAATTTATTACTTTTCCCCCATTTTCCCCCATTTACAGCCGCCATTTTGAAAATTTATATAGCCTATGTCACTACCACAATTTTGACAAATTCAACGACATCTCACATGTCAAAATCCGTTCAGCCGTTTAGGCTGTAGCGCGTGCCGAAGAAATGGACATACATACATAAATACATACATACATACATACATACGGCAAAAACATAACCCTCCTTCTGACGCAGTCGGGTAAAAAGAATAACTGCTGAGTTTTTTACCGACTCTTGGCAAGACCACCACGCATACAGACTTGATTTTTCTAAAGCACTTGCATAACTTTTTTTTCAGTCTCTTAGGTCATTAGCTAAGTTTTTCTATATTTAGTTTTTGCAATATAAATGGTCCCTAAGATGCGTCGCAAACACTCCAGCCTCCATAATAAGTTGCATTGACGAAGCTTTAGCATGGCATGTATAATGCATGCATGCATGCAGCGGCCATGCCTCAATGTCCTTGCATTTGCATGTAATATCATGCTATTATTACTTTTAGCGCAAAGGACTGTTTTGGTATTTTGTGTTAAGTGGTGTGAATAATTTAAAAATTTTGTCTTGGATTTTGATTTACGATTCTGTTTATGTAAGTGTTTTACTTATAACGGAAACACCTAAAGCTCGAGTGTTTACTGTTGGAATGTGTCTGACTAGCTTGGAACTCATACGGGGTTTTTAGTCATAAGCAACTGTCTAGTACTTTGTCGCTGGAGTACCTAGGGCATATAATTCGAGGACCAAAATATGGCCTAATACAATTAATCATCCAGAGCAAAATCCAGGGCAAACGGAGCTTGGGAAGAAGAAAAATATCCTAGCTGAAAACCTTTGCCAGTGGTACAATAAAAGCACTGGGTTGTGTTCAAAATTCAATTTGCCAGAACGGCCGTCCACCTTCGTTAGGAGAGGCACTTCAAGAAGAAGTAACTAATGAATGTATGAAATATTCTTTATTGAACACCAAATAAAAGAACTTACAAATAGAAAATACCTTAAAATTAAAACAATTTATAATTAGCGGTATTATCGCTAATGAGCGATCTCTTCCAGGCAAGCAATATTGGAGAGGAAATCTACCTACTTAGTTATTGAAATTTTTGGAACTTTAAGTTGAAGCCAATCATAGTAAGACAACCTGGGAAGTTCTAAGTAATTCCAATAAGTAAAATCGTAGCAAGCATTGAAGCATTTAACTCCAAAGCCATTCTGTTTTTGCTAGACGCACATTTTGCCATCAATTTAAAATTTCTATAAGGTAATTTTTTCTTTACACATTACCATCTTCATTATTCTAGTAAACTCACGTACGCACATTTCTGAACCAACGAAAATGGATCTTATGTCATAAAATATAGGGTACATTTTTCAATGCGAGTATGCAGTCGGCCATTTTTAATGCACACCCCAGACTGTCTCAAGCCCATCAGCGATATCCTCTTCCTGGAATAAAACTGCAGTGACATTTGCTATGGTAACAAATATTACCTTTTACGTACGCACAATCAAAAACCAACCTTACATTAACCGATTAAGGTTAAAAATTATCTGATACGATGCAACCGTTGTAATGTTGGTTGTAATTTCAACCTTATCGCGAAGTTTTGAAGGTTTATTTTTGTTTCTGAGATGTGGAGGTAATACAAAGTACGTGCCTAACAGCTGTTTTGTCTGGAAGCGCTTTGTTTAACAATTTTCGTCGGCGCCCGAGATCTGCAGGCTTTGGTCCTTTGTGAGTGTAAGGGTTGCAGCAATGAGTCACTGTACATAGGCCTGCTCTAGGGAGAGGCTATATATCAAAGTTTTATAATCTGCATTGCGGCTTTTGATACAGGTACCTTCCGATATATAGGAATCCTTATACTAATATTATAGAGGCGAAATTTAGTGTGTATGGATGGATGGATGTTTGTTACTCTTTCACGCAAAACCTACTGAATGGATTTTGATGAAACTACACAATAATATAGCTTACATATCAGAAAAGCATATAGCCCACACTTTATCCCGAAATTCCCACGGGAACAATAACTACGTGGGTGAAACCGCAGGCGTCCTATAGTATAATTTTATATGGCTCGCAAAGTGCTCTCTAATTGTCTTACGCATTTCTGACTTTAGTCCTTAACATTTAAAAAATATAGTTAAAAAATATCTACAAGTCTCGTGTCACGATGTTTGTACGGGATCTAGGTCTACCACTTAACCTCTCTTGACGACGTTTCATGACTACTCGTAGGTATGTGTATTTTGGACCAACTTGAAACATGGGATAGATTTTCTTTTAATATAGAAATTCCTATAAACATCTTTTAATCTGTCATCAGACTCTATATCACTATTTAATTGGTTTGTCAACGAACAGACAAGAAAAACCATTAAGTAGAAGCACCTGTTAGAAAGTTGTAACTTAGTTAATAAAACCTGACTAATCCTTAGTAAAAAAATAATAATAATTGTCCTGTGAAACTCTTTGTCAGTCAAGTGTAGGCACTATGTCTCCCGAGCTGACTCGATAGCGCCCTCTAGTTCTTTGTAGCTCTAACTTGTAAGGGCTGGGGAAGGAGGCTGGAGAGCTAACAACCCCTCACGGTTGAGCACGTTGGGCCGAAGGAACACAAGAGGGAGGTTTTCATTCCCGAATGAGAGCCCTTTTGAGAATTGTGTCGTACTTTGTGATATTTTCAAGAGCCTTTAAAAAACTGAGTTTTCTGCAAATACGAAGGCGAGTAGAATTATTGTAGTTTGTTATTTCTGAATGTTTTTTTAAAACTATATTTATAGAAATAGTTGGATCAGTAGGAGCACGATTTTAGATCTAAAGAGGACGAATAAATCACTTATCTGCGTGTTCTGCCTAATTGATTACCGAAAAAACCATATTTACCTCTATGTTACGATAACACTATGATCTCTATATTTAGCTGTATATTTTTAAACAATATGCGATTTTTAACCGACGAAAAAAAACGGAGGAGGTTCGCAATTCTACACGTATATTTTCTTTTTATGTATGACCCCGCATAACTTTATACAAAGTTGTCCGATTTTAATAATTCTTTTTTATTAGAAAGGGCACACTTCCTATATGGTCCCATAGTCATCATGTTAGGATCTGATGATGATATCCTGGGAAAATTGAAGGAACTCTTCAAATTTTACAGGCACACTTGCAGCGATTTCGGTTTTTGTGTAAGTATCGGTAGCTTTTTGGCTACAAGTGCCGTATATTATACTATGAGAGTATAGTACGAGTAAGTTACGTGTTGATAAATCCCTAAAAAGTAAGAAATAAATTTTTTTAGTAAATAATACATATTACATTTTGGATGCTGGGAGCTAGTTAGCACCTTACTGACAAAGACGTACCGCCAAGCGATTTAGCGTTCCGATACGATTTCGTGTAAAAACCGGGGCGTGGATATTTTTCAACTCCTAACAAATTAGCCCGCTTCTTAGATTCTGTCTTAGATTGCATCACCACTTACCACCAGCTGTGATTGCAGTCAAGGGCTAACTTGTTACTTGATTACGCATCACTAAGTAGTTTTATAATTTGGAAAAAAATCGGTAATTCTTCCAAAATCCCGGTTTTGTAATTCATGACAATGACATACTTAGTTGAATTAATCGATTGCAAAATAGATGTGAAAACTTAAAAATATTTTTAACGTATTTCAAATTAAGTAATAGCGATTTACATCTGATGACAAAACTTATTACATGCAATAATATTTTATGGAATCCAAAGATAATAAAAAACAGTACGTATTAATGAAATTATGATCTAATCTAACACAAGACCTTTTCAACATATCGAACATTATTGACTTTTGATCGCGCTTCAAGGCTGCAATGCGGACTATAATATTATGTATTCAATTAATTAGTTATTCATATAAAAGGCCCATTACGTGAACGCATTTATTATAATAGAGCGGACACCTACTGCAACGTAAACAAAGAGACCGCATATTATTTTGAGAAACAATTTTATTTTTTAGATCATAATAGATATAGATATATTTAGATATAGTAAGTGTTACTATATCTAAATATATACATATGTAGATTTTAAGTTTTTGTTAATTTTATACTAACATTATTGGTCACGGTCATGGTGAAATAAACGATTTTTTTTTATATTATCGATTCAGGGTCATCATACTGTAGTATGCATTTATTTAATTTGCTAGCGATTGCTGCAATGACGCCTAATATTTTTGCATTTCTGCGAAATGCTATAAATTCTAGTTGTCTGTCTATCTGTCCGCACTATTTATATGTTCCCCTACAACTTCCAAACGGCTTGGCCGATCCCCGATATAATGACATATTCTTATAGGAAAAAGTCTGAGTGTTCTTACATACTTTTTTTTACCCGACTGCGTCAGAAAGAGAGAAATGTTTTTATGTGTCTTCGCGGATAACTTAGTCGTTTATGAACCGATTTTTATGATTCTTTTTTGGTGGAAAGGGATGGCCCGCTAGAAGAACCTGACACCCTGACTGGTGGGAAATATTTGGAACTTAGACCCACCATGCTGCACCAGTGTGGGTTGGCGGGATCAGAGTGATAATAGTTTTATGATTGTTTTAATGGCCCACTAGAAGAATCTGTCTCCCTGACTTGTAGGAAATATCTGAAGCTTAAACCCGCCAAGCTGCTCTAGTGTGAGTTGGTGGGATTAGGATAGTAATAGTTTTATGACTATTGTTACGGATGACCTCTCGGAGGAATTACGAAGTAAAAAAGATTATAGTCGGAAACCTCATTTGGTTTAAAAATAAATACAAGTTAAAAAAGGAATAAGTTAAAAGAATGGAACAATTCAAATTTATCTCGTGTGCAAGCGAGTTGTCGTTGAGTCAAGATGGTTGAAGGAATGTAGGGAGATGTTCCCTGAGAGTGTGCGTGTATGGACGATGGATCTGTAGTGGTCCCCCAGTGTGGTTGGGGTGTGTGGCCGTGAGGTGCCGAGGCAGATCATCGTCGCCGCCGTGATGGGTTCCTTCAGGCTTAGAAGCGTGAAACGACGGCGTTGCAGCGTGCTGCATCGAATCTTGTGTACCTATCTTTTTATTGGTTAATAAACGTCTAGTTCTCCCTGTTGTGTGGTTGTTCTTCCAATGCCCGACCCCTAGGTCGTAACAATTAACGGCCCACTAGAAGAACCTGAGTATAACATTGGGTTCAAAATCGGGCGTAGCAGAAATGCAGGAGTGTGAACGGCTCTCCGACCTACGCTTATTTTAATTCAATACTTATTAGCCCTTGAATGCCATCACACGTGATGATACAATTTAATAGGAATCGTCCTATCCTGTTAGCTGTAGGATAACATCCACACCCTACACGATATTGTACCGGGATGCTAACACTTGGCGGCATGTCTTAGTCGGTAGGGTGATAACAAACCACGGCCGAACTCTTCCACCAGCTTTACGCCAATATGCAATATATTGCGCATGTCACAAGTGGTAGAGAAAATAGTTTGTGAAATATTTAATCCGGGGAAGTACGTAGCACCCTCTTACTCTATGCTTATTTTTGCCTGCAAGCAAAGTACGGTCTGAAGGAAATGTTTGCTCCTATAATTGCAGGCACGTCAGGCTTAACCGATACCTCAAGTTGAACAACACGGTGCAGCTCTAAACTAGAATGTGTTCCTTGCATACCCCGAAAAGCTTTTTAAGGCGATAACTGTGCTGGCGATAGTTTGTTTGGTAAGTAATCCAGCTGCCATTCCATTCAGTTCATGAATTAGAGCAAAAATAACGCATGTTGGAAGGGCCACAATATCAACAAATTACGAATCAAAAAACGGGGTAGATTAACTATTAGTCTCGCCCAAAGAACCACAAGTCCCACAGGCAATACAAAAAATCCCTTAACAGGAACCGAACCCAGAACCATTTAATTATAAACCATTAACTGCATGCAACTTACTACACCTTTAAAACACATAAAGATAAGATTGCACACAGATAGATTGACAGATGTTCGATCGAGAGGACATTATTACAATACTTATGAAATACAAACTTAGCAATTGCATGCACAAAAAGAAATAACATGCAAGTATTTAACAGCCAGCAATAACTTGCATACCTCGCTAATGGGCCGTTTTAAATCGTATTATGGCTGTACTGATATTTAACATTTCCAAACGCGCCTGACAGCTGTGCCGACATGTCGGATGCCCACAGGTCCCAAGTTGGTTGGTTTACAAGTCAGAATGTCGCTATATCCGTACATAACTTAAGTATAACGAAGAGTTTGACTGTACGCAATTATGTGTTTCATCAAAACTCGTCAGTACAGTGATTGGTTATCGTGATGTCCTGTGTTATGAAAAAAATGTCATTTTTTGTTGAAATTCTCTGTGGCAACTTGACCTCCGGAATTGAAGTTGGCCTTACCATCATTTATGTAAACTAAATCAACTTCAAGCTAATCAGTTTTAATTTTAAGCTATTGCATAGCTTCTATCGCGAGCCTTGAGCGTGGAGACCGAATCCAGAAATTCCATAACGTAAAAAACCTAACACCCCCCACTCCGACCGGCACAGCGGTGATACTTTTCAGTTTTTTTGAAATATCACTTGTAAAAAAAAAACAAAGAAAAAATACTGCATAAATAAAATAAATATTTATATTTATAATTGCATAAGTTGATAAAAATGCTATGCAATAGCTTTACCGCGGCAGTCTCCGAGTGCCACACGTCTTTTTTTTTTAATTACTACAAAATGTTAGTGCAGATTTTTTTCAGACGAGCTCGAGTCGGTAAGCAGCAAAAGTTGGGAGATCTATTCGGTATCTAGGTCGTATCTGTACTCGACATAGATCATACAATTCCCGGCCGAGCTTGATTCGGAACCATATGCGTTGGCACGTCTGTAGCGGCCGTATCAGTGAGATATTAACATTCGCAGTAATTATGTGGCCAGCATCTCGCCCGGCGAGTATGACTGGTGAGAGGCGTATAATGGCAAGGTCGGCTGTTGTTTTATTAGCTCACACACCCATCGCGGAAGCTATGAAGATCTATACTAATATTAATAATAAGGCCAAATAGTTTGAATGTTTGTGCCCGATAATCTCTGACAGGTCAGATAATAGAATTATGTATGTTTGTATTTAACACACAGTCAAAATCTTCTATGCCTGATAATCATTTTACCTTAAAACTCATTATGTTTGAAATGAAAACTTTACTACAGTTTCATTAATGCAACTTGTGAAGTGGCACTTAAGTTTAACTTCGTTTTTGTTTTATTTTATGGTATAGAAATGATACGGTACACTTTTTGCCATTTTTTGTTAAAACGGCAATATAAACATGATATGATATTTATTATTTTTGAAATGGTCTTTTTACGACCTTTCATTTGATACCCACATCCCCCCTTTTTTTCCCCATTTACAGCCACCATTTTGAAAATTTATATAGCCTATTTCACTACCACAATTTTAACGAATTCAACGACACCTCACATGTCAAAATCCGTTCAGTCGTTTAGGTTGTAGCGCGTGCCGAAGAAATGGACATACATACATACATACGCTCGAAAAACATAACCCTCCTTCTGACGCAGTGAGGGAAAAAGACATGTTTATTAATTCTAGCTGTAGTTTCCGTGGGAATGTCGGAATGTAACCTATATGTCCCTGGATTATGGAATCTATAAGCTAATAATACAAAGGAAATTGTCGTCACTTAAGAATTTACAGATTTATAATATATACAGTAATTCTCAGTTTGTTTTAAGACCTTTACTTAAAGTGTTTACCATACTACTATTATAAAGGTGAAAAGGACATTGCCAAAATTTGCCTTAGGCTGTCCAAACTTATGCTCATGTTTAACTGTTTTATTTAAATACACAATGAATTTCAAACAACTACCCATGTTTCATAGCAATCACTTGAAAATATATCAAAAAAATAAAAATTTCAATCGATTTTTTGTGTTCTGAATCACGTGACCGTCGTCGTAGTATGAAAAGTCAACTTTTTCAACCTTCATAACTTTTTCCTGCGACTGCATAGCTACATACAACTTTGTTTTTCTGTAAATTGAAAATCTGCTATTTAATGACATATATAATATCATTACCGGGCAACCTGGGGTACACTTCCATACAATTTTTGGCAATGTCCGTTGCGAGTATGTTACTCTTTCACGCAAAAACTTCTGAATGGATTTTTATGAAACTTCTCAATAATATAGCTTACATATAGGTCACATTTTAACCCTAAATTCTCACGGGAACGAGGACTATACGGATGAAACATCGAGCATGCTCTAGTTAAAATATCATTAAATGAATACTGCATTGATTTCATTTTCCTGTCCACATTGTTGTTCACACTGTTTTGGCTTTCACCGTGGCTAGTTACCACCCTACCGACAAAGACGTACCGCCAAGCGACTTAGCGTTCCGGTATGATGTCGTGTAGAAACAGAAAGAGGTGTGGATTTTTATCCTACTCCTAACAAGTTAGCCCGCTTCCATCTTAGATAGCATCATCACTTAACATCAGGTGTGATAGCAGTCAAGGGCCAACTTATATCTAATCGACAAAAAAAAACATTTACACGTATCTGAACAGTTTCGCTTTTATAATATGAGTGTAATTATAGCGTCATTATATTAGCGTCAGCTTTTCGTTTTTTCGTTTGCAGTTATAAATAGCATGGTGTTGGTATAGCAATTATTGCGAGCGTGCCCTGCGACTGCGGCGACGAACGACTGCGGCGATTGGGGGACACAAATAAACATTATTGTCTTCCGTATTTCACACGACGCTGATTCATAAGGAACATTCCTCAGCCGGCTGACAAACTTTACGCACGCAGCTTTTGTGTGCTTGTGATCTTTAGTTTATCCAAGTATTTCTATACTAACCAGCCAACTCATATTGGCGCAACGTGATGCTTCCAAGCTTCATATAGCAAGCATGGCCCTGGAGTAGCAGACTATATAATATTTTTTTTAAATAAAAGATTATACCTATCTTCATTAAGATGCGAAATATTTCCTCTTAACCTCGAACTTACCTGTAAAAACGAAAAAACAAATTTAGAACTCCTAAATAAATATTTTGTTGTACTAGTTAAATAATTACAGCAGTGATATAGTTATACATCAAGACTTCAAGTACACTTCAACACCTACTCCATTACATCACGGTGAAGTTATTCAACCTGTCGTTACCTGCGATACCTACTGCACTGGCTGACCGAGGTCGCATACTTGTGACTAGGACGTTTGATTTATGATATAACCTATCGCCATTTTGTATATATTTGCAGTTGCTGTTTGTGATTGACCAATCTACTGAGCCTTGATCCGAGAGATCGAAGGTTTGATTTGCTTTTGCCCGCCTTTTAAACTACTGTCGTACTCTCTCCTAACACTAGGGATTCGCGACGTGGAAAATTATTTTTTTTAGTTTTGGAAAACACAGTCATTACCTACATAATATAAACACGTTTTTGTTCGGGTTGTTTTAATTTACATGCATTTATGAAACGTCAAAAATCCGCGAAATCTCGAATCGAACTATTATCACATCATATGGACGTCCACAGCTAGGCATAGGTCTGTTTTAGGGACTTCCAAACACAACGATCCCGAGCCGCATGGGGGTTCCTTTGACACGTTTTATGCCCTCAGTCCACATAGTGCGGGGTCGATCAACACTACGCGACCTAACTCTTAAAAAAGAGGGGAGTTACAGCTTAGACTGGACGATAATGTTGATGGCTGGAGTCGATTCCTTCACTTGCTCTCCAATGCAGAGGGGTATAACACCACCAATTTCCCAACTCCAAGCTGCAACAGGACAGCAACAAGTTTGAAGGAAATGTATCAAAGTCATGACACCATGAACAAAGATCATGAGTTACAGTAATGTGGACGGGGCACATCATTAGCAATGGGCCGTGCCTTCCGGATTGGTGCCCCATTCTGTTCTCACATGTAGAGATTAAGCGTAGATTGCGTCATTACTTGCGTCCCCGGTAATGAGTTGATAGATTGCTGATTTATTTGATCTTTGTTTGATGGCATTGGCCTTTACATTTTATTAACATACTCTAATGTCGGTATACGATATCGTAATTCCGTTATAAGGTATCCATAGCAAATTATTAAAGGTAGAAGGGAGGTGTAAAAGGATATGTAGTGACTAAAACTGAGAAAGGGATGCTTAGATGGTTTGGGCATATAGAGAGAATTAATGAAAGAAGATTAGTAAAAGAGATTTATGAGGCGAGGATGAAAAGAAATGTTGGAAGGGGAAGGCCGAAGGTTCCTGGATCTAATTCAGGATATTTCAAATAATGGCCTGGTGAAGAGTTACCCTAAACCGACGAACTTGTATGAAAAGATTAATGAGAGTAGAAGAAGCTAAGGAAGTATGCAAGGACCGTGGCAAATGGAAGGATATAGTATCTGCCTACCCCTATGGGAATGAGGTTACGTATGTATATTGCAAAGCGACTTTGTCTTGAAGTTACGAAAAATTGCCTCATTTTAAAAATTCACAATTGGTTTATTTCAAGTAGCCTGAGGTACAAATACTCTTGAAACGTCGTGTTAAGACTATTTGTAGTGACTCTACTATCACTATTATCCGGCAGTCAATTGTATTATGTTAGGCCCAGATTCAAACCAAGTGTTAAACGGTAAAATAGTTGCAAAGAAATTGATCAGATTTCGAATAGTTAATTGTATCTGAAACGAAACTGCGCAGTAATTTTAGATGTGCCATTTTTACGTGCAAGTAAAATTGATTCGTTCGCGTGTTGCGCTGTTGTTAAGAAAGTTGATTGTTTTTGCAACGTTGTCTGTCTGTTGTAATTGTCTAGTTTTATGTGATATGGGTAAGTGTTTCACAGCTGCGTATTACTATGAAGGGTATTTCGGGGCGAAACTTTTGCCGACCGATGTTAAATGCTACTCATTGCATAAACAGAATAAGTGGAATGAATAAACCTGATTCTACGATTGTTATAAATTAATCTATTTATTGATCTGTTAACTAATTATTGATCATTATAACTATTTACTGATCCCCTTATGAGACCAGTCACAAAAATATTACAACTAAATTAATAAAAATATTACTAGAACAATATTTATCATTGAACTTTGAACTTTAGAGATAGAATTAAACAACTAAAAGTTTTAGATGATTAACAGGCTTAAATTGCACACATAACATAGACACAACTAAAACTATCGCTTTCTCTGTCGTTTGCGAGGAGGCGAAAAAAAATATATCAATTTTCGCTGCAATTGGGGGTCGTTTCTTCTACACGAGGCATCTCTTCTGAGGCATCTTAGGCAGACAGATCAGTTTAACAACGGGTAACATGAATCAGGACGAAAACCACTTCGTATGTACCAAAGAATTTACGCATTAGGGATATTGCCTATGTGATATTGGTACAACCGTCTCACAGGAGGTCTGGCACGAAACCAAACAAGAAAAGGAAGGAGATTTATAGCGTAAAACAGTACAAGTTTATGTGAACTACAAACGGGGAACATAAAAAGACACGCAACACGTGTTCACCTCTCATCTCATCTCGTCTCATCTCGGCAGATGTTCTAAAATTAGTGTACCGCTCTGTTGAACTTCCATGTTTACCATTTCATTGAAACGTATGACGTAGGCACGTATTTTTTACAAGGTGGGTTGTTTTTGAACGGATGTTGTATAAAGGCCATGTTCTAAAACCTAACCATGTGGCAGATTACATTATAACATTGGTTTCTTAACTTAGATTAATTAACATCATCACATCAGATGATGGACGTCCACAGCTGGACATAGGACTTCCAGCTACAACGACCTTGAACCGCTCGTGGCAAGTGGTTCCCTGCGACATGTTTAATATCGTCAGTGCATTTAATGGGTAGCCATTTTAGCATTTTGGGCCCTCAAAGCCCATCAGCTCTACGAACTAGATGCTCCGACTATTGCCACTTTAGTAATGTGACTCGATTACTTTAATTAATTGAGAGTATCCCTAATTTATTAGTTGTCTTAAAAGTAAATTTTCAAAACTATTTCAACCAAAGTAAATCTCAAATGTGATGTACGACTTCATAATGAATTGGAACTATTTATTTAGTATAACATGTGATACCTTACCTATTAGTATACTCTGCAATTTACTCAGCTAACTTACTTATATCTGCGAAAGCTTTTAGGGTAAGGTACCTTACCGTTCCTTACATAATTAACTATCTTTAAACTACACATGTTTATTAACACATAAAATCCTCGGTTCAATTCCGCTGAGGTAAATTAGTTAATTTACACGTGTTTACTTGAAGGCAGATGTTACTCGTACGTACAACTCAACTTCCTTGCTGCTTATAGCTTTTATTACGGCACGTGGTGGAATGTTGTGTTCTCGTTTTTGTTTGCCATCTGTTTTATCCGAATATGGAAATGAATTCTTGTTTCAGAAACAAGAAAATTGATTAAGCAAGAATTTGTTTCCAAGTGCTTTGTTTATTTAAAACGATCCACGTTAATGACGACATAGGTCATTTCCAAACGGCTTTTTAAGACTTGTTTAATGGTGTCATTCCAGCTATTTATTGAGTTATCTGGGGTCATTGTAAGACCCCTATGTTGTTAGGTTCTACGAACTATGTTCTATTTTTGTTGCGGTCAGGTAGATGTATTGCCAATCGGCCATTGGCTTGTGTCTAACATCTGTTCTTCGATGAATATTTACTGTGTGTTACTTAGCAATTTTGATATAATCTAATATTTGATATAATTATAATATAAGGCTAAACCTTTGATGAAGCGTTATCTAATATATAAAATTTCCCTGTCACAATGTTAGTTACCGTACACCTCCGAAACGGCTTTACCGATTTTTACCAAATTTTGTATGCGTATTCAGCAGGTCTGAGAATCGGCTACTATCTAATTTTCAATTAATTTTTTTTAAATTTTTAATGCAAAACAACGTTTGCCGGGTCAGCTAGTTATAATATAAGGCTAACCCACTCTTTTTTTTTAATAGACTACAAGTTGGTCCTTGCCTGCTATCACACCTCATGTTAAGTGATGATGCAATTGTTAAGAGTGGGACGAAAATTCACACCCCTTTCGGTTTCTACACGACATCGTACCGGAACGCTAAATCGTTGGCGAACATTTTGTCGGGAGTGACAAGCCTCCCACCAGCCAGACCAAGACAAATTTGGCAAATAGTATGCCCCGCCGGGAGCGTATTTGCATACCACTGCGCCACGGAGGTCGTCAAAAATTTATAAGACGATGATGATCACAATGATGATATTATTTATCGAAGAGCAATGTAAGTTAATAATAATAATAAATATTATAGGACAATTACACACATCTTCAATTCACAAGCTTCTCCGGGGAAGTACAAAGCAATAGGCTATATAGCCCCAAAGGTCACGGATTCGCAACCTGCACGTTGGAATGTTATTGAACCCACTACTAACACAGTAACGACTAATTGAAGGGTATAGGGAATTATACTATTGGTCATATTTAAAATAAAAAAAATTGGTAACAAAAAATAGAAGTCTCAAAACACACTAAAAAGTAAAAATTAACTGTATCAATATTTGCATAAGAATGAAGTCGGTTTTATTTTAATGTTCTAGGTAACGTCCTTAAACCTTGGTTGGCACCAACTTCTAGATATGCTTAAATAAATTAAAGCAACTAAATGATACATTATTTTTTACTTTTTAGTGCGTTTTGATTCGTTTCTATTTTTAGTTAAAAATTTTTATTTCTTATTTAGTGATTTATCGCCACGTAACGTACTCGTACTATAATGTCATAGTATATTATACGGCACTAGTAGCCAAAAAGCTACCGATACCGAGACAAAGACCGAAATCGCTGTAAGCGTGCCTCCAAAATTTGAAGAGTTCCTTCAATTTCCCCAGGATATCATCATCAGATCCTAACATGATAACAATGGGATCACATTGGAAGTGTGCCCTTTCTATTAAAAAAAGAATTATAAAAATTGGACAACTCTGTAAAAAGTTATGCGTGGTCATACATAAAAAAAAATATACGTGTCGAATTGAGAACCTTCTCCGTTTTTTTTCGTCGGTTAAAAAGAAAACATTATTTATATTTAGTCCTTTGAAAGTATGGAATGATATTATTGTTCCACTTCATTGTCTTGTAGTCGTAAAGTATAGTCCATTAACGGTCACACGCTGGGAAGTGCTGGGAAGGAACAAACATCGCCCACCCCGTCCGGTGTCGCACGTGAAAATTGAACTGCACACACACTTCCTAGCACTAGTTCACTCTTGACCATCTTTTGTTTAATTTTAACTAGTCCTGCCACTTTATGACGACCTCCGTGACGCAGTGCTATGCGCGGTGGATTTATAAGAAAGAGATCCTGGGTTCGATTCCCTGCGAGGCAGATTGAGATTTTCTTAAATTGTCTTGGTCTGTCACTAATATTATAAAAGCGAAAGTTTGTCGATGTGTATACCTATTTGTTACATCTTCAAGATGCAACTATAGACTCGATCTGATTGAAAGGAGGAAGATATGTTATAGGCATACCCTGGCTTAAAACACAGGCTAACTTTTTCCCGATATTCCCACGGGAACAGAAACTACGCAGGCGAAACCGCGAGTATAAGCTAGTATAAAATAACACTTCGCAAAGCATACAAGAAAAATGACCTACATAGTTCCGCCCTATATTGTCTTTATTTAAACCGGCAATCATATCCTTCCAACTGGTACAAAGCAAAATAATAATTTGCAAAGATTTTTAATGAAAATTTAATATAATGCTGAGCTATTAAATTAGAAATCCCACTTTTATATTACTTAATACTCATGCTTGAGAAAATTAAAAGTCTTGTCACATAAAGATTATCATTAAAACTTACAAAATTAATGTTCTTTTAAAAGGGTTTAGAAGCACCATAAAATTATTTCGAAGTCTTTAAGTCGACAGGCAAACGTAAACCCTAAAACGATGTGAAATATACCTCCAAAGGGTTATCGTCCAGGAATAAATCGGAATTAAAATAAATGTCCAATCGATTAAGAGTCCATGAATTTGGTGAAATTCTTTGATAATGAAGTTATTTATTACGCAGTAGAAAAAAGGATACCGACAATAGGTATCAAGTAAGATAGTCTTGTTAAATTAGGCCAAAGTATTTCATCTCCTACAAGATCACTACAGGAATAGGCCCGCTACCTGTCCCTGTAGTGGGCCTTGCCCTACAAGACACAAAGATAGACTAGACTCAAAATATTTTATTATTTTTAAACATTATTTTGGTCGTTTAAGATGTTGCTGCACATATTGTGAAGAATATTAGCTGAATTTTAGAACTTGAAATTGATGTAGTGGATTTAAATCAAAACTGAAGATTTTAAAAAATAAAAGAAACAGAAATCACATTGTAAAAGCTAAAATGCTTTACCCAATACGAGCTAGTGTTGTTTCGAAATTCAAAACTCAGATACAAAATATAATAAAAGCATTATGACTTAAGAAGTAATAAACCGATCTGAGCCCGCAAATCCCATTACAGATAATAACTCCACATTTTCACACAATGATGAACAACAAATACATACAGGTGGGTAATACTAACCTCCCATTGTGGCGTGTTCCCACAATGTTACTTGTGAATTTGACGAGTTGCTAACAATGGCCTCTGGGTTTACGTAATACGTTGCTATATTACGACTACACCTCTACTATATTGATGGTAACAATAAAAATATATAAGACAACCGAGAAATTAAGTAAACTCAGGTAATCGAGAAATTACGAATCATTTTTTACTGAATTAAAAACTTAGCATTATTATGTGGGTTTTGTGTCTTCTATTTCATAGCTTCCATTAACTTGTTAAAGACAAACTCGTTCACACACACAGCCTTAAACAAACATGTCGATGTTTACAAGTACATGTCCTAAAAAAAAGAACACTAGTAGATAAGAGCTAATACAAAAAGACGGTCCTTAAATTATAAATCACTGAAGAAGCTGTTCACCCGCGTAGTTCTCGTGCCCGTGGAAAGGACATAGGTAAAAAAATGCATGGAAGTCTGCCCCAGAGATGCGCAGAGATGACATATATGTCATTAAATAGAACAGATCTTCTATTTAAATAGTAATAAAGTTACTTGTAGCTAAGCAGTCGCTGATAAAAGTTATGAAGGTTGATAAAAGTTGACTTTTCATACTACGACAAGGGTCAAAACACAAAAAATCGATTGAAATTCTTATATTTTAGATATATTTTCAAGTGATTGCTATCAAACATGGGTAGTTGTTTAAAATTCATTGTGTATTTAAATAAAATAGTAAAATATGAGCATACGTTTGGACTGCCTGGGGCAAATTTTCCCAAATTGAATATAATTTCATTTTATTAATATGTTAAAAAAAATGAAAAAATAAAGCAATATTGAGACAAAATATATGTTATTCCGATATGTAAACTTTATTATTGTGAAGTTTATCAAAATTCATTTAGTAGTTTTTGCATGAAAGAGTGACAAACATCCTAATATTAGTAAGAATAATCCTTCCGCATTTTCTCTTTGGTATTTGGTAAAAGACGGATTATAAGTGATGTTGATTTTTTTAATGTTAGTAATGAATAATAGAGATAATTAATTTTTTGACAAACTGGAATAAAGTTGGACCACTTAATCTCCTTATATACACACCTATAGACTATTGACCAGTGAGGATTTGCTGTTAACTATAGAACACTTTAGTAAACGACATAAAATCTTGCTATTTAGAATATTTGCCTTTTTGGGACCTGTTATTGAAAACTCCACAGCTCTTTCTTCAGAAAACGACATATTCTTACCGGAACGCTTAAAATAAGACTTTGCGAAACGTCTTTTTCGGTACCTTTTGGCAATGTCCTTTGGCAATGTCCTTTGGCAATGTCCTTTGGCACCAAATTGGCCAGACGTTATCTGATATGAAAAATTGTGAAGTTTACAAAATTCATTTTGCTTTGCCGGAAAGAGTGACAAACCCCTAAGGAACTTTTCCATTTCCTATTTGGTATGTGGTAAAAGACCGAGCATACCACTGCGCCACGAAGGTCGTCAGAACATAAAACAAGAAAACAGAAATGGTAATAAAATTATCAATAAATTTAACAATAAAGTGTAAACAAAAAATAAACTGAATCACGTAGTAGATGACAAAGCTATAAAGAATCTGTGTCGGAAAGACATTATTTCTGCAAAATATGTTTTGTCCTCTTTAGCATTTATGAAATACTCAGTACAAGGAAGTTTGAGAATGCCAAGCTCTCATTACAGCCCGTACGATCACAGAATTTATGTGATCTCAGCGCTGAGATAATCGCAGTGGGCGTCACCATACAAAAACTTATCTCAGCAATTAATCTTTAACTTTGACCTAACTTTGGCTTACTTTTAGATACACCCAAATTTTTAATAACTGGTTCCCAGAGATTCCCTTAACTTGATTAAGAGGAAGAGATCGTAAAGTCTAATTACCATTGCGCGGATATTTCATCTTCAGAAATATTGACGCATGTTCCACTTGCGAACCAAATCGAAAATAAAAAAACATGTTTTAAAAGAATAATAAATTAAATTCAATTTGAAACGTATGTGAACAATTATTATTCATCTCCTCATGAAGCTAAAAATAATTATGTTCTGCCAGTTCGATTATTAAAATTTTAACTAAATTAGTCTGATTTTCTCACATTTATTTGTTTACCTTCTTTTATCAATTATTAAGTAGTACCTATTTGAATTGTCAGGTAAGTCTTGTATTATTTAAGTTATCTTTTATATCTACTATATTTGGCGTGCTGTGTTTGCTTGTAAGTAATTACTACACTAAGTATAAATTAAGGAATAAGTTTAAGATATCATGTTTTAGTGTAAGTAATTGTAAACGAACCTAATAAATAAATAAATAAATAAATAAATATTGTAGGACTCATTTTTACAATTCAGCTACATATATACATATTATAAAATCCCGCCTCATTCCTATAGGGGTAGTCATGGTCCTTGCATACTTCCTTAGTTTCATCCTTTCATACAAGATTGTTGGCAATTCAACTGCCTACATAGAAAATTCAGAAAAACGTTTAAACGTTTTTTTCGATATAGCATACATTGGAGTCAAACAGGTAAAGAGTTTACGTTTTCTAGAAATACTGTTAATGATGTAGAAAAGAAAAAGTTTTCATAGCTGAATATAGGATTCCGTATTTTTTTAAAAACAAAGAAACCATTTATAAAAGTAAACATCTCCGAATCTAATGTAAACACAGAAAAATCCGATCCCAGAAACAACACGTGTACTGAGCGTGAACTCAATTAGCCGCACATTCGTTTACGGGACTTGAAAGCAGATTAAACAAACATCCTGCCTTTATTTCAACCGTATGTGGAGCTCATCTCCGAAAAGCAATTTCGCGTACCTGATACATAACATCGTACATGTTTCTATTAATTCTCAACCGGTTAGAGAAAAGTGGACTTTCCACGCTAAGAATAGAACACACTTTCCTTTGATAGCGGACCAGTGCATCAATGATAAGAGAAATTATTATTGGCCTGGATTCATAAATGATTTACAGCCACTACTGGATATTGAATGAAGAGCATTATTCTGTTGTACGTGGAGCTAGTTTGGTCATGCGATCGGATAACGACGGACATTGGCTTTTTGATTGCGTGTAACGTGTCCAGCCAAAATAAACGCTGTCCGGATTTTGTTTAGCTTTATACATGTTAAAGTAAAATTTAATAATGTACGTATTTGTTAAATTAATTTATTGGACTTATTTAAAATAAAGCACTCGATTTTATTTATATTTCACTAATATTTACCCACATTAATGGCATAAATAAAACAAAATGATTTTACAAACATATTTTTTGTCTTTTCACCCGAGTGTCCAGTCAAACAGGCCGGACTGTCCAGGTATTAAGCTTAGCGAGCTGGTAACCCTACGTAGAGCATTCGCTTTGTGAGTGTTGTTTATTTTATTACAGGTACAGGAGCGTGGCTCAGGAGATTAGGTATTAGGTACAAAGTTAAGTGGCTTAAATATTTGTTGGAATGTCCAGCTGAACTTCTAGACTAGTTCGTATGTCGTTACAGACTAGACAATGTTGTGTAGGGATCGAGGGTAAATCTATACTGAATTTATTAACTTATTGAAGATATTGTTTGATAAATTAGGAAATACATAAAACTAGAGGACGCCCGTGGCTTCACCCGCGTAATTCTCTTTCCCGTGGTAATTTCGGGATAAAATGTGGCCTATGTGTTATTCTGATATGTAAGCTATATTATTGTGAAGTTTCATCAAAATCCATCAAGTAGTTTTTGTGTAAAAGAGTAACAAACATCCATTCATACACACACACACTTTCGCCTCAATAATATTAGTTAGTATTTCCTAATTTATCAACTTTCTAAATAAAATACGAGTAGGTATGTCATATAGGGTGTATATTACCAGTTACGAGTGAGCGAATACATTCTAAACTAGGAATTAAAATTACAAAATGAAAACGACCCTGATCTTATTATTACTACTAATTTTACAATTAGTAAAGTATTTTAATATCAAAATTAATATTGTCACTGGGCACAAAATAATTTAGTAGACAATATTTAGGTTCTGCTCTGATTTTGATATACAAAACAGTGTCGAATGCTTTCCTTAAGTCCAACACTTAACAATAGTTAATTCGTCTGTCATGGTACGACGCTTGATAAAAGGCACCATAGATAATCTAAATTGCTGCGCCGGCTGGTTGGGCTGAAATATCACCAGTTTTATAGTCTACTCATAACACTTTCATAAATAAATGCAGACCTGATTTGCATACAATATATTGCACTTTCTCAATCCGCTATTTGTCATACCTTTACCCTTAGGGTTTAAATAAAGGCTTCAAAGGACGTCGTGTAGGTATGCAATACTTGTATAACTGTTACTGTTTAAAGATTTTACATATCTTACTTAAGTAACTTAATATTGAACTGAAATAGGTAATGGCTTTAAACTAAAAATTAAATATTACTAATAGCGAGACATAGCATTGCTGATCTCAACCATAGGTTTCCATAACCAGCCAAAACAAAGAGCCTGCTGCTAGAAAATCTACAGAAAAGGTGAGCTCCTGAATATGACAATAAATTCAGATATTCAGCTAGAAGAGTAGCTTATTATTCCCGTACAGATAGCCATAATACAGCATAACAAATGAAAAAGTAGTGATATGTCAAAATGGTAAAACTAACGATATAGATATGAATGACTACAGTAAACTCACTATATCAGAGCTTAATATTAAAATAATATGACATAAACAGTGATAAAATGTCTAAAAGTTAACGTATAATGATAATATTACGTAATTTATTGAATACATCGCGAAAACTGAAAAATGACAAAAAATTAGAAACTAATTACAATATTAATTTATCTAACTCAACTAAATCTAAAATCCTTAAGAAAGTTGGGAAAGCAATACAAGAAGTTGAAGACTAAATAGAGCCTCAATATATCCATTCCGGATTGGCTCGAATAAACTCCGATGTTGTCACCATTACTCAAGTTGATAGGTAAATCATCTTAAGCCTTCATCCTTACATTAAACACAACATCCTCGTGTACATTTATTACATATTTGCATATTACGTGAATACATTGCAAATGCATTCTTCTTTATTGGTTCATATTAACATATTTGAATACATTCCCTCGTTTCCCATAAAATAAATCCGTTCGGGCTTTCTCTTACAAATGTCGAGTTTTACATACAATTAAATGTCGATTTTTCTCCCATTGATTTATACCTTCCACAAAATCGTGGCTGTTAACAACTGGTGCTTACACAAAACAAATTGCCTTTAATCGTGATCGTGGCTCTTGGATGGTATATTTAAAGGCATAAGTTATAAGGGCCCATACGTCAGTACTGTATGTTATAACTGCAAGAATGATATTAAATAAATCATTGGAAAGACGAGACACTTTAATCTCCCACAAGATTACAAATAAGAAAGTATTGTAAAAAGACATCGAGACATAAAAAAAATACAGGAATTATCGCCACCAATTCTATATATTCCGTCTTCGGAATTGTAAGAAAATCTGAGATGGTCGTCACACATATATCATCATCATCACTTGGTGCCATCTTCAGAACAAAGTTTGGCGGTCAATATGCGAAAAGCTTTCCAACTATACACAAAAATATATTCTTCTTTTCATTAGGTACTGCTTTTGAAAAAGTACAGTGAAGAAAAAATGCTCGAAATAAATTAATACGTACGAGTATTTTTACAGTTTGCGTCAGATTCATACGATTCAGATCATCAGTTTAGTCAAGTGACTGCTTAAAATATTCGAAGATTCGAGTCAAACCTGTGGCATTTGAAAAGCCCCACAAAACAAAAAAAATTGGTCCAGATGAAAACGTCGAAGAAATACAACAAATCCTAAAGTAATTCGATAAGAATCAAAGCATTCCTAATTAAATACGCTAACCAAAACCCAAATTAATTAACCAGTACAATCAAAATAGAACACACACATCACGTCGCCAAGTCGACACAGAGCAATTCAATTGAAATAAGACATAATTAATTTAAGTAATTAAAACAGGCGGACAGAGATAACAATTTGAAATGTCTTTTGAACGCCAAGATCGGAGCAAGGTCGCAGGTCCGAGTAGGTACGGACCGCAAAAAAGACAATGGATTAACGATAAATAATTGCCCACACATTTCACAGTTCGATGTGATTGTTACAGGCTACAATATCGATCGGTACAAAGCACATTGCTCGAGTAGTTGAATTTAGTTCAATAAATCTAGGCTTCCAAAGTATTTCTTATTCTGTATGATTCACTTTTATGGGGTTTCCTCAATTTGTAATTAGTAAGCAATATTACAAGCCTAAAAATAAACGAGAATCTCTTTTTTACTTCTCTTGTCTTGAATGTACCCTAGATGATTAAATTGGATAGGGATGCTACAAGGACAACAAATTAGGAGGCAATTAGTTTTTTACCATCAAGAGATATCCTGTCGTAAGAGAAGAAGGAACTATATATCGTAAATTTCTTTTTATAAGAAATTGCTTCAATTAAAGATATAGCTAAAATTTCACAAGTGCAATATGTTTATTCTTAAGGAACGTTTTACGTCGTATTGTAAGCATCTTCATTAGCAAAGTTTACAATTCTGAATATTATCTACTTCATAATCTCAAACTAGTAGTTATTCAAAACCCATGGCGGCCATATTTTTCACTATTTACTTAACCATACCTTTACCTTCCAAATACAATAACGCAGCTAAGTAACACGCCCTTGTAGTCATCTATTGTGCGATAGATACCTACTCGAGTACTGAACACAATGGCTATATAAATATTGATTATTCTCACCAATTAAACAAAGTAATTATTGACTCAAATGTTTCGTACATCGATTATTTATTTGTTTGTTTGTGTGTTCGCAAATATTACTGGCAAGTGGTACGTGCAGAAATTTGAAAACCAAAGTTATTTTTTCCAAGATATTGTGTTTTTTTATCCTTACTGATATTATAAAAGCGAAAGTTGGTATGAATGGATGGATGAATGTTTGTTACTCATTCACGTAAAAACTACTGAATGGATTTTCATAAAACTTCACAACAATATAGCTTACATATCAGAATAATACATAAGCCACATTTTGTTCTTGAATTCTTACGGGATCGAGAACTGCGCAGGTGAATCCGCGGGTTCTTTAGTAACTAATAACTTAAAAACTTTATATGGTTTCTATACATACTATTCATTTTCCAAATTGAGATTTTTTATAAGAGAAAAATAGTTTTAGAATCATATTTGTTAAATTCTAAGTAAAAATACGACACGGGTCAATCTGCGGGCCAAAACTAGTATAAAACAAACAGATTATAATGATTAATCTGCGGACGGTACCGTAATCTCCCGTTCTCTTTACCTGGCCGCAGTTTATTACGACCTTAGCAAACAATCAGAATTACCTTGATCGTGCTGAGTACACACAGAAGTACACAGCTACTTGTACCCACTCTTTGTAGTATTAACTGGGTACCTGTACATATTATACACCTACTTGCAAGCAAGAAGTGGCGTACACAGATGTTTTTGGCTAGGGTATGCATTAGACTGTACATATACAACGTGAATTAAAAACAAAAATATTTGCGAAAAGACCGGTGCAAAGTGGTAGTATAATTCAGGTAAAATTGTCGTCTATCGTTAGTTTATACCAATATCTTAAAAGATGAGTTTGGTTCGTCCTTTTGTTTCTGCATCATTTTGGCAAATCAGAAAGAAACAGCAAATCAATTTTGTAAATGACTTGCGTTAATGTTAGGTTTATAATTAGAACAAAAGGAATTTAAAAAAAACATAAATCCTTATACGTAATAGTCACACCTACTATAACTTTAAGAATCAAACTTATTAATTAAGTAAAAAAATTACTCATTCTCTATTACTATTTTTCCCTCAAGTAAGCACCCCAAAAGATCCATTAAACATTATCTTATTAAATATATTTCACTTATTACAAAAATTATGTAACTAAATGGTCCAATAGTTGCATTGCCAATTCAATGCAAGTCATTTTATTACATCATTCACTCGGCTAATGATCATAAAACTTCTGACAAATTGTGAAGCAATTGCCGCAAAAGCCTTTAAATAGCCTTCCCATCTTGTATGGTCTGTATGACTAACATTGCCTTTGATGGCTTCATACTAAATAGGAAAATAATTAATTAATGTCAATTAAATGCATCGCAAAAACTCACAATAATAATCCGATGCTTTTTGTCGAAGTAACCTTGTAACATTAAACCGGACGTTATTCAATGAGATTTGATAAGATTATTATGAGACGTTTCAGAAAAAATGTGACCGCAAAAAGATTGTCATGCACACGACTATAGCTAGCCGTAGACTCCTGGCATGCGGAGCTAGAACTCAGTTTAGCGCAACTTGTTTGCATTTGTTACATGGCTAACCAAAATCTTAGTAAATTAAAGCAACTAAATGGCAAAGTTATTTTTTACTTTTTAGAGCATTTTGAGTCGGTTCTATTTTTATTTAAAATTTATATTTCTTACATTTTAATTTATCGCCACTTAAAGTACTCGTACTATACTGTCATAGTTAAAATACCAAGATGTTAAAATTAATCTTAAGTTGCCTCGACCTTCAATTTCCTCCGGATATCATCATCAGATCCTAACATAATCACCATTATATAGAAATAATCCAAAAATGTCAAATTGATGATTCAAAATAATCATAATTTCACTGGATATAGATATTTTGACTTTAACTTGACTAAACTCGTGACCACAAATGATTTCATCATTAGTGTGCCGGGAGCGTCGACCTGTGCTATAGGCTAAATTAAATAAGCAACATTCTTACTTATTAAGTACTTAGACAAATCACTTTTATTTTCAGTAAACCAAGGTAAATAATCTTGCTTTTTTATGTATAACAAGGCAAATTCTTGGTCTAAACTGTAATTTAACTTCATAATATCTTGCTTGACGAGCGCCTTATTCGCTAGGCTACAGTGTCCGCTGACGTCGATACCGAAATTGTTGAATATTATGCTCTTGTTTTTCAGGTATAAGGCCTGTAACGCCACAGAGAGACGCGGGTTCGAATCACGTCAGTTCCGCAATTTTTGATATTATGTTTATTCTTAAATATGAATGAAGTGTGGGTAAACATTTTTCAATAAAACTAAAAAGAATAATATCTTGAGTAAAGAAAATCTAACCAGCTTTATATTATAACTAAAACCTCATCTGAAATAGATCAGTAATTTTTGAGAAAATCTCGAACATACAACAAAATGGGTCTATTACAGAGCTTCCTTATTATCACACGCGCGCACGCACACACGCACACACACACACACACACGTACGCATAAACACACACGCACACGCATAAACATACTCACACACATAAGAAACTAAACTTGGGTCAATATAATTGCTTTTATTTTATTTTAACTATTGTAACTGCTTTTTCTTTCTTTTTTCTTTTTGTGTAAAACACTGCACCTAAATAGGGTCTATTTTACAGAACTTCCTTATTTATTCTTATTCTTATGAAGCATCCTTAATAATACTTGAAACCTAAGCAAAGTGACTCTGCTTGGTGACAGAAATTAAACATGCTAATCTTTAAGCAAAAATCTTAAAAAACTTTAAAAACAAGTATACAAATAAATAAATATTAAATATTATAGGACAATTACACACATCGCTATAAAGCCCCAAAGTAAACGTACTCGTAAGTAGCTTGTTATGGGTGCTATGATAACTGATAAATAAAACGTCGTAAAACCACTTTCAAACGGTAGGCGCTAAAACGCACATTTAAACCAATTGTTTTTAAATAATCCTACCTGCTAAATGGATATGCGAATTTGCATGGTGTTGCTAAACCGGTTACAAAAAAGAAAATAACATTTTACTGGGTGTCAAGGTAAAATTAGAATAGGTATTGGAATTGCGCAAAAAAGTCTGATTTGCGGGTAAAAAATCAATTATACGGGCAAAAAGACCTTCGAAAAATGAAGTATTGAGTTGCTTTTGAAATAAGTTAACCGAATCTTTGATGGCGTGTTGAAGTGTACATTGTAGGTAGTTTTTGTGGTAAATACCATGTTTTTATGGTATCACTCAAGTTGTTACGTCTTAAAATATTATAATATTTATTTTACTTAAACTTGAACCAAGTTTAAATTAAAATACTAATATCTAATTAATTTTAAAAATTCAAGTTTAGATGGATGGTATTTAGATTATGAAATGTTATTAGATTAGATGGTATATAGATTATGAAAATAGATGGATGGTTGTTAGAATGGATGTTTATTTACACAATCTTCAGGCATGTCGAAACGACCATTCCGGTTGTTCCTGACGATCGTGTTGCTTGTAGGATCCTAACCTCGGGTCTATGTTTTCCACCTGTTACTATTAGATTCTCTCTTCGAAGTGTATAGAATTCTGGATCTATGAGTTCACTCAGACCATCGTAATGTAAACGGCCTCTAGATCTGTGCAAAGTGTCGGCAAATGTCTTTCATTTATTATTTTTAGTTCTTATAGCAAATATTAAATAACAATTTAACAAGCGGAAAACGATTGCACTTTTGATAAGTCCCGCTAAAAGACAGCGGTTTTTGCATATTGCATGCTCGTAGCTAGCTTATTGTTCGCGCACAAAAGGTAATTTATGATATAATTAGTACCCCGGCTGCGACGCCATCGCCATTGTTTGCTAATGCTGGCCCAAACCGCGGTGCTTGGGGTACGTCTTTTTTTGCGAGGCGTGTCGCAATGTCGCTGCGATTTTAGGAAATTTGCATTTTTTAAATATTTACATCATCATCGTCATTATATTTGATAAGCTCACTGCAGAACAGTGGGAGGCTTCGGTTGTGGCTAGTTACAACTCTGTCGACAAAGACTTACAATAGTGTAAAGGATCGATAACGTGTAAAACCGAAGGGGGTATGGAATTTCATTCTACTCCTAACAACTGAACCCGCTTCCATTTTAATTGCATCAGCAGTTACCGTCAGATATTGCATTGGTGTTTTTTTATTTTTTATAAGTTAATCCTTGACTGCAATCACATCTGATAGTAAGTGTTATGCAGTCTAAGATGTCACTTGTTAGGAGTAGGATGGAATCTCAACCCCTTTCGGTTCCTGCACGACATCGTACCGAAACACTAAATCGTTTGGCAGTTCTTTGTTAGTAGGGTGATAACTAGCCACCCTCAACCAGACCTGAATCGATTCTTCAAAAGGAAATCCTAATCAACCCACCCGCGAATCGGACCCAGGATCTCCGTCTTATAAATTACACCCCCTTATAAATTAAAAGTCAAAAAGTCAAATATGATTTGCGTTTGAGTATTCGGGTAGAACATTTACCATTGCGCCACAGAAACCGTCAAAAGTGTAAAAATCATAATATTAGCTAAGTATGTTGGTCAACGCAGTCATTATCGATGGGAATCAGGTTGTAGAAACATTTGAACACGGCTGCTATCGGTCATGTTCATTATTTGTTTAATTTGTATTGTACGTGTATTTGTTGATAATTATATTTGCAATTCTAATTACCTGATCGAATGAGGAAATTTATGTAATTTGCAGTTACGTTGGCGTAGCGTTGCGTGGAGACTGAGGGTCGATGCTTGGTTCATTTATTTATACCTATACTAAAGCCAAATTCGATTGAGAATGCTTGTCAACAAACAAATTTAAAATGGAGGTAGATAAAAATTTTTAACAAAAAAAACCGTGTCATTTAGTTGCTTTAATTTACTTAAGCATATCTATGAAGTCGGTGCCAGCCAAGATTAAGGAACATTTATTTTACGTAGTAAAGCAGTTTGTGGGTTCTAGGTAACGTCCTTGAAAGTAGAAACCTTGGCTGGCACCGACTCCTAGATATGCTTAAGTAAATTAAAGCAACTAAATGACACGGTTATTTTTTACTTTTTAGTGCGTTTTGAGTCGGTTCTATTTTTTGTTAAAAATTTTCATTTCTTACTTTTTAGTGATTTATCGCCACGTAACGTACTCGTACTATACTGGCACTGACTCGTATTATATGGCACTAGTAGCCAAAAAGCTACCGATACCGAGTTAAAAACCGAAATCGCTATAAGCGTGCCTCCAAAATTTGAAGAGTTCCTTCAATTTCCCCAGCATATCATCAGCAGATCCTAACATGAGGACAATGGGACCACCTTGGATGTATGCCCTTTCTAATAAAAAAAGAATTATCAAAATCGGACAACACTGTAAAAAGTTATGCGTGGTCATACATAAAAAAAAAAAAAAAAAAAAAAAAAACAAATATACGTGTCGAATTGAGAACCTCCTCCGTTTTTTTTCGTCGGTTAAAAATGCAACACATTTTATGCCTAATTAATTAAAAATTATGTTTAGTTATTTTAAAAATCTTACTTAAAAA
Organism: Mycalesis mineus; assembly: GCA_034621355.1. NCBI lineage: Eukaryota > Metazoa > Arthropoda > Insecta > Lepidoptera > Nymphalidae > Mycalesis > Mycalesis mineus. The sequence goes on from CM067902.1 coordinate 1,066,555, forward strand.
GACATTGAATATTTTAATTACTTTTAAGCTTACTAATTTAATTTTTTTTATGAATTCGTCATTAACAAGTTAAGTAAAAAAATAAGGTGTAAAATGACTAGTGATTTCTACCTTCATTTTTAATTTCTTTGTTGACAAGCATTCTCAATCGAGTTTGGCTTTAGTATAGTGTCGCTTGATTTTGGCAAATTCAAAGTAATTCAAAGAGCGGATAAACTTTTTCAAAGGTTAGTAACACATAGCAGCGCCTCTGGTGTTGCAAAAAGCCTTGGCAACGGTAATCACTTAACGTTTGCCCGCTACAATAAATATAGTGTGCTACGGAAATAACTGAAAATAAAAAAAAATATTATAAATCTTTTTATTTAATTTCCTCTAGTAGGTAAGCATTAAGATAAAAGGCTGCAACAAACTCTGATCTCGTCCTAGAGTAATCTCTTTTTTCCTAAGGATCTGATGATAGTTAATTCGTTCATCGGAAACGGAAACACAAACTGCTCGGTTTTTACCTCACGCGGAGCCACACGTGTGCAGTAATGATGAATTCTACATTTTTATTTTTTTTTAACATGAGAAATACCTTTTCCTTTAAATCAACGAATAGATTTGTGCTAGGGGACTACCCTACTACTAAAATAGGGTAATAGACAAGGATCGAACCTTAGAACTGTTGTATTTGAGACAGCACCTTACTGTTAATTATAGAGGCTTTAATCACAATTTCATATATCATCATTATCAGCCTATTAACGGCCCACTATAGGGCCAGGCCTCCCTCCTTATAGGAGAAGGGATACAAGGGGAGGGGAATCTACAATTTAATTAGCATTAAACACACGCAAATCATATTAATTTCTCGAGTCAAAAGTCAAAGAAATTCGATTCAAGACGTACCTACTTAAATTTAATTTGCGATTGAGTATTTGGGCGTAAAAAAAAGTAACTACTGTCTAAATTATAAGTGAAAGAATAAATAAATAAACATGCTGAAGCCTCACAACAGCGTCTTTATTTAAGATGGCTTCACGTTTACGTACGTAACGTAGTACATACTACACCGTAAGTACTTAGTGTAATAACCATCAACTAACGTGGATTCTGTCAGTCTGATATCAGAGATTCTCAAACTTTTATTTTTCAAATTATAAAATTTTGTTGATCCCAGTGGTACTGTTACATTTCTACAATTTCCAACTCGGCAAAAATATGAATTTGATTATAGTTAGAATCTACTAACTATAATCGACGCATTTTAAACTGAGTCGTCGGGTCGTTCGGTCGTAGTGATAAATAACGTTGCTTTACTTATTATCGAGGATTTACTATCAATCGTATCCAAAAATCACTACCAGGCATTTTAATTTCGTTAAATAGAATATACAAAACTGCATAGAGAATTTATATAAGTAATATACTGTCAATGACATTTATTGCACGCCGACACAGTTTAAAATGCGTCGACTCTAAGAAATTTTTAACCACGAATTAACATTTTTCTTTCTCTTCACTATGAAACCAAATTTACGATTTGTGAAGCCTCATTATTTTGGTACACCAACGTACTCGGCGAATCTCTCTTGCACCTCTAGAGGGTCGATCTCGACCACTTTGGGAATCAATGGTCTTACCATACTTTCACTAAATATCCAGGTTCCAACATGAGCACGTTCTTGCAACTCGTTAAATAACATTCGTACGTTTTGACGACCTCTCAGAACAGTTGTAGGGTAATGTTATCAAGGTCAGGTTAATTTAAGATTTAATATTTTCTGAAATACTTAGTTCAGTCTGGATCTGTGTGTATACTTGAAACGCTACTTGATACTCACCTGTGTATTATTAAAAAAAATGTACTTAAAAGTTTAAATTTTAAAATACGTAGGCTCAAACGCCAGAATCCAAAGTCGCAAACGCCAGTTATTTGTGAAGTGAAAACTGTGTTGTGCGAGAGGTATTAATCAAGCATTTCCTTCAGTTAAAGACATGGTACATTGCTGCATTTCAGGCTTGTATAATCTTATATTTGTGGTATTAACCACCAAAATTAAAAAGGTATGTCAATTATTTAAAATGGCCTCTTCCTTATGTAAAGTTTTAGTAGTACTTTGTTACAGCCTCCTAAGGGTAGATTCCCAATAGCAGCTCTATAAGATACCTCCTCTAAGTACAGATAACATAGACTTCGTTCGAAAATAGAACGTCACTTTCTAACATTAGGGTAGGTTAATAATACTGCTATTAAAGCAATCTGAGTAACACATCTCTAAGAAAATGATGTCTCAACTCCACTGGACTCAATAAAACGATTATTGCATGTTTGGTTCGGAAAACCGGCCTTTCGTAAACTGTTGATGTAAGGCACGTGAGAAACTGCAGGAAATAGCACAAATTATGTACGAGTAGGTATTGAATGCGCTTGCGCACGTCTCGTGGAGTTTGGTGAATAACTGGCTGTAGCACGCGGCTTGATAGCTGATGTAAAAAACAAAACGATTATCTGTGCTTGAGAATAAGAGAGAGAAAATTCGTAGATTTTAAACGTAAAATTAAAGCTAGGAAGGATCCAAACGTGCCCAGTTGGAATAAAAGAAAGTCATCTATCTTTTCACCAGGCGCGTTCTGAACTAAACGTTATCATTTCATTAGGTATGATTATCAATTATTAACGTCATTATCAGCATATTAACGGCCTATAACATGGTCAGGCATTCCTCCTCATAGAAGATGGATGGTGATGTTGGAGCTTAGAACCACCACGCTGCTTTAATGCGTATTTCTGGATATATGGTTGGGTTGTGTGTGTCAGTAACGTGACATCTCAAAACTAAATTTTGACGTCACAAATTGCAGTTATTTGTGTTGCATGCTCCCAATGTCGGTGAAGGGAATCTAAAAGAGCTTAGGTAGATTTTACGTTAACGTTACCTATTTGATAGTACTCGAAAATATGAGTTTAAACAGCCTAGTTCTGAAAGAAAGGAATCGTAAGTAACCGTACCTCCATTTAATTTAAGCCAGGCATAGAAAAAATAAATAATTATAGTATTTTTGTGACATGGACGATGTCCCTCTTTCCCTTCTTAAGTCCAAACTAACCTTAGATATTTGTGCTAGGAATACGACAATAGTTGTCGATGGGATGAAAGTTGGAACCCTAGACCACACGGCTTTCTCGTCAAGCAACCGGTAGTTTGTTAAAAAAATCAAATTTGTATCGTGACTTTCCATATTTTGTCTATGGTACACTGCACTTCGAATAAAATTTCATGCGTTAGGTTCTCGTAGGTTGGTAGATAGTATCAAGGCGTGTAAATGTTCGCTGCGAACAATGTTTACGTGTTTACTACTAAAGTGGGCTACTTTGTTTTCAAAACATGGCCATTTTCGATACTATCGAAATGCATCCACAGCGCATCACGATCTGCAGGTAGCGACCCAGTTCTAACATATTTTTACACAAAAATAACGCCGTGGCCAATCATTTGAGACGACAGGTTTTTTTTCCGCGAATACGCACAACACCTAAGAAACCAGCGTAGCTCAGCTCAAACGAAACCATTCGCTCGAAAGTACAGTTAACATGGTTAAACTTTAGAAATACTTACGTTTTTACGGCCGTATATGAGTTACGGAGATTATTCGGGTTTTTCGACACTGTTAGAGCACAGGTTTAAGTCACTGTAACAATTATTCGGCACAAAATATCACGTTTTTTCACACAGTTCTTTAATGCGGTGTTGGGTCGCAGCAACGTCACACATCCAGTCGACGCAACGGCTCGCGGCGGACTGACGCGGGGCCGCGGGTGACGGAGGGTGCCGCTGCCGTGACACCACGCGATCTTGAGATTTCCCACTCACTGCGTTCAGAAACTTCTACTTCTATCTTAAATTATCTACTTATTACTATTTATATTTAAGTATGTATATTAATTACTGTTTGATTTGACATCGATTGAATCGATGTAGAAATTATGGAGGATAGGTCGGTACCAAACTTTTGTAATTTAGTCTACTACACACATACAAAACATTTATACTAAAGCCAAACTCGATTGAGAATGCTTGTCAACAAACAAATTAAACATAAAGGTAGAAATCACTAGTCATTTTACACCTAATTTTTTTAGTTAACTTCTTAATAACGAATTCATGACAATAAATTGGACTAGTAACCTTAAAACTAATTATTATATTCAATATCTTTTAAACAAGATTTTATAAAAAACAAAACAAATTTATTTTTTTATTAAATTTATTAGACATAAAATGTGTTGCATTTTTTACCTTCATTTTAAAGGACATTGCCAAAATTTACCCCAGGCTGTCCAAATTTATGCTCATATTTAACTGTTTTATTTAAATACACAATGATTTTTAAACAACTACCCATGTTTTATAGCAATCACTTGAAAATATATCAAAAAAATAAATATTTCAATCGTTTTTTTGTGTTCTGAATCACGTGACCGTCGTCGTAGTATGAAAAGTCAACTTTTTCAACCTTCATAACTTTTTCCTGCAACTGCTTAGCTACATACAACTTTGTTTTTCTGTAAATAAAAAATCTGCACTATTTAATGACATAATATATATCATTACCGGGCAAACTGGGGTACACTTCCATACAAGTTTTGCAATGTCCTTTGTTTGTTGACAAGCATTCTCAATCGAGTTTGGCTTTAGTATAAGTACTTTTTGTGGGTGTTGAGCATAAGTATGTACCTATCTATTAATCAGACTGACTTATATAATTTTATAGCTTTACAGTAGATAGTGGAATAATTAAAATATGTGGATATCTCATAATAGGATAATAGTTTAACATAGGTACATAATGTATAGAGGTGCATTAGGCAGTAAATCTTGCAGACATGTCGATCACCTTGCGAAGGGAGAGGCTAAATCTAAGTTGTTTACTTAGTTATTAACTTAATTCAGTTATAACCGATTACTTATGGTATCTGACTTAATATTAATACAAATAATTGTGATCATAGAAGTTTATAACGAAGGCAGGCTCTTGAGAACTGCGTAATTAATACACAGCTGATATTCACTGACTTTGAATTATGGTTCTGTAGGTATACCTATTGTATCCTTACCAAAGTAGGTAGTTTAAAAACCATCCGGGATAGATATTCATGAGCCTGTGTCAGAAGCTGTTTAAATAAGGGTATATGGTCAAATATAAATTCGCATTTAAGCCACTCCACAAACATACTTACAAACGAACCAATCAGCTGAACTGCGTATGGTTAATATTATAGGTAGTCACCCGTCCCGTTTTCAGAGGGGACTAGAAGTATGGCGAGACCTATACAAGAATCTCTAATCCCAAATTGGACTAAACGGAGCAAAAAGGCTGTATATTGTAACGCGTCCGCGAATGTACAAGGCTCCGCCTGAAAACCAGCGTCACAGCTAGCTGTGGCTTCATGCTGAGGCGGAAATCTTGTTTGTCCACGACGCAACATATATTAGTTTTTTCAAGAACTGTTGTAATATTTTGAAGTTAGTCAATTGTATTGTGTTGTGTTGTGTGACAAATAAATTCTATTCTATTCTATTCTGTATTAAAGGACTAATTACATTTATTCGGCTCCATTAGCGTTTCACTGAACGATTTTAGTTACAACGTGAGGCAAGTGCGAGTTTTTACCGAGCGACTGCGTAAAAACGTACTCACTCGTAACGTCAAATTATATAGGAAAAAGCGTTTACTCTCACTATAACTAGATGGCGCCATTCCATATAAAATTTGCGTTTACTGTTACTGTGTGGCTAGTGTAAGATTTTACCGCGTCGATATCAAGAACGGCAAAAATTCCATATAAAATTTGACTTTACGCGAATGTGAAGTTTTCGATTTGTTTTGATGTAAGCTCACACTAGGCCCTCTGTTTTCGGTATCGACGTGGTAAAATCTCACACTAGCCACACTGATCTCTCTGATCTCATTTTATATTTTTTACCGCGAAACCTCAACAGACGCGGAAAGCTGAACGGATGTACAAACCATACGTACAAAATCGTTGTTTTCTATGGACATATGCCGAATAAGTGTGAGTAGTCCCTGTAATGTCTATTTTTATATCACTCGTAATGCGGGTAAAACCGCATCGCCAGCGAGTGCAAAATACTCCTGCAGAATAGAAATATCAGAAATGCGGTTAGGAAATAGGTACCCAACAAATAGAGTATGCGGGCGTCAGTAAACAGAGCCGTAAATCACACTAGCCGGTGAGTAATCGCCGCTAATGTGCACTCTGCGCATTGACAGACGGACAGGCGCGTGATGGATTCCTGGACAAAAATACATTATATAATTATACATATTCATTATAAATAAGTCTCCCGCCACCTCTGTCTGTCTGTCTGTCTGTTCGCGATAAGCTCAAAGACTATTGAACTGTCTCATAATAACATGTATGGCATCGTTATAATTTGTTCGGGTTTTCTGTAAACTGGCTATTTTTTTTTTATCGACTACAAGTTGGCCCTTGACTGCTATCACACCTGATGTTAAGTGATGATGCAATCTAAGATGGAAGCGGGCTAACTTGTTAGGAGTGGGACGAAAATCCACACCCCTTTCGGTTTCTACGCGACATCGCACCGGAATGCTAAATCGCTTGGCGATACGTCTTTGTCGGTAGGGTGGTAACTAGCCACGGCGATAGCCTCCCACCAGCCAGACCAAGACAAATTAAGAAAAATCTCAATCTGCCTCGCCGGGAATCGAACCCGGGACCTCCGTCATATATATCCACCGCGCATACCACTGCGCCACGGAGGTCGTCGAAACAAGACTATAATTCTGACACTGTAATGCCACCTGATAGTAAGTGATGATGCAATCTAAGATGGAAGCGGAAGGGTGATAGGTACCTCTTTGTTGGTAAGGTAGTAACTAGCCACGGCAGAAGCCTCCCACCAGCCAAACCTGAAACTATCTAAATCGGCCCTGCCGGGAATCGAACCCGGGTCCTCCGATTTATACCAAACTACTACTACCAAAGATGAAGTCAGGTCGTCTCCTATCAATAATAGTTGCCATAGCAAAAAAATAAATATTACTGACACAGATATACTAAACAAGTTTTTAACATAAAGATGTAGATTTTTTATTGAAGCGCCATTTTAACGACTTCCCATAGAGGCATAGAGCAGTATTACAACTTCCTGCGTTTTGTACTTTTTACTGTTAATTCCCTATTTGGTACGAAATTTATGCCGCCGTTAAAATACATTTTATTTAATAAATAAAATCTGTAGACATGCCTTCCGCTAACTATGGGCCTCATACTTAGTAGGAAAGAGCAATTCTCGGAGTATCTCTGAATGATCCAATCAGATATGAGGAGATCCGCAGAAGAACCAAAGTAACCGACATAGCTCAGCGAGTCGCAGAACTGAAGTGGCGAAGCGCGGAGTACCTACGTGGTTCGAAGTGCCGAAAAATGGTGACCCGGACAGGACAAAATTATTGAGTTGATTTGATTAATAAACGTAAAACTGAAAATGCACTAAAAAGTAATAACTAATTGCGTTGTTTATAGTAGGGGAGCCCAGGATGCTAAATGGGGATTTACTCGAGCGTCGTAGAGACCTATTGGGTTGCAAAGCTTAGGTGATAAGAAGAAAAAAATGTTATATGATATATACCTTTACATCGGTGGGGGAAGCGGCTATAAGTTCTTAAATATGTAAAAAAAAACTGTTGCATGGACATTCTCGAGCGCGTCAGATATTGATAGCATCAATGCCCTACGTATTTATGTTAATGTACGTATAATAATCTGATCGTTTGCATGATGTGGGTGGTTGTATGTAATGGTTGAAAATGAAAAAATAAAAAATTTAATCGAGCGCGTCAGATTTTCTAAGGGAATGTTAAGAGCACCACAAAAAAGCTCTCATTCACTAATCGGACGATTTCGATGGGACGCAAACTCGCGGCCATTATCATAATGTGCAAAAAAAATTCGCCATTTTGAAATACTCAAGCGCGTCAGATTAAGATATATATGGTTCATCTTTATGTTCTAAACGTACTGTCTCATAATCTGACGATTATCTAGAGGGATTCGCTTAATCTGACAAAAAAAAAATTAGAAAAACGGTTCACCTCAAAGGCCATCCCTGCAACTTCCCGCTAATTCCATTCCTGGGCGCTTAAAATTGTACTTATGATATTTTTGAGTTAAAAGAAATAATATATAGAAATATTATTTGCATATGAGCTCTCCCAGCTCGAAAGTCTGATAGAAGTTTTAATAAATCGCAATAACTTTTGAATAGATCAAGCAATTTTCACGCGGTTGACGGCATTCGACGCAGTTTTATTATCCTCGTAAGTGATTTTGCAATTTTTATTGATCGAATCACAAATTTCGGAGTAATCCCGAAAAAACACTTTTTCGGGTTTCTTTCGTTCTCAATATCTCTCGAACGAATCAACCGATTTTAACCAACTTGGTGGCGATTCACGTGGTTTTTTAAGCTCAAAGGCGGATTAGTTTTAGAAGTTGATCGATAAAGCCGTTCAAAAGTTATTCCAAAAAAACCACTTTGTAAAAAATTTTTTTTTGAGATTTTTCAAAATTTCTCAAAATCTATCGGTCCGAATCGGTTCAAATTCACAGGAAATCTAATTTTGAGAATAATCTTTAGAACGCTGTTTAGTAAATTCCGATCGGTTTAGTCGTTCAAAAGTTATAAGCGAGCTGCACGCATTTAACTTTATCGACGAATTTTCGTTATTTCGGCTTGCGGAAATCGTCAGATTATATATTTTTCATTATTCTTGAATTATTTCCTTCAAAATAAAATAAAATTTAGTTTTTTTTACAACTTTGCTGCCCTCCCCTTTCTTTACGTCGCTCTCAAATTGTCAGATTAGTGGAATATACACTTTTTAGGATGTAATTAACTCACCCTACCTTAATCTGACGCGCTCGAGAATTTCTGATGGCCAATTTTTTTTTACTAATCTGATCCTGTATCCTTCACGGGCGGCCTTAGATATGTGCCTCATGTTTCGTGGAGGTACTTAACCGGGTACAAGGTATCCCCCTGTATATTAATCTGCCGCGCTTTAGTAAATCCCAAAATCCCCGCTTGGGCTCCCGTACCATTAGTTACTTTAATTTATTTAAACATGTTTAGGAATTGGTGCATTATGCGGCACATACCTAGACAATCAAAACGATATCTATAAAATTTAAAGAATTCCTTCGATTTTCCCAAGATCCCATCATTAGACCCGAACATAGTGACTATGGGACCATCTATGAACCTTTGTAATAAAAAACAAATTTCAAAATATTATCGAATTAGTCTGTAAAAAGATATGCCTGGTTATACTTACATTAAAGAACAATATACATGTGTCAAATTAAGAACTTCCAGCGCTTATTTGTCGGTTAAAAAACGTTTTAAAAAAAATATTGTTTTTGCTCGCTTGAATGGTGCAGCAAAAATTCTAACAAATCCATAAAACCGAGATAACAGATAAATAAGTGAACGAGATGATCATTCAAAGTGTGAAAAACGACATACGAATGTTACGTCCAAACAAATTAATGCGCTCGAAGCTATCAGTGACACAACAATCACAAAAGAGATGATAATCTAAGCAATGCTGCTGTGCTAAGGTACAGGACCAGCTGGTCATGCAAGTAAGTGATACAACGTATACAACAGTACACATTTAGACGTTAGAATTTATGAGAACCACACTTTGAATAGACTTCCTAAATAAAATAGCTTTACAGATTTTTGAAAAAAAAGGCCCTGACTATAAGAATTGCGTTCTTTCCTATCACCTAATGATTTCAAGATGAATTGTCGTTTTTGAGGCAAAGGCAAATGTGGCTTTTACTCTATGAACTATTAATATATTCACTATATCGTTTGCTTTCTATATTTTACAGTAGGTAAATACCTACTGGCAATCTATCAGGCAGAGGGCCACCATAGATTACGCGATTTTGTGCATTTGAACATGTGTGTGGGAAAAAAGGAGATCAGTAAGCCTAGGATGCGCACGAAGGTATATTTCATGTGCAAAAGACATATCCTCGTCCAAAGGCGTCGAAATCGAAGACATTTCTCTTTCGCCCCAACACAATGAAAGAGAGGGCATTTCAGTTTTCACCGCTATTGGACGACGTTGTATCTCTTTCTTTTCTGAGTGAAACGTTATAGCAGCTCTCAGGTAAACAGCTCGACGAATAACGCCATACGAACGATAAGTGTAAATGAATGCGCCATAGGATGCCATTCGTCATCCGATAAGGCTGTCCCGCTCTTCCCTTCGATGCCTAATCTGCATCCGCGAGATGGAGCATGTCTCGTTCCGTTGATCACTATCATTTTATGTTTAGTAATTCAGTATTGAGGCAGCGAATTGTTGGTTGGTTGGAATTTTTCATTCTTCTATAAAGTTTTCAGTAGGTATATTCCAAGCCTGAAGTCGGGAAGGTGGTGGTGATACACCCCCGTGCACCGGAGATCACGTTAACCTGCCGGTCCCGGTCACTATCGTCAACATCTGATAGTGATCGTTAATAAATGAAACATTTTTTTTAATCGTCTACAAGTTGGCCCTTGACTGCTATCACACCCGATGTTAAGTGATGATGCAGTCTAAGATGGACGCGGGCTAACTTGTTAGGAGTAGGACGAAAATCCACATCCCTTTTGATTTCTATACGACGACATCGTACCGGAACGCTAAATCGCTTGGCGATACGTCTTTGTCGGTATGGTGGTAACTAGCCACGGCGAAAGCCTCCCACCAGCCAGACCAAGACAAATTAAGAAAAATCTCAATCTGCCCCGCCGGGAATCGAACCCAGGACCTCCATCTTATAAGTCCACTGTGCATACCACTGCGCCACGGAGGTCGTCAAAACCTTATCACCGTAAGCCCGTCAACCCGCAATGGAGCAGTGTGGTGGGTCCACGCTCCATATTTGCTTTCCTATAAGTAGGGCCTGGACCTGTAGTGGGCCGATAATAGGCTGATAACGATAAATAGTTATACCTATTTTGCAAAATTGTAAACGTGGCAAATAAAGTGACTTGTATTCTTTAATACGCTAACAGACTAAGGATTTTTATTTTGGTAACATCAGACAAACGAACCATTTCGAGTATGAATTCGCCAGTCAGTTGGAGATTTTTCGAGCAGAAAATGGATGCGCTCAGTAGGTGGAAGCTTTTAACATCAAGTGAAGTTTGACTGCTCTTTTTTGAGACAGACTAAATGGATGATGTAAGATCCCACAGCTCGATTTTGTACGTATCTGTTTTTTTTTAATTATTTCTATTCAATACAAGTTACCCCTTGTCTGCAATCACACCTAAGGTAAGTGAAGATGGAAGCGGGCTAATTTGTTAGGAGTAGGATGAATAATCACATTTACGACGTAACGTTAGAATTTATTGCCAGATAAAGACCATACTCGTAACTATATTGTATATTAACTATCTATTGTTAATTATTTACAGCTGGCAGTCATTTTATGTCATTTCTTTACATTACATTTACTTTAAATAAAATGAATAAATAAATAAATATTATAGGCCCTACACTCTGTGCATGCCCCAAAGTAAGTTGGTAGCTTGTGTTATGGGTACTATGATAACTGATGAATATTTATATATATATTATAAAAACTCATTTGCAGTGCGTGCAGTAGAGCTGTGGAATGCACTCCCAGTTGGCATTCGTCAGAGTGGGAATCGAAATCAATTTTCATTTTTAAAAAGGCCGTTAAATCCTATTATTTTACAAACTAAAGATGACTATTTGTTTATGTTCTTCTTATGATGTATTAGTGTAGGTATATATATTAATTTATTTTAGGATATATATTTTGTATCCTACATATATATTTTTTAAGTTATCTCTGTACTGTTTTTTTATTGTGTGTGTGGAATACAAATAAAGAATAATAATAATAATAATGTTATTTCATTTCTTCATCTCAAATTGAATAAAAAGACAATTAACATTAGCAAAGCAATAATACAAAAATTTAAAGGATAATTTTTGATAGGCAACAATCGCTTATATTTATTCGCTTAGCTTTATTGTTTACTCTCTTAATATTCATTTCAAATTAGTTTTAACAAAAAATACAGATACCTGTGGAATCGAGGAGTGGGATCTTGTAGTAGGAGGTCCTAGTTCGTTCATCAGCGCATTTGTACAAAATGTTCTAGGTCTAATGTGCTTTTTGTCGGCATCCATGGCGCAGCGCTTTGTTCGTTGATTTTGTAAGACGGAGGTCCTGTGTTCGGTTTCCGGCTGGGTTGATTAAGATTTTTTAAATTCATCCAGAGTATTAGGAGGCTTTGGTCGTGTCAGTGCATGGTAGGTCTAAGCTCCCTTTCTTATAAGAAGAGATGCCTGGCCCTGTAGAATCTACGCCGTTTTAGGTTGATACTTTTCTTCGTTTGTCTTAACCAAGCCTGATAAAAAATATTAGCAATGTTAATTCTACACTATACCTACTATAATATTAATAGATATCTACTAGGCTACTTATTTATTACTAGCAGTCACCCGCGACTTCGTCCGCGTGAAAACCTCTTAGGTACCCTTCTAATTTTAAAGACAGACTTTCATATAAAGTGTGCTCATTCCCCGCTCCCCCTCTCAATATAATTTTTTATAGTTTCTAGTCAACCAATATCCTTCGCCTCGTCCCGTGTACCTACTAAAGATCTACATTTTTGTTAAACATTATAGGATGTTACCATAAAAACGGTTCTAGTGAGTTAATCTTAAAAGATAGACATATACTGTTGTGGACATTTTTTTAGATCATTTCAAGAGCAATAATTCTTTCATACATATATTTTTGGTATCTTGAATCATTTTCGCAGCGCACGCAACGGAAGCCCTCAAGAATGAATAATTTTCCCCGTTTTTTTTCACATTTACCATTATTTCTTCGCTCCAAATAGTTGCAGCGTGATATTATATAGCCTAAAGCCTTCCTCGATAAATGGTCTATTCAACACAAAAAAGAATTTTTTAAGTCGAACCAGTAGTTCCTGAGATTAGCGCGTTCAAACAAACAAACAAACTCTTCAGCTTTATAATATTAGTATAGATTAGTATAGAGCTAAAAAGTTTAGTACATCGCGTTATTATAAAGAAATCTTTGTTCGAATTGAACAATTGTTTCAGTTGTATATAGCCCATTGACTGTGGAAGGACATAGGCTATCTTATTTTAGATTAACTTCCTTCTTCTTATTTTAGTGCCATCTCCTATCGGACGTTAGTAATCATCTATAGGCTGTTAACTTTATTTACTCCTGCTCGAAACAGACAAAGACATATCGATTTAGCGTTCCGGTACGAAGTCATGTAGACGAAAGAGGTGTGGATTTTGTCCTACTCCTAACAAGTTAGCCCGTTTCCATCTTGGATTGCATCATCACTTAACATCAGGTGTGGTAGCAGTCAAGGGCCAACTTGTAGTCGATAAAACATTTAGAGTTTCGCATTATATAGCCAAGGTAATCGAGCTTCCTTCTTTGGACACACTGCACGATCCCTTTGGGCTTTCCCATTCTCTGCAGCACAACAGTATTGCGAATGCGATCCCTCCATGATATGTTCATGGCAACAAATTTGACAGATTTATATAGTAATAACAAGATTCATAATAAACGTTCTCTTGGGCACACAACTCCAACTTAAAAGTTCTGGGCATTCACTGAGAATTATTTAAAAGAAATTTTCAATTCTCTACAGAGTCGGAAGTCCGGCACAGCACTTGATCTCTGGATCTCACGATCAACGCAACGGACCACTGGACCATCAAACCGAGTACCTACCTAAGTAAGTAATAATACCAATAGTCAGTTGAATCAGTTGTCGTGAGAGAATAGATCGCAGCTAACAACGTCCGCATACTCAGTGAGTTGCGACTTACTCAATATAATGCTACAATTATTGCAACTACATCGAACTACAACAACTCCAGGCATGCGCGGTAACATTCAATATACTACTACATAGAAATCCTACCTCTTCACACTGTTTAAAATGATAAATGTCAGTTCATACTCGCCGATGGAAGTTCACAGCTGGACATAGCTTTTCTGAAGTATTTTTTAACACCAAGCTAGAGACCACTGCGCTTTTCGGTGCTGTGTCGCCACTCCAACATCTTGGGAATTGAAATTGAATGAATGTGTCGATCTATTTTTATACTGGCTGACGCCAGCAACTTCTTATAGTGAATTGCAGTCTTTACAATTCTAAACACTTTATGGTTCTGCAGGCGAGGACAAACGTAGCTTTGGTAAATCTTTTCCCGCAGGTAGTATTGTTTATGTCCCCTGTAGCACCATAAAGTATTTAGAATTTTATATAAAATGTAATCCTTGTTTTTCTCTCTTCAGTTCATTACTCCTACGCAGTCGGTTTTTTTTTGTTTTTATAATAATTACAGGAAGCATATGTTGAGTAATCGATTTTGAACGATATGTTCCTTAGAACCTCACTATTATAAGTTCTCAAAACGGTCCCCTTACAACGCAGTAATGCATTTAACTAACATTTAAATATAAACTGTCCTCTGTAATTATTCTATTACTTCAGAATGATGGCATTATAATAATGATAAATAGTTGACTATATTATAAATGATTAGTGTAAATGTTACTTCGTTTATGTACCAACATAATGTGGATAATAAGATGATGTCGCCCATACCGATGAGGTCGAATGATTAATCAAATAGCAAGCAGTGAATCAACTGAGTAAAATACATTTTCCTAGATAATGAAATCTTGGGAAATACTTACATTCTTAAATAATGAAAAATACTCATATTATAAAGGCTAAAGTTTGTGTGTAGAGTCATTCGGTGTTACCGAGCGCAGTGGGTAAGTGAGCGCACTGCTTCTATCTCCAAGAAGGGGCACTGGAGGTGAGGAGTTTGTTTTGGTCAATCAGGGACACCGGTAAGGAGAATTAGTTGCGACATGCCCAAACGTCTTACTACGTGCACTCTGTTAGTAATTGTCAAAAAAGTATTTTTGTTGATTTTATTTCAACTTTTTAGCGTGTTGGAAAACACGGATCCTTCTAAAATTGTTATGTGACGACGGTAAGCTACGTTTTAGTTTAAGAAGTGCATATTCCCCTGCCTTTTTTAAAGCATTATTTAAGGTTAAGTTGCAAGTCGGCGGCCATTTGTTTGATATTAGGCATTCTGGGTAAAGTGTGCGCGGATAAGTGTGCGCATGCGCTCACTTACCCGCGCGCTTAAACTAAGAAAAAACCTTTTAAAGTTAGACCTTCTAGCTCAATATTATTCCCCGTTACCTATGTCAAGATACATATGTTGACCAGCAGAAGAATGGATTCAATGCATAAAGAATAAGGATTGATGGCATGTGTGTTTCTCAGGAAGGTGATAATAGTATATTTGTTTGTAATTATTCTTCCAATTTGATTTTAAAATTCTTTAAATTTTTGAACATGATATTGTCATTCATATCAACAGGTTTAATGTTAAACAACTTTATGTCTGTAGTGTTGATTGTTTTATTTATGTACTAGAGATAAGAATATTCATGAAGATTTAATAACAGATAGATCTCCATTGCAAGACTTAATGTTAGATTTTAAGATACTTTTGACTGTGTTTAAATGAAAAATAAATATTTCGTTAAGATGGCTTTATATTTTTTGTTTGACGATCTAAGTTTCATTTCAATTTCTTTGTTATATATTGATTATTTATCGAATGCGCTCACTTACCCTATTGCGTCTACTTACCCCACAGGGCTGCGTACACTTACCCGCAATACGGGTCAAGTGTTCGCATTCCGACTTACTATCAAAATTTTGGTTTTTTTTTGTTAACTATGGAACAGGATGTTTTATTTTCTGTTTCAATTTGTAGGCTAATAAACATTCTTTTCGAAACATTTTTTTTATTTTCCAATTTATGCTTTAGTTCTGCTCTGTGAGGCTGAAAACAGTAAAGTGCGCGCACTTGACCCGAATGACTCTATGTATGAATGGGTGTTTGTTACTCTTTCATGCAAAACTACTGAATAGATTTTGATGAAACTTCGCTATAATATAGCTTATATAGGCCATATTTTATTCCTAAATTCCGACGTGAACGAGAACAAGGCGGGTGAAACCACGGGCGTCCTTTAGTGAAATATTAAAAAGGCTTTCCTGTCTATTGTCATAAATTTGGTTTAAGACGCATTGCCTGGACAAGCTCATGACTAACGACTCCGTTAAGATTCAACACTAGTCTGGAATACTTCGATGATTCATCATCATCATCATTACCAGCCTGTAGACGTCCACTGCTGGACATAGCCCTTTTTTAGGGACTTCCAAACACAACGATCCCGAGCCGCCTGTTGCCAGCGGCTCTCTGCGACACGTTTGATGTCGTCAGTCCACCTGGTTGGGGTTCGACCTACGCTGCGCTTTCCGGTGCGGGGTCGCCAATCTACTACCTTGGGCCCCCAACGTCCATCAGCTGTTCGAACTACGTGCCCCGCCCATTGCCACTTCAGTTCTGCGACTCGCTGAGCTATGTCGGTTACTTTGGTTCTTCTGCGGATCTCCTCATTTCTGATTCGATCACGCAGAGATACTCCGAGCATTGCTCTTTCCATCGCCCGCTAAGTGACTCTGAACCTTCTTATGAAGCTCGCAGTCAGCGACCAAGATTCGGATCCGTAGGTCATCACTGGCAACACGCACTGTTCGAAGACTCTCGTCTTCAGGCACTGCGGAATTTTGGACAAACTTTGATGATTAGTCAGGAGAATATAACCGCTTATGGATATGGAATTAAATAATTATTTATTTTAAAAAGAAATAAATATTTGCAAAACATCATCATCATCATGATCATAAACTGCCGGTGGACGTCCATTGCTGGACATAGGCTTTTATAAGGATTTCGAAACACAACGATGTTGAGCCTGTAGCCAGCGGCTCCCTACACACATTTAACATCGTCAGTGCATTTAGTGGGGAGTCGATCACCACTGCGCTATCCGGTTCGGGGTCGACATTCTAGCTCCCCAATTACCAAAATATAAATAAACATTTTTAACAACAACATTATTTACGTCGGATAAACAAACATATACCTATTCTGCATTTCAAAACGATTTAAGATATTTACATTCCATACAATCATGTATACAATACATGAAATGTGTATTTTTAGTTAATTTCGCTGGTAAAGTCGGCATTGCTTTAATCCATTTTAACCGCATATTTTAAAGCAAAAAGTTTCAACTTTTTCAATCCCTCTGGGTGGGCCTTATATGGCACAATAATTAAATAACTTGTGTAAATGTGGCATCGGCAATTAACTTAGCATTCTCGGCACGGTTGCATCGAATTATAATAACTTAAAATGTTTCGTATTATTCACTTAAAGGGATGACAACACTTAACTCTAAAGTTCATGTTTGCGTCCAAGCAGCGTTCAATATGTTGAAGCAAGGGAGATATTTTTTTTATTCATAACATACTCGTATTATGCTTGACATACGCGGCCCAATAGACAATGTAAGCAATATATATATATATATATATATATATATATATCTATATATATATATATATATACGTAGCTATAGAACGTAGTTTTTTGAAGCTGATGTTAAAGGACAGACTAAAAAACGAAGTAATAAGAAAAAGAACCCAGGCGAAAGACGCTGCTAAAAGACACTTTCTACGTCTTCAGTGGAAATGGGCAGGCCACTTAAAGGTGGAGTGACGATATTGCGCATGTGGCTGGGAGTACTTGGCAACGCACAGCTAGGGATAGAACACAGTAGCTTAGTATGAAGGAGGCTTTTACTACGTTAAGCAGCCCTTACAGAAAGAATAAGTATGTAACCAAAACTAACAATACTAACATAGGATAAGTTTGAAACTAACTACTATAACTAACAATCAATAAAACTGTAAAAAAGCCATTATTGTCTAAACTAGCCAAATTGTAATGTTTAATATTGTAAGAAAATAAAGCTATTTTTATTTTATTATATTATTTTTATTATTCGTATTAACCCTTCATTGCAATCAAACCTAATGCTAAATGATGATGCAATGTATGATAGAAGTGTCTGCGTTGCAAGGACTTACTACACAAATTACATTATATGAAATGTGCATAAATCCATCGCACATTCCACTGACCACAGAGGCCGTTAGATAGTTATGTAGATGTTCGATAAAATTAAACGCCTTAGTACTTTAAAATCATGTTGATTGCTTATGTTTAAAGAACGGACTTATCTCCTCCTAGTCTCCTTCGTTTTAGGAGAAGGGATATGGTTTAGATCCACCATGCTGCTCGTGACAATTTTATAGACGAAAGAAATAAGTGATAATAATTCATAATCCTCCTCCAGATTCAAGCCCCAGGACACGTGATCCGAAGCCACATTAAAATTAGGTTTTTTTGAATGTCTTGGAAGTTATGTAAAAAGGATTCATAATATCTAGGAGCCGTCGAGGAACAAAACCGCACACAAGACTGGGTATAACATTAAAAAATCCCGCCGACCGGCTGGCGTATATTAAAACGCCGTAAACCACCATTATCTCGTCCCGGGACGAATCAAACGGTAGCTGCCTCATAAATATGCAAATTACAAGAACGGAGCCCAAAAATAAAAGACATTTTGAATACGTTTTCCTTTGCTTATAGCCAGTAGCGGTGTTATTACGATCAGACACGGGTTAGATCTAACTTTTGATAACTGTTTGAATTTAAAGCCTCAATAGCCCGTCGAGTGCGTTGATGTCTTTTTACTAATTTCTTTCTTTTTATAAAGATTTAAAACACTACCAATATTTCGTTTACTCTTCAACTATTCTAAAAATCTGTGCTAGGAGCCTAGGAATAAGTACGACAAGAGTCATACGAGCGAGTCTGGCTTTTTAACCATGGCGATATTGAGGTTTAAATTTACTAAACACGTATTTAGATATTTAGTTTATAGCAAGACTACTCAGAAGGGGTCACATGTTTAAGTGTATATTGGCCTTAGCTCACTATCAGTTGTAGGTAACTGCCTCGTTGGTCTAGTGGTTAGCCTATGTGGCTTAGACCACGAGGTCCTGGGTTCGATTCCTGGGTCGGGTCACGGAATAATTCTGAGCTTTTTCATTCTTCTATGAAATTTTCAGTATATTTCAAGCCCGGAGTCTGGAAGTTGGAGGTGTTAGACCCCCGTGCCTCGGAGTGCACGTTAAGCCGTCGGTCCCGGTCACTATAATCAACATCTGATAGTGATCGTTAATAAATAAAATATTATCACCCCAAGCCCGCCAACCCGCATGGGAGCAGCGTGGTGGGTGTACATATCCCCTGTCCTATAAGGAGGGAGGCCTGGCCCTGTAGTGGGTCGTTAATAGGCTATTAATGATGATGAATCGATATCCACGAACCCGAGGAGTAGCGACGTGGGTCTCAGCTCCAATTCCCTTTTCCTGCAAGGGAGAATCGTGGCCTTGTAGAAAGAAGGTCTTTAAAAATAGGCCGATGATGATACTCATTTTAACCCTGAGCTTGCGTTCGCTCTTTGTTTCATTAGAAAAATCTATTATAAATAAATGAATGATTTATTTTTAAATATGTTAAATTATATATTTTAATAATAAAACTTATTCATAAGTATTTTTTGTCACTGCAAGTCACAAGGTGACCTAGACTTGACAACTCGCTCTATTAATTATGTAAGCAGTATTTAATTAAAGGCAGGTAATAGTTGTATTGTAAGATTGGAATTTTTGATAGGTATGCGGTATTTTTTACACACCTGTCTATTTTCGCGTTGGCGTGACTGGATTGTATCTCTATGAATTTCATTCCTTCAAAAATTCGAAAACTGAATTCCATTTTTTTTATCGACTTCAAGTTGGCCCTTGTCTGCTATCACACCTGATGTTAAGTGTTGATGCAGTCTAAGCTGGAAGCGGGCTAACTTGTTAGGAGTGGGACGAAAATCCACACCCCTTTCGGTTTCTACACGACATCGTACCGGAACGCTAAATTGCTTGGCGATACGTCTTTGTCGGTAGGATGGTAACTAGTCACGGCGAAAGCCTCCCACCAGCCAGACCAAGACAAATTAAGAAAAATCCCAATCAGCCCCACCGGGAATCGAACCCAGGACCTCCGTCTTATAAATCCACCGCGCATACCACTGCGCCACGGAGGTCATCAACAGACTGAAACAGGCTGCAGGTTTTAAAGATTCGATTGTAGCCAAAAAGCATAGTACGCTGTTTTAAACTGATTCAAAAGATATTTTCTATGCCTAATACACTGCTTCTACTTCTGATAGAGACAGCCAGGATATAAACAAACATATTTATAATGAAATTTGAATATTCACATAGGTAATAATAATATAAAAAAATAATTTTTTGATTATGACAATTTGAACCGACTCAAAACGCACAAAAAGTAGAAAACGAGTGTCATTTAGTTGCTTTAATTTACTTTGTGATTTATCGCCACGTAACGTACTCGTACTATACTGTCATAGTATATTACCGATACTTACACAAAAACCGAAATCGTTGCAAGTGTGCCTATAACATTTGAAGAGTTCCTTCAATTTTCCCAGGATATCATCATCAGATCCTAACATGATGACAATGGGAGGACCATCTTAGAAGTGTGCCATTTCTAATAAAAAAAGAATTATTAAATTCGGAAAAATTAAATATAAAAAACAACTCTGTAAAAAGTTATGCGTGATCATACATAAAAAAAAATATACGTGTCGAAATGAGCACCTCCTCCATTTTTTTTCGTCGCTTAATAACGACAAAACATTTGTCGTCAAAAGCCCTTGTATCTTATTCATACTCATAAATGTAAATAATCACCCAGTCGCGGAAGCTAGGACAAACCAATTAAGGTTAATCCCGCTACCTTAAAACAGGAAAATTATAATAAACAAAGTGGAAAACGCGTCTCCTGAGAAATATAATTTCCAGAATCTTGACAAGAATGTGTCTATTCAATGGCCCTATTCTCTAATGTGAAATATACAACGCTGTTTTCATCGTTGAAATTGCTGCAAATGAAAATAATTTCTGATGTGTTGAATAAAATACAATAAGTAACTAGATCGCGTGGTTATTGCTAACGAGTTACGTGTTTGTTACCCATTATTATTAGTTAACCAAATTAAAACTGCGTATCTTTAGTAATTAAGAAACGTTAAATTATGATTATCCTAGAACAGATAGTAGAAAAGAATAAATTAATTTATTTACTGTTAGAGATTTCTTTGATAGAATGAGACATATCAAACTTTTTGATTCTCCACGAGCAACCCACGAATTAAACGGCAATGCCACCCAGAATAAAAAAAAACGTATTTGTTTATGCATCTCTTGTCGTCAACTTCTAATTTGGTAGTAATTAAACAGTTGTATACACCCGAAAGTAGTTAAAGATTATATGGGCAGTTTTGTATTCGGTGATAAAAAGCGTCCTGAATATATTGTATCTCAGTACTTTTTTCAAGTTTGGTAACGAGAATAAGTTAGATACTTGTATTTGTAACAAAAGACTCTAACTGTCTTATAGTTTTCAACAGTAAAATATAAGTAGATCGTTTTATAAGCTACATGTACTCTCTTACTATTCTTCCTTCCTATAATTCGATTCCTCTCTAGTCATCACCCTTCCTTAGTAAATAACTCAACTCAACGGCTCCGCCGTGTCCGCTGCGCTGTGTCTTACAGAATAACACTATAAACTCCATACGGCACTGCGTTGTTTTAGATCATGTTGAGTTACATTGCTCAGAGAGTGCGCAAAGAGACGATAAGTCCGTCCCAATTGTCATATTAGGTCTGTTATGTAGACCATCCTGCTGATTTATTACTTTACCTATCGCTGGACTAAATGAAAAGCTGATGCGATTTTGAAAATTGTTAGAATTATATTTGTTGATCTTCTTAATCAAAATTTACCTCAAAAAATGTCGATTACCGGCTATTTTTAAAGTTGCGAATATATTTTTAAGCTCAAAAAGAGTTAGATCTTTATTCTAACTAGCGCACGTTGTCAAATTCTCATAAGCAAGTTCTCCTTGACACAATTTTCTTTTGGTTCATCACTATTTTGATGTCCTAACAATTCATCAATATATCAAACTTTTTTGAGAAATACGCCAGTCATTTACATCAACTCATGACAGCGGCGTCTTTGTGTATTCATCTTGAATCTCACGAGCCAAACACCTTGCATAGAATGTTGAAGTGAATCGTTGACGTACCTTAGCAGTAAAATCGGCTCGAACGTAGTGCTGTTGTTTAGTTGCGACATCAATGTGTATCAACACAAAGTACGATAGATGGATGACGATTGAATGTGATGACTAGATTTACATGTACAATACTAATTCCCAACCAAAAACAAAAAAATGTAGTATGGCGGTGCATACCCACATAGATTTGGTCTTATTTTAATTTAATTTTATATATTACTAATACTTTTATTGCTCTTTAGTGTAATACATCTTTGAAGACAGGCCAGAGGATAAGCGACTACTTACTCTTTTATAAAAAACGATATACCCTCTTACAACTTGCACCACAGCAGTGTCCCGAGGCATATTTCTGTCAACAAGGAGTATAGCTTCAAACATCGCCCGTGATGAAATCCTAACGAGCCATGCGCATAGCTTGCAGGAATTTAAATTCCTCTCCTTTTTACCTACTGACATAATCTTGGAAGTCTGAAGAATTAATCAAATAGAAAAGCCGAAAGGAAGTACTGTTTATTGGCACATGTTCTGTTGCACTGAATAATTTATTTATTTTATTATTTTGATTTATTCATTTGTATATGTTGCCTCTACAATTCGCCAACATAGTTAATCGCGAAATTATTCATCATTAACCGCCAGTAGACGTCCTCTGCTAGACATAGGTCTTTTTAGGGACATCAAAACAACGATCCTAAGCCGCCTGTTGCCAGCGGCACGCTGTTCGTTTGCCTCGCTAAAATTCAAAGATCTGGGCTGGGCGAATATAGCTAATTTTTGTTTTGCTATGATTGGCGTTGTCCAGGAAAAGTTAAAAAGGAGAGAAATATTATAAATTTCATTGTATTTTTTCAGTTAAATTTTATCTAATATATAAAGTTCTCGTGTCACAGTTTTCGTTGCCATACTCCTCCGAAACGGCTTGACCGATTTTGATGAAATTTTTTGTGCTTATCCGGTATCTATGAGAATCGGCCAACATCTAATTTTCATCTAATTTTTTTTTTAATTTTTAATGCAAAACAACGTTTGCCGGGTCAGCTAGTATTATATAAATTATTCATACAGCTTATAAGCTTTTAACTTGGCCGAAAAGAATATAAAGCAATCATGCTTTTGTTTTGTTGTTCTTTTGTTTGCTCGACGACCTCCGTGGCGCAGTGGTATGCGCGGTGGATTTATAAGACGGAGGTCCTGGGTTCGATTCCCGGCGGGGCAGATTGAAATTTTTCCTAATTTATCTTGGTCTGGCTGGTGGGAGGCTTTCGCCGTTGCTAGTTACCACCCTACCGACAAAGACGTATCGCCAAGCGATTTAGCGTTCCGGTACGATGTCGTGTAGAAACCGAAAGGGATGTGGATTTTCGTCCCACTCCTAACAAGTTAGCCCGCTTCCATCTTAGACTGCATCATCACTTCACAACAGGTGTGATAGCAGTCAAGGGCCAACTTGTAGTCGATAAAAAAAAAAACTCATTCTCAATTTAAGGTTGTATCGCTTAAGCAAACCGTTAATGTGTATGTGTTATGGTGTTAATCTAAATACATCAACAGCTGTAAACACATTATTCTCGTAATTACAATTTAAGTTATTCCAAGCATAACTGTAGCTTAAGTCGTTAAACATGATAACACAGTTTTCAATAATCATAACATTAATTTTCATAACCATGCCGTTAATAAAACCCCGTTAATTTACACACAAGCAATTTGTAGATTTCATTATGCGTATGATGGATGCCATACACCCTTCCACTCAGCTGATTGCTAGAGCACTGTAAAACTATGACCCTATGAGATCCAATTATCAGATCTTGTAGTGACATCAATAACATTTTACCCGACTTCGTCAGAAGGAGGGTAATCTTTATCGAGCGTATGCAGGTCCATTTCCTTGGCACGTGTTACAGTTTAAACGGCTGGGCGGATTTTAACATATCAATTGGTCAGAAAAATGATAATGACATGGGCAATATAATTTTCAAACTGTTCCTGTTTTTTATTCATGTTATTTTAGGTTTTATTTCCTTTTTTTTACTTTGTTTTTCTATACACCCTTAGCCTATTCTAAGATAAAAATTCTAAATACTTTATGGTGCTGCAGGCGGGGACAAAGGTACTCGTTTAACTCGCTGCGCTTCAGCCAGCACAGCAACACCAGTCTGAGTTGAGCCTTATAACTCAAGAACGATTTGACTTTGACCTGAATAACAAAATAACTGGTAAAATCATAAAGAATGGGAAAAAATATGAAAAAATCGTTTTGTATGGAACTTTTTTTTAAAAACGTTTGTTACTTCATAACGGTTTAGCGCAAGATTTGATTTAGATGAAATCTACCACAGAAATTGATTATAGTCTGATTCCAGGCCTTTTTAGCCTATATTCCATTCCACAATATAGGCTAATTTTTCCTAATATTGTCACAGATTATACGAGTGAAACCGTGGGACATCACTAGCTTTTGTTAATCACAGGTTTAAAACAAATAGTGTCAAAGGAATGTGGTCGAGTATACAAAACATGAAACTATAAAGTTTAATTAAAGCTGTTAGTTTTATTCGCAACGAGCCGGAAGAGCGCGGTATGCTGTTGTTCTCGTATTGCGTTTATTTTATACTGGTTATAGTTTACGGTAAGTAATTATTGGTGCGGCATTGGCAGGAATATGAATTAGTTATGCATATTTTATTACTCTCTAGTGGATGTCCGCGGTTTCAGCTCAGTAGTTCCCGTTCGCATGGGTATATCAAGAAATGTACCTCCCTACAATGTAATTTCTCATGAGTTTCGCTATCAAAATACTCAAAAATAATTTTTAGAATCCGACTGATAGTTCCAGAGATTAGCCGGAACTAACAGACAGACAGACAAAAACTTATTGTTTCATGTATGTATCGTACATATACAGCTACATTTTCACTATCATTTAGTAAGCTGTTAATATATAAAATTATTATTATAAAAACAAAAACCCAACTGCTTAGAAGTTATGAACTTTTTTGTTTGTCCCCGCCTGCAGCACTACAATTTATTTAGAATTTTATATGTGATCCTTGTTTTTCTCTTTTTAGTTCATAACTTCTAAGCAGTTGGGTTTTTCTTTTTATAATAATAATTTTATTTGAGATTTTTTAGTTTTAATTTGTGGTATAGAAATGAGACGGTACACTTGGTACACTTTTTGACATTGCTTGTTAAAACAGTAATATAAACATGATATGATATTTATATTTTTGAAATGGTATTTTTACGACCTTTCATTTGATGCCCATATTGCTAGGGTAAAAGAAAAAAATGCACACGTTCCCCCTTTTTTCCCCCATTTACAGCCGCCATTTTGAAAATTCATATATGTCTCTTCCACAATTTAGCCGAATTTAACGACACCTCACATGTCAAAATCCATTCAGCCGTTTAGGCTGTACATACATACATACATACATACATACATATTCATACATATATACATACATACATAAATACATACACTGAAAAAACATTACCCTCCTTCTGACGCAGTCGGGTAAAAAGTACGACAGACACTTCAATTTTATTCATTTGTGTAGATTTTTATTTAAAAGTCTTAAATGATATAAATCAGGGTTGTCTGATAGTTACAACAAAAACATTATCACACTAAGCCCGCCAACTCGCATTAGAGTAGTGTGGTGCGCTTGTGCTGTACCTATTCTCTCTCACCGCCTTTGCCAACCAAAATAGGTTAATAATGACGTAATGTCTATATTTTAACACATGTTTCTAGTTGTACCTACTCGAAATCATACTTAACATCCGTCGTAGCTTAAGGGAATAATCTATACTAATACTAGCTGACCCGGCAAACGTTGTTTTGCCATATAAATAATTTCCTAGTAATTTCTAGTGTAGACAAAAAATAGCTTACTTGCTGTTTACTGGGTCAGAAGTGACACCTGTAGACATCTGGCGGGGATAACTAATTAAATGACGATTGATCAGTTTTCGACCGGAGAGGAAAAATGATTTCCTCTCCGGATTGAAAAATTACTAAAATGGCTATTAAAAAATAAGGGTTGATCGTAGAAGGTTGAAAATTAAGGATTGTATGTATTTTTGTATGTTGTATCATAAAAAAATAGAAATTAAAAATTTTGTCTAAAAAATAAAAAAAAAAATTAGGGGTGGACTACCCCTAACATTTAGGGGGATGAAAAATAGATGTTGGCCGATTCTCATAGATACCAGATAAGTACAAAAAATTTCATCAAAATCGGTCAAGCCGTTTCGGAGGAGTGTGGCAACGAAAACTGTGACACGAGAATTTTATATATTAGATTATAAAGCTGAAGAGTTTGTTTGTTTGAATGCGCTAATCTCAGGAACTACTGGTTCGAATCGAAAAATTCTTTTTGTGTAGAATAAGACATTTTATATCTTCTTCTTCTTTAAAATTTGTCTGTCTTTAAAATTAAAAGGCTACCTAAGAGGGTTTCACGCGGACGAAGTCGCGGCGACTGCTAGTTTCAAATATTTTGAATTAATATAAAGTTTCAGATGTTTTTGCTACGCACACAAAAACAGTGTCACTTTCCAAAGATGACATGGAAACTATTGAAAATGAAATATTGTATTCATCTCCTCACGTGAAATTTGTTAATAATGTAAAATCTAAAAAATCTGAATTGACTAAAAAACACATAAGGGCTATGAAAAATGTTATAAAAGAGAATGTTCACAATTTCACAAGTTATCTTATTTTTGAAGCATATAAAACAATCAGGTCTCGAGTGGACTACTATAAAAATGAATTACAATATGGAGAAGACATTTCCGAAATAGTTTATACGGCTATCAAGAATTATTCTACACAACTTCAAAATTACAGCGAAAAATTATGGCACGATGTTGACCCCGTCTATGATATAGACAAACAAATTATAATATTAGATTTGGTTGAGAGCTCAAATCAACTACTCTTTAATATCTGCGAGACAGTTTTAAACATTATGAATAGCCAGTCTGGAAATATCGGATATAAAGCGTATCGAGATGAAGTAATTACTATGTTACAATCACTTCGGAAATTCGTAGATGAAGTAAGGAAAGACGAAATGACGCATGTATGTAACCAGTTCGTAATATGCAGAAAATTTCCAGCGTACTCTGATTACATTTCGGATATATTGCAAAATTTATTGTTGTTATCGGATCGTGATTTACTATTTATGTTTATGAATCTTAAACTGCTGTTTAATGAGCAAAGAAACTTAATTAAAGCTACTTTAACAGATGATTTAGCTGATAAACTCAGTACTGAAATGAGCTTAATATTTGACAACGATGTGGTAAAAATTCGAAATGCTCTCAATAAATTAGGATCCATTTTGACTGAAAAGCGTAAGGCAGCTAGGGATAATGATGAAAAAGTTATTCAGAAAAAGAGATCTATTACTATGCTCGTGGATATTATTGATAAAGCATTTGATGTTAGCGATGATGAGGTATTATCTATATATTTCGACAATACGATAAAAACATTAAAAAGATGGGCAGAGAATGGTAATGTGGATATAGTAAGAACGCTCGGAAATTTTGTACGCTACTTTGCTCATTGTATAAAGTACAATTTGACAAACGATGATAAAGCAGAAGTTACTGTTTTAGTCGAAGTTCTCATGAAGCGGAATGCAACAAATGAATTCGTTTATGAGTATCTATTTACTGATGGCTCAAAGTTATTGAATTCTAGGCCAATATCTAGTTTTATTTTATGATTTATCTATAATAACTTATCATAATTGATATAATGTAATGTAATACCTCTCTATCTATCTTCGATAAACACGAGGTATATAAATATACATTTGATTAAATATCCTTGATATTGTATTGATTTTCTGAGTTTCAAATAAAGATTTTTAAACTAATCTAACAATGTTTAATTTTTCAGCGTAAGAACCTATTAGTAGGCCAGTGCCAGTAAGATGGCCTAAAAAATAATCAAATGTAAAAGTAAATCGCAGTAATATGAAACCCATTGCAAAAGGAAGAGAAATGATATTCTCTTCCTTTTGCAATGGGTTTTATCCTACTGCGATTTTTTTTGGGGTTTAAAAAATTATCGGCACTGGTCTATAAGGTGAGCGGGCGTATATCATTGATATGCCCGTTCACCTGATTTAAAGATGCGTTCTCTACTTTTATTTAACAGCAGCATTTAATTCATAGGTCTGTTGTTATTTACCTATGTTATTTAATCTCGTTACTTAGTCACATACTCTTTATAAAATATAGCACAACATGCGGTGCGTAAACCATACCTTGGAAAACACTACCCGGGTTGAAGTTACGGTAGATTATAGTCACATAAACTCATTGTCCCTTACATTAAGCCTACACAGTTAAGGAAATACATTGAATTAACTCCCCGTTTAATCTACCAGGCATCTATTTCAACCCCTGGCAAAGGTCAAGACGATAAATACCGATACAGGCACGTGCTACCAACAATAGCGGTTTATTGCCAATCCTGCGATTTATTCACTACTGCTTTTGTTTAGGGCGCGGTCACATTATTCGTATAGTTGGTTCTTACTTAACCTTTGACTTGAAGGCAGTTATTATTTACTACCTATATATGATATTCAAACAAAGATAACCGTCTAAATAATATTGTGTCTATGTGACCTTTATTTGTTAACGTTTAATAACATACCTATAAGAGTACGTCGTTCCCTCTGTCGCCGTTGAAATG
The DNA here is from genome assembly GCA_034621355.1 of Mycalesis mineus. NCBI lineage: Eukaryota > Metazoa > Arthropoda > Insecta > Lepidoptera > Nymphalidae > Mycalesis > Mycalesis mineus. Next base: position 1,095,621 of record CM067902.1, read on the forward strand.
CCTATCTTTGTTACAAAGAGGTGGGTCAGATACAGATTTTTGTCTGAATTTACTTTGGACTTTTACCTCGGTACTGGCAAAGATGTATTTTAAGTAACTTATTGTTACGATGTCATAACGGCAGAAGCCGTGTACAAACAACCAGGATAGAATAAACGTTTACCTTTTAGCTAACTTGCTAACATTGAAGACTGCATAGTCAGTTTTTGTCAGACTTACATTAATTTTATAATTTTGCTAATTGCATGGTGTGGCAATACCTTACTTTTAAGCGTTAAATTTTATATCCGAACAGCCAAGTCGGAATGTTGGTCCTTGATTGGAAACCGATTTACAATCGATTGTTCCTTTTTTCCCTTAATATGGTTTTAAAAACAACTCGCCAAGTTTATGTACGTATCCATTGTGCAAATAAGAGGTATAATAATGTTTATTTTAAGCTTTTTTAGTCCTGATGCAGAATAAAAACAATTTTTATTGTTTTTATAATCAGTATTCAAGGCATCTATCTATTTATAAATTTATTTCTTGTGGTTGTGTGATAACATCATAATTACCCAGTAAATTTCTGCGATCCATTTAATATAATTATTTTATTTTGTTTTTAATTAAGCATTAATAAAAGTACATAATATTAAAAAAATATTAAATATTCTAAGTTTAATATTATGGAAGATCAACTAAACCGTAAAATTTCCATCATTTTTGCAAATTCACCATTGCCACTTTAGCTAGGTATACGATTCGTTGAAAATTGCATCGAGTTTGTACATCCAATATGGTCGATCTACAGTCGAAGTTGTAGTACAACGCACCATTTTTATTATCTTGGTATTAAGATATCTTTGGTTTGTTCGATCACCTTTTAGTATTAAAAATAATTCATGGCAACTCTGCAGATTAAAATTCATTCCCCGATTCAATAATATCGCAATAGCATTTAAACAAGTCGTGAAGGAAAGCGCCACTGGTATCACAGGCGGTAAAGTGCCACTTTCGTCATTCACAGCAATTAGAATACAGATAGCGGCGGTCCTCAGAAATGCCGTCATTTAATATTGCTCTTTGCCAATCGAGGCCAGATGCGTCGCCCTACTTGGCGTGGGTTAATTTACTGGTCTGTATGATAAGTGAAGAAAGTGTGGAAGAATCCAGGCTCCTGATTACATTTTTTTACGAGGAAAATTCTTCCCTTTTAGTGATCTTGAGCACACATAATTGATGCCTTCAATATCTCTCATGAAACACTTAAAATGACCTCTGGAACAAACAGATGACCTAACTAATGATTAGCGGAGATCCATCGCCTAGAAACAGATCAACAGTTCGGAAGGCATGAAAGTGTCCCTCTATGTCCACCAAACTGTGTATGTCAATCACATGTGGCTGCAATTAATGTACTTATCGGCCCTCGACTTATCCGGCACCATGTCCTTAAAATCGTAGTCCAGCAAGTTGTTTGGCGGCAGAAACATGACGAACAGGACAGAGTATGTCAGATTCGCTAGTAAATCAATAAAATAACATACAATACGAGTATATCCTTTTTGAAAATGTTAATATTATCGCGGCGTAAAACCGCCTAATAAATAAACATTAATCGCTGAAAGATGAACGGCCTGCGCTATCTGAGATCTGTTATTGGCAGATAAATCGCGTTGATAGTGTAGTGTAGGGCCGGACCTTGATTGGATCATCAAGATTGTTAATGAGCTAATCAACAGTTCACAAACTTCATTTCACATAAAGCAGCGGTCATAGTAATACAGAATCAATACTTAGTGCTATTCTGCAATGAAGCTTTTAACTCGACATTGCCTTTGTCTCTATTTCTCTTAGTGTTACACAATGTAGAAAGTGAGATATAGAGACGAATTTTTAAAATTACACTTCATGTACCTAAATTAAATGTCACAAAATGTCTCACATTTTGTGACATTTAATTTCTAATGCAATTTCCCCAGGATAACATCAAAAGGATAAAAAAAGAATTATCAAAATCGGACAACTCTGTCTATGTCGAATTGAGAGCTTTTTTTCGTTCGGAAACTATGACACATTTTGTGACACTTACACAACACATTTCTAATGGGTATTGCTGAGTTGTTGCCCATAAAGATAATAGACCACAATCTCTAATAACGATTATGCGCTATAAAAAAGAAAAACAATATTTTGTTGTTGCTTAATTAGGTCCAGCATATTTGAGATGCTTCTACTTACTTCTAGCAGAGCCATCCTTTGTACATTTGAACATGTTTCTTGAATTTCATAAAACGTAACTAACTTTATGTAACCAGTTAATAAACCTTATGCCACAGAAAACATTTAAACGCTTTAATTTCCTCACACTTAGGATATAAATGACGTATATGTACCGAAATACAGACATATTTCCATTGGTATTATATGTTGGTTCATTATTTATTAATGTTCCCTTATTTAAATATGAGTATAACAAGTAGCGGGCCGGTTCGCATCCGACGTTTCCAAGATATATAGCCCTTAAGTGATGACCCATTCGTCACTGGGCGGGACGTTTATATCTAGTAATTTCTATCATTTCCTGTCTAGGCAATACTTACTGGGAATTTTAATATTAATTATCAATGTGTTTGACGGTGACCTATAAATACTGTTTCCTTTAAATCTATCTCACGATTGAGTAGCCATTAAATTATTATTAGCATACGCTTCTAACTTTGTCCCTGTCGAATTAGTTTTCGTCTCCTTATCTGTACTTCTGGGGGTTGAATTAAAAAAAACCTTTTTAGTGCTAAACTATCTAACTACTAATTAGTATAATATTATAAATGCGAAAGTAACTCTATCTGTTTGTTATTCGATCACGCTTACACTATTGAACCGATTGAAATTAAATTTGGCACACAGATAGTGTAGTGTCTGAGAAAGGCTATGTTTGTCGAACCATCAGAAAATAGAATTTTTCGCGGTCGGAGTCGCGACCGTCCGCTAGTACTGTATAATATAAACTTAACAAATTTTCTTAGTGCTTACGTTAGTAGTTTGGGCTCACGAATTTGTTTGAAAATTCCGCTTTGACACTCTTCATAACACCATAGGTCATTATCAGCCTATTAACGGCTTACTCCAGAGGCCTCCCTTCTTGTAGGAAAAGATATATGGAATTTAGACTCACTACTAATGCGGGTTGGTGGACTATCTATTTCTAACATAATATACATTCCAAAATCAGGCTATATACATAATTATTCAGCCTATTAAAAAATAAAACTGGCCAAGAGCGAGTCGGACTCGCGCGGCGAGGGTTCCGTAAATTTTAAGGTGTCGGAATTATTTCTAAATATTGCTTCATGCGAAATTTCAAGATTCTAGGACTAGCTGCGAGTAGTACAGAGTTAAATATGCGGCTTATGCTGTATCTTTTGACTGTGTTGACTAAGAAGTTTTATTTTGTTATAGCTTTAAGGTATTATAGAGCCAAGTATTTGATATACAGTACAGTAATTTAATACCTTTATGCGTTCATGAGAAACGAGGGTAAGTGTAAATTATTAAAAATATTTTTATTACATGATGTAACTAATAACTTTTGACTACAACGCCGAGTGTGCATACAGATTAGACGTGTTGACGAATAAAAATTAAATATTTAATTGTTATAGTCTTCAAACTTAAACCTTGTGCTATTTTTAACCGACGAAAAAAAACGGAGGAGGTTCTCAATTCGACACGTATATTTGTTTTTTTTTTTTTTTTTTTTTTTTTTTTTTTTTTTTTTTTATGTATGACCACGCATAACTTTTTACAGTGTTGTCCGATTTTGATAATTCTTTTTTTATTAGAAAGGGCATACATCCAAGGTGGTCCCATTGTCCTCATGTTAGGATCTGCTGATGATATCCTGAGGAAATTGAAGGAAATCTTCAAATTTTGGAGGCACGCTTACAGCGATTTCGGTTTTTGACTCGGTATCGGTAGCTTTTTGGCTACTAGTGCCATATAATATACTATGACAGTAAAGTACGAGTACGGTACGTGGCGATAAATCACTAAAAAGTAAGAAATAAAATTTTTTAACAAAAAATAGAACCGACTCAAAACGCACTAAAAAGTAAAAAATAACTGTGTCATTTAGTTGCTTTAATTTACTTAAGCATATCTAGGAGTCGGTGCCAGCCAAGGTTTCTACTTTCAAGGACGTTACCTAGATTCCACAAACTGCTTTACTACGTAAAATAAATGTTCCTTAAACTTGGCTGGCACTGACTTCATAGATATGCTTAAGTAAATTAAAGCAACTTAATGACACAGTTATTTTTTACTTTTTAGTGCGTTTTGAGTCGGTTCTATTTTTTGTTAAAAAATTTTTATTAAAGCGGTTATCAAGTTGTAAGTGCGCTGTCTTTTAAGACTACTAGCTTCTGTGCAACTCTGTGGGTAAAAGAGACAAATTTGGTTTTGATCCCGCTTCCGCGCGTACGCAGCGAGTAAACAAGTTTACGCTGACCATTGATATACGAAATTATGTCGAACCAACTACGCTCGCCTACTGGAAGTGACCCAAATGAGAGAAAAAGTGGATCGCAACCCAATCTATCGAGTTCTAAATTGTTTCAAGGTATGTCTGAAGAACCAAAAATCACTTTTCGAAATAAGAGAAAATTGCCTCAAGAAGACTGTGATCTCCGGCAAGAGCTTTTAGAAATTCAAAACAAAATGGATAGCATGATGAATTTCCTAATGGATTTTACTTCTGCCCAAAAAGAAAATATTACAAAAATATCTGAGGACATAGCATCAATAAAAGAAACAACTGAAAGTCTAGTTCTGGCACAAAATACGATGAAGTCGCAACTTTTAGGGCTCACAGATACTACAAAGAAGTCTGAAAAGAAGATTTTGGCCCTGGAGTCTGACATTCAAGAAATAAAATCTGCTGCTACAAACTCACACACCAACCATGCATATGAAGACCTGATCCGGGAAATACAAGAGCGAAGGGTAAGAGAGTCCAATATTATTGTCACTGGAATTCGAGAACCTACATGTGCAAACCAAGAAGAAAGACAAATATCTGATAAAAATGATATCCTGAGAGTAATTAAATTAATAGACGAAGGTATTCCGGAGCCTACCAAAATTTTTCGTCTTGGTAAATATGACGCTAATAAAACCCGACCAATCAAAGCTATATTTGAAAATCCCGACTCAGTGAAAACATTATTGAGAAATAAAAGCAAGGTGCCATTGGACAATATTAAGTTATTCTATGATAACACTCTAAGCAGCAAGCACATATGAAGAAACTAAAAGAAGAACTACAACAACGACTACAAAATAGTGAACATAACCTTGCTATAAAATATAAGAAAGGAATTCCTCAAATTATTAAAATTCATTCAAAAAACTCCATGATATAAAATTAAATAAAAATGATTCTGATGAAATATTACAGTATAATAATAAAATTACCCATGAAATAAAGAATACTTATACAAATGTCTGTGTTACGAAAAAAAGATTATGCTTCCTTTACCTAAATGCTCGTAGTATCCTTAAACCAGGAAAATTTGATGAATTAAAATGCATACTACATGGATTTAGTACAAAAATACAACTAATAATAATAACTGAAACATGGATAAAATCACAAGATGAAGCAAAACGACTTGTACTACCGGGATATACCCACTACTATAATTTCAGAGAAAATTCAAAGGGTGGAGGAGTCTCTATTTATGCACATGTTACTCTGACGCACAACCTTACTGAAGAACTTTGTATAAATGGTATACATTATCTATGGATACATCTTAGTAATTATTGTCTGGACATTGGCGTAATTTACAACCCCGACCGCAAAAACATCAACAACTTTCTTGAACTATATTCGACGCAACTACAAAAAAGAAAACGAGCTATTGTCTTTGGGGACTACAATATTGATCTTCTACGCACTGACAGAACATTACTGGATTATAAAGAAATAATAGAAGAAAATGGGTATACTTTACTGAATAAAATTCAAGAAGAATATTGTACGCGAGAAACTTCTAGTACTAAAACTATATTAGACCATGTATCTACAAATTTAAAAAATCTAATAAACTATAACATGTTATACAAGAAAGTAGAAATTGAAATGGAAAGTGTAATTACTAAGTATTCCGATTTGGAAACTAAACTTATTACATGTCTCAGGATGAGTAAAATAACAAAATTAAAAATATTAAACCCACCAAGAAGTGATTGGATTAACAAAAATATAATCTTAGACATTGACAAAAGAAATACTCTATGGTATAAGCATAAAGTGGAACCAAAAAATGAAAAAATAAGACTCGAATTTTTAGAAGTAAGAAATGCGGTGACTGAGAATATTCAAAAAGTTAAGAGGCAATACTATTATAAGGAATTTAAGAAATGTACACGCAAGCCCCTAAAAATGTGGGACCTATTGAACAACCTCTCAAATAATAAAACAAAAGAAATCTGTGCTCCATCAAAGTTAGACATATCAAATAAAATAGTCAGTGACCCATTGCAAATATGTGAAGCTTTTAATAATTATTTTTCGACAATAGGATCAATCTTAGCTGATGAAATACCCGTAAAATACCAAAATAACCAAACTTATACTCTACCAAAACAAACAATGCAATCTCTGCGCTTAATGGAAATGTCACCAGTCACTATGGCTGAGGTCTCAAGATTAATCGATAATCTTCATACTAATACAGCTTTGGGCATCGACGGAATTAGTTGCAAAGCAATAAAGTGTGTAAAAAATCTTCTAATTAATAATTTAACAAAATGCATGAATAACTGTTTCGATCAAGGCATCTTCCCCGATAGCCTTAAAGTTGCTAAAGTGACCCCGATCTTTAAGTCTGGTAGGAAATCTGACCCTGGTAATTATCGACCAATATCGGTTCTGCCAATATTATCTAAAATATTTGAAAGGGCAATATATCACAGACTTGATCAGTACTTGAAGTCAATAAATTTCCTTTATGAAAAACAATATGGGTTCAGATCAAAATCTGGTACTATTTCAGCAGCAGTAGATCTTATTACTAATATAAAAATGCAGATTGATAAAAAACAAATAGCTGTAGGTATATTTATCGACCTTAAAAAAGCATTTGACACGGTTAGCCATAATTTGCTCTTAAAGAAACTGGAAAGTATTGGTATTATTGGTAAAGCTTACGAAATTTTGAAATCATATCTATCAAACCGTACTCAGATAGTGAAGATTGGAGAAAAATGTAGTAGTCCAGCATCCAATAATTGGGGCATACCACAAGGTTCTATATTAGGACCATTGCTTTTCTTAATTTATATTAATAATATTCACGAAATCGGTCTAAAAGGCGACATTTCCTTATACGCTGATGACACCGTGCTAATTTACTTTGGTAGTTCTGTTGAGTCTATCATGAAAGAAGCTCAAAGTGATTTAAATAATCTCAATGTATGGTTTCAATGTAACCTGCTAACTATCAACACCACTAAAACAAACTACATCATATTTACTTCAAAAAATAAGAAAATAACTAATTTTGAACCATTGACTATTAATGGAGACATTTTAATCAAATCAAACAGTCAAAAATATCTCGGCTTAATACTTGACAACCATCTGACGTGGAGAAATCATATAGATAAGCTTCGTAAAAAACTTTCATCCCTAATGGGGTGTCTATGAGGTATTGTGCATTGTTTACCAAAAAGTGTAAGATACACTATTTATAACTCACTCGTTAAACCACACATTGATTACCTAATCGAATTATGGGGGACAGCAGCAAAAACGAACTTAAATTTCATTCAGAGAGCACAAAATAAAATTATTAAGGTTTTGTTTCATTACGACTTTCTAACACCTACTAGTATAATATACAATTATAAAACAGTTTTAAAATTTATGAAAAACCAACTACGTCGTACGTCTTGGATGGTGTTCCCGCCGAATGTGACAGTTGACAGTTGACACTGACATTAGCCAAGATGGCGGGCACTCTGCTTCTCTTATTTTTTTTTTAATATTGGGGTGACAGCTTTTTGATACTTACTCGGCCTCTCCTGATACCAAGTCGTCCTCGACTGTAATATTTTGCAGATGGAACTTCGCTTGAGATGTCTTCTGTCACAGTCATGTCTGATGCCTCGTCTCTACTAGGCATTGAAAGTCCAGTTTCTGCAAGTGAGATGGCAGATGGACCTGCATCATCATTATTAATCTGTAGATCCCTCATCTGAAAGATTATGACTTTATTCATTTATATGTCTCACATAAGGGTTAAGCAGATGCATAAAACGGACGAAAAGAAGGAGAAAACTAAGCAGTATAATGTGCTAGATGTGTAAGATCTCCAGCATCCCAACTATTTTGTATCACTGTCGTATGAGTCGACATTTGAAAATTGATAGGTGGACATACATACGTCAAAGGTTAGTCGCAAGTCTTGCAGACGAACCGCAGGTCGAACGGGAAACCCGCAGGATAGGCAGACAAGCCGCAGAATAAGCGGACGAACCGCAGGTAGGCCGGACTGACCGCAAGATGGAGGGACTAACCACATAATGGGCGGACTAACCGCATGTTGGGCGGACAAACCGCATGATGGGCGGACTGACCGCATGATGGGCGGACTGACCGCATGATGGGCGGACTGACCGCATGATGGGCGGACTAACCGCATGATGGGCGGACTGACCGCATGATGGGCGGACTAACCGCATGATGGGCGGACTAACCGCATGATGGGCGGACTAACCGCAAGATGGGCGGACTGACCGCATGATGGGCGGACTGACCGCATGATGGGCGGATTGACCGCATGATGGGCGGACTAACCGCATGATGGGCGGACTGACTGCATGATGGGCGGACTAACCGCATGATGGGCGGACTAACCGCATGATGGGCGGACTAACCGCAAGATGGGCGGACTAACCGCAAGATGGGCGGACTAACCGCATGATGGGCGGACTAACCGCAGAATGGGCGGACTAACCGCATGATGGGCGGACTAACCGCATGATGGGCGGACTAACCGCAAGATGGGCGGACTAACCGCAAGATGGGCGGACTAACCGCTACGTGCCGTTACATGGTATTGTTAGTAGCACAAGGCAAAATCAATACTTACTTTGAAAAAAGGAGGCGCACGTTTCAGGACACCATTCCCCTTTCCATGGTACCATGTACTGGGAAGCCGCTTGGGTTGTCTTCCCGAAGCTGCCTCCTAGCAGTTTGAGTTCATACCGCCCATTTGGTAGGACCTTGGTGACTTTGTAGGGTCCTCGCATCCCGGAGTCCAGTTTACCCGTTGATTGTGAGTATTTTATGACGAAAGCTAAATCATCCAGTTGGTACTGTCGTGGTGCATGTCTGTGACGATTAACCAAAGCATCCTGCTGCTCTTGGTTATTTCTTAGCAGTCGGCTTACTCGGTCTCTGTTGAGTTCACGTAGTGCCTCTCTGTCGGTTTCTGGTGTACTGAGTGCTAGGTCTCTGATGAGAGAGCGTATGATCGGCGTAGTGGCATCAGTTCCAATCATTAGGTTGATGGCTGAAGTTTCGGTGGTTTTCTGCTTGGTGATGTTTAAAACTAATTGCAGTTTCCAAATTGTAGTTGACCACGAAGCGTTTTTATGACCTACTTCTATGCGGAGCATGTTAAGAACAGTTCTTACGTAGCGTTCTACCTGGCCATTAGAGTTGTGCATCTCAGGGGTGATGTAATGCAATTCTGACCCGAGTTCGGTTATCCATTGGACGAAGTTGGTAGATTCGAACATCCTGCCCCTGTCAGTGACTAACATCTTAGGAACGCCAAATAACGAGACGGCATTAGTCATTACTCTCTTTAACTCGCTAGTATCTTGACGGTAAATAGGATATAGGAGGCAGAATTTTGTGAAGGCATCTACTAGTATTAAAACAAACTTGAAACCCTCTGACTCAGGTAGGGGTCCTAGGGTATCTGCGTGTACGATCTCGAACGGGACATTCGGTTTAGGCCAGGATGATATTTTCTGTAATGGGGCTCGGGGAACGCGCTTTTTAGAAATACACACTAAACAGTGAGATATGTATTTAGAAACAAATTGACGAAGATTAGGGAACCAAAAATGTTTCAGGATAAGATCTGTTGTTTTATAGGTACCAATGTGTTCGTGCTCATCATGAAAAATCCTGAGCAGGCTCAGTCGGTGACCCCTGGGTATATAACAAAGGAATCGCGGTTCGTTGCCAACAGAAACGTACTTATAACATAACAGATCATTTTTTTTGAAGTAGCGAGTAGGATCAAGTTGTCCGTTCGCAAGTTTTTCTATAAGGTCTTTTGTTTCATTATCAGCGGCTTGCGCTATTTGTGCCCAGTTACGGGGTTTTGAGATTTGGTAAACTGAAGCAATTGGATTCCGACTGAGGTAGTCAGCATGGGGCAACATGATCCCTTTTCGGTATTCAATAGAGAAATTAAAGTCTTGGAGATAAATCCACCAGCGTGCAACACGAGGAAGTAGATCTTTCTTACGTTCAGTGGACTTAAGAGCGTTGCAATCCGTGACGACCTTGAACTGTAGACCTACCAGGTAATGACGGAAGTGCTGCAAAGCTTTCACGACTGCCAGCGTTTCCAGCTCATAACTATGGTATTTGCCTTCTGCTCCCTGTGTAGCTTTGCTAAAGTAAGCTACCACATGTTTTCCACCATCAGGGTAAATTTGTAATAGTACGGCCCCGTAGCCAGCGGAGCTAGCATCGGTGTGAACTTCGGTGGGGAGTTCGGGTTTAAATATTGAGAGAACGGGCTCACTAGTTAGGCATTGAACTATGTCCTGTTGGGCCCTTTCTTGTTCTGGACCCCAGCAGAAATCCACACCTTTTCTGGTCAGATGGGCAATACATGCGGTCCTAGTCGCGTAATTCCTAATGTACTTACGGAAATATCCCGCAAGTCCTAAGAGTTGTCGCACCTGTCTAACATTTCCTGGCACTGGAGCATGCTTTAAAGCTTCGACCTTCCGCGGGCTCGGCCTTACCTGACCAAAACTAATCACTCTACCCAAGTATTCGACCTCTGTTGTTAAGAACGAGCACTTTTTGAGATTAATTGAAAACCCTGCACTTGTAAGCGTTTGCAAGACCCTGTTCAATAAAGAAATGCCCTCCTCAATAGTTTGGCTTAGGAGTAGTACGTCATCTATGTAGACCAGTACATTACCTGCTTCTATGAATTCATGAAGTGTTTGATTAATAATGCGCTGGTACACGATCGGGGAATTCGTCAAACCATAAGGCATCTTGAGGTACTCATAATGACCTTCTGGAGTCACGAACCCCGTCAGATGCACGGAACCTTCATTGATCCTGATTTGGTGGAAACCAGTCGCCATGTCTAGACTACTGAAGTAGGTATAACGTCCTAGTCGATCAATGTGGTCATCTATTAATGGAAGGGGGTATCTCTCTTTTTCAGTGATGCGGTTCAAAGCTCGATAGTCTACACACATTCGGTCAGTCCCATCTTTTTTTTTTACTAGAATGATGGGACTGGCATACTCCGACCGTGACTCCCTTATTATGCCTTTGCCCATTAAGTCTTTAATTATTTCACGTACCTTAAGTTTTTCATCGTACGATAGTTTGTAGGGGCGGTACACTACGGGGTTTGTACTAGTTAGCCTAATTACCATCTCGCCTGTAGTAACTGTACTTGTTGCAGTACCAGGAATAAAATACTTTGAGAACGTTTGAACAATAGACATCAGCGAGTTACGCAGGGCACCTTGTAATGGGGTGGTGACCAATGTTTGGTCAAACATCTGGACTTCCTCGACGCGAGCACAGACAGACTTTGTTCGCGTTAAGTACTGCTTGTCTTTTGTGCGTACATACATGATGCCTTCCCGATTAAGAATATCCGTTCCAATTATAATAGAAGTATTATTCATACAAGAATCAGGGACAACAATTAAATCAGCTTCTAATGATATGTCACTTAATTCAATGGTTACTGTCACAAATGAAGTAGCTACAACTTCCCGTTCACTTATTCCCCTCAAGACGCAGTGCTTTGGTTTTGCGCAACAAGACAGGTATTTCAGAGCACGAGAGGAAATCAATGACACATTTTGAGCTCCACTATCTATAAGCACATCCATGGGGATGCCTTGAACTACTGCAGTCATCACATCTTTATTGCCCTTCATAAGGTCTGTACACAAATTAACATTTCTCTGATTATTTGACTGTGACCGATTTTTCGCAAAACAGGTATCTGCAATGTGACCAGTCTTTTTGCAGAATGAAAATTGCATAGCATGTTTAGTAGTAGAAGTATTAAGCTTGGCAGCAGGAGTATTAACTGTTGACTCTACCCTGGGCCTCTTGGGACAATTGCGTCCTAGGTGACTGCGATAATGGCAGACATAACATTTGGTATCACGCTCTGTGGACAGATGCTGCGAGGTGCGCTTATTTGACACTCTGACACGATCATTATGGGTTGGTTTGGTGTAAATTGAAAGAAACGAGACTAAGTCTTCCACTGACAGACTTGCATTCGCCGCGGCAGCCCTAACCTGAGGGTTATCGATACCTCGGATAACTATGAGAGTACGCAGTTCGTCAGTTAGGCCTTTTACTATGCGTAGCCGCAATAATGTGCGTCGGGCATATTCGGCATACGTGGTATACTTTTCGGACGTGCTATTCATCGCATCAAATAGTATGTTGGCATAATCTAACTTCTTAGGACAAAGAGGTTTGAACTCTGTTTTAAAACTAGACCAACCACGATCATTAGTAACCCATTCATTTAACCATACTTTAGCATCGCCTTTCAGGCAAGAAGCTACGCGCGAGAAGCACTCATAATCGCTCCAACCGTTCGCAACTGCGGCACGATCCACCTCTTCACACCAAGTATCAATGTCATGTATGCTTGGATCAAAATTAGACACATAATAGTTGTGTGATCTAGCAGGTTGCAAGGATTTAATGGCTTCCGCAAGCATTGTCACGGTTGAGGTGGCATCTGAACTGCAAGCAATTGGATCTAGATTACAACTATTGGGTGAAAATCCCTGTGAGTTATACGCACGAGATCGTTGCGGGACACCATCCAAACTTGTCTTGTTTCTAGGACACGCAGTGACTTCATGAGCAGAGTTATTAGGCGACGCAGTGACATGTTTGCCCTTTCGCAACGAGTTTTTAGGCGTACTAGTATGTTCGATAGCATTAAGTCTAGTCATGATGTCACTAAGAGTGTTCTGTAACGTGTTGTTTAATGAGCCTACTGCACGCAACGGGGTAGTGCTCGGAGGCGACCGTTTTGTATTTGAACGGCGGTGACTACGTGAGTTATGACTACGGTTCAAGCGACGCGAATCACTATCATCAGAATCATTACACACACGGCGGCGTTTCCGACGAGATACTCGCACGTGACGTGAGCTACTCACCGACTCGTCGCTAGTAGGCCCATCTCGTGAGCGATCACCAGACTCGCTTCGCGAGCGGCGATTGTTGCCTTCCTTTGGCATGTTGATCACCACCACAAGCACTCGGGATGGAAATAAGGCGCGTTTAAAGCACTGCACGACACGTTACGACGCACAAAACTTCGAAACAAGACAAGAAAAGAAATACGTAGGAAAACAAGTTATTGTCTTGTTCCTTAACTACTTTATTAGATACGCGAGCAATTAGGTTTGAATACCACTTCTGAAATTATAAAACAGTTTTAAAATTTATGAAAAACCAACTACGTCGTACGTCTTGGATGGTGTTCCCGCCGAATGTGACAGTTGACAGTTGACACTGACATTAGCCAAGATGGCGGGCACTCTGCTTCTCTTATTTTTTTTTTAATATTGGGGTGACAGCTTTTTGATACTTACTATACAAAGAAACAAAGTTACTAAACATAAAACAAACATACATATATAGCACTTCAATATTAATTCGGAAAATATTAAATAAAGATATATAGATATATAAAGATATATAGATATATAGATATTTCGCCTTGAGGTGGTACAATTTTCCTGATCTAGTTATTGATTTAATCACTTCTTACTATTCAAAATTGAAATTCACCATAGCAGTAAACAATGAGTACTCAAAACCGCTACATTACAATGTGGGGCTGTTTCAAGGTTGCTGCTTATCCCCAATAGCTTTTAATGTAGTCATCAATATTCTAATAGATAAATTAATTGTTCAAGAAAAGAAATGGGGCTATCGGTTTAAAATTAACAAAAAATATACAGAGTCCATCTTAGCTTTTGCAGATGACCTTGCTTTACTGACACGAAACCCAAAACATTGTCAGGAGCTATTGAATGTAGTGGATGAGTTCTGCTCATGGACTGGTGGGCTGAGGGTAAAGCCAAGCAAATGTCACTGTCTATGTCTGGGGAGACGAAATACTAAATTTACATCTTATGACCCGGGTCTCTCTATTAGTGGCCAAAGTGTAACCACCATTGCTGAAGCATTGCCTTTTAAGTTCCTCGGAAGAAAGATTGATTACAAAGGACGCACACCATCCCTTGAGGTAGTCGTCGATAACTTCATAAATGACCTCATTAAGGTAGACCAACAGCCCATTAACAATATAAAAAAAGCGTGGGTCTATGACAACTATCTCACTTCACGTCTGACTTGGCCATTCCTCGTTTATGATATTGGCAGAACCCATCTGGCAAAACTAGATGCAAATGTCATAAAAACTTTGAAGTCTTGGTTTGGTCTAGCACTCTCGGCTGACCCTTCAACTCTATTCAGAGATTACAATAATTTTGGGTTAAAACTAAAAAGGCCATCGGAACTCTATAAACACCTCAGGGTTACCAGAACGCACATTCTAGTTGAGTCCCAGGACGAACTAGTTGCATCACTTCCTAAAGACGAGGGTGCCGGAAAACTTGACTCTAGGCTTCAATTTTACAAACAATTTATGGCAGGGGCTCAGGTAAATAGAACCGGGTTGGGTGCAAGACGTAAAAAGGAAGACCAAGACATAATAAAATCTTTTCTTAAACAAGATGAGGACGACAACTACAAAGTGCATGCCATGAACCTAGAAATGCAAAACGAGTGGTTAAACTTAGGCGAGTTCTGCATCCCTCTGGCTCTGAAGTGGCGCGCCTTGCTGTACGATTGGTCTCCTGCCTTATTGAAATTTTATCTTAATGCCTTTCAACTGACTCTCCCAGATCAGAGTAACTAGGTTACTCTGATCTAAGATGGGGAAAAGCCTCGGAAAAATCTTGCTATACCTGTGGTGAGGCAGTGGGCACTGCAAGGCACTTATTGGTAGGATGCAAGGTGCTCCTGGACAGGGGTCTCTACTCACGCCGCCACGACAGAGTACTAGAAATCATACGTGAAGCTATAAGCCTTTCAGTAGCTAGGGCTCAAAAAGGGTTGACGACGAATAAAAGACAAACCAACTTCGTTAAAGCAGGCTCAAGTACAAATTCCACCAGCAAGCCTTATTCAATTCTGGGATCTGCTCCTGATTGGACTATATTAATGGACACGTATGAAAAGCACTATAAAATCCCGGAAGACTTAGCTATTACGACATCTAGACCGGACATATTTCTTTTTTCCAAACAAATCAAACGTATAGTACTTGTTGAGCTTACAGTGCCGTGGGAAACAAACATCCCTAAAGACCATGTATTCAAAGTGAATAAATACTATGACCTTACTAATGAACTAACCAAAAATGGCTATGTGGTTAGTTTATACGCGGTAGAAGTGGGTGCGAGGGGTATACCAGCGAAGTCTCTTTACAACCTGCTAAAAGACCTTGGCCTTACTAGAAGTGCAGTAAGCTCCATATTGGAACGAGTGTCCAAAGCTGCTCTAGTAGGGTCCTTCCGAATATGGTTGGGCAGGGAGAATAACTTGAACAGAGGAGGTGAGTGTTGACGCGCGTCACAAAGGGTACCCTTAAACCTACACCCGTGTCACAAGTCTCGGGCTCTGTTCGGAGTTTTTCTCTCAGCCACGCGATGGACCCGGCACCCGCACGGTGAATCCATGGAATGCTAAGATATTCGTCTCACTCAAAAATAACTTTTAAAAAAAAAATTTAAGTACAAAAACGGGCCTTTCGCCGAGCAAACCACCTTCTACTAAATTATAAACCTCGCACTAGCTATGGCAGCAAAAATATTATATTTGAAGGAGCACAGATTTACAATAAACTACCATCCGATATAAAAGAAGCAAAATCTATGTTTATTTTCAAGAAGAAATTAAAGTTTTATTTACTTAATAACACATCACTGTAAGTCGTATCTAGTAAGCATTGATCTTTGTTCTGTTAAAACTAGTCGTGTGTTCCTCGTAATAGGTATGTAACTTTGAAAGTGCGGGTACTTTAACAATTAAATAATGTATTATAAGTATTATTTAAGCCTAATTTGTATTGTACACTTAGTTAAATAGTTTACTTAGATTAATTAGTATAGTTTTTCTCATACAAGTGAATTTATTGTAATTCTTTTGAGAAATAAAGATCTTCAACCTCAATTTACAGATTTCGTCATTTTTCCATTATCTGTGCTATATGACATAACTTCGTACCAAATTTCGAGATTCTAAGTTTACGGGAACTACCCATTAGGTTTTGATTTTCATGTGTCTTATTGTGGGTTAAATATGCGGCTTATACTCGTATTGCTATATCCTTTGACTGTGTTGACTTAAAAGTTTTATTTTGTTACACCTTAAAGGTATTATAGAGCCAAGTATTTGATATGAATTTCAATTTAATATCTTTACGCGTTCATAAGAAAAGTAAAAATTATTAAAAATATTCTTATTACATAATGTAACTAAAAATTTACAGATTTTATAATTTTTCCATTGTCAGTGCTATATGATGTTGCTTCGTACCAAATTTCAAGATTCTAAGTTTACGGGAACTATCCGTTAGGTTTTGATTTACTTGACCGTGTCGAATATTGGGGAAACTTTTGCATTAACGGCTGTATCTTTTGATTGCCTTGGCCTAGAAGCTTGATTTTTTCACGACTCTAAGGGACAGCAGATTTGAGTATTTGATATAAATTTCAGCTTAATACTTCCACGCGTTTCTGAGAAAAAGGGTCTCGACAGACAGACGGATGGAAAACGAAGTAATCCTATAAGGGTTCCGTTTTTTTCATTTTTAGGTACGGAACCCTAATGATCGGTATTCTAATACAAACTTCATTTACCGACATGTTAGCAATATATTTGAAAATGGCGTATTGTTGTTGTTTTCTTGATATATTTGAGTCCTTTTTTAAAGGATCTAATATGTCTACCTACCAATAATTAATCAAAAATTGTTTTGCGGTTTGTGCGCGTGAAATGTACCAAACAGACAGTCAGTTATTTTCAATTATAATATTAGTACCTCCTGTTATTGTTTGCTTTATTTCAATGAATTCTCAACGATACAGTGTATACCGAGAACGTGTTAAAAGTGTAACATCCAACGAGATCGGTTATTTATATTCGTTTTATGGTCAACCTTTCACGGCTCTGTTTATGTCTGCCCTTTGTTATAAGATCTGGTTATTTATATTCAGTTTTTGGTTTTCATTATTATTTTCTGAAATTATAAAAATTCTGTACCATTATTATCATCTGCAACTGGTCTACTGGTCTAATGATCCTAAAGATTTTTGTAGTTTTAATACGGAGAAGGTTTCGGCCGTGGCTAACTGCCATCCTATCGACAAGAATGCACCGCCAAGCGTTTTACCGTTCCGGTACGATGTCGCTTAGAAACCGCAAGGAGTGTAAAGGAGAATGCCAGACAAAGTATAGGACTTTAACCCACTAATAAAAACATACTGTACAACAATGTATTATGCATCATTTTATTGCATTTTTTTTATTATTTAATATAAATTACATTTAAAAGCTCTAGAACTCGGAGTATTCGACAAGGGCCTAACGTTGGTTATCGTCCATTTCTGTATTGTTGTTCCGTATAGTTGTCACACTGACATGACAGTCGCAAGGCTTCATGAAATACATTTTTAAACAGGCTTAACGCCTCTGGATACTAGCCTTTTAAAGCCCACATTTGATGAAAACACAATAAAAACAATTTAAAAGGCTAGAACCCAGTGCAACAATAAAGATTTAAAAATGGGTAAAGAGTGTAAATTAAAAGGAAATAGTTTAATTACATTTTTAACGGAATTTTATTCCGAGGTCCAACAGTAAAAATGGCTTGTTGTAAAAAATTTATATAATAATAGGATATTTTTAGTATATTTACAATTTGTGTTCTTTCTGGGTTATGATCTGGCATTCTCCTTTCATCCCACTCGTAACAAGTCCCGCTTCAATCTTAGATTGCATCTTCACTTACCATCAGGTGTAATTGCTGTCAAGGACCAACTTCTAATGAATAAAGTATCTATAGGGAAATGGTCACAATAAATATCAAAATATTCTTGTTTGTTTATTTTACCATTTGCCCTGATCTTGTGCTGTTGTGTAATTTGAGACCCGACTGTAAAATGTTAAAAATGAGACTTGAGACTTGGGGAGAAATAATTTGTAGTCGATATGCTGAATATAGGGAACTGAACTTGACATTGTCCTATCCTCAAAAATATTGACGCTATATGCCCTAAGTTCAAAAAAAAATTATGTTATGGCAGCGTCGATAAGCTGATTTAGACAAAAAAGACATTAATTATTATATTTATCTAGAGATATTGGGCACAATGAGAAAATGGATTTCATGGAAAATATTGCAGTTCCATGCCGATATCGCAACGATACATGGTCGTGTTGTTCGAAGTGCACCCAATCACTCGCGTCAAGTCGATGCCGCGCTCGGGCGCGCGGGACGGACTGTCGTTTGCCGCGATGGCAGCGTCGATAAGCTGATATGCGTGAACTTGGCATTGAGTCGGCGGCGGATAATGCGTGTGGCGTACACTCGCGTACGTTCGATGCGGTCTGATGCGAACCGACGGTTGTCCTGTAGGTACTAGTTATTAGTCAATGGGTGAAAGTAAAAATTTTCTTTTTGACGTGACAACGTCTTATAATTCGATAGAGCCGGCTGCACGCACGAAAAACATGACTCATGCTGCGTTGCCTCGCTTCGAGGCAATCCATGTAAGGCTTGACAAAGAAGCACAATCGGCCTTTGCGTTCGGCAGCGTTCGACATCCGTCTATTAAATATAATTATTAAATATATTAATTTTAAACTAAAAATTAATATATTTATAAATTAATATAATTATTTTATTAATTTAAATTAATATTTATAAAAATATACTTAAATTAAAAATTTTAATAACCAATTAAATGCTACCATTCCATCAGTATTTTCTTAAGACGTTGTCACGTTCAACTATCGTCAGTAAACCGACTTTACAGACAACCAATTTTTTTTTTATAGATAAATACTGTCTAACAATTACAGAACATTTAATTTACATTATAAGTGGGTGCGAGGTGTATTTATTGTCAGCAAATCATCTTCCTCTTTGTCTGAATAGGAAGAATAACATGAACAGATGAGGTGAGCACCCACCACCCACATGGTGAATACTTAGATATTTGTCTCTATTAATGATGATATTTATAATTGACGCTACCTGGAAAATACTAGAGCAACAGTTTGCGCATGTAATGTAAGAAAAAAAGTAAGAAAGAAATCTAGAGCCGTAGTTGTTAAGCCTGTAATTGCACCGGCAATGCCATCAGATTACGACACAGATGTGCAGCTTGGCGGTAGTATTACCCAAACATGGTAAAAGAATAAAAGCTGTAATTAATTAAGCATAGTGATAGTACAATATCGAGACTTACCTCAGGTAGATGTACACAGGGCGGGTTTTTGTAAGATAGATAAATAGATAGGTGAAGTGTATATTGCATAAAAAATTAAGTTTTCCACTTACTAGCAGGCTTTTACGTTGTGGGCTTAAATTATTATAAATAAGTGATGATAACTGACATGGAAGAATAACTTTATGCTTACTATATACGATACGTCCCGAAAACATAATTATAGCGAGCAAAGAAAATAATAAATGTCACCCAATAGCGGCAAGAGAGACGAATATCTTAGTATTCCATGGATTCACCGTGCGGGTGCCGGGTCCATCGCGTGGCTGAGAGAAAAACTCCGAACAGAGCCCGAGACTTGTGACACGGGTGTAGGTTTAAAAGAGATCTCTTAGTAACGCGCGTCAACACTCACCTCCTCTGTTCAAGTTATTCTCTCTGCCCAGCCAAATTCGGGAGGATCCCACTAGACCAGCCTTGGACACTCGCTCCAATATGGAGCCTAATGCACTTGTAGTAACGCCAAGGTCTTTTAGCAGGTTATCGAGAGACTTCACTGGTATACCTCTCGCACCCACTTCTACCGCGTATAAGCTAACCACATAGCCATTTTTGCTTAGTTCATTAGTAAGGTCATAATATTTATTCGCTTTGAATACATGGTCTTTAGGGATGTCTGTTTCCTATTAATAATATAAACGCGAAAGTTTGCAGGTAAAGATAGATGGATGTTTGATACTCTTTCACGAAAAAACTACTTAATGGATTTTGATTAAACTTTACAATAATAGAGCTCTATATCAGAATGACGCATTGACTACTTTTATCCCGAATATTTTACGGGAACGCGGGTTAAACCGCCGGCAACTTCAAGTAAGAAAAAATTTTTAATAAAAAATTGAACCGACTTTAAAACTCACTGAAAAGTAAAAAATAAATGCGTCATTTAGTTACTTTAATTTACTAAACCATATCTATCTATAAACTCGGTGCCATCCAAGCTTAAGGAAAGTTTATTCAACAAAGTAGCAAAGTAATTTGTCGTCTTTAAAAGAAGAAAGCTTACAGGTGGCATCGACTTCAATTTTTCAAAAATTTTTTTTTATATTTTTTAGTGGTTTATCGACAACGATCATACGTAAAACCTACTCGGTCTAAACTATGAGTACCAATATTCGCCAGCCACTTATAAACTACCGACATCGCTGCAAATGTGCCTATGAAGTTCGAAGAGTTCCTTCGACTTAACTAAGAGCTCATCATTAGATCCTAACATGATGGCTATGGGACTATTTTGGAAGTGTACCCTTTCTAATAAAAAAAGAATTTTCAAAATCTGACTATTCTGTGAAAAGTTATGCGTAGTCATGCGTAAAAAATCTCTATCGCAAAAACTACTGAACCAATTCTGATGAAACTTGCAGTATTTCCTAAGTTTAACAATACCTAGTAAGTACAACAAAAAAAAATTACTTAAATCGGACTTGTCATTCCAGAGATATGCGAACACAAACGTAAATACATACATACATACACTTTTGAAATTTGGCACATGCGAAAACTGAGCACTTCTGGAAATATCACATACGAGTCGAATTGATAACCTCCTTTTTTGAAGTCGGTTAATAAAGCTCTCACTTTTGCCCCAACGCAACGATAGAGCGAGTAATATTTTTGATAGCGCGGTATTAGACGTCTCTCGTTTTCTCTATTCGAAATATATCTTGGACGCATTATAGGCTTACATTATACTGTTTTCTGAAATACAAGGTTCCAACAATTCCAACAAAACAGGCTTGATAGCGTGAATTAACTCGAAGACTTCTTGACCTACAAACAAGCTAGCCACCACAGTTGACAAATAAATAAATAACTAGATTAATATTAGTAATGGCGTAATGGCGCATGCTAATTGCGCCTGTAATGTCCGCAGTAACGCTTCGTGTTCCGCCCCGCTGCAGCCAGCTGAGCGTCCGTTTGATGCTGCCTGTGATCTGGCAGAGCACCAACTGTTTTATTTGTTAATTAATTTCCATCTCGCTCTGTGGAAAGTTGTCGTTTTTATCCCGCTTTTAGTGTGCACGGCACGATTTTTGCAGCTTTTTTATTCTTCTATTGTTTAATGCATCTTACTTATATATGTAAATAAAATATCTTTTAAATATCCCACAACAATCCTTTACAAAGAAGCTAATGTGCTTACTATCCGACAACTATTTTTACTGAAGGCTGCTGTTCTCAAACATAAACAGATCTTACTATCTCCGAACGCTGACGCAATCTTCAAGCGAAGATTTGTCTTAGTAGATTTGCCAGCCGTAAACTCAGCCTTTGCTGGGCGTTTTGGGCCTTTTGTAATAGCAAAAGTCTACAACAAAATTTCGAAGTTCTGCAATCTTAGGAAATGCACAACAATTGAAGCGAAATAAATTATAACGTGCTGGTTAAAAACCCTACCCTACATAGCTACCGAGCACATACTAACGCTGACTAAAACAAACTAACTACGTTATTATAAAACAGAGCACATTTATGCCTATTTTTTTTTTCTCAAAATAAGATGTTAATTCTTCTCATTTTTATATATTTTGTTAGGTCAAATTCACATGTAATTATTTCATTCATATAAGTATTTATTTATTGTGTTTAGCATAATTTTAGCTTAATATTGGAGGTTACTTATTATTAATTTAGATACTATTTTCAACTAGTCCATAGATACCCTGCAATTGTTAATCGACTAAGGTCTCCACGATACAGGTTCCCTAGTGTGGAGACCACCGGTAATAGTATTGTATATGGTTTTCATGGCAATAAAGATTATTATTATTGCCACATCGTAGATTTGCTCATTTCATGAAATGCTCGAGAATTTCATGAAATGGCCGCGTTTTATGATGTGGTCAACTCAATTTGACCAGATCGTTGAATCGTTTACGTTTTACGATTTTGTCATCCACGTTTGGCCGAATCATATAAATTGGGGCTAGGCCCAAAGATTATAAGCAACTTATAAAATATTAAACATAATATTTTCACGCTCCACCCCGCCCGCTTCGCGGGGCTCCTATTTATGGGTGGTTTAGAAAAAAAGTTAAGCAGTAAGTTAGTTTAACTTCAGTGCCAGCCTAGTTTAAGAACTAACTTTCTAGGTAACGTCTTTAAAATACAAACCTTGGGTGGCCCCGACTCATACATATGCTTAAGTAAATTAAAGCAACTAAATGGCGCTGTTATTTTTTACATTTTAGTGCGTTTTGAGTCGGTTCTAATTTTTGTTAAAAAAATTTATTTCTTACTTTTTAGTGATTTATCGACACGTAACCTACTCGTACTATACTCTCATAGCATATTATACAGCACCAGTAGCCAAAAAGCTACCGATAATTACACAAAAACCGAAATCGCTGCAAGTGTGCCTATAAAATTCGAAGAGTTCCTTGAATTTTCTCAGGATATAATCATCAGATCCTAACATGATGACTATGGGACCATACTGGAAGTGTGCCCTTTCTAATAAAAAAAGAATTATCAAGATCGGACAACTGTAAAAAGTTAGCGTAGTCATACATAAAAGAAAAGAAAAAAATTTACATGTCGAATTGAGAACCTCCTCCGTTTTTTTTCGTCGGTTAAAAATAACACAGACATCAAAAATCAAAAGTCCTACCGAAACGAGAACTACGCGGGTGAAACCGAGGGCGTATCTAGTAAGTAATAATCGCTGTGATTAGTATATTTTTTTAATTGTTTTAATGGAAGAGTCAGATCACTTTCCTCAGAGGAGAAGGTTACTTACATTGAGAAAAGTCTGACCCTGTAGTGGGTGCCGTTAAAACAGGCGCATAATGATGCGATAGCATTTTCGAAAAAAAAAATTAAATGTCACATCCATACAAAAATCCTCGAGCCTCATTGCAACTGTTATTTTTTTTAATTGTTATTTTTTAAATATATTTCTATTTTAGATTAATAAATCGCATAATATAAAAGTGTGATGTTCACTAGCGCGTAATATTGAGTGCATTAATGAGGTGCAATAATATAATGATCATAATCACGATTGGCGAATGAAAACGAGTGGCTTTCGAACTGTTTACTCGTTTACTGGCTCAGACCCTGAGGTCTGGAGTTCGATCCTCGGCTGCTAGTAACCATTTCTAACATAGGCTATTCAGCTTTGGAGAGGAGGATCAATGTACCTGCCTCATTAGAATACTCAGAGTCACTCAGCAGGCGATGGAGAGAGCAATGCTCGGAGTATCTCTGCGTGATCGAATCAGAAATTTGGAGATCCGCAAAAGATCAAAGCTACCGATGTAGCTCAGCGAGTCGTAGAACTGAATGCAATGAGTGGGGCACGTGGCTCGAGCTGATGGACGATGGGGGTTCAAGGTGCTAGAATGGCGACACTGGAAAGCGCAGTATTGGTCGAATAGGTGGACTGACGACAGGCGACTCAGGAGCATTGTGTTTGTTGTTTTAGTAACACCAAGTTGTAGTAGTTGCCGTGACATTCTTGGTACATATATATCTAATAATGAATTCTTTACAATGACCTACGTAGCGCTTGCGTTGCATCGCCACACTGATAAACGAAACCATCATCAAATTAAGTATTCAATTTAAGATATTAGGAAGATATATGTTACCCCTTTCTCCCTATAAGGGGTCAAAACCCTGACCAGCAGCTGTCAAGTCAGAAGTGACAAATTAAATAAGATGACAACAAAACAAAGGACGCGCGCGCAAATATTGGTTTGTCTATCTCGCTTGTAGTCGTAAGTTGACGTACCGTCAACCGTGCGGGGTTCTTAGATTGACTGCGGTTGATACGCACAAAAAAAGCTACTCGTATACAAACCGAGCGTCTTTTTCCTTTAATATGCGAAAATACTTGAAAATTGATTGAATAGATTTTTATTAAATTACTAGTTCAGTTTTCTTCTTTAACTCTTCATTAACTTTTGTCACCTTAGGTAGGAAAAATGTTGTGTTTCAAAACTCGAGAAGCACAGGGGTAACGTTTTCAGGTACATTTCAGTTTACACCCACGCCTGCTGCCTGAGGGATACATACGAAGTGCATCAAAATATGAAATAAGTCCTTACAATATAAATTTTTTAACAAAAAATAGAACCGACTCAAAACGCACTAAAAAGTAATAAATAACTGTCATTTTGTTGCTTAAATTTACATATCTATGAAGTCGGTGCCAGCCAAGTTTAAGGAACATTTATTTTACGTAGTAAAGCAGTTTGTGGGTTCTAGGTAAAAGTTCTTCTTTAAGGTTCTTCCTTAAAGTAGAAACCTTGTCTGGCACCGACTCCAAGATATGCTTAAGTAAATTAAAGCAACTACATGACACAGTTATTTTTTGCTTTTTAGTGCGTTTTGAGTCGGTTCTATTTTTAGGTAATAATTTTTATTTCTTACTTTTTAGTGATTTATCCCCACGTAACGTACTCGTACTATACTGTCATAGTATAATATACGGCACTAGTAGCCAAAAAGCTACCGATACCGAGACAGAGACCGAAATCGCTGTAAGCGTGCCTCCAAAATTTTAAGAGTTCCTTTTATTTCTCCAGGATATCATCATCAGATCCTAACATGATGACAATGGGACTACCTTGGAAGTACGCCCTTTCTAATAAAAAAAGATATATCAAAATCGGAGAACTCTGTAAAAAGTTATGCGTGGTCATACATAAAAAAAATATATATACGTGTCCTCCTCCGTTTTTTTTCGTCGGTTAAAAATATTAATATTTAATAGTTAATAATTTTTATTTTGCTAATATCCGCAAATAACAGACAAACTCAAATGACCAACTTACCCAGGTACAACAGACAATCCTCAACCTCAACGTACGTATCCTCAAAAAATGTTGACTGCTAGAACAGTAGCGAAAAGATTTATTTGTGAATAATTGTTATTAACTAAAGAACTTAAAAATTTGCTCTTCTTGGCGATCTACTGATGATGGTGATTTCTCCATAGTTTGAATTTTTATATATATTAGAAACGCCGCGTTTAACTTACAACATATGACGTGCTTTTATTCTTGTAGACTCTACCCGCTTCTTGTGTATGTAGTAGGTACAAAACAATGAACTGACTATTTTCTACTGAAGGCTAGAAATTGTTTATTTCCAAGAACCACAGGAAAATTGTAGTAAAACAATTATTTTAACACTCGTACATTGTAATGTTATTATTTATTAAAGGAAAGTACTTCTAGATCTTTTATGTTATTCGTTTTATTTAAAAACCCAAAATCTTCACAAGTCATAAATCAGTTACAGTTTCTTGGTTCTAAAATGAACCATAACCTTGAGGAAGACGTCTTTAATCTTGTAATTTGAATCTTGTACTATACACATGAATATATTATGTATTCAACCAATGTTCATAATGAACTAACATATCGAAAGGCTACTTCTATTCAACATTCTTTAACTTCTTAGTAGTTTTGATTATTCATCATGCAAAGCGCAATCATGATCTTAAGAAAGGTTTTTATCAGTAAAACGTGATTTTAATACTTCTTTTCAATATTAGCAGCTTGGACGTATGTAGGTATTTACTCTGCAAACTTTTAACCACGATACCTGATAAAAAGATGGTGCAAGATTAACATAGAGCAAACACATCTTATAACTAAGATTTTCGGCAAATACTTCCTAATGTAATAAGATAAAAAAATGAGGGAAAAAGAATGCAGTTTAGTTTCTAGGTATTCTAGTTCAGACTAGTTGCAATTGATTGATTTATTTACAGTTAACACGTTTGTTTAAACAGCAAATATGTAAAATTGTAGATAACACACTATTTTACACATTAAAAAATACAAGTATGTAAGGAAATTTACTATAAGTGTTACTGTAACAGTTAATTAATTTATGGGCGTGGTTTTTAACTTTATTACCACCGAAATGATATTTCACTAATTGCACGCAGTAAAAATAGCATAATAAATCACTAAGTCAAACAAGATGTAGTTTGTCAGCCGCGATAAGATAAAACTGGTCCCGCACTCAGTCGCAGTCCGACTATGGACAACTTCGGTTACCGCGAGATGGGCTGGCCTGCACCTCTCAAGACGCCCACCGCCACTCCCAACAGATCACGCATATCCCGCAGCATCAGCTCCCGATCCAGGGAACCGGAAGAGGTTCCTTTGAGAGGTGTCTTCAAACATGTCCGCAACATGGACCTACTCGAGTCGGCACAGGAACCTGGCCGTGCCAAGGAGTACCTCTTCGTTGGACCTTCACCTCCGGCTGAAAACGCTCCAAACATGTATCAAAGCTTTGACATCCTTGCCCCCGACCCTGACGCAAGGTTGACGGAAGATATAATAAGAAGGTCCTTATGTGAGAGAGCTCTTACTTTAGGTGCCGGCAGATTTTTCGATGACGTCGAATGCGGTTTGATCACGGGTGATAATATTGAAGAGCATATTTCATCAGCACCAGAAGTTGTTGTTAATTTAACTTTGTTGTGGGCAGCGTTTTTATCAAGAGATGAACTGCTGCCGCCTATAATAGAATCGGGGGCGGATATACATTTTTCAGAACCTATCGGATTGACTGTGCTACACATAGCTGCTTATAGTAACGCGAGCAGATCTGTGGGTTATTTACTATCGATAGGAGCAGATGTCGATTACGCGCCCAAATATTTTGCTCCCCTACATTGTGCAGCATTTGGAAATTCCTTAGAAGTGGCCGAATTACTGATTGCAAATGGCGCGTCATTACATGCGGTAGTACAGAGAGCTGGTTGTGAAGATAACCTTGTCCACTGCTCTGTGAGAAATGATGCAGTGGAATGTATGGAGTTGTTCATAGAGAAAGGTGTGGATCCTGCGTACATTACGTCAGGCGGTCTCAACGCGTTACATTTAGCAGCAGAGATAGGAGCACAAAGATGTCTCGCGTTTCTATTAAAAGAAACGAAACTAAGTGTGAACGGCGTAACAAAACAAAGAGATAAAGAGTGCACAGCTTTACATCTGGCAGCTTCAAGAGGTTACACGGAATGTGTTGAAATTTTACTGGCAGAGGGTGCCAAAGCCAACACAAAAAACTACAGAGGATTTACTGCTCTACACCTAGCTGCTAGATGTTCTAATTTGGAGTGTGTCGAGCTCTTGTTACGAGATGGAAACGCAGACCCCAACGCTGAAGATCACGATAAGAGGACACCTCTACACGCTGCGATATGCAATTTAGATCGAGCTTGTGATATAATTGATATGCTTGTAAGTTGGGGAGCACATGTGAATAAAAAGGATGAGTATGGATACTCAGCGTTACACCTGGCAGCTATGGACGGGCTAACGCAATGTGTGGAAACACTAATATTTTTAGGAGCAGATGTAACTTCAAAATCTAAGAAAGGTCACACAGCGTTAAGCGTTATTGTGCGTAAAACACCAAAGTCTCTCGCTATTTTGAGATACAATTTGGATAATGGAATTTCTGTTAGTAGATCGACCGAAGCCAATGAAGAAGTGCAAATTGAATTCGATTTCGGAAAACTGGTAAAATATTCTTACCCCCGCGAAATAACATACTTAAACAGTTTGATTGACGAAGGCCAAAAAGATATTTTGCAACATCCATTATGTTCAGCGTTTTTGTTTATGAAGTGGCGTAAAATACGAAAGTTTTACTTAGCGAGATTAATATTTTGTTTCTTATTTGTATCCTTTCTTTCAATATACGTGCTGACGGCTGTTGTAAAAACGTGTAAAGGAAAGAATTCTAAAAAGTACGGAGTATTGAATGAGCTTTGTCAAAAACAATCGATACTTGGTGACATATTAGAAGAAAATCCTATAGAATTTGAGAGATGGGTGCTGATTGCGATAACAGCGTTTGAAATAATGAGAAAACTGACAGGTATTACCGGGTATTCGAGCATGTATCAATATTTTACGACTTTTGAAAATTTGATGGAGTGGTTTGTTCTGCTATCAGTATTTTCGTTATACAATATACAGAAAGAATATGGTTGGCAAAATCATGTTGGAGGTTATGCAGTTTTAGGTGCTTGGACAAATTTAATGTTGATGATGGGACAACTTCCCATGTTTGGTGATTATGTAGCAATGTACCAAAAAGTTTTGAGCGAGTTTTTGAAATTACTACTTGCTTACATTTGTCTGCTTTTAGGTTTTGCCATATGTTTCTGTGTATTGTTCCCAAACGAAGAAATGTTTTCAAATCCGTTAATGGGTTTCATCAGTACGTTAGCTATGATGGTTGGAGAGTTAAATCTAAATATTCTTATCAACGATCCTATGCTTGAAGATCCGCCATTAATTTGGGAACTGTCATCACAAACTATATTCATATTTTTTGTTATGTTTGTAACCATCATATTGATGAATCTACTTGTTGGTATAGCTGTCCATGATATTCAAGGTTTGCGTAAAACCGCTGGTCTGTCAAAGCTTGTTCGCCAAACCAAACTGATTCTTTTTGTAGAGATGGGTATGTTTAGTGCACTTCTGCCAAAATGTCTGCATAAATATGTATACAGGACTGCATTAGTGTCGCCTGATGTCGGAAAAGTGATATTAAGTGTGAAACCATTGAACCCAAACGAGAAACGATTACCAACGGATATAATGATGGCGGCATACGAACTGGCGCAGTTAAACAAATTGAAATCTGGAAAATCGATCAAGGAATTAATACATAAAAATCGATACTCATCCAAGTTAAGGAATGGGGAATCGAATGAGCAGAATGTGAATATAGAATTGAGAGGCATGCAGGAGAAAATTGATCAGACGACGTTTAATTTGAAGAAGATAGATCAAGAAATGAGACACTTGAACATTTTGTTGATGGAACAGAACAACATGTTGCAAGCGTTAGTGAAGACCATTGACAGGTCGTATCCGCAGTCGCAGTATAATAATTTGACCCAGTTCTATCCTGAATCTCCTGTTTTCTTTTCTAGTAATGTATCAGATGTAACTTCCATTGCCAAATGATAAGATATAATCATTTTTTAACTTTAATTAAATCCTGTACAAATCTCACATTACTGTTAAACAATATAATAACTTTGACTCTTGATTGGTTAGATGCAAACAATATGTTCTGATTTGGATTATTAAAAAATATACCGTAACGTATTTTTTTTTATATTAATTATTTATTATTGTGTAATTGTACCTGGTATTTATTATATTACCAAAATAAGTACATATTCTTATCGAAGTAAGAATAAAGAGATTGTTTTAATAAAATTATAATATGTACTATAAATTTTTCATCAGGGTATATAAGTATTTTCATATTAAAAGATTTTTTATTTTAAAATATATAGTTTTATTTATGGCATATGTGACTTACAGGATAATATATTTTGCTATAATTATTGAACAATTACATTCTAAATTCGACCAGTAGGTATGTTTGTGTGTCCACAATTTTCTTAAAGAGAATGATCCGATTTGAATTAAAAATTGCGTTATTTAAATGGAATTTTTTAGGAAAGCTTTATACAAATTGAAGGCGGTTTGTTTTTTCTTTAAAAATATTCTATTAGTGATAAAAGATTTTAATAATGAACATGTGTAAATATATTTATTGTGGTATCACGAAGTACTGCGATATCTAAAGGCTTTGTTTACTTCAATGACGCAGACGAACATGCGGCGAATGATGTTTTATGTTTGTTCAACAGTGTTTAGGTACTAGATTACTACCGCGTTGGTCTAGTGGTTAAAGTATATGCTTCGAGCTCAAGGTCCTGGATTCAAATCCTTTGTTAGATTGTAAAATAATTTAGTTTATCTTTCTTAAGAAATTTTTTTCAGGGAAATTGTATGCCGGGAAATCCTCAATCCTCGGACCTGCCTGACCACATTAAGCTATCGGTCCCGGTTACTACCATCAACATCTGATAGAGACCACTACTGAACGAAGCATTGTCACACTGAAAGCCTGCTAACCCGCATTGGAGCATCGTGGTAGGTCTAAGCTCCATATCCTCTCTCCTACTAGGAGGGAGATCTGGCAATGGAGGGAGTCGTTAATAGGCTGATAACGACGATGGGCAGTGGCGTGCCTTTCCATTACATTACAAAACTGATTTGTAGAAAAAAAATCAATTTTGCATATTTTAATTAACCGACGACAAAAAAACGGTTCTCAATTCGACACGTATATTTTTTTTATGTATGACCACGCATAACTTTTTACAGAATTGTCCGATTTTGATATTTATTTTTTATTAGAAAGAGCACACTTCCAAGATGGTCCCATTGTCATCATGTTAGGATCTGATAATGACATCCTGGGAAAGTTGAAGGATCTCTTGAAATTTTATAAGCACGCTTACAGCGATTTCGGTTTTTGTCTCGGTATCGGTAGCTTATTGGCTACAAGTGCCATATAATATACTATGACAGTATAGTACGAGTAAGTTACGTGTCGATAAATCACTAAAAAGTAAGAAAAATAAATTTTTAACAAAAAATAGAACCGACTCAAAACGTACTAAAAAATTAAAAAATAACTGTGTCATTTAGTTGCTTTAATTTACTTAAGCATATCTAGGAGTCGGTGCCAGCGAAGGTTTCTACTTTTAGGACGTTACCTAGAACTCACAAACTGCTTTACTACGCTAAATAAATGTACCTTAAACTTGGCTGGCGCCGACTTCATAGATATGCTTGAGTAAATTAAAGCAGCTAAATGACACAGTTAATTTTTACTTTTTAGTGCGTTTTGAGTCGGTTCTATTTTTTGTCAAAAATTTTTAAATTTTGACATAGAGTAAGAACACGAGGCATAATGCAGTGTCTCCTCTCTATCTCCTCCACGGTATATAGAGACGGTTTGTTTGATCAGCAACTTTGTAACGTTCGCTCTTTAACATTGAGTTATTTAGATTGATTTATTTCTGTCTGTCTGTAAATAGATTCAATTTGCATAAGATTTGTTCAAGTTCAATAACCTTATAGTAAATATTTTGTTCAATGAAATACTTATTTAATGAAAACCGACCAAGTTTGAGTCGGGCTACTCTTGGCACACAGTTACACAACACAAAATGTCAACGAAAATGAATTCAATAAAATAATTCAGAAGATTTTGTACATTCTCTCCTTCTTAACTTATATGCGTTGGTGAGCTGTTTTCCATCTGATATTATTTTATGTTATTCGCAAGGATCTCAGCAAATGGAAGGATGTGGTCTGCCTACTCCTATGGGAATGAGGCGTGATGCTATGAATGTATGTATAAAGATTATGGTCGAACTTCGTTCAGTGGACGACCTCTTGATCGATTTGTTGTCGATAAATCGCATCGGTACAAAGAGCGACCACTTGTAACAATAAATCGCGCGTCTGTACGAGCGGGTCTGG
This sequence comes from Mycalesis mineus, assembly GCA_034621355.1. Taxonomy (NCBI): domain Eukaryota; kingdom Metazoa; phylum Arthropoda; class Insecta; order Lepidoptera; family Nymphalidae; genus Mycalesis; species Mycalesis mineus. The sequence goes on from CM067902.1 coordinate 1,127,864, forward strand.
TCGAGTCTGGGCGAGTCTGTGAGGCGCGTGGGCGGCGCGGCGCGGCGTCGTCAGAAGCGGCCCGTTAGCAATTAAACAGTAATGTGGCGCCGCCGCGTACTGAGCGCTTACTGCGGTACTGTCGACAATACAAGTCTTATTTTTATTTTGTTAATTTGGAATAGCAACTCGCGCACCTGATATGAAATGGAAAACCACCGTTAAACAAACAAAGTATTATCCTGCATAGGTGTTATAAGCCACATGTGCCTGTAATTACTTAGTCAACAAAGCTTGTTAGACTTAACAGCATTGCTTTTTATGCATGGCGGTAGTATTTTTCGAAGCGTTTTCACGCAGAGCTTTAATACAAAGTTTTTAAGGAGATTTCTTTTCTTTTGAATGAAGAATGTTAATAGATATACAAAATCGCTTAAAACTATTGTCCTAGTAGGGCTTGTATCTTTACAAATACACTAGTTTTTGTTTCATTGAAAAAGACCAAGTATTAATGAATTTATAGACATTTCAAATTCTGGTAAATTTTGCGTTCCGTAGCAAGCGCGCGTGAAGCGTGTGACGTCACAACACAACGCGCCCCCGCCACCGCCGGCCGCTCGCTGGCAATCCGCGCCTGCCGAGTTACTTATAGTGTTTTATATTGCTTCTTCCGTACATTGAGTAATATTCAGTTTAATTAGTGTATATATGGTATAATGGATGACGGATTTGAAAAAGGGCAATCGGATAACCTACCTAAAATAGATGGACTTATGGTTGCCTACTATTTAACGAAGAATAGTGATTTCGTTGCCGCTGAAATGCGAGGAGTAACAATGCAGAGGTAAGAGTTAATTTTTCTATCATCTTATTAAGATTAATAGCCAAATCGATTTTTCGAATCGATTTGGCTTTGATCTATTTAACTAAATAAATTGATGTAGGTATTATAGTATAAACAGAAACGTTTTTACCACGACGAAGGGCCACGCGCGCTCTTATTTTTCAAGAACTGTACCTATCTATATACATAACTATAGCCATCGACCAATGGTCGATGACTATAGCTAAGACTGCTGTGAGTTGAACAGATGTGCTAAACCTTTTTTAATGTGTTCTTTTGTTTTTTATTTCAGATCGGCAAGAGACAACTACGGTGATGATGCTATTGGTTACGTTCAAGTCAAAAGAGTAGGTAATATTTGTACGGTCAAATGTAGGATTACACCGCAACATCGCGTACGTGCAACACCATATCATTGCAGTTTATAATGCGATGAAAAAGACAATGAAATTTTAAATGTAATGTGTAAGGATTGTGCCGCTAGTAGTGGTGGTTGTAAGCACGCCGTAGCATTTTTAATGTGGCTGCATCGCCAAAGTGAGGAGCCTTCAACAACTGCTATAAAGTGTTATTGGAAAAAATCGAAGCTCTCGAGGATCGGGACTACACTCAAAATGATTAAGGCTAAAGACTTTAGTTCCACAACACATAATGAAGTAGAACAGGATAAAGGTAACTTTTTTGACAAAGTGACACATAATCTTAGAGAACTTCAAATAAAATGTTCGCTCTCACATTATGTATGTGAAAAAAAAAGATGTTGAAAAAGATTTCGATTCATTACCTAATTAATAATTTCAAAAAATCTTGTGTAGAACGTGATGTCAATAGTTTTATTACATATTGTAAGAACGAAATGACAGAATCAAGATGTTTACAAATAAAAAAGGATACAATGGCGCAATCCAATTCGAATTTGTGGTTTGAGATGCGCTATGGACGCATAACGGCTTCAAAAATGCATGAAGTTGCGCAATGTACTACAAAGAATGGCTCTGTAGTTGAAGAAATATTTGGTGCCCTAAAATTTAAAGAAACTGCTGCTATCAAGCGAGGAAAAATCTTAGAAAAAGATGTTATAAGTGTGGTGTCTCAAATAAAAGGTCTAAAAATAATGGGATCTGGTATTTTTTTAAACAGTGATTGGCCAATAATCGGTGCCTCGCCTGATGGGCTTACTGATGACTTCGTTGTAGAAGTCAAGTGTCCGTACAAGGAAAATACATTTAGTTTGTACTATGACAAAGGAAAATTAGGCAAAAAGTACTATGCTCAAATACAGACACAAATGCACATGTCCGGCAAAACAAAGCCCTGTTTTGTATTGCACATGTTGACTTCGAAACTTCAAAAAATGTTGATGTGCATGAGGTAATATACAATAAAAAATATTGTAATCAACTTTTTGATAAGTGTGTTATGTTTTGGAAGGAAAATATTTTTGACAAATTAATAAAATAATGTTAATAAATGTGATTATGTATTATTATGTCTCTGAAAGTACACCAAACACTTTTAGTCAGTGGAACATAATAAAATATTTGAAGCTATATATAGCTTCTATTCCACATTTTTTGGGATTTGGTCTGTAATAAAAAATAATAAACTATTTATGCAAAAATTATTTGTTTATTTTAAAGTTAGTAAAAGGCCTAGAGAATACAGTAGAATAAAATAAAATATTAATATTAAAATAACGTACTAGGCTGATTCTGTGAATAAGCTGCTTTGAATATTTACTATTCCACATGCAGAATGTACCACTGAATCCAACAGATCGACTTGTTTTAAATCGACACAAGCATGTGGCAACATAAACCCAAAACTCCTAAGTCGGCCGATAGCTCTTTCTACGTGTATCCGTAATGCCGCAATTTTCTTTGTTTCTAAAACTTCTTTTTTAGTTGGTTTCACCTTAGCGTTCACGCTAGGAGGTCTGATTAAAGTGTGTCCATTTAGTTCTACCAAATGGGCAATATTTTTAAAACCTCTGTCGGCTAATATTGCTGCTCCTTTAGGCAAAGTATGCAAAATACCACAATCTTCAAAAATTAAAGAGTCTGTTGCTCTTCCACCATAACCTGGAGAAATAAAATTTATAAGCCCATCGGGTGTTATTGATATTAAATATTTTATCGTATTACAGCCTTTATAATCAGACCAAGTAAGAGCTTGTTTTACGGCATCGACAGGCTTTTCAATTTGAATTTCAAAACAGTCAATAATGCTTTGAACTCGATTATAGTTTTTTCTAAATGGAATAGGTAGATTCATCTGAACATTCGAAGACGCTGGGAAGTATACAAGTGATTTGAGGACAGATGCTATAACGGGAACAGTAATCCTTATTATTTTAGTAACAGAACTTGTCGCCAAACCAAAATCCAAAGCATTTGGTTGATGCAAGCGTATTTTTTTTAATGTTATCATTATATTTCGCGGAGAACATTTTGTTGTTTCAGATAATAAATTTATGAGAAAATAACATTCTTTAGGTAAACCTAGCAATAGTTGTGGCTCTCTAGATATGCATAAAAGAGCTGCTTTTTGCATATAGTTTCTGAAAACATGTTTTTCGCTTTCTGAGTTATCCACATCTGAATCTAAATCTTCATCAGGATTCAAGGAATCTTTATCAGGGGTATACATTTCATGTGTGGAGAGAGTAGAAGATAAGTCAGTCATACTACGAACTGATACTGTATCTGGACATGATATTGTTTTCCTCTCTTTCTTAAAATATGTTTTATCAGTCATGGTTGATTTATGAGCACCTTTATCTCTTAGCTTTACTTGTACCCCTTTACTTTTCTTTGATATTTTCAGACACTGGTCATTATTTTTAAAGCTAAGTGGATCTTCTGTAACTATTTCGTCTTCACAGCAAGCAACAAATACCTCTTCTGGTTTATTGGTTGCCTCTGAAGTCGAAGTAATCGGTTCTTCGTCTTTGCTTAAGAGTTTCTCAAAATATTTTATTTTATTCCGTTTTTTCTTGTTGACATTGAAATTTGTGAGGAACTATCCCATTTTTAAGTTTAAGTCTTCCTCCAACCAGCTTATATTTAACATAGTTCTCCATATCAGCCTCAATCTGAAAAAAAAATAGTTATCTATTATGATGTTTATGCTAGCAAAAACGTGGGTAAATAGTAGTAGGTATTAGACTGTGTACTTATGTGCAAATAAATAAAACAAACGCTAACGTAAATAGTAAATTCGTTTTCAAGATAAATACATATAATAATAGCAACCTTGTTATTATTTAACACCAAAGGTTTTGCACCTCTGACCTGACAATGACAATAGGTATAACTATACCAAAAAATTCAAACTACTAAGTAGGTACCTATAATAGATATAAATATGTATACATTTAAGTATTAAGATATAAATTACTTATAGACATACTTACATCAAAATGATCTTCACAACAATAAACTGTACTTTTAGCTCCAAATGAATCCAACCTCTTCATAGCTTTTGTCCATTTCTTTCGCATTTGAACATCCTTTGGAACGTGAAAAAACAACTTTTCTGGTGTCTTGGTGGTTGTATTTGTACATTTTGGCACAACACATGATTTTCTAGCATGTAGATCAGACATTTTTACACTTTAATAGTAAAAGGTACGGGCAACGCGGCATTACCGGAGCGTGCGAGTGGACTGACCGAGTGTTGCGTTGTGCTGTGACGTCATCGCGTCGAGCGCCGGCCTGGTGGAACTCCGAATCGCGCACTTATTTTAAAATTAAATATCTTGGAAACTAAACGACGTATCGTAATAATTTTTTCACTCATATTTTTTATTTTCAACCGAGTTTACGCGGAGCTAAAAAAAAAATTAGTGAACATTCTTCATTCCGAGTCAGCACGGTCGCATGGCATTTCATTATGCTGACTGTCTTTAAGTGTATTCTCAGATCAAGACCAATTTAGAATCGGCCGCGCCGGAAAACGGATCCAGGGTCTCCCTTTTAAAAATCCACCGCGCTTACCACCGCGGAGGCCGTCAAACACCTTCTAGATACTTTTGAAGGAACTTAGGTATTTTTGAAAAGTCTAAGTAGTAGTAGTGACTCTACTACCGGTTCGAAAAGCACCGGCACGTGCAGTGCACGCGACAGTACCGCTCGGCGCCGGCTGTGGCGCCACGCGCGTATTTTTTGCGTCAGGCAGGTGAGTCTCACCGCCATATTGTTTGTATCTGGAGTACTATACAGCCTTTCCTGTTACACTTCAGCTATTTAGGTTTAAATGAAATGTACTCAGAGTCACAATAATCCGCCTACTCCAATTTTCCAAATTAATTTTAGAAAATATTTCTGCGCTCGACGGCTTTAGAGTCGTGAGGCCATCAATGAATAGAACGAGAACTACCTAATCAAGTAAGTATCAATGTTTTGAAAATTTTTTAATAAAAAATAAATAAAATAAAACGCTTTCAAATCGCACTAAAAAGTAAAAAATAACTACGTCATAACTTACTTTAATTTACTTAACCATATCTATGAAGTCAGTCAACCCGAGCTTTCTACTTTAAAGACGTTACGGCGGCTAAACTTGGATGACACCGATTTCATCCTACGGCCTACGGTGGTAAGTGCTTGTTTATATGCGTCCTGTGCGATCGTCATAACTGTTCCATACAGGCTTATAATTTCCTGTAAAAAGTTAGATATTGTATTTCCATGTGGTCCAAGTTTTGGCACTTCTGAGCCTGAGTCCCAGGCACCATCGTAGTTAAGGCACGGGTTACCGTGCTGGTATTCCTGTGCCGTTGCCTTGGATAGTTTGTCACAGAAAAAAAAGAAGAAAACCTTATGAATAGAAGTGATGTCGTCAGATTCCTGCGCAGTAATGTTCGTTGCAGCGTCTGCGCGTCGTCAGATGTTAATAAATCGTCCATTCCACTGATTAATGCGACCTGCGAATAGATGGCGCCCGCATACCTCAGCCTACCTTTGCAGGGCTGCCGCTCAATACACTAACAGATAGTTAACGCTGAAATGTACAATTACAAGTTAAAGCTCCTAGGAGGTTTTGATAGATTTTAAATGGATTTGTGTTCATTTTCCTTTCAACAAGTTAAAAAGAAAATCCCTGACACTTATGGGAGAATAACTCAAACAGAGGAGGTGAGTGTTGACGGCCGTCACTAAGAGATCTCTTTTAAACCTACACCCGTGTCACAAGTCTCGGGCTCTGTTCGGAGTTTTTCTCTCAGCCACGCGATGGACCCGGCACCCGCACGGTGGAATGCTACGAAATTCGTCTCAACAGCTGATTTGTGTCAACATTCAACAAATTCGTATTGGCTTATAGGATCTTTAACGCATATCGAGATCTCCATCTTCTCTTAGTTTAATAGTTACAATGTCACACACAGGTATTCACATATACACACAGACACGGTAAACTTACAACACCCCTTCTTATTATTTTTCTTGAGCGCCTGCAAAAAATATATGAGTGTTTATTTACTGCGTGTAATTTGCTTGGTTTTACATAATTCATATAGTTCGTTGAAGGTTGTACACAGAACTGATGATATTTTTTTAACTTCTTTAAATTAATTAATATTTATAACAATTTTTATTTAATTTCATATCGCTATCGCGTTTTATTCAATTTCAGAGTACAGCTTGGCTATATTTTTTGCTATTTAATTCCATTTCTTGAAGGAACAATTAGATAGACTAATTTGGTTATATAAATAATAGCGGGGGCTATTTCCATATTTGCTTTAGGGCTTAATCTCATCGTGGGTAGCTCTGCGTGTGAACGAAGCCCTGGTTCAGTAACACCGCTGTGTATAATGATTGCAGCTCGCAGTGATCCCTGTGGAGGCGCGGACAGCTCTATTTTCATAGTCGGGTGTTACAGAATGGACTCGCGTGTTGTCATACATTGTCATGTGTTGTGTCGTAACTTTAGATTAATCTTATTGTAATAGTTGTAATAAGTATTCTATCTCATTATATACAACTGAAGAACTGTCTCGATCGCGAGCGGCTATTGCACACTCCTGGGTTTGCATCTTGATTTTAGCTATGATATATTGAATTGAAAATTCAAATTAAAATTCGTTCATTTGTAGGAGGCTTGGTCGCAAGCACATTTGAAACGTCAACTTCATCTGTTTGTAGTGACCTTACCACTAATTTAAGAAGCTATAATCAGCTGAAAAGAGCCGACAAAACTTAATAGTTGCTGGTTTTAAACAATCATTGTAAACTATATCAATGTTTGGTATACTTTACATTGATTATTATTTTGAGTTATATTTTTTTTATATCCATTGAGTTTTACCATCCCATGGATTCACCGATCGTGTGACAGAGAAAAAACGCCGAACAAATTCCGAAATTTGCAGCACGGACCCTTTGTTTCCGGTCAGCGCTCGCCTTCTCTGCTCCAATTATTCTCCCACACTCTTTCTAGAATGGAACTTATTGCATTTCTAGTCAGGCGAAGGTCTTAGAGCAGGTTGTATAGAGATTTTACTGGTACACCTCTCGCACCAACTTCTACTGCATATGAACTAACCACATGACCATTTTTGTTAGTTCATATATGAGTTTTATTAACCTTATCAGTTACGACGTAAGATTTTATTTATTTATTAATTTTTTATTAACGTTTTTTAACAATTGTTGTATATTTACTGTATTTATGACTTTATGACTCACATGTACTGGGTATTTTGCCTTTAAATAAAAACTATTATTATTATTATACATAAAATATACTCACACGCTCGGATACACAATAAATACATATAAAACGCCAAAAATATTATAATAAACTTACTTAGATATTTAAAATAAATATACTTAAATATACGCGACATAAATACATATGTAAATAGTATATGTAGTACCTAATAGTACTAGATAGAATAGAATGTACTAGAGCTGGAAGTCGAACCTAAAACTTCCCAGTTATAAAGCAATATTGCCTAAGACGTCATAAGAATAAATCTACATTAACTCGTATACATTGACGCACGATCTGGGCTTCAGTTATTTTAACTGCGTTCAGTTATTTCTGTGAAGGTTAACTCGTAACATTCTGTAATACTTTAGTCCAATTGCGTTAGTGGTAATGACCGGGACGTGTTCACATACTTCTGAGGCATGGGTGGATAGAGATAATTCTTTCTAATATTATAAAATTAAATTAAAAAATTAAAAAACCCCGACCCAAAAAACGCAATAATTATCACAAAAGGTTAAAATGCTGAACCCTATAAAAAGCAAAAAACTTTGGTCATTCTTCAGCAAAAATATAAATCGGTTTATCCGTTTCATTCCGGCATTCCAGGGTTTCATATGCCACATCCCATTTCCAGCATTAGGTCCTCGTCAATTAGAAACATGAAAAGAACCAGTCAAGACAAATTCAACGAGCCCAAACTCGATGGGTTTACTAAAAAGGTAGAGCAGGGTTACGTCTCCTACCTTCGAGCTTTATCATCAGACCAGCTCAGTGGTTCCAGACGACATTAGTGTTTCAAATGTCAGATCACACATATGTTTTCAAGCAAACTGAGCGTGTAACATTTCTATCACATTTAACAAACGACCTGATGACCTTGAAGACCTGAACCGATTTCCACCAAACATAACTAAGAACAATCTCGACTGATATACCTTTCAAACAAAAAAACCGCATTAAAATCGGATCATCCGTTTGGCAGTTACGATGCCACAGACAGACACATATACATACATTTACACAGACACGTCAAACTTTTAACACCCTGTTGTTTTTGCGTCGGGTGTTAAAAACCGAAAGTTTGTATGTATGAATAGTTGGTAGTAGTTTTTGCGTAAAAGAGTAATAAAGATTTACTGAATGGATTTTGATGAATCTTCACAATAATATTGCTTACATATCACATTGCACATAGACTAAATTTTATCCAAAAATTCCCACGGGAAAGGGAACTACGCGGTCGAAATCGCGGGTGTCTCGGCGGGCGGGCCTTTTAGTATTTAATAATAATGAGTGTTTCAAGTAATCTAGTATAGAAGTACTTTAGAAATGATTAGTCGGTTTTTTTTTTCGAATTCAAATAATGTTTTCATTATTATCACAATATTTTAAAGGTTAGCCTTTAACCGGTAAAATGGAACCGGCCGGCTTCCGTGGTACAATGGTGGTGTGCGCAGTGGACTCATAAGACGGAGGCCCCGAGCTTGGTTCCCGGCAGGGTCGATTAAGATTTTCTAAATCGTTCCAGGTCTGGCTAGTGGCTTTGGCCGTCGCTAGTTACCACTCTACTGAAAAAGACGTACCGTCAACCAATTATGCTTTGCGATGAGTAGGAACCGAAAGGAATGTGGATTTCATTCTACTCCTAACACAAATTAGCCTGCTTCCATCTTAGTGCTATCACGAACTATCAGCCGTGATGGCAGTCAAGGGCTAACTTGTGATGGAAAAAAAGTTTCGTAACCTATGGTGCTTTGGTTAACCTACGGCGTTAGAGATCCGGAGCGGCACAGGTGAACCGCTGGGCATCGAAGCAGGATAACAGTATAACCCTAATAGTAAATCAATCGCGAGTTTATGGATAAGTATCGACTATGAAGATCTTACAAAAATCATTGCAATATTACGTAAGTGAATTTATAAGATCATTATTTTTTTATTTAATAATTGTAGATATATAAAGTATATTTTAACCGTGACTAGTTAAAGTACGTTAACCGTGTGCAAATAAATCGCGAGTTTATAAATAATCGATAAGTGCATCAGATCGCGCCGCTCCTGCCACTGATTCACGAGGCGCAAATAGCCGCGCGTACGCGCATGCCATCTATAGTGGCAAAGGCGACGATTGTAAATAGAATCGATTTAATTAGATCATACATCTTCATTGCTATTGAGCTTGCTATAAACTACAAGGGATTATACGTTTTAATTAATGCTAGTAAAGTCTTAAACAATAATTATCTTACATTGTATACACGAGGAAGTACTGAGTTACTCTAACATCTAGTACTTTTATAAAGTTTCCTTTGATTTTTCCTCAACTCATCGTCAGATCCTAACATGATAGCTATGGAGCCATTTTGTAAGTGTACCCTTTAATAAATTCGTGTCAAATTTAAAGAAATAGGAATTCTTACAGTAGCCTGTCAATACATATTCAACAACCTAGTCTTTGTTCAACAAAATATAAATATGTATAAACAGAAAAAGGATTTAAACGATCGTCTTCCTAGAAATGGACATAAGTTAGTCATATCAGCTTATCGCCTCCGAAAAGTACAAAAATCTTTCGTAGGATTGGGTGTACTCTTCTACAACAAGATGCCCAATTCAGTTTTAGATCTGCCATTGCATAAGTTTAAACACTGTATTTAAACTCACTTACTGAGTCAAGGTTATTATAACTATTGATGAATTTTTAAATGACAAAGATGTTCAAAGGCAAGTGGATCGGCTTTCAACTTCACACAGGAAGTGAAATAAATAACTTTACACTTAATATTGTAAAATTGATAATATTATAAAAGGAGCAACTGTTGAGTTTCCTGCCTGCTCTTCCTAACAGGGCCTGCTTTCCGAGCCGGTGGTAGAGTCACTACAAATAGTCCAATTTAACGTTTCAAAAGTGCTTGTATAAGCCTACTTGAAATAAAAAATTTTGAATTTGAATTTGAATTTAATAAAAAAATTAAATTGTGGAATTGAAAACTTCCGTTTTTTCGTCAGGTAAAAAATGACGCGACCTGACGCTTCTGCTAAGTTGAGCCTTAGTTATTGTAATGGCAGATATATGCCTAAGTATAAGAAGGAATATATTTCCAGAAGCTAAATTTTTATTGAATGATAATAATCTTTTCAAATTTTCCCAACAAATAATCTGATAAGATAAAAATGTAATCATTATATAACATACCGGCCGATTTACATTAAAGAAGCCGATACATAATAATTGTATTGTAAATATATATTACGTGTTATAACCATAACTCAATTTGCGTGTTAATCCATTTAACAAAGATTAACTTAACATTGAATTTGAATGTTCCTGGTTAGCCTTAAATAGTATTAAAAGTAAGCGGCTATTCCCTTGATACTTCCTTGTTCCTTGTAATGGTAGGATACGCTTTTTGTCGGTCTCCGTAGCGCAGTGGTATGTCAGAGGATTTATAATAGGGAGCACCACTGTAAATAGGGTGGTAGCAACCACGACTGAAGCCTGTCATCAGACATACCTGGAGCAATTTAGAAAATTTTAATCGGCCCAGCTAGGAATTATACTCAGAACCTTCGTCGTTACAGGGCCGTCTACCACCACCAAAGATCATTGCTTCCTCCTTATAACAGAGGGCAATGGAGTTCAGACTTTCCACGCTGCTCTGGGAATTCCTCGTTAGTGTGATAATGTTTGGAGCTATTAATGATAATGAGGCATGGCGGAGTAACTCAACAACTTTTTACTTTTAGATAAAACTTTGGCACAGTATGAGGACACATAGAATGACGCAGCTGTGTCGCTGAGTGTGAGGAGCACTTTGATGGCTGCAGCCACGAAATTAGGTCTGCTGTGTTTGTTATTCTGTGCCTACAACTATATATCGGTGGAAGAATAACACTGAACTATTGACCGAAATTAGTTCTAATATATAAGCGAAATGTTGATCTTTTGATCAAAGGGCTCTAAATATTTAATAATACTTTATTAAATAGTAAAACGTTGTTTTACAGCAATGTGATAAAATGAAAATAAAGTTTATTGATTGTAATAAAAGTAATAAGTATTTAAATAGCACAGAGTGACGTAGTTAGGTTTACAGGTTTGGACTATTGCGGGGGACAATGGTGTCGCCTTGGATCTTGGCGGTAACTCTACTTGCAGGTACAAAAATCTATCAATATTCCGTAAAAATAAAAAACTCACTTTATATCTGTTATGTAGAGTCAGAGAGTCTTGTTATATCGTGACTATCAGTGTGTTTTAATTCACTATTAGGCCAGACTTTCTTCAGGTGGGGTATGGATCTCAAACCTACGACACTACTCCAAAGAGGGTTGACAGTTTACTTATCTAACTAGTAAGCATATACTCGTAAGTGAGTCATGTATCATCAATGAGTAGGATAAAAATCTCTACGTTTATTAAATAGCATAGAAGTATTAAAACTCACTTACCTACCAGCTTTTTTCAGCTATATACAATATTAATATTGTAAGATCTATTTAGGTGGCGATAAACTCATATCCTACACTGCGATTAGTGGTTCGTGGTCTCCACTCCAGAACACGCCAGCCCCAGTGAACATCTGTTCTGCGAACTATATGGCCTACCCATTGCCACTTCAACGTGCTTATCCTATAAGCTATGTGTAGGACGCCCTCCAGCTCGATGGTCCGACGACCTCTAAAAGGTAGTAGGAAGTGGCTGGATGAGAAAGGCAGAGGATCGTGTGTGGTGGCGCACTCTCGGAAAGGCCTATGCTCAGCAGTGGACTAATACAGGCTGATGATGATGATGATGAAACTCATATCATTCTACAAGATGGACAAATCCAGGGGTTAACCCTGCAGTGGCGAATACAAAATGATGATGATTGAAGTTAGAGGGCGTATAATTGACGATTGGGCTAAAAAGAAATTGATTTATGTATAACATAACGAATTATTAAAATAGAAATAACTAAAACTCATGTGACTCTTGTCGGAGAATGCCCGACTAGTTTCTAACCCATACCGGGCTCTTAGTCATGACTAACGAAGCTAGTCGGCCATACTCCGACAATAGTGACGTGTGTTTCTGCCGTGTCTATTTTAATAATATGGAAAATACTCGTGATGTTTAAATTATAATATGAAATAATGAATGTATACCATCAACTCATTACTTTTTCCAGGGTTAGAATTATGTTGGGCAAATCGGATAGTCGGCGGGTCTCCGACATCTATTGACAGATATCCTTCAATAGTCCAGGTATTTACAGTATAGTAAAAATAAAAAGTAGGTTTTAATTTAGAGGTATTTTAAGAAAATAGGCTTCAAATTTGTACCAATATTTGTTTTGATTTGATTTCTATCTAACGCGATTGATTTTGAATTAACTACATATTGCGGTCATGACTGTGGCAGTGCTCTTTGAAGCAAAATATGCTTATTCAACTATGTGTTATCTAATAGATAAGATTGTATAGCTTTATCCAGACTGGTGTAGAGGCGAAGCGAAGCGACGCATCTTGATTTTTACCGTGCGTCTCTATTATTGTGTATTCTGTGATAAAACAAAATCAGTTCGTAGCGTATTAATTTTCATTTTATTTATACCATTAAAAGTATAAACTACATGTAGAGCAGTAAACTCTGTCGAATAAATATTAACACCTTTTCAAACAGCAAATAAATCACTGTAAAGCAAAAGAAAATATAATATAATTAAAATGCTACGAAGTTATTCCTTAATCTATTAAATAAAGGCAATCTAAACCAAATTACATAATCACAGATAGTTATGCCAACTAATACAAACAAAAATATAATAACTTATTCTTTGCTTAACTCTCATTCCTTATTAGGAATGTCATGCATAATCCTGATATTAACGGAAACCGAGGAGGTGAAACCGCGGGCGTTTGCTAGTATAATAATAATAAAATAATACGTTTAGGTGGATTATAAAAACATCTTTGCGGAGACGTGGTCGCAGACCTGCGCAGGCAACATCCTTACAAAAACCCTCATATTGTCTGCTGCACAATGCTTCTACGGATAGTAAGTATCACGAATCCGATAATATGTTGTCCCTATTTCATTAGTATTATTGTCTTCGTTATCATCGAATTTAGACTTTTGTAGACGGTTATTAGCCTTTTTTAGAAACCTTCAATACAACGAGCCTATGTCGCCTTAAAGTAGCAGCTTAGGGTGTAGCTTTTAACACGGTGTCGGTTACTTAAACCGGCACATGAGAACCAGATAGGCGGGTTCTCTAAGTTGAAGGTTACAGGTACGTTGAATAAAAAAAAAGGCTTGAATTTTGGTTGCGGAGTGTCCGTTATTTTACTGCTTCTGTTTATATACATACATAGACATAGACACAATAGAAAGAATACATAAACAATAAAAAATAGTAAAAAAATACAGATTAAAAATATTAATTATCTAATGCCAAAATCGGACTAAAAGTTGGCGTTGACACACGGTCACAGTACAGTGAGCTCAACGTGGACTCACAACTCTAGGAGCCCAAAGTAGTCTCATACTACTTAATAACCAATACTAAACCAACTTCAAAGAAGGTACGCTTATTTAACGAAGTAGCAAAGCACTATGAGGGTTCTGGGTAACGTACTTAGGAAGCTTGGGTGGCACCGACTTCATTGATATAATATTTTATACTTTTAAATGCGTTTTGAGTATTAAACTGTAAGAGTACCGTTATATGGCACTTGTAGCCAAAAGGCTACCGACATTTTAAAAATACCGAAATCGCTGCAATTGTGCCTATAACATTTGAAGATTACGATTCTATAAGTATACTCTTTTTAATAAAAAAAACAATTATCAAAATCGGATTTCTCTGCAAAAAATTATGCATCATACCTGCATACAAAATATATATACGCAACGAATTGAGAACCTCCTCCGGCTTTTTCTCGTCGATTAAAAAGATTCCTTTACGATTGTTCCAGTAACTTCGATCCAAAGCTACGTCGCATCCGTGCGGGGGCTACGTTCAGGAACTACGGCGGAGTGGTGGCGTATATCGAGGATGTGTACAACCACTACTCGTTTGGCGCGAATGGCTACGACGGCGATATTAGCCTGGTTAAACTGAAGGACCCGCTGATATACTCGCCGGCTATACAGAGCACTTCGATACCGCCGCAGGATGCAACCATCCCTGATCTATTACCCGTTGTGCGCGCTGGTTGGGGTGCCACTTCCGTGAGTAATAACTAGCCTTACACCCGAATACACGAACGCAAGTCAAATTAAGTTGGACGACCTCCATGGCGCAATGGTATGTGCGGTGGATTTATAAGACGGAGGTCCTGGGTTCGATTCCCGGCGGGGCAGATTGAGATTTTTCTTAATTTGTCTTGGTTTGGCTGGTGGGAGGCTTTCGCCGTGGTTAGTTACCACTCTACCGACAAAGACGTATCGCCAAGCAATTTAGCGTTCCGATACGATGTCGTGCAGAAACAGAAAGGCCTGTGGATTTTCGTCCCACTCCTCATAAGTTAGCCCGCTTCCATCTTGAACTGCATCATCACTTAACATCAGGTGTGATAGCAGTTAAGGGCCAACTTGTAGTCGATAAGAAAAAAGTACCGTGTTAACTAATTTTGACAGATTTTCTATTGCTAACTGTTAAAATAAGTTGCCACGAGATTTATGATTTTTGATTCCCATTTGAGTATTCTAATGAAACCGATTCGTTACCTTATGTCGATGATTTTGAGGAACATGAGTTAAACCAATTAATTTTTCATGTTAAAAGATACTTTTTATCTTAGGCCATAAAGTTTTTATACATGCAGATTGACGGACCTAATGTACAAGATTTAACAGGGTATGCGGAAACACGTATAAAGTGCAACCCTTTATCGCATCTACCCGAGGAGTAGGTGCTGAGTCTCATGTGCCTCTAGATAATCACATCGGCGATCACGCCCTGCAAACAGGAAACAGCATCAGGAGATGCCCTTTACAGGACGAGCATGTCGATTCTGAGACAATATTACGTCTACGTACGTACGTATAGAACTACGAGTACGTAGTTTCCATCTGTCTCTGTCTTACACGATACAAGAAATAGAGATATATAGACATGAAAACGAGACTCGAATTTCGTTAAAAAATCGACATCAGGACGTTCTTAAGAAGAGGGAGGACTTAAGACCCACCACGCTCCTCCGATAAGTATTGGTGGGCTTAGGGTGATATTTTATGTAATGACTGTATCATGATAGTTAAGCGTTTGGCTTCAAGTTTAGTACCTATCTCGATGCCATGTAAGGTAGCCATTGAACTAATAAACATTGAGATAATACGTAATACTTAGTTGTATACAGTATTTACAGATGACAATCACTGAAAGACGATTGACAATCGACTGCCTAACTTTAATCACGAGTTCCGCGAACCTGGGTTTGAATCTTGGCCGGGTCGTGGAATAAAGTTGAGATTTATTTAAATCTAAGTTAATAATATCTAATAAACTCTGGGCTCAGAGTTGGGAAGTTGGTGGTGTTACTCCCCTCTGCCTCGGAGAGCACCTTAAGCGTCGGTCCCGATCTCTATCTTCAACATCTGATGGTGATCGTTAATTAATTAACATTATCAGCAGCAGCTTAATGGATTTAAGCTTCATATCACCTTTTCTGTACGAAAGCAGCGCTGGCGCCTTTAGTGGGCCGGTTGATAATGATGATTAATTGTTATGATGATGATGATTTTCTTCTTCAGGAAGGAGGCCCAAAATCTGAGGTACTCCAAGATGTCAGTATCTTCACCATCAACAACGATGAATGCGCCCGGCGTTACTCCACTCTGCCCGACCGTCCAGCAGTCACCAACAACATGATCTGCGCTGGACTCCTGGACATTGGAGGTGCAGACGCCTGCGAGGGCGACGTTGGAGGACCTTTGTTATACGGGAACATTCTAATCGGTGTCATTTCCTGGGGTGTAAAGTGTGGCAGCGCAACCTTGCCTGGTGTTTGTTCTTCTGTATCTTCTTATACTGACTGGATTGTTGCTAATGCTTAAATGTTACAACTGACAGAAGCTTGTTTAATTTTAATTTATATTATTTGTGTTGTTGATTTTAGGTTGTTAGTTAAATAAAATATTTTACTGATACTTGGTTTTATTTAATCATATATGTTTTTAGTTTTGACTTTTTGAGAAAGAATGGAGAAAGAGGTTCGCTTTGTATTATCGCGTCCCTTTAACTAAAGTGCGCTTTTATCAGCTTTTTGTTCTAGTACAAAACCAGGCTTTCCCCTTGATCCAAATCGTAATGATCAAACGATCAGAATTTATGGCACTCCGAATAACTCCTCCTAATTCCCCCTTCAACCTATTACGCTACAAGGCTAGGCCTCCCTCCCGTAGAGGGCTATTGACGGGCTTAAGGTAGTAATGTTTACTTCATTAAGGATCACTATCAGATGCATAATTATGACAATGACCGGGAGCGGCAGCTTACCGTGTTTTCCGAGACTCGGGTTTGTAACACCACCAACTTCCTGTCTCCGCGCTTAGAATTTACTGACAATTTCAGAGTCATCATCATCATCATCATTACCAGCCTGTAGATGTCCACTGCTGGACATAGGCCTTTTTTAGGGACTTCCAAACACAACGATCCCGAGCCGCCTGTTCCCAGCGGCTCCCTGCGATACGTTTGATGTCGTCAGTCCACCAGGTTAGGGGTCGACCAACGCTGCGCTTTCCGGTGCGGGGTCGCCAATCTACCACCTTGGCCCCCAACGTCCATCAGCTGTTCGAACTACGTGCCCCGCCCATTGCCACATCAGTTCTGCGACTCGCTGAGCTATGTCGGTTACTTTGGTTCTTCTGCGGATCTCCTCATTTCTGATACGATCACGCAGAGATACTCCGAGCATTGCTCTTTCCATCGCCCGCTGAGTGACTCTGAGCCTTCTTATGAAGCCCGCAGTCAGTGACCAAGATTCGGATCCGTAGGTCATCACTGGCAACACGCACTGTTCGAATTTCAGAGTACTAATCTTAATTTCTTAAAAAAAAGAGCTGTTGTCCGCGTAAAACAAAGATTTATGAATAATTATACAACCCATGCGCAGTAAGTTGAGAACTGGGAGCGATGACGCCACAGACGCGTGGCGTCAAAAATGTCATTGTCTACACGGGAGCTTGAGAAGTTATAGGGGAAACGGGCGGATGGTTGCATTCCAGACGTTTCAACTTATTGCGCACGGGCTATACCTACACCTGTGTAATGACTTAGCAGTTTTAAAGGTTAAAGAGAATTAATATTACCTCTTTTAATGGTCTATATTTTAATGACGAAATATTATTATCACGGTTTATTATCACAATGTATCTATGAATAATCAAATTGTTTATTATATTGTATATAATAATGTAATAAATAATAAGCCTACAATAAAGACAAAACGTATTTAAATGGTACAAATGTTCAGTATTGACTTTTTGAAGTTTCAATAAAACAACAAAATGAGGTCGTTTTTGTTTTTGGCGTTAGCGCTCTGTGCAGGTAACGAATATTTTTTAATTAGTTAGCAATTTGAGTCAATATTATTTGTTCAGTAATAATATGTATTTGGATTGCATAAAGAAAATCTTTTTTTTATAAATGACTAAATAACAGCCACTTCTTTAGTCTCAATAAAACCCGAAAATAGTTTGACTGACGTACATAGGACTAGTTTTGATTTGTTTGCCGTCTGACTTTCAAAAGAAGGGGGTTTCAAAAAACGAAAAGACAGTGGAATCCCATAAAAATATTGTATCGCTAAATTTGTGTGGGAGTGATTGTTATACTCGTATGTTATGGCTTCGTAAGTTCACAGATTCTTAACAAATTCGCTTGACACATCCGACCACTATGTCTGTACGAAATTATTATTTTTTTTTAATTTATGCATATCATATCCGAAGTTAACAACATTCATTGTACCTATCTATATCTACTTACCTAAAGAAAATTATTACTAACAAAAATATTATGGAACATTAAACGTTATTGTCAAACATGTACTGCCATGAAACATAAAAATACGCTTTAATTAATCTGTTACTTCATTAACCGTTCTGCTGTTTTGATTTATTTTAAAATTAAAAAAACTTAAATCTACAATAATAAAATACGAAATCAAAATAAAATTTAATGTTTTCTTCTCAGTTTTGGCCTCAGTCCACTCCAAACGAATCGTCGGAGGTGAGCCGACAGACATAGAAGTGTATCCATCCATAGTCCAGGTGGAGAGACAGAACTTAGCCACTGAAAACTGGTCCCAGTCTTGCGCAGCGAACATCCTAACTTCTTCTAATGTACTATCAGCTGCACATTGCTTTGTTGGAGAGTGAGTTTTAGTTTACCATTACCATAATACTTAGCTACTAAATACTATTTTTAGACACTAAACCTAGCCATTAAAGTCTAGTCTCAGTTTTGCGTAGCGAACATTCTCAATGCTACGAATGTCAGTTGCACATTGCTTTGTTGGAGAGTGAATTTATTTTGTCTTGAGCACAGTAATAGAACTACTGAAGCCTTATTTCAGTCTTGGGCTGCAACTTAGCCTCTATACACTATATCGTGTTGCTATCATTATCACTGTGTGTTGTGCTTGTTAGCTGTACATTATTTTGTTGGATAGTGAGTTTTAGAATAATACTTAGCCACTAAACACCATACTTGGACTTACTTTAGCCACTAAAGTTTGATTACAGTCTTGCGCGACGAATTCTCATTCCTACGAGTGTACTGTCAGAAGAGTGATTTTTATTTCACCTTTAGCACAACATCAGAACTTAGCTGAAGTTTAGTCGCACTCTGCATCTGATAATAGCTGCTTTGACATTGCTTCGTTGGAGAGTTTTTATTTACCTTTAGCCCAATATTAGAACTACTTAAGCCAACATTCTCACTGTTAGATTTCTAGTGTCAGATACATGTTTTACTAAAGATTAAGTTTTAGTTTATATTTAAAATAATATTGGAACTTAGGCACTAAAGTTTGATCTCAGTCTTGCGTTTAGGACTGAGTTTTAGTTTATCATTAACATAATACTTAGCCACTGAATAAGACACTAAACTTAGCCATTAATATCTGGTCACTGTCTTGTGAGGCGAACATTCTCATTGCCATGAATGTGCTGTTAGCTGCACATTGTTTCGTTGGTTTTCTTTAAAACTTTAGTTCGTTGGTTAATACGAATTTGAGAGTGCCTAGATTTTAGTTTACCTTTAGCGCATTGTTAAAACTTTGCCACTGAAGTCTGGTTCCAGTCTTCTGCGGCAAACATTCTCAGTCCTAGGTCTCACGTGTCAGCTGCGGTAAGCAAGACTATTTATATTAAAAAAATCGTTTATTTTTTACATTATCTAAATACATGCGAGTTACATAACGAGTACGTTCTTGCTATTTCTCTGGATTACAGAGGCTCCGACCCAAAATATCGCCGCATCAGAGCCGGTACCACCTACCGCAACGTCGGCGGCGAGATCGCATACGTCCTCTACATCTACAACCACCCAGACTACAACTTAGCCTCTCGCTACGACGCCGACATTAGTATCCTCAAGCTTAGAAATTCTCTGGTCTACTCTCCCTCCATACAGCAAGGCGCTATTGTTGCTAGCAATACGCTGATTCCCGAAAACTTGCCTGTCGTCCACGCTGGTTGGGGAACCACACAAGTAAGGGATTCATCTCTAATTTTTTTATCTAGCTTATGATTTTAAAGTAAACCGAATATACTAAGATTTGAATCGACATACAATGTAAACACTATTAAAATGTGGGTAACTTAATTGTATAATATGTGCACAAACACTCTACCAACAAAATTCTTATTCGGACATGCAACATGCCTTCCTCATAATATATCACTCCATACACTAGTTTTTGAGTTTAACGCGTTCAACCCATGGGCGTTTTTAAAGCAAATTAGATCTCTTTCTACCAGATTTCTTCCGGTTATTACCTCTAAAGGACCTCCACGGAATATGTATTCATTTTAATAGGCTCCGCCATGTTTATTTTTGCCGCCAAGTAGTATCACCGCAGGAGAGAGAATTGCTTGCACAACCTATGATTTATTGGTCCAGTGTAGGCGATCGCTATCCACTTCACGCTGCGCATGACCATCTTTTTACGTTATTACAGCAAGGAGGTACACCATCAACAGTCCTTCAAGACGTCACCATTTACACAGTCAACCACGCAGAGTGCCGCAGACGTTACGCCACTTTAGATAACCGACCGCTCATCACTGACAACATGATCTGCGCTGGGTTATTGGACGTTGGCGGCGCTGACGCTTGCCAGGGCGACTCCGGTGGACCTTTGTACTACGGGGATATCCTCATCGGGATTGTTTCGTGGGGTGAGGGATGCGCTAACGCTACCTTCCCTGGTGTCAGCGCTGCTGTGTCCCCTTTCACTGATTGGATCCTCGCTAATGCTGTTTAGAATAACTGTAAGAAGATTGTTAGGAACTAGTTCTGGTTTGGAAAAATAAATGTAAATACAATGTTGCTTAGACTTTTATTTATGCATGCCTAAATGGTAAAAGGAGAATGCCAGATCCTAACCCAGAAAGACCACAAATTGTAAATATACTAAAAAAATCCTATTATTATATAAATGTTTTACAATAAGCCATTTTTACTGTTGGACATCGGAATACAATTATACTAAAAAAAGTAATTAATCTATTTCCTTTTAGTTTACACTCTTTACGCATTTTTAAATCTTTATTATTGCACTGGGTTCTAGCCATTTAAATAATTTTTATTGTATTTTCATCAAAAGTGGGCTCTAAATCGATTATATCCAGAGTCGTTATGCCTGTTTAAAAATGTATTTAATGAAGCTTTGCGACTGTCATGTCAGTGTGACAACTATACGGAACAACAATACGGAAATGGAGATAACTAACGTTAGGCTCGTGTCGAATACTCCGAGTTCTAGAGCTTTTAAATGTAATTTATATTAAATAGTAAAAAAAATGCAATAAAATGATGCATAATACATTGTTGTACAATATGTTTTTATTAGTGGGTTAAAGTTCTATACATTGTCTGGCATTCTCCTTTAACATTCACATCGTCATTATAATGAAAGCTGAGTTGACTTTTGTTGAAACAAAATTTCCCATAAGATATTATTTAGAATAGGACAGTGCCGTGCACAGACATTTTGTGCCCAGGAGGCACTGAACTCTATCTCATAAAATTAAAGAAATCTGCTTCCGTGCGGACTCAACATGTAAACTTATTTACATTGGTAGATCGATTTTAATGGATATCCTGTAAGAAATTTTGAAACGGCGGCTATTAAAAATTCACAACAAGATCTGTTTTGACTAGGATGGCCATTTACGGCTTCATCATCAGACCTTATGTACCATGTGGGATCAAACTAATCGTCATGCGAATCAAATGAGTCCAAACTCGATGAGGTTGTGTCGTTTTATCGCAGAGTTCCTATGGTTATATTCCGACTCTATCATCAGACCCGGCTTACCATATAGATCATAAAGATTTTTAACAAAAAATAGAACCGACTCAAAACGCACTAAAAAGTAAAAAATAACTGTGTCATTTAGTTGCTTTAATTTACTTAAGCATATCTATGAAGTCGGTGCCAGCCAGCCAGTCGTCGGTTAAAAATACTTGTCAATACGAATCAAATGGGCCCAAAGTCGATGAGGTTGTGTCGATTTATCGTGGAGTTCCGATGGCCACCTTCCGGCTCCATCATCAGACCCGGTTTACCATATGGAATCAAACTAATCGTCATACGAATCAAATGAGTCCAAACTCGATGGGTTTGTGTTGTTTTATCGCAGAGTTCCTATGGCTATATTCCGACTCTATCATCAGACCCGGCTTACCATATAGGATCAAACTACTCGTCAATTCGAATCAAATGAGCCCAAAGTCGATGAGGTTGTGTCGATTTATCGTGGTGTTCCGATGGCCACCTTCCGGCTCCATCATCAGACCCTGATTACCATATGAGATCAAACTACTCATCAATACGAATCAAATGAGCCCAAAGTCGATGAGGTTGTGTCGATTTATCGTGGAGTTCCGATGGCCACCTTCCGGCTCCATCATCAGACCCTGATTACCATATGAGATCAAACTACTCATCAATACGAATCAAATGAGCCCAAAGTCGATGAGGTTGTATCGATTTATTGTGGAGTTCCTCTGGCCATCTTCCGGCTTCATCATCAGACCCTGCTTACCATATGAGATCAAACTACTCATCAATACGAATCAAATGAGCCCAAAGTCGATGAGGTTGTATCGATTTATTGTGGAGTTCCTCTGGCCATCTTCCGGCTTCATCATCAAACCCTGCTTACCATATGAGATCAAACTACTCATCAATACGAATCAAATGAGCCCAAATTCGATAGGGTTATGTCGTTTAATTGTAGAGTTTCTATGGCCACCTTCCAGCTTCAGCATCAGATCAGCTCCATGTCATCATGATATTGTAAATTCACACGATATACATATTCTCGCAAAATTTCAGCTTAATCGGAAACTGGGAAGTGGGTCAAATTTTACTTGTATGATTTATTTCCAGACAGCTGAAATTAAATAAAAGCTTGTAACAATGAACTTACTTACAACCTCGGGAGGTATCGGAATCATTTCGTACACACACTAAACAAATCTCCTTAGAGAAAAGATGTTTTACTCAATTACGGCGTAACTACTGAACTGAATTGGCTGAAATTTGGAATATACATAAATTATTTTCTGTATTAACACATAAGACTACTTTTTTATATTGAAAGTCTAACGGGAACGGGGTCCGCAAGAACAAAACCGCAGGGCAGAGCTAATAAGCAATAATTTTAATAAGGAAAAAATATTATTTTGCTGGCTTCTGTCAGGGTAGGCAGTATTTTTTTGCATGTATGAAGGGGACGCCACTGCAGTAGGACAGATGAACGAATGAAATGAATGGCCCATGTTACCTGTAACAATTTTTGCTACAACCTCCATTATTCAAAATCCTTTGAGGTCCACCGCACTTCTTTATTGTAAGTGCGTGTGCTGAAAAACATTTGTAATTATATTTCATCAATGGTTCGAAATTATTTTTGCATCTTTATTGTTTCCAATTAGCAATGTTTTCATATTTTTTTTCGATTAAGTTAAATTTTACTAATGGAAATAAAAAACGAATTTAAGTAAAAAAGATTTTAATATTTGTGATTAGAAAGAGACAGCATTATAAAAATGTGAAGTCAAGCTCCTGTACGCCATAGTAATTCGCTATTAACTTTCGTTCTGCGAGAAAGTGGCAGAAGTTGTAACGTAGGGATATCCTCATCTCGCCATGGGGAAGCAAGAGATTATGTCGGACTGGTACCGACTAAAACCCCACGGTGTTTCGATTCGTCGCCTGGGACTGCATCACGGGAACGTTAGTACTGGTACCGTAACCCAGACAGCGGCACCCACAAAAACAAGCTCTCATCTAGGGCTAATGGAACCCTAACTAATTATAACCGCTTTAGGACCACAGGGGGTCAGAAGACTCCTATTCTATTTAAGTTGTTCTTTATTTTTATTCATTACACGCTAGTCCTTGACTGCAAACACGCCTGATGGTAAGTGGTGATGCAATCTAAGACGGTAGCAGGCTAAATTGTTCGGAATCGGATAAAATCCACACCATTTTCGTTTTCTATAAGACATCATACCGGAACTACAAATTGCTTGGATGTACATCTTTGTCAGTAGGGTGGTAACTAGCCACGGCAGAAGCCTTCCACCAGCCATACTTGACAAATTTAGAAAATCGATATCGGCCTAACCAGAAATCGAACCCACAACTTTGCATACCTTTGTCGAATTTTAATATTAGTTTTAGTGTACGTCATTATTTTTAGCCCAGTTTATAATAAAAAAAGAAAATATTTCGAGTCCACTTCCTTTTAGCTCAGTCACCCAGATATTATTTAGATAATTTCTGATAGTGATCGTTAAAAAGTTGTCCATTAATCCGATTTCCTGCCAACCAGGTTTAAGAAACGTGGTGTAAGCTCCATATATCCTCCTTCATAGAATAAGGTCACACCCTACTTTCGGCTATTATAATAGACTGATGATGTTGATAACATTTCCATCAAAATTAAACTTGTCAGCTATTTAACCGACGAAAAAAACGGAAGAGGTTCTCAATTCGACACGTATATTTTTTTTATGTATGACCACGCATAACTTTTTACAGAGTTGTTCGATTTTGATAATTCTTTTTTTATTCGAATGGGCACACTTCCAAGGTGGTCCGATTGTCATCATGTTAGGATCTGATGATTGATATGGATAAATTTTAAGGCACACTTGCAGCGATTTTAAGTATCGGTAGCTTTATATATACTATGAGAACTCTTCAAATTTTATAAACACACTTAGACCCACAAACTGCTTTAATACGTTAAATAAATTTTGCTTAAACTTGGCTGGCACCGACTTCATAGATATGCTTAAGTAAATTAGAGACACAGTTATTTTTTACTTTTTAGTGCGTTTTGAGTCGGTTTGTTAAAAATTTTTATTTTACAATACAAACTCCTTCATGCCTTCTCCATCTACGCTACGATAAACTGGCGAGATAAGCTGTGCCCAGTTGGCAAAAATGAAAGCCATAAAGAAGAATTGAATTGATGTTGATAAAGCGATACTATCTCCTTTAGTAATTTAAGTTTGCCATTCTTCAAAAACCTTATCGAACATTCTTGAAAAATCGATTACCTTATCGATAACTTTTACTGCAATTCAATTCTAGATAACATCAGTTGCATAATATTATTTAAAATCGGAAAATACATGTGGGGAAACCTAGAACGTATATCTAAAAAACAAAATGACTCAGTAAAAAATTTGTACACAATAATTTTGTAATCGAAATTTGTAAAACTACTTTTAAACCTTTTAATTTTTAATGTCACATAATTTATATAGTATTTTAACACCCACCATCATCGTTCTGTGACAATGTTCAGGTATTTTTACAACCCTAGTTTTTCTTTTTAATTATTTATGACAAAAAAAAAATAAAAGAAATCATCAATAACTACAAAGCTGCAAAATATTTTACTAAGCCGAAGAGACAAAAAACTGTGTAATCTAACAATAATAAACTTAATATTAATCTTAAGTATCTATGATAATAATATAAGTCAATGAATTCCGATATATCACTAAACTAAATACACAGAAGCGATATAATTTCATTAGAATCATCATAATCAACAATATTTTTTATCGTATTATTATAAACAGTAAATGGAAACCGATTAGTCAAGTGATCTTATATACAGGATGTACAAAATTATGGTAAGTAGTAGTACTAACTTACGTAAAATCTGCGTTCAGTTTTTAAATATAGAAAATAATCACCAAACTCAAAATACAAAAAAATACATATTTTTTTTAATAAATTCTGACGCATTATTAGAATTTCCTTTTGAATCGAAGTAAATAAAAATCGTTTCGATGTTTTAAAGCTCTTTGAAAAGGTCAAATTAGTGTTTTGCAGTGAGTCTTCTACCAGGTCGAGTGGTAGATAATACGCTCGAAATAATAAATTTTAAATTTAACAAAAGCATACCTACATTTGATACATTTAAAATTGTGTTTTAGAAGGTCTAAAGATGTAAACCAATAGACTAATATTTCTTTTTTAAAAATATGCTTTAATAACATAACATGGATGTCTAATAAAATGAGTGTATACCATCTAAATAGATTTTGTTAATTTCCTTAAAAGAATAAACTCAAACAAAGAATTATGTTGTTAACAAAGAACTATGTTGTAGCGGACGAGTATTAACTCGGTCCCTATCTCTCTCTATCTGATGGGATCTTGCAGAAATTGTGGGGTACTTTCAAAAATTGTAGGAACAACTAGTACGTTTGTTAATTTTTCTATAAAGAATTTTAAAACACTATAATTTAATAATTCGATCGATCTGATGATGGAGCCGAAATACAGATGAGTGAACTCCTCAAAATTTTCTTCAGTTACCTTGTGTTTGGTGGCCTGTGACTCATTCATTAAGAGTCTGGTAATGAAGACAAAGGACAGTCGAACTATATACTACACAAAGACAGCTAAACCGATTTGATAAATTAGTTTTGGTTTTGAAAGAAAATTTCCCTATGATCATGTCATGATCTGATGATGACATCATGAGAAATTCGAGGAAACTCTTCGAACCTTTTAGTCACATTTGCATCGATGTTGGAATTGTTTATAAGTGGCTGAAGAATTTTGGTACTTATGGTACGAGTAGGTTTGACGTATGTTTGATGTCGATAAATCACTAAAACGTATGAAATAAAAAAAAATCAGTTAAAATTATAACAAATTTATTTAAAATTAAAATTAATAACAAGATACGAGTAAAATTTCGATAAAATTAATAGAAAAAATACATCCTGTACATTAAACTATATAATATAGTTCTAGACAAAGTATAATCAGATGCGTATAAATTTTAAATTAGTACAATTGGAAGTGCATTGCCACGAGTTCATTCACTGTGAGAAAATGTTCCTCTGGATACTGTGCGTGGCGTTGTTCGCAGGTTGTAGGTGCATTATCTAGGTCTACCCTCATCGTAAATCTTGTGCCAATGATTATATACGGTTTTAAATAAAATTTTTGTTTAAAAAAGAAAAGTATTCATACATGTAGGCATTTTTATCAGTTTTACGAGTAACCTTTGTGACAGAGGTTAAATAATGCCCTAATGGATGCATTGGAAAGAATGGATAGAAATAAAGACGCCTACCGTCGTCATTTCTATCTAAGAACAAGATGAAGTGAATATAAAAAAAGACGCTGTTGGCTGGTGGAACCATTGATTAATATCTTATATCTACTGTCATTTTCAAAGCCCTATGACAGTAGATCTATTCCATCTCAGTTTGACTTTGGATAGCATATCTACTTTGGATAAACAAAATAAAATGTAAACATTTTTAAAAGGCTGCCTATTTTCTTTTTCAATATGGTATTTATACAGTTTAAATTTTTGATTATATATTTATAAACAGTGCTATGCGCGTGGTATGGTAGCATTCTCTGGCATATTTTTTGTGACAGCCAAAATTTAAATAATAAAAACGCGTTGTTACATTTTTGTTGACTTTATATTAATTCCATGTTTCTAGCATTCTACGGTACTGAGAGATGTTAAGATTAAGTTAATATTGGCAAATAAAACTTTTGACATGCTCTGTATTCATTATTTTCCAGACTTCCAAAAGGAACAAAAGAAAAATTTCGTTTTGTTAAAAAGCACGTAAAGTAGGCGCCCTCTTCTAATTGTAAACGCCTTAGAGAAAGCTGACTATGTTACAAATTTAATTATGATCATAATTAGCCTGATTAGTTACTCGTATGATGCTTCCGTGTGATTCATTTTGAATCACGATTACAATGTAACTTGAAATAATAAGATTGATACTTTTTATGAAGAAATTTAATTACAAACTTTAAGCATCCTTATAATGTATAGTTGTTAATGTACTTATGAGTGAAATCTGCTTTTTATATCAAGTATTTATGAGTTTAGTAAATAATACTACATTTAGATACTAAACTTGTTGCAGGCAGCTTCTGGTCTTTGGACGCTCTGTATCGGTATGTTTGGAAGTCCCTAAAATAGGGCTGATGTGATGATGATGATGATTTAGATGATGAATACATCACCTATTAAAATATTTTATTTCCGAAAATTAAAAACAGCCTGGACCGTTCTTAATAATTTTTTTTCTTATTGTTCTACTGAGATCGAACGATAATCACAAACAGGCATAATTATAGTAGCCAACAGATTTGATATAGTGAGAGTCGATCGATCAGTGCGCCGTGCAAAGTACTTGGACCTTGCTCACGAGATTACCGCTATTTAGAATGTTGAGCCAACTATTATTGTTCTGATAGTCATTTCCGTCAATGGTCTTTTTGCGAAAAGCTTCGATACTTCGTAAAGCTTCGGAAACGTCTATCGCTTGGCTGTTGAGTCAAGAGTCGGATACAGAAGGCAGTAGTCCTTTAAACAACGGGTATTGTGTGATGCGGTTGCTTGGGTACCCAAAAACCAAAAAAAAATTTAATAGTGTTTTTATATATATTTACTTTTGTATCCGTATAACATTGATATAATTTTTAACAAGAAATGTAAATGAGAGATGAAAAATTCTTTCTATATGTTTTATATTATCATAACAAAAATGTATTTTAATACCCACCTTGATCTTTCTGTGACTTTGTTCAGGTATTTTTACAATCCTAGTTCTTAATTTTTCTAGCCCCATACAGAACAAATTATTAGTCTGAAACTAAGAATTTCTTTCAAGATAATAACTTCTTATTTTTGTCAGAAATTCATCATTTTTGTACAGACAAGAATTAAAAGAAATCATCAATAATTAAGAGGCTGCAAAAGGTTTCAATAAACCGACTAGACAATTTAAAAACTGAAGGTATATTTAATATGACGTTTAACAGAGCAATAATCTTGAGTATTTATAATAATATAATATATGTATTTATAAGAATAATATAAGTCAATGAATTTTTATATATCACAAAAATAATATAGAAGCGATATAATTTTATTTGAATCAATAATCAGCAACGTTTTTTATCGTATTATTATAAACAGTAAATGGAATCCGATCAGTAAAGTGATCTTATATACAGGATGTACAAAACTTAGTAAATAATTATTAAAATTAAATAATATAAAAGAAGGATCTTACACGAAGTCTAAAAATTCACAATTATAATAAATCCTGACGCATTCGTAAAATTTCCTTTTAAATCGAAGCAAATGAAATTCGTTTTGACATGAAAAGGCGCTCTGAAAAGGTCCAGTTTGTCTTTTTCGCCTTCTACTTCACTTGCCTTCTAATTTACTTACACCACACTTACTACCAGTTCGAGAAGCAGATAAGCTCGAAATGATAAATTTTAAATTTATTATTACAACAGCCACAATTAACACATTCTAAGTTTTTCAAGAATGATTCACTTTTTTACTATCGTTTGAATGGCTCAACATCCAAACAAAGTGAAAAGAGCATCTGTACATGTACTACTAAGACTCTTTACCACTTCTTTTTACAAATAATATGCCCTTTAGTTGTGACTTTGTGTGAGTTACCGTGATATGTGTAATTACTGCATGATACTAGTATAATTCCGTTGCCTATGCCGATAAGATGAACTGAAAAAAATCATCCTGTACATAAAATTATATAATAGGTCTAGATAAAGTATAATCAGATGCGTATAAATTTTAAATTAGTACAATTGGAAGTGCATTGCCGCGAGTTCATTCACTGTGAGAAAATGTTCCTCTGGATACTGTGCGTGGCGTTGTTCGCAGGTTGTATTTGTATTTATTTCGATCTATCCTCACCGTAAATCTTGTGCTAATGATTATATTTTGTGCTAAATAAAATTTTTGCTTCACGAGAGCAAACTATTTATAGGTTAGAGATTTTATAAGGATCTTTATGAAATAATTAAGTAATGCATATATAGAAATGATTACGCCTATGGTTGCCTTTTCTGTCTAAGAACAAGATAAAGTAAATATTAAAAAAGAGTGCGGTGAAAAAAATTATTTTAATAAAACAAAAACCGGCCAAGTATAAGCTTGCACGCACAGTGTAAGTTTTTTAATTGAGCATCAACGAGTTAGCCTACTTTAGAGTTTTAACGTCTACACGTTACATAATAATTGAAGCCAATGGCAAGTGAAAAATCGTCGCCAAAGCGACACTTCGCAGAGCATGCAAGGAAAACATCCTGCAAAGTACCACCCCGTGTCCGTCAATCTGAGGTGAAGGTTTTAAGTCATGTGCCTGCAATTACACCGGCAGTCATGTCCTTCATGCCGGTATAGCGATGCTACTTGGAGATAAATAAACATGGCACTTCCTCTGACGAGCTGTATCACAAAAACCTCTGTTGCTCTCACAGATTTTCTGCTAGTTCCGTTTTTCAAAAGTTAATTTCATATTTATTCCTTCCAGGAGCAACATCCGCTTCAGAGCCGGTCGTTGTTAAGCATGTACAGCCACAGAACATTGGAGTGTTGCAATCGTTCCCCTTCGTGGTTCAGGTGGAGTTCTACTTGTTTTGGTCCACGATAGACTGGTCGCAGGAGTGCGTGGGTATCATCCTCAATAACAGACATATCGCCACTGCTGCCAGCTGCACTTCTGGGTGGTCAGTAATGATAAATTGTTATTTTGCCGTGAGTCATATTCAAAGTCAACATAAATGGAAATCTAAAGATGCTTAGCAGCAAGAAATGCGTCAAGAGTATAATAAAATTTTGCGAAAAGTAGCGAAATTTAAACACTAACGAGGTACAGGATGCGAGAGTTAATTCAGGCTATGAAATATGGACTTTGTCTTTCTGCCAAGAAATTCTTACTAAAATCCTTAGGTAATCATGTGGTACATTCTCAGGTCCTACGAGCCCCGATTCCGGCGTATAAGAGCTGGTTCCAGCGTCGCCAACTCTGGTGGTATCATATACTACGTCCAGGATAGACTGAACCACGCCCAATTCGCAAACCAAGGCTATGATGGAGATATTAGCGTCGTCAGAACCATGACCATCATAAGCTACACCCCCCTCATCCAGCAGGCATCCATCGCCTCCCCTGGGTCATGGATTCCCGACAACTTGCGACTGTCTCAACCTGGTTTTGGTCGTAATCAGGTAAATTCAACATTAATGTATAAAGCTTTCATGTCATAGTGGTTTTTTATTACCTTACCGATATTTATAAAGATTATTTTTTATGTCTGAGAATAGGGCATAAGCTATTATATATATATAATTCATAGCTGACTGCAATGAATAATGATTAGCACGCGTGTTGCAGTGACACTACTGGTTTCTGTGTTTGAATGAACATAACGTTTTGTAAGCACGCAAAATGGTTTATACAAATCAGTAAATTCAATTGTTATGATTGTCGTCTGCAATCGGCTAAGAAATTGCACTCTTAAGTTAGCCTGAACAGATATTTTCAAAGTGTATTTCAATGTTTATTATTTACTATATGGTTAATCCTGAATTGTGATTATTTTTGTTTACAGCAAACGTCGTTGACCAATCAAGAAGTGCTGACTGCCGCCCGGACCAACTGCGCACGCCGTGACGGCACCTTCTCTACCGCTTTTAACGCCACCACCAATATCCTTTGCGCCATCCCTCCCACCGGCATCGCGTCCAACGATGACGTCGGCAGCCCCTGGGTCTTCAACGGGGTCACCGTTGGCATCGTTGGAGGCGTCAACACCGTTGGCGCGTACAATGGACTCATTAGCGCCGATGTCGCACAGTATACCGAATGGATTATCAACACTGTTGCTGGATGGTGGTGAATTAATTAGGGAACAATTTATTTAAATAGTATATCTACTCATATAAGGCATTGTCAAAGTCATTCAATTTCATCACAATTTGACTTTGAATGGTATATATTGGAGAAATGTAACCATTTTAAAAAGGACTCCTATTTTCTTTTTTAAAATGGTACTTTAACAGTTGAAATTCTTGATTATTTACAATAGCCATACAGTACTATGTGCGTGGTAGGATAGTATTCTCTGGAAAATTTTAATGACAGCCAAAATTTAAATTATAAATACGCGTTGTTAAATTTTTGTCTACTTCATATTAATTTCATGTTTCTAGCATTTAGGATACTGATAGATATTAGGACTAAGTTAATATTTGCAAATAAATTTTTAACACTCTCTGTATAAATTATTTTCCAGATTTCCAAAGAATTTAATTTTATTAAAAAGTACGTAAAGTAGTTACTCGAGTCAGTCTATTTGTGTATTCCTGAGAAGCTAACAAATTTAATTAGCATGATTATAATTAACCTGATATCTTTAGAATTTAATCCCATTTTAACCGTTGAGTTATGATCCTTCCTTGTGATTCATTTTGAATCACGA
Organism: Mycalesis mineus; assembly: GCA_034621355.1. NCBI lineage: Eukaryota > Metazoa > Arthropoda > Insecta > Lepidoptera > Nymphalidae > Mycalesis > Mycalesis mineus. Next base: position 1,160,460 of record CM067902.1, read on the forward strand.
CTACAATGTTACTTACAAAAACTACTTGCTACTATACTACTTGAAGAGCCACTTTGAATTTATCTGAAGGTAAACTAATTCCAAATTTTGGCATCCTTATAATGTTAGTGAAATTGTTCTTTTTATGTCGAGTAATTATGAGTTTAGTTAACAATATATTTTCCTCTCTACATTGGGATACTAAGAGTCTTGCAGGCCGACGTCAATCTGCTGATGTGATGATGATGATAGTGAAGTTGAATACACGAACTTCAAAACATTGTCTTTCCTTAAATTAAAAAAAGCATTGAATGTTTTTAATAATTTTCCCGAATAGATTAGATCTTATCTTTATAAATATTTGTCTTTATTGGATTGTATCGCTGCCGTATTTCATTATCTAAGCTATTACAGATTATTATAGATATGGACATTAAACAAAATGTTAATTTTTAAAGTTGTAAATGTATTTTATCTATTTTTTATGACAAAATAGCGATTGATATGCGATGAGTATTATGAAGTAACGATGCAATCTACGAGTATAATAGGATAGGATAAGAGCGCTGGTGGTTGTTTTCATTTAAAAATGTATGCGCTAAATATTTTTTAATTTGACTATTCGACATCGTATACAAATAGTTGTAATACCTACTACTATTAAGAGAAAGTACGTCACTAGCCCGACAGACAAAGGATCGAGGATCGAAACTCAAGTCCAACCCTTAACCGTGGAGACATAGATGCTTTAATTTTTATAAATAATAATAAAGTAAATAAGCACGTTTTTTTGCGCTTATATTGCAAACCAACATAATGTACCAAACCTAAACATAATGTAATGAACCAAAATAATGTACTACAGTATTGTCCACCTTAAAAAGTTCAACAAAAAAGTCCGCAATACCATATCTATCTTTTATATTTTGGCAGATATATAACTTTTTGTGTTTTAAAAAATCATTTAATTCATATGCTTACGTTTACGTCATTATTTATACAACTAAACTTAAATCTAATATATTTATAAAATATATGAATAAGTTGTATACAGACCATATTTATATAATATACGAATAAGTTTGTTCGTTTGTTTAAATAGGCTAATCTCGAGATCTGCATGTCGGATTGTAAAATATTTTGTTTATTACGAAAGCTAGACCTAAAAGTGAAATAGACTATTTAATACAAGCTATACACATCAGCTTGCCATAAATATATATTGTTAATGTTAATGTACTATAATATCGTACAATGTTTAACAAAAATATAGATCTTCACGGGGCGGGACGGATGATATTGCATCACGGGAAACTATAAAAAAATTAAATTGAGCGGGGAAAGAGCACACTTTATATGAAAGTCTGCCTTTAAAATTAATAGGATACCTAAGAGGTTTTCACGCGGACGATGTCGCGGGCGATTGTTATATAGGTATAATGACGTAGGCGAGCGCTAAGAAACCTTTTTTCTAATGCTTACCTACTTAAGGCGTCAAACGGGAGTTCAAGTTTACACCAAGTTTCACGCGGACGAAGTCGCAGGCGACTGCTATACAGCTATAATGTCGTAGGCGAGCGCTAAGAAACGTTTTTTCTAATGCTCACCTCCTTAAGGGGTCAGCGACTGCTATACAGCTATAATGTCGTAGGCGAGCGCTAAGAAACGTTTTTTCTAATGCTTACCTCCTTAAGGGGTCAAACGGGAGTTTTCACGCGGACGAAGTCGCAGGCGACTGCTATACAGCTATAATGTCGTAGGCGAGCGCTAAGAAACGTTTTTTCTAATGCTTACCTCCTTAAGGGGTCAAACGGGAGTTCAAGTCTACACCAAGTTTCACGCGGACGAAGTCGCAGGCGACTGCTATACAGCTATAATGTCGTAGGCGAGCGCTAAGAAACGTTTTTTCTAATGCTCACCTCCTTAAGGGGTCAAACGGGAGTTCAAGTCTTTACCAACTTTAACGCGGACGAAGTCGCGGGCGTCCGCTAGTCTATACAATATAACGTTACTTCGTACCAAATTTCAAGATCTTGAGCTTACGAGAACTACCCGTTAGTTTTTGATTTACTTGACCGTGTCGAAAATTGAGGAAATTTTTGGCATAGACGACTGTATCCTTTGATTGCCATAGCCTTGATTTTTTCACGACTCTAAGGGACAGACTTAAGTATTTGATATAAATTTCAGCTTGATACCTCCACGCGTTCCTGAGAAAAAGGGTCTTGACAACGAATTGATCCTATAAGGGTTACGTTTTTACTTTTTTAGGTATGGAACCATAAAAAAACGGAGGAAGTTCTTAGTTCGACGCGCATATATATATATTTTTATGTATGACCACGCATAACTTTTTATATAGTAGTCTGATTTTTATAATTCTTTTTTTATTAGAAAGGGTACTTCTAAATAGATCCCATTGTCATATAAGGGCTTGATGATAGGATCCTAGAGAAATCGAAGAGAGCACTAAAAATTGTAGGGACTACTAGTGCCTTTGTTAATTTTTAACCGATTTTTTTTTCGCTGGTTAAAAATAACACTTAGTTGCTTTAATTTTTCTAGGAGTCGATGCCAGTCAAGGTTTCTACTTTAAAGACGTTACCTAGAACCCACAAACTGATTTACTACCTTAAATAAATATTCCTTAAACTTCATACATAATATGCTTATATAAATTACTGATATTGAAATGTAAATTAAAGCAACTAAGTGACAGAGCTATTTTTTTACTCTTTAGTGCGTTTTGAGTCGGTTCTATTTTTTGTTAAAATTTTTTTCCATTACTATTCTACAATTTAATTAAGGACTGGAAACGATCTGATGATAGAGTCCAAATACAGATGAGCGAACTCCTCAATGATCTACTACAGTTACCTTATGTTTGGGCTTGATTAATTTGTCTCGATCAGAACCTTACTTTTCGACGGGCTGTGACTGTCATTAGGAGTCTGGTGATGATGACGAAGGGTAGGTAAAAAAATTCCTTAACGGTTTACAGTAGCTACCTTGCTACTCGAAGACAGCAGGACTGGATTGAGAAATTATTTTTTTGTTTGAAAGAATATATTGCATTTTTGCGGAATGCTATAAGTTCTTGTTGTCTCTGTCTGTCTGTCTTTATAGTTTTATGGCTATTTTAAACGCCCAGTAGAAGGACCTTAGTCCCTGACTTGTGGGGAATATTTGGTGCTTAGACCCACCATGTTGCTCCAGTGTGGGTTGGCGGGCTTAGAATGATAATCTTTTTTTATGACTATTTTAATGTACCACTGCTGCACCAGTGTGGGTTGGCGGGATGAGGGTGATAATAGTTTTTTATGGCTGTTTTAATGGCCCACTAGAAGAACCTGACTCCTTCACTTGTGGAAAAATATCTGGAGCTTAGACCCACCAAGGCGCTCCAGTGTGGGTTGGCGAGCTTAGGGTGATAATAGTTTTATGACTGTTTTAATGGCTCACTAGAAGTACCTGACTCTCTGACTTGTAGATAATATCTGGGGCTTATACTCATCCACCAGTAAGTCTTTCAGCTTTCAAAACGACTTGAAATCCAACGAGCTCTTATATTAAAGCTAAAAGCTCTTATATTATAGCTTTGGATCAATAACTATAACTGTCATTAAGAGTCTGGTGACAAGAATGTGCTCCGGAGAAGGCTAAGACTGTTCCATCGGCCGGAAAGGTGACCTCAAATTGCGGAAAAAACGGCCTCTTTTGGCAAAGAAAAAAGTGCTTTTCCACCATGACAACGCACCGGCTCACATTTTCGTCGTCGCCACGGACAAATTGGTTGAATTAGGCTACGAACCGCTGCCCCATCCACCGTATTCTCCAGATTTGGCTCCGTACGACTTCCTTTTGTTTCCAAACTTGAAAAAGTCACTCGCCAGACAGAAATTTGAGTCGAACGAGGAATGAATATCGCCGCCACGGAGGTCTACTTTGCAGACCTCCAGAAAACGTATTTTTCAGACGGGTTAAAGAAGTTGGAGCATCGCTGGGTAAAGTATATCGAGTTAAAAGGAGATTATGTTGAGAAATAAATCGCCACTTTTCCAAAATTTTCCTTTTTCTTTTGTACGCTAAGTACTTATCGGACTGCCATCGTATTATAAACGGACGGACGGATGGGCGCCCGTGGTACTGGTAGTGCCGGGCACTGGGGGCCAAGGTACGGACGGGGGGCATAAAAAATCTATGTACACAGTAGCGCAGCGGTAACGTGACTTTGATATTTAAGTAAAGTATAACATTGGGTACAATATCGGGCGTAGCAGAAATGCAGGAGAGTGAACCGTTCACCGACCCAAGCTTATTTTTAGTTGGTTTCATGTTCACCAAAGTCATGATCTAACGTTGATAACATCCTTGAAAAGTTGGGAAGAGTTTTGAAGTGATTTAAATATTTTTTAAAGTTACTCGCGAGGTGCTACAACATTATAATGCTATGGAATTCTTCACACTTTATAGACACACGTGCAGCGATTTTGTTATTTTTAAGTGGCTGGCGTATACTGGTATTCATAGTTTAGTACTACTAGGTTTTTTACGTATGGTTGTTCTCGATAAATGACTAAAAAGTCGAAGAAAAATTTTGATAAAAAAATAAAACCAACTTCAATAAGCACTAAATAAATAATAATTACATCATTTAGTTACTTTAATTTAATTACTTAAGTATATTTATGAAGTCTGTGTCACACGAGCTTTCTACTTTGATGTTAGATCGCCCGGTAATGTGTCCTGCGGGAAGACTTCCATGAGTCCTGTTGGAAGTACACGATTTGTATGTACTAATCTACGTGTGTCCTGTCCTACCAGCAGTTGTTAGTGAATATTTAATACAACTCTGTTTTTCATCATTTTAATTGATAAAATTATTATATATCTATCAGAAAATTTTAAAGTTTTATTGGTTTAATTTGTAAGTCTTATTCAGAAATTGAACTATTTCAGAGAAATTAATAATTTTTATAGGAAATAATTACAGGAAAAACTCTTAGAACCAGCTACCAGATATTTCTGTAGTATTATAATTTTGACCAAAAGGTTGACGACCTCAAGCATTGTCGGTATACCCGGACGGTTTGCGGATGCTTCAGCCATCCGCATCATTAAGGATGTTGCCTAAAATCCACAAAAAGCTTTGTACTTCGTTAAATAAACTTTCCTTAAACTAGGATGGCTTCAACCATGGTTAAATACATTAGAGTAACTAAATTTTAGTTACGCAATTAATTTTAATTTTTTAGTACGTTTTGAAATCGAGTCATGATCAAATGCTGATAAACGCCCTTTCTGGACGCAGGCCTATTATAAGGATTTCATACTCTACGGTTTTTAGCCACCTATATTCTGTGGCTCCCTGTAACCCATTTAAGGTCTGTTTATGTAGTAAGCACTATCTAGCCTAGTTATTACGCTACACGGCAGCGGCGGCAACTACAACTAAGCAATTTTATCATAGCCTAGGAAATGTTGTATTGTTATTCAAAAATTTTTGGTTTTCAACTTAGCGTCCATATATTATATCCGGTACAAAACCTGGTCAATGTTGAAAATTTTAATCATTCATATAATTCATTCAGTCCGCCAACTCGTATTGGAACAGCGTGGTGGGTCTACACTCCATATCCCTTCTCCTATAAGCAGGCAGGCCTGGCCCTGTAGTGGGTTAATAGCCGGATAATAATGATGATATAATTTAAACTACAAAAATAATGCTCCAATTTATATTTAATATTCAAAAACTTTAAAAACATTTTTATATATGAATGAAGATATACAGGAAGAAGACATCAGCATCACACGGCAACACTGACTATCCACTTTGTGTAAGGGGATACAGCAATGCCGTATATGTAGGGAGTCCAAGTGACGTTGGCGTTAAGCCCGGCTACGACGCCGACGGTAACGTTGTTGAAGAACCACGGTGCTCCGACGTCGCCGTTGGTCGAGGCGTTGGCACTCGGTTGACCGCCGAAGATGGTTGATTGAGTGCCGTTGGTTGGATGAAACCAACTTACGATACGAATTGGCGCGCTGGTCAACGCATTCGAGGAGATCTGTTGACACAGAATCAATTATAATGCTGATAGAAGACAATCAAACGATGACTCAGGGTTTATTTGACTTTATATAAAATCACTTTAGGATTAACAGTGTTTTACGCAAAGAGATATGTCATTAACAAGAGATGTATAATATATATAAATATATATATCTTATATATTTAAAAGATATAAGATAGAGATATATATATATATATATATTAGGTCCATATAACCGATCCAATTTAAGTAGACAGACGGTGACAAAATTGTAATATTGATAAACATCTAAATAAAAATAGTTGTTAATGATTTCTACATCGTACGTTTGTGTATTCTGTGCTTCTACTTAGATTAAAAGGCGTAAAAGTAAAACATCGAAAACATAACTTTAATCTAAAGATATCGTGCTGCAGAGTACACTTTCTGTTTGCAGTTTCTGTAACGAAATTCGACAACGCTAGTCTCTCTAGTCTAGATTTTTGGTATCCTTTAAGACAAAGAGAGAGATAGAGACAACGTTGAGACTCGTACTGTTGAATTACGATAGAGAATCGATATGCAGTCCCAAAATATTTAAATAATAGAAACGATTTTAAAGTGACTTACATTCTTCTGTCCCCAACCCACTTGGTTGATAACCAACCCGAGGGGGAGGTCGATGCCTGAACCGAGGATTGCGGCCTGTCTGATGAGGTTGCTGAAGAACAAGGGACTGCTGAGCCTCACTACGCTCATGTCGTGGATGATGAAAGTTCCGCTGGTCGAGTTGTCAGGGTAGTTGACCTCGAAGTCGACGTAGACGATCTGACCTCCCGTGTTACGGAAACTGGCTCCAGCGCGGATGCGGCGCGCGAGTCTGTTGTAGTTCCTGTACATTGCAATAGTGCCATTACCTTCTGTCTGGTCTGGCTGGTAAAAAGCTTTAGCCCTAGCTAGCTACCATCCTGCCGCCAAAGATTGCCTAGACATTTAGCGTTCCGGCATCATGCCGCATAGAAATCGAAACGAGTGTGAATTTCATCCTACTTCTAATAAATTAGCCCACTTCCATCTTAGATTGCATAATCACTTACCCACACAGGTCATCACAGTTATGATTGCGCTCAGGGGCTAACTTACAGCAAATAAAAAAAACAGTGACTCGTGGTGTTGTAGACTTTCATCTACATACTTACTGTCCAGAGAAGCAGCTAGCAGCAGTTAGCATCCATCTTGAGGTGAGAACAGAACCAGCGCAGTTTTGGTTCCATCCCCCCCAGCCCCAGATGTCCTGGAAGTCCACCTGCACTATCGAGGGGAACTGCTCCAAAGTCGTCATATTAGTGGTGCCGTTCAGTGCAACCTCTACCTGATCTAAATGCAATGCGGATGTACCACCTGGAAATAGCACAAAAATGTTTATGAATACACATTTCAGTTTGTTACTAAAATTCACGTATACTCCAGGATTTTGGCATATTTCATAGTTATTTATCAAGAAACTTAAAGGATACGAGTATATCCCAAGGAATTAGTCGCCTCCCAGTCACAAGGGATAATCGTCATACTATTATTAAATCGCTCTATTTATTGCTGGAAACTGCGTGAAAGTTTGTTCGGTACTTTTCGTAAACAAAGCGATTTAATACGAGTAAGTAATGATTTAAGGGCTACCCTTACTGCCGAGAATATTTTGTAAATGTAAAAGATACCTACATGTACTTTAATGTATTTACGAGTAGTACTTAAAACTCAAATTGGAATTCATTTTAGGCAGAAAAATAGACTTTCGCTTTCTGATTTCGACGAGTAAAGATTTTTTTTCTGAGCTAGTGAGATAAAAAATAACTTTGTCCTGGTATATTTATATAGGTGGTTGAAATGGCTATGGTTTTTGATAGACTAGATAGATTTATTTTGTAAATTAAACATTATTTATAGTCTTTACCTGCGAGCAGGGCCAAACTTAAAATGAATATTGCTACCATTGTTGATTGTTGGATTGGTATTCTTGCAAATATAATTTTACTTACTTTGCTCTCAGCTTATATACAGTTTTTATTATCATATTATCCTAATGTTGTAATAATATAAATCTTGAAATTTAAATAGATAAGAATTAATTTGGATCAAGGGTAGAAGATAAAATTAACTAAATTTTGGGAAATCGCAAATCTATCATGTAACATTAAAATATAGTATCCATACCCAATTTTTACATGTTTAAGACGAAGATCGCAATGTCAGCTTTATTTAAAATATTTAAAATTTAGAATATGCTAAATATTGTCTCATAAATGGAGAAATGTTCTTTTTACAAGCTAATGTATACGATTAAAACTATATACTAAAAGTATATAGTTGGTAGTTTTTGTCAAGATCATGATAAGCTCATACAAAATACTTTGAACATTTACCCTACCCATTTTATTTATTATTTAGTTTTCAAAATTAATTAATTTATATAAAACTAGCGGCCCGGTACGTGCTTCGCAACGTATAAAGTCGACTGATAAAAAAAAATTGATAAAAAATATAGATACGTTTAATTAAAAAATGTACATTGAATTAAATATTTACAATTAAATAAATAAAAAAGTAAAAGCTTAAACACTACAATATCCTAAACTATAAATAATATATTAAACAATAAAAATAAAAAAACAGTAAAAAAACTTAGGCGTCATAATATTCCTCCGAATCGGTGTCGAGCGGTAAAGTGCCCAGAAGGCTGGCGGCATTGCCACGTTGAATGGCAATGCTGATCCTCTGTCCTAAAAAGAGACCAGCCTTCTGGTCACGGGAGGCATCGATTAAACGCTTTGAGATTTCTCTATAAAAAAGCGAGTACTCGGACCCCACGGTCCCAGCGTTTCAACTCCAAACGGCTCAAATACATAATCACCGACGAGGTTACTGTACTTGCGCCGTTTGAGAGTCTCCGCTGATGCAGCAGCAGCGCCCGCACAGCCCATCGTGCTAGGAAGATGTGAAGGCGCAAGGGTGTCCACGCAAGTTGCGTCCCACACCAAAGGCCTTCCCATCTTCCATGGCATCAATGACATGCCGTCTGGTCTCTTGCCATCGTCGCGCGCCAAGCCGTTTGGTTCTAAAACATAAAAAATTAAACCGACTTCAAAACGCACTGAAAACTAAAAATAAATGCGTCATTTAGTTACTTTAATTTTCTTAACCATATCTACAAACTCGGTGCCATCCAAGCTTAAGTAAAGTTTATTTAACAAAGTAGAAAAGCACTTTGTGTGAATCTTCTTTAAAGTAAAAAGCTTACAGATGGCACCGACTTCATAGATATGCTTAAGTAAATTAAAGCAATTAAATGACACAGTTATTTTTTACTTTTTAGTGCTTTTGAGTCAGTTCTAGATTTATTTTAAAAAAAAATTATTATTGGTTTTTACATAATATGAAGATGTATAAGAAGGAATATAAATAGTTTTTAAAAATTGTAGTAAATACAGTATTGCTAAACTTTCCTAGCGACCTAAATATCTGTCGGTATAATCTCCGCTGCGTTGAGTGGGTATATAATAATGTGTAGGGTCTCTGTGAAACGTATGTAAAGAAATTTCTCATTTTTACTCTTTCACTATAGATAAACAAAAATTTGTAGACCGATAATTTGATTTCGATTTCTTAAAATTTAAGTTTGTTAATCCAAATTAATTCTTATCTGTTCGAATTAGAAGAATTCTCAGCACCATTGAAACTCGAACTTTACAGTGTATAGATAACAGGTGATAATAACAAATATATAAGCTAACAGTTACTATGTAACGTTACATTTGGAAGAGCTCCTAATACATACACACAATGGTAGCAATCATCATTTTGAGCGTGGCCCTGTTCACAGGTAAATATTATAATTAAAAATCAGTGCAGTATCAGAAATAATGAAGAAGAAATAAGAAATTCGGTATTCAAGCCAATAAAGATGTCTTAAAGAAGTATAATCAAAAATATAAATTAAATTTTAGTTGCTTACTTTTTGTATAGACTTTTTGAAGATCAAGTAAAAGTTATGGATGAGACATCTCTGGGGCCTTTCTAGAAATTCTGAAAACAATGTTTTTAAAAACTATCCCAATATAATTCAAAAAGACTCAATTGGGAAAATTTATTCAATATAATATTGAAACGATAAAATAACTACGTAATATTTTAATTTCTATTTCCTAATTGGAAAATATTTCAGTTGAAATAACAACATCATAACATATCTATTATTAATTATCTACCTAAACAACAGGATATAAATCTGAAAAAATTTAACTCTGATTTTATAGTAGCCAGGATTGTGCAAATCATGGTTCATCTTTTTTGTGCCATTCTTTGAGGGAAAGCCTTACTTTGTTGTCTAACCAAGTTAAGGTTGGCCAAGACTAGCAGGCATCGTCGTGCGGTTCTTCTTTCATGATCCCTCCAGGGATCAAGGTATGGTTTGGCCTTCGAGAGATCTTATTACCCGGGTCAGGCCGACTAGCCGGCCAGTTAGCCAGTTTTATCAATTAAATAAACTTACAAGACAGTGTTCTAGCTGGCACTACTTGTCCTGTAAGCTACGCCAAAAGGACAATATATTTATTACTAGAGGACGCCCGCGGTTTCACCCGCGTAGTTCTCGTTCCCGTGGAAATTTCGGTATAAAATGTAGCCTATGTGTTATTCTGATGTATAAGCTATATTGTGGTAAAGTTTCATCCAAATCCATTCAGTAGTTTTTACGTGAAAGAGTAACAAACATCCATACAAACTTTCGCCTTTATAATAGTTATAAGATGTAACAAACTATGTCTTCCAGGAGCTACATCGGCATGGGATTTCGATCAGGGTGAACTTGCATTCAACGGCACCACAAACGTGACGACTCTGCTGCAGTACCCCTCGATAGTGCAGATAGATTTTCTGAACATCTGGGGCTGGGGAGGATGGACTCAGAACTGCGCTGGTTCTGTCCTCACCTCGAGATGGATACTCACTGCAGCCAGCTGCGTCTCTGGAGCGTAAGTGGATAAACATTATCAAAAGTGCCATCGTGTTCTTTTAAACGCCTATCGGTATAAATAGCAGCATCATTATAATATCATCCAATCCGAACATACCATTGCTGGAGTAACTGCCTTTTAACCGTTGTCTACCAACAATTATTATCTGTAGCAAGTTAGTGTCCTTATTTTGTATTTCCTCTACTCATTTTATTTGATCACGCTTCACAATCTATACTAGCTTTATTATAAGGCCTAGGATTAAGTCCAAGACTAAGATGCGTCTTCTGGCTATCATCTCTGGCTCCACGAAATTTCGTGTTTAGAATAAACATTATATTATTAGATTTTATTAAATTGTTGTTCCCTGCAGGAATTATCCCGCCGCATACGCGCGCCGCATTCGCGCCGGAGCCGACTACCGTAACATGGGGGGCCAGATTGTATACGTTGACTACGAGATCAACTACCAGCGTAACGTCACCAACGGAACTGTCATCGAGCACGACATCAGCGTCGTGAGGCTCAGCAGTTCCCTGTTCTTCAGTAACCTCATCAGACAGGGCGCTATCATTGCTTCTGGCTTCTACCTACCACCCGGTTTGGTTGTTAATCAAGTCGGTTGGGGTCAGGGTGTAAGTACTTTTTAAATATTTTTTAAGAAGATTGATTTATGAGACAAGTACAGTCTCTGATGGTGATAGTTTTTCTAATCAAATATTAGTAAGTGTCTCCGATATGTATTAATTTGAATGTAATTTAATGTTTGAAGTTACAAAAATAACTGGGCGGACTAATGCATCTTCGTACAGCCCAACTTCGGGTGCTGACTCTAAATTTATGAATTATTATGTAAACTAAAGTACACTTATCGTACAGTGATTTCTCATTAAAATCAGGAATATTGCCGCGGCAATTTAGGTGTAAATGGGAGAACGTCCCACGGAAGTTTGAACTATATAAAATGTAAAGAAAATTTGTTTTTTTTTATGAATGGGCTGCTAGAAGCAATTCTGTAGATTACAAAGATATTTATTAATTTCAATGTAATTTGCCACCAGAACTCCTCCAACGCGTTGACCAGTGAGCGAATCACTACCGTTCTCTGGGATCAACCGATCAACGGTACTCTACCAACCATCCTAGCTGGACTTCTGAGTTCCAACGCCACAAACAACGGTGATGTTGGAGGCCCCTGGTTCTTCGGCAACGTGACCGTTGGTATCATAGCCGGGCTCAACACCAACAACACTTGGAGTGATTACCTGTACGCCACGGCTATATCACCTTACACCAGTTGGATAGTTAGTGTTGCTGTGTAATGTTGAATTGAATCTCACTATGACAGTTATATATTTAGTTATATATAGTTATGTTAATAATTCCGAAGAACTTTTAGGTAATTAAGTTAATAAAATATAGGTATTTAAGCATAATTTGGGAAGTTTCATTTGCATGTGCTAGTTTTGTGCTAGGTTTTATTAAGTTTTACATATCCTGTCTGTAATAAAATCTTGCGAACTAAAGACCTATTTCCAGTTTTCGATTGAGTTAAAATTTTAAATGCATTTGTACATCGCATGACAATGCGATATTATTATGACATGAAACTGATCTGATGCTTAGGAATTTTGCAATAAAACAACACATTCCTATCGAGATAGGGCTCGTTCGATTGCTCTTGATGAATTGATGGCTCTGTTTTGTATACTATTGTAAAATAAAAGCTTGTGTAAATTTTTGTCATTATTTCATAAATATTAGAGCTAGATACTTGTAGCCGCAAAAGTTGAAATCTATAATTTGAAAAATGATAAATGCTTCGTTGTTTGCGGATCATGATGTACTGAGTTCGTGTTATGAAATGTCGCATTATTCTGTCCTCTAAGAAATTCTCAATAGGCCAGAATCGGTAAGTTGGTAGATTTATAATCCCATGTCATGGAGCCGTTGGAGTCGGTTCTGGTTGAAAATTGACTGATGATAAAAGTAATGGCATTTATAATATACTAACGCGAACTTCCGCTGATTTTTTAGTTTAATAAGTTCTTTTATTAGAAAATACAAAAAAATGAATTCAACAATGAATGATTAATGAATTCTACATTAATCATTCATTATTGTTTCTGTATTTTAGTACATAGGTTGCTCTTTACTTAAGTACCTTGTGATACACGACATTATTAACCGACGAAAAAAAACGGAGGAGGTTCTCAATTCGACACGTATATATTTTTTTTTATTTTTTTATGTATAACAATAACATAACTTTTTATAAAGTTGTCCGATTTTGAGAATTCTTTTTTTATTAGAAAGGGCATACATCCAAACTTTTAAGGATTGGCCTTGTGATTTGTTGATGGTCATGATAAATGGAAGACAGATTGGAAAACGAAGTCTTTTAAATTAAACGGCATATCGGTAGGGACCATCGGGATCCTCGGAATGAGACCTTTCTCAAATTTGAATTTTTCTTTCAGCATCGTCGCGTAAATTACATTGATCATCAATTTTCTTTAAACTTCACTTCACTTCAATTCACCTCAAAATTTATTTTAAAACTTAAAGTTTCAACCATTCATTGATAGACAAAATTACTTAGCTGTTCGTAATGCGTTTTGTTATTCCATGTCTGATGCGGTTTTAGTTTATCACCTTTTATAGTTCACATCTCTTTTTATTTAAATGGGCAATGGCTCCATAATTACATTGCGATTGTTAATTATTTATTTAATAGAAATAGTTTTAATATTGATTTCTTACAAAAATCAAATTGTCAACCATACGTCCATTACCTACATAGCTGTCATTCGCGTTTTGTTATTCCAAGTCTGATTCTTTTTTGTAATAACACGTTTTATAGTAAGTGACGTTTTATGTCAAGTCACACGGGAACGCTGTTGAACGGGATAAACAGTATCTTATGTCCGTCTCCTGGCTCTAAGCTACCTACCCACCATTTGTCAGCTATATCGGTACAGCCGTGCTTGAGTTATAAATAGTGAAACTGACACGATTTTCTTTTATATATATATATAGATTATGATAAATGCCATTACTGTTACGTAGTAGTTTAGGCCAGTGCAGATAGCCTTAAAAATAATAAAAAGTAAAAGAAAATCGCCATAGGAAAATGAAGAGAATATCAAAAAAAATTGGTTGTCTGTAAAGTCGGTTTACTGTAGTAGAAAATACTGATGGAATGGTAGCATTTGATTGGTTATTAAAATTTTTAATTTAAGTATATGTTTATAAATATTAATTTAAATTTATTAATTTAAATTAATATTTATAAAAATATACTTAAATTAAAAATTTATAACTCATTTTGATTTTATAAATTTATATTTTAAATTTATAATAAATATATTAATTTTTAATTTAAAATTAATATATTTAATAATTATATTTAATAGACGGATGTCGAACGCTGCCGAACGCAAAGGCCGATTGTGTTTCTTTGTCGCTCGTTCTGCGCTCTCGCTTGCACTTCAAGCCTTACATGGTACGCCTCAAAGCGAGGTAACGCATGAGTCATGTTTTTTCGTGCGTGCAGCCGGCTCTATCGAATTATAAGACGTTTTCACGTCAAAAGGAAAGGAAAAATAAATTACGGGCGATCGTAACAGAAGTCGTAACAGAAGGGGTAGTGCGTGAGGGTTTAGGGGTAAAAATTCAAAAATCTTCTTTTTTGTTTTTTATTTTTAACCTTTGCCTAAACAAATTTTCCAGTGTTGAAAAAAGTATGTAGACCCAGTAACGCCCAAATCCGCCTAGCCCTTAACTTTTCTATGTTAACATTGAAATGTGACCTTTTGATGGGCTAAAATGTTTCGTAGGTCACTCAAGTATATACCTGAGTGACCTAAATATATAGTAATAAATAGGCATCTACGCCGGCTATTTCGTTGCAGCTGTAAAAACCGTTAGCCTAGTTTTTGCCTTTTATGAGAAGGTTTACTATGGTAACATATATATTTTTTTCACCATCGGAAAGTAGACATTTCAACGAACAGAAATCACACCAATTTTTTTTTAAAAAGACGATATTTTGTCGGCCACAATTTCGATTGAAAATTAGGTTATTTTTTCGATATTCATTCAAAATAAGGTGAAAAGATAAATATTTCTTATCAAATAAATTATAGCGTATTTGGGACATAAAAAAGTAGGTTTTCACCAAATTTCGGAAAAATAAAAATTTATTTGGAAAAGATAAAAATGAAAAACAAAAAAGTAGGTTTTTTGAATTTTTCACATAAATTTTGAGGTTATGTGAAAATAGTATAAGAACAAAAGTTTTAGATCTTTTTATTACCTACAACTTTGCCATTCAACTCTTTTCCATACGACTTCTAGTTTTTCCGGAAACTAAGAAAATCCCTTTTTCAACCCTAAACCCTCACCCTCTAACCCTTCCCGACCTCAGATCGCCTGTAATTTATTTTTCCTTTCATTTTTATGATATTTTCTTTCTTTTACAATGGGTTTCATCTTACTGCGATTTTTTTTGGTTTAAAAAATTATAGGCACTGATCTAGCGTAGAACGTAGTCCTCGTAAAATCACCAAGAACTAACTACTTCGAGCTTCGTAAAATGTGTTTCGATGCCGAAGCTTTTCGCTATGAAACTATTGACTGAAACGTGTTTCGAAATAATAATAGTTGACTCAACTCTACAAATTATAAATACTCTATAAGTACTGGGTTCTCTTGCCGGGTGTTCTAATGAGGCATTTCACGAGCAATAAAATTGTAATTGTTATAAAAATATATTTCTTCTAAAAATATACACGACTATCAGATAAGGTATTGATAGCTGACGATATGAGAGCAATCGTTTAAATGACCAACATAAAGTACATTTTTGCAGATTAAGTTGATTTTCTGAGAATATTGCAATTTGTAAGTCATATAAGTGCTTTTGGTGTTGCCATGGGATGAATCAAAGTAAAGATATTGTTGGTATTAATCCTTAAACTCGGGAGGAAATGTCTTTTTCGTATAATAGTATCTAATCATTAACAAAATCCTGGGCCTAAATGAGTTTTTCTTTCTTGTAATAACATTCCAGCAAATTATTAGCCTAGGATCGGGAATGGTGGTGGTGTTACACCCTGTGCCTCGGAGAGCATCTCAAACCATCGGCTCCGGTTACTATCATCGACACCTAATAGTGATCGTAAAGAATTAAAGATTATCACTCGCCAACCTAACCTTAACACCACCACCAGTTGGATAGTTAGTGTTGCTGTGTAATGTTGAATTGAATCTCACTATGACAGTTATATATTTAGTTATATATAGTTATGTTAATAATTCCGAAGAACTTTTAGGTAATTAAGTTAATAAAATATAGGTATTTAAGCATAATTTGGGAAGTTTCATTTGCATGTGCTAGTTTTGTGCTAGGTTTTATTAAGTTTTACATATCCTGTCTGTAATAAAATCTTGCGAACTAAAGACCTATTTCCAGTTTTCGATTGAGTTAAAATTTTAAATGCATTTGTACATCGCATGACAATGCGATATTATTATGACATGAAACTGATCTGATGCTTAGGAATTTTGCAATAAAACAACACATTCCTATCGAGATAGGGCTCGTTCGATTGCTCTTGATGAATTGATGGCTCTGTTTTATATACTATTGTAAAATAAAAGCTTGTGTAATTTTTTGTCATTATTTCATAAATATTAGAGCTAGATACTTGTAGCCGCAAAAGTTGAAATCTATAATTTGAAAAATGATAAATGCTTCGTTGTTTGCGGATCATGATGTACTGAGTTCTTGTTATGAAATGTCGCATTATTCTGTCCTCTAAGAAATTCTCAGTAGGCCAGAATCGGTAAGTTGGTAGATTTATACTCCCATGTCATGGAGCCGTTGGAGTCGGTTCTGGTTGAAAATTGACTGATGATAAAAGTAATGGCATTTATAATATACTAGCTGACCAGGCGAACTCTGTTCCGCTGATTTTTTAGTTTAATAAGTTTTTTTATTAGAAAATACAAAAAAATGAATTCAACAATGAATGATTAATGAATTCTACATTAATCATTCATTATTGTTTCTGTATTTTAGTACATAGGTTGCTCTTTACTTAAGTACCTTGTGATACACGACATTATTAACCGACGAAAAAAAACGGAGGAGGTTCTCAATTCGACACGTATATTTTTTTATGTATAACAATAACATAACTTTTTATAAAGTTGTCCGATTTTGAGAATTCTTTTTTATTAGAAAGGGCATACATCCAAACTTTTAAGGATGACCTTGTGATTTGTTGATGGTCATGATAAATGGAAGACAGATTGGAAAAGTCTTTTAAATTAAACGGCATATCGGTAGGGACCATGGGGATCCTCGGAATGAGACCTTTCTCAACTTTGAATTTTTCTTTCAGTATCGTCGCGTAAATTACATTGATCATCAATTTTCTTTAAACTTCACTTCACTTCAATTCACCTCAAAATTTATTTCAAAACTTAAAGTTTCAACCATTCATTGATAGACAAAATTACTTAGCTGTTCGTAATGCGTTTTGTTATTCCATGTCTGATGCGGTTTTAGTTTATCACCTTTTATAGTTCACATCTCTTTTTATTTAAATGGGCAATGGCTCCATAATTACATTGCGATTGTTAATTATTTATTTAATAGAAATAGTTTTAATATTGATTTCTTACAAAAATCAAATTGTCAACCATACGTCCATTACCTACATAGCTGTCATTCGCGTTTTGTTATTCCAAGTCTGATTCTTTTTTGTAATAACACGTTTTATAGTAAGTGACGTTTTATGTCAAGTCACACGGGAACGCTGTTGAACGGGATAAACAGTATCTTATGTCCGTCTCCTGGCTCTAAGCTACCTACCCACCATTTGTCAGCTATATCGGTACAGCCGTGCTTGAGTTATAAATAGTGAAACTGACACGATTTTCTTTTATATATATATATAGATTATGATAAATGCCATTACTGTTACGTAGTAGTTTAGGCCAGTGCAGATAGCCTTAAAAATAATAAAAAGTAAAAGAAAATCGCCATAGGAAAATGAAGAGAATATCAAAAAAAATTGGTTGTCTGTAAAGTCGGTTTACTGTAGTAGAAAATACTGATGGAATGGTAGCATTTGATTGGTTATTAAAATTTTTAATTTAAGTATATGTTTATAAATATTAATTTAAATTTATTAATTTAAATTAATATTTATAAAAATATACTTAAATTAAAAATTTATAACTCATTTTGATTTTATAAATTTATATTTTAAATTTATAATAAATATATTAATTTTTAATTTAAAATTAATATATTTAATAATTATATTTAATAGACGGATGTCGAACGCTGCCGAACGCAAAGGCCGATTGTGTTTCTTTGTCGCTCGTTCTGCGCTCTCGCTTGCACTTCAAGCCTTACATGGTACGCCTCAAAGCGAGGTAACGCATGAGTCATGTTTTTTCGTGCGTGCAGCCGGCTCTATCGAATTATAAGACGTTTTCACGTCAAAAGGAAAGGAAAAATAAATTACGGGCGATCGTAACAGAAGTCGTAACAGAAGGGGTAGTGCGTGAGGGTTTAGGGGTAAAAATTCAAAAATCTTCTTTTTTGTTTTTTATTTTTAACCTTTGCCTAAACAAATTTTCCAGTGTTGAAAAAAGTATGTAGACCCAGTAACGCCCAAATCCGCCTAGCCCTTAACTTTTCTATGTTAACATTGAAATGTGACCTTTTGATGGGCTAAAATGTTTCGTAGGTCACTCAAGTATATACCTGAGTGACCTAAATATATAGTAATAAATAGGCATCTACGCCGGCTATTTCGTTGCAGCTGTAAAAACCGTTAGCCTAGTTTTTGCCTTTTATGAGAAGGTTTACTATGGTAACATATATATTTTTTTCACCATCGGAAAGTAGACATTTCAACGAACAGAAATCACACCAATTTTTTTTTAAAAAGACGATATTTTGTCGGCCACAATTTCGATTGAAAATTAGGTTATTTTTTCGATATTCATTCAAAATAAGGTGAAAAGATAAATATTTCTTATCAAATAAATTATAGCGTATTTGGGACATAAAAAAGTAGGTTTTCACCAAATTTCGGAAAAATAAAAATTTATTTGGAAAAGATAAAAATGAAAAACAAAAAAGTAGGTTTTTTGAATTTTTCACATAAATTTTGAGGTTATGTGAAAATAGTATAAGAACAAAAGTTTTAGATCTTTTTATTACCTACAACTTTGCCATTCAACTCTTTTCCATACGACTTCTAGTTTTTCCGGAAACTAAGAAAATCCCTTTTTCAACCCTAAACCCTCACCCTCTAACCCTTCCCGACCTCAGATCGCCTGTAATTTATTTTTCCTTTCATTTTTATGATATTTTCTTTCTTTTACAATGGGTTTCATCTTACTGCGATTTTTTTTGGTTTAAAAAATTATAGGCACTGATCTAGCGTAGAACGTAGTCCTCGTAAAATCACCAAGAACTAACTACTTCGAGCTTCGTAAAATGTGTTTCGATGCCGAAGCTTTTCGCTATGAAACTATTGACTGAAACGTGTTTCGAAATAATAATAGTTGACTCAACTCTACAAATTATAAATACTCTATAAGTACTGGGTTCTCTTGCCGGGTGTTCTAATGAGGCATTTCACGAGCAATAAAATTGTAATTGTTATAAAAATATATTTCTTCTAAAAATATACACGACTATCAGATAAGGTATTGATAGCTGACGATATGAGAGCAATCGTTTAAATGACCAACATAAAGTACATTTTTGCAGATTAAGTTGATTTTCTGAGAATATTGCAATTTGTAAGTCATATAAGTGCTTTTGGTGTTGCCATGGGATGAATCAAAGTAAAGATATTGTTGGTATTAATCCTTAAACTCGGGAGGAAATGTCTTTTTCGTATAATAGTATCTAATCATTAACAAAATCCTGGGCCTAAATGAGTTTTTCTTTCTTGTAATAACATTCCAGCAAATTATTAGCCTAGGATCGGGAATGGTGGTGGTGTTACACCCTGTGCCTCGGAGAGCATCTCAAACCATCGGCTCCGGTTACTATCATCGACACCTAATAGTGATCGTAAAGAATTAAAGATTATCACTCGCCAACCTAACCTTAACACCACCACCAGTTGGATAGTTAGTGTTGCTGTGTAATGTTGAATTGAATCTCACTATGACAGTTATATATTTAGTTATATATAGTTATGTTAATAATTCCGAAGAACTTTTAGGTAATTAAGTTAATAAAATATAGGTATCTAAGCATAATTTGGGAAGTTTCATTTGCATGTGCTAGTTTTGTGCTAGGTTTTATTAAGTTTTACATATCCTGTCTGTAATAAAATCTTGCGAACTAAAGACCTATTTCCAGTTTTCGATTGAGTTAAAATTTTAAATGCATTTGTACATCGCATGACAATGCGATATTATTATGACATGAAACTGATCTGATGCTTAGGAATTTTGCAATAAAACAACACATTCCTATCGAGATAGGGCTCGTTCGATTGCTCTTGATGAATTGATGGCTCTGTTTTATATACTATTGTAAAATAAAAGCTTGTGTAATTTTTTGTCATTATTTCATAAATATTAGAGCTAGATACTTGTAGCCGCAAAAGTTGAAATCTATAATTTGAAAAATGATAAATGCTTCGTTGTTTGCGGATCATGATGTACTGAGTTCTTGTTATGAAATGTCGCATTATTCTGTCCTCTAAGAAATTCTCAGTAGGCCAGAATCGGTAAGTTGGTAGATTTATACTCCCATGTCATGGAGCCGTTGGAGTCGGTTCTGGTTGAAAATTGACTGATGATAAAAGTAATGGCATTTATAATATACTAGCTGACCAGGCGAACTCTGTTCCGCTGATTTTTTAGTTTAATAAGTTTTTTTATTAGAAAATACAAAAAAATGAATTCAACAATGAATGATTAATGAATTCTACATTAATCATTCATTATTGTTTCTGTATTTTAGTACATAGGTTGCTCTTTACTTAAGTACCTTGTGATACACGACATTATTAACCGACGAAAAAAAACGGAGGAGGTTCTCAATTCGACACGTATATTTTTTTATGTATAACAATAACATAACTTTTTATAAAGTTGTCCGATTTTGAGAATTCTTTTTTATTAGAAAGGGCATACATCCAAACTTTTAAGGATGACCTTGTGATTTGTTGATGGTCATGATAAATGGAAGACAGATTGGAAAAGTCTTTTAAATTAAACGGCATATCGGTAGGGACCATGGGGATCCTCGGAATGAGACCTTTCTCAACTTTGAATTTTTCTTTCAGTATCGTCGCGTAAATTACATTGATCATCAATTTTCTTTAAACTTCACTTCACTTCAATTCACCTCAAAATTTATTTCAAAACTTAAAGTTTCAACCATTCATTGATAGACAAAATTACTTAGCTGTTCGTAATGCGTTTTGTTATTCCATGTCTGATGCGGTTTTAGTTTATCACCTTTTATAGTTCACATCTCTTTTTATTTAAATGGGCAATGGCTCCATAATTACATTGCGATTGTTAATTATTTATTTAATAGAAATAGTTTTAATATTGATTTCTTACAAAAATCAAATTGTCAACCATACGTCCATTACCTACATAGCTGTCATTCGCGTTTTGTTATTCCAAGTCTGATTCTTTTTTGTAATAACACGTTTTATAGTAAGTGACGTTTTATGTCAAGTCACACGGGAACGCTGTTGAACGGGATAAACAGTATCTTATGTCCGTCTCCTGGCTCTAAGCTACCTACCCACCATTTGTCAGCTATATCGGTACAGCCGTGCTTGAGTTATAAATAGTGAAACTGACACGATTTTCTTTTATATATATATATAGATTATGATAAATGCCATTACTGTTACGTAGTAGTTTAGGCCAGTGCAGATAGCCTTAAAAATAATAAAAAGTAAAAGAAAATCGCCATAGGAAAATGAAGAGAATATCAAAAAAAATTGGTTGTCTGTAAAGTCGGTTTACTGTAGTAGAAAATACTGATGGAATGGTAGCATTTGATTGGTTATTAAAATTTTTAATTTAAGTATATGTTTATAAATATTAATTTAAATTTATTAATTTAAATTAATATTTATAAAAATATACTTAAATTAAAAATTTATAACTCATTTTGATTTTATAAATTTATATTTTAAATTTATAATAAATATATTAATTTTTAATTTAAAATTAATATATTTAATAATTATATTTAATAGACGGATGTCGAACGCTGCCGAACGCAAAGGCCGATTGTGTTTCTTTGTCGCTCGTTCTGCGCTCTCGCTTGCACTTCAAGCCTTACATGGTACGCCTCAAAGCGAGGTAACGCATGAGTCATGTTTTTTCGTGCGTGCAGCCGGCTCTATCGAATTATAAGACGTTTTCACGTCAAAAGGAAAGGAAAAATAAATTACGGGCGATCGTAACAGAAGTCGTAACAGAAGGGGTAGTGCGTGAGGGTTTAGGGGTAAAAATTCAAAAATCTTCTTTTTTGTTTTTTATTTTTAACCTTTGCCTAAACAAATTTTCCAGTGTTGAAAAAAGTATGTAGACCCAGTAACGCCCAAATCCGCCTAGCCCTTAACTTTTCTATGTTAACATTGAAATGTGACCTTTTGATGGGCTAAAATGTTTCGTAGGTCACTCAAGTATATACCTGAGTGACCTAAATATATAGTAATAAATAGGCATCTACGCCGGCTATTTCGTTGCAGCTGTAAAAACCGTTAGCCTAGTTTTTGCCTTTTATGAGAAGGTTTACTATGGTAACATATATATTTTTTTCACCATCGGAAAGTAGACATTTCAACGAACAGAAATCACACCAATTTTTTTTTAAAAAGACGATATTTTGTCGGCCACAATTTCGATTGAAAATTAGGTTATTTTTTCGATATTCATTCAAAATAAGGTGAAAAGATAAATATTTCTTATCAAATAAATTATAGCGTATTTGGGACATAAAAAAGTAGGTTTTCACCAAATTTCGGAAAAATAAAAATTTATTTGGAAAAGATAAAAATGAAAAACAAAAAAGTAGGTTTTTTGAATTTTTCACATAAATTTTGAGGTTATGTGAAAATAGTATAAGAACAAAAGTTTTAGATCTTTTTATTACCTACAACTTTGCCATTCAACTCTTTTCCATACGACTTCTAGTTTTTCCGGAAACTAAGAAAATCCCTTTTTCAACCCTAAACCCTCACCCTCTAACCCTTCCCGACCTCAGATCGCCTGTAATTTATTTTTCCTTTCATTTTTATGATATTTTCTTTCTTTTACAATGGGTTTCATCTTACTGCGATTTTTTTTGGTTTAAAAAATTATAGGCACTGATCTAGCGTAGAACGTAGTCCTCGTAAAATCACCAAGAACTAACTACTTCGAGCTTCGTAAAATGTGTTTCGATGCCGAAGCTTTTCGCTATGAAACTATTGACTGAAACGTGTTTCGAAATAATAATAGTTGACTCAACTCTACAAATTATAAATACTCTATAAGTACTGGGTTCTCTTGCCGGGTGTTCTAATGAGGCATTTCACGAGCAATAAAATTGTAATTGTTATAAAAATATATTTCTTCTAAAAATATACACGACTATCAGATAAGGTATTGATAGCTGACGATATGAGAGCAATCGTTTAAATGACCAACATAAAGTACATTTTTGCAGATTAAGTTGATTTTCTGAGAATATTGCAATTTGTAAGTCATATAAGTGCTTTTGGTGTTGCCATGGGATGAATCAAAGTAAAGATATTGTTGGTATTAATCCTTAAACTCGGGAGGAAATGTCTTTTTCGTATAATAGTATCTAATCATTAACAAAATCCTGGGCCTAAATGAGTTTTTCTTTCTTGTAATAACATTCCAGCAAATTATTAGCCTAGGATCGGGAATGGTGGTGGTGTTACACCCTGTGCCTCGGAGAGCATCTCAAACCATCGGCTCCGGTTACTATCATCGACACCTAATAGTGATCGTAAAGAATTAAAGATTATCACTCGCCAACCTAACCTTAACCTTAAAAGAAGCTTCTTTTTTCTCTTGGATCACCACGGGGAGGCAGGGAAGTTATGTCGTACTCTTACCGACAAAAACCCTATGAAGTTCCATTGCCCAGCCTGGCAAGGGAAACACGGGAAATTGTGATACTACCGCGAACTCCGCCAGCGGATGTCCGCCAAAACCGACCCGCCTCGCGCACTAAGTGCCAATCACGTTAGAGGCCTACCGGACTCACATTACACCAACCAAATCGAGGAGAAGGCAAGCAGGTGTCTCTTTTACTCTCCCTCGAACTTAAACGCCAACAGCAATCGTTCGCCGAAGTAACGTAAAGTCAGCATCTCGACAGGTGCAGGCAGCACCAACTGCACCCTATCACAGGGTTATCCACTGCACGCAACGGAATTTTCCAGATGTTTAAAATAATTATAATAATCATTACTTCTAAAAATAGCAAATTATTAGGTTACTAAAATAGTATCTATCTACCTGGCACCCACCTTACTGTAACTATAAAAAGAATAAGTCTTTCACAGAAAGCCGTAGGTACACTGATAATGAATTGATTGACATTTTTCTCAGTAATCTTTCGAAAATATTCCCAAGTTTATTACATTAATATACAACGAAGTCTTATTCTAAGAAAAGTCGAGACTAATCGTAGCACCTGCAATTGAATACCTATTATTTAAAAAGAATTTTTATCTTTAGTGCTATCAATAATTATTTACGAGGATGTCTGTACCTATATACTACGTATATTACAAAGTATCACGTTTGATTTTCATATTTGATTTTTTTAGAATAAAAAGGATTTAGGACTGACATGTTTAGAAGATGTAAGGAAAGTTTATTTAACAAAGTAGCATTTTGTGGGTTCTAGGTAACGTTCTTAGAGTAAAAACCTTGGTTGGCACCGACTAACTATTCCGTTTTTTCGATGGTTAACAATAGCCTGGCTTGTAGCAAACGAAATGTATATTACATTTTATCGATGGTTAAATGTCGCTACAAATTTGAATTTTGATAGCGACGAATTAACAAAGTGTATAAGATATAAAGTTTTACAGTTGGCGCTTAAATTCATTTTATGTCTAACACAGTGCTGCTGTTTTACTCGTATATTTGCAAAATTGATGCCTCTTTAAGGCTGTGAATCTATCAATATTCGTGACTCGTAAGAAATTGTAAAAGTTATAACTTGCAGAAACAGCTAGGCCGTAGCGCAAGTAGATGAAGGAGGCTTTATATTGCGGAAGATCCTTCAAAGATTTATTTATTACTAGAGGACGCCCTAGGTTTTATACCGTTTTATACGTACACTATATTATTGTAAAGTTTCATCAAATTCGATTCAGTAGTTTTTAAGTGAAAAAGTAACAAACATCCATCCACCCATACTTACAAACATTCGCGTATATAATATACTATACTAGCAGTCGCC
Organism: Mycalesis mineus; assembly: GCA_034621355.1. Classification (NCBI taxonomy): domain Eukaryota; kingdom Metazoa; phylum Arthropoda; class Insecta; order Lepidoptera; family Nymphalidae; genus Mycalesis; species Mycalesis mineus. The sequence continues at coordinate 1,185,992 of CM067902.1, forward strand.
CGCGACTTCGTCCGCATGATAACCTCTTAGGTACCCTTCCAATTTTAAAGACAGCCTTTCATATAAAGTGTGCTCATTCAAATATAAAATATAGTCTATGACACTCACCGATAACGTAGCATTCTACTGGTGAAAGATTTTTTTAAATAGGATCAGTAGTTCCGAAGATTAGCCCTGACAGATCTTTATTTACAAACTTACTAACTTTTCCTCTTTACAATATTAGTAGAGACACATATAAAATATGACACTCCTATGATACTCACCGATAACGTACCATTCTACTGGTGAAAAAATTTTTTAAATCGGATCGGTAGTTCCGAAGATTAGCTCCGACAAATTTTTATTTACAAACTTACAAACCTACAAACTTACAAACTTTACCTCTTTATAATATTAATATAGACGGATAAGTTTATTATGTACTTAAACTAAAATAACCTTATGGTACAATGATTTCTTATTAGAATCAGAAATATTGTCGTGGCAATTTTGGTGTAAATGATGAATTTAGGCGAGAACGTTTCACGGAAGTTTGCAATAAATAAAATTTGTTTCTTTTTTATGAAAGGGCAGCTAGAATCAATTTTGTAGATTACAGCACAACAATAAAGCGACATAATTTTACATATTATGAAAAAGTGTATAAGGAGTACAAATAGTTTTTAAAAATTGTGTTAAAAAAAGTTAAAAAAAAAAACCGCTGTGTTGTAAAACTTTCTAAGTATATGTCGGTATAATCACTGCTGCGTTAATACGACTATCGTAATGTGTAGGGTCTGCGTGTAACGCCTGTATGTTACTGTATTGTACTTCTGTTTACTCTTTCATTACAGATAAACAAAAGCTTAAAGACCGCTTATTTGATTTCGATTTCTTAAAATTCCAGTTATTTATGTTTTAATCTTTTTGATAATCCAAATTAATTCTTATCTCCTCGAATAAGACAAATTCTTAGAGACAACGGAACCTGAAATTTATTGTGTATAGATAACAGGTGATAATAGCAAACAGTATATAAGCTAGCAGTTACTATGTAACGTTACATTTGGAATAGTTCCTAATACATACACACAATGGTAGCGATCATCATTTTGAGTTTGGCCCTGTTCACAGGTAAATATTATAGTTAATAATCAGTGCAGTGTCAGGAACATTGAAGATGCAATAAGGGATTCGGTATTCAAGCCAATAAAGAAACTTAAAAGAACTATAAACAAAGATATAATTTTTAAATTTTAGTTGCTTCTATTTGTACGTAAAGTTTTTGAAGATCAAGTGATAGTCGTCTGTAGATTTCTCTAGAAATTTTAATGTTAATACAATAAAATAACTACGTAGTATTTCAATATCGATTTCCTAATCAAAATATTTGAGATGAAGCTAATGCTTCATAACTTTTATTTTAATATTTTTGAATCTCAATTGGCGGATTTTATTTTCAGTTGAAATAACTATCAAAACAACGTAATTTATAACCTACCTACACAAATGAAAAATATTTATCGAAAACGATATTTACTCTGATGTTATAGTCATCCTTTCTGGGCCATGTTTTTAGGGAAGCCTTGCTTTCTTTTTATCCTGGTTTGCCAAGAATAGCCGACAATTTTTCACTTTACTAAAGTTATAAAACAGAGTTCTAAGTGGCACAACTTGTCCTTTTCGCTACGCCAAAAGGACAATATATTTATGGTGGTACTACTACGTCTTCCAGGAGCTACATCGGCATGGGATTTGGATCAGAGTGAACTTGCATTCAACGGCACCACAAACGTGACGACTCTGCTGCAGTACCCCTCGATAGTGCAGATAGATTTCCTGAACATCTGGGGCTGGGGAGGATGGACCCAGAACTGCGCTGGTTCTATCCTCACCTCGAGATGGATACTAACTGCTGCTAGCTGCGTCTCCGGAGCGTAAGTGGCAAAACATTTGCAAGAGTTCCATTACGGTTTTAAACGCCTATCGGTTAAAATTGCAGCATCATTATCATATCATCCAATCGGAACATACCATTACTAGAGTTACTGCCTTTTAGCCGTCGTCAACCAACAATCATAGGTTTCTCAATCTTTAATATATATATATATATATATATATATATATATATATATATATATATATATATATATATATATATATATATATCATATATATATATATATATATATATATATAGACTACGATTGAGTCCAAGTCTAAGATCCGTCTTCTGCCTGTCATCTCAGACTATACGCTATCCTCGAAGCTATTCTTAGCTAAGCTAAATATTTTTACATCATATAATTAGAATTTATTAAAGTGTTGCTCCTTCCAGGACCTACCCCGCCGCATACGCGCGCCGCATCCGCGCAGGGTCCAATTACCGTAACACGGGGGGCCAGATCGTGTACGTTGACTACGAGATCAACTACCAGCGTAACGTCACCAACGGAACTGTCATCGAGCACGACATCAGCGTCGTGAGGCTTAGCAGTTCCCTGTTCTTCAGTAACCTCATCAGACAGGGCGCTATCATCGCTTCTGGCTTCTACCTACCACCCGGTTTGGTTGTTAACCAAGTCGGTTGGGGTCAGGGTGTAAGTACTTTTTAAATGTTTGTTTAAGATTTATATATGAGACAAGTACAGTCTCTGATGGTGATAGAGTTTCTAATCATATATGAATAAGTGTCTCCGATATGTATTAATTTGAATGTAATTTGCCGCCAGAACTCCTCCAACGCGTTGACCAGTGAGCGAATCACTACCGTTCTCTGGGATCAACCGATTAACGGTACTCTGCCAACCATTCTCGCTGGACTTCCAAATTCCAACGCCACAAACAACGGCGATGTTGGAGGCCCCTGGTTCTTCGGCAACGTGACCGTTGGCATCATAGCCGGGCTCAACACCAACAACACTTGGAGCGATTACCTGTACGCCACGGCTATATCACCTTACACCAGTTGGATAGTTAGTGTTGCTGTGTAATGTTGAATTGAATCTCACTATGACAGTTATATATTTAGTTATGTTAAATATGCTGAAGAAATTTTAGATAATTAAATTAATAAAATATATTTAAGCATAATTTGGGAAGTTTCATTTGCATGTGCTAGTGTATGTTACAAGGTTTTAATAAGTTTCACATATCTTGCAAAATAAAGACCTATTTCCAGTTTCCGATTGAGTTGAAATTTTAGATGCATTTGTATATCGCGTGATATTTTGATATGGAGCTGATCTGATGCTGATGCTGGCGGGCAGGCAGCCATAGGAATTCTGCAATAAAACGACAAAACAATCCTTTTGGGATTGGGCTCGTTCGTATTGTAAAATAAAAGCCTTTGTAATTTTTTTATTATTATTTTATTAGTTCATGAGCTAGATACTTATAACCCTCCACTTGCCACGGTTTTTGCATACTTCCTTAGCTTCTTCCACTTTCATTAACCCTTTCATACAATTTGGTCCAAGAACATTCGCCTAGTCCTTCCCTTTCCAATATTTCCATTCAACCTCGCCTCATAAATCTCTTTTGTTAACCTTCTTTCATCCATTCTCTCTACCCCATATGCCCAGACTACATCTTCTTGTTGACCACAGTTCTTGAATTAGATTTAGATGAATAAAAACGTGCGGTGCGCACCGCCCCGGCCGTTGCGTTGCGATATAGGTACTTACATTTAATTCTTTGTTTTCTCAACATCTTCATTTTTTGTTATACTAAATTTACTAATTTCCTCAATCTAGATTTTTCCTACTAAACTTTTTTAGTTAAATTTCTAATGAGGACCGCCGTTTGACTATGTGAAGTAATCGCATTGTTCTGATGAAATACCGTCAGAATGCCTAAAACAAAATCTCAACTGAGTATCTAGACATCTCAGACAAGAGTGGCCACTGTGCGCCGAATAGGAGTGATAACTTTAAAGCATGCACGGCGTCCTGAGAATGAAAGAGCATAAAGATAGCAAGCATCTGCCAGAGATTATAGCACCAAAAGCCTCAGTGACTAGCTAGCCACAGACAAAATATGTCTAATCTAACAAAATAATCTAGCACCGAACGCTAGCAGCCAAAGAGCTATTACCTCTGGAGGACATGTGAGAGAGTCTAGCACCGAAAGGTCTCAGCGACTGGCTAACCACAGACTGAATATGTTGAGCATACGTAATAGGAAACCTAGCGCGAAACGTTCGCAGTGGCTTGCCAGCCAATGGGCTATTACTTCTGCAGGACGTGTGAGAGAGTCTAGCACTGAAAGGTCTTAGCATCTGGTTAACCATATGAAAATTTCGAACATACGTAATAGAAATTCTAGCACTAAACGTTCACAGCGGCTTCCCAGCAAAGGAGCAAATACATCTACTAGATTGCTATCGTCATCATAACTTTTATTTATCCCGAACTTTCTAACTGAAGTATTACGCGGCACTAACGGATCAGGACAAAAATATTTTTATCGCGGAACGGAGTCCGCGGGGACTGCTATAGTATTATAATAATATGTAAAACGTCGTCTTCGTAAAATCACAAAGAACAAGACAACAACTTTCGGAATAATAATAGTTGACTGAACTGAATTACACTTGATATTTTGTTAACTTAACCTTATAACTAGCTACTTGCTACTGGGGAAATCCTTATGGATACCACACCACCTCACCTCAGGGAGGCACGGAAGTTATCTTACTCTTGCCGACTAAAACACTACGAAGTTCCATCTCCCCGCCTGGCAGCGGTGATACGGGAAATTGCGATACTACCGCGAACTCCGCCAGCGGATGTCCACCAAAACCGACCTGTCTCGGGTACTAAGTGCCAATCACGTTAGAGGCCTATCGGAATCACAGCACACTAACCAAATCGAGGTAAAAAATAAAACCGACTTCAAAACGCACTAAAAAGTAAAAAATGCTTCATTTAGCAACATTAATTAACTTTATTTACTTCTATTTATGAAGTCGGTGCCATTCAAGTTTAGGTAACGTCTTTAAAGTATAAAGCTCGGGTTTATTTTTTAGTAATTTTTTTTTATTTTATACTTTTTAGTGATTTATTCAGGTTCAGGTTTCCCAAGGTAATCAGGTTTCCCAAGATCTTATCATCAGATCATGAATTTAATCAAATCCAATTACAACGTAGCTATTGTAATTGTTACAGTAAACCGTCCTTCGTCTTCATCACCAGACCCTTAATGTCAGTCACAGCCTATCTAAATGTAAAGTTCTCAATGATAATCAAACCTAATCACAAGGTAACTGCATTAAATCGTTGAGGAGTTCAGAGTTCTGTAATTTGGCGCCATCATCAGATCGACCTATATTAAATAGTAGTGATTTAAAATACTTAATAGAAAAATTAACAAACGTACTAGTTGTTCTTACAGTTGAATTGAGAACGTGCTCGACTCTTGATGTCGGTTAAAAAGAATAAGTCTTTCACAGAAAGCCGTAATCTGATACTGAATTGATTGACGATTTACTCAGTAATCTTTATCAAATATTCTTAATATCCGTGTTATATTGGACCCGTGTCACAAGTCTCGGGCTCTGTTCAGAGTTTTTCTCTCAGCCAAGCGATGGACCCGGCACCCGCACGGTGAATCCATGGAATGCTAAGATATTCGTCTCTCTCTCTATAGGCATCTATCTATTTTTAATTCTGACTAAAATTGTCTAGATTCTTCAACCGGTAATAGTTGTTTCCACAATGTTTATTTATTTTGTCAAAAGAATGTTGTCGGTAGGTACTTTGATCCAATTAAACATTGCAGAGTTGAACATTGTTTGCTTATGAAGCTCCAGAGGGTTCGGAGAGTAGGAGAATAAAGGATGTGGAGGAAAACAAAAACACGTATAAATGTCGAGGCGCCCGACAGAAGTGATAACTACACAGCGGTGAATTACAGTCAGAGAGGAGGATTGAGCCAGTGAAAGAAGGGGAAGCCAAACAAACTAGCTTTACGTAACGAGGCAATTTACCCTCCTAAAGTTTGCACTAAATAAAATGTAAAGAAATTTTGTTTTTGTGAAAAGGCCCCAAGAAGCAATTCTGTAGATTACAACACAATGATTTCTTAAAATACAATACAACATAATTGGAAAAAAGAAAAAGAAATGAATTACAGTTTGGACAGCCCATTATTGAAAAGTTATCTAAAGCATATTCTGATTGATATATATGGTGTAAAAGAATTGTGAAACGGAACTTCTATATTAGAAACTAATAAGTCAGATGTCGCAACCCGACTACATTATTATGATATCTCCTTCTAAAACAAGAAAAAAATTAGCTTGTTTGAAAATGAGCTTACTTCCACTCAAGGTCGTAGTTCTTGATTAGTAAGGAAGAAAATTTTTGCTGTATTTTTTGTAAGACGAAATATTCTACACGAAGTAATTCAGAAATCATAGCTTACAGTTACGCTATCGTAGACTACAAAAGTGTCTGCCTAACAACAAAAGCCTAGGATGATTGCAAAACTTAAAGTCCCCCGTCCAAAGTCAAGACCCGTAAATTTTTTTATTTTCCCCTGGAACGCCATTGCCCTTAATTTGCAAACAATTGTGAGTTTTTCATTATGTCTTGGAGTAAAATTGTTTGTATTTCCTCAGTATTGACGGTTGAAAGAACAATGGCATGAGCCCATATAACATTTTGTTCTATTACAGAAACATAATCACAAAGATTTTTCGTTTGACGAGCCCACAAAAAAAGATATTAACATAATCGGAATAGGCAAGCACAATAAGTTAAATTCATTTTTGTATAGAAAGTAGAGCCAACTAGTTTACAAGGCGTGTCAACTAAAGCATAGCATAGCATAGTGCTCTAAAGCAATACTAGATATCACTACTAATAGTTATAGCCACATGGGTTGACTGTCCTTGTTTTCTGGACTCTGATTGTGCTGCTGTTAATGTCTATATTACTTTGTGTTATTTTTGTATAAAATACTGTGTAATAAATCTAACACACAAGAAAAGTCGTACAGTACCTAACAATAACAAAAATGAAACAGTCTGTTTTTGTTAGATTAATTACACTAATTACTCGAAACTTTATGAAGTTATACAAAGCATAGATGTGAGATTAATTATATATATAACTATACATACATATATATGCGAAAGCAAAGATGCTAGTGCCTTCTAGTAGAGAGGACGTGTAAACTCCTAAAAAACTCGGTGTAGATTCGCCACTGGTTCATCTATACCAGTATAAACCTTTCTTTTATTGATTAATTTAATCTCAGATTTTACATATTATAAAACTAATTTGGTATTAAATAATAACGAATTAATTTATTAAGTTTTGTCACATTCACAGATATTGTATCACATTTGTAGACGCCTTCGAAATCACTCAAATATAATCTTGCCATTGTTCTTATTTATTTATGATTGGTTTTAACTTATGAAGAAGTGCATAAGAAGGGGTACAAATAGTTTTTAAAAATTGTAATAAAAACGGCTGCAAAACCTTCCTAGCGACCTAAGTGTCTGTCGGTATAATCACTGCTGCGTTGATTATTTTGTAGGTACGAGTACAGTAATGTGTAGGGTCTGTATGAAACGCATGTATGTAAAGATATTTCTTCTATTTGCTCTTTTATTATAAATAAATAAAAGTTTAAAGACCGCTAATATGATTTTGATTTCTTAAAATTCAAGTTTGTTATGTTTATAATTTTTTTATAATCCAAATTAATTCATATCTGTTCGAATTAGAAGAATTCTTAGTAATATTGAGACCCGAATTTTATAATGTATAGATAACAGGTGATAATAGCAAACAGTATATAAGCAAACAGTTACTATGTAACGTTACATTTGGAAGAGCTCCTAATACATACACACAATGGTAGCGATCATCATTTTAAGTTTGGCGCTGTTCACAGGTAAATATTAAAATTAAAAATCAGTGCGGTGTTATGAGTAATGAAGAAGGAATAAGAAATTCGGTATTCAAGCCAATAAATATGCGTAAAAGAAGTATAATTAAAAATATAAATTAAATTTTAGTTGCTTACATCTTGTATAAACTTTTTGAAGATCAAGTAAAAGTTATGGATGAGACATCTGTGGGGCCTTTCTAGAAATTCAGTTTTTGAAAACAATGTTTTCAAAAACCATCTCGATATAATTTAAAAAGACTCAATTGGGAAAATTTATTCAATTAAATATTGAAACAATAAAATAACTACGTAGTATTTCAATTTCGATTTCCTAATTGGAAAATATTTCAGTTGAAATAACAACATCATAATATATTATTAATTATCTACCTAAACGACAGGATATAACTCTGAAAAAATTTAACTCTGATTTTATAGTAGCCAGGATTGTAGAAATTATGGTTCATCTTTTTTGTGCCATTCTTTGAGAGAAAGCTTTACTTTGTTGTCTAACCAAGTTAAGGTTGGCCAAGACTAGCCGGCATAGTCATGCGATTCTTCTCCTATGATCCCTCCAGGATCAAGGTATGGTTTGGCCTTCGAGAGATCTTATTACCCGGATCAGGCCGACTAGCCGGCCAGTTAGCCAGTTTTTGTCAATTAAATTAAATAAATAAACTTACAAGACAGTGTTCTAGCTGGCACTACTTGTCCTGTAAGCTAAGCCAAAAGGACAATATATTTATTATGTAACTAACTATGTCTTCCAGGAGCTACATCGGCATGGGATTTGGATCAGGGCGAACTTGCATTCAACGGTACCACAAACGTGACGACTCTGCTGCAGTACCCCTCGATAGTGCAGATAGATTTTCTGAACATCTGGGGCTGGGGAGGATGGACTCAGAACTGCGCTGGTTCTGTCCTCACCTCGAGATGGATACTAACTGCTGCCAGCTGCGTCTCTGGAGCGTAAGTGGATAAACATTATCAAAAGTACCATCGTGTTCTTTTAAACGCCTATCGGTATAAATAGCAGCAACATTATAATATCATCCAATCCGAACATACCATTGCTGGTGTAACTGCCTTTTAACCGTTGTCAACCAACAATTGTTTTCTGTAGCAAGTTAGTGTCCTTATTTTGTATTTCCTCCACTCATATTATTTGATCAAGCTTCACAATCTATACTAGTCTTATTATAAGGCCTAGGATTAAGTCTAAGACTAAGATGCGTCTTCTGGGTATCATCCCTGGTTCCTCGAAATTTCGTGTTTAGAATAAACATTATATTATTAGATTTTATTAAATTGTTGTTCCCTGCAGGAACTACCCCGCCGCATACGCGCGCCGCATTCGCGCTGGGGCCAACTACCGTAACACGGGAGGCCAGATCGTGTACGTTGACTACGAAATCAACTACCAGCGTAACGTCACCAACGGAACTGTCATCGAGCACGACATCAGCGTCGTGAGGCTCAGCAGTCCCCTGTTCTTCAGTAACCTCATCAGACAGGGCGCTATCATCGCTTCTGGCTTCTACCTACCACCCGGTTTGGTTGTTGACCAAGTCGGTTGGGGTCAGGGTGTAAGTACTTTTTAAATGTTTATTTAAGAAGATTGATTTATGAGACAAGTACAGTCTCTGATGGTGATAGAGTTTCTAATCAAATATGAATTAATGTCTCCGATATGTATTAATTTGAATGTAATTTGCCGCCAGAACTCCTCCAACGCGTTGACCAGTAAGCGAATCACTACCGTTCTCTGGAATCAACCGATCAACGGTACTCTACCAACCATCCTCGCTGGAATTCCGAGTTCCAACGCCACAAACAACGGTGATGTTGGAGGCCCCTGGTTCTTCGGCAACGTGACCGTTGGCATCATAGCCGGGCTCAACACCAACAACACTTGGAGCGATTACCTCTACGCCACGGCTATATCACCTTACACCAGTTGGATAGTTAGTGTTGTTGTGTAATGTTGATCTCAATATGACAGTTATTAATAATGCCGAGGAACTTTGAAATAAAAAAGTTAATAAAATATATTCAAGCATAATTTGGAAAGTTTTATCTGCATGTGCTAGTGTATGTTACAAGGTTTTATTTAGTTTTACATGTCCCTGTATCTAATCAAATCTTCCAAAAAAACCACTTTCCGGTTTCCAATATATGTAATTTTAGATGCATTTGTATATCGCGTGACAATACATTATGACATAGAGTTGATCTGATGCTGATGCTGGCGGGAAGGTTGCCGCAATAAAACACAGGAAGTTCCACAATAAAATGACATAACCCGATTGAGTTTGGGCTCGTTTGATTTGTCTTGATAAGTAGCTACTTTATGTACTATAGTAAAATAAAGGCATGTGTATAAAATATATTGAGTTTTTAATAAGTATTAGAGCTAGCAACAATGTTCACCTTATTAGTCTACCTAAAGCTATAGGCTATAGGCTAGGAAGCTACTATCATTATCAACTTATTAGTCGAAAAGTTAAAATTTCCATCTATAATTTTTAGAATTTGAAAAATCTTTGATGCTTGTTGATGACGACGTACTGCGATCATGTTACGATTTTTTTCTTGTAAGAAATTATCAGTAGTAGGCCAGAACTGGAAAGTTTGTAGTTGTATATTCCTATGCCTCAAAGTTGTGTAATAAGCCGAGAGTGCCAGTCGTTAACATTAACATCCGACAGTGTTCCTTAACTATTTTAACATTTTCACCATTTGCCGTTAACTCGCAAATAAATATCTAATTCCAAATCAAAATTGACTGATGATTAAATAATGGCATATTAAAAAAATACTAACAGTCGCCCGCGACTTCGTTAACGTGAAAACCCTTCTAATTTTAAAGACAGACTTTCGTATATGCTCACTCTCCGCTCCTCCTCTCAATTTAATATTTTTATAGTTTCCCGTCAAGCAATATCCTACGTCCCGTCCTAAAGATCTACATTTTTGTTAAGCATTGCACGACATTTCAGTGCATTAACATTAACAATATATATTTATAGCAAGTTGCTATCAGCTTGCTATAAATATATATAGCTTGATATAAATATAAGTTAAATATACCTACTATTTAATATCAATATATACCTATGTATATATTGATATTAAATAGTAGGTATATTTAACTTTTGAGTCTAGCCTTCAGAATAAACAAAAATAATTTTACAATCAGACTCGCAGATCTAGAAATTAGCCCTTTTAAACAAACGAACAAACTCTTCCGTGTACCATATAGATATTTGAAGAAAGATCGATCGATCCATCGCCGTATTAACGTTTCTATCATGAAAGCATATGACCTTTATTTAGTACGTATAATATAACACAAAGGAAGTCAATTAAATTTGGACGCCATAGCGGCAGTGCCGCGCTTTTTAGAAATTTTATAATATCTCCGAAAATATACAACTAATTAACATACTGTAAAAAACAAATATTATCTCAATAATATCCTTAAGATTATTAATTAATTTATTTTGATAAGGATTTCATTTCAGTTGTATAAATAATGACGTAAACGTAAGCATATGAATTAAATAATTATTTAATTCATATATATGCTGGCGCGGACTTTTTTGTAGAACTTTTTAAGATACATAAACTTCCCATACATTGCTTTCAATTTTTTGCAATAGTTAAGGTAGCGCATGCGCAGAAAGCCAATTTAACAAATTTTTGCGAGCCGACTTGCGCGACAAAAACTGTTGATAGCTTGGTTAATACATACAATACAACTATAAAGTATAATCTATGACAATCACTGCTAACGTAGCATTCTACTGGTGAAAGAATGTTTTAAATCGGATCAGTAATTCCGAAGATTAGCCCCAACAGATCTTTATTTACAAACTTTACCTCTTTATAACATTAGTATAGATGTAGGACATCATTTATGTACTATCACAAAGAACAATATTACTACTAGAAATGAGCTTCGTAAAGTGTGTTTCGATGCCGAAGCTTTTCGCTGTAAGATTATTGACTGAAACAACTTTCGAAACAATAATAACACATTACTAAAAAATATTATTAGAAGACTATAGGTACTGGATTCTGTCCCCGGGTGTCCCACTGAAGCATATCACGAGCAATACAATTGCAATTGTTCTAGAACGGTCGAGAAAATATAGTTCTCAATAAAAAATACACGAAAGAATATCAGATAATAATATTGATAGCTGACGATATGAGAGCAATCGTTTAAATGGCCAACATAATGTACATTTTTACAGATTAAGTTGATTTTCTGAGAATATTGCAATTTGAAAGTCGAAGTACGTGTTTCTGGTGTTGGCATGGGACGTATCAAAATGAAGATATTGTGGATATTAATCGCTTTAAACTTGGGAGGTACTTAATATATTTTTTTAATGTCTAAAAGTTGACGAAACAAGCGGATAATAAATATTCTTCCTTATACTTACACAGTAAAAAACAAAGTGATCGCGATCTTAGAAACTACTAAACGAAGTGTCACGCGGTTTTCACTAATAGACAGAGAGATTTCTTTAAAAGTCGGAGAAATTTTAGCCACCTGGGAGCTTTAAAACACTGCTTTACCTATTTTAAACTAAACAAAACAATGTTTGGAAAAATTGTTTCTGTTTTTAGAACTACAAAAATTTTTATTCTCATTTATTTATTTACAATTATTTTAAAAATTTTTAACAATGCTTCTAAAATTATAAAAAAATAAAACACTATTAAAAATTTATAAAAAAATTAATTCCGCCTGCTGCGGGGCCCGGGGGTCCAAGCAACCCCCTCACAATGCGCGCCGTTTCAAGAATTACTGCCTTCTGTATCCCCAACAATTAAGCGAAAGCTTTTTAAGATGTTCGTCAAAGCTTTTCGCTATAAGACCGTTGACTGAAACGACTATAGGAAAAATCATTGTTGAATCAACATTCCACATGGCGGTAATTATTATTATAAAAATTATTATTATAAAAACAAAAACCCGACTAACTTCTATGCAGTCGGGTTTTTTGTTTTTATAATAATAATTTTATTTGAGACTTTTTTGTTTTAGTTTATGGTATAGAAATGACAAAGTACACTTTATGCCATTTTTTGTTAAAACGGCAATATAAACATGATATAATATTTATATTTTTGAAATGGTCTTTTTACGACCTTTCATTTGATACCCATATTGCTAAGATAGAAGAAAGAAATACACACATCCCCCCTTTTTTCCCCCATTTACAGCCACCGTTTTGAAAATTTATATAGCCTATGTTGCTACCACAATTTTGTCAAATTCAACGACACCTCACATGTCAAAATCCGTTAAGTCGTTTAGGCTGTAGAGCGCGCCGAAGAAATGGACATACATACATACATACATACATACGCTCGAAAAACATAACCCTCCTTCTGACGCAGTCGGGTAAAAAGTCATGGCATATATCTATCTTTTGAGAATAACTTGTTATACCTATTTTTCTTTTAAAAAAGGGTTACGTACGTCAAACTGAGCAATTACAGCGGGGACTGCCCTACAAAGCGTTACTAACGTGAACACAAACATACCTACTCGTAATATATATACCCTTTGATTTTTGAAAGGTCCGTAAAATGAACGTATGTGAAATAATCGTATTTGATTCCTGTGATAACTAATTATCTAACAAAGTTATCAATTTTAGGAAAAACATAATAAATAGATATCTTTATGTATATTATCGCTTCCTAATGTAACAATTTACAAGTGCGGTAAAATTAATGATTTCCAATGATAATATGTATTGCTACCGGCTATAAATTGTTAAATTGTTGTAATATTTAACACGATTTAAACAAGAGGAGTGTTATAAGCTAGACATGACTGTCTGTATGTCTGTGGCACCGGTTATAAACTAATAGAATAAGACCGGTTATGACGCTTTTATCTCTTGACCAAGCGATCTGATATTTTTTTTTTTTTGATAAATTCATTTGACGATTATGACCGCTTTTATCACTTTTTTGGTGATAAGCATATTTTCTAGTGTCTGGGTATTTATCTATATATTATAAGTATTTATGTATATTATATATAAAAAAATATTCATCAATTATCATAGCACCCATAACACAAGCTACTTACGAGTACGCTTACTTTGGGGCTATATAGCGATGTGTGTAATTGTCCTATAATATTTATTTATTTATTATTATTGTTATGTTGTTTCAGTTTTATTAGCATTTTATTTCACTAAAGCAAGGACGAGACGAGCCGTTTCTAATAATACTATGGGTGTTAAATTTAAAAGGATTCTACAAACAACTGATACTACGACTTAATACGGCACCCTTCTATATTGCAGTGGTTGTATCATCCAACCGTATAGTCGGCGGGCATCCAACCTCCATAGAGCACCATCCATCCATGACACAGGTGGAACTGCTCAGTCAGATCACCTACACCTGGTCGCAGAACTGCGCTGGGAACATCCTCACTTCGAGGTTCATTCTATCCGCGGCTCAATGCTTTAATGCTTGGTACGTTAGTGTCACCATCGGCAGCGTATATTTAATGATATTCTGCTGGGACGGCGGGCCAGGCCTCCCTTCTTAAACAAAAGGGGTAAATAGCTAAGAGTCATCACGCTGCATCAATGCGGGTAGAAAGGCTTAGGTTGCGTGTTGGTAACCGTATATAACAGCAGACGACGACGTGTCGTTTGCGAGTTTGATAACTTAAATAACTAATGTTTACTCTTCTGACATTAACTATATGATAACAATGACCGGGGTCGACGCCATAACTTGCCTTCGAAGGCACGGGAGTGTAATGCCAACCAACTTCCCAACTTAAAACTGATAATTTCGAGAATACAAAGCTCAATATTTCACAGCTTTACCTCGGGGTCCATAGCCCCATAGACTAGCCACTTCACCAATAAGGCAATAAACATAATAGAACTCTACCATTACGTTTCATGGAAAACCAGAGCAGGTCCCTAACGTTCACAGAACAATACTGAATAAGCTCCATTTCGGGATCACATCACGATCCAAAATATTTACACTGAAATTTTTTTATTGTGATGTTCTACTTTCTTTGTTCCTTTCATCAGAACATCAGAAAACATTGCAGACAATAACTATAAATACCTTCTAGGAATCTGGATTTCCCATATCGCCGCATCAGAGCTGGCGCCACCTACCGTAACTGGGGTGGTAGCGTAGTCTACGTCGATAGAGCTATCAAGCATCCCTCTTACGGCACCAACGGGCTAGAGGCTGACGTCAGCGTCGTGAGGTTGTTGACCCCGTTGACATACAGCCCGACTATTCGACAGGCTTCCATCGTTGCTGCTAACTTTGTGGCGCCTGATCATACTAGGGTGGTGGTGGCTGGCTGGGGAAGGATTTCAGTAAGTACCAATGATCTAATTGTAATAGTTTTTAATTGCACTACTAATGCCAAGCGCGTGAAGGGTTCATACCTATCCCCTTGCCTATAAGTAAGGATAGCAGTTACTTACACGGGCTATGTCACAACAAAACGGAGGTAATATTAGGGTTAAAAAATGAAATGGCCGATTTGTACAGAAAAATAAAAAATAGTTTTTTTTTTAATTTAACATATTTATTTAATCAAAATAACTACCATTATTATCTATACATTGCTGCCATCTAATAGGAAGCTCATTTATGCCTTTGCCATAGAACTCTGGCAATTTAGATTCGACAAACTGTGTGAAAGCATTTTGCACCGCCTCCTGAGAAGAAAACTTTTTATCACGTAGAAAATTGTCCAAATCACGAAAAAAATGGTAGTCCATTGGAGCAAGGTCTGGCGATTATGGAGGGTCACGAATGGTTTCTAATTGCAGTTCCTGTAGAGTTAAAACGATTTCTCGTGCTGTATGAGGTCTCGCGTTATCATGGAGCAATAATGGTGAAGATCGATTTATAAGTCGGGGCTCTTTCACTGTTAGTTTCGCTATCATTGTTCGGAGTTCGGCACAGTAGACATCTGCCGTTATTGCTTTACCAGATCGGAGAAAGCTATAGTCAATAACACCACGCTGAGACCACTAAACAATTACCATTACCTTTTTATTGGTATGCTTTGATTTAGTTATTTTGACACTGTTGCAGCATTTGACCTGGGGTCAGCCATTGCATTTTCCGCTTACGATTATCGTAAAGAATCCATTTTTCATCACATGTCACAATTCGATCCAATATTCCTTCATTTCAGTATCGATTCAACAAGGCAACGCAAGTTTCAACACGCGTTTCTTTCTGCAGATCAGTCAAATCATGAGGCATCCATTTTTCATATTTTTTTATTTAATTGATTTGACGCAAATGAGTCAATATTGTTGGTAAAGTAACGTTAAACTATGCCACTAATTCCTGAGTAGTTTGCCTCGGATCGGCTTCCACCATCTCTTTCAAATCATTGATATTCACCTGTGTGGGCGGTCTTCCACGTGGTTCGTTCTTCAAATCGAAGTTTCCATCACGAAAGCGTTTAAACCAAAATCGCACATTGCGTTCATTAGCAGTCCCCTCTCCAAACGCAACATTAATATTGCGAGCTGTTTCTGCCGTGTTAGTTCCGCGTCGGAACTCGTATTCAAAAATCACACGAATTTTCGAAGTATCCGTCTTTATTGTCTAAGCTGAATAAAAAAAACAACTGAAAGTTGATGTTAATTATCGAATGTTGCAATGTTGCATTTTTTATAAGAAGAACTACACAGGTCCCGTATGAAAAAAGTTTCACTTTAAAATCTTAAACTATGAAGGTTCTATGTCAATTCGAAGTACCGATTACAATAAAACGGCAATTTCATTCTTTAACCCCTATTATTAAGCAGCATTTGACTGCAATCACACCTCATGGTCAGTGATGGTACAATCTAAGATATAAGCGGGCTAAATTGTTAAGTGTGGGATG
This sequence comes from Mycalesis mineus, assembly GCA_034621355.1. Lineage (NCBI taxonomy): Eukaryota > Metazoa > Arthropoda > Insecta > Lepidoptera > Nymphalidae > Mycalesis > Mycalesis mineus. The sequence continues at coordinate 1,202,811 of CM067902.1, forward strand.
AAATCCACACCAAATTCAGTTTCTACACGACATCGTACCAGAACGCTAAATTGTTTGCGGTATGTCTTTGTCGGTAGAGTGGTAACTAGCCATGGCCGAGCATCCCAACAGCCATAAATGTTCCCTTGATTTACCTTTTTTACGCTGTGGGATGTAATAATTTATAGTTGAGCCATCGAAACGACAGAAAGCAAATGAATAATTCTTGAAAAACTGATTACTATATTATTTTGCTTTCGAGAGGTAAGGACAGAGATAAAACTAGTCCGCTTTCACCATCCTTTGATTACGTATATTTTTTTAATAGAAATGACCAAATTATGGTTGTATATTTTACCTACATAATCTTTTCAGGAAGCCGGTCCAATGTCAGATACACTCCGCGAAGTGTCAGTTTACACCATCAACAACAAACTATGCGCAGACAGATACGCCACACTCAGCTGGCCGATCACAGTTACGCCAAACATGATTTGTTCTGGAATCCTTGACATTGGCGGCAGAGACGCATGTCACGGCGACTCTGGCGGGCCGATGTACCTTGGCAACGTGGTTATTGGCATCATATCTGGTGGTTACAGCTGTGCCAATTGCACCTTCCCTGGCATAAGCACCTCTGTAGGTTCTTACACTGATTGGATCGTCGGCACTGTTTATGCATGGCAATACTGAAAGCTTTTGACAGTCTTTGCCAGTTGAAGAACCAACTATACGGATAATAAATGTTTTAATGTTAAAGGTTTTTAATTGTCTTTCTTATATTCCTAAAATTATTTTTTTTTCAAACAGATTTATACGTATTTAAGTGGTTATTGGCATTATATCTGGCGGTAATAGCTGTCCCAATTGCATGTTCCAGACATAAGAACGGCTACAGGTTGATAGGATAGTCGATACGGTTCATGTATAGCAATGTTGAAAGTTTACCGATCCATACCAGATATTGAATTAATATAGGAATTTCAATAAAAAAAAAAATTCTACCGTCCAAGTAAAGTACACACAAACAAACACTTTGGTGTTGATAGAAAGAATTTCGGTGTTAAAAGATAAATTTATTAAAATTCCTATATTAAATTAAAATTCAATATCTGGTATGGATCGGTATGCAGAATTAAAAAAATTTATTACTTACTTTTTAGTGACTTATCGCCACGTAACGAACTTGATAGATTCTTAGTTAAATTATAGTAGTCATGAATATCAAATAAGAATATAATTATTTGAAAGTTCTTGTTTTGAGTAAAGGTAAATACAACGATTGTATTTCATTATTAATTGTATAATAATTAAAGCTAATCAAGTTATAGTGTGTTGTAAAATATGGGCAAATAATATAACTAATTAAAATTATATTAACTTATTTTAGATGTATCTTATTATCTAGTCATATGTATGACTTATTTTTAAAAGCTACCCTATAAAAGGGCCGGCAATAAACAGTCGGGCGGATTTGCAATTCAGTCGCCGACCAGTGCGGAGCTACGCAAACAAGTTGAGTAAGAACTACTATTTTGGTTTCTAAGCATGTCAATTTATGTTTAATTGTAAAGTAACATAATTTTGTATATTGCTATTATTCCCAGCTTGAGACGCAGTGTTTTGGCGTTTCTATAATTAACACAAGATGTTACGTATCATTGTAATACCATAATTTGCCAGTAGTAATTAACTGTTAATTAAGTTGCTGTTAATTATTCTTTCAGTTATCTATTTGTGGTTTAGTTATAATTACTTGGAATACAAAGGATTACCCTATTATTTATTCACTATGTCCAATTCTCTTTCGATAGGAGAATAACTTGAACAGAGGAGGTGAGTGTTGACGGCCGTCACCAAGGGTACCCTTAAACCTACACCCGTGTCACAAGTCTCGGGCTCTGTTCGAAGTTATTCTCTCAGCCACGTTCCGAGTTATTCTGTATTTCCATTTGTATATAATTATTTTGTGTGTTCTCTTTGTGTGCAGTTATGCTGCCTGTTAATTTTGTTAAAAGTTAAAGTGTAATAAAATGTAATGCTAGTTAAGTAAATTATGTGATTACCGTCATATTGTTTCATTTTGATTTGATTTAAGAAAGTTTGTTATTAAAATGTGTTAATATTTTGGTTAATATTGTTTTCCTGCTCGTGCCTTTTAACCCCTTCTGATGATGTTTCTAATAAACTCGTACTATAGGTACTGTCATAGTATATTATACGGCACTTGTAACCAAAAAGCTACCTATACTTAACCGAAATTGTTGCAAATGTGGCTATAACATTTGAAGAGTTCCTTATATTTTCCCAGAATATTATTATCAGATGATAGATAACAGGATGACAATGGGACCATTTTGAAAGTGTGCCTTTTTAATTAAAATATAACAACTCTGTAAAAAGTTATGCGTGGTCATACATAAAAAAATATATACGTGTCGAATTGAGAACCTCCTCCGTTTTTTTTCGTCGGTTAAAAACTAGAATTGACCTACAAAGTTTTAACTACAACGACATCTTTTTAAGAAGTAATACAACACATTGTGGAGTTTATCTAGCGCTAATCTTCTTAATGTATAGTGGTTTTCCACTTCTATAATTTCACATTAGATGGCGTGGTAAGCAAGTTGGGTTTAATCTTGTAGAATAATAAATTTCACTCGCATGCTCTAGCACTTTTCCCAGGTGTAGATTATTGAGTGGACGAGATAACAGAGGAATTATTAAGTCTAGTGAAGATTTTATTTCGTTATCATAACATTTTTGGTCGTTTACTGCAGAATATTCTCGTCACTTTTATCTTACAGTAGTGTTTGCACGTTTAGAGTGTTAGTGCTTGATTTTAAACATATCGCTATAACAATAATTTTCATGATAATGAACGGTGTGATGGTATGAGGCATAGTAGAATCCAGAAATACCTAGTATTTGATAACCTCAGGACTTAGGACTTCAATAGCTTAACAAGTTAACCACTTGACCCTGTAACAAGCTTCTTTTTTATTGATATTGCATGGAAGCATTGGTATTGTACCGGCCCCTCTGCTATAAGGGAGGGTGCCTGGCTCTATAGTGGGCCGTTAATAGGCTGATAATGATGATGATAATTGGTATTGAGATGGTGTCAAAGGCGATTTAGACAGTAGTAGCTACCTACCTTATCTCATAAATAACATCACGCCCCATTCCCATAGGCTTCATCCTTCCATTAGCCAAGGTTCTTGCATACCTACTCCTTTAGCTTCCTCCACTCCATCCAATCCTTTCATACAAGTTCGTCGGTTGAGGGTACTCTTGACCTGGCCCTTCTTTACACTGTTCTGAATTTGGGAACAATCGCCTCGACCTTCGCCTTCCAACGTTTCCATTCACAGTCGCCTTGTAAATTGATCTTTTGACGTGACAACGTCTTCTAATTCGATAGAGCCGGCTGCACGCACGAAAAAACATGACTCATGCGGCGTTACCTCGCTTTGAGGGGTTCCATGTAAGGCTCGAAGTGCAAGCGAGAGCGCGGAACGAGCGACAAAGAAGCACAATCGGCCTTTGCGTTCGGCAGCGTTCGACATCCGTCTATTAAATATAATTATTAAAATATAAACTTATAAAATCAAAATCTTAAAAAAATTATTTTATTAATTTAAATTAATATTTATAAAAATATACTTAAAGTAAAAATTTTAATAACCAATTAAATGCTACCATTCCATCAGTATTTTCTTAAGTTGTGACGTTCAACTATCGTCAGTAAACCGACTTTACAGACAACCAATTTTTTTTCATCCAATCTCTCTACATGGACAAACCATCTAAGCATCCCTTTCTCAATTTGTCACTATATCTTCTTTTATACCACACAGTTCTCTTATCATAGTGTTCTTAACATCATCACTCAGTTTTAAGTCACACATACCCCTTAAAGTACCTAATATTATAATAAATAATAATTAATACAATATTTTAGTTACTGGATACACATCATTAGAATTTAAATATAAAGCTTACTTACGTCTTGTCATAAATTAATAGAAAACATAGGTTCTTAGGTCATACTTTTATCTTACCATACTATAATAGGGAATATATACCTACCTATAAGAGTACATGCTCTAAATTTATATAAATAAGAAAATAAATTAAAAGGTAAAGTACGTCACGTACACCTAAATTGAAAATATATAGATACAAAATTTAATCATGACTACAGACAGAAAAAATATAGCTTTTCAATCTAAACCTTAAACACATTCTGATAACTTGATAAAATACATAAACAGTCCAAGAGCCATAGACAGTAAACAAAGTGTAAAGCACAACGGCAAGGGCGTGATTACGTATTTAGAGAACGCTCTGTTAGTCGGTATACTAAAAAGATATTTATGTTAAAATATTGGCACTTTTGTTTCGGTGGATTTATTTGATAAATGTGATATGTGGTCAGGATATGAGATAAAAAGAACTTAAAAATTGTCTCGTATTTGGGATATACTCGCGATTACACATACTTTTTGCTACCAGTATGTAGCAAAATTTATACGAAAAATATTGAAAACAAAAGAATATCAGATGAACTCTCAATGTAATAATATAGAAAGATAAAAAATAAAACTGGAAAATTTAGCAGACATTGATTGTTCAGGTTCGTAACAAATATCCGCCTTGGTACGTCTATAAAAGATTATTTTGTTTTGAGTTTTGATATCCATCTCCTGGACTATAATATTTGTATCAATCTAGATTCTGCTGAGCTAGATATTCCCGGGTTTACGATCAATATACAACCTTCCCCAAGAAGGCGCATGCGCGGCGGCCATCTTTGAAAAATATTAACTAGTCTAGTCTGTGAGTTGGAAAACAAATCTGTGATAAATATTACCAAAAATGAGTCCCGAAAGAGAAACCCAAGGTAAATAATGTTATTTATTTATTATAATTTGTAAATTAGAAGTTCATTTACATAAAGTCTCAGTTATAATAACAGTTTAAGTTATCCTAAAGTAGATTTGTAGCAAGTAAAAATCCAAAATGTAGACAAAGATATATCAAATTGTATTAGTAGTAGTAGTATTAGTAATTGTGATAATTTTGTCATACTAGCTACTTATCATAAATAATATAATTTGGTTTAGATAGGACTATAACTGTCTTTGTCCTAAATATACGATTTTTAAATATAAAGTTTAAGTAAAAGAATTTTAAGTGTAATCATTAGATTAGAATGTGTTGATTTTAAATCTGAGATTAATATAAGGTATTTATTATTTATAAACAAATTCAAATTCAAATTCAAAATCGTTTATTTCAAGTAGGCTTATTACAAGCACTTTTGAAACGTCAAATTGGACTATTTATAGTGACTCTACCACCGGCTCGGAAGGCAGGCCCTGTTGAGAAGAGCCGGCAAGAAACTCAACAGTTGCTCTTTTTATAATATTATCAATTTTACAATATTAAGTGTGTTGTTACATAAAGTTATTTATTTTACTTCCTGTGTGAAGTTGAAAGGCTATCCAATTGCCTTTGAACATCTTTGTCATTTAAAAATTCATCGATAGTATAATAACCCTGACTCAGTAAGTGAGTTTTAATACATTGTTTAAACTTATGCAATGGCAGATCCAAAACTGAATTGGGCATCTTGTTGTAGAAGAGTACACCCAATCCTACGAAAGATTTTTGTACTTTTCGGAGGCGATAAGCTGATATGACTAACTTATGTCCATTTCTAGGAAGACGGTCGTTTAAATCCTTTTTCTGTTTATACATATTTATATTTTGTTTAACATAAACTAGGTTATTGAATATGTATTGACAGGCTACTGTAAGAATTCCTATTTCTTTAAATTTGACTCGAAGGGACTCGCGTGGTTTAAGTTTATAAATCGACCGAATTGCTCGTTTCTGAAGTATAAAGACAGACTTTATGTCAGCAGCCTTTCCCCACAACAAGATGCCATAAGACATCACACTGTGGAAGTAAGCAAAATAAACCAGTCTAGCTGTTTCTACATCGGTAAACTGTCTTATTTTTCTCACTGCAAATGCTGCTGAGCTAAGTTTAGCTGTCAGTGACTCTATATGAGCGCTCCACTGAAGTTTACAGTCCAAGGTCACTCCTAGAAAGACTGTAGAACTCTCCATTTTTAGCGTTTCACCATTTATCATTAAAGACTTATTTATTTTTTTTACATTCGGTAAAGAAAACTCAACACATTTAGTTTTCTTTGCATTTAATAGTAAATTATTAGCAGTAAACCAATGCGACACATGCGATACAGCACGGTTTACATCGTCAAAGTCACTTTTATTTCTATCAGTTTTAAAAATTAAAGATGTGTCATCAGCAAACAGTACAATTTCACAAATGTCGCTAACATGGTATGGTAAATCATTGATATACACTAAAAATAGAAAAGGACCCAAAATTGAACCCTGTGGAACGCCCATTTTAGGAGATGAGCCACGTGACTTTATATCATTAATGCAAACCGTTTGAGTTCTATCACTAAGATAAGAGGCAATGAGATTAAGTGCAACATTTTTAATGCCATAGTGGCTTAACTTAAGCAAAAGAGTTTTGTGGTCAACACAATCGAAAGCCTTGGACAAGTCACAGAATACGCCAATAGCATTCTTAGACCTTTCCCAGGCATCAAAGATGTGTTTTAATAGTTTTGCACCTGCATCAGTAGTATTGCGACCTTTGGTGAAACCATATTGGTCAGGATGAAGTAAGTTATTTAAGTTAAAATGACTAAGCAGTTGATTTAAAACTATTTTTTCAAAGACCTTACTTAGTGTTGGCAATATTGAAACCGGTCTGTAATTATTGAGATCTGCTTGGTCGCCTGATTTAAAAAGTGGAATAAGTTTTCCATGTTTCATTAGGTTTGGAAAAGTACCTGAGTCCACACATTCATTAAAAATGACAGCTAAGTGTGGAGCAATGATATTTATTATATTAGATATTACTTTTACTGACATCCCCCACAGATCGCCAGTCCTCTTTGATTTAAGTAGTTTAAATGTTTTTATAATATCAAAAGCAGTTACATAATTAAATTTAAATAGAATGTTGCACTCTTTCACATTGTCTCTTAGTAACCTCTGGGCTGACGTAGGAGACGAATTTAGCGAATCTGTTAATAAGATAGGTACATTTTGGAAGAAGTCTTCAAAAGCATTAACAACCTCGTTTTTATTGTTTATTTTTTTATTATCAACAATTAATTCATAATTCATATGGCGAGGTTTAATTTTGCCAGTTGCGTTATTTATTATGTTCCACGAGGTTTGTATCTTATTGTCAGCTCTAATTAGTAACTCTTTCATGTGTATGGATTTTGCATTAATACATACGCGTTTGAATGTTTTTGAATAATTTTTAACAAATTCCGAAAATTTTTGACTGTAATTATACTGTTTTTCATCATACAACTCATACAATTTATCTCTACTTTTATAAATACCTACAGTAGCCCAGTCACTGAACTTTAATTTTTGGCTTAAATTAACACGTTTTAAATTGAATATTTTAGAAAACTCACTGTCTATTGTCTCAAAAAGTACACCAAAAAGAATATTAGGGTCACGATTAACAAAAGATAGACTTGTATAAAAACATTATCTAGTGTCGTAAACTTAGGTATTCCAGTAACTTTTCTAGAATATTAAATGAAAGTCCTATCATAAATTAAATTAATTACACAAAAAGCGTTTATTTTATAGTTGAGTTGACAATTATCTTATTTAACAATTATTATTTTATAGGTTTATGTTAAGTTATGCTATTGAATGTAATGCTTCATAAAATCATGTTTGAAGTTTGAACCAACAGGAGTAGATCATAGACAATAAACTAACACTGATATGCCTAATCTTATTCTTTCAGAAACAGAAGACGTCTTAGAATCCATAGACGAGTTAAAGGAAAGGTTATCTTCCATGAAGCGAATGATGGAGGAAAGAAAAGCAGCCGGTTCGGGAACCAAAGACCTTTTTCAGGGTCAAGCACCAAGTCTCCACGGCACAAATATGATAGATGGGCATTTCTTATCATTTGTTTTCGGAGGATCCTTGTTTGTGATCCTTAGTGTCACTGTCTACGCCTTTTATAATCTGTATCACGCGGTTCTTAAGAAGTTTCCCTCAACTCACACGGAGTTGTAATTTCAGCTTTAGTTTTAATGAAATAAAGTTCAATTTGTTGTGGGTCTGATGTCATGGTTTATTTCAAATCATCATTGACATCTGGCTCGGTTTTGTATAAGCTCATAGGAGTTAAAATAACTCGGGTATTTATAATGCGGACCGGTAAAGAATCAGATAGGAATTCTGACATTTTTATTCTAATATATATAATAATTAATGATAATTGGGATTAACTGATAGTTAATGTTATTAATGATTTTATATTAAGGCCCTTTTATTAATGTGTCATAGTCAATGCCATCAATGCTATTAGTCAATAATGACTATTTATAGGGTAAAGTTACCCCTGAGCAAATAATAGTCATGTTGTCAGGGTACGACTTACCACATTGTATGGTTTTAGACAACCTTAAACGACATATTATTGTCAATAACATTGATAATTTTATGGTGTGTGTGCAGCAACCTAAGTCACTATCAACCACATGTGTGATTTCAATTCAACTTCAATTGGACTTCCAAATTCAATTACTCTTCCATTAACTTATCACCAAGCATATTACAACTGCTAGGGTAAAATGTGTCCTAACTACTATCCAGGTTACAATATATATTTGTGCCAAAATTTCATCTAAATTTAATCCACAATATTGAGTTAGAAAAACAAACATTTTAGTATTTCTTAATAGTATTTTAATATTTTGCAGAATTTAAAAAAAAACCATAACAAAAGTTTTGTCGCATTTCAGGCCAAAAAAAATCTGTACAAAAACAAAACTGATTTTATTTGGCAAAGATAAAATATTATATCGTATTTTATTAGATTAATCTTTTAATATGGGATAATTGGATTATACAAAAAATATATAAATAAATATGGAACGTAATTAGCAATAGAAAAGGAAAGGAATGGTAATGTCGAAAAGCATAAATTAATATAAAATGGCTAGATTTCATTAAAATATTAATAAACTGTTTTAATTATATTATTGAATAAAATTTGTGTTTTATTTCGCCCTTTTAAATATAGGTAAGGTTTCGAGAACTCTTTTGTAGATTTTTTTTTTAATTACGTCATATATGTATGTGTTTTTGTATTTATTCGTTAGTCTGTCTGACAATATTATATGGTATTTTTTTTTATTAACTACAAGAGAGCCCTTGACTAGTATCACACCTGAAGTTAAGTGATGATGCAATCTAAGATGGAAGCGAGCTTGCTAGGAGTAGGACGAAATCCATACTCCTTGCAGTTTCTACACGACATCGTAACGGAACGCTAAATCGGTAACAAGCCACGGCGAAAGCCTCCTACCAGCCAGTCGTGTAGAAACCAAAAGGGGTATGAATTTCATCCCCTACTTGCTCCTAACAACATAGCCCGCTTCTATCTTAGATTGCATTAACACTTACCATCAGGAGTGATTGCAGTCAAGGGCTCTAGTAATGTATTAAAAAATATATTTATTCTGTTTATGGGTGACATTTGTTTGGTCTGTCTTATTACTACCTAAGATGTACTACTTAGGATCAGGTGTGCCATCTGCTTGGTCCGTCTGTCAATTACCACTATAAAAAATAAAAAAAAAAACAAAATTAAGTAATTCACTGAAAGCATATTTCATAAACAACATTAAACTAAAATGTTGACATTATTGCTTGGTATGTAAATATTTAACGAACTCAACGTAAAAACCGGATATCAAAATTAATAATCTAATTCGCGAAAAACAAAAACAACAACGGCCGACAAAACCTATTAAAAGGTTTAGTCGCGTCACTTAATGGAATAATAAATGTGTTTTACTATCACGCAACAATAAGTTCATTTGTTTAAAAGCCTGTTTCCATTTTGCGTCACTAGCCCAGTGATTAGAATATAGAATATATGACTTCTGGGTTTCAGCGTGGAGTCCTCAAGCTATGAAATACTGAGCTTTTCTTTTATTCAAATAAAATTTTAGAAATTCTCTGGCTGAAATTTTGGCAGTTCCGTTCCAGAGAATTATATTATACTGTCATCATCATGTGATAGTGATACGTTCCGAGAGTCAAATATCACTCGAAGCCTGCCTCATCACATTGAGGCTATTGAGGGTTTAATTTTCATACCATCACTTTTATAAGGAAGAAGGCCAGGCCCCTTGGGGCTCCGATAACATAGAATAAAAATGAGGATGATGACCAAAGAAGCACTAAGATTTTGATAAAAATATTAACGCAAAATCACAGCACACAAGCCCGACCGTACGACTCGTACAGGTAGGACGTAAGCCGTCCTCTTACGTGTTATTTGCAAGCGGGATAGACTGACAATATTTTATTAAATAACGATGTCATTTCAAACAAGGGCTCTTAGGCTATATAAGAAGTTCTAGTTTACAATATCTCACGAGAGATGGCGTTAGTGTGGGTACTTTGGATGAGTTTTAAGAAGATTTGAGTTTCTTATCAGTCCTTTTCGGTAGATTTCTTCTTCTTAGTTATAATAGAGTCATTAAAACTTGAATTTTTTAAAGTCGAGTAAGCCTAGTTGATTTAAAAGTAGTATATTATCATCATTACCATTATCAGCCTATTAACGGCCCGCTACAGATCCAGGCCTCCCTCCTTGTAGGAGAGGGAATATGGAGCGTACACCCACCACGCTGCTCCAATGCGGATTGGCGGGCTTAGGTTGATAATGTTTTATTTATCAACGATCACTATTAGATGTTGGTGATAGTGACTGGGACCGACGGCTTAACGTGCTCTCCGAGGCACGGGGGTGTCACACCGTCAAATTCCAGACTCCGGGCCCTGTATGTACATAACATTTCATAGAAGAATGAAAAAGTTCAGAATTATTCCGTCACCCGACCCAGGAATCGAACCCAGGACCTTGTGATCGAAGCCACATAGGCTAACCACTAGACCAACGTTCCTTGTTTCTGTGTTATACTGCTGGAAATTTTGTATGTGTACAAACACTATTAATTCAAATTTCCATTTTTATAATTTGTTGCCAGAACAAAATAATTTATTTTTTAATTCGCCGACCCTCACGGTGACACAAACACGAAGGTGGGCCTGTACGCCTGTGTCTCAAAGCCAAAGATAAATTTAAAAAATTATGGGAAATCCAAAAGTACACGACACAAATTAAGATTAGGGAGTTAAGTAATAACAAAAATAGAACATTCTTTAATTTTTTTATATATTTTAATTTTATTAAATTAATAATTAAATTAATGTTAAAAGAAAGGACGCAGGTACTTTAGGTTTGTTTCTTAATAATAACAAATTTCTTTATACTTTTAATATATATTTAATTACAATCTTTGCTCTTAATACTTTCAGTTATATGTTGCTCGCTGAGGGCTAGCAATATTAATAATGATGTCCATTCCCCAACATTCGTTTTTTATACAGTCAAAAAGGGGCGGGGCTATAGTCGCGTGATCGTTAATCAGTGCACCAACATCAGCTACGAAGCGGCGCTGCCAACTCTGCGGATGTAAACAGCCGTCTGCGCCGCGGTGTTGCCAACACGGCCATGCTGCATGGTGCCTGCCCCAGGCATCCCACGAGTCGCGATAAAATCACTGTAAAGAAACAATAGTTAAAAAGTGTCTCCTGAGTCATGCTTTCATAAATTTCTTACAACACGAGATTATTTATTTCTAGCAAGGTTGTCAACGGAATATTGTCCATTCGTTTCTACTCTCTTACGACAATCTCTTACAACATGATCTCAAACTCATGACCATCATACACCTAAAGGGAACATTGCCACACTTAGGATTCCTGATTCGCCATTATTGTAGACCATTTTCACTTAAATTCTTTACGACAAAGAAGCTCTTACAACATGACCACCCTTCCCTAAAGGGTCATAGCCACACTTAGGATTCCAGATTCGCCATAGTTGTAAACCACTCTCACTTAAAGAGCATGTATCTCACTTAAGCTGACCAAGTTGGTGAAGACATCTTGTACTTAAAGAGCATGTATCTCACTTAATCATACTAAGATGCCTTCAAGCTTAAATGTCGTTTTTGTGTTTCTACAAATTACTCGTAAATTCTTGGACCAATATTCCGTTTCAACTAACCTTTCAGTATTTTATCATGACTCGCTGCATTTACATAATTATGGTTTACTACTAGGTTTATACCTGAAAATACAAAGATAATTACTTACACTTGTTATTTGCTTCCGTTTATTTATTTCTTTTTTTTTACATAGAGATAAAAAGTGTTGCCAACATGGTTTTTATTTTAATAATCATCTTTAGTTTAATTACTCATAGTGTATTGTATATATAAATATATTTGTACTGTACATATTTTATATATTTTTATCTTATATTTTAATCTTGATCCCAATCATCAATTTTAATCCATGGTTTCATATTTTCCGCGACAGAAGTGCCCTTATAAGCTTTAATACTTCTTTGACTACCTCTTAGATCCTCTATTTCATATCTGTCATTATTTAAAACTTTCTTGACCCGGAATGGACCTCTAAATGACGCTAGTAATTTTTTACTTCGACCATCATTATTTTGACTTTGTATTTTTACTAGTACCAAATCTCCTTCTGTGTACTGTTTAGCTTTCACACGACAACTATCAAATCTCTTTTTTTGACACTCAGCGCTGGCCTTAATATTACTATCAACTCTTTCTCGGAGATGGGTCACGTCAACGAGTACCTCATCATTTAAATCTGGGGCTAGACTATCACTATCTAGTCGTAGTCTATAGCCGAACATGACTTCTGAAGGAATAGCTCGAGTGGTCTTGTGTATTGTGCTATTTAAACCTTGCTGTAAAACTTTAATGCACTGATCCCATCTATCATCGGTAGTATTTGCGCCCATTGTTTTTAAAGATTCCAGAATAGTCTTATTAAACCTTTCGACCTGACCATTGGCGCGGGGAGCACCCGTAGCCACTACATGCGATCTTATATTCTTACTAGCGCAATATTGACTAAATTTACGCGAAGTAAAGCACGATGCTGCATCAGTGATTATTCGTCTAGCGTTACCGAATATTTTAGATAAATTTTCTAGCTCATTAATTACTCCAGTTGTATTAGTTTTACGAACCGCGGAAATAAATACAAATTTTGTAAATGCATCTACTATTACTAGTAAATACTTGTTTTTTCTTTTTGTGGTTACGAACGGTCCAAGATGATCTAAATGTAATGTATGGAATGGCTTCGCATACTTGGGAATAGGATAAAGCTCGCCTTCTTTCGGACCTCCTTTATTTTTATGATATATACAGTTCAAACAGTTTCTAACATACTTTTTTACTATTTTATGCAAACGTGGGAACCAATATAATGAACGAATACGCTCAACCGTTTTATCCGTCGAGAAATGACCTACATCGTCATGGTTACATCGAATTATCTGCCAGATACAGTTTTTTGGGACCACCCAACGACGACCCTGATTAGTGCGTCGATATACTTTAGCACCTAATAATTCATAATTATTAAAAATCTCCTTATTTTGTTCGGCCTGACCTGATTCTAAAATTTCTTTAATTTTAACTAATTCTGGATCTTGAACCTGAACTGTGAGTAACCAATCCCCTTCCGTGATCGACATAATTATTTCGGTTTCAGATTTTTCCCCAGAAATTACTGGATTACGACTGAGGGCATCCACATGTTGCATTCGGTTACCCTCCCTATGTAATATTTCGAACGTAAATTCCTGGGTTGACATAACCCATCTTGCAATTCGAGGAACAATGTCTTTTTTGTTCAATGCGTATCTAACAGCGTTACAATCAGTTATAATTTTAAAATTATTACCCAACAAATACAAGCGAAATTTTTGTAATGAACAAACTATAGCTAAAAGCTCTAATTCGAACGAATGATAGTTTTTTTCATCATTTGTAGTTTGTCTACTATAGTAATGTACTACTTTTTCCCCTTCATCTTCTATTTGAGTAAGAATTCCGGCTAAACCTTCTCTACTCGCATCCGTGTATAAAATAATTTCTTTATTTGGGTCGAAAATAGCTAATATACTTTCAGACATTAATTTATCTTTCAAAGTGCAAAATGCTTTATTTTGTAGCTCACCCCATTCCCATACCGTCTCCTTTTTCAACAATTTTGTAAGGGGAGCTGATAAAACTGCACAATTTCGTATAAATTTGCGAAAATAATTAATAAGCCCTAAAAACTGTCGAAGCTGGTGTACAGTATTTGGTAATGGAAAATTTCTCACCGATTCTAATTTGGCTTCATTAGGCATAACGCAACCTGGTTTAATTTTGTAACCCAAAAACTCAATTTCTTCCTTAAAGAAATGACACTTTTTTAAATTTAATGTGAGGCCCTTTTCTTTAAATATTTGTAAAACATTCTCAAGTAATTGCATATTCTCTTCTATAGTTTTTGATATTAAATAAACATCATCTAAATATACAATCACATTTGAAAACCTTAAGTTTCCAAGCGTTTTATTCATCATCTGTTGAAAACAAGATGGCGCGTTTGCCAAACCAAAAGGAAGCCTGAGGAATTCATAATGGCCGTCTTCAGTAATAAATGCAGTTTTTTGGATTGAATCTTTATGTACAGCAATTTGATAATAGCCACATTTTAAGTCTAAACTTGTAAATACTTTATGCCCTTGTAACCTATCCACTAATTCTTCGATAAGAGGCATGGGATATTTATCTTTAATTGTTACTTTATTTAAAGCCCTGTAATCAATGCAGAGCCGTTTTTCCCCGTTTTTTTTATTGACTAATAAAGCCGGACTAGCGTATGGTGAGTTACTTTCTCGTATAATATTATTTTCAAGTAGTTCCTTCACCATATCCCGCATGACTTGTCGATCAGAATGCGAGGTTCTAAAGGGCCTACATTGAATAGGCTGTGAGCTGGATAAGTTGATTTCTATTTCATAATTATTAACTTTACCTATTTCTTTTATGTTACTAGCTATACAATCATTATACCGGTTAAGCAGCGTGGTTAACTCTTCAAGATGTTTGTTTGCGTCTATTTCAAATTTTGAAATACGATTACAGTATTCTGCTAAGTCATGGGCGTATTGAAATTTTAATAAATCACCTACCCGAGAATAAACTAAATCAGGTCTCTCCGTTATATTTCGTCCAATTAATATATCACAACCAGCCAAATCATCAATCACATAAAAATCAATATTATCCAACGAGACTTCATCAAATGATAGGTTAACGCAAATTTTAGAAGTTACGTTTTTGTGACTTTGCTTAGTAAAACCCTGTAACACTACAGGTGACGGTAGGTCAATAATTTTTAACGAAAGTTTCTTTGCCAATGATTGAGCAATAAGTGAACAACTGCTTCCCATATCTATAAACGCCTCTAGACATATACCAAAAATATACACTTTTTTTATGAACTTGTTTTTCGAGTCTGAAGAAATTAGTTTTGTTTCTAATTGTTCTGTCTTTGCAACAGATTTATTTGTTTTATTTTTAAAATAACAAACAGATTCGGTGTGATTTCTTTTTCCACAAAACCCGCACTTATTTAACTCGCACTGATATTTTTTGTGATTACCCCCACAAATGAAACATTGGATAGGTTTACGAGTTTGATTTGGATTATAATTGGTATCTGGCTTATTAGAAACGCTAGGGCTATTTAGGGTATTTGAATCCACTTGTGAGCTTTTAACCTGACCCTCTCGTAAATTACCGACTTCTTTAACATTTTTTTTGTAAATACGTCCATGTAAGTAACTAGCTAAATCATCAGTTGTTTTAAAATTACTAGACTCTAAAGACGCGTAATCACTGATATTACCCACTAAAATAGAAACAATATCATAATCAGAAAAGTTTAAACATAAATGATCGATTTTGCCTTTCTGTTCAAAGTAAAATTCGTATAGAGATTGATTGTCGACTGGTTTTTTATCAATAATTTCTTTTAAGAGTTCAAACATATTTCTTTGTATTTGAAAACTACTCGACAGTTTTGCTTCCCAATTACTCCACTTCCACGAGGGCCAATCATTATCCGAGCGTAATATTGAGTCATACCATATTTTAGCCGGTCCTTTTAATTTATTTAATGCTTGGTAGCGAATTGTGTCGTCTGACCATTTAAAAGTTTCAGCGTAAGTCTTTATAATGTTAAGCCAGGTCGTAACATTATCTTTTAGTGGGTCGAACTCTGGTATAAAATTATTTAAAGTACTCACAGTTTCCGTGTTTTTGCGAGGTACCTTATTCCGTTTTGTCGGACGCGGTGATGGCGTTCTGACATTTGAAGAACTTGAACTTGAACGGGCACGTTTTGATCGTCCCATGGCGTAGGTTTCAGCACACTTCTGATAATAACAAATTTCTTTATACTTTTAATATATATTTAATTACAATCTTTGCTCTTAATACTTTCAGTTATATGTTGCTCGCTGAGGGCTAGCAATATTAATAATGATGTCCATTCCCCAACATTCGTTTTTTATACAGTCAAAAAGGGGCGGGGCTATAGTCGCGTGATCGTTAATCAGTGCACCAACATCAGCTACGAAGCGGCGCTGCCAACTCTGCGGATGTAAACAGCCGTCTGCGCCGCGGTGTTGCCAACATTAATGAATAAAAAACTTGAATTTCTTTTTATTCAATATTTATTTTCTTCTTCTTGCAATATCAGAGGGTCTCGCGAAATGTTCGTTGCCCACATTCTGGTTCTGGTTTTCGCCGCCACTGCTGACCCTTGTTAAGGTATCAAATTCAAAACACTCTTCTATTTATGTCAAAACCAAGAAGTAGTGAGAAGAAGTAAGAAGTATGAGTGGAGTAAAACTGTGTGACAGAATTAAGAATAGTGTGATGAGAAAGATGTATTGATTAATATCGAGAAAGGCACGCTGAGAGAGTTTGGTCACGTGGGAATAATGAATGAGAGGAGACTTACGACTTACTTCATTTCTAAGCGAGAATGTACGGGAATGTTGGTTAAATATCAGGACAAAAGTACCTTAAATAGACGTACTTATAGAAAAGGTTAATGAAATTGGGAGAAGCGAGCGCGATATGCTAGGAACGTGGCAAGTGGAAGGACGTCTCTGTCTACCACTCCTATGGGAATGAGGCATGATGGTATGTATGCATGTATGTACTAAGATGTTAAAATGAAGAAGCTATTATAATACACCAACAAGCTGTTGTTGATGTGAATTTTCACTCGCTCATTATGATAATGAACTAGAATGTAAATTGAATACAGTTTATAACTAAATGTAAATTTAACTAGCTGCAGAATTATAACTTGCAGTTTACAATGCATGCAGGAGAGCTCGTCGTAACAGCTCTAACCACGTCATAATTATTCGGTGAATTTGCAAACTAAAAGTGAGAACTTGCTATATTATGTTTAAACTTTGGCTAGGTAGAAGATCTTTAAATTGACTAGAATATAACATTTGCGCATATATTAGATTATTATTATGGTAGCTTGCGGTTTCATCTCGATAATTCCTGTTATGAAGTCGGTGCCAGCAAGTTTAAGAAACATTTGTTAAACGTAGTAAAGCAGTTTGTTGGTTCTAGGTAACGTCCTTAAAGTAGAAACCTTGGCTGGCACCGACTCCTAGATATGCTTAAGTAAATTAAAGCAACTAAATGACACAGTTTTTTTTTTACTTTTTAGTGCGTTTTGAGTCGGTTCTATTTTTTGTTAAACATTTTTATTTCTTACTTTTTAGTGATTTATAAATTCGTACTATACTGTCATAGTATATAATACGACACTTGTAGCCAAAAAGTTGCCGATACTTACACAAAAACCGAAATCACTGCGAGTTCCTTCAATTTTCCCAGGATATCATTATCATATCCTAACATGATGACTATGTGACCATATTGGAAGTGTGCCCTTTCTTATAAAAAAAGAATTGTCAAGATCGGACAACTCTGTAAAAAGTTATGCGTGGTCATACATAAAAAAAAATATACTTTCTAAGATTCCTCGCGTGTAGGTCCTCTGGTTTGTTTCAACCAGCTGAGCTCGCTCTAGAAGCTAAGGAGGCCGCCCAGGCCGCCGATCGCCTAATGAAGTGTCGCTGAGGAACCAACGTAGGTCGCTCGTTGCTCGGACAAACTGCTGCATCTAAGCATAACATGTATCGGTTGTCGTCTTGTAAACATCCATTCATCCATAACTACAACATTTCGAATTTATAAATTGAATAGGATTTGAAATATGTGCAGGACACATAGTTCAAACAGCCGATGGAATTTGGGTTTCAAAGGTGCTAGAATTACGTTACCGCACCGGAAAGTTGGTCAACCCACTAAGTGGATCGACATCAAACGGGTTACAGGGAGTCGCGGGTTGCGAGCGGGTTAACATTGTGTTCTCAAAGATTCGTGGAATATTTTTGATATATTTTCTAGATGAGACGCTTAACTTTATTACTTACAATTTAACCTAACAGTGATCATCATTAACGGCCTACTAACGACCCGCTACATGACCGGATCTCTATCCTTGCAGGAGAGTGGATATGGAGCGTAGACCGGTGGGTCACCACGCTGGTCTCATGCGGGCTGGCGAGCTTAGGGTGATGTTAACGGCTTAACGTTTTCTCTAACGCCCATCTTCCCGGCTCCAAGAATTACTAAACATTTCTTAAAAGAAAGAAAAACTCGCCAGAATGATTCCACAATACGATCCAAGATTTGAACCATTAAACCAACGAGGCAACAAAAGAAAATTAAATTTCCTGAGCATAGAACCGAAATAATGTATCACATAAATTGTATGATATTGTGGCTATTAAATTATATAAGTATAAATCTAAGCCACAGTAAAAACTCTGCTGGTTAGCAACCGTGTTTGATGATCTCCCCTGATCCTAATTTGTATTGATAACAAAGTGATCAAACTCGTTCTGAGCTGGTGGTGTTTAGAAGACATTATAAGAGACATATATCCAGCAACGGACCTCCATAGGCGCCGTAAGGATATTACTAAAAATCTTGCCCAACACGTTTTACGCAAATTGAAATCTCATATATCCTATGGTTTAATATTTCATTTTAAAAATTACAAAGTACTGAACGTAGCACAGCTTTTATACAAAATGCTATCTCATATCATATATCATAGTACAATATTCTGTTTAATATGTAAAGGATAATCAAAAATAAGTTTTATTACAAGCAATTAGAGTCCTAGTTTGATGGCATTTGATAAGAGCATACAACTCTTTGGAACTAAGAGTTAAACTCCTTATTAATGCACAATGCAATTTGCAAATTGCACTAATGTTCTCTTTGAAGGTGCAGTTAATTCGGAGTTAAGTTCGCAATGTGCTGCTAAAATGAATTGGAGCTAATTAAGTTGACTAACTCTCTCATATTTTCACGTCTTTTGCAACCTTTATAATCCACTTGTAGAAGATTTGAACACTTACGCTAGATTGGAAAGTTAATTCATAGCCAAGCGCGTTTACTTTTAATCAGACAGTATAATAATGGTCGAGCAACTATACAATGTACTACAGTTTTAAAGCATTATGCCCAACATTAAGCGAGTCGAAAGTATTATGCCATATGCTATACGACGTCGTTTGGTCTATTTTTTTACAAGTATATGGCAGTGAAACACGGGCCCTAAAGAAGCAGTGCTGTCGTCGGCTTCAGGCAATTGAGATGTGGAGTCTAAGCAAAATACTTAAAATATTATGCCAGGACCAAGTTCTCGAAATATCTTTAAGTTATTTTAAATATCACCATTACTTTTCATAATCTAAAAAATGACTATTCAAAATAATCGCAAAGATTTCATTGAATAAAGATAATTTGACTGTGACTTTGAGCCATTTTTGTAAATATAGGAGCTGATGATATCAATTATGAGAAGTTGCATTTTTTTGGGCATCTACAAAGAAAATCCTCTATGTGGTATTCTTAAAGGCAAGATACCCTGAAAACCTATACCAGAGTGAAAGCGGAGAAAATGGATTTATGATATAAAATGGATCAAGGATTAGATACACGAAGCTTAAAACTATTTTATAGGACCGAATGAGTTTTCTCCACTTAACTGCCAAACTTCGTTTAGAGTAAGGCACCTAATGATGTTGAAAATGTTATAAGAAACTCGTTTGTCAATGTGGTTTCGGCTTATGAGGTCTTAGGTTCTAATCTAGCTCTATCTAATGTTGAGCTTTCCTTTCCTTCTCAGCGTTTGGAAGCTAGAAAATTGGTGATGGTGTACATCAGGAGAGCACATTAAATCGTCGCCCCAGGTATTGATAACGTTAACCTCTGATAGTGAAAAAGTAGAATCTAAACATAAATCCGTATCCGAATAATAAACCCGCCAACACACATCAGAGTAACGTTTCCTTATACCCTCTCCTATAAGGAGGCCCTATAGTGGTCCAATTAAGTAGGTAGGTAGGTGGGTAAAATATTAAGGGTAGATATTAAAACTTAAGAAACGAACTTTCTGTTAAAAAGCTTTTAAAATGAACTTCAAATAAATGAATTTAGTTTATTATCGTGTAGGAAATAATTAACATTATCATCTTAATAAACTTTGATCCGCCTACCAGGTTAGGTATAAAGCTTTTCAGCGCAAATTTTATTCAACTTTACTTATTCATAGACGAATTCATTACGTTAATAAAGTAGCCATTCAGGGGTATAATAAGATTCTGTTTAAGATCAAAATGATTGACGGCTAAAGTTCAAGATTAATGATTATTTGACTAAGTTATAATTTACTTTGTTCGTAAACAAAGATTTGTTCGGAAAATCGTTTTTCTTTTACAAAATTTTCGTAGGATCGCAATTTGTATTTTTTGTTGATAGATGTGTTTGATGAACAGTATGTCGATTCTTGAAAAAAACATATTACACGAACATCTCGTCGATCATCCCACCTTCGGTTAGACTGTCAGTCCAATGCGACTAAATGTCATTGGAGAATTTTGATTTCTGTTACATCAATTTTGCAATCAATCAACCGGAGAATAGTTCTACTTTTATTTTATTCATTACAAGCTAGCCCTTGATTGCAATGACACCTGGTGGTGGTGGTAACTGATGATGGAATCTAAGATGGATGCGGGCTAACTTTTAAGAGTCCTACTTTACAATCTTTACCTAATACCTGCCAAATATTATATTCCGTATTTAATTATTTTAGTAAACCACTCTTAAGCATTTTTAGTTAGAGGGTAATTGGTGAATATTTTCCACTCTAATTTATCTCTAATCATCTCTACTCTTGACAGCAGTTTTACTTTTTATGACTTGTCTGATGAAAATATTCTATAGCGTTTGTCATAATTCTCGGGCGAGAATATAAAATATTATATTCTCAAGTAAAATTTAGGTCACGGTGACTATTTATATTTTGAGAGTTGAGATTGTTAAATTACACTAAAATGTCATGATAAACAATTTTTTGTGCAAACACAGATAAAGCTCTATATCACAGAGCAGGTCAACCAAGGTTAATCCTAACATAATGGAACACTGCTGCGTGCCAGTCTAAGGTAATATTCAGAACACTGTAATAGATTGGCCACCGGCTTAGTTACTAGAACTTAGGCCTTACGTTTGCCTCAGGCTAGGTGTCCATAAATTACGTGAGGTGCTTGAGCTGCATCTCATTCAATCTCACGTCAGGAACAGATGAGTCTCGACAGAAACTCAGTCTTTCTTTTTACACAACACAGCGTAAAATAGCAAGTAAACTGTCTTATAATTCCCTCACTACAAACATATACTCCTTGAAATGGCTCAGTGAAATCACAGAATTACACTGATTCTAACCCCTTAATTAAACTTTTGGAAAATTCTCACATGAGATTAGGGGAGGGGGAGGGTCGAGCAAAATCTAACGACATCTTATCAGAGGAAAAGCATGGTCGAAAAACCGCTAAATTCTTTTTACGTAATTTATGCATAATTCCTTAATAGGGTAACACATTATAAAACAATAGAATATAAGTAACAGCCTCGGTAGTCCACTGGTTGACCCATGTGCCTTCGCATCACGAGGGCGAGAAGTTACAGGGCATGCAATAAAACGTACTATAAAGTCCCATCCTGTCTCCATCAACCTGTGTTAAGCCTCATGTACCGTAATTACACCGACATCCATGCCCTTCGGACCGTAACACAACAACTTGGCGGCATAAACAAGGTGGATGACATAAAAACTACGACTAAAACAACTAATTAAACAAAGTGGACATTAGCCTCATATTTTTTTTTAATTTAAACTTCAGGATAATTTCTAAAGAATTTTAAAAGTAAACATTATATCAAAAAGCTCAAGTGAGAATATTGTAGACACAAATTGGTGAGATATATTATAAACTAAAGCGTTTACTTGCTACCATAACAAGAAAGTTCAATTTTCTGTCTAACTTTAAAGATTACATAAACGCAGTAAGTGACTGTCGTGCGCTTTAACTCGCAAATAATATTTTACTTAATATAGTTAGACATAAATAACATTTAACTATTGCCAATTAATATCAGTACGGTGACGTGAAACCGTGGCCATATTGCCACACCACCCGAGAAAGCCCGAGCTTTCACACAAAGCTTACCCTGAAACTGTTTCGGTTTACGCCTAATACTTATATCTCTTTTGTTCTGAATAAGTTTCGCATATGTTTGTCCCTGTTGCTCGTTGCTAAAAGTAGAAGCTGAGGTGTGGAGTTAGCTTTATCCGACGCCCCTCCCCCAAAATGTTACAGTAACAGGTAAAGGTACAAAGGCTGAAGATTTCAGTCAGGCTTTAGCGGTCCTGCCGATCGGACGTGAGCAAAACCGCCTCTCCTTTGAATGTTACCAAAAATATTGTGATTTATTATATACGGTCGTGTCTCCATACCAAATCATCGGTAAGTATGTCATGAGCATTATTTTGTAGCTTTAAAATTATTCTCCTAGAGCGAAAATGAAAAAACTCTACATCTTTTTAATAATATAACAATAGACTGTTGCGTGCTAAGGATTTATTTATTACAATTATTATTGTTATAAAAAGTATATATTATGGTTTTTAGCGGTGTAAGTCCAAGTTTGTGACACTTTTCAAACTATTTACTTAAAAAAACAGATATTAGTATCGTTCGAGTCTATCGGAGTACGTCAAACGACTCGACACTTTTAAAGTAATTCTTCTACATTAACATTTTATGATATTATACACTATAATCTATTCGCATTTTATAATATTAATACAAAGTATTGCGTATTGAATGGGAAATATTGGGAGGCGGAAGAATATATTAGGAATTCGTATAAATAATAAAACAAGGTGCTAGGTACGTGTTAAGAATATTATTAACTGTATAAAGACGTATAAAGACTGTTGATGGTGGAAATATGGATTTAAATTTTATATTTCTTGAAATACAAAAGAATAATTAGTGACAAGAACTATACAAAAAGATTTCCAAAATCTTATTGATTAACTTAAAAACCATTGAACTTTATTTAGGGTATACAGTATTCTGCCGCCCTAAGGCAAAACTTGCATAGAGGGGTTAGCGTTTAAAAGAACCTACAGTACAGCAATACAGTAGATAAACCTAACTTAAGCAAATGTGTAAGTAACTGATTTTTATTCATTATAAACTGATTCTTTATAGATGGAAATATTTTTGAAATTACTGATTAATTACGACCTGATATTTTGCGTATACGTTTTAAGTTAACAGTACCCCAAATCGATGAACTTGTAAGAAAGGATTAATGAGGGCGAATGAAGCTAAGGAAGTATGCAAGGACCAAATGGAAGGATGTAGTCTCTGCCCACGTTATAAGTAAATTTCTTATCAGAAAATAGTACCTAGTACTATCGAGGAATAAAAGAATATTTTTCACTAGTCAAACAAAATTATAAAAATTAAAACGTTTTTAGACTAAAATTCTCTCTACCAATATTATAAAAAAATACTGTGTTAGGTAGATATTTAGGATACCATTTGCACTACAACTAAAGTAGTAAAACTTTAAAATAAACAACAACGCAAGTGTTTAGTATATTTGTACTGCTCTGTGTGCTAGCCTCTACATTTTGGGATTAAAACAAAGGAATTATATAACAAAGGAAAATCCGCTAAGCTGTTGCGCACGTAATCAACAAGTAGGGAGCTTTTCGTTGGGTTTTATTGAAACAAATGTCCTCAAAACGATGTGACGTCGGAACGGGTGGAAAGGTTTTAGTATGTTACACATGCGGGGTTACATTTACTGGGGCTCAATAATATATAATAGACGCCATCACTACATATTATAAAACAAAGTCCCTCGCCGCGTCTGTCTGTCTGTTCACAATATTCTCAAAGACTCACTAACGGCCTCCGTGGCGCAGTGGTATGCGCGGTGGATTTATAAGACGGAGGTCCTGGGTTCGATTCCCGGCGGGGCAAATTGTGATTTTTCTTAATTTGTCTTGGTTTGGCTGGTGGGAGGTTTTTGCCGTGGCTACCGCCAACGACGTACCGCCAAGCGATTAAGCGTTCCGGTACGATGTCGTGTAGAAACCGAAAGGGGATGTGGAATTTCATCCTACTCCTAACAAGTTAGCCCGCTTCCCTCTTAGACTGCATCATCGCTTAACACCAGTCAAGGGCCAACTTGTAGTTGATAAAAAAAAACGGTTTATGTTTCGGGTTTTACCAATAGATAAAGTAATCCCTGATGAATGTTTTAGTGTATAATTTGCTAAGGATTTGTATAAATTAACTGTTAGATAATTGTTGGTAGACGATAATTGTAGGTAGTTGCACTGCTAATGAGCTTTCACTAATAAAGTAGACTAATCCATGTAAGATGTAACAAACAATGTATGAAAAGATGGTTCATCTTTATTAGGCCTACAAATACCGCGACGGCATGTATCTATCTTATAATGATAGCATGCTATACTCATTATTTTCTCAAAAATAAAGATGCCAGTGTTTATGTTATTTTTTTGATGTTCTTAGATATTGTTAATACACTATTTGGCCTGTCTGGGTGAAGTTGCGGGAATCCGCAGGTTTATTTATGAATTCAAATAGGAATTGGAGGATTGAATCCCGTCGGGATTATATAACTTGTTAATTATAATTAATACTTGTGGATTTTAAACAATTTTTAATACATAAATAAAGGTCATGAAACTGATTACCTGTTATTATTTTATACCGTCGTAAAATGTGAAATAACGACTTATATGTTAGAAATTCTTTCTATCTTAGAAAACAGCCTCCAGGTTAGCTGATCAGATCGCTTCATCGTCATGAAACATATTGATCACGTCAAGTTTAAATTTAAAATATTCGCATCAGAATCGATTTGATTGTTTAGACGATACAGATAATCATATAGAATATAGACGCATGAAAATTATAAAACTTTCTCTTTTATGTCGGGTTAAATAAAACAGTGTATAATTATGCGGTTTTGTCGGTGTATGTGGTGAAGTTTTAATCACCTGCCACGTGCTGCAATTTTGGTAACCGCCAAAACAATAACAATTCACCCATTAATTTATAAAATATATAAATTTAACCACCGGTTCGGAAGGCAGATCCTGTCGAGAAGAGCCGAAAAGAAACCTAGCTGTTTCTTTCTTAAAAACCAATGTTACAATTTTTATTTTATAATTTCTAATTTTGGTTATCCGGTCTTGTGTGTAGAAACAAAAGTTTGACGGCCGAGTGGTGGAGTGACCTTGCTTCTGCGTCCTACGGTTCGATTCCCACGTCTGGAAAAATGTTTGTGTGATGAGCATGGATGTTTCCCATTGTCTGGGTGTTTATATTTATATTATAAGTATTTATGTATAGTATATTTAAAAATATTAATCAGTTATCATAGCACCCATAACACAAGCTACTTACGAGTACGCTTACTTTGGGGCTATATAGCGATGTGTGTAATTGTCCTATAATATTTAAAAAAAAAAAGTTTCGTCCGTTGATAAAGTTATTTATTGTATTTAACACATTTTTTGAACTTTTGTAAAGACAAGTCCAACACTTCTTCTTAAGTTGATATTATCTATTTTTAATTTACCTATTTCACTTTTGTATTTTTATTTTTATTTTATTTTAAATTGTTTGCGTAGTAAATTCGACTTTCCATCTCTTGACTAAAAAGCTTTAATATTTCTCTATCTTACTTAGCACTAGAATACAGGACCTCGTTATATTACTACACTAAACGTTTACCTAATAGTTATTCGTTTTTAACGACAGCGTAATGTCACTAAGGCCTGTGTGCACCAAGATTTCGGTTATCATAACCAACTCGTACGCCGGTTAAGGACGTAAGCTCGGATAAGATAAACGTCCGGTTTACGTCCTTAACCGGCGTACGGGTTGCTGTGAACAGTAAATTTATAGTTAGCCTTATGTTAACCGTTGGTTATAATACCGAAATCTTGGTGCACACAGGCCTAAATATTAATCTCCAGAATTTTCCGAACCTAAATATAACCGCCTGCCTCGTTGGTCTAGTGGTTAGCCAATCTGGCTTCGATCACGTAGTCCTGGGTTCGAATCCTGGGTCGGGTCACGGAATAATTCTGAGTTTTTCATGAAATTCTCAGTACATTCCAAGCCCGGAGTCGAGAAGTTGGCGATGTTACACCCCCGTGCCTCGGAGAGCACGTCTCTGATAGTGATCGTTAATAAATGAAACATTATCACTCTAGCCCGCCACTCGCATTGGACGTGGGTGTACGCTCCATATCCCCTCTCCTATAAGGAGAGAGGCCTGGCCCTGTAGTGGGCCGTTAATAGGCTGATAATGATGAAGAAATATAACCGACGGGAGTCGAACCTGCAACTATCTACTATTGTAGTAACAACATAAATTAGAAAACAACGAAGAGGTAGATAATTCAGAGAAAAAAACACCTTGCTTAAGATACTTTTATTTTGAAATATAAATTTTTAATCCCGACGGCATTGTACGTAAGTTGTATTACTGGTATAAAATTAATTATTTTAGTAAATATAGGAGCTTTTTAATTAAGAATTAATTAAAGATAAAAGCTCCTTGCGTTTGCTTTTGTTATGTAAGTTATGATCATTATTTTAATTATTTGGTGGTCATAAACATTTCGTCAGTTGTCGAAGCGTGTTGTCGTGTGTGGCTTCATTTTTAATTTTCCATATTTGATAATAGAGATGAATATTATAATTTGTAGTTGAACGACTTGACCCGTCGTTTCGCTTCCGGTATGAGTTAAGCCATATAGACTACACCTGTGTGAATGTGTGCAGGTGCGAGGATGTAAGGGACAACTATTATAAATAAAATGTCGCTGTATGACAATGTCATATTGCTAAAATTTGTATGTATAGAGCGTTCAACAAATAGCTGAGAAAAGGGTAGGAAAGGACCGACCGTAAAAGGCTTTTACGAGTTAATATTATCCTTATACGTCCTTTTTACAGCTCCCGGAATAATATGTTATCTTTATATGAAAACGGTTTTTTCCGGCGGTGTTTTATTTAAAATAAAAATTATCCGTTAATTAATAAAATAACAACCTCTTTAGCATAACTAGAAAGACTTTATTACTAATAGTCAGTGATTTGATTCTTTGCCAATGTAAGTTTCAAATTTTTAATTTAAAATTATTATAACAAATTCATTTCTATACTAACACTATTTTAAAATATATTTAAAATTCAAATTAATTTAATTCAAGTAGGCTGTTTTAGAAGTACTTTTAAAACCCAAAGTTTGACAATACAATACAGTATATTTTGACAATGAATCTAATCTAAATATTAAAATCTATTAATTTTTAATTAAGTTAAATGTCGGTCTCCGTGGTGCAGTGGTGTACGTAGTGGATTTATAATTTGGAAGTTCTGGGTTCGATATCCAGCTGGGTCGATTAAGATTTTCTAAATTGGACCTGGACCAATCCCATCCCCCCTCCCATCAAAGAGGCCTCGGCATAGTTACCACCATACCGACTAAGCGATTTACTGTTCCAGTTATGTGTAGAAATCATAACAAGTTAGCTCGCTTCCAGCTTAGATTGCATTGCAGTAAAAACAAACCTTACCCAGGACTTATTGATTTAAGCCACATAGGCCAACCACTACACCAACGAGGCTTACTATTACTGAAACTATGTAAATTATGATTAAATTGCTTCACTCGGAGCGTCGACAGCACATTACTGTTATTATACAGTTAATATTCACATTGTCATTCACATGTTCACATTCTGCGAGAGTTGACTTAGCATAATGAACAAAGGTTTCTGCAAAGGGACGTGAAAGCCTTCAGCGGGCTTTCAGTGAATGTGTAGCTTTTACGTGTTTGACTTTCTTAATATTTGTGTTTTTTGGTCTCGTTCTATCTTTATTTGGCTGTTGGATGAAGGGATATAAAAGGTTCTTTAAATTATAAGGAGGTTTCTCTCTCAGAAGCCCTGATAACTGGTTGCTAGAGCACTAATAAACGCCGTAACCGGAGGAGCAGATATATTTGTTATAAATATTTATTAGTGTTTGTTATTGTTAATAATTGAAAAATATTGTAAATAATTATTTTTTTATTCATTAGTTAATGTGGTTGCAATAATACCTAAGGGAAGTGATGATGCAATATAAAATGGAAGCTAAGCTTTGTTGGAAAAAGGATAAAAATCCGCACACTTTTTGGTTTTTGAAAGACAACGTATCGGAACTCCAAGTCGCTTGGCGATACTTCTTTGCCGGCAGGGTGGTAATTAAGGACGGCTGAAACCACCCACCAGCCAGATGTTTGTAATATTTACCTACTTAAATAAAGAAGTAAACTATAATATTTCAACTAAATCAATTGACATATGTAGAGTTATTCTGTAACAACGTTTTTCTAACTCGTGAGCTTTGATTTTTTCTCTATTCCTCTATGTCTGACTGAGTAAGTTATAAAAAGTTCATCATAAAGCGTTAACTAGTTCGATTCTGGATTATAAAGTCCAGGATTCGAGTAAAAGTCACCCATAAAGAAAAGGTTTTATGTATTTCTTCCAAGAATATACTTATTTTCGTTTTAATGGTGATTTAAATCAAATTCCTAGGATCGATTCTAACTCACTGTTCTGTTCTTGTCTTATCCACTCTTAATAGGCTATCCACTTAGTTGGAGAGAAAGAAATATTGATTATGTTCTAAGAAAAAATGGCCCACATTATTTTGCTTAAGGGAAAATAAAAGGAAAATATTTGTCGTGAGGAAAAAACATGTTAATCCTCTTTGAAATATTACATGTCTTTGACCTCGGCCCCATCGCTCACAGGCCTCCCTCTGGGCCATGCTAAAATAAAAAAGCTCATATTAAAGCCTCACTTTTAAATGGAGCACTTAAATTCATACTGTCCCCAGGGAAATCTCCGTAAGCGTTTCCGATTCACAAAGTATGCATTTCCAACAGCAGGACAGCTATAAATATGAGTACGATTATCATTTTACAATTCTCTAGTTTCAACTTCTATTTGACTTGGTAGAAAGGTTGATCAATAAATTATGGTATAACCTTGTCACTTTACAATTCTTCAATTTAAATTTTTTTATTTTACAATAGTTATATAATTACATATTTTACAGTTAAAATAAATAAAATTTAAAATAAAACAAAATATTTACCAAAAGATTAAGTCTTCTAATTGTTCATCTAAAGGCGAAGTACCCAACACAATGACGGTATTTTTTTTTAGTTAGAATTATTAACTTGAAGTGATTGATCAAAAAATGGTGGTTCAGAATAATAATATTAAATCAAGTATAGTTTCATATAGAATGTAGTTGTTTCAAGTTGTTAGGTTTTTTATTATATTAGTATTTTTGGTGCAAGCATATTTTGCTTTTATTTACAGTTAAATATGTACATTGAATTAAATGTTTACAATTAAATAAATAAAAAAGTAAAAGCTTAAACACTACAATATCCTAAACTATATATAATATATTAAACAATAAAAATAAAAAACAGTAAAAAACTTAGGCGTCATAATATTTAAATCTAATATATATAATAAATTCTCGTGTCACAGTTTTCGTTGCCATACTCCTCCAATTACCGATTTTTAGTTAAAATAAATAAAATTTAAAATAAAACAAAATATTTACCAAATTTTGTATACGTAGTCAGCAGGTCTGAGAATCGGCTACTATCTAATTTTCATCTAAATTTTTTTTTAATTTTTAATGCAAGACAACGTTTGCCGGGTCAGCTAGTATAATATAATGCAAGCTTTTGAATGAAAATGTCATTCATTCTAACAAAATGGTGTTTGTATATGACTAATCAGATTACACAAATATTTGTTTGGCACTGAGCTCGTATATCAATAATACATTATCTGTGTAATACGCTTTATCAATGAAATATAATTAATGTAATAAAACTTAACTGAATTATTATTATGGAAGTCAAGTTCTGATATTAAGTCTCAAACTTATGTTAATATCATCATCATTATCAGCCTATTAACGGTCTACTGCAGGGTCAGACCTCCCTCCTTAGCGGAGAGGGGATATGGAGCGCAGACCCACCACACTGCTCCGATGCTGGTTGGCGGGCTTAGGGTGATAATGTTTAATTTATTAACGAACACTATCAGGTTTTGATGATAGTGACTGAGACCGACGGATTGTGTTTTCCGATGCATGGGGTGTAGCACCACCAACTTTTCGATTTTGGGCTTAGAATAAACTGAAAATTTCATAAAAGAATGAAAAATATTAAAATACAGTGAGTTCATTTATATGGTAACAGTAACTTAAAATTAAGTGACTTTATTTTTTTTAACGATTACAAGTTGGCCCTTGACTGCTATCACACCTGATGTTAAGTGATGATGCAATTTAAGATGGAAGCGGGCTAACTTGTTAGGAGTAGGATGAAAATCCACACCCCTTTCGGTTTCTACACGACATCGTACCGGAACGCTAAATCGCTTGGCGATACGTCTTTGTCGATAGGGTGGTAACTAGCCACGGAGAAAGCCTCCCACCAGCCAGACCAAGACAAATTAAGAAAAATCTCAATTTGTCGTGCTGGGGCTGGGAATCGAACCCAGGACATCCGTCTTATAAATCCACCGCGCATACCACTTTATATATAATCGATGGTGCTGCGTTTGGGGTATTATAAATGTATTATAATCGCGGTTCAGGCGAAAACACAAGTTGCAAATTCGTCAACATCAAATTTTTTGCAATATTTAGAGTAATAATCTAAAAAATTACTAAACAATTCTATAAAATACTTACTTGACTTTCGGACAGTTTGTATGTTTGTGAATACCATCTACATCACGTAAAATGTTGTCGAAATAAAAAAAAGGAAATCTATGTCGTGTAAAATGTTCTGGAAATCAGAACAGAAAATAAAAAACACCGCGCGTTCTAGTGACATTTACAGATTTTCCAGAGCGCCGAGTGATCGCGTGGGATTTCACATGAAACGGGGAAAACATTTTCTACCCTCGTGACGTGTTGCCGAGGACGTGGATAATTTGTCTCTTCAAAGAGCTCGAGTAGGTGGCAGATTCAATGGAGAATGTTTCTCTGACTTATGAATGGAGGTGAAATATATACCTACCTGTTCTTTTACCTTGCTGTGAGAAAGAGAAATGGAAATTGATTTAACGCAAGTTATTTATAAACTTCGTTCGAGTTAAATATATTTAAAAACTTATATTTGATATATTTTTACTGCCAATTTCAATGGAAACCTTTGACGAAATCCGTGGTATGTGCACTGGATTTATAAAACGAAGGTCCTGGGTTCGATTCCTGGCGGAGCTTATTGAAATTTTCTTAATTGGTTCTGGCCGTGACTAGTTTCTATCCTTCCGGCAAAGAAGTACCGCCAAGCGATTTAGCGTTCCGGTACGATGTCGTGGAAACCGAAAGGGGTGTTAATTTTCATCCTTCTCCTAACAAGTTAACCCGCCACCATCTTTGATTACATCATAACTAACCACCAGGTATAACAGTCAACAAAAACATTTAAAATTTTTTTCTTATTTATGTTCTTACCTTTAAACAAACTTGAGATTAAACCAACATTTTTATTTCTAGGCAAAAAATTAAAACTATGATTGTTCTGCATGAAATTCAGAACAAAAATAGATTACAGTCCGCAATAGCATATTACTTTGTATGCCAGAATAACACGAACTACGCAGATAAAACCGCGGGACACTACGAGTATTTCTTACAACATTAATGTTAAAAGATGGAAGAAATCTTAACATTAACGACATTAAGTCATTACTTCTTTTTGAATTTGTGGAAATAAAGTATACATTTGCCTGCGAATTTCAGCGAACGTACCTTTTCGCACTAGTTCATATATTACTTCTTTAATGAAGGCTTTTCAGGAGAAGACAAATGGCCCCCGGGTCTCGTTGCTACAAGACGCTACGTTAGTCTTTTATTAAGACCGCTTTTGTGACCCACTTTAATTTTAGCTGTTGGAATTAAGAAATTCTGAAATTATATTTGTTTCTAAAAGAAATTCAATTTGTAAATGAAAAACTAGCGGAGTGCGAATTTAATTCAGTTAGTTAGGGCACCGTATTTATAAAACTCGGTACGGTCACTCTCATCAACATCTGGTAGTGGTCGTTAATAAATGAAACATTATCACCTTAAGCCCGCCAACCCGCATTGGAGCAGCGTGGTGGCTGTACGCTCCATATCCCCTCTCCTGTGGGAAGGGAGGCCTGGCCCTGTAGTGGGCCGTTAATAGGTTGATAATGATGATGATGATGATTTATAAAACATTACACTCTTTCTAATGCAGTCGGGTAACAATATGATCTAAATTGTGAAACGATTAATTAACATTTGTCATGGACAGTTACAGGACAGTAGATTCTACGATCCAGCATTGTATAAATATTCATTTGTTTTTTCCTTTTTGCATCCTTTTTCAAAATTCAAATTCAAACTAATTTATTTCAAGTAGGCTGTTTTACAAACACTTGAAACGTCAAGTCTGTCAGTATGTAATGACTCTATCACCGGTACGGAAAGCAGAACCGAGAAAAGTCGGCTAAAATTTAAACACCTTAAACCTCGGCCTCGTCATCTGAAGCCACATAAACTAAGCACTCGACAAACGAAGCAGATTTAAATAGCAGATGCAACGTGCCATGTTATTATAAGCTGAAGCAATAACAATATATATATATATAATATAAGTAGTTGATATAATACATTGGTAGCCTGCTCGCGTCAGCAGCAGTAAACAGCACACGCTCGTGACGTCACGAGGACTCACAAGTACGTCGTTATCGCACCCTGCCGCACTTACATTAGCGCTGCACTTTCAATATTGCAACTTCAACAAGTTATACAATTTTCAAAATCTTTCTACATGAATTTCTAGAATAACGTCTATTAAGCCAGAAGTTACTAATATTTCTATTATAATCGAGAAACATCAGGATCTTTAGTTTAGCTTACTGGCATCGTATATATAGCTAATAACCACGACGATGAATTCGGTCAGAAAACCGCATCAGAATCGGTCAATCCGTTTAAAAGATTGTATTCAGCAAGATACACACGATAAACACACACAGATAGACACGATAAACTTGTAACACATCTCTTATGTATGTTGGGGATTAAAAAGGAGGATTTACTTTAGGTAAATAAATAAATATTACAGGACAATTACACACATCGCTATATAGCCCCAAAGTAAGCGTACTCGTAAGTTGCTTGTGTTATGGGTGATGAATATTTTTATATATATTATACATAAATACTTATAATGTATAGATAAACACCCAGACACTGGAAAATATCCATGCTCATCACACAAACATTTTCCAGTTGTGGGCAAATGTTTGTGTGACGTTTGTGTGGTTCGAATCCACAGCCTAGGACGCAGAAGTAGGATTACTATCGACTGCGCCACTCGGCCGTCAAATCAAAATAGGTATATCAAGTTAGCCCTTAGTTAACACAACTGTGTGTAAGTCATGATGTAATCTATGGAAACGGGCTAGTGGGTTGTGGAGTAGGATGAAAATCCTTTCGGTGTCTGCATAACATCATAATGGAATGGTAATACTCGTAGCTTGCAGGTACGACTTTGCCGGCTGTGTAATATTTATCCACGGCCAAAGCCTCCCACCAGCCAAACCAGAACCAATTAAGAAATTTTCAATTGGTCAATGGTCAAAGCTACTCTAGCAGGACCCTACTAGATTTGGTTGGGTAGGAACAATAACTCTAGCAGAGAAGGCGATGGTAAGATATTCATCTCTAAAAGCACTTTTGAAACGTCATGTTAGACTTATTTGTAGTGACTCTACCAGTCAGTGGTAATTTACTTATGTATAGATTAGGTAAATGGTTACGAAGTTACTTTGATACTAATAAAGGCTTTGATGTTTGTATATCTCAACATCGAATCAACGGAGCTCTGAAGTGTTTCTCCCAAAGCATAATAGAACAAAGGAATGTTATTATATCTGTTACGATCACCCGCTTTTGGCATTAATTTGGTACATTAAAATAATCATTTATAATTTATTAGTTTAATTCGACATTCAAAGGGATCGGTTTCTTAGGGACTATTGTCTTTAATAGGGTATCCTTTAAGTATGATAAAACTAGAGCAAGCTCGCAGTTTCTGCCAGTTCTCGTTCTCGCGAATAAAATTTGGCCTATGTGTTATTCTGACACATAAGCTATATTATTGTGAAGTGTTATCATAATGCATTCGTTGTTTTTGCTACAAAATTTCGCCTTCATAATATCAGTAAGGATTGAGTCGCTGCGCTTAGTTCTGAATAACTTTAAATTTATAAAATAAAATTTTACTAAGCAATTTGCGGTAATACTCTTGTTTAAGTTAAGATTTGGTTATAAAATGTAAATCGGCCAAGGATGATGGACGGACCAAGTAAAGGTGGCAGTAGACGCGCCCATCTCAAATGCCATTCGCGCGGCAGCAAATAGGAAGAAATGGCGTAACACAAAGAAAGCTTTATCGTTAGGGTGCCGCGATACTCAAAGCTGAGGAAGCGACTTGGGAAGAAAGTTATAAAAATTGTTGTAGTACAATTTTTATAAATTATACTTAAATATAAGCACAATGGCTAGACAAATTGTACCGTGGGTTCCACCCGTTTCACGTCCATATTTCAACTAATTAAGGGCAACGTATGGACCCACTCAACTTTGAAAGGTTAGGTAGTTTAAATGTCACAACATTTTACACTTTTTTGTTGATAAAACAAAAACAAATGACCTGGCTAAATTTCTTGACGACTTTTATCGACCATCTTCTTGTAGCAACTATAAGTTTCCGACCATTCCACCATCATAATTTTAATTTTCCAGTAATTTTAAATAATTAAAAAATTACTTATTGACGATTCAACATAAATATCATATGGAGTAACGATGTTTCGACTTTGTCTCAAACATAAATCGTGTATGGGCTCACTTATCTTCGCAAAATATTTTCTGCTACAGAAAATAATAAAATCAAAAATCAAAAGATATTTTCAGATATCAATTTACTGGCTAACATTCTTCAGGTAGAAATTATATTCGCAAATATACAAGAATAAACTTCACTCTTCAAAGCAATTTTTCTTTCCTTAACTATTCAGAAAACCCTAGGCTTTTAGGATACTTTAGTATTCAGAGAGAGTTCCTGAGCTGTCCCTTTCTGCTTAATTCCCTTTTTACGCGTCTCAGGATTAGTTCGTAAGGTACGCGTTAGTTGAATTAAGCTAAATAAGCTGTAAATAAATTACGTTGAATTAGTTTTTAAGTTAACTGAATAAAGTATGACTGCCTCGTGGGCTTAATATTTAGCTTATATAGCTTTGAATTATGAGGTCTTAAGGTCCAATGGGTCGACTCTAATAATTTTGTATTTATCTTTCTTTTAACAAGTTTTGAGTAAAGTTCTATGTCCAGAGACGGAAAGTTGTCGGTGCTTCACCACAGAGAGTTTGGTAAATATTACCAGCCAACCCGTATTGGATTAGCGTGGCGGGTCGAAGCTCCATGTCCCCTCTCCTACGCAATGGGAGACCTTGCTTTTAATAGACTGGTAGTGATGAATAGAGTATAACAAACTAAGTAAAATTTAAACTTACTGCTTATGTTTAAGTTACGTTTTGTAAGATGAGATCAATTAGATAACTTTATGTAAAGTACGTAATACTACTTAGCTTTAAGTTGTTTTTCAACTTTTTTTATAACGGAATAAAAATAAGCAAACTATTAGGTAAAAATTCGAGGCATAAGTACACCTATCAAGCAAAATGTGAGACATTCATTTTTGTATAACATGAATAAAGTTTTAACTTGAAGGTAACAAGTTAAAATCAGAAAGATCTAACATCGTTGACCGTGACTGCAATCGAGAGCTAACTTACATACATAGATACGAGTACATATATACCATCACGTATCATTTCCATAGACATAGGCAAAGACAAAGACCACGTTCTTGCACTTCCCACTATCCTTGCATATATCTCTCGCTTCTTCCAACATCATTATACCTTTCCGTTTCCGTTAAGTACCGTAGGTTCCACCCGTTTAACGTCCATATTTCAACTAATTAAGGGCAACGTATGGAACCACTCAACTTTGAAGTTAGGTAGTTGTCACAACATTTTACACTGATGTGTTGATAAAACAATAACAAATGACCTGGCTAAATTTCTAGACGACTTTAATCGGACCATCTTCTTGTAGCAAAACTACGTTGATTTTGAATACTTTTGACCTGGCCTTTGATCCGAATGTCCTGGATTAGATCCAGGAATGTTCCCCTTGGTCTTCCTTTTCCAATAATCCCATTCACTCTCGCCTTGTAGTAAATAAGTTACCTCAAAATCTCAGAGTTCAAGGTAGGTCTTTCACTCTTCCCATGGAACTGAGTACACTGTAATTTAAACAATAAAGTAAACTGAGAAAAACAAAAAATAAAACTGAAACAAAGTATTTAAAATAAAACCCACAGTCACGGAATTATATTCCACTAAATCAGAGCTTAGCAGTTTGAAGGAAAGGTAAAAAAGATTTTATCAAATAATGTTTTAATTACAATACAGTCAACCTTGTTGGTTTGTTGTGACAGTTTATATAGCAACAACAGTGCACGTCAATGCCTTTGTTTATTACAAGCTTTTAATCAACTGGCTCTGTTGTCGTTGCGTGGTGTGGTGCAGACAGAGTCCCGTTTTCAGCTATATTTTCCTATTTAATTATGGTCCAAATTTGATCTTATTTAAAACTTTATATTAAAAATTTAAAGACGCCGCAGTTCCGGAATAAAACATCGCCTATTTGTTAACCCAGGGTTTCAGCTAACTCTATGCCATCTATTATGATTGCTTTGGCCATTTAGTCTTGAAAAAATAACAAACATACACACACAAACTTTTACTTTAATAATAATGAATGAATGAATGAAATATTCTTTATTGTACACCAAAAACAAAAACAAACAAAGAGAAAATACCTTAAAAACTAATGTACAATTGGCGGTCTTATCGCTAATAAGCGATCTCTTCCAGACAACCAATTATATTTAAGGAAAAGTGTATATATTGGAGTAGGCTCGGGTGTACGTACACAAAAATAAAGAACGAATTTTACTGAACTAAAATAAAAATTGACTTACATTATATAATTATCTAGATACATACACAAATTCATACATACATACATACATAAATACATACATACATTCATACATAAATACATACATACATACATACATACATACATACATACATACATACATACATACATACATACATACATACATACATACATACATACATACATAAATACATGTTTATAGTAAAATAAATAAATAAATGAAAAATAATAGAGACTAGACGAAATCCAGGAGAGAAAGGGAAGAAAGTGAGTACTAGGCTATGGAGGGTAGAAGTGAGCATTCACCAGTCGTTTAAAAGTGACTAGTGATTGCGCACGGCGAATGTCTAGAGGTAAGGAGTTCCAAAGCCGAGCAGCTTTGACAGAGAAGGATTTAGAGTAAAAGGACGAATGATGAGAGGGAATTTTTAGGAGTAGGTTGTCCTCTGATCTAAGAGAGCGACAATGAGTTAGATGGAGGAAGTGGAATCGCTCTTTTAGATATATGGGAGCAGTAGGGTTGAAGAGGACATTATACAATAGGGAAAGAATGTGAGTATTCCTGCGAAGGCGAATCGAAGGCCACTTGAGTTTATCGCGAAACTCGGAAATATGGTCATATTTGCGAAGACCAAATATGAACCTTATACAAATGTTCTGGATGCGCTCAAGTTTATCTAGCAATTCTTCACTCAAATTAAGATAACAAGTGTCAGCGTAATCGAGAATTGGTAAAAGCAGAGATTGTGCAAGCACAATTTTGGTAGATAAAGGAAGAAAATTGCGCAATCTACGCAGAGACCCTATAGATGCAAACACCTTCCTACTAACCTCACTGACCTGTGGGGCCCAAGTAAAATATTTGTCAAAAGTGACACCTAGATTTCTAACTGAGTCACAAAATGGCACACGCGTTCCATCAAAAACTACATCAGGAATATTAGCCCAGTCAATGCGTGCAACCAAATTATGACTGCCTATAATTATAGCTTGTGTTTTAGAT
Source organism: Mycalesis mineus (assembly GCA_034621355.1). Lineage (NCBI taxonomy): Eukaryota > Metazoa > Arthropoda > Insecta > Lepidoptera > Nymphalidae > Mycalesis > Mycalesis mineus. The sequence goes on from CM067902.1 coordinate 1,241,609, forward strand.
GGGTTCACTTTTAGGCCGTACGAGCTACTCCACTGCACAACAGAATCTAAATCTTTGTTTAGTAATTCGATCGCACTAGGCAAATCACATAGTTTGGACTGAACATAAATTTGGAGATCATCTGCATACAGGTGATAGAGAGAAGTTAGCTGATGTGTAATAGAACTAATGAAAATGGAAAAAAGAAGAGGAGACAACACGCCACCTTGTGGTACACCGGCAGTTAACGCGCACCAATTGGACACGTTGTCATCAACCCGCACACGTTGTCGGCGACCAAACAAGTAACTGTGAAACCAGTCAATCACTTCAGGAGATATGTTGAGAGAACCTAGTTTAGCTAATAATAAATCAAAATCAACGTTATTAAAAGCATTACTGAAATCTAGTAAGGCCAACACTGTAACACACTGGTTATCCATGCCGTGACGAATATCCTCGGTAATTTTAACTAATGCGGTAGTCGTACTATGACCAGTACGGAAACCGGATTGGAAAGGATTGAAAAGGTTCTGACGGGTCAGGAAAAGGCTGAACTGACGATGGACTATACGCTCAAAAACTTTAGAGAGAAATGGGAGAATGGATATTGGCCTATAGTCCGAAAAACTAGAGGGATTAATTTTTTTGGGAATGGGAACTACTTGAGCTTCCTTCCAAGAAGAAGGAAAGCTTCCGGAGGAAATAGAGAAATTAAATAAGGATTTAATTATAGGAGCTAGGAGGTTAATGATAGGAATGATCATCTTACGACTAATGCAATCCGTACCTACGGCATCAGAATTGACCTCACGAATGCTTCTCACAACATCACTATCAGTGATTTGACAGAAAATGAAAGCAGGATCGTCAGAAGTGGGTAAAGCTAATAATTGATTTTTAGTGTTTAACTTTGTGGCATCATCAATACCACAAGAAGAGGAAAAATGGCTATTAAGCTGATCTAAATTAAAGTTGCAGGAGTGATTATTTTGTCGTGCTTTCCCAACTCCAAGAGACTGAAGAAATTTCCACACTCGACCTGAATCTTCTTCCTCGAGTATGGATTTATGAATGTGGCGTCGTTGCATATCTCTACATAACCTGTTGCAGCGATTCCTAACTTTATGATATTTGTCCTTATTGCGATCGGAATTATTGATTCTGTATTTGGCTTTAGCAGAATTTTTTTTTAACTGTAACGTTCTAATTTCCTGAGTAAGCCAGGGAGCGGGAAGGTGCTTTAGCCGGACAGGGCGAATCGGAGCATGCACGTCATACAGCCGAATAAGGAGTGAGTTAAAGCTCTCAATTCTATTATCGATGTTAGCTCCAGTTAGGACATTCGTCCAATCCAACCCAACAGCATCTTTCCACAGGATATCTATATCCATACCACCAAAATTGCGCTGCAGAAGAACCCTCGATTTAGCTTTTGGTGGGCGTATTTTATATGACAGATAAACCAAATCGTGGTATGAAAAAGCATCAGCAGGACACTGGCCATGTTTAGCAACATGGTCGGGGGAAGAAACCAACATAATATCAAGAAGAGATGGGCAAGAATTGGGAAAAGAGTGAGTAGCTGAAAGGGGGAGAATGTGTAAATTGGCTGCCCTCACTAAAGATTTGAATCGCGTAGAGCGCGAGTCAGTTTTAAGTAGGCATGTATTGAAGTCACCCATAATAATGGTATGTGAATATAAAGGGACAAATCTATCTAAAATAATTTCAAATGTGGGAAAATAGTCAATCGTGAGATTAGGGTTATAATATACGCCAAGTAAAAGTTTAGTGTTAGAAAAAAGTACTTCAATCACTAAATGTTCCGCTCCCGGTGTTGCCTGGGCATCTGACAAAGTAACAATGGAAAATGGTATGTGGGAACGCAAATATATGGCCACACCACCGCCAGTCCGGTGAATGCGATCATTACGTATTAATCGAAATCCCGGAAGAGCGTAGGAAATTGAGGGCAGACACGGTTTAAGCCAAGATTCTGAAATCAGAATGGCATGGATGTTCTTGTTATCAAAAGATGAGAGCATATCTGGATAATGTGCAGGAATACTCTGAGCGTTAATATGAACAATATTAAAATTTTTTATTACATCTGAGAAGTAAGAAGTAAGATTATCAGATAGAGAAGGAAGGCTCAGAAAACTGGAATTACTATGCGTTTCATCAGAGGATGAAAATGAATAGAATGAATCGTCTAGGTTTTCATTTTGAATAGACATATAATGTTATTTATATGATATTATATTTTATATTAAATATATAAAAATAATATAATAAAATGAATTAAATCAAATAAATAAAATAAGTAAACAAAAAAAAAAAATTTATATTAGGCTGTCCAAACGTATGCTCATATTTAACTATTTTTTTAAATATACAATGAATTTAAAACAACTACCCATGTTACACACACTTGAAAATATATCAATAATATAAGAATTTCAGTCGATTTTTTGTGTTCTGAATCACGTGACCGTCGTCGTAGTATGAAAAGTCAACTTTTATCAACCTTCATAACTTTTATCAGCGACTGCTTAGCTACAAGTAACTTTATTACTATTTAAATAGAAGATCTGTACTATTTAATAACATATATATGTCATCTCTGGGCATCTCTGGGGCAGACTTCCATACATTTTTACCTATGTTCTTTCAAAATATCTCCATTTTCAAAATAAATATATGTAAGGCAAATTTAAAATGAATAAGTCTGTCGAAAATTTCCATTGTTTGCAAGCAAATGTGTACCTAAATTCTTAATCGAGTTAATTTAAATTTCAAATTCACAGTACAATTTTACATCGAGCAGCGGTTCACAAGCCCCGCCAACACGAAACGTCTTTATCTACCCTCCAAAGATCTTTTACTAAATGATTAATGATTAAAAATGTCACTGCTTATCGCGCGAGTCCTAAATCATTTGCTTTATTTCATAATTAATGCATAAATGTTTTGCTTATAATTAAAGGAAACAAGATGGCGGCGGTTTCGGAATTTGTTTCGTTTTGGAATATGCTTTCGATTAACTTTTTTCTATCTCAATGTCGTTCCATTGATTTCACCTATGGTTTCAGACTGTGAGGTCCTGGGATCGAGTCCTGGATCGGGTAAAAAATATTGTGCTTTTTACCTGCGTGCCTATAGAGCACGTTAAACAGTTGGTCCAGCTATTATAATTGAAACATATTCTTAGCTATATAGCCCACATTGGAAAAGTTTGGCGAGTCTCAGCTTATTAAAAAAAAGTTATTAATATACCTTATATGTCAAGCTGTTTAGTTTGTAGCGCATGTCGAAGAAATGGGCATACATACATACATACATACATACATACAGTCGAAAAACACTACCCTCCTTTTGACGCAGTCGGGAAAAAAGGATGATTATTATAATGATGATAAAACTAAGCTTAACAATTGCTTAAAATCGGCTGCGCCGTCTTAAAAATTAGCATGACAATAGTCATTAACAATATCTGAGAACTGTATTGAAAATATAGATATTGTTCAGTTTTATTATATTAACTCCACGATCAGCTCTTCCTAACAGACGTTAAAATTAGTTTCACCGTTAACGTTGAGTATACTGCCATATCCCCTCTCAATTACCGTCTTTAATTTTAATGCAAACTCATTTACCATCAGATATGATCACAGTCTCTCTTACTTTTCATGAAATTTACAGTAATTCTGCCGAGCAACAGCGGGGTAAAAGATTCATCCAAATACTTTAGGGATTTCAAAAATAGGGAGGATTATAGGATTAAACTCGAGGCCAAAATACAACAAAATGGTACAGAAAATATCTCAGAAATGTTATATTTTATCGAGGGCCAAATGTTTCAGATGGGTTTTAAGGGATTTATTACAAAGGGTTTGAACAACGTTGTAGGTGATTTATCTTGAAATTTTGAGCCTTTACAGACTGTTGAGATTTATTTATTTAGAGTCTACTAGGACAAGCCAACAACATTTATTAACATAAAACACAAACACATAAGATAATACATATTAGACTTCATTCTCATAGTATGGAATAGGTACTTTTAAAAAAGTAGCAAAACCTTATTTCAAAGTCAAATTCAAACATTTTGATTCAATAAAATACGTAAATAGTATACTCTGTTCTGTCTAACACGATACTGTAAATAGAGATATATAGAGACGAATTCCAGTCTCGTACTGTCGCATTTCACTGCTCAAATCGTAGAAAGTCGTATAAGTGATTGACTGAGCTCAGTTTTTAATTTTTTAATTTAATTAATCTTATTTTAATAGACAGTAATATTATTGACTGATTCACCAACGTCAAAATTACTAAGGCTTCAAAACTGAAATTTGAAATACAGATCTATCATTTCATTAATTTTCCGTCTGATATTCGTATTTCCATCGCCATGAGTGACCGGCACTCGGTGTTCAAGCATCCATTTGACCAAGCACGTTCTCCTAGTTGACAATTTCACAGACATTTGGCTGTTTGCGGTAACTTTGTTAGTGGACAGTTGAATTCTGGTTTCTAGTTCGAACATTTACGAGAACAATTTAAAAGTCATCGGATAGGACGATTTTTGACGACCTCCATGGCGCAGTGGTATGCGCGGTGGATTTATAAGACTGAGGTCCTGGGTTTGATTCTCGGCGGGGCAGATTGAGATTTTTCTTAATTTGTCTTGGTCTGGCTGGTGGGAGGCTTTCGCCGTGGCTAGTTACCACCCTACCGACAAAGACGTACCGCCAAGCGATTTAGCGTTCCGGTACGATGTCGTGTAGAAACCGAAAGGGGTGTGGATTTCATCCTACTCCTAACAAATTATCTCTGTATATGTTTAAAAGGAACTTTGTGCTCCATTTGGAACCACGAAACCCTGCCCAAAAATTTATGCGAATTAAATGTTAAAAAAACAAGCTCAGCTCGGTCCCCCCAGGTACTATATATTATGCAGCAAATAAGCATTACTTAAATAGCTATTAAACCGCATAAATTAGCCTGCACTCTATTTATATTACCGCTGCTCTACATTCCATACACTTTTATGTTCATAAATTATACTTGAACCTCCTCTACAGTTGAGTACATATTAATGTGTTACGCTAGAAGTGATTTAGCGTTCCAGTACGTTATTTGTAGAGCCACAAACAATTCACGTTGATTTATTATAGCAGTGTATGTGGTAGTTTATGGTAGAAGTAGTACAGTATTTAGGTTTATATAATGGTAATTAACTGCTTGCCCACCATCCCACATTGGAGCAGCGTGGTAGGTTTAAGCTACAAGTCACATGATGTTGTTGCAATGCTGGTTGACGGGTGATAAAATCTTTTGTAACATTCGTGCAGCTGATGGCTTAACACCACCAACTTCTCAACTTATTAAAATCCAACTTTTTAAAATTTACTGATATCGGAAGGTAAACAAAATCTGTCAGTGGCCCTATAAGCCAATAATAATAGGTTCATAATTTTCATAATCTATTAAATTGGCTTCTAATGAAGTGGCTGTTGGTAGGGTTTTCCGGCTGGTGAGAGGCTTTGACTGTGGCTACTAACCACCCTGCCGGCAAAAAGATTTAGCGTTCCGGTACGATGTCGTGCATAAACCGATAGGGGTGTGGATTTCATCCTACTTCTAACAAATTAGTCCGCTTATATGTTAGTGCATCATCACTTACCATCATTGCAGTCAATTAAATAAAAACACTGATAACGTAATCCGATACATTAATCTAAAACTCGTTGGAGTCCTGAACTGGAAAAGTTAAAGAACTTTAGTTTAAAAGAGATAGGGTAAAGTATGCGAAGTAAGTTACTGAGCAGTCGAACCAGGTTTAGGGTTTCAGAAACTTTAATCTCAAGATATATTTCCTTACGCTCGATATGTTCGAAAGGACTCTACTTTCTAAAATAAACTTATATTAAAAATACATGTGTGTTTCCTATAACTTGAGTTTATCTTATGTCTACCTTTTTCAGTTCATTTTGCCTTCTGAAATGGCATTTTACTACCATTTCAGAAAGCAGAATATAGAAATTTACCTAGTGGTATTGATGATGCAATCTACTAAGGTGGAAGAAGTTACGATTGTTTTGAGTACGATGAAATCCACATCCATTTGTAGTGGAATACTAAATTGCTTGTGTCTTTGTCAGCAAGGTGGTAACTAGCCATCACTGAAGCCTCTCACCAGCAAGACAGAAATTGAGCCCAGGATCTGCGTCGTATAAATCAATCGCGCATATCACTGCGTTACGGAGGTCGTTAAAAAATTGCTTATTTTTTCAAAGGAAACATCATTATCATCGTTACAGAAGAGTGTTAAAGATATTTTATAACGACACAGTATTACTTTTGAATTTGTCTCTACCTTATTTTGTCCATCTTTTTGTTATCGACTACAAGTTGACCCTTGAATACTATGACACCTGATGTTAAGTGATAATGCAGTCTAAGATGGAAGCGGGCTAACTTGTTAGGAGTGGGACGAAAATCCACACCCCTTTCGGTTTTTACACGACATCGTACTGGAACGCTAAATCGCTTTGCGATACGTCTTTTTGAGAAGGGTGGTAACTAGCTACGACGAAAGCCACCTATCAGCCAGATCAAGAGAAATTAAGAAAAATCTCAATCTGCCCCACCGGGGATCGAACTCAGGACCTCTGTCTTATAAATCCACCGCGCATACCACTGCGCCACGGAGGTCGTCAAGGTCTCCGCACTGAAGAGAGGAAATAGAAACTGATTCTAAATTCATACTACTATTGACTTATAAAAACATATTATGAAAAAAGTGTTTTTGAACGCTACTTAAATTAAACGAATATATTTTTCATTCAGAAAAAATTTAATTTTTCTTTCAGTAGAAGAAAAAAAAATTAAAAATAGAAACATCTAAGCTTGTTAAGTTCACTTCAAAGGTACAAATTCGATTAATCGCTATACATTCAGAACGTACCAACAATTTTATTAATTCATTCGATTAAATTCGTTCGTATTTATTTTCCAATTGTAAAAGTCTTTTTTCGAGCGCAAAATACTATTTTTGTAAAGCCCGCCAAGGAACAAGGCCGTATTATGGGTCCGTGATTGAAAACGATTTATTGAAAGGCCTGATGAAAATGTAATCTCGACAAAATTGGTAGAATAATTTATTTGGAGAGAATGTCGAACGGTTTTACGAGATAACAAGTAGGCACATAGTGTCTATACAACCCACAGTAACGATTTATCTGGGGCTGTTTATTCGAGACTTACGTTAAATTGATAATATGTGATAGGATCAACCTAGTTAAGCTCAGACCTACCTTTTATAGACAATGGAGTTTAGAGTTTAGACACTGCACCAGTGAGGGTTAGTGGGCTAAGGGTGATACTGTTTGACTATAATATTAATAATATGTAATAACTTCAACCGATGGGTGCTCTCTGAATGTAACATCTAACCAAATTATCAACTCCAGGTTGTTATCGAGAATTTCTCTTTACGAACAATTGCTAAATTATTCATAGTCCTAACTAGAAGTCGATTAAAACCTCACACTCCGAAGCTGCAGCCTAGTCATTAGACTATTTAGAATAAACGTACTGAACTACCAGGCTTTCTTTAATGCGAGTTGGACTTTGGAAGACACAGGACTTAAACTTAGGACCTTATAATCGCAAGCCATGGCCGCCGCTACATAATAGCAGATTACATATTTTTTCAGAACTCTCTTAATATGGATATGAAATAAACGGCTTGCTGAGTAGAATACTATGACAAGTTTCAAATACAAGATGGCCACTCTGAAAAAACGGCGAATTATAATAAATATAATTTAATCTTGTATAAATATTTGTTACTCAATCACGGCGCAATGGCTAAATGGATCTGAATAAAAGTGGTAAAGAGATAGGCTATAATCTGGTACAACATATAGGTTACATGTATTATCCTATTATTCTTACAGTAATGTGATTTTCGCGGCGTAAATGTGTAGCACACCTAGTAGGTAATACATAACATAAATGGCGAAACCTCCATTTATTTCTAATTCGATAAACCATTTGGCAAAGTTGAGTTTCAAACTGTCTCCCCAAGAGTGTGCGAGTCCAAGTTGGACACCGAATGACAAATTACTTGCACCAACTTGAGAAACTTGTCTCACTTTATACACAAGTTAAACTTTACGAAGCGGACACTTCATTATCCTTTATTGAAAGTTTTTTAATCTATATTTCTTTTTATAATTTTAAATTAACATTTTTCATTAAATCCAGTGAAAGTATTTAGGGTACTTCATCAAAAAATATTATTTTTAAATTTGTGTCTACCTGTCTTTGCCCCGATTAATCTCTGAAACTATCAGCTGGCTTCTAAAAAATATCAATATCAGGAGTAAGATAGGCTAATTTGTCTCTTGATCAACGGGAACGGGAACTACATGTGTGAAACTTCGGGCGCTAGGGCAAGTTAGTTTATCAGTGATAAGTTTGGCAAATTTTTTTAACCGACGAAAAAACACGGAGGACGTTCTCAATTCGACACGTATATATTTATATATATTTTTTTATGTATGACCACGCATAACTTTTTACAGAGTTGTCCGATTTTGATAATTCTTTTTTTATTAGAAAGGGCATACTTCGAAGATGGTCCCATAGTCATCATCTTAGGGTCTGATGATGTTATCCTGGGGAAATTGAAGGAACTCTTCAAATTTTGGAGGCACGCTTACAGCGATTTCGATTTTTGTGTGAGTATCGGTAGCTTTTTGGCTACAAGTGCCCTATAATATACTATGACAGTATAGTACGACTACGTAACGTGGCGATAAATCACTAAAAAGTAAGAAATAAAAATTTTTAACGTTTGAGTCGGTTCTATTTTTTGTTAAAATTTTTTATGAATAATAATATTTAACAGAACTAGCAGGTAGCATCTAAAAATAAGTGGTTAACCATCATCTTTAAACAAAGTACATTTAAGGAACACGTCCTTCAACGTGACATATCACTAACATCCCAGAATTTTACTGAACTTAGACGAAAGAAAAACTCAGTGTTATTCTATAGCTCAGCAAGACCTCGTGAAGCCTACGTTTACCATTAGACCCGTGAGGCAGTCATTACACAATTACCGGGTTCGAATGCATCACTTGTACCCCTGTCTACCGAGTAATGTTCTATGTACGCTCCAGAACTGCCAACTTAACAAACTTTGCTACGTGCCCGTTCCTCGACGCGGAATTACAGTCTGCCAACATACATGTACATTAATATTCACTTCACCGCATTGTTCAGTTATTTCGCAATAAGCAGCTCTTTTAAAAGAAGATGCATTCGTGGCAAAAATAAAGACCACAGGACCTAAGACTTTTAAAAGCTGTTTATGTTTAAAAGGTTTTCTCGTTAATATTTTTATCAACTTGAAGTATACCTATAACTCATATGGCTTAGTTTGGAAATAAAGTACCACCATACTTATTTTTGCCACCCTGCAGCATTACTGTGTTTTGGTTGGAAAGAAAAGACAGGAAGGTTACCGGTGTGATTACAGGAACATAAGCCTTACAAGACAGATACGGCGGCACTTTGTATGTTGTGTTCTAGTTGTTAGTTTTCCACTTCCATTAGGTGTGCCATCATCTTGTTTATTACTATTGAAAAAGAAGAAGAAAATAGCATATAATATGGTGATACTCTAGTAGGAGTGTCAAAGAATTCAATTTTATTTCCAGCATTTCCATTAATTTTACGCGGTCTAATTTATTATTACTTTTAGTTGATTATTTTACCTTCTCTATAAAGACAGCGTCTCACCGCAAAGAGTAGCTCGATACACTCGTGTACTCAAAACTTATACAGAAGTTTGGAGTTGTGACAAATTACTTGAGCCAACTTGTACCTTATAGTTGAGTTTATTTATACTGAAGAAATTATAACTTATATACCGTCGGCGTAATTATGTTAAATGTTTGATACTTTGTTCTTTGTCTTTCGCAATTAAAATTGCTCTAGTCTGGACAATTCTAGTTAATTATTATTGTTTTCTAGGTAATATTCGTTAACTATGACGTCACGGCAATTTGAACTAATTTAGTGCTATCCCTTTAATCACTTAAATTGCTCCATGCAGCACCACACTGTATTGAGGATAATGAAGTAATACGGATCAACTAGAGGACGCCTGCGGATTTACCTTTTACCTGCGCAGTTCTCGTTCCCGTAGGAACTTCGGGCTAATATGTGGCCTTTGTGCTATTCTGATATTTAAGCGATATTATTGTGAAGTTGCATCAAAATCCATTCAGTAGTTTTTGCGTGAAAGAGTCACAAACATACACACATACTTGCCATTATAATAGTTGTATGATTTAGAACAACTGGGCAATACATTCTTAAACTAGCAATTGAATTCGACCATAATTATTGTTAACAACAAGCCGCCGCACCCTGTTACGCCGGCAATACATTGGCAGTACCTATGGTTTTGCATATATTTCTGGGCGGCGGTAATCGCTTAACATCAGGCGACTCGCATGTTCGCTATTAAAATCAATAAATAATACAGCCTCATGCGTCACGGCAATACAAATTGAAAAATATTTTTTTCACCTCCCCTGTCCTAATTCCATATTAGGAGAGGGGAAGTGAAAAATATTTTTCTAAGGCTGGCCTCGCCTAGATTTACAGAAATTCTGTTTCAAATATAGCGAGACTGAAAACTTTGGACCAAACTAAACTTCCTAAAGATAATCGTTCTTTATTGTCAAAAGCCAGCCTTCGTCGTTCATATTCAATAATAGAAAGGTTTGTTACTTATTTTTAGACAGAATATCTTTAGACCAACGAGGCAGTTGATACAGTTGACCTATCGCATTTCGAGTTGGCCAACTCGAATGTACGTAGGTGCGATGCCAATTTAGCTGCAGCCTTCAGCGTCTAATTTGTTTCACATCAACTAACGCCCACGGCAACTTGGATCTTGGCTGATTGAAATTTAGTACGGCAGGTGGGCGTAATACAAAGTAGTTTCTGATTGCGCAACTTGCAACTTGTGAAGTTGTGCTTAGAATAGAGTTTAGTTTTAGTTTAAAATAGAAACAGAATGTAATAAGATGGCGTTAATTAAACTTGATGCTGTTGCTGACTGAATTTCAGCCTCGTTGGGTACTTTCATAACTCAAAACTTTTTTCAACTTTCACTCACTGTAGGTTGTCTTAGAGCTCATTGCACTTGTTGCGTGTCAAACAAGCTTTTTCTTTTACAAAAATAGCGAGGAAAAGAGGAAAACAAGCGGATCACAGAATGGTAGGTGATTACCGCCGCCTATGAAAATCTGCGACAATGGAGGAGCCACTGATGCGTTGCCGGCCTTTGAGGTTTTTATTTAAGCTCTTAGGGAGATAATTGATTAAATTTTGTAATGTAATGACTAATCATAATTTAAAATGCAGTTCACGGCATGGGGTATAATACCACCAGTTGTCGAACTCTATATTGAGTATTTCCTTAAAAAAGACCTGGCTCAAGACTCGAACTTAGTAATGAAGATTGAAATCGCTAAAATAAGACCTGCTTCTTCTCAACATCTATATCGTGGTATATCTAATATAACAACGTAACTTACTAGTAATAGCAGCTACATACATTTGTACATATATCATGGGTGCTACATGGCGTGAGAATGAGTCATCGCCGGAAAATCGAATTCCTAGAACTGTGTCTGTACATACCATGAAATGCCATGAGGTGAAATACCGTACCTATTTAACTATTCAATGATAGGTTCGAATGGCCTAGTTCTAAAGCAAATTGCTCAATTATTTGTATTTATCTAGACAAAGATATTTATTAAAAAATGTGTCTACGAAATCTACAGATGGCATCGAAACTACAAACTAACCTCTTAGTATCGTTAATTCCAGAATGGGATCTTGAATAACTTTATGGCCGAGATAGATAATAGTTTAGAATAGACTAAACACTAAATAATCCTTTTTATCTCGATAATCGAAAAAGGATCAACCCGCATAAAACTATGATGTCTATACTAAAGACAAACTCGATTGAGAATGCTTGTCAAACAAATTTAAGCCTAATAAATTTAAAATTATGTTTTGATTTTTTATAAAATCTTATTTAAAAGATATAGAATATATTAATTAGTTTTAAGCTTACTAATCTAATTTATTATCATGAATTCGTCATTAACAAGTTAACTAAAAAATTGACTAGTGATTTCTACCTCCATTTTTAATTTGTTTGTTGACAAGCATTCTCAATAGAGTTTGGCTTTAGTATAGCTAATAAAAGATATTTTTTATTCATTACATGTTAGGACTTGACTGCAATCATTCCCCTCTCGGTATCTACACGACTACATAGCTTGGCGGTACGTCTTACGAGCCACAGCCGAAACCTCCCACCAGCCAGAGCTGGACCAATTAAGAAAATATTAATCGACCCAGCCGGGATTCGAACTCAGGACCTCCGTCTTATAAATCCACTGCGCATACAACTGCAACTCGGAGGCCTCAAAAAGTAATTACAAAGAGCCCAGTTTTCTAGAAAAATATTTCGTCAACTCAGACAGATAATATAGCTTGGTCAATCCACGATGGCTCGTAGTGTTTTGTTTTTCAAACGCTTACAGTGCAAGTGTGCAATAAAAACTATGTAATTCTATTCCTACTACAGTAGCAATTGTGCACCTATACTAGTGCAATTAATTGAGTCATTTTAATACAGTATGCTCCATTTTCTAACAAAATGAGAATGTCTTGTTGGTCCTGCCGCAAAATTATATGTGGTAAGGTTAATATATATATGGCCCATTCGATGCATCATTTAGGTTCCTGGGTTCGAGGGTTACAAAGACTTTGTCTTCACGAACAGATATATTGCAAGTTCACAATGTTTTGATACATGAAATAGATTTTTATAATTCCTGACGAATTATAAAGATTCGGATTCACACCCCTGCCTTTTACGGAGAGCACGTTAAAAGTATATCCTCTTGCTCCCGGCAAACTAACTCACTGTCATCCCCATCTGATAGTGATCGGTTGGAGTATTAAAACAATTCAACATCATTAATTTACCCAATCAAATTGAATTTAACTTTGTGTTAAAGTTTTAAGCCCGACTCAACCCGCATTGGAGACAAGTCGTGGTGGATCTACGTTCTAAAAAAAAATTGGTTGTCTGTAAAGTCGGTTTACTGACGATATCCCCTCTCCTATAATAATAATAAAACTCGTTTTAATTTTACACTTTTATAAATATGAATATAAAATTGAATTGATTTGATATAAAAATATTTTAAATTTATAATAAATATATTAATTTTTAATTTAAAATTAAACAATAATTTATTTAATAGACGGTGTAACGGCGGCCTTATTACTAAAAGCAATCTCTTCCAGGCAACCGTCATACGAATAGAGAATAGCGAATACAGAGGTGGTTGGTGCACAAATGACAATTCAATAAAAACAAACATATTTATAATATACATACATACGATTACATATTATATTACACATTAAGATATACAAATATGAATATAATATACATATATAAACTAAATAAAATACATATATAAATTATTATAAACATACTTAAACAGAGCATACACACATACTTAATATAATATTTACATAGACAGGTAGTGTAGGTAAAATACTTACTTACTCTATATAAGTAATTTATAAACTCATATCATCATCATTATCAGACTAATAACGGGTCACTAAAAAGCCAGGCCTCCCTCCAAGTAGGAGAGAAACCGTGATGGAGCGTAGACCCACTACGCTGCTCTAATGCGGATTAGCGGGCTTACGATGATAATGTTCACATACATACATTACGATCACTATCTACACTAATAGGGCTTTCTCTCTTAAATAATAGCGCGAAAATAAAGTTATCACAAGCCATCCCATATCCATTCGAAGCCACTCTACATTCCATATTGAAGCCACTCTGTATTCTATATTCACGCCACATATCGCAACTGTATCTCGCTACAGGCGTGGGCGAAAAAGTGAACAATATAATCGATATCTGTTCAGTGGCAGCCGTCGTGAATGCTAACGAGGCTCGATTTCACTAACGCTGATTGCTTTTCGTGGAACCAAATGTGTAATGGCTGCCTTATTGTTCTATTAGCATTATCTATATGTTTTATTTATAACTAGATGACGCCTGCAGTCTCATCCGTGTAGTTTTTGTTCCTGTGAAAATTTCGGAATGAAATGAGGCCTTTGTGTTATTCTGATATGTAAGCTATCATCATCATCATTATCAGCCTATTAACGGTCCACTGCAGGGCCAGGCCTCCATCCTTATAGGATAGGAGAAATGGAACGTAAACCCACCACGCTGCTCCAATGCGGGTTGGCGGGCTTAGGGTGATAATGTTTCATTTATTAACAATCACTATCAGATGTTGATGACACTGACCGGGACCGATGGCTTAACGTGCTCTCCCAGGCACGGGAGTGTAACACCACCAACTTTCAGACTCCGAGCTTGGAATGTACTGAACATTTCATAGAAGAATGAAAAAGCTCAGAAATATTCCGTGACCTGACCTAGGAATCGAACCCAGGACCTGGTGATCGAAGCCACATAGGCTAACCACTAGACCAATGAGGCAGTATATTTAAGCTATATTTTTGTGAAATTTTATAATAATCCATTCAGTATTTTTTGCGTAAAAGAGTAACAAACATCCATCCATACATACAAAATTTCGCCTTAATAATATTAGTAAGAAAGATGACCTTATTTACAAGCTTTTGTGTGAAGAATCTGGACCCGTGGGAATCGGGGGCTCGTGATCTTTTTGAACAAATTTCTAAAAGATCACGAGGGTATACGGATCAAAGGTCTGGTAAGCTGGTCAATGATCAATTTACGCTACCAGTAGCTTGAGTAGTAATTCATTTTTAATTAACTTTTAAAGGTTTTAAACGTTGTTAAGTATAATGTTACTTTCTATAAATTACGGTAAAGTTGGTATTTATTATAGAATATCTTATATATAGAGTCTCTTTAGGTCTTCAAATGATTCCGTGAAGCTGGTTTAATGAATAATCCGGTGATGGTAATAAAAACTTTTGAAATACGAAATACAAGTTTTTTTTACTTTCTAGTTTGAATTATAAGAAATATAAATTTCAAAATATTAATAACATCAAAACAAAATCGGATGTTGTCCTAGAATTTCCTAAAATACTCATTTCTTGAGTAACAAGTTATTAAAAAATCTATTAAAATTATTCATTTTTAATCTACCAAAAATATCAAAGTACTTTCAAGTTCCTAATAATTATGTCTATGAAACCCCAACAACTCGTATGTTTATCCAACTCCTAGGAGTCGTGTTAGCCGTCAATATTTCACAGTTATAAATAATTCCCCATGTCACACCATATCACTCGCTCCTGCATATTGTATGAGCCTGCCTGTCGCGCTAACTCGATGCCATTTACAATATTAAAGCCTTTCAGTGACGTGACATTTAGCGTTTATTGTTTCTAGCTTTTATTTTACTGATGTTTGTTAAGGTCAAATATTGCATCATGTTTTTAACAGAATTTTTCAATTAATCTAACTGAAGTTAGGCTTTTTAACCTTTAATTTTAATGATGAATTTACGGTGGTTCAATAGAAGTTAAGTTAACAAAGAAAGAATTACTGCTTATCCCTATCGCCGTGTATTGATGTGTCTCGGTCTAAGTCGTATAGTTACCGATAAAATTGCATTTAAAAAAATTTAATTAAAAATTTAAAAATATCGGAGATATTTTCAAAAGTGAAAAATAATAAAAGAAACTAATCTTATACAAAAATACATAAACACAAATAATAATTCTAAAAGTAATAGGTAAATCACGTTGGGGGAATTATTGGGTTTGGGGCGGTCTCAGATCGCAAGTTGGTTGTTATTGAACCTTAAGATTTGTATGCATTTCAACCATCAAGCTTGGCATACAATGTACTCGTAAAGTCACATATCGAACACAAATGGCCTGCTCATTAATGATTCCGCTCAATCACGAACATCATCAGATAGCGCGTAATGGACAGAATGTCGTTCATTAGCTTCACCACTGAATTCGGTCGGCATCGGAACCATTGGAACTGTTATTACTGATCTGTCACACATTAACACCTCGTGCGTTATTGGTTTTACATTTCACTATATTTGCTGCAGTTTTTCCGACAAAATTAATTTTAAATGAATTTATCGGGAGTATGCAATGGTTTAGCGATAGGTTATCTACTAAAAATTAGTCACATATACCTACCGTATATAATTAATTATTGTATGATTTATTTACTGATATTAAAAACATTTATACGTCTTTTTAATAAAATGTTTAAGCCTTGCAACCCCATCGTTGTTGCTGACTGGGAGCTAGCTACAATTTTTTTTCAATTTTTAATTAATTTCCTTTAAAATAATGTAAAATTTATTTAAAAATAACCTCAAGGTTCTCAATTTCCCATCCAATCATCTGACCCTAACATGTTGAGTATGGGACCATTTTGGAGGTATATATACTGTTTATAATAAAAATGAATTATAAAAATTGATAGCTTTGTAAGAAGTTATGCGTGGTCAAGAAAAATACTCGTAATAAATATATGGAAAAAGTGGATACGTGTACACAATAAATCGGGTCTTGTGCTTGTTCCGTAAGCTAAAAAATACCAGGTAGTTATAGATATACCAGGTAGTTTTAGGTTCGGTGATTATAGATAATAGATAGATAGATAAACAGGATAGATGTACACAATAAATTAAAGTCAGTGCGCCGTTAAAGTCGACGCAAATGGGCCAAGGGCGGCGGTTCAAATTTCATGGATCGATATACCTAAGCTAACAGCTAACAGTTAGTACGTGTTCGATATTACGTGTTGGTTTAACCCCGTGCTGAGCTGTATAGTACATATAGCCGATACTAGGTATATGTGGACATTTTCGAGTTCACAAACTGTGCCATATGCTTATGCAAGCTATATGGTCTGTATTAATTAGCGGCACAGTAATAAGCAATTTTAAGTAAAATGGAACAATTATTCTAGTAAAATTGTTTTTAATTGCTACATATATTTCACATTTCTCGAATTGCCGGTCGATCTTTATGAGTGTTGTTTTATTGTTTTAAATTGCTCCATTTAGTTCCCAAATTGCTGATCTCAACATGTTGTCTTGTTGTTCTAAATTGCACCATCTTTCTCAATACAGTGTAGCGCTAAATGGAACTTTAACTTTAATTTTTAGAACTTTTTTTGAAGAAATCTTTAATTTTTAGAATTTTTTTCTTCTACGCAAGCTATTTTTTGTAATGACACATAGTGTTTTTATACGATATTTGGAAATAGTCAGCGACTTTGAGCACCTGATTTGTTCTGCGAGTGCGTACCATAGTGTAGCTTCTTTGATAGTGAAAGAATCCGAACATTAATTAACTGATTCGCATTAATTAACAGATATTCTATTCTAGTAACTGTATTACTTCTACTATTATGTAACTTCTAAAATTTAGAAAGCTTTAAATAAAATAATTGTATATTCAGGTCGCATGTGGCGGAAGGTCTGGCTCAAGCTAAAATAAGCTGCATCGATCCGTCTGCGGTAAACACGCTGTTGAACAACTGGCGCTAACGGCTATCACAAAGCTTTGTACAAATTGTTAATACAATTATCAAAATTATCAAAGTATCTAATGTGTACATTTACTTGATTTTTATATATATTTAATATCCGATCATGTTGTTACAAAATTAAAACCGACTTAAAATTAAAATAATATTTAAAATTAAATTATAAAATTTTGTGTGGACTCAATTGTAAGACGTCTTCGGTTCGACAAAATCATCGGAGAGGGTGGAGGAGGTCATCTTAAAAATGTCCCTCTACTATAAGGAGGTCTGCCCCTATACTGGGCCGTTAATAGGCTGATAATGTTGATGATTCACAAAAGTGCGATAAATATAAACTTTATAAATGGCATATAGCTAACGAAATACACTACCGCACAAACAATATTATTTGAGTTTCGCCTTTTCGGAATCGGTTAAGAAAGTCCGTTGACAAATTTCCCAAGGCGGCATCGTAATTGAATTATTACGGTCGAAAAATAAATCGACCCTTTTATACTGGAACCCAAAAAATTGTTTAACCTTCAAAGTACGGTCGAAGGTTTTCCATTTCCAGAAATACCAATAGCTATAATGGCCTACTCACATCGTTCCACTAAATTGCATTCAATTTGTTATGAATAGTGTTCATAACAAATCAATGTGAGCTTCTCAATGTCAAGTGTTAAATCTCGTAATTAAACCTGAAGAACATTGGCGTTTTGACCGTTCATGAAGCATTGCCTTTCGCTCTTGCTTAGGTGCTGATCGTCATATTCTCGTAAACTAAAAGCAAATGATACTCTTCAAAGTGGACCATAGTAATCCATCATTTTTCTGCTGCTATAGAGTGCAGGTTGTATATTTTACTCGTTATTGTATTGGATGGGGTTAAACTACACTATAACGTATTGTAACTTGTTAAAAGTTCATACAATACCTACATACAGGCCTTACACCTGTTGTAAAAAATCAAACGAGATATCATGCATAATTCCAGAACTCGCAGTATCTGTGGTTTAGTGGTAGAACGCACTGGTCGCAATAGCCATAGATATGTGGGTTCAATTTCGCTGGTTCCACAATTTTTGATATCGTGTTTATTTTTTTACAAATTTATATGTCACTCCTGTTTAAATACTTATTTTTAGTAAAAAGTGACGAAACAAACAAATATCTATACCATTCCGAATAATGTTAAGCAAATTACATCCCGGAGTATGCGAGGAACACACATACTGAAGTAGAGCTAACCCTCATGTGTCTGGAATAACAATACAGATCCAGCCGCTGGAAGGGTGTAAACAAGCCATAAAGCTGACCCTTTTCCTTCTGCATGAACAATGTTATAATGTCATTATGCTTCAAGTCACGGTTCAGTATAACGCCAGGTCCATCCCTCTTGATTTATTCATATTGTTACAAGGGCGATACTTTTAAAACTTTCCCACCGTCTGAAATGGATTTTGATTAAATAAATTTCCGGTACCTGACAAAGGCTTTTATACAATTTACTTACCTATATTGTGTATAAAGCCATTTTTTATCATAAATACAGCGGTTACTATCATCAACATCTGATAATGATTGTTAATAAATTATTCATTACCACCCTAAGCCCGCCAACTCTCAATGGAGCAGCGTGGTGAGTCTACGCTCCATATACCCTCTTCTACAAGAAGGGAAGCCTGGCCCTGTGGTCGTTAATAGGCTGATGACCATGATGATGATTTATACAGCTTTTAACCAACGAAAAAAAAACGGAGGAGATATTCAATTCGACACGTATATATTTTTTTATGTATGACCATGCATAACATTTTACAGAGTTGTCCGATTTTGATAATTCTTTTTTTATTAGAAAGGGCATACTTCCAAGATGGTCCCATTGTCATCATCTTAGGATCTGTTGATATGATATCCTGGGGAAATTGAAGGATCTCTTCAAATTTTGGAGACACGCTTACAGCGATTTCGGTTTTTGTCTCGGTACCGGTAGCTTTTTGGCTACTATAGCCATATAATATACTACGACAGTAAAGTACGATTACGTTACGTGGCGATAAATCACTAAAAGGTAAGAAATAAAATTTTTTAAATAAACACTGAACCGCCTCAAAACGCACTAAAAAGTAAAAATAACTGCGTCATTTAGTTGCTTTAATTTACTTAAGCATATCTAGGAGTTGGTGCCAGCCAAGGTTTCTACTTTAAGGATGTTACCTAGAACCCGCAAACTGCTTTACTACGTAACATAAATGTTCCTTAAATTTGGCTGGTATCGACTTCATAAATTTGCTTAAGTAAATTAAAGCAACTAAATGACACTGTTATTTTTTACTTTTTAGTGCGTTTTGAGTCGGTTCAATTTTTATTTCAAAGTTTTTATACTGTTTCCATTTTTCTTTTTGTTTGATTTATTACGTACGAGTTTATTAGGTACGAGTACTTAGCTGTGCCCCACGGTTTCATCCGCCTTTTCGATCCCGTTCTCATAACAGTATCGACAAAACCATTCTTAGTGAGTGGCACTCGGCAAAGTGAGTAACTAGGTACATATACTAAATTTCATATACTAAATTTTAAATTTCTCGGAACAACATTGGTTTTATGAATTATAAAATATTTCAAGTCTAATCAAAACATTAAAAGTCATATAATGATGGCAGTAAACTCATGAGTTTTACAAACGATGACAAAGACGTCGAGCTATCACACCCACGAGCTAAGTTTTCACAAAATGAGCAATTAAACTTTGCGAGACTCGTTGAAACGAGATTTATTATTTGTACAAAAAATTAAAAAGGAAAAAGCCTAAGCGAAGTACGCCTCGACGTAAATCAGAACTAGATGTAAAAGATACAACGTTGAAAAATGTTGTTTTTGCAGTAAAACATCCAGGGCAGGAATAACAAGGTTATTTCGGGAGCCATGTAACGGAATAAATTAAATTCATTGTTTAAATAAGAATGGGGAAAAAGAATACACTCATTATTTGATGCCGAGTTTCAAAACGAGTAGGATGGATAGATTGTTTTGCGATATTTTGTTACTGTTGAATTTGGTGTTAGATGTTTGGGTTTTCTTTTCTTTTTAAATATAATGATAGATAAATTAATTGCTGGCGGAATGACAATTTAACAAACATTTGATTTGATTTAAAATGGCTTAGCAGACAAGATTTTTGTTGCTACTTGTACAAATAAACTTCTATATATAAAACAATATGAAATAATTATTAACTCTAGCATTTTATTTCAAAATGTGGTCTGTGACAAATGTACTTAGGTAGGTATTGTACTAAGGTCACTAGGAAATCTTTGAAATACAGCTATATTTATTACAAATTTAAAAATAATTGTACCACTTCTAATAATACACTTCTTTATATGTAAAAAACAATCATAAAAATTATGTGAAAACGTGATAACTAATTTTTACTCTACTGTAAAGTAATGGAAATAATTAATACCTAAACTTGGAATTAGACTGCTTTAAATAGTAAACACAAGTGAAACAAACGAATATGAATTTAAATTAATACTATAAAATTTCAATAACGAACTTCTAAATAGAAGCAAGTAGTTTTTACTTAAATTTAAAAAGTAGTAGGTATTGTATAAGAGATATTCTAGTTAGCTTTTGGAAAATGACACATTTCTGGTTAAAATGATAATAACTCGACGCTTAACTGTTAAATATTTAAATTTTAAACTGCAATTTTGAAAGTTAAATACAGTGTAAGGCTGGTCGACAGAGCAGCATCCGGACGGCTGCATCAAAGCCTTGAATACT
Organism: Mycalesis mineus; assembly: GCA_034621355.1. Classification (NCBI taxonomy): domain Eukaryota; kingdom Metazoa; phylum Arthropoda; class Insecta; order Lepidoptera; family Nymphalidae; genus Mycalesis; species Mycalesis mineus. The sequence goes on from CM067902.1 coordinate 1,263,045, forward strand.
GAACTAACCTCCGGAGTTAAAGCCAACGTTTGCTATATAATACAGTGTAAGGCTGGTAGAAGTTTATTTTAACAGCATCCGGGCGGCTGCATCAAAGCCTTGAATACTGAACTAACCTCCGGAGTTAAAGCCAACGTTTGTCATATAATTAATCCGCTTACACTTTTCAAAATGGTGGCTGTATGTGCATTTTCTTCTTTTATCCTAGCAATATATGTATCAAATGAAAGGTCGTAAAAAGGGCATTTCAAAAATATAAATATCATATCATGGGCAATTTGTCCGAGATTTTGGATTAAAATTTCAAATAGGAGTTTATTTTTTTTAACATTCATTGTATCATCGGCTTTTTATTATTTTGATGGCTCGCATTAACGTCAGCTATGTACCAATAAATTTAACATAATATCTTCAATATCAAAGAAATTTTACACTACAACTATTACATGTTCTTCCTAAAGATCTATCGAAGGTCGGAGATAATTTTGACAAACTGAATCTTGGGCACTTGTATAATGTTTTTATTGAGTCACCATCAGCAGCCTAATTTACGGTCCACTACTGAGCAACTCTTCTTTTATAGGATAGGAGCTTAGAACCAACAAGCTTCTCTAATGCAGGTTGGGATGTTCAAGGTGATACTTTTTTTGACTCTTTAACTATAACTTTCAGATTTAAATAATAACGACGGGACCGAGAAGACCTACCGACTAACTTCCTACAACTCCGGACTACGATTTTTTACTAAAACCTTCTTACATAGAAAAAAGAAAAACTTACTTTATGGCCCAACCCAGAAATTGAACCTAATGCAGCCTCCGTGACGCAGTGGTATGCGCGGTGGATTTATAAGACGGAGGTTCTGGGTTCGATTCCCGGCTGGACCAACCCGCCACCTCCCATGGCCCTACCGACTTCCCGGTCATGCGGGCCGAATCATCTGGAGGGCAACCCGGAATCCTTCAACCGTGCCTAGTTACCACCCTAACGACAAGGACGTCCGCCAAGCAATTTAGCGTTCCGGTACGAAAAAGAAAACCTCGTGATCATAGACTATCTACTGAACCAGACAGTTATACACCAATGACACGGATTTTTCCGACAGGAAGTTTTTTCCTTTCTTCGCCTCTATTGTCTAATACGTATCCTTGGACGATTAATTGCGCTTTATCTCTTTGTCATATTTTGGTCCCCGAACTTTAAATATGCATAACTATATTAAATTTAGTTGCGCAAAGCGTACGGAAATGCAATGAAAATATAATGAATGGCGCATAGAACAGTCTGTTTCACAAATTGGAATTGCATAAGTTTGAACATTGTACAAACATAGAAGCGAGTTGAAATAATGTTCCAACGAAATTGGAGAGCAAGATAAACAGTCGGCTGGATCTGAAATAGTTCCACATAAGCTTACAGCATGTTCGCTTAAAAATATTACTTCACTTAGGTACTAATGCTTTATTTGAAACTAAATTTGCCCCGCGGGTTCCCTTGATAATATTGTTACGGACGATTCCGCAAAGGATTTAGGAAATAAAAGAGCTTTTTGATTGGGAAACTCATTTGAATTAAAAGAAAATGCAATTATAAAACGAAAAAGTTAAAAGAAAATGGAAACATTCAAATTAATTTATATTCAGAACGAAGAAAATATTGGAACATTCTATAGAGTTCATAGCGAGTCGTCGAACAGTAAAAACAGCAGAAGGAACGTAGGGAGATATTTCCTACAATTTAGTGTGGATGAATGGACGGTGAATCTGAAATCGTCTCCCAGTGTTGTGTTGATGAGGAGGGCTACGAGATGCCCAGGCAGATCATGGAATCGGTTGATGGTTTCTTCAGGCCTGAACGTCGGCATCTCAACGTGCTGCGGTGATTCTTCTTTGGAATAATAAAAGACTTTTCTCCTTTTGTAGATGTTCTTCCAATACCACAACAGTAATTTTTGTAGAAACCAAAAAGGGTGTGGATTTTCATCCTACTCCAAACAAGTTAGCCCACTTCCATCTTAGATTGCATCATCACTTAACATCAGGTGTGATAGCAGTCCAGGGCCAACTTGTAGTTAATAAAAAAAAATATCTGACCCCCTAGGTTATAACAATATTAAGATTTTAGCGTATACGCTGTAATCTCTGCTTCAAACATCTAGATATATTCAGCTATTGCAGCAGCTGAACTGTAATTTACTAACAAAGCTTTTTGTTTTCGAAAAAAAAAACAAGAAAAGCCGCTGTGACAAAATTTATGAGGAAATGATTTAGAATATTTTTCGATATATTTTTCCATATTTTAATATTCTAGTCAATGGCGTATTGCTCACAAATTGGAAAATTAAGTTTGGATATTGTACAAACATAGAAGCGAGCTGAAATAATGTTCCAGCGAAATTGGAGAGCAAGATAAACAGTCGGTTCAGTTTGAAATAGTTCAGCTACTACTAGGTACTTAATATAAGTTAGCTTAAAATATTAGGTACTTTGCTTATAAATGTTTTATACAGCAATCAGAAAAAAAAGAGATATGCAAGGATCGCGGCAAGTAGAAGGTCTCTCTCTGTCTAAGCGTATGGGAACGAGGAGTGATGCTAAGTATATATTTAAATATCTTAAAAATTTTTAAATAAAAATAGAACCGACTCAAAACACACTAAAAAGTAAAAAAAAAACTGTGTCATTTAGTTACTTTAATTTACTTAAGCATATCTATGAAGTTGGTGCCAGCCAAATTTAAGGAACATTTATTTTACGTAATCAAGCAGTTTGTGGGTTCTAGGTAACGTCCTTAAAGTAGAAACCTTGGCTGACTCCTAGATATGCTTAAGTAAATTAAAGCAACTAAATGACACAGTTATTTTTACTTTTTAGTGCGTTTTGAGTCGGTTCTATTTTTATTTAAAAATTTTTATTTCTTACGTTTTAGAAGAAGAAGAAGAAGAAACACTTTATTGCACATAAAAATAGATATAACAGATACAAAAAAAAAAAAAGGATTAAAATAAACATGCAAAGGCGGCCTTATTGCTAGAAGCAATCTCTTACAGGCAACCTATTGATAGGACATTTAAGTATCGTAAGCGGGGTGGTGCAATGAGAAGAAATTTCTTAAATTTATTATAAATATAATATTTAAAAATATAAATAAACTACATAAAAAAGTAAACATAATATATAAATGTATACAAACAATACCAATATATAAAAAAAATACATATAATTATTCTCTATTTAACGACAAATAGTAGCTTTTCAAGCGAGACTTAAAAATGGGCAGCGAATTACTCGCGCGGACCTCAGATGGCAGATTGTTCCACAGCTTAATAGATTTGGAAGTGAAAGAGTTACTGTAAAATTTCGAATTAGAGAAAGGTAATAATAATCGATTCTCATTACGTGAACGGAGATTGTGAGAATCAACATCGCGAATGAAACGGAAACGGTCTTTCAGATAAGAAGGAAAGAAAGGATTATAAAGGATAGAATATAAGAAGCAAAGTAGGCGGTGCTGACGGCGCAATCTTATTGGCAACCAATTCAGACGATCACGATACTCCGAAACGTGATCAAACTTGCGTAAATCAAAAATAAATCGAATGCACAAATTTTGAAGACGCTCAAGTTTGTCGAGTTGTACTTCGGTTAGATCGGGGCAACAACAATCAGCATAATCCAATAATGGTAATAGAAGAGACTGTGCTAAGGAGATTTTGGTTTTAATTGGAAGGAAATTTTTTAACCTATTTAAGGATCTAACCGAGGCGAAAACTTTGCGACTTACTTCACCCACTTGTGAAGACCAAGATAGTGAGTCATCAATGAGGAGGCCAAGATTTTTGACACATGTACTAAAGCTCAAATCGGAAGTGTTAAAACGAACAGCAGGCAGTGTGCTGAAAGTCAGTTTGGCTATTTGGGGACGGCTGCCAAGCACAATGACTTGAGACTTATTTGGATTAACACACAAGCCAAATGAATGACACCACGTGTAAATCCTTTCCAAGTCTTTATTGAGCTTCTTAATGGCGTCAGAAATACAAACAGCTGGAGCTGAAACATAAAGTTGTAGATCATCAGCATAGAGATGAAAGGAAGAAGACAAGTGTGTAGATACTGAGTTAATAAAAACAGCAAAGAGGAGTGGGGAGAGAACGCCACCTTGAGGGACCCCAGCAATTAGTGACGAATATGAGGAGAGATTATTATTATAAAGAACACATTGCTGACGCCCATTCAAGTAGCTATGGAACCAATTTAAGGGTACAGGAGAAATATTAAGAGATTTTAGTATAGCAAGGAGAATATCAAAGTCGACAGTATTAAAGGCATTACTAAAGTCTAAGAGAGCAAGAATAGTAAGAAGTTGGTTGTCCATATTGGCACGGATGTTATCACAAACCTCAACAAGAGCACTAGTAGTGCTATGACCCCGTCTAAAACCTGATTGGAAAGGGCTGAGGATGGAATATTTTGTTAGATAAAGATTAAGTTGGTGGTGCACAATACGCTCCAGGACTTTGGACAAGAAGGGTAGAATTGAGATTGGTCGAAACTGAGAGAAGGAAGAAGGATTTTTGGCCTTAGGTATTGGAATGATGTGAGCTTTACGCCAGATTGTAGGGAATTCACCGGAAGATAGAGAGACATTAAATATATGTGAGATAATTGGAACGACGGTATCTGACACTAATAAAACCATTTTTCTGTTTATACCATCACAACCAGTAGCATCGGATTTTATTGCTAACAAATGCTTTTTTACTTCAGAAGGAGTTACAGGACAAAATTCAAAGGGGTCGGAATGAATAGGTGATAGAGAGTTAAGAAAAGTCAATGTGCTAGCTTTTGTTAGATGATCCATCGGCGTTAGATTGGTGAAGTGACAGTTAAGGGCGTCAATATCCAAGTTAAGCAAGATATCAGAACGCTGCCGCCCAATACCAAGAGTCCCCAAAAATCTCCAAACCTCAGAGCACTCTTTGTTCAACACAGCGGAGTGAATATGATTACGTTGGGCATCCCTGCAGATTTTATTGCAACGATTACGAAGGCGCTTATATTTTGAAAGATTACTTTCAGAGGGATTACGTTTGTATTTAGATTTAGCTGAATTGCGCTTCGCCATTAGTGCTCTAATATCCTGCGTCAACCAAGGAGCCGGAAGATGTTTAAGTTTGATAGGACGAAGAGGGGCATGCCTGTCAAAAAGCTGAATTAAAATAGAGTTAAAAAGAGATATTTTGTCATGAACCGAATCAGCATTAAGTATACAGTCCCAATCAATGTTACTAAGGTCAGACATAAATAAATCGTTATTGAAATTTTTGAAGCTGCGTCTCATAACAACAGAGGGTTTAAGTTTAGGTGGACGAATATTGTAAGATAAATAAATAAGATCATGATACGAAAAGCCTTCCGCACCAAATTGGCCGTGAATGGAAACTAAATCAGGGGACGATGTTAGCATTAAATCTAATTTGGAAGGAATACAGTTGGGAAAAAAGTGAGTAGCCTGTGTTGGGAGCAAATTAAGATTAACGCTATTAATGACACTTAATAGTCGTTTTGCCCTTGAGTCATTTTTTAACAAGCAAGTGTTAAAATCTCCCATTATAATTGTATGATCAACAGAAGGAGTGTATTGTTCTAAAAGATTTTCAAAGCTATCGAAATAATCAATGGTAAGTGAGGGACTATAAAATACACCCAATAAAAGCTTAATGCGACCAAATAAGACTTCAATAAAGAGATGCTCGGCTGACTCTGAATACTGAGAAGGAGAAGAATTCAAAATAGTAAAAGGAATGTGGCTGCGAAGGTAAATGGCAACACCGCCACCCCCTTTGCCGGTACGGTCATTGCGAATTAGATGGAAGTTTGGTAAGGAATAAGAAGTAGATGGAAGATTAGGTTTAAGGAACGTTTCAGATACAAGGATAGCGTGAATGTTTTTGTTATCAAATGTGTCTAACATATCCGAAAAGTGAGAAGGAATGCTCTGTGCATTTATATGGACGACATTAAAGTTCTTGGGTAATGGCGAAAAAGTCGTATCCAAAAGAGTGTTAAGAGGTGTCGAAGTGCTATGGAAACTTCCGTTGGGAGAAGATGATGAGGAAGCTGTATAAAATTCATCGCTGGAGCTACAAGTGTCGTTAAGGCTCATATTAAAATTATTTGCCATATTTTATAAATATACTATAAATGTTATAGCAACTGAATGAAAATAATAATTAAATAACAATAATAAAAATTAAATAAATATATCTATGAATAGGTAATACCTTTAGCTAAATATAAATAGATGTAAATCTAAAGGTAATTGAATATATATAATAATAATAAATAAATATACAAAGTATTAATAATAAAAAAAAATAAAAAAAATTAAGGTCCTAATTATTTAGTGCTTAGGCACTAAAACAAAATTTATTAATTACCCTACCTGTACGTTTACCATCAGCAAGGCAATCGTAAGAGATTGCTAAATAATGAATTCAAAATAATACATATAAAGTGTGAAACTTACAAACAGACAAAATTTTTAAAAATAAGGAATTAATAACAATATACAAAAACAAAAATTGACCAGGGCGGTAAGTCGCAGCGTGAATTGGAACGTAAAAGGTTGTGAAGTTATACATAAACTGTGATCCGACACTATGGTCAACGTAGAATAATAACAGTCAACGCAACAAATGACATTGAATGAACAACATATTTTGAATCCAAGTTAAAGTGACAGCTGACATAATGACGTTTATGTTTAACTTACAAATCTAAACAAAAGAATTTTAGGTTGACCGTCTATAAGTATAAAAGTAAAAAGAAAATAAAGTGAACACAAAGACATATAGAATTGTATAGTATACTAACTTCACAAAGAAAATACCTAACTGAAATAACAAAAGCATAGCCCGGCCAACTAACAATCTAAAGTAATAATTAATACACAAATAACAATGATAAGTAACAAGAAAACTATCATTGAATAAAGCAAAGAATCCAAAACGCAGGCTAAGTTTAGCCTAACGTTTGGTCAATTTTCTTGGTCGGACCACTTTGGCTACGTTACTACCAGCACCTGCAGGCCTCGGATGAGCAGCTGGGGCCGACTGGCCAGGAGCAGAGACGTCCTCGGGAACGAAAGCATTCAGCTCGTCCACAGTGCAAATGTTCTTGCGAGATCCATCGGGCCCTACAGCTACGATCCGCCCATCATTGGTCCAGCACTTAGTAACTCCAAGACGCTGGCGCGCCGCCATGAACACATCGTGCCGTTCCTTCGTCAGAAATTCGGAAAGTGTGATGCCAGTGCCTTTGAAGCCAGTTTTACCGAACCATATTTTGTTTCTGATGTTTGAATTTGAGAATTTAATCAGAATTGCTCTGGGCTTATTAGATCTGGAGCTACCTAACCGGTGACAGCGACTAATATCATCTATAGAAAAATCAGGAATGGAAAGATGATCACAGAGTACCTTCGTGACAACACCGGCTACTTTCTCGGCTTTATTCTCCGGAACACCATGGAGCAGTAAAATTTTCCTCCTGCTTCTCATCTCCATTTCTTCTTGCTGTCTAAATAGGAGTTTTACTTGCATTTGAAGTGATTCAAGAGCTGAGAGGATGAAAGTTCTGAATGTAGTAAACTGGGCCGTGATGTTGGAGGTTGGACTTGTTGCTGGTATTGAGCCCTGGAGACTACGCTGGAATTCTGCCATTCTTATGTTGAAGTGTTCTCCCAACTCAGTTATTGATTTTTGTAATGAGTCCATGTTGTGCACAATGTTGTTAGGTTTTAGTGATTTATCGCCACGTAACGTACTCGTACTATACTATCATTGTATATTATACGGCACGCAGTAGCCTAAAAGCTACCGATACTTACACAAAAACCGAAATCGCAAGTGTGCCTATATAATTTGAAGAGTTCCTTCAGTTTTCCTAGGATATCATCATCAGATCCTAACATGATGAAAATGGGAACACCTTGGAAGTATGCCCTTTCTACTTTTCTAATAAAAAAAGAATTTTTAAAATTGGACAACTCTGTAAAAAGTTATGCGTGGTAATACATAAGAAAAAATATATACGTGTCGAATTGAGAACCTCCTCCGTGTTTTTTCGTTAGTTAAAAATTAAGTAAATAGTATTTTTAGATACTGCTTCTTTAGTCCAGTAGCTAAGCGTCGAGACATCGAATCATGAGGTCCCATGGGCATATGAAAATTGTATTAATAAAAAAAGATTTGGTTCAGAGTTTTTCACGCGAGCCTTATTATTTTAGAGTTTGCTATCTAGGCACATTTGAAATATTCAGTCTATATTTTCTATCTCATATTATTCTAACCACGTACAACAGTGTTTCTCTACAGCTATTGTTCTAACCCCAGTATGAGCACGCCCACATAGAAATGTGAGCAAACTTCATAAATATTCACAATTTCATATTTTTTGGGTGAAATATTTTTCACGAGTCCCGCAAAAGGTTGCCAATCTCTGCAATAACACTTTATTATTACAATTTGAATTCATTACGCTTTAGATTTGGAATTTAAACACTTCTTTGTGTAAACGTAGTCAAATAAAGATTATAATTTTATGAAATTTATATTTGATGATCTTTATGGATCAGTTGTGTATATATGAATATATTTGTAAGGTCCTGGGTTTTTTCCAGGAACCTAATGACAAAAAGATATAATTATATTTTTACAACGTCAGGGTCGGTGATTGGAAGAACAACTACAACAGGAGACCAGTCTTATTAATTTATAGCAGAATCACCGCAGCACCATGCGTAGTGCTCCCAGGCCTGAATGAACCCATTAACCGCGATGACGATCTGCTTGGGCATCTTATAGCCCTCCCCATCCCAACAACATGAAGTTCAGATGTATCCTTGTTATACTGCACCAACTCATAGTAAACATCTACCTGCTGCTGCTTCTTCTTCTGCCGTCTTCACTATTCGACGATTTTTTTTCATGCCGCATACAAAATTTGACAGCTGAGCGGCGCAGTGGGTAGTGACTCTGCTTCTGCGTCCTAGGCTGTGGATTCGATTCTCACATCTGGAAAAATGTTTCTGTGATGATCATGGATGTTTTCCAGTGTCTGGGTGTTTATCTATATATTAGAAGTATTTATGTATAATATATATAAAAACTAGCTGACCCGGCAAACTTTGTTTTGCATTAAAAATTTAAAAAAAAAATTAGATGAAAATTAGATAGTAGCCTATTCTCAGACCTGCTGAATACGCATACCAATTTTTTTAAAAATCGGTAAAGCCGTTTAGGAGGAGTACGGTAACTAACATTGTGACAGGGAAATTTTATATATTAGAAATTCTTCGGTAATTATAGTACCCATAACATAAGCTTCCTAAGCTTACTTTAGGGCTATATAGCGATGTGTGTAATTGTCCTATAATATTTCTTTATTATTATATAAAAAAATAATTTGAATCGTTCCATATTCTACTAACTTTTTTTTATTAATGCATGTTCTTCTAAATCAAATGAGGTTTCCTATCAATATTCTCTTTTACTTCCTAAATCCTCTGAGGGGTCGTCCGTAAGGATACTAAGAACTTGTGAGGTTGTTATAACATTACTTTCATATCTTTTTGACAAAATAGGTTGGTTGGTTATTTCATATTACACTACTATTTGACGGCTAAAATAGTCATTGCAGTGATACTTCCCCCAAAATAAAAATTGCCACGAAATACTTTAAGTAACGCTTTATTGGCGGGCACGATGTCGTGTAGAACCCGAAGCTGTGGATTTCATCCTAACACGTTATCCCACTTCTATCTTAGATAGAAGTGATGATCACTTACCATCAGGTGGATGCATGCAGTCAAGGTCTAACTTGTAGTAGGTAAATAAAAAAAAATAGAAAATTATATAAATTCTATAATTTTACACAGGCTCGTCTTGCTATGCATATATAGTGGTAAACTAAGAGAAATTAATAATTGACGATTGTTTTAAACCTTAATCTCCTCCTAAAGCGTAATAAACACAAAGCAATTATGATAGCGTTCTACGAAACCGGGTTTTAATTAAACAAATTACAATGTTGCTTCGCGTAAGGTCTGTGAGCTCGAAAATTGGTTTGTACAACGAATATTTACATAAATATTTATTGAGAAATCAACATTACTATAACGAAGTTACGAAGTACTATAACGAAACTATAGTCAATGTTAATATAACGACTGCTTCGTTGGTTTAGTGGTTAGCCTGTGTGGCTTGGATTTCAAGGTTCTGAGTTCGAATCCGTGATCCGATCACGAAATAAATCTGAGTTTTACATTCGCCTATGAAATTTTCAATATATTCTAAGCCCGAAGTTGGGATATTGGTGGTGCTACACATCTCTTGACTCGGAGAGCATATTAAGTCGTCGCGCCCGTTCTTTGTCATAAACATCTGATAGTGATCGTTAATAAAGGGAACATTGTTACCCTAAACACACACGCCCGCAACGGAGCAGCGTGGTGGGCTTACGCTCCATATCCCCCCTCCTACAAGCCTGGCCATGTAGAGGACCGTTAATAAGCTAATAACGATGATGATGATTCGTTAAATGGATATTAAACTAAATATATAACGTTGACGTATCACAACTATATGGTTTGCATTAAGAAGACTGTTTTGCTGCAGAGAGTAATGCACTAGCTACCTAATTTATAATTTTTAGATCAAATGGGAAACTGAGATCAATTTTTGATCCATGCACTCCCCTACAATGAGAAAGCTACGCCCGTTACTTGATAGTAATCGATAAAGAATTCAACTTTATCAACCTAAGCCTAACTAACTCGCATTGGAGCAGCGTGTTGGATCTAAATATATATTCTATATGAAGTGAGACCTCAGTAGTGGGCCGTTAATAGGCTGGTTATGATGAAGAGAATTAATAGTTAACTATTCTCATAAAATTTAATCTTCTGTTAAACTACAGCTTAATGAACACAAAACAATTACGCAAACGTTCAGCCAAACAAGGTTTTAATTAAACAACTTAAATGTTCTCATGGAGTTCTGAGGTCGAAAATTAGTTTGTATAACGTTATAGACGTATTTACTTAACTATTGATTTAGAAATTGACTATTATATACACTTTATAACATAACAAACAGCCTCTTAGAACGGTGTGGTGTAAAAGAAGATGTAGTTTCTAAAATTGGGAAGAGGATGCTTAGATCGTTTTGGTATGCAAAAAGAATAGATGAAAGAAGATTATCAAAAGAGATTTATGAGGCGAGGGTGAACGGAAATGTTGGAAAAGGAAAGCCTAGGCGAGTGTTCCTGGACCAAATTCAGGATATTTTAAAGAATGACCAGGTTAAGAGTACCCTAAACAGACCAAATTGTATGAAGGGATTAATGAGAGTGGAAGAAGCTAAGGAAGTATGCAAGGACCGTGGTAAATGGAAGGCTGTAGTCTCTGCCTTTTTTCCGCCGGGAAAATGCATTTACGCATCCCTCCCGGAGATACCACGACATGGGCGGGGACCTTACCTGGAAGGTATGTGGGACTCCTGGCCAAGAAGCGGTCAGAATACCCACTAAAATTCCTGTCCTTAAGAATGTCCTTCTTCAACGGATCCGTGGGGCACCTGCTGCCATTTCTCTCTTGCGCTCTGTTGCTTCTTTTAGACGCATTACTTCCTCGCAGAATGAGATCATTTCCCGCCACTTAGTTTCATTGCTGATTATAACGTTAAATTATCACCATTACCATTTAAGATATCATCATTTAAGATAGTAGATGACGATGTAATCTAATAGATTGGTGGTGGTACGATTAAAAATTGTTATTTGTTATTATCAGTTCAGAATCACTATAACTTATAAATTATAAAATACGGAACTTTATAAAAAGTTTTAACTTAATTAAAACTTCGCTCGACCGCCGTCAGGGTTACCGTAATTTAATTACAACTTAGCTATCGAGTTAACTTAATACCTAAGTTGTGGAAATCTTCCATTATCCGCCAGAAACTCGTTAGCAAGTTTACTTACATTTTTATATAGGCTTATCGTGGGTTATTAACTGATGCAAAAAAAGGTTGTTATAAATGGCATACTATCTGCCAAATATAATATAAACCGATTTGGATGAAGTTTGTTTGAAGAGATAAACTTTAATCGTTATATATAGAGTGCGTTATTTATTTCGATTATTGTCAATGTTCATATAAACCAAGATTTCATTTATTTATTCTTTATCTATACACCACAATTAAAAATATAGAACAGAAACATAAAATGCATTCAGTACAGCTGGTACAAAAGGCGGCCTTATCACTTAACAGCGTTTTCTTCCAGGCAACCTTAGGTTTAGGAAAACATTAGGACACTAGAATGCTGGTGGGGAATAATACGTATAAGCTACATACATTCAAATAATACATAAACAAATTGCACAAAATATTTTATTACATTACATAAAATTGTAACTAAATATTAAAATGTTATTAATTTATTTTAATTAATTTTTAAAAAATACATAATAATGTAGCCTAGTATTGGATAAAATCAGTTAAAATCTTTCTAATAATAGTTTTTTAGTAATAAATTCCATTTACAAGTTTAATAGTAGCTAATATAAATTAGCTATTTATGTATTTGTGATTTATACGAAACGGTAAGGTAAAGAAAGAAAGAAAGAAAGAAAAATTGTTTATTTCGGAGAAATTGTGTCACACAAAACAAAAATATTGGCAATTTTGTGACACTTGATGCCTCCTGGGTTAGTCAAGAATAAAAGACCAACAGGCATCAAGCACCACTCCTGTCTTGTGTGGCACAACCCAGAAAAAGGTACCAGCTCAGCATTGTGCTGCATGCCAAAACAAAATATTGTAAGAGCACACAGCGCTGATTTTCAGCCGGTACCTTGTTTAGGGTGACGCCACGGAAGCACACAGTCACATTCCGATATAATTAGAAAAAAAAAAACACACAGTATTAACTAAGGTCAAAATAAAAATATAGATAACCACGAGTACAGTTAAAAAAATTTATATATAAAAGTAATAAAATAAAAGTTAATTAAACATTTAAATGAGACAAGCAAAAATCTAGCAATATATCGATATATATACATATGTATTTTAATTGTAATTAATAAACAGATAATAAACTGGCCCACTATAAAAATGAAAACTCCGCCACATCCTGGAATTCCACCTGCTGCATTAATAAATATTTTTTAAGCATCTTTTTAAAACCAAATTTGCTTTTAACGTTCCTTATAGGTGGAGGAATGTTATTCCAGCATTTTGTGGCGGAGTAAGTAAAAGAGCCTCTAAACGCGGCAGTACGGTGAAGAGGAACCCGAAGCAAGTTACGACAACTTCGAAGTTCCCTTTCCCCGTCATCAAACCAGTTTAACTTATTAATTAAGTACAAAGGCTTGCCTTGACTGATAACGCCATAGAGAAGACCTGCAAGATGCAACTTCCTCCTAGACCTCATTTTTAACAAACGGTGATTATTTAGAATAGGAGTAACACGGGTTCTAGGAGGAATCTCAAAACAAAACCTTGCACAAGCATTCTGCACTCTCTGTATAAGGCGCTTTGTTCGGCACAACAGTCGAGGCCCGAACACAACATCCGCGTAGTTTAGTTTAGACAGTACTAAAGCCTCTACCAGGTGTGAACGCACTTCAACTGATAAATATTGACGAACTTTGTAGAGTATCTTTAGTCTGTAAAAACAATTTCGAACCACTTCGCATACATGGTCCTCGAACCTCAAACCTGCGTCCATGATTAATCCCAAATTCCGTGCTTTGTCAACTCTCTGTATGTTGTTACCCCCAATACTGACATTAACACCTGAACCAACTACGCGCAACTGCTTAGCAGAACCCATTACCATAAACTTGGACTTGGATGGATTCAGAACAAGACAGTTACGTTCAGACCATGCAACTATGCGGCTTAAGTCTTCATTAACACAACTAACAGCCTCGTGGATGTTTTCAGCCTTAAAGTTGTAATATAATTGCAAGTCATCCGCATATGCATGATATTTGCAGTGCAAAATTTGACTAGCAACATCCGCTGAATATAAAATAAATAAAAGCGGACCCAATACTGAACCTTGGGGAACGCCACGGTTAACAGACTTAGACGCTGAGCGATATATGTCACCACCCTCATGATCAATTTGAACATATTGTGTTCTTTGACTGAGATAACTCTCGAACCACTTAACAGTATCAATATTAAAACCATAGTATGTCAACTTGGACAGTAAAAGCGTTGTATTGATACTGTCAAATGCCCGAGAGAAATCAAGCAGCACCAAGAGAGTGCACATGCCTAAATCTTGCGCCCTGAGAATATTGTCTGTAACGTCTAAAAGCGCTGTTACAGTCCCTCGACCAGGCCTAAAGCCTGACTGATAGTCAGGCAAAATTAATTGCTTTTCAATATACTTCGAAACCTGTGAGTACACTACTTTTTCTAACACTTTCGATAAGCAAGGCAAAATACTTATAGGCCGTAGATCCTTTAACGTGAGAGGGTTAGAAATTTTGGAGAGAGGGCGAATTAGAGCCACTTTCCAGTCATACGGGAAAACAGATGAAGTAATTGATAAGTTAACAATGGAGCGAATGCAATCTAAACTTTGCGGTAACGTCATAAAAATCATATCTAAAGTAATTTTGTCTGTTCCTTCAGCATTTGAATGTAACCGAGTCAGAATATTATATATTTCGGTATCAGACACTATGTTAAGACCAAAGGTGTCCTCAAACAACTTGTTAAACTCGTAATAAGTTAACTGAGATAGAGAGATATGGCAAGAACCTGGTATATTAAGGAAGTGAGAATTTATTGCATCTGCATCATTGAAATGCGGCGGTAATTGGTCATTCTTTTTAGGCAAAACTGTGCTTTTTAAATTTTTCCACAAAACCTTTGGGTATTTAATTTTACTGTTAATACCGTGTTGGAAAAAAGCGCGTTTTTCGTTATATATAGCTTCAATAACTAGATGCTTGTATTGCTTATAAGTTTCTTTATTTACATCTGATTTGACGTTCCGCCATCGTACATGCGCATCATCCCGCAATTTCATCATTAATTTTACATTAGTAGTAATCCACGGGCTGTATATGTCTTTGAAAACTTTAGTTTTTATAGGTGCATGTTTATCAAATAAATCAATGACATATCTATTGAAACCGGATACCATATCATTTACGCAGGACAGAGACGAAATATCATCCCAAGGTATTGCATCGAGATCTTTATCAAAAGTAACCATGTTTACACTCTTCAGAGACCTATAAACAACCGCCTTTGACTTAATTTTATCCTTTTTCACACTCAAAACACAGTCTAAAACAGCATGACTGCTTAGGGATGCAATTGGTGTTACGTTAACACTTCTAACTGGAAGATCTGTACAAATAATATCAATAAGCGTTTCACTAGAATCTGTAAAATGTGTTGGGGACTTTATTAACTGCTTCAATTGTAAGTAATTAAAAAAATCTAAGAGTTTAATACTTTTACTGTCATTTATGCTTAGCAAATTAACATTGAAATCCCCTAATAAAATAATATGATCATATACTGATAAGGCTTGAATTGTATCTGTGAGAACATCCAAGAAAAGGTCAATATTCAACCAGGGTGGTCTATAGGCAGTGCCCACGGCAATTTTCATAGTATTACATGAGAAACCTAACCACATTTGTTCAACGGTCTCGTGCTGAGGAAATGAACATGATCTAAAATTAAGTCCCTTTTTAATGAAAAAACCGACACCCCCACCGCGGCCGCGTCGAACAGTATCTGGACGAGGGTTATGCAAAAACCTATAGTTTGGAACCGATGGTGCTCGCCCTTCCTCGCCAGGACGAAGCCAGGTTTCATTAATCGCCATGATATCAACCTGGATTCGATCCATTGCAACTAGAAATTCGTCGTGCTTAGTGCCTAAAGACCCCGCGTTGAGAAAACCAATTTTTAATAATTTGTTATCGTATAATATAAACATATAAAAGTAGTCTGTAAATATAGATTATAGCTGCCTTCTTACTATTATCCATAACAATCAACAAATGTGTGATTAGATAAAAACTCATATTTACAAAAATATAATTAGTGAAATAATTAAATTTAGTAAATGAATAAAATACTGGACCTGAAGCAACATTACAACAATACAAGCACTCGAAGTATCCTAAATATTTAGACTTAAAACTACCTAGAACTAAAAAACACAACGCACATAAGGAACCAATAAAAAACTTAAACCTATTAATACAATGTGATAATATATTTCGGACGGCGGGCGCGCGCCCTTCCTCCCCCTCGCGCAGCCATAACAACAAATTTCTATGCGTGAAGGGTAAACATATAATGAGAAAACATACGAGTATCTGAAGTGCACGATATATCATTACATTTACAGTAATGACACCCAACTTATAAATTATAAAATGCAACATTTCCCTACCTACAAAATGCTTACGGAATCTACGAAAATTTCTTAATAAAATGACGATGAAACCTATACTACTTAAACTAACAAATGTTATAGAAAAGAAAATTATCAAAACAAGTTCATAAATGACATTCAAACTCTTGTATCCGTAAAAAACTTTTTAATATCTATATCGGAGCGAATTCGATGTGCCGGGGCATCAGTAGCACGTCGAATATATATCCGACCTCCACTCGTCCAAACATATCGCCAGCCTCTATTTCGACCTTCCTCACGGGCTCTGTAGAACAGCTGCTTGTTTGTCTGTGTAAGGTGCTCATTAATATAAAATCGCTTCGCGGGACCGTCAACGATGCCGGAGGTATCGGCTCCTCTACGAACGCGGGCAGCTCGTAGTAATTCGTCGCGCAGTGCTCGCCTGATGAGTCTGACAATGACCATACGAGACCGCGGCTGACTGCCTCCTTCTACTGCCGACGATCGCGGACCCGATCTCACGGCCGAGACCACATCTCCATCTCCGATATCCACGCCTAGTTTCTTTCCTATTAGGCAAACCACATGAGTAAGATTTTCGCCAGTCCTTTCCTGCAGGCCAGATATTTCTACATCACAGAGGAAGTACTCCTGCTCCCGGTCATTCAGTTGGGTTTGCAATTGGGAAATAATGTTATTTAAGTTGCCGTTTTCCTCTTGCACCCCACGGATAGACAAACCCTTTTCCAAGGCGGACATCCTGGTATCCTCTTCAACCCCACGGGCAGCCACCTGTTCCTCAAGGGCAGATAACCTTGTCTCAATAGCATTAGTCCGACGATTAATGTCTGAAACCGTTGAGCAAATCCGTGCTAAGTCTTCTCTGAAAGATGCCATTTCAGCACGAATTACCTGGCGTATCTCTTCTGCCATATTACTAGACACATGAACTACCGGACTTGAACCTTCACTGCTGTCATCATAGTGTTTATCGCTTTCGGTCGCTGCCGCTGTGTCGCTTGGCTTGATGGGACATTTACTCGTAGATGGACCGTTATTGTCAATTTTATTTCCCTTACATTCACGGCACCGCCACTTGCTCGAAACCTGATGTCCAGGGCTTAATTTTAAGCATACTTGATGAAATAGCCCAGCACATTTGGTACACTTAATACCATCCACCGGGTTAATGAATTTCCCACAAACCAAGCACTTGACGACCATAATTATTGACGTACGATGCTTTAATTAAAGATATATCCAAGTAAGTCACCAAATGACTTATATTTATATTATTTTCAATAAAAGCCCCAGAATATAAGGATTTTAGTTTAAGATTAACTTATCGCAACTTAGTACCTCGTGCGGGTAGGTTGTAATAACAATACAATAAGAAATGGGCAATATTTTTCACGATAATACACTTTTAAACAGATTAAATCACTATACGAATTGTCAATCCGAACAGAATAACACGTTTTCCAAATTAGCTATAGTTTATTTCGTGAAAAAACTCAGTTTAAATAATTTTAAATCAAAAAAGTATGTCAAATGGTATAAATCACATCGCCAAGTAATTCATCGAGCCTTCCCGTTTACAGCCTACGTATAAATTATGATCCAACATTATTTGAATTATATCAAAGTCTGGTCAAGATAAGGAAATATGCAAGGACTGTGGCAAATAGAAGGATGTAGTGTCTTTGCCTACCCCTGTGGGAATGGGCCCTGATGTTATTTATGTATGTATGTATATATTAAATGTTATTTTAATTTCCGTCCGGTAATCTTTGCATAAATTCCTCGAAAACTGAGAGTTTACAAGTGAGTTAGTGATTCCGTTATAATTTTATTTTAAAAAGCCTCTATCTATTCCAAGTGTCCAAAAAAATATTTTCAGGCACTCTTCAAAATACATGCAGTCAAACCAATTAACAGTCAAAAAAGTAGAGCCAGGGAAGTTAAGTATAGTAAAGATATTTTTAAAAATATGGCAGATACAAGAGCTCTTAGAGCAGTATATTTTGGACTTAGACATAGACAGGCCTTAACGGTGATGCGCATAATAAATAGAGAGCTTAGGGGCTTGTTTGCTTCTAATAGAGATCTATAAACTATAAAATAGTGAAAGCTTTATAAATGTGTAAGTCTTGGAAAGCAACTTTTATGAACTTTTTTTGTAAGTCCTTACTTTAACGGGACTACAGGTCCTATCATTTCTCTTTATAAAAGATTTTTAACGAAGAATTTCTTGAAAGAAAGCTCGATATTTCATAGCCTGATCAAGGACTTGAACCCTGGAACTCAAAGTATACCTTTATTTAGTGTGACTTCTATTTTTAAAACGTCATGTTCAGCTATCATTTAAAAATAATGGTGATAAAAACGAACCCAAAACAAACAGATTTTAAAACCGTCATTAAGTAATATGGCAGTCTCCCACATTTGTGAGCGACGTCCTCGTGCGAAACTAACTCGATTATAAGCCACTTTGAGTAATGGAGCTCACCTTCGACCTCGATAGCTTTGACATGAGGCGCTTTATATATTTTTTCTATACCAAGAATTGAATTGCTTGAGCTTTAGAGTACCTTTCCACTGAATACGGGACATAAGTATATTTATATACTCAGGTATTTGATAAGCACTATTGTAGGTGGAACTTAAGGAGGGTTCGCAAAAAAATAACACGCTATTTTTATATTTATTTCAAGTTAGTCCGACTTTAGTCACACCTGAAGGTAAGTGTTGATACAATCTATGATGGAAGCGGTGATGTTGAAATCCACACCCCTTCGTCTTCTATACAACACCGTATCGGAACGCTTTATCACTTGGCGTTACGTCTTTGTTGGTAGGCACAGTGGTATGCGCGGTAAATTTGTGAGACGGAGGTCCCGGGTTCGATTCCTGGCGGGGCAGATAGAGATTTTCTTAATTTGTCTTGGTCTGGCTGGTGGGAGACTTTTGCCCTACCGACAAAAACGTACCGTCATGCGATCTAGCGTCCCGGTACGATATAGTGTAGAAACCGAAAGGGATGTGGATTTCATCCTACTCGTAAGAAGCCCGCTTCCATCTTAAACTACATCACCACTTAACAACAAGTGTGATAGCAGTCAAGGGTCAACTTGTAGTAGATAAAAAAACGAGCATGCGGGTAGGCTGATGTTAAGCGATTACCACCACCCATAAACATTTGCAACACCAGAGGCACTGCTAAAGCATTGCCAGCCTTTTAGGAAAGTGTTAATCCGCCCGTGTGAATAGTTAATATTATATTAATATTATTGTGGTCGTTACTAAGAAAAACATTAATTATCACCCTAAGCCCGCCAACCCGCATTGAAGAGGTGATAGATCTAAACTTCATATACCCTCTCCTACAGGGAGATAGGTCTGATCTCGATGAACGGGGCCGTTAATAGGCAGATCAGTGTTGAATAATGATGATGATATCTTTATTACAGTAATTTGTTCTTTTTACACTTCGGCACATCGAGTTAATGGCGCGGCGCATAAAACGGCAAGTGTCAAAGTAACAATCTATCCAGAAAACCATCTCGTCCGCTAACGGCGACAAAACTGGGTAATTTTCAATAGACCACTTACTTTAATGAAAAAAGCAATCTTCTTGTGACACCGCGAACCATGGATAATAGTGTTAGTATGAGTAACTTGGTGAATATTTTATGACGCTTCGAGGGATGTTATCTCGAGTATTTTTAACTTTTAAAAAAGATTTTCACTAGATTCTACTCACCCTTTTAGTATGTTTGGGTAAAATATTGATAGCTTAAGTATGGGTTAAACCACTTCCTGACCGTTCGATAGCCCACAAAATTGATATACTCACGTATGCAGGGTTGTTAAAATTGAAAAATTGATTTTGAAAAATACTTCAAAGAAGGGCTGGCTCGTTTTTTGTGCAAAGGATTAGCCGAGCATTCCACGTGGGCATGATTTGGATAGATATTAGAACAAGTTAGCATATAACTATAACGTATAACGTCAACAAAAAACAAAATCAAATTTCAATCTGACTGTTTGTCTATTTCTTCCAAATCCCCGACAATCTCTTACCAGTCGGATTCTAGATTTTCGAAATATACAGTTTTCAGCTAGTAACTAACCTATCATGCCTTAGTCTGATTCGCTTATTGAGTATATTTGATAATCGACGTTTTTAACTATTTAACGGGCTGCCCTGATCTTCCCTTCTCTATTAAAGTGCTCATACTTGGTGGTAAGAAAGATAGGGTAAGCAGAAATACTAGAATGAAATTAAAATGCAGAAAAGTCGATCTATGTCTGTTCGGTTCATAATATTTTTATGTCACCCACTTGGCATGTTAATCGAGTTAATGTCAGGCCTCCATAAAACAGCAAGTGTCACAAATGACAACGTCCCTTTAACCGTGACAAACGCAATTTTCATTTGAGCACTTTATTTGATGAAAAAATACACTGTACGTGAGGGTAAAATGAAAATGTCTAGCAAATGTATTTAATAATTCTAAGTGAGACAGCTAGGTTTGTTTACTTTGACTATTTCCACAGTGTTAGGTATGTCTTACGGCATAATGATGTGGGGAAGGAGCTGATATAGACACTATATTTAAATTACTAAAATGAACTGTACGCTTCATATATAATTTAAAATCGCGTGAATTACTTCGTGAAAAAATCAAACTCATCGTCGCTTTATTATTATCCATAGTAATGTAGATTTTGTTAAACACAATATCAGCCATTATAAACAGAAAATTGATACTAGTAAACAAATCTAAACATAAATTGGTTTCGATATTTCAAATAAAATCGCTGGGCAAAGCATCTAACTAATAAATGTCAAATACCCACTTTGTACGTATCTGCTCGAATTACACAGGTTAGGAAACGCTGACAGAAAAATATAAAACGAAAAATATATAATAAAAAGCTAGTGAAATTTTCCTATATAACCTTTGTGACGTGCGTTCATTGATATCCTGTAAATTGAGCGGAAAACGTGTTCCTTTTGTGTTCATTGCGGAAACACATCAAAATGTATTTTATAAAACTTTCGCTTGAATAGATACGCGTAGGTCCTACGATACGTTAGAGATTTCATTAAATCTTGTAGTTGTTATTTTTGTATCTATGTTTCAAGTAGCAAAATAACGATTTCTAGAATTTTATTGTTCTACGAATAATAAATTATCTAAACTATATTACAGCTATTTCAATTAATTTTTCAATCTAAGATTTTTAACAAAAAATGGATATTTTAAAATTAAATATTTTAAAATTACTTCTTTTCAACCGACTTCCCAAAAGGAGGAAGTTCTCAATTCGACTGTGTGTTTTTTGTATGTATGTTACGGGATTACTCGAAGACGACCGGACCGATTTGGAAAATTCTTTTTTGTGCGAATGAGTATACTTTCAAGGTGCTCCTCATGTCAGGATCTAATAGTAGGATCGTGGGTAATAAAGAAAACTCTTCAAATTTCATAAGAAAATTGTAGCAATTGCGGTAATTTTTATAGTGACGCGTAAATTTGCATGTCTCAGGACATCATTGTATTCAGCAAAGCATCAAGACTTCATGCTATTGAAAATAACTTCATCCTATAGAGAACTGACTATTTTATAGTTAAGTGACTTTATATTGAACGTTACACTTTTATAAAGCATCTATTCAATTTTGATACTATTGAATAAACAAGCGGCGTCATAACTAGCAAAAGTCAACCATCCAATGGTGACCACCATTGGATGGTCACCACAATGATATATGTAAATACAGTACATTAAAACGAAACTCCAACTAATTGTCTAATTTTCAATGTGAATTATATGTGGTATGTTATAATCCAATAACAACACAAAGCGAGTTGATTTACCGCTCGGCACCTACGCCACAGTTATCGATGTGTTGATTATTAGTCCTTTGTTCTTGGCTGTAGAAGCGTGAGGGACACCGAACAATATGCAATCAGCTTGTTGGCATACCTATTACTATTATTAAATAATAATCTTTATATTTCTAACTGGCGATATATTGAAACGTTGTGTTAAACGTGTGAGATTATAGATAGGCCGAATTTAAGAATAGTAGATATTTTGTGACAGACCTTTCCCGGGTAGATACTACCACCATTCTTGTATCAGTCACCATCACCATGCAGAATTATCGTGTTTTGATCTGAACAGCATTGGTTCGATAAATACAGGTCTATGAGCCTTAACATCTACAACTCTTAGTGGCAATGATTAGGAGGTGTTTCTTGGATACCCTTCGAAATGTTGCTCTGTTCATAGGCAATAGTTTTCCACTTATCATCAGGTGGGCCAGCTGCTTGGTCGTATACTTACTGTAACAAAATATAGTGAAAGTACATTGAAATTAAAACCAAGTTTATTGCTTTGTTTTCATTATGAATTATATGCTACTTAAATTAACAAACGACACAAAGCGGGTTGATTTACGACTCGGTACCTATGCCACAGTTATCGATGTGCTCGTTGTAGTCCTTTGTTCTGAACTGAGCAAGCGTGAGGACATCGAACAATATACAATGAGCTTGTATTGGAACTATTTCTATTATTAAGATCATAAAAAAGATACAATCTATGAATTTTATTTATCTATCTGTTAACTATTAGTGGTAGAATCTTTAGATTTCAAATAAAAAAGCGATTTATTTGGACTTGTTTCATATTATAAGTAGACACATATTCTGGATGGTATCCCATAGATATATAGACAAAAAGATAGTTGTTTATGTAACTATAGCTTATTAGTTTTTTGAAAAAGCACTTAAGGGTCTAAATACAAAAGGAAGAATATAACTAGGAATTCGTAGTAGATTTTTTCGTTAGCTCCAATCACTTTAGTGTCATTACACCCCACAAAACATACACGGTTTTGTTAAAAAAAAAGAGATGATTTTAGTAATGAAGTAAAGCTAACTTAAGAAGAGATAAATAGTATTATTGTATTAACACTGGAATGCTAAATTGCTACCACCAGACGAGATCCATTACAAAAATAATTAAAAATAAATTCGTTCAACCGCCTCGTTAATCTAGTAGTTAGCTTATGTGATTTCAGATCACGAGGTCCTGGGTTCGAGTCCTGAGTTAAGCCATTAAATAATATAAAGATTTTCTTTCTTCTAAGTTCATTCCAAGCCCGGAGCTGAAAAGTTGGTAATGTTCACAACTCACCACCAACATCTGGTAACGATAGTTAAATAATCTAATCATTTCACCCTAAGCCCACCAACCCACATTGGAGTAGCGTTGTGAGTCTAGGCTCCATATTTCCTCTCCTATAAGTAGGGAGGCTTGGCCTTATAGTATGCCGTTAATGAGCTAATAATGATGACATTGACCCAAGCTGAAAATCGACACCAAACCCCACAGTTGTAAGTCCAGGCATTCCCATCTTAATAACTCACGTACCTACATCAAACGTCAATAACCACATAAATAATTCCAAAGCTCTACATCCAACATGGCGTAACAAAGATGGCGACTCAATTCGTCAATTCCGATGTCAAAACCGCCTGGGAAATTCCGTTCCGTTGGTAGAAATAACTAGTAAGTAAATAAAAACGCGCAAATTGCCCGCCTCCCTAGAGTTTGCCTGGCGAACTAGCTACATACGCCAAAATGATGACTTCTTTTACTTTTAAAAGGGCTGGCGGACTTTAGCCCGTTGCTTAAATATGCTAAAAGTTTGCTTTCGAAGTTTTGCGACGAAGATCTACGAAAGTATGTAAATTGTGAATGAACTTCATTTTAAATTGCGCACTAAACTAAATAGTGTGCTTGAACTTTACATAAAAGTAATTGTAACTTCATTGAAAGTAACGTTTAAATTTTCTTTATTAGTTTTTGAATATTTTCATATAGAACAAAATGTGCAAAAGCATGCAGGTTCCTTGGCCTCCATAACCTTTACAAACGTTAAAATGTGAACAAGCGTAGATGTGTACCAATTTTCCCTAATTATGAATTCTGTAAATGTCAATCCATGTTGTATGCATAAAAGTATTTGTGTAAAATGCAACCCAGTCCAGATTGCCCACCATTATTTACTCACTACAAGTGAGCTTGACTGGAATCACCCCTGAATGTAAGTGATGATGCAATTTAAGATGGAAGCGGGTTAACTTGTTATTAGTAAGATGAATTCCACACCTTTTCCGGTTTTTAAACATCGTGCCAAACTGCTAAATCGCATAACGAAACGTCTTTAAAGCGTTGAAGACAACTAATCGAGAAGCCTGTCGCAAACTATTAAGAAAATCTTAATGTGCCCATCCGAAATTGAACCCAGGCTCTCCGTCTTATAAAGCAACTGCACATACAGCTGCGCTACGGTGGCCATAAAAATGTAAAATGGAATTGTACTGAACTTTGTTTGAGTCAACAAAAACAAACCAAGCGTAGGTGTACATCAATTGAAGCCTATTACGAATTCTGTGAATGTACACCCACGTTGCATGCATAAATGAGTTCAACCCAGGCTAGATTGACAATTTAAATTGAAATCGAAAATGAAACATGACCAAAATGTATTTACTTTTAGTTTATTGTATCTAACGTTACAAATACAGCGAAGTAAAACTATCGCAAGTATTTTCCACATTATTTAAATAGAAACGGCTGAAACTCACGTCACTGTTACGTCACGGAGTATGCCCGACTAGTTTCGGTCCCATACAGGGTCCTTAGTCATGAGCACGTTTATTCATGCATCGCGGCGTAAAGCAAACCTCATTCACCATCAATTGTAGCTAGGATCTGTTCCAAAACTCTAATAAAAAACCCTGAGTCTATGTGACAAACCCTATGTAAACAACGAATTGAAGAGGGCGAGACAGGCACTGGTGGCTAATGGTTGCGGATGGCGCCAGAGTTACCGATTAAATAGGGAACACGTAGACGGAGACCATTGTATGTCAACCGATCGCCGGTGTATTTAACTTAACTCAGACAAACTTAACTAATCAAGCTTTCCCCGACAACAGTGACGTGAATTTCTATTTTTATAATATTATAAATCAACTATAGTATAAATTCCTTCATCGCTTTACAGTATAAGTTCATTTAGAAATGAAATGCTATGGGTTAATATAAGTTGGTTAAAAGGATTGTAATTAATATTAACTTTTCGTGTACTGACGAGCCTCATAGACATTTAAGAACAATTTTGAGCTTTTTTTCCATTTTCCTATTTTAAGATATTTCCGCGCCTTTTCCTTTAGTTACGAAACCCGTTAATTGGTCAGTCAAGAAAGAGAAGATGTTGTTGTTTAATTATCCAGCAAGATGGTTTTTTAATTTTCGAAGAAAAACTTTGTGTCTAGCCCCTATACCAGAAATGGGCAAATTGATAACAGGAGCCTAAAATTTAAAATTTGTATAAACGATAAGGTAAAAATAATAAGACAAACTTTAAAATGACTGTCTAAAATAATTATCAGCATATTTCAACAACTCCTAAGAAGGGTCAGTCCTCCCATCTTATAAGAAACAACACACAACAGGAGATAACACAAGACGACTAACAGTAGCAGTAGTAATAAACAAAGAAAACCAACAGTAGCAAGGATTTATCCGTATCAAAATAACGTCAGCTAATAGGGAATTAGTTATTCTTGCGGAGTTGTGCGACGTGTCTCGACTTCTTGCTTCATTTATTTCGTTCATTACGTGACATATATTTCAAGTCTCACTGGTTCGTTGGTGCATTGGTCGGGAGGTCATAAGTTTTTGCCTGACTATAAAAATATAGAGTACCTACTTCTGACTAGAGGACTAGTGTTTAGTACAAGTCTGTATGCAACGCAACGCAATAGAAGATATTTTGAAACAAAAGTCGTCACTAGTGTTACAAATTAATTAAAAAGGTACCTATGATTAACAGATGTCGTGTTGTATCGTTAGATCCGTTCAAAATGTATAAGTATATACGGCTAAGAGAAGTCAGTCTGTGATTATAATGCAAAACTTAAAGATGGTGTATGCTGAGTTCTACGAATTTTCTTCGTGCTGCTCCTCTACACTAGTTTCATAATTTAATTTTGAATCAAATTTCTTTGTAAAGTACTTGTACGGTTATATTAAAACTCTTACAAAGTTTTACAACTTTTACAAAGTTAGGCGTCTTATTTAGTGGCATTTCAATAGGTTCAGAGGGTAAAATATACCTCAGTAAATGCACTAAAACCCTAAAAGTTGCTCAATTTAATTTTTAACTGTGGGGATGTGGGGGAGTGTGTGTATTTTATCCTACTTCTAACAAGTTAGTGAACTTTCATCTTAGAATGCATCGTCACTTCCCACCAAGTGTGATTGCAGTCAATGGCTAATTTGTTGTAAATGAGAAAAGCTTTGACGGCCTCCGTGGCGCAGTGGTATGCACAGTGGTTCTTGGTTCGATTCCCGGCGGGTCAGATTGAGATTTTTCTTAAGTTTTCTTGGTCTTGCATGGAGATTTTCGCCGTGGCTAGTGACCACCCTACCGACAAAGACGTACCGCCAAGCGATTTAGCGTTCCGGTACGATGCCGTGTAGAAATCGAAAGGGGTGTTTTTGCTGCTTGTAACCACTTTAAATTTCATGCTACTTCTAACCACTTAGCCCGCTTCCATCTTAGATTGCATCATCACTTAAGATCAGGTGTGATAACAGTCAAGGGCCAACTTGTAGTCGATAAAAACACCTTAATCTTAAGCACTTATATCACAATCTTGCCAAAGTTCTAAAAGTTTACACTCGCAACACTTAAAGCAGAGGGCCTACACATGCGACCCCATGGGATCCAGTTTACGAGGCCGGAGCCACAATCTTTTGGGAGATCTGGATTTATCCAACTTTTTGTTGCGAAGCGTCGTAAAAAAGTTTATAATACGCGCCATAAACGCGTTTATTGCGTTGTTTTGCGACTTTAAGATAAATTGCCATTTTGAATTTTGATCCCATCTCCACTTGGAGAGGTGATATGAGTTTATTTGGTTTCTGAGAATGCCTTTGTTTACACAAATATAGTTCGTAGATGTTGAGTTGTTGTAAATAGGTTAACAAAAAAAATGAACAAAAGAAATCACGGATATACGTCGTAATTAAACCATTATAGAGTCAAGAGAGTAGGGAGAGTATAAAAAGATAGTTATCTAGAAAATAGCAAAATAAATTTTACAACTATTCATGCTAAGCTTCTACAAACCTGCCTCTCATACATATATTTAAAACTCGATTTAGCGTATTTTAAGCGCTTGAATAAACATGGCTAACTTAAAAACTTAGATAGTACATTTTGCTCGACTATAATTCAATTCTATGAATTAATATAACACCGGCGACTTTCCACTGAAAAATATTTATAATTGCCTTATAAAAAGATATTCTCTAAATATCTTTAATTAAAAATGTGTTCAAATCCAATTACTAAGTAGAGGTTACAATAAAACTAATGACTTTATATTCAGATTCTTGGAAACTTTTCAGCGTATCAGCTTTTC
Source organism: Mycalesis mineus (assembly GCA_034621355.1). NCBI lineage: Eukaryota > Metazoa > Arthropoda > Insecta > Lepidoptera > Nymphalidae > Mycalesis > Mycalesis mineus. Next base: position 1,291,042 of record CM067902.1, read on the forward strand.
TTTTTTGTAACATCGATTTTTAAAACAGCAACTGCTGAGTTTTGTTCGCTTCTCGACAGGACCTGCCTTCTGAACCGAAGGTAGAGTCACTACTTACTCACAGACTTGACGTTTTAAAAGTGCTTCTAAAACAGCTTACTTGGAATAAATTATTTATAATTTTTTGCCCTTAACATAATTACAATATTATACCAAACCATGAATCTTTTGTCTAAACAGTAAATCGGGTATAAAATATTAGAAACGTGCACCTTCCACAAAACCTAACAAAGGGGAGGTAGAATAACAATATGTTCTGTAAATGAAGGCTTTAATTATTCCGTATAAAAACGTGAAAGCTCTCGTCGTAAGCGTGATTGTGTTACAAAGGCCGACCTTTCGCTTTGAAGTTCTCCCTTTGAGAACTATACGCCGCTTTTATACTTTTTAACTTGATAACATTTAGAGGCGTTCGGTTGTGGTACTTTTTATTACTTTTATTTATGATTCTATCTTTTGTAGTATTATTTAAATGTAGATCTACTTATGAAAGACTAGAGGACACCTACGGTTTTACCCGATTAGTTCTCGCTCTCGTGAGTATTGGGATAGTGAGTGAGAGGGATGAAATTTGGCTTGTGCGTTGGCTGATATACATATCAACTAAATAAGCTATGTTATAATAAAGTGTCATCAAAATCCATTCAGTAGTTTTTGTATGAAAGAATAACAATCATCAATACATGCAAACTTTCTCTTTTATTATTATAGTCAGTTAAAACATCTACTCTACTAGTTGGATAGTTGATTAAAGGTCAGAGACAATAACCTCCTGGTAGGGAGATACGTTACTACCCGAAAATGCATTCGCCTTCTACCCAGTCCGTCACAATCACCGATACCTCGTGTGTCTTCATTACAAGTGCTGCAAATAGATTACTACTCATTATTATTACCTTCGCTAGAAAATCTGCTTTTATAAGAGCAGTACACTTTTTTCAGTTCCCTTTTCTTCTACCCATTCTGCAGTAATCATGCTATGCCATGCCATGTTATTGTCCATATTTGAGCTCCTAGGAAGATTTACCAATACCATGGGTATATTCTTTAGATAGCAAACTTTTCAACATTTATTTTTCTGTGACAAGTTTAAGCTAGTGTTACATATTTTTATAACTTTTATCATAAAATAAAATGTAAATGTTCACATTAATTCAGTTTCCAAGTACGCTGTAGAGCTCTCTGCAAACTTTGTTGTTTTAACTCCAATGAGTTAATGTTCAGGAGCCTAGCTTGTAGACAATTTTCTTTGAATAACTCGAGGAGATAGCGTAAGATTTTCCAGTATATAATAAAATGTATTTTTCCCATTTATTGGAGCGTGTGTTACTAATGGCCTCGCCCAACATGTCTCCCGTATTTTGTTCTATTAGGGATGAAATAGAAAATACCGCCGCCCTTGGAAAGACTGGTATTTTATATTACAATTATTTTAATATAATATACATTGGGTTTTTCTTTCTTTCAAAAAACACTGAGAAAAAATTCTAATTGGAAATATTATGGTGTTACACCCCCCTTGTCTCAAAAAGCACATTGAGTTATTGATCTCGGTTATATTAAAGTCACACTTTAGCCGAGAATTAATGATAAGTCTGCTGCTTGGGCGGAGTGTAATTGATGTCTAATCTAAGGTCTAAGCTATACTCTCTCCCATAGGAAAGAAAACCTGGCTCTATAACGTTCTTTTAAAATAGGGTGATGATAATTATTTTTATTTGCAAGCAGATCGATTAATGATAAAAAAGTACAAATAAGTAACAAAAATCATTTATATTTACATAGATGCCAGTGAAATGGATCTCTCACATCCATCAATGTCAACCAAAGCCACAAAAAAGCATTTATAAAGCAAAATTTTCCGCGGGGTATTCCTTTGACTATCACGCAAAAACTTTTAGAAGCTTTGTCATTTTAATAGTTTGTTATCCAAAATAAAATGTTTGTTACGAGCCGATAGATTTACAAAGATATTTCTAGTAGAACTAGCCATGCGGCAGACGTGGAACAATAATGCTGTGAATGAGATGCAAATAGACCATTAATAAATTTTTTTAACAAAAAATAGAACCGACTCAAAACGCACTAAAAAATTTAAAATAAGTGTGTCATTTAGTTGCTTTAATTTACTTAAGCATATCTATGAAATCGGTGCCAGCAAGTTTAAGGAACATTTATTTAACGTCGTAAAGCAGTTTGTGGGTTCTAGGTAATGTTCTCAAAGTAGAAACCTTGGCTGGCAGCCATAACATGACAATGGGACCACCTTGGAAGTGTGCCCTTTCTAATAAAAAAAAATTATCAAAATCGGGCAACTCTGTAAAAAGTTATTCGTGGTCATACATAAAAAAATATACATACGCGTCGAATTGAGAACCTTGACAGATTTATGTCTCAGTAGCAATATATAATTTGGATTCAATATCATGATCCGTCGGCTAATCCAATGATTAGTTAGACTATTCAAATTGTTTTACAAGATTACTTTGAATGCAACTCATTAATAAGCGACAACTTATGTGAAATAAAAGTCCGTATTCAAAGTTTAGCCGTACTATATGTAAGTGTTTTGAAAATAAATAAAAAGCATAAATCTAAGTAAATGAACTGTAAAAATCAACCGCAAGCCTTGTAACGGCACGTAACATAAACGCAACATATTAAGTATTAACAAGGTGCTGTTGGTTTTTTTATTTGATCGTAACGTTTCATGAGGCGTCGTGTTATTCACACGCTCAATATTTACAGATGTTTGCGTTGATTTATACATTAGACTTATGAAATGGGTATGTTTTGACAGTTTTCTCTAAACCTCTCTCACTGGTGTGAATTTAACATTCGACCTTGACACTAACCACTGCACCACTGTCATTGTCGAAATTGTGATTGTCGAATTCGCGTCTATCTCCCTAACAAGATAAAGACAGATTCGAAACTATCGAGTGTAATAAAATAAAACTTGAAAATAGTGCTACATGAAACACGTATTTATTAAAAAAAAATGAAAAAAAACTCTGGTAAATTTCAATTAAGCCAGTAAAAATTCGTGCGTACAATAAACGAACGAATTTTTACTAGCTACACAGATTTTTATTTTCTGAAAAAAAACAGCTAAATTCCTTGCTATTTCTGATATAGGGAAAAACACGAAATCTAGTCGCCAGCCAACCAGCCAGCTTCAATATACACATAGATCGACGTAGCCTGAAACACGAGGTAGAATTGACGCAATATGAATGCAAATGAAATGAATATCAGAGCGCCGTGTCGACACAGGTACGGCGTTATAACTGTGTTATAACGGTGCTATAACACGTCAACATGGCTCTGCCAGCTGAATTAGGCACTTAGTTCAACCTCACGAATAGAATTAAGGTCTATCCCGGCGCTTGCTCAATGATTTAACTAGTAATCTGTGTTTGAGTGCAGTTGGTTGAATGTATGGAGTGTAGGTATGACTTATGAATTGTAGCTTGTGCCACTGATTTACTGACGAATCAAGAGATGAGAGAACTTTACACAAAGACCTATTTACCACTAGAGAATGCCCGCGGTTTCAGACACGTACTTCTGATGGGAATTTACATATTATCCTACTAATTTTATAAATGCAAAAGTTTTTGGAAAATATGTAAGTATGTTTATTGCCCTTTCACGCTAAAATTACTGAATGGATTTTATTAAAACTTTATAATAATACAGCTTATACATCAGAATAACAAATAAACTACTTTACGGGAGTAAAATGGCGGGCGTGCTCTAGTAAGTAATGCCTAATACCTAGTACCTTTGGTCATGAGAAAGATATCATTAATGATATTTATGTTTCCTAATAATTTCTTTTATGTGTTAGATAGTAGTTAAAGAGTAAAGTATAAATATAGCTTAAAAACTACTAACCGAATTTTTGTCTTATTATAAAAAGTCTCTTTATAATATACCTTACACGGATTAATTTTACAGAGGCATGTGTATCTTGGATATGCTACAAAAAACATTCTAACAATAATCATGCTTCTAAGTGCTTTCTAAGTAAATGTTCAAGCTTGGATAGCTTACGGTAAATTAGCATACTACGTAACATATACTTACCGCTTATGCTTTTAATAACATGATTGTGTTTTTGAAGTCTAAGCTCACAAATGCCTAAAGGCCAATTACAATAAAAGCTTGCAATATGAAGTTCAGAAAGTGTGAAATACTATATTGTATGAAACCGTAGCGTTATTCAATTTCGTAGCGCTCTATTTTAGTCCCGTAGCAAATCCGGTAGCAGCTTCGTAGCACCTCGTAACCCTTTGTAGCGTGTAAGATATTTCAAAGAGGTAATACAGACCGTTCTATATTGTGACTTTATCGGATTACACAGAGTATGGGCGTGTGTGGGTCGTAAATAGCTTGGTTAAAGCAAGAATATTGAAAGGAAAACTGGGATATAGTATATTTCAAGGAGCAATTCTTGTTACGTAATATAATAATGTGATTGTGCAGGTGTGTGTATGTGGTGTTATCAGGTTAAGATGGGATAAATTTTGTAGGAAATCCTTTTTTTACCTATTGTCTTATTAAAAAATTAAATTAAATAATACCTTTCATAAACGGTCTTTCCTGAAAATATTACTATAATCATTTCATTTATATTATGCAAAGTTTCGTTTGTGTTTTTAATTTTAAACTGACTTTTATGGTATGAGAGTCATCATCATCATGATTATCAATACTGGCCATTTTAGACCTGGCCACCTTATAGGATTTAGAGCTGATACACACCATGCCACTTTAATACAGTTTGGTTAACTAATTAAGATAATTTTTAAATAAGAGTATATAAAATTATCTTATTTTTTATCACATCACATTTCATTAACACATCGTATGCAAATATATCACCATAAAACAAATATTTCATACGAGGTGTAAATATCCTTTATATCTCTCGCACTTATACTATAACAGTTTTATTCACCACCCTCTTAGTTACCTAAGTGTTATGAAACCATTCCGAAAAGGAAACTTTGCTCCCACGAGAGCTATTCTACGTACAAGTTATACGAGCCCTGCACGCTATAGCAGTCCCTATTGTTTATTAAATAAGTGTTGTTATAGCTTGCAGCTAATTGTAGCTTATTTTCATGGGAGACTTTGACGTGGACTAAGTGTTTAATTAACTGAATACGTTACTTTATGATAAAATAATGATTATTATACAATGTGTTAGGTTACTGGTATAACAACCCGAAACGTGCTGATACGTTTCAAACTTGTTAAAACAATTCTGTGTATAAAATAATTATTTAAAAAAAATCAATACTTATATAAACGAAAAGGGTTGACACCTTGAACATTTCAGATTATTGTTAACATGTCTCCCTGTCAGCCTAGGAAGTTTCTTTTTCTTTTTCTTTCAGGCACGTATTCTTTCCCTAACTAACTTCTAGTTGACGGCTTGATAGCGGTAGATATTTACCTAAAACGTTGTATAAGTAGAGAATATTGCCATTTGTAATTAAAAACTCATATAGTTACTAGCTTAGTAACAAAACTTTGTACTGTCAAAGTTCATTTTACCATGAAAATATTGAAGTTGATAATCTAGATAAAAACCTCTTAAGTTGGATGAAATGGATATTTACGCTTTAAGATCACTATATCACCATTTATGTAAGTACATTAAGATATATGTAAACGATCAATTTTATAACAATATTTTACAATTCGCAGAGCATGCAAACGACGTTTCCTGCAATGCGCTATTGAATCTGAGATTTTTAAACATTTATAATTATACTAGAGGACGCCTGCGGTTTTAACTCTGTAGTTTTCATTACCGTGGGAATTTTGGTATAAAATGTGGTCAACTTGTTATTGTGATATATAAGCTATACTATTGTAAAGTTTCATTAAAATCCATTCAGTAGTTTTACGAGAAAAAGTAACAAACATCCATACATACACACTTTTGCCTTTATATTAGTAAGGTTTAGCATCATACCCTTCATACCGAAACATAACAATGCTAATTAGCGGGAATAATAAATATCATCATCATCATTATCAGCCTATTAACGGTCCACTACTGGGCCAGGCCTCCCTCCTTATAGGAGAGGGGATATGGAGCTTAGACACGGATTGGCAAGCTTAGGGTGATAATGTTTCAATTATTAACGATCACTATCAGATGTTGATCATAGTGACTGAAACCGTCGGCTTAACGTGCTCTCCGAGGCTCGGGGGTGTAACACCACCAACTTCCAAACTCCGGGCTTGGAATGTACTGAACATTTCATAGAAGAATGAAAAAGTTCAGAATTATTCCATGACCCGACCCAGGAATCGAACCCAGGACCTCGTGATCGAAGCCACATAGGCTAACCGCTAGACCAACAAGGCAGTTATAAATGTATAACGATAATATCCCGACCAATCTCTGGTACAAAAATGGCTCTACTAATACCAAAAATATATCTATAGTCACTACATAACGACATGCGTTCTATTATAATCAAGTAAGCGGTAACTACAGACAGAGGCTATCGCATCGGGCGGTGTCTGGTGAGTGTTAATTAGTAAGCCTCCACTTCCGCCATGACTCGTAGTCGTCAAACGACCCCCCCAGCCGTTGAAGCCAATTAACGATCCTTTGACGCCAATTACAGCTTATTGGTAATTTGTATATTCCACTTTATTTAACTAAATTTAGTTTGACTACTTTACTATAAAATATAGATATCCTTTCTCGTATTTTGGGTATCATTTAGCTCTTTGTGGCAAAGCTCCAAAGGACATAGGTGAAAAATGTATGGAAGTCTGCTCCAGACATTCTCAGAGATGATAATATATATGTCATTAAATAGTACAGATCTTCTATTTAACTTATACTAATAAAATTACTTGTAGTTAAGCAGTCGCTGATAAAAGTTATGAAGGTTGATAAAAGTTGACTTTTCATACTACGACGACGGTCACGTGATCCAGAACACAAAAAATCGATTGGAAATCTTATATTTTTGATATATTTACAAGTGTTTGTTATATGAAACATGGGTAATTGTTTAAAATTCGTTGTGTATTTAAATAAAATAATTAAATATGAGCATACCTTTAGACAGCCTGGGGCAAATTATGGCAATATCATTGATTTTAAGTAGGCTTAATTCACAAGCACTTTTGAAGCGTTAAACTCTTTGTAGTGACTCTACTATCAACTGGTGAGGCAGGCTTGTTTTGGACACTCCTACCACAGTGCCTGCCATCAAGAACCATCACTAAACCCTAAATTGCTTGGCAGTAAGTCTACTGGTACAAAAGTGATTCTACACTAAAAATATAAACCAGAAAATGCCAGAGATAGTCAATAAAATTTTAAATCCTTTATTGGTCTGATATCGAGCGAATTTAGGAAGTTTCGATAAAGCAAGGCATATTCAACAAATATTTTCCCGACTAAGCCAGAACGAGGGTAATGTTCTTCGAGCTTATGTATGTATGTCCATTTCTTTGACACGCGCTACAGCCTAAAAGGCTGGACAGATTTTGACACATGAAGTGTCGTTTCGTACGTTAAAATTAATGACATAGACTATATTAATTTACAAAATAAATTCCCTTTTCTTTTCAATCAATCATAATGTTTGCTAGGAATATGTACAAATATTTGTCCAACTTATACCTTACCCAAGGCACAAAAACCCAAGAACCCTTGAATATACGTCCAATCCCTTAACCGTTGAACTACTGAGGTTATTTGGAACGGCTCCCAAAATTCCCTTGATGAAAACAACGAGGCACCAATGCGCGTGTTCGTAAACGTTGGTAATCCTCGTCATAAATCCGCCCGCATTACAGCGTTGTAAATCTTAATAAAATGAATAATCCCACGCCCATTGATCCCTTTGTTAGCCCTATTATAAAACTGAAACAGGCCTTTTCTACCCTGGGGGCAAAGGAGGGGTGTTTAAACTCAACGCATGTTTCAGTGTAGTTAGTTTCTGTAAGGACCAATTTGCGGACAAATTATTATTTATTACGATAACTAAACTTATTTTCGCATAAAGGTTCTTAGTAATTTAATAAGCCAATCCGGTGATATTATCTGCATTATAATATTAGCATAATCTAGATAGAGATTAAATACAATTAACTCCAAGCAACTTAACTGCTCTGCCTGTCATGTGATAAGCCTGTGGTATTGTAAGATACAGATTCAAGTCATGATTTTAGCTGAGAAAATAATGTTAAGGACTTAATTCCAAAAAATTCTCAGCAGCAGCCCAGAGTTGAGAAAATGCTCGTACATCACGCGCAGTTCGCAATTCTCGAACTTATCATTGACATTTAGAAGTGATCGTCACGGGATCAAAATTTACCTAGCATTCAAATACATCACATTTATAGTCTTTATTCAAAATCCACTCTCTTATAATCCTGGTGTGGTCCATTAAATAATGCTGATAGTGATATCGGAAGAACGATTTAATAAAACTGGCAGTAATCTAAATGTACATTTCCCACCTCGTTAATAAGCTGCAAGTCATAATTTTTAGTACAAATAAATTACGCAGTTACTCGTAACTCCAGAACCAGTGACCTATAAAGCCTCTCCGCCCACTCTTTGACATTTTACATATGTATTACATACATGCGTACCATTACGCCTCATTCCCATAGCAGTAGACAACGTCCTTCGACTCGCCACGATGCGCCACTCGCACATCTCACACACACACACACTCACACTCTCGCATCTGCCTATTTCATTAAACCTTTCATACACGTACGTCGGTTTAGGGTACTTTCATTTTGACCTTTAATCAGAATGTCCTGGATTTGATACAGAAACTTTCGCCTTAGTCTCCCTCTTGTAACATTCGTAAGTTTCTTTTCATGCATTGTCTTTACATGACCAAACCATCTGAGCATACTTTCTCGATTTTAGTCACTACACCTTTTATACCACACTGCTCTCTTATTACACTATTCTTAATTCTGTCTCTCAGTTTTACTCCGCCCATCCTTCTCAATGCTTTCAACTTTTTTGTATTATATTTAACTTTCATGCTTTCTCTGCCATACCCAATTTTTACTACCATAAATAAGTGTACAGCCAGTCTATAAGCTACGATTTCTAAAAATACATTTTGTCAACCATCATTAGGTACACAACGTCCTTTGACATCTAATGACGTTTTGTAATTTAAAATAAGATCCTTTAGGTGTTCATCTTTTAGCTGTGCCTTCTCAAAGAAGTAATGGTAATCCGTTCTCAGAGGGCAAAATAAGTATGCTAAATTTTAATTTCGGGTTTAGTTAAGAAATCTCGTGGTGTTTGAATCAGTAGTAAGTAGTAAAAACTTACTACTATTTAGAGCTAATCTTCCCTTAATAATAATCTACAAGCCACTATGTTATTAGTATAGATAAGTTACGTGCAGTCACTTGTAACTCTAGGAACATTATAATGTAACCTGATACGCCTCGTCGCCCACTCGTTGACGTCAGGCGATTACGGTTTCTTGGAAACCATTCAGCTGGCGGCAGTCAAACGCCATTAGTGACGCTACGTGTTTTGACATCCGATCATATTTTATATTTTGTTTCGGCTAAAACAAATAGGTACATTTACTATTATGTTTTAGTAATGTTTGTCTATCTTCCATTTATGTATCACTTAAAGACGCCCTCGTTTTTAACCGCGTAGTTTTCGGTCGCGCGAGAATATTCAGATAAAAAGTGGCTTCAATGTTATTCTGATCATCATCATCATTATCAGCCTACTAACGGCCCACTGCAGGGCCAGGCCTCCCTCCTTATAGGAGAGGACATATGGAGCGTACACCTATCACGCTGCTCCAACGCGGGTTGGCGGGCTGATAATGTTTCATTTATTAACAATTACTATCAGATGTTGATGATAGTGACCGAGACCGACGGCTTAACGTGCTCTCCGAGGCACGGGGGTGTAACACCACCAACTTCCAGACTTCGGGCTTGGAATGTACTGATCATTTCATAGAAGAATGAATAAGCTCAGAATTATTCCGTGACCCGACCCACGAATCGAACCCAGGACCTCGTGATCGAAACAACATAGGCTAACCACTAGATCAACGAGGCAATATATTATTCTGATATGTAAGCTATATTATTGTTAAGTTTCAGTCAATTCTATTCAGTAGTTTTTGTGTGCAAGAGTAATAAACATCCATCCATACATACAAACTTCCACCTTTATAATATTAGCAAGGATGCTCTACTTATAAATAAATAAATATAGGACAATTACACACATCGCTATATAGCTCCAAAGTAAGCGTACTCGTAGGTAGCTTGTGTTATGGTAGCTATGATAACTGATGAATATTTTATATATATTATACATAAATAATTATAATATATAGATAAACACCCAGACACTGGAAAACATCCATGCTCATCACACAAACATTTTTCCAGACGTGGGAATCGAACCCACAGCCTAGGACGCAGAGGCAGGGTCACTACCCACTGCGCCACTCGGCCATCAATTTTAGTTATACTTATATTAGTTTTGTTTTCTTTTTTTCTTACGGTACATCTTTGCCAGTAGAGTGATAACTAGTCGCTATCTAATCTCATGCAATAATACTAAAACAATAAACCTTATTAGCAAAAGAAAACAATTACTAATTGTCTATGTCCACGTGGGATTAAAATATAACTCTAATACGATACAAATCCCATATAATTTTTGGGGAATTAAATACATTTTTATGTGTCCTAATACAATACAGGTAGGCTATATTTTTAGCTATCTGCGAATGAAAAACGGTCCAGCCGTTTCAGAGAATAACCGAAACAAACAAACAGACAGAAAAAATAAAAAAAAAACATCTTTGGATACTTTCATGGGCATTTAGTGAAAAACTGTTTATATTATATTATTAGAAATATCACCAGAAGGGGTTAAAAGGCACGAGCAGGAAAACAACATTAATCAAAATATCAACACATTTTAATTACAAATTTTCTAAACTCAAATCAAAATGAAACAATCTGACGGTAATCACAGAATTTACTTAACGAGCATTTACATTTTGTTACTCTTAAACTTTTAACAAAATTAACTGGCCGCATAACTGACTATGCTAGAACTGGAATTGATAATGTCCGCAATTTAATAAACCGTCCTTTTATATAAGCCAAAAATGTCACAGACTACATTCTTTTTTTTAATGATTCTCGTCTAATCGTCGTCGTAGACTCTAGCTGTTTGAAGCGCAGTATTCAATGTTGCTAACAATATTAATTTTAAAAATATTTTTAATTCAATTGAAATTTCATTTTATAAAATGCAATTTCGAGGTTTAATAACCTCCATTTAAAACCGTTTTATAATGTACTATTTAATTGGCATATAAACGCATTCACACACACACACATGTATAGTGTTATGTTTTAATATAATTTCCTTGCTGTTTGTCCGAAATGAAAATATGCAATGGCTGTTGAGCCTTCGATCGTTTTATTAAAATGCTATATAGATTCCAAAGCCCGTAAAACTCTGCATATAATAAAAATATATAAAAGCATTCCACAGCTTTGTTTTGTTTGCAGGAGAATTTAAAAGCTTTTTCATTAAGCCCGCGTTTGTTTTCCGTTTACCGTTCAGTTAGGTGTACAGTTTATGTTCTGAAAATTTCAGTGTTAGATATTTTATGCCTAAAGCCAAATAAGCAATATCAAGCAACCATCTGACTTTAGGACGGGGGTTTTTGAACATATATAAGACAATGACGGTAGCAAGTAAAAATGACACAAAAGGGTCGAAGTTCTTTGTTGAACCACATATGGATGGATGTATACGCTAATAGTAGTGAAATGAAAAATGTAGTTAAAACGCCCCCTAATTACAATTTGCTAGAAATAAGTAAAACTACTACCCTTTGGCAGGCATTTAAAGAAACTTTTAGTATTAATAATTTTTATTCGCAAAATATTATAATTATGTTATTTCGAGGCCAAGAAACGGGACAAAGAAAATTATACGAAATTTTATCCCTCCGTTCCTCGAGGCACAAGACCTTTGAGACCGAAATACCTTAGGCAGGGGCCATCCACGTCTCTATATCAACATTCAACATATGATACAGTAAAACCCAAACATTAAGGTTGTTAAGGAATGCTATCTAAACTGAAAAATATAAAAGAAAAATATGACAGCACTGGGAAATTATACACGCAATTTTCTTTCAGAACGTCTCATTCTTTCTTATAATTAAAACAAAGCAACCCTGACCCTCCAACGAAAAAATTCTGACCGACGCTCAACCGAATTAATCCTACCAAAGAGCTGGGCCATTACTTTTTTGTGCCCAAGTAAATTGTTATTACGACTAACAAAGTACTCTTTAGGTCTATTTAACAGCAGACTTTAGTGCTTTTGTGGTAAAAAATGGACATTAAAATTTACTGGCTCGCCTGACACTGTAGCTACGTAACCAGAAATTTGGTTTATTCCACCCGGGAGATGTACTAAATAACGATTTTACTTTCTGGTAGACGAAAATGAATCTGCTCTCTACAAAATTACATTTGATCTAGCTTTACCCCGCGGTTTCATTCGAAATAAAAAATAGCAGCCTATGTTTTAATCTAAAGTATAATTAATCTCACTCTATTCCAAATATTATCCAAATCCAGTCGATAGTTCAGGCGTAAAGGAGTAACTAAAACACACTCAAATTTTCAATTTTTATAAAAATAATGAATGAATAGAAAATACTGGTTTTTGTAAATATGAGAAACTCATATAACTTACTACGAGTTTAAGCTGAAGTGGCAAAGAGTGGGCACTGTTTGAGTCTATGGACGTTGGGATCCTAAAATTTAAAGTTAAAGTATAATTTAAAAATAAGTCTTACGGTTTCGGCATATCTTGAACCAACATATTAAGAAGGTTTCGCTTAGTTGTTGGGTCAATGGTCGGATACAGAACGCGGTAGTTCTTGAGACGGCGCGTACTGTTAGGATGCTCCTCACTCTGGAGCCCCGACCACCATTTGTAGAAAATTGTAAACAATAAATAGACATAAAAGTATTAAGTAGTATTATAAATAGACATATAAGGATAGTCTAATATCAACTAGGTTTGATGCGAGTCGTGTGGAGTATGCGCATGCAAGCGACCCAGGACCGTAATATGGAAGTCCCTGTTGTTGACATCCTATATCTGCGTAATAACGTGAGCCCATATTTAAAAGTAAAACCTCCGGACGGACGTAATTAAAACAGAGGAGCTCTTCCGGACAGAGCGCTAATAAAATATAAATTGCTTTTTCGGCTAAGGGACTTCACAGACTAAAGGTTGTTGCATAGCGGTGAAATGCTACCGCTATGCTTGTTTCTGCCGTTAAGTGCCGCTGTTTTCTAGTCTGAAGGGATACTATAGCCATAAAACTTCAGGCACATGATAATTATGATACTGATGAGTAACGCTTTATCAAAAATATAAGTAACAAAAATTTGATTGCTTTTAAAATTTAGCAAAACACATACATATACTTTTAAACGAAACTCTCTTATCCCCACCTTACCTACCATACTTGAAAAGCATATTACTTATTTCGCAATGTAACGCTCATCTACGCGGGTGAAACCGCTGGACATAGCTCGTATGAAAAATTATACTAAGGCGAAACTTGTGTACAATATGCCACAGAATTAAATTACTAATACTAAATATGGGAATCAAAAAAAATTGTACCAGAATAAAAAAAAAAGAAGATAACATTAAAAAGTTCTGAATTCACCTCGGGTCGCAGTGTAACTCTTTTAAAAATTATGATACATGTATACTGAAGCTTCGACAGTGAAAGGTCAGATAGAATTATGAAAGGCCAAGGGTTTGTAACAACATATTTTTCAATTAATACGCCTACGGAAGTGTGTTGGTTTATTATTGCATAAAAAATTTTAAAGTTTGCAAAATACATTTTCACACAAAAATGTTTTTATTGCAAGCGTTTATTTAACTTGCAACGCTTATGAACAAATATGTCACAAAAGAATGCAACAGAATTATCTTAAAACTTTTGCACTCTGAAATTTCGTGCACACACTAAAATATAAACACAACACGTGGTTAACTATTCGTATGTTACATCTATATACTCCTAAATGTAGAGGTTTCTATACGTATTAAACCATATCTTTTTCATGCACCCCCGTGATAAGTAGAATTACAGCATTTTATATTTCTTCCTCAATAATTACTACTAAAAAATAAGTAAAAGTTATAAAAGAGAAAAGAAAGAACTTTTGTCGGATCGGGGATTTTATCACTTTTATTCGTCAATTTATAGCAGAAAATTACAATATAAATAAATTAATTAATATTCATAATTGAATAAAACAAAAAAATCCTTAGCGAAAACTATCCATGAAATAAAGTTTACATAAAACGCCTCGTGTATAGTTTCCCTTACCTGCCCGCTTCAGTAAACACAGCGATCGATGACGTTCGAATATTATTTGGGCCCATCCGTCCACGCGAGGATTTCAGCAATTTATTTGGGAATTTATTTCAGCTATTGTACGAATAATTCACGCGATTCGTCGTTGTACTGAATTGTTTACGGAAGCAATGCTTCCGTCGAAACGTATGTTGATTTATTGTTGATTTAATTAACCCTCTGATTGTGTTATGCGTAGCAAAAACCTTTTTTTCGATTCAAGTAACTTTGTAAAACACAAAGATGTAACATTAAAAACGAATATATTTATGGACTATACTTTCACTGATTGGTTTAAAGCCGAAGAATTTCCAAAAAAAATGAATTAATTAAAATATAAAACTAGAACGGAGAACTTCCTTTTTCTGAAGTCGATAAAAAACTTCTGTCTCTTAAGTTGATGAAAGTATAGGAAATTTCATAAATTAAAGTCAATTCTTTCAGATTTTATAGTAAACAAAGCAATACGTTTTTTTATTATCCTGGAGTTACCTAATTATTTCCTAACTTTTATACTTATACGTCCTTAGATGATGTGAGGACGTATGAGTTGATCTAACTTAGATCACAAGATCAACCGCACTTGACCGATTTTTAAGATGGCTTATAAGATGGCTGCCAGCCCACTTGAAAGCTAAAAATATAAAATTAGCCGAGTCTCCACAAACCCTTTGTAAAATGGAACATAAAACAAATTAGCAAACCTTACTAATAATATCCAGCAGCTATAACAATAAATTAACATAAATACCTGATATTTATTCCTTTGAAACGTCTACGAAATGAAACGGAATGGTAATTTTTCAATTTGAACACTTAAAGTTGTCTTCAATTCGGGGAAAACCCATTTGTTGTGATGAAGATAATCTGTTTGCTGTACTTACAGGTGATTTATGTAAGCCTAGTACTTGCTGTTAGATACAAATATTAATTATTATATTAATTTGATGAAATATTAATTTATTTTGCGTTATCAATATTTGGAACTAATTAGTTTGTATCTAAAATTAAAATGGAGGTGGTTTTCATTTTAGACTAATTAGAAACACAAGCAGAACAAAAACCTAGAATGGTTTTTTTGAAAGTAAAGTAATCTAATATAATATTAATTATATAATTGTCTGTTGAGCCTAAGTATAAGTAGACTAAAAATAAATAAATAACCAACTTATTGCTATTTCATAAAAAAAAACTATTTTACATTTTTTTCATAATGGAACTAACATTCGATTCGATTATTTTTAAATAATGCACGATATATTGCGTTGTTGCTATAAAAGAAAAACATACTTCTCCCTCTAAAGCTTGGTAGTATAATGAGGAGAGCAACTGCTAAATGTATTTCACCACCAATTTACCAACACCTACACTTCAAAAACTATAAAAAAAAATAACAAAAAATCCTAAAAAACGCCTTCAAAACGCACCAAAAAGTAAAAAATAACTGCGTCATTTAGTTACTTTAATTTACTTAACAACATCTATGAAGTCGGTGCCACCCGAGCTTTGACTTTAAAGACATTACCTGAACTTGGATTTCCCCTCGGTTTGTCCAGGATCCCATCATCAGATCTTGGTTTCCTTATCATGGTACCATCACTGGACTATCTCCTTTCAAACAAAAAATAGTTATCAATGTCGGTTCATAAACGACGAAGTTATGCGTGTACACACTTAAAAGAAATATACGCTCGAATTGAGAAACTCCTTTTTTTGAAGTCGTTTAAAAAAAGGGTTGCGCCAAATACGTGTTTTTCACTTAATACTAAACGTGTGTCGAAATAAGTGTTAACATGAAAAGGCCCGCATGTAAAAATAAAAAAGTAAAGTAAATTAACTAAGGATGGTTGAGAAGAAGAATGAGGTTACTTGAGAAATTCTGTTGAGTAGCGTAAAAATAATCCTAAGCTTCCAAAAACTAAAATAGCAATGCGCCAAACACGTGTTTCGCACCACTATTAAACTAAATGCGAGTCTGAGTGTATATAGCCGAGTGTTAACATTGAAAAGGCCCGCTTGTAAAAATACAAAATAAATTAATTAAGCGAAGTTTATGAGGGTACTTGAGAAATTCTGTGAAACTACTGACTAGCGTGAAAACAGTTTTACGAGCCGCTGCCCACTAACTGTTTCGTCTAGAGGCGATTAGCCTGCATAAGGCGCCTCACAAACGACGACCTATAAAAATGAAAATAAAATATACATTTTTACTTAAAATATTCCGTGGTCCCTTTTAATTTCTTGCATTTAAAACTGGTCTATTTTCTTCACTCTTTTTGTCAAGACGAGTGCAAATGAATAGTAGAGCTTTTTCCAATTAAGTTAATTTATCTTAAAAGGCCCGTGTTTTGGAGAACAATATTTTTTGAGAATGTGATAAATTCAAACGGATTCGGCAGTTCCAAAGAATAAACACTGTCTGGTATAAAAAGAATTAAATACTTATATAAGGAAGAAAGAATTAGCTTAAATTCGATGTGAGACATTTCGATGTCTATTATTAACTCATCTACACCGTTTTAGATATATTTGGTTTTCATATAAAATAAAATAGCATAAAACAATCTAATATCTTTGTCATCAGAAATGTCACCGTGTGGAGTGGCAGCGTGCCTGGTGACGCTGGTGGCAGCGAGCTTCGCGCCGTCGCCCGCGCAATCTTTGGACCTCAACAAGCTGTATGGACACCATACAAAACGCTCCGGTTAGTACTATATTTTTGTCATCAGAAATATCACCGTGTTTTTGTAGTTCATTGTAGCTAGCTCCGCGTCATCGCCTCTTTGGACCTAGCATACAAAAGGTTGCGTTAGTACGATATATCTGTCAACAGAAATGTTACTTTGCTGGTAACGTACCTGATGATGCTAGTAATAGAACAGCATGCTTTTCGCCATAGTCTGCACTCACTATGGACAAGTTGTGTGAACATAATACAAAGTGCTCTGGCCAAGAGGATATCTTTATCATCAGGAATGCATGCCGGGTAACAAGTTGTTTATTTTGGAATACAGTTCGAAAATAACTCAACTCCACTCAACTCTGTTACGAAATCTGGCAGTGTGAGTTTCGATGTCGTCTCTAGCTCTCTCTGTCTGACACGATACTAAGATAGAGAGATATAGACATGCTGTATGGAAACGTCAAGTCGATTCGTTTTTATTTGAGTAGTATGAATCAGAACTCGAGAGTCGACGTTTTTAGCTCCATATCTCTCACGCCTGCTATCTGAGAGATTAAACAGACAGACTAAAAAACAACTGTTTTTCACGTTCTAGTAGGTTAAGTTAAGTATTACGTAGAGAAAAGATTAAACATCGAATGCTAATTCCTGAACTAACATTTTCAGCGATAAGAAAGAACTCATGCCTAAAGTAGTCGCAATTTTGAAATTACAAAAACCTAATCTTATCTAAGTGACCATTAACGGAAGGTCGGGGAAAATGAGGTCTAAGCCGAAATTTTGAAGCGCTTAAAATGGCCATCGAATAGTCAATGTGATACAAGGGTCTCTCGAGAAAATTAACTTTATACTTTGCGGTAACGAAGGGTCACCTAGTAGAAACTATACAGTTTAACTAACTTAAGTAACGCGTTGTTGTGACGTACGCGAAAACACATCGAAACTATATCAGCAGTACAAGTGATCTAAGAACGACCTCGGCTAGTATTTTTATTTATTATTTATTTAAGATAAATATACATTTTTTGATACAGCATTAAAATACAACATTAAAAACGGTGCAACAAAAACTCAACCGAGTTTGTCCGTACACCGGCACTCATCGTTCAGCGCTCGGAATTCCTATGATTGACAACGGTTGGAAATGTACTTGGGATCCTTGTGCTGTAGAACTAAATAATTTTTCATCAGAGTCATCTGGTGTTTCCATTCCAATTCACCGAGCTCCAGCACATAACAATATCATGTATAGACTAGTTAACTCTAAAAGTAGTCTAATTTCAAAATAAAAGCAACATACATTCGAATTGAATTAAAAGCTCAAAATAAAGCAGAAGCCATTTCAAATTAAGTTTTCTATTCATTAACTCGTATAAGTTACTAATAGTTTAAAGAACGTCTGCAGCTTTTAAATTAAGAAAGCGGAAACTAATTTACTAACTTGAATGAGTTTAACTCACTCGTTACAATAAAAAGCTTGGGTTGTATTGTTTAACTAGTTTAATAAGTTTTATGTATCATTAAGATATAAAAGTGCAGTTACTGAAATTATGCATGAGTTAATAAATCAATAATAAATGGAGTTTCACGTGATTTTACGCGTAAATAAAGCAGACATTAATTTTAATTTTATAGGAGCACTTTTGTTTCTACATTTTCTTCCTCTTTAGCCTTTTCTACCATTCAAGGAGGCCTTCTTAAGTCACTTCCATTTCTTTCTATTTTGGGCTGTCAAAACCAATTTCGAATCTCTGTCCGTACTCTTCTTTATACTCTATAAAAGTGGGAATTATTTTCGTAAATTCTTTATGAAGAATATACAAATTAAAAGTAATAAATTATTATTAATTATAAATTTTCGCTATTTTTTACAAAAATCCGACCGATCCAGGAAGCTATTCAATTTGAAATCAAATCATTTTCAGCAGATGTTTACCCTACAATGTTTAATTAAAATCTTTATGTTATGAGAAATGACGAATAAAGATTAAATGGGTGCATCCCAGTAGTACCCCATACCGTAGTTCTATAGAACTGTTGGGATATTTTCCGGGCTGTCAAATTATATCCCAATAGTTCTATATAGTACTGCAGTATAGTTTTTGCTCTTGACTTTACTTATACCATATAAGTTATAAACTTTATATTATTTAGATTGATATTTCATTTTGTTTTTAACAAAAAAAATGTCCCTTGCGACAAAAGCTAAGTTGTTAAAACCAAGTAGTAGTTGTGTCTAAAAAAATATTCTCTTATTTTAGAAGTTACAGGGGGACATATTTTTAATTTTGGAAGTATCTTTCGCGCAAACTATTCAGAAAAAAATTATATTAAAAACCTCAATAACATTTTAAAGACGTTTTGTTTAATTTAAGCAAAGCTATATTCGATATAATATGTTTATAGATACTCTCATAAATTTGAGAGTGTACATTTATTATTGCAATCAAAAGAGATTCCATATTATACTTATAAAAACTATAGATATTTTATATGTAACGTACAAACAAGATGTTGATATCGACATTTCTTTAGTTTTGTCCCTAAGACTAAGCACTAATATGGTGTATCAACAGTTCTACAGAACTAAAATTAGGGGGGACAACTGGGATGCACCCGATTAAATTATGCATTAGTTGAAAAATTTATTTTAAATGAATTTTCATATACGACTTGGTTTTACGTTTAAATAAAGGTAGCATTAATATTTTACAATGAATAGAAAACACTCTTGCTTAAATTATGTTCAATTATAATCTTTATGATTATGCAAAATGATGAATAAACATAAATATTAAAGTTAAACATTGTAGAGTCAACATTCAGTGAGGATACTTCGGAATGAAACCTAATATTGCTTCCTATACTGAAATATGAAGTATTTTTATTCGATCTGGGTGTTTTTGCCTGGTTTGTGTATCTTCGATTATTAAATTTTACCTTTTTCATGGTAATAAGCTAAAAAATTACAAGTTACCCTGAACAATATCTCAGACATAAGAGTATCTAGGTCTATAGATTAGAATAAGTATCAAGGACTGGCTTAGGAAGTTAAAACTAATTAATGGACCTAAACTAACCCTAAATTTACTGTTAAGGCTTCCCGGGGGTCACTTATTTGATTACACTATGAAGAAGTGGCCATAGTTTATCATATTAATTGTGTTTACTGAAGTTTAATGAACTGATTCTTTGGTCCAGTGGGCCTATGCAGTTTTGAATTGTATTATTCCTCGATTATTCTGAATCATCATCATAATTTCTTCTCTTTTCTAAACAAGCACGCCCCACCTTAAACCGCATCTACTCTCACCATCAGGTTAGACCGTAGTCAAGCGTGAGCTTAATGCACATAAATAAAATCATTAACAGCCGATTGACGTCAACTGCTGGACATAGGCATTTTTTAAGACTTTCAAACAGAAACAATCCTGAGCCGTCTGTGGCTAGCGCGACACGGTTGAATATGGCTGTGAAAAATTAATTATTTCTTTCTTCCGAAAAATCCTCTGTTGGAGCCGTGTTAAGCTGCCTCGGTCACGAAATTGAGGCAGTGCTGGCAGTGCTCCTTTTTTTTTATGGTCTCGAATCTCTCGTTTTGCCATTGACATCTGATAGTGATCGCTACAGAACATTAGCAGTTTCCTCGATTAAGGGTTTCCCCTAGTTTATACATAACTAGCAGATGCCTGCGACTTCTCTCTCGAGCAAAATAGTGTATTGCAAACTTCCAAGTACACCCAAAAACAAAAAATTAGTATAGCAAGCTATCCTTATAAGCTAGATTATGTCATCTGGCCTTTTTATAGTCCTAATAAAAAGGAACAATTCTTTAATACATTGTTTTGTCATATCTTAAATAGATAAAGCAACATTTTCGATGAAAGCTTCCATTTATTGTCATATGTCAGCCTATTTACACAAAATTTTTACAAATTATATACTAAAACCTTCCTCAGGAATTACTCTATCTTTTTGTGAATACTGCATTTAATAACCTAGGAATTTATCGCGAACAGACAGACAAACGCGGCGGGGACATTATTATAATATGTAGATATATTTATAGTGATGTAGTGATAAGAAGCAAATTTTTATCTATATTACTATGTAACTTACTAAATATCATGTGACCCATTTCCAAAGAAATACAACTTGAGTTACCTTAAAAAATATATTTTGTTCTTTTGAAAACAACATTCGAATTCAAATTCAATTATTTTCCTGTAGGTATCTATACAAATACTTAAAATCAAGTCTAAAAGAAAATTAAAAGTCCCAACAAGAATCTTCGCAACCTCTATCTACTACCAGGTCATTATTATTCCTCGAACCTGAAATTAAACATCGAACTCTTGGAGTGGGTGTGTGACGGGGATACGGCGGAAGACGAGGGTTGGGCGAGAACAAATGATCCTAAATTATACTTAAATTCATTTAATTTAAAAAAAAATTGAGGTACAATTTTCCAATTTTATCGTGTCTTGTATTCAAAGTATGCACATCCTCTTGTTATATTTACTGAACTCCCAGGTCATAGGTATTTCTCGTTAAAATTTAAAAAGAATAGTTCAATGCCAATTCCGTTTATTCACAAGGGTAAACCGAGGTTATTTACACTCATATCGTTATGCGCTGATTGCAACGTTCGAATATCCGGATATTTGTACGTCCATTCATTCGAATATCCGGATATTCGGATTTCAGATTATGTTTGAACAAATTGAAACTTCACCTCGATGCAGTGGTGTTTCGATGATTGTGAATTAACACTTCGATTATTCGAGTTGTAAGATTTTATGAATGAGAATATCTGGGCGGTACAAATTCGCTCAGTAATTTTTTATTTGTGAGGTCGTTTTTTCAGAAGAAAATGCCTCATTACTGACTAGTTCACATAGTTTAGTAGTAGTTCCAATGATGAAACAAATATTTTAAACACATCACCTCATCTCGTATGAAATAAACGTCTTCCAAGACTCAATAAGTAAGTATCGTCTCTTAGAACTAAAAAACTCCTAATTAATAAAATTTTTAAAAATGCCTCTGCAGTGGCAGAAACGTAAACTAAAATAACTTAAACTATACTTTTATGTCAGATTTTTAAAATAGAAAAACACTGATACATACACTATCGTATGTAACGAAGGCTCATCTTGACGTCGTTCAACACGTCAGCCTTAAAAAAATTCATCATAATAGATATATCCGCTTAAAAGTTACAATGCCATAGAAAGATATAAAGCAACTGCAATTGAGAACTAACTGCTAGCGAATAAAAAGTAAAGGTCGACATAATTTTCAATCACTTTCGCACAATCACAAAGCAAAAGACTTGATGTATGTGTGAATGTGTTAAGGTGTCAAGAAACAATTTACATATAGTATGGAAATAAATAAACGACTCCACTCACTCGGATTTGTCGGATCGAATCTAATGCACTTTCAAAGCTCACGTCACTCCGGTCTGCGCAACAGAAACATCCTCCGGAGATTCAATCTACAACATTCAATAGAAAATCTGCAATTCAATGGCGAACCTGCGGCTGAAATCTGAATGCATATTGTGTGCTGTTACTCCGAAGCTCGGACCGCGTGTAATTCTGTTCTTTTTGGATTGTTCACGTTCGTTTTGTTGCAACAAAGCCTATGTAATCCAGCCTTAAACTACCTGAAAAAACGCGTGGAAATCTAATATTTTTTAGTCGATATAAAGGTTCCCAAGTCGACACGAATTCGAATATTTTTTTTTATGTACGACCACGCATAGTAATTTTACAGAGTCGATCGATTTTGACATTTTTTTATTAGAAAAGATATAGGTACTATCAAGATGGTTCCATAGTCATCATGTTATGATAGATTCTTGGGAAAATCATCGAATAAACTCTTCAAAATTAATTTACAGGCACACTTTTGTAAGTAATTTCTTATAATGGTACTCTTATAGTTTAGAACAAGTGGGATTTTTTATGTTTGCTATCGATAAATAACGAAAAAATCAGAAAAAATAATAATAAAAAAAACCGACTTCAAAACGCACTACAAAATTATAAAATAATAAATTGTTTCATTTAGCTATTTTATTTTTTAATAATAATATGCAAACGTGTATATCAAGTAGAAGCGACTTGCGACTACCTCCGACAGAGTAAAAAAATTGTTGCCATTCTTAAAACCCATATTATTATTTTACACTATTACGTATTATTCTTATTACGTATTTACTCAACACACGACACGATAGACTTAAAATATAACAAAGTGGCTTATTTCGCAATGTACTATAATATAGATGCTCAATAAGAACGGATTCCTCGATACTTAAACTATCTATTGGTGAAATACATTAATTTAAACGGACGCAGGGCAAACTTAAATTTGAAATCCTGGACACAAATGGACGCATTGAGATAGCCTCTTTTAAGGCTATATTTGTTGCGGTTTCTCAAGAACAATAACTTATACTTGTAAAGAAATTGCTTCAGCTACGCAAACAATCATATTTGAAACAAAGACTTCCTCTTTAAACATGTCCGCCTGGGAGCTTTCTTTTAACTAAAAGAACAAGAAAAGGTACTCGAGTATTAAGGTTGCTGTTCATCGGAATTTCATTTTGATAGCTTATTTTATAATAAAACTAGCCGTAAATCTACCTAATCTAAAATAATAGATATTATTTTAGTGCATTGTTAAAACTCTAATAGAAAAGCCCTTCTACAACCTAAAAACAATATGAGTAAAAATAGCCCCCAGTACAGATCTGTGATCATATACAATAAACTCCCAAATGAAATTTTAAATGAAGAAAAGTTTAGAACATTTAAAAATAGTTTAAAAAAATAATTATTAGGCAAATGCTGTTACAACATTAATGACTACTTAAGCGAATTATAGACTTCAACATCTCGACATTTCTATCAAAAATATTGACCTAAGACTGGGTGAACTAATATACAATAATTGCATAACAAATAATTTCCAATTATTTTATCCTATTATTGACATTATTATTTTATTATACAAATTTGACATCATCTCATCATTATCATCCTTTTAACGGCCCACTACAGGGCCAGGCCTCCCTATATGTAGGAGAGGGGATATGGAGCGTAGACTCATCACGCTGCTCCAATGCGGGTTGGCAAAATTTGACAAGAACAATATTGGTATAGTACTACCATCCGCTATACTAGGAATTTTCTGCCTCGCACCTGTAAGATTTGGAATGAGCTTCCATCCTCGGTGTTCCCACAGTCTTATAATTTGGGGATTTTCAAGGGGAGAGTAAATAAACACCTCAAAGGCCGGCAACGCATCAGTGGCGCCTCTGGTGTCGCAGTTGTTCATGGGCGGCGTTAATCACTTAACATCAGGTGATCCGCTTGCTCGTTTGCTCGCTATTTTTATAAAAAAAAAATTAATACTATAATCTTCACAAAACAAAAATTATTTTATATTAAAAACACTAATTTATATTCAAACATTTTTTTTTCTATTTAACTGTCACAAAATTCTGTTATCTTTATACTAGCAACGCCCTGACAGGGTCCATGTTATAATGTTTAATGCCTGATAGTACAACTGTTAAGAATATAATAATATATAATAAATACATAAACTCACCATGTAACTGAGCTGTAAGTTTTTGTAAGTTTTAGTTTTACGTATTTTAGATTGTTAACTGTAGAGTTTCGAGTTCGTCTCTATCTCTTTCTCTATCCTTATTAGACCGAGCTTCGTTACAGAATAATGCTGATGTCCGTTTCTTCTACGTCTGCGTGAATTTAATCACTCTTTAGTTTTTAACTAAACTCTTTAGTTTTTTAAGAAAATAAGTTGTTCTATAAGTACTTATGTTATCTTATGAAATCTATCTCCATTCAATAGCCAAATTTAATTTTAGCTAGTGTGAGATTTTACCGCGTCGATACCGAAAACATTAAACGCTAATTTTATATGGAATTGGAGAAGCGCCATCTAGTTATAATGATAGTAAACGCTTTTTTTCTATATAATTCGATAGTTCAAGTGAGTAAGTTTTTACGCAGTCGCACGGTGAAAAACCCGCACTTGCCCCACAGGTTTAGTTTTGCAAGGTGAAGGAGCAACGATAGGTACAGCCACTTATACACAAGCCTGTATAAGAGTTATTTTAACCTCCTTTTCACTAAAACGCAACAAGATACCTTAAATGATTACATCCCTAAATATTTACACTCGGTCTTCAGACTTTTTGAAAACGTTCTAAAAACGTTCGTTAGAAGTCGGTTAAGTTTGTGAGAGGTCAGCTTAACAAGAGGAATCAGAACCTCCATTAGAGCGGGCCCCGAGGGAAATTCCAGCTCACCTTCGCATCTAGCTTAATATCGCTGCCCCTCGCTCGCCGCTGATTGGACTATTTAACGAAAAATGGACTGAACCCGCTCCGGGCTATTTCACACTTAACTACCTCAGACTGCAAGTCCTTAACTTAATGCTGCTATTTTAGGAGTTATTATTATTTGGACCTTGAGGATAAACCTACGACGGCTTTCGTGGCGCAGCGGTACGCGCCTCAGGACCCGGAGAACCTGATTTCGATTCCCGGCTGAGTCAATGAGATTTTCTTGATTGGCCTAGGTCTGTTCTGTGAGACTTCGGTCGTGGCTAGTTACCATCTCGCCGGCAAAGATGTACGTGCCACTAAGCGATTAAGTTTTCCGGAACGATGCCGTGTAGAAACCGGAAAGGTTGTGGATTTTATCCTACTTCTAACAAGTTAGCCCGTTTACATCTCAGATTGCTTTATCACTTACCACCAAGTGTGATTGCGATTCCAATAACAACCCTACAGTAGGAAAATGCCTAAATATACTAGTATACTCGTACCTACTGCCAGCACTCTGCGTTCATTTCACTATCTTTATTTCACGATAGTTATTTTGTAAGTTAAGTGACATACAAAATAACTACCTGATAAAATTGATTATATCTGTGTAATCTGCAACATCTATACATATAAATAAATCTGTTTGTAATGTTTTTACTAAATGCATATGCATATAATATACATACATAAAGCACATTTTGGTTTGTTCCGGCTACTTTCAGAAACCACCAGTTAGACTGTAAAAAACCTTTTGTAGATGATAGTCAGACTCATAAGGAGTGTTATAGGGTAATTTATATCCTGATATACCCACAAGAAAGGGGATCACGCGGCTGAAACCGCGGGCATCCGCTAGTCTAAAACAGAATGGTTGAATGCACGTAAGCTTGTTACTGGTAATTGGCCATCAGAATCTGGCTCAAGATCATAATCTTATAACATTTTATGTCACATACATGGATTGTAACTAAGTCCACGTGAACAGTTCGGTGAATACAGGCAACGATACGAGCTGACATTTTCAGGCTGAATTCTTTACCCAAGTACACAAAATAGGAAGGTAAACTAATATTGGAGTGCTTCACGAAATACAGTGTTTATATTGGCGCGTGCCTGTAAACTGATATTCGGAAATTTCTGACACGAAACTCAATTTTTATTTCATACATCGCAAATGGATAGAAATAGCAGCTGCAACGGAAGGCACGTAGCTGTAAGCCCTCGATACCGAGCCGGTCGTTATCGATTTTCACGGTGTTTTTAAAAGAAATTCTTCGTTATATGTAGTAGTATAGGACGCCCGCGGTTCCACATCCGCAGTTCTCTTTCCCGTGGTAATGTTGGGATAAATTGAGGCCTATGTGATTCAGGATTTCAACTGAGATGACAATACAGGCTTGAGATATTACTTTTAATAAAATTACAAAGCTTTAAGTTAGTACGTATAGAAACTGTATAACGAAAAGGGGTGAAATAATACAATCATTTTTGTATTACTTTTCTACATCCTTTGCATGAAAAAATATGAAATTAATAGAAAAAATAGTTGAGAGGTGTCAAGAGACACCCGGATGGAACGAAGTTCCTTTCTATTAATAAGTGAAGGAATTGTAATAAAATTTTATTTTTTTTAAGTTATAATAATATTTGTTGTTGTACACCGAAACACCAAAGGGCGCCACGAGAGCGCGAGACAGCATACAGCGCGGGCGCCCTCGCCGCTCACGCGCACACACATCAAAGGCGGCGGCAAGATCCTTTGATCAAAAAGTGTCGTGACAACTTTTCGTACGAATTTTTTCCGTCTAGCCCCCTTTCACAACGCGCGATAAGGAACTTCGTTCCAAAAAAAAATCTGTACTGTAAAATAAGTTTCATATATGACTAGCGAAAAGACATAATAAATGATTTTATGTATTAATTTATGTTTTAATTTTAAAACATATTCATAATACAGACACCCGATTCCTACAATTTAGCTATAGAACATTGTCTCAAAACAAACTTTTGAAACAGCACGAACGAAATAATAAGTTCTTTGTGCTCTTAGCTTACTCGCTTATTATATCAGTATTGCTGTATTCCTACTTCTGCATTCCGGTTCGCGTCTCCTGGCATAAAATGGAAATTTCCATTTTCCACTAAAAACTAAAATAAACTTGGCGAACAAAATTGTCTCGCTAAAGTTGAAATTGTTAAACGGGACTCGGGCGCGGTTAGTTTGACTTTATAATATTTTTACGATTTACATTACAATGTTACTTTCAAGTTTCAACACAGTTTTAAGACAATAAAGACATTGTTAAGCTTGTAGGTACAATTTTATCCTCTGGGCGCTACTAGACTTGCTTGAAGTTTTTGATGGCTAACTGGAACACAAAGTTTCTATAGATTAAATATTACTAACACTTTGTCAAACAGCGAAAAATCTCTGTAAAACAGAAAAAAAATCTAAAAATGCTACGATCTTAACCTCAAACTTAATACCTTAAAAGAACTTCCACGCTCTTCACTTAAGAGGGGCAATTTATCCCCAAAGGTTGTTTAATAACAAAAAATAGAACCGACTCAAAACGCACTAAAAAGTAAAAAATAACTGCGTCATTTAGTTGCTTTAATTTACTTAATAAGCATATCTATGAAGTCGGTGCCAGCTAAGTTTAAGAAACATTTATATTACGTAGTAAAGCAGTTTGTGGGTTCTAGGTAACGTCCTTAAAGTAGAAACCTTGGCTGGTACCGACTCCTAGATATGCTTAAGTAAATTAAAGCAACTAAATGACACACCGAGACAAAGACCGAAATCGCTGTAAGCGTGCCTCCAAAATTTGAAGAGTTCCTTGATGACATGATGACAATGGGACCACCTTGGAAGTGTGCCCTTTCTAATAAAAAAATAATTATCAAAATCGGACATTTCTGTAAAGTTATGCGTGGTCAAAAAAAATAATATATATATATATACGTGTCGAATTGAGAACCCCCTCCCTTTTTTTTCGTCGGTTAAAAATGCATTGATGACTCGATGTTGAAAGATTGATATTCATTCACCGAACACTTAACTTCAGATGACCAGCTTGCTCGTTTGCCTGCTATTAATATATAAAACGGTTGTTTAGCAAAACAAATAGCTAATAATTAATAATACTTTTTTTCAGAATATTGTCATCCGTACGAGCCGTTCAAGTGTCCAGTGGACGGTAACTGCATCTCCATCCAGTACCTGTGCGATGGAGCGCCCGACTGCATCGATGGATATGATGAGGACTCCAAGCTTTGCACTGCAGGTGCTGTTTCCTTTTCGTTTAAGACACTAAGAGCAAGTGCACTTAGTCAACAGAACCCCGTGATTAATAGGGGTATAGGGCCTAGTTTACGAAGCGATAAACGATATTCTATATTACTCCAGGGACGCAAAAGGTTAGAGGAGGACCTAGTGTTTACGCATTTCTAGCGAAGATGTTATAAACATATCCGCTTTACGTCTCAGAGGTTATGTGAAACTGAACTACCAGTACGTGGCCTGAACATCCCCTAAGATTAACTGCAACATACAAAACGCAACTCAACATGGAAGGTGGATTAAACTCTTAAAGTATTTTTATAATTTTTGATATTTGATCATTGATTTGATTGACTGAATTATACGGCCAAACCAAAAGGAAGGTTAATGATATTAATTGTTACACATTTACAACATATCATCATAAAATCATATATACGTAATGTATATATGATTAATCTTAAACGTAATCATATATAGGTATTTAAGACTAATTGTAAGTTACAGCCGCGATTAAAGCCGTGAGCTTAACTTAATAAGGATGACGTAGTTAAGTTAACTCTTAGTTTTGAAACTTAGAGCAATATAACTGTTGCTCCATGTTAGTAAAAACTTGACTAACATAGAGCAACAAATGCAGCTGTATCAAAATCACTTATTTTTATTTTTTCATGTTGATCTAAACTCAGCATTTGTTAGTGCCATTTTAAGAGCAGTCCTAATCAACTGTCTACCTATCATGTATAAAACAAACATATTATTATAAAAGAACATAGCACGTAAAGCTAATTGTAACACACATAGCTTACAAGTAATAAAAAGCTTCTTGTAACTTTACAAGAATCTTTTCACAAGAATTGTTATACTTAGGTATAACGCGTAGGAGACGATCCTTTGTAAGCCTGAAGCTTTCAGAATCTAGGGCACGTTTGGGGGTAATTTGTTTTACGTAAAACATTTTATTAATTAATTATTAAAATACATGACTTGCTTTTTAATTGTATTTATTAATTATCTTTTTAGAAACGGTTTTAGTTGCTTGAATTTATGATCCCAAATTTGCGATAGCCAAAATTTATTTATATTGTAAGTTGATACTGTCAACGTTTTGACGGCCTGGATTTATAAGGAGGTTCTGTGTTCGATTCCCGGCTGCACCAATTGAGATTTTCTTAAATGGTCCATTTCTGACTGATAGGAAGCTTCATCACTTTACCAGGAAAGATCTTTGACCTACCGGGACAGAAGAAACGAACGAACGTTCTGGTTTTCTGCAGAAACCGAAAATACTAATACTTGTTCAAAATCCACACTGAGCCTGTTTTTCATCTTAGTTTTACTTTACTTTGTACTATACCTACTGTGGAAAGAGATGATCACCACAAGACAGGGTATCCTATTGTGGGATCACAGAACTTTATTTGGTATATTTTCTGTATTTGTGAAACAATAAACTCTAATACCTTATGTAGATACAGTACAAAATCCCTAGTATAATTTTGCAAGATAAATAGATAATATAAACACGAATCTAAATAACTAAACCTAAAGATATTTGCAAAATTCATAACATTACTATGGATTCCTTTTGATGAAAACTAAAACGAATTTCCCCGGGATAATTCTAAATGTATTCCACCCAGGCTTATGATTACATGAAAGTAAATTTATACGTTATTCATCAGATATTTATGAAATAAAGTCGTTATTCGGTGAAGTTGAATGTATTCGAATGTATTCAAATGTATTTTAACAGTCACCCGCTGTTTTGCGCTCAATCCATGAATATTTTATAAAAGTTGCTAACATTTAAGGCAACTAACAATGCTAACATTCAACTCGTTTTCAAATTTGGAAACTGGATTCAAATTGCGAAATTGTTTTTACGTGTAAGGTAACCCGAGATAGAAGGGGCAAAACCAATTCAATTTAAAAATTAAAACTGGAATATCTCATATTTGGGGGTAGGTACATCTCTGCAAGTCAAAATGTTTACAAGCCTACACCGAAAACCTTAAAGTAATCTTGTATTTTTTTTATTTATTGGCGATCTGTTCCCTATGCCTCGGAAAGCACGTTAAGCATATAGTCCAGATAATTATAATTAACACTTAATCGTTACGCAATCTTGAATATTATCAAATAAGGCCTACGCCAGCCTATCATTGAGGCTGTCTAGACTCCAAGCCCCCTACTATAAGGAGCGAGGCTTTGTCTTTCTACATCTGCTCAATTACAACTATTATTCCAGCTAAGAGACCACCAGTGGAAGAAACAGCATCATTCCTTCAGTCGCTGATCGCGTCCCACGGCCCCAACTACCTGGAGAAACTGTTTGGGAGCAAGGCGAGAGATGCGCTAGAGCCTTTGGGGGGCGTGGAGAAGGTCGCCATCGCTCTATCTGGTTGGTATTTATGTTTATACCTACTTATCTGACGGAACCGGACCTGCCCTCCGAGACCGTAGTAGAATCACTACAAATAATCTAACTTTTCAATAGTGCTTGAAAACTATGCCTACTTCAAATAAATGATTTTGAATTTTGGAATACTGCGAATATTTTGAATTTTGGAATAATTTTAATAATTCACCCGCGGGAAACATGACATTCTGAACATCAAAACAAGACTTTCTTTGTTTCACAATTTTCTATTGTAAAATAACCACACCAGAATCAGTTGCGTAGTTGTAATACGTACAAGTACCGGGAAGTGATTTATTGATGTCTATCCTAAGATATTATTATGGAAACACCTCAATTTACAGTAGCATTGTTTGATAGTGATATCATACGGAGAGCTTTGTCTTAAGCTCGTTCGTTTTGAAAAGTCAAGTCTACCACCGATTTGGACAGCAGATTCCGTCGAGAAGAGTTGCTGTTTTAAAAATGTTTGTTTAAAATTTTTTTTATAATTTACAATCTTAGTTATTTTTATTATAAAACACAGAACATGCTTAAGTTTTAAGATATTTATACTTAACAGGCTACCTATTCATATTGTCTGCAACTAGAAACTTGGTAAAAATAAAGTACGAATAGGGAATTCCTCAATAATAATCTCACTTATTATTTAGCAGAATATAGACCTCAAACGCAAACTTATCACTTTACAGAATCCCAAACAATCGAGGACTTCGGCGCAGCACTGCACCTCATGAGGTCAGACCTTGAGCACCTGCGCTCAGTGTTCATGGCGGTGGAGAACGGCGACCTCGGCATGCTCAAATCCCTCGGCATCAAGGACAACGAGCTGGGCGACGTCAAGTTCTTCCTGGAGAAGCTGGTGAACACTGGCTTCCTCGACTGAATAGCGCCGGAGTCCGCCTCTGACTACTACCACGTCGTCCAATACGGTCCCATCAGCTCTTCATTCTACAGCTACCTTCCCTACGAATCCTTCAAGTACAAGAGGAACTAATGTTCTTCTGGTTTTCCCTAAATCCTTTTATCACAAGAAGAACGAAGTTCTTCTTATTTTGGTAAGAAAGATGCGTGTGTGTTTATACCCCAAGCGGCAACCGTATGATTTTGGAATCGGTCTCTACAACCGGCCACGTGGAAGCGATTCTAATTCGATAGATGCCTGATTTTGTTGATAATCGATTTGCCACTCGGCTTAGTGCGAAATTCTCAATGTCAAAAAAATTGTCTCAATCAAGCAAAAAAGCACTTGAATAAGTTAAAAATTAGATTAATTAAAAATTTTGACGCTGTTGTTACGAAAATTTCAATAATTTTCAGTTAATTTTTGGGTGATCTTACGGTAATTTACCAAATAAATTTTAGTCAATCGAGCTGCTATTTTGCCCTGGAAAAAAATATTTAAAATCATAGAACTGAATTTCGCACTTGATTAATTGTGACTAATCGATTTGTCTTAAGATCCAATTAGATAAGTGCAAGGAATTTATTTTCGAGTAGCACCTAGAATAAGCAATTTTTTTATTTATAACCCTTTCCAGTTTTTAAAACTAGAATTTAATATTATTAACAGGATATTACTCGCGTCCATCCATCTTGTCCGTGTTTAAATGCTAAATATTTAACAGTAGCACTGTTAACACTTTGTTCCCTTTATATAAAGCTGATTTGGTTTTTAATTGTAAAATTTAAATTTATATATAACAAGTTATCAAAATACGTATTTCTATTCTAATAGGCCTGGCCAGATAAAAATAAGCCAATAATAATAATATTTCAAAAAGGCCTTTATAATATGTTGAATATAAAAAATGAATTACTCCTAAAATATTTAAAGACGTATTTATTAGCATTAAGGCGCGCACAAGAGGATCCTGTTCATAATTTTAATACCTATATATTTTTATGATACGATTGTGTGCATGTTTGTCGCCCTTTATCAAATCTATCGAAAAAATTCTATTTAAAATGTCAGAGGCGACTCCAACGAAACGTTAATGTCCACGGTAAGCAAGATATAAAGCTAATCTTCATTGTCGTTTAATCATTACTTAATTAGTTAGTTAAGTAACTAAGACTGAGGGCTTATGGACTTGGTTAAAGTGTTATGTACCAGTCTAAAATTTACATTGACATAGGTTACCTGTTATATTTAAAACATTGTATTTTTTCAAAAATTATATGCATCATTGTGATATCTACTTACCTAATAATTATTTTAGTATATATTTAAAGGAAATTGGATAGACGACCACACGAATAATAAAATAATAGTATAATTTTGCCAAAAAAAAAAACATTTTACCCGGCCGTAGAAAAATATCTAAAGGAATTTTCTGTATAAAAGTTTATAGATGTAAAATTTGTACAGATATAAAACACTTTGAACAAATCAGTCACTCGCTCTTAGACTATAAAGAATGCATGCGCTTTGTATCTTGGCTTTTGGATTGAAATCCAAAGTAGGACCACGATTACATATCATTGTAACTTAGTTGTATTTAGTATATAATATATTACAATAGATTTATTGTAACCCGTAGTGAATAAAGTACAATTATTTTAATATGATCGGTATTGTAGTGTTTATGAAACAATTTTTAGATCCCTTTAGTAGATACTTAGTGACACGAATACATATCAAGCATCGAAGGTGCTTAGAACGCGTACATATCAAAATTATGTGATTAAAAATAAATGTTTAGAATAAGATACTTATATTTATATTCTACTAATCTAATGAGTAGAATCACTTATAAATATTTTTAACGAATTTCTGTTAGTCAGATGTGATAGTAGCATCCCATTAAATAAGTCGGCAAAGCATTTCTGTTGTTACAAAGAATGTATTCGGAAAAGTATTTTTGTTGTGGTTTGTTTTTTATTTATTAGTACACTACTATCATACCTAGCTAAAAGGTAATCGTTCTTTTAAATACTACATACTTATAACTAGTTAAAAATATATCGTAGTAAAAAACTATTCGATATGTTAAAATATGTACCTATCTATACTGTATCTACCACCTGCAATTTTACCTCTATTAAACAGAATTAATATCTTTTATATTGTTGATATGTATTATGTAAAAATATTCTATTAATTATACATAATTATCTGTCAGTAATTTATTATTGAAGTTAAATTTTTAGAGAACAAGAAGTGGCTCTAACTTTGGAACGCCCAATCAATATCCTGGCGCCCTCTATGTCAAAATTAAATACTTGTCTACCTACATTTTTAGACTAAACGATTAGAACGTTTTTAATGATATCAAGAAGTTGGTAAATATTTTTAAGGGCAAAAACAGTTCTTGTTAGTCCTTTAAAAAAGTAACTCTGACATAAAACGGGCGTAGGGTCTTTGAGACTGCATTTTGGAAATGTTGCAAATAAACCCTTAAGGCCTTGCGCCTAAGTGCTTTGCACGTGCTATACCACAGGTACAGCTGGTTCTGAACAAAAACATGTTGAGGCCACGATTTAATGTTATAATATTGATTCCAAAACACAACCGCCGGTTTAACGATTCGTTACGACGGACAAACTTAAGGCGCGACACGTTTGTGTCATATTTCTACTTCGTCTCAATATTGCGGCGCCTTAGCGTACCTTGTAAACCTTAGAAGTTGTCAAATTTTAAAGTGAAATATTAGTAGATAGTTACTATACTCCAGACGCGATAACAACAGTTGCTCGGAGGAATAAGAACGTAATTACTCCGAGTTTGTAAATTACATTCGGATAATTCTTTGACATTTATTCAAAATCTAAACGCCTGGTCTCGCTGAGGTTATAATCATCGGTTCCAAGTCTCTCTGTTTGAGTCTAGATGAACTGAACGTACTAGTTTCACAGATGTAGGTAGATCTGTCCAGCGTCCTAACCCTACGGATTATCTGGCAGAGCTTCGCAAGTAGCCCTGAGACACTCCTACGGACCTATTGTAAGT
Organism: Mycalesis mineus; assembly: GCA_034621355.1. Lineage (NCBI taxonomy): Eukaryota > Metazoa > Arthropoda > Insecta > Lepidoptera > Nymphalidae > Mycalesis > Mycalesis mineus. Next base: position 1,326,281 of record CM067902.1, read on the forward strand.
TATAACAAACACCGTCAGACATGAAGTAGTATGAAAACGTGAGCTCTTGATTCTAGTTCTCTATAAATTTTGATAATTTTTAAGTTAATTTCAAATATATAAGTCAAGCCTATCGTCTGCTGGGTGACTTTAAGCTTCCTTAAAAACAGAAAAATAACCCGATATTTTTGCATATACCTTCTATATAAACTTAAGGGTAATTATATATTTAACTTGCGTCAGATCTCTATAATACACCTAGTCTAAGTATAGTGTCTATATTATAATGAATCTCTAAAACTCTATTAGTTAATGTTTTGATCTAAGTATATGGCTTATATGTTCTTCGGAGACAAATCAATAAATGAATCATCTTGAATTCGTCTTTTATTGTAGCTATTCCTTGATGAAAAATATCTACGGCTGAGTTATAAGTACCTACGTGGATCTGATGGACGTTGGGGGCTCAAGGTGCTAGTGACCCTGCACCGTGAAACGCAGTGTTAGTCGTCTTCCACTAGGTGGACTGATGGCATCAAACTAGTCGCAGGGAGCCGCTGGCCATAGGTGGTTCAGGATCGTTGTGTTTGTCCCAAAAATGCCTATGCCTTTGAACCGTTAATGATGATGATGACACCCACCTAGGTATGTAGTCTATATACTTGTCAAAATATTAGAAAGCTTAAAAATTAATAAAAGACGCTAAAAATATGAGCGTTTTGCTCATTCGATTCAGATTGACCTATAGAAAAATATGTTAGAAGGATTTTACTTGAAAATGCAATTTTTTGAAAGATAATTATTACTAATACCTACCTATACCTATTTAATAATTTTAGGACCTATGACACATTTTCAAGTTTTTCAATTCGTTGATCATATTATATATTTGATAGTTTAGGTATATTATTATAACTTGATCTAAAAATAACACACCAAACCCAAACATAGGCACTGATTTATATTTCTAATCATTTCTGTATTTAAATTAAGATAAGAGAACGATGTAGTGTCTAAAATTGAGAAAGGGATGCTTGGATGGTTTGGGCATGTAGAGAGGATGGATGAAAGAATATTAACAAAAGATATTTAAGAGCCGAGGATAAATGAAATGCTGGAAGGAAAAGGCCTAGGCGAATCATCAGATAATAATAATGACTAAAATCTATTATTCGATTTCCTAGGGATGGGGATTAAGTTAAGTTCAGTATAGACTGGCTCGTTGGTCTAGTGGTATGTGGCTTCGATCACGAGGTCCTGGATTTAATTCCTGAGTCGGGTCACGGAATATTTCTGAGATTTGTCATTCTTCTATGAAATGTTCAGTAAATTCCAAGCTCCGAGTCTGGAAGTTGGTGGTGTTACGCCCCCGTGCCTTGGAGAGCACGTTAAGTCGTCGGTCCCGGTCAATATCATCAACATCTGATAGTGATCGTTAATAAATGAAACATTATCACCCTACGCCCACCAGTCCGCATCCCCTCTCCTGTAAGGAGGGAGGCCTGGCCCTGTAGTGGGCCGTTAATAGGCTGATAATGATTTTTTATTTTATTTTTAATTACATACATACGTACATAACATCACGCCTCATTCCCATAGGGGTAGGTAAAGACTACATGTTTCCATTTACCTCAGTCCTTGCTTACTTCCTTAGCTTTTTCCATTCTTATTATTCTTTCATACAAGTTCGCCGGTTTAAAGTTTTCTTGCCCTGGCCATTATTCAAAATGTCCAGAATGGACATTGGTCCAGGAACATTCGCCTTTCCCTTCCAACATTTCTATTCACCCTCGCCTCATTAATCTCTTTTGTTAATCTCCTTTCATCTATTCTCTCTACATATCCAAACCATATGAATAATTTTGGTAATAAAAATTTATTAAAACAATATTATAACCAATTAAGGTCAAAATATACTTCAATATCAATCTTAATATTTACACAATGTATTAACTCTTATGAAATACAATACAACTTATACCTCAGACAAATTACTCCAACTTATTACTTATACACTAAATTACCTTCTGTATTCTTCATTATTCAATTCTAGAATGAAAATAACAAAATCAAAATAATCAAGTTTCACAATAATAAAAAAACTGACTGTCATGTGAGACTTGGAACAAAACATAAGAAATTACAATTTGTATTTGAAAATATTATAATTTAAACTATTGCGAGTATATTCCATACGTTTAAAACGTACGGCCGCGCGCGCAGCCCGCAATTTGCTTCGCGCCGCGTTACCGGAACAAGCAAGCTCGTGAGTAAGGACCCCGTATGGATTCGAAACTAGTCGGACATACTCCGACAGCCGTTTATATTTTAATAATATATTTGAAAAAATAATCAAACAATTTAAAAAAAAGAAAACTTAACAAAAATTATTCAACTTTGGGAACCAGTTGCGGCCTCTTTGTCTACCAACTTATGGGGAAAAATATTTAGTCTGGCAACACTTTTTGTCTATGGTACGCCAAGAATAAAGCAAGTTTAATGCAATGTGTCAAATTAATGAATAACAAAGGTCAGACAACTTTATTACACGTTGCTTTCAAGCGTTGTGCCAAAAAATACAATTTTGACTTTATAATAAATATTCCCACTACTATGGCCCGAACCATAAAAATTGGCAATAAAAGGCGTCGAACCCACGAGTGTAAAGGAATGGACAAACTACCCTCTTATCTCTACCTTACCAAAGTATTTGCAATCCCCTGAGTGAGTCTCCCTCCCACATAAGTTTCGTCGGTTGGCAACATTGTTAGCATTGCCAACCGGCGAAAGTTATTATGTGGGAGTTTTTTTTATTTTTATATTTCGGACTATAACAACAGAATTTAGAAAACTGAATACTGCATTCCGTCATTAATACAATTATGGACAAAACTATTGAATTGAGCAAAAAGGGATATCTAGAAACATTTTACAGTATTGCATAGTTTTTAGTAACAATTTCCGTTAGACTTATTGCGAGGGTATTTAAAAACTTTATACCTGCGAGGCACCCAGCAAAAACAGACAATATAGATATTCTATTTTTATAAGACAATTAGTTTGGTTATAATATAAAGTGTACAAACAAGCACGTTTGTGTGATACTAAAATAATGTTAGCAAAACAGAAATGTTTATGTTTATAAAATATGAAGTCTGTGTCAGTGACTTGCACAAGGTTTGAAACTAGGTTAGGCACTATAGGTACCAACTACACAAAATGGAAAATTCCTTCACCAGTACTAATTCCTAATGTGCTCTCAAGATAGGCAGTGCGTCTATGTATTTATGAAGTGCACGCTAAGTTAAGGTAAACCAGTTTCTGCTGTGCTGACGTTTCTTAAGTTTACGCTCGTGCGGTTACCTTAGTACAACCAAAGCCAGCTGTCTTATTGAAATAGAATAACTATCCCGATGTATTAAGGCTCTGTGTCATATCATAACTTGAATAGTCGCCAAAACGTTTTACTAAAAACACTCTAGTAAAACGGTGCTAACCCTTAAATATTTTTGTAAAAAAATAAACAATAATACATCTAAATACATTCCATCGGAATGACAAAACTTAATAAGTAACACTTACTCTTAGTAAAAAAAAATTAGTACAATCAAGCAGTTTGTATATTTTTTTTTTTATTTAGTTAGTAAGCCAAATTATAGCCTGACCATGAAAATAAAACACCTAAAATACGGGACCATAAGTAATTTTTAGCAGTTTGTGTATAATAATTGAATCATTGTAAGCGCTACAGACCACAACTGGCATGGATCAGCTGACGTCCCTAAAGAAGTGTAAAATTGATCTTGAAGCGAAGAACCCGATTTAACGTTTTATGCCAAATATGATCTTTTGGTACGAGATTACTATAGTTCTTTTATTATCCGCAACATGGCGAGGTTTTATATTTTTTGGTCGGGCTATAATGACTGCGAATCGTAACAAGTCAGAGTGATATTTAATTCAGTAGTGTCGAATCCATCTTAAGAGAATTCAAATTTTTCAAAACATTATCCGACGCCCGCGACTTCGTTCGCGTGATATACCGGGCTCCTTCCAAACAAAACTAAAGAAACTTTCATAAAAAAATTGCTCCCTCATGTTTTCTCTGGTCTGAGTGGAAACCAGAAACGCTTTCTCATTGCATATCTGTTACAAAAGAAAATAACACGTGTCAATATTACAGTCAGTTTTCTTTTCCTATACGACACATTGTCAGTGAAAATAAGCAATACAAATTTTTCAATACATTTATGTAAAAAAATTAAATTCTACTTAAGAAAACTCAATACATATTTTTTTACATTATCACCAATAGATAATAAATCTCCATTTATCAACATTTATTTCAAAATATATTATAATAATAAAAACGAAATCTGAATTGATCTGAACATTTGACTGTACTGAAAAGCATAAATCGATATCTTCAAACATAGAGCACATATTTATAATATTCAAAAGGTGTTTAAATATTAAATACCTGTCATTAATTTTCATACAAAAAAATTACACACTAATATCTAAGTCAAATTATATCTTAAAATTTACAACTGTATTCAAATGGGATAACCATGTCTGTGCAAATTAACACTATTTTAAAATAAACAAGAGATAAGTCCTTCGCTTCACACATCACTTTACGGCACCTACTCAAATGCTTACTTTATATTTGAAAACGTGAATGATTGAGGAATTCCATCAATCATTTAATCGTGGCTCATTTTCGATACCTTTTTTTGGGCCTCTTATCAACTCTTTTTTGATCTTCTTCATCCATTTTGTTATAATGTGATTGAATGTGAGCCATTAAGTTTATCTCCCTACTAAACTTTTCATTACACATATTGCATGTATATTTTTTGTCATTATCCTCAGACTGCTTCGCAACAGTAGTGGAGGTAGATATTTGGGATTCTTGGATAATAGTATTAGTCGGCAGTACGTAACTAGGTTGCAATAAAGGATCAACATTTATGAATGTAAAAAATCCAGGATCAGTGACTGGTGGGGCGGAATGTTGCGAAGTAACTGAAAATTGCTGCTTATCATTCGCATCATCTGTAGGCCGTGATTTTTTCGGCCGCTTTTTAGCCACCTCTTCCTCAGTCGGTTGGGGTTGCGGTTTCGTTGAAATCAGTAATTTACTAGGGTTCCCAGTCTGAACTACTGTGTAAGATAGCTTTTTCATAGCAGGTGTTGGGAATGCTAAGGGCGGATCAGGAGCTACCGGTGCCTTTGAACCAGTTGCTGATATAGACTTAATTAGCCCAACAGGATAAGGCCTACTGTCTGAAGAGATTTCATTGGGAGAATCCTTAGCGGTTGGTGTAGGCTTTTCTAATAGCTTAACAAACGAATTATGATTTCTGGAACCAGTATTTTTAGATTCTGTCACCGTGACGGGAACTGAAAGTGGTGATTGAACAGTTTTAACGACATTCTCCACTGCTGTATCTTCAACTAAAGTAAATGTATTATTAGGCCCAGGCATCAGTTTATATCGACTATTGAGACTTGGTGCGATCGGGAACTGCACAGAAGGTGCTTGGCTAGAACTTATAGTTGCAGTAATATTAGGTATAACTGCAGTTGTATTGATTGCAGTATTTTGGTTTAACTTACTTTGTGATACCGGTTCGCTTGATATAGGCGTCGTATTAGTGTCATTACGCCTAACTTTACTAGCAGGACCAATTTTCGGTTTCTTAGGCTTTGCTACCGATGGCGGTGGCTCATCATCGTCATCTAAATTTATAGGTTCACTTAAAGCTACTGGTGCTTTTTTTTCTAAAGTTTTAGTTTTGTCAACGGAAACGCCAGGCTTACTTCCGTCTTTTTTAAGATTTGTAGTTATGTATTTCACAGTCTGTGGAATTTTAGGTGGGTCAGGCGGAACATAACTTTTAGGGCCTTGAATCTTCGCTGCACCATGTTTGGCACAAGCGTGAGACATAACCACCTCTTTTTTTAAGAAATTTCTATTACAAAACTTACATTGGAAGAGAACACCTACACCATTGACTTTGATCATACTCACATGTTCCATTATGTCAAATGGTTTTGGTTCAGGTTCTGATTTTGGTGTTTCAGGTTTTGGTGGCTCTAAACTAAAATTGTTAGTTTGCAAAGACTGCTTAATTTTTAAACTTATTTCCTTAACTGCAGGCTCTTCTATTACTTTACTTTGATTTTGTTGTTCTTTGCTAGGTTGTAAAGATTCTTTTTTTATTGGCTTGTTTTCTGTTTGTTCAGCCTTTTTTTCATTACTTAATCTTGTGATTCTTTTCACTGGCAGATCATCTTCGTCTGCATAATTTTTTTTAGCTTTTTTAAATGAAATTACAGGTTCATCATCGTCACTCGCTAGGTTTTGGTCTTTAACACTAATATCTTCTGCTTCTTCTTCCTTTTCTATGTTTACTTCCACTTTATTCTTAGAGGTTATTTTCTTGCTTAATTTTTTTATTACTGGAACTTTCTCCTCTTCCTTTGGCAATGGATTAAGAGGAATATCTTTGATTCCTTCCATTGCCTTTTTAATGAGAGCATCACAGATATCATCATTTGATATATTGGACTGATTCAGTTTTTCCTCCCACAGTTTCCTATGTTTAGTCTTAAACCCTATTCCTCTGTTACCCAATGCTTTGCGGAGATTTTCCTGTGTTCTGATACATTTTTGAATAAATTCATAAAGTTCTTCCACTTTGGCAGAACATCTGAAGCATATTTTATGTGGTAGTTCATCATTCTCTGCAATCTGTAATGCAAAACATAATATGTATAGAAATCTACAAAATTTAAAAGCCTAAGAGGTAGACATTTAATGTTTAATGCTGAACAACATAGTTAACCCTAGGGATGCCTGGTGAGTCTGACAGACCCGGCGCTTTATAAAATTGACAATAATTAAACAAACTATACACTACGCTCCTAAGTAGCTTCGCAATATAAACTAGGGGCGCCATTTAAACGCCCTACCCAGTCTGCACACGCACAAGACACAGTCTGCACTGCGACAACAAACAACAACAACTAACAAACTTACAATATTGTCGATTTAAACATAAGGGGTCTTTTTTGGTACCTAAAGTTAGAAAATGTTCAAGAAACCATATACTGCTGCTGCTGTGCAACAATTAATGCTTGGTGCCCAAAATATATAAACAGGACAGGGCAGTCCATTATATTGATGGTGAGAGGACTTAGTTGAGTATGTAGGCCCTTTGTGGCATCGCATTGCACAGAATCAAAAATTATGGATGAGTTTGAGCTTGTAAATGGGACGAGTTCATATTATGCTATAATAAGGCTAATAATATATGTAGTTCTATTATATGTAATATTATATAAAATAAGTTCCAAATTGTTTGGCATATAAAAATCAAATAAAAATTAATTTTGTTTACGGATCTGAAGAACCAAATATAAAACAATATAATGAAATGTTCATGTTCATAACAAGTTGTTATGAACAAAAATCTGCTCAACAGATGATCAGCTCCGGATATTATAGCATGTGTAGCTACTTTTATCCCAATCATTGACATATTAATACTATGGACTTCGGGTCAGCGATAAAAAGTGTCCGAACCAAAAGTAAGCCAAAACGCGAAATGATTTCCAATCGTAATTCAGTCTCATATTAGCTGACTGACAGAATACACGTCAATAATGCCGTAATTTATTATAAAAAACTTGTAAGAACTACCCGAGTAAGGTGAGAAAAGAAGACGGTGTACCATATTTTCAGTAAGTAAATATTTACTGATGATTTTAAAGTATTATTTTGCTTAGAAACAGGCTATTTTATTAAAATTTTAATAAACTATAGAAACGAATTGCATAACCAACCAAAATGAACATAAGTATCTATCTGTCCTTTTCGCATACGCTACCCGCGTATAGGATAGAAGGAGTGCAATATGTTTATCTAATTAACCACATTTAGTTCGGATCTGCCGTGAGCAATAGAATGTTTTAGAACAACGACTGCATAGAGTTATTTTGTTGTTTAACATTTGAATTATTTAATTACTTAATTTTTGAATGAAAATAATTTGATTATTTTCAATTCAAAAATTTTTATTTTTTATGTTATGAATATTAATCAAATAACTTTTGATTAATATTCATAATGGTATACTAATTTGATAACTATAAGAATTATCTACATGAAATTAGGAACAGTTATTTAAAAAAGTGATCTAACGTCATTGAAGTAAAAAAATATATTTTCAGTTTAATTAAAAAGAGAAATATCGAGAACTTAAAATTACAAAGTAAAGAACTATGTCGAGTGGCATATCATTTTGTACATTAGTGGATTTGGTTTGTAATTAATTATTATTATAACTAATTATTATTTTATACAAGATAATTACAACAATTATTATTTGGTACAAGATTTATCCCAGCATATACAGGTCAGGGATATGTAAATATAAATTAAAATTTGCTGTAAATATAATATATAAATATAAGATGCCAAAAAAATTTGAAAGCTACCAACTCCACACCATTTATGTTGTCCTATTTTCACGAGAAGCTGTCATGTCAAAAAAAGGCTGCCATGGCAACCGTCAATCGAAGCTGATTACTTATTGCATGCAGTTAGACCGTTGCAAATTAGACTGTATAACAATACGATAAGACATACATTACAATGTTATTTTGTGTATAAAAACATAAATACATCCTAGTGTGTATAAAATATCTTGGGACACTTTTGACGTAAATTTTGCATTAGACCCGAAGTCCATAGTATTAATATGTCAATGATCCCAATATTCCCACAAGAACAATATCTATTCAGATAAACCAGCAATGGACCAGTAGTATATTTTTTATTTAAAGAGTTTCTAGAGTGGGGTTCTTTTACTGGATTATGAAACACATCGCAGGACAGGGAGAACAACACAAGTAGTACAGGGGATTGATGTGCCGGCTAACAGATGTGAACAGTAGCCAGAGCCTATGTTGAGGCTGAAAGTAGCGTTTGGCTCGGTTGAGCATCCCAATGTTTTTAGAAGCTAACTTAGACTGTAGTTTGACGAACGTAACGCTGTCTTTTTTGCAGAAAAAGCACAGACTTGCGTCTTAGAGGGGTTTAATTGCACGAGTTTACGTGATCCCTAGTCAGAGACTTGATTTAGAGAAGTCTCAAGTTCAGACAAGTCTGGACCTTCACTCCTCCAGCTGTTTAGGAGAAAGCCGAGTGCGACCATTGTAAGGGCGTAGCCTGTGCTATCAACTGCATAGCAATGCATGTTTTGCTGGTAAGCATGTCATTTGTGTGCAGTATGAATAATGTAGGCGACGACAGCACTAAGCCTTGTGGAACACAAGCGTTAATTAATTCAGGAAGGGAGCACAAACCGTCGACTACGACTTTAATGCTCCATTCATTTAGAAAGCTGGTGATCCAAACGCATAGCTTTCTAACAGAGTCCATAAGATGGTAGTATGGACAGAAGTGCCTTATGCCACACTCTATAAAACGCCTTCGTAATATCTAAGGTCACCGCGAGAGCTTCTCCTTTACTCTATGGCTTGTGCCCAATGGTGAGTAAGGAAAACTAAGAGGTCGTTGTTGTTGATGAACTAGTACTTTTCCCTGGCAATAGTACTTTTGTAGTATTTGGAGGCAGCATTAAAAGTTTTCTTCAAGTATCATGCATTTAAATCTTTTTGTTACATGCAGTGGTCCATGCTTGGTAGGAAGACTGTCTATGACCTGCAAAATTATTGCAAAGGCCATTAAATTATTATTAATTATTATTTATTCCTTGTAGAATCACACTGGCAATAATCTCAGCAAAGTTGGTAACATCTCTTTCGGAAAAACAAAGCTGCCTCCATGGATACAAGGCATAAAACACACGCAATACATCCCAATCCGCCAATCTGTAATACCAAAATTCGACGCTTGCCTAACTCACAAGAGCGGGATGTTGGCGGGGTTTGCACAAGTTTTTACCAGACAGTAATCAGAAGATCCCAGTGGACCTTCAACACTAACCAGGTAGTTGTTCGGGTGAGTGGTAAGAGAAAGATCAGGAATCCTTGTTGGTGAACATACCATTTGACTGAAACAGTGAGCCAAAACAAAGTTATGAGCAGACCTTCCTGCATGATCAGTGGTTCGAGAACCAAGCCACTCCGTATGGTGGGTGTTGAAGTCACCTAATATCACCACCTCAGCTAAAGGAAAATGCTCAAGCATACACTTTCAGCTTGATCCATGCCCAGCTACTGCAACAAATGCAGCCTGTAACAACTTAAACTTCAACTACAAATATAATGTTTTTTGCCTATGGAATAATAAGAAGATAGGAATTTATAAAAATGTAATAGGAATGTCCTAAATATGCCCTTAGATTTCAGGCTATCAAGTATGTTTTGTATATTATTTTAATATATCTGAACATTCATACAACTTTAAACTTAACTATAAATGTAAAGATTGTTCTGAATCTAATAAAATTCAATTTGTTTGTCTGTGTTAGTGTGTAACCCATAATTTTATCTGAAAATAATAATGCAACTAAAGTTTCACACCAAAATTACTAGCAGCACATTTGATCTTTTGAATGTTAAATGAAAAATATTTCAATAGGCCTACAGCAAGCACCTAAATATATACATTATGTTGTTTAATGCTGATGTGTTTTATAAAACTTTAACTTTAAAATCAAGACCAACTTGTAAGAAACTAATATACAATACAGTATGTTTGATGTACTTATTTTTGCTATTAACATTATATAAATATATACATTACTACTGTAATTAATATCCAGTATGTTTCAAAATTAGGAGAAATTCGGGACTATGCATTTCTAAGTTGGTAACCCTAAAATAACTGAAATTACAGTATTATTACCTACGAAACACTAACTGCAGCTGTTTGCATCAAATTATGACCACATAAATCTTTATACTTACACCAAATGGCATAACCGTGGCAATTTTTTTTGCCGTCAACTTATCGGCATCAAAAATATGGAGAAATGGCCCATCTTCTGACTCGCATAGTCTACAAACTTTGAGAAGAATTGGTACATTTGTACTGGCGGAACTTATAGCGGCAGCTATGACCTCAGTGTTTATTGTATCAGCTAATGTTAGAGGCCCTGCCGGGGCCTTCTTCTCATGGGTTTTCTTTGTATTCTTCTTTTTAGCCATTATCGATTGTATGTTTAGTACATGTATCGGAGAAATCACTGAAATTCACGATGTAAATTTGTCTACAACAACCACATACCAACCATTTTGACCACAGACCCACAAAGCACAGTCCACAGAGCAGGCGCACGTACAGAGTGTAGCTGTCACAGACTAATATTATAACATTTTGGAACGAAGTTCCTTATCGCGCGTTGTGAAAGGGGGCTAGACACCACTTTTTGATCAAAGGATCTTGCCGCCGCCTTTGATGTGTGTGCGCGTGAGCGGCGGGGTGCGCCCGCGCTGTATGTTTCGGTGTACAACAACAAATATTATTATTACTTTTTCCGTAAATTTCTATACTGTCAGGTAGATATTTGGTCTGGTGAATGAACAAGAATCCAAGAGCTTATACATTAGTCATACCCATAATATAAAATCTTTGACAAGAATAGAGAAACAGTATTTTGTTTTATTTCAGCGTAAGAGAAATATATTAGTTTTGTGTTCTTGAGAACTTTATAAAGATTAAGAATTTATTTTTTGTTTATTCATAAATAATTATTTTCAAGATCTTCATGAACTTATAAACTTTAATGTTTTGACATTAGGGCGTATCCAAACATGCGGTATTTCCCAAATGCCGGATATGTATGGATGTTCGTAATTCACCAAGTAACTAAAGCACACTAAACTTATTTTCGCGTATACCGAACCATTAACTTGGCTCTGTACTATTGCTAATATAGCTACTCTGTGGAACTATGATAGACATTGGTAGAATTTGAAATAATCATCTGGCAACTATAGAAGTACGGCAGCCATCTTGAATTTAGTATAGTGCCAGTCGGGGGGGCGGTGACATATTTTACCCGTCATCGTCCTACATAATTTTGTGATTTTGTTAAAACGTGAAAAATCAGTGTTTTAGAAGTTTATATTAGCGGTATATGTCTGGACTGAACGTGATGATGGCGGGACAGACGATAAACGATAGGCTGCTCGCAGCTCGGCACAGTATAGCGGGCCAGGGGCTAGCGAAGTCCGTATGCAAAGCCACTACAGAAGAAATGATTGCACCGAAGAAGAAACATTTAGATTGTAAGTAGTCGGTTTATGCATTCGCGTGGTACGTAAAAACATTAACTACGTCTCGATGAAAACAAATATCTTTTTGCATGACATTGGAATGCTGGTCGATACTCGAGCTGACGTCTCGACATAGTATGTTTTTACAATAAAATGGATCCACTGCGATATTATCACGATGAACTTTTACATAATTTTGTCTCGCGATGTTATTGTGGCCTGACACACATTCTCTATTATGTCATAATGTATAGACTGTATACAAGTACAGTGTGTGTGTAGGTATTTACAAAAAAAAAGTATTACAATTTTATTGGGATTTGAATAAGAATTCAGTCATGGATCGGAGCCATGGATCCGGCTAGTTTAAAAAGGAATCGCGAGGTCTGTTCTTATGACAACATGATCCTATACTATACATCAATTTTCATAAGAGAAGAATAAAAAAAAACTGCCTAAAAATCTAGCAGATATAGAACATAGATCCACCACACTGCTCCAATGCGGATTGGCAGGCTAAGAGTATATATGTATCATTTAGATCACTATTAAATGTTGATGATAATGACAGAGACCAATGGTTTAACACACATTACAGAATATGGGGGTGTAGCACCACTAACTTCCCAACTCCAGACTTAAAATATGCTGAAAATTTCATAGAAGAATGAAAACTTATAATTATTCAGTGACCCAACTCAGGATTCGAACTTAAGACCTTGTGATCAAAGCCACATAGGCTAACCACTAGACCAACGAGACTTGTCTGAGAATATGGGCTCTTTCAATTTAGATGTTCAAAGTTGCTTTGATGGCAGTCATCAGGGCTTGGCATTTGTATCCTGGTCACTGAGCTGTGTATAACATAATATTTCATATTATGATATGATTCTAGAATCATACCAGTACTGTGCTGTTGATGTTATAACTGTAAAGAAAAATTATGTATTAGAGTGAATGTGACAATCACTATGAAATGTTAATAATGACTGAGCTAAAGAAACCCAATGTCTAAGACATAGGAGTCTATACTGAAGCCAAACTCGATTGAGAATGCTTGTCAACAAACAAATTAAAAATGAAGGTAGAAATCACTAGTCATTTTACTCCTAATTTTTTTAGTTAACTTGTTAATGACGAATTTATGATAATAAATTAGATTAGTAAGCTTAAAACTAATTAATATATTCAATATCTTTCTAATAAGATTTTATAAAGAACAAAACATAATTTTAAATTTAAAATGTTTTGCATTTTCTACCTTCATTTTAAATTTGTTTGTTGACAAGCATTCTCAATCGAGTTTGGCTTTAGTATATCTCCACCAACTTTTCAACAACTAAATTATATACTATTAAATAAAAATTGATTGAAGTCACAAACACCTGTACATGAGAAAAATAATATAATAATCATTAATATATGAAAAATTAACCCACCCTAAAGCCCACCAACTTGCATTGAAGCAACATGGCCTCTCCACTCCATAATATCCCCTCTTATACGGACAGAGGCCTGGCCCTGTAGTGGGTTGTTAATAGGCAGATAATGATGATGATGCCACCTGTACAAATTATTTAAACCATGTCAACCTACTTTAACAAACAAAACATTAACCAATAAGAACAACATTTTTGGATATAATTAATATTCAACTTTCCTTTCTGAATAAACCGCCCATAGTTGGATTAATGGGATTGGCACTTTCTGATTAGTTAACTTGAATGTAGAATTGATTTATAAAATAAAATAGATAAATAATAATTTTGCTTTCTTGAAATAAATAAATTATTTGATTCAATTCTAGAATTACTAGAGTCAGCAACCAGTATATTTAATATTACAAAGGTGAATGAAAGTCTATATGTGTAGACTACTGAATGGATTTTGATGAAACTTCACAATAATATCTTTATTCTAATATGTAAGCTACATATTAGAATAAAGACAAATATCTTTGCATTCCATGGATACACCATGGGGCTGCCAGGTCCATTGCATGGTTGAGAGAAAATGTCTAAACAGAGCCTGAGGCTTGTGACATGGGTGTAGGTTTAAAAGGGTTCCCTTTGTGAGGCTGTCAAACATTTACATTCTCTATTCATGTTATTGTATCTCTCCGTGCACATCCAAATCTGGTAGGAACCATCCTAGAGTAGATTTAGTTTAACCCTGTCCTTAATCGAACTAACAGCAGTTTTAGTCAGGTCTTACGAATAAATACTTCAATTGAGTGATATGATCCAAATATACATACATAACATAGCCTAAATTTTATCCTGAATATCACACAGGAATGAGAACTAAGTGGGTGAAACAGCGGGTGTCCTCTTATGTACAATATAATGGGTTTTACTAATACAGTTGTTTTGCAATTTTTTAACTAACAAAAAAAAATGGAGGAGGTTCTCAATTTGACACATATATTTTGTTTTTATGTATGACCACACATAACTTTTTACAGAGTTGTCCAATTTTGATAGTTCTTTTTTTATTAGAAAGGGCATACTTCCAAGGTGGTCCCATTGTCATCATGTTAGAATCTGATGATGATATCCTGGGGAAATTGAAGGAACTCTTCAAATTTTGGAGGCACGCTTACTGCAATTTCAGTCTTTGTCTCGGTATTGTTAGCTTTTTGGCTACTAGTGCAGTATAATATACTAAGAAAAAATTTTTTTAACAAAAAATAGAACCGACTCAAAACGCACTAAAAAGTAAAAAATAACTGTGTCATTTAGTTGCTTTATTTTTTAGTGTGTTTTGAGTTGATTCTATTTTTTGTTAAAATTTTTTATTATGATACAAGTTCCTAAGAAGGTATTATTGTTGACCAAAATACTTTTTAGAGATTTAACAATTAATAAATAAATATTTGCATAATGTCCAAATCAGTCACAATTTGATGTTATCAGTATTTAATGTTTATCAGTATTGAATACTCTGATATGATTTTATTTATCTTTTAATAGTGTAGGACAAAGTCATATGTTGAGTGTTTATCATAGTAGAAGTAGGTAGCTCTTTGTGATGAGTGGTAGTTTGGGGAAGTACAAGAGTGTGAGATGCAGCCAATTGCAGGTGACAGTGCTGCACTGCTGCAGAACTGCAGTAGAGAATATTGGGCAGTAACACAACTGGTTTCTGGCTATCAACATGTTGTTTCCATACACAAAAAGTAGTAACAAGTTGCTGCTGGCATCTACTGCGAGTTATGAACTCACTCAACAGTTCTTAGTGCACCTATTATACTTAGTATAATAGGTATAGGTTTGGTGCAGGAGGTGGTTTTTGAATGCCTGTGGTGTGGCGCAGTGATATGCGCAGTTATAAGATGTTAAGAGGTTGTAGGTTCGATTTCTGATTAAGATTTTTTACAATTGGTTCAGATCTGTCTGGTGGCAGGCTTCCCTAGCTAGTTACCACCCAACCAATAAAGACATACCTTTAAGCGATTTAGCGTTTCAGTACAATGTTGTATAGAAACTGAAAGGGATGTGGATACTATCCTACTCCTAACTAATTAGCCACTTCTATCCCTCACTGACTATATGTCAGTCTGCCCCACGTATTCTGGGGGGGGCGAAACCCGCTCACCCAAATCGTCATCAGCCGAGAATAGAAGACAACTGGAGAAGAAGAATGAAGAGAAAGAAGAAGAAAAAGAAGACCCATTCAAGAGAAGAGGACTACAGCGAACCCCACCACAAATCAAGAAGCCTACACAGAACGTTCATCAAAACTGCCCCACCAAGGAACAACCTCCAAGGAAAATGACGCAACAAATTTTCCATCCCAGTCTTTTCCACAAACAACGGAATTGTAACTCCCCTCCAAAAGGGGAGAATAGGAACGAGCGCGGGAAGACGCAACAGAAATCAATGCTGAACAATCCCGCGTCAAGTTCAACCGAAAATCCATTAAGAAAGAAATCTTCACCCTTAAAAGATAGCCCTAGCTTAACACAACAAGGAAATGATGCCTATTTCAACCAGACCTCAACTTTAATGGATACACAGGAATATGGGGACGACCAAACAAAACCCCCCAGCTGGCAAAAAATACCTAGCTCAAGAGGACCTAAACGGAAACGAATAAATTCCCCCCTAACATCACCTATTGTAGAGACAAACAACAGTTTCAGTGATCTTCCATTAGACCCACCTGATGAGAGCGGAACTACAGCCAGCATTAGCAAACCACTAGTCAAACCCCCTCCTATCATTCTATATGGTGTTGAAGACGTAACAGAATTGTCGTAAATTACTGGAGTCCACAAGCAACGCAGATCACTTTAAACTAAAAATTGTCAACAAAACCAACCTTCGGATTGTAATTGACAGTGTCGAGGAGTACAAAAAGATAATTGAAGTGATCAGACGAAATGGTTTGATTGGACACACTTTTACTAGAAAAGATACCAAATGTTGTCGAATTGTTATTAAGAATTTGCATCACACAACACCCCACTCTGCTATCGTTGAAGCTGTTGAACGAACAGGGAACAAAGTTCGAGGCGAAATAATTAATGCCAGATACGGCCCTGACAAAAAACCTACATCTACCTTCTTTGTCAATGTAGAACCGAGCATAAACAATAAACATCTCAAAAACATCGAATTCGTATTCCACCAAAAAGTAAAAATAGAAACACCAAGAAAATCTACTACAATTGTACAATGTCATAGATGCCAACAGTATGGTCACTCTAAGAATAATTGTATGCGGCCGTATCGCTGCGTGAAATGCGGCGAGGGACATAAAACCTCAGAATGTCCCAAGAAGGACAGAAACTCCCCAGCCAAATGCGCACTATGTCTACTCGATCATCCTGCAAATTACAAAGGGTGCCAGGTGTACAAGGAAATTCTCACAAGAAAAAACGGTGCCCCAAATAGACAGTCATTCCAACCATCAAAACCAAAGGCATACGTTAACAACGAGAACCTACGATCTACAAGCAAAACACCGGAAACATTCGCAGAAGCAGTGAGCTCTCACAAATCACCTCTGAATGGTAAACATCTTCCACCAACAAATGGGCCCCTTAGCTCCATAGAAAACTTACTGCTTAAACAAAGCGAAAAAATCGATACCCTACTACAACAAATAAGTACTCTTTTGGGACTTATAACAACTCTCATCACTAAAGTGGCAAAATGAACCATCTACGCATTGCTGCGTGGAACATTAACGGTCTTACAGGACGTAAAGACGAATTGTTGGCCTTTATAGCTGTTAACAAATTAGATGTTGTACTTATATCAGAATCCCATGTTAATGACAGGAGCCTGTTTGTGATCCCAGGCTATTGTTCCTATTTAACATCTCACCCTGATGGTGGTGCACATGGTGGGACGGCAATTATAATCAGAAATAATCTAAAGCACCATTTCTTAGATCATTACAAAACTCCCCATATACAAGCGACAACCATTAAGGTCGAAGAAAAATCTGATGCCATAACACTCTCTGCTGTTTACTGCCCACCTCGTCACAAAATCGACGAGGCATTATTTTCGAGCTACTTTGAATCTTTGGGTAATCGCTTTATTGCGGGAGGCGATTGGAACGCAAAACACACGTTCTGGGGATCCCGCTGCACGCTTCCGCGTGGCAGAGAACTCAAAAAAAGTCTTGAGAATAATAATTTACTCACTCTCTCTACTGGTGAACCGACGTACTGGCCTTCGGATACTAACAAGAGACCTGATCTTATAGACTTCTTTATCACAAAAAATGTTTCTCACTTTTACACTAACATCGAATCTAGTCTTGATGGGTCCTCTGACCATTCGCCTATAATCCTAGAACTATGTAGGGCTTCTGTATCGACAAGTGAAAATGATGCCTACTTGTGTAATAACAAGACGGACTGGCACTCATTTAGAGACTACATAAACGAAACCATTGAGTTGAAAGTTCCTCTCAAAAGTAAAGAAGATATTGACAACGCCACTACATATGTAACAAACTTAATCCAAGTGGCAGCATGGATCAATACTCCGCATCTAAACCTTAAACAACAAGGTATTTATCTTCCATTCGAAATTAGGGCAAGAATTCGAGAAAAAAGGAGGCTTAGACGCAACTGGCAGAGCTCACGCTGTCTACAAGATAAAACTGAATTGAATCGTGCCATAAAAGAACTTAAAATGATACTTGCTGATTCATCTGACAACACAATCAAGAAAAATCTTGAATCACTGTCTCCAACAGGACGTGGAGACCGATCGCTATGGAAGGCCACAAAATTATTAAACCAACCTCAGCCACACTTTTCACCCATTAGAACTGGCGTTACTTGGGCTCGCAGTGATATTGAAAAGGCAGAGGCCTTTGCAGCTCACCTTGTCACTGTGTTCCAACCTAATCCTGGATCTGATGATCCTGAAATTGATGAAATCCTCCAACAGGACCTCCAGATGTGCCTACCGCTCAAGCCTACATCTCCGAGAGAAATAAAGAAAGTAATTTCATCCCTAGACTCGAATAAAGCTCCAGGCTTTGATCTGATTACTCCTCGCATCCTCAAAGAGCTACCCCGAAAGTGTTTGGTATATTTAGCCAACTTGTTTAACCGCATTTTCCAGAATAACTATTTCCCTGACATTTGGAAAGTATCTCAAATAACCATGATACACAAACCAGGGAAACCTCAGGAAGAAGCCAGCTCCTATCGACCGATTAGCCTTACTCCTGTTCTTTCGAAAATCTGGGAAATAATTTTCTTAGCAAGATTAAACAATGTTTTAGAAGAAAGTGCAATTATCCCCATTCACCAGTTCGGCTTTCGCAAGCAGCACTCGACCATTGAACAAGTCCACAGAGTATACCACACAATCCGACAGTGCCTTGAAAAGAAGGAATATTGCTCCGCGGCATTCCTGGACGTCCAACAGGCCTTTGACAGAGTGTGGCACAAAGGACTATTGACGAAAATAAAGAAACTCTTACCTCATTCTATGTTCCTGTTGCTTGAATCTTATCTGGAAAATAGAATATTCCAAGTGAAACAGCGCGACGCTAGATCCAGTTTCTATACCATCTCGGCAGGTGTACCTCAGGGCTCGGTTCTTGGTCCAGTCTTGTACAATTTATTTACCTGTGATCTACCACAATCACCCGACGTCACCATCGCAACATATGCAGATGATGCTGCCTTCCTATCCTGCAATAAAGATGCAAATCGAGCCAGTTTTAGCCTCCAAAAACAACTAGATGCAACCCACCTCTGGCTTTCAAAATGGCGAATAGTAGCGAGTGCATCCAAATCTCACCACATAACATTTGCCTTAAGAAAAGGGGACTGCCCTCCTGTTAAGCTAGGGTCTGAAGACCTACCCCCGACAACATGTGTCAAGTACTTGGGCTTCCATCTGGACCGTCGACTGACTTGGAAATATCATATAGATAATAAAAGAAATGAGCTCAACACTAGATTCCGAAATCTGCTCTGGCTGCTCGGCAGACAGTCGACTCTAAGGCTGAACAACAAAGTGCTCGTGTACTGTGCAATGTTAAAACCAATCTGGCTCTATGGCATTCAGCTGTGGGGCACCTGCAGCAAATCAAACATAATGCGCATCCAAAGGGTACAAAATAATATACTAAGGACCATCTGTAATGCCCCCTGGTTTTCTCGCAACGAAGAAATCCACGAGTACCTCAATCTTCCAACCATCTGTGAGGAAATCAGAAAACATTGCACAAAGCACAAAGAACGGCTGACCCGACATCCTAACCGCCTCGCCAGTTCATTGGTTGTAGCACCGCGAGTAAAACGCCTGAAACGAGCCGACGTGCTCGATAACTAGCAGATAGTAGAGCGATGGCTTTACTGTCTTAAACAGCCAGAATCAGCACAACAAATCTGCTTATAGTCTAGCGACTGATTGCAGATACAAAGGGGAAAAAAAAAAAAAAAAAAAAAAAAAAAAAAACTTCTATCTGGGAATTAGCCACTTATATCTTGTGATTGCAATCAAGGGTTAATGTGTTAAGAATGAATAAATATTATGTCCAGTTTTATCCATGGTTAGCCTATGTGGCTTAGATCACAAGATCCTGGGTTCAAATCCATTCTGTTAATAAATTGGAAGTTAGTGGTTACCCCGTTTCTCAGAGCCATTAAACCATCAGTCCCGGTTACTATCATCATCATCATCTGATATTAAACATTAATGAATTAAAAATATTATCACCCTAGGCCTTCCAACTCGCATTGTAGCAGCATAGTCAGTTCCATATCTATTCTCCTAAAAGTTACTAGGCCTGGCCTTGTGGCAACAAAGCAGTGGTCATCTATGTTAATAATTTGGTCAAGGGGTACGGTAGACTCGATCGGAACCAATATTGATTTATTGAAGGAAAAAAATATTGATTTCGAGTACACATACCTATATCCGTAAAATTCGGATTGAAGAGAGAATTTCGTTAAATTATAATGATACTGACAAATAAACCGTAGTTGCTGCCCAAACTAACTGCAGTCGCCATCTTAGATACGCCTCGCCAATCAACACATCGAACATCATGTGTCAAAGGAAACGTCTTGCCGGAAACATTAAGTGAATCCAGTATTGTCAGAAGCAGACATTGAAAGAGCAATAGGTAAGAAAATTTGTATGAAAGTCTGTCATAGAAAAATAGAAGGGCAAGTGGTTTTCAAGTCGCGGGCGACTGCTCGTATTATCAAATTTTGCGCTTGGCAACTGCGAGGTATGGTTATATAGCCATGTGCTGTGTTTGGGCCACGTCTGGCGTAGTGTGTCGTATTGTTTTAGTTATAATTGTGATTGCAGCCGGCATGATAAACGGGCGGACAGCGCGGTTTCCTGTGTTATCGTACTCTATATGATACCGACAATTGGGTGTAGGGTTACCGATTTTTGACCGATACAAAAAAATGTGTTCAAATTCAACCCGCCTGGAATAGACAGTCTAGACGACAAATTGGAAAATGGTCATTACAAACATACAGCAAGTTGATTCTTGAAATAAACAGTTTTCAAGCCGATGTACAACGGTTGCAAAGTGGATGTATCAGAAATCGGAATTCACTATGACATTTGTTGTATTGGACTAACAGTCGAACTGATGAACAGTCGACGAGATGTTCGTACGATGTATTATTGAAAAGAATTGTCAAAGATCATATATATTAAAAAAACATCATATTTTATTTTTACAAGAAAAAAGAAAAAGAAAATACTTTTAATAAAAATGTCAAGTTTGACTATTTGTAGCGACTCTACCGCTAGTTTGGAAGGCAGCTTCTGGTAAGAAGTGCCATCATAAAACTCTTTAGCGTTTTGATACGCTGCTGTATATATAACCATTATAAACACAAAAAAATACACCATCTTAGATCGCATCCACACTTAACGTCAGGTGAGCAGTCAAGCGTTAAAAAAGCTAGGCACTCACCAGATTGTGACATAACCGGATCTAACGCCCGGCCGTGACGTCACACGCGAAACGATTCAAATTGTTTATTATACGTAAACAAACGTAGCTATATATAGCTGAAAAAAACTGCCGTAGTCAGAATAGCTGTAACGGAATGCTTAGCTCGCCATGAGCCGTATACTTACATACATACATTACTAGAGGACGCCCGGGTTCACTCGTGTAGTTCCAGTTCCCCTGGGAATGTCAGGATACAATTTACCCTATGTCACTACTTTTGAGTTTAGCTTATGATCATATAAATTGTAATTGTGTTAAAATTTTTAGGTAAAATATTATTTTCTTTTGATAGCGTTTAAATAAAAGTTTTTTTTTATCGTCTACAAGTTGGCCCTTGACTGCTATCACACCTGATGTTAAGTGATGATGCAATCTAAGATGGAAGCGGGCTAACTTGTTAGGATTGAGACGAAAATCTACACCCCTTTCGGTTTCTACACGACATCGTGCTGGAACGCTAAATTGCTTGGCGATACGTCTTTGTCGGTAGGGTGGTAACTAGCCACGGCGAAAACCTCCCACCAGCCAGACCAAGACAAATGAAGGAAAATCTCAATCTGCCCCGCCGGGAATCAAACCTAGGACCTCCGTCTTATAAATCCACCGCGCATACCACTGCGCCACGGAGGTTGTCAAAGTTTTTTTGCTTTTAATTTATTAATAAAACCGCTGGGGTGTTGCTATTATTCTGATAAATATCTAGTAAAGCTATTTTTTGCATCAAGTTAATCTGATACTTCATCCATTCGACCTGAGAGTCAAATAAATAAATGGCCTCTTGAATTACTCGTAGTATCGTATTGCTTTCTATAAAAAGAAAATCACATCCCTCCAATAGGGTATTTGAGGCCTGTTATTTGTGGAGGAGTTAGAAAAATCAATACACGTGTCTGGTGTACTCAGAAGTCCCCTTTTTAACTCACTTCTATAAAGGAACTAGGGGAAAAAGTCGTTTTCCATACCAATCAAAGCCTGTAAACTGTTTTTAGCATGTCCCCAGATTAACCCAGAAGTTAATTACTTATATAAAATTATTGGTACTCCTTGGACATACGAATTGTATATAATTCTTAGTATCGTTTTAATAACTTCTGCGTATTTCTTTCTTCTAAAAAAGTCCGCAATCAGGAAGTTGGTGGTGTTACACCCACCTGCCTCGGAGTGCTCGATAAACCGTCAATCCAGGTCACTTATATTAAACAATATTACCATAAGCCCGCCAATCTGCATTGGTGGGTATACGCTCCATATCCTCTTCCATATAAGGAGGGACCAGACATCCTGTACCTGATGGATCGTTAATGGAGTGATAATGATGATGATTTAAACCTTCGATACGCGCATTTGAAAGATTTTCTTTGTCAATCTGTGCATTGCGTTATAGGGACAGTAATACAATTAACGAATGGCCTCAGCTCATACATTAACATGAAACAGGTCAAGTGTGAACGGACAATAATGATTCTGTTAGAGACGACCTCACGCCTCACGCCTGCCGAGCGTCGGCTCGATGACCTTAGTCATCATTTCGATATCATTGTTTTGTCATTTCGTTAATTAGTTAATTAATTTTGATAACTACCCACCGCGGCAAAATCAAAAGGATGGGTTAAGAATTATGATTTACGTATGCCATATAACCTTAAAAACTTTTTTTTTCGTGGAGAAATCCCCATGGATCGCAAGGGAAATCGCTATGGGGAGGCGAGAAGGTTGTCTCTTACCGACTAAAACCCCACGGTGTTCCTACTTGTCGCGTGAAAAAATTGGACCACGGGAACGAAAAGCCGCTTCCGTCCTGTTCTGTTCTAGAACGAGAATCTAAAACCACTCTAGCAAAATCCTATTGTGTGTCCGGTCACAATGGGTAACCTTCTGCCTATATCCATAACGCGAGTCTCGGATTCTTTTCGCAGTTTTTCTCTTTTTATATATTCGTCTCTTTTTATAGTCAAAGTGGAATTGGTATAGGTTTTGTTCTTTTTATCATAGCCGATATTTCTTTATCACCTCAAAGCGATGTGCTAAAAAACTGTTTGTGCCAGGAGTGCTAAAATTATTATTTACTCTCTCTTTAGTATAAGCAAAATTTGTGTGTTAGTAATTCGAATATTCTTCTTTACCTCTCTACCTAAGTGAAAATCGTCTGCTGGATGTACTAAATATTCTTGTTTCCCCTGGAAGCGAAATGCTTATGCAGGAATACATATTACAGAAATAAACCATAGGGCTTAAATAGATCCTTTAGATTTCACGGAATCCACTCGCAAATCTGATTGTAGCGTTGTTCAGGCTTATATTGTGGATACGTAAATATGTACTCTATGTTCGATTATTCTCCGAAACTAAATGAATTTTCATGCTATTTTCACTGGCAATTAAGCTTAGCTTCGAGCGTAAATAGGCTTTGCGTTATTGAGATCGGTCGTAAAAAAATTATTAGAGAACGTCGAATTCTAAACCATTGAGGTGGAGAACATGCTTGTATTATCCCGTTCGCTATTATGCAGCATGGTGGGTGTAAGCTCCAAATCTTATAAAAAAAGTGTGTCTAGCAGTGGGACTATAAAATTTGGTTTTAGATATTGGTGATGTTGATTAATATTTGAGTACTGTACTGGTCTTTCACTTGACTTTTATATTATTTTGGATTAACATGTTATCGTTCATTTACCGTCTAGTGTATTACGTCTTCTAATTACTGTTATTAGCTTGTGCCAACAAATTGATAAAAACTTTCATAAATGTATACATATTTTTAGTAAGAAGACTAAAAAATATGTAATATTTAATACATTCAAAATATAGGTATTACTGACCAAATAAAATACTGAAGTTCGAGTCTAGTATGCCTAAGATGCGCTCGGAAGAGATAACAAGAAACGTCGCCCAATAGCGGAGAAATTGGAAATACGCTCCCTTAAATTATTGTCCAGTTCGTCAGTTTGAATTTCAACTTTCTCTGATAAAATTCTTACCACCGATCTCAATGACTTAAAGGCAGGCTATTATACAGAAAATAATTTTACATTCCGACTGGTAATTCCAGAGATTAATGCGTTTAAACAAACAAACTCCACTTTTTTTATATAAGTACCGAGACTGACAGGGTAAATCATAGAATATCGCAGTCAAGCTTTAAATTGTCGACAAATAAAAAATTAAAAAAAAGACTTTGTTTTATGCTATTTAAAGATAATGCAATTAAACCATCAAGTGGTTTTTGTTAACTTTATTACCTTCAGAGTTAAATTATTCATTTTTAGTGTTCTGTACCCAAATGGTAAAAACTAAACGCGGAACTTTATTACTAAGACATCATCTGCCTGTGCCGTGATAGCTAGACCGTAGAAATGTTGACAGGTGCTGTATTTATGATGCTGCTATAACAACTAATATAATAATACTAAAAACAATCTATATTAAATTATAAATTTTTTTTTAAACTTCATCCCACTGCTGGGCAAAGCCCTTTCCTCTCCGTTTATCCAATCACGCCTTAACCACTGATGTCGTACCGATTTAAAAATTATAAATGATATTTGGTACAAAGATTTTGACAGAGATAGTCTAAGAAAGGACATAGGCTATTTTTTCGCGATTTATCACGAAACAGAATTTCCCGCGACGGGCATCCGCTTGTAATAAAATATTTAAGTGCTGGTTAAGTTTCGTACGGAACCCTTTGTGAGCGAGTCCAACTCGCACTTGGCCGGGGTTTTTTTTTCATGTTTTTGTGTTACTATGTAGTTTTAATAGTATAGCGATTAGTTTATTTATGTAACATGATATTATGTTAAAATATGCTAGTAGCGTATCTTGTGGAGAGTTGAAATCTATTTGAATGTCAACGGCCTTGGCCTGACGCGATGACGAGTTGTGACGTAATAACCACAGCCTACTAAAGTAGGTAAACGCATATTGACGCTCAAACTTTTTTATACTACGAGTTAGAGTAGCGGATGCAGTCACGTATGATGAAGTGATTACTGATGAGCTGCTTGGCTATTACCAAATGCGCCAGGGAGATGTCCTGGGTACGATTCTCAGCTTTAGTCATTCATTAGTGGTATGGTTCGGCCGCAGTTAGTTACCACTTTATCGCCAAAGACTATATGATACTGCGTAGAAATCGTTTGGAGGTATGGTTATGAAAACGAAAAAAAATATGAAAATCCTCCACCGTTATCGGTCCAGCCGTTCGGTTCTGATAGGGAGACATACACTTATTTGGTTGTTATTTATGTAACTAGAGGATGCCCGCGGTTTCACCCGCGCAGTTCACTTTCCCGTAAAAATTTTGAGATAAAAAGTAGTTCATGTGTTTATCCAGAGTGTCAGCTAACTCTATACCAAATTTCATTAAAATCGCTCCAGTCGTTTAGTCGTGAAGAAGTAACAAACATACATGCTCACAAACTTTCGCCTTTACCTATTATATTAGTAGGATCAAAATTATTATTAAAAAAACTATTAAAGAGATATCTACTCGATAAGCCGATTTTTTTTATCGACTAAGTACAAGTTGGCTCTTGACTGCTATCACACCTGATGTTAAGTGATGATGCAGTCTAAGATGGAAGCGGGCTAACTTGTTAGGGGTGGGACGAAAATCCACACCCCTTTCGGTTTCTACACGACATCGTACCGGAACGCTAAATCGCTTGGAGATACATCTTTGTCGGTAGGGTGGTAACTAGCCACGGCGAAAGCCTTCCACCAGCCAGACCAAGACAAATTAAGAAAAATCTCAATCTGCCCCGCCGGGAATCGAACCCAGGACCTCCGTCTTATAAATGCACCGCGCATACCACTGCGCCACGGAGATCGTCAGATTGAATTTCAGCATCACGTGGCAGAGTTTTCTTTCCTATAGGCAGTGATAATTTGTAAGTATATACTTATTTATGTATATGTAATTTTAGTATATGTAGAAATGTGTGTGTTTTTATTTTTGTTTTTATTTTAATAATATTTTAGGTCATAATTATTTAGCTTTTTTTAGTTATTAACTTATTATAGATTTATTTTTGTTTTTTTTTCTTAATTTAATAAATTTAAGACGGCAAGGCTGTTTAGGCTATTGTGCGTTGCGGCACCTTGACTAGGGCCCAGCTGAAAATCAGTATTGCATGTTTTTTTTTTTAAGAGCATGCAGCTATATGCTGAGCTGGGTCCTTTTTCTGGGTTGTGCCACACATCGCAGGGTATTGTCCTGGCGACAAATAAACAAATTGTGATGTGTGGCATAATTGCATTAATAAAGATATTTCTTTCTTTTTTCTTTCTATGATAGAAATAACCTAAATGCGCGTATATAAAACTTAGTGTTCATAACTGCTATTTCTTTTGATATTATATCCATAAATGAGTTTCCTGCGGCCCAAAATTGAATCTTTGCCAACGTTTTTAGGTAATATTACCTTATAGCGAGCGAGGTTGTGTTATACGAGTGAAATTGCTGAAGCAATTTGGCATTTCTATTTTTTTATTGCCAAATTGTGTCTTGGGTTATTCCGTTTTAAATACTGTTCACATCTCACTACATAATCAAGCAGGCCTCAATAGCTTCGCAGTTAAAGGGCCAAAGCCAAAACCCGAAAGGTCATGGTTCCTCGTCAGTTGGATTGTTGTATCTGCGGGAGTAGCTATATCTTTCTTATTTGGGGTTTAAGGGCCAAGAAATTATCTCAAGCTTTCAAGTCCAAAAATGATAAATAGGCAACCTTAGCCTCTGCAATAAAACATAGAATTCTTAATGTAAACTTTATAACTGCGATGGGTGAATGTTATGTAGGTAGTTTGTCTAATATCCATTCGAAGAATAATTTGTGATTTTTATTACCTACGTTCTGTACTAAGGCGGGTCCAGACCTCCTAATCCCTCCTTACATACGTCTATAATTGTGTCGAGTCCTAACACAGTCAAGCCTTGCCAAGTGCGGATTCACGATCTTGAGAATGTTTTTTTTTCGCGAAGATGATCAAATAATTGCTCCTTGAACCTTTAGAGAGCACTATAAGCTATTGGTCACGGTCATTACCATTAACATCCGCCGATAATGATCGTTATTCGTTACAAAGTAAATCATTATTACTTGAAGTAATAATGCGAACCAACCAGCATTGAAGCAGCTAGGTTGTTCTAAGCTCCATATTAAGGGAAAAACCGGGTCTAGTAATGGGCCATTGAAATAGACGGATGATGACCAAATCGCAGTAGAGCAGCGTGGTGTGTGTAAACTCCATATTATCTCTTAAATAATGGGAGGCTTGGCCCTGGTTGATAATGATGCTGATGTTTGAGGACCTCCGTTGCGCAGTGGTATGTGCTGTGGATTTATAAGACGGAGGTCCTGGGTTCAATTCCCATAGGGGCAGATTGAGATTTTTCTTAATTTGTCTTGGTCTGGCTGGTGGGAGGCTTTCGCCGTGGCTAGTTACCACCCTACCGACAAAGACGTATTGCCAAGCGATTTAGCGTTCCGGTACGATGTCGTTTAGGAACCGAAAGGGGTGTTGATTTTCGTCCCACTCCTAACAAGTTAGCCCGCTTCCATCTTAGACTCCATCATCACTTAACATCAGGTGTGATAGCAGTCAAGGGTCAACTTGTAGTCGATAAAAAAAAATGTTGACTAGTTGTAAATACGTGCATTTGTTTCCAGATCTAGTCCACTGCACAAACGAGCCGAACGTGTCCATACCGCAGCTGGCCAACCTGCTGGTGGAGCGCACGCAGAACACCAACTGGGTGGTGGTGTACAAGGCCCTCATCACTGTGCACCACCTGCTCGCGTATGGCAATGAGGTAATGCTTTCACTTGATAAGCCATTTTTTTTTTGCAAATAACAGTCAAAGGCGGCAATCGTCCTTGTATCTAACACTCGCGAACAAAATGATTTTTTATGATGATTTTCATTAGTGTAACTTTAAATGATATCGGGAGGCGCGTAAAAAGTAGGTAAGTCTGCCATAAAATGGGGGTAGGTTCACCAAAAGCGCTGGCGTCGTCGGATCTTTGAAAATATCGCAAACAACGCTCGGCGCCCCCTAAGACACTGTAAAAGTAAAGCCGACCGTGGTAACATCTGACGGAACAAGCTGGTCCTCATGTTAAGTGAAAACCGATTAGCTATAACAGAGCAAGGTGTTACTCTGACAGGAATTCCTTGTCCCTATAACTTAGGTTACTTTAAATCAAGAGTGTATAGGCATTTTCTAAGCAAGTCCCACCATAGGCGTGGTCAAACGCGAGCTTATTGTATATAAAAATCTTGCTAGGAACCCGTCAAATAATTGCGCTGCGCTCGTCAACCTGGCATAGGTGTTAAGCCTGATGTGCCGACCACAATGCCCTTAAGACCGAAACTCAGCAAAGCTGCTTTCAAATTGGGAGGTGTAATATTTTTTTCTGCTGATAGCACTTTCCCGAACGATCTCCACCACAAAGAGTATACTCGACTCTTAACTTGTAACGTCTTAAAAATTTATAACGGGTTATATATTTGAGAAATATACCGTATCGAAAATATCAAGCCATATCGTCTTACCTTTATAAATTATCTGTCTAATGCCTTGGTCGCAAACATCGCGATAAAAGCATAATTCGGAAATCGCGATGTGTAGCCAAACTTTCGCGAATACGTGACACATTATTATCGAGATATGTACGGCCAAATCATAAGGATCATAAAATCAGTGACAGTATTCAGCTTATATAGCTCACTGTTATGATAAAACCTCTTAGTTTACCCTTTCTGGCGTTGCTTCTGAACTTTTTTTTTTAATGAGAGATAAACATATTTTTTATTCATTACAAGTTAGCGCTTAGCTGCAATCACACCTGATGGTAAGTGATGACGAAATCTAAGATGAAAGCGGGGTTTTTTTTTATCGACTACAAGTTGGTCCTTGACTGCTATCACACCTGATGTTAAGTGATGATGCAGTCTAAGATGAAAGCGGGCTAACTTGTTAGGAGTAGGATGAAATCCGCACCCCTTTCGGTTTCTACACGACATCGTACCGGAACGCTAAATCGCTTGGCGATACGTCTTTGTCGATAGGGTGGTAACTAGCCACGGCGATAGCCTCCCACCAGCCAGACCAAGACAAATTTAGAAAAATCTCAATCTGCCCCGCCAGGTTAACTAAGTTGTAGAATGAAATCCATACCTCTCGGTTTCTATACGACATCGTACCGAAAGAGTGGTAACTAGCCACGGCCGAAGCCTCCCACCAGCCGGACCTGGACCAAGCTAAAAGATCTCAGGCGGCCCAGCCAGGAATTGAACCTAGGACCTCCGAATTATAAATTCACTGCGCGTACCACTGCGCCACGGAGGCCGTCATGTGCTGAAGTCATCAAAATATTTTCATCCTAATTTACCGAGCCTGCATAGGAGCAGTGGCGTGCACAATGTTTATATCTAGGGTAGGCATTACTACTAACTACACGAAATGGAAAATTCCTTCTACAATACAATAGTTCGTAATCTTTCCTCAGGATAGGCAGTGACTTTATGTATCTATGAAGTGCACGCCACTAGGAGCAGCAATGTAGCCTCCAAATGATCATAATGATAGTGATACTTTTCTAAATAGCAGATAAAAATGCATTACTTTAAAACTCTTGAATAATTAATATCAATAAAAATTTAAAAAGTAAAGACAGCAACAATGATGCAAGTTTAACAAAACGCAAGCAATTATAGCCTCTAATTACTAGCGCATAATGTCGTAGAGTCGAAGATCTGCCGCACAATGCGCCGGTACAGAAATAGCGAACCACTTTATTGATACAAGTGGGTACATTGACGACATCTACGGTCCGTTGATGATGTGAAATTTAATACGCCATGAGATATGACACTTATTAGTAGTGAAATATTAAGATTTTGTTGTAAGTCCCAGGTTTTCCCGCGGGTTTTAATCCAGGGTATAAACGTCAATTATACGTTTCCAACAGTTTAATCGAGTCCATAGCTGCGATGTGATGATGCGCGTGACGCAGTGGTATGAGCGGTGGATTTATAAGACTATCCTAGGTTTGATTCCTGGCTGGCCTCCCCAGGGCCGTACCGACCTCGTGGTCATGCAGGCCGAGTCATCAGGAGTGCGACCCGCAATCTGCAAATTTCTGGCTGGGCCTATTAAGATTTTCTAAATTGGTCTAGGTATGGCTGGTAGGAGGCTTTGGTCGTGGCTAGTTACCACCCTACCAACAAGGACGTACTGCCAAGCGATTTAGCGTCCCGGTACGATATCTTCTAGACACCGAAGGGGGTGTGAACTTCATCATACTCCTAACAAGTGCTCTTCCTATTGCATGAACACTTGTCAACAGGTGTGATAGCAATCAAGGGCTAACTTATTAAAAAATAAAAACAAGACGTAGCTTACCTAAATTTTTCCCAAACGAAGCCTATTTTAAAAGCCTTAAACCTTAATAAATAGATCGTAAACTTTATTCTCATAACGTGTGGGTTGAAAGGGGTGGCTTTTAAAGATGTGCCAGATGGGAGGAAGGGGGGAGGGGGGGTGAGAAGCCTTAGCAATATTTATCAATTACTCCACGCCTGACCTTTCCCGTATGAAACATTTTCACATTTTGCGGACGAAGTGATAATTTTTTTACAATTCGTTCCATTGACTGATTCAGATCGGATTTATTTAGGTACTTACAATCTTTTTGAATTGAAAATATATTGGATACGCGTATCGCGTATCTTAGTAGTTCTCGGTCCTGTGGAAATTTTGTTATCAAATGTGTACCATCTGTTATTCTGATATGTAAGCTATATTATTGTGAAGTTTTATTAAAATCCATTCAGTACTTTTTGCGTCACTAGACGTCCGTCCATCCATACTTACAAACTATCGCCTTTAGAATATTAGTAGAGATTGAAAACATGATTTTTGGAAGAAGGAAAAGTTCAATATTTCACTGCAAGATCCAAAACTTCAACCTGTTACCTTCCTGGTGATCCGCAATAACATACACTAAGACATCCAAAAGGCAGTTATTATATTTATAGATATTAGTAATAACAACAAGAAAACGGTATGGTGTAAAAGAAGATATATTGGGGATAAAGGGATGCTTAGCTCGATTACAGAGAATGTATGAAAGAAGATTAGCAAAAATTTTTAACAAAAAATAGAACCGACTCAAAACGCACTAAAATTAAAAAATAATTGTGTAATTTAGTTGCTTATTTTATTAGGTATTTTTTAATTTTAGTGCGTTTTGAGTCGGTTCTATTTTTTGTTAAAAATTTTTATTTCTTACTTTTCAGTGATTTATCGCCACGTAACGTACTCGTACTATACTGTCATAGGATATTATACGGCACTAGTATCCAAAAAGCTACCGTTACCAAGACAAAAACCGAAATCGCTGTGAGCGTGCCTCCAAAATTTGAAGAGTTCCTTCAATTTCCCCAGGATATCATCATCAGATCCTAATATGATAACAATGGGACCACCTTGGAAATATGCCCTTTCTAATAAAAAAATAATTATCAAAATCTCCTCCATTTTTTTTCGTCGGTTAAAAAGAGATTCACGAGGCGAGAGTGAATGGAAATTTTGGAAAGGGAAGGCCTAGGCGAATGTTCCTGGATCAAAATCAGGACATTTTAAAATATGGCCAGGTCAAGAGTATCTTAAACTGACGAACTTGTATGAAAGGATTAGTGAGGGTGGAAGAAGCTAAGGAAATGGAAGGATGTCATCTCAGCCTTTTTTTTTAACGTGGGGAAATCCTCATGGATACCTTCTCACCATGGGGAGGCAAGAAGATTATGTCGAACTTCTACCGACTAAAACCCCACGATTTTCCAACTCATCGCCTGGGACTGCATTACGGGAACTTTAGTACTACTACCATAAATGTCATCTCAGCCTAACCCAATTGGAACGAGGCGTGATGTATGTATGTATGAATGTATGTAGTAATAACGAAATGTAGAAACATTAATAAATAAATAGGTAGGTGTTTTTTGCTTGAATAGAAAAATTAATTGCCATATCGCGGCGTATAATTTGTTTTGTACGAAAATAGTGTTGCCCAACGTTTTGAGAAATTACTGACAGGACATTATGACAACCTCAGTCTATTGTGTTGAGGCATAATAGGCGTCGGGTTTTATTACGCAATTTACCAGCAAATATTTGTTTTTTCTATCAATCTTTTGATATTATCGGTTGTTTTATAGCCTCTCATGTTTTCTATCAATCCTCTGATAACACATATTTTTGGCCCTCGATGTAAAAAAGCTTTAATTTTATGTTTCCAACTTTAAATTCTTTTTAAACGACTTCAAAAAAAGGAGTTTCTCAATTCGATCGTATTATATATATATTTATATATTATGTGGTATCGTGCATAACTTCGTCGTTTATGAACCGATTTTGATAATTCTTTTTTTGTTGGAAAGGACATAGTCCGGTGGTGGTATCATGACCAGGAAACCAGGATCTGATGATGGCTCTTAAATAATAGTTTAACTAGATGCAAAGTGCTTGTAAACTAAGCCTACTTGAAAAATGACGGCCTCAGTGGCGCAGTTGTATGCGCAGTGGATTTATCAAACGAAGGTCCTGGGTTCGGTTCCCGGTTGAGCCGATTAAGATTTTCCAACTTAGTCCAAGTCTGACTGGTGGGAGGCTTTAGGCACCCTACCGACAAAGACGTACCGCCAAGCGATTTAGCGTTCCGGTACGATGTCGTGTAGAAGCCGAATGGTTTTTCATCCTACTCCTTTCAAGTTAGCCCGCTTCCAACTTAGATTACATCATCACTTACCATCAGGTGTGAAAATATACCAATTGAATTTCTTTTTGTGGCATACGAAGAGATCTGGAACAACCTCGTGGTTGTTTTCATTTCAAGTTGTCGTGACGGAAGAATGGTTGTTAGCTATATGAATACGCTTACGATGAAAATCCGATAAGCAAATTAAATTACATCCAAACACTTTGTATAAGTTGTTTGTTTGTTGCACGATACGCATTGAAGTTTGTCCGTAACAATTTTAAACGTTTTGTTCCGTAAGTACTTTCTAAAATTGATGCCTACAATTAAACAGTGGGCGGAAAAAAGCCTTCCTATTTTGTCTACGTTACAAGATCTCTTTCCTAATTGGGGAGGGATTTTAAAATCCATCGGCCCATGAAATCATTTATTTTAATTGATTTTAATGAAATAAAGAGAATTTTAGTCGGTCATTTAGTAGACTTCTATTATTAATTTACGAAGAAAAAACAATAAAAATAAAACTGCTTCATTAATGAACTTAAATAATTATAAAACGTCAAGTTAGTCTGTTTGTAGTGCGTCTGTTATCGATTGGGGAGGCAATTTTTGTAATATTCAAAATTTCTATAAACTAAGCTATCAAAATTGTACACACAACTTGCACAATTTGCAATTCAATGCGCAATTCCGAACCGGAAGTAGTCATATGCACTGACAATCATGGCATTTTAAAAGTGTTAGTATAGCCTTCTTTTGAAATAATTAAATTTAACTTGAAACAATATTAAAAATATAGGCTAAATAAGCTTCACAAAAATTAATTATTTTTAATCGACAATTTTAACTGTAAAAGCAGTTATTGTGAGTTATCCGTAGGAGATAGGCATATACTATCTCGGACTTTTTTTTACAGATTTTGATACGTTCTTTAATATTGTAGTACATTGTTTTCTCCTATCCTCAATACTTTTCGCAGCGCACGCAACTAAAGCAATTTTTTTTACGACTTGGATTACATAATTCAAAT
Source organism: Mycalesis mineus (assembly GCA_034621355.1). Taxonomy (NCBI): domain Eukaryota; kingdom Metazoa; phylum Arthropoda; class Insecta; order Lepidoptera; family Nymphalidae; genus Mycalesis; species Mycalesis mineus. The sequence goes on from CM067902.1 coordinate 1,360,781, forward strand.
TTAAGTAATGATGCATAAATAATTTTGGAATTTTTTATAGCCTAAGACGACCTCCGTGGCGCAGTGGTATGCGCGGTGGATTTATAAGACGGAGGTCCTGGGTTCGATTCCCGGCGGGGCAGATTGAGATTTTTCTTAATTTGTCTTGGTCTGGCTGGTGGGAGGCTTTCGCCTTGGCTAGTTACCACCCTACCGACAAAGACGTACCGCCAAGCGATTTAGCGTTCCGGTACGATGTCGTGTAGAAACCGAAAGGGGTGTGGATTTCATCCTACTCCTAACGAGTTAGCCCGCTTCCATCTTAGACTGCATCATCACTTAACATCAGGTGTGATAGCAGTCAAGGGCTAACTTGTAGTCGATAAAAAAAAAGACACTATAATATCGTAGCTTTCTATTGGTGAAATAATTTTGAAAATTGGTTCAGTAAATCCAGAAATCACCCCTTACAACGTCACAAACTTACAAACGCTTCCTCTTTATAATATTAGTTTAGATGATTTCCAAACGATCAAACCCGCGGGCTTTAACTACTACCTAATGCACATAATGTCAGCGACCTCGTTAACGTTTAGCTAATTAATTTTAATCCTTAGAAACGTTAACCTTACTAGCTTACTACGTGAATTACTAGAATTGGTCGGCTCAACAGAAACTTACATAAAAAATACTTAAGCCTGTGCCATAACACGCAATTAGGGTTCCGTAAGCTAATATATTTAATGTTACAGTAGTATTTTTTTATGACTATAAGTCGGCCCTTGACTGTTATCACACCTGATGTTAAGTGATGATGCAATCTAAGATGGAAGCGGGCTAACTTTGAAAGAGTAGGATGAAAATCCACACCATAGCGGTTTCTACACGACTTCGTACCGGAGCGCTAAATCGCTTGATCACGAGGTCCTGGGTTCGATTGCTGGATCGTATCACGGAATAATTCTGAGCTTTTTCATTCTTCTGTGAAATGCTCAGTACATTCCAGGCCCGGAGTTTGGAAGTTGGTGGTGTTACACCCCCGTGCCCCGGGGAGCACGTAAGCCGTCGGTCCCGGTAACTATCATAACATCTGGTAGTGATCGTTAATAAATGAAACATTATCAACCTAAGCCCGCCAACCCGCATTTGGCAGCAGCGTGGTGGGTCTACGCTCCATATCCCCTCTCCTATAAGGAGGGAGGACTTGCCCTGTAGTGAGCCGTTAATCGGCTGATAATGATGATGATGATGCTTATGAGTTGCGCTTAGTACACTTGGCTTGTCTTGGCGCAATATCTTGCTCCCATATATCTATAACTCGCACGCAGTTTAGTCCGCTTAGTTCTCGTTTCCGTCGGAATATAGGGATAAAATGTATACTATCTGTTATCCTGATATTTAAGCTATATTGTTGTGAAGTTTCATCAAAATCTATTCAGTGGTTTTTGCGCGAAAGGGTAACAAACATCCATCCATACAATCTTTCGTCTTTATAGTATAGAATGGATTATTATGTTCGGTGCGTAATTGTTACCACAGTGTAAGCATTAGCGGTAATACCAATGCGCGGTGTCCTGAAGGGCACTGCAAAATGCTGAGTGAGGACCTTTTTAACCGACGAAAAAAAAACGGATGAGGTTCTCATTTCGACACGTATATTTTTTTTTTATGTATGAACACGCATAACTTTTTACAGAGTTGTCCGATTTTGATAATTCTTTTTTTATTAGAAAGGGCATACATCCAAGTTGGTACCATTGTCATCATTTTAGGATCTGATGATGATATCCTGGGGAAATTGAAGGAAGTTTTCAAATTTTGGAGGCACGCTTACAGCGATTTGCAGCAAATCGCTGTAAGCGGTTTTTGGCTACTAGTGCCATATAATATACTATGACAGTATATTACGAGTATGTTACGAGGCGATAAATCACTACAAATTTTAACAAAAAATAGAACCGACTCAAAATGCACTAAAAAGTAAAAAATAACTGTCATTTAGTTGCTTTAATTTACTTAAGCATATCTAGGAGTCGGTGCCAGCCAAGGTTTCTACTTTAAGGACGTTACCTAGAACCCACAAACTGCTTTACTATGTAAAATAAATGTTCCTTAAACTTGGCTGGCAACGACTTCATAGATATGCTTAAGTAAATTAAAGCAACTAAATGACACAGTTATTTTTCACTTTTTAGTACGTTTTGAGTCGGTTCTATTTTTTGTTAATTGGGATCACATCACTTTCACATCCTGCATAGCAAGCTATTTTACTATATTTTATTTTGATTAGCGGTGCTTTTCTCGAATAAACATTTTTCTTTCTTTCTATAATGTAATGTGTCACTTTAATTCTAAAAGCGTTTTTTGTTTCTATTTCAGAGGTTCACACAATACTTAGCGTCGAGTAATTCCACATTTCAATTAAGTAATTTTCTCGATAAAAGTGGAGTACAAGGTATGTGTCTTTACTTTTTGTATTAGTTAATTAATTAAATTAAGTAATTGTAGATTAAGTTAAGTGTTAGAACGTAAAATATTAAGCTGTACTTTTAATTATAAAAACATTTTATGCTGCAAATAAATGTTATTTATTTGCTTAGGATCTAGCGCGCTCGACTGATTTGAGAAGAAACACTTGCCGCGTGGGCGCCCGAGAAATTCGATTTATACTAGTCGCGCTGTCCATACTATTTTTCATTATACAACCGCGAGCGTGCAACCGCGCCAGTTTTAGCGTTAGCCCTAAGCTGTACTTTTAATTATAAAAACATTTTATGCTGCAAATAAATATTAGCTTAGGTAGAACTGAAGAAACACTTATGAATTAGGTACATTTATGGGAAAATTTTATAAAAATCTCTTAATAAATACTTAAATAAAGTCTTAAATAATTTCAATACAATGCCAGAAACATAAATTATATTAAAATATATAAAAAAATTAAGGAAAAAATCGAGTTATACTAGGAAAAACTAAAGACAACGTTTTAAAAGTGCTTGTAAAACAGCCTACTTTTTTTAATTGTGAAAATGTAATAAATTTTGACTGACTTCCTAAAGCCCTTTATGTGCTCTCCAACACCAACTTCTCAGTTCAGAAAAACTACGAAGAACTTCTAGGAATAAATCTATATTTGATTCCTAAAATTTCAATTCTGGATCACATGATTCGGTACCACTTGGAATAATCTACATATTTCTATGTAAGTTCTGTTGGAAACACTAAAAAGCTACAAATCATGAGTTTAACCTTATTCCGAACTGCCTAGTTTCAGTTAAGTTGGCAACACTGGCAGGGAATTATGTGCCCCGCGATATTCGACCCCGTTTGCACCGGGTCAGATGCGAGCTGTATACTTCTGCTGCGAGTGTTATGTCATTTGAGGTATTAACTTTGTCCTTGGACCTACAGCCTGTCGTAGCCAGACCTTCGTCATTTTATAAAAACTTAAAGCTAATTAAGTCATTGAGATCACTATCTTTGAAGGATACTTGGTTACGAAGGATAAGACCATGGCGAGTATTTTCTATTATTAAAGTAGAAATAGAAACTAAAGTTAAGCTAAGCTCAAGTAGCTGGGCGGTCGAGTCTGTTAACTATATGAATAGTTAGACTGTGGTAGAGTTATTTTCTGGTCAACTGGTCACTAAATATGTTCAATTTAATGCAATACTACATGTTTTATTAAAATAAGATAATTCCGGGTTTATTCCTTGATTGCCCACAAATTCTAGCAATACCATATGTCATAACACAGGCGTTTTTTATTAAATATCGCGCCCGACTAGTCTCGATCCTTTGCCAAGCCAACGGCGCCCGCCTTGGCAATTACACTTGGCGATTGCGATATTGAACCGACCTTAGGGTTCGCTGACACGCTGTGACCCGCCGAGCGCACGTGTTATTATCCTTTTATCTATATTAATATAACTGACTCTTTGGTACAGTGATTAAACTGGCTTTGAATCAATAAGGTCCCGGGTTTGGCTAAGAATAAGAATAATGTATACTGGCTCTTTCTTTCTCTCAAGAAATTCTTAGTAACAGCTTGGTGATGGGAAGCTTAAGACGGCTCTTCGACAGGATTCCGAATCGGTGGTAGAGCCACCAAGTACGGGCAGGTTTGAAAAACAGCCTATTCAGGTTTAGCAGATTTTGATTTTTTTTTAATTTTATGGTTTTACATCTTCGTGCCTTGGTGAGTATGTTAAGCCGTTAGTCGCGGTCATAATTATTATAGTTAAATACGTCCTTTCCAAACGAAGTCCGTCAATCTGCTTTGAAGCAGAATGTGACTGCTCCAAAACCCCTTTTCTATAAGAAGTGGGCAAGTGTCCCTTTAAAATAAGCCAATGATAATAAATGCGTCGTATAGGTGTACGTCAGTGCATACTTTTCAGAGAATGTGTAAACAAGTACAAAATGTAAAATGTAGTCGAGAAGTAGTTAGTTTGTCACACACAATCAGTTTGATAATTATTTTATAATTAAAATAATTAAAAATAAATTATCACCAACCGCGGGGAAAAACGAGTATTTCAAAAACTTGTGCACACCTGTTAAATTACCGTATATTTACGGGTGTTTCAAACTAAAACACGTTTTCATAATTTGCCCGACTTTATGTAACTACCTGTTTAAAGATATTTAGTACTAATTTACCTCGTCCATTTGCAAATACGTTTATATGAAAAAAATATGAATCATAAGTAGGTAATATACCTTATCAGAGGATTTCCTTATAATTATATCAGTGAGTCTATTCTAGACATATTTAGGCGCCAATAAATTGCGATGTTAACCGAGTAGAAACATTTATTTGCAGCATCAAATACCTATAATAATAATTAATTATAAGATCGGTACAGAATAAAGGAAAAATAGACGGAGCTTAAGCGGTAAAATGTGATTGATGTTAATTAAAATATACAGACCAACTTACTTATATACAATATGATAATATTTTAATTATAATTGTCAGTGACAAAATGTTTGCTTTTCCGAATGTCGTAAAGTTTTACTTAACTCAAAACTTAACTATTAAGTAGATATTATGCTGAAACAATACGTAAAGCGTGACCTACCAAAGCTGAATGCTACTGTTTTTGGCATAACACCGGCTGTTTTCTGTAAAATTTTCTAGTATAAATTAATTATTAGTCTTGCTCGAAATCTAGCAATCTATCGTGACTAAGATTAATCGCATATTAAATTTACAATTAATATGAATTTTGACGACCTCCGTGGCGCAGTGGTATGCGCGGTGGATTTATAAGACGGAGGTCCTGGGTTCGATTCCCGGCGGGGCAGATTGAGATTTTTCTTAATTTGTCTTGGTATGGCTGGTGGGAGGCTTTCGCCGTGGCTAGTTACCACCCTACGGACAAAGACGTATCGCCAAGCGATTTAGCGTTCCGGTACGATGTCGTGTAGAAACCGAAAGGTGTGTAGATTTTCGTCCTACTCCTAACAAGTTAGCCCGCTTCCATCTTAGACTGCATCATCACTTAACATCAGGTGTGATAGCAGTCAAGGGCCAACTTGTAGTCGATAAACAAAAAAAAATAATTAGCCTTATTTTGTCATCCCGCTTACCGTCTATCTTTTCTATTTAGTCGTTACTATTTACACATATAAGTATATAAATAATATTCACAATACTGTCGTTATGCAATTAATGAGTCATTGAGTCCACATTGACGGCCTGATCCAATGTTAGCGGACTCGTATTACAATAATACGCTACAATGTAGTTTATCTCACAATTATTTCAGTTGTATGTGTCTGGAAACCAGTTAATACCCTTTTCTATATTAAAAAATGTACTAAGCTGAGCGATATGATAAGTTTTATACATTGTTATTAATTATTATAATGATAGGGTAATCAAACAATTATACAGCTTTATTTATTTTGTGAAGACCAAGCATTTTCAATGGGTTGTAAAGTTGAGGTGGCGTTGGGTGGCACACAGATTTAAGAACTAATGGATGTCCACTACTCGACATAGGCCTCTTGTAAGGTCTCCTTAACATCACGGTCTTGAGCTAACTGCATCCATCACTTGATGTCCAAGCCCAGCGAGATGTTGACCAACATTGCACTTTTCGATGCTGATGACCCCAACGTCCATTGGCTCTTCGAACTACGAGTATGTGCCCCGCCCAATGGCACTTCAGCTTTATGACTCACTCACTGTTATGATCACGCAGATGTCCCGAAGATAGCTCGCTTCATCGTTGTTATATGAAAGAAGTGTTTCTTAGCTCTCTGAACAGATCTTGATGATTATTATATTACTTGAGTAGACTGCACGTAATAATTCAATATTTCTAAGTATTTATAAAAAAATATAAAAAATTGCATGTCACCGAATGTTACCAGGTGTATACGGTTTCTATGCACAAAGTTATGCTAGCCAAAAAAAAATCAAATGGGCATTTGATTCGTAAAGCAAACTTATGACGGAATACGGTATCAATTTGTCGGATCTGTGTGACGTCGCTACACAGATATGTCGGATCTGTGTTACGTCGCTACACAGATTTGTCGGATTTGTGTTACGTTGCTACACAGATTTGTCGGATCTGTGTGACATCGCTACACAGATTTGTCGGATCTGTGTTACGTTGCTACACAGATTTGTCGGATCTGTGTTACGTCGCTACACAGATTTGTCGGATCAGTGTTACGTCGCTACACAGATTTTTCGGATCTGTGTTACGTCGCTACACAGATTTGTCGGATCTGTGTTACGTCGCTACACAGATTTTTCGGATCTGTGTTACGTCGCTACACAGATTTGTCGGATCTGTGTGACGTCGCTACATAGATTTGTTGGATCTGTGTTACGTGTACGTCGCTACACAGATTTGTCGGATCTGTGTTACGTCGCTGCACAGATTTGTCAAATCAATGTAAAATAACAATATAATAGCGTTCACTGTAGATGTTAATAAATCAAATGCCCAATACTATATCTTCCCAAGCAACATCACCTTGTTGTATATTACTTTCTAACTGAATTTAATTTGTTGTCGCATACAAGGCGCGGCCGGGGCCCGTATCGGTGAGTCTGTAGACAATATGGCGGCTTCTGTGTTATGTGCTCGTATTTCGCAGGTCACGCTTGTGGATGTGGGTGCAAAATTGCAAAATGTGTTTAGTTTTGCACTTCTGTGTTACGTTGTTATCACTTTCATAATAAAAAAAGAAAAATAACTGTGGTAGATTATCGATGCTAGCTCTATTGCAACCTACATCACCTAGCCTACACATTTAAGCGATTGTGCTTTACTCGTTTTTTTTTGGATCTTTTTTTATTTTTTAGCTATGACGTCATCTAGTCTTTATGTATCAGTATGTTCACATACACTTAAGTTAGCATTATATTGTATTTTACAATTAAGTTAGCATTACTCATGAGAGTTACCCTAAAATGGCGTTTTTGAAAAATATTTCTTTTTTGTTATTTCATGGAAGTCAATCGCACGATAAATTATTCATTCTGTTTGTAGGCATATATGTTCTTGCTATATCACTCCTTGGTTATTCCATATCACGGAAAACTGATGCCGAAGAATGGGGTTAGACATTTTTACCACTGTCACAAAAAATAGCTTATTATTATCCATCATATTTACACAACGCCCTAAGAAAGATATTTGTTGGTATAATATTGCCATCGGGAGCATGTAATTGTACCGACATCTAACAAAAGTTGGTTGTCAACATCTTAATGCTTTAACATTTGTTGTTGCCAATTTTAATATTTTACAAGACTGCAGTAATTTTTTAACAAAATATCGTTTTAAAATTACTTTAGTCTTGCAATCATTTATAAAAGTTATTTACATATACGAAAGTAGAATAATACAGGTAGGTATATCTAGCACTTAATAACCAGATAGTTGTTCATTGACTCATAGTATCTAGTTGGAGCAAACCAAACAACCTTGTTTGACTTTATATAGGTCGTTAGGAACACCAATGCACTTGTACTTTGTTTTGTACTTTGCGATAATATGCACGCACGAATTGTACTGTATTATATATTTCTTTCACGTCATTGCACGGAGTTTTGTGTTCTGAACATCGTTAAATATATACTTAGCACGTAATATCAGCTTTATACAATTATACAATTATTAATTACGAGCGCGAAACGGATTACGGATTTTAATAAACTGCTAAATGATAAAATGTCGTCACAGTGAACGTCACATTATGCTTTGGAACACCGGTAACTGGTACAGCCTTTCAGGGCACCTGCATTACGCTGTGCCCGTCAACTTACAAAATACAAGATCGGTCTTTATGATAATTGATAGACTAAGCAGATGGCTCACCTGATTGTAAGTGGAATAACACAACACTTCGCAAAGTATGCAAGGAACACATCCTATAAAGTGCCGTCTTGTGTCTATCAACCTGAAGCGTTGGTGTTAAGCCTTTACTACATGTAATTACATCGAGCACACAGAAATACCTAAGAACAGTGGTACTTTCATACTTCCCCGGAATAATAATGGCACAAAAAGCTATTACGTATACATTTATCGCAACGAATAGCACATCGGCAGTACTTAAACAAACTCTATTGCAAGGAGTACTACTTACTCTATTGCGCTGGGACTACATAGTATAACTGTCATACTTACACAGACGAACTCCGTCTCTAAGTCTTACTTACTCTACTGCAATCTAACACTGATATACATACAAGCAATGTATTGCAAGCATACACTTGTTCCTTCTATTATTTTTGTATGAATCAAAACTTTTCCCGTGCGCCTTTGTATATATTTATCGATGCTTTGAAATGTATTGTTTTTCACGCTTCTGTAGCGTTTTGAGATGCATTGTTGTGTATATTCCATTCTAAGGGAGCAAGTTCGTAGCCGACCGCAGACGACGACAGCAGTCGACGTGTCGCAGCGACACTACTATGTTAAAGACAAACGCTTTGCAATCTTTTTAAACTTAAATTTCACAAAATTAAATTAATGAACTGAATATAATTTTTAATTTATTAGGTACTAGACTAGGACGCCCGCGGTTTTACCCGCGAAGTTCTCGTTCCCGTGGGAATCTCAGGATAAAATGTTGCCTATGCATTAATGCAGGGTGTCAGCTAATTACATGCCAAACTTTATTAAAATCGCTCCAGCCGTTTAGTCGTGAAGAATCAACAAACATACACGCTCACAAACTTTCGTCTTTATTAGTATAATGAAATTAGATTACGTTTTCTAAATTTTTTGTTAATATAGATTCCACATCGAGTTTGGTTTAAGTAGGTATAGTTTAGATTTATTTATATGAAATACCCTACGACAGCGACATGTCGTTTCATAGAAAACAGTTACGGGTATGTCGTAGCGACACGTCGCTTCTGCTATCATCAGCAGTCGGCTACAAACTGTCATTCACAAGCATGTGTTTTTTTCATATCGTCCGACGATATCCAATATCCGCACCAAATGGCCACTATTTCGGCCCGATAACGTTTCGGATGATGTGGAAAGCGGTAAAAACTATTGGACTCCGCAAACCCATTATTTTTTGTGTTTCTCTGTCATACAAATGCGAAATTCTGGCTAATTTGAGTACCCAAATACTGTTTCGTCTATCTATAATCATCTATGTGTATTATCATCATCATTATCAGCCTATTAACGGCCAATTACAGGCCACTACAGGGCCAAACCTCCCTCCTTCTAGCAGAGGGGATAAGTAATTATTGATTCCTAAAACGGTCCAGTACCCTAAGGGCTTCACGAGAGACTGCACGGGGCCAAAATAATGGAAGTTACCAATTCGACCGGGGTCCATAAAAAATTATCTGGCGTTCACATTGTTGAAGCAGGTGAACCTTGAGTTTACCTGATGTTGCCATCGACGCCGTTCAACGCCCTTTATTGCCTTGGGAAAATCGACGACATAAGGATGACGACAAAGGAACGTACATTCCATTAAAATATAGGTATTCATTTTCCTTTTGTAATAGAGCAAAGTTCAGTCAGGCTGATTGATATCATTGAAGGCATTAATATTGTATAGAAGTAGGTGTAACTTTGCGGAAGTCCCGATAGTTATTGAAATATATTAAGTTTTATATTGTAATGCATAAATATCTGCCAACACAGTGCTTTACAAAATGTAAATCTCTGAAAATCTCTCTCTGCAGTCGTTTCTTCATGACTGAAGATCGTGGTCCTGGTATGATCCAAGTCTCGAACGAGTCCACGCCTTCCATCTGCTCCTGTTGGTGGCCATCTTTGCTAGCGCATAGAATGACTGCTTGGACTCACTCAGCTGATCAGCCCATCGTGTTGGGGAACGGCCTCTAGCTCTTTTTCCGTCCGTATTGCCCGTTATTATTAGTTTTTCCAAATTACTGTCTTCCCGCCTCATGATGTGTCCAAAATAAGCCAGAATCCGTTGATAGCAGATGGATGAAAGCCTGACCTTGATTCCGAGCTGCGACAGAATAGATGCGTTCGTGCGCTTAGCTGTCCAAGGTATTCTGAGCATGCGCCTCCAGCACCACATCTCGAACGCATCTATTCTTTGCCTTTCTCTTGCCTTTATGGTCCAAGTTTCAACTCCATACATAAAGATGGAGAAAATTAAGGCTCGGACAAGGCGACTCTTTGTCTTGATTGATATGCCTCGATTCCTCCAGATTTTATTCAGACGTGACATAGCGCTCTTTGCCATTGCTATGCGTCTCTTTATCTCTGGCGCACAGTTGCCGTCACTGCAAATCTGGGATCCGAGATAGACATATTCCTGTACGATATCAACAGATGGTATGATGTTGGTGTTGAGTAATTTCCCCGCCCGATCAACTATCATAAGTTTGGTCTTGCTTCTATTTACACTTAGCCCCAACTCATACTTGCACGATGTTTATATGGCAAGGGGATGCGTCAAGCTTAAGAGTAATGATGCGATCGTTAACAGGCTTATATCCGATTACACATCTGTCTAGCTTCGGAGGCACAACAAAAGCCACACCTCTAGCACTTTCATCTTCCGGACCGGAAAAATATATCTTGTTCCCTAAATCAGAAATAAAATGGCCTGATTTTTTCCAATTTGTTTCACTTAACCCCAGTAGATATATTCCTTTTCTTTCCATTTCCTTTTCTACAATGTTTAGCTTTCCAACTTGATTGAGCCCACGCACGTTCCACGTTCCAATATATTGAGGGTGTCTCGCTGGTATCTTCTTGTTGCTGTATTCACCAGATGCATAGTTTCCAAGTGGTGCCTGGTGCGTCACACTCACGTGGCCGGTAGCATATTTCACACCACCTATCCCGGGTAGATGGCGCCGGGCGTTAGCCGGATCGTCCGACAACCTTTCTATTGAGTTCCGATCTACCATTTCTCTCTTGGGAAAATAGTGCAGTGGTTTCCCCTTGCCTTCTGCACCAGACATTTTAGGAGTTATTTCTACTCCAAGGTCGCTGTAGCCTCTGCCACCTGGTTTCCCAGGTGGATGTATGGATATCCCGCCATTGGTCGGTCGCCAGAGCCTCGTCCGTTATCTAGCAGAGAGCACCGCGTGCAGGTGAGGTTGACATTTGGGATCGACTGGATGTTGTTGTCGTTCTTCCCCTTACCCCCCATACCCCTCTGAAAATAATTGTAGAAAAATATCAAAATATTTCATTATAATACAATAAGCTCTGCCTTCTCAGTTCTATCATTAGCCAGAATTTCGTTTTTATATGGTAGGCGCAAGTTTTGACCATAACATAAAAATATATTATTTTTATTTATCTAGGCTATGACATGTCACCGTTCATCAGGCGATATGCCAAATACCTGAACGAGAAGGCGCTCTCATACAGAACCGTCGCCTTCGACTTCTGCAAGGTGAAGAGGGGGTGAGTACAAAATTTGTGGTCCTTTACCCAGCAAACATTTGGGGAATCCCCAAAAAGACTAAAGGAACATAGTTTAGGAGTTTCCGAGGACACCTAATTACTTTATTCACTTGTCTAGCCAACAACAACAAATAAAAATACTTTCAGCTAAATAAAATATTTTATTTATTTATTTATATATGCTCACAAGTTGTTCCAATTTTCACAGGAAAGAGGAGGGGTCCCTGCGTATGATGAACGCAGAAAAACTGCTCAAAACGCTGCCCGTGCTGCAGGCCCAGTTAGATGCGCTGCTAGAGTTCGACTGCACGGCCAACGACCTCACCAACGGCGTCATCAACATGTGCTTCATGCTGCTGTTCCGAGATCTCATCAGGTATTGTATGATCGACCCCTCACTAGGTGAACCTCCGCCATCAAGTGCCTTGTAGAGAGCCGCTGTATGCAATCAGTTCAAGACTTTAATATTACCCTACAAGAATCTATCGCCTGTTAATTATGATGATAAAATAGGATTACAGTTCGCTACAATCATATCTGACGAAAATTATTAAGTCTTAAGTTGGGGCGATCTTGCCTCCAAAAAACATCTTCTTCCTTGTCAGAGAACACATAGGAATTCCATGCTTTAACTGTTCAAAGCTATTGCGTAGCAGCAAAACATTTGGTTTGGTTTGGTTGTAGCCACGCAAGGAAGCCACAGTAGTAGAAAGAAGGAGATTGATCATATACCTCCAAAATATATTCTGTGTATCAACAATATATAGATTCAATAGTCCTTGGAGAAACACGTGTCCCTAGATTGCAGACGGTATTTGAAATGTGTAAGGATCTACAATTTTGAAAACGCAGAGGCGAGAAGTCTATGCACGAGCACGCAATATATATACATAGGTGAGATATAGATATTAGTTTGTCAACTTCGCCCTTAATTGCCAATCTATATACTTCCGACTATAGCAATGTTGATATATTGAGACAATACTGTTATTTTAGCCTGAATATAGATTAAATAGTTGTTGTGTGTTGTCCACAGACTATTCGCGTGCTACAACGACGGTATCATAAATCTTCTGGAGAAGTACTTCGACATGAACAAAAAGAACTGCAGAGAGGCTCTCGATCTCTATAAGAAATTCCTGATCAGGATGGATAGGGTCGGAGAGTTTCTGAAGGTTTGTTTTGGTTATAAACTTATTTGTAGCGAAAAATTTTATCTGCTATAAACCAATGTTGAGGCCAAGAAAAACTTAGATACTTTTCTTCTTCGTCAGAGTTTATATAAAACTTTTTTTTAAGAATAGTAGAGCTCGTCTGTGGAAGTACCAAGCTTACTTCTGCCGCGACGTGGCATTGCTGGAATCCGGTCTGAAAGACATGATTGTCGGTGTAATTGTAGGCACATGAGGCTAAACATTTGCCTCGGCTTGTTGGATCAAGGGCACCTCTTTGAAGGACGTGTTATTTGCATGTCCTGCGAAGTCTCTGTTTATAAACGATGGTTTCCTACGTACCAGCAGGTGGCCTTTTTTTGATCTGACAATTATTAGTATAAAAAAATGTTTGAATATGATTTACTGTCCATATATTTTATATGTAAAGCTACACAACTTGATCTGTACATTTGTACTGTATTTGGACAAAGTCTGAATCTGCTACTGCTAAATATCTGATGGGTATTCCAGGTAGCAGAAAACGTGGGGATAGACAAAGGCGATATACCAGATCTCACTAAAGCGCCGAGCAGTCTACTGGACGCGCTCGAAGGACATCTCGCTACTCTGGAGGGCAAGAAGGGGTCCGCTGCCAACACTCCTACACAGACAGCTAGGTAACAGAGAAATTCCTTTGAAATATCATGTTTTAAAAAAGTACAGATCTTTGCAAAATTTTTAAAAATAAATCTTTTAATAGTGCTTTATTTGTGAACTAACAAGTTACCCTAACACACTGAGTACTGCGCACGCGGAATAGTGAAACGTCACTCAAATTCACCACTCAAGCTTAACCAATCAACCTTAAGCCCTCCAAAATTTCAGTTGAAACTTGATGTTTGAATTGTGATTGAGTATACGAATTTGAAGATTTGGAGATGCTTAGTAATATAAGAGAATCTTATCGTTTAGAGATAGACAATACGACGAAAATGTAAATGATTTTACTTTGAGGTAAAAAAATAGCTAAATTTTATAATTATTATTAAAATAAATTTTACCGAGTTTTTTTATTTGTTAAGAAATAAAAAAATTCCAGTGCCCAAAAGAACGTAGCAAGTGTCATGGGGGCTCTATCATCAACCTCATCGTCCTTCGGCAACGCGGCCGCATCCACTCGCCTCGACTCGCAGACCAATGGCAATCTGTTCATCGACGACTCGTTGAAGCAGCAGGTGCTGGCCGAAGAAGAAGCAGCCATGAATCAATACAAGGTAAGTCTTCAACAGTATCAGCCGATAGATGTCCACTGCTGGAAATAGACTTTTTGGAAGAGCTTCCAAACACCTCCGTCCTGAGTCGTCTGTATCCTACAGATCTCTGTAAACTGCTTTATGTTTTTGGTCCACATAGTAGGTCGCTATTCCATGCACCTTGGCTGGCAGACCAACGGCCATCTGTTCTCGTTGAACAAGCAATTGCTGGTCGGTGCAGGAGGCAGCTATGAATCAATACAAGGTGAGACATTTGAGCTAAAATTAGGCGGACTATGGATTGTTGTCTCAACCTTATAACTCGGACATCTTGAAAGATGACTCTTCGAACCGCAGACCAATGGTGACAATTCTTCGATGACTCGTTGAATCGGCAGGTGGTGGCTGATGAGAAAGCTGCCATAAATCAATACAAAGTGAGTCATCTTTATTATCAGCCAAAAGGATGTTAGCAGCAACGGATCGTGGGATTCAGGACTAGTGGGTCTGAATTTCTTAAAAAATTTGCACGTCTCGTTAGACTACGTTAGACTATGGTACAGTAGAAGAATTTCTTGGCCGATTTTGACCTATCATCGAGATAAGTTCGATGATTAGTGGCTCTGGTTAGGTATAAGTAAGCTATAACAAAAAATTAAATGAGTTCAACATAAATTTACCTTTTTAAGAGCAATTATCTGCTCTGCGCCCGCAATATATATATATTTGTAAGATACTTTTTAATACTCTGTAATGATATTGGCAATTATTAAATAATCAGCTAAAGCTATGTTTCGCAAGGCCATATATTACGGAAATAATTATCACCGGATGTCAATTAGTTGAAGAATGTTGTATTCTTTACGAAATTTATCAAGTGGCTAAGATTATTTGATCCACGATTCTACAGCATAGCTCGTCTACAGGTCCACTTATTCCAAGGCGATGGGATCACCGGCGAGGAAGATATCACCGAAATATCACAGAGATTTGTAAGAGTTCACCAAATATCAGGGAATAAGCTTTGTAAATCGTCTCCTGTGTTGGTCCTACGAAACTGAGCTTTGGGATCTGGTGTTCAAGGGATAATATGTTTACAAGCCTATGAAATATTTGTGCAAGTTTATAAAAACGTGGCATTATCTATGTAATTTATCCAACAGACTATTTACGCGTATATGTATATGTCTGTCTCTTTCATGCTTACTTTATAGCTGTCTCACTCGCACTGAAACATTTGATGAGTGTATCATTATCAACATTTTATGTGTTTTGTATATTGTGTCTGTACAAAGGTTTTGCTTTTAATTTATGGTATTTATAATGGGTCGTGATTTCATTTCATACTGTCATGTACATATTATAAAGATCATTATTTAAATACCATATTGTAAAACTTTGACAAAAATTGCATCACAAGATTGGGAGGAGTACTGGAGTGTTTTATCATTTATGGGAATCATGTGTCAATTTCATTTTCATTATTGAATGTGATAAAATATAATAAACTTCAGCTAAATATCTATAGTTCTATCACATATCATATGCCTCAGAAGTAGTCCAGAACAATTTCTCGAAAGTCAGGACTAGTTAGTCATTTGTTCAATTCACGAAACAAAATATACCATTCAAACTGTTAGGTTAGGTTTGTCTAACAGTTTTTGTTTCGTGAATTGAACAAATGACTGACTTAACAAAATGACTGAATGCACGCTATGAAACAGGCAATTCATGATACAAAAACGATTGCGAAACATAACTATTGGGACAAATAATTTCTTAGTGAGCATTGAAATTGGTCAAAAACATTGGGAATACCTCTTTCTCGAAATTACATGCTTTTAGATAGAGCCAATGGAATATCACCTTTCTGTTACACAGAATAAGGTATCATCTCCAACGAACTCAGCAGCCAACAATCCGTTCTTATCAACTGGGCCGCCAGCTGGCCAGCCACAGAATCAGAACCAATCCATAGTGGATCTGTTCGGACCAACACCGTCGGATACGACCAACACCAACACAAGCAAGGCGTCGGATGATCTCTTGTCTCTGGGCAATCCATTCGCTGATATGTTTGGAGGTAAGTGAGACTTCAACTGTTTTACCGACTTCGTATTTCGTACTAAAAGTAGAGCCTACCGTATGTTTAACGTACCTGGACTTTACAGACTTAATATTCGATACTAGAATTAGATTCTTCCTTCTCTATAATGTTATGACAAAATGTTTGGAGGCAAACATTTATTGTTTTACCAACACCGTATTTTATACTAAAAATATAGCCTTTCTTTTCTGTACATTATTTTATAAAAAAATTTGAAGTAATCGTTTACTGTTTTACCGACATCGTAGTCCATTCTAAAACATTTTTTTTCTCTTAGTAACTTTGAGGAAACTGTTAAAGAGATAAACGTTTACTGTTTTACCGACAGTACACTCAAAACTAAAAGAAATGCCTCCCTATTCTGTAAGTAAATTTATGAAAGTGATGGCATTTTTTTTAACAAGGAACATGTTGTACAGAATTATATGATGGAAATGGCTTGTAAGAGGACTTATCTAATACTGCACACAAACACTGTATAATACGCACACTTGCTTATGGTTTAATGCTGATCCACGTTACGGACCAAACTGCACAACAAACGCATTTTATTAACACGTGGAAATTATGTACAATGATAAGATTGTACTTTTTTGCGACAGTCATAGACAGTTGTAGATCGATACTGTATAGTTTTCTCTAAGTGGAAAAGTGGGGTAGTTTTAAACTATTTTGTTCTTTTAATTTTCAAAGATTTGACACACTTAACAAGGCAAGTTAAATGAAAGCTTATAAACTTGGTTTCGATATCAACAGCCTCATCTCATGACAAAAGCTCGGAGTCTTTGTTCGTCAAATTATAAATGAGGAGATTTAAAGGAATAACTTTTTCAAATCGACATCAGCACCAATCGAGACAGCTTAAGAACATGCTGTTTTGCACTTACAAGTGCCCTATGTCCAGCAGTAGATATCCACCGACTGATAATGATGAACCCTTCCCTATATATATTTAATATTATGGAAAATATTACTAAGTGTGTGCGTCCTTACATCTTATAATGTGATAGGGCTTTGTACATATAGCATAGTCAGTGTATACTGATTTATAAGGCAAAGGGGACTCTTATAAAGATGGAGGCTTAGTAGGCCTAAAAAGGCTAAGTTAAGTATTATTAATGTAGGACATAGGTTAGGAATGTACATAGGAAGTACAGCATAGGCTGCGGGTACTGAGTGTGCACGTTTCTAGCGGCGCCGGCCACCACCGCGGCGCCCGCGTGGCAGAGCAACGGCTTTGCGGCCTTCCCCGCCGCGCCCTCGCCGCAGCCCAACACGTTCGTGTCCGAGGCTAACTTCACTAACGTTTTCAGTAACAATGACACCGCAGGTGAGGCGCTTTCTACTGTAGATCGCTTTAGGGTTGCCATGCTCATTGCAGAAGAGTTCTCTATTTATCCCGAACGCAACGAAAGAGGGAGTAATATTTTAGATTCTCCTATTGGATAACGACATGTCTTTTTAGTTTTTCTTTACACAAGTAAATTATGTCTTCTGATATACTTTAAGTTTCTTATTTTCATATAGCCTACAATGTGAGGGTATTCTATTGCATTCATCTAGAGGTTGTATTTTTTTTATTATCAAATTATTTTCTAGAGGAAGAGTAAATTTACTTCATTTGTTAAAAATTTCTTCTTCTGTTGTTTTTGCAAAAATTTGCAGAAGCAACAAAAGCGGGTTAGATAAACATTTTTGTTGGTTAAAATTATTCAAAACATTTTCTATCGTTAAAATTTTCGCTGCATTAATAAGTTTAATAGGACTTATTATATTTTTTTTAAAGCTTTTTAAGTCATTTTATATTCAAAATATTTGTTGAATTTTCGCCTTATATTGGGCATAATTTAATTTGCAAGTTCAATACAAGAATCTGTTTGGTAGAATGCAAGTGTTGAAGCTCTTAATTCAAATTCTATTGTTTCAAGTAAACCTGTTTTCCTTAACATTAACAATATTGTCAAAAAAATGCGCATGGCAGCCCCCACCAAATTCTCAATCCACAATCTTCTCTATGGTGTTGGGACAATTGAATATTTAGTAAATTTTGTATTAAGGATTTATGGTATGGACAAAACCTCGCTGCTCGTGCTCTAATAAATCATGTACCCTTACTATTTTTAGTCTTGTTGGTTTGTCGACACTGGTCACCAAGCTTATAGAGAATTTGAATAAAACGATATATTGAAACCTTTGTTGCAATTTTTAAAACGCCTAAAGCTTGAGTGATCAAATAAAAATAAAACTAAAATGTGGAATGCTGTAGAATACTACAGAATAATGAACAACATTGAGCGAACTTTGCATTTTTTGCACTGAGCTACTTACCTTGCGAAAGTAGCATCCTGTAATACCTGGGTTATTATCAACATATAATGTATATAAGTAATCCAAACATTTTTTATTTCACCTGCAGTGATGTATTGCTCTACAAACTCTTATGGTGTTTATAATGTATAATTATTGTGCAAGCTGCCAACCCATTCATGGGTATGGGCGACCCGACCCAACCGATAACCGCGTCCCCCGCCCGCCCCCCACCACCGAACGTCCAACCCAAATCCGCGTTCGACGACCTCGAGGATGTAATGCGGATGTCGCTCGGCGGGTCGCCGGCGAAACAGCCGCAGCCGATCACCCAACAGCCGCAGCCGATGCCGTTCGGTGACGTCATGAACATGCCGATGTCCCAGCCGATGATGTTCGGCTCGCCGGCTCGGCAACCGATGATGCCGATGGCCGCTATGGGTTCGATATGTGTTTCGGAATGTTTTTTGATTTTTGTTTTTTTTTTTTGTGAAAGTAACCAGTTTTATGTTTTTAGATTGTAGTGGGTGTTCGATATATTGTGGTTATTAGCATTTAGGGTAACCTTGTTGGCACTAATATAGGAGAGTTCTAAACTGATTTTAATAGGAGCTTTTTGGGACTAAGCGGGGAATTCCAGAAGTGTTCTGAGGCCAGAGATAAAGTTATTGTCGGTTTTTTTTACAGAATAACTATAATTTCATACATTCTGATTTGGTATAGTGGAAGCTGAATAAAGTCATCCATGGATATCTATGGAAGCATAATCTTTATTAGAATTTGTACGAGCACATCATTTAGAAGCATAAGTGTCAGACCTCATGTGCCTGACCACACCAATCAACCAATAAACTTTGCTGCAGATTGCAGAAATAAGCAGCTCTGTTGCAAAAGACCTGCTAAAAAAAAAGAATCAAAGAACGACATCATATTGTATTTTTAATGTGGGAATTGAAATAATTCGAAAAACAATCATTTACAATCCCAAAACATAAAACTGGTACAACGTGGCTTAAGAAGTAGCCAAATAGCTTTCGTTCCTCTCTTTCAGGGCACGAGCTTTAGCGATTTACATCATAGCCTAGCGTAGTGGCACAGCGTTTAT
The DNA here is from genome assembly GCA_034621355.1 of Mycalesis mineus. NCBI lineage: Eukaryota > Metazoa > Arthropoda > Insecta > Lepidoptera > Nymphalidae > Mycalesis > Mycalesis mineus. The sequence goes on from CM067902.1 coordinate 1,380,586, forward strand.
GACACCGCATTAACAACATCATTAATATCTGTAAATAGACAGTACATGTGAATAGTAAACTAAGTAGAATTTACCATTAATTGTTAACATATGTTTTTTTTTTTCAAATAATTTCTATGCATACTTGACGAGTTCTATATCAAAACTGACAAAATAAATGGGAATCCTTTAAAAAATCTTGAATTTAATGAAAAATTGTGTTTATTTTAAGTACGTTTAATTTATCAAAGCACTTTTCAAAAGTTAAATAAGACTAGTGTCTATAGTGTCTTTACCTGTGCGTTTTTGTTCATAATTGGGAAATGTTTGGTTAAATTAACCCCTTTATTTCATAAGTATGAAATGTTTCTTACAATAAAAGTTTGCAATTACAGTTTAGAAGTATGCATTGAAGTCCGCATTTTCAGCAAGCGTATCATATTTTTTTTAATCGATGTTGTTTTTTTTTTGTATTTTAATTCGGTCCTTTTCTTTTTAGTGACCATTTAAAAAGAAAATGTATATAATGAGTGTTTACGACATCTATTTTTATTTTAATGTTGTCAATAAATAAAGAATCTTCATAAGTTATAATCGATTTGCGTAGATGCTAGCGGATTTAAGTTTTACCGCATTACCTCTACTGAGAAAATACTATGAACCACTTTTATGAATCCTCTTCCACGCTGCAGGGGGTGCAGGAATGTGATTGTCTTTTATAATTAATATTATGTTCATTAATTATATCATTTATAAAGTACTTCACAAAGCACGATACAGTACGATATTATGCAATGGAGGGGTCCAGCAAGTTGACGTGACGTCACATTTTACAATTTATTATTTGCCTATGTTATAAAATAATAATGTAAACAAATAATGTTAATTAATTTCTTGTATTTTTCTTAATCTTAATTAATGTAATTATAAATTTTGCAACTGCTTTTTTGCATTGGTTGCATGATTAAAAGATGTATAATTATCATACTATAATGGGTAAGGTTCACAAAAGTGGCCAGCTACGACAAGGAGGGATGTGGGTCAAAAATGTTATTGAATTGGTGTAACGTAATTACGTAGTTACGACTACCGCTAGCTGCTATCAAACCCTCTGTCATCATACCCCCGCAACCATGTATCACGTGGACGAGGATTTAGTCGTGATACAGTAAGGACCTATAAAATGTGACAGTGTAACAACAATCGCAATCAACAAAGCAGTGCCAACAATGTTGCAGGACAACAAACGCAACAGCAACAGCCCGGCAAGGTGCTCACCGGCGACCTTGACTCATCGCTGGCGCAGCTCGCCAACAACCTCACCATAAACAAGACCGCCTCAGCGCAAAAGTGAGTCCATTGCATTGTTGTGAATGATTTTCTGAGTCTTTATAGTGTGTTTAGTTTCTGGAAATCCCAAGTTTTTATTATCTGAACCAAATGTGATGTAGTAAATCCCTGTCTAAGGTAAAACATCAAGCTAAGAATACGCCCTGCTATGCGCTACCTTGCAATCCTCTACTCTCTTGTACTCACATTTTATCAGCCTAATACAGACCCAGTCCTGAGAAAAATAGGAGAGGGAGTATGTAGCCTAAAGCGTGCAAGCGCACAGCCGACACAGAATCAGAAAAGTCGCTTCATTGTAGAAAGAAGTATTGTACTTCTCAGTCCCTTGAACCCAAGGATGAATCTCGTCAAAGGACTCTGTTATTAAAGGATTAGGGTTTTTCGGGTACTGTTTGTGTTTGTAGTGAGTTTTTCATTAAGAAATTAAAGGCAAACGCGCATTTTGTTTGCTACAATTTGGCACATTTTATTGATTAAAAATTTGGGATTTTTAGGAATTTTGAAGAAAGCAAATACGAGATGTTTTACCAAAAATGTTTCGATAAAACATTTCAAGTTTTATTTTAGTAGCTAGAGAGGTTTCAAAAATTTTATCATCATGTGAAGTGATCGCGAATTCATTATTGATTTGCCACTAACAGGGCACTTATTTACTATAATGGTCGCATCGTTAATATTTCTGGCCCCTAAGATACTGGCTTACCTAGTTTTGGGGCCAGGGATTCATTGTATAAACTAATATTAAACTTCTCGTATAAATATATTCTCTCTTTCTTTAAATATAAAAATTTCGTATATTTAGGCCGTAGAGAATTTGGGCCCTGTTAGAAATGAACTGTCTTTAATAAAGACGGTACCATTGGTGAAAGCATCCACATACAAATAGCAAAATTATGGCATGCATTGACTTAAAGGTGACACAATTCCGGACCTCTTGTGTTTATACAACACTGACAGACATGTTGTCCTCAATTTACAAAAATGTACATAAAACCTAGGTAGGTAACCTAATGATTAGGGAAAGCCTTAGAGTTAGGGGGTGAAATTACTTCTAACCTGTCGCTTTGAGTAGTATTTCGCAGTGCAATAAATGAACAATTAAAAATGTTAAAGGCTTATTATTACATTTTATTTTTATTCTCTTATTGCTTTTTTTAGGGTGTAAAAAATAAAACTAAAAGCATTCGGTGGTTAGGGCTCCCAAAAAAAGTCCTCAAAAAAGGATACTGGCTTGAAGTCTCAAAAGAAGTATATCATTATAAATTCAACTGCCAAAATCTTAGTACTCGTTGTTTTTTTTAAAAAAAAGTGTTAATATTTTTCCAAACCGGTAGTCACTATGCACTGACAGACATTTTCAAAACTGCTTGTAAATAATCTTGTTTGAAATAATTGATAACTGAATTTGAATACATTTTTAAAATTTGTGTATGACTAAATGGACATCATTGTTGACATAAAAAATGTTTTAGTCTTGTTAGGCTATCCTTAGATTTACCCATTATGGATTTCCGTCGAATCGAATTTCCTTTGAAGTCAATAATAAATACTTTCACCGCCATCTCATAAGGTTTTGTTGATGAGTTTTATTGTAGAATGTTGTGTATTGAACGAGTAGAGATATAGTTTCCTTTTTATCCAATCTTTAATTATATTTATTTCCTTTTTTAACATATAAATGCCGTTTTGTTACATTTTATAATGGGTATGTACGAGTATGTGAATCGGTAATAAAATAATCTCTACTATATTTATACATACTTTTGACTTTAATATCTGGGCGATCTAGCTTTGATTGGTTTTAGAAATAATACTTACAACGCCATCTTGTATTTTCAGAATAGCACCTTAAAGATGTATAATATTACGTTACAAAGAAGTGATAAATACCTTACATACCTACATGTATAGAAACAAATGTATCAAAAAGGCACACTTTGAAAAACACATTTAACTCATATTTTACAATACTCAGTAGCTATATGACACTCGGGTATGTAGATGCTTTCACGTGTGTTTTATTAGTTTAGTTACACTTGGACCACTTTTATAACTTGTGCCAAATATACCTTCCTTTTCAACTAAAAGTAAATTTTGTACTTACCCTTATAAAGTTTCACTATTTTGAATCTATAACATGGAAGTGGATTAAAATATCTAAATTGTCTATTTAGTATCCGCCATATTGTATTTACATTGATGTTACTTTGCATTGTCATTCTTAATAAGTATTTAGAAATTTGCAAAGTAATTAGATAGCATCCTATAAGGATGGATAGATCATAGGAATATGCTCTGACGTCAAATTAAACAATAACAGTTAAAATTGTTTTTAAGATATTCCTATAGAACACACAAACACGAAAATCATTTAATTGGTGTTCAAGTTATCTATACTAATACAAGTGCAAAAGTAACTCTTGTCTGTTTGTTACTCAATCACGTCTAAGCTACTGAATCGATTTAAATGAAATTGTATACAGAAATAGTCTGAGAAAGGACATAGGCTACTTTTTGGCGAACTATTACAAAACTGAAGTTTTCGCGGGTGTCCGCTATTAATTATAAAAGTGGTTCCAACCTTTGTTCAAAAGTTTTCAAGTGGAATTTGCTGAGCCAATGGTTGTAACTTAATTCTGCCGCTTGAAAGCCCTTTGAGCCGCCACAGCACGATTTAGCATGCTTGTCTGGTGCTAGACCGATGCAGTGGAGCTCGCCCAAGAACGCGTCCAAGCCCGGCGGCGGCTGGAGTCCGCAGCCCATGCAGGCCACCACAGGCGCCGGATACCGCCCCATGGTAAGATAACGAACGAGTGAATGATATCAATCATCCTCCTACGATACGATGAAGTTGTATATACTGGTCGAAACTCGAATAGTTTGCCTTTGGTGGTACACGAAGATGGAAAAAAATTAGCAATAAAAGTAAAAAACAAAAGTGCAACAACGTCTATGGATTGGCATGTCTTAAATTTTTTTTTTGTTCAAGGTTTCTAACTTGAATCTTCAACAATTCTAAAGACCTTTCATCATTTCTAACAATTAATAGACGTACTAGATGCTACTGATAAAAACAGAAAGGCTGAGTGTCAAAATCACGCGCTTCTCAAAGTCATTTAATTCCATATAATAAATAATAATGAATATTTATTACTCCAAAAAGAATCACTGGCATAAATGCTAAATCTGACTATCGGAATGCATTATTGACAAGTTTCGTATCTAATCTCAGAAATGGCTGCTCAAAATTGTATAAAGGCTGCTAATTGTTATTATTTTGTTTTAAAAGGACGTAAGAATATTTTATTGTTAGTCGAAAAGTATTGGCATATGCAGAAAACCCACAGCCTTCAGCTACTGTCAATCATGATAGTCTGTAAATTATCTGTGCATTTTATATTATATGTGTCACGAACGCTCGGAAACACTGTAAAAGACTTGATTCCAGGGTGTTAAATAATTTAATAAAATAAACGTTTTAAAAAATTTTTCATTTGTGAGACATGGCTGTACAGGTGCAACCTTAGCCTTTTCCTACATAAAATAATCAAGCAACAAAAAGGTTTTCATTAGTTATTGGAGTTTTAGAAAATTAAACCTTTCTTTTTCCCTTCAAATAGTTTAAAACTTTAATGTTCTTACGTCCTTCAATTTTTTATCCGTCACATTCTGTCTCTTTTGCTTTCGTTATTGCTAGTTAGCGCTAAGTCCATATTTTATACTATTTCTTTTCCTTATAGGATTGTAGCGTATATTAAGTAATGGGCCTATTTCTTTTGTTTTTAATACCGAGTGACAAAAAATGTTTTCTCAAACTCTTAAACTAATAACTTCCTAAATTATATTTAAGATTTAATATTTACAAAATTAGTTCAGGTTTACTAAGGTGCTCAGTAAATACCAAAAAAACAATAATATATTTATATAAAATTTTTTGTAATGAAAAAAAAAATACTTCATAGGTTATTTTTGTTATTTTCGTTTTTACAAAAAAGAGGGTCAGCAACAGCAAACTGTATTTCTTTTCATGCAGTAGATACGCTACAACCTTGACTTTTTCTTTTTTTTTAATTTTCAGTTTTTATTTTGCGTTCCCAGTAGCATGCTAGCACCCCTTTTGTTTTGCGTTTTGCAGGGTCCCGGCATGACGTTACAACCAATGCCCCATACATTACCCCATACGCTACCCCACACGATAACCCATACGTACCACCCCCCGCATTTTGTTCTGGTAAGTTGCTAACATTTTTATTTTTTTTTCTTTTTACTTTTGCGATAGGGTTGTATATTACATAGTATTATATCTTCTTTTTCTTTTTAGTTTATTTTTTTATTTTTATTTGCCATATGACATGTAATTTTATTTTAGATAATGTAAGTTTGTATGTCTAAATTATTTTAATCTGGCATATCAACTCATACACACATTTTTGTTCTTTCAAAAGTGCAAACTTGTACAACAAGCAGTGTGTTACCGACACATTACTATATAAGCAGAGTGTATCATAGACACACTACTACACCCGCAATGTGTCATTGATACGGAACAGTATTCGAATGTGTTGGTGAGCCAGGTTATAATAATCTAAATTCTCGATGTGTTTCAAGAGTTGTACATAAAGTAAGGGAGTGATTTTTAGGGTGCGAGTTCGTAGCCGACTGCAGACAAATGTCACATGCGACGTGTTGCAACGATACTACTGGTTTGTTTGTGTTTGTATGAAATTATGTGGCTACACGACGTTTCTATACAAATGCATACAAACCGGTAGTATCGCTGCGACTCTTCGTTCATTGACGTCCTCTGCAGTCACCTACGAAATTGCACCCTTATGTCAAAAGGATTCCTGTATATAACTTAAAGTAACTTAGTGTTGTTTGATGTAAAAGTTAGGGGTTTCTCCAGACAAGTGCGATGTCGCATAAAAACCGAAAGGGGTGTGGATTTCAAACTACTCCTAACAAGTTAGCCCGCTTCCATCTTAGATTGCATCATCACTTAACATCAGGTGTGATGTGATGGCAGTCAATGGCCAACTTGTAGTAGATAAAAAAAATTCTAAAGTATTGAACAACTAAAAAAAAGGACGTCGCATTTTATGAAATATGTTTACTAATACAAAAAAATTGTTATGTTAGTATTATAAAGTATTCATTTAAATTATCCAATGCTGTTTTATGTGTTATGTGTACGCAGGACCAGTCCGCACAACAGGTAATGTACGAGTACGTTTGAATGTGTTGGTTTGCACGTGTGTGCATGGCTAACATCTTTGTGTGTGTTTACTGTACTTTACATATATTATACATTCTTATACATGCATACTTTTGGTATATGACTGCAAAACTTTATTTACCATACAACATAGATTAAGAAATAATAATTTTATTATAAGTTTTACTATTTTTAGATATAATTTACCGTCTTATTAAAAAAAGGATGCATAATAATCAACCAAAAAATTTCTTGAGTAAATGAACGCCAAAAACTGGTCTTGGGTGACCGTTTTAAGTAGTTTCTCATTGTAACTTCAACCTTCAAATAGATCTGTCTATGTTGAATTTCTTCTGATTTTGGGGTTTTATTGGAAACAGTTTCTACATCTAACTTTGACAAACAAAAGGCATTTTTTAGTTATAAGTTTCTTTACTTATTTTAAAACTGCCGAAACAAAGAAGTAGTCAGTTTTTAAGAGAAATTTTCATTATGATTTTGCGTCCTGTTTATAATAAGAGGTCAATTGCACTAAACAAATTAAATGAATTGTATGTAGATGTGTTAAGATTCCAGACAAAAAATAAGTAAAATAATTTACATATTTGCAGTCATATACCAAAAACCCAATTAATTAGATATACGCATTACTGATTCATCTCATTGGACTGTGCATTGAAGTGAATGAAAGAATTTAGATGCTATTGTGGAATGTTTGAAGAATTTCTTTGAATAAATTACATTTAGTCGTACAGGAACACATATAGACCGATCAAATCATTATATTGAATACTAATAGAGCTCATTTTGAAGAAAACCTAACGCTTATGTCGATAGATAAAAATTCGAGCTAACTGTAATGTCATACACATACTTACGAAATTTAATAAGTATACTTTAAATCATTATACCTAAAGTATTGAATATTACATAAAAAAATTCTCATATTGAAAAGCAATATTTCCACACAGAATAACCATAAACCTATAAGGTATATTTAAGTATTTGTACGCTTTACCAAACATAATAAATATATTTTTATTTTTTTATATTTTACAAAAAATTAAAAAAGATTAAATATTATTAAAAACTTTTTTTGGGTTGTTTTATAGTTTCAGAAAATAATTCTCTTATCTGTCAAAAAAGGATATTTTTAGATTTTAATCATAAATGTTTGTCATTCCAGCAACAGCCAGCCATGGTAATGGGAATGAACGCGACAACCATGATGCCGATGGGCGGCATGCAACCGATGAGGCCACCCATACCGCCGCAACCCACCAACCAGTTCAGTTAAACTGATTTACTTAGTCTGTTGGAAATTGAGTTTTATTACGTTGGCGTTGGGTTGATTTTTAAACGTTGTTTTGTCTCATGTTCTATCATATAGAGTTTTTCTTAGGTTGAGTCAAAAATGTAGAGTGAAATGTTGCCAGCTCAAAAAAAATTACAGAATGGGTAGACATGCGCTTTTTTAACATCCGGTGTTTCCATTACCTTGCTGAATGTTGCCAGCTCAAAATTAAATTACTTAATGGTAGAAATTTGTCTTGTTTTTAGTTCTAGTATTTCTAGAGTTAAATATTATTTGAATAATATAGTTATGAGAAGAACTTATTTTTTTGTGACTTTCTACACTATTCTGTAAAAATCAACCCAGTGTTGACGTGAAGTATCACGGATCGCTCGTTATCAGATAATAATAAAGTACAGTTAGCATTCGAATCATGCTATTTACTTAATAGTCACCGATTAACTTCACATACTTTGTCGCAAATAACAAAACGATAGTCAAATACAATACTACACCATTTTTAAATAATAAACGTTAAATCTACGTAGGTATTTATTTTTGATGTTAAAATAACACGATTGTCAGATTGTCGTATTTTGTTATTTTGTGACACCTTTTCGGCATTGTATATACAGCCTAGGGTTTTCTTTAACGGTTCAACCTACGTTATGGAAACGCTGACGTGTAAACCAGGTAGTTAGTTATAGTTAATTAGATTATGTTATTCTATAGATTTGGAATTCTTAAGATAAATCCTGAGGTAATTCTTATTCTGTAATAACTACTTTATACAGCCAGTTATTTAGTAACATACCAAAATTAAATTCTTCACTTATGAATTATTCAATGTAAACAATGAATTATATTAATTTTATTATGAATTGCCTACTATTATTAAAAGTAAATTATATATTCTTTGTCTATTGTAATTTTAATAGGAAATTTTATAATTATAGTCAAATCATCTCATTTTTGTGTAAAGATATTTTTGAAACATTTTTTTCTTATGAAATGGTGCGTAGCGATAAACTTATTTTATTTGCCATCGAATCGACTTCACATTCCATTTGTATTATGTACAAAATTGATTGTTATCTTTAGATTCCGTTAATGTAATTTTAAGTTGAAACTCTACAATAGTTATTTTCTTTAAACATCAATAAACAGGAATATTTGCAAGAATCAAAAATGGATAGAATTCAAATTGATATAAATTAGTTTTGGTTGGTCTACAAAATTTAAAATATTAGTTAGATAAAAATATTAATTTTCTTCGGAAACAAAATGCTGAAAAAACATGCTCAATTTGATTTAATATTCAGATTTCATCTAATCACAGTTTTCATTTTCTACTGTTGGACACTGTCAGCATTTATGATTTGTTTTTGGCAAATATAGAAAATCTTTTTATTGGCTTATATAGTCAGTTTGTAGTGAAACATATTATTCCCATATATCTTATAGAATTAAATTACACTATATTATGTGTATAAATTAATACTTAGGTGAGACAATTAGCCTATATAACACTTATGAACGTCGAAACTTATTGGATATTTAATAAATTAATAATGATAATAACGTTGTTTCCCTATTTCTCACATAATCTTTGTACATTATATTGATGTAAAGAAGGATGCCACACATACAAAAAATAATAAATTATATTCTACTAGCCATTGAAACGTAAGTACTCACACGTTTAAATAAAAAAAGTATATATTTTATATGTAGCGTCCTTTAAGAATATATCTTATGTATAGTCGGTATTAGATTGTTATGAAACTCTTAGTGGACTACTGTTTGATCACGTGCGATGAAATATAGACGCTTTTTGTATAGGTTTAAATAGTAAAAGTGAGATGGCCATTGTTCCAGGTCTAGTTTTTAATAGTCAACTTATGTCCGCCATTATGAATTGCGATCTATTCTTTGTTCAAGGAATGTATGATTAGGTGCTTATTGTGTTGCCAGGATATTATTTTAGATTCTACTAATAATATCAAGAGACTTTGTTGATATACATCTTTGATGGTGAAAAATTGCATTATGTTTGCACATATTACTGTTACGTTTTGAGATTTATTTATACATTATGTTTCTGGAAAACATAAAACGCTTGCATGCTAATTTGAATTAAGTATATTTTTGAAAATACCAATTTCCCTGTACATTTTTTATTTTCTATTAAATATTAGAAAATATCAATATACATATTTTTATGAATACTTAATTACTACTAATGGCGGTAGAAGGCAAGCAGACATAGTTGTAGGAGGAAAGTATTGGCGTGATACGGTTATATTTAAGACTGCAAATTATTTCAGAGTATTAACGATTGATTATGATTTTTTCATGTATTTTATTGTCATTTCAGCAGTAACAAAAGTATTGATATATTGCCATTTGGTAAACTGGTATAAAATAAAAATTGATAGAAAGTGGCGTGACGCTTAATGGATTTGTTGTTTAGGAAAAATGTTTACTAATTGTGTATGACGCGTAGCTGTTTATTGAAAAATTACCTTAGATTTAGGATGCAATTTAATTTTACGTGCAAAAATCCTCAATTTAAACTGTAACACAATTTACGTGTAAATAAACTATAACCTTTTTAGATAATAGCGCAGATATATTTTGCTACTTTAATTAGACATCGCTATAAAAATGCCACAGTAATGTATATTTCATAAACCGAAAGATAAAACTATTTTTCAATTTATATTCCTAAATGTCTAATGAACGTAACAAAGTATTATAGCTTACTATATTTTAGCTTTTGTTTAGGTTTAAATTTAATGATATTTGATATCATTTGCGAAACATGAAAAACCCTTTGATGGGAACGTTATATATCGGAGATAGTTTTAGTGCAATATTAAATTTTGTATAAATTCCTTATAATTCCAGCTGAGTTCTGATTATGAGACTTGCCGCACCCTGTATCATGTATCCTGCTCGCCATATGTTTATAATTTTTATATTGTGATTTGTAGTGGATTCGACTGATATTGTTTAAATGTTGGTATTCGCGACATAGGCTTATGATTTTTCGATTTTGTATTATTTTAAGTGCGATTTTTGTTTTATTTGGAAATTTCTAAGTTGTACATTTTATTCAACGATAAATTAATATGGTTTTATTTCTTTTATGTAAATATCACATACTATTAATTTGCTAGATTTCGTGCCTTTAGATATCCGATTTAGTTTATTTATGAAATAAAATGATTTAAGTCCTAATTTTTGGTTTTTTAATTTATTTTTTAAACCTTAGGGTCCAGTGTTAGCCTTCTAAAGTACATAGAAATATCCACATTTCCTTAAATTTAGAAATGCTTACCATAATCGTAATAATAGTTTCTACTATTAAATCGAGTGTTTACCTCTAATTCAAATGACAATACTACTAAAACCTACTATTTATAATACAAGTTGTTAACAATCTCAACATGGGAAAGATTGACGTTAATTAAATCGACTAGATGTAAGCTGTTCGAGCACTTGTACGTAGAATGCCATGTTTGGAAAACGCAACAGCAAATGCAAATTATGCAGAAGTGAGAAAAATAATTGAGGAATAAATGGTAACTATAACTTGTATATCAAACTATATCTTGAGGACAGGACAATTTTATGTAGGAGTTGTTACTTCTTAATAATGTTTAGTCTTATGATAAAATATAGGTGTCTGGGTAGTTCTTTAGCGAACTAATTATCTCTGTCTATGTTAGATCAGGTTCAAAGCGTTTCTAAATAAGAATGACATCGGTTTAAAACTTTGAGAAGAAACGAATAAAAGTGGAAAAGAATGGCAACACTTTAAAATTTTTTTGTTGGTAGAAAATGTATTGCATCATTAAATATTAATGCTAGAAATCGAATATATAATCTTGTATTTCTAAGACGAAATGTATAGGTACTCAGTTAATAGAAAAATATATATTTTTGTTAAAAATGGACTGTTTTCTACTCAGTATAATTTCGCACTTCGATAGAAAACAATCCATAAAACGCTTAAAGTGCATGTGTGTTGTTGAATCGCAAATAAAAGCGATAAATATGTATTATACAATAAATGAATAAAGTTACATTGTGTTTTTTATTCACCGTGAATATACAAAATTACATTATAAGTACAATACCCAGGGCCGAGCCGCCCCTATGTGCGAAGTGTGCGGCGCACACAGGCGCCAAGACAATTGAGGCGCCGCCGCAAGAACCGCCGTGAGTTTGTTTTAATGAATTCCGAACGTAACCCGATGCGATGCGTGTAACGCAAGACAATTGAACAATCAGTAAATGGAAGTGTGTGCATTGATTTTTATAATAAGATTGTTCTAGCTCTTAAAACAATATTCAGTATATATGCTAGTAAACCTAGACCAATGCATTTGGAACCAAAAATATCACAGTAAAATGAAACCCATTGGAAAAGTAGGAAAATATTATAAAAATGAAAGGAAAATAAATTACTGGCGATCTGAGGTCGGGAAGGAGTAGGAGGTAAGGTTTTAGAGGTAAAAAACGATTTTCTCAATTTCCGGCAAAAGTAAAAGTCCTATGGAAAAGAATTATATGGCAATGTTTTAGGAAGTAAAAAGATCTAAAATTTTTGTTTACTCTTTTTCACGTAATCTCAAAATTTATGTGAAAAATTCAAAAAACTAAGTTTTTCATGAAATTTATAAAATGCACAAACTAGGCAAACGCTTTATACAGCTGTAACGATGCTTATTTTTTATTAGCAGGCGTAGTTGCCTATTTAGTACTATTTTAATATAGCGTAGGTCACTCAGGTACATACCTGGTTGTTAGGTTAAACGGATGAATTTTTAGTTGAAAATTCGGTTATTTTTTAATATTCATTCAAAATAAGGCGAAAACTTAGGTATTCGTGTTCTATGTGAAAGAACAATTCTAAAGCGAAATGTAGGAATTGCAGTCCTTTGTGTTGTAGAAATCACCTATATTTTTTTTTAATTACAATAGACAAATTATAATATTATACCTACTAACGCTCAACTCGAACTCAAACAAGCAACGGATAATCCGATGCTTGTTTGAGTTCAACTGCCCAAAATACAAGGTGCAACGTTGCAGATAGGCACAGCCAAACAAGATTTTGTTCTACAAAAATAATTTGCTATGCAGTGGTATACGTAGTGGATTTATAAACCGGAGGTCTTGTGTTTAATTCCCGGTGGGGCTGATTGAGATGTTCTTTATTGGTCCTGGTCTGGCCGGTGAGAAGTTTTAGCTGTTGTTAGCTACCATCCTGCCGGCAAAGACATACTGCCGAACGATTTAGCATTCCGTTGCAACAACCGAATGGGACGTGGATTTTAATCAGGGGCGTAGCTACCACCGTATCTGCCGTATCAATTATACGAGTCCACAGAGACAGAAACTTTAGAAAAAGTAAAATCATCATCAGCCACAAATGATTTAATAAATCAGTTTGCCGAAAAAAAGGCAAGGAGAGTGAATATTTATTTGATTTTTACCCGACTGCGTCAGAAGGAGGGTTATTATTTTACTACTCCTAACTAGGTTAGGTTAGCCCGATTCCTTCGTAGATTTCATCATCATCATCAGGTGTGATTGCAGTTCGGGGCCAACCTGTAATGATAAAAATTGGTTGTCTGTAAAATCGCTTTACTGACGATAGTTGAACGTGACAATGTCTTAAGAAAATACTGACGGAATGGTAGCATTTAATTGGTTATTAAAATTTTTAATTTAAGTATATTTTTATAAATATTAATTTAAATTAATAAAATAATTGATTTTGATTTTGTAAATTTATATTTTAAAGTTATAATAAATATATTAATTTATAAATATTTTAATTTGAAATTAATTATATTTAATTAATAGACGGATGTCGAACGCTGCCGAACGCAAAGGCCGATCTCTCGCTTGCACTTCAAGCCTTACATGGAACGCCTCAAAGCGAGGTAACGACGCATGACGTCATGTCTTTTCGTGCGTGCAGCCGGCTCTATCGAATTATAAGACGTTGTCACGTCAAAAAAACTGTTAGGAGTTAAGGAGTAAATACGACAATAATTACACGATGGTAATTGAAAAAGCGATGACCCCTCGGCAAACGCTGACAACTTTCCTAAATAACTTATTACTGAATGGTAGAAATCAGTAGCATTTACCATATATTTTTTCCGTGTCGCAACCCTAAACAAATCGATGACAGCGACGGGAATTTTCACTCGGTAGGAGTGACGACATTTTGTCAATAAATTGTAAATTTCTTCACAGTTATTGTTAAAATTCTTAGTTAATAGTGTTAAATAAGCCACAAAGATGGCAGACAATGAACAAAAAGCGATGCAGTTGATGGCGGAGGCGGAGAAAAAGCTTAACTCTTCGAAATCGTTCCTCGGCTCACTGTTCGGGTAAGGACAAAGATTGCTTCATTATTATATTGATATTGCCTAAAATATACTCATTACAGTTCTTCCTGTATCATTAGCACTAATTATCAGCATAACTGTACATACATTTTTCATTATAACCTCGGTCTATTGTCCGAAAAAAAGGGGTCTTATAATTAACAATGTTGTAAGCAAAAGAACCCGTTATTTTTGCAAATTATAGATAAAAAACAAAGTAACCTATGTTGTGTCTAACGCAAATACATTAAAATAGTCTAAAACATCAATATTTTTTGTCAGACAAACATTTTTATGAAGTGTATAAAAATTGACAAAATGTTATTGCACAAATTGAGTAACGAAATCAAAATTAAACAATTCCATTCTTTCAATTATACTTAAAATAGATATAGAATAGAAATTAGAACATATATGTAATATGTTCTAATTTCTTCATAGTTCAATTACAATGCTAATGATTCATAATGATTCACATTCACTTAAAAAAAAAAAAGTTTAGCGTTTCAAATCATCTCAGAATATGCATTTTAAATGTGATTTTAATGGTTTAAGTATTTTATTTATCCATAGACCGTGATTAAATATTTTATTTATCTTGGATAGACCGTGATTAAAGTCTAAGAAATATTTAATAAACTGTCTTACTGGTTCAGTTGTTAGCTTCTGTCTTCTGATCACAAGGTTCAAAGTTTAGTCTTAGCTAGGCTGTGAAATATTGAGCTTGTGACTAGAGCCTTTAATCACTTTTTTAAATATCATCACAATGATGTGTTCAATGTTTTATGTATTGTGTAGCACAGTTTTATTTAAATAAACAATTTTACTTTCTTTCTTTCTAATTCTCAGGCTTGGGTTCAAAAGTTAGGCTCTTGCGTAATGGTTGTTATCACTTAGAACTGGTAGTTAGCAGTGATAGTTACAAAATCATTAATTTTAACAATATTATCACCTTAGGCCTGCCAACCTGCATTTGAGCAGGGAAGTGGATATATTTGGCTCCATATCACCTCTCCTATAATGAGAGGGACCTGGCCCTGAAGTGGTTTGTTTGTTGATTGTTACTGATATTTTGATAGTCTATATGAACAACATCTGTGGTGCAGCAATAATTCAGGTTTTTGGAATTATTCCATTGATGTGTGGATTTTATCCTACTCCAAATAAGTTAATCCACTTCCATCTTAAAATGCATCGTCATTTGACAACATGTATGATTGCTGTCAAGGTCTAAGTTTTAGTAAATAAAAAAAAAACCTGGCCAAATGCGAGTTGGACTTGCGCACCGAGCCTAAACATTGCTTCATGTGAAATTTCATGATTCTAGGAATAGCTGCGAGTAGTAGAGAGTTAAATATGCGGCTTATGCTGTATCTTTCGACTGTGTTGACTAAGAAGTTTTATTTTGTTATGGCTTAAAGGTATTATAGAGCCAAGTATTTGATATACAGTACAGTAATTTAATACCTTTATTCATGAGAAAAGGGGGTTAGCTTAAAATTATTAAAAGCATTATTATTATAAGATGCAATTCTTTGTATTTTTAAAAATTTACAGTTTTTGAGTATTTGATTGATATAAATTTCAGCTTGACACTTCCACACATTTCTGAGAAAAAGGGTCTTGACAGACAGACAGGCAGACAACAAAGTTCTGTTTCCATTATCTGAACAAGATATCCCCTCCAATACAAACTAAATGAAATTATATTTTTGCAAAGGGGTGTTTTACCTAATCTGGGTTTATAATTAACTTCCCTGCATCAATGTTTTATTGTAAATTGCCACATGTAATTGAATCATGAGGTTCTTGGTTCATGTTCTAGTGCTATTAAAATGTTAAGTATTTTTGTTCCAAGGAAGTCGTAGCCTGTAGGATGCACTCATAGGAGATATACAAGTACAGAAAACAAATGTTGCTGAATAGCTGCAAAATCAGAAATATAGCTTTCTATTGTCACAATGCAATGAAAGAGTAAGCGATATATTCTGCATCATTAATTATGAGTGCTCCAGGCACTCATAATTTATAAAGAGGGAGCCCTGGTCCTGTATTAAGGTATCCAAATAGGCTGATGATGGTGATTGCTTGGGTGTAGACTAAAAGGAATTATAGGTTTATTTCTAACATTAACTTATATCTTTATTAGAGGATCGTCAAAAGTGGAGGAAGCAGTAGACTGCTACCTGCGAGCAGCGAACCTTTTCAAGATGTCTAAGAAGTGGCCTCAAGCGGGGCAAGCTTTCTGCCTAGCTGCTCAGCTCCACCTCAAGGCTGGGGTGCGTCACGACGCTGCCACCAACTTCGTTGACGCGTCCAACTGCTATAAGAAATGTGATCCTAATGGTAAGTATTACCGTATTATATAACGGTATTACTCCCATTCCCGTGAGAATATGGGGAAGTTAGTAGTCAATGTCTACATCATAAAATGAATAACTATATGATGAATTTTCAGTCAATTGAGTATTAATAAAGACCTTGAAGCTGTTCACCCTCATGATGGTCTAATCAGCTGAGCCAGTTAAAATATACCACATTCTATATGCTGGTGAAGATGGCCACTGACAGAAGCAGGTGGAGATTCTAGCAGGACCGACATCTTCAGATATAACATTCAGTAAAACTAGAGATAAACAGAGTGTATAGATAGAGTTTGGGAAGACTAAAGTATTTGGTTTGGTTGAATGTCCTAATCTCAGAAAGAACTGGTTCAAATAACAAAATTATTTTTGTGATTCTGTTGAAGCCGATATTACGACCATTAGGAGCTGCGTATTAAATACTCTTTTTGAGAGCGTCCATCACGTGCGCTACTTAAACGATTAAAATTATTAGATATGCAAAACCTTTTTTATGGTAATTAAATGGTTTAATAAAGGTCATGGTTCAAGGGTCACAAGTGGACGAAGTTGTAGGCAACTGCTAGTTATTACATAAAATTATTATTATTTTTACTTGTGTGAAGATGAAAACCGAAAGTTTCGATGTGCCTCTTTTATATTGTACAGATACAGCTCATCTATCGTATATACATTACTTTATCAACAAATTACAGGTAGTCTTATGTCATTCCACAGTGGCGTCATATATCTTGTAATTGCACTTAAACACACCAAGGCCAATTAATAGTTCCCACTAAATCACTTTACTGATAATGTCTAGCTGAGACTTGAGTGCAGTCTCTTATCATGTTTCTTTTCGATGTAGTAAATTATAAGGGTGCCCTAATATACGATCGGTCATCTGCTTCGTTGAGTGGTTAGCTTTTATGGCATCGATCACAGGGTTCAAATCCTGGATTGAGTTGTGGAATAATTCTGAAATTTTCTTTCTTCTAGTCGTTTGAGTCAGAGCCTATATCCCCTTTCCTACAAGGAGAAAGGACTGGTCCAGTAGTAGGCTATCATTAGGCTGATAATGACTAATGAATAAACGATTGAAGTTTTTAGTGGCACTATGTCTTGCCATGAGATTATTGCAGAATCCCTCAAAGCCGGTTTAAAATGTACCAATTGTCAAACATCTACAACTGACCTATATTTTCGATGATATAGGAGGCACTTTGGCTTGGCGACTGAATGGAGGAATAAGTATTAATCAATTATTCAAAATAGTCATATTATATGAATCAATTGTTCAACATAGCTCACATTGTACATTCGGCAGTATGTTTGCCAAGTTCAAGCAGGAAGTACAATGACAGAGTACAATTAAATTTTCCATTTCAAACCACTTATTTAACTCTGAAGACACCTTTTTATCTTCTTTTAAAAATCTTTTAGGCAAGCATGTTTCATCTTAGACCTTACCTACAACTAACACTAAATGAGATTGTGATGTGGTGAAGTCTATCTTAAATAAATAACAATTTATTAAAGATAGGCTCCTAGGCTCTAGGTTGGCAGGCTGAAGATTATGACATGAACTTTGTTTACAGAGGCTGTGTCCTGTCTTCTGAAAGCAATTGAAATCTACACCGACATGGGGAGATTCACTGTAGCAGCCAAACAACATCAGGTATAAAATTCATAAAAACAACAAGTATAATACCATCTGACAAGGGAAATTTTAATAAACAACAAGTCTACAAGTATATAATGAGAACCATTTCTAAATGAATATCACTTATTCAGAAATGAGGGTTTTCTGAACAATTTGATAACGCCGCCGCGTGCTGGAGCCGCACGGTGCGTGCTGTTTGTGTAGGTACTTAGTCGTGAATTACGTTAAACTCCTGTTCTTAGAACAGATTGTTACATGCGTTTTGGAATTATATTCGCATTGTTAATGCAATTAAAAGTCCCATTTTGTTGGTTTTTAGTCGCAAAAAATTTTATTTTTTTTTCAAAGAATGAAAAGTGCGACATAAAATTCCAATGGTAAGGGATTGAGATTCAAGTGTTTAATCTTTTTTTTTTTAATGATTACAAGTTGGCCCTTGACTGCTATCACACCTGATGTTAAGTGATGATGCAATCTGAGATGGAAGCGGGCTAACTTGATAGGAGAAGGATGAAAATCCACACCCCTATCGGTTTCTACACGACATCGTACCGGAACGCTAAATCGCTTGGCGGTACGTCTTTGTCGGTAGGGTGGTAACTAGCCACGGCAAAAGCTTCGCACAGCCAGACCAAGACAAATTAAGAAAAATCTCAATCTTCCCCGCCGGGAATCGAACCCAGGACCTCCGCCTTATATATTCACCGCGCATACCACTGTGCCACGGTGGTCGAAAACAAAACGTCTTACTTTAATAAGTTTCATATAATCACTGTTTAAGTTACCGTTAACATGTTCTCTACACCCAGTATACCTAAATATTCCTGTTGTGAGTCCACCCCTTTTCATGGCCTAGAGTGGTAGAGATACAAGCTCTCATAATGATCTATTGAAAAAAAACTTGATCGTGATATGTGTTTCCAGAACATAGCGGAGCTGTACGAGACGGAGTGCGTGGACCTGGCGCGCGCCATGCAGCACTACACCTCCTCCGCCAACAAGTGCATGCTCAAGCTGGCGCAGTACGCCGCGCAGCTCGAGCACTACGACAAGGCCATACAGATCTACGAGCAGGTGTGTACATAGAGATGTAACTCATCAGAGCCACCCAACACCAACAAATGCATGCTCAAGCTGGCGCAGTACGCCGCGCAGCTCGAGCACTACGACAAGGCCATACAGATCTACGAGCAGGTGTGTACATAGAGATGTAACTCATCAGAGCCACCCAACACCAACAAATGCATGCTCAAGCTGGCGCAGTACGCCGCGCAGCTCGAGCACTACGACAAGGCCATACAGATCTACGAGCAGGTGTGTACATAGAGATGTAACTCATCAGAGCCACCCAACACCAACAAATGCATGCTCAAGCTGGCGCAGTACGCCGCGCAGCTCGAGCACTACGACAAGGCCATACAGATCTACGAGCAGGTGTGTACATAGAGATGTAACTCATCAGAGCCACCCAACACCAACAAATGCATGCTCAAGCTGGCGCAGTACGCCGCGCAGCTCGAGCACTACGACAAGGCCATACAGATCTACGAGCAGGTGTGTACATAGAGATGTAACTCATCAGAGCCACCCAACACCAACAAATGCATGCTCAAGCTGGCGCAGTACGCCGCGCAGCTCGAGCACTACGACAAGGCCATACAGATCTACGAGCAGGTGTGTACATAGAGATGTAACTCATCAGAGCCACCCAACACCAACAAATGCATGCTCAAGCTGGCGCAGTACGCCGCGCAGCTCGAGCACTACGACAAGGCCATACAGATCTACGAGCAGGTGTGTACATAGAGATGTAACTCATCAGAGCCACCCAACACCAACAAATGCATGCTCAAGCTGGCGCAGTACGCCGCGCAGCTCGAGCACTACGACAAGGCCATACAGATCTACGAGCAGGTGTGTACATAGAGATTGTAACTCATTAGAGCCGCCCAGCACCAACAAGTGCATGCTCAAGCTGGCGCAGTACGCCGCGCAGCTCGAGCACTACGACAAGGCCATACAGATCTACGAGCAGGTGTGTACATAGAGATTGTAACTCATTAGAGCCACCCAGCACCAACAAGTGCATGCTCAAGCTGGCGCAGTACGCCGCGCAGCTCGAGCACTACGACAAGGCCATACAGATCTACGAGCAGGTGTGTACATAGAGATTATAACTCATTAGAGCCACCCAGCACCAAGTGCATGATGTGTGTCCTGTTACATTACATCATCATTTACAGGCACCTAATATCTTATAGTAGGGGTCTTCTCTTCTCGTCCCTTTCTCACAAAACATGTTTGTATTGAGCTACGATGGAGTACAGAAGCTTGGCGTTACGCTACTGTAATGCTGTCTCTATCTAATCAGAAATAAACTTTAATATTTTAATTAGTTTCAAACATCCCACTTAAAACTTGTATGACAAATTATTTTATTTTCATATTTTTAGGGTGATTTTCACAAATAAACGTTCTTTCTTCCTTATTTCTTTAATCGTTAACTTCGGTATTACAGATCGCAAAGTCTTCGTTGGACAATAGCCTTCTGAAGTATAGCGCCAAGGAGTACATGTTCCGCGCGGCGCTGTGCCACCTGTGCGTGGACATCCTCAACGCGCAGCACGCGCTCGAGAAGTACTGTGGCCTCTATCCTGCCTTCACCGACACCAGGGAGTGCAAACTTATTAAAGTAAGCCCTTTTGTTGTTTTGGGAGAGGCGGGGGGGCATCACCAGACATACCAGAGCGAAGCATCGACTTTGTGCTCCGCTCATTGCCGCGCCACCTCCACGATTCAAGTATTTTGGTGACTTCAGTTCTTTTGTAGATTTTCTTATTTCTGAGTAAATATCTGGTAATACATTGTCCGTCGATTCGGTCGACTGATATCAAAAACATAGGTAAAAGGGAACTCTAAAAACGTCATCCGGGAGTTGCCCAATATTTGACTCACTACGAAGATAAAAGGTGGCCTATTAAGTGTGGTATTTAAAGGTAGTTTTGCTTAGAAGTTATTTTTTCTAAGCAATAATTAAAAGAAATATCGTTACATTCACAGGAGCTGATCGAACACCTGGAAGACCAGAACGTGGACGCGTACACCGAGGCGGTGAAGACATACGACAGCATATCGCGCCTCGACCAGTGGTACACCACCATGCTGGTGCGCATCAAGAAACAGATCAACGACAACCCCGACCTGCGCTGAGCGAGCCCCCCCTACAGCCCCCACAACCCCCACCTGCCCGCATCTGTGAGTCGCTTTGTTGTCTGCGGATAGAAAAATAATTATAATAATACTAAAAAAAAAACAAAAACAATAGTAATGATAATCTTCTTCAAATATCAGATTTTTTGATTGATTGTTCTTGGTTGTTATTTTCTGGTAGCAAAGATACTAAATAAATTAACAATTCTGCAATAAGTTACTATCTGTAATTAGTAACCCTAAAGACGTCATGCCTTTATAAGTTTGTTGAACCAATCCACACCAAACTGTTAATGCTGTGCTTATTTGATGATAGACAGGTCCAGTGAGCTATGACCTTAACACATATTTTTGTTTAAAGTTAATTTTTGACAAATATGTTAAAAACCCAAAATAGATAGAATATTAAAAACAGTGGTCAGTTATAATAGCGATGTTTACAATTTGAGCTAAAAATATTGTAGTAAAATCGATTCAAGATTAAAGCAATACAATGTTATATGCATCTACGTGAAATTCAGTTATGTAACAAAAATAATCAAAATTTTAAGAAATGGTTGTTTATTCAATACACAAATTTAATGCCCTCTTCAAACTTCATCCGCGAAACGCAATCGCAATGTGAACTCAACGTGAAGTGCGACAAGCTTTGCGGCAGTGTTGTCAACGAAAACAATTACCTACTTTTATTACTTACCATTTATTAGAGTATTTATTGTTACAACAGTAGGATTGATAACACTGTGCGATGCCTTTAACCAATAACCGACAAAAATCAGGGAACAATGTGCAAGGCAACGAAAAAGGTGCGCACTTCGTATTTGCGGACCTTTCACAACATCATACGCGCTTCTCGGAGCAAGTCTGGAGCGGACATTAGATAAACTAAATATTGACATTCAAAAAGTACATACATTCCTTTCACAATGAAAAATAATCTTACCTTTTCTATGGCTCTTTGCACAGAGTTCTAACAATATTTTATTAAACCATAAAGCATCTTTCCTTTTCATTAAGGATAAAGATACAATATATTGTCATTTTAGTTTATTTGATTTTGTGCTAAAGAATTAGCACAATTTAATCCATAGGTTCTCAATGTGTTCGACAGCAATCCCTTGTGGGCGCTTTGGACTTGATGTTTTTAAGGGTACAGTGGTAGGATCCAGAGAAAATTTTTCTGGATTTACTGGAGGGGCCGTTCAGATAGATCAGACGGGACATGAAAAAATTAAAAAATATAACTTGCATAGATTCCTCGCGTTTGCGAAACTTTGCATGTTGCAGCAGAAAATGAATGGAATAAAAATAAAATTAGGATATATTGCTGTGGTGGTGAGCAAAACAAAGTTGAGAACCTATGGATTAACTTATAAATAAAACTTGAAATAAAATTGAATCATGTTTGAAATAGTGGCTTTTTGTATTAATGTTATTTCCCACTTTGTATTAATAAGTGTATAATATAAAGATATTGTTGACAAAAGCTCACGCGACGCGGAGGCGGGCACGGGATATTGTTTCAAATTCAACTCTTGTAGCATATTTATTGCCTATTACATTACATTTGATTGATAGGTTAGGAGGTATTACACTACTGGCCAAAGAACTAACCCATTTACAATGGTACATTCATATTGTGTGATATTTTAGAATTTAAACCATCGCGAGTATTTTCCATATTATTTAAATATCAACTGCTAAACCTCACTTCACTGTTGTCGAGTTGTACAACGCGCGTTGAATAAACAGGCGAGCTCGTGACTAAGGACCCCGAAGGTTTCGAAACTAGTCGATCGACAACAGTGACGTAATAAGATATTTTATAAAAATTTTGACTAAACTTGTGTGTTAGCGATTCGAGAACAAATATTTAAAGCAATATTTAATTGTTTTTAATGTAATTTTGAATAAATTTTTTCATTTCCTCTTATTTTTGCAGTAAACAGTGTTAGTATAAAAACAAAATGCAACGAATTTTTTTTATATTGTGTGATTTTTTTATAATGTATTTAAAATTGAAACATGCATATATAATTATTTATTAATAAAATTATTCTTTATGGTAAACTTTGCATTAATAATTTGTTAAAGTCCATAGTTTTGTGAATAAATAATTAAATTGAAAAAATATTTGAGTCTTTTTGTTTAAGAAAACGTTTCTTTTGTCGTTTTCTGTTACAAGTAAGCGATTGACTCAAAATAAATAAAATATTGCTTTTTTTCTTATTTAGTATATAAGTGTACCTAAACTTTTGGGCTAGTAGTGTAATTCAAAAGAACTTAGTATTCGAGAATTAGTTATTACAATGTAGTAGTTAAGTCGAGGGTTTTCTAAGGATCATGATTAATAAGCGATGCACTGCAAAAATATTCCATATGTATAAGTACACTAGAATTATATCATAAAACTCTTATATTATGGCAACACTTAATAACAATGCATTTTTAGGCTTAATTGACTTTAACTTAAAAAGTCTGGAGTAAAGTGAAAAAGGACTTCTTTTTGGTAAATATTTTAAGACTAAAAAATGTACCATCATGGTACTAGAAACAAAAAAAAAGAAGTTATTTCTTCATTTTGAAGTTTGTTAAAGATCTCTAGGAGAAATCGAAGTCTTATCAGTGATACTAATAATATAGGCTCTAATTAACATTGTTTAAAAATGAAAACAAATTGGTTTTGGATAATTTTTTTACGTGATAACGTCTTGTAAATCAATGAACGCCGCACGCACGAAAAAGCATGACTTGTTGTCACGTTATGCCACGGAGATGAGAAGGCGGAACAGGCGTCAGAGAGACATGATCGGTGTCAGCGTTCGGCTTGTAACCTTGAATTTCTACCTAATTATGATGTTATCACGTAGTATTATCGCCCGTAAATCGACTTGCAGGTTACCATTTTTTTTTATTTGTAAATGTTTTGATAACGTTGAACTTGAAATTTGATCACGAAATATGCTTTTACACCCATGTAAAGCTTTAACAAGATCTTTGAAATCATTAAATAGTCAAAATGTATCTCAATTCGTAACAATATAGTGTTTTAAAAATATGAAAAATGCTACCAAAATAGTGGTTGGTATAATTGATATTTATTCTGTAACCATAGATAATATAATTAAGTACTTTGGTTTCATTATTTTTTTTTACAATTAAGCACATACAATAAATCCTACTAAAATGGTAGAATTTCATGACAATTATTATTTTATAATTAATTTGTGAAAATTCAAAGTAGTTTTATTTATTTACTGGTAACATTAAATTGGTATTTTTTTTCAAAACTTGTTATTCTACCAAAACCTAAGAGCGTATCCTACATAATGATGTTGCTAGGATAAAAATTGTATAATTATTAATTTGTTGTTGTAAATATGTATGTTAATTTTTATTAATGATTTAATGGACGCGTTTCGTTATTGATTAAATATATTTCTTTTGTTTATTTTTGGTTTTTTATTATCGTTTAGTTTCTATTAAAAGTTTACAAGATGTCGCACCTAATCTATACTAAGATTATAAATGCGAAAGTAACTCTGTTACTTAATCACGCCTAAATTACTGAATCGACTTAAATAAAATTTGGTACTGAGATAGCGAGCCTGATGAGCCTGAGCAAGGACATATTCTACTTTTTGTCTAACGCTATCACGCAACAGAATATTTCTCAAATTGTGGTGCGAATACGTTAATATGTCAGTTGGCATTCTGATTATTTCAACCGCTAGGAGTTGATTGCTGACAAATGATAACAGAAATTGTCAGTTCAGTATGTCCGTTCTTGATAAAAAAAAACCGTCAGTTTTGAAGCCGTTATGCAACAGTTTCTACGCGGATGTAACAGAAATGCAACTGAAGGTGGGATGATAGACGAGATTTTCGTACGGATGTTCTTTTTTCAAGAATCGACGTACAGATTATCAAAAACCTCACTATTGGGTTTTGTAAGGCGGATTCGTAAATGATACGGACTTATCATCATATAATAATTAATTCTTTCATCTAAATTAAACATGAAATGTCGAAACCTTGTTAGTAATCCATAATAAGAATTACTAACGTTCGTTAAACATCATTGCTTTTTTTAAACGGTTTCACGCTATGCGCTTCACTAAAATGGTCAGTACCAACTATCATACTTATAATACCTATGTGTCAATATGGCGCGATTTATACATAGAGGTGGCGAGTGGTTTTGCAAATATACGACTAAGACCAAATATAGTTAAACAAAAATTTAAACAATATAATTATGAACAGGCTGTATGATTGGAGTTCTTTGCCGGACCTCAAAACACATCAAGAAACAAAGATATACGAGTGCTAGTTGACACTCGTATATCTATATAACATTGGTTAACGTTATGGTAGGTATCTGATTACTAAATTCGTGAAGAGGCTTGGAACGGCCATTTTGGAAAGATAGGTAATTTGCTTTAGGTACCTACCTCCTACTGCAACAAATACATAATTAATGTATTCATACTTTTGATACTGTTAATACAGTCTTTACTGCCATGATTTCATCTAGACGCGATATTGGCAAAACACCTAATTTGTGCCGGTCTCATCATATAAAAGCCATAAAAGAAAATACTTCAAGACAGACACTACTGCGTGTGTGAAATGAAAAAGATATAACTTCAAATACGAAAATTTTCGGTAGGTCGTTGGTCCCCAACTATTTTGGGCCGGAGATTCATTATGGATTCTAAGTTTGGCGAGACTCATACTATGCAGTAGATAAAAATACAGCCTAGCCTGCCTGTACAGTTAACTGGCTACTAAAATTACTTCTAAATAAAACGTAGGTGCCTGTACCACGCCACCGCCACGTGTATAAACTGCGTTTGAACATTTAATTAACTGAGAATTAATTTACCGAATTGCTGATATAGATAGATTAGTTTCCGATTGTAAACTTATAACAGTGATTACTTATGTATCGTAAACTGATGTACGGAATGTACGGACATTGAATAAAATGTTAATATTATTTATGGTGTTTTATTTCACCTAAGGCTGTCCCACCAAATGACATTGCAGCATTTCTATGGGACTAAACTACGTAAAAGGTTTTTTTTAATATCATCTAGCCCTTAATTGCCATCTGAACAAATGGTAAGTGACAATGCAATCTAAGATGGAAGCGAACTAAGTTAGGAGTAGGATAATATCCACACTCCTTCGGTTTCTACACATTGTACTGGAACACTAAATTGCTTGGCGGTACGTTTTTGTCGGTAGAGTGGTAGTTTAGACACGGCCTAGGCCTCCCACTAGCTAAATAAAATAGTAGTGTTAGCCAGTTTACGTATTACGAGGCCCAGAATTCAAGTCCAGGTTGAAGCAGTATATTGTATTGTGTTCATCAACCTGAAAAGTACGTGTTCATAATACTTCATGTGCCTGTAATTATTACACTGGCAACCCTGACCTTAAGACAAGCACACAACGATGCTGCTTGGTGGCAAAAACGGGTCTACTCTAATTAATTCTCTAAATAATTCTCCGAACGTTCTATTTTATTTTTAACCGACTTAAAAAAAAGGAGGATGTTCTCAATTCGACCGTACGTTTTTTTGTATGTATGTTACGCGATTACTCGAAGACGGCTGTACCGATTTGGAAAATTCTTTTTGTGTTCGAAAAGGTAAGTACACTTTCAAAGTGGTCTCATATTCATCATGTGAGGGTCCTTTGATGGGGTCTTAGAGAAATCGAGGGGAACTTTCTAAAATTGAAAGGACAACTAGTACGTTTGTTAATCTTTCCGTTAAGCATTACAATTTAATAAAAGTCTGGAGTCGATCTGATGATGGAGCCGAAATACAGATGAGGAAACTCCTCAACGTTTTACTGCAGTTACTTTGTGCTTGGGCTTGATTAATTTGTTTCGATGAGAACTTTCATTTAGATGGGCTGTGATCGTCGTTAAAGATCTGTTGATGAAGACGAAGGACAGTTAAGAGTGCTCTTTAACGGTTTACAGTAGCTACCTTGTGATTGGGTTTGATTAATCTCTCTCAATGAGAACTTTATATTTAGATGGGCTGTGACTGTCATTAAGGGTCTGGTGATAAAGACGAACGACTGTCGAACCACATACTACTCGAAAACAGCTGGACCGATTTGATAAATCAGTTTTTGTTTGAAAGAGTATAGTTTGCAGTTGGCTTAACGTTTACCAAGTCATGATCAGATGATGAGATCTTAAGAAACTCGACGGAACTCTTCAAACTTTATAGGCACATATGCAGCGATGTTGTAATTTTATAAGCGGCTGGAGAATGGAGAACCGACGGAAAAAAACGGAGGAGGTTCTCAATTCGACACGTATATTTTTTTTATGTATGACCATGCATAACTTTTTACAAAGTAGTCCGATTTTGATAATTCTTTTTTTTATTAGAAAGGGCATACTTCTTGGGGAAATTGAAGGAACTCTTCCAATTTTGGAGGCACGCTTACAGCGATTTCGGTCTATATCTCGGTATCGGTAGCTTTTTGGCTACTAGTGCCGTATAATATACTATGACAGTATAGTACGAGTACTTTACGTGGCGATAAATCACTAAAAAGTAAGAAATAAAAATTTTTATTATTTTCGTTGTCAATACATCACTAAAAATTTCGTAATAAAATATAAAACCGACTCCAAAACGCACTAAAAAGTTAAAAATAATTGCGTCATTTAGTTACTTTAATTTACTTAACTATTACTATGAAGCCGGTGCTACTTGAGCTTCCTACTTTAAAGATACTTACCTATTGGATGTCGGTTTTACAATGTTACAAGCTAGCGCTTGACTGCAATTACGCCTGACAGTAAGTAAACATGCTGCCTACGGCGGAACGTGCTTGCCTCTTTGAGCAGGTACTTGTGCATCATATGACGCGTTTAAAATCCTAATCGCTTTTAAGCAACTACTTTTAAATAATACTTTATAATGACGTTCAAAAATACTAGTAAACTAAGCCGAATAATGAAAAAAATTATACGAATTTGAGTTTGATAATTATAAGGATCACTATGAGAAGGACTTTGTTATTAGAATTAACCTGAGCTTCTTATTATTTTTTTTTAAAGATTATTATTTTGACTGCGCTTATGCGCCTCTTCCGTGGTCCGCATAAGCGCAGTGGATTTATAAAACGCAGGTCTTGGGTTCAATTCTCGGCTGGGCCGATTGATATTTTCTTAACTGTGGCTGGTTGGAGGCTACGGCCGTGGCTAGTTACCAACAAAGGCGTACGTGTAGAAACTGGAAGGAGTGTAGATTTCATCCTACTCCTAACAAGTTAGCCTGCTTCCATCTTAAATTAAATAAAGAAATATTATAGGACAATTACACACATCGCTATATAGCCCCAAAGTAAGCGTACTCGTAGGTAGCTTGTGTATATATATATATATATATATTATACATAAATACTTAAAATATATAGATAAACACCCAGACACTGGAAAACATTGATGCTCATCACATAAACATTTTTCCAGACCTGGGCATCGAACCCACAGCCTAAGATGCAGAAGCAAGTCACTGCGCCACTCGGCCGTCAAATTTGCATCCTCGCTTACCACCAAATATACTGGCAGTCAAAGGTTTACTTGTATAAAATAAAAAAATTAAAATTGACTTTATAATTTGACCAATATTCCCTTTACCCTCCTATTATTTATAGGTATATTATAAGTTGAGCTGTTGGGGCTTTGTTTCAATATATTCTTCCAAAATGAACCAACAAAAATAGGACCTATTCAATATGCTTATAATAAAGGAATTTGAATTTTAAATGGAAAAAATTACAATAGAAATAAATCGCCGGTATAGTGTGATCGGTTTATTGCGAAATTATTAAAATTTAATTTGCTTTAAACGCTCATTTTGCTGATACTTATAATTAATCACTTTTTGTCATTATTTGAGTTATTTATATACATTTCATTTATTTCCAGGGAAAGTGTTTGGTACGGTATAATTATTTCAAGAATGATATTATTTGTTCTGTTCTGTAAGTATTTCCTACTTCCTTTTTTTATCAACTACAAGTTGGCCCTTGACTGCTATCACACCTGATGTTAAGTGACGATGCAGTCTAAGATGGAAGCGGGCTAACTTGTTAGGAGTAGGATGAAATCCACACCCCTTTCGGTTTCTACACGATACAGTACCGGAACGCTAAATCGCTTGGCGGTACGTCTTTGTCGGTAGGGTGGTAACTAGCCACGGCGAAAGCCTCCCACCAGCCAGACCAAGACAAATTCAGAAAAATCTCAATGTGCCCCGCCGGGAATCGAATCCAGGACCTCCGTTTTATAAATCCACCGCGCATACCACTGCGCCACGGAGGTCGTCAAAACTTCCTGATTCATAAAACCTATTTCTGGGAATCTACATAATACTAGGTAACCCGGTTGTTTTGCATTAAAAATTTTAAAAAAAATTAGATGAAAATTAGATAGATAGATTCTCAGAATCGGCTACTATCTAGATATAGATACTATCTAGATATGCTTAAATAAATTAAAGCAACTAAATAAGACAGTTATTTTTTACTTTTTAGTGCATTTTGAGTCGGTTCTATTTTTTGTTAAAAAATTTTATTAAAAAGGTAAGGAAACCCGGAATACACGTTAAAATCATTCTATTCCAGTGTTGCCAGCTATATCTTACCAATACACAATAAAAGTGCAAGGGAAAGTGGAAATGGGCGAAGAAGTTGCCACTATGTTGAAGTCACTGTCCAGCTTTCTCCCTCCAGACCTGAAAACCTTCGTTTCACTTGTTCAACACCCTAACTCCGCAGTCCAAGAAGACCCTGTTGACACGAAGGACTCGGTGCAAGCGAGGCCTTTGGTAGAGGATGTGATGGAGAGCAATGCTCTATACCATCTCTATGGACAACACAGTGCTAAGGAGGACTACAAACTCAACAATGTTCAAGTTTAAATTAATACATTATTATGAGTAAAAAAGATGTTTTTTTTTTAACTTTGTAATAGCCATATTATTTGCATAACAAAAATAACTTAGGTAATAATATTTTGGTAACAATAGCGGATTATGAAACGGTTTCATAGTACAGGTTGTTAAAACACGAGTGCCTTTTATAAAACAAACTAATTGAGTAGGTAGGTACTACTGTATCTAGTCTCAAGCAATATATAAATTTAAAAAAAATGAAAGTTTATAACAAATTAAAATAACTACTTAATAATTAGACACATAATACAGTTAACGTACATTATTTTATTAAAAATTATTACTATTTTCAAATATTAATAAAATTACTTACATTACGTATCAAAATATATAATTATAGCTGAATCAGTAACCGGTAGCACTGGACAGTGGACCTTAAGACGTGCCTATCAATCGTTTTGAATGTTGGGTTAATATCCCATACCTAAGTTACATGATTTTTTACTGAATGTGTCCTTCGGCATAGAAATAACACAGGACAACAGACTAACCATGGCAGCACAGTAGAAATAACAGATGAAGATAAGTATCATTGATTTTTAGGGTTCTGTGGCTACTATAGAAAAACGGTAGTCTAAGGGTGCGAGTTCATAGCCGACTGCAGACAAAAGCAACATGTGATGTGTCGCAGCGACACCTCAAGTTTTGTCACTATCCACTAAAGAACTATCTTTAGTGGATAGTGACACTTCTCAAACTGCCACCTCACTACAAACGTACCCTAATGAAAGGCAACTGGTAAAACTCCGCGCGAATTTGCGGGTGACTATAAAGAATAGGAGCTATGAAAAGCACAAAATTTTTTATAGTTTTCCTGTCAAAATGTCATCCATAGAGCTTCAGCCAGTTCTAAATTGATGACCTTTATATGTTTGAAAATTGATTTTTATATAATTTGATATAGAGTGTATGCAATTAAAACTTTCGGACAAAAATTTTGTACCTGTCCTGTTTAGAAAAACGTATTACAGAACCCTCTCACGACTAGTCCCCCACTCAGATTTTACCGCCTTTTTCGTACCCGCCTGCGTTCTGAACGCATTGAAAAAAAAAGTCCATTTTCAGTGTGTCGTTAATAAATAATTCAGCGAGATCAAAGGTGCTTCATTCACATTCATAACAGGGAACGGTACCTAACAATAACGAATACATAACTTCCATCTTGGACTATTTAATGTTAAAATCACTGTAAATCGGGACGGACGTCTGTTTTACCAAAACATGTAAGTACTTACCCGAGTAACTTGGAATTACTTGAATTTAAAGTGCTTTTACTTTTTTTTAATTTTATTATTAGGTCAGTGGTTATATTATACTTATTAGTTTTCTAATAAGGTCCGGGGTAAAAGTCCTGGGGTCAGGTCAAAAAAAATATATGCTATAAGCTCGAAAAAATATTTATTTTACTTTATATAAGTTACAAATTATTAAAAAAATATTTTGTATAAGAATTTTGATCAAAATCGCATAGCATATAAATGTAATGGCAAAAGGTCAATGATAAAATTTTGGGAACCTATATTTAAGAAAACCTTTAAATTTGTGACGTTTTAACTATACCAAATTTTCATTAACTTTTTTAAAAATAATTTTAATATATTATTTATAACTGTACCTGTTGGGAAGTTCCTATAGTGCGATAATAAAAATGAGTCAGAATCCAGACGCGGAAATGAAGTCGAAAATCGACAAGAATAAGTTCGAAATGTCCATAAGCGAGCTGAAAAGTAGAACTTTCGTCACTCCAGCGGATATGGTGAACTATGGTAAGGCATTTTTATATTTTAACCTTATTCTGAAGTTTAAAAGCTCCCGAAAATATTTAAAGAAATAATTATTAAATATACGAGTATGTATAAACGAAAAGCAATAACACTATTATTATTATTTGAAAAGTGCAAACTTAAGCATCTAGAGTCATCTTTTTCCAAAGGTCTCAAAGGCGGTCAAAGCATTTTAAAATTGTGACGTCACCAAACGTAGGATCACTCCTATCCCTTGGCTCACATAGCACAGGGCTAAATGGGCCGCAGTCACGTCATACTTGTTCAATTCTCCCCTTCCGCCATAACATGGACGACCGATAAATTCCCGCCATAAAATATTTTTAATGTTGGCATCATATAATATGTATATTCCTCCGAGGCTTACAGGAAGTATTCGAAGACAGTAAAATTAATATGTTATCTACTTTACATCCAAACCATAGACGATAGCGCAGTAACGGACGAATACGTAAAGGCGTACGCACACTCTTTGGAGAATCCTGAGAGTTTTTGGAGCGATGTCGGCAAGGAATTAGAATGGACAAAACCGTGGGATCGAGTTTTGGATAACAGCAACCCGCCGTTTACAAAATGGTAAATATTTTTGCTTTTTTAAAAGAAAATTATTTCATTCCTATCTTTATACAACTACGTCGCAGACAAAAGCATCGATTATCTATTTAGTGTTATACTATTACTTTTTCTATGAATTTAGTTATGTATGTTTGTGTGGTCCTCCTTAATGATACTGAAACTGAGTAGATTCCAACATGGTTTCGCGGATGTAGGATAATTTAAAACACCATGACTTTCAAACATGTGCGTTCATTTTAATAAACATTCTTTACAGAGTTTAGTATAGCAGTTTGTATAACAGGCTTGTGTACTTACAAGCATGATAACAATCCCGCGCTAGCCGTTTGTGTATAAAAAATTTAAAATTAATAAGTAACAGCAAGGTAAAAAAGAAATCAAAAAACAAATAGAAGTTGACCATCATCATCATCAACAACTGCCAAAGGAAATCCTTTTGTTTATCGGCTATAAGTTGGCCCTTGACTGCTATCACGCCTGATGTTAACTGATGATGCAATCTAAGATGAAAGCGGGCTAACTTGTTATTAGTAGGAGGAAATCCACACCCCTTTGGGTTTCTACACGACATCGTACTGGAACGCTAAATCGCTTGGCGGTACGTCTTTGTCGGTAGGGTGGTAATTAGCCACGGCGACAGCCTCCCACCAGCCAGACCAAGACAAATGAAGAAAAACTTCAATCTGCCCCGCCGGGAATCAAACCCAGCACCACCGTCTTATGATTCCACCGCGCATACCACTGCTTGTCATACGGACTTCCAAACCTGATGATGGCATCTAGAGGGTCCCTGCGTGCTGTGTCTTATTCTATTTATGTATTATTTTTTAATTATATTTTCTTTAGGTGGGTTGGAGGAGAGATGTCGGTGTGTTATAATGCAGTAGATCGCCACGTGGCCAACGGTCGCGGAGGTCAAACAGCCCTGGTGTACGATTCACCACTAACCGACACTGTGAAGAGGATTACATATAGTGAAATACAGAATCAGGTAGCAATGATACATAGATTAGAGATAGTTACCATGGATTTATATTAATTTAACCTTTTTCCATAAAGTAAGACTTCTTATCATTTTATTAAATACAGTTTTATATACAGTATTAAATACAGTACAATTACTTCAATTTCTATTTTATTTTTCTTTCTTAAGAGCGATTTGCTCTAGTCTACGCTACTGTACTTCTGCATGCTAATATTATCACTTATTTTATTTTTTTATTAGTTGACATTGTTTTTAAAGTTTCTGATTTTTCTCTTTATCTCTTTATCTATAGTACCGATATATATAGATAATATATAGTATTAAGTATATATAGTAATATAAGATATAGTATTCAATACCCTATCCTGTATGTATAGGCATGTATTTAGTTATTATTATTGGCTGTTATGCGGTCTTAATTTCAACCTTTTCGTTGTTGTTAGGTGTCAAGGCTAGCAGGCAAGTTATCTTCGCTAGGCGTGACCCGCGGCTCTCGCGTCGTCATCTTCATGCCGCTAATTCCAGAAGCTGTGGTTGCCATGCTGGCTACCAACAGAATTGGAGCCATACACTCGGTTGTTTTTGGAGGTCAGTGTTTTGAATACATTTAGGTATATTTACACTTTTCTTCTCCGTCGTTACACTCTTGACAGAGTGGTCGTGGTCGTCACATCAGGGGTGGTGGCAAGCTTCACAAGCCGTCGCCATTGCTCCCGTACTGCTGCGCTTCTTGAGCATTCGTGGATACTTCGATTTAGGGCAGTCTTCACTTGGTCGGTCCAGCGCATTGGTGACCTGCCGCGCGCTCTTGTACCTTCGACCCTTCCCTGGACCACAAGACGTTCCATGGATGTGTCTCCTCGGCGAGTAATATGCCCGAAGAAGGTGAGAATGCGACCTTGAACGATGGAAGACAGACGCTGTTTGATGCCGAGTTCCTGGAGGATTGAAACGTTGGTTCGGAATTGTGTCCAGGATATACCAAGCATTTTTCTCCAACACCACATTTCTAAAGCGTCTATTATATTTACACTAGTCCCGACTATAATAATAGATGGTAGGTACATACGTAAATAACGATATTACGTATTCTTGGACGTAACAACGTACCTTAATCAAGGAACATGTTGCAAATGTTTTATGTCACTTGAAAGATAAAACAAATACAGTCACGGGAGGGTTAAGATTAGTCGTGGATTAAATCTAGACAGAGTAGGATGAAAATCTTTCGGTTGCTACATGACATCTTACCATACCCTATATTGCTTAACATAGGTCTTTAATGGTATAGAAGTTGCTATTCACGGTCGAAACCTTCCACCAGACAGACCTAGAATTTAAGCCGCAAATTTAACCCAGAAGATTTCTATGGCTTCTACTTACTAGTACCGCTAAGCTGAGATCCACGTCTCACTGGGCCAGACCTGGAACATGACAATGAGTCACGGTCTTGGGTGTGAGTAGCCCGCGTTTATTTATATGACGTTTTCACGTCATAAAAATAAGAGTTCTGTCAAGTGTCAAGGTTATTTTTTGTGTCTTTACTTTATGTAAGCGCACTTTAAATACACATCAGTAATTTTTCAAATTCATAAATAATTGAACAGGTACGTAGGTACGAATCAATTGTTTGTCAAGGCTGGCGACAAAATGTTTATACAAGTGTCTGAATATTAACTAATTGCATACCTACTTTTAACATAGATTTTATGTAAGATTTCACTTCACGTGCTTAGTTTGAAGTTTTTTTCATGATTATTTGAAATTACTGCTGTATTGAGTTTCTTGTTCTTTAAAGGGTTTGCTGCAAGAGAGCTGAGAACTAGAATTGAGCACGCTGAACCGACCGTCATTATTGCAGCCAGCTGCGGAGTGGAACCAAACAAAATAGTCCGGTTAGTATAACAAAATTCATTAACATTAACAAAAGTGTTACTTTTTGGATAACCAATATGAATAGAATGTAATGCAATAAAAAGCAATGATTCAATGCGCATTGCCCCATATAATGGATGTCCCAGATGATAAAAACTTTTATGCATAAGTTTTACATTGAAATTAGAGTATCAAATATATTTTTCTGCAATCACTTTAATTTCAAAGTATTTTTTGGTAAATAGAGATAAGAACACCTAAGTATATGCGTTACTTTACATTCTTTCAAAAATACCAACCATAGACAAGTTACATACTAATTGAAGAATGGTAATTTTATACAGTGTCTGGAAATAACGTTTTATGCCTATCATGCCATGTTGTATTCACAAAAATAATTAAATAACATAGGACAATAGTATATTATGAAACAGCTGCACAATGTCAGCTATACAAATGCACTTTATAAAACGCATCAAATGAGTTTTATAATAGTGCCACAAGTTTAACAATATTAAGTAATACGATTATGAAAACTGAATGATATTAATAAAAATATGTATTGAGCTTATGTCTCAATATTATCATTTAAAGCCTGCTCTCAACCAAGCAATGCCTTGAGTATAAGCTCCAAATAGCCTTTCATATAAAGTGGGAGACTTGTAGACAGTAGGCCATTTAAATAGGATGATTATGATAATGGATGTACTAATCATTACTTATTCGTTTAATTTTCATCATTTATCTATGTTAAAGAATAATATTTGTATGTAGGTACAAGGACATCTTAGACGAGGCCTTATGTCAGAGCACACACCAGCCTCTCAAGTGTATAATATATCAGCGACGGCGTGTACTTGAGTGCGATTTGATCAAGCCAAGAGACATATGCTGGGATGAAGCAATGCTGGCAGATCCAGTCCCATGCGTCTCGACTGAAGCAAATGATCCAATGTACATTCTTTACACATCTGGTAAATAATTTTTTTTTGGGTTTAACTTTTAAAAATCGTACAATTAAAAAAATACCAAGCAAAGCTCAGTCATCCAAATATTAATGATACAACTTTTACACGTGTTAATGTTTTTGTTACATACTCACTAGGTAATACGAACAAAAATAAAAATTTAAAGCAATCAAAAAGGCATTGAATGTTTATTTTTACTTTTTTAACATTACGTATAGTAACTTCCATTTTCATGTTAATGTGTAGTTTAAAATTATAAATAAGTATTTGAATCATTTCAGTATTCAAATGTTAAGCATGATTTATTCAAATATTCTTTTCAAACTGTTTTAGATTGTCAGACATCATTTGTCCCGATCTGCCACGAGGTTGAACTGTATTGTTGTTACATCAATTATTGCAGAACAGATATCTATACCTAATACTTATATCAGAATTGATTTCGCTATATTATGACTTTTTAGAAACATAATAATTAAATAAAATTTTATTATTGCCCAGGTACAACTGATGATCCAAAAGGAATTCAGCGACCATGCCATCAAGCAGCCACTCTATGCTGGTCAATGCATGCTGTTTATGGTCTGAAAACGGGAGTCTGGTGGGCAGCTTCAGACCTTGGCTGGGTCGTTGGACATTCTTACATATGCTATGGACCGTTACTGGCTGGCTTAACAACCGTACTTTATGAGGGAAAACCTGACAGAACTCCCGATCCTGGGCAATATTTCAGGTAAGTATTACATACGTACTTGGAAATTATTATATAGTCTATTTAATTATCCTAATGTCTTCCCTTTTCGAATGAAGACGTGGCTTTGTAAGGCTCAATTTTGATCAACTTAAGAATTTTTAAATTCTGCATTTCATTACGTGGAATTACCAATGGTAAGATCAATTGTATTATTGAGAAGCATTTTAGATACTTCGTAAATGTTTAAAACGAGCTGGTTAATTAAATTAATTTTAAATTTATATACCTACATGCAAAGTTATCCCGTTTAACAGGATTATAGAGCAACATCGCGTAAATGCAATTTTTACGATTCCAACTGCTTTGCGCGTATTGAAAAGAGCAGATCCTACAGGAAAATACGCAAGAAGATATTGCGGGAATTCTCTGAAAACTATTTTTATCGCTGGAGAACATTGTGATCAAGAATCAAGGGTGAGAATTTCTATATCGTTATATTCTTTATATTTTCTTCTTTGAATAGATGTGTTGCTTGCTAATGAAAAAGCCAAAATATAAAAGAATGACTCTGGAAATAGTTGTTTTAATTGACAAGAATAATTAAAATTTTAAATTACTTAAATAAACACGACAAATGAATTAGTCATGTTATTTAAATCAGTAGTGTTTAATATGGACGGAACAGATTTAACCATGAATACATTCGGTGAAACTATGAATTACAAACGATACCAAATAATGGCATAATATGGATGTATGTAATGTATATAATATAGTCCAGTATGGTATGAAGACTTCTTTTCGTCTATACTAATATTATAAAGAGGTAAAGTTTGTAAGTTTGTAAATAAACTTCTGTCGGGGCTAATCTTCGGAACTACTGATCCGATTTTTAAAATTCTTTCACCAGCTACGTTATCGGTGAGTGTTAGAGGCTATATTTTATATTTATATTGTATATATTACCCGAGTTATCACAATTTTTGTCGCGCGAGTCGGACCGTGAAATTGATTTAATTTAGCTTTAGGCGCGTACGCTGCCTTAGATATTGGATATAATTGAAAACATTGTATGAAAACTTTATGCATCTTTTAAGGTCCTACAAAAAGTTTGCAATAGCATATATTTATCTTTTATATTTTGGCAGATATATAACTTTTTGTGTTTTTAAAAATTTAATTCATATGCTTACGTTTACGTCATTATCATTATAGAACTAAACTTAAATCCTTATCAAAATAAATTATTTAATAATCACAAGAATATTATAGAGATAAGATTTGCCTTTTACAATATGTTAATTAGTTATATAGTTTCGGAGATATTACAAAATTTGTAAAAAACATGACAATGCCGCTATATTGTCCAAATTAAGTGGACCTCCTCCGTGTTATGTTATACGTACTGAATAGGGGTCAATATTTTGCTACTGATATATTTTGAGAATTCGATATTTGATCTTTTCTATCAATTTATTTGGCATGGCAGACCATATTTATATAATATACAAAAAAGTTTGTTCGTTTGTTTAAATGGGCTTATCTCTAGATCTGCATGTCGGATTGTAAATTATTTTGTTTATTATGAAAGCTAGACTCAAAAGCTTGCCATAAATATATATTCTTAATGTAAATGTACTGTAATATCGTACAATGTTTTAAAAAAATGTAGATCTTTAGTACACGGGATGGGACGGAGGATATTGCTTCACGGGAAAGTATAAAAAAATTAAATTGACAGGGGGAGCGGGGAAAGAGCACACTTTATATGAAAGTCTGTCTTTAAAATTAAAAGGGTAACTAAGAGGTTTTCACGCGGACGAAGTTGCGGGCGACTGCTAGTCCCTATATAATTAACGTGATCTAAGCGAGTAAAATCCTGAGGTACAGCTAGTATTTTAGTATATGGATGAAAATGCCAAAATAAATATTAACAAAAAACTGAAATTTTAAATAGGTTATAAAGACAGTAAGTAAATGACAATGTTATATCTCACACAAAAATGAATTTACTTTTAACGAATTCTTTAATGAAAATTATTTTAGACAGTAAGGATTTCAATCAGTTTATTATTACAGTAATATTAGCCTGTTATTACTTCTGGGTTAGTTATGGTCTGTTGTCTTGTAATTTCCAGCACTGGGGTGAAAGAATGTTTGGCGTTCCGTTATTGAACCATTGGTGGCAGACAGAGAGCGGCTCACCAATCTGTTGCGCTTTATTGGGATACGGTGTAAAAGGTGTGAGACCACATTCAACTGGATATCCTGTTCCTGGATATGATAGTAAGTTACTAAGTGTTATAACTTAATAATGTATACGTGAAGTTGTAATTCAGCTTATTTAAACTATAATTTAAAGAAAAAATACAATAAGGAACTTAAGCTAACTTATCCGAAATACTAATACCAACTTATCCACGTAAAATGGTGTCAAGACTACTGGTACCTTTTTCATGTTGGTTAGCCAAGATAATCATTTGCGCATATAACGAGCCAACTACTTCTGTCATCAGTTGAGGCACGATGAAATATTACTGAAGAATTTTTAGGTAGGTACTGAGCACGGCAAAGGAAACGAAAATATAACTCTCAGACAGAGAGGCAGACTTTTGCCACTTACTGGTTTCAGCCTATTCTGCTGCACAGGAAATGCAGGAAAATTTTGATTGTTTTTAGCAGCTAACATCCAAATTTACCAATGTAATATAATAAATGCATCGATTTATTAAATGTAATAATAAATGTACACACTTATATTAGTAAACCTGAATATGCGTTCATTAAAAATCAATTAAACAGACCTTTATTGCGAAGCCATATGTACTATACATATTAATTAACTTTTAACTATCATTTACTCAATTTGTTGGTTCTGTTTCGTTTACAGTAAGAGCACTGAGGGAGGACGGTTCTGAATGCCACTCAGGGGAAGTAGGACGATTGGTTATCAAGCTACCATTACCACCTGGCTTTGCTTCTACATTGTGGCGATCTGATGAACGATTCAAGAAAGTTTATTTTGATACATATCCGGTAAGTCTACTTCAATGCTTATATAGGTAATAAAGACATTTAGAAAACTGGCAAACTAGCACAGATTGGCACACACATTTGGATTTTCAGGGATTCTATGATACACAAGATGTCGGTTGGATTAGTGCTGAAAATGCAGTTTGGGTGGTAGCTAGAGCCGATGACGTTATCAACGTAGCTGGCCACAGGCTATCGACGGCTGCGATCGAGGATGTTGTGTTGAAACACGCGAGGGTAGCGGATGCTGTAGTAGTTGGAGCTCCAGATCCAACGAAGGGAGACGTTCCACTGTGTCTGTATGTCATGCGCCCTCCACAGGATGGTTAGTGACATTATTATTCATCTATTTATATATTATATTCTCTCTATCAAATTATTAAATAGGAAATTTTGAGTTTCGATTTTCTATGTCAGTGATTCTCAACCTTTTTTTGTTGCGGCACACATTTAATGATTTCATAATTTGGCGGCATACAAAGAAAAAGATAAAAATTATTTACTTACTACAACACACTGCATAAATAGTTTATGACAAAAATTTTAAATACACCAAGACCCCGCTTTGCGTCGCTAATGTGTTCCTGAAAAATGCGACGCAAAGTGAATCACAAATTTTGAAAGTAAATAATAAAAAATTTTATTTTTTTGTGGATTTAAATATATATTCATGTTAAAAATATTTTTCTTTTTAAATGATATAATTTAATAATATTAACATTATTATATATTTGCAAAATTTGGCGGCACACAAAAGTGCCGCGGCACAGTGGTTGAGAATCACTGTTCTATGTGTTCTATTGTAGGTTGGCAGGCTTATGCAGTTGAATTTATAACGACCACAAACATATGGTCATAATTATTATCATCCCCCTATTCTGTAACTATGTTTTATCCAAGCGACACCAAGGATAAAGAGACATAATATTATTATATTCTAGACGATAGAACGCGTTAGACGGAGAGACGATTTCGATGGTCACTTGTTATTTATGTCACTTAACTATTAAAATCATAATTACAAAATAGGGGGCCTAATCAAACAGATTATAGTGTGATCTCTAAGAAAATTTCTTGGAAGAAAAAGAACCAAGGCTCAATCCAAGGGCATTTCGATAATCCGCTTAAACTGACCTCTGGATCGGCACGGCAGTTTGCTTAGCGTTGGAAATCCATTTGATACCCGAATGCAGATAAAGAAGTCCATGTCTTTTAAAGTAATGTGCATATTGCATAATGTATGTAAACTATAATGTTTTCCATATTTTAATTGATTTGCATTATCACAAGGACATAGCAATGATACTGCGTATATAAAAAAATGTGATGCAATACTTGAAACATTACAAATGCAAAATTTCAGTTTTGCATTCGTAATATAAGGATATATTTATTTATACATTTTGTGAAAAAATATAGTTCCAAAGTTTAACATAAATTAAGAACTACCTACGTTTCAGTTAATAATTCCAGTTGTAATAAATTGTAGTATGATATTCCCTCTAATAATTATGGGTCTTTTTATTAGTACTAATTAATTATATTTTCTATTTTTCCTAGATGAAGAAATCGTATCTGAAGCCACAATAACGCAAGAATTAATTGCCCTTGTAAGACATCTGATCGGCCCAATCGCAGCGTTTCGAAAAGCCGTGGCAGTTCCTGCTTTACCGCGTAACCGTTCAGGAAAATTATTGCGTTCAAGCATATCCAATTTGGCGCGAAGCCAACGTGTTAAACTACCCTCAACTATTGAAGACCCAAGCGTGTTCGTGGAAATTAAGATTGCATTACAGAAATGTGGTTATGCTATTGATGCTCCTGACCCAGAATTGTAACTTTTACTTACATCAATTATGTGCGCATAATTACTTATGCGTGAAACAATTTGTGTCTTAGTCGAAGCCATTCATTTTACTAATACACTTTACTTGACTTTATACGAGTGGAATTCGACTGAATTTTGTTGTAGAAGTTGTACAATATAGTACAGGATCCGTGGCCTATTTTTTCACTTGATTACTATCAAGCTAATTTTCCGTGAGTAGCTTCATTTTGATAAGACGCCCAACAATTTCCTGTGCGAAAATTTTTGATTGTGGTAGCTAACAGAGGTAGCAATGATAAAATATGTCGATTTGATGATTCTTCAATATTTATTACTAACTGAATTGTTTTTATTAAATCTTAAGATAATTATCTAAATTATTTGAAAAAATATTTGTCCTACAAAATCTATGGTTTCATCAAAGAGTCCTCCCCCTCCAACATGTATTGATAACGAGATCACCAAAAATGATTACTAACCAGCTGATTTTTTTTTATTACTTAGTTAATATATATATAATTTAACAGCCATATTGTCCTACAAATTTCGTGGTATGTTATCCCGGTTCCTACGCTTAAAAGTAGTAGTACAGATCATTGATGTAAAAATAATTACTATCAAGCTGAATCTTCGTGAATAGCATCGTTTTAATGAGACGCCCAACAATTTCCTGTGCGAAAATTCTCGATAGTGGTAGCTAACAGAGGTAGCAATAATAAAATATGTCGATTTGATGATTCTCAAATATTAATTACTAACTGGATTGTTTTTCATTAAATCTTAAGATAATTATCTAAATTATTTGAAAAAATATTTGTCTTACAAAATCTATGGTTTGATCAAAAAGTCCTCCCCCTCCAACATGTATCGATAAGGAGATCACCAAAAATGATTACTAACCAGCTGATTTTTTTTTACTTAGTTAATATTTATATAATGTAACGGTCATATTGTCCTACAAATTCCGTGGTACGTTGTCCTGATCCTACGGTCAAAAGT
Source organism: Mycalesis mineus (assembly GCA_034621355.1). NCBI lineage: Eukaryota > Metazoa > Arthropoda > Insecta > Lepidoptera > Nymphalidae > Mycalesis > Mycalesis mineus. The sequence goes on from CM067902.1 coordinate 1,423,790, forward strand.
AGTAGTACAGATCCTTGATGTAAAAATAGCGTGGTACGCTATTGCGGTGCTCCAATTGAATATATATTGGAAAGTCATGAAATTAAAAATCAATTTATTTCTCAAGCGTGCGAAAAAAAAATGTTGACTTTTTGGTAGATTTCACTCAACAATAAGTTAAAAAATTACTGAACGTCAACTGAAATTAAACAAAACAATAACAAAGAAAACTTTGTGCCGCTTGGATTTCTGTATTTTTCTACAACAGCTGAGTCACGCCGTTACGCGTGCGCAGAGCATTTTTACTCCGTCGTAGTAGGTATCCCACGTTTGTGTCGAGTATAAGCGTGTTTGTAAGCATTTTTCAGTTAACTACGTTTTATTTTTTTTTTTGTCTTTCGAGAAATTATTTGAATATATTTTGACGTGATAATATAACGTCTTATAAATCGATGAACGCCAGCAGCACGCACGAAAAAGTATGACTCATTGTCACGTTCCGCCTGAGCCGAGCGTGCAAGCGAGAGCGCCGAAGAAGCGATAGAGACGCACGATCGGCCTAAGCGTTCGGCTTGTGACGCATCTATCTCTCTTCCACTTCATCGGTCGATGCGTCTGAGTAGAAGAGAGACAGCGGCAGCACACAGCTTACATGTGAACTGTTTTGTCAACTGTTTATAAAGTGAAGTGAAAAGTGAATGTGGTTTCCATTGTTTATTTTTATGACGTGCTGCAAAATAATTATGGAGTGTTTTTTGTGTAATTTGCTTTGTGAAAATCCTACTTTAAATTTTGGATGGACAATAATTGATGGCAAATATGAATATTATTGGTTTGATGGTCCCCAAAGTCCATCTTTTGAAGAATTATCTTCTGAAATACAAGGTACCCTATTTATACTATTGTTATTTATTGATTGATTATTCATTATTATTCGGCATGTTATGATGCACAGCATTATGAGAGATTACGTCATACTTCCCGCCATTTTGTTGACCAATCCGAGCCGTCTAGCAACCAATCCGCCAATCAGATGCGTTCCCGCGTGGTATCTTTGTGGCGTGATCGATCACGTGGTCTCCAGTTGTAGGCGCTTGCCGCGTTTTAACTCTTAGCGTCGTTACTTCTCGTCGCGTCAACACGTTTAACGAAAAGACTATCTTGTGTGTGTCATTATTAGTTATTGGTGTTATTATCGGAATCCCACCATGGACAATTCCGAAGAGTGTAACAGTGAAAGTGTCACCGTTGAGGCTGAGGCCGGGGCCGCAACACGGAATAAGCGCCAGCGTGAGGAAGATTCCGATGAGTCCAATACGGAATCGAGTGAGAGCAGCTCATCCCAGCGGGTCTGTGAGGTAAAACGGCGGAAGCGCGGTGAGTCAGATTTTTATATTACGAATCTGGTTAAAGAACTTAACACTTTGAATAACATTTTAAAAAGCAATGTTTATTCCCATGCCGCACAACCCGTAACATCGCAATTGTGTAGTTTCGGCATGCAAAATTCTATCTCGGCCACGCCGGAGACAACACGCCCGCTACCCTCTTTTTCTACGCAGGAAACCGCGGATCAGACCGCGGCAAATGTTTTTAGACCTACCCTCACGCATGTCGCGCGCCCCGTGCCGACGCCCTTAGTAACTGCGCACGCTCCATTGATGTCGCATTTTACGCCTCTAACAACGGCACCTGTTTCTATGCCAGATCGGTTGCAACCTACTTCGACCGAGGCTAATGAAAATTTTTTGACACGTCCTGCAAACATAGACAATCACTATGATCTGTTTCACTTAAATTTAGCCCAGATTAATACCTCAATAAAAGATCCCAAAGTACCTCGTGCCGACTCGGATCGCTTGTTGCGGCTAGGGGATTTACAAAGATTTGGTGATCAAACTTGGAAAGACATTCGTTATTCAGAAGCGTTAAAAATGCATAACGCTTCTCCTGGTTTTATTGAACTCGAGGTGAATGACGAACTTAGGCAGTTTATTAGGGGCAAAGACAACGTCGCTGGATCCGAACGGGCCCTGGCAGCTATTTGTAATGGTTTGCTTGCACAACGAGAGCTTTTAAAACATAATTTGCAACAATTTGTCGACTGGGCTGCCTCGCCCGATACAGTGCTCAGCGCTGTCTCCGCTTTTGAGAAACTGTCCGATCTCTTTCAACCTACTTCGAAGTTTCATAAAATTAGTGAGGAAATAATGCAAATAGTATGCGGTAAGCGAGCCGAATGTATTGAATATCGCCGTGACCGCATATTAAACGAGATACCTAATAAAAATTTGCGGGAGGGTCTGCGTAAGATACCTCCGAGTTGCAAATACCTCTTTTCTGAGGATCAATTACAGTTATACGTGCAACATACTGGTGGCATGGACAAGTGGGTTCGACCTTGGTTCTCATCAGATAAGGACGGAAACAAAAATCAAAAGCAAACTTCCAGATCTAGTGGATCACGTGAACCATCTTCCTCTAATCAGTCCTTTCGCGTCAAGGGCATGCAATCAAAGGAGAGAGGCGGCAAATCCAATCCTGTTTCCGCCAGTACCTCAAATCAGTTCACGTACAAGGCAAAAAGGTCTTTTAAAAAGGATAACAATAAACCCATTAAAAAACATCTCGGCAAATGACTCGCGGCCATTCCAGCCCGAGTTTTACGGGGGCTGCCTCCGAGCGTATCGGAAGCAGTGGCAGTTGCTTCGGGCTCCGAAGGCCCTTCTCAAAATGATTTTGGGAATGCGACTGCCATTTACCTCCAAGCCTACACTTGTCCGATCATGCCCTCGAATTCTGCGTCGCTTCCAAACCCCGGAATCTCCACAGATGACAGAAGAAATACAAATGTTACTGAAGCAAGGCGTTCTAGAAGCCCCGGATCAGAACGCTTTAGGTTCCAGTTTCATTTCGAAAATGTTCCTCACCAAAAAGAGCGACGGTTCGAACAGGCCGATTTTCAATCTGAAGCGTCTCAACGAGCATATAGTGGCCACGCCGTTCAAATTGATATCCCATTTTCAACTACCTCATTTTCTTCAAGCGAACGACTGGATGGTAAAACTAGACCTTTCTTCAGCATACTTTCATCTGAGCATCACAGAAAGTCATCGTCGATTCCTCCGACTGTATTACAGGGGTCAGGTTCTACAAATGACGAGCTTACCTTTCGGACTGTCATGTGCACCAAAGAATTTTGCTACCCTAACCAATTGGGTTGTACAAGTCCTAAGGAACAAAGGAATGAGAGCGATTGTGTACTTGGACGACTTTCTTCTCGCCAGCCAATCGGAGTTTCAGCTTCAGGAACATACAAAAGCAACAATCAACATATTAGAAACGTTAGGGTGGACAATAAACTATGCAAAGTCAGTGCTGGAGCCCACTCAAGAAATAGAGTATTTGGGGATAAAGTGGAATACGAGCCTAAATCTCAAGTGTTTACCTCTGAAAAAAGTGCAAGCGATCAAAATCAGTGTAAAACAGGCCTTGACCAAGAGCAAACTGTCACTGAAAAGCATTCAAACTATTTTAGGCATGATGAACTTTGCCAGTTTTGTCGTTCCCAGGGGACGCTTACATTGTCGACAACTGCAACGACATGCACGCACTTTGAAACACCTTCCCCCGTGCAAATCAGTGAGTTTACCTACTTCCGTAATTGTAGATCTCCAATGGTGGAACAAGATACTAGAACTTTCGCAAGTGAAGAGCACCCTACATCCCCAACAAATATCTCACTTCCTCACTACAGATGCAGCCGACTTCGGGTGGGGTGCTCAAATGGACGACTTCACGACGTCGGGCAAATGGAGAAGAGATCAGATCAAATGGCATTGCAACCGAAAGGAAATGTTTGCTATCGTAGCGGCTGTAAATTATTACAAGCACCGACTAAAGGGTCAACATCTCGTATTCCAGACAGACAATCGAACGGTAGTCTCGTATATCAGGAACGAAGGCGGAACGCGTTCGACGGCCCTTCTCAATTTAACACATCAGCTGATGAGGATATTAGACCGATGGAATATATCGATCACTGCCGAATATCTGCCAGGAAAATTCAACGACATCGCCGATGGACTATCTCGGGGCAAGAAAGCGTCGGAGTGGCACCTGAAAGATTCGGCGCTGAGAAAGATATTCAAAAGGTTCGGAGTGCCACAAATAGACCTTTTCGCTTCCAGCCAAACGAAAGTAGTGAAACATTACGTCAGCAAAGATTGTTTGGACTCATCGGCAATTTTTTGCAACGCCTTCAGCCGGATATGGGATTACCAGCTGGCTTGGGTATTTCCCCCACCGAGCTTGATACCCCGGGTACTTCATCATCTAAACTCGGCACAAGGAACATTTCTGATAGTAGCGCCGATGTGGAGCAGAGCATTTTGGCTGCCGGACCTTCGCAGACGGGCGTTGAGCAGACCAGTGAAAATTCAGGATCTGGAGCACGTTCTAATAGACCAGACGACTGGTCGTGCACCGCCTCGAGTGAAGGAAATGCAGCTTTTTGTTTGGAAAATTGGAGCTGGGGCCAAGAAACCAAAGATTGGTCGGAATCTGAAAGAAAGTTGTTAAAACTAAGTTGGAGAGAATCAACATTAAAAACTTACAAACCAGCCTGGTCACGTTGGGTAAAATGGTGTATGAATAATAATTTCGATCATAAGTATCCTAATGGAAATATTTTAGCAAAATTTTTAGCATTCCTATTCCTTGAAGAGAAATTATCCTATCCTACGATTTTATTACACAAATCTGTGGTGACTACTTTTAGTCATAGTAATATTGAGACAAACTTGAGTTCACATTTTCTTGTTAAACATATGCTAAAAGCAATCTCTCTTCAGAGTCCCCGAATAGAAAAACCTCCGATTTGGGACCCAAGCAACTTGATTGCCTGGTTACAGAGTAATCCTCCAAGTAGGGTAACTTTGTTTGAAGCATCACGTAGACTAGCATGCATCTTACTACTAGCATCGGGTAGACGTATACACGATCTTACACTTTTAAAAGTTTCAGAACATCACTACATTGATGGTGGTGATCATATAATTTTCTATCCCGAGTTCGGATCAAAAACCGATACTGCAACCTACAGGCAATCAGGTTGGAAACTTTTTCAACATACTAATATAAATGTTTGTCCCGTTTATTGGTGTAAAAAACTGCTACAGTTGAGTGAACATAGAAGAGTAGCCCATGGTCCCAATTCATTATTTATTTCAATAAAAGGGGAAACCCGCGTAGCATCAAAAACAGTCATTGGTAATTGGGTCAAATCTGTGTTAAAAGATGCTAACATACAGGCTTCACCTGGAAGTGTGCGCTCAGCGGTAGCATCTTTGAGTTGGTTTGAGAACCATCCTATTGAAGACATTCTCTCTCGTGGTAATTGGCGTAGAGAGAACACCTTTGCTAAATTTTATTGTAAACAAATTATTGGACGATCAAATCATAATCAATCTACCAATCTAGTAACAAATTTTGAACCAGTTTAATTCTTAAATTAAAGAGATAAATGCTGTATGATAAATACCGTTGATTTAATACTGTCATTAATAAACTATTTTTTGGAATAACAAAATCCAATAGAAGTTATGTTTTTTATTCCTGCTTGATTAACAAGTATTATTTTTTTTTTATTTACACAACGATTTTTTTAAATTTATTCACATAGCGTCGTTCGTGGTCACCAGGAGGTAATAGACACATCTCTCATAATGCTGTGCATCATAACATGCCGAATAATAGTACAAGTTTTACACAACAATAAAACTTGTATTATTGGAGCAGATATGATGCACAGCATCCTAATAAGGTCTCCTGGTGAGAGACTTCTATGAGTTAAAACGCGGCAAGCGCCTACAACTGGAGACCACGTGATCGATCACGCCACAAAGATACCACGCGGGAACGCATCTGATTGGCGGATTGGTTGCTAGACGGCTCGGATTGGTCAACAAAATGGCGGGAAGTATGACGTAATCTCTCATAATGCTGTGCATCATATCTGCTCCAATAATACAAGTTTTATTGTTGTGTAAAACTTGTACTATTATATAATTTACTAAATTTTTTCATGTTATTACAGAGTCAGATATCACGAGTGAGGAAAGTGAAATAAATGAAGATGACAGCGATGTTAGTAGCGAAGATTATGAAGATTCATCAGATGAATATGATGAAGATTAATTTTTTTTTTATCTATAAATACACCAATACACCAATTTTTGTACCTGATTTTCCTAAAAAATAAACTTATTTAAATTTTAAAAAAGATTTTTTCACTGTATCTTATGTTAGAAATAGGAAAACGAAAAAAATTACAATTCTTGTCGGACTAGTGATACATACCTGTTTTTTTGTAGGACATTGTTTTATTTGGACACTGAACACACTAACCTATTATGTAATATTTTTGTCCTACAGTTAGTAATGAGAAAAATGGTCTTATGGTATTAACAATTTCTGAGCGTAGGACCGGGATAACATACCACGAAATTTGTAGGACAATATGGCTGTTAAATTATATATATATTAACTAAGTAATAAAAAAAAAATCAGCTGGTTAGTAATCATTTTTGGCGATCTCGTTATCAATACATGTTGGAGGGGGAGGACTCTTTGATGAAACCATAGATTTTGTAGGACAAATATTTTTTCAAATAATTTAGATAATTATCTTAAGATTTAATAAAAACAATTCAGTTAGTAATAAATATTGAAGAATCATCAAATCGACATATTTTATCACTGCTACCTCTGTTAGCTACCACAATCAAAAATTTTCGCACAGGAAATTGTTGGGCGTCTTATCAAAATGAAGCTACTCACGGAAAATTAGCTTGATAGTAATCAAGTGAAAAAATAGGCCACGGATCCTGTACTAATAATCCTTTCAGTTATTACAGATATGTACGTAAACTGACACTGACTGACGTTTGTAAGTTTATTCAATACATAAAAGTTAATAATTTTATCCTTTGTTATACTGCACGAGCGCACGATTTAAGAACTACTTATTTTTCGATGTACATAAGTATAGCTCGTTTCCTCCACAAATCGTAGAAGTTTTTGCAATCATCATTAGGTTAGATTGTAGGTATGTGATTTGGTTTGGTATAAAAAAAGAAAAATAATGCAGTGAGTACTGAAATTAGTACGGCGGTGTGTACTTAGCTATCTACCTATAAGCATAATTTTGAAAAGCAATTTTTTATACTACGTTAACATTTAGCTATGGATAATTCTACATGTGAAGTAAAGGTAGGATAAATTAAGTTTTTAATACACGTAGGAAACTCACTAATTTGGCTTTTATTATTTGCGAAACCTAATATATGTATATTTTAAGTTGATAAATGTACGATTTGTAGGATTGTGTTTTGTCGTTCCTAAACTATTTATCCAATTGTGTTCAAACTTTAAAGAATTGCAATCGCTTATAAAAGATTTCTGGTCCGAAAAAAATTAAATAAATATCAACTATTTTCTTCTTAGGGTACTGCGACAACACAAAGTTAGTTTATTAGATAAATTAATAATTTATAATCGTTTTGCCCATAATCTTCTAATATTTTCTTTCTTATGTAGGGGTTGGTAAAATTGAGAATATTAAAAATAGTATTTTTAAAATTGTCCAAAAATATAAATAAATTCATCCTATAAAGTGTATACTAAAATTTATACCTATCTTCTGACGCATTTATAGGAACCTACTATTGATACGTACATTTAAGTACTTAGTAATTTATTAAATTAATAAATAATTTATTTTTATATAATCTGTTTAATATAATAAATCTTAAAAGATAAGTGCCTTAAATTTATGTGATATGGGTACAAAAATACAAATATATAAATAGATATAAGATATTTTTAGTTTTATTTATTAATAATTAAAAAAAACCTCTAAACGCTCACATTACCCAGGTGTAAGTAAGTTTAATGTAATTAGCCACATGTACTATTGCATGTTTCAAATAATTGTTTTTCAGATTTACTTCATAAATGATACATACATACATAGCATCACGCTCGTTCCCATAGAGCTAAGCAGAGACTACATTCTACCATTTGCCACGGTCCTTACAAACATCCTTAGCTTCGTCCACTCTCATTAATCCTTTCAAACAAGATCGTCGGTTTAGGGTACTCTTAACCTGGCAATTATTTAAAATTTTCTGAATTTGGTCCAGGAACGTTCGCCTAGGTCTTCCACTTCCAACATTTCCATTCATTCTCGCCTCATTAATCTCTTTTGTTAATCTTCTTTCATTCATTCTCTCTACATGCCCAATCCATCTAAGCATACCTTTCTGTATTTTAATCACTACATCTTCTTTTACACCACACTGTTCCTTATTATACTATTATCAACTCTGTCACCCAAGTTTATTCTGCACATACTCCTCAATGCTCTCATATCTACTGCATTTATTTTACTTTTATGCTTCTTCTGCCATACCCAACTTTCACTACCAAACATAAGTGTGGGCACCAACACACCTTTATGTACAGCCAGTCTTGCCTTCTGGGACACTTTCTGGTTATTCAGAAATGCATGCAGAGCACCATTCACCACGTTCCCAGTACTAACTCTTCATTCAATATCACTCTCACACGTTCTATCTTTCGTGAATTTACTACTCAGGTATACAAACTCTTTTATTTCTTCCACAATCTCTCCATCTATCGAAATATTACAATCTGTCGCAGCATATTCATCTCTTTCAAAAATCATTACTTTCGTTTTGTTGACATTCACTTTCATTACTTTCCTTTTTAAACCTACATTCATAACAGTTAGGTACCATTTCTTTTAACTCATCAGCAAACGATGCAAGTAATACATAAATGATGATGATTAAACTAAAACCATATCCTTACTAATATTATAAAGGAAAAAGTTTGTATATGATTATGGATGTTTGTTACTCTTTTACGCAAAAAATACAGAATTGATTCTGATGAAAGATCACAATATATAGCTTCATCATTATCAGCCTATTAATGGCCCACTACAGGGCTAGGCCTCTCTCCTTATAGAAGAAAGAATATGGAGCGTAGACTCACCACGCAGCTCCAATGCGGGTTGGTGGGCTTAGGGCGATATTGTTTTTTCATTTAACGATCACTATTATTAATTTATAGTTTATATATCAACACATTGGCCACATTTTATCCCAAAATTTTGCGAGAACTTCGCGGTTGAGACTGCGGGCGTCCTCTAACACTTAAAAAAACGTCATTTTGCTAGCTGGCTTTCTTTTACTTTTCGAAATTCAAACTTTGACTGTAACATCATAGACAATAAGAAATATAGAAAACTGTCAAATTCAAAAATATTAATGTCAATATTGATGAAAGTGTAATGTCAACTGTCAAATCAAATGACAAATCTCAAATGAAAGTGACGCATCGGCGAACGGTGATATCAAAATCTCTGATATTTGTAATTTTTACTATCTAATAAAGCCTAAAACCAAGCCCTATCTTATGATAACATAACATTTTATTAAATAAGTATTATATATTCGAATGTATGAAGTCAGTTTTGTGTCAATTTTCCCTCTGTACATAAAATTCGTCTAAGCGTAAAAAAACACTACTTTTTCTCGAGAATTTTAATCAGAAATCGGCTAAGGTAAGGTATTTTCAATTTCACTTACATTCTTTACTTCCTCTTATTCGAACAAATGTTGTAACAGCGACTATGCTTGTATACAATTTGATTACGCTTCTGTACAATTTGATTATATTCATGTTAAATTTTCTATCTTTGAAAGAAGTTTTAAAAGTAATAAATCTTGAATTATTAATATTTTAGCATAGGAGAAGTACTTGACTGCAAGATCTTTTTATTTTTTATAAATTGTGAAAAGATTATAATCTAAGTATCTGACAGATTTGGTTAAAAATATCTTTATTTGTCCTATTTTATTTTAATAACTTTTCTGTGTAGTTGGCTTGTACAAATATGGCCTTAAACAATATGAAAATTATAATGAATTCTATTGCACTCATGCAATGTGAAAATAGTAAGTCAGTCCTGTGAGAGCTCTCAGCTTATTCTAAATGGAGTGTAAGGCTGATGATGATGACAGCAACAATGTCTCTACTGGGATATATTTTATCTGGTCTGGGTTCAAGATTAAGTACGAGCTCTTGACAGACAAACACACTTCCTTTTTTTATTTAACATATTTTATTTACTATGATCTGTGTTAGTGCATACAACTATAGTCTAACAGTCAGAAACAAAACCCATGACCATTTTGAATTTTACACATGCAACTATTGAAATTTCCAACTGCAACTTTGTATATTTCCATCAGTTGAAAGACATCATTATCTGCCTATTAGGGGTCCACTACAGGGCCAGGCCTCTGTATTTATAGGAGAGGGGATACAGCTAATAGTATAAGATCTGTATTTCTAGATGTGGAAAGCATCAATGGATGTAGCGGCCCCAGCACCAGCAGAGGCTGATGATTGGGAGACAGATCCAGACTTTGTGAACGATGTGACTGAGCAGGAGCAACGCTGGGGACCTGGAGGCAGACATGTGGAGGCTATTGAGTGAGATATCACATTATTTTTAAATAATGCTCTTCATGTTTTTGAACATTTTCCTATACTGAGTAATATTTTTTACATTTTTCTTTAGTATGGACAGGATTATTATAAAGATAGAAAGAAATTATTTCATATAAGCATTGGCATATAATTATTTAGTGCACACACTGAACACAATGCATCCTGTACTGTATGGGTCGAAAGAGCAATAACCGTGTTTATTTATAATTTAGTTATTAAGGAAAAGTGTTGGTGTATCAGTGTGACTCATGCAGTTTGTCTGCAATACTTTGTGTAGTTATGATTTTGTTTTGCCAATTAGGGGTCATGTTTAAATTAGTTCACACTGTATATAGGGATAAGAAGTTTTATACAGTGTGACAAGCAAAAGGCAAAGGTCCTAAGCATAGTTCTCCATTTAATCCTAGTTGTAAAATTGCAAAGTATATGATGTTACAATGAGAAAGGCAATGCAATGTGCTGGAAAGAAAGGAAAGAAAGCAACAATTATCCAAAAAGCTTAAGCTGTATAATTTTCCTTTTGCTTTGGTTCGTCTCACTTTTAAAGGGATTGGGAGTCACACAATTATGATGGACTGTTAAAAGGAGGGAGTACTCATAAAAAAATAAAGAAATTTTTGGGGTGCAATTTAAGGATGGGAGATGCGAATGACTATAGGATTCAAATCCATGTTCTATTTGTGACGAGTCTGGCCCATAACTGAGTAGCTATTGCAGCTTCAAAGAATTTATTTTACACTTAAATTTACCTATATTAGTATACAAATGAAATAGCAATATTGACAAGATCTTTAAAACTATACACTGAGTTGATTTAACAATTAGCATAGTTACTCATTTCACAGTGTAGGTGCTCACTAAGAACGAATTTCTAGATATTCACAGACAAATGTGGGGCACTACTAGACTATAATAAAACCATATGTCATAATGAATTTATTTTTGTCATCAGTATGGCGAAGTTACGGGAAGAGGTGTTTGAAGCTGATAAACAAGTTAAAAAGCAACAATATGAGGCCGGACCTAAACCGTCTTTTGGGTGAGTGTGCAAGATTTAAGATAAACCCAATCAGTTAACAATAGCTATAGAAAATAAAGTGTGGGAACAGATTAGTACCTTTCTCTGTTAGTATGTAAGTTTAATAACTTTCACTTGTCTTTATAAAATAGATTAGATAGATTGTATAGTATTAGTGTGTGTGTAAGTTTTTATAACTTTTACTTGACATAGGAGTTTTTTATTTTATTAAAACTGTTATTATTATTGCATGTCTAAAACAACTAAGTATATTCCCATTGTTTTACTTAATTTACTTAATCAGTCATATTTTGATATATAAAAGAATAACTTTATAGTTGACATATCAATACTTTTTTTTTATTATCTTAAAATTTCAAGGGACTTTTATTCAACATGAATATGTCAGCCCCATTGTATCCTAATTTACAATCACAATGATTGAATATTAACAAAAAAAAACAAAAGTTACGTCGCAGCTTGTAACTTAAACTATACAATTAAAGAAGCAAAAATATACATGAAACATAAACACTTACAAATGAAAAGAAACTTAATTAAAATTAAAAAATCACTCATGCAAAAATATCTCAATAACAGATCTGAAACATATTAATACTTAGCACAAACTACTGTTACTAGCACTATAAAAATTTTCATACCTGTTCCTCATGCTATGATATGCATAGGCTGTAGGTATTATATAGTGTAGGATAGCTGTATTCATCCTCTTGATGAATCATGAAAGTTTATTTGAAAATCCTCCATCTATGCCAGCCATATTATGTAAATATGGTAAAGTTCTATTAAGTAAATATTATGTAATTGTAATGTTTTTAGATATGGCGGAAAATTTGGCGTTCAATCTGACAGAATGGACAAATCGGCAGTTGGACACGACTACATAGGCAAGACTGAGAAACATGTGTCGCAAAAGGATTATGCACAAGGTATACAAGTAGTAAGACTAAATATGGTTAAAGTTATTGAGACATTCTTTTTGTGAAAGTTGGAGCGGTAAAAAGCATTAATTTGAACAGTATTTTATCTTTAGGATTCTGCGGTAAACTAATTTTCATAATGCAATAAATAGTAACACCAACATTTGTGTTTACTACTAGTTTTTATAATATGATCGTACGAGCGTCTGAAATTTAGAGCGCTTTTAGCATTTGGTCCATCTTTGTCACACATTAGATATATAGCTATATTAGCTAAATTTTGTACCCTACATCGCATACATACATCTATTTGCCACTGGCAGGGTTTCTTTTAGTCTTCAGTCAGTTTCTTATGGTTAAAGATCTTGATCATCTCCATGAGTAACCTTCTGATATACGAATCAAATCAAATCATTCTTTATTTGCCAGAATGTGGTACAAATTTTGGTCTTAAAAACTATTCAGGTAGGCAAACATTCAACCAGTATGCAAACTACAAATTACAATTAAAATGACTAGATCAAATAATAAATTTAAAATGTAATGTCGATGTATCAGGCCAAGGTCCATATGTAAAGTTCCTGGTCATTTAAACAGTACTTTATCAAACTTTTTTTTGACAGTCAGGTAGAGTTCAGCTAATAATGATTTGTTATGCAGGTTTCGGCGGCAAGTTCGGCGTACAGACGGACCGCATGGACGCGAGCGCGGTGGGGCACGACTACGTGGGCGCGGTGGAGAAACACGCCTCGCAGACCGACGCTGCCAAGGGCTTCGGCGGCAAGTTCGGCGTGCAAACCGACAGGGTCGATAAGGTACTCATCGCTATCACTATCTACTAGTCCACTTAGGTACTATAGATTAAAAACAAAAAGGGTCTCAAGATTGTGCCTTGTGAAACACCCATAAACATTGATATGATGGCATGCAGAGCGCCGCAGGCTGGGAGCACAAGGAGCAGGTGGCGAAGCACCCGTCGCAGCGCGACTACTCGCTGGGCTTCGGCGGCAAGTTCGGCGTGCAGGCCGACCGACAGGACAAGTGCGCGGCCGGCTGGGACCACCACGAGGCAGCGCACACGCATGACTCGCAGAAGGGTAAATATGATAAATGATATTTATGCCGCTGTCACATAATGAGTGCCTTTGTAACATGTGTGTTTTTGTCACCTCATGGTACAATAAACAGCACAAGTATTAAAATGGCTGGAGTATATAATAAAATTATAAAAAAACGAATTTTAAATATTTCTTTCTAAAATAAATAATTATTATCCTATTAGAAATATTTAAAATAATTTAAATATTTCTGATTAGAAAGAGACAGCATTACAGAGACATGACGTCAAGCTTCTGTATACCAGTCGCCATAGTAGCTCAGTACAAACTTTCATCATCTGCTGCTAAACAAAGATGTGTGGCCAGACAGGCCAGGACAGATTGTTAAAGTGGAGCATATCGTATCTTGTCAACAGAAAGTCAAAGGTGGTAATAGTTAATAATTAGGTGTGATTACAGCAGAATCTGGGGTGCCACTAGGATCTAATTTAGGACCTCTTTTTAAAAACATTTATAAATTATATAACTGACATACTTTACAATAGTATGTCTGTCTAATATTTGGAACTTATGCGAAGTGAAAATGACATACATATTTTTTAAACCGTTTTTTCCAATTGGTCGTAAGCACTTTTTTGACAATATTAAACGACTTTGTGTAAATGTTTTGTTACAGATTACAAGGAAGGTTTCGGCGGCAAGTTCGGAGTGCAGACAGACAGACAAGACGCGTCTGCGGTGGGCTGGGACCACCAGGAGAAGACTCCCGCGCACGCCAGCCAAGTCGATCATAAGAAGGTACTCTTGACGAAGCAGTCTTATACCACATTTACATATCGCTGAGTCAAAAAAACAAGAATTATGTGTTGTATTATTATTCTTTTTGTTTTTAAACATAAGGGTACTATGTGCTTAAACAAAAAAATAGCTAAACTTCTCCAAAAACCATCTATATTTAGCTCAGAGCTCTGTCTTTGAAATTATGATAGTAAAAAGGTATTTTCCAGGGTTTTGGTGGCAAATTTGGCGTGCAAACAGACCGCGTGGATAAATGCGCCCACCGCTTCGACGAAGTGGAGAAAGTGGGCACGAACTACACCAAGCAGCGACCCGACATCGGCGGCGCCAAGCCGTCCTCCATACGCGCCAAGTTCGAGAATATGGCCAAGGAGAAGGAACAGGTTCGTTATCGGTGTCCGGCCAATTACCATGTCAGTTTTGCTACTTGTTAAGCTTTGTCGATCTTATTTTTGGGATAACTTCATCACTTTTTGATTTTTTTTAAATCTCTAGTCTCATTGGCCACTGAGTAATTCAAATCCATTTTTAAGGCCAATAGTTAGCGACCAAGTCTTGGATCAGTATCATCAAGATTTGTAACATTAACATCCTACAATTGCAGGAAGCTCAGCAGTCCGTTCAAAGAATAAGGCAAGAAAGGCAACAAACTGATAAAAGTCTATCAGACAAGGTAAGGAAGATATCTATTATATAATAATAATTATTATTCTTAATTAGACAGTGTCACTAAAAAGTAATCAAAAAGTATTCCTAAATTCAATTAAAGTTAACCCTCATGGTCATGTTTAAAAGAGTCTGCTCTAATTCTTTTTATGCTAGGAAAAACAACGAGTCGAAAAAGAAAAAGCAGAAAAAGTAGACGAACCAAACCAACCACAAGCTAAAACAGAAGAAACGAATAAAGCACCTTTCAACACAATTAATACAAGCACAAAGACTGAAGAAGCAGCCGACATAGTTCCTACCACAGAAGTGTTGCAGAGTCCTGTACAAGAGGTAAAGCAGATCATCTTACCCGACGTCACGCTAGTGGGAGACTCTAAAGAAGAAGTGGAGAAAGCAGATAACAAAGAAGAAAAGGAAGAAGTAAGTTTATTATTTAGAGTAGATAGCAGTAGATTTATTGTTGTGGATAATGTTTTTATGATAATGCGTTATGAATAAAACTATTATTAAATCTTTAAAAGGACAAAGCTCAAAAGAACATAAAAACTCGAGGCGTGGTGCCAACAAAACATACTAGGGTGCGATAAAAATCTTTCAGCAAAAAAATTCTAACTTCAATACATTTGGTCTAGCGTTTTCCGAGGTTACTATTTCTTCCCAGAGGTGGAAGTCTTAAAGGTTGTAAAAATAGTCATTTACGGCGTTCTCAACTTTTTCATTTGATGTGAATCGCTTCCCAAAAAGAAATTTCTTCAAGATCGGGTTCAGATAGAAGTCTAATGGTCCCAATTCTAGAAAGTATGGGAATGGCCACGCAAAGTCCCGCAGTTTCCTTATCGTCAATGTAATTTTGTGTGTTGCGTTATCCTGGTGAAAACTAATTTTCTTGTTAAAACCAGCCTTTTCTCGCTAGTTTGGTATTTGCTTGGTCAAATAGTTATATATATAGCAATAGGTAGGAGTAGTATTGTATATTTGATTTCCTCTTCGCAAAGTTATTAATCAACAGGATCCATTTCATATCCCAAAACACATTGGCCATGACTTTTCTAGCAGTTGCGATCTTATATTTTTCTTTGCCGCTGCTTCACCGGCTTTAAAATTTTGCTTGGATTGTTGATACTAGGTGGATATATTGTTATCAATCGTCTTACCTAACCGCCTGTTTGATCCTTGTCCGACAGTGTTGTTGGTCCTTAACAGTTTTTGCAAACTTTTGCTCAGCATTCAGCAAATGAATGCTTTATCTATTTTGTGCAGAGCAGCAGAGCTTTCACATCCCTTGTTCTTTAATCAAGAGATTTCTATCTCACTTGCAGTCAAAGATCGCTCACTTGCCTTTAGTCGGCAAAAATCCACACCATATCATGTCACTACATCGACTGTTTCCTATTTTCGGTACTTTTTCGAGTAGGGTGCGTTAGCGACGGCGAAATGTCTACTCATATGCCCTTTTTAAAGTAAGTAAGATCAGTCTCTGTAATTTCTTTTTAAATTTAAACTCTTTAATTTTTTTTATTTAACTCTTCTCAAACCAACAATGAACGTCAAGTGCATCCAGGTAAGATAGGATAAAACAATAAAATTTTGCTGATTAGAGTGACAACACTTTTGTTATTTTATCCTGGCAGGCCAAAAACTTTTACATTTTCTTGGTCGCATGGACATAGGATAGAGGATAAATATCCTCTTGTTTTCCTTGTGCTAAAGTGTATTGTGGCGCAGATGGCCCGCCAGCCCACGATCGTGGTGTCGCCGGTGGGATGGGAGGGCGAGCTGGGCGCGGACGGCGACGCGGACGACGAG
Source organism: Mycalesis mineus (assembly GCA_034621355.1). Lineage (NCBI taxonomy): Eukaryota > Metazoa > Arthropoda > Insecta > Lepidoptera > Nymphalidae > Mycalesis > Mycalesis mineus. The sequence goes on from CM067902.1 coordinate 1,440,664, forward strand.
GATGGGTACACGGCGCGCGCGCTCTACGACTACCAGGCCGCCGCGCCCGACGAGATCTCCTTCGACCCGGACGACCTCATCACCAACATCGTCATGGTGAGTTGGGGTTCCAGGGAAGAATATACAGGAAAGCGTAGTGCGCTTTCCGGTGGGGGGTCGACCATCAAGCAGGTTGTAGGGAACTGCTGGACGCTGGCGGCTTGCTGGACTAACGGCGTAATAAGTGCAGGGCCTGCAACGAAGACACAGAGTCCATGGAACATATTTTGTGTGAATGTGACGGATTGGCATCATCATCTCATTATAAGATCCAATAGAGTTGATTTTAATGGCTTAAATAAAATAATAATAATAACTCACATCATTCTCATCAATATGGATTTTCTTAAATAACTCACAAAATGGTTTCAACATAATACAACTGATACAGGTGCAAAACTATTAAAATATATATTTGATGCCTGGGAAAGATCTAAGAATGCTATTGGCGTATATTGTGACTTGTACAAGCCATTCGATTGTGTTGACCATAAAACTTTTTTACTTAAATTGAGCCACTATGGCATTAAAAATGTTGTGCTTAATCTCTGTATGCATTAATGATACAAAGTCACGTGGCTCATCTCCTAAAATGGGCGTTCCACAGTGTTCAATTTTGGGTCCTTTTCTATTTCTAGTGTATATTGACGATTTACCACACCATGTTAGCAACTTTTGTGACATTTGTACTGTTTGCTGATGACACATCTTTAATTTTTAAGACTGATAGAAATAAAACAAACTTTGACGATGTAAACCGTGCCATATCGCATGTGTTGCATTGATGTACTAAAAATAACTTAGTCATGAATACAAAAATTAATGATTTTAAAAGAGCAACTGTTGAGTTTCTTGCCGGTGGTAGAGTCTCTACAGATAGTCTCATTTAATGTTTCAAAAGTGCTTATAATTAGCCTACTTGAAGTAAATGATTTTGAATTGAATTGATGGAATTGATGGACATCCAACTACATCTTGTGCATTGTTACATCCGACGGCTCACTGGATCTCACTTAATGTTATCAGTCCACTCAGTGGGGGTCGGCCAACACGGTGCGGGGTCGCCATCCCAGTTTCCACCTTGGAAACCCAACATCCGTATGATTTCAGAACTTTCAGTCCCACTCGTTACCCTATACACCTACTAGTCCTCTGTCCTACATAGAAAAATGAACCTTATGTTCTAACAATTAAAACTTATTTTCCACAGATCGACGAGGGTTGGTGGCAAGGCTTGTGTAAAGGCGCGTACGGACTATTCCCAGCCAACTACGTACAACTTCAGGACAAATAAGTATCTTTTTTTATTTCTAATCTACATTCCTTAGCTATACAAACTGTCATTGTCAAATGTAATAATATTTTGGATGAAAACATGAAAACTTGTTACATAAACTTTGATCAGCAATTTAGTTCTAATTTCTCGACGATCAGAAAACTTAAAGATATTTCTTTAAGAATGCATTGTTACTGGATTCGATATTATATACGTTATAACTGACAGCATTGAAATATGTTTATCAAAATCATAGGTTCTCCCCTATTCTGCCAGTGGAAAGTGCTAATTATATAATCTAGTCGATCAGTTCAAAAATGTGTAAAATAGAGCCAATTAAATTGGTAGATAACAATTGAATAACTTTTTGAAAAATATGATTGAACTTTTTTTTTCTTCAGGCTCGATTCGTTCATTTGAAATCACCAAATTTTTAAAATCACATTTTATGTTCTAGAAAAATGTTTTTGAAAGATATTGGTGTAGTTTAAAAATTGCAATTGTTATTAACAAAATAAGATGAAAAAAAAATGATATTTCGTTTTTATTAATAATTGCTTAAAAAATATTTTTAATATTTAAAAAACGAAATATCATTTTTTTTTTCATCTTATTTTGTTAATAACAATTGCAATTTTTAACCTACACCAAAATCCTTCAAAAAGATCCTCCTTCAGAATCCTCCAGAAATTTCCAATAAAAAAGTCCTAACTTCCGGATTTTATCCTATCTTTCACGTGTTTGAACTGATTGACTAGACTATTAAGATTAATACTAAATTGAATAATGAATAAAGATTTTGAATTTATTAGTGAATTCGAATAAAAAATAAGATAATGCTCCAGAAAACTCCAGAAGAAAAGGTGGTGTGCAAAATAAAATCTAGAACCTATGATTTATAAAGGTACCACCTTTATACTTGGTAACAAGTTGTATATTTAGTTGTAATTGTGACACTTGATCATTATATTTGTTTCTGATCTGTCTTCTACTAAATTGTTGATCGAACGACAAACATAGATGTCATTTTTATACATAACCGAATTATTGTTATAAACATTGATAAAATCTGTTACATAAATTGTAAATAAACATAAACCTACTATTAAGATTATAAAGCGTAATAAATTGTTACATAATCAGATTAAAAGTAAGCGGAGATTTGTGCCGAATAATTATTAAATCGACGAGTCATTAGGGGTTATCCATAAACTACGTCACACGAATTTCATGATATTTTGCTATTCCCACCGTCCTTGTCACAGCTAAACATATTTGTGAAACTATCCACCCCCCTCCCATATTTCACATATTTTGTAAATTTACATTTAGAAATTATTAAATAAAAACAGCGATTCCGAAATCAGTTTTTTTTCCATTAAATGTTTTTAACAAAATTAACATCCACTCAAACAATTAACAAAACAAAAAACCAATAATTATGTTAATTAAGTAAATCATTGCTAGGCGCAATGCGTTTGGCGGCATTTATCAAAGGGCATAACAATTGGTATCTTATATTTACACATATTATTTTATGCATTGTATATTTTTGAGGTTTAGTAAAATAATAGTATAATGTTCATGTTGTAACACTTAGATTTATACATTTTGAAATGTAATGTTACGAAATTTAGAACCCCTCACACCCCATTGTCACACTTCGTCGACCCCCTTCCCGTGTGTGTATTAACGTGTGACGTAATTATGGATAGCCTCTTATAGCCAAGATATTCACAGGGACGAATAACTTGAATAGCCAAAATAATAGCCGAAAAGATTACTAATAGCCGAATAATATGATTGATACGTTAGTAGATAACATTAATAATGTACGCCCGAATTCTCAAACGCAAATAAGATTTAAGTACGTTTCGTTTTACAGTTTGCAATAAAAATCTGTCAAATAAGTGGACTCGAGAATAATTAAATTTGATTTGCGTTTCAGTATTTGGATGTTAATAAAATGAGCTGTACTACAAACTACTTTCTAAAGCTCGAATTACGCATTTATTGTATGAGTAGTGTGTTATATCAATCGAGATGTAGATAAATTGAGAAAATAATTAAAAAAGAATTAACTGTCCTTAAAAAAAAGATGGATATGGAGTTTAAACCCACCGCTTCTCTTATGCGTGGAAGGCTTTGATAACGTACTACGATTGTACGTTATATCCAGTAATGTGGCGAGGAGAGCATCGACAAAGATATCTTTTAAAGCGCACCGGAGCATTTCGGTGCATATTAGCGCAAATTACAGTTTATCGGAGCATATTGGAGTAAATCGGAGCAAATCGGCGCACTGCGGCGCATGCTGCTGCTAACCTCCGCGATATCCCTCTAGTGTCGAGTTTGATTTTTTCGACAAAACCGCTCTGCTTATTAGAAGATTGGTCACCAAGCGTTGGAATATATACCCATTATTAAAAGTGTCCGTAAATGATAAATTTTAAAACCTTTGCCTTTGCTTCTGTAGTCTGCGCCATTATTTGTTAAATATCCATTTACTAATATAAATTAATTTCGCTTGACTTCTACCTAAAACATGATGAATGATAAACTATTAAGAATTTGTAAATTCTTAAAAAACTAATTTAAATTTTTAGATATAGTTGTAAGTATAAGTTGTCATAATTATATTTTTAAAATGTTAGCATAGATTAATTATAGTTTTTTAATATACAAAAAAAAAAGTCACATAACATCTTTGAACAGGACGGATAGAAATTTTGGATCAATTTTCTACGGTTATGTCATGGACACAAAAATATTTGACTTTTCATTAAAATTATAGACTTAAAAGGAATTGTTATAAATTAATATTTATTTAGTATAGAAAAATATAGATAGTAGAACTTTAATAAACTCAGCTTAATATTATTCTTTTAATAGTCTTGGACTGTGGGAAGCTCAAGCATTATAGATTTTTTTATATTAATTACATTATGTACATAATGATTCACCTGTCAGATCTAAAAGCCCAGAGATGTCATCAAAGCAATTTTTTTTGCAAATTCCCTCTGTCCCAGGGTTATATGGCAAAGTTGTAGGTAATAAAAAGATCTAAAACTTTTGTTTCTACACTTTTTTCATATAACCTCAAAATTTATGTGACAAATTCAAAAAACCAAGTTTTTGGTTTTTTATTTTTATCTTTTACAAAAATTTATTTTTTTTAACATAAGCTTCTGAAATCATCCAAATACGCTGTAATTTAGACTAAATATTTATTTTTTCATATTATATGACACATTTCATCATGAACAGCTTTTTTCGAAAGTTGCTATGGTTTCTGTTTGTTGAAATCTCTACTTTCCGAAGGTGAAAAAATATATATATGTTACTATAGTAAACCTTCTCAGAAAAGGCAAAACCTAGGCTAACGGTTTTTACAGTTATATTACCATTTAAGATTGCTAGTATATACCTGACCATAGCCCACTAAAAGGTCACATTACAATGTCAACATTGAAAGTTGAATTGACTTCCTAATGTGTTTAACAAATTCTCAAGGGTATGTAGGACTCATCGGCTGAGAACCAACCGGAATACCCGCTAAAACCAAGCGATATTCCTTCCAATCGTCTGGTGATTTCTTCCGTAACCTAATTAGCACGAGCCAGACCCTCAACTGGGCCTTACTACATACCTGCTATTACGTGGCAGCAGTAAAAACCGTTAGCCTAGTTTTTGCCTTTTCTGAGAAGGTTTACTATGGTAACATATATATATTATTTCCCCATCGGATATATTTTGACGGATTTTTCGGTTGAAAATTAGGTTATTTTTTCGATATTCATTCAAAATAAGGTGTAAGGTTTCACCAAATTTTATGAAAATAAAACTTTATTTGTAAAAGATAAAAATATAAAATCAAAAACTTGGTTTTTGTATTTTTCACACAAATTTTGAGGTTATGTGAAAAAAGTTTTCTTTTTATTTTTGCCATTCAAGTCTTTTCCATAGGACTTTTAGTTTTGCCGGAAATCGAGAAAATCCGTGTTTTACCCCTAAACCCTCAACCCCTAGTTTCATCCTACTATGATTTTTTTTGGTTTTAAAAATTATCGACCCTGGACTATAAAGAAAACTAACAAAACGATTTCCAACTTACAAGCAACTACACTTCTTGGTAGTCAAGGTGCAATCTTTACCTGTCAGTAACAAAATCAAACGCTGTAATCTTGTAAGAATTAGATGGATTCAGTTGTCTTTTAGTACACATAAACACTAGTTACATAGTCCTAGATTTCTAGGATTATTGATGAACAAAAAAAAATAGTAATTTTAATCTTCAATATAAGACCCTAAAAGGCGGAAAAGGAAAAGTACAAAAAAATTGGAGAAATTCATAAATTAATCAACGTATTTTTTCGTAAGCTTTGGATGCGCCACAAGACATGTTTTGTGTAGAGAAGGAGATAATATCGTCATCGAATAGAAGCGTAATTGAATATATAGTCCACTATTTCGTTGCATTGGGGCCAAAGATAACGAGGTATTAGATTTATCTGCTATTGGGCGTCATTTCACTAAGTACTTTATGCTTACTGGATAAGATTTGAAAAACCTACTTTACACTGTCAATCTAAAATCTGTACCGAGTTTAGTACTATAAATAAATAAACGATCGTCCAATAGCGCTTAATTTAAACATTGTTTAACACAAACAGCTGTGTCGCGGCTATTGAGCGTACATTTCTTGTTTTCTCCACACGATATATCTCTTCGAACGCATCTTTGGCCTACTGTGCAAAGCAATAAAAAATTCATACATCGCTGAGATATAAACTGCTGTGACTTGGTTTGATTTTTCATAATCTTATGACGACACATATGACATGTAACCTCATTTTAAGGAATTAACGATTAATCATGTATTGATAATAATAATTTTTATTCTATTATGTATTGTAATGCCTAAATGTAAGTATTTTACGGACAATTTATTTTATTAAGACATTTAAATGCTGTTTAAAAAACATTTTATAAAATTAATATGAAATATTATTATGAATAATTAATAAAATGTTGAAAACATTTGATGTTTTGTTTCTTACACACCTTGACACTTAGAACATGTTCACATTACACAGTTTCTATGTGAAAAGGTTCTTACACTTCTATCATCATCATCATTATCAGCCTATTAATGGTCCACTGCAAGGTCTCCCACCTTGTAGAAGAGGGGATATGGAGCGTAGACTCACCACGCTGCTCCAGTGGGCTCATTCATCCAAATCGATAAACTACCTCATTGTTCAGTGGTTAGCGTATGTAGCTTCGAGTCAGAAGGTCCTGGAGTCGGGATATGTTAACGATGAATTAATAAACTGATGAATTGAAGAGCTTGGCGCATTATATTAAGAGTGCATGACTAGTCTAAACTGGCGGGAATCGGACCCTAGACATCTCGGATTTAAGTTCAGCCCCTTAACTTAGTATTAAGGATAAATAAAACAAGTGATATATTAAAATTATAAATGTAATCGACAAAAGTTTACAGCAAATTTGGACAACACTACCCGTATTCTCAGCGATCCAATCCTTATACGCAGACACCCTCGTATATAGTGATGTCTTATCGAAATTCTTGCCACTGATGACCCCTACTAACAAATCTCGATTAGGCCTCTCGTTGGGGTCCGACGTACCCTTGCAGACTAAAGGTCCACCAGAATCCCCTCTAGCTACATCACTGGTCGAAGAATCCGAACATATGAACGAATTCATATTCGTCTCCCAAATCAAAGAACATTTCCACAGAGACAACGTATTGATCCTAGTTATTAATAAAACAGGTGATGCGAAATTAGTTTTATTGTGACCCGTTTTACCAAAACCTGCAGATATACATGTACGCGGATAATCCGTGTTTACGGATGCAGTCATAATATAATCGATGTTGTGTGTAAAGTTTAAGGGTGCGTTCAGAATTGCTGTGGCGATGTCGTGGTTAGGGAAGTTGTATAATGGGTGGATTATGATCTTGTATATGGTGCGCCACTGGGTAAATTCGTTGGTTTCCGTTCGTCCTGAATGAGTGATGTCGGTCCGAAGGTCGCCGGCTACCACGCGGAGGTAGAAAGGGTATTTTTTGTAGAAGTAGTTGTTGCCGTCGAAGCAATGCGCTGCTGTGAGGATCTGGAATAAAATAAGTTTATGATAAAACACTGCTTCGCCGGTTATTAACCTACGTGGCTCGATAAACAACTGGCAATTCGTCCAGTGGTTAGTCTGTATGGCTTCGGACAACACAGTCAAGATCTAACAAACACCAGCTGTCTGCTGCCGTGGGCTTAGGACGATGAAGTTTGATGAAGATGATAATGATCTAGTCTCTACAAACAAGCTCATTTTCAAAATTACGCCCATCGCCAAAAAGCTTTGATTAACTATGTACCTAAAATAGATTCTGATCCCACCTTATTCTTCGATATAATGCTTCCACCGCAAAGATTCTTCCAAACAATCCTTCCATTCCCTATAACGTCCACAGGCTCCTTAATGGAGACCAGGTAAGGCACGTCCCCACTCATTGCCGGCTCCCCGTTGACTATCGTCGGTTTGACGTAGTACCTGGAGTACTTCAGTGTGGTGATCAACCGCAGGTCTTCGTCACATGCTGTTTGTTTCAATATTGTGACTATTACTAGCAATGTGAAAAACATCCAGGACTTTGTTTATAAATAAAGGATCATTTGGGATTTTGACTTAGTTTGTTTTCATAGATTAATGATATTTGACAATATTCTTATGGACAGATTAGTGATGGATGTAGTGTCTACAAAGTTTGAGTTAAGTCAATGAATTACTTCTGTAATTTTTTGTCTACAGTATATCATATTTTTAGGCTTTAGTAAGCTGAAATAATCCTCTAAGACAATTAGGTAAATCGTCTACAAAGCTACCTTTTATTTTTGAGGGGCCACATGGATACCCTCTCACAACGGGGAGGCGAGGATGTTATGTCGAATTCTTACCGACTAAAACCCCACGGTGTTCCTACTCGTCGCGTGGAAATTGGACCACGGGAACGAAAAGCCGCTTCCGAGATGTCTACAAAGCTGCCTACTGTAACCCTCTGATTAGGTATATACCTACCTAATATAGGATTTGCTTAGTTACAGTTGTAGGATATTTTCTTATAGGATAGGTTATACTTACCTATAGGACATTTGTAGGGTATATATAATAAAAAAAATTACGTTATTTAAAAAAATTACTTCATCCCTTTACGTCTTATTGGTTTTTACAGGATATCGTACTGGAACGCTAAATATGGGCGTTACATCATTGCCAGTAGGGTAGAAACTAATTTCCCACCAGCCAGACCTGAACCATTTAAGAAAATTCCAATCAGCCGAGCTGGGAATCGAACCCTGGAACTCCGTCTTATAAATTCACCGGGCGTAAAAATAAATTATAGCTTGATTCCAGTGAAACTACATAGCATTTTCTTTCAAATAAATTAATTCATCTTGGACTGTTTTTGCAAGTTAAATGCGTTTTTCTATTATCAAGTTAGAAATGAAATGATAATATCTATTACTTCATAGAATTAACTTGCTTCAGGTGCTTCGACCGACTCAAATAAACTGTTCGACTATATCTCTGTCTCGCTTTTGTATCTGTACCTATTTCTTTATATAGATAGGAAATGTTAACCGCTTTCTACGTCAATGTTAATTTTTTTTACTAATCATCACACGTGATAGTAAGTGATGACGCAATCTAAGATGAAAGCAGGTTATCTTGTTTGGAGAAGGATAAAATCCACACCTTTTCGGTTTCTTAAGTTTAAGAATAAAATTTGTAAATTGCCTGAAATATGACGAGAACAGAGTTGGAAGAATAACGTCGTTTGGAGCTTTCATTTGAAACGCTGTGTTGATATACCTACCTATAAAAAACAAAGTATGGAATCGTAATTCTTATTAATTAACCGACGAAAAAAAACGGAGGAGGTAAGAAATAAAAATTTTTAACAAAAAATAGAACCTGTTATTATTGTTAAAAATTTTTATTTATTACTTTTTAGTGATTCATCGCCACGTAACGTACTCGTACTATACAGTCATAGTATATTATACGGCACTAGTAGCCAAAAAGCTACCGATATCGAGACAAAAACCGAAATCGCTGTAAGCGTGCCTCCAAAATTTGAAGTGTTCCTTCAATTTCCCCAGGATATCATCATCCGATCCTAAAATGATGACAATGTGACCACCTTGGAAGTATGCCCTTTCTAATAAAAAAAGAATTATCAAAATCGGATAACTCTGTAAAAAGGTATGCGTGGTCATACATATAAAAAAAAATATATACGTGTCGAATTGAGAACCTCCTCCGTTTTTTTTCGTCGGTTAAAAATAGTACCGACTCAAAACGCACTAAAAAGTAAAAAATAACCGTGTAATTTAGTTGCTTTAATTTACTTAAGCATATCTATGAGTCGGTGCCAACCAAGGTTTCGACTTTAAGGACGTTACCTAGAACCCACAAACTGCTTTACTATATAAAATAAATGGTCTTTAAACTTGGCTGGCACCGATATATATGCTTAAGTAAATTAAAGCAACTCCACAGTTATTTTTTACTTTTTAGTGCGTTTTGAGTTGGTTCTATTTTTTGTTAAAAATTTTTATCATAATAAGAATTTTATTTAATAAAAAAAATTAAACACACATCAATTACTAATAGGTAAGAGTTGCGGCTACAACCGGCGGGCGCAGGTAGTGAGATCATAAAATCGTTTGGTCTATTATAACATGCAAATGGCCGCTTCGCAGCGAGGTCCAATCTCTTGCTGAATTGAATACATAAATGTAACAGGTGAGCGAATGGACCTTAGATTACACACAAATCGGTTTGAATATTTTTGTATACAGACGAACTATCTCATACATCACATATTAGAGTTACATAAGTGACATTTACTTATAATATTTTAGCCTATGTATTTTTTCTCTAATTTATTTTTATTTACATATTGACGTGACTACGTCTTATAATTCGATAGAGCCGGCTGCACGCACGAAAAAATATGACTCATGCGGCGTTACCTCGCTTTGAGGTGTTCCATGTAAGGCTTGAAGTGCAAGCGAGAGTGCGGAACGAGCGACAAAGAAGCACAATCGGCCTTTACGCTCGGCAGCGTTCGACATCCGTCTATTAAATATATTAATTTTAAATTAAAAATTAATATATTTATTATAAATTTATAAAATCAAAATCAATTATTTTATTAATTTAAATCAATATTTATAAAAATATACTTAAATTAAAAATTTTAATAACCAATTAAATGCTACCATTCCATCAGTATTTTCTTAAGACTTTGTCACGTTCAACTATCGTCAGTAAACCGACTTTACAGGCAACCAATTTTTATTTTTTTTAATTTTTAACTATGTTATAGGTATATAATACAAAAAATATATAAAAAAACACTATTACAAATTTATGAAAAAATCTCCTCCATTTGCGAGACCTTTGCGGGCCCAAGCAACCGGTGGTCAGGGCTCCAGAGTGAGGAACCTCCTGACAATATGCGCCGTTTCAAGGACCTTCTGGATCCGACCCTTGATCCAACAATTAAGCGAAAACTTATTAAGATGTTGGTCGAAGCTTTTCGCAAAAAGACCATTGACTGAAATGACTATCGGAACAATAATAGTTGACACAAAATTCCACACGGCGCTAATCTCGTGAGCAAGGTCCAAGTATTTTGATAGTTTTTCCTTTTCGTTAGCCTATTTATTCATTATTATAAGCCTATTTACTGGTGTAAAAGGGATGCTTAGATGGTTTGGGTATGTAGAGAGAATAGAAGAAAGAAGATTAACAAAAGAGATTTATGAGGCGAGGGTGGGGCAATTCAGGTCACTATTATTAAAATGATCATTAATAAATGAAACATTAACACCCTAAGCCCGCCAACCCGCATTGAAGCAGCGTGGTAAGTCTACGCTCCATATTCGCTCTCCTATAAAAAAGGGAGGCCTGTAGTGGTCCGTTGACAGGCTGCCAATGTCGACGATTTAATAGGTATGGTGCCGATTACCTACATTTACAAAACTTATTCAAGTCTGCAATATTTTTAGCAGGAATTCAATAAGTCGAGTCGAGGCAATATTCTCACTTTATTGGCCGTTTATATAATATACTTCATAGCTGAAATCGGTGCGTGTGCAATATTAAATTCAATTGAGAGATTCCGTTCAAAGTATTCAATCTTGTTTATCAACTTGTTTGCTTCGGAGTTATAAATATCACTTGCTTTTCGCCGCTGTTTTGCTCGCGTAGATACTATTTGTGTGGGATTTAAAAAGTAGCTTATGTGATACTAGATTGTAATCTATCTTTGTGCCTTTCATCTAGACTCATCCGCTGCCAAGAAAGCCATAAAATAGTCCTTAACTTTTCGAAATTGTCCTACGTTTCCTTTAATCTTCTTGCTAGTTCGTTCATAACCAGTATTGCAGTCTAAACTCAAAAATTATTGAACGGTTTTTACTGAACTGATTTTTATCAATAGGAAAACCACATGAAAATTTCAAAATATAAGATTATTACGAACAAACAGATAGTACACCAGTACAAAGTAAACATTAAATAGTTTCTAGTTTTAAGGCAATTTTAATAATTCTACAAATAAGCAATTTTTTTACATTCGACTATTATTAAATTTTTAGTTCTAACAAAGCGAAAAGTCTGTGCTTTCGAAGTCACGTCAATAGTCCACCATGCGACAACACAACCCTCGACCTCAGCTTAAAAATACAACATATAACAATGAAACTATTGAGGCTCTATGAAATATGTGTGACGCAATCAAAATGTGTTTGCTTATCGTTATTATCTGGCCGCGTGGGTCCACGACGTCCACTCCACACATCACTGTCATGGGTCCATTAGCCTGCCGATTAGCACCAACAAGTAGCACCTGTTCAAGCGCTAATTGTTTACGTGACAACCGTTTTAGTTATCTTTTTTACATTACGAGTAACTGTTGAAATTGACATACAAGTGTTTGTGTAATAGCCTTTTTTAATTTTTTTTTATTAATTACTAGTTAGCCCTACACGTCACACCTGATGGCAAGTGATGATGCTGTCAACGATGAAATTGGGGTAGCTTGTTAGAATTAGGATAAAATCCCAACACCTTTACCGTACTAGAACGCTGATTCACTTGACGTTTTGTCTTGGCTGGTATGGTGGTAATTAGTTACGAATAAGAATTAATCCATTGAATTAATTAAGAAAATTCAACCGGTCCAGTCGGGAATCAAATCTAGGATCACCGTCTTAAATCCACTGCGTTTACCATTACACCAATAAGCTCGGAAATTTTGAAAAATTCTTAAACTTAACAAGTATTTTGTAATGTCTCACACTCAAATACCGCAGAAGGGCTGAACCGATTTAGATGAAAATCGGCAGAGGTAGATTACGATATAATAGACCACTTTTACTCTAATATTTTTACAGGAATCTACACGATAATTTGAAAAAAATAAAGCTAAAAGTTAACAGCTTGATAGTATAAGGACGTAGTTTTAATTATGCAATTAAGTTGAACGCAGTGTAATTTGGTGGGTAGGTATTAAATTAAAGCACATTACTATGCATAAGCCCGTCCGCGCGGTGCATTACATTTTAAACTTATCCTCTTGAACGTGTTGTACCGAATTAACAAGCTCGAAAAACAATCTTAAAAAAATAAAAAACTTACTAAATAAAAAACAGTTTGAAAAACAATTTTGTCATGTACAATAAATAAAACTTTAAAACTAAAATCTGTAAATACATAAAGTAAACATAAATTTAAATTTTAAGTTTAAAAATTAAATTTATTTTATATCACTTTATACTATTTTACTTTAATTGAAATTGGTTTTTGTCTTAGTTATAGTTATAATTGTTTCGCTAGGTTATTGTTAGTTTGAGGTTGCTTTTTTTTCCCTACAGTAGTATTTTTAAGTTAGCGTGTTGTGTTTACCAATAAGCAGGATTACAATTAAACATTTAGTTTTTAAGAACTTACTATTGTAATATTTATGCCAATAGTAACCTGTTGGTAACCTTAATAAATAAAATAAAAAAAATAATAAAAAAAAAGTATCCATCAACCAGTATTGGAATAGCGTGGCGGATCTAAGCTCTATGTCGCCTCCCCTATACGGAGGAAGCTTTGATCCTACAATTGATTATTATAGTGTTTATATCCTCTGAGAATGCATTGATTACGTTGTGAAAAAAGTACGGCGATTAAAAATAATAGGAAAAGAAGAATCGAGAGGAGACATAGACAATAGATCTAGACTACGACATCAATCAAAACGTACCAAACCCTAAAAGTACTGGCAAAAAAATAAAGTATAATATTATATTTCGATAGATTTTGTTATTCTGAACATTTTATTATTACGAAAAAGAACCGAGCAGGATCGGTAATAATGATAGACAAGTCTAAAATTTGAAACTTTTTCTTTGTAACAATATCACGCTACGGACATTTTCCCTCTTTGATATAAGATCTACACTCATTGTTTATTTGACGATACTTCCTTGAGTCTTTTTAGTGAAACTAATCATACTTTGTTTTTGGTTTTTATTTACTAATTTTTGACGTCCTCATTGGCGCAATTGTATGCGCAATGTATTTATAAGACGAAGGTCCTGGGTTCGATTCCCGGCTGGGCCAATTAACATTTTCTATTGTTCCAGGTCTGGCTGGTGGGAGGCTTTGGTCGTAGCTAGTTGCCACTCTACCGAAGTTGAAATACCGCCTAGCGATTTAGCATTCCGGCAAGATGATGTGTAGAAACCGAAGGGTGTGTATACTATAGCCAAACTCGATTGAGAATGCTTGTCAACAAACAAATTAAAAATGAAGGTAGAAAATGCAACACATTTTATGCCTTATAAATTAAAATTTATGTTTTGTTTTTTTATTAAATCTTATTTAAAAGATATTGAATATATTAATTAGTTTTAAGCTTACTAATCTAATTTATTGTCATGAATTCGTCATTAATAAATTAATTTAAAAAAATAGGTGTAAAATGACTAGTGATTTCTACCTTCATTTTTAATTTGTTTGTTGACAAGAATTCTCAATCGAGTTTGGCTTTAGTATAGATGTTATCCTACGTATAGCTAGTTAAGTACTAGCTATACGTTCTCATTTCTATAGTGGGCTAGTTTATTATCTGTTAATTAATTACTAAAATATTAATTATTGAAATACATATGTATATATATCGATATATTGCTAGACTTTTGACTGTCTTATTTAAATGTTTAATAACTTTTATTTTATTACTTTTATATATATTTTATTTGTTTTGTGTTTTTTCAGTTGTACTCGTGTTTATTTATATTTATATTTTGACCTTAGTTATTAATGTGTGTATTTTTATAATTATATCGGCATGCTTCTTGCATGGCTTGCGTGCTTCCGTGCGTCATCCTAAACAAGGTGCCGGCTGAAAATCAGCGCTGTGTGCTTTTACTTTATTTTATTTTGGCATGCAGCATAATGTGTGTGTGTGCGTGCCACACAAGACAGGAATGGTGTTTAAGTGCCTGTTGGTCCAGTCTTGACTTTGGTTTTAGTCTTGACTAACCCAGGAGGCGTCAAGTGTCACAATAATGTATCCAATATTTTTGTTTTGTGTGACACAATTTCTTGAAATAAACAATTTTTCGTCCTTATTATTTCTTACTATCTTAGGTTAGCCCGCTTGCATCTTAGATTGTATTATCATTGTCCAGCAGGGATCAGATGTGATTTTAATCAAATGCTAAATAATGCTACATACTTAATACCGTTACATTTTTACGCAAAAAAAATTTTAATCGATTTTGATGAGACTGAATTAATTTCTAACTAATATTATACGAGTAAATAGGAAAGTTTGGATGAATGTTTGGATAGGATCGTTGGATCTAGATGAAATTCAGGCGTGAAAAAAAATAACCTATTCTTCTTCTTTGAGTGCCTCTCCGACTTGCGAAGGTTGTTGCGTATCTTGGTCACATGCCATGACACGAGAGATACGGACTCCTACAACTCATTTTGATGGAAAAAGTTGTCGAAAGAAGAAGCATAGGTCGCAGATAGAATTCTTGGTTGAAGAACATCAGAGAGTGGACTGGAATCGTGAGAGCCGCACAATTATTACGCTTCGTGAAAGATAGTGAAGAAGAGAGGAATTTGCGAAGCTGACTGTTTACCCATATAGCAGAAGAATACGGAAACTATCGAATTAACAACATACGAAAATATAAAATTATGAAAGTTTATATGTTTGTATACATAAATGATGTGAAGTCGGTTTCCGCACGACAATTTTACATAATAACTTAATTATTTACATTACAAGCAACACAAGCCAAACGCTTAGTGCTTCTCTACTGCTTGTTCCACGCTCTCGTCTGCACACGGAACGAGACAATGAGTCATGCTTTTCGTGCGTGCATCGATTGATTTATAAGACGCAAACAGCTGAACGAATTGTCTGCGATCAAAACTAAAGAACATGTTCTAACATTAAATTTGTAAGTAGGTGCTAAATCACATTGAGGTTACACTAATCAACCTTAATTATATAGAATACCTTCATTTATTACAGACCCTACAAACTTACGTTCAAGAAAACATCTGAGAAATTCCTTGGATATAATGTGGTAAGTGGTACATGGGAACAAAGATTCTTGTTGTAAATATCAAAAATGTCCTTTTTGAATCGTTTCGCAAGCTGTCCCTTAATATTAGAATTAGAATTAGAATAATAATTTATTGAAAGAAAGAAAGAGTACAATACTTATTCTAATAACAATACAAATTATGCCTATACGAATGGTGGCAAGATGTGATGATAAAGTTACAATGCCAGGTTATTAAATTTACCACAATTTACCACAATATGTATAAAATACTATACTTATTCGAGGAGAAAGCCCCTAAGTTAGGTATAGACCTGTGTTTTAGACGACAGTGCTCTCCTTATAAATATGGCTAGTTTAAACAGAACAAAGTTGCATTTTACATTTAAGGCAGATAATCTTAATTGTAGTTACATAATATAGTAAGAAGAGCTTTAAAGAAGTGAAAATGTAAACTGTTTTGTTATTTTTTTTAATTCTTTACAATCTTGACTGCAATCACATCCGAAGCCCACCACCAGCGAGACCTGGAGTCATTTAGATAATCTTTATAGGTTTAGCCGGGAATTGAACCCAAGACCCGTGTTTTAAATCCACGCAACGGAGGCCTTCAAAACGAGTAGCAAAAATTGTGGACCTACAGAATGAAGTGTTATCTCCAGGGTGCTTTTAATATGTCTGTCTAAGACCAATACCATTCCTACAAATAAAATGGTATCTACAATTGAATTTAAAGCCTTTAAACTTTATTTACTTGATGTAAGTATAAGGAACGCTTGTAGAGCCGTGGTTTTTTCACCTTTAATTTACTTACTATTTGAGGCCGAACTAACAATACACATAACAGTAAGGAAAGTCCTCAGTTAAGGTTGGTACTGAGTCGCCCTCTCCAATACAAGCAATACCTGGTAAATAAAGAGTAAGCAATACTCGCTGATAGCGAGTAACTGCATCACGTGTACTCCATTTGTTTCAATTTGGTTTCATTTTGAAATAGAGCCGCCGTTTTATTTGTTGGGGACCGTTGAGGCATTTGTAAAGGTTGCGTAGCGTAGGTGGGGTGGTATGCCACGAATAAACAAGTGATTTTTGATTCATTTTTACAATTTTTAATTTATTTTACTCTTTGCATCCTTATCAGCCTTTAATCGGTCCACTACAGGCCCTTGCATTTCTTCTTATAGGAGACGGGATATGTAGGATAGACCCACCACGCTGCTCCAATGCGGGCGTGGTGATAATGTTTCATTTTCATTTCATTAACGGTCACTATTAGATGTTGATGATAGTGACCCGGGCCAGTGAGACACTGGGGTGTAGCACCACCAACTTCTTGAAACCGGACTTGAAATGTACTTAAAATTTAATAGAAGAATGAAAAATTCACATTGTAGAGCATTTAATAAGAGAAATATTAAATTTTAGAAAATATACCATGAATATCGTATTGAACGAGGTATTTAGCAATCAAATTGTATATTTACGAGTGTGTAATCTACAAAGGTATGGAAGTAATGGTTGCATAACACCATTTTGTGTTTATATTAAGGTACGGTAATGTTGAGGAAACAGCTATAATGATAGAAATATACTTTTGGCATAAAAAGAAATGCGTGGATTCATTATGTATATCTATACTAATATTATAAAGAGGTAAAGTTTGTAAGTTTGCAAGTTTGTAAATAAAGTTCTGTCGGGGCTAATCTTCGGAACTACTGATTCGATTTTAAAAATTCTTTCACCAGTAGAATGCTACGTTATCGGTGAGTTTTATAGGCTATATTTTATGTTTGTATTGTATATATTACTCGAGTTATCACAGTTTTTGTTGCGCGACTCGGACCGTGAATATTGTTAAATTTAGCTTTATGCGCGTACGCTGCCTTAGATATTGGATATAATTGAAAACATTGTATGAAAACTTTATGCATGTTAAAAAGTTCTACAAAAAAAGCCGCAATAGCATATATCTATCTTTTATATTTTGGTAGATATATAACATTTTGTGTTTTAAAAAATAATTTAATTATAACATAATAAGATTTGCCTTTTACAGTATGTTAATTAGTTATATAGTTTCGGAGATATTACAAAATTTCTAAAAAACAACTCTGCCGCTATATCGTCCAAATTAAGTAGACCTCCTCCGTGTTATATTATACGTACTGAATACGGGTCAACATTTTGGTACTGATATTTTTTGAGAATTCGCTCGTTGATCTTTTCTTTCAATTTATTTGGCATGGCAGACCATATTTATATAACATACGAAAAAGTTTGTTCGTTTGTTTAAACGGGCTAATCTGTCGGATGTCGGATTGTAAATTATTTTGTTTATTATGAAAGCTAGACTCAAAAGTGAAATAGACTATTTAATACAAGCTATACACATCAGCTTGCCATAAATATATATTGTTAATGTTAATGTACTGTAATATCGTACAATGCTTAACAAAAATGTAGATCTTTAGGACACATTTTATATGAAAGTCTGTCTTTGAAATTAAAATGGTACCTAAGAGGTTTTCACGCGGACGAAGTCGCGGGCGACAGCTAGTTTTGTATACTTTGACAGTTCTAAGAACTCACCTTAGTGGAAGTAAGAACGATATATATAATTATTTTTTTAGAATTTAGATCAAAAGATATTGTGAAGAATCTGTTTTCCTCCAATTCGGTAGTAGAGCCACTACAATCAGTTATACTTGACGTTTCAAAAGTGATTGCAAACAACTTGCCTACTTGAAATAAACGAACTTTGACTTTTAAATTATTTATTCAATCTATATTAATAATTTCGTCAAAGGGTACGGTAGACTCGATTGAAACCTTAGATGAATATCAAAATATTAATTTTGAATCAACAACATCCGTAAAAATTTCGTTAAATTCCAATGTCACTGACAAGCAGACCGTGATCGCCTTCCAAACAATAGGCAGCCGCTATCTTAGATACGCCTCGCCAATCAACACATCGCGTGCGTCGATTAAAGTATTCATCACAAAGAACTGTGACTCATGAGACTGTGTCAAACGAAACGTCTTGCCGGAAACATTGATTGAATCCAGTGTTGTCAGAAGCAGACATAGAGAGAGAAATAGGTAAGGAAAAATTGTGTGAATATCTATACTATAAGGCCCAGACACTAGAAAATATCCATGCTCGTCACACAAACATTTTTCCAGATATGGGAATCGAACCCACAACCTAAGAGGCAGAAGCTAAGTCACTAACCACTGCGCCGCTCGGCCGTCAAAATGTAAAGTCGTACCGTACAAAGTTCCTATTTCAGTTATTCCAAAAACGAACTTCTTTAAAAGTTTTAGGTATAAGTTAACAATCGTTATTTGTGCATTTAGTAAAGTTACATAAAAAATCCCTGCTGACCACATCAAAGTACTGCAACCAAAAAGTGTCTCACAAAATTTCCATGCCGTATTACGTACTACGTGTTTGGGCGGGCCGTAGCACAGGGCGGGCCTAACCGCCCAGCATAAAAGCAGTCGTAGACCGCGCTACGGCACAATCCTTCTCGAGCCGTCGTAGCGAACGATCGTAGAACACTGTAGCAATGGCCTTCGGGTAAGTCGTAGACGTAACTTATTCGTGTCTGTTCTAGATTTTAGTCTGTGACTTAAAAAAATTATATTCTGTGATTTAATAAATTAAATAGGATGTACATGATTTGACAGTTCCTGTGATTTCTAACTTTGAAAAAGTTTAGAACTTGTACTCGTAAAGTATTCGTAGAACACTGTAGCAATATAACTCGGGAAGGTCTTAAACGTAGAAAGTTGTAATAAACGTTCTTAAGCTGATGTTTTATAACTTGAAAAATTTAAATATAATAGGAATTAGGATGTATGTGACTTGATCGTAGCGTATTCTCTTTAAGAACTTGTAAAATGTTCGTTGAACATTGTAGAAAGATCATTCAGGTAATTTGTAGACATAGAAAGTTGTGTTTATGTTTGTTTTTATATTTAATTCTGTGATTCAAATTTTGTATAGAATAGGATATATGTGATTTAACCGTTGCCATGTTTTCTAAGTACAAAAATTTAAGCTTTTTCGTGGTTGGAGTATTTTATAGCTGAAAAAATTCTTGCGATTCTTTAAGACCTGAATTTTTTTAGTCTTATATTTTAAAATTTAGGACTCTTAAAATTGTATTGTGTAGCTATTGTAGCAACGTCAGTCGGCTAATCCGTGTATAAAAAAGTTTAATTCATGTGGTTTGAAAATATTGCTTCATTGAATCCTATTCAATTAGTAAGTGTAACTGATTTGACTGATTAAATAACATATAAAATGATTATAGAACACCATATCAAGTGCATTTGAGTAACTTGTAGGCGTAGAAAGAAACGCCATGAAAAGATTCAAGAATATGTATAATAATTAAACCTTCCTTTTGTTTTTCCTTTAATAACGATGTAATGAAAGTTTAAATTAAAATTAATTTTCTTAATTTTTTCTAATTACTATATTATTTAAATAAATGAAGACATAAGGATTATATTTTTTTTATAGTAAAAGTTAGAAAACTAACTGTGTTCCATACATTGCTTGCTCTGATAGTAAACCTCAAAAGTTTAGAAGTTTACAACTTCTGGGCACAGTATGTCCAAATAGTTAAATTGCTAACATAGTTGTGATACAAAAACTTGTTTCAACTATGTACAGAGGTCACCAAACTAAACAAATACCTCTACAGTCATTGTTCATCTTACTCTACATTTAGAACGTACTGTTTGGAATTTGATTATTAAATAAAATGTATTATTTAATATATTAATATAGTATTTATCCAAAATGTATTACAGAAAATTTAAAATAACAGTAAAATATAGATTTTGTAAGGATCTAAACCTGATAAACATATATTGTCACTAAAATCTATGAAAAGAAAATAAGGTATTTAAAAATGTTTTTAATTTTAAACCCTTAAATTTTATCTTATATTTAATCGTATCCGACTATTCAAAAATACGAACGGAAATGCCGTTTAGTAGAATAAAAATGTTAAAAAGCTACCTTCCATCGCGTAAAAATATATGTGTAGTGTGGCTATCTATATCCATATGTGAGAAAGATATTATAGTCGAACCCAGGACCACCAGCGCGCATACCGCTGCACCATAGAGGCAGCCGTAACACTATTTATTACGCTCACACTTTATCAGATGGATATATGCTAGTTTTAAAATATAAAAAACTAGTTGTGCACTCTGTGTTTCACTCGCGTAGGTCCGTTTTCCCTTGTATGTATCGAAAAATCTGTTATTAGTGAACGTCTACATCGAAAAATGAGCAGCGATTCTAAATTTTAAAATTTAGTATCCTTACTCATAATATTCAAATAAATAAAAAAAATTATAGTCATATTTAGACTCTTTTTATTGAAGGCGGTTGAAAATACTTATGACATTTTACGCGTGATCGCTTAAATCTCTACATCTCATAAGAATAGCGTTTGTTCGCGAGCTTGTAACATTATACGATAATCTGATTAAAAAGGAACGGTGAAAATATCTGTATTATATATTTTCAAATACAAATATATTCCGATAAAAAATAATGAAATACAACTTATAGAGTTGTAAACTAGTCACTTTTTTTCAAGATAATCTGTAATGCGTGGTACAGCCCAGCCAGTAATCGAACCCAGGAAATCTGTCTTATAAATTCACCCCGCATACCGCTGTTTAACGGCGGCCGCCAATTAAATTAAAGTAACAAAATACACAATTAGTTACTACTTTTTAGTCCGTTTTGAAGTCAGTTCTTCTAAAACTCGGTTGGATGTCGTAAATTTTTTCTTAATTTTTAATGATTAATCGATATTAGAGTACATTATACGGCACTTGTAGCCAAACAACTATCGACACATATATATCGACGGCCGAGTGGCGCAGTGGCTAGTGACCCTGCCTCTGCATCCTAGGCTGTGGGTTTGATTCCCACATCTGCAAAAATGTTTGTGTGATGAGCATGGATGTATTCCAGTGTCTGGGTATTTATCTATATATTATAAGTATTTATGTATAATATACATAAAATATTCATCAGTTATCATAGCTACCATAACACAAGCTACTTACGAGTACGCTTACTTTGGGGCTATATAGCGATGTGTGTAATTGTCCTATATTTATTTATCTATTATTATGTACAAATACCGACGCATTGGTGTTATTTTTTTAAATTTTGAACTGAACAATGTCTGAGGAATAAAACTTGTATCAAAGCAATAAAACATGTTATAAAATATAATGCTGTACAAATTTGGATTGAAACGCAAACTTGTAAGATACATCATAAACTTATACACAAGTTCCTTAACACTAAGCCGTTTGCATATTTGTGTATAAAATTATGCGTACGTACAGACTTGCTGAGGTTTATGTGAAACTACGAACTAAACTTACAGAACTTATGTATATATGACGAAATAAGAGGGTCGTTATAGCAGTTTATAGTGATGTTACAAAACATCATTTTTTTTGTTAAAAACAAAATGAAATATCAATCAAAATAGTATAAAGTTTATAACTTAACTACAGTACTAAATAGAACTTTTGGGATATAATTTGAGCCCGCAAAATACTCCAACAGTTTTACAGAACTACGGTATGGGGTACTACTGGGATGCACCCCCCAATGGACGTCCACTGCTAGGCATATTTAGGGTCTTCCAAACAACGATCTTCCTGTGGCGAGCGGCTACCTGCGACACGTTCGATGTCGTTTATCAACCTAGTGGAATTTCGAATTACTCGGCGCTTTCCGGTGCGGGGTCGCCATTCTAGCACCTTGGGCCCCCAACGTCTATCAGCTCATTGAATCACAACTTGATGAACTCATAAAACGAAGGCCCTGGGTTCGATTCCCGGCAGGGCAGATTGAGATTTTTCTAAATTTGTCTTGATCTGGCTATTGAGAGGCTTTCGCCGTGGCTAGTTACCACCCTACCGACAAAGACGTACCGCCAAGCGATTTAGTGTTCCGGTACGATGTCGTGTAGAAACAAAAAGGGGTGTGGATTTCGTCCTACTCCTAACAAGTTAGCCCGCTTCCATCTTGGATTGCATCATCACTTAACATCAGGTGTGATAGCAGTCAAGGGCCAACTTCTAGTCGATAAAAAAAACTCCGCCCGTTGTCACTTCAGTTCTGCGACTCGTGGAGCAAGTGGGTTGCTTTTGTCCTAAGCATGTCATTAACATTTTAACATTTGACAGCGGTCGCTAGTCAAATATTACAAGCTAAAGACTACACTATGCTAACTCACTGTTCTCTACTAAAGTTAATTTAGAGAACAGCGAGTTGAAATTAGAAGAATTAAGTACAACTTAAGACCAGGTTGTTTTAATCTAATGTAATTACTTGGAACCCTCAGTATATTTTGCCGCGGAATTTCAATAATGGAGCGACGAACAAACAAACTCTCTTCTAGGGAACCGTGCCATCAGGTTTTCAATCTTATTTAAAGTTAGTAGTTACGGGAGTATCGATCTATCTAAACACATACAAAGGCTTACATGATCTGCCTCATGGCTTGCGTTGGAGTCCAGTTCGGTCTATGAAATACTGCATATCAGCAGCACGGAGTAGCAAAGGTGATGGTGTACACGCCTGGGCTTCAACTAGATCGTCGGCTTAACGTGCTCTCCGATGCACAGGGCTGTCACCACCACAAACTCCCCGCATAGAATTTACTGAAAATTTCTTAAAAGAAAGAAAAACGATCGAAGCCATATAGACTTTTTTTTATTTTTATACAAATTTAATTTTTCAAAACACTGAATTTAACGGAATTAACGGATTGTCAGTACGGACCTACAATATAAACTTTCTGTTTCAAAACAACATCGCTACGCCAAAGCATTTGACTTTCCCTAATAAAGTAAATTAATTAAGATTAAGGGAATCTGTCAAAAAGTTTAAACATTTTGGCACGCTTGATCTCAAAGTCGTTAAATTAAATTTTTGGCCCAGTGAGCGGTGAGAAATTTTAGGATATCTTTGCAATTAAATCAATCGAATAGCTATTACACATAAATAGACTGCCTCGTTGGTGTAGTGGTTAGCTATGCGGCTATGCGGCTGCGATCACGAGGTCAAGTCAAGAAATAATTAAGTTTTTCTTTCTTCTAAGAAATTTTCAGTAAAATTCTAACGATGACTTACTAATTTTTTTTGTATTATGTATATTTCTATCATTTATTTATTTTCATTTTTAAGCTATTGCATAGCTTTTATCGCGGGCCTTAAGCGTGGAGACCGAATTGAGAAATTCAGTAACGAAAAAACCTAACACCCCCCCCCACCATTTTTAGTTTTTTCAGATTGTCTTATTCGCTTCTTTGTTCGCTAACGTCCATACTATGTTGAATACACCGGTTCTCGTCCGATCACCGAAGTTGAGCAACATCGGGCGCGGTCAGTACTTGGATGGGTGACCGCCTGGGAACACCGCGTGATGTTGGCTTTTTTATTTTATTTTTTATTTATTTATTTATTTTTAGAAAAAATTTAAAAAAATAAATAAATAAAAATAAAACAAACTAAAAAAAAAAGAAAGCCAACATCATGCGGTGTTCTCAGGCAGTCAGTGTTGCTTAACTTACATGCAATAGCTTAACCGCGGCAGTCTCCGAGTGCCACACGTCTTTTTTTTAATTTTTAATAATGTCATACGAAAACATATAAAAACACTATGAGAAATTTATATAAAAAAATGTGCTCCTCCACTTGCGGGGCCTTTGAAGCCAAGCAACCGGTGGTCAGGGCTCCAGTGTGAGGGACCTCCTAACAATATGCACCGTCTTATGAATCACCACCTTCTGTATCCGACCCTTGACCCAACAGTGAAGCGAAAGCTTCTTAAGATGTTGGTCGAAGCTTTTCGCAATAAGACCATTGACTGAAACGACTATAGGAACAATAATCGTCGTCTCAACATTCCACATGGCGGTAATCTCATGAGCAAGGTCCAAGTATTTTTGTATTATATTATTACTAGAGATGTGCCGACTAGTCGGTCATTGGGCAAAATAAACCGACTAGTCGAATTTTAACTTTGTAGGTTTTATTTTAAATAAATTCAGTCATACAATCTAAAGTGAGGCCATGAACGAACACGGAATACACGTAATATTAATAATTTATGTTTGCATTATATTAGCTACGTAAGTGACTATTTGACCGATATGCACGTTTAGGTATCACAAATGAGGATAGCCGAGGTCTCACAGGACCAGGAGGTCCATTTTAAGACTCGTCGCGCTTCTCTTTTCTCTCTAGGTGTAAACGCTATAAACGAAACCTCAGAAAAATTGTCCGATACCACCAAAACTACGATCATTTGACCGACTAGTCGTCCAATTAGTAAGCCTATTTTAACCGACTGGTCGACTTGTGACATAGTCGGCACATCTCTAATAATTACACTCATAAGCTAATTGATATAATACGATACAATGCGATACAAATAACGCATTTCAATGGAAACATTTTATAGTTGTTTTTCATTATCCAAGCTAGGCTAAGCTAAAGATAACATAAACAGTAGGTAAGCTTGACAAAACAGAAATAATTTGTGTATCTACCGCCTTCTATACCGGATATTACTGTCTTGAGATTATTATACATTTCGTGTTTACACATTTCTTATTGTTTTTGTGTTATGAAACTATCTTATTGCTCAATATTTTACCCTATTAGTACTACATAGGTTAACTAGTCTAACAACACGAGGTACAAGGTTCGAGTCTTATTTAAATAACGTTTGCCACCGTGTCTGTTTGTTATTTCGCGATAAACTCCAAGTTTACTAAACATGCGCTTTTCTCCAATAGATAAGTAATAGATGTATTTTTTCAAATTGTCAAAAATATAGCGATAATTTTTGGAAGTGTCGCGCTACCTGATACTTTTAATTGAAAACGCTACCTAATCCCTTTGAGATATAACACCTACTTCTCAAGTTGATGAATACGTTATAGCCTGTAGGACGCGTTTCTTGCATATCCTACGAAGTGTCGCTATGTTTATAGGCAATAGTTTTCCACTTACCATCAGGTGACACATCTGCTTTTTCAGCCAATTATTGCTTTAGAGAAAATATGTAGTACAGGTAGGTAGTATGTGTAGGTAGTAAAAACAAAATCATGAAAGTAGTAAAAATTCCGATTTATCCGCAGGGCATGAAACGGAATCGTATCTAATTGATAGAGTGATTATTATTTTTTAAAATATTTTTATGGAAAAATTGAAAAACACACTGATAATTGCTGTATGTTGGTCAATTAATTGAAATCTTGTTGTTTGATTGACCTAACGTATATGTACAAA
Source organism: Mycalesis mineus (assembly GCA_034621355.1). Lineage (NCBI taxonomy): Eukaryota > Metazoa > Arthropoda > Insecta > Lepidoptera > Nymphalidae > Mycalesis > Mycalesis mineus. Next base: position 1,467,017 of record CM067902.1, read on the forward strand.
ATGTTTATATTTAAAATAGAGGACGCCCGCGGTTTCATCCGCGTACTTCTCATTGCCGTGGGAAGTTCAGTTATTCTGATATGTAAGCTATATTATTGTGAAGTTTCATCAAAATCCATTCACTACTTTTGGCGTGAAAGAGTAACAAACATCCATCCATCCATATACAAACTTTCGCCTTTATAATATTAGTAATCCTAATATTATAAAGGCGAAAGTTTATTAAGTAAGTAAATAACAGTATTATTAAGTAAAATATTGTATATCCATACAACGTAACATTATTATTAAGTAAAATATTGTATATCCATACAATATTTTACTTAATAATAATGTTACGTATAGCTTTTTGCGCTCGTTGCTCCTGTTGTGTAGTCTATGTGCTTTTAGAACCTGGATTTGGTTTGGGAGGGCCATCGATTATTACCAAATGCTAGTTAGAAGAGTAAAAATTATCACCTTAATCTCACCAACTTCGATTGGGCCAGCGTCATGGGTCTAAGCTATATATCGCCTATGAAGCGATATTATTATTTTATGATGATATGTGGGAATTGAACCCAATACCAGGCATAAGTGCAGACTTATAACTGTGAAGCTATCGCGGCTTTTAACTTTGAAAAATGTATAAATATAATCACAGGCGAATCTAAACAATGAGGTACTAGCAAAATATGTTATGAAACAAAATATGGAGACTGCTTATATGGTTTGTATTGTTTTGTTACATTTCAAAACTTAATAACTTGTGTATTTGTTGTTGAGGGATGTAGTTTATCGTTCCTAACATACTTCAGTATGTTTTTGATTTTAATGCAGTACAAATATTTTTCCGACAGAATTTAGAAACTTCTTACTTAAGTTTATTCGCTAAACCGGAATGTGTATATAAGCGGTTGATCATGCGGTCCTGGGTTCAAGCCGGACTATGAAATATTAAGTTGATTAAGTTATTTCTTCCAAAAATGTCTCAGTAGAAGCTCAGATTTGGGAAATTTGTGGCCTTAGCTATTGTTTTATTAACATCTATTATTTTCAGAGCCAAATAATAATAGTAACAACAAATCGCTGGGCTTCTGGGAGGCTTCGGTCAGCTTATAGATACCACCTTGACGGCAAAGACGTATTGCTAAGCGATTTAGCTTTCCGGTACGATTGCGTGTAGAAACTGAAAGGGGTTTGGAAGTTAATCAGCTTCTATCTTAGATTGCATCATCACTTACAATCAGGTGTGATTGCAGTTTTCACTCATATTGTTATCTTATAATGAATAAAATCAATCTAATGCAATAAAGTTTGTTCAAATACGACATATTCTAGTTGAATTTTATTTCATTTCATTGTTCTCTTGATTTCATAAAATTTAATCTCACAAAATAAACATAGAAACAATGTTTGCTTTCAAACAATTCGATTCCGTGATTATTTTCATAGATGATTAACTGTTGGTCCGAAACCCCGGGGAAATCCCCTCAGGTTTGTTCTCTAGAAAACTCTCATTTTCTCGGAAGAAAAACTCCCGATTGCTTGCTTTTGGCTGCAGCGGAAAGGTTTTCCAATTATTCTTTTATTATACATGAAAGGGTAATAGATAAATGTCGCGCAATTTCTGTTATTGTCCTTTAAAGCTATTATAAATTCATTTATAAGGAGAAGTTAGCCTTTAGCTGTGATCTCATCTGACGTTAAGTGACGATGCAGTTTAAAGGTGCGAGTTCGTAGCCAATCGCAGTCAACGTGTCGCAGGAATTGTAAAACCAGTTTGTATTGATTTGAATATTTTTTTGATTATTTGATAAGACATTATTAAGACATGAAATAAGATTCTTAGCGAGCAACATGTCGTTTCCATACGTATAAAAAATAGAACCGACTCAAAACGCACTAAAAAGTAAAAAATAACTGTGTCATTTAGTTGCTTTAATTTACTTAAGCATATCTATGAGTTGGTGCCAGCCAAGTTTAAGGAACATTTATTTTACGTAGTACAGCAATTTGCGGGTTCTAGATTACGTCCTTAACGTAGAAACCTTGGCTGGCACCGACTCCTAGATATGCTTAAGTAAATTAAAGCAACTAAATGACACAGTTGTTTTTTACTTTTTAGTGCGTTTTGAGTCGGTTCTATTTTTTGTTAAAAAATTTTATTTCTTACTTTTTAGTGATTTATCGCCACGTAACGTACTCGTACTATACTGTGATAATATATTATACGGCACCAGTAGCCAAAAAGCTACCGATACCGAGACAAAGACCGAAATGACCGATTTGAAGAGTTCCTTCAATTTCCCCAGGATATTATCATCAGATCCTAACATGATGTCAATGGAACCACCTTGGAAGTATGCCCTTTCTAATAAAAAAAGAATTATCAAATTCGGACAACTCTGTAATAAGTTATGCGTGGTCATACATAAAAAAAATATACGTGTCGAATTTAGAACCTCCTCCGTTTTTTTTTCATTGGTTAAAAATATCAGTAGTGTCGCAGCAACGTGTCTTTTGGGGTCAGCTACTAACTCACACCTTAAGATGATAGCTGGCTTACTTGAAAGAACTTGTACATGTTTATTCTACCTTTAAACTTGAAGATTTCTACCTAGCATTTAACAGGTTGGCACCTAACCTATCACCAGAAAAACTTATTAGATTTCTTTTAAAAACTATAGCTGTTTGTAAATTGCTTACAAAATACAGAATCAATAACTTTCAATCACGAGGTTATAGGTTTTGTATCCTGGGTCAGTATGTGTTCTGAGTTTTTCTTCTAAGAAACCTTCAGTAAATTCCCTCCATGCCAGGCCCTGTAGTGTATCATTAATAGGCTTATAATAATGATGTTTATCATGTATTTGTATACGTGCTTGTTCTCACGTAAAATCATGCAAAACGAACAATAATTGACGTTGATTTAAATTGACAATAACACACTGTTTTTAAAACAAAATACTCATTATTTAGTAAAAACAAGCCTCGTTGTTCATATATACAATTGAAAGCTGTATTTTAATTTTTTATCTTATTAGTCCAGTGGTCATAGTTACATGTCATAAGGACCTGGGTTCAAGTCTTACTACATAACCAGACCTTTTTAGTTTTTTTTTCTGTAATAATAGTTATAACAAGCATGTATTAAGTAAAAACTTGACAGCTGGAATAGTCAAGGTAGTACTTGCCTGAACGAGCTCTGTTACAATAAGTTCTACTACTACTAATTTTCTGACCTGCCTCGATGTTTCAGGGTTTGTAGGGTTAACGGGCTACCACCACCAACTTCATAACATACTTAGAATTTTTAGAAAAAATGAAAAGCTCAATATTTCGATGCTCAAACCCTGAGATCACATAATTCGTAGCAGCATGTTCTAACCACTAGACAATTAAAAAATTGGTTGTCTGTAAAGTCGGTTTACTGACGATAGTTGAACGTGACAATGTCTGAAGAAAATACTGATGAATGGTAGCATTTAATTGGTTATTAAAATTTTTAATTTAAGTGTATTTTTATAAATATTAATTTAAATTAATAAAAAAATTGATTTTGATTTTATAAATTTATATTTTAAATTTATAATAAATATATTAATTTTTAATTTAAAATTAATATATTTAATAATTATATTTAATAGACGGATGTCGAACGCTGCCGAACGCAAAGGCCGATTGTGCTTCTTTGTCGTTCGTTCCGCGCTCTCGCTTGCACTTCAAGCCTTACATGGAACGCCTCAAAGCGAGGTAACGACGCATGAGTCATGTTTTTTCGTGCGTGCAGCCGGCTCTTATCGAATTATAAGACGTTGTCACGTCAAAAAAAGAAAGAAAGGGACAATTTCTAAGCAGTAGAAAATTGGGTTCAGGGATGTCCTTTCAATTATTTATTATTAACGCATGTGTAGTTCGTCATGTATTATATAATTCTATACAAAGTGAAAAAGGCGGGAAAATCTGAGCTAACGAACCCTTCAACCTTTAAAGTTCAATAGATAAATGTAAAAAGATTTTTCCGAATATCACTGAATACTTAAGCCCCGAATAATAAATATATTTGATCCGATCATAATGCTGTTATATATTTTTTGAATTCTGAACTTATTTAATAATAGCGAGCTCCGGCGACTCCATCTGTTTTTAATTTGATTTTCATTCTTATAACTTTTTATTAATAACAATTTATTTTAACTTTTTTAATAATAAAACAAGCTAAATGTTAAGTGCGAAACCATTGTCTATAACAATCGCAGCAACAGCAATATTTTGCAAGGTACTGAGTCTTTGGGCTATAAAATATGGAACTTGTATATTTCTTCGAAAACCTTTCAGTATAATTCCTTAGTCCTAAGTGGGGAAGTTAGTAGAGTTTCACTCTCGTATCTCAGCAAGCATGTTAAGCTGTTGGCCCTGGTGACAATCTTTAATATCTGATAGTGATATTATGATAAAGCAATAAGACATCAGCTCACCAACCCTCATTGGAGCTGCGTAGTGAATCTATTTTTCACAGCCTTCGTGGCGCAGTGGTATGCGCGGTGGATTTATAAGACGGAAGACCTGGGTTCAATTTTCGGCAGGAGATTTTCTGAATTGGTCCGGGTCTGACTGGTGGGAGGCTTTGACCGTGGCTAGTTACTACCCCTACCAGCAAAGAAGTATCACCAAGTGATTTAGTGTTTCAGTTCGGCGTCGTGTACAACCCGAAATAGGTGTGGATTTCAACCAACTCCTAAAAAGTTAGCCTGCTTCTAGCTTAGAATGCATTATCATTTACCATTATACCGTGAAATTGCAGTCAAGAGCTAGCTTGTAATGAAGAAAAATAAGGATTCCTTTAAAAAGTGTCTTAAGAATGCACTCAACTAAAAATACATTCAACAGATGAACAAAAACTAATTGGTTATTCTGAGTGGCAACACAGTTTCCAACTGGCAACTTATTTACATATTTATTTGGCGCTGTAATTAGCTACAGAGTTGTAATTAACAGGCCGAGCGCGCGTGACGTGGCATAATGGCTGCCGGTCACTATCCATCATGGCGGCGCGTCAACTGTCACTTTTTGCAGTTCTCGTGCGACTTTTAATCAAATTTTCGGACGTTTTGTAAACGCGTTGCCGCTGTGGATAATTATAATGCAGTTGCAGTGGATTTTGCGTTTGGATTTCGAAATTCTAGTGGGCGAGTGTCTAATTCTGTCGTATTATAGCGGACGCTTTCTTCATTCGCATGAATGATTATGTCCTACGTGCGTACGTACTCGTACGTTCGCATACGTACATCCTTTTCGTTCAATTATAATGAAACAAAACTAACGATTGCACGATCAATTTATTATAAACCTTATCTACCTATTGAGGGCTCACTACAGGGTCACGTCTCCTGCCTCACAGGAGAGGGGATATTGATGTCAGACCCACCACGCTGCTCACATGCGCGTTGTTAGGCTTGATACTTTTAACGATCACTACCAGGATGATGTTGGTAGTGATAGGAACCGACGGCTAAAAGTGTTTTCCGAGGCAAGGAGCTGTATTAACACGTCATATTTCTTCCAAGCTCCAGAAATTTTTACTGAAAGTTTCTTAGAAAAATGAAAACCTCAAAATTACTCTAAAGCCTGACCTGAGAATCAAAGTAGGACCTCGCGATTTGAAACTACATTAACTAACCACTGGAATTACTGTGGCAACGAAGGAGCATGATCAATTATGCTTGAACAAATAAACAGACAAAATTCAGTGCTAATTATTTACAAGTATAACTAGCTAGAGGATTCCCGCGATTTCAGCCGAGTATTTTTCGTTTTCGTGGGAGTTTCGGGATCAAATGTGATTTATGTGTTACTCTGATATGTCAGCTATATCATTGTACAGTTTCATCAAAATACATTCAGTAGTTTTTGCGTGAAAGAGTTACAAACATCCATACATACAAACTTTCATCCTGTTCAATACATAAACAATTTAACTTTGATCTGTGGTATAAATGTCAAAGTTCTTTTGTCTACAATCTGTTGTTCAATAATTGTATATAACGCTCAAGATGGCGCATTAAACATTTTAATAATGAAAAATTATTTCATTAAGAGTAACAAACAATAATAAAGTTGACTTTCTATAACTGACAATCTCCGTGGCGCAGTGGTACGCGCGGTGGATTTATAAGACGGAGGTCCTGGGTTCGATTCCCGGCGGGGCAGATTGAGATTTTTCTTAATTTGTCTTGGTCTGGCTGGTGGGAGGCTTTCGCCGTTGCCAGGTACCGACAATCGCCACGGTATCGCCAAGCAATTTAGCGTTCCGACACGATGTCGTGTAGAAACCGAAAGGGGTGTGGTTTTTATCCTACTCCTAACAAGTTAGCCCGCTTCCATCTTAGACTGCATCATCACTTAACATCAGGTGTAATAGCAGTCAAGGGCCAAATTGTAGTCGATAAAAAAAATAAGGAATCAACACACCTGTATAAGTAAGGCTTGAATACAAATGTAGAGATTTTTATTAAAAAAAATGTAGACAAACACGCGCAATCATAGTCGCAGCTAGTACGATACAAAACTTTTCAATAATTCTCTGCATCTATATTCATCTATGTAGGTGCTCTAATTTTATAAGTACAGAATCGAATATCTTTCTTCAAATTGAATCAACTTACAATTCAATTTTCCTTCAGTAACAGCTGCCTGAATTTTCATATTTTTCGCTAAGTATTTACTTTTTATTTCGTTAAAAACAGGCACGTGACGGGCTTGTAAAGAAAGTAAATGCTGACTTTATCGGTTGGAAAGTTGCGAAGTCTATAATAATTTTTAAAAAAATGTGTTTTTACCTGCGACTGAACAGAGTTGGTATATGCGTTTAGGGTGAGTGGTAATTTGTGCACTTTCTAATTTTCCCATATTCCTGCAGGACTGGTTGATCGATTCAGGTTCATACTGCAATAGATTTGTATTTGTTTGTATTGGATATGTGCATTATCGCAATTGGTGGCCAGTTTTAGAGAAAAGCCATATATAATTTTCCAAGGTCTTCTAGATGGAGTTGTTAATAAAATAGGTAGATGTGATCATATACGAGTGGATATACTTAATATACAATAGACACTACTTTCGATATTAATCAAAATTGCAAATACATAGGTTTAGTCCAGGAGGAATTTGTGAAAGAAACAGGGATTGGATGATTTATAATGAATGCAGCAATTCGCTCCACCGCACTGTCTGACAGTGATTTATACGCGCACAAAATAGTTAATATTTAATGAGTACTTTAAGCATAGAAGAAAATACTTCGATATCGAAGATTTTAAGCTTTTGAAGGTAAAGGGGACACAACACTGAAAGATAAGGTAAGGATCCCGTCCGCTTGACTAGTGTCATATCCACTCTTTACACAGTCTCTTCATCTAATTAGAGGGTAGTATTGGTCATGTTTAAAAAAATACTCTTTTTTATGTCAATTTTAAAAGCACGGCATAATATTTCGGGTGTTTTTAGCACCAGTGACACTTTGGCTCGTATATACATAATTACGGTGTTCGGTATCTAGTCAAATGCAAGTCATTCTTATTTCTTTGTATAGTACGTGACGTAAGCAGAATAGATGAGGACAAATTTGGACAATATCCTGAACCGAAGCTCTGCCGTAAATAACAACGCGCGGATGTTTGCACTGGGCGAGGAAAACTGTGTGTAAAACACTACTGTAGGAAGGTCGAAGCACATTACATTGTTTACTAGCGGTGAACTTTGTAATCATTATCGTCATCATTTTATGGTGACCACTGACAATCCAGAGCACCTGAGAGGTAAAAAAAAAAGTTGTTTTTATTTAGTTTGTTTAAAATTGTTCAACTTTCTTGAAGTAGGTTGTCCTGTACCAACTATAAAGATATTTAAATTCAACGTTTAGCAATACTTAAAATAACTATTAAATTCAAAATTTGAAAACCCCCGACTAAAATCAAATTTACCATCTTGGATTTTAAACTTTTCATAGTGTAGTATTCTACTATTTAAGCCCTTTCACGACGTAAAAAGATGTTTAAATTAAAACAAGATACACATTTTGCAACAAAGTTATCAATTAGATTTTAAAAGAGAATTAATTAAAAAAAAAGAAATTACAAGATAAACCGCATAAATAGAGAAATGAAAAAAGTCAATGGCATCTGTTAAAACAAAGGAATTATTATAGTTCAAGGTGCTATCTAGCTATAAAGATTAAACTTTGGTCATTCTTCAGCAAAAATATAAACCGGATTATCCGTTTCATTCCGGCGTTCCAGGGTTTCATATGCCACATCCCATTTCCAGCATCCTCGTCAGTTAGAAACATGAAAAGAACCAGTCAAGACAAATTCAACGAGCCCCAACTCGTTGGGTTTACTAAAAAGGTAGACCAGGGTTACATCTTCTACCTTCGAGCCTTATCATCAGACCAGCTCAGTGCTCAGTGCTCAGTAGACATTAGTGTTTCATATGTCAGATCACACACATGCTTTCAAGCAAACTGAGCGTGTAACATTTCTATCCCACCTAACAAACGACCTGATGTCCTTGAAGACCTGAACCGATTTCCACCAAACATAGCTAAAAACACTCTCGACTGATATACCTTTCAAACAAAAAAAAACCGCATTAAAATCGGATCATCCGTTTGGGAGTAACGATGCCACAGACAGACATATACACATTTACACAGACACGTCAAACTTATAACACCCCGTCGTTTTTGCGTCGGGGGTTAAAAACTAATATAAAACATGACTTATAATAATAATAGATATTCTTTAAGACATCTAAGATACGTTCTTTCGATTTTTTAACCGACGAAAAAAAACGGAGGAGGTTCTCAATTCGACACGTATATTTTTGCATATAAACTTTGAGCTGCGTTCTTACATCTTGAACCAATTACTTATAACATCATGTGGTGAGTTATATTTTCCTCTCTCACGCAGTTTTCGTTCCAGGAAAACATCGTGAGGAAACACGTAACTTAATAATATTTATTTACTCTCGATCAAAAACATAATATGTTGGACTTTGTACAGTTGTTGTTTTCTTTTGCAATTGGTTTGCTAGAGATATTGATATGCTGCCATATCCAATAATGCATATAAAAAAGCTTACGGTTTGACAGCCGAGTGGCGCAGTGGTCAGTGACTCTGCTTCTGTGTCCTAGGCTGTGGGTTCGATTCCCACTTCTGGAAAATGTTTGTGTGATGAGCATGGATGTTTTTCAGTGTCTCGGTGTTTATCTATATATTATAAGTATTTATGTATTATATATATATATAAAAATCTTCATCAGTTATTATAGTACCCATAACACAAGCTACCTAAGCTTACTTTGGGGCTATATAGCGATGTGTGTAATTTTCCTATAATATTATATTATTATTAAAATAATAAGAAATCAAAGGAATAGTATGCCCCATATCTTGATTTGCTATATGATTTGCACACTCTTTGCCCCGTTGCTAGTTTCATTAATTTTTACGTATCTAATATCAACCTACCATGGACCCGGCACCCATACGGTAAATCCATGGAATTCAAGATATTCGTCTCTCTGGACTACAACTAAAAATTTTTGGAAATAGCTTTATGAATTAATCACACGGCCAAAGAGACATAACAAAGATTAAACCTAAAAAATATAAGAAAGTTAATTTTATTAACAAAAATATTATATTGAGTAGAAGCTAGTGATACTTTGCGCAAGTTTATTAAAATTTATTAATATTTTATTTATTTTTTTAAATTATTCGTAATTGAATAATGTAGTGTCAAAATATCTTTTGATTCTCGAATGCTCCGGTTTCGGAGTGGAACGTATGTTAGTTTATGTCAATTCTTGAAAAATAATGCATTGTAAAAATATCTCCTCGATCATCCTACTTTCAGTACGACTGTCAGTTCAATACGACAGAATGTCATTGATGAATTCCGATTTCCTTTTACATGTGCTTCGCAATCGTTATACATCGACTACAGTTAACATTTTTTTTTTCAAGAATCGACATACTGGTTTACTTTGTCACTTCGTTGGATTTTCGCGGAAAATTGGAAAATTAATAAATTATTAACTAATTATAATTTTTATTCTACTTTACATTCCAACCTTCAACTACTGCTCTATCGCGGCCTTAATAAAGAGAAGATTAAGCTTACACCCAGTAAGAAGCGGCCACAGTAAAAGTTTAACGAGGAATATAATAGGGCGAACAATAGGTAGCGGTAAATTAGTCTAGCTTTTGCGCTTACGACTTGTAGCTAGCTTCCTTATACGTAGATTATATATTTGGAATGCTCCTTTTATTTCAAAAGGCTGTTTCATAGAAGTATATTATTATATTTTTTGTACAACTAGTTGATGCAAGGCCTACCATTTTTTCTATTACACTTTTACTAAAACGAAAACTATGTGTGTAGCTACTGCTACTATTACATTGTGTTATTGCCCTAGACTTCACTTTATCTTTTTTTCTTTTTATGTAACGAATAAGCACTTGACAGCAATCAAGCCTGACGGTAAGCGAAGATCTATAAAAATTGTTAGCGATTAATTGAAAATGAATGTACTACTGTCTGTCGGCAGGGTATGTTTGATTTTCAAGTTGACGGGGGCTAACCTCCTCTGGACTCCGAGAATGGCACAAAAGTACAGTGCATTTCTTCATGCCACACTCTTACGTGATTATCTTCCTCTTTTCAACTTTTTCCATTTCCAAGAGGATCTTTCCTTAACATTTATCCGAGAGTCTGCTTTAGCTGTTCAACATTCGCGGTTTTGGGACTTCACGCACTGTTTTTTTTTTGGGGGACAATCTTCAATTTGTCCCTACGGAAAATTAAGAAATCATTATCATCACTAGCAGGTCATTCACAAAACACTATACCCATCAAATTATAGGTGTTAAGTTAACCTATACTTGTTAAACCTCATGTATCTTTAATTTCAGTAGCAACACGTGAATTCCTAAAATGTATCCAGTAATTTGCATAGGATAACATGCCCCGCCATCACGAGCCTATAAAGAGGAGCCTTCCTAATTATACGATTCATATTTCCCACTAATTTTCTACAATATCACTCGTATTGCTATTTTAACGTTGAGTGGTGGGTACTATTATTTTTTATGAACTAACCACCTGTTATTTTTAAGTGGATGACCCATAAAATATAATTACGCTAGGGTACTAAGATTACCTGTATACTGAGACAACCCTTTCATATTTTGCGATACCTGAAATTTAAATTTACGAAACATTTTTTATATATATTAAAACATTAAAAACTGGTTCCATAATATGCATATAATTATTTATTAGGATATCTAATTTACATAGGCGTGTACAAGGTTTGTAGCTAAGGTACTAACTATACGAAATGGAAAATTTCTTCTGCAATTCTGGTTCGTAATGTGTCCAGTGCAGTGTCTTTATGAATTTTTGTAGTGCACGCCACTGCTAATTTAGTGATTTTAATGTTTCAATAGATACGAATAACTAGTAAAAATCATATTAAAGTAAACACGACGTATGTTTCATTAATATACATAAATATATCTTTGAAGACGGTCCATGCTAGTTTAAGGAAAGCTTATTTAGCGAAATATCAGAGTTTTTTTTGGGTTTTATGTAACGCCCTTATGGTACAAAGCTTGGATCATACTTTCCTTCCTCGTCTAAAAAAAAATTTTGTTTCGGTTTGTTTAATGAGTTAAATAAATAACTGCCTCATTCATAAAAAAAATATTTAAATAGTAATAATAATGCATGCCTTAGATTGTGTCTGTAATCAATTATCTGTTAATAGACAAGTGAATAAAGCTCTACACTAGCCAATGATTCAGATGTGACTTTTTATTTGCACTGCGATGTAACTACAGAACAATCTTAAAACGAAAAGTAAAACAAATCACATTCAAATCCACAGGACTGTAAGTGTAGGGAAACCAACAGTTCAGTTTGGTTAGGATAAATCCCAAGGCGCAGATAATGAATAATAAATAAACATAAATTGTTCACACTTGTATACCTAAAAGAATTACTACATTATACATACATTTACTTATTAAATTAATCAATTTACAAGAGTATGCCTACATAAGATGCACAAATAAAACTATTCAAGTAGGTAACTCCGTACACCTTTACATTTTTTTTCATTCATAAATCAGTCCGTATCTATCCAACGCTGGATTAGACATTTTAGAAAACGCGCCACCACACACGGTCCTCAGCCTTCTTCATCGAACTTCGTCGGACCATCGGGCAGGAGGGTATTAGGTACGCACTATGTAGGTAGGTACAACGCTCGCAACGCAATTAAAATCAATTATGTATTTTTAGCAACATAATCAGAAGGGGTCAAAAAGCACAAGCAGCAAAAGAACATTAATCAAAATATCAACACATTTTTATTACAAAACTTCCTTAAATCATATCAAAACTGAAACAATCTTACATTAAACAGTATTTGAGTTTACTTTTAATATATTCAGGAAGCATTTTTGCCTATGCTAGAACCGGAATTGATGATCTCCGCAATTTAATAAACCGTCCTTTATATAAGCCAAAAACGCCGCAGAGTACATTCTTTTTTTATGATTTTCGTCTCTAGACTCTAGCCTTTTAAAGCGCAGGATTCAATGCTGCTAACAGTATATATATTTTGTATAGTAAATTAATTAAAAAGAACGTTGTATTGTTTTACTTGAATATTATTTATTTGTATTCCACACACACACACAATAACACACAGTGCACAAATTTCTTTAAAAATAATTAGGACTTGAAAGGCGGCCTTATCTCTTAACGTCGATCTCTTCTAGGCAACCTTAGGCTTAGGACAGCTCTTTGTTTTGTTCTCTTCATGTCCTGGTTTGGTATTACGTTGTGACAGTACTCCTACAGCAGCTCTATATCGGGCGCTCTATACCGGCGGGCGCTGAGCTCGATTTGTAACAATTACACTCTCACAGGTGTCTGTTTGTGCTGACGTGACGACATATATCACGATTTACTATTTACTTGATACTACTTACTGTTTATTTGATACGATTTACTTTATTTGCTGCGTTTCCCTTTATTACGTACGTACTATTTTTATACGAATGATCTTGAAACAAATTTAGGTCATTTTACATTATTTTATTTTACGCTTTGGCCACGGTGAACTTGTATGAAAGGATCAATGACAGTGGAAGTAGAAGATCGAGAAGTTGATGATTTGCCACCTTACCAGGCGTTGTTGTAATGTAATGTTCGCTTATTCACATAAAACATTAAACTTTTATAAGTTTTACATGCGGCTTAACACGTAGGTATACCTCAGGTTAACGTTATGTTGATAATAACAAGGAAAACAACGTAAGTATTTTATTACTTATTTTACAAAATGTGCTATGTGATGTGATATTCTGTTATACATAATATACAAATTCAAAGACCGTTTATTTCAAGGTTGCTAGAACAAAGATTTATGAAAGTGGAAAAAGTTAATGAAGTATGCAAGGACCATGGCACATGGAAGGATGAAGTCTCCGCTTACCCCTATGGGAATGAGGCGTGATGTTATGTATGTAATTATGTATGTTTGTTTTTATTAATTCTACCACCGGTTTGGATAGCAGAATCCGCTGAAAAGAGCCGATAAAAACTAAAAATTCGCACTTTTTAAAAAAGATAAATGTATATAGTTTTCCATTATGCATTAGGTAGATTATCTGCTTTTATTTCATAGAAAAAAATAACCAACTATAATCTCAAAAAAACATCATAAAAAAATAAACATCACAAATTACATAAAAGAGACAAGACTCTATGTAATTCATGATAAGAAGCAGAAAGCTGTAAAAGATATGCTTGTTTTTTTATATTTAAATGCTAATTCGTTTAGTTATTTGGGCCCCTTGCCCGCGGCGGATGGTAATTGAGGGGTAATATGAGGGCATTTGCATATCAAACGCTTTTTATGTGCACTGATTAAGTCTTAACTTGTAGGCTTTCTTAAACGTTGCCCGTTTTTTGGGAGTTAATAATGAGATATGTATATTGCTTAGGTGCCTTTCTTTGGCGGGAAAGGTGAAAGTAAATGTTAGTTATCCTTTTTATATCTACATGGGAAATTCTGTTGAATAGAAGGTGTTACTTTGCGGTAGTTTATTAGAAATAGGTACTAGAAGATTAACTAATTTAAAACATTTATTTTATTTTTTTATACACTTTATTGCTGCTCAACATATAAATACATACACAAAAAACATATTTGCATTGACTGTCTGCGTGGTGTCTAGTGGTTAGCCTATATGGATTCGATCACGAGGTCCCAGGTTTGCATCCTGAGTCGGCTCGCGGAATAGTTCTAGGTTTTTCATCTTCTATGAAATTATCAGTACATTCCAAGCCTGAAGTCGAGAAGTTAGTGGTGTTATACCTCCCTGCCTCGAAGAGCCGTCGGTACCGCTCAATATCATCAACATCTGATAATGATGAAGACGACATTTATAATAAATTGGTACTCACTAGGTAGGAAAAAGTCAGGCCCTTAATCTATCGTTGCTACAGCGGCACTTTTAGAGGCAAATTTTGTTTGTTTTTTAGATACCACTTGCAATAAGTATTTTAAGAGAACATTATAGCCCTTTTTTCCGCAAAAATAATGCAAAATTCATAAAAAAAATATTAGTATTAATATTATGTTAGTATTTATAAACTCTACTTATTTAACTCTACCTACTTTTTCACAAATAAATCAATACATATTGCGATAATGCTGTGATCGCTTGACGCTTCTTAACTTAATCTGTTCACTTCGTTATTGCCTACTTAAGTTTTCAAACTAGATAAAAGAGGCAGTTTTAATCTCAACTAAGTATAAGATTCTAGTCCATTGAACGCTCAGAAAAAACCTGTTCTGTCATAAAACGTAATATTTTTTTTTAGGATAATTATTTCTTAATCTTTCTGAGTACCTTAATCTCGGTTATCGGAAACAGTTATTTATTTATTTGTACGCCACAACAAAATGGCTGCCAATGATGATGAAACTATATCCTCCATTCAACTTCCTGGGAGAAAGAAAACTATTTCGTAACCCAAAACAGCACTCAAACCTTGGACCTTTTGACCCGAAGGCAACTATACATTAGTATTCGCAATCAAGTACCTAAGTTTTTAAAAAATAACTTTCCCTTAAGCATTTAAATCGTTGTCCAATTAAAAAAGTTAATTAACACGAAACTTTTAAACAACTTTTTAGATTTTCTTTTCTTTTAAACACGAGTTACAAATAAAGGCATCTACAAATCCTAGTTAATTCCCACGTTCATATGTCCAGTGTTGAGCGAGCAAGTTACTTTGTCAATTAACTCTTGAATTTCACTGTGTTTAAGCACTAACTTTATTACTGCGACCGGAGCTACTAATGAAAGCAAGATTGTAACTCTGGTTTCAGTTCAACTACAGCTTTTGTATCGATTTCTTTTTTTGCACGTTTCATTACGCTTTTATTCCGTCTAAACTGCATAGTGTCCCTCGAGAAGTTTTATTCTATCTCCATTTCTAATTTCAGACAATCACATACATACATACTTTTATGCTTCTTCTGCCATACCCAACTTACACTACCATACGTAACCTTTTGGGACACTTTCTGGCTATTTAAAAAAGCATGCAGTGCACCGATCACCATGTTGCCAGGTTTAATCTCATTTTAATATCACTTTCAAAGGTTCTTTTGTAAGTTTACTACCTGTATACCTGGATACAAACTCTTTTACTTCATCCGCTCTTTCAGTTTTCTCAGCCAATTTAATGTTATAAACATAAAAATCCACTGACAAAATATTCAAATTTTTGCACACTCATTAAAATTATCCAGGTAGTTGTTTGGAGTACAATATTTTTTCAATCCGCCTACGAACCTACACACTTTGGCATTTATTCTGGGGATTCTACAGGCTACCTGAAAATTACAAACGCCCACAGGTTGGCATTATCGCCCACGTTAAGAACCTATGGCTTTGTGATATTTCTCTACCGTACTCTAGGGAAAAAGTTACCTACTATAATAAAGAAATGAAGTTTATTGAATACCCACCTTTCATTAGATATCCACATTGCTAAGATGCGAAAAGGAACACACACCCCCTCCCCATTTTTTCGTTATAGCCGCCATTTTGAAAATTTATATAGCCTATCAATTTTACAATTTTGGCAATTTCAACCTCCTCACCTCAGCTCCATTGTCAAGATATCCAGCGGCGTAGGCTGCAGCGTGTCAAATAAATGGACATACATGCGTACATATGCTTGAAAAATATTACCCTCTTTCTGACGTAGTCGAATAAATAGCACATAAACAACACATGTTGTATAATTTCTACTAAATTAAATGACTTTTTAATTCACATATTGATGGTAAAAATATTGTATTTTATTCAAAGCTTTTAGTTGTTCTTAAGCTTTTTAAAGCTTGAGAACAACTAATGAATCATCAGTTATCTAAGAACTTACCTTAGTAGTATTTGTACCAAACTTTATAATGGTCATGTGCGTAACATTCTATTATATATATGAGAGTATTATAATGTCATGAATGTTACTGTGCAATTTTTCGCGGTTATACCTTTAAATACTATTGTATCCTTTTTTCATAAAAATACCGAGCAAACGAGCAAGCAGAGCACCTGACGTTAAGTGATTACCGCCGCTCATGAACATCTGCGACACCAGAGAAGCCCCTGATGCGTTACCAACCTCTAAGGTGTTTATTTCACCCCTTGAATATCCCTAAATTATAGCCACCTAACTAAATTAAACCCAAAAATATTAAAAACAAAACTCTTTCAACGAACTCTTAAGCCGCAGTTCATTCTTAAAAGTAACGCGTGCCTGAGATTAAAAGTAAATTAACCTTTTCAATTGATGCCGTATAGTTCAAAATAAAATAAAAGACACTTCGTACTTAATAGAATTTAATGACAGACTTATTTCAACGTATTAAAGTTTAAAATTGAGTGATCGATGTTAACCAGTTTTTCATTCGGTTAAGAATAGTGATGTAGCACTGCATTGTGCGTTTATAGATGGTTTTGCGTGCGAATCCGCACGTACGCACGCACTAGTGATGTTCAGCATTATTTTGTAACGAAACTCGACAGTGCCTCGACGTCGTCTCTATTTCTCTCTGTCTAACAAGATACTATAGGTAGAGATTTATAGAGACGCAGTCGAGACGGTAATGTCGAGTTTTAATACAGAATTGACGTACGGCACTTTGATAATATGATAGGATAATGTTATTTAAAACCTTACAACTCTTTTAATTGTAGAATTGCTCACGATGTTTTCTATGTGATGATTTTATAGTGCTGCACAGAAAAGTATCAACCCTTATTGGCATATTTGTTCAATAACTCTTGAAACCACAATGCTGTTCCAATACGGATTGTGTGGGCTAAGATTGGTAATGTGTGACTTTGTAATGATAATATCAGTCAATGTAACTTGAACATCGCCGAAAGTGGTATGTACTGTCCGACCGGGTGTAAGACTACCAATTTTCTAAGTAAGAGTGGTAGTTTTGGAAATTTCTTAAAACACACACAAAGTCCGACCCCGACCCATTGCTAGAATCTTGCACCTCAAGATACAAAGCTGCTAGGCTAACCACTGGGCCTACGATACTGACAAGTGTATTAACTACGTAGTCAATGTCCCTTGGAGTCATATAAAGTGGTTTGAATCCTTATTAACCGACGAAAAAAAACGGAGGAGGTTCTCAATTCGACACGTATTTTTTTTATGTATGACCATGCATAACTTTTTACAGAGTTGTCCGATTTTGATAATTCTTTTTTATTAGAAAGGGCACACTTCCAAGATAGTCCCATTATCATCATATTAGGATCTGATGATGATATCCTGGAAAATTGAAGGAACTCTTAAAATTTTATTTACAGCGATTTCGGTTTTTGTGAAATCATCGATAGCTACAAGTGTCATATAATACTATGACAGTAAATACGAGTACGTTACATAGCGATAAATCACTAAAAAGTAAAAAATAACTGTCATTTAGTTGCTTTAATTTACTTAAGCATATCTAGGAGTCGGTGCCAGCCAAGGTTTCTACTTTAAGGACTTAGAACCCACAAACTGCTTTACTACGTTAAATAAATGTTCCTTAAACTTGCTGGCACCGACTTCATAGATATGCTTAAGTAAATTAAAGCAACTAAATGACACAGTCATTTTTTACTTTTTAGTGCGTTTTGTGTCGGTTCTATTTTTTGCTATTCCTATTACGATTTGGGTATATTTAAGTCAAGAGTGAATCGGCATCTGCTAAGCAAGCGCGTTCTACCCTAGGCTGTATCATTGCTTACATCAAGAGCTGAGCGCTAGCCTAAAGCATTAAAAAAAATATAAACGAGAGATCAACGAAAAACGTTATTAATAAACGTGGCTAAATTGATAGATATACAATAGATTGTTACTGTTGATATTTTTGTTAATTTCCGCATTTTTATCGCGTAACAGTATCACTATTGTTCATTTGATTCATCAGTGTCCATGTTCAAAAATATCCTGCGGGAAGAGGATGCTTTCGGTTATTTGCGATAACAATCAATAAATTATAAAACTTAAACATTTTTTATATTTGTATAGAAATCTTAATTGAATAAAATTATATTGAATAGAAAGTTTCTTAGAATAAGTGTTTTATTTATAGTACAATGTTTAATATATAAATTATGGCACGTTTTCATATTTACTCACTGCTTGTGCTTGTGTGATGTTGTGTCATACTGAGGTTGATATTTACAAACATAACATCAGGCCTCATTCCCATAGGGGTAGGCTAGGAGCTGAGAATTTCTTAAAATAAAAAACATCACAATATTTCTTAGTCAACAGAGGATTTGAATCCAGCACCTAGTGATACAAACTGTGTGTGTGATGTGAAGTAACGTAGACTAGCCACTAGACCAACGGAGGATATCTTTGTCTATAAATGGGATACATTATATGTTATAGATACTGTATGATAAAGGAAAGTATTAAAAAGAGAACTAGCCCTCAAACATCGTTAAAAATAAATTTGACAGTTTAAAAGTGGGCTGAAACGAAGTTTCTAAGGCCTGTGTGCACCAAGATTTCGTATGCCGGTTAAGGACGTAAATCGGGCGGTTATATTAACCGAGCTTTCGTCCTTAACCGGCGTACGGGTTGTCGTGAACAGTAAATTTATAGTTAGCATATGTTAACCGTTGGTTATGATAACCGAAATCTTGGTGCACACAAGCCTAAGTTGCTAATACATGCATATTGTAAGTCCTAGGGTTCTGGGATGCAAAATTATCTAAGAAGAACACAACAAATTGTTTCGCCTTGTTTACTTTCTCTCAAAATCTTGCAACATTCTTATTTTTATATGACATACTTTTTTACTTTTTGAATTTCCGTTTGAGGAGGTTTAATAGTTTCGAGACAATATTATTATAATACTTTTTCTTTTAAATTATTATATTTCTAACATGATGTTTGGAGAACAAATGTTTCACAAAGTACAGTTTAATTTAATAATCCCCGGTTTAAGAATTTCAGCTAAAAGTCGTTAGTCTTGTTAGTTTAGCTGTGAAAAAGTTATAAAAAACCGTTATAAGCAGCTTAGTGTAAATTCATTGTAATTATCTTTGTAATACCATCAAGGAATTACAGAAATTAAAAAAGCCATTATGTCCCGCCAAGCGCTGTAAAGTTTGCCTTCTGGCCTAAATAAACAAAGAATAATAATTATATTTCGTCATACTTTTAGACTTTGGGGACCAAAAATAATAAATTCATTTTATTAAAATCATAATACGTATTGTATTGAGTCTGTGGTTTGCTGCTGTGTTGTTATATATCGTTTAAACTTTTAATGATATTATTATCTTGAAAGGGGGTAAATTTTCGTTTAGGAGTATTTATTAAAATTTTTTTACATAAAACTCCCATACTTATTTTTACTAGAGGACGTCTACGGTTTTTCCCATGTAGTTCTCGTTCCCGTAGGAATTTCAAAATAAAATGTGGCCTACGTGTCATTGTAATATGTTAACTATATTATTGTGAAGTTTCATCAAAATCCATTCAGTAGTTTTTGCGTGAAAGAGTAACAAACATCCATTCCATATATGTATACAAACTTTCGCCATAAGGATGTTTTTCGTGTTAAAAATTTGCATAGAACAAACAAGTAAATGTCAATACTTGTACAGAATACGAAATCAATCACACAGATTGCATTCTCGATAACAAAAGTGCATCCCTAAATACGGGCGATGCTGTTCAAGATAAATGGATGCGGGTCCCGAAGTCAGCCCGGAGCATCCCGTTGATGCGCACGCGTCACGCGATACAAATAGTAACATCGATCCATCGATACCATTCAATCGATACATGCCTAAAAATAGCGACGGACATCTCTATTTTTGTTATAAATCCAAAATAAATTCTAACTAAATATATAATTTTAAAAAAAACATTTATCTGTTAACTTAATTTTTTTATGTTTTAAAACTTTTAAATATTTTCGATGTTATTGTGAAATTAAAATGAAAAGTGACTTATTGTTCTTGTTTGCAATAAAAAGTGTTACTAATGTGTACTGTGAGAAGGATTAAGGCATAAATGTGTGTGTTTCGGTAAGAAAGTTTAATTAATTTTACGAATGTTGTAAGTTTTAATTGAGTTTTGTTTATAAAATGGTAATTTTATACATTACGTGGGAATACCACAAGGTTTCAAAACCATTCTTTTATATTGTTAAAATATTAACAAGGAAAGAATATTAACATGAGAATTTTTTTTAAAAAAAGTAAGTTTTGATGAACAAGCTAGCTTAGCGAAAATATATCCAACGGACTGGACTTTTCGAAATTAAGACCACTTAAGCCGTAGAGCTTTAATATGTGCTTGTATCATTTTTCACCATGATTTCATTTATTTGAAAGCTCGGACTCTAATTGGAGATTTCTAAAACACGATCAAAATTATAAGAAAATCGCAATGATTTATTGGTTGATATACAGTGTCTCTTATAATTGGCTTTGAAATAAATGATTTTGAATTTGAATTTGAATGATTTATTGGTTGATATACAGTGTCTCGGACTTTTTTGAAGAACTTTTGAATATATAAAGCCTTCATACATTGTTTTTAATTATACAAATATTTCGATCCGACTTGCGCGACAAAAACTGTGATAACTCGACCAATATATGAAACTAATATACAACATAGCCTATGGCACTCCCCGAAAACGGTAAAGAAATTTTTAAATCGGATCAGTAGTTCTGAAGATAACCCCCAACAAACACATTTACAAACCTGTTTACAATATTGGTATAGACATACTCGTATATACGATAATTCTTAAAAGCTCTACAATAAAGAAGATGGTTTAAACGCCGAGAGATCGTGAGTTAGATTCTCTACCCCCTTGGGATTTGGGATAATGTCCTATAACTCCTAAGTCCTATCAGTATCTACAACTAATTGTTAATTTGTCATAGTCATTTCAAAACTACGTAAAAATGTTCATATTGGAAAATGTTACCACCCTACCGACAAAGACGAACCGCCAAGAAATTTTGTGTACCGGTACGATGTCGTGTAGAAATCAAATGGGGCGTAGATTTCATCCTACACTTAACAATTTAGGTTAGGTGTGATTGCAGTTTTTACGTTACAAGTACTAACGTTCCCGTAACGCAGTCCCAGGCGACGACTTAGAACACCGTGGGGTTTTAGTCGGTACAAGTACAACATAATCTTCTTGCCTCCCCATAGCGAGAAGGTATCTATGAGAATTCCTCCACGCAACAATTAAATAAAAAAATAAGCGACGACAAAGTTTTGCATAGTGCCCGTCCGGGTGGTATGTCGCAATCGGAGAGTAACTAATTCATTATAATCGATATCAAATGAACGATTGCGCTAAATTACCTTTTATACGAGCGTCCACTTAACCTATCACTTTGTTTTCGCCTTCTAACCTATTTATATCATTAATTTAACGATATCAATTTATATGAGCGAATTATTGCTGAACTTAATGATTGATTTACGATTCCTTTGTAAACTAACAATTGCTCGTGGCTTTACTTGTTTCATTTGACGACAGGTACCGCGGCTATTGCATAGGTTGTTGATACTTACAATAAGAATATTTGTGTGATGAACAAGAATGTTTACACATGGATGGTTTATCAGTGTTTATACTGTAAACACCAAAAAAGTAAAAAATTGTATGACCCTTTTTTACTAACGAGTATTGCAAGCTATCCTTATAAGATAGATATATGCCGTCGTGGACTTTTTGTAGTCCTAATGAATATGAATATAGCTTCTATACATTCTTTTGCTAAATCTCAAATGGATTAGACAGAATTTTCAACGAAAGCTCCCAAGCGGAGCGACTCATTTTTGAGCCATTTTTACAAAACCATAACAAATTACGCAGTAAAACCTTTTGAAGATTCGTTCTACCGATTGGTGAGAGCTGGATATAATCCCTTCAGCAGTCTTTGAGTTTATCGTGAATAGAGAGACGCGGCGGGGAACTTTATAGTGAATTTGTAGTGATTGTTTGAAACAGATTAAATATTTATTAATTAACAATTTGTGCCGTTCTCCTAAACTTTATAGTTTTGCAAGGGTGGCGAAATCTCTATCTTTTTTCTTTATTAATATTAGTGTATGTGTACTTCGGGACTAGATTGAGTGTATATTGTCTTAAAAATGTAGTCAGTCAACTGTCTACATCTATATCGCGTTTCGGTTCCGGGATCAATTACCGCCCGTTAGACATGTGTCATACAAATATCGGCTTTGCGATTAATTGAAAGGAAAATAAACTTAAAAACGCTAGCACCATACACTGTTAAACCTAACTAAAAAAACAACAATATGATTTATCATCTCAACTTCATAGGTGTGAAAAAAGGTCAATGGCGTTTCGAAAAAAAATCAACTGTTGCAGAACTCAAGGTAATGACTAAGCCTCGGGCTTACCCGAATGTTCGGGGAAAATACTATAAAGCCACGCTCTCACTGCGTCGTATAGTTTAACTACTGTTGATAATAACTTGCAGTCACAACAACAGCAAAATAACAACAATAAAATAAAACTATGCATATAAACAAAATAGGAGTGTCTGTTTGTAATATTGAAATAACATTTTTTATTGCATGCATATATATATATATACGATACTTACACCATAATCACATTTTATACAATTTTTTGTCTGTCTATCTGTATGTTTGTTTCGGCTAATAACTACAAGTTGGATTGTAAAAAAAATTCTTGTATATAATAGACAGACTCATGAGGAGTGACATACATTTCTATCTTAATATTCCCACAGGAACGGAAACTACGCGGGTGAAACCACGGGCATCCGCTAGTATTAAATAAAACTTAAACTTTACCACAATATCACTTAAATAATAGCATCGTGACAGAGCTTATTTCTGCTTCCAAATAGTATGGTTCCCGGTGTGATAACAAACACATAAACCTTAACACCTAGGTTGTTGAACACAGGGTTTTCTTTTTTAGTCAGCACAAGTTAACCCTTGACTGCAATCACAACTGTCAGTAAATGATGATGCAATCTTAAATGCAAACTACCTAACTTGTTAGGAGTAGGATAAAATCCTCTTGGTTTCTACACGACATTGTACCGGAATACTTAATCGTTTGGCGGTACGTCTTTGTACGACTTTTACATTTTCTAGATACTTTTTAGGTGTTCTCTGTCCATGGCGATGGTTCTATCTTACCATCATGTGGGCTATCAATTATTACTAAATTATTAATTAAAAAAATAAAAAGTTATTAATTTAACGATGTTTTGTTTTCCGAAGCATAGTGACATCGCGCCCTAAGTAGGTCCATGCTTCAAGAAGTATTCACCTGTCAAATAGTGGTCAAACAAGTTCTGCTGGTCTTAACGCAATCGGCGATCATCAATGACCAAGCTTTTGTCGATTCGTCAGGAGTTTAAAATTGCGTCATCTGACATCTCTTCAATAAGTTCTTTGAATACAGAACCTAATCCTTCTTAGAAGTCGATTAAAAATTAATTGGTCATTTTGACGGCCTCCGTGGTGCAGAGATGTGCGTGGTATTTATAAGAGCGAGATCCTGGACTCTTTTCCCGGGTGGGCCGACTGAGGCTATCTTAATTGGTCCAGGTCTGTTTGGTGGGAGACTTCGGCCATGGCTGGCTACCACCCTGACGACTAAGACATACCACTAACTTCAATTATATAGCGGTCTGTACTCCAATTCCATATAAAATTTGCGTTTACTATTTTCGATATCGACGCGGTAAAATCTTACACGATTTGTAGAAACCGAAAGGGGTTGTTCAACTCCTAACAATTTAACCCGTTTCCATCCTTAGATTGCATTACCACTAAAAATCAGATGAGATTGCAGAGTTAAGGACTAAATTGTAGTAAATAAAAAAAAACAAAAAAGTGGAGTAGTTTTCTTCGTTTTATTTTTGCTCTATTAAACAGTTGGTTCCAGAGAAAAATATTAGAAAAACACCCAAAGGAAGGCACGCCAAAACATTGACAATATTACTCGGTACAAATTCCTCCGGGTCAGTACAAAATGAGAGTAGTACCTACAAAATATTTTACAGCAGTTATTTGGGCTAATTGTCTCTGTTCGCAGGTTTGTTGTTATTGTTATATGGTGATAGCAATAAAGACATTCCCTTGTCGTATTCGGTATTATTTTATATTTTTACTACAAATCTTTTATTTAACTTGCCTTGTTAGTATGTGTTGGTCAAATCTCGGAAGCTAAATATTAAGTTACTATAAGCTTCGGTCTTTAAATTATTTGTAAACAAAACAAAGAGTTTAAGGTCCACTTTAGTAGAAATAATTACTACTACCGTCTACTAATACTTACCACTCACTAATATTATAAAGACGAAAGTTTATATGTATGGATGGATGTTTGTTACTGTTTCACGCAAAAAGTACCTACTGATTGGATTTTGATAAAACTTCACAATAATATAGTTTACATATCAGAATAACAAAGGTCACATTTTATCCCGAATTCCCGAAAACGAGAACTACGCGGGTGAAATCGTGGAATTGATAAGCAGTAATGCATCAACTTTTCACGACATAAAAATTACTGTGAATTTCTTTGCAGAAAAATTTCTATTTTCTATTAAAGCATTCATATTAATTTTTTATATTATTAGGTACATAAAAACATACCCCTTCTTTACGTGATATAAGTCAAAGATAGGTGTCGACTCCCGACCCACTCCGCCAGCAAAGAATTCGTGTCAACCTTTCTGTTAACCGAATACGGATCGGATTTATTTATCGGGATTCCTCGTAATCGGAATATTATTGCCTTTTGAGACAAACGAATGTTTGTGCAAATTCGCCGAATATTTGTGCAAATATTCCTTGCGTGTTGGGTGACATTCTGCGGCTTTTATCGGGGGTAATATCCCAAGGTTTCAGTAGTTTGGTTCGGGTTTTTTTTATTTTGGCACCGAAATAGTATGCTACTTTATAGGTTGGTAGCTAAATTTTATATCTAATTTGATATAAAATATTATATCAGTAAGAGTCTGACTGAATTCTTTATAAATGAAATAAAAATGGTGTTAAAAAACAAATAAAGGCGAAGTTAACCATGATGAGATATTAATTACAAATCCTAATGGTCCTGCCCTTATTCGCTTCACACTACATACTACTAGGTACTGATCTTTCTTAATTCCAGCCTCTACGCACGTTAAGTTTATCCGCAATAAAATATTCAGAATAATGTTCTGAGAGAACCTACTAAGGTAATATTTTCCTAAAGGATGAAAAAAATTCTAAATCCTATTTAGGTATATTTAATTCCTAGCTTTGTTGGTCTTGTGGTTAGCCTATGTGGCTTCGATCACAAGGTCCTGGGTTCGAAACCTGGGTCGGGTCACGGAATGATTCGAAGTGTTTCATTCTTCTATGAAATTTTCAGCACATTCCAAGACCGGAGTCGGGACCATCGGTCCCGGTCGCTATCATCAACATCAGATAATGATTAATGATGATGATCAATAAATGAAACATTATCACCCTAAGCTCGTCGACCCGTTCTGCAGCTACCAATTTTAGATCAGGTGTGATGGCAGCCAAAGGTTAACTTATAAAGAATAAAAAGCGTAATGGTTAGCGTGATATGTCTTTAAGTCCCAAAATTTAGCAAATGACTGTGTAAGAAGTTAAAAAGCAATGTACCTTGTAATTCATTCGTAAATCAGAGCAACGAAACGCTTTAAACTCATTACGGGCGGCGCAACGAGCTGAGGAATTCGGAACGAGCGCAAAAACTTTTGAACCAGTTCGATGTTGTCGCAGTTTGCGGACATTTTTTGAGCAGGCTTCAACTACAATTCTAAGTTGCAAAAGAGGACCCATTATTGTTCAGCAAACACCCGTTAATTTACTTTTATTTAAAATCTTTATAATTTTATATTCATTTTAAAAATATTTATAAAGATTGCTAAATTTTTGCTAAAAAAATTCATCCATAATTATATTTCGTCACCATAACTTAAAACAACATAATATTTGAATAGTATTAAATAATACAGATTCATTAAGGTAAATATTATTTAGGAAGCTATTTAATAGTCGATCTAATGTAAAAATATAGGCCTTGTATTCTTAGGTAGGATACACTGGCAAGTCCACGGAGGTTTATTTTATGGAGATCAAGAAATAAGCCCCGTTTCCTATTTCTATTTGTTGAAGTGCAAGTCGAAATGGCATAAAGAGGGTTTTGATTTTTATTTATTTACTATATTAAACCATAAAACAAACCAATGCTCGAGTACTGTCACATACAAATGTACTTCTGTAGCCATGAAGTTTGTAATTAATCCCACTAATTCGTAAGTATCTATTTAAACTACTCGTACCTTAAGTTGTAGCCCTTATTTTTATATCCTTATCAGCCTATTTCAACGGTGCACTATAAGATTTACCTTCTTTTATAAGTATGGAGCTAAGAGCACGCTGTACAACAGCACCCAAACTCCGTAAGCCGCATTGGAACAATAGTTATCACACTATCAGAATAAATTCATACAAAAGATCGAAACCGATGGCTTTATATGCTCTCGGAGCATTTTTTCTGTCAAATTTTTGGAAGGAAGAAAAGCTTCTTATTCCATTTAGTACGACTTATGTCTCGAACCGAACTGAACAATCAAGGTACTTTTTCCCAATAAGCAGTTTTTAATGTGCTTATCGCCCATTGTTGGACACAAATTAAGCTGCAACACAACAAGCTTTCAGCTTGGCCAACTAAAAGCCCATTTAATTCGGGGCGATATTATTAAGTACGTTGTGGCTTGTTTGTGTCCCGCAAACAGATTATCCGCAGATTTCATAGATTACGCGCGGATTTCACAGATTATTCTCAGATTTCGCGGATTTCGCATCTTGTTTGCTACTCCGTCAAATACTTTGTTTATGCCTTGTCCAATAGCCGGGTAATATTGTTGGGAGAGCGTGGGCCCTTACTCATCGTGGTTAAGAAGCTACCTGGATCCTAATTAAACTCCTTTGTCAGGAGATTAATGTCAGAGCTTTGCATTTTTTTGCTTTTCTGAAGTGTAGAGATATAGACAGATGTAGAGATGATGAGATGAGATGATAGAGGCTGTGAAATTAAACTTGGGTTTCAAAAACTTGCTTTTATATAAACTGCTTACTGGAAATTAATAAATTTCATTTCATTTGATTAAAAATTTCTTTACGTAGGCACATATTTGGAATAAATGATTATTTATTTTAAATACTTTAAATTTTATATTTTTATATCTTTGCCGCGCTTTTTGTTTGCTTTTTGTTCAATTCTTTTTTTTTTATTTTGATCTGTAATTGATTATTATTTAAGTACTTATTATCGGTCGGAAGGATTAAGTATACAAGTACTAAATATTACGTAATTCTATTGCCACTTACTAACATTTTCATTTATTTCCATTTTTCGCTAAATATTATTTGGCTAATACTCATACTTATCTACTTATATCTATTTCGCTTCACTTTGAATCCTCTATTCTTAGATCTCGTTAGTAAAGAGTAACGTTAGATACAAAGGCAAAGGGAATCGCATGGAACATATTATTTTTAAGAAATAAGGCTGCTTTTTTTTGATTTTGCGTTGTGTAGTCCAAAGGGTGGATAGCTATAGGTTATAACTTAGTTCTTAGAACTAACAAACAACAAAATGATTCAAAAATTATTGCATAAAATTGATGGAAAATCCAGGTAGTAAGGAGCCTTGTTGGTATAATGTTAATGTTTAAGTTACTTGGGACCAAGTCAATCAAATCCTCGGTTAGATTTCAGGGTCGGAGTTCTCAATATTGAGCTCTTCTTTCCTCTAAAAAATTCTTCTTAAAGATTTTAGAACTTGCCTCCGTGCCTCAGAGGAAATGTTAAGCCTTTGATATAGGTCATTATTATTTATTTACTCTTTATTTATACACAATACTTTGCATTCGTTTTGACGGCTTCAGTATCGCAGTGGTATGCGCGGTGGATTTATAAGACGGAGGTCCTGGGTTCGATTCCCGGCGGGGCAGATTGAGATTTTTCTTAATTTGTCTTGGTCTGGCCGGTGGGAGGCTTTCGCCGCGGTTGGTTACCACCCTACCGATAAAGGCGTATTGCCAAGTGAGTTAGCGTTCCGGTACGATGTCGTGTAGAAACCGAAAGGGGTGTGGATTTCATCCTACTCCTAACAAGTTAGCCCGCTTCCATCTTAGACTCCAACATCACTAAACATCAGGTACAACTGGTACAAAAACCAGCCTTATCGCTTAGCATTTCTTTCAGGCAACCTTAGGTTTAGGAATAAGTACATTTGATCACTGGGATATTATATAAACTCAAAGTTTCAGAACCAAATCAAAACTTTAACTTAATCCAAATTTAGAGACCAGAACATAACTCAATACGTATTTCAATAAAACCACTGAAACAATCAACCAAACCTAATACAAAGCAAAACTCGCAATATCGAAATACCGGGACGCGCGGGACATATTGAAGTTTTTGTATTCTTAACACGTTCACTGCGAAGCGAGGCCTAAATCACCCCTGATGCAACTTCCCTGTGGTGCGGCAAGGAAAAACGTGAGTTTCTCTGTCGTGCGAATGGCATAGCTTTGGTTTGGTCCAGTGTAGGAAAGAGATAAATATATATTTGACATGCTCTAATGGTTCCGTACTCGGTGGTGTACCTACCTTGGTACCGGATGTCTTAGGCACTGAATTAACATAATTTTAATGCAGTGCGGAACGAGGCTAACTCCCATATCCCCCCTCCGTACCGCACCCAACGCGAGCTTCCCGCGACCAGTGTTGTGCATCACGTCGATTGGAGAGCACGGCCTTTTACAGCGCCGAACATGTCTAAACGATGTCGGAAGAAGTTAATTTTAAAAAACTCAGAAACAGAGCCCGAGGCAGAATAAATAGGACAGTTTCTTTTCTTTCTGTGAACCGCATTAAGATTTTCATATACAAATAGATAGATAAACCTTATGCATAAACCGTGATCCATTATTTTCCAATAATAAGTCTGTAATAGGTGCCTCTTAATGGTATAGAATGGAATGCTTCGTGCGCGAGTCCGACTCGCACTTGGCCGGTTTTTTTTTCTGTATGGCGCCTTCAAGCACAATTTAGATTATTAAAAAAAAATGTATCCTTTGATAGCTTTGTGTTGTTTTGCCAGGTTTTGCCCTTGAAACGATCTAATGAGATATAATTGATCAAAATCGGTCAAGTCGTTGCGTAGTTAAGACAGTTTAAAAACGTCGATATTATTTTTCCCATCACTAATCTCAGCGAAAATTTGCCCTATTTCAGTGCGTTACGAGGTGTATAAGATCCCATATTTTGTTTTGCTAATAATTCCTAAACTAGCCATCAGATCCCGGGGCGACGGTGGATTAGGGTTCATCAATTCACTGTCTATATCAATAAGGACCAAAATTCTCATTTATCTTTGATTTCGCGCCAGAAAATGGATTTTAGTCTGTAAGACCGCGTGTCGCCCTAACGTCTGGTCACGGTACGGGCCGATTATACCTCGTGCCGCAGGAACGGAAAGTATGCAAAAATTGGTGCCGCAGCGAACGTGTTAAACTGAGCGGGCTTGTCCCGATGCCGAATAGTTGAACTGTGCCCTTTCAAACTAAACTTTACTTGCGTGATATTTCATTTATATTGAATATATTTGGATATATTAAGTTTATTATTGGTTTTGTAAAGTCAGATTACATAGCTAACTCGTAGTTAAACTTTAAAACGAAAACTTCTTAGGGCGAGTTCTACTAATGTTACGGACGATTCCTCCTTCAACATCATCATCATTATCAGCCTGTTAAAGGCCCACTACAGGGCCAAGCTTCCCTCCTTATAGGAGAGGGGATATGGAGCGTAAACCCACCATGCTGCTCCATTGCTGGTTGGCGGGCTTAGGGTGATAATGTTTCATTTATTAACGATCACTCATCGGATGTTGATAATAGTGACGGCTTAACGTGCTCTTCGAGGTACAGGGGTGTAACACCGCCTACTTTCAGACTCCGGGCTTGGAAAGTACTGAACATTTCATAGAAGAATGAAAAAGCTCAGAATTATTGCGTGACCTGACCCAGGAATCGAACCCAGGACAGGATCGAAGCCACATAGGCAGTCAGACAGGAAAAAGTTAAAAGAACATATTTAGAACGATTCAAATTATTTTGTATGCAGAATAAAGAAAACATTGGAATATTCTAGTTAAAGTACACAGCGAGTCGTCGAAACAGTGAAGACGGCAGAAAGAACGTAGGAAAATGTAGCAAAGAATCAAACCCAGAATCTCTCATAACAGTAAAAAACCAAAACACATCTTTGACTATATACGAGTAGGTACCTAAGTAACTAACTAACTGCAGCAGAGGTCGAAGTATCAAGTGAAAGCAGTAGCGCCATGCGATCCCTATCAATAGAACAACATTTACTGATTGTTCCTAATTCGTTTGTGACCCAATTGCTATGATTGCGACTGTTTAACTATCGGCAATTAGTTATTTATTGTCGATTTGTTGTGTAACGACACTTCGTACTTACCTACCAGTGTGGTGGTTTCTCACGGACTTATATTGAGATAGATACAGTATATTTAGACGATATTAGTTGCTTTCAAATTAAACTGTATTTATTTATTGCTAATGAGTGATGTCACTTAATGCGGGCGTCGCCAGGAGGGATTTGTGGGTTCAAAACCACTCAATCAGAAATTAGAATTCATCATATACATTATATTGAAAAACCGGCCAAATGCGAGTCGGACTTGTGCAAGAAGGGTTCAGTACCATTATCTATAAGCATATTTTAAGTGAGTACCTGTTACCGTCATTAACAGCAAGCAAAATACATCATATTTGTTCTATGGGAACCCCTCCCAATATCCCCTAAATTATTGTTAGCGGTTGGCTATAGGGAGAAGGGGAGGTCACTGTAGCACCGTGCGTACATCTTTGCATTCGTTTGTTTAAAACTATGTGTAGTCAAAGATTTTCCTTTATTTTCAAATTTTAGTGACAGGATCCCATTTTTACCCTTTGAGTACGGAACTCTAAGAATGCGAGTAACTCTAACTATGCGAGAAGAATAAATTATTACAGTTTAAATATCACCCATAGCCATAACTTCAGAGCGAAACACAGCAAAAATAATATTCTGTGTGAAATATTACGCGGACGAGCTCCGCTGCCGAGAGCTTTACCTACTGGTACATATGCATAAGTCACGCGTATGTATGTGGGGTAGGAGTTGTGTTTAGGACGCCTAAACATCCTAGCGGAGGCTGTAGAGGAATGTTTGTTTGGTTGTAAAAACTGCCTTGTGATTTATCTATTTGACAATGAACCATAAAGTTCTGAATTCGTGTCCGGATTCAAAATATTGGATTTTTCTCATTTCCGAGAAATTGTTAAATGCAGTCAGAAAGTTTATGGTTCCACACCTCCGTGTCTTTGATAGAATATTATGTGATTATCACTAACATATGATATTAAATATTGAACTTAGGAGTTTTTAAACATTATTATCTATCAATGTATCTGCTTTGGTTCTTGGTTGATAAAAACTCCGAAATCTCTTTTAAGTGAAGCAAGGCCTGTTTGTTCTGTTGAATGAAACATTTAATTGTAAACAATATTCTTAGGCCTCGGTGCACCAAGATTTCGGTTATCATAAACAACGGTTAACATAAGGTAACTATAAATTTACTGTTCACGACAACCCGTACGCCGGTTAAGGACGTAAGCTCGGTTAAGATAATCGCCCGGTTTACGTCCTTAACCGGCGTACGGGTTGTCGTGAACAGTAAATTTTACGTTTATGTTAACCGTTGGTTATAATAACCGAAATCTTGGTGCACACAGGCCTTAGTCTATTAAAATCCCGAAAACATTCTGAAAACCACATAATAATTGACTTAGCCAAAAGCGAGAAAAACACGAACTCATATATACAGGTAAAAGTAAGAACCTCCTACTACCTCTTTACCTTGGGTTAACGCACTTGGCCAGTATGTTGACTTTTGTTACTTGTTCGTGGGTTGATAACCTATTTTTAATGTTAGGTTGTCGAATGACGCTGATGATTTGTGTCTATTGTCCGCAGTAAAGTGGAAGCGTGTCGTGCAGCGCTGTGGCTGGCGGCGGTGTGCTGGTGCGCCTGCGTCGCGCACGCCGCGCCGCAGCAGCTGTGCACGGCGGGCGCGGAGGACGACCCGCGCGCGGCCCGCTTCTGCCAGGCGCTCAACACCTTCCTCGAGCTGTACGCTGAGGCGGCGGGAGAGCAGGTGCCAGAGTACCAAGGTACGCTAGATTAACCTAATCATACCATTAATTCAAATTCATTCATTACGATTAAAGTACGTTGTCAAGTCAAAATTTTCATCAACCGCTAACCAATTGAAGCAACGTGGTAAATTGAAACTCTAGTCAAAGCCTGGTTCGGGCTTTGAAATGTTGAGCTTTATTTTTCTAAGAAAATCTACATAAAAATTCTCAACCCGGAGTTGAGAAGTTTGTGTTATGCCCTCGGATAGTACGTTAAACCATCAGCGGTCCCTGCCGTTGTCGGCTGATAAAAATTTATAAAAAATTCAAGAAGTTAAACAAGCACTTTTAATATGTCAAGTCTGTCAGTACATAGGTACTATAAATTCGGAAAACAGATCCTTCCGAGAAGAACCGGCAAAAACTCAACTTTTGCTCCTTTAAAAAACAAATTTGAAGTCCAACACTTCCTCTAGAATGAGATTATAAAATCGTATACTTAGATAGTGATAATTTCATGATTCAAACATAATCCCGTTACCCTTACGTTACGGTAACCTTAGGCGCGTTAACTCGCAGTGAAGTACCAAGGTAGATTAATGTCTCTGCCTCTCCCGGTAGTAGGCCGTTAAAAAACCTTGTAGTGATTGTATAATAATATTAACGAAAGTGTATATTTGTAGCGCTAGTTCGAGACTACCCTCAGCTGCTGGACTCGGGCATGAAGCGACAGGACGTGGTGCACTCGTTCCTGCGCTTCGGCCGCCGCTGACCTGCGCCCGCTCCACAGACCACACCCGCGTAAACCACTGAATGTATTATATCACCTACAAGTATAATAATTATGTAATCGTACACCCTACGTAAACATTTTGTCCAAAACATTTGTTTAAACACCGTGGACGTAGTCAGCTAACTAATGAGGGGGTGTTTAATGAAATAAAAAGTACCCATGCTTAGAAAACTTTAATTCTTCTTTCATAATATCACGTTGACACTCAATTATTAATTTTTCATTTATAAATTTTATTGGATCAGTAAAGTAGGCCTTATCTAAGAGGCCAGTGCCTTCAATGTTCGAAATTATTTTTAAATAAAAATATTTAAAGTAATTATTTACTTAAGCTAGCTTTACCATGTTAAGTTAATAATTTACCATGCATATAATGTTATATTTTATTGAAGCTGACCAAAAGTAATTTTGTGTTGTACTTCTAGTAGTCAGTAGAATAATAATTCTTCTTTATCATTTCAATATACTGTTTTACTTTTAATTTCCAAATTATTATTTCTTATATAATTCTATACATATACACTTATGTACTTTCTTATGTGGCAATAAATACATTTCAAAATAATAACCCCCTGTGAAAAAAATCCTGGCTACGTCCACGATAAAGTTCCTTAATTATTAATAATATAATAATGATAGTAGGAATAGGTGCGGAATATCTGAGTAACACTGCGAAATAATACATCCCCTCTCC
This sequence comes from Mycalesis mineus, assembly GCA_034621355.1. Classification (NCBI taxonomy): domain Eukaryota; kingdom Metazoa; phylum Arthropoda; class Insecta; order Lepidoptera; family Nymphalidae; genus Mycalesis; species Mycalesis mineus. The sequence goes on from CM067902.1 coordinate 1,501,461, forward strand.
TTTAGGCTACAAAGTACTTATCGCTAAAGTATTAATAGTCGTAAGATGTAAACTATTATTAATACTGTCTTGTTATCAACAGTTTGCGATTGGTTGGATAAGAGCAGAATATTTAATATTATTATATTATAATGTTTTAAATAAATACGTATTTGTGACAAGCTGAATGAATTTTATTGACCTTTCCTTTTTTTACTTTTTAGCACTTCTAGAAGAAAAATATGGAGCAAATGTATGTAACGTAATATGTGGTATTAATATATATTATTAATACCACATATTAGCATAAGTCATTCTGTAGATTTCTATATTCCGTGCACTAGTGTCTTTAAATTGAAAAAAGAATTGAATCTTCAAGTTCCCTCTGAACTTGCCGAACTGCGTTAGTTCATAGCAGCGCTGGTAACTATTTTAACTTATTAAAATACCAAATTTATATTATCAATTTGCATAATGCTCATGCAAACAAATAAATCATAAAATCACATTTTAGTATTATAGTAGGTATCAGTGGCGTCCCCTTCATACATGCAAAGAGCACTGCCTACCCTGACAGAAGACAGCAAAATAATATTTTTTCCCTAATTAAAATTATTACTTACTAGCTCTGCCCCGCGGTTCTGTTCTTGCGGATCCCGATCCCGTTAGACTTTACATATAAAAGTTGTCTGTGTTAGAACAGAATGTAATCTATGTATATTGCAAATTTAAGCCAAATCGAATCAGTATTTACGCCGTAATTGAGTAAAACATACGAAGATATGTGTCAAACAATCATTTTAATAGTTTATTTACTCGAATTTTTTTTTTTTTTTTTTTTTATGTATGACCACGCATAACTTTTTACAGTGTTGTGCCATTTTGATAATTCTTTTTTTATGGAAAGGGCATACATCCAAGGTGGTCCCATTGTCCGCATGTTAGGATCTGTGACGATATCCTGTGGAATTGAGACCTTTTCAAATTTTAGGAAATTTGTTTTTGTGTGTCTTTGAAATGATTAATATACTATGACAGTATAGCACGAGTACGTTACGTGGCGATAAATCACTAAAAAGTCAAATAAATTTTTTAACAAAAATAACCAAGTCTAAAAAGAAAAAATACTTTCATTTAGTTGCTAAAATTTACTTAAGCATCCACTGCCCAAGGTTTACGAATTACCTGAAACTTTTTACTACGAAAATAAATGTTCCTTAAATCTTGTGGCACGATTCACAATATGCTGATGAAATGGAACTGATCTTATTTTGTACCTTTTAGTGGTTTTAGAGTCTCTGCTTTTTGTTAAAAAATTTTATAATAGTTTATTATTATATATAGAGTACTATAGAGGCACTGAGACATTCTTTTTTGTATGGAGTATTGGCGTGCGTAAGTGTATGATCTTTTCTCTAAGGAAAGGACATTGCCATAATTTGCCCCAGGCTGTCAAAACGTAAGCTCATATTTAACTATTTTATTTAAATACACAATGAATTTTAAACAACTGCCCATGTTTCATAGCAATCACTTGAAAATATATCAAAAATATAAGAATTTCAATCATTTTTTAATGTTCTGAATTACGTGACCGTCGTCGTAGTACGTAAAGTCAACTTTTATAAACCATCATAACTTTTATCAGCGACTACTTAGCTACAAGTAACTTTATTATTATTTAAATAGAAGATCTGTAATATTTAATGACATATATATCATCTCTGGGGCAGACTTCCATACATTTTCTACCTATGTCCTTTGTTTAGTGTGTCTTTGAAATGATTCTCGTGCCTCCGAGGTCGTAAGGTCGTTGTTACAAGCTTTTATTTAATTTCACCCGTCTGAAAATAAATCTTTCAAGTAAAATTTGACCCACTTCCCAGTTTCCGATTAAGTTGAAACTGCATGGATATGTATATCGTGTGAGTTTACAATATTATGATGACATGATGCTAAAGCTGATAGGTGATCATAGAAACTCTGCAATAAAACGACATAACCCCATCTTTGGGCTCATTTGATTCGTATTGATGAGTAGTTTGAACCCATATGGTAAGAAGGGTCAGATGATGAAGCCGGAAGATGGCCATAGGAACTCCACGATAAATCAACACAAACCCCATCGACTTTGGGCTCATTTGATTTGTATTGACGAGTAGTTTGAACCCATATGGTAAACCGGGTCTGATGGTGGAGCCAGAATGTGGTCATAGCATTTCCGCGATAAAACGACACAAACCCATCGAGTTTGGACTCATTTGATTCGTTTGACGAGTAATTTGATCCCATATGATAAACAAGGTATGATGATGAAGCCGTAAATGGCTATCCTATGTCAAAACAGATCCTGTTGTGAATTTTTATAAAAAAAGCCGCCGTTTCAAAATTTCTTACATGATATCTATTAATAACAATAAGTTTACATATTGTGTCCGTACGGAAGCCAATTTCTTTAATTTTATGAGATACAAAGTTCAGTGCCTCCTCGGCACAATGTGCATTTCTTTTTTAATGCTGGGAAAAGCGTTTATGCAACCCCCCGGAAACAGAACGGTCATAGCTGCGTAATTTGGGGGGGGTGTTTAGCCGAAACACTCACTAAAACCCAGCATCCGACATGCCCATGCTAAATCCCAGCGTATTATGAACCATCCGCAACTCAGCCAGCGGCATCCGTCGAGGCAGACCCTCATCTGGGGAATCAATAAATTCCCAAAAATTCTGGGGCGCACCGAGAACATGCTGTGCGCCCCCTGACCCAAGGAATGTCTGTGCACGCCGCTGGTAGGTATCTATAATAGATACCATAGTTTACATCACAATATTTAGTCTACATTTTTTGAACACATTAAAAAGATTTTTAACGTTTGAAAAAAAGTAGACTTGAATATTTTTACTGACTTTAATTATATTTTAATTAACTAGAGTCAATGATTTGAAGACAATAATAAGGAAGCAAGGAAAACACACGAGTACAATATTTTTTTTATTTACATACAACACATTTATATATTTTAAATAGAAAAAGTAGATATATAACAACAAAAGACAAAATTGTAAAAAACCATTCCACATTGATGTTTATTCAATTGTTTATAATGTTTATGGTTCCGAGTATAGTTTAATGCACTTACGTACAACTGAATAATCGTCAATGTACAACAGGGTGAGTATTTGAGATAGGTATACTATTTGATATCTAAAATATTTTATCGTGCATTCTTTTTATATTCGTAGATCATTTTTATATGCTCTAGGACTAAAGGACTAGAATTCAAAGCCGAGAATCTAGGCTTTGAATTTTAGTTCCTTTAAGTAGTGTTGCATCGCGAAGTTCGCTTATCGAAATGTAGGTACACAAAAATATAATATATTGAATTCAAAAATAAAAAGTACATAATACGAATTTATTCAATAATAATCTTTTATGAAATATTTTTATCTATGTTATCTATTATAACATGGTGTGGTGCATTAAAAATCACAGGAGGAAATGAACAAAAAGAAAACAAATAAATTGCATTAGGAAAGAAAAAGATTAAATAAAATTTTTGACCAACCCACAAACATTCTTCATTCTAGGATAGTTGATTATGGCCATCTTAAAAACTCACCCTCTTCATAGTTTTAAAAAAAAGGTATCGTTAAAAATTCTATATACAAAATACAAGTTCATTGAAAACAAAATGTTTGAGCCTGAACAGACGTACGGAAAAGTTTTGGTTTCATCTTGTCATGAACATCAGTACTTAGATATACAACATTCGAAGTTAAAGTCGATACAACAATTTATGAAAATAATGTAAATATAGAACATACTATATCAAGTCAATAATAGTTTGATTTAAAAAGAAATACGCTACGCTGGGTCTTGCAAGATATTCGACGGACCTTACAGATAAACAGACCCTTGCAACAGAAAATTTACACGAAAATAAAATTAAGTACTTATTTCGCGAGTCGTTACAATGGAAATCTATCAATGTCGACCCTAGACGTACTTAAATTTGATTTGCGTTGGAATATTCAGGCGTAAGGGTGAGAGCTGTAGACGTCACCAGCAGATACGGTGTTGCTGCGACACATAGGCCTGTGTGCACCAAAATTTCGGTTATCATAACCAACGGTTAACATAACTTTAACTATTTATAATAAACCCGTACGCCGGTTAAGGACGTAAACCGGGCGGTTATCTTAACCGAGCTTACGTCCTTAACGTGACGTAAATTTAACGTTTAGCTTATGTTAACCGTTGGTTATGATAACCGAAATCTTGGTGCACACAGGCCTTATTGTTTCAAAGTATTTGTATGAAGACGACGTGTCGCTTGCCACGAAAGGTATTACGTAGTAATACATACCAGAAGTGTCGTTGCGACATGTCGCCTGCTACTGTAGTCTACAGTCGGCCGTGAACTAGCACCTTAACACACTCACATAACGTGACAGCAAAATCGCGTCCATACTTCTTACGGAGGACGTAACAGGTTCGATTAGTATTTGCCAAAAAAAAAACATTAGGTTATTTATATTTATTTTGAAAAATAATAAGACCAAAAAATAACTACAGTTTAAAATAAATAAAAGTTTAAATGTGATGATTCATCATATTTTATGGCAAAGTCTGATATGTTAGGAATAAATTATAAATAAAACTATTATTACACACACATGCTTAGCACCAAAGTCCAATACGCTGAACTCACACACCTACAGAAAATTGTAAAAAGTCTTGCTACTGAAAATAGTTTTTATTAAGTACATATAAAAATTGAAACCTTAATACCATTTGTTACACAATGATTGACAGTTACTAAGCGATAAGGCCGCCTTTGACTACAAACGAGCGAGCCTTAGGGCGCGTTCTCACTATGTCGTGACGATTAATTTACCCTTGGACGACAATTGTCTGTAGCTGTTCCTATTATAACGACTATTTGTCGTCAATGTACAGCCGTCCGGGTTATTTACTTTATTTTCCTTATGCGTCCAATCTGCGATTAGTTCTAGGTCTTCAAACAAATGTCTCGCGTGAATCGTTGACCTGTAGAGCTCGATTCTCATTAGGAGTCGGCAGCTTTAGTATTTTTTTATAGTTAAACGACAAATATATGTAGTAGGATTTCCGTCCCAATTAAATGTGATAAATAAATAAATATAAATAAATAAATATTATAGGACAATTTCACACATCGCTATATAGCCCCAAAGTAAGCGTAGTTAGCTTGTGTTATGGGTACTATAACTGATGAATATTTTTATATATATATAATATATAGATAAACACCCAGACACTGGAAAACATCCATGTTCATCACACAAACATTTTCCAAATTTGGGATGCGTATTCAGCAGGTCGGAGAATCGGCTACTATCTAATTTGTTGTTCATTTTAATGAAATCTTTTCACTATTTTAGATGACATGCAGCCATCACACAAACATTTTCCAGATGTGGGAACAGCAAAAAGAAACAAGACGTGAATGATCGTGCTGTCCTATTTGCAAACGAGTAAAATATAATTACAATGTACAACACTTCAAACGTCACGACAAATTGTTGTCGCGACATAGTAGAACCGCGCCTTAACAGTACAGATATATACGATGATGTTTTAATTAAAATATAATAATTAATTATAAAATTAAAAGAAAAAAGGACTTACAAAAGCATCCAATATATATTTATATATGTAGTTATGTACGTCCCTACAAAATTATTTTTGTATGTATTATTATTTTTTATATTGTTGAAAGAAAACGGCAAGAAATGGGCAAAAAGTGTTGTCAAAAAATCTAAAAAAAACACTACGAAAAATGAATACTAAATTATACGTAGAAAAGCATTTCAAAATCAATTCCTACGTATTAAGTCTTAAGATGAAAATATTTGCCTTGTATAGGCTTTTGTCATGTCTTTATAGGTTACGTAAACTTCATCAAAATCGATACTTACAATATAAATAACGTACTTAAGTACAAATTAAACATTATAAATCTTTTGTCACGAAAACAAAATCTGACTTAGAACTCCATAGGCAGTTTAAAGTTATATTTTCTTAGAATCTAGCCGAAACATAAGTTACATATTTTGTCAATATACAGCATGTTAGGTAAATATCCTATCAAGCCGTCAACCAGGTGTTAGGGCCAAAACACACAACCGCGTTGCGACGTTGCGAAAAAAGAGCGTTTTTCTGCCGTATAGTAGGGTAACCAGTTCCTCGTGATTTTTAATTGTGAATAGACGTGTCCTCGATCGTCGTAAAAAAACTTATTGCTTATTAAGCTATTGCATAGCTTCTATCGTGGGCCTTGAGCGTGGAGACCGAATCCAGAAAAAATTCGCAACGAAAAAACCTAACACCCCCTGAATATCAAAAACATAATATCAAAAGCACAATTTCGGCACCGACGTCATAGGGACCGTGGCCTAGCTGTAAGGCGCTCTAAGTGCCCGGATTGCCAGAGAGACGCGGGTTCGAATCCCGCGAGAATTAGATGGAAAAACTAAACGGTGATACTTTTTAGTTTTTCAATCTATCAATAAATACCAGAACTTTTAACGACTTTTTGAAAAATCACGCTTGTAAAAATATAACTAAATGACTTTTTGAAATATCACGCTTGAAAAAAAAAATTGCGGAACCGACGGGATTCGTACTCGCGTCTCTCTGACAATCGGGGCACTGAGAGCGCCTTACCGCTAGGCCACGGTCCCGATAACGTCGGTAGGTAAACATAAGTTGATAAAAAATGCTATGCAATAGCTTTACCGCGGCAGTCTCCGAGTGCCACACGTCTTTTTTTTTACTAGCAGGACATTTCTCCGTTTTAAATATACGACAAGGATACTGGATGCATCGATTATGCCGCTAAAATCGTCGCCAATGCCACTGCCAATTTTAACAGCGCGGCGCCACAATTCGGTAATGTGTTTCGGCCCTTAGGGAGAGAGAACACATGCCAGGCAGAACCCTGAGGGAGGTATGAGGAATTCAAAAATTTGCTTAAAACTTTGCAGTGGCAACCCTAGCTAGACTTACACGAAAGTTACCTACCGGGCTAACGTCCTCGTAGTCACGTCTGTAGGTAAGCAGTTAGGGTCATGCAATTCGTTTGAAAAATAATTATTAATTTATACACAGAACTACGTTAACAAGATCGAAATATATCAGTAGGTTTCGAGATTTTATAATATTTACCTAACAAGTTGTATGTCATATTTTACCTGTCACTTTCATCTATGAATAAATAGTTAAGTTCAGGTCATTCAGGAGATATTGACTCTACAATGTTCAATCATTTGAAAAGCCTGGAGTCAATGTCTCCTGAGCCAAGGCTCGGGTACGAAATGAATAAAAAGTGGTAAATAGTGTGTTGCAATCTTCTAAAACACCAAAAATAAAAAAAAGAAGCAAGCAAGTTATCCTCAAAAGATAAATATGTCATCGCGGCCTTTTTTGTAGTCTTAATAAAGAAAAACATTTCTTCCATACGTTGTTTTGTTATATTTAAATACATAAAACGTTTTCGATGAAAGCTCCCAGGCGGCTTAAATTTTTCCGTCTTTTTAAACCATTATCGTCATATTTCAAACAATTTACATAAAACCATAACAAATTATATACTAAAACCTTCCTTCCTTCAAGAACCTCTCTATCTATTGGTGAAAGTCGCACAACAGTAGTCTTGTCTGTAGTGTTTATCGCAAACAGATAGACAGACGCGACGAAGGACTTTGTTTTATTCATATTTTTTTATAAATATAATCATTTAGTAGGTAATGTGGACCACGTCGCCGCCCACAGATAGAAGACACTGCCCCTGAAACATGTATAACAATGATTTTACAAGTAATTATCAATAGAAAAAAAAATGTAATAAAACATTTAATCCCATTTCAAAACGCACTAAAATGTAAAAAATTATTGAGTCATTTACTTGCTTTAATTTACTTAAGTATATGTATACAGTACAATCCAAGTTTAAGGAACGTTTATTTAACGCAAGTAGCAAAGCACTTTGCGGGTAACACCCTTAAAACACCGACTTAATAGATATGTTTAAGTAAATTAAAGCAACTAAATGACGCAATTATTTTTTACATTTTAGTGCGTTCTGAAGTCGATTGAAAGAATTCAAGTCAGAATATTTATAACTTTATTGTGATGACGACATACAACATAGGAAAACGGTATACCAGCTGTGCCGGGCGCCTCGGGTCTCGAGTTGCCTCATTACCCCTCCATACTGGAAATCACACCCGGGAGTTTCGTAGCCAGGATGAAGTCAAGTCATGACAATGCGGGGCGATGATTTGTCCGGTTAACGACACACTCTCATCGCAGTCACGTAGAGTATGTCATCGTTGACTTGCGTTAGAGTCTATTCCTGGGTGGGTGTGAGTACATCGCAATCCTACGTCGGGACGGTAAGCCTACCTGGTTCTTGTGTCCGTTGTGATGCAGCAGCAGGTGCACGAGGTACAGCGACGTGAGCGCGTTGCCGCCAAGCGCCGCCGTGTACGCGCGCACTATGGCCAGCACCTGGCCACACATAGATCCGTCGGATATATTATAAGTATCATCATCATCATCATCATCATCATCATCATCATCATCATCATCATCATCATCATCATCATTAACAGTCAATGGACGTCTATTCCAGGGTAGGTGTGAGTACATCGCAATCATACGTCGGGACGGTTAGCATACCTGGTTCTTGTGTCCGTTGTGATGCAGCAGCAAGTGCACAAGGTACAGCGACGTGAGCGCGTTGCCGCCAAGCGCAGCCGTGTACGCGCGCACTATGGCCAGCACCTGGCCACACATAGATCCGTCGGATATATTATATGTATCATCATCATCATCATCATCATCATCATCATCATCATCATCATCATCATCATCATCATCATCATCAACAGTCGATGGACGTCTACTGCTAGACATAGGTTCTAGGGACTTCGAAACTTAAGGATCCTGAGCCGCCTGTAACTGAGAATAGCGACCTTGCGCTGTCCGGGGGGGTCGCTATTCTAGCACCTTGGCCCCCTAACGTCCACCAGGTGTTCCAACCATCGGCTTCACCATCTCGAACATATTCGATATACTATTTCAAATGAAGAATGGCTTAAAAATGAAGTGAAGAATACGGACTTCAGAAACTTATATCGGAGAGTGATCTTTAAGAGTTATTTGACCTTGAAACAAATTTACTTTTTATCACCGCACTGCGAGACACCTGGTGGGATTTCATCCCTACGTCGATGATGTTCTCAGGACTCATACAAAGCGTTTTGCATCATCTCTTATTATACGCATTGCTAAGGTCTGGAATGACCTTCCGAAGTCAGCTTTTCCTTATTCCCACAACTTGGCTATCTTTAAAACAATAGTAAATAGGCATCATCTAAGCAAGCGCGTCCCACTTTAGACCACATCTACGCTTACGAAACGCGAGCTTATTTCTTATATAAAAAAACTATTCTTCTTCGGATCTGAGGCTTGGGATCTATTATAGGTCCGATTTGAAGAGAGTCAGTCAGTCCAGGAGTGCCTCAAGTGCGTTAGAGTGCCATCACTATTGCACTATTGTCTCATCTGGGCGGGAAATCAAACCATACATACCTCACAAGTGAAAGTGTGCAGGAAGCCGCTGAGTCCGCCCAGCTCGCGCACGGCGGTGGTCTCCCTCACGAACAGCAGGCGCAGCGAGCACACGCGCCGCGCTATCTTCGTGCCTTCCACCGTCGCTAGCGTCGTCAGGGACACGCGACCGGCGGCCTGCGGAAACCAATACATACCTCACAAGTGAAAGTGTGCAGGAAGCCGCTGAGTCCGCCCAGCTCGCGCACGGCGGTGGTCTCCCTCACGAACAGCAGGCGCAGCGAGCACACGCGCCGCGCTATCTTCGTGCCTTCCACCGTCGCTAGCGTCGTCAGGGACACGCGACCGGCGGCCTGCGGAAACCAATACATACCTCACAAGTGAAAGTGTGCAGGAAGCCGCTGAGTCCGCCCAGCTCGCGCACGGCGGTGGTCTCCCTCACGAACAGCAGGCGCAGCGAGCACACGCGCCGCGCTATCTTCGTGCCTTCCACCGTCGCTAGCGTCGTCAGGGACACGCGACCGGCGGCCTACGGAAACCAATACATACCTCACAAGTGAAAGTGTGCAGGAAGCCGCTGAGTCCGCCCAGCTCGCGCACGGCGGTGGTCTCCCTCACGAACAGCAGGCGCAGCGAGCACACGCGCCGCGCTATCTTCGTGCCTTCCACCGTCGCTAGCGTCGTCAGGGACACGCGACCGGCGGCCTGCGGAAACCAATACATACCTCACAAGTGAAAGTGTGCAGGAAGCCGCTGAGTCCGCCCAGCTCGCGCACGGCGGTGGTCTCCCTCACGAACAGCAGGCGCAGCGAGCACACGCGCCGCGCTATCTTCGTGCCTTCCACCGTCGCTAGCGTCGTCAGGGACACGCGACCGGCGGCCTACGGAAACCAATACATACCTCACAAGTGAAAGTGTGCAGGAAGCCGCTGAGTCCGCCCAGCTCGCGCACGGCGGTGGTCTCCCTCACGAACAGCAGGCGCAGCGAGCACACGCGCCGCGCTATCTTCGTGCCTTCCACCGTCGCTAGCGTCGTCAGGGACACGCGACCGGCGGCCTGCGGAAAATATTATTTTTAAAGACGACTAACTTTCATTATAGATAGAGCGGGAAAACGCACTACACTACTGTCGATAAATGCATTATCCTTTGAGACCCTACAAAAGGACCAATTTTGATTACTTGACTCTATCTACTAAAAACTACTACTTCATCCACTGAAGCTGCCTTTACTCATTTTTCCGAAGTGGGATTCATATGTTGAGCTTTCAGTTCAGCTCGATGAATTCCGCTTCAGAACCTAACAATAGAAGAAATTCCAAATAAAAAATCAATACCGGCCCACTGTTCTTTTCTTCCACGACCTCAGGCGGCGCCTTCACAAGTTGCTCCTCGTCGAGAGCGAAGATATCATCATCTCCCTCTACCGTAGCACCTTCCTTCTCTACTCCGTTGCTGTGTTCCATTTTAGAGGGGTCGTGTAAAGGTATCGCTGTTCCTGACACTACTAGCTGTATTTCATCCTGACAAGGAAAACAAATCCTGAGTGGTTATCATAATACATCAGATTAATTTCGATGGCATCATAAACCAGATAGTGCGTGCAAGTGCAACGCTTAAAGAGTAACTAATCGTCATTATGTGTTGTGAATCATTTCTTTATCCAGATTTCAATGTGGAATCATTCCACTTGAAAGAAACAATGTAAGAATCTGGAGAGATAAGTTCATCAAAACAAGAAAAATTAAAAGTAACTGACATAGTACAAAAGAATTAGTAAACTGTAATGGCCATATTTGTTAAAGATAGCCGCTGTAGCAAACCTATAACTTTTAAGATGGTAATATTAAATACTCAGTAACATTCTCTATTGTCTAATTGATAATTAATTTCCTCGATAGCTGACAAACAAAAAATTTTACAGACAGTATGGTGCTAACAAAAAGACCAAAAGAACATTGGTCCAGCAGTAGATGAATAGTCCCAAAGTTTAAGGAGCGTCCACTCACCTCAGGCAGCTCTAAATGGAAGGAGGGAGCAGCAAGCGCGGCTGGCTGCAGCCTCCTCAACTTGTACGCGGCACCAGTCAACGCGCTCGCCACCAGGCGCTCTGCTCCGGAGCCTTGAGAGCCTAAACGTGCTCGCCACACCTGGAGATAAATAGTTTTATATGTCGTTCAAGTCAAAATTATTATAATCTCTCATCTTAATGACGTCTGAAAATGTTTATCCCTGTGACACTTTATTTCCAATTTGGAAATATAGAAGGAATAGTTTGAAGAGTTGATGAGCTCCAGATAAGTCCCACGGAATGACGAAACCTTAGTATTGGTCGACGCTCTCTAGATAGACTGACAACATTAACCGTGTGCTGGGAACCGCTAGCAACAATCGGTCTGGATTATTGTTTGGAAGTTCCTAAAAAAAGACAATGTCCAGCAGTGGACTCGATCAGCTAATGTGATGATGATGATGATAATGAGAAGGAATCCAAAATAGTTCGACGAGTAGTAAGTAAAAGTAGCAGCGGGCGAGTCACATAGTTCCAAAAACCCATGATGTTGTGGTCCCATAAATGGAATGTGAACCCCACCAGAAAGCGCAATTTTTGTCAATCCGCCATCCCTTTTGGTGGCAGTAGACGTTCATTGGTTGCTAATATCGCTGATGATGGCTCACCTGCATGAAGGCGTGCGGCGGCGCGGCGCGCGCGGGTCGCAGCGCGCTTGTGAACACTTGCATGTGGTTGCGTCGCACGGCTAGCGCTTTCGCCGTTTCCACCTAAGGACGTTGCACTTTTTGGTTGAAAAACTTTCAAATAAAAACATTGAACCGACTTCGAAACTCACTACAAAGTATAAAATAATTGCGTCATTTATATGCTTGATTTACTTAAGCATATCTGTAAAGTCAGTGCCATCCAAGTTTAAGGAACGTTTATTTATCTTATACAAACACATTATAAATGTAATAAATAATACTTCTGGGGCTTCTGGCATATTCTGCCATTTCGAAGCAAATAAGTAACAAAGGAGACCATCCATAAATTATGTGAGATTTCTATCGAAGTCCTCCATGTGAGGATGTCCGTGGATGAGATTCCACTCGACGAAATCCAAGTAAGAACAAGTAACTCACGTCTTCCGCCTCGTCAAGCTCCAACACGCACGCGTCTTTGTCCGCGCACAGATCTAGCGCGGGCGCCTCATCGCCCTCCGCCTCGGGCAGCGCGCCGTTTGTGCTGTGCTCCTGGGATCCTGACAAATAACAGGTTATCTACATTGTACTATATGTAGTCATCTAAAATAAATAAAGTAACAGTTCAGGATTTTTTGACGATGTTGTGAACATCCGCGATATATTGGATACCTCGCACCCAAAATCCGTACCTAATTATTACAATGTACCTAATTCAATAACACTAAAAACAGCAAAAAAAAATAATGACCTTATTTAAAAAATATGCTAATTCAATAGAGTTGAACATCTAACTAGGCCTTGAAACTCACCCATGTCATAGCCGTTAGCTGCTTTATTAGCGGTGAAGGTGTCCCACAGAGCCTTCTGTATCTCTAGCGCGTTCTTGTCGTTCTCTGATGCCTGCAACAAAATATTCTACCATACTTTCGTCCTGAACATGACACATGGTAATATTATAACAAACTCCGGATTGTAAACATTATTTTTGTCTATGTCTAAATTTATAAGGAGTGACTATTATCCACCCATTTTTCTTAAATATTGAATTACAAGTGTTCCCAAACTGTTATAGCCACTATAGCTGCTATTATTGTTTTCCATCATACCTGAAATTGCTTAACGCGTCCAGTTTTTAAATGATATATGGGCTTTCTTTCGAACCCGTTAGGGATCAAGTGGGGACTGAGGTCTCGGGTTATTGGGCCAGCTCTTTTTTGGGTTGAAGTGTTTAGTCTATGGATCTGTGACTCGTACCTTGATCCTGGGCGGAGTGGGCGGCGGCAGGGCTCCCAGCCGCACCGCAGTGCCGCTCGCTAGCGCCATAACGCACCGTTCCCCTATCGCGATCTGCGTCTCTAAGGAGAATATTGCGTTTGCGCCCTGAAACATATTATTTAGGTCATATAATAGAAAAAGATTAGATTTTTAATCGCCAAAGTACATTGATTCTTTGAACGGTGTGCTCAACATAGTTCAAATAATAGTCTTATTGATAGGGCAATAGAGTAAACTCGCCTGCATCCTTAGCTTGGCCAGCAGTAGTTTGTGCAACTCGTACTCTAGGAAGGGTAGTTGGTCGGAAAGGTCTCGCGCGCCTGCCTCCGCGCCCACCGCCCGTCTACAGCGCGCCGCTGGAAAGAGAGCCTTATTACTACAGACATAGAGTACACTATAGCTTATAACCTTCAATGCATAGTAACAGAATAGTTCGTACCAACTGCAGTGAGCGTAACGGCTTTAGCGTATGAAGTCAGTCTGTTTGGTTTAGCGCAAGTAGCTAGCAACACCGATGGTACGCGAGCACGTCTGGAATCAGATATATTAGAAAATAAATTAATTAAAATTCAATCAAGGAAACACTAAGGCCTTGTCAAACCCACGGCGATCCAAACGCGAGGCCGAAGTGTTAATATTTTGTAAAATCTCTTAAACCATAATTTTAGGCTTGCTTACATACGACGAACTACAAAAAGGCACGAGATGGCATTACTCTACCCTATTTAAAAAAAAAAAAAAGTTAAACTGTCTTCAATTTTTTTATGCTTTTGGAAGTTAGCAATGAACTATTTTTCATGCAGATAGTCTTTTTAGTTTTTAGTCATAAATATAAAGATTATTATAGTAAGTAAGGAAGAGTAAGTACACAAACACATAATACATACCTGCATCCGCCGCACGTAGCTAACTCCGCGCGGTAAGGGCCTGCCCCGGGCGAGTACGGCACGTGCGCCATCGAACAAGGCTCCGCTTCACACTCGTCCAAGGCGTTTTTGGAATCAGTTCGAACTGCAACAAAAATCACAATAAGGTGATTTTTGCTGCAGTGGTGAGCATGTATTTTTTTATTTTTCATTTGATAGCTTTTTATAACTACTTTTTTAATGTTATATTGATATTTGTATAATATAGTTATATAAAGCGTAAAAATCAGCGTCAAAATAAAAGGAATTCAACCTATCACCTATTCATTATCATCATCATCATCGTCAAGCCATCATCAGCCAACGAACGGCCCACTATAGGGCCAGGCCTCTCTCCTTATAGGAGTGGTGATATGGAGCGATACCCACCACGCTGCTCCAATGTGGGTTGTCGGGCTTAGTGTGGTAATGTTTCATTTATTAACGATCACTATCAGATGTTGATGATAGTGACCGACCCGACGGCATAACGTGCTCTCCGAGACACAGGGTAGTAACACCACCAACTTCCTGACTCCAAGGCTGTAATGTACGGAAAATTCTATACAAGACTCATAGGGTACATCGTAATCATAGGGCTCGTTCTTTTTTCGATAGTTGTCATAGACTCTTGAAGAGCGACGCCATTGGTCATTCGCTCTAAGCAATGGCGTCACTTTACAAATTACTAAAAGCTTTTTTTTACTAAAATAGAAATTATAACTAAAAGTATTCATGCAAACACACTTAATTTAGAAAAGTTTACAACAAATTTATTCGACAATTATTTAAATATATGCCCAAATACTGAAACACCACTCAAATCCACCATACACTTGAAGCCCTCCTGAATTTCAATACCGCTCAATGATGTTTAAGTCATGATTTAGTTTACAAATAGACGGTATTTAAAGATGCCCAGTAATATAAGAGATTTTTATTATTTGATTTACGTTTCAGTGTTCGGGCATTAAACTTAAGCCGAGTTCCACATTTGATTGGTATCTTATTTTTGTAGAGTGTTATATTAGGCATTAGCAGCACCAGAAGAACAACTTAATGCGTTGCTGACTTTTGAGAGATTTGTTAATTCGCTCTTTATATATCCCCATATAACAGCTGCGTGGAAATATCGCAACATTACACCTGTTTATGGATACTTGTCGAGACATGCCAAGCATGCAACGTGTCGGCAGCTGCGCGATGAACTGTACCAGCACAGATTCCATCATGTCCAAAAGGACGACTTTTTAGACATGATTGGATCCGTGACGGCCATTATTAGTCATTAGTCTCTGCTCTTGCTGCTGTAGTGATTCCTTGTTACATATAAATTTTAAAAAATAAAAAGCAGTTTTTGGAAATGATAAAAACTTCTAAATATTGGGATTTTCTTTCAAGAAATTCACATTAAAGTCGTATTGGGAAGTTGGTGGTGTTACGGCCCCTGACCCGATACATGTCTGTAATAATAAACTATGACAATAATAATATTTGACTCTATAACCATTGTGGCTATATGAAACCCATAATCACTACATATTATAAAACAAAGTCCCCCTTCTGTTTGTTTGTTCGCAATAAACTAAAAGGCTACTGAAGCGTTTTTCTTGCGGTTTCACTAGTAGGTAGAATGATTTCTGAGGAAGATTTTGGTATATCATTTGTTAAAGATATATAATGGGAAACGTTTCTCGTTATCAGACATGATGATAATGATGATTACAATAATAACACTCACGCTGCGCGGGCTCGTCGAGCGTGAAGTCGCAGTCCAGGTTGATGACGGCCGCCGTGCCCGACGCAGACAACACGCACACGTCCTCCCTGCGGACGAATAACCAATGTCAGGAGACGTAAGGTGCGCTCGGAAGATTATAAGAAATAAGAGACAAAAACAAATAAGTATTATTTATTTATTTCATAATTGTGTTAAGGTATTTTTCCTTTACTTAATTTAAAATATATCGCGTTAATTACGAGTACGATTTTCATCGTAGCACCAGTGCTGCAGAGACGCCTCAATGGATTTATGAAGTGTATGGCGGCGGTGTCGAAAAAGAAAGCACAGTGGTTCCAACGTTTTTCTTCTGGAATTTTCGACCTCCAATACCGGCCTCGTGAACGGAAATCAAAGTTGATTATGAAGAGTTGAAGACTATTGTGGAAGCGAATCAATCGCACACCACGGCCGAGTTAGCTGCAGGCTGCGGTGTTAGTGATAAACTGTTTTAAAACTTGAAGCAAATTAGGAAGGTAAAAAAGCTTTATAGGTGGATCCCCGATACTTTCAAGCTTTTTCGCCTGTTTGGACATTATTCATTAATTTTATGCTTGTATTTGAAATGTATTTGTTCTAAGATTAAATGTTTTGTTGGAATGTAAGGTATTTTTACTATACACAAGTATTATAGGTGTATAATAGTTGTGTGATGTTGAGCACTTGTTGTATTGTATAGATCTGTTAAGTAACCGCAGTACAGCTCACCGCACGGCGGCGCGCTCGCTGTACGCCAGCACGGCGGTGCAGCGCAGTGCACGCGCATGCGCCCGCAGCTCCGTGCGCAGCTCCGCCCACCACGCCGCGCGCGCCGCGCTCTCGCCGCCTGCGTCCACTAGTTTCACCGAGCGTGCGCACACTGTGCCACCTGCAGTGTACAAAAAAAAATACAAAAATATTTATTTCATAAAATATTGTTTACATTATGTATACAGTGATTGGAGCCATTCCAGTAAGTGTACAGTAATACTACTGTAACTTGTAGCGGGCGGCCCCGCTCTTCCATAACAATTAGTTTAACACACAATAATCTTAATTCTAAAATAACTTAAAAAATATGAACGGGTACTAAGGTTTTTATGTGTGCATGTGTGCGTGTGTGTGTGTGTGTGCGTGCGTGCGTGCGTGCGTGTGTGTGTGTGTGTGTGTGTGTGTGTGTGTGTGTGTGTGTGTGTGTGTGTGTGTGTGTGTGTGTGTGTGTGCGTGCGTGTGTGTGTGCGTGTGTGTGTGCGTGCGTGTGTGTGTGTGTGTGTGTGTGTGTGTGTGTGTGTGTGTGCGTGCGTGCGTGTGCGTGCGTGTGTGTGTGTGTGTGCGTGCGTGCGTGCGTGCGTGTGTGTGCGTGCGTGTGTGTGTGTGTGTGCGTGTGCGCGTGTGTGTGTGTGTGTGTGTGTGCATGTTTTTTACATTTTGCTTTATGCTACACTTGTTGCATTATAACTAAGTGTAAGTGACCAATCTGTAACAGCTTTTTTACAATTATGTGTAGTTAAAGAGGCAATGTTTAATTTTTTGTCCATTATATTGTATAGGTGTGTGAATATAGTTTTTTCACAACCTTTCAATAATAATTTTTAAATTGAAAAAATCGATCAAGTGCGAGTCGGATTAGCGCATAGAAGGTTCCGTACAAATCTGCAGGTGTATAAGTTAACCTTGTACGTGTAGGTACATAAGTTCACCCATCACGACAATCGAGACACAGTAACGGAATTTAAATGTATTCTAATCGTTCATGAGGAAAGGAATAGTAAACATTGAATATATTTTTATTCTATGCGAAGGACATATATAAAACTTACCGATATGAACAATAAATCCCGGCGGATACTCGGTCATGGTCAGGAAGGGGTACTCTAACATTTCAAGGTTATTGCTGTTCATGGAAGGCCTAAGTATGGCGCCGCCGCCGCTGCCGATGACGCCGCCTGATGCGTTTAGAGAGCTGCCTGGAATTTACACTAATGTTTTAATTAACCGACGAAAAAACGGAGGATGTTCTCAATCCGAAACGTATATTATTTCATTTATTTAGTTTTATTTGTTATTAAATCGAGATTAAAACAATAATAATATAAAACACCAGTATTTTGTTCTCAATCATGATCCCTATTATTGATATTGAAATAAGTATTATGAATATTTCTAAGGAATTAACATCCAGGACAATTAAACCGACGTACTTGTATGAAAGGTTTAATGAAGTTGGAAGAAGATATTCAAGGATCATGGCATGTGAAAGAACATGGTCTCAGCCTACCCCTATATAAATGAGGCGTGATGGTATGTAATAAATATCCAATGTTAGATTTACCTTTAGGCGTAACACTGAGATCTGAATCCGAAGATCTTCTATGAATACCCAACGGAGTGGACGACGAATTCAACGAAGCGTTCTGCACCGTAACACTGCCCACCGGCTCCCGCCCGCCGTACGACTCGTGCCTCGCGTGCCTCGGCGACCCTTTGTCCTTCTCGCACCTGTCCCGCTCCCTATCCCGCTCTCGCTCGCTCCTGTCAACACCGCACGCTGCATGCGAGTTACAACACACGCTAACACTGTTAGTATCAACTCCCTCGACATCTAAGCTCTCGGGTCTATCTACACTGCTCTCCGGCAGCGATGGGATGGTCTCTAAGGGTGAACCACTAAGTATGGGGTGGAAATGTTGCAACATAGGCGCGTGGGTTAATTTGCATGAAGTGGCTGTATTATTTGGATCTACTTCCTTGGACATTTTTGACGGAACTGTACCGTCTGTGGAATGGATACTATCCTGGCGTACTAATTTCTTATCCTTCTTTTCGGTTACTCGAGCAGTTTTATCGGAATCTCTAGATTTTTGCTCTATCTGTAATTTTACTTCCTGTACATCTTTAGATAACTTAGTACTTTGTGTTTTTGAGACTTTTTTTTCATCTGATTTTTTAACTTCAATTTCATTCTCTACTATCTCCGGCTTCTGTATTAAGTCCTCGGTCTGAGGATTTGTTTTCTGAGCATCTTTGAAAAATTCATTATTAAATTTAGCAGCATCAGGTGTCGTGGGAATTAACATTGATTGGACTTTGTCCATCAACATAGTTTCCATAGCAGAATGAACTAGACCTTTAGATTCTATTATTTCTTTTTCCACTTTGGATTTAATTTGCGGTTCTTCAGAATTACATTTAGATTTTGATCTTTTATCACTATTTTCTACTTTTTCACTAAAGTTATCGAAAAATCCTTTTTCACTACTTTTTACAGGATCTGGAGTTGTTGGCAACAACAACGACTCTACAGTGTCAATTAAAACCGTTTCTAAGGCAGAATGAACTAGCCCTTTAGATTCAATTTCCGTTCCCTGAACTTTCTCTAGTTTTTCATTTACATCGTCGAAAAATTTCCTATCTTTATCTCTAATTATAACGGCATCTGGGCTTGTTGGTACCAACAAAGATTCTACTTTGTCCATTAATATGGTTTCCATGGCAGTATGAACAAGACCGTCAGGTTTCAGTTTTGGGTGTTCTTTCTTAAAGGATTTTTGGTCGTGAAAATGATGCTCGTCTCTACTGAAAGATGGACCGCTTAATGATGACCTTGACACGGGTTCCGACCCTATATACATGAATGCCTTAGACACATCATGCTCATCGCTCTTATGAAGATGGTTCATGGACGTAAAACCTTTTTTATCTAAACTAAGCAAGTCCGTATAGGATAAGAAAGGAGAACCTAAAACTGTGTCGCTGGGAGCTTTAGATGCAACGTCTGAAGCAGACCCAGGTTGACTCATAGCGGTTTTAGGGTCGGTGTGCTTTTTCTTAGGTAACAAAGAATAGTGCGACAAACTTTTAATCATGCTGTTTTTAGAAATTTTCGAGAGGTGTCGCTTGATCTTTTTTGAGGATCTATATATAAAACTTTTCTTTTCTACTGGAGAAGAGGGTGCGCTTATACTTTTTGATGCCTTTTTGTGTGCAAAAGGATTGTGGAGTTTGATAGAATGAGAATTATGTGACTTAATTGGTACACACGTTGAGGTGCTTCCAGTGTGTAAGGATAGTGCATTGACGTCGTGTTTTTCAACATATTTATCCACATCTTTTCCAGAAGTTAGAATGTTTTTACTTTCATTTTCAGAGTCTTGCAAGTATTGGTCAACTGTCGCTTTTTTATCATTCTTATTTTCATATTTCGGCGCTTCCACAAATGCTCGTTTTCTTTCCATTTCCATATAGTTTGCATTGCTAAGTACAGATTGAATTACAGAACTTGTAGTTTCCATTTGTTCTTGATCGCTTTTCATGTCGTAACTTTCATCGTCCTCATCAGATGATGAATAAACTTCCGAACTGTCACGCGAAAGAGCAGATGAAACGGAGCCGTAAAAATCATTATCTCCAGGTAATTTGAGAAAGTTTTCATTTCTCAAAACCATGGGACTAGTTGGACAAGACTCAGATATCTTTCTTTCTTTTTGAACAGGTTCGTTGCTTTTAATATTCTCCAAAGAACCGCAATGTATTTCTGGTATAGTTTTGTTGTCAAGATCTGATACATTTCCTGCACCTGACTGTGGCCGCGTTCTTTCTTCGTCAGAAATCGTAACATTCGGCTCAGATTCGCTGGTTCTTCTCAAAGTAGAACCAGGGGAATTCTCAGAGTCCTGACTTTCAGTTATACAAGCGAGACTGGTATGGGCATGTATTACTGATCGAGCTAGTATGGACGCCATACCTACTCCGTCGTCTTCAGTTATTTCGGTTATAATCTTTGGCATTTTCAGTTTCTTTATCTTTTTTATCTCTTTTTTGATATCAGATATAGAAATCCGCGATGTGTCGGATGAAGTAGATTTAATAGATATTGTATCATCCTGCACGTCAGATTTTGACGAGCGTTTATTAAACTTTTTGGAAAATAAATTTTCTTTTATCTTTTTAATTGTTTTTAAAGGGTTTATTGACTCTGGCTGTTCGGGTCTGTTTAGCAATTTGTCGAGATCTATTTGGTCTTCGGAGAGGTGCCTCAGGCTTCTTGTTGCAACGTAATTATCCTGGTATATAGAGAGATCCCCAGTGTAACCTTTGGAAGGAGTTGTCGGTTTCGTTTGTCCTTCGAGACTTTTTTCATCTTCGTCAAAAGTATCAGGGTCATCCAAAAGCAAAGGAGCTTGAGGATTTAAAATGCTCATGATTCTCATCAACTCTTCCGGATGGGAATGATAATATTCGTGCAAATCTATGACGCTTTCTTCATCTGTCGCCAAAATGTCCAAGTATTTTTTTAATTGCCTAATATTTTAGTAATTTTAGGGGAATTACAGTGACAGAGCAACAACGCAAACCATGCAAAACAAAAAATCATGAGTATATTTAGTTAAATTTTTATAATTTTTGTGTTATAAAGGTAAATAATAAATAAAATAAAGGACAACATCAAATTGTCAGTAATTAAAATTAATGGAAAAATATTGTATAACTTGTTGAAATGAACTATAATCCAATATCACAACAAGTATGATAACTTTATCAAAAATCAGCACCGGCCAGCGCTTATCACTAGACTCAATAGTTTTTTAGTAGGTAAAATTGGAAATCAGCAACCATTATCTAGCCCGTGATTTCTCAATAAATAAACACAAACATACATACATAGACTGATAAATTGTCGGAACTTTGCCGCTTGGACTCCTCATTGTTTTGCAGTGAATAGCAAAATAAATTATTAAATACCCAGATTTATCTTTTTTCATATTCAGATTTGTTTTAAGAAACTAAACAAACATATTTTTCAAACAGTACTTTCGGGAAATTTTTCAATGTCCTTTAATATAACGTCCTAACGTTTAGAGAAATTTTTACACCTGATAATTCCTTACTATATCAGAAATATAATACTTTTAATTTGAATACTCACTGTTGCGTGCAAGTGATGTTCAAGGGCACGCTCGGCGTAGGCAGGGGGGTCATGCTCACTGCGGTACCTTTACATACATTTCGTTTTAGTATTTAACCTTAAGCACGATTTCTATTAATTAGTTATTATTTTGTTCATTTTAATTCCAAAATTTATGAAACATCACAAAATCATAATTACAATAAAGCTTAAAAAATAAGACAGAAAAATTTTTTTTTTTTTCGAATTGCTAAAGAGGTGTAGTCTGATTCGAAGGTTGTTTCGGTTTCATGTTGGTCAAAAGCAAATATGTTTCACTGATCAGAATAGACGGTTCGTTGCCACTAGTTCCATTAATAGTTCCATCATGGAACTAGTGATAATTTTTGTTATCACTAGTTCCATTTTAAAAGCAATACGAAGACAATGGAACTAATGTTGATTTATTTTATAGTTTGTTGCCACTAGTACCATTAACAGTTCCATAATGGAACTAGTAGATTTTTTTAGTCACTAGTTCCACATTATTATCTTAAGCACTTTAAGCACTTGCGAAATTTTTCAAAGGTGTAAAAACACTATAGTTAGAAACACTTAGGTTTTATTATAATTTTATTCAATAAAATCAACAAATATTTATTTTTTCTTACTTTAATTAGTTTTACTATAGTACCCTGGCTAAACACTACGATATATATCAAAATAATGTAGTACAGTATTCCACACCTTAAAAAGGTCAACAAAAAAGTCCGCGAATATACGCGTTGTCGGATGGCGGCGACATCACCTCAACCTCTAGAAACCTCTCACCAATGGAAAGTTACTTTATTAAGAAGTGCCATAAGCTATATTTTATATTTGTATGTCGGAATAGTATCATGACAGCCACTCGGCGGAGTTCATCAGTGGCAGGACCGATCGATGCCGTATATAGCAGCGGTCTGGAGACCTACCTAATTTTTAGGAACTAACTAAAAATTAATTCCGTTTCACTTAAAGTTTATTTATAAATGCGCTTAAATTACGTTTGTTCAGAGTTTGCTAAAAGAAGAAATTAGTTATAAGTTTCTCCGCAACATAGGGAGGTAACTTAGTAGTCAGGCTGTAGGTTCTAAGGTGTTCTCCCTGTGGGTAACTCACCTATGGCTCTTGCCACGACGCCCGCTTCTCCTTCCAAATCAAAGTCTTGCTGATAGCCCACCACGGCGTTAGCCCCCAGCTCGGCCGCCTTCAGGCCCACTAAGCGTTGCACCTAAAAAAGTTCAATTATTACCTTCATATTAGGATATTCTAGTAAAAAGCCATATTTGTTTTATTATGATTTTTATATTAATTATTTCGGTTATTTCATTTTAGACTAGGAATATAACTTTTTGGTGAAAAATGTGTCATGTTGACAATTT
Organism: Mycalesis mineus; assembly: GCA_034621355.1. Taxonomy (NCBI): domain Eukaryota; kingdom Metazoa; phylum Arthropoda; class Insecta; order Lepidoptera; family Nymphalidae; genus Mycalesis; species Mycalesis mineus. The sequence goes on from CM067902.1 coordinate 1,525,003, forward strand.
TTTTTGAATTAACGTGTGAGAAATAGTCGGTTTATGGGTTGGGTACACAAACATTATATGATGGAGTAGACAAAAGCTTAGGTAGTGACGTCACCTGGTTGCTAAGGTTGATGAACGCGACCTGCCTGGCCTCATTGGAGGCGCGCGGAGTTCGGATTTTATCTATCCACTGGTACTCCGGGTCGTCGTTCACTATCAACTCCTCCACAAAGCCGTGGATGGCTGTGGCTCTGTACCCGGGGGGGATCATCGGACCTTGAAACAAAATGGTTATTTACAATACAATACAATATGGTATGGTTAAGTGTGCCAAATGATATTTTGTGCACATGACAATTGATAAATATTTTAGAAGTGTACCCATCATTATCATCAGATCATTCATCATCTGTTGGTCTAGTTGGTCTGTTTTCAGGATACTCACAGTGAAAGAACTGCACGCCGCAGCTGGAAGTCTTGTACTTGTTGAAGTCTGAGAACAGCTCCACCTTCACGATGACGTTGAGCTCGCCGCGGATGCCGTGCATCGTGTCAAACACAGGGATCCAGCCCGACATCACCGCACCTGCCATTTGGAAACAGTCAATTTCGATTGATCAAATTTGATTTTCTTAATTGTTCCAGATGTGATAGCACCAAAGAGCTGACTTGAAGCGAATAAAACAGCCTTTAAAGATATCCCACCATCTCTAGCCAGACAGAAACAGACACCAAGCTAGAATTCTCTCCACTGCGCTAGGGCTAGTTAGGCATTCATGCAGTGGATACTTTCTATTTGACCTCGCCAACTAGACTAAGTGGAGGTACAGGGAATCAGCTACTTCCAGCCTATTTTTGAGACCCTTGGCCAATGGCTGTAGTTCATATTAGAATTTAAACTGTCCTAACAATTTTTCATATTATTAAAATATAAACGCAACTCACGACACTGTTGTTGGAGTATGTCCAACTAGTTTCGCATCCATAACGGGTCCATAATCATGAGCTTACTTGTTCCTGTAAAGTATAGTACATGGGCACAGTTCATTAAGTTCACCTCCAGGCGGGCCGGCCGTGTTGTTGGCCTCTCGGGCCAACAACGGCGCGAGGCTGATGACCACCTTGCCGATTGCATCGTTCGCCGAGTACGTGTCGTGGTCCATGAGGCGTAACTGTAGTGGCTCATCTTGAAGCTCTGATTCGTCGACCTACAAATAAAGGGACTATTCAAACTCATGTTTTCAAGAAGGCTCTGACTGGTACTGTAGTAAATAGAATTGAAGGTATAAACAAGTGAGATGGGTTACACAAAGACACCCATAACAAACACACAAAGATTTGGGCACAAACAACGGACTGTAAACACACCAAAGAGGCAATACCACGTCTCAACACAAAACTAACCAAAAAACTCACACAGTTAACCCGCGCAAAACTCAGAACAGTCAAAGGACTGATTACAGGTCATTGTCCATTAAACAAACACCTCTCACTTCTAGGTAAGACCGACAGCCGGGCATTCTAGGTATGCAGGGCTTGCCTGGAACACGACGAGACACCGATACACGTTATGCTCAGTTGCAGAGGGGTATCAGAACAACGTGAAACACACATTGGCTCCAAAGCAACACTCCATGAGGCAATTGGCGACCTGGGAGGCCTCCTAAGCTTCTGGAGCGAGCTCGGCTGGATGGAGTGAGTCAGCGGGAGCCTACACCAAGGGACCCACGCACAACGGCCAATCTCTGGCCAAGTGTGGAAATACCCAGGAGAAAAGAAGAAGAAGAAGTGAGATGGGTAGGTGATTTAATCATAAACCTCCAGTTGACATATAGCATGCGAGATATCTATATTGAAAATGTCACTGGATCTTTAATTGTGAAGGGACAGAAGGGAGCAGTATTTTAATTTTACTGCTATTGGTCGGCAATATATGTCTTTTCTTCTGCATAAAATATGTCTATTGACACATTCTATGCTCACTGGATGTCACTGCAGAAGGATAGCGTAAGGATAGAACTCAATAAAAAAGGGAAGACCAATGCAATGAAGCAAAATCAATTCTTAGACTTGAATTGAAAAAAAAAACTCAGTCTTCCAGGTGCAGAGATGAGCTCAAAGTATCTCTATCTATCTCTCTTAGACACTATCAGTCTTGGCAACAGAGTGAGGAAAGACCTCTAACATTTAGCATCTGCATTTTGAAAATTTTGATTCAAAATTAATATGTATTTTAACCACATTTATCCAAGCAAAAAATATTTTAGTTGTAGGCATTCACAAATTTAGAATCAAATATACTTCTTACAATAGGGTGTAATACCCTTTTTTTACCATCCAATTACACCCTGCATTACATCCCTATAACAGTCAACCAAACTTGCTTATAAACAAACACTGATATAGTAGAGTAGACAGTGGCCAGACAGAATGTATTTATAGCTCTCCTGCTCAGTAATATGAACTTGAAATTGAGCCAAATGATGAAATTAAGATAACAACTCAAATTCTGTTAAATGAAATCCATGCAACAGTGTTTGGTATTGTTTACAGTAATGTCAGATTTTGTTTACTTTTTTTTTAATACTTTGCAAGGTAGTATTCTCTCAGGTTGCGGGTGTTATTACAGTACTTTTTTTCATAAGTAGCCCGTAGCTATACTGTCAGAAAGTATTATTTTTATGACAATAATACAAACTGTATTTAAGAATCTACACCAGTACATGTCACAGATCTGTGTGTAGATCATTTTTTATACAATTTTTAACTACTGTTGTGACAGTATTAAACTAAATTATATTCTTTGGTGACAGCACAATATGCTTTTTCTGATGATTATGTAGAAAGTTGTATATTTGTCAACATACTCATTTTATATTAAGTAGAAACTTGGATATCTATTGTATGTCAGTTGACATTGTTGTTACATTCAGCTACCTTGGCAAATGGAAGGATGTAGTCTCTGCCTACCCCTATGGAAACAAGGCGTGATGCTATGTATGTATGTATGTAAGATTTTATAAAAAACAAAACATAATTTTAAATTTATTAGGCATAAAATGTGTTGCATTTTCTACCTTCATTTTAAAATTTGTTTGTTGACAAGCATTCTCAATTGAGTTTGGCTTTAGTATAGATAATGTTTTTTCTTTTGAGCCTGTTCTGGTATGTTCGCAGGAGCAATCCCGAAGCTAGCACTTTTGGATGACTCATGAATCTTCCTTTATATTTCTATAATCTCCTCCTTAAGTCTTAACCTTCAAGTGCTCATTGATCTGTAATAAGCCTAGATAGAAATGTGACTAATGTCTTCCTACTTTGACATACATAGCTTGTGTTGGGAAAGGGTTTGAAAGTAATCATAAAAGTGGGCATTTTTCCCTATCTAACCTCTGTTTTGAACTCCAGGGTTACCTATACAGCTGTTGAAAGCTATTCAGCAGCTTAACCATTTGAAAATTCTATCACCAGTTTGGAAGATTCAGCACAAAAAATATTCCAGAGTAGTTAAAAATCCAATAAGATTTTTTTAAAGTTGACTTTGACTTTTTTTCATATGAACAGTCTTAGTCATACCTAATGGAGAGAATTGATAGGGTCTAGATATGAGAGCTTGCCTAGATAACGCCTATTCTTTTTGTTGCAAAAGTTTTCTGTTTTAATAGTAATTATTGATGGAACATGCAAATTGAACATAAGTGAAAAACCAGATAACTTAATCAGGAGACCACTTCACAAGGCATGCAAGGAACATATCCTTCAAAGTACTTCCCTGTGTTTACACAAAAAAATACAACAGGTAGTGAATATGTGGTTACAAACACTAAAGCCGTAATAATACCTCAAATCTGTACCACTCGGTGCTATTCCACTGAGGGTTCAGCGACTTCCGGCACACGTCGGTCTTGTGTGTTACACCTCCAAATTTAATCTCCACGAAAGCATCCGTAGTATCGCTCGCACGGTCCATCACGGGCAAGTTACGCCCAGCTAACACCTTCACCTTTATTTTACCGGGCATTTTTGGTATATCAACACCTCACTATGCTAACTACAATGATAAATAGACATAACCGTTCACATTATTTAGTTATAAATAAAATCAACACATTTTATACGAGTTCTAATTACAAAATGAAACAAACTATGAATTACACAGTTAAATATTTGTCCTCACTGTATCTATTGATACTTATTTTTTTATATTGAGACGATAAACCGGGAACACGATACTGTTTCGCTCATTTGTGAACAAATCTAAAAAGTCTGTTGCGCCGAAAACATTGTTTTTATACCGCGACGCATTTACGAACGTACCTAACGAGTTTTACACAATCATAACACCTTTGCTAGAAAGAAAGCGAGTAACACGTAAATTTCAGCAATGTTTATTTATAGAATAGAAAATTTTATAAATAATTCTTTAACGCAAGCGACATTTACAACCATCTGTTATCATTTTAGTTTTTTTTTCGTATGACATACACAGATTAGTTAGTAATATGCTTTGTCTTATAATGGTGAAAATCATAGTGTAAATTGAATATATGTTAAGTTTAGAGTTTCTACTAACTACTAATCAAATGACTAATTTGATTAGTAGGGATAAAATATCTCTCTATGATACAAGCAATTTCCCCCTATTTTTAATCCTTCCTGATTACGTCCATGCTCTTAAATGGTTCAAAGGTGACCTGTGATTTAGTATATTTTACCTAATCTAAAGGGAAAACAAGGAAGAATAATGGGTACTGTAAACAAACGAGATGTAGATACACGAAAGCCATAAAGAGAGACGGAACACGACGGAAGATTATTGTCTTCAATCTTGCACGACTGTCTCGCGAGTCACTCAAACAAACTTTGTAATATTTTTAATTTGAGGAAATTAGAATTTGTGAAGTGAAACATGTGTTGTGTTGTGCCTATGCAATTGCGATAGCTAGTAATCATGTTAAAGTATTTCTTGCAGTGCTTTTGTGGTAGTAACCATCAAAATAACGAAAGCACCAGTGTAAAATGGTTCAACATGTCCACTTTCTTATGTCATCATCATTATCACCCTATTAAATGGCCCACTACAGGGCCAGGACTCCCTCATAAGAGAGGGGATATGTTTAAACTATAAATTTAGTATTTACGGAGACTCTCAGTAGCATCTCTATAGGTTATTTCTCTAATATCCTCTATGGTTCCTGTCCTAGGCTCGCTATTGTCAAGTTGACCGTGTGTGTCATACGTCAGTGTCAATCACTTGAGTCATTTTGAATTTGTTTATTTTCATTTTAATTGAAACCGTTTATTTAAATTATTACGTTACTACTTGGTTTATGTTTCTCAGCCTATAGAGACAAATTTTTGTTTATAAAATGTACGTAACCACTGTTACTTGTTGTAATAATGAATATTGTATCATACATCCATACTTATAAAGGCGATAGTTTGTAATGATGAATGGATGTTTCTTACTCTTCCACTCAAAAAGTGCTGAATTAATTTAGATGAAACTTCACAATAATATAGCTTACATATCAGAATAACAAATAGGCTACATTTTATCCTGAAATTCCCACGGGATCTAAAACTACGTGTGTTTAACCGCAGGCGTCCTCTAGTTAATCTATGTTAATGTTAGGCAAGTCCTTATATGTTTTATACTATCTATGTCTGTGTACCTATAGGGTGATTCTTATCAATTTGAAATAAGATTATTTATGCTTTACTAAGACAATCATTTTAGGTTATTAGTAATTGCTAAACATACTTTTAAAACAATAAAAGAAAATGCAAAATGTAATAACACACACCCTTAACTTTGCCTTCCTCAAAACCATGTACTGTGACATTAAACTATGCAATCTGTGTTTATTAAATCTTGAACTTAAATAACTTACTGATTAAAGATGAAAACCATTATAGAAAACTACACAAGTTTAATTAACTTTTAATGTGTAAACTAAGTAGACAGCTTAGATTTCTCATCCTACCCTACCCCACCCTGTTGGTCTACTGGGTACCTATGTGGCAAGATCATGGAGTTCTGGGTTGGGCTATGACGTATTGAGCTTTTCTATTTTCGAGATTATTTTTGTAAACAGAGTACTCTTGCTGTAATTTGGTTCTGTCATCATTATTAATAAAATATCTGCTATTGATACAATCATCACCGCCACCAGCCCACATTGAAGCAGCTTGCTGAGTCTAACCTCTATTTTTTCTTTCACAAGAGACGCTTTGCCCTTAGTAACCAATAAAATAGGCTGATAGTGATGATCAGCTGTTTGTAGCTTATGCCATACATTTTATTTTTAGCTTATGCCTTACTGCGAAAATATGGAATGCCCTTCCAGCTCACATTTTCCCTACCACCTACAATATGGGTATCTTCAAGTCAAGAATGAATAGGCACCTTCTAGGCAAGCGTGTTTCACCGTAGGCTGCATCTTCGCTTACCATCAGGTGTGATCGTAGCCAAGCGCTAGCCTATACACGATAAAAAAAAAAATTACTAAATATTAATTTTAGCAATGTTCTACTAAGAAACAATTATTGAATCTTTTTTAGTTCAGTTTTCTGGGATTAATATATACTAGATTCAATGCAGGACTATGACTCAATGGATGAAAATGTAACAGATGCTGTTGCTAACCAATCAGAACAGTTTAAGCTACTCAACAGCCCTACAAGAAGTACAGAAACCCATTCTAGTGGCAGCATGTCCATAAAATTAGTATTGGATTCAGACAATGATGGAAGTGATACACTTTGCAATTATACATATCATGATTCAGATGAATGTATGCAAACTGATTTAGAAAATATTTCTGATGGAGATATAACTGATGATGAAGAATTAATTATCAGCAACCAAAGGGTCGAAAATTCTATTGATGATGTAATAGAGGAGTTAACTGGAGCTTCGCTTTTCCAATGGGCTAGGAATTTCGATACATTTAAAGGTACTCGCGAAATATTCACTGGGCCAAAACCGGGGCCCGTCCAAGATTACGACTCGGTATACGATGCTTTCACAGATATCTGGAGTGATAACATATTGACCCTTATTGTAGACAAAACGAATCAGCACGCCAAACAGACAATAAGTTACGAAACACAAATGGGAACCTTGAAGCCGGAATCTAGCTTGCATCAATGGAAGGAGACTAACACAGATGAGCTACTGCGTTTGTTTGCTATTAATATTGTAATGGGTATCGTAATCCGACCGACTGTTGAGTACTGGTCGACTGATGACTGTGGAGGAATGCGCAACTTCGACGAATTGCTCTCAATGAACAAATATCGTTTATTGATGGAGTTCCTTCATTTTGTTGACAATTCGTCTATCAGCTTGGATACGCAACAGACCAAAGTAAATCCAACAATAATACAAAATTTATTACCCATAATAGACCTCTTGAATGCGAAGTTTTCAACTCTATACAATTTACAATCAGAAATTTCTATTGATGAGTCTCTGACCTTGTTTAACGGCCGTTCAAGTCGTCGTTCTAAGATCAAGTCTTTTGGGATATGCGAATCGGTCACAGGTTATTTGCATAAATTTCAAATATACATGGAGAAAGATTCCAGAATATCTTTGGGTGCTCCTGGAAATGATTTGGAGAGTAACAATGAAGTACAAATAGTACTAAAATTATTGCAAGACATGCACAAATTAGGTCATCTTGTGACATTGGACAGTCGCTTTAATAGTCCAGCTTTAGTAAGATATCTGAAAGCTTCAGGTTTTGATTGTTTGGGTCTGTTAAGCTGTAACCGGAGGAATATCCCAGAGGTTATTCACAAACTGTTCAAAGGTACATCCTCAGGGAAAATGGTGTGGCGCCATTGCGGAGACGTTTCGTTAGTGGCGTGGGTTGACCGAAAGCCTGTCGGTATCATATCCACCTACCACCAAATGGAGACATACGTTGACAAGAGTGCCGGAAAACGCGTAAGGAAACCAACAGGCGTGTTGGATTACAACCAGATAATGGCCGGAACCTATCATAGACAGCGAAGACTGATGGAGTACGATCGTAGAAATCTATCTCCAAAGTGGTATTTGAAGATATTCTGGCGTTTGTTAGACTTGAGTATATACAATGCCTTCGTGATGTTTGCGAGCTCGCAGAGGCGTCGCAATTTAGCTTCTGGCACGTATCGAGAGTTTCGCAAGCGACTTGCTACTGAAATAGTTGTGAGGCACAGGAAGTTGCCAGAGATGCCAGAGCAGGTTGATGTGGACACGAGATTGAGGCGCGATATCGACCACGAGCCCGGATATAGCAAAGGCAAAGCAGGGCGCAAGCGTTGTTTCATCTGCTACCGTCGGAAGAAGAGCAAGTTTGTCCATTCGCAATGCGTGACTTGTAACGTATACTTATGCTTTGGGGTTTGTTGGGCAAAGTGGCATTCGCAACAAACTCTCATTGGAGGAAATCGTATAAAACGAATAAAACCGCGTCAATGAATAATACACTTCATTTCAAATTACTGATGTTTCCGTAATTCTAACGGATAATAATATTAGTTCGTGCTTGAATTATGATTTATTTATAGCAGTGGCATACTTTTAAGATTTAGATTATGTTAATTATATCACTAAGTTCATCACTTTGTTTTTTTTTATTAACACAATCAAATCGAACTAACCCTATACCTACCTAACCCATTTCTTACGAATGCTATTTTATAGTCCAAATATCAGTAAAAGGTTAAATACCCCCATGTCATAATTGTCTGTCTGCCAGTGCGCAGCACAAACGATCTAGAAAATCTAGTGATTGTATATACGTATAGGTCCTGGGTTCGATCCTGGAATAATTCTGAGTTAGTCTTTCTCCTATGAAATTATTAGTACATTCCAAACCGGAGTCGATAAGTTGGCATTGATACACCCTGGTGCCTCGGCGAGCACGCTAAGCCGTCGGTCCCGGTAACTATCATGAATATCTGATAGTGATCATTATTAAACGAAACATTATTACCCTAAGCCCGCCAACCGGCATTGGAGCAGCGTGGTTGGTTATATAAGGAGGAGCCCTGGCCCTGTAGTGGGTCGTTAATAGGCTGATAATGATGCCGTATTTGCTTTTCAGGCAAAAACAACGATTATAGAATATCAAATTTGCAGACGGAAAGGTAAAAAATATTAATACCTATATGAAAACAATTTGTACATTTTCGTTCCGATTGGTCAAAATACCTGGAAGGTACCTTGAAAAAAGGTAAAAAATACAACTCAATTCTCATTTTTTTATTAAATTATATTTTTATTAAAATATAACTCAATTCTCATTAGTATAAACAAAGTCGTTTTTTTTTATGTTTGTCCCTATGTATGCCTGAATCTTTAAACCTACGCATCCGATTTTCATGCGGTTTTTTATCAGATAGAGAGGTTTAAGGGGAAGGTTTATTTGTATAATACATGCATAATATAGTAGAGAAACACTAATAATTTTGGAGGTTTCTGATGTGATGTCATAAATTAACGCATTTTTGCGCTTACATTGCAAACACTGGCTAAACCCTACGAGATATAGCAAAATTATGTACTTAAAAAGGTCAACAAAGAAGTCTGCGATGGTATATGTCTATCTCTTAGGGATGACCCGCAATAACCATTTTTATCTTTTATTTTCAACCAAAAGTAATAAGATTTTAAGCAATAGTTACTGCATTAATCCTTATCCAATTAAGTATCTGAAATTTTGTTGCATTCAATATAGATCACTATTGCCCTTTACAGCATGTAATTTAGGTGGATTTCGCGTGTGCGTGCGTTCTTTAGTATACTAGTATATTATATAATTGGGGGAAGCCGGTGCGGGTCGCTAGTAAATAATAAATAAATCAAGTAGCTAAGAAAATCCAGAAGGCGGTAATTTTTGAGATTGTGCGTATTGTGACGTTCCTCAAGGCTACCGGTTGTTTGGTCGAAACTGAACTGTAGCAGCAGGCGAACTGTACACACGTGTGTAGACCGCAAGTTTTGAACCGATTTGGCTAAAATTTGGAATGGAACTTATCATTATTAGGTCTCCAACCTTATAGGAGAAGAGATATGGAGCGTACACCCACCACGCTGCTCCAATGCGGGTTGGCGGACTTAGGGTGATAATGTTTCATTTATTAACGATCACTATCAGATGTTGATGACAGTGACCGGGACCGACGGGTTAACGTGCTCTCACAGGGGTGTAACACCACCAACTTCTCGACTCCGGACTTGGAACGTACTGAGAATTTTATAGAAGAATGAAAAACTCAGACTTATTTCGTGACCCGACCTAGGATTCGAACCCAGGACTTCGAGGTTGAAGCCAGATACGCTAACCACTAGAGCAACGAGGCAGGCGGAATGGAATGGACATAAATGGATTAAAATATAGGCTTCTTTTTGTTCCGTTATTTCCTTACGGAATATACGTGGGATATTAAAATAAATAAAGGCTGGCCACCAAAATAAAAAAAACCTGGGAAGTGGGTGTGGGACACCACAAGTAATTTTTAGCAATCTGCAACATAAGTAGCGAGATTTTTATTTTTTTGGTCGAGCATGTGTTACATGTAAGAGGATTTCATCAAAAATAAAACATTTGAGAGTAGTTTCGATTTAAATGTAATCAATCAGAACTTAATTTATACATTTAAAGTTTCACATTAACTAATTCGACAACAAAAACTAACATCTTATTTTATCATTACTTTTTCTGTTTGCATAATTACATTTACATTTTAATGGTCCTTAAATACATTATAATGGTCTTTAAATACAACAATATATACACTACTCCTATCTAACAAAATTGGTGGGACTTAAAACTACAATATAGAGGCGCATGCTCAAATCGAGACTACAATGAGCTAGAAAGGTGATCTATACCAAAGATATTTTGTAGTAGATATGTTACAAGTACGCCAAGAGCGAAACTTCGAAATGTTTACAACTAGCTGCATAATGAAAAGCAAACGTAAAACTGGCATAAAACATCATTATCAGTCTATTAACAGCCCCACTACAGGGCCAGGCCTCCCTCCTTATAGGAGAGGGGATATGGAGTGTAGACCCAGCACGCTGCTCCAATGCGGGTTAGCGGGTTTAGGGTAATAATGTTTCATTTATTAACGATCACTATCAGATGTTGATGATAATGACTGGACCGTGTGTTAGTGTTAACGTGCTCTCCGAGGCACGGGGGTGTAACCCCGCCAACTTCTCGACTCTAGGCTTGGAATGTATTGAATATTTCATGCCCGACCCAGGATTCAATCCCAGGACCTCGTGATGGTATGACATAGGCTAAACACTAGACCTAGGCATAAAACGTATCTACTTACAAAATATCATTGTTTATAGCTGCTAAAGCCAAACTCGATGTATAACCTTTATTATCAAACAATTTTTTTTAAATTATAAAAATTCTAAGGTTATTATTCCTTATTATTGTCATCGAGTTTGGTTTTACTGGAATCGTATTGGTTTTATGTCCAGCGATTCTTTATTTATCGTCACAATATTGTGAGGCAATTGACGTTAAGACGATAATAGCGCTGTCTTTGATGTTGCGATGGAACGAAAAAGAGAGAGAGAGAGATTTTGCGAAACGCCTGTCCGAAAATGTCTCTGTCGTATATACCAGATGTCAAGTGCCATATCCTAGATTATTGGACTGGATATAGAACTCCTAAATACTACCGATTTGAGCTGCATGCTGACAACACTGGCATGATGTAGCATTTTTTAAGAACAAAGACAGAAAATAGGGGAAGAGTTAGAAAATAGATGCAGAAAAATCAAAATTACCCACGCTCTAATCTATCAATCTAATTTAAACTAACAATCGGCGAGGTAATTCGAAAACCCAATGAATGTTGTAGTTCTAAAAATCAGAATTAGCAGAAGCTATTTTGGGTTATTACCCTGCTATGTGGAAACATGATTAAGCTCCTTGCAAAAAACATGCTGATTTTGTATGAACGAGATCAGATCGAAAGTGCACCAATCGCGGTGCGAAAGCGAAGCGAATTCGATGCGCGAACAAAATAGATACCAGAAAGGACTGCTTATTCTGCGTGGAAAAAAATTTAAGCCCAGAGCAAATGAAAGGTAAGGAAGATATTACATATAAATCATGGAAACCGATGACTCAATGTGTAATATGCATATTAAATTTTGACATGGGCCACTACTAAGTATTATGGGACACACAATTCGTTTGCACGGTGCTAGGATTTTTTTAGGATAGACACCAAGAAAGGACTATGCAAATTTGTACGATAAAATCATAAGCAAACGAAAGGTAAGGAATGGATATTTTGAGTAAATAATTGCCGAATAAGGTGCATCATGGAAATTGATGGCCCAATGTGTAATGTTGCTATTTAAATTTTGACACAGGCCACTAGTGAAAATTGTGCCACATATTTCGTTTTTACTGAGCCTGGGATTTTTTAGGTTTGATTCTGTAAAAAATATTGATTAATCCTTAATTTGAAATAAATATCTTTTAGCGAGAATTCTTTATTTGTGTATTGCGCGACGCTTTCGCCCAGTTTCGTTCGCGCTTATTGACATAACGCCTCGGTTCGCTTTCGTTATGTATTCACTTCGTATTGTTTGACAAGCTCAAGAGATAATGTAAGAGATTAACTACAGGCTCAGCCTAGCTCAGTAGACTAAGGATACATCTCTACAGGCGTTTAGAAGTCACGATAGGAGACTTTATATCCAGCGGTGTGATTATCTCTAGTTGTGGCGAAAGAGAGATATTTGCATCTTAGCTCTACAAGCGACAATGACGACTTTATGATTATTACAATTATTTGCGCCCGCGCCCTTCGTAAATCATCAATAACATTACACATTTATATACATAACACTATTTCAAACAAAGACATCAACACTATTATAAATGACAACAAAGCGTCCTGTATTTGTCCTTTTTTCCCTGTACATAATATTTCTCCCATCCTTCAATCCTTTTTCTCTTCACTACTTTTTTGTATACAATTTGTCACTTGGTTTATTTTTGTTCTGCTGAAACATTTTGCCTATATCCTGGCTGCCGGCAGGTGTGGGTCGTTTCAACTTGTGTTTCGTCGATAGTTTGGGTATGCGGCTTTTGAAATTGGGGTTTGGTTGTGGGAAAGTGTCGGGTCTGGAGTGTCCTCCGAGACCATCGTACGAGATGTTCATCTCGAACAGATCCGCGTCGTTTTCCTGCGAAGCACTTATTTTCAACGGCTCCTTTTTTTTGAAAATGCTCGTACTCTTACCCACACTTGGGTCTGGTTTAATAATGATATTTCTGGCTGAGTTTATAAGTGCATATTCCGATGGCTGGAAATAAATATACAGATTGAAATACATAGGACGAACATGTTATCAAGTATCATAACTGATCAAAGGTTCACTTTATGAAGATTAAAGCATTTGAAAGGAGTAATAGATTGTTTTGGGTTTTTTGGGTTTGGTTGTATAGACAGGCATTTCAAAAGTAGTTAATTAGAGCTTTCTATCCTTGCCAAAATTGTATTCTATAGATACTTGAGATTTTTATTGGTTTAGAGAACTCTACACTGCTCCGTTGTAGACGCAAGTATGGCGAGTCCGAGCTCTTCATGCTTGCCACCATTGTATTGTATCGTTACCTTAAGGCTTTTATTGAGCGAGGGTTTGGCAGGGTGCACGGAGCCCGTGGCACGCATGAGCGCGGAGAACTCTACGCTGCTCTGTTGTAGGCGCATGTATGGCGAGTTGGAGCTCTTCATGCTTGCCACCATTGTATTGTATCGTTACCTTAAGGCTTTTATTGAGCGAGGGTTTGGCAGGGTGCACGGAGCCCGTGGCACGCATGAGCGCGGAGAACTCTACGCTGCTCTGTTGTAGGCGCATGTATGGCGAGTCGGAGCTCTTCATGCTTGCCACCATTGTATTGTATCGTTACCTTAAGGCTTTTATTGAGCGAGGGTTTGGCAGGGTGCACGGAGCCCGTGGCACGCATGAGCGCGGAGAACTCTACGCTGCTCTGTTGTAGGCGCATGTATGGCGAGTCGGAGCTCTTCATGCTTGCCACCATTGTATTGTATCGTTACCTTAAGGCTTTTATTGAGCGAGGGTTTGGCAGGGTGCACGGAGCCCGTGGCACGCATGAGCGCGGAGAACTCTACGCTGCTCTGTTGTAGGCGCATGTATGGCGAGTTGGAGCTCTTCATGCTTGCCACCATTGTATTGTATCGTTATCTTAAGGCTTTTATTGAGCGAGGGTTTGGCAGGGTGCACGGAGCCCGTGGCACGCATGAGCGCGGAGAACTCTACGCTGCTCTATTGTAGGCGCATGTATGGCGAGTTGGAGCTCTTCATGCTTGCCACCATTGTATTGTATCGTTACCTTAAGGCTTTTATTGAGCGAGGGTTTGGCAGGGTGCACGGAGCCCGTGGCACGCATGAGCGCGGAGAACTCTACGCTGCTCTGTTGTAGGCGCATGTATGGCGAGTCGGAGCTCTTCATGCTTGCCACCATTGTATTGTATCGTTACCTTAAGGCTTTTATTGAGCGAGGGTTTGGCAGGGTGCACGGAGCCCGTGGCACGCATGAGCGCGGAGAACTCTACGCTGCTCTGTTGTAGGCGCATGTATGGCGAGTTGGAGCTCTTCATGCTTGCCACCATTGTATTGTATCGTTACCTTAAGGCTTTTATTGAGCGAGGGTTTGGCAGGGTGCACGGAGCCCGTGGCACGCATGAGCGCGGAGAACTCTACGCTGCTCTGTTGTAGGCGCATGTATGGCGAGTTGGAGCTCTTCATGCTTGCCACCATTGTATTGTATCGTTACCTTAAGGCTTTTATTGAGCGAGGGTTTGGCAGGGTGCACGGAGCCCGTGGCACGCATGAGCGCGGAGAACTCTACGCTGCTCTATTGTAGGCGCATGTATGGCGAGTTGGAGCTCTTCATGCTTGCCACCATTGTATTGTATCGTTACCTTAAGGCTTTTATTGAGCGAGGGTTTGGCAGGGTGCACGGAGCCCGTGGCACGCATGAGCGCGGAGAACTCTACGCTGCTCTGTTGTAGGCGCATGTATGGCGAGTTGGAGCTCTTCATGCTTGCCACCATTGTATTGTATCGTTACCTTAAGGCTTTTATTGAGCGAGGGTTTGGCAGGGTGCACGGAGCCCGTGGCACGCATGAGCGCGGAGAACTCTACGCTGCTCTGTTGTAGGCGCATGTATGGCGAGTTGGAGCTCTTCATGCTTGCCACCATTGTATTGTATCGTTACCTTAAGGCTTTTATTGAGCGAGGGTTTGGCAGGGTGCACGGAGCCCGTGGCACGCATGAGCGCGGAGAACTGCCTCTGTTGTAGGCGCATGTATGGCGAGTTGGAGCTCTTCATGCTTGCCACCATTGTATTGTATCGTTACCTTAAGGCTTTTATTGCTGCTCTGTTGTAGGCGCATGTATGGCGAGTTGGAGCTCTTCATGCTTGCCACCATTGTATTGTATCGTTACCTTAAGGCTTTTATTGAGCGAGGGTTTGGCAGGGTGCACGGAGCCCGTGGCACGCATGAGCGCGGAGAACTCTACGCTGCTCTGTTGTAGGCGCATGTATGGCGAGTTGGAGCTCTTCATGCTTGCCACCATTGTATTGTATCGTTACCTTAAGGCTTTTATTGAGCGAGGGTTTGGCAGGGTGCACGGAGCCCGTGGCACGCATGAGCGCGGAGAACTCTACGCTGCTCTGTTGTAGGCGCATGTATGGCGAGTTGGAGCTCTTCATGCTTGCCACCATTGTATTGTATCGTTACCTTAAGGCTTTTATTGAGCGAGGGTTTGGCAGGGTGCACGGAGCCCGTGGCACGCATGAGCGCGAAGAACTCTACGCTGCTCTGTTGTAGGCGCATGTATGGCGAGTTGGAGCTCTTCATGCTTGCCACCATTGTATTGTATCGTTACCTTAAGGCTTTTATTGAGCGAGGGTTTGGCAGGGTGCACGGAGCCCGTGGCACGCATGAGCGCGGAGAACTCTACGCTGCTCTGTTGTAGGCGCATGTATGGCGAGTTGGAGCTCTTCATGCTTGCCACCATTGTATTGTATCGTTACCTTAAGGCTTTTATTGAGCGAGGGTTTGGCAGGGTGCACGGAGCCCGTGGCACGCATGAGCGCGGAGAACTCTACGCTGCTCTGTTGTAGGCGCATGTATGGCGAGTTGGAGCTCTTCATGCTTGCCACCATTGTATTGTATCGTTACCTTAAGGCTTTTATTGAGCGAGGGTTTGGCAGGGTGCACGGAGCCCGTGGCACGCATGAGCGCGGAGAACTCTACGCTGCTCTGTTGTAGGCGCATGTATGGCGAGTTGGAGCTCTTCATGCTTGCCACCATTGTATTGTATCGTTACCTTAAGGCTTTTATTGAGCGAGGGTTTGGCAGGGTGCACGGAGCCCGTGGCACGCATGAGCGCGGAGAACTCTACGCTGCTCTGTTGTAGGCGCATGTATGGCGAGTTGGAGCTCTTCATGCTTGCCACCATTGTATTGTATCGTTACCTTAAGGCTTTTATTGAGCGAGGGTTTGGCAGGGTGCACGGAGCCCGTGGCACGCATGAGCGCGGAGAACTCTACGCTGCTCTGTTGTAGGCGCATGTATGGCGAGTTGGAGCTCTTCATGCTTGCCACCATTGTATTGTATCGTTACCTTAAGGCTTTTATTGAGCGAGGGTTTGGCAGGGTGCACGGAGCCCGTGGCACGCATGAGCGCGGAGAACTCTACGCTGCTCTGTTGTAGGCGCATGTATGGCGAGTTGGAGCTCTTCATGCTTGCCACCATTGTATTGTATCGTTACCTTAAGGCTTTTATTGAGCGAGGGTTTGGCAGGGTGCACGGAGCCCGTGGCTCGCATGAGCGCGGAGAACTCTACGCTGCTCTGTTGTAGACGCAAGTATGGCGAGTCGGAGTTCTCTATCGTTGCTACCATTGTGTTCTGCAACAATGTTTATACATAAATGAAATTGTATGTTTATTATTTCAAATTAATGCTTTTCACTAAATATGATGTACTGAAAGTATACGGCACTTATTGAACAATCAATTTTTAAAATTTTTCTGTTCGTCTGTCTGTTTTTAGAATTATTAAAGTATGGAGTGTACTTACAAAACTGTTATTGCTGCCAGCAATGTTTTCCGGGGCCGCGTCCAGGTCGGGTTTTCTCTTCTTAGCCCCGGGGGGCGAGTCCGGCGCGCGTGACATCTCCAACACGCTCTGCTTGCGTTTACACTTGAGGGTTTTGTACTTTTGGGACAAGGTCGTTAATTTTTCGTCAGCGAACCTATAATATTATTTTTTTTAAGTCACGCTCTTGAATAAGATCTCACCTGATAGTGAATGTGTGTGCTTGGCAAGATGATGCCTATTCACTCTTGTCTTGGTAATACTTAAGTTGCAAGAGTCAGATAGTAAATATCTCAGGAATATACGAATTCGACACTAAACTAAAATAGCTTTTTTTTTATCGATTACAAGTTGGCCCTTGACTGCTATCACATCTGATGTTAAGTGATGATGCAATCTAGAAGGAAGCGTGCTAACTTGTTAGGAGTAGGATGAAAATTCACACCCCTTTCGGTTTCTACACGACATCGTACTGGAACGCTAAGTCGCTTGGCGGTACGTCTTTGTCGGTAGGGTGGTAACTACGTAAGTTACGGCGAAAGCCTCCCACCAGCCAGACCAAGACAAATTAAGAAAAATCTCAATCTGCCCCGCCGGGTATCGAACCCAGGACCTTCGTGTTATGAATGTACCGCGCATACCACTGCGCCACGGAGGTCGTCTATTTATTGATATATAAAACTGTGACACAGTCACTAACGTACAAGTCCACCCAAACCCTGTTTTTACGATAATTTGGTGAGGAAGGTTTTGGTCGCTGATTGTGCATTTTCCTTTTAATTTGAAACTAATTGAATTGTTAGCACGAATAACTCACGCTAGTTGGCTCTGCAGGTCAGCGACGACGGCCTTTTCTGCAGAAAGATTCTGTTTCATCGATTGCAGCCTGTCGCGCATGTCATTCTTTTTGCTCTCGCTCTCACACAGTGCACTGAAAAAAATAACAGTTCGGAAAATCCAAAGGACTATAATTTGTTCATTTAAAAAAAAACGTAAACAACGAACCTCCAACAATAATTCATTTCTTTATCGGCAAAGCGGACAAGTATTAGCTGTCTTATTCTGTATAATAATATTAATCTTTATTGCCATGAAAACCATATACAATATACTATTACCGGTGGTCTCCACACTATTCCCTAGTGTATCGTGGAGACCTTAGTCGATTAACAATTGTAGGGTTTCTATGGACTAGTTGAAAATAGTATCTAAATTAATAATAAGTAACCTCTAATGTTAAGCTAAAATTATGCTAAACACAATAAATAAATATATGGATTAAATAATTACATGTGAATTTGACCTAATAAAATATATAAAAATGAGAACAATTAACATCTTATTATAGTAACGTAGTTTGTTTTAGTCGGCGTTAGTATGTGCTAAGTCGCTTGGCGGTACGTCTTTGTCGGTAGGGTGGTAACTAGCCACGGCGAAAGCCTCCCACCAGCCAGACCAAGACAAATTAAGAAAAATCTCAAACTGTGACACAGTCACTAACGCCTACAAGTCCACCCAAACCCTGTTTTTACGATAATTTGGTCGCTGATTTTGCATTTTCCATTTTCCATTCCATTTTTGTACAGGCTAGTAATGTAAGTAGAAGTAAAAAGTATCAAGCCAATGCTCCAATATGCAATGGTACTTCCCCAAACCAACCATATTAATAGTTCTACTACTACTAAACTTACCGTTTGAGGGCAGTAGCAAATGTGGCTACCGTCTTGACATCTGAGTATCCTTCCAGCATCTCCTCCACCTCCACACTGGTAGCATTCAGTACCTTTTGCAGGCTGGAAACGGAAATTACTCCTTCACTACGTTATTTTTAACTATTCTTTGTTTGAACATTTACTACAAGTTAGCTCTTGACTGCAATCACCCCTGATAGCAAGTGATGATGCAATTTATGAGATTAGAATCATCTTTGAGCCCATTTGAATTAAATATGAAACACAATGTAAAATGATAATTATTTTTCTCAAGAGGATTATTCAATATTATTTAGTTAAATATATTTGGTACTATAGAATAAATAAAAAAAAAAAACAAAATAAAATTTGAAGTTTTTAATTTTCACGTGGTAGTGCTGTAAAAAGAATTAAAATAAAAACAATTATAAAAATTAACATGGAATTAAAATAAATTAAAATTTACAGACCAATTTACAAAATAAGCAAATAAAATAATAAAACAAAAAAAAGTAATATGTTTGTTTAATTATTCATTTTAAATGTTCAAGTATGTTTTAATTCCCTAGAAGGGAGTCATTTTGATGGTATATTAATGCAGTCATGTGCATAGATAACTTTCGAGTATCTGTAGATATTCTTCTAATAGATTACAGACTTGCAAAGATAAAAGATTTTTCATGTTGGTTTCAATACAAAGAGGTCATCATATTTTCGATGGTCTCTGAATGCTTATAGTTGGGACAATACAGTCTAAGATGTATTACTCTATTAGGATAATCTTCATTACTTTGCCATCGTACTGCAAGATTGCATTTTCATCACTGATGTCATCTTCTCAGGATTCTTAAAACTCGAGGGATCTTTAAACTAAAAGCAAAAATGGCGTGCAAGCAAGCGTGTTTTTTGAAGGCTGACGGGGTGTTCTGCGTAAGCGACGAACGCAACGCGATTATATGCGACGCGACGCGACACAGGTGCCCATTACGTCGCGTCGCACCGAAGACTGCTACATGATGGAAGTAGCGAATGCCGTTTTTTTGACGCGTTCGTCGCGTTGGCAGTATCGCATCCGCGTCCCGTTCGTCGCTTACGCAGGACACCATTTTGGTCTATACCAATGGTTCCCAAAGTGGTCCAGATGAACCCCCCAGGGTTCATTGGAAGATTCGAAGTCAGAAGAAAATATAGGTTTACAAATAGTAACCGTAATATGCACCAAAATTTCAAAATTATTTGAATCGAGGGTAATCATTCTGAACTACTTTCTACTACGACCACAATGCTTTATTTTCGTTGATATGGAAGTTTAAAAGTGCACATTTTGTATTTGTAGTTGTTATTATAAACAATTTTCAGTGTCAAATGATATCGTTGTCAAGCGTGCGGTTATTTCGTATTATAAAATAGATTTGAATTGTAGTTTCTACGCAGTACGATACTATTACACTAAATATACTACAGCATGGCTTCGTTACATAAGGATTGATATGCTATACAAGTTTGCCAAGGTCAGCCAAATTTGAAATTCTCAACAAGTAATTATCTATTACTAAAACCATGAGTAACAATTAAGAACCAGCATGCATCAAACAGCAGAGTCGGAGAAAAATCCCTCACCTCATATTAGTCGCCCTCCTCTCCAGTCTGTGACCATAAACATAGATGATAATGTCTATGTCACTATCCTCGTTGCGAGGTCTGTAAGTAAGTACTTTAGGATGTGGACCTATATATTGAATATTGATGTTAGAGCTCGTGGTATGACCTAGGTTTGATTTATAGAGCTTAATATTACTGCTTTCAGATATCTGGAACAGTTTTTATAGCATTATTGTACGGGAATGTAGCTGTTTAGAATATGTCGCTAAATATATACTTACCGTTGCAGTTTCAGAGTACAGGGATGGTTTCAAAATCAACCTCCAGTTACTTATTTGGCGCAAAGTGTCTGAACTGGAGGTTGAGTTGAAGATAACTTATTTTTTGATTGCCCCCGACGTCAATTTTCGATCAGGGGCAGTTGCAGGCTCGATGAATGCAACTTCTAGCTGTTCGGCAGTTGCTCGCGGGCGGGAGGCAGTTGCATCATAGGGACTGTGTGGTGTCTTCGAGCGTTGATGATTGTCCTCTACTTCTTCAGCTGCCTCAAATCCAGGTGGTATTTTACTCATACCCTCCTCCGTAAAAAAACGTATGTAGATCGATCCAGTAAAATATGCGACCCTGCGACCGCGTGCCAATATAATGGGCATATCTTCCCTGGGTATACCCAAGATTAGGTATAGTCCTGGACGATGGCCCGAAGTCTTCCGGCAGCTGTACAGGTCCCACGTCGCTATTCTATACCAAGGATTCTGCATCTTCAAAACTTGTTGTAGTTGTCCCACATCTCTATTGAAGTTTGGCACATAGAGACCTGACTTTATCATGGTGGGTGCCTCCGATTGAGGTATGATATCGAGACTCGTTCCTGGTTTGGGCGACACAAGTTTGGCGATGGTTTTCTTGAGCCAGTGAAGGGCCTCGTCATCTTGACACCGCATCTTGAGAACGCCTTCGCTATAAAAGGCCTTTCCTTCGAAGGCTGGTGCATAAGAGGTTCCTCCTAGTGTCATTGGTATATTGCATTGTTCGAAAATCTCCATCTGTATTTGAGCGTGAATGGCGTTCGCTTCTGTTTGAGTCAGGTCGAGTCTGGGTGTAGTTGTGACAGCAATGCTGAGGTGAGGCTGGTTGGATGAGATGGTGTGTAACCGTGTCCTTTTCCTATCGGGCTCTCCCAGGGACGGATCTATGTTGTTTCGCTTTTGGGCAGCACTTTTTTTATTCCTAAAATTATCGAACCACCCATTTGGCATCGGAAGAAGGAAACAGAGTTCACTAGAGATTTTCATGTAGATATGTCAGGAACCTAGGCGTTATTACTTTTCCAGGTCTACTCTGAACGAAAATTCTGTGCATGTCACTGATAAGTAATTTCTCCTTTCACAAGAAAAAGCTTTAGTATGTTGAAGAGATCTTTTTTTTAACTTCATAACCCCTAAATTTTAGTTATTTTTTTTTAAATATATAATTATTGAACTAAGCTAAGCTTGTATTCAATTGACAAAACATATAAATTCATTAACTTTAAATACCAATATCAAATAAGCTAGGGTCGGAGAACGGCTTCCAGCTCCTGCATTTCTGCTACGATATTGAACCCAATGTTATACTTTACTTGGTCTTTTTTTCGGTTTTTTCTATAAATATTTTAGTTTCAACAATACCAAGGCGAAGCCATTTGGGAGTTTTAAAGGAACATATAATTAGTGCGGACAGGCCGACTAAAAGACAATAAGATTTTAAAGCATTCCGCAGAAATGGATAAACAGATTTGTTAGGAAAAACTAATGGGTATAGGTAAACCTACGATTGTAATAAATGAATATTAGGCATTCAAAGAGTGGAAATTTAAAATGTATGTGAATTTATACCGTTATTAGGCTACTAGAATACCACGTAGGTAGGTAGTAATGAAATAATTTTTATGTTAAAATTTTAGTTAATTAGGCCTATAATATTGACATTTCCCACACAGAAGTACGAGTAAATAGTGCACATAATCTGAATGTCAATCTCAAATTGGATAAGACAAGAGAGATCAGTTGGTCTATTCACTATCTTTAGCATATACAGCATAGCCCGTGCGCAATAAGTTGAGACATGCCTTTTTTTTTATTGACTACAAGTTGGCCCTTGACTGCTATCATACCTGATGTTACGTGATGAAGCAGTCTAAGATGGAAGCGGGCTAACTTGTTAGGAGTGGGACGAAAATCCACACCCCTTTCGGTTTCTACACGACATCGTACCGGAACGCTAAATTGCTTGGCGATACGTCTTTGTCGGTAGGGTGGTAACTAGCCACAGCGAAAGTCTCCCACCAGCCAGACCAAGACAAATTAAGAAAAATCTCAATCTGCCCCGCCGGGAATTGAACCCAGGACCTCCGTCTGAATAAATCCACCGCGCATAAATGTAACTTCCCTTCAAGCCCCCGTGTTGTACTGTAGACAACGCCATTTTTGTGACAACACGCCAGTGGCGTCACCGCCCCCAGGTCTCAACTTATTGCGCGTATTGGAATGACGCCGTTTTTGTTACCCATAGGCTTTACGGAATTTCAAAAATGCGGTTGTGGTTGATGATTTGATGTTAACTATATTAGGCGTCTAACAATACTAAATTTAGTGAATAGGCTTGCAGATGTCACCTCCCAAACAACTGCTACTGAAAATGTCTTGAAAGAGAAACGTAGTAATCTAGTCCTACGGTTCTTAGCTATTATAACATGTGGTCATGTTTTGACCATTGTGAGTTATTTTTTGTTTGACCTAAGTCAGATCCAAAATCTGCAGCATTAAATCTGAAATACTGAACCAATTTGTCATAGTGTAACATCCTGTAATTGGAAATGAGTTGTTGTTCTTTATTTTACCCGTTTAACAGTTGCACATTCTTCCTTAAGCTCTCGTTCTCTGTTTTTAGTTTCTCCGTCTCTGCGTGTCGGATCTTCACATACTCCAGCTGTTGCTTCAGCGCAGCGATGGTAGCTTCACGATGCTCCAATTGCTTTTCCAATGTATTTACAATCGCTCTGAAATAGAAAATAATCGTAATCAATTAAGATGTCTATGTTGTCGCACTTCTTCGCTTATTTCGAATGGAAGTTTAACAGCCGCAGTGGCGCAGCAGTATGTGCTGTTGATTTATAAGAGTGACACCCTGCCAAAAGTTAGCCCATTACAAGTTAGCCCTTGAGTGTAATCACACCTAATGGCAAGTGATGATGCAATAAAAGATGGAAGCAGGCTAATTTGTTAGGAGTAGGATGAAATCAACACAACATCGTCTCGGAATGCTAACTAAGTCACGGTTAAAACCTTCCACTAACCAGACCTAGACCATTGGAAACCTCCAAATCTGGTTGGTGGGCTTGTCAACAAACAAATTTAAAATGATGGTAGAAAATGCAACACATTTTATGCCTAATAAATTTAAAATTCTGTTTTGTTTTTTTATAAAATCTTATTTAAAAGATATTGAATATATCAATAAGTTTTAAGCTTACTAATCTAATTTATTGTCATGAATTCGTCATTAACAAGTTAACTAAAAAAATTAGGTGTAGAATGTTATCACACCCATTGTATGGCTTCAGTATAGTGACCCACATATGCTTGTTGAGCTCGGCCTCGGTCTGCGCAGCCTTGTCCTCGTGCTCCCTGCAGGTGGCGCGGTGCTCGCGCAGCTTGAGCAGCACGTCGTCGAGCCGGCTCTGCAGCGTGGCTACGTCCTCGCCCCCCGACTCGTTGGAGACGGTCAGGAACAGGCGGAACATGCAGCTGTTTGTCAATTTCTGGCGGCATTGCGGACAAGTCCGAGATCTAGAATAATAAATAATTAATTCAAAATATATTGTCTATTTTGGCAATTGTTACATATAATTTCACTTTAATAAAACTTCTTAAATAAACTGTGCACTAAATCGTTTCATACAAAATGTATGTGATTTTTGACAAGACACTGTTCCCATGGCATTTTATAAATGATGCATTCATACAATGTACTTAAGGGTGCTGATGATTTATAATTTTTTTTTTTTTGGTTAATTTATCTTTTTAATGTTTTAGTTTTACAGAAATACAATAAACGCATAAATTTCAATTACCTTTCAGTCCATTGAGTTAAGCAATGATAGTGGAACATGTGTCCACATTTTGTGACATATATGGTCTCAGTTTGGGTCAACAGGTCACTACAGATTGGGCATAGAATATGCATTTTACTGAAATTAAAATATATTACTGCAATTATAATTTTTTATACATTAATTAATTAATCATACCATTATTATGAATATCGAAATACTAGAGGAAGCCTGCCATTTCACCAGCATAGTTATTGTTCCTGTGTGAATTTTAGGATATAATGTGGCCATGTGTTAATCCAGGTCAGCTAACATTTGACGACCTAGGTAGCACAGTGGTATGCGCGGTGGATTTATAAGACGGAGGTTCTGGGTTCGATACCCGGTGGGGCAGATTGAGATTTTTCTTAATTTGTCTTGGTCTGGCTGGTGGGAGGCTTTCGCCGTGGCTAGTTACCACCCTACCGACAAAGACGTATCGCCAAGCGATTTAGTGTTCCGGTATGATATGTAGAAACCGAAAGGGGTGTGGATTTCGTCCAACTTGTAACAAGTAAGCATGCTTCCATCTTTGATTGCATCATCACTTAACATCACGTGTGATAACATCATTAACATCATGTGTGTAGTCAATGGCCAGCTTGTAGTCGATAAAAAAAAAGTGAAGAAGTAACAAACACACACACTCACAAGCACTCGCTTTTATAATAATAGTATGAATAAATGTTATGAAAATAGAATAAATATTATGACCTTACTAATGAACTAACAAAAAATGACTATGTGGTTAGTTTATAGCTATATAGCTTACATTTAAAACGCAAAACTCATTTTAAATATATAATGTAACTAAAGCTTTCAAGTAAGTATAGTAATCTTGTTTCTAATGTCCATTGGTTTTGTGAATAGTTCTAAACATAACACATAGAAATAGTACTTTCTTTCTTTAAAACTTAAGTACTGTGCAAGATGGGACTGTATTAATGGACTCATATGAAAAACACTATAAAGTTCCAGAAGATTATAGCTCAACATCTAGACCAGACATTTTCCTTTTTTCTAAACAAATTAAACATTTAGTACTTGTTGAGATTACAGTGCTGTGGAAAGCAAATATTTCTAAAGACCATACATTAATAGTGAATAAATGTTATGACCTTACAAACAAAGTAACAAAAAAGACTTTGCAGTTAATTTATATGCTGCTGAAATAGGTGCAACAGGTATACCCTAATCTCTCTACAACCTGCTCGAAGACCTTGGCCTTACTAGAAATGCAGCAAGCGCCATACTATAACGAGTATCCCAACCTACTATAGTAGGATCTTTCCAAATTTGGCTGGGCAGAGAGAACTAACATAACATGGGATCACTAAGGGTTCCCTTTTAAACCTACATTTGTGTCACAAGTCTTGGGTTCTGTTCTGCATTTTTTACATGATGGACCTGGCAACTGCATGGTGAATCCATGGAATGCTAAGATTTGTCTCCCTACTAAATTGCTACAAATCAGTTATTGATACAATATTAACAGCAAAGATGGTATGTTCTCAAATAAGTATATTACAATACAACCCCTAACATATTTAATGTATGTGGATGCAATAGTTTGAAATATGTGTGGTTTAAGCTAAAAAGTTGAAAAAAATTCATTGATCGAAAAAGTTTCATCGACCTAAACCATTGATTTGACTGCAAACATGCAAGATCATCGGCGCGCATTTTTTTGCAAGATTGACGATCTATCGTTAACCTACATTAATTATTAAACTACCCACTTATTTTCGAGTACTTATAATAATTATAAAACTATTACAAGCATTGATAATGCACAGTGAGACACATAATATCAAAATTAGTCTTTTTTTTAATCCGATTCTATTTTTAAATCAATCAATACAATTGTCATCACGAAATACCTGTTGCATCTAAATCTTTGATTTACATCACGTTTTCATTTAAGACAAGTTCTACAGATTTAATAAATTGTAATTGCTAATTACTAATCGCCCAGCAGCCTTAAAATATAATAATTTACAAGCATTACCTTTAAATTACCGATCCTGTTTAATTAATAATATTAATTTGCAAGACATCTACATGTTACTTACTTATTTTGAGCGCATGAAGATTTCCAATCCAAATTTTGTTTAAAACATTTAATTCTTAGATGCTTGTAAATCACCAGCGACAAAATGGAAGAAATTTAATTTCGCGAAATGATTTGTATTTGCACTGCTTTTTGCCTCCTTTCGAAACAAACACAGCAGTCAGCCACAGCTGTGAAATTTTTTTAATGTAAACCATAGATCCAGTACCTAATAATGCATCTGAGAAATAAACCATAGAGAATATATAACTACCTCTTCGTACCTAAACTAAGATATTACTTGGGTCTGTGTGGACCAAGATTTCGTTTATCATAACCAACGGTTAACGTAAGCTAACTATGAATTTACTGTTCACGACAACCTGGTACGCCGGTTAATGACGTAAGCTCGATTAAGATAACCCCCCGGTTTACGTCCTTAACCGGCGTACGGGTTGTCATTAGCTTATGTTAACCGTTCGTTATCATAACCGAAATCTTGGTGCACACAGGCCTTAGTGCGTTATTGATGTATCATTTGCTGCTGACCATTGCTGAACACTAGAAAAAAAAAATTGGACACGGGATGTTAAGAAAACAATCGCATGTCATAAATAATTTTATTTTCATTCGACGTCTATTTCGTCCATTTTCAGTTTTGCTCTCTTCAGTTCTTGTAAGAGTGATTTCACTTGCGACTTGTCTATGATCAGCTCGGATGTTCTCTGCTCGCCTGTGAACACTTCGTCCGAATGCAACGAGAGTGTGATGGTATCAACGGTTCCTTCGGGCCCCGATGACACTTTGACATCTGTCAGTTTGTTTACTGTAAACAACCAACCAAGTATTTAATTTATATAACAGCTGCTCAAATTATGGATATACATTATCTATGGATTATGGAGAGCATGCAAGAAGAAATTAAGAGTCTTCTTGTACCTACTCAATATCATTATAAGGCAAGCTTTCCTTTCTCTTCTTAACGGTACATGGAGCTAAAACTCATCACCCTGGTCAGATGCGGATAGGACAGTTTAGAATTAATAGGTAGAAAAAAGGAAACAAAAATTAAATCATAAAAAGGGCGACGAAAAATTTCATCGTTACAGGCTCAGAGTTATGTACTGATTCACTGGTTTAAGTTTTCGTTAATATGTACATTACATCTATACTAATATTAGAAAGAGGTAGTTTGTAAATGGAGCATCTGTTGGGGCTAGTCTTCGGAACTACTGATCCGATTTAAAAAATTCTTTCCAGTAGAATTACCAGTAGAATGCTACACTATCGGGTAGTATCATAGGCTATATTTTATATTTGTATTATATATAGTAGCCGAGGTTTTGTCGCGCGAGTCGGTCCGTGAAATTTATTATCCGGTTTTATGCGCGTGCGCTGCCTTAGCTATTGGTTATAATTCAAAACATTGTATAAAAGCTTTATGTATCTTTAAAAGTTCTACAAAAAAGTCCGCGATAGCATATATCTATCTTTTATATTTTGGCAGATATAGAACTTTTTGTGTTTTAAAAAATCATTTATTTCATATGCTTACGTTTACGTCATTATTTATACAACTAAACTTAAATCCTTATCAAAATAAATTATTTAACAATTACAACACAATATTATATGTAGAGATAAGATTTGCCTTTTACAGTATGTCAATTATTTACATAGTTTAGGAGAGTGTTATAGGCTATATTTTATATTTGTATTGTATATGTTACGCACAGATTTTGTTCACGCACATTTTGGGAGTACGCTGCCTTATATATTGGATATAGTTGAAAACATTGTATGAAAACTTTATGCATCTGAAAAAGTTCTACAAAAAAGTCCGCGATAGCATATATCTATCTTTTAAATTTTGGCAGATATAAAACTTTTTGAGTTTTAAGAATCGTTTAATTCATATGCTTAATAAATTATTTAATAATCACAAGGATATTATAGCGATAAGATTTGCCGTTTACATTATATTAATTAGTTATATAGTTTTGGAGATATTACAAAATTTCTACCAAACATGACAATGCCGCTATATCGTTTTTATCTTTTCCGTGTTATGTTAACATACTGAGCAGGGGTTTTTATTTTGTAGTGATATTTTTTCGAGAATTTAATTTTTCTTTCAATTTATTTGGCATGGCAAATCATATTTATTTATAATATACTTGTTCGTTTGTTTAAACGGGCTAATCTGCATGTCGGATTGTAAATTATTTTGTTTATTATGAAACAAACTCCAATAAAATAGACTATGTAATACAAACTATACACATCAGCTTGCCATAAATATATATTGTTAATGTTAATGACCTTACTAATGTATAATGTTTAACAAAAATGGCGATCTGGTTAGTTTACACGGGATATGAATTGAGAGGGGGAGCGGGGAATGAGCATTTTTTATTTGAAAGTCTGTCTTTAAAATTAGAAGGGTACCTAAGAGGTTTTCACGTGAAGTCGCGGGCGACTGCTAGCCCGGTATAAGGATGGAGGCCAATTAAAATACGCTGACAATGTAGACAAGTATTGATACCCATAAACCCGTTGTTCGTGATGTGCGTCTCGTAGGCTCGCCGGGTTGTGTCCGCTGCGTCCGCCAGCGCGGACGCGTGCGCGCGCGGTACGCCTAGCACCAGCAGGTCGCGCGCCAACTGCACGCCGCTGCAGCCGCCGCGGTGCGTCTGTCGCAGCGTCCAGCGGAGCACGGACGCCGCGCGCGCACACTCCTCGCGCGATGCTTGAACACGTTTTATATTACAAACAGCACGAGCAGGTCGCAACGCAGGTATATCGCAGCGTCCAACGGAGCGCGGCAGAGTCGAATTGGAAAATTTTGTTCACAAAAGAGAATTTATCACCGATGGAGTCGCAGGCATCTGCTATTTTTTGTATTAGAAAATAAAATTTCTTACATAATTTTAAAACTAAGTATCATTTCCCACCATGTCGGGAGAACTCGTCGAAATTGAAATGGCGAAAAAATCTCACCCGAATCGCTGAAATTTTGGAAAAGTAAGGTAACGCCCCATTTGGAAATTGTTAGATTATGTTAAAACTTAATTTACGTGCCAAGTTACTATATTATTGTGAGAGGAACTCATGTATAAATATATTAAATTTCGAAAGTAGTGCTTTTTCGGTCAGAAATTCAGTGTGTCTATATTTTCGACGAGTTTATTTGGAGGCAAAATTCGCGTCTAAAACTTACACAAGCTCGTGTCTTTCAATATCTCCATGATGCCATCGTCCTGAAAAAAATATACAATTTATATATCAATTATTTCATTAGATACCGTTATGTTACAGGTACATATATTCTATTATTTTTGACGGAGTAAGGCCTTCTTTTACAGCAGAACAGTCTTTTACTGTTATAGAACCACATAGTTGCTCTACTTCTATTCTTATGTTATAAGTAATAAGGTATACAATTATTTACTCAACAGAATTTCTACTCACAAAACCTTAGTAAAATGTATAAACGTAAATTGTAAAAGTAGTTTTTAAGCTATTGCATAGCTTCTATCGCGGGCCTTGAGCGTGGAGACCAAATTCAGAAATTCCGTAACGAAAACACCTAACACCCGCTGGATATTAAAAACATAAAATAAAAAGCATAATTTCGGCGCCAACGTCATTGAGAGCGTGGCCTAGCGGTAAGGCGCTCTAAGTGCCCGAATTGTCAGAGAAACGCGGGTTCGAATCCCGTTGGTTCCGCAATTATATTTTTTTTAAGCGTGATATTTCAAAAACTAAAAAGTGACCGTTTAGCCACAATAACCGCAATCCGGGAACTTAGAGCGCCTTACCGCTCGGCCACGGTCCCGATGACGTCGGAAGGTAAACATAAGTTGGTAGTATATGCTATGCAATAGTTTTACCGCGGCAGTCTCCGAGTGCCACACGTCTTTTTTTATATTCCGGTCGTGTACCCGAGAGTAAAATAATTGGCCCGCAGCTTAAACTTGGTAAGATTGTTCAAAACACCATATTAATCCTCACTCATATTGTAAAACAAAAATAGTTCGAATAAAAATTGAAGATTATCCGATTTTCTATAAAGAAATGTGTCTACATTTTTGTCATAAGTATTGCCATTTCTGTGATATCGCGAATCAAAGAATTGAAAAAAATATTTTATACTTAATAAGCACACGTTTCCATGCCATCTATGAGGTAGTGTCAGCAACAGCTTTGGCTACATAAACCCAACGGTTTTAGCTATATTTTTATTACAATTTTTAGCTTTATGGGACCTTCAAAGTCTTATTTATTTAATTTAATTTCTAATACGAGTATATGAGTAGAACAGATATCTCAACTATGCTATGTAAACCAAAGCTGTCTTAAATAGAATACAACATTTTTACTTTGTTATTTGCAACACAAAAATGATATTATATTTGGTGTAAGCTTTTAGCGTGCCTTTGACGGTAATGTAATCGTAATATGTAATAAAAGAACAATGTTTTGTCTATACTACTTTACTTTCCCGGTTTTTGTACGAGGTATATATACGATGACTGCCTCGCTGGTCTAGATGTTAGCCTCTGTGGCTTCGATCACGAGGTCCTGGGTTCGATTTCTGGGTCTAATTATTTTAGAGTTTTTTGGTAAATATGTATATTAGTAGAGTATTCGTCTATAAAATTTTCAGTACATTTCAAGCCCGGAATGGGAAAGTTGGTGGTTTAAAACCCCGTGCCTCAGAGAGCACGTTAAGCCGTTAGTCCCGGTCATTATCATCAACATCTGATAGTGGTCGTTAATAAATGAAACATTATCATCCTAAGCTCGCCAACCCGCATTGGAGCAGCGTGGTAAGTGTACGCTCCATATCCTCTCTCTTCCTTATCTTTTATGTCTGAAGGGTACAGGCATATAGTTTAAAGAGCCGATAGTCGTCGAAGTCCCCACGCACTGGTTGATCCCCCACTTAGTAGACCGATGGAATCAAGCCAGATACTTGGAACCCTTGCAAGTCCTCGCAAGTCTTTGCAAGGAATTGTAATGAAGCTTTGTTTGAAAGGAAATTCTTGCTAAAGATCTATGTCCAGCTTTGGATGTCCATTTGCTGATGATGATTGTAATGATGGTGAAAGGTGAAAGCTCTAAGTTCACGAGCACAAAACATTAATACATTCGTACAATCGTATAAATAATCATTATCAACTTAACTATTAATAATCATTATTTATATTACAATAAATAATCATTATTTATCAACGGCCCATTACAGGACCAGGCCTTACTCCTAATAGGAGAGGATGAAATGAATATAATTCACTGTAAACAATTTCCACTTAGGTATTTAATATAAATTTTTGATCACTAACTACCAAATTTTAACAGCCAAAATAGCGTAGGCGTGATATAAATAACTGAAGTTTATAATTTTCCAGTCATTTCATTATCGCTGTTAACGACAGATAAGCACTCGACAATGAATTCAAATCCACCTAATTACCTCATCCTCCTTATCCAAGTCCATCCAACATCAAATCAATTCAAAGAGTTTCGACATCTCTGGCTAAAGTTTGGCCTATTTGAAATTACGAAAGTATTTTGTGACTCA
The DNA here is from genome assembly GCA_034621355.1 of Mycalesis mineus. Classification (NCBI taxonomy): domain Eukaryota; kingdom Metazoa; phylum Arthropoda; class Insecta; order Lepidoptera; family Nymphalidae; genus Mycalesis; species Mycalesis mineus. The sequence continues at coordinate 1,557,223 of CM067902.1, forward strand.
GTTTCAAAATGGGGATCTGCGTAATTTGTACTTCGATTACCTACGACTATTGGCGAGTTTTTCTTTTAAAAAGTTTTGATATACTGCGTCATTTTGCTGTTTGTTTTGATTAGTTTAGCGAAAACATAAGAAACAGAAATAGTCACAAACAACTTGAAAAATACGTCGCAATACTGAAAGACTTGCAAAACTGAATGAAATTACGAAAAAAATTGATGGGGCGGTGAAAGTTTTGTTCGATATAAATAGAGATATGTATAAAATATACTTACAGGCAGTTCTTCTACCACATGTTGCAGCAGGGTCCGGAAGGTGGGCGCCGGCAGACTGCCCAGCGCGTGCAGTGCCGCTAGAGCCCACAGCGGGCAGTCTCCGTCCGAACAGAACTTGAATTTCTAGGAAAATACAGATAAATACGTAGGTGTTATGACAGAAATTTATCCATCGAACCTACCTTCGATCGATTATTATCTATTTTAAAAATTTATTTATTATTATGATCTATGGACCAGTCGATCCAGTCAGTGTCGGTCACTCGCGCAGTCGACCATCCAGCCATCCACCCAACCGAAATTGTCTGTAAAAGTCTGATTACACTTTTTCCGGCGTAACATCGTTACAAAAATAATTTCTTTCCTCCTAACAAGTTAGCCTGCATCAGGTGTGATTGCAGTGCAAGCTAATTAGTAATAAATAAAATATATATTTAGGTATAAGTTCATGTAATGTTACGTCCCCGATTAATTTAATTGGTTAAAGTTTTTAAGAATTGTAAATATGTTACATACAATTTTAAAGCACGAAATCAGCATTATAAGATGAATTTGTTAGAGAATACTTGATATCATAATTATTAGTTACGCCAAACCAGCCCTTGACTTTACCCTATTATAATATTACTCACCATGGTTTAAGCGTATATCTTCGAGCAAGTGAGCTGAAACAAGGGAATATAAAATTAGCATGGGAATTGATGGTGTATGCCCGTACGCCATCGTTTCACTATGTAGGTATAAGTAATATTGCGCGGTCATTTAAGCTTCTGTGAGTAGTTTTGAACATGGGTTTATGTATCATGAAAGACGTTTGGAGACAAATCTCTATCTGCCTCGTTGGTCTTTAAATTTGAATCCTGGGGTGGGCTACGTGATACGAACTTCCCAAGCCTAGAAAAATGTCTGGACTTAGACGTTGGTGAGGTCCGCTTAGAGAGCATGTTAAGCCGTTCTTCCCTGTCGTTAGTGGTAACCTCTAATAGTGATTAAGGAGTCAAAAATTATCACCCACCTAATTTTTATACAATGTCTTTTTCAATCCTACTACTCCAATATATCTAAAAGAGCGATTTCACTTTCTCCATTCCACTCATTGTCGCTCTCTTAGATCTGAAAATAACCTACTCCTATAAATTCCTTCTCACAACTCTTCCTTCTACTCTAAATCCTTCTCTGTTAAATCTGCTCGGCTGTGGAACTCTTTACCTCTAGAGATTCGGCGTGCTCAATCACTAGTTACTTTTAAACGGCTGGTGAATGGGCATTTCTATCCCCCATAAAATCGTTATGATTCCTCAATTAAGTTTCGTACTCACTTATTTATGTATATATTACATTGACATTATTTGTTTACTCTCTCCCTTCAATATCGTCTAGTTTCTATTATTTTCATTTATTTTTTATTTACTATATGCGAACTTTTGTATGTATGTATGTATTTATTTACTATTTTATGTAAGTATATTCTATATTACATAATTTGATACAATACTTCCTATACTTGACTGTACGTACACCCGAACCTCTCCAATGGATGCACTTTTCCTCTTCAATATTGGTCGTCTGGAAGAGATCGCTCATTAGCGATAAGACCGCCAATTGTACATTGTTTTTTTTTAAAGTTATTTTCTGTTTGTAAGATTTTTATTATTTGGTGTACAATAAAAAGTAATTCATTCATTCATTCAACTAACCAAAGCAGTATGGAGGATTTAAACTTTTTATACCTTAGCCCTGTAGAGAGCCATTCAAATAGAATGATAAATTTAATAAAGCAAGTAAGGTTTTTATATAACTAGATACTTGCTTGTTATCCTTTCTCCGATACAGAGGGCCTAGACCATTAATAGGCTGATAATGATGATGACGATGAGATACTTGCTTCATTGAATTATTACTGTAATGGCGATGTCTAACGTTTAACTCAAATGGACTAAACACAGTGGGTAGGTACTTATATTCCTAGTAGTCAGTTCAATATTCCCGGAACATTACACTGGGCTATGTCGATATTAAGTTTGTCCGTGCATAATCTGTCAACAATACGGCGCATGAACAACGAGGATTTACGTATAGGGGATAGAGGTCGTTCATTGCAAGCACAATGCGGTACTTCCATTAGTTCAGTCAATGAATAGATTTTTTAAATAACAAAAGCTGACGTAATAAGTAGATGGCCTATCTAATCATCCTACTATTATTATATATATATGACGGCGCCTGCGTCATCGTACGCGACTGGAAAGAAGTCTGTGACCTGCACGTGCACCAGCTACGCCCTCTTGCGGCTGCGTATCGTTCGATACCCCCACTCACTCCACTACTTGACTCATTCTAAGTTGTATAAAACGAGCAGGTCTACAACTGGTGGGCAGTCTAGGCTCTGGCGTGGCGCGGTGCAGACGTTGTACTTTGCTTATCGCTTAACCTAGACAACTCGGATAATTAATTTGTGCAAACGAATTCATTATTACTCTCAGCTTGAGTCGCGGTGTCTTGGGGTTGCATTAATTACCACGAGACGTTACGCATCATTGTAATACCATGGTTTAGTTATAATTACACTAAATACAAAGGCTTACCCTATTATTTTATTTACTATGTCCGACCCTCTTTCGACATATACATAAAGGCGTAAGCTTGTGAGGGTGTATGTTTGTTTTTTCTTCACGACTAAGCGGCTGGAGCGATGGAGTTAGCTGACACTCTGGATTAACACATATGCTTCATTTTATTCCCGCGGGAACGACAACTACGCGGGTGAAACCGCGGGCGTCCCCTAGTAGGTATTAAGTGGAAAAGCTATCGCGTATAGGCTATAACAGACCACCACTTTGCAGTATTTGTAAGGAACATTACCCTAAATGCGCTGCTCAGACTACCCTGTGTTCTACAAGGAAAGGTGGTCGACTACCTAGCTCTACCGGGTGCATCCCAGTAGTACCCCATACCGTAGTTCTATATAACTGTTGGGATATTTTTCGTGCTGTCAAATTGTCCCAATAGTTCTATATAGTACTGTAGTATAGTTTTTGCTCTTGACTTTACTTATACCATATAAGTGATAAACTTTATATTATTTTGATTGATATTTCATTTTGGTTTCCAAAAAAATGTCCCTTGCGACAAAAGATAAGTTTTTAAAACCAAGTAGTAGTTTTGTCTAAAAAAATATTCTCTTATTTTAGAAGTTACGCGCGGACACACATTTTACCACTTTGGAGGTATCTTTCGCGCAAACTATTCAGTTTAGAAAAAAATTATATTAAAATCCTCAATACCATTTTAAAGACGTTTTGTGCTATTTAAGCAAAGCTGTATTCGATATAGTATGTTTATAGATACTCTCAAATTTAAGTGGACATTTATTATTGCAATCAAAAGAGATTCCATATTATACTCATAAAAACTATAGATATATATATGTAACGTACAAACAAGATGTTGATATCGACATTTCTTTGGTTTTAGCTTTAGTACTTAGTGTTCCATTAGTTCTATATAGAACTATACTAATATGGTGTATCAACAGTTCTATAGAACTAAAATTAAGGGGTACTACTGGGATGCACCCGCTCTACCACTACAACCCGGGCCGGAATTTTTCGGAATAAAAGAAAAACTCAATATTCATAGCCCAACCCAGATCCATAATCCGAAGCCACAGGCAAACCAGATATCTTTTTTTTTTATAGAATACAAGTTGGCCTTTGTCTACTATCACACCTGATGTTAAGTGATGATGCAGTCTAAAATGGAAGCGGGCTAACATGTTAGGAGTGGGACGAAAATCCACACCCCTTTCGGTTTCTACACGACATCGTACCGGAACGTTCAATCGCTTGGCGGTACGTCTTTGTCGGTAGGGTGGTAACTAGCCACGGCGAAAGCCTCCCACCAGTCAGACCAAGACAAATTAAGAAAAACCTCAATCTGCCCCGCCGGGAATCGAACCCAGGACCTCCGTCTTATAAATCCACCGCGCATACCACTGCGCCACGGAGGTCGTCATCTCTCATCTATATCTCATTTTAACCAAACATACCAATAGATGCACTGTAATGCACTAGAAGTGCTGCAGTACGCGAGCAATGGCGACGGGTTGTGGAGCTTGCCACCATTCCTGATGTGACGACAGCTCTGTCAAGAGTGTGACCAACAGATAGCGAGACTTATGATATCGGAGTATATTAATAACGACAAACTAGGTTTATAATGTTGGTTATTTTAAAATGTGACGGAACTAGAAGATGACCTGCCTTATAGGCCGGTAGTAGAGTCACAACTACCGATAGTCTGAAATGACGTTGCTTGTACGCTGTGAGTTAGATCTAAAGAGTAAGAGCCTGTCTACCGCTGCCGGGAGAGAAAGAGAAGCCGCACAGCGTTACGTAACGAAGTTTATCTTATCACTACAAAAAGAAAAACCTTCGCCTATTACTGAGAAACACAGTACATGGTTGTGAGGCAGGTACAAGTCGTACAATGTGCTTCACATATTAAGGTTCACAGCAATGTTTGCGGGCAGAATTTAGCATGACGAAAATACAGCATAGCACTTAGGTGGTAACGTTGACTATATTTACACTGAAAATCGTTCATATTCTTAAGAAAACGTAAGAAATTTTCCTTTAAGCAGGAATTCCGGGCATATTATAAAAATGCGCCATCAATTCCTGCAACATCTAATCTACCCACTCAAGTTGCCCGCTCTCTCGGGACTCTACGTATGTTTACATTCAATCAACGATAGGGCGCGGCGCAGGTGTTTTGTGTCAAAACTGCCTCTTTTATCGAATTAGCCGGCTCAATCGGTTTTTAGAAGGCTTTAGATAAGCTGTTCTCAAAGTTTTCGATGTTGTCCACGTGGGGTCTTCATCAGGAATGATCTCATTTAACCTGCAAATATAGAATACTTCAAAGTTAGACTGACCTAATCTTTCTCTGTATAATCTTAAAATATATAAAAGATAAAAGTCCTTCTAATTTAAGAGATATTTAATTCTTCTAGTCCTCGATTTACAGGACTCGATTAACTTTACTATAATCTCGTTGTAATCTAAAGAAAATACTCAATCAGAAAGAAGGTGGATTCTTACGGAGCATTTATCTCGTTAAATTAGAAAAAGAATGTCCCATAAATCCGTCTAATATATTAATGATTTATAAACGCTAATTGTTGTATGTTGTGTTTGCTTTTGTCAAGAAAAGGTTCTTATGACAAAAATATCTAGAAAATTGCCCGTAAAATTATAAAAATAAAAAAAAAAATTTAAACACTATTTTACTGATATTTGTTACTCAACCAAGGCTTAACGGGTAAGCGTATCTGAATGAAATATGGCACAGAGCTAGATTATCATCTGGCATAGCACATAGGCGATTTTTAATACGAATACTTTTACATATACCTATGGGAGTTACGTGGGTGACACCGCGGAAAATAGCTAGTTATTAAATATATTTAAATGTATTTGACGTTAGCTTAATCATAATAACATAGTCGTACTTGATGAGTTGACATTGAATACCTCACAAAAAATATTAATACTATGTCTGTATGACTTTTCATATGTTGACCTATAACCTATTCCATTTAATTTGGTTCGTATAAACTTTGGGAAGCGCTTTATTAGACCGTTCTTCTTAAATCGATTAAGATGACACAACGTTTATTAAGTACTTTAGCGAATGACTTTAACGGAGTACTATTCTAAAACTCGCCGTTTGGGCACCAATACCATCATAAAATCTTTCTTTACCCGACATAATGAGAGGTATCTATTATTTTTTGAAATAGTCCTGAGGCTTTGGCTGTGGCACGGCGTCTGGGGCACTGGGACATCAGAATTTAGCCCGCATCTGACTTAGATTGCATCATCACTTACCATCAGGTGTGATTGCAGTCATCATAGTATGTAAAAAATACTATTAAAATATAAACTGCTGAAACTCATAACACTGTTGTCGGAGGATGGCCGACTAGTTTCGAACTCATATAGGGTCCTTAGTCATGAACTGGCTTGTTCGTGCAATCCAGCGTGAAGCAAACTGCGAGCCGCGCGCGCGACCGAAAGTAGCGCGCGTTGAGAGGATGACTAAGGATTCCGTATTGGCTCAAAATTGATCGGGCATACTCCAAAAACAGTGACGTGACTTTCAGCCGTTTACATTGTTTTAATTCAATACAAGTTAGCCCTTGACTTTAATCATTCGTAAGCAGAGAAGTAACCAGCAATGTATGCGCCCTGTGCCAGCGTGCGTAACTGCGCCTACAGATTTGTAACTGACTCTAAATTAAGTACTGTTTGTATATGGTCTAGTAATTTCTACGCCCCTCCAGGGTCTGCGCCCTTGCCTGGGTACCTCTGGCACTGTCCTATTTACGGCACTGTTGGTAAGCAATTAAAATATTTATTAATGTGGAAAATATTCGCGATATTTTAAAGTCTAATATAGCATGTAATGGATAACTGTTGTTTGTGTAATTTTGTTCATAATCCATGTTTCTAATGATTTCACCAAGTTGTCGTGATTCCTGTAAAAGTCCATGTTGACAAACAAGTGACATGGATGCTGGGCGAAACTTTGTTTGTTGATTTTGTGAACAAAAGAAATGATTTAGGAGTGAAATGTTGCATCTCTTGTTGATTGTATCGCATTTTTTAACCGACGAAAAAAACGGAGAAGGTTCACAATTCAACACGTATATATATTTTTTTACTTTTCAGTGCGTTTTGAGTCGGTTCTATTTCTTTTCCAACAACGATTTCACAGCGCAATGGTATGTGCGTTGAATTTATAAGACGGTGGTCTTGGGTACGATATCCAACTGGATCTATTTACTTAATTGCTCCAGATTAATTAATTACCTGATTGCTGACTGATGGGAGGTTTCGACTATAGTTAAATACCAAAAAAGTAAAGAAAGTTTTTTCAAATATAAGTATCCAAACCGTTTTCCTCTTATTTGACGTAACATAAATAAATTTCTCTTGATAAAATCAAGTTATTTTAACGAGACAAGTAAGGATGTTTATTTTCTTTACAAGTGAAAACTTAATTCGAGTATCCGAGTAATAATAAGAGAATATCTAAAAGAGGCATAACCTTATTTAAGAGCAACACAACGAACGATCCTAACATAGTTAATAATTAATTAAGAACTCGTTAATATTAAAAAGACGGGGGATTTTACTTTAACAGGCTTATTTACGAAATTAAAATAAGTGTATCTACTTAGAGAAACCTTTTTCATTTTCTCCATATTTTCAGGCGAGAGTGAACAGGAATGTTCGAAGGGGAAGATCAAGGCGAAGATTCCTGGACATTCTGATTAAAGGTCAGGTCAAAAGTACCTTAAACCAATGTACTTGTATGAAAGGTTTAATGTAATTGCCAGAAGCGAGAGATATATGCAAGGATCGTAGCAAGTGGAAGCACGTGATCTCTGCCAACCCCAATGGAAATGAGGCGTGATGGTAAGTATGTGTGTATATTTCTAGTCTGTGCTTTTTCAGCAAAAAAGACAGCGTTATGTTCATCACTCCTTTTTAAGAGCACTCACATTTCGCTTGGTAAATCTTTTGGAATCCTTGGTGTCGACATCTCGAATGACGACCAAATTCGCGATCATTTGGAAGGGAAAGCTAAGTTAACTTCTAAAAACTTGGGGTATTGAGCACCTCAATACCAACTTCTTCCACTTGATCGCATCCAAAAGCGGGCAGTTCGCTTTGTTGACAATTTCAAACTCGCAAACCAGTTGGAGACCTTAGTACACCGTAGGGACGTCAGCTCTGTATTCTATCGTCTTTATAATGGCGAGTGCTCTGAGGAGTTGTTGGAACTTATACCACCCTCTGTCTTCTCTCAGCGGAACTTGCGGCGTAGAAACCAGTTTCACCAACACCATCTGGATGGCTGGTTATCAACAACCACTAGATTTTCAAGATCATTTCTGCCGCGAACATGCAAAATCTGGAACCAACTTCCTGCTGCGGTATTTCTTGCCAATTTTAACCTGGGTGTATTTAAGGGGCGAATAAACCAATTCCTGAAAGGCCGGCAACACATTAGCAGTGCCTCTGGTGTTGCAATTGTATAGGGGCGGCAGTAATCACTCAAGATCAGGTGACCCGCATGCTCGTTTGCCCTGTTTTTAATAGTGATAAAAAAAAAATCGGGTTTCTGCCTGGTTCAGGCTACCTTTCGGAAACCGGCTTGTTTGGGAGGCTGGAATTCAGTATATCTACAAATCCTGAAGACGCAATTCTTTAAACAGATTCTGTTGTCAGTGACGACCTATGGATCAGGGATCTAGGACTTGGTCGATAACTATGACCCCCATAAGAAGCTCAGCGGGTTATGGAGAGAACAATGCTCGGAGTATCTCAGACGGTTCACAGAAGATCCAAAGTAACTGACATAGCTCAACAGGCAAATAGACATTGAGTCGATGGCCGTGCTGGAATGACGATCGGGCACCAGAAAGCACAGTGTTGGTCAATTTTCACCAGGTGGACCGGTGGGTTCAAGCTAGTTATCACAAGGAGCCGCTGGAGGCAGTTGGCTCAAGACCGTGGTGCATAGAAGTCCTTGAAAGGGACCTATGTCCAGAAGTGAACATCCATCGACTGATAATAAAGTGAACTTAGTTTAAAAGCACTTTTAATGACGTTTTAAAAGTGCTTTTAAGCTAAACTTTATTACCGCCTTATTAAGTTTAATACATCCGGTTTGAAGAGAGATTATGTTGAAAAAAGCCAGCAAGAAACTCAACAGTAAGAAGATACAGAAATCTACTAGAAACTTAACTCCAACTTATACAGAAGGCCTGTACCTACCTACCAACCATTGAAAAGGCTGGAGATGATGATGATGACATGAAATTTCTCAAATAGCTTAAGTTATTCCTTATATGACTAGCTATCTGCGAAGTGGAGTTTGCAATAGGTTTTTATTATCAACTACAAGTTGGCCCTTGACTGCTATCACACCTAATGTTAAGTGATGATGCAGTCTAAGATGGAAGCGGGCTAACTTGTTAGGAGTAGAATGAAAATCCTTTCGGTTTCTTCACGACATCGTACCGGAACGCTAAATCGCTTGGCGGTACGTCTTTGTCAGTAGGGTGGTAACTAGTCACGGCGAAAGCCTCCCACCAACCAGACCAAGACAAATTAAAAAAAATCTCAATCTGCCCTGCCAGGAATCGAACCCAGGACCTCCGTCTTATAAATACACCGCGCATACCACTGGGCCACGGAGGCCGTCGAAAACCGTTAAGTACAACAGTTTTAAAGATTAGCCGGAACAAACAGATACTTGTAAGTACATAGTCAAAAAAAATGAAAAAGATTTTTGTTAATACAACTAAATGCATATGTAAGTACCTATATTCTTTCATGCATGCATTCAGTGAAAATTGAAAGTTGAGATTAGAAACCACACTTCAATTTTATTTATTTGTATAGATATCATCAGATTTCACGATCAAAAGGTTCCAAGTGGTAATACTTAACGTTAAAGGTAGAACCTTTTCATCGTCATCAGTGCATCAAAGGGGTTGAGTTTAAAAGGGTTTAAAAAGGTTATTTCGCGACTTCCGGTATCTTGTATTATTGAAATTAATTCTCCTCTCTGTCTAAACTTCAATTTAAAATTTCCTCATTTTTCTTTATGCTTTGTTCTTTAAACATTAAATGCCAGACGCCTTTGCGTGTTTTTGTAAACTTTGCCCGTATTAAAAAAAAAACTACAAAATAACAAACGGTGGTATTTAAGGGTCAAGTACTAAATGACATAGTCTTATCATTACCAGCCTATTAACGGCCCACTACAGGTCCAGGACTGCCTTGTAGAATAGGGGATATGGAGCGTAGGTCCACCTTAGTGTAATAATAACGTTTATTTCATTAACGATCACTCTCAGAAATAATAACGTTTAATTCATTAACGATCACTCTCAGAAATAATAACGTTTATTTCATTAAAGATCACTCGCAGAAATAATAACGTTTATTTCATTAACAATCACTCTCAGAAATAATAACGTTTATTTCATTAACGATCACTCTCAGAAATAATAACGTTTATTTCATTAAAGATCACTCTCAGAAATAATAACGTTTATTTCATTAACGATCACTCTCAGAAATAATAACGTTTAATTCATTAACGATCACTCTCAGAAATAATAACGTTTATTTCATTAACGATCACTCTCAGAAATAATAACGTTTATTTCATTAACGATCACTCTCAGATGTTGATGAAAGTGACCGGGACTGCGTCCATATGTGCTCTCGGGGCACGGGGCGCAATATCAACTTTCTTCAATCAAAACCTCAATATTATTCTATAGGTCGAACCCAGAACTTGTGATCATAGGCATATGGGCTAACCTAGACCTAAACTAGACCAAAAATCGGGCATAAAATCATCAGGCGTTATTCTAAATCGAAATCACAAAAAAAATAAAAGTCATGACACCTAATAATTCTAGATGCTCTTTCACGTCTAAAAAAAACTTATAAAGCTTGACTCAGACAGAGAGCAGCTAAATTTTTGTGCCAATAGCAAATTCACTTCTTTTTTTTTAGCACTAAAGTAAAAAGTTGTGTTATTCAAAACTAGGAGACGCCCGGGAGTTATTCTGTTATAGTTCGACTAAAAGTAGCCTGTCCTTTGTCAGGCAATAAACTATCTCTGTACCAAATTTCATTTAAATCTTCAAGTACTTTTGCATTTATAATATTAGTACAGATCAAGATCGTATCAAGTTTCGACGCGCGTCGCTCCATTTATGATTTTTTATGTATTTTAATACAGTAATGATTAGAAAATAGAGATGAATATTATAATTTGTAATTGAAAAAGTTCACGCGTCGCTTCGCTTCCAATCTGAGCAAAGCCTTAAACTGCATTACACAGTTGTTAGCAGAGCTAACAATCTATCGAACAGAGGTATAAAGGGCGCAACGAGGATGCTGCGAGTGCCATTTGTGGTGATGAATATGAAACAGACTGAGATGTTGCAACCACTGAGACGGGGCAAAATAAGCCCCTTTGCAATTCAACAGGTTGCGAGTAGTGTCCGCAAAAACGTCTTGCAATGTTACTTTATTTATTTTAAATTAAAAAATAATTAAAGTTTAAAAAATTAAAACCTAATTCATAGAGTTATCACATTAAGAAAGACCTGTGGTAATTAGATCTTCAACATTAAAGCTGAAAAGTTCAAGCTCCATGCTACCATGATTTACTTTATTATCCAGAAGAGATTTTTAAAAAATATACTCTTCAGATCTTGGACGATCGAAGGCCTAAATCTTTGTAACCTACCTATAATACGCTCGCACCTAACCTTAAGATTTTAGAGAATAACATGATTTAGAGATTTCTGTATTATCTACGGTATCCTAAAACGGTTCTTTATTATGATTATTACGAAATATTGGGATAGACTATAGAGTCTTCACACACAGCGCTTTTTCCGCGCGAAAGCAGCGCACTTGATAATTTTAGATAAGTGTGACATTCTCTCTTCACAGGATGTATGACAGATCGCATAACAGGACATATGTCACCATAGTCAGTAAGAGACTCAATAAAACAACATTAGTACAAGCGTCATTTAGTATATATTAAAAATGAAACCATGAGCTTTAGAGGCCCTAGGTCCGAGGAATGGGCGGGAAAATAAACATTGAATTCAAGGAAATTGTCAATAGCATCCCAGAGTTGAGAAGTTGATGGTGTTGTGCATCTATGTCTTGCTTGTTGGTCTTTTAAGATTTTTAACATCACGATGAAACATTACCAATGTACCTATGCCCGCCAATTTATATTGGAGTAGAGTATTGGGTCTACAGCATCCTCTTTTATAAGGGACAGGAGTGATTCTAAGACGTGCCATTAAAAACTGCTGATGACACAACAGAGGAATGCGCGTTTCAAGATCAAAGCTTAATCCAAACAGTTTGGTGATAGAACATGGTCAAAAATATATAATTTACAATTAACTAAATGGAAAAAACGCGTCGTGTACGTATGTTTTAAATGAACCAATCTATACGAGTATAGCGCGAGTAAGTATTGGAAACCCTTCCACGGTTGTCGCGAAACTTTTAAAGCCACAAAAACTTTTGTTGCCCAACGGGGGAAGTTTAGCAATTATTATTTTTTCGACTCGTGTTTAAACAGGGGCTATACAAATAATAAACTCGCCCAAAGTCAAATCGAATCAAATCACAACCTCTTCATTCAAACAAGAATATTTTACATTACGTCAATACACAACATTAAATTACGTGTTCCTTTTTTGTTTGTGACTGGTGTTGGTAAAGATTACGAGTATTTGTTTTTTAATGTTTCTTTCTACCGATGTACCGCCAAGGGATTTAGCGTTGCGGTTCAATGTCATGTAGAAAGGGGTGCGGATTTCATGCTAATCCTAAATAGTTAGCCTGCTTCCATCTTAGATTGCATCACTTACCATCAGGTGTCCTTGAAGTCAAGGGCTAACTTGTATTGAATAAAATAAATCTTTTTTTCAAGATTTCACGTCTACGACTCACGAAATAGACTATTTAATACAAGCTATACACATCAGCTTGCCATAAATATATATTGTTAATGTTCATGTACTGTAATATCGTACTATGTTTAACAAAAATGTAGATCTTTAGTACACGGGACAGGACGGAGGATATTGCTTGACGGGAAACTAAAAAAAATTAAATTGTGAGGGGTAGCGGGGAAAGAGCACACTTTATATGAAAGTCTGTCTTTAAAATTAGAAGGGTACCTAAGAACGAACGAAAGAATTCACCATCATTCGATAAAAGTAGTAGTAGATATAGAGATATTTATTTTAATGGCTGAATATGGTTAAACCTAAAACAACACTTAAAATAACATCGCCTATTAGGATACTGTAAACAAATAATAAAATTATACCTAAAGAAGCCATATTTTTTCGAGACATATTTTTAGAGGCTCCTGGCATCTTTTTGAGTGGCAAAGAATGAGTAAGAAATTATAAAACTGCTGCTTCTAAAGTGCGGATAGCACTAAATAGCAGATAGGTGACATGAAAAAAAATTTTTGTGATCCTTCAATAAAAAAGAAATACACATAAAACTAAAACTTCAATAGCTCCACTGTAAAGACGACGGACTAAATATAAAGAGGTAGTAGGTACAAACGTAGGTAGTACAAACAAACGTAGGTTTGATCCTCACTTTTTTAACCGACAAAAAAAAACGGAGGAGGTTCTCAATTCGACACGTATATATTTTTTTTTATGTATGACCACGCATAACTTTTAACGAAAGGGCATACTTCCAAGGTGGTCCCACCGTCAACATGTTAGGATCTGATGATGATATCCTAGGAAAATTAAAGGAACTCTTCAAATTTTAAAGGCACACTTGCAGCAATTTCGGTCTTTGTGTAAGTATCGGTAGCTTTTTGGCTACAAGTGCTGTGCAATATACTATGGCAGTATAGTACGAGTACGTTACGTGGCGATAAATCACTAAAAAGTAAGAAATAAAAATTTTTAACAAAAAATAGAACCGACTCAAAACGCACTAAAAAGTAAAAAATAACTGTGTCATTTAGTTGCTTTAATTTACTTAAGCATATCGGTGCCAGCCAAGGTTTCTACTTTAAGGACATTACATAGAACCCACAAACTGCTTTATTACGTTAAACAAATGTTCCCGAAACTTGCTGGCACCAACTTCATATATATGCTTAAGTGAATTAAAGGAACTAAATGACACAGTTATTTTTTACTTTTTAGTGCATTTTTAATCGGGTTCTTTATTTTTTTTTTTCTATTTTTTGTTAAAAATTTTGGTCTATTGGTGTACCCATTCCCACACCACAGTCTAGGTCTCGTCGACCATATAGTTATATAATTTTAGGGAGGGGGATGGATGTTGATGGCGTGGTAATAAAATTAAACTAAATAATATTATTAGAAAACCTGCGACATTAGTCTGCAAAATTCACTTTGTCAACTTTTTATTTTTCTTAATTTTCGGTTTGTTCTCGGTGCATACAAAGTGAAAGAAATCGAAACATTTTCAGGACAGCGCTTTAAAAAAAATGCGTTGTTTTTATTTCGCCCCTTTCTTTATCAAACGAACTGAACTGAACCGGACTTAGCCGTGCGTGTTTCAAAAAATACAGAAACAGCCTGTATCGTATTGTTTTAACAATATCTTTCGCTGTGCTTGAATGCCGAACGGGTTGACCTATCAATATGAATCCATACTAATATTATAGAGGAGAAAAGTTTGTATGTATGGATGGATGTTTCTTACTCTTTCACGCAAAAACTACTGAACGGATTATAATGAAACTTAACAATAATATAGCTTACTTATCAGAGTAACAAATAGGCTACATTTTATCCCGAAGCTCCCACGGGAACGAGAACTACGCGGGTGAAATAAATAAATAAATAAAAAAAAGACGAGTGGCACTCGGAGACTGCCGCGGTAAAGCTATTGCATAGCATTTTTTATCAACTTATGTTTACCTACCGACGTCATCGGGACCGTGGCCTAGCGGTAAGTCGCTCTAAGTGCCCGGATTGCCAGAAAGACGCGGGTTTGAATCCCGTCGGTTCTGCAATTTCTTTTTTTTAAGCGTGATACTGCTAAAAGTCATAAATTAAAAAAAATTACTTTTTGAAATATCACGCTTGAAAAAAAAATAATTTCGGAACCGACGGGATTCGAACCCGTGTCTCTCTGGCAATCCGGGCACTTAGAGCGCCTTACCGCTAAGCCACGTTCCCCGATGACGTCGTTGCCGAAATTGTGCTTTTGATATTATGTTTTTGATACTCAGGGGGTGTTAGGTTTTTTCGTTACGGAATTTCTGTATTCGGTCTCCACGCTCAAGGCCCGCGATAAAAGCTATACAATAACTTAATAATAAATATTAAATATTATAGGACAATTACACACATCGCTATATAGCCCCAAAGTAAGCGTACTCGTAAGTAACTTGTGTTATGGGTGCTAAAACACGGGCATTCTGTAGTATGTAAATAAAAGATTAACTGACTGACTTAAATATCTACAAACCAGCCACATTGAAAAGTTACATATCGACTGCAATATGAACTTCGTCGTTTATTTCCAAAATATTTATAGAAAGAATATACTCATTTTGAAATCTCAAAAAATCTCTAAATCACTTAAAGTTAAGAGAAAGAAGACAGTTCTATTTTCTCCAATGACATGTAACCTAAAAATGGCAATCAGATCTATTATTTGCATATACGATTAAAAGATATCGTCATCATAATAATCTGTCGATGGATGTCCACTGCTGAACATAGACCTCTTGGAAGTACTTCCGATCACCACGATCTTGAGCAACCAGCATCAAACGTCAAGCCGCTTGATGTCATCGGTCCACTTAATGTAGTCTGACCAACTCTGCGCTTTCTGGTGCAGCCATAGCAGCACCATGAAACCCCAAGGTGTAACTACTCTCGCCCTATCCATTGTCACTTTATCTCTCGTTGAGCTGTGTTTTTTACTATGGTTCTTCTGTGGATTTACTTGTTTCTGATTTGATCACGCAGAGTCACTCATTGCTCACTCCATCGCCCGCTTAGTAAGCTCTCTCACTCATACCCTGAGCTTTTTTAGGGTCATAATTAGCGAGCGTTTAGAGATGTATGGGGTGTAAAGTAATGAAGACAATGTATGTGCAAAACATGCTCGAATTGATATAATGAAATAATAAAATATATATAATATACATATAATAGTATTGTGGCTCCACAAAAACCTTTGAGGACCTCCGTGGCGCAGTGGTATGCGCGGTGTATTTATAAGACGGAGGTCCTGGGTTCGATTCCCGGCGGGGCAGATTGAGATTTTCAGCTAGTTACCACCCTACCGACAAAGACGTATCGCCAAGCGATTTAGCGTTCCGGTACGATGTCGTGTGGAAACCGAATGAGGTGTGGATTTTCGTCTCACTTCTAACAGGTGAAAGCTTATTCAATAGCCTCCAATCATCTTTGTCAATAAGGAATCCATCAGTTGTAAAAGTTGAAGATGATGTCATACTACACACGAAGCATTTCTCATTGTGTTGGTTTGTTCTATCGTATTACGACTATGAGGAAGAGAAGCATCATCATCATTGTCATTATCATCATCATTATTAACGGCCCACTACAGGGCCAGGCCTCCCTCCTTATAAGAGAGGGGATAAGGTGAAGATAAGCATACAATGCACAGAACTTTGAGCGGTCACTTGTGCAATGTAACAATTCCACGTGGCTCTAGCTAGCTCCGTGAAATTGATCGCAGCCATAAAAATATTGTAAAATTTAAAAATTTTGTTTTCGCCGTAAGTGTTGAAAATTATTGCAACAAGTGTTCAGCTTTAAAGGTCACGATCACCCTCAAACTAAGGGTTGTTGGGAAAAGTTTTGATGTTTAAAATCGCAAGCAAGAAGAATTTTTGCAATCATTTACCAAATCAATGGGATTGGGAAACAAGCTAGTATAGATGGCAAAAAAATGAAAGATTCAACGGCGATGAATTATTAAGAGGTTTGAATTACTTTAACAACTATTGGATAGCTGAATTTGTATAAAATCTAAGCGTTTCTCATTATATGTTTGAGGTTTTAATTTATCCAGTCCAAGTCCAAAAATGCCTTAAGTATTTTTAATGGTTAAGCTTCCAAAAAATATTTTGCACAGTGAATTTTTACTTTTTTGATCCACCACATAATTAGAACCTAGGACATTCAACTATATAGCGAAAAATTGTAACATCCTCCGAAGACATTAGCTATAAAACTAAATATCCACTAATAATTGTATCTACTGAAAAAAATATACAAAAAAGTAATAGCTGAAAATTTCCCACTTGCCAGTAAACGCACAAAAGACCGTCAACATAACAACGCTACTAAGGTCCAACGAAAATTACCCATCTACTTCTCATTTCGAAATCGATGAATCTCAGAAAAAAATGAAAAAAATAATCACGAAAAAATCTATCTATAAGATTTTTTGTAATTATTTTCGCCCATAAATTGTATACTAAAAAATTTGATGCACCAGTGGATGCAAATTTCACAAAAATGAAAAATACACCAAAATCCGAGTATTTCAACGAAAATGGTATATAAAAATTTGTCAAAGCGGCAACACTGCTATACAAGTGCAATATCCTCAGAAAAAATTGGAACTACAACATTATATACTTACTGAATATAGCAAAAAAATGGGTGCAAATTCCACATTAACAATACACTATCAACAAAACGCACGTCAACTCAAACACATTCCACAGTCGCCTGCGAAAACCGCGAAAACCGTTTATCCCAACGAAAATGATCGTCTACGCTGACGGTACCGACTACGCCGCGGTATAAAAACTCGGACACGGGCGCATCCGAACCATAACAACCACCATCGTCAACGGGACTACACCCTTAGTGGAAATACATAAATACATTACATTACATTGTATTTCATTTCAATATATACACAGTTGTATTCAAGTTCGTATGACGTGAAGTGTGACATTCAGTTATGCTGTAATTGTTTACCACGGGTGAGTGCATTAGTAATCTTTTTATTAAATTTTATTTAGGAATAATTATTATTATTTAACTTAGCTTCGCAAAAACTCTTGACTCTAAAATTTTCAATAGTAAACTTTTCATTTTTGGCTCGAATTTATCGGAATCGCGAAAATCAGCAAAATCAATCAATTGTGCATGGTTAGTGAGGAATTTCGTAAAACTGACACCTTATTTTATTTACATGTTTTTTTGCATAGCGATTATCTAATTTTTCAAGTCTGAAAGTAAAAATAATAAGTATCTACTTTAAGACTAATAAAATATCTTATAAAATGGGTATTAATTAATTTGATTTTTTTTTTCATTTATTTATATAATTTAATAAATAACCCTTTTAAGCATGTTACTAATTCGATGAAATATATTACAAAAATTTGAAATCAAAAATTTAAAACAAAACTTTGCAATTAGATACCATGTTTAAATGTTTGCAAGTGTAAAAAAAGATAATTATAAATTTATTTTTCACAATTATGCAAAAATAGTTAGTTAGTTTCCAATAAAAATTATAGAGCCTAAAATTTTACTTAAAAAGGTTTTCTCCATTTTCCGCATCTTATGTAAAAGCTTAAGTGATTAGTAAAACTGAAGCTTTGATTAATCCTATTCATATACAAAATATGATCAGATAATCACAATAGAAAAAAACAACTGCATATAAAAACAATAAACATTAATGTAATATTTAACCATTTAATTAAAAATAATTTTCTCTTAATCAAGCACTTATAATGTTTAAAAAATTCCGGTTTTAAATAGCATCTAAAACAAGGAAAATCAAAATAAGACAAACAGTTTTAAGAAAATCGCGCACATATAAACATATGGGGCAAATGCAGTTCGTTATTTTTTGGAATGAAAATTATTGAAAAATAGAGATCCATACTGACATTGATTCAGACTGAACTGAAATATATTTTAAGTACATTATGAAGGCTTGCGTACCCTTTGTTCCCATAGGGCATTTATATATGCCGTTATTAATATAGAGCAACAGTGTGGAAACCCCATTCATATACATTTTATTCTGTTTTAAAAATTTGTTGTGAAATAGATCATCTGTGAAAATTTCAAATGTTCAGCTGTTAGTTACGGTTCATGAGATATACCCAAGCAGTGACAAGCAGACCTTCTGACAGATGTAGTTTGTCCGTCCATTGGGAACGGAACCCTAAAAAGATCTCTAAATTGATATCATCAAGGAAATCTTTAAAATATGATGCTTGATGGGAAGTTAAGGCGACGTGATTCACCGTATATCCCGAGTTTTCCGAGACTATGGTCGGCTATGATATAGGAACGAGTAATGCACTTTGAGAGGCACGGCAGGCAACGCTGTCTGAAACTATTTTAGTGGCACTTAGGAATTTAGGGCCCTTTAGGAAAGTAAAGAAATAAATAATAAAAGCCCATAGTAATCTGATAATAGCATCCTGGGAAAATCGAAGGAACTCTTCCAATTTTATAGGCTTAAATCGCTAAAACAGTTGCATGTGTGATTTTCAAGTGGCATTTTTGGCTACAAGTGCCGAATTTTTAGTTTAGTACAAGTAAGTTTGCCTATGTTCGGTGTCGATAAATCACTATAAAGTAAGAAATAAAATTTATTAATTAAAAAATAAAACCGACTTCAAATCGCATCAAAAAAGTACTAAAATAATTGCGTTATTTACTTAGTTACTTCAATTGGTATGTATAATAAGTCCTTCGTCTCTAAATAATTCAAAAAACCTGTATTAGGAGTCTTTACTAAAAAACCAGAAATCAAACTCCAAACCTCTCGAATAAAAGTGCAACCATTTAACTGTGAAGGCTTTAAACTTAACCGACTTAAGTTTTACTTTAAGCCTCATACATATAAGCAGTTTTCGTTTGGTAGTGAGCGTAGACTAGAAAAGAATCGAATTCAACGCGAACGAAGTCCTACAAAGAACGCGGGCTTTCATAACTGATGATTTATAAATTCTATTAAGTTTATATAAGTTACTGGCTTTGCCCAATGGTGTTGGGACGCATTTTTTGAAGTAAAATTGCTGAACAAACAGCGTGAAATCGTCACTGAACGCTTTCTATGAGCTATATGTATTTATTTACTCAAAACGTAACTTTATTCTATAGATGTACATAAATTGTTTCATATCGTATCTAGTATTAGTATAAGTACCTATACACTTGTATTTTTTGCGGATTGCATCTTTGTTTTGCTTAAACGATCCATTATTATATAAGGAGATTCCATTATTATAATTATTATATAAGGAGAGCACTGTCGCCTAAAACACAGGTTTATACCTAGATTAGGGACAGTTGACTTCTGTATACTTTTATTTTTCGAATAACTTAAATTAAGTAATTCTTAAGATGTTTTTGGACAATAAACAATTTATTTATTTATTTAAGCCCAAACTATTAAACAAACTAGCTTACATAGACATTCATATAATTATTATTAGTTAAAGTTCATCTCACAGCTGGGCAAACGCCTCCTCCATTGCATTCTATCAAAAAATGATCGGGTCTAGTGTGTGCCTCCGAAGTCAGTTAAATCCTCCTTCCACCTGGTAATGGGCCGGCCTGTTTTTCGATTTACGGCCCTTGGATTTGATCTTCTTACTATATGTCCAACCGAATTCCATTTTAATCACTTTATTATTTTTCCCATGTCTTTTACTTTACTATTCAGCCTTAGGTATATGCTTATTAGGCACTATGTGTATACCTACTGTGTATAGATGTGCACATTGTGGGTGAACAAAGTGTGTAGCTCGCATTTTCGCTTTATTCAGCAGGCAAACCCATTTTCTTAGTCACTGCAAGTTAGCCCTTGACTTCAGTCACACATGACAATAAGTGATGGATCAACCAAATAATAAAAGTGGGCAAATTTGTTAGAAGTAGAGTGACCGCTTTCCGTTTCTACATGACATCGTATTGGAGCGCTAAATCGCTGATATTTTTTTGGAACGAAGTTCCTTATCGCGCGTTGTGAAAGGGGGCTAGACGGAAAAAATTCGTACGAAAAGTTGTCACGACACTTTTTGGTCAAAGGATCTTGCCGCCGCCTTTGATGTGTGTGCGCGTGAGCGGCGGGGGCGCCCGCGCTGTATGCTGTCTCGCGCTCTCGTGGCGCCCTCTGGTGTTTCGGTGTACAACAACAAATATTATTATTACTTAAAAAAATTAAAATTTTATTACAATTCCTTCACTAATTAATCGAAAGGAACTTCGTTCCATCCGGGTGTCCCTTGACACCTCTCAACTTTTTTTTTATCGATTACAAGTTGGCCCTTGACTGCTATCACACCTGATGTTAAGTGATGATACAATCTAAGATGGAAGCGGGCTAACTTGTTAGGAGTAGGATGAAATCCACACCCCTATCGGTTTCTACACGACATCGTACCGGAACGCTAATTCGCTTGGCGATACGTCTTTGACGGTAGGGTGGTAACTAGCCACGGCGAAAGCCTCCCACCAGCCAGACTAAGACAAATTAAGAAAAATCTCAATCTGCCCTGCCGGGAATCGAACCCAGGACCTCCGTCTTATAAATCTACCGCGCATACCACTGCGCCACGGAGGTCGTCAAAATCATTTTTTTCAAGTTTACCAGCAAGGTGGTAACGAAACATGGACGAAGCCTTCCATCAGCTAGATCTAAAATTAAGAAAAATTCAATCGGCCCAGGACATCCGTCTTATAAAATCCATTGTCATTTCTAATCCCTTTCTAGTACCGAACATTTTCAGTACAGCCATTAGTTAACAATTAAAACAGCAAATGTTGCTATTACCAATAATATCAGCTATAAACCAAGTAATGCCTTCCTATAGAATCTTTGAATGTTAACATTTGTACTCGGTACTAAGTTATAACTGCTATTAATATTGTAACCTGTTGCTGAAATAGCGAATTCAATTTTAGTTGCTTTTGTGTTGATTACAATGAATAATTAATTTATTTTTATACTAGCTTTGTCTCGTGGATTCCGCGTAAATCTCGACATGAGCTAAGCTTAATGTAGTGTTTGACGGTCTCTGAGGCGTAGTGGATTTATGAGACGGAAGTCTTGGGTTCGATTCCCGCCAGGGCCGATTACGATTTTATAAATTGGTCCAGTTCTGGTTGGTGGAATTCTTTGGCCGTAGCTAGAAGGACGTAACGCCGAGCAATTTAGCGTCGTGTAGAAACCATAAGGGATTTCATCCAATTCCTAACAATTTCCCTGCTTCCATCTCAGATTGCATCACCACTTACCATCAAATGTGATTTACTACAAGGTAGCCTTTGGCTGCAATCACACTTGATGGTATTGTTTTTGACATCTGATAGAGGTCATTATAGAACCAAACTTAATTAGTAATTACCCTAAGCCCGCCAACCCGCACTGGAGCTGCATGGTGGGCAACTCTAAAACCCTCTCGCCTATAGAGTATACAGGCTTGTGCTCGCAACGGGGTATTAAAATAGGCTAATGAATATTGGAACATAATAATATCCACGTAAAATTAATTATGAGGTAAAATTGATTTTACTTTAGCCGATATAATTATAAAGTATTACCGCAAATTTTCGCGGACAAAGCGGGGGTTTAAGCTAGTTGATAATACGAGAGCAGTCTAACAATGGGTATCACAAATCCGCTCACAATGGTCGTATCTATCTGATGATGTACGGTTTCAGGTCGAAGAATATTACGATTATTAAGAGATTATTGAGGAGTGGGCTCTAAGATATTGTAGGACGAACCTCGTGTGTATTTGTAGTTAAAGACGATAAAACTTTTACAAGCCTTCAATTATTTGTTTTTGAATTCAAAATTTACATAGTATTGTAACTAATTGGCTAACTAATTTGATATTTTAAGGCAAGAAGGAAAGTTATAGAATTTCCTTCGTGTATTCAGGATTTTCCTTAACATTTTCTTGTGCATCTACTCGTATGTTCAATTCAATAAATTCGAGGTTACATAGGCGTCGAACCATTTTTAACCGACGAAAAAAAACGGAGGAGGTATTCAATTCGACACGTATACAGAACGCATAACTTTGTACAGAGTTGTCCGATTTTGATAATTCTTTTTTTATTAGAAAGAGCATACTTCCAAGGTGGTCTCATTGTCATCATTTTAGGATCTGATTATGATATCCTGGGGAAATTAAAGGAACTCTTCATATTTTATAGGCACACTTGCATCGATTTCGGTTTTTGTGTAAGTGTCGGTAGCTTTTTGGCTACTATATATACTAAAAAGTAAGAAATAAAAATTTTTATTTCTTACTTTTTTGAAAAAATTGCGGCTGGTCGAGTATAGCAAGCCTGCCAGCTAGCTGCTATATAAAAATGTACGTAGTCCTTTAGTAATAGAAATTCCAAATTCTATTTAACATTTCCTACAGCTGGTTAGGTTCCAAAATTACTGGTGACAAGTGTAAATCGGTGTACTTTTATACCAGTGGGCTGTCGAAGCCTCTGCGGTTGTGCACATTTTGGATTCAACCACAACATTCAATTTGCTTTCCATTACGGCGAACACTATCAATAAAATCGAAGTGTCGGCTTGTTATTTAACATTAACAGATTTTCATTAAATCTATATGAATGAATATTTTTGGGTATTCATTTGTTTTATATTTTGTCTGTTTGTTTTGACTAATCTCTGAAACTAGAATTGGGTATGTATGAAATATTTTTGTATAGAATCATGCGGAGTGGTACAAAGGGAACAGGAACTTTGCGGGTGAAACCGCGGGCGTCTGCTAGTTAAACGTATATTTACAACGTCTTCTGTGGCGCAATGGTATGCGCAGTGGATTTAAAAGACGGAGGTCCTGGGTTCCATTCCGGGCTGAGTCGATTAATATTTTCTAAATTAGTCCAGGTCTGGCTGGTGGATAAACCGCCAAGCGATTTAGCGTTCCAGTACGATGTCATGTAGAAACCGAAAGGATTTCATCCTACTCCTAACAAGTTATCCCGTCCGTTCAAGTCTACTTTTTAGTAGAATTCCTCACACTACATAACTAAAGACTTAAATTTTTCGAATTTTTCACGATCTCACGTTAAGTGAAAATGTGGCCCGAAATAGAATGCGCTTGTTGAAAAAGTGCCTATTCACTCTTGTTTTGAACATACCCTAGTTGTAAGAATCAGGAAAAACACCTCGGATGGGTATTCAGACACTTCATATGAGAAAATATTTTAAAAACAAAGCAAAACGCTTTACCAGTTTTAGGGACATCAATCATACATTTTGGGTAAGGTATAGGATTTGTAGAGAACTTCACACAAAGATTCACGTAGAACTTTTTGATAGAGTTAATGAATAATCGGTAAAATTGTCAGCAAAAAAATTGGACCGACTCAAAACGCACTAAATAGTAAAAAACAACCGCTTTAATTTACTTAAGCATATCTATAAAGTCGGTGCCAGCATAATTTAAGGAACGTTTATTTAACGTAGTAAAGCAGTCTGTAGGTTCTTGGCTGGCACCGACTTCGGTTATTTTTCGTCGGTTAAAAAGTGTGTAGATTTAGGCCAGTGTGCACCGAGATTTTGGTTATCATAACCAACGGTTAACATACCTAAGCTAAACGTAAAATTTAATGTTCACGACAATCCGTACACCGGTTAAGGATGTAAGCTCGGTTAAGATAACCGCCCGGTTTACGTCCTTAACCGGCGTACGGGTATATTGTAAGTAGTAAATTTATAGTAAAGTTACGTTAACCGTTGGTTATGATGACTGAAATCTTGGTGCACACAGGCCTTAGGATCTTTGTTCTGTAACGAATCTGATGATTTTTTTACAGTACAAGCTGCATACACATTGCATCTACTTTATATGAAATCGTTTAAGTACGGTACAGACCGTTGTCACAAGACTAATACCCGAACACTCAAACGCAAGTCAAATTTAAGTACCTATCTATATATCAGGTCTACTTATTCTGACAAAAATCTATTGTAAACTGTCAATGTAGGTAAGTAGAACAGCGACGTATTTTAATTGGATTTGCGTTTTGAGTGATAATGTACCTACTATTCGCAGCGTGCATGATATGATGTAGTCTATGGTCGCTGTGAGCTCCTCGTTTCCCCGTACTGATTTTAAAAATGCTTCATGTATTAATGACAAGAGTGTTACATGTTATACGCCTCCTAGCATCATTTAGATTATCCCGTTACGATAGGAACGTCAGTCTGTGTGTAGTGACTCTACTACCAGTTTGGATCACAGATTTAGTTGCTCTTTTTTTTAATAATTTCTCTCATTTATCTTTATTTACATATTTTTTTTAAATTTTTAACAATGTTATAGGTATATAATACAAAAATATTTATAAAAATACTAAAATAATAATTATCATTAAGGCCCCTATTCCACCAGCGTTTTGCGAGCGTCAGCGTTCCTTCAACGTCTGCGCAGCGTCGCCGTCGCGGTAACATCAACATTGCGTTTCCGCGTACAATTAGAGAAAAAAATTATTATTATAAAAACAAAAAACCCGACTGCTTAGAAGTTATGAACTGAAAAGAGAAAAACAAGGATCACTATAGCTGCATAAAATTCTAAATCCTTTATGGTGCCGCAAACAGAGACAAAATACTTTAACCTGCGGGGAAAGAATGATCTACCAAAACTACGTTTGTCCCCGCCTGTAGATATAGTGATCCTTGTTTTTCTCTTTTCAGTTCATAACTTTTAAGCAGTTGGGTTTTTTGTTTTTATAATAATAATTTTATTTGAGACTTTTTAGTTTGAGTTAATGGTATACAAATGAGACTGTACACTTAGTACACTTTTTACCATTTTTTGTTAAAAAAGTTATATGAACATGATATGATATTTATATTTTTGAAATGGTCTTTTTACGACCTTTCAGTTGGTACCCATATTGCTAAGATAAAAGAAAAAAATACACACATCCCCCCTTTTTTCCTCCGTTTACAGCCGCCATTTTGAAAATTTATACATATAGCCTATGTCACTACCACAATTTTGACAAATTCAACGACACCTCACATGTCAAAATCCGTTCAGCCGTTTAGGCTGTAGCGCGTGCCGAAAACATACATACGCTCATACATACATACATACATACATACATACATACATACATACGCACGAAAAACATAACCCTCCTTCTGACGCAGTCGGATAAAAATAAACTCCGACAACAAACACTACTCGTAGAAAATAACTTTAAAAAAATAAGAAATTATCAACTTTTGGGAAAATCCTATATGGTTGAATCGCTTACAAGAAAGTGAATATTTCGCACTGTACTCTGATATGTATTAAACATGACGAAGAATACATTTTAGTCATACAGGTTGTTTAAAAATTTACGTGATTGTACCTGTTGTCAATAAACGCAACGTTGACGGCAACGCTGCGCAGACGTTGAAGGGACGCTGACGCTCGCAAAACGCTGGTGGAATAGGGGCCCTAAATCTTTATTTTATGTAGTTTTATGTACCATTCTGTTACTTTCTGAGTATGTCTAATCCAAAAGTTTCTATGCATCGTTATTTTTAAGGAATTCATCAATTGTTTTGTAATCTTAATTTAATGATGACCCTCACACACTGCTTCAATTACTTACAAAGTCGCTATTTAAAATATAGAAACTAGAGTTTAAGTGAAACACTATTTTGTAAAGAAAAAATATTTTATATAATAGCTGCTAGCTGTACCCGGCAAACGTTGTTTTGCCATGTATATTATTTCTAGAAAGCATTTTTTTTACATAGGGGTTGATCGTGTAGGGGTGAAAATTTAGGGTTGTATGTATTTTTTGTCAAAAAAAATTGTCCAAAAAATTAAAATACAATGTTGGGGGTGGATAACCCTTATCACTTAGGGGTATGAAAAATAGATAGTAGCCGATTCTCAGACCTGCTGAATACGCATACAAAAGGAGTATGCCAGATCGTAACCCAGAAAGAACACAAATTGTAAATATACTAAAAATATCCTATTATTATATAAATGTTTTACAATAAGTCAGTTTTATTGTTGGACATCGAAATAAAATTGTGTTAAAAAAGTAATTGTACTATTTTCTTTTAATTTACACTCTTTACGCATATTCAAATTTTTATTGTTGCACTGGGTTCTAGTCTTTTAAATCGTTTTTATTGTATTTTAAATAACAGTGGGCTCTAAAAGGCTAGTATCCAGAGTCGTTAAGCCTGTTTAAAAATGTATTTAATAAGGCTTTGCGACTGTCATGTCAGTGTGACAACTATACGGAACAACAATACGGACATGGACGATAACCAACGTTAGGCTCGTGTCGAATACTCCGAGATCTAGAGCTTTTAATTGTAATTTATATTAAATAGTAAACAAAATGCAAAAAAATGATGCATAATACATTGTTGTACAATATGTTTTTATTAGTGGGTTAATGTCCTATACATTGTCTGGCATTCTCTTTTGGTAAAAATCGGTAAAGCCGTTTTGGAGGAGTACGATAACTAATATTGTGACAGGAAAATTTTATATATTAGATATATTTGGCGTAGATATTTGATTAAGGCATCGCGGTATTTTAAATGTTGATTTTAGAGTTTTTGACGATTAGTCAAATACCGTAATCTTTTAACCCTAGAGAGCTAACCTTCCTATATACCCCCTTTAAAGCTAACCATTCGTCGTATTGACGAGCAATATTTGAAGTATATAAATTTATAAAACGATACATATATCTGAACATTTTAATATTTTATTACGTTAAACATGTATTATTCTATTGAATAAAATAGTATTTTTCGATATTTTAACAAAAGTATTTATTTTCTTCTTTATATTCTAACACACTACTTTTTTGAGGTCAATATAAACCCTTACTTGGAAAAAAGAACTATAAAAAATTTTACAACAAAAAATTCCTTCTGTTCTTGGACAAATATTAATTATAAGAGTCTCATTTTATTAGAAAAAATATAAAACCGAAAATTTTAAAGCGCTTTTGTAGTAAAAATCAACTTTGTGTTTACCACAAAATGCAGTGTTGTATTTTGTGGTGAACAAAATGTATATACACAATATATCCTTTTCTGTGGGGACTAATATCACAAATTTTACTTCTTCTGCTGTTTGTAGCTTCAGTTGATATAAAACTGGTTGACCAGTGACTCTCACTTTCACCTTGACCTTCATCACTCTTCCATCCTTCCACTTTCAAGATATCATTATTTTATTATTCACGTGTGGGCATAGTAACCATTTCCAGCCGGCCATGCAGTTTCTTTATAAATATATTCTACATCCGCTATATTTTTTAGAGTACGCATTGGTCCTCTGGCGACATCTACAATATTTATTGCAGCTACTCTATTTGAAACACTCCCTTCCTGGTGGACCAAACATGACAACTTCGACTTCGGATATTGCTTAGTGAGAAAGTTAAAATACTCGAGTTAATATCTGAGTTTTTCACCGATGTCGAAGGTGAAGAACGATTTTGGTGGTATGGAAAACTTTCTTCATTATCAGAAAGCTCATATTGAGTATCGCTTTCTACTTCATCCCCTTCCAAGTTATCTTCTGTTTAGAGCTTCCATTATTCTCCCTAGTATCAGTCCACAATGTGGACACCTGCGCTATTCCGATATCTCCCTCTTCTAATAAAAGCCTCGCAATAATTTCATCTGGCAGGAATCGTAATCGGTAAAAACCGAAAAAAAGTATATACGTTAGTTGCAGTAATAATATACACAAAAGCTAACCATTCGTCAAAATGACGAACATTTTTGTAATATATCTGTAAATCATGTACTTATCGGCAAAACGCCGTCGTCACCTGCGAGCACTCGGCGGACACTAGGTTGACTAGAGTTGGCACAGCAATCAGCGCGCGCAAAGAAAAGAAAAAAAGACATTTCTATTTAGTGTTCGTCAATTTGACGAAGGTTAGCTCTCTAGGGTTAAATGCTCGGTCCTTTAATACTTTACAATATTCATATCACATCCCCAGGATCTGCTTATTATTCCAAGCCGACATGGCTACAGGATCGTGTAAACACCTACGTGCAAACAAAATATTTTAGCGATAAACCTACTTATATAGAAAAAGTTTTTAATATATCCATATAGAGTGCCTCATAGGAAAATCTGTTCCTAGGTTAAACGACATTAAATTGGCGTGGTGGGCCTAAGCTTCAGTGATTTGTTGAATCTAATCATATCATCGGTCATCATGATCAGCTTATTAACTGTCTATTGCAGGGTCAAACCCCCCTTTTTTATCGACTACAAGTTGGCCCTTGACTGCTATCACACCAGATGTTAAGTGATGATGCAGTCTAAGATGGAAGCGGGCTAACTTGTTGGGACGAAAATCCACACCCCTTTCGGTTTTTACACGACATCGTACCGGAACGCTAAGTCGCTTGGCGGTACGTCTTTGTCGGTAGGGTGGTAACTAACCACGGCGAAAGCCTCCCACCAGCCAGACCAAGACAAATTAAGAAAAATCCCAATCTGCCCCACCGGGAATCGAAGCCAGGACCTCCGTCTTATGAATTCACCACGCATACCACTGCGCCACGGAGGTCGTCAAAATGTGATGGTGATGTAGAGCTTAGACCAACCACGCTGCTCTAATATGGGTTGGCGGGCAAAAAGACTGTTTGATTTTATTACTATCAGAGATTAAGGTCTAGACTTAACGTGCTCAATTTTTCTATTTCGGGCTAAGAGATTTACCGAAAATTTCTTGGAAGAAAAAAGCTCAATATTTCATAGCCCGACCTAGGACTCGAACTCAGGACCTCGTGAGGTCGAACCGAAGTCCCATAGGGTATCTCCTGGATCAATGAGATCAACACTAATCACACTAGTAAAAATAATTACATAGATCAAAAACAACGTCCAATTAAGTAGGTGTGTGGATTTCAAGCTACTCCTAACAATTTTCCTCGCTTCCTTTTTAGAGTACATCGTCACTTACCATCGGGTGTGATAACAGTCAAGGGCTAACTTGTAATGAATAAAAAAAAGTAGCTGTGTATGTTTCACCCAAAAACCGCTGAACGGATTTATTTTTCAATCATACAAAATCAATCCCATTGTTTCGATTATCTCTCCCTTTTTTGAAGTCAACTAAGCCATTAAAATTGTCAATATTTATAGAGACGAAGGAATAGGGAAACGTTCAAGAGATAATTATAGAAAAAATATTTTTTCTTTTAGTGAAATGAATGAATGGAGCGACGATTACGCGCCTACGGCTGACTGTACTTGCCTAAATAATTTAATAGGACATCCTTTTAATAGCGACTCGTATTTTAGAGTACCGCACGTCGATATGAAATGACTGAACACTGTTAGAAATTAATCATCATCATCACGTGCTGCCATCCTCAAAACGAAGTTTGGCGGTCAATACTTATGCGAAAAGCTTTTCTATTTTGTACAACTCACTTTAGTTGCGGGTAATTGAATCCGGTCCACTCTCTTATGTCGTCCAACCATTTCCGCCTTTGACGACCAGGTGCTCTCTTGCCCTGTAGTTTTCCTTCCAAAATTAATACAACACCGTTTCCATGATAGGTACGGGCTGACAATGCTGATATAATAAATTTCGTTTCGTGGCGCAGTGGTATGCGTAGTAGATTTCCCGGTTGGGCCAATTGAGATTATGTTAACTAGTCTACGTCTGGCTGGTAGGAGATTTCGGTCTTGGCTAGTTACCACTTTACTGGCAAAGACGTATTGCCAAGCGATTTAGCGTCCCGCACGATGTCATGTAGAAGCCGACAGGGGTGTGGATTTCATCCTACTCCTAACAAGTTAGACCGCATTCAACTTATTATTTGCTATCAAGATGCATGATTATTACTTGCCTTCAATGTGTTTGCAGCAAAAGCTAACTTGTAGTGAATAAAAAAAATACGTGGTGTTATCTACGTGTTTCGGTTTTGGGCATAGATTAATAGTCTAACGTTTTGGAAGAGATATTGAAGCCACCCACCAATATATTTCCTGAAGTTTCCTAGATTCGGATTTCGGATTCCATATTTTTTAATAAGCGATATCCCCTGTCTAAAACAGGCGGGGATTGAACCCAATTCCTACCGGTGTTGTATTTATCCATACTTTAAACAATGTGGCTATTAACGCTGTGGCTTTTACGTAAAAAGGTCATTTATTTTAGGAAGATTATGAAACGTATTATAAAATATATTTAAATTTGTATTTATTCGTTATAAAATGTAAGTATCTTAAATACCCCAATCGGGATAATTTTCTGGGAACACAGAATCCAAAGTCCGACATTATTACATAAGAATATTTCTGAGAAGGTCTTTAAAAATAATATTTTTGCTCGCGGTTAAACCGTTTACCGACATAAAAGAGTTTAACTCTCTTACAAACTTTTCAAGGGAACCGTTTAGTGTTTAATCTTCTCGAATAAACAACGACTAAAGTTATAAAATCTCAACAATCTATTGCAGATACACATGCTTTGTGGAAACTTGCAAAATTCTGTAGTATAGTTTCCAGTTATTTTAACCTAGAATTTCTTATAATATTAGTAGTGCATTTATTGATTTTATCTTCTAAAGTACGACTAGAGGACGCCCGCGTGGTTCTCGCTCCTGTGAGAATTTTGTTATAATTTGTGGCCTGTGTGTTTTTTTATATATTACAAACTTCGGGTGCATCCCAGTAGTACCCCCTAATTTTAGTTCTATAGAACTAATGATACACCATATTAGAGTTTAGTGTAGTGTTCTATATAGAACTAATGGGACAACATTAAAGAAATGTCGATATTAACATTTTGTTTGTACGTTACATATAAATTACCTACTTTTTATAAGTACTTTTTATAATATGAAATCACAGACAAAAAAACGGAATCCTTAAATTATTTGTATAGTCTTTCTGACCGTCTGTATGCAACAGCCACTTTTTCCGAAACTATAAGAATTATACTATTGAAATTTACTAAATAGATTTATTCCTTAACACAACATTTCATACAAAAATAGAAAAAAAAAATAAGTTTTGGGGGTTCCCCGTACTTAGAACTGGAACACAATTTTGTTTTACATTAAACCCATACGTGTGGGGTATTTATGGATAGGTCTTTAAAAATGATAATGAAGTTTCTAATATCATTTTTTTCTAAACTGAATAGTTTGCGCGAAATATACTTCCAAAGTAGTAAAATGTGTTCCCCCTGTAACTTCTAAAATAAGAGAATATTTTTTTAGACACGACTACTAGGTACTTGGTTTTAACAACTTAGCTTTTGTCGCAAGGAACATTTTTTTGTTAAAAACAAAATGAAATATCAATTAAAATAATATAAAGTTTATAACTTACATGCTATAAGTAAAGTCAAGAGCAAAACTATACTACAGTACTATATAGAACTATTGGGATATAATTTGACAGCCCGGAAAATGTCCCAACAGTTCTATAGAACTACGGTATGGGGTACTAATGGGATGCACCCCAAACTTTCGCCATTATAATAATAGTAAGGATGAATAGAAAGTGTGAACAAAATTATGTGGTTTTGGTCACGAGGTTGTGACTTCGAGTCTTTGGTCGGGCTATGATATACCTACCTAATAACTATCTACTGAGTTTTTCTTTCTTCTAAATAAGCTTCAGTGAATATTCTAAGTTCGGAGTTAGCAAGTCGGTGTCTAATAGTAATCGTCCCGAATCAAAAATAGCCCTACTACTCTTAAGCTCACGTAAGTCCAGGTCTCTGAAGAGGCCTGGCTTTCAAATAGGCTGATAAATATGACGATAGTAAATATGGTGAAATTTTTGTGTTAAATAGTAACTTTTCCCTTTTCAGAACCATGGCTTACTACTGGATCTTCATCACGTTCTCCTGGTTCGGCAGCGTCAGCCTCCAGTACATCAACAGTGCCGGCCCGGGCGGAGACCCGCTCCTGGACCCGCTGGACTCGGCCCTCCACTACCCTCCGCTACCGTATCTCAATTACTTCGGCGTGCCCAGAAATAGCTACGACATTTTCCAGAACGATGAAAACGACCACGCATTCTACCAACAAGAACAAGACTCGATAGATCTGCAGAGGAAGAGAAGAACTGCACTAGATGATGCTAAAGATCCTAAGGAAGCTAAAGAGGAAGACAAGGAGAAACGATGGCTTCCTGATCTCATCGACAGCGACAAAACGATTTATCTACGTAACGATGGAAAGGTCAACCCGTTTATCATTCAAGCGCTGGCTGAAGCTTTAGACGGCAATACGAGTGATAGCAACTTGATTCAAACAATAGAAAGCAAGAGAAGCTTCAGCCCGTGGGGAGGCAAGAGGGACAAACCCTTCATAGAGCATACCTGGACTTGGAAACGCTCGCCCGGGATCCGAGAGCCGAGCATGCCGAAGCGAGTACGCTTCAGTCCCTGGGGCGGCAAGCGAAGCGGGCAGATGATCTACAAACCGGGGAATAAAAGCACCAAGGTGATATTCTCGGCGTCCCTGCCGGAGCTCACTCGCATAATATCCAACTATTCTCCAAGTGGTAACAGTTTGGACGGAAGTATGCAGTTGGGGAAGCGGCATCCTATTAAAATACTGGCTCTGAGCACTAATTTGGACGACAAAACTCTTCGCGAAGCCCTACCGTTTAACTCTTTTATGGAACCGCTGCCGAGGATGTTCAAACCTGGCCACCCATACTTGGACGTCAACTTAAAGAAGGATGGCAAGAGGAAAGTCAAATTCAGCGCGTGGGGAGGAAAGAGGTCGCCGCCCATCATCGGACCGATATGGACCCCCGCTTCCCCTGATCTCCAGGAGTCGACGCTGAACACGATAGTCTTAGTACGAAAACAGGACACCGCCGAGAAACAATTGTAATGCCTTCGAAACGAAAATAAATGACACCAATCTAGCAGTTTGTTATGATGATCCTTGATACTCAAAAGTAGTTAGTGTTCGTTTGTTTTTATATATGTATAGTATAATAAGTGCCATAGTAACTTAATTAGAGCCACTAGAGTCTCGAGGATGTAAAATTAACCTGAGGAACAACAAAACTTGATCAATTCTAAACAGTGTTAGGTACGAAGCTAATTAAGTACATAAAGATTCTGGTTTATTTGATTTGATTTGTTAAGCAACATTTTGTTTATACAGAATCCAAATCTCCTACTTAATTTTTGGATTTAGCTATCATTAGGTATTACCAAAAAATTCCATCCTCGTGGAACTCTAGTAAAAAGCGTCTATTAATTGGGAGAAATAAGTCTGGAAAAATATTTTTAATTTATAACAAATAACATTTTTGGAAAATATCGACAATTAGCGTCCGACGAAAAGGCTGGTTTCGTTGGAAGCGATTGTCACGATTCGAGTCAATATAATTTAACCATGAAACAATTTTAAGTCAATTGTTTTCTAAAGCTCTTAAAGTATCTAGGTATCTATTCACTAATAAGTAATTAATTGAAATTATTGGACAAAGGCTAAATTACATACTTATTGTAACATATTTACTGTGCAATTTTAGTAAATGTAAAGAATTAAAATGACGAGTTTGTAAAATTTTATTTATTTTGCCCGATTTTCGACACTGCTCTGCTCTCACTTTTCTGCTAGGAATTAGGTACTCAAGGGTTTCATCAAAATTTGTTCAATAATTTTGTGTGCCCTGCACTGGAAAGCGTAGTGTTGGTCGACCCCCTACTAAGCGGTGGACTGACGACATGAAACGTGTTGCAGGAGGCCGCTGGCCATACTGGTATTTGGAAGTCCCTATAAAATAAAGAAGGCCTATGTCCATCCATGATGATGATGTTGTAATGACAGAGATTGCCTAAACTTCAATGACTATTCTACGTGCCTAGGTATATGCCTACAAGAAATACTTCCCTTTTTAATAAGTGGTAGAGCTACTACAGGGTAATATAAAAACAAGAAATATTTTTGTTTTATTTTATTTGGAAATAATTAAAGAACCTTAACCAATACAATATAGTGACTTAAAAAACGAATTCTTTGAATTTATGCTTAGTATCCATAAACAAATCATTGCATAAAATAAACATAATGTTATCAATGACATTTAAATTTTTATACAGAACTAACATTTAACATGCTGCTTTAATAATATATATATCTAAGTGGACTTAGGTAGTTAAAATCTCAAACAAATGAAAAGGAGTCAAGTCGATTACAAGTCATGTTTTTTAACAGTTTGCAATACAAATCCGCCAAATAGACTTGACACATAAATAAATTTGATTTGGGGTGTTAGACTGTTATAAAAGACATACATAAATTATACTGAAACTACTACTAACATTACCAAAAACGTTATTTTTACTGGACAATTTAAGAGAGGCATAATTTAAAATAGTTTATGATATATGCATAGTATAGTCTGCGACTACACTCTGAAGTGGTTATATTACAAACTGCATAGATATTCAGAGCAAAATTCAAAATCATTTGTGTATTTACACATAATTAACTTCATTGTTATGATTTAATGTCCATAAACATTAACAGCCTGACTGAGAACTGATTTTGTACTCCAGAATCAATTTGCATGTTAAGAGTGGGCTGGACTGGACAAAATACGTGTAAGTGTTATTCAATAAAATTATTAATATTAACTTAGGTCCAACAGATAATGGCAGCAACTTGTAGTAAATGATGTAAAAAGAAATACTATTGATATGGCTAGTAGTAGTCCATAGTTTATATTTTTAACTACAAGAGACTTATCATCATTCTGTATTCTGTATACCTAATACAAAACTTGCCAATTACATACAAACATGTAAACATAGTCCTGCCTACCGCCCTGCTGTCATAGATGTACTGTCAAGTTATTTGTATTTAGGTATGATGTCTTGTAGGAACTAAAAGTGGATTTATCCTACTCCTAACAAGTTAGCCTGCCTTTATCTTAGATTGCATCATCACGTAAAATCAGGTATGATTGCAGTCAAGGGTAACCTAGTATTGATTAAAAAAATTTATGAACCATATGGGTGTTACTGACCGCCTCATGAAATGTAGCTGCAGACACAATATTTTTTAATTTTTTGTTATTATAAATTAGTTTTGTACTACAATCACACCTGATGGTAAGTGATGATGCATTTTAAGACAGAAGTGGGCCAACTTGTTATAAGTAGGATAATATCCTAACCCGTTTGGTTTCTACATCATCATACAGGAATGCTAAATCACTTAGAGGCATGTCTTTGTTGGTAGAGTGGTAAATAACTACAGGCAAAGCCTCTTCCAGACAGATCCCAATTTAGAGAATCTTAATCAGCCGATCTGGGATCCAGGCTTTCCAATACATAAATCAACAGCTCATACCACTGCACCACAGAGGTTGTTGTAGTTAGAGAGCCAATGAATATTAATGTTTTAACACATTGCTGCATCTAAGTACGAGATATTCTCCACTGACCGAGCAACTATACCACAATTACATAGACAGTAAAAGCTGTAGTCTTAATAGAACTATTTTTAATATTAACAGTTGACACAGAGAGCAGGCGTTCTGAGTTCTGCATTCTACTCTACAACCAGATGATGGCCAACTATCAGCATAGTTCTATTGTGAAAATATGTCATATCGCTTTATGCAATGTCTTTAATGGATGGGGATGGTCATAGTTACACTTGATATTGTCGAAGACTGATGCAATGGGTCGAAATTGTGATAACATTGTAATCCTGAGAAGTTATATTAATACATACAGATTCATTATGTTCATATACTGTTTCTGCATGGATTCTTCAACTTAATTTATCCTTTTAGTTTTCATTTGTACCACCTGAGCACAGATAAGCTGTGTCACTTAAATGTAGACAGCATAAAGGAAATTGTGGGCTGACAAGTTTTGATGAAAATCAGCTTAAAATTTGATGAAATCTACTAAACAGTTAGTATTTGAATTAATATATTTGTTATTTAAGGTAAATACATTATTTGAAATGCAAAATGAGAAGTTCCTTGCTGTGCATTTACAGTACATATATAAGAAGAAAATCTAAGCAGTTCTCAAAATAATATGAACCCCAGAATCTGTCTCAACTGGTTTACTCAGCTGCCCGACTTTAAGTTTGAACGCCTCCTCTTCAAATGCTTGTTGCATCTGGCCACGCCCAAACAATCCAAGAT
This sequence comes from Mycalesis mineus, assembly GCA_034621355.1. Lineage (NCBI taxonomy): Eukaryota > Metazoa > Arthropoda > Insecta > Lepidoptera > Nymphalidae > Mycalesis > Mycalesis mineus. Next base: position 1,594,305 of record CM067902.1, read on the forward strand.
CTCCCCCTCGTTTGGCTGACGAGCAGTCAGAGTACTTGGAAGCGAGGTCAGCAAACGCCGTATCGTTCGAAACTATTTGCTTACGATAGCCTTTCAGCAGTTCCATAGCTTCTTCTTTAGTTCTAGTTATGTTTTCCTCTCTCCAAGATGACGGCCGGCGACTCTCAGCATGTTTGACGAGGAGGTGACTGCATCTGATCTCCCCAGGGTCAGCAGGCGCCTCCGGGCGTTCCCATTGCGATTTCTTCGTGTACATATTCAGGAAATACGTCATGCCTGTCGATCTACTTGTGCGCATCTCCCATCCTTCAGGTAGTGGGGCGTCGTTCTCATTGGACATCCTGGAACGGTTTGTCAACGATTTTCATCCTTTTCCACAGTAAAACACACACACAGTGTAAAAAAATGAATTTAACAAACGTCACTTTTAAAATGAAATCACTTATTTGTATGTAGGAAACTAGAAATTATTAATTCGATTTAGAGTTCAATTTAAGTATGTGTTCAAATAAATAGCCTTTGTCCAATATTTCAGGTAATATTCAAGGTATTTGTGCAAGTACTAAAACGAGTAACTTATAATAAATAACCTAACATGCTTTTGTAAAAAAATATTCGACTTACCTGGACTTTCCTTCTTAGTCGTAATTAAAGACAAGTGCGATGTTTATTCAACTCTCAAATTGCTAAGGGAATCACGATTATAATTTCTAAATTCATATATCAAAAATTAGAAGTTATAAAACGAAAACAAGCGAGAAGCCACCTACGGCACCACAGATACGGAATAGATCAATAGAAAAGAGTATAATAATAATATGATCAATAGATAATGCAATTACCACAGACGTGGGACACCTGCAGATTAATTATACTCTGTATTTCTGTATTGGCTTGTATCGATAAAACGCCCTAAGGCTTGTGTGCGCCAATATTTCGGTTATCATAACCAACGATTAAAATAAGCTAAACGTAAAATTTACTGTTCACGACAACCCGTACACCGTTTAAGGACGTAAGCTCGGTTAAGATAACCACCCGCTTTACGTCCTTCCCGGCGTACGGGTTTATTATAAATAGTAAATTTACAGTAAAGTTATGTTAACCGTTGGTTATATTAACCGAAATCTTGGTGCACACAAGTCTAAACAGAAAGTATGTCAGATTGAGAGATGGATAACATTCATTATTTACAGATTACAGAATGCGGACATGTATATCTTATATTATAATAATCACAAATTAATAGGATGATAATAATTGATCCAGCCACTTTCAAGGGTTTTTTGATTAGTATCAAGAAGGTGGGTTATTTTGCTCTACTAGCGCCATCTTTTGTACACGTTGTACTACGCTTGTAGACTTAAGAACCCCATCTAGCGTGAGTATACTGAGGCAGTAGTGATTAAAGTACGCTACAGATGGCTATGGAAAGAAGTTTCAAAATGAACCATACCATGGGCTGAATAAATCACAGTTACTCACAATTTATTAATAAAAATGAGGTACAATTTCAAATTAATAACGTTTCATTAAGCCAATATGTATATACGGTACTTACATTCAAAAATCAATTTTTAATATTTTATCTTATATAGACAAAAACCCTTTGAAAAAAAAGTGATGAAATGTGAATGAATTGTTTCATCCAAGTTTCATGTCAATATTAATGTTCCGTATAATCAAACGATTTCCCAGACTTGGGCCAATTTAAAATTTAATCGAAAGGTTGTGTTGTCGCTTGCACGGTGATAAACGAACGCGCTGAAAGAGAAAAAGCTTCTTTTTTAACCGACGAAAAAAAACGGAGGAGGTTCTCAATTCGACACGTATATATATATATATTTATGTATGACCTTGATGATAACTTTTTACAGAGTTCTAGGTAGTCCCTAAAGTAGAAACCTTGGCTGGCACCGACTCCATAGATATGCTTAAGTAATTTAAATCAACTAAATGACGTAGTTATTTTTTTACTTTTTAATGTGTTTGGAGTCGGTTCTATTTTTTGTTGTCGGTTCTAGTTTTTTATAATATTTTTTTAAAGAAAATATCCTTCTATACATACTTAACTTAATACATACAAACATAACGTCACGTTTCATCAGGGTAGGCAGAGACTACATCCTTCCATTTGCCACTTACTTAACTTCTTCCACTTTCATTAATCCTTTCATACAAGTTTGTCGATTTAGGGTACTCTTGACTGACCATTATTTAAAATGTTCTAAATTTGGTCCAAGAACATTCGCCTAGGCCTTCCCTTTCCAATATTTCTATTCACCCTCGCCTTATAAATCTGTTTTGTTAATCTTCTTTCATCTATTCCATCTTTTCTCAATTTTAGGTATTTTCTTTCACACCACACTTCTTTTAATGATGGGAGAATAGTGATAAATATGCTATAGGCAAAAAATATAATATGATTTTTAATATATTTTTGTGCTAAGTAGGTGCTTAAAATCCTCTTTCTATAAAAATAAATTATTCATTTGGGAGTTATGATGTTAAATTCAGACATAGAATATAGTTACAAATGCTAAGTTAATATTCTTCGAGTCGAGGATTTAATTAAAAAAGATGCACCACTGTGAAGGTGTAATAGTTTTGTAGATATTAATTACTTTAAAAGTTAAAAACAAAACTATTCAAAATTCAGTTCAGTGAGTCTACATTTTTTACGGTTTTCACTTAGTTGTTGGTCTGTGCTAGGTCAGAACCCTGTAACTGTAAAACGCTATTTTTTAGTAGGAAAAATATCTGTTTAAAATAATATAGTAAATTATTACCAGAAAAAATGCATTTAAATTAAAAACCTACAGAAGTAATCCTACTGAGTCAGTTAAATCAATGTCAGCCTGTATTAATAAGTGATCCACTTACTTTAGGGCCAGACCTCTCTACATAAATGAAAAAAGGTTTAACCCATCACGGTGCTCCAATGCAGGTTAGTAAGTTTTAGGTGATAATAAGAAATGCCATAATCATTTCTACCGCAAAACAGCACTCCTGCTGGCCGATCTGAAGAATATAGTTGACATGGATCAGCATTTTGTATGAAGACCGAAAGACAGCAAGGCCGTAGACGATCGCCTACGCATCACACGCCTTATTCAGCCTCTGTGCAAAATATTAATGTTTCTTACAGTGTTATGAAACTGTACAGCCGAGTTCAGAAGTGAATGAATAAAATGCCGACTGATTACAAAGCACTTAATTTCTTTCATTTATTATTTAAAGTACTTTCTAACTACTTCACAATAAGAGTTAAAACGCTATTAAAACTTTTGTATTATATCTACCTCAAGCCTACGCTCTAGCTGTAAACATAACCAGCAATCCTGTTCTTTATCCCCCTTTCCTCGGGCGAGTTCTGTCACAAAAGAAACAAAGTATTAGAAATAAAACAGCACACTTTTCAGTACTAAGTTTTTATCTCTATTAGCCAACCTATAAAATGAAAAACAAAATCTCTTAGCAACAATTCTATCTTCTAAACGAATGGGAAACTCCATTTTTTAATTACTAAAGGGACCGCTCAAAGGTCCATGCTTGTCTAAATATCATATCAAACCAATCCAAATCAAGTTTATTGGAGAGTTATTTATAAAAGTTATCTATTAAGTTGTAGCCAATTTTACTGTGAATAATTGACGGGACTGCTCTAAACTAAGCTATAGCTAAAAATTAGGTTTTTGGCTATTTTCAAACATTTTATTGATTTTTCAAAGTGTCAACCAAAATAAAAAAATACGTATAGTGAAGGAGCCAATTGGAGGATTTCCTATTTATATAAGTTGTGTATATAGATCAGGTCCTGTATACTTGTTATCGTTTTCGAATCGTAGTTAATGTTAGAGTAGGAGCACCTACTACCGACCGTAGGTACCAATGAACGAAACGTTCAAAGCAAACACAAAGTTGATCTAACTTCCATTCTTCGCTAAGTCAATTCTATCTCGCTTTCTGTGATTAGTTTCAAATTCGTTATTATAATGGACCGGTACGGATCGATAGTTCGGAATAACGTAACGCCACCCGCAGAACGATGGGCGTGATTATTATTACAAAGTTTTTAATTGTAAATAATTTATAGACTATTTAGAAAATTTCACTTAAAAGCTTTGAAACAAAAGTAACTAAACGAAAACGAAGTCACAGGCATCTATTGTCATTTACAGATGAAGTCGTCGGTCACGGTCTCTGTCATCAACATCTTTTAGTGATAAAAAAAACATTATCACACTAAGCCCGCCAAACCACGTTGGTGCAGGGTAGTGGGTCTACGCTCCGTATCCCCTCTCCAATAAGGGAGGCCTGGCCTTGTAGCGGAGTGTTAATAGGATGATAATGATGATCATGATGATAAAACATAATGTTTCGGATGACCCCTCGGAGGAATTACGAAGTAAAAGAGTTTATAGTTGGAAACCTTATTTGGATTAAAAGTAAATGCAAGTTAAAAAAGGAATAAGTTAAAAGAATGGAACAGATCAAATTTATATCGTGTGCAGAACAAAGACTAGCTTCAGAGAGTTCAAAGCGAGCTGTCGTTGAGTCAAGACAGTTGAAGCAATGTAGGGAGATGTTCCCTGAGAGTGTGCGTGTAAGGACGATGGATCTGTAGTGGTCCCCCAGTGTGGTTGGGGTGTGTGGCCGTGAGGTGCCGAGGCAGATCATCGTCGCCGCCGTGATGGGTTCCTTCAGGATTAGAAGCGTGAAACGACGGCGTTGCAGCGTGCTGCATCAAATCTTGTACACCTAACTATTTATTGGTTAATAAACGTCTAGTTCTCCCTGTTGTGTTGTTCTTCCAATCCCCGACCCCTAGGTCGTAACAATATATAACATACTATTAGTTTATACCCAGAACCTCGACATCCGAAGCTATATAGAGTAACCACTGGACCAACGACCAATTTTTTTGCCATACTACTATTATAAAGGCAAAATTTTATGAGTGTGTGTTTGTTACTTCTTCACGACTAAATGGCTGGAGCGATTTTAATAAAATTTGGCATGGAGTTAGCTGACACCTGGATTATTTTTATCACCAGAACTACACGGGTGACACCGCGAGCGTCCTCTGGTATTACTATAAAAAAATTGGTTGTCTGTAAAGTCGGTTTACTGACGATAGTTGAACGTGACAATGTCTTAAGAAAATACTGATGGAATGGTAGCATTTAATTGGTTATTAAAATTTTTAATTTACGTATATTTTTATAAATATTAATTTAAATTAATAAAATAATTGTTTTCGATTTTATAAATTTACATTTTAAATTTATAATAAATATATTAATTTAAAATTAATATATTTAATAATTATATTTAATAGACGGATGTCGAACGCTGCCGAACGCAAAGGCCGATTGTGCTTCTTTGTCGCTCGTTCCACGCTCTCGCTTGCACTTCAAGCCTCACATGGAACGACGCATGACGTCATGTTTTTTCGTGCGTGCAGCCGGCTCTATCGAATAATAAGACGTTGTCACGTCAAAAGGTATAGAACTGAAAAACACGTGGCATTATCCCAGATGTGGTTAAACTCGAAGTCAAATTTTATTTAACTCTGAGTAACTTTTTCATCTAAAGTTTACACCTTGTCCAGTTAGTGCCGCATTTCAGTAAAAGCACCTAATAGCACTCAGCGTACAACTATATGTGAAGTTAAGTTGACTTTTAACTTAGCTAAAGGATCTTTTTTCTTAAAAATTTTAAACGAAAATGAGCATAAAATGTATAATTCACGCTTCATCATCATTATCAGCTTTACAGGGCCAGGTCTCCCTCCCCATTTAGGAGTGGCGATGTGGAGCTCAAACTCACCACGCTGTCTCGTCGCGGGTTGGCGGCGTATGAGTGATAATATTTGATTTATTAACGATCATTATCAGATGTTGATGACAGTGACCGGGACCGACGTCATAACGTGCTCACCGAGGCACGATGGTGTAAGACCACCAACTTTCCGTCTCCGGACTTAGAATTTATATAAAATATCTTAGAAGAAAGGTAAGCTCAGAAGTATCCCACAAGCCAACCCAGGATTCGAACCCAGGACCTCGTAATCGAAGCCAAAGGCTAACCACTAGATCAACGAGGCAGTCTACAGTGTGCGCGTGTGTTAATTATTATTATGGTATCTCTACTTATCTCTGGAGATTTTAGGTGAAATTATTTGATACTTGAGACTTGGCTAAATAGTTTTGCAGCCCTTAATCTTAAATATACCTAGACTAAATAATAATACTGACCTATAGCCCAGTCCAGCTAACCTTTGATAGAGTTTACTAATTAAATTTTCGTTAAATTTAGTTAGTTACAGTTACATTTAGACGATCCTATCTTCTATCTGTAATATAAAAGTGAATCACTGAATGTGTTGCAAAGCGCAAATCTCAAGAACAGCTGAACCGATTGCGCTAATTCTTTTTTGTTGTGTTTGTGTTTGCTATTGAGTCAGGAGAAGGTTTTTATGAAAGAAAAATATCAAGAAAATTGCACAGTACACCTGTGAATTGCACACGTGGTAATTAGCCACGGCCACCAGCCAAACCTGGACCAAATAAAAAAATCTCATTCGGCGTAGCCGGGAATCAAGGCCAGGACCTTATAAAACCACCGCGCATACCTCTGCGCCACGGACGTCGCTTGGACTCACTGATGGAAGACATACGAGTGAGTTCTTTTTTATTATTCATTCATTTCAGTAACCTGATCTCAGGATTGAAGTTTTTTTAAAAGATTTATTTACTTATTTATTTAGAAAAATCAACAGCGTAAGCAATAACAAAATTAACTAGATAGTATTGTTAAAAATAAGCCCAATTACAGATTTTTCGTAAAAAGAAAGGAATGTATACAAAACGTACGTACGTGTGCGTGGATGTATGTGTGCGTGCGTGAGCGTACGTGTTGAGTGTGAGTGCGTAAGTGTGTATTTGCTAATTAGTCTTGATGCTTATGAAATACTGCAAGATGTCTCTTGAAAGTACTTCTAAAGTACTTTCGAAAAACGAAATAAATCAATATGTGTAGTGTGAATTTTACTCTCATGTTATTCTGGTTATGAGTGAGTTTTTTGTATAGTTTTTCCATTGTCCAAGATCTTGACCATTTTCCAATAAATCCTCATGTCGAATGCTTGCAGCCTGCTTACTGCAGCTTTTTTAAAATACCATTTTTTGCAGCCATATAACAGAGTGAACCATACATAACATTTCATAAGACGACCTCTCAATTGTAGATTCAATTTAGAATTGCATAATGTCTTAGACATCTTGTACAATATAGTGAAAATATATGGTGGAGGTGGATTCAAAAAATGATCAAAATCATGATTTTTAATGGTTACTATCATAAAACGCCCACTTTACGGCAATCAACAAAACGCAACAACACGTCAGGTGTCACACTTATCATAACCAAACAACAGATAAAATAATAATGTAGCAATAATTACTACAACTAAAGAGCAGACATGAAAAACCTATTAAAGTTTTTAAGTGCTTCAACCCGATTGGTGGCGCGTGGGTAGAGTTTGCGTGGCTCGGAGCCGCTGGTTGGTGGAAATCTGCGTAAGTAGAGGTGTTTTCGCGCGTTTTCCATCAGTTGTGACGGAATTTCCCGCGCTACGGTGCGGTCGCCATATTGAAAAGTTTACGGTCAGTTATGAAGAATTTTTAAGTTGCTGTTTTTTTGTGAAATCCGAATGGTAAGTTTAGTTTTAAGATTTAAAATTTTTGATTGTATTAAAATATTTTTTTTCTATAAAATATCAATATGGACTTTTTAACTATTTATAAACGAATTATTATTTATAGCAATATGTATTTTTTTGGTTTTAAAAATACTGAGTTACTGTTAAAGAAAATTAATAACAATCTGGGCAATAAATTATGAAATTGTTTATGTTTATTTTAACGTAATTAAAAGTAATTTATTGATTTATATTTATTTTTTATATTTATTTTTTAGACAGGTGAAATTATTTAATTTATTTAGAAAAAATACATTTATTGTAAAAAATTATCAGTAAAAATATTAATATTAATTACCACTTATTCAAATTGAAAGTATTTTTTAAAATAATGTTTTCTTTAAGTGCGGGTTTTTTATTTTTTATATTATACAATAAGCAAATTAAGTTATCCTGTACAATTAATAACAATAAATATTATTCTAAAATATTTATACTACAAAAAATTCAAGACGTATAAATTAGAAATATTTATATAAATTAATTTTAAAAATGACAGCACACCACATTTTTATAAAGTTAAAATAAAATATAACTAGACAGAATAAAATATATTGGTTTTCTCCAAATTTATATTTTATACCTTCCTTTAATCTTTTTTTATACATCCGTCGGTTTTTAATTCTACTCTTATATTAAGCTAACTGATTTACTATAGCGCGGCTGTATTTAGTTTTCCGGGTTAAAAACTAGTCAGTGTGTGAATCCAGGAAATAACTTTCTTAATTCCAAATTTCAGTCAAATAAGTTTCTGAACTTATTCACGCTGAATCTATTCAGTTCTAGTTTAAATCCAATCGCTCCAATCAATTTCAAAGTCATAATAAAAATAAGTTTCCTACAAGTTTAACTATTATACCCTCAGGAAGGGTAGAAAGTAGGGATAGTATTAAACTCAATAGTAATTTGATGTTCTATAGAGATAGGAAACTTGAACTTTTATGCAGAAATCGTTTCCCTTGCTTAATCGCTTATGGCGGTCCGGGCTTGCAACTTGTGGGAATTATCTACTTTTTTAGTTCTTTATAACTTTAAATGCAATTAGAATCGTAATAGTTAAAGGGTTAAGAGGCTAGACTAAAAAGTCTAAGGTCTAAGTTTCGTAATCGTGGTATATTATACTATAACAAAAGTATTTGCAATAGGAATAATGAAGGAAAAAAGCAGGTATTATATTATTCACAAGAGCTTTTTTCCCAACTTTCTATTAGCAGTAAAAAATATTACAGTTTTTTTCAAATCTTTTTGAAAAAAAAAACAAAATTCCGTTTGCAATTACAAAAGTTGTAACCACTTCATTAAAACGCGGTTTTCAGCAAAATATTTTAAAAACGAATTAACATTTTTAAATTAAATTAAAATAGAAGAGGAAATTTTATAAGAAAAAGCCTTCATTTTCGCCTCTGTAAGAATGATACTTAAGTTTTCCCAGAGGGATGAAAACACGGTGAAAAACGTGTACCTTGTCTAATCGGACTATTACTATGATACCTTACAGAAATGACGGGCCTAAAGTTTCACCAGAATAATTTTCTTTGTAATAGTACAAGTAAGAATAAATTTTTGTTATATTCGTAATTCTTGTAGGTACAGTGTGCTCCAGTGGTAAATTATAAATTCTAATTTAAAATTCGTTTATTTCAAGTAAGCTTTGCTTGACCAAATAATAAACATCATGTTTATTATTTGGTCAATCGGTTATTTCGTCGGTAACAGAACTGTATTACGAGTATATACAGACAAAGACATGCCGCCAAGCGATTTAGCGTTCCAGTATGCATTTTTGATTTAGACGTGACATCCGTGCATGTCATACAATGCCTTAGTTAACTTTTTGATGTTTCAAAAAGTTAACATAGTCATACATATGTTTGTGTAAGCTAGAACTTTGGGTGACGACGTATATGCAACAAAACGCAAGTAATATTAAACCCTTTGTTATTCTTTTTTTTTTTAATATTTACAGGCAACAAGTAATAATTGATTTAATAATGAAAATCATCATGCTTTTGCTCGATTGGTATCTAATCTGTTAAGAAATATATTGCTTTTTATTGAGTTAATGACGAGAGTTACTCCTATTAATTTTATTTTTAAATCATCATCAATCATAAAAAAACATTGCACTGTGTAGATGTACACTTGAGTATGGACCACTTACTTTAAATTTATTCAGGCACACTCCAAAAATTTCACCTTGTTCTTTCAATTAAGAAAAACTGCTTCATACCGTCGGCGTCGGGTCCACCGCCAAAGGCCACTTGTAGTGTTCGAGACTTGCTACATCTTCGCAAATTTATTTTAATTAATGTTGGAACATCTTTGGGCCAAAGACTAAACGATATAATTACACAGAATGACGAAAAAAATATTTTTTGGAGCATAAAATAGTATATGGATTATTCATAATATTGAAATGGATAATTTAGTTACTTAACTAAATTATGTGATTTTGTCGGCATATGACCCGACAAGTTTTAACTTTATTTCCACCCCATTGTTAACTAAAGTACAAAGACAAATACAGAAGTTATCTTATTAATATAAATAAATATTTGCATCAAAAACTTGACTTACGCTGTCATGGCTGATTGACTAGCTTCTTCCGTGTGAAATTCTATTTTTCTATTTATATTTTTGTAAATTTTATTTTTTCTGTATTCTATTTTTATAATTTGCATTGCTCCAAATGATGCTTACTCTATCTAAAAATATATAAAACTCTGTTGAGTACTGTTGAGATTAGAGTGAAAAGGCATCCAGAAAAGAATTATTTTGAAAAAGTAATTTAGAAAGCAAAATTCTTAAAGTAATAAAACAAAATTTAATTTTTGGTATTGTTATTAAAAATACAGACATTAATTTTCTTACATATTATACTATTGGTAGATTTTACCACATTTGTACTAGTAGGTGTATATAAGATTAGTTAGGATACCTCTATCACTTCGGCACTTAACAAAATGCTCTATTAGTACAAGCATCAAGATAATATCCATTATCCTGCGATGTGGGTTCAACCTCAAAAAACGTACAAAGTTTAGCGTATTTAACGTCTTATACAGTACCCTTATTATGTATTAATTTATCAGTCTATTATTTTAGCACGAGAGGGAACCTGAAGCTTAAATCCAATACGCTACCTCTATGTGTGAGTTTAAGGGATGTTTGAGATTGGTGGATTTCAATCAACCCTTCAAACGTTAGGCTATTGAAGGAACCATATCCATTTACATTGTAGCCTTGTTGGTCCAGTGGTTTAGATACTAGATACTATAGGATAGGATAGGATGCTGGATACTACTCTTTACTCAGACTATGAAATATCAAGAAAATCACAGTATCTAACCGAATGTTCCTTGTGTTTCCCCGTTCCGACAGCACTCTGGTTATCATTCTATAATAATGGTTGCAGAGTCATAGTATGAAGGGTCTAATCTATAAATTACCTCTACTACAAGAAAGAAAGCCTAGCTTTGTAGCGGAATATTCAAAATAGGCCAATGGCGATGAAATAAATCTCAATTTTACTTGTATTTCAGTTTGAATTTATATAAAAAGTATCCGAAAAATGACTGATAATTTGGATATGATAATTGTCTATTTTATTCCAGTAGTCTATGTTAGGTGCCTACACGATGTTGTTTTGGGCTGTTTACATGTTGTTAGGGCTGTGTCTATGTATTTCCAATTAACAAGAAATCTCTAAAATAAGAAATAATTTAGAGTAGCTAACCTTGCAAAATTTTGAAGAAAACTTTCAATATCGAAGGCTTTTTAATCGCTATGACGATTCGATATCGCGTTTACGACCACATTAACACAATAGTGGTACAATATCATTAATCCGTGCTTAAGACTGCAGTTTTTACCGAGCCTTTACTAAACAAAAATTAACGTCGTAGTAAATTTATAGGAAATTTAAGCAGCGTCATCTATTATAAAGTGAAAAAGTCGCTTGAATTCCTTAAAAATTGACGTTCACTTTTTACTAAGCGACTTTTGACTACTTTCATCACTCTGAAACCCTTTTATCCGATATCAGCCAGTAAATTGTAGTACGTAATTTGTAACATAGCTGTGTGGATTATTCGAATGTGCCCGCTATCTCATGAATACGTTCAACATCGGACGCTATTCGATCGCTTTGACGACTCGATATCGCGTTTACGACCGCATTAAAATAAAGGTGCGACATTTTTGTACCTTTTGCCTCGTTTCGGACCGACGCGGAATAAATGTTCATTGGCATATTTTCATATACAAAAAATATTAATATTGGATGGGTTTAATGTAAAAGTTCTAACCAATCATTATTAATATTCATCTCTTTGAGTCTATTTTAACGGCCCACTGAACACTATTTGAGTAGGTATTATAAATAATAAATAAATAAATTCTTATAGGATAGGGGATACGGAGCGTAGATCCACCTGCTGTAATGCGGGCTTGGAGTGATAATGTTTCATTTATTAACGATCACTATCAGATATTGGTGATAGTAATTGACACTGACGGCTTAACGTGCTCTCCAAGGCACAGGAGTCTAGCACCTCCAACTTCCTGACTCCGGGCTCAGATTTTATTGAAAATTTCTTAGAAGTTACAAAAACTCGGAATTAGGAATTTCATGATTATTGATTGGGTTTTGAGGCGTAAAAGCTCACAAACTAAACTCCCACATTTGCATTTTGTAATATTAGTTGGGCTAAAAGGGTTAGAAAAAACACATTTTAATGCGAAATAGATCGGACCTGGATTGTCCTCTGATTTAAGATATTGCGAGTTTTTGCTGCATAGACCCTGATCGTAATCAAAATGTATCAACTCAATGGAACCATTGAATAGTTTGTTACAGCGAAATGTTTTCAACTGTAATATCAATAAAGTAATACATGAATGTGATGTTTTTGTACTTTAAACGTTTTCAGTTATAAAATCATTCATTCATTTTAACAAATAGCGACAATGAGAATAGTTTACCTATTAGCAGGCATACGATAGGTACAAAAAATTATGAAACACATTGAATATAATAATCAAAATTAGAACATGGTTATATAGAATTAGAATAAGAAATCTAGTAATTATTTTTTTTTATTTATATTAACTTAAATAAAAACCATTAAAAAATTACAATTTTTCCTTAACTATTGTGCAGCAAAAGCTACAGCTTTATTATGCACAGTTGTATAATACAATAAATTAGTAATACATATACAGAGTAAAAAATAGCAAGAAATAATAAAGATATACAATAGTCAACCAAGAGGAATAATAATTATTGATATTTAAAATATATTTCTGCCATTTTTAGGATTTCCGTACCTCGATAGCAAAAATCCTAATAAAATCACTTTGTTATGCTTCCATCTTTCAAGACCCTTTTTCTCAAGTGCACGTGGAGGCATCAAGCTGAATTTATATTAAATACTTGGGTCTATTGTTCCTTACATTTGTGAAAAAATCAAACTTCTAAGCCAATGCCATAAAAAGATATAGCCGCTTGTGTCGCAAATTTTCGGCACTTGCAAGGGAATCGAAATCTATAGGATGATTCCAGTGGACTAAGAAATTTGAAATCTTGAAATTTGGCAAAAAGCAACGTCATTTAGATGAAGGTAAAATTGTGAAAACCGTACATTTTTTTTATCGTTGTACAAGTTGGCCCTTGAATGTTATCACACCTGTTGTTAAGTGAGGATGCAGTCTAAGATGGAAGCGGGCTAACTTGTTAGGAGTGCTACGAAAATCCACACCCCTTTCGGTTTCTACACGACATTGTACCGGAGCGCTAAATCGCTTGACGATACGTCTTTGTCAGTAGGGTGGTAACTAGCCACGGCGAAAGCCTGCCACCAGCCAGATCAAGACAAATTAAGAAAGACTCAATCTGCCCTGCCGGGAATCGAACCCAGGACCTCTGTCTTATAAATCCACCGCGAATACCACTGCGCCATGGAGGCCGTCAAATTTTTGAATTTTTGTAATTAAGTATATTACATATTTCTTCGTTTACGATCATTTCACTATTAATTACTCTACTTGCGACGCCTGAGGCATAATTAGTAATTACTACCTGTAGCAAACTACGAGAAGATATACCTAGATTTATCTATCTACTAGTTTTTCTCGGAAACTTCGCGTAACTTCAATATACCCCTTATATTGACTGCTATGGGTTCTTTTAAAGAACTAATTAGTAAGAAAAGACTTTCAACTTGCTCGTTGCTTACACAATATTGTATGCAAACTGAATTTACATGCTTCAGAAGTTTTGGAACACGTTTTCCCACCAAAACATTACAGTATAAAGTTAATTAGCTAAGGCTCGTAAGCTCATAATTTTATACCTATTCATGGCCGATTAGCGCAGCGAGTAGTGACGTCCGACTTCTGTGTCCTAGGCTGTGTGTTCGATTCTGTCGCCTCGAAGTATATTTGTGTGATGAGCATGGATGTTTTCCAGCATTTATGTATAATATATAAATATATTCATCACTAATTATAGTACACATAACACAAGTTACCTACGCTGACTTTTATGCTATAGCGATGTGTGTATTGTCCTAACCTCAGATTTCTATTGCAAAGTCCTCAGTTGTTACTTACCATTAGACGAAAATGTAGTCTAACTTGTCGCTAATTATATGATTGATTCTTAGGAAACATTGGTTTTGCTATATTTTGTACTCTTGCTACATTACGACATGAACTTGTTAATTTTAAGAACAACTAAGTTGTTTGCTAGCTCTTTTAGAAAGAATCTAGTTCCTAACCGGTGCTGCAATCAATAGGTATTGACAGATTTTACATTCCAAGAGAGATTGTGAAAAGCCCATGTAAGATTTGTAACATTTTCTTATTATTATTTACAAATGAAATCCATACCCCTTCTAGACGGTTTCTAGACGACACTGTACCGGAACGCTTAATCGTTTGGATGTCGTTGTCAGTAGAGTGGTAACTAGCCAAGGCAAAAGCCTCCCACTAGGCAGACCTGGACCAATTTAGAAAAAAATAATCGGCCTGCTGTATTTCCGTCTTACAAATCCACTGCGCCACGAAGGCCGTCAATTTGAAATATGAGATTTAAATTTTAGATTTTGATGGAAATATGAATGAAATACGATAACATTTCACCCTGTTTCACATTTTCAGTATTGTTGCGTTTATTTCACGGTCCGTAATGAAATGCAATATCGAGCAGTGAGCAAGCAAAGCGTTTAATGCGAATGGAAAACATACTTGACACGTTAACCGTTCGCTTTTAATGTTATTTCTAAAGGAACATTATAAAACATTTTTATTACTAGTATGCCGTTTGATGTTTGTTCGGCCTTCTGCATGGTTGTGGGTTCGATTCCCATACTGTTATGGGAAATTATTTGTGTGATAACTGTGGATGCTTTTCAATATTATTATAATACTAGCAGACGAATGTGAATCCCCGCGTGGTGAATAGTGTATTGCAAAAACTTCAATAGGCAAACCAGCGTTTTTGATGATAGTTCCTAGGCGGCTTAAATTTTTTTCGAGTGTCCTCACAATTATCATCTCAGTTTACCCACTTTATTAAAACCTTCCTTAGGAACCACTCTATCTTTTGGTGGAAATCGCATGACAGTGCGTTCAGTAGTGACTTTTTTTACGATATTTAAGCATATGGAAGGAAAGATCTTGCTATCTACTACTACTACCACTATTCATTAGCTGTCTCAGCTTACAGAAACTCGGCTACATTGCGGCTAGATGCTACCTCAAGAGTAAGTAATGACCCCTTGAAGAACACTTGATGTACCACTTTTTTGAGATGCATTAAATATAAATGGATATCATTGCTACTCCATGTGGCCATTCACTTATCCTATTTAGATGGTGTTTTTGTTCTTTTTCATTGCAAATTTTTCAGAAAAGGTTTTAGCATCTTTAGTATACCAGTACATAACTGAAAAACAATTCTTTATTCCTTCAAAATTGCGTTTTGGCATTTACTGACGTGAAGGTAAGTATATTTTTATGTTGATTCAGTTCCTAAACTTTTTGCAAATATCAGTTGCCAAACTATGCTCAAGTTATCTAACCATATCTGATTTAGAATAGTAAGGAGGTCCTATTTAAATACAAAAATATCCCTTGTCTCACCTTTTTCGAAAACCTTACGACACTTATCGGCTAGAATATAAATCAGGCTTTGTTTGGAATAGAAAAAACTTATATAATCTAAGGAAAAAGCCTTGTTTGATTTCTTGCAAGTCGACCTACTGCGGCATAAATGTTTAAGTTAAGCAATATTTTCGTTTTAGTTTTGAATTTAAAACAACTATCACTTTACTGTTTAGGATTTGATCGTCCATGAATCCATTCCATCAATATCGTAAACCTTCAATTATAAATCAACAAAACTTATCATTAACAATTATTTGGCAAATAAATGATGATGATGTCAAATTGTTATCCGTGTTTCTAACTAAAAAATTTTCAATAAGACTGAATATTTTTATCATCTCTTTTTTACTACTAAACAATGATTAATACGGCAACATCCTATTATAACTGGAGTCCTATTGTAACATAATAGTTGATTAATTTGATTAGGTATTCTCATAGTTTGTATATATTACTGCAACAAGCTTCTAACGGCAACATTTTCGATATAGAAATTTGTGATAGAGTTTCAAACTCAATTCCGATGTTCATTTTGGTATGCCGTGTCTACACTTGCAACAATGCAATGCTTTGCTTTATACTTAGTCTATTGAAAGTCATTATAATATTAATATCAAATTATTATTTAATAAGTTTGAGCAGCATTTGGCTTTGACTAGCATTGGTATTCTTATCATGAGCATATTACATGGCCTGTAAGAGAACGGATATAACGTAGAAGCACCACACTTCTTTAATGCTGGTTGGTAGATTTAATTGTGTTTGTATTTGTACAACTCATGATTTCGGAAATATTTGAGGCAAACTTATTACAATTTTATGTGATAAGTAAGGGTTTACTTTTTTTATTAGTTATCTGTCTAAATGAAGTGATTGTAGAAAGAGTTGTACTGTACCTATCTACGGGGTGGGGGAGTTAAGACCGATGCCCTTATAATTTTACCCTTCAGTCACTACATGGAACATAGAACTGCAGAATGGCGTATTTATACTTACCCAAACTAAAATAAATTACAATATACATCATGGCAAGTAGAAGGACTCTGCCTACCCCTATGGGAATAAGGCATGATGTTATGTGTGTATATATTAAAATATCTCTTAATGTCATCGTTATAAGAAAAAATAATAAATTTACCAAAAAAAAATCGTCGACTGAAGTTTACCCCAAATATTAAAAACTTAAATACTTTTATTCAATACCAGCTCTGGAAGCATTGAACCAGTGTATTGTAATAAGAACGACGACCGAAGTTAAGTCACCCAGATGATAATTATGTTACGAATTTAAATATTTAATATTCATACTAGTTGTGGAAATATTTTTGTTCCTATAAAAGTCGTTCCAAAAACAAATGGAACAGAGAGGCGTGTATTCAAATGTATTGTAGTCACATCACTGTTGTCTCGTGATACAAATTCCACCTACATACAATGGTTGTGAGCCTACGGCGTTTAGTTTCACACTATTTGTATAGAACTGTCTTTGGTGCAGTGGTAAATTCGACTATGGATCATGTGGACCAAGATTTGAGTTTGGCTTAAATGTTTACCCTTTGTTATACAACTGCTCCGTTTAGTAGTCAGCCTGTGTGGTTTTGATCATGAGGTATCAGGATCGATAATGGGTCAGGTTGTAGAATGATATTGAGCTATTCTGTCTTGGAAATCAGTTCAATTCCATGCCTGGAGTCGACAGCTAGATTATATTTATATTTTAGTGCCTCGGAGAGTACGTTAAACTGTCTAGGTCAGTCAGTAATGTTCAGTCACTTAATATCTCTGTTCGAGCAACAGAACGTACGTAGGTTGCGATTGGTCCAAGTACCTACAACGTCTAAATATAAAGACTACTTGGAGTTTTATATGTAATTATGACAAAATTTAAAAAAGAAAATTAAATTTTGAATATGATTTCTATCATTTTTAAAAAATCAATATTCTTTCTCATTGTATTAGGAAAAAATTAAATTAAAAAAATAAAAAATAACATTCGAATTCAAACAACGCACTGCATTTTATTTTAATATCACAAATCGAAAACCTTAAATCATCCTCAACAATCTCCTAGAATCCTTTGATTTTTTTAACGATTTTTAGTCATGCTTGATGGAAACCTTGATGGAAATTCTCAACTTTACTGACAGTCTCTTTACTTGAATATGACAGTAATTCATTATTAAATATCTACTTATTAATTTTATTAAAACGCGAACAAAGTTAACCGAAAGCTTTGACATGGTATGAAGTTAAATTGGGAATTACATTAACAATCGTTTCGGGGTTAAGTGAGTTAAACCGAGTGGGACAATTCGTTGGAAGTTAGACAATCTGGTTACGATTTTATTTTTTAACCGACGAAAAATAACGGAGGAGGTTCTAAATTCGACACATATTTTTTTTTGTGTATGACGCATAACTTTTTACAGAATTGTCCGATTTTGATCATTCTTTTTTATTAGAAAGGGCACACTTCCAAGATAGACTCATTGTCATCCTGTTAGGATCTGATGATGATATCCTGGGAAAATTGAAGGAAATTTTCAAATTTTGACCGCCGAGTGGCGCAGTGGGTAGTGACCCTGCTTCTGCGTCCTAGGCTGTGGGTTCGATTCCCACATCTGGAAAATGTTAGTGTGATTAGCATGGATATTTTCCAGTGTCTGGGTGTTTATCTATATATTATAAGTATTTATGTATAATATATATAAAATATTCATCAGTTACCATAGTACCCATAACACAAGTGACTTACGCTTACTTTGGGACTATATAGCGATGTGTGTAATTGTCCTATAATATATATAAATTTTATAGGCACACGTGCAGCGATTTCGGTTTTTGTGTAAGTATCGGTAGCTTTTTAGCTACAAGTGCCGTATAATATACTATGATAGTATAGTATGAGTACGTTATGTGGCGATAAATCACTGAAAAATTAGAAACAAAAATTTTTAACAAAAAATAGAACCGAATCAAAACTAAAAAGTAAAATATGACTATGTCATTTGGTTGCTTTAATTTACTTAAGCCTATCTAGGAGTCGGCGCCAGCCAAGGTTTCTACTTTAAGGACATTACCTAGAACCCACAAACTGCTTTACTACGTAAAATAAATGTTCCTTAAACTTGCTGGCACCGACTTCATATATATGCTTAAGTAATTGAAAGCAACTAAGACCTGTGTGCACCAAGATTTCGGTTATCATAACCAACGGTTATGTTAACCGTTGGTTATGATAACCGAAATGTAGCCTATATGTTATTTTGATTGAAATGTAGCCTATATTATGAATATCCATTTAGTACATTTTACTCGAAAGAGTACCAAACATACATCCATTTATACATACAAACTTTTGCCTTGATATTATATTAGTAAAGACTGATCATGGATAGCGGTTTCACTTGCGTAGATCCCGTTTCCCCGAGAGTATCAGAAATTACCTCTTACTAACCGTTTACATTTAGTTTATTATTTACCACAAGTTAACCCTTGACTGCTAATACACCTGATGGTAAGTGATGATACAACCCAAGATAAAGGCGGACTAACTTATTAGTAGTAGGATGATATCCACATCTCTTTGTGTTTTACACAACATCGTACCTGAACGCTAAATCGCTTGGCAGTATGTCTTTGTCGGCAGGGTGGTTTGGCTGCAGTCGTAGTCACCCCACCATTTTAAGTCAAGATTGTACAGTTGAAGAGATCTCTCGATGAGTTAATACGCCAGTGATATTTCGCAAATGTACTGCAACAGAACTAACGGAAATAATTGCACAACTTGTAAGAAACCCTTGTTCCCTTCCCGCGTAACCCATACCTTCGTCACTCAAATCTGTCGTCAAGTTTAGATTTACAGTAACTCCCTTTAAGGTATTTTGTAAATGAGATCAGCAGATTTCATTTTACCAAACTTTAGAAGCAAAGATTCTATAATAGATCTGTATGTAAGTATGTTTGTAACGTATGTAATTTTTTTTAAATTTAAGAGGTTTTTATTTAAAAAAATTAATCAGATTTAAGTAAATATGTAGTATTCAAATCCAGAGTCATTGAGTGGGCAGCTAATAGCCAGCTCAAAAAAGAAGGATTTTTATCAATTCCGATTTCCTTTTAGGTGCATTTTTGTGAATTTAAATCATTGTAAAATATTATACAAATGTGCCATGTTATCTACGCAAACGAAACGAAATCGCAGTGTTGGTCGACCTCCCACTCTGGGGACTGACGGGGCTGACGATATCAAACGTGTCAGGCTCAGGATCGTTGTGTTTGGAATGTCTATGAAGGCCCTAAAAATGTCTATGTCCAGCAATGGATGTCCATCGGTTGTTAGTGATGATGATGATGATACTTTTAAGCTAAATAAAGAATTTGTATTAATACTAGCTGACCCGGCAAACGTTGTTTTGCTTAAAAAAATTAAAAAAAAATTTAGATGAAAATTAGATAGTAGCCGATTCTCAGACCTGCTGAATACGCATACAAAATTTCATCAAAATCGGTCAAGCCGCTTCGGAGGAGTATGGCAACGAAAACTGTGACACGAGAATTTTATTTGTATTAATATGTACACGTTTGCGTCAATTGAATTTATTAAATTAGCTGAACACAATTTCGTAACTTTTCACTGCAACGAGAGATATGTCACAGTAGTTTCAACTGTGAACGTGGAGAACAATGTGCAGAAAGGTTTATTTTCTAACTATATTCTACTAAAAATACAATAGTTCATAGCAGGAAGGCCTTGAGCAACACTTTGTTTAAACTCCGACGGAAAAAGGAATATTTTTTTTACATTTTGCATATTTTTAAATATGACCCTCTTCCAAAGACTATCAATACCAACGGGCGGGATTCGAATCTGTGACTCATCCTTTTATCGTGGAGCAATTGGGATTTTTATTTTTAGTCTACTGTGTGTTTATGTGACTGTTTGAGAAATGGAATATTCCCTGTGTTTCAAAAACATAATATAAAAGCACAATTTGAACGACCTCCGTGGCGTAGTGGTAAGGCGGTGAATTTATAGACAGAGGTCCGAGTTCGATTCCCGGCGGGGCAGAAAATTTTTTTTTTGAGATTTTTCTTTAAAAATTATGATTTTTTGGCTGTGGGATGTCGCTTAAATAGAAATTACGACCCACCGACAAAGACGTCCCGCAAGCGATTTAGCGTTCGATGGCCTTACGATACCGAAGAGGTGTGGATTTAGTCGCTCCAAATGCTATCAAGTTAGCCCGCGGCCATCTTCGACTGCCTCATCTCTTATTATCAGGTGTGTTAGTACTGTTCGAGAAATGGAATATTGTGTTTTTAAAAAAAGAAGCCATTTTCTGGTTGAAGTTTCGTGACTATGCAGAACTGACTAATTTATCCATTGTCTATGTGGCTTAGGATCATAAAGTCCACGGTTCGAATCCCGTCGGTTGGGCTGTTGCCGTAACAACTTTTAATGCTATCTTTACGAATGTTGTTAATTCTTGGAGGATAGGGCAAAATATATTATTTTTAAATAATTAATATTAATAAGCCTCCACATTGTTTGAGTCACAAAGATCGTCTAAAATATCCACAAAATAATCTCTCGATTTTTCCTGAGATTGGTTTTTTCAGGGAAAATCGTAACCATCAGCGTTTATAAAAGTAATACATATAGGTAAAATTTTCTGCTTTTCTACCTTATTTTATTTTTTTTAAATTGCATATTTGGTTTTTTACGTAAAATATACTAATAAATTAAACTTAACTTACCTAACCTTAAGGTAGAGCCTTATATATTGTTGATGATAATGATTTTTCACATAGTAAATGCTTGTTTGGCTGTGGTTAGTTAAGCCAAAGACCGCCCTACCAAGAAAGACGTACCGCCACGCGATTTAGCGTTCCGGTACGAAACCGAAAAGTGTGTGGATTTCATTGTACTCAAAACTAGTTAGCCCACTCACATTACATTATCACATACCACCAGTCGCGATTACGGTCAAGGGCTTACTTATCATAAATAAACAAAAATTGATCCATTAATATTAACTATGAAAAAAATAACATTCTGTAATATAAGAACGAGCACAATTACATAAAATAATTTTATGAAACTTTGTGTTTTCTCTTTCTTTGTTGATCTGGCCACCTACATTAATGAACCGTTTACACACTTATATCATTTGGCCGAACAAAAACACGTATTTCTCCGTCCGAACGGGCGTCATACAAAAACATTGAATTTTCGATAGGTTTATTTTAATTTCCACACATAAATGTTTATCTGTAGTTCGGTTGCGTGTGAACTTTGTTGGTTTTTCTACTTTTTTGAAAAGTCGTTCGTTTGTCACCTATATTATTTTAACGCGTGTTTTAAAGACTTTGGAAGTGTATAAAAGTAGGTCATGTTAGTCCAGCTGTATATACAATGTGCCCTATCAGCCATTCACCAGAAATTAGGAAAAGTAAATACATGCTGAGAAAAAAAATTAGCTTCCTAGGCATAATCCTCTATGTGGACAAGAATATGCTTCAATCTTGAAGGTGTCAACCCTGTTTGTTATTTTCGATTGGATTTTTTTAATTTAAATAATTATTTTATACACAGAATTTATACAATTCTGTGTATAAAAACAAGATCGATATATATTTGTATGTTTCGGGATGTTATAAAAGAGCTTAGACGCCATGCTGCTCCTATCTAATCTAATCTATCTATCTATCTATTTATAATCTATCTATAATCTCTAATCTATAGGCCTCGTGCTCTCTGAGGCACGGAGCTGCAACTTGATCAACTCTAAGCTGTTACTGTAAATTTCTTGGAGGAAGATTAATACGTAAATAATCTTAGCTAATTAAAACCAAAAAACTTTTCTCAAATAAGCGACTTTTTCTTTTTTTAGTCTTAAACAATAAAACATAAAAAGTTTGTGTATAAACTTTATATTAAGACACACCATGTGATCTCTAGATTAGAAAACTGTTTTTATAACTCAAGGTTCACTTTACCTAACGAGATTTGACTTAACATCCTTAAACTCTTTATTAATACTTAATACACACTGTTGCAGTCAAGGAAATCAGAGGCAGAGAAAGCGTTACTCGGCTGTATTTCTATACCTCTGTTAAGATTAAGCCGCCCTTTGTTATTTTAAGTTTGTGTACACGTTTATTGTAAACTTAGTAATATTAAACACAACATGGTTTCGGTTTAAAGGGTGATACTACAGACAAATTAAGATTAATGTCTTTTTCTTAGTTTCAAGACCAAGTATCGTGGAAATACATAATAATACAGATTAACACATTGTACTTATATTAAATTGTAATTGTAATAATTGTAACCTTTTATTATTGGGGAATCGAACCGGTGACTCTTTAGCTATCGCAGTCAGAGTGTCCTAACAGTGGACTACGACACCGGTCCCGTCAGTGCTGAGGTTTTTATACATTCCTTTTTAAACTCGATAAAACTTGATTTCCAAACTGATGCTAGTTTTGAATAAACGATATAATTTAACTTCTTAAAAGGTATTAAATATTTGTTATTAAGTTGAATGTACAGCAAAGTATTGTAAGGCAAGGTTTGCAATTTTCCTATCCACCTACAGTAAATAAGATATAGATACAACAGTGTCCTATAAAACTTTATAAAACGTATCAAGTTTTTGCAGTTACATCATAGAATATACATCGCAGTATAAGGCTACGTGATAAGTTGTCGCAAACGTTTAATTTTCGCCAACGGTTCTATAAAAATCTATATCCATACAAAAAGAAAACTTGAAATGTCTGTTTGTAATTTTATTTTAACTGCTTTTCACTTATTGTATTTGAAACTTTGATCGGTACCTTAATCTATTACAAAATTTATTTTTTTATATGACAGCCAGACTTATGAAGCGTAGTATAGACTAATTTGTATTCTGATAAATTCAAAGAAATGGAAACTACGCGGGTAAAACGGCAGGCTTTCGCTAGTAGTAAATAATAGAATCTCAGTGCCTTGTAAAACCTCAACGTGTCACAAGTTAGTAGCTAACGCTACGGCGTAGCAAATGCTACATCATTGTAAAGCTACGATGACGTCTACGACGTAGCAATATGTAGCAAACATCAAAACTTTCGATAAATATTAGATTAACTAATATCTATCGAATTAAAAAATGTCGGTTGCTATTGCCTGTGCTATAATGGTTGGGTCACCGAACCCAAAGGCTCTCCAAGTCTAGAACCTGGTTATGGAACTATTCAGGCTCAAATTATTACCAGTTTTCACAATGGTGAAACTACAAAATGATTTCACAAGTTTTTAATTACTACAAAAATAGCCGAGGCAGTACTCCACAGGCGTCTAAAAATAGGCAAAGCAAAAACGTTAATTCAAACAATTTAACTGAATTAACCGTTTAACGTGATTTAACATTATTAATGCTATAATTAATTTTCATCGGGATTTAATTGCTGAATAGTTATACGCTTGACATTTCAGTTTATGAAATTATTTACTTATTGAGTTAGCTATATAGTGACTCGTTTTTATAATATATTAGATTTTTAAATGCTTTTAAGGCCTTTTTTGTTAAAATAACAGTGATTTTTTTCAAACATTGTTTTATATAGTATAGTATACTGAGGATATTTCAGTTTTGCAGTAAAATGCCAGGGAGGTTGGTTCTTCTGGTTATTTTTGTAGGAAAACAGTAAAATATTTTTTTATTTATTGGTATATCTAGAAAATAAAATGATTTTGTTTACCACGCACTCAGGTGTTACGTAATCAATTGACTCGAACCGCAAATTGAAGATGTAAATCAACTGGCACAAATATTTTTAACAATCCAGGGAGTACGGTAACGGTATCTAGTTAAGCCTAAATCTGTGATGTCTACCAGAGCTAAGTGGTATAGCTTAGCGGGCAAGATGTATTTGTAGAGATGCACTTTGCGCTACAATGCTTTATGAGAGAGATTTACAACAAACCAGGCACGATAACTTGGAGATTCTTTTTAGAAGTAGGAATAAGTCTCACCAAATTCCAAGTCCACTTTAAATACAAGGCGTTCTCCTGTGCAGTACACAAATTGATTTTGTAATATAAAATAGATCTTAATATGGCCATTGGACCTGCGCGATTGAAACTTTTTCACTAAAGAGACATGTGTGTTACTGTGTTAGACAGTCTTCAGTACGATAAGTAATATTAAACTAGCACTATTATATTATATTTTCGTTGCTTTGTTTTGTTTAAATTTTCCTGCGTCCTATCAATAAAATGCCTTATTTCACAAACATGAACTCCATAATCAGATTTTTTAACTTAAATTTTAATGTTTATATACGTAAATATTAATAAATAATAAAATTTTTTAACAAAAAATAACTGTGTCGTTTAGTTGCTTTAATTTACTTAAGCATATCTATGAAGTCGGTGCCAGCAAGTTTAAGGTACATTTATTTTACGTAGTAAAGAAGTTTGCGGGTTATAGGTAACGTCCTTGAAAGTAGAAACCTTGGCTGGCACCGACTCCTAGATATGCTTAAGTAAATTAAAGCAACTAAATGACACAGTTATTTTTTACTTTTAGCAAGTCGGTTTTTTATTTCTTACTTTTTAGTGATTTACCCCGTAACGTAAGTAACGTAAATGAAGAGTTCCTTCAATTTCCCCAGTATTAATAAAAAAAGAATTATCAAAATAGTTTTGTAAAAAAATAAAGTGGAATAAAAAATCATCTCTATATTGTACCAAACTAACCTTTTTACCGCACAAAAATCAGTGTATTTGTTCCAGAGATTATTATTATAGACGCGCTGTGTATAATAAAATCGCACCCCAACATGTTTTATCGAAGGGTGTAGTTAATAAAGCCATACGCCATCCGTACGTACCCCATTTTTGGGAAAAATCACTAATGTCCAGTGTGGTCCCGAATCACGTCCCGGTCCCCCGGGACAGACCGCTTGTAGCAGATTTAGTACATCCCTTACTTTAATATCGATACCCTGTTGTAATTTTAACTTTGCAATAATAATCTATGTATTGATTTTTTCAAATAAAATAAAGGTTCCCTATGATATGAAACGAATCAATTTATTTATGAACCAAACTTTAGGTTAAGGACGAATAAATATCAATATCAATGTCTTCTTCTTTCCGCTTCAGTTCGTTCGTTCGTTCCTTGCAGTGAAATATTTCCTCAATCCAAATCAGCTGAGACTTCTCTCCTGTACTCCACCTGGCTGAGAGTCCTCTGTTAGACGTATATACATATAGGTTTTTTATATGGACTTCCAAACCTCCGTGGCACCGTAGAATGCGTGGTGAATTTATTCGAAGGAGGTCGATTGAGACGAGTCTGGCTGGTGGGAGGCCTCGGTAGTGGCTAGTTACCACCCTACGGACAAAGACATATCGCGCATAAGCGGTTTAGCATTCAAGTACGACGTCGTGTTTTTTTTTTTATCAACTACAAGTTGGCCCTTGACTGCTATCAAACCTGATGTTAAGTGATGATGCAGTCTAAAATGGAAGCGGGCTAACTTGTTAGGAGTGGGACGAAAATCCACACCCCTTTCGGTTTCTACACGATATCGTACCGAAACGCTAAATCGCTTGGCGATAAGTGTTGTCGGCAGGGTGGTAACTAGCCACGGCGATAGCCTCCCACCAGCCAGACCAAGACAAATTAAGAAAAATCTCAATCTGCCCTGCCGGGAATTGAACCCAGGACATCCGTCATATAAATCCACCGCGCATACCACTGCGCCACGGAGGTCGTATAGAGACTATCCTGGGGTGTGGATAATATGTTTCTATTAGCACAATCAGGTGTGATTGCAGTTAAGAGATAACTAGTAATGAATAAAAACAGCTGTTTCGCTAGTAACCAGCCATTTTAGTTAGTCCCTATCAGGAATTGAACCTGACACCTCACCGAGACATGAGCGTTATTAAGAAACCAGTCAAAAGATTATTATCATCCAAAAACATTTAATAGGCCTTAAACGTCCGACAAATATTGCTAAAGTTGTCTCTGTTAATACGAGAAAATAAGTCTTTTCGGCAATAAGCGGTTAGCTTCGTTTTAATTGGCACATTAACCTTTTACCACTTCCCCTACCAGTTGAACGAATTAAACTTTTTGGACCACGAGTGTTGTTTTAATAACAATTTTGTTTTTGGTATTTCAGAGGGGAAAGGCGTGAGACAGAAAATGTGTAATGCAAAATTTTCCGACACCTCTTTCTAAAGTTATAAATTTGTATGAACTATATAGCCCAGTGCAGATAGCCTCAAACATAATAAAAAGTAAAAGAAAATCACAGTAGGATGAAACCCATTTCAAAAGGAAGAGAATGCCATAAAAATTAATGGAAAAATAAATTACGGGCGATCTGAGGTCGGGAAGGGGTAGAGGGTGAGGGTTTAGGGGTAAAAAACGGATTTTCTCGATTTCTGGCAAAACTAAAAGTCCTATGGGAAAGAGTTATAAGGCAAAGTTGTAGGTAATAAAAAGATCTAAAACTTTTGTTCTTACACTTTTTTCACATAACCTCAAAATTTATGTGAAAAATTCAAAAAACCAAGTTTTTGGTTTTTTATTTTTATCTTTTACAAAAAATTTTTTTTTTTAACAAAATTTTGTGAAAATTTACCTTTTTATGTCCCAAATACGCTGTAATTTATTTGATTAAAAATATTTATTTTTTCACCTTATTTTGAATTAATATCGAAAAAACACCCTTATTTTCAATCGAAAATTCACCCATCAAAATATCAGCTTTTTTCAAAAAGTTGGTATGGTTTCTGTTTGTTGAAATCTCTACTTTCCGAAAATGAAAAAATATATATATGTTACTATAGTAAACCTTCTCAGAAAAGGCAAAACCTAGGCTAACGGTTTTACAGCTGCAATGAAAATGCAGGCGTAGATGCCCATTTATTACTATTTTAAGATAATGTAGGTCGCTCAGGTATATACCTGAGTGACCTACGAAACATTTTAGCCCACTAAAAGGTCACAATACAATGTCAACATAGAAAAGTGGAGACGGGGCTAGGCGGATCTGAGCTTTGTTGGGTCTACATACTTTTTTTTTAGCACTGAGAATCTCTAGTGAGTGAGTTGGGCAGCTAACTTCTCAGAGGGTATGTAGGACTCATCGGCTGAGAACCAACCGGAATACCCGCTAAAACCAAGCGATGTTCCTTCCAATCGTCTGGTGATTGGGTGCCGGGAGCATCGTAAATCTTCCGTAACCTAATTAGCAGAGTCCACCGAGCCAGACCCTCGACTGGGCCTTACTACATACCTGCTATTACGTAGCAGCAGTAAAAACCGTTAGCCTAGTTTTTGCCTTTTCTGAGAAGGTTTACTATGGTAACATATATATATTATTTCCCCATCGGAAAGTAGAGATTTTAACGAACAGAAAGCACAATAATTTTTTGAAAAAAAAATATATTTTGACGGACAATTTTTCGGTTGAAAATTAGGTTATTTTTTCGATATTCATTCAAAATAAGGTGTAAAAATAAATATTTCAAATCAAATAAATTATAGCGTGTTTGGGACATAAGAAGGCAAGGTTTCACCAAATTTTATGAAAATAAAACTTTATTTGTAAAAGATAAAAATATAAAACCAAAAACTTGGTTTTCGTATTTTTCACACAAATTTTGAGGTTATGTGAAAAAAGTGTAGAAACAAAAGTTTTAGATCTTTTTATTATCTACAACTTTGCCATTCAAGTCTTCTCCATAGGACTTTTAGTTTTGCCGGAAATCGAGAAAATCCGTGTTTTACCCCTAAACCCTCAACCCCTACCCCTTCCCGACCTCAAATCGCCCGTAATTTATTTTTCCTTTCATTTTTATGGCATTCTCTTCCTTTTGAAATGGGTTTCATCCTACTATGATTTTTTTTGGTTTTAAAAATTATCGACCCTGGACTAATATACATAGTTTCATTCCGACCGGGGGTCCATATTCCGTGACGCCTTTTTTAATATTAAGCCAATTAAAGTTTTTATTAATATTAGGCAAATTAACTAAATGAAGAGCCGATATTTGTTTTGATTATATAAAAGCGCACTGTTAGGCTTTAGGAACTAGGAATTGCAACCAGGACATATTTATTGTAAACCAAAGCATTAACTGTGCAAATATATTGTAGGTTGATTATGGATAATTCATTATCCAAAAATTCATAACCACATTATTTTCAATTTTAAAAGATAGGTTATAAGTAGGTTCACGTATAAAAATATTTTTAAACATAAACTTCGTTTTGATATTTATATTTAATGTAAAAGTTTATGTTCATGGCTGTACTCGCACTCGTAACTGTAACTTGAACAAATGTTTCTCCTATATAGCTCGTGCCCCCTAGAGAAGTACAATTTTATAGCAACTTTGTGAGTAAAGATACATTAAAAATGATTTCAGTCTGAACGATTTATAGTTTTATCCATTTTAAGGGATTTCATGATGTATGAAATTTGTATTTACGCTTTTTTTCTCTACGTTTAATGTTACTTAACTTGGTCTTGAACAAAATATATTGGTTTCTTGTTCCTAATTATTTGTGGAGCGAAGATATAAAGAATGCATTTAAAGCATCCTTTTTTCTATCAAACACAACGTTGCAACGTTCTATATAAAAATGCAAATGGTGGTGGCATAACAATAGTTAGTCAATGAGATCTAATTTAACTATAATACTAACTAATTTAATTTGGATATATAATTTGGTTCATTATTTATATGTTAACAAATGCTACTATAATGTTTTAATGGAATAAATAGAGTTTTATTCTACAGCAGGAAATATAATGTTTTATACGATTTTACCGGGTAATATTATTGCCGAAACGCAATGAAAATGCAGCTTTTTGTAATTTTTATGAAAGACAGGACTGGTCTTTAAAATCACGCTTTGAAATAGTGATGACGCCTAAGCTGGAATGATCATCGTCATTATCAGTCTTTATGTATCCACTGTTGAACATAGGCCTCCTTTATACGGCGCCAACCCACTCTATCGTTTGTTCTTTGCATCTAATCGGTGCCTCCAGTTGGGAGGCGTCCTACACTCTGCTTGCCGAGACGCAGTCTCCACCAGTCAGGACCTTCCGACTTCAACGACCACCAATCTGTGACGATCATAATCGTACATACTAATATATATAATAACACTAAAAATAATTAAAATATATATAAACATATATACATGTAAAATATGTAAATGTGTTTTATTAAAGAATAGTAAAACGATAAAGAACAGCGTTTTATAAATAAACGAGTAATTAGTAGTATCTTCTAAATGAACGCAAAATCGTGAAGCGCTCCACATTCAAATTTTATCGAAAAATATAAAGAATTAATTTATAAAACATGAAGAGGCCACATATATGAAAATCAATTCGTGTTATACCCTAAACTCACCCTAGTTTAGGGATAGTCAAGATTTATTTATGGTTGCATGAATTTTATCTTCCGACACTCTATAAGTACTTGAGTTATTTATGGACATAACATTGATAATAGGGTTCTAATCGAAAGATGATCACGTGCCAATCTAATACTTTTAAATAAAAAGTATAATAACCTTTAGAAAGATCTAAAACATGATGTAAATTGTGTTTATATTTATATGTGACGAATGTTTGGTTTTGTATGGGACATCGAAACAGTTACAAATCGACCATTAAGCCGGAATACGTTTACCTATTCATTCCTTGATTTTTGACAGTTCAAAAAAATTTTATATTAATGATAATGGTTACGACCGATGGCTTAACGTTCTTTATGAGGCATAGGGCTGTAAAACCATCAATTTCTTACCTTCGTCCTGTGCTACTAAAAATCAGAAAACACTATATTTTATAACCGTACCCAAAACTCACAGCCAGTGCCTTATACGTACTTACTTAGGAGCCAGTGTATTTGAATAATATTTAATGATATTTAGGTAGGTAGTCCTGCTGTTTGGCATTTGTATTATTCAGCAATACATAGCAAAGCTTGCGGCTTGACGCGATCAGATTGCGAACTGAATAATGTTGGTTCATCAATACCTCAGTAATGTATGGTTTGGCTTAGTTATTCTGAAGCAATTCGTGCAATTGGCAATCGCAAGCCACTCTTATTGTAAATAGCACGTGGACTATCCATGTGCTATTTTTAATGTTAAGTTATTTATTGTTAAGTGCCCGTAAAACATCTTCGGCGTATTCTGGCTTGTATATTTTGTCTTACGCATAGCAATACGAAATATAGGAAATAAATGGACGCCTACGACTTCGTTCGCAAAATTATTAGTGTACAGTTACATACCACTGTCCCCGTCTTTTTTTATTAGAAGTTCCAATGGTCCAATTGTCATCATGTTAGGATCTGATGATGATACCCTGGGAAAATTGAAGGAACTCTTTAAATTTTATAGGCACACTTGCCGCGATTTCAGTTTTAGTGTAAGTATCAGTAGCATTTTGGCTGCAAGTGCCGTATATAGTCAGAGATGTGATTTATTTGAAATACTTCTATTTAAAATGCAAATACAAAATGCAAAATACCTATTTTGTATTTTGCATTTAAATGCTTTTTAACAAAAACATTTTGTATTTTATTTGAAATATCTTTGGAGATGTATTTTGCATTTTTAAAATTCATTCACGCTTGTACCTATTGCCGAATTTGACCTATAGTGGATTTTTGTCGGCCGCGATTCAAGCTAAAACACTGAATGTATTAAAATGAAACTTCATAGTTCATCTTTTTGTTGTGAAATTAAAGTAGAAGGGGTTGAAAGTTTCTATGTAGTCTTTAATTTTTGAAGTTATGTTAATGAAAATTTGTATACTAACTACTAAATAAGTATGTTATTCAAGGATTTTTCAAAATTTCATCCCTACAGGCTTATATTGGGGTTGGAAGTTTGTATGTGAAATTCCTTTTAATTTTATAGAACTACTGATTATACTACACCAACAATCAATTTTTTGTCAATCTGTTTGTTCCGGCTAATCTCTGAAACAACTGGACCTATTTAGACGAGTCTTTCGACACTTATTTACTAATGTTATAAGTAACTTAGGTTAAACTTATTTTAGTAATGTTTTAAGTGACTATTCTAAAATAAATAAAAATATCATACAATTTGGTCAAAAGGTATTTTATTTTGAAAAAGCATTTTGAAAATACCTATTTTGCATTTTGCATTTGAAATACAAAATGCAAAAGTATTTGGTATTTTGCATTTGAAATAGTAAATCTGAAAAGTATTTTGCATTTTTTATTTAAATGCTTTTATGGAACCATTTTGTACATCTCTGTATATAGTACATCTATAATGGTATAGTACAAGGACGTTACATGGCGATAAACCACTAAAAAGTAAGAAATAAAATTTTTTAACAAAAAATAGAACTGACTCAAAACGCACTAAAAAGTAAAAAATAACTGTGTCATTTAGTTGCTTTAATTTACTTAAGCATACCTAGGAGATGGTGCCAGCCAAGGTTTCAACTTTAAGGACATTACCTAGAAGCTACAAACTCCTTTATTACGTTAAATAAATATTCTTTAAACTTGTCTGGCACCGACTTCATAGCTATGCTTAAGTAAATTAAAGCATTTGGCTGGTGGGAGGCTTTCGCCGTGGCATCCACCCTACCGACAAAGACGTACCGCCAAGCGATTTAGCGTTCCGGTACAATGTCGTGTAGAAACCGAAAGGGGTGTGGATTTTCGTCCAGTTAGCCCGCTTCCATCTTAGACTGCATCATCACCTAACATCAGGTGTGAAAGCAACTAAATGACACAGTTATTTTTTACTTTTTAGTGCGTTTTGAGTCGGTTCTATTTTTTTCTTAAAAAAATTATTTTATTATTATTTTCATTTTACAATGTTGTTTAGTTTAGTTATTTATACTACTTTATAAGTATGGATGGATATAACAAAGTTTAGTTCCTATATTTACTATGTTTTGTGCATAGTGCACAAATTCTCAGATGCAAATCATTTAAACTGTCGATTGGTGCATGCGGGTTGTATTATTTCCGGCAAGTAAGTGGTTCAAGTAACTTCGGAAACGTCAAAGCAACGTCATTAGAATGCTCCGTTTGCTTTTATGATGTTTGCTACTCGTATCTGAGTTAGCACGACTGGTGAAGTTGGTTCCTTAATTTACAACTGAGAAAACCTGGTGTTAATTCCTAGCTCTGGTCGTCCAGTAAATACAATGCTATGTATTAGCCAGAAAGAAAAGACGATATGATACTATATAAATAAAATAAAATATAAATTAAAAAATATTAAGTACATTATTTTTACTACAAGTTGGCCCTTGACTGCTATCAAACCTGATTTTAAGTAATGATGAAATCTAAGATGGAAGCGAACTAACTTATTAGGAGTAGGATGAAATCCACACCCCTATAGGTTTCTACACGACATCGTACCGGAACACTGAATCGCTTGGCGGTACGTCTTTGTCGGTAGGGTGGTAACTAGCCACGGCGAAACCACAAGACAAATTAAGAAAAATCTCAATCTGCTCCGCCGGGAATAGAACCCAGGACCTCCGTCTTATAAATCCACCGCACATACCACTGCGCCACGGAGGTCGTCATCAGGTTTATCTATAAAATAATTAAATAATTGACAATTTATTACCCTCAGGATATGCGATAGTAAATATGCGTTTTAATGTGTTACCCCTGAGTAACACCTATTCCTTTGAGAATAAAATTAATGGAGTTGATCGTAAAACTCTAATGCGAATGAATCATTGGTAAACTACACGATGGGGTTTTAAAATCGTAATTTTTCTCTCATTAAAATTAAAGTAATCATTGAATTATTTTGAACATTTTGCGACAGCAAGTATTTGTATGAAAAAATTTTGTAACTTTTGTAATTTTAATTTCAAGTTATTTCAAATATTTTTTTATGTAAAGTATTTTAGTTCAGTGGTATCTAGGCTTCTATGGGACATTGATTATGTTTGAATCTAAAGACTAATGACCAAGTTAGTTTTGTTACTAATAAAATCTTAAAAAGTAGAAAAACTGATTTATATTACAATCCGGCCTAAACCCAAGACCAACAAAGCAATGGCACCCATGCCTCAGTTTACGGAGAATACGTAAGCCATCGATGCTGTACATTGCGTTTACCCTGGGCGTGTGTTTACGTGTCTCATATAAATGAGACAGCAATGGACGTGTTACACTAGGTGTGTATTTCTGAAGTGAATGTATATTCAAGGTAAAGAAATAAATTTCTAAGTATTTCTCGTCACCACACTGTGCTTAATCCAATAGAGTAACCGACGTTCGAAAGGAAAATAGTTTAAATGAATGAAATACTATACTCTCTTTTATATATTTTAATACATCTTTCAGCGGCTTTAGTTTAATGCGCTTTTATAATTAAAGCTGCTGCAAGCGCTTTAGCGTCTTATCATTTATTTTCCCACCCTAGGGCAGTCAGTGCAATTCCGTTTCACCAATTATTTCTGAGGTAAATCTAAATACTATTTTAATTAGAAAAACGGAAACGTTGGCACTTTTTAATAAAATGGAAATTCTAACTAAACATAATCGTATCTCTTTAAAAAGCACGTTTAAGAGACAGTTGGAAGTTATATTGATTGAGGAAAAGTTATGAAAAAGCTACAATAATTACTTTTTTGCAAAAGAAGTTGATTTAGTTATTTGTTTGTTTTATATAAATAACTATTTGTTTTTCTCTGCAATTAAGTTAAAAGTTTAACATAGTAAAGGTAACATACGAAGTAGTCCTTAACCGGAAGTGCATATTCTAAACAGTTTTATGGTACTTCCATTGGAAAGAGTATAAATTGCGAAAAACAGCCTTACAATGCATATTTTTGATGGTATTGTTGAAACGGAAATGTTTCTAGACATAAAACTGTTTAGAATATGCACTTCCGGTTCAAATTTTCAAACCTAAAGAAGACAAAGCCAAGTAAAGTGAACATTAGATGCGCATATTTGGCGTAGCAGAAATGCAGGAGTGGGAACGACTAGAAGCCATTCTCCGACCCGAGGTTATTATTTTATCAGATTCACATTACGGCATATATTGTTAAACATTATATTGTCTTATGTTAAAACGGTCCCTAAAAGTGTCTTTTTTATTTTTTTTAACGAGCTGAAGTTTGTCAGTTTGTCATTCTACTTTTATAGGTATACGTACGGTAGGCCACTATGGTGTTAGGACTGGTCGTTTTGAGATGAAGCAGGTTTCATACAAAATATTTATTATGTTCCTATTCGCCAGACACATAGCTTCATAACAACCATTCTATTAACAAATGTAGGTACCTATATATTTTTTAAATTCATAAGTTAGGACATGAAAGTGAATAAAATAATTATGTAAATAAAAAGCTTCAAATATCAATTTTAACGATGAAAAATCAAATTAAAGATCCCAGGGCATGTGTCTAACAAATGTTCCATTAAAATTAATGAGTTAACAACATTTGTACGTATTTCAGGTGTAATTGAATCATGTACCCACCGGGCGCGCTATCTGATCAATACTGTGTTATTTATGTGAGCGCAGAATAATATCGTGTGAACATATCTGATGAACTAATAACATCGATGTAGTCGTAATTAGCATTTTAGAGGTGGAGTAAATACCAGTGATCATTTTCCGAACTTGCTAGCTGCCAGTTGGCTAGTAATTGACATCTTGCTGATTCTTCCTAGGTTTATACCTAGGTAGGCAGAGTGTATAGAATGTATCCTTCCATTTGCTACCTTTGTATACTTCCTTAGCTCGGTCTATTAATTTATAACACTTCTTCTTACCACATAAAAACTTTATGCAAACTCATTAACAGATAGGCCACCATTTAGGAGGTGATAGGATATGGAGCTCAAATTCAGCGTAACCAATGCTGGTTAGAGGGTCTGAGAATAATATGGTGATTTCGTAACGAGGGTGACAATCGGGACTGACGGTTAACATACTCTCTGAGGCATAGAGTCACAACACCAATGATCATTTTACCCCAGTAAGAAAATGTCAACTTGGATGAAAAGCTCACAAATTCAATTCCCGACCTGACCGACGACCTCATAATTTGCACGAAATACAAACACCAATAAACACACCAGCGCTGAACTTATTAATATATTATTTATTTATTTTATTTTGTATTGTGAACCGCAGATTTTTTAAGGTACTAGTAAACTTGAGGATTCACATTTTATCTATAAGTATTACAATTGAAAATGTCTTCTAAAAGTGAAACCGAAATTAGTTTACAGTATATAATGGCGGTGTAATGAAGCTATAATGGCTCAATAACTCGCTAACACATAAAGTTCAGTTGGAGCGAGTTGCAGTTGGTTAAACTTTTACTATTAGCATTTTCACGGATCGCTCCGTTTTGCACTTCCAACACGAGTATTTACTTACAATTACGTTATTGTGTCTTAGTAAGAAATTAGTTACTGGTTAAAACTAATACACTAAATTATCTAATTGAATGTAGGAATTTAAGTATATATTTCTACATTTATAATTATATTTGTTCTGTATTATGAGAATATATTATTAAATCATGAAAACTAAACATTTTGTCATCATCAAATCGTACTCGCAGTATGAGCTTACGTCATCAAAAAAAAAATAACTAAATTAAAGTATTAACTTTTTTACAAAAAAAGCTATGAATTTAATATTTCCTGTTATTACGAATATAACTATTTTATACATTGCTGCATATAGCAAAACTGTACTATTTTTAGTCCAAATATAAAACAAAGTCCGCCTGGATTACTTTAGTCCATTTTTATTAGCTTCTTTGCTCTGAAATGGTTTATTATTAGCTCTGCTGTTTTACAAAAACTATTTGTTTATTTTGTTTAAAAAATATTTATAGGTAGCTAGAGAAAGAAAAAGTATAGTACCCTTACAAATAAGGGAAATAATTTATAACTGTCAATTTTAAACTTGACATAATGTAAAGCATACATACTCTTTATTTTTGAAAATCGGTAAATACAATTGTCGTCACCATTGAAACTAAAAATGTCCAAGCCTAAAGACCCAAGAGATACAAGCTATTTGATAGATTAGCATTTTCATATCTTCCACCGCCCACATCCGGCAGTTTACGTCGAATTCATCCCGAGACGACAATTCACCGTCGAGTAATCGTCCAAGACATCTGCGGAGGTCGAGAATTAAACTAATTCAGGTAACAAAGCGACACCGGAGATATGAATTGGTCATCATTTGTGTAATATGTTTGCAAATGAATTCTGTAAATTGAATTCTCCAAATTTCAGCCGCGTTCAAACATGCGGCATGTCGTTAAGAATAAATATATTAGAATTTAAACTATTTCTAGTATTTTTCATATTATTAAAATCTAATCGGCTGAAACACATGTCACTGTTGTCGCAGTATGTCAGATTAGTTTCGCGACGTTACATGAACTAGGAAGCTTATGATTAAGGACCGTATGATTTCGAAACTAGTCGGGCATACTCGAACAACAATGACGTAAGTTTCAGCCGTTTTTATTTTAATAATATAAATAAATCCATCTTTTTATTTTAGGTTATTAAATGTTTTTAACTTCAATAGTTTAATGTTGTAGGAAACATAGGTAAAGACCATCTACAGCACGAGTTATAAATTCAGTATCTGTGTAAATCGCATAATAAACTAAAAACGGTTACAGAGTTGATAGTTTACTCTATAGCCCCAAAAGGAGCAATTTCCTTCAAAACGCAATGAGCTCCACAAGGCTATTTCCATTCGGAATGCAAGCAATCAACCTGAGACCGTTCGCGTTCAACTTCGTGAGAACTTTTGATCACACTTGTGCACTGCACTTGACAGCATTACTGTTAAGTTTTTAGTGTTATGTGTAAATTACATGGATGGATAAGTATATTGTTGTATAGCGCTAGTTACTACATTGGTATCTATACTATAACTACTAGTTTACTATAAAATTAATGACTTTATTAACGACCAAGATTCTTGCAAGTAACCAGCTTTTCTTTCTACACACAAGACGGATAAAATTGATTTTTAAAAGAGCAACTGTTGAGTTTCTTGCCAACTCTTCTTCGCAGGATCTGCCTTGCGAAACGGTGGTAGAGTCACTACGTACTGACAGACTTGACGTTTCAAAACAGCTAACTTGAAATAAATTATTTTGTGAGTTTATTTCTGTGTATTTATTTAATTGAACACTAGTTTGTGTCCGCCTCTAGTGGATTTAGAAGTTCCTGAATCCCGCGGCGATTTTTGATTTTTCGGAATAAAAACTGTGCTATATTATGTTTAAATATCTTTATTCCTTAACCAAATTAGTGCAGTAGTTGCAGCCATTTATATATTACTTACTTGATCTATACAATTCAAATTCAAATTCAAAAAAAATTATTTCAAGTAGGCCAATTATAAGCACTTTTGAAACGTCATATAAGACTATTTGTAGTGACTCTACCACATACATTCTCTATCTAGGAAGTAGGGTAAAGGAGTAACAAGAGTAGGTACAAGTTTACATAAAAACTTTTGTCTTTGTGCTTATTAAATAAGGGATTATCTGTACCTTGTTGTCTACATTAATTCTAAAACGGTTCAAGCTTTTTGAATATTTTTACAGGGATATTTTATATTATAGGGAATATATTTTGTTAGAGAAAAAGTTAAGGAAAACCCAAAGGAACAACTGGGAAATTGGATGCCAAGTAGGTAATTTTGTTTGTTATTTGAGATACATTTAAATAAATTTTAGGTGATACTGAGTTCACTGGGTTAGCCAGTAAAAGTAGTAGAGACCCAGTCTGTAATAGAATGTAATAGGTAATTGTACGCTCGTACATAATAAAACAGTAGATGACTTTTTTACTATTTATTATATTGATTGATTTAAATAATAATTAACAATTCTTCCGAATAAGGTGTCTTGATCGTGAATTTTATCTTGCGCGCAGTCGCGTATGTATGTAAATTGGGAATGACAAGTCCTCTGTGTCGCCCTCAAGCGGTTGGCGTTGGTTGCGTGGCGCGCGAACAGTAATTATTAATTTAATTGTAACTTTTTTGTTTGTCTGCTTACCTTTGTCTCCAGAAATACTGAATGGAGATTAACTTGTTTTGAAAAGATTGGAGAAAGATAGACAGATTTTTTTTATTAGCGACAAGTAAAGTTATGGTAATTTTAGTTTAAGCGCAAGTACTTGATTTCAACTTTTTTTTGTGATATAGATAATTTTGAATCATGTAACGGAAGTGACGTCACATAACGCATGATCTATTGCGCCTAGAAACCTTTTAGACCAGAGGTCTATAACTCTTTATATTGGACCAGTATGAAATTGGATTTACGTGAAATATTTTCTTGTATCACAATAGCAAATTTTTAACCGACTTTTTAAAAAAGGACGTCCTACAAGTTGGCCCTTGACTGCTATCACACCTGATGTAAAGTGATGATGCAATCTAAGATGGAAGCGGGCTAACTTGTTAGGAGTAGGATGAAAATCTACACGACATCGTACCGGAACGCTAAATCACTTAGCGGTATGTCTTTGTCTGTAGGGCCGCAACTAGCCACGGTGAAAGCCTCCCACCAGCTAGACCAAGACAAATTAAGAAAAATCTCAATCTGCCCCGCCAGGAATCGAACCCAGGACCTCCGTCTTTTAAATCCACCACGCATACCACTGCGCCACGGAAGCCGTCAATGATGATGATGATTAATCTTTTTTTTAATATCCAGGTAAACTTATAAGTTTAGACATAAAAATTCTAAATACGAAAAAAGAATTCATATCTAGAGCATCGTAGAATGTGTTATGTATAACAAACAACAAATAAACAATGAAACTTCTCGAATACCATGCGTTCAGAGCTCGCTCCGTGTTGTAATAGTGAAAGAGTTATTTTATAGACCTATCTTGTTGAGTAAATAACTTCATATAGCGTAACATGTACAAAAAATACTTTTAATGTTTCAACCAGATACGATTATGCATACTTTTTTTACCCGACTGCGTCAGAAGAAGGGTAATGTTTTTTGAGCGTATGTATGTATGTATGCCCATTTCTTCAGCACGCGCTATAGCCTAAACGGCTGGACGGATTTCGACATGTGAGGTGTCGTTGACTTTGGCAAAATTGTGGAAATGACGTAGGCTATATAAATTTTCAAAATGGCGGCTGTAAATGGGGGAAAAAGTGGGAATGGGTGTCAAATGAAAGGTCGTAAAAAAACCATTTCAAAAATATAAACATCATATCATGTTTATATTACTGTTTTAACAAAAAATGTCTAAAAGTGTACCAAGTCTCATTTCTATACCACAATTTAAACTAAAAAGTCTCAAATAAAAACTTATTATAAAAACAAAAAACCCGGCTACTTAGAAGTTAAGAATTGTAAAAAAAACAAGGATCACTATATCCATATAAAATTCTAAATACTTTATGGTGTTGCAGGCGGGGACAAAATAGTTTTGACTACCTTTCCCAGGTAGTAAAGTATTTTGTCCACGCCTGCAGCACCATAAAGTATTTCGAATTTTATATAGATATAGTGATCCTTGTTTTTCTTTTTTTCAGTTCTTAACTTCTAAATTTTTGAAATTAATAATAATAAATTTATTTAATTTAAAAAAAACAATCGGATATAATGTATAAAAAATATTCTATTGTCTATCTTTATATTTATACTAGAGGACGCCCGCGATTTTACCATCTTCCCTAAGGTATTTCGGGATAAAATGTGGTCTATATATTATTCTAATATGTAATCTATATTATTGTGAAGTTTCATCAAAATCCATTCAGTAGCTTTTGCGCGAAAGAGTAACAAACATACACACTCACAAACTTTCACCTTTATAATAGTCCAAGTATGATACTATAACGTTTACCTTTACATTAAACTTGTTCAAAATATTAGTCTTAGCGAAATTTAAAACACAAACAAACTTAGAACAAAGTTAAAAATATAAGATCCGAGACGGGAACTAGTTGAAAACTTTTTCAAAATCAGAAACGCAATGTTTTCTTTCAAACTATCCTTCACCTGGGACGTAACGATGTACCTCCAGTGTAGGGTCTCCATTAATAAAGATTTCTTGGGATATGTCTCGAATATGTCTCACCCCACTAAGTACATAGTTGCGTAAAAGTAATTTGTAAACACAAATAGAACAGGAGATTTTTGTGAAAAAATCATAACTATTATTTACCTGCCCGTAGTTCCCGTGGGAATTTAGGATAAAATATGGCCTACTATTATTCTGATATACAAACTGTTATTGTGAAGTTTCATCAAAATCTATTAATTAGGTTTTGCGAGAAACAGTAACAAACTGCCATACTTTGACCATAATTAACTTTACCTGTTTCGTTCGTTCAGTGGTTAAGTCTACGTAGCGTCAAACCACGAGGACCTGGATGCAAGTGCTGGCTCAAGTTACAATAAGTATAATACTTAGATTTCTTTGTTCTAAGGAATTTATAGGCTAAATATAAATAAATAATTAGCCCGGATTAGGGAAATTGGTGGTTCCACATCTCCATGTCTCAGAGAGCTCGTCAACCGTTTGGTCCTGGTCACTATCATCAAAGTATGCTAGTCCGATTAGAAACTTGTCCTTGCTTGTATTATCATGTTACCCACAACAAGAGTGTTACGGTTAACATTATTATTTGTTGACTCCTATGCATTTGATGCCAACCTAAAGCTAAGCAAACCCATAGTACACCATCGGACCTTGTCCTGGCTATTATCGTAGTATTGTCGCCCTACTGCAGTGTTCCTGCAGAGACCTAAACCTGGTTTTATTAGGCGTATAAATCCAATAAAAGTTCACATCGCAGTGGACGGTTAAGTTTTAAGTTTACAAATCAACCTAATTCCACAAAGGGGGTCTTACAAAACTTGCCTCATATTTACGAGTTAAGGATTTTGCGCTCAAAGACCGCCACGGTCGGTTTAAAGGGTTGCGTGTCTACTCG
Source organism: Mycalesis mineus (assembly GCA_034621355.1). Classification (NCBI taxonomy): domain Eukaryota; kingdom Metazoa; phylum Arthropoda; class Insecta; order Lepidoptera; family Nymphalidae; genus Mycalesis; species Mycalesis mineus. The sequence goes on from CM067902.1 coordinate 1,636,278, forward strand.
TATCTATATTATGTTGTATAAACTTGAGTACAGTTGCTACTGATATTAAAAGCTAGTACAGACATGAGTTTTTTTTGTATTATGTTGTAGGTACTAGATTGTTATGCGTATACATTGTATTGCATTGTATAGCAAGCTATTCTTAAAAGGTAACTGTATAACATCGCAGACTTTTTTTAGTTGTAAGTAAAAGGAACAATCTCAACATACATTTTGGCTGATGGGAGACTTAGGCCGTTGTAGTGTTACCACCTTACCGACAGAGACGTACAACCAAGCGATTTAGCGATGCCACGTAGAGACTGTAAAGGGTGTGGATTTTATCCTACTCCTATCAAGTTAGCCCGCTTCTAACTTAGACTGCATCATTACGATGTTAGATGTGATTACAGTCAAGGGCTAATTTGTAATGAATAAAAAAAGCATTATTTTGTAACATTAAATTAAAAAAATATCCTCCTCCTCTAGTCGTTTTCCTCATTGATGAGGGTCGTGATCACCTCCATCTACGATTCTATTTGAGATGTAACGACACTTTGCACTGTCCTCTGCTGTTCGAAGAGCATCGTAGACTGTGGTTTCGAGTGTTGTGCGGATCTGATCAGACCAAAGCATGTGGCTGCGGCCACGCGGCCTTTTTCCTTCCACTTTGCTAGTAACTATTAATTTCTCGAGATTATCTCCATTCTTGGCAATATGTTCGAAGTACTCCAGGATCGCGTCAGGCAAATCCTTGAGGCATCGACTTCATAGATGTGCTTAAGTGAATTAAAGCAACTAAATGACACAGTTATTTTTTACTTTTTAATGCGTTTTGAGTCGGTTCTATTTTTTGTTATACTATCGTAATTTTTGACCGGATAAAAAATATATCTATTTATTTTGAGTTTGAAGTCATTTCTCCATCATGGCAAGTGCCTTATAGCGCGTAAAAATAAAATAAACCTTGTTAACCAGACGTTTTACGTTTACAAGTTAGCATCGCCTGGTCTGGACTAAATATTTATTGTTTTACGAGCCGCCGTCAAACGACAGTAAAAAAGGTAATTTCTCGCTTGTTTCGATCTTATTCTTTGATTTAATTACAACATTTACTGCGCGGCGGTAATCTTTGTATTATTGAGTGTAAAATTTTGGTGTTGAAAGGGAGCTGTTGTGGTGCTGTTATTTGCTTTGAAAAGCTGCTTTTACATTAAGAATTTTAAAGGGGCGGTTACGTGTTTGTGGTTGTGGCTATAAAATTTACTTGAATGTCGTCATTACTTAATGTTTCATCATTATCAGTTTATTTAACGGTCTACTGTAGGGACTTTGTTGTATCCGAGGGGATTCGGAGTTTAGAATCAATTATCGAAAACGGGTTGGCCAACGTTTTAATATTATAACGATCCCTATTAAATATTGTTAATGATTTAATAAATAATAATTTCAATCAACAGCTTACGCTAAAGTCTGTTTGAAGTCACGTCGGTGTAACATCATGAATTTCTCAATTATAAGCTAAGAAGTTTGACCAAAAAGTACTCGCAAGAAAAGAAAGCTATTAAGTTAGAAGTAGTTAAATTAAAGTAAGAAGTGACTTGCTAGCTAAAGACATTTGATTTTCTGAAAATCTCGGAAAATGATTATTAATCGCTGATATTTTTTTCAAACCATATTATGAACAAGGTCTCGGTGTAACGTTGTGCTGGTTTTAATGCAAATTAAGCGGGTAAGAGTAACAAAAGTGAGAAAGGTTTAACAAAATGAATTTACATTTGCCCATGTTTTTTTTATTTAAATAACCATATATAATTGTCTCTTAGGTGCAGTTGTTAGCTTATACGGATCGTTAGGTTCCGTGTTCGGGCTATGAAATATTGGTTTTTTCTGTTTTCAAAACTTTGTCAACAGCAGCCTGGAGAGAGAAAGGTTACAGGTGTTACATCTCCATAAAGAGCTCTTTAAGCCGTCGGCAATGGTCACTATCACTTTTGACGACCTCCGTGGCGCAGTAGAATGTAATTTATAAGACGGAGGTCCTGGGTTCCCAGCGGGGCAGATTGAGATTTTTCTTAATTCTTCTTGGTCTGCCTGGTGGGAGGCTTTCACCGTGGCTAGTTACCACGCTACCGGCAAAGACGTTTTGCGTTCCGGTACGATGTCGTGTATAAACCGAAAGGAGTGTGGATTTAATCCTACTTCTAACAAGATAGTCCGCCTACATCTTAGATTGCATTGTCACTTAACATCTGGTATGATAGCAGTCAAGGGCCAACTTGTAGTCGATAAAAAAACAAAACTCAATCGTTACAGATTCAAACATTATCACCTTAAACCGGCCAACGCGCAATTAAAAAGCGTAATGGATATAAGCTCTATATAATATTATCCTATAATTAACCAGTGCATTTAGAATAGCTCGATGATGACGATGATTTGGCACAATTATCTCTTTATTAAAAACTTTAAGGTTCAACTTTCAAGGTTAGCGACGCATTAGCAGTGACTCTAGATGCTGCAAACGGCGACCGTAATCACTTACCATCAGATGACTCGTATTGTTCGTTTGTTCACTATTTAAAGACGTTCCGACTTTGTTCACCTAAAATTATATTTTTCTCAAGCCCCTAACATGAAAGTTTTGTTAAACTCAAATGTGAAAAATCCGTTTAAGATTGAATACTCATTATTAATTGCATTAACTCTCTTACTAAAAAAGACGTTAAAGTGACATCATACGGACGGCTTAATGACGGATTCACATTTAGTTTTCGCGTGAAAAGCTAAACTTAAAATGCATTTTTATAGAATTTATGATTTATATAAAGTTTTGTGGTACTCTACTAGCGTTTTAGGTTTAAATTGCGATTTAGAATATAAATAAATATTAAATATTATAGGACAAAATATTAAAAATGTTGCTTTTACGCAGCAGCATAATAAATACATTTTTTACTGTGTTATTTGAGATACTTTTTAAAAAGCCTTTAACCTATTATAGTACTGATATCAGTATTATTAATATACTTCATGTTATTACATCTGTTGACATGCTTATCCTGAACAATAATCTAGAATTAAGAGTGTAGAAGTAAGAATTTCAGTTTAAAATAAGTTTAATACCAACTAACTAAATAAAATATTGTAAAATACCACTTATTTTCAATTTAATCAAAGAATTATAATATACTTAATATATTTAATTTATAATACAAACATTTAATAGTAATGAATCTAGTAAGGAATTAAAAACTATTAGTTATTACAAAATTAGACCAAGTCAATCACATTTAAGAACATGTTTGATTAATGAAATTCTGGCGTCAGACATCTTTGAAATGTGATTAATGTCCAAAATCTAAATATAACAAAAACGTTTCATCCCTGCGCCGGGGCCACAACCCCCGCGGCGATTATAACCTTTTTTACTACATCCCCATAATCCAAGCTTTTTGTTGAGATAATCGTATCAAAATAATATTGTATGCTTTGTGGTTTACGTTTTTTGGTTTCAGTTAACGCATGTGACCTTAATTTTGAGTGAAATGATGGAAATATATATATATTTTTAGAAACATCATCAGAAGGGGTCAAAGGGCACGAGTCCGAGAACGGAAAACGACATTAATCAAAATATCAACACATTTTTATTACAAACTTTCTTAAATCAAATCAAAATTATACAATCTTTCCTTGAACACTAATCTAATTAATTTTACAATATTATTGAGGCAGCATAACTGCCTATGCCTGAATTGGAATTTATAATGTCCGCAATTTAATAAACCGTCCTTTTATATAAGCCAAAAATGCCGCAGAGTACATTCTTTTTTTTATGATTCTTGTCTAATCGTCGTCGTACAATCTAGCTATTTGAAGCGCAGTATTCAATGTTGCTAACAATATAATATCTATCTAAATGTTCTATAAGGCTTGAAGCGGTAGCCGGACGCCGATTTCACGTCGTTTCAGTCGTGCCTGTTCCTTGAGGGGGTAAATATTATTACTTTTTGGTCCCATGGCTTGCCAGAATAATACTGTTTTAAAGAAGAAAGCGTGAAATTTATTACTAAAACAAAAGTGTTAAGAATTGTTTAGATCATTTCTTGTTGACGATGGTTTAATGTATTATTTATAGCAATCTTCTGAGGATGTGGATACAACTTATTTTAAGATTATTTAGCTACTTGGTTTATAGCCATTTTGTCTCTTATATATATGTCCATTTATATGTACTTTCTCTGAGTTCGTAGTAGAGTTAGGTTTAGGATAAGTAGTTCATAAATGTAAATAATATAAAAAGTTACTTTAATTATACATGTAAACATATTATTTACTACTCTACGTCTATGTATGCTATATTGTAACATTAAAACTGCCTCATAGTAACTGTATATTGATATCTTACTTCCATTGTGATTCTGTCTCTACCTGTACTGTATTTTGTACCTGTTATTGACCTGAAATAAAGATACGGGAATGCGGACGCTCCTACTCCTATATAATCCGGCGTCCCTAGTATGGCCGCACGCACTTCACTCTCGCCGCTTGAAGTGTACGCATCTCTGTATATTCAAGATTACTACGTGTTTTATTTCAACGCGTCTCCCACTGTGGCTTGGACCCTTTATAATCCACCACAAACAGGCTTTAACGACTTAAGCACCAGGCGCGGTTGAAAGGGAAACTGAATACGTCAGCAGGCTGCGCTCAGGATCTGACTCTAAATACTGTTTATGAATCCTTATATTTGAATATCAACATAAATTGATAACTAAAGTCTTTTTTCAATTTCGGATTATCAAGGCTATCTGTTTGTAGTAACTTTACCCGGGGGTAGTGTTACTACTGAACCGGGTTCAGATGGCTCAGGTGGCAGATTATTGCTTTCGGTACCATGACTGTAGGTAGAGTCAGGAAGTGTCGCGCTTTCGCAAGTTCATTCACTTTGGATCTTGAACTTGTGGACGAATGCAATAAATAAGAAAACTGTATAAAGATCGCGATCAGAAAGCAATACTTTACATGGATTTTATAAAGTTCTTTCAAAGTTTCCCATTCAGTGAGATTTGAATAACAATGAGACCTATATCACCCGTCGCCGGTCCACGATTATTATAAAATATATTCGTTTCAGACGATTAAAATATACAATTATAGCTTTTATACTCGTGTACATTGCACTCTGGATAACTACTAAAATAATTTTATTTTGTGGCTATGTGGCGTCGGTTACTTAGGATCTATGTTCGAATCTTGGTTCAGGCTATAAAATATTTAGCTTTTCTTTGTATTTCTTTCTTGCAAATAAAATCTTAGTTGTAGTTCAAAGTGGTGGGTCAAATTTCCAAATTCTCTTTCCTTTGCATTTATAACGTTAATAGGATAATATTTTAATAATTTTATAATAGTATGTATATGTCGAAAGAGGAAACACCTTTTGGACGCAAGTACAAACACTGGAATCATATTCAAATTGAGAGACAGTCTTTGACACGGGTGTAGGTTTTGCAAATTTGTCGAAAGACATTATGAATAAATTAGGCCTTTGTATTCCAAGTAATTATAACTAAACCACAAATAGTTAACTGAAAGAATAATTAACAGCAACTTAAGTACAACGTCTGCACCGCGCCACGCCAGAGCCTAGACTGCTCACCAGTTGTAGACCCGCTCCTCATCCCCGTATCGAACGATGCGTCGCCGCAAGAGGGCGCAGATAGTACACGTGCAGTTCACAGACTTCTTTCTAGTCGCGTACGATGACGCAGGCGCCGTCATATCACATCAGGCTTCATTCCTTTAGGGGTAGGCAGAGACAACAGACTTCAATATGCCACAGTTCTTGGAGAATCAAAGGAAGTACTTAGCTTCATAATTGTAGTATTATAAAAATTCTCATTTTAATTTAAAAGATATTTTAGCCCAAAAGCCCAGCTCACGCTTGACCACAATACGGCGGTGGCGTCGGCGGGTAATCTCCCTCTAACAAGATTACCTGCCGTCTGGGAGATTTGACACTTAGACTTGCACTCATTATTAAACTGCGGCCGCCGTTGCCTGTGGGTGTTATTCGTTTCGGTTTTATTGGCACTGAGGTGTAAAAGTTCAAACTGAATGTAATATTATTAAGGAAATCACCGTTTTCAAATGACTAAGACCTTCACGGAAATGCTGCTCGCCTACAAATTATATCTAACTTCTTTCCTCGAAAAATATGCATTTTAATAAAACTCCCCTCATTGAAATAAAACTGTAAATCTCATTGAATATCTAATAACAGTCGTAACAAAGTTAAACATTATCGTCTTAAGCCTACTAACCCGCATTAGATTTGCTGGAGATGGATCTCAAGTTTTCTTCTAAAATTTACATAAGAGAGACCTGGCCCTGTAGTTGGCCTTCAAGAAAAGGCTAATGAAGTAGCAACTACAACTAATAAAATCAGTTATCACATCCAAGTTGATACATAGTAACATAATAAAACAATTGATATAACCTTTTTTACTAAGAAAATAGGTTAATAAAGTTAAAAGGCCAAAAAACAATGGAATTTAGCATAAAATAAACGAAATTTCGTCAACTTTTGACACACAATAAAAGCGGGAGATTCATGACTTTAGTTGTGTGTACTTTCGCGTAAAATGTGTAACAAATATCAATCAAAACTTGTGACATTAGTGAAAAATACCGCCGTGTCATTTTACATCGAGCTTTTTGTTGGCAAACTTTTTAAATAATATATTATCATAGGCGAATTCAAATATACTCTTATTATAATATTGAAATCATTGTATAATATTGGCAGATGTATCGGTGGTGCCATAAACTGTCATAACTATTGAAGAAGCGTGATGGGTCTAAGTTCAAACAGACAACCAAAGATAGGTTAGTGTCCTGCATTTGGCAGTTAAAACTGATGATACCGACTACAAATAACAAAATGCCTAATTGCCTCAACTGGTGACCGAAGGGCTGGCTCATTTTTTGCGCAAAGGATTAGCCTGGCTATCCAACCCATTCCACGTGGGCATGATTTATATAGTTATTAGGATAAGTTAGCTTAAGTTCCTTATTGTATTCTTTCTCAATAATTAAATTATCTTTATCTCAGATATTTGAAAGGTTCTGGATTTCTCAGCTGGGGCCACTTAGGGATTTTAAACGGAGATAGCTTTTAACCGTGACTAGTTACCACGTCAATCTAGTATGATTCCGCTAATGAAACCAGCCTCCTATAAAAGAAAGTGATCTTTTATAGGAAAGGCGATTTGAAACTTCGAACCGTCACGTTGCTCCAAAGCGGATTGATGGGCTGTATGGAATAATGCTGGGTTTTTCTTTCTTCCAAGAAATTTTCAGTAAAAATCCATTCAGCACTCGAAACCAGGACCTTATGAATACATTATAAGTAATATATGTAACATCATCATTTTTTTTTATCGACTACAAGTTGGCCCTTGACTGCAATCACACCTGATGTTAAGTGATGATGCAATCTAAGATAAGAGCGGGCTAACTTGTTAGAAGTAGGATGAAATCCACACCCCTATCGGTTTCTACACGACATTGGCGGTACGTCTTTGTCGGTAGGGTGGTAACTAGCCACGACGAAAGCCTCCTACCAGCCAAAATCATGATCATTATCAGCCTATTAACGGCCAATTATAGGGCCAGGCCTCCATCCATGTAGAAATGAGGTTATATAGCGTAGACCCACCACGCTGCTCCAATGCTGGTTGGCGGAGTGATAATGTTTCATACATTAACGATCACTATCAGATGTTGATGTTAGTGACGCGGACCGACGGTTTAACGTGCTTTCGGAGACGCGGGGGAGTAACAAGTATGTATATCAAGTTCTAATTAAAATTGGTACAAGATAATATATCCACTAATTACCGCGATATTACCTGAAGCTTGTTAAAACTCGCCCAACTTCACTCAGACTCTTGTTAGTAAGAACACAACATGAGACTAAGTTAATAACTTAACTTTTGTGTTGTTGCTGTAAAGTTTTTCAATAACTAAGATATAGTTACTTTCAAAAGTAGTAACTCTTTGATTGCCTCGTTGGTCTAGTAGTTAGTCTATTTAGCTTTAATGATGAGTCTTGGCTTTGAATCCTGGGTCTGGTTGTGGAATAAATATGTCTATTAAAAAAACATTTAGTATTATTAAAATAGAAACTCACGTCACTGTTGTCAGAGTATACCTGAATAGTTTTAAACCGATGCGGGGTCCTTAGTTATGAGTTTTTTTTATTTTAATAATATGGAAAATACTCACGATACTTCAAATTCTAAAATTTCAATATAATATAGAGTCGGGGAGTTTGTAGTGTTACACCCCCGTGCTTTAAAGAGCACATTAAGCCGTCGGTCGGGGTCGCTCTCATCAATGTCTTATAATGATTGTTAATGAATTAAACATTATCACCTTAAGCTCCCTAACCTGCATCAAAGCAACGTGGTGGATATTAGCTCCATACGTCCTGTCCTACAAGGAGAGAAGCCTTTTTTTCGAGGGGGAAATCTCCTGTAGAGATACCCAAAGAAAGGGGAGAAATCGGGTTATGTAAGACTTCTCCGCTAAAAGCCCCTAAGTGGCCATCCTTAGTGCATTGCACCGGGCTCTCCCATGAACTGCCATACCAGTGCCTCGCAAGAAAGGAGGCTTGTCCCTGTATTGGGCCGTTAATAGGCTGATAATGTAGTAAAGGTTGTCTACTAAATATACAAATAAATATCTTGCGAGCTATTAACATGATGCATAATGTTCGAATGATAGCTACGATTTGCTATGACGTAGCCACTACGATGTAGAGTTAGCTACGCAGTGCGATATGATCATAATAGTTTGTTAAAAAGTTCTATAAGGGACCTCATCCTAGTGACACTTTGGTTTTTATTTACTTTTATAGGAACGGCGTGTCGTTTGCCATGAATCCTATTTAATAGAAATAAGTTATTAGAAATAAGTCTTATTTTATAAAATCAGTGCTGTTGCGTTGACTCTTCTGCAGTTGTCGTCTTCAATCGATTTCGAATTCGGACCTCTTTGACAGCCTCCGTAGCGTAGTGGTATGGCGCAATGGATTTATAGGACGGAGGTCCTGGGTTCGATTTGATGGGCTAGGCTGATTAAAATTTTCTAAATTGGTCCAGCTCTGGCTAGTGGAAAGCTTTGGTCGCGGCTACCGACAAAGACGTGCCGCCTAGCGATTTAGTATTCCGGTAAGATGTCGTGTAGAAACCGTAAGGGATGTGGATTTAATCCTACTCCTACAACAAGTTAACCGTGTCCATCTTAGATTGCATCGTTACTACCCATCAGGTGAAATTGCAGTCAAGGGCTAATGTAATAATGTAATAAATAAAAAAAACTTTAAGTCTAATTTTTCGTTGTTGTTATTTTATTGCTAGATGATGTTAATTTTATGCGCTAAAAGAAGGCTATACAACAATTTAAGGCTATGTTTAGATTTTTTTTCAAACTTCCCTTTTTTCCTTCGAAGTTAACAAAGCGTAAATAGAAATGACACCGAAAGTAAAAAACACGGCGTAGATTTTTCTGCGTTGTCCCATTTTTGTAGCTTTTAGTCAGTAGAGAAAGCTTCGAAATAATTAAAATTTCGTAAACTTAACGAAATTAAGCAGCTTCTTCTTTAAAAGTTGTGGGCATTATCTATTTGAAAATAATATGTGCAAATTTTTAAAAACATCAGTAAAACTAGTGAGCATTCAATGAAATGTCTGTCTGTTTATTTCGGATAATCTTTGGAACGGCTGGACGAATTTTGACGGGACTTTCATTCGCATATAGTTAATGTTCTTAGATGTAATTGAGGCTACTTTTCTTTTAGAATTTTTATTTAAATTAATTTTTATTCCATGCACGTAAAGTCGCAGGCGTCGAATAGTACACAATGAAAATAATGAACCGGCAGTTTTAACCTTTTACCTATCGAAATTGCCGCGGGCGTTGTGGTACGGTTATACAGCGTGTTCAATTTTCGTCCGCTGTATCTCACAATCGGCATCGATACAATCGCCCGTGTCCATATATCAATGTATTCGTATTCGTTATCCGGGTTTTGTGAGCTTTTTGAATACGCTTCTCATTTTTCAACGTCATGCGAATCACTCTGTACACTTTTAATGTTAGGTATGAACGGGACGGAACTGAAACATCCTGTGCACTAATGGACTGGAAACTGATTTAAAAGTATCGTTTTATAGACAAATAAGGGAATTAATGAGGATGTATTAAGATCATTATAGTAAAAAACTAAATATTATTATTCATTTTTTTAAAATGCTACGAGATGAGGTAAAGATTTGTAAAAGACTGTTTAATTCTATAAAATAATAAAAGCAGAATTAATAATAATTTATAAATGATAATAATTATTGAGAAAACGATTATTTTAAAGAGCTCTACACAGTAAAACACAATAACCAGACAGACTCAACACATAAAAACTCGAAACAATTTTAAAAATGAATAAAATTTTTCATTGCTCCATTATTTCCTAAAGTATTATTTACAAGGGTTATTAGACAGTATCTTCTGAATATACACATTTTATATAAGCTTTTAGGCAAATACAGCGTTTAATTTTAATGAGGGTATAGTCTAATTAAAATGATTGAAATTAATTGTTCACCTGATTCTCTGAGCAATAGGAACACACTATATTAAACAGTATTCATTCTAACCTACTTATTAACTGCCGATGTGTAAAAGAAGGGTGTTATACATACTAGTTTGCCGAGCTTGTCTGTGTTTGTATGTTTGTGCAATGTGGGTTTTTTAACCGACGAAAAAAAACGGAGGATGTTCTCAATTCGACACGTAATTTTTTTTTTGTATGACCACGCATAACTTTTTACAGAGTTGTCAGATTTTGATATTTTTTTTTTTATTAGAAACGGCATACTTCCAAGGTGGTCCCGTTGTCATCATGTTAGGATCTGATGAGGATATCCTGGGGAAATTGAAAGAACTCTTCAAATTTTGGAGGCACGCTTACAGCGATTTCGATTTTTGTCTCGGTATCGGTAGCTTTTTGGCTACTAGTGGCATATAATATACTATGACAGTATAGTACGAGTACGATACGTGGCGATAAATCACTAAAAAGTAAGAAATAAAAATTTTTAAATAAAAATAGAACCGACTCAAAACGCACTAAAAAGTAAAAAATAATTGTGTCATTTAGTTGCTTTAAATTACTGAAGCATATCTAGAAGTCGGTACCAACCAAGGTCTCTACTTTAAGGAACGTCCTTAACCTAGAACCCACAAAATGCTTTACTACGTAAAATAAAGGTTCCTTAAACTTGGCTGGCACCGACTTCATACATATGCTTAAATAATTTAAAGCAACTAAATGACACAGTTATTTTTTACTTTTTAGTGCGTTTTGAGTCGGTTCTATTTTTATTTAAATTTTTTTATGTTTAAAGCTGTTCGTGATCGTGATGGTTTTTAGCTACGAGTATATACAAGAAAGATTCAATAAGCCAACCTAAAGATGTCCCTGTTCTTCTATTATGGTGCAAAGAAAATGTGACATAAAAATCACTATTCTAGAGTTGCAAGTGCCTAATCCTTTTCCTTTCCTAGAAGATAGTTTGCTTCTATGGCCCAGCGGTATGCGTGGTGTATGTAAAAGACTGAGGTTCTGGGTTTGATTCGGTGGGAAAATTCGGCCGTGGCTAGTTACCACCTTACTGGCAAAGACGTACCGTCAACCGATTTAGCGTTCCGGTACACCAATACATATACATATATACATCCAAGGTGGTCCCATTGTTCTCATGTTAGGATCTGATAATGATATCCTGGGGAAATTGAAGGAAGTCTTCGAATTTTGGAGGCACGCTTACAGCTACTTCGGTTTTTGTAGTTTATCGGTATCGGTAGCTTTTTGGCTACAAGTGCCGTATAATATACTATGACAATATAGTACGAGTACGTTACGTGGCGATAAATCACTAAAAAGTAAGAAATAAAAATTTTTAACAAATAATAGAACCGACTCAAAACGCACTAAAAAGTAAAAAAAAATAACTGTGTCATTTAGTTACTTTAATTTACTTAAGCATATCTAGGAGTCGGTGCCAGCTAAGGTTTCTACTTTAAGGACGTTGCCTAGAACCCACAAACTGCTTTACTGCGAAAAATAAATGTTCCTCAAACTTGGCTGGCACCGACTTCATAGATATGCTTAAGTAAATTAAAGCAACTAAATGACACAGATATTTTATACTTTTTAGTGAGTTTTGAGTCGGGTCTATTTTTTGTTAAAAATTTTTATTGACAAGAACATTCAACTTGCAGAGATGTCCGTGATTTAATTTGGCAATTCGCTCGCCAAAAGCTAACTTTGTATCAGATTTTAGTTTCCGTATCCAATGAGATATCGAACGAGCGGTGAATTGCCGTTCTCTGGATGAAACTGTTTTGCTCGTTTCTGAGTTGAATGATTTCTCGCTCAATTTACCTCCCATTGTGCCCAAACGCCAGTTTAAAACTTTAAAAACCTGTCCAGCTATTAATAATTTGGTATTTAACAGTAATTTAATATGAAATGAGTTTTTCTCTCGCTTGCGCGGAAATAGCTTTGTATTTTTAAAAGGAAGCATTTTTTTATTAATCACAGCGAAATTTTAAATACAAACGATTATCTTTGAATTCAGAGTATTCTAATAAATGTTTATTAGTTTATTTTCTCTAATCTATAATAATAGTATATATACTATGATGCATCCGCAAATTCTGACCTATTTTTAGGAATAAGCTCTAAAGTTTTCGCTATAGCGTTTGGTTGAGATTGAATGAATGAATGAATGAATGAATTATTCTTTATTGTACACCAAATGATGAAAACAAAATTACAAAAAGTAAATACCTTAAAAACTAATGTACAATTGGCGGTCTTATCGCTAATGAGCGATCTCTTCCAGACAACCAACGATACGAGGTAAAGTGTATACACGGAGTAGGTTCGGGTGTACGTACACAAAAAATAAAGAAAAAAAAGCTTATTATCTAATATAAAAATATACTTACATAAAATACTTAATCTACATAAAAACACATATACACACATACATACAAAAATACATACATACATATATACATACATAAATACATACTTACATGTCTATACGAAAATTAATAAATAAATAAAAATAATAGAGATTAGACGAATTTCAGGAGTGAGGGGGAAGAAAAAGAGTAAACAAATAATTTAAAAAAAAAAAAACGGAAGAATAACTAGGCTATGGAGGATAGAAATGTAAATTCACCAGCCGTTTAAAGGTAGTGATTGCGCACGCCGAATATCAAGAGGTAAGGAGTTCCAAAGCCGAGCAGCTTTGACAGAGAAGGATTTAGAGTAAAAGGAAGAATGATGAGAAGGGATTTTTAGGAGTAGGTTGTCCTCTGATCTAAGAGAGCGACAATGAGTTAAATGGAGGAAGTGAAATCGCTCTTTTAGATATATGGGAGCAGTAGGGTTGAAGAGGACTATATACAAAAGGTATTCCTTTTGTATATAGTCCTCTTCAACCCTACTGCTGCATTCGCAGGAATACTCACATTCTATTGAATGTGAGTATTCCTGCGAATAGAAGGCCACTTGAGTTTGTCGCGAAACATGGAAATATGGTCATATTTGCGAAGACCAAATATGAATCTTATACAAATGTTTTGGATGCGGTGCCCAAGTAAAATATTTGTCAAAAGTGACTCCTAGATTTTTAACCGAGTCACAAAATGGCACACGCGTTCCATCAAATACTACATCAGGAATAGTAGCCCAGTCAATGCGTGCAACCAAATTATGACTGCCTATAATTACAGCTTGTGTTTTAGATGGATTCACTTTGAGGCCGTACGAGTTACTCCACTGTACAACGGAATCCAAATCTTTGTTTAATAATTCTATTGTATAAGGCAAATCACAAAGTTTGGACTGAACATATATTTGGAGATCATCTGCATACAGGTGATAGAGAGAAGTTAGCTTATGTGTGATAGAACTAATGAAAATAGAAAAAAGAAGAGGAGACAACACGCCACCTTGTGGTACACCGGCAGTTATCGCGCACCAGTTAGACACGGTGTCATCAATCCGCACACGCTGCCGGCGACCAAACAAGTAACTGTTTGATTGAGATTGTTTTTCCTTATTTCTAAATTATTTTTGATATATCATTAACATAAGTGGATGGATGTCCAACGCTGGACATAGGTCTCTGGTTACGATCTCCAACTATACATGTACCTTGAGCCGCCACTCAGCGGCGCTCGCTTGATGTTATCGGTCACTGAGCTTTCCGGTGCGGGGTGGCCATTCTAGCACATTTGGTTCCCGTCGTCTATGTGTTTAAAGACTATACAGGAGCACAATGTAGGAACGAATAAACCAGGTAGAAACTTTTCTATTTACTCGAATAGAGCTTTTATAGTGCACCCGGTGGGCGTTTTAGTATTTATAAAACTGCTGGCGTCAGTCCGTCCGTCTCGCTGACAACTTCACTTTACACCCGGTTTAATTGTACCACTCTGTTCTATTGTTAGTAGCGAGCATCAAATATGTTATATTTTAAACTTTATTACTAATTTAACCCACGCAAATGTTTTAAAAAGCTAAGCTAAGACTGATTCTCCTTTTTGGTCAATTGTCTCGTTGATCCAGTGGTTAGCTTATGTGATTGCAGATGAAGAGACCCTTCGAGCCAATGGTAAGGGCGTGAAATACTTAACATTTTTTTCCATGAATTTGCATTGAAATTTTCAGTTCAGTACCTTGTATGGAGCTTTAACACGCCACGCAGCTACAATGCAGGGTCACAATCTGTGAGCTTAACGATTACTATTAAATATTAAAGAAAAAGACCGACGGTTTTACGTGCTCTTTGAGGCTTGGGAGTGCAACATCATCAACTTCCTAACTCCGAGCTTAGAATTTTACTGAATATCTATAAGAAAGAAATACTCTTTTTTTTTCATGTTTCATTTCATAACCCAACTAATAATTCAATCTACCTCAGTATTTCTACTACTAGGCCAACGAGGCACTCACTATTAAATCGGAGTACCGTTAGAAAAACAGAATGAGCTGATTAATGATCCTCCTATCAAAATCGAGTCTCCCCTTGTCCAAGGGTACAAACACATTAACACTAGCTTATCACTGCATTAGTGATAACAGGACATCGATAAGCTCTTTTATTTCTTCGTGCTTCTATATTTATTATCCCGCGTATTTTTATTTGTACACCACAAAGAAGAAAAACATAACACTACAGAGATATAAAAAGCAATACAGGCTGGTACAAAAAAAAACGCCTAGTTCAATGGTTACTTAATCTAGACTACGATAGCACAGAAAATCTACTTATTATACAAAAATGATTCCGATTATAATATAGATATTTCAAAAACACACACACACACTCACACACATACATAAACTCACAAAATACACATAACACTTATATATTTACACAATAACACTTACAGTCACATATTGTTAGGATTAATATTAACCCATAAGGTGCGGGGATAGGACCTGGTGTCTTGTAACACAGGTTTTTACCCAGTGCAAGCTCCAGTCCCCACATTATTATATTGTCAAATAATTATAAACCTAACACATTGAATTTTGTAACATAATATGGAGAAAAATAAATAAATTTCATTAAAAAAAAAAAATCAATTTCAAAAGACTTAACATTTCTTTTATTAAATTAAGCTAAGAATATGGAATGTGGAAAAGGATGGAGGAGGCCTACGCCCAAAGATGGGTAATCCAATGAAAAAGTGACAGAAAAAGAATATGACGCAATAATATATTTAGGAATTAAAAATGACATGTTTATTAAATTCAATGAAATGTATTGTATACTTTTAAATTTGGCAATAAAGGCTTCATTATTATCATTATTATTCATTATTAAGAATATGGAAACCAAATCTCATCAGTCTATTTTACGATACTACAGAGCCAGACATCCTTCCTTATAGAAGAGAAAATATATATTATAGGTTGGGTACCTATAAGTTTCATATTTGCTCTATAATGCTGCTATAAGGCGAGTTAGCAGGCTAAGGGTGATTATATTTGATTATTTCACTATCACTATCAGCTGATTTAATAATAGTGAACGGAACCGACGGCTTAACGTACTCTCCGAGGTACACCACCGGTCTGCCGACTCCGAGCTTGAAATTTTCAGAAGAAGATCTATCTATCAGAAGATAGACAACTCAACTATTTTGCAACCAGGCTCAGAACTCGAGCTTCCGATTCGGAGTCTAACCATAGAGGCACACTTACTTACATTGTCAATTGTCTTGATGAAATAATCGATAAAGAATTGCTCATCTAATATAACCTACCTACCCTCAAAAAGATAGTTAAGTAGTGTCATTAATGATAACGATAATCACATTATAATAAACTAAATACTTATAACAACCTAGTGTTTATATCAGCAATACTAACCTTTTGTCACTTTTTTACGAGTAAAAGTTCCAAAATGTCACGATATGGTGAGATAGAGTAATGTATTTGATATCTTGTGCAAATATTCTCTTATCTGGTACACTTTTGCACAATAAAGCTTATTTAATACATATCTTCATTAAATTTTCATAAATCAAACGAAATTTCTAGTTTCCTTCGAAGAGTGCAGAGCAGCAAGCTACCAACAAAGTCGCGTCATCTGTAAAGCTTAATATCTTTTAGAAAAGGAAGAGAAGACTTCTTTGACTCCACAGTGAATTTACAGATAGTTGCAATGATTCAAGTGAAAGGTTCATTTTAAAATAAACATGAGCAAGACAAAGATCATGTGTAATGCTCACGTTCCGCTCCACCCAGTAATTGATGAAAATACTGCACTCGAAATTGTAGACGAGTATATATACCTAGGGCATATGGTCCAGTTAGGTCGGTCCAATTTCGAGAAAGAGGTGAACCGCCGAATCCAACTCGGCTGGGCAGCGTTCGGGAAACTCCGTGACATCTTTTTGTCCAAAATTCCTCAGTGCCTGAAGACGAGAGTCTTCGAACAGTGCGTGTTGTCAGTGATGACCTACGGATCCGAATCTTGGTCGCTGACTGCGGGCTTCATAAGAAGGCTCAGAGTCACTCAGCGGGCGATGGAAAGAGCAATGCTCGGAGTATCTCTGCGTGATCGAATCAGAAATGAGGAGATCCGCAGAAGAACCAAAGTAGCCGACATAGCTCAGCGAGTCGCAGAACTGAAGTGGCAATGGGCGGGGCACGTGGTTCGAACAGCTGATGGACGTTGGGGGCCCAAGGTGGTAGAATGGCGACCCCGCACCGGAAAGCGCAGTGTTGGTCGACCCCCAAACAGGTAGACTGACGACATCAAACGTGTCGCAGGGAGTCCCTAAAAAAGGTCTATGTCCAACAGTGGACGTCTACAGGCTGGTAATGATGATGATGATGATGAAGTGAAAGGTTCATAATAATTATGTATAGTTTACCTATTAATTACATGTTAGCCCTTAGCTACAATCACACCTGATGGTAAGTGATGATGTAATCTAAAATGGAAGCGGGCTAATTTGTTAAGCGCAGAATGAAATCTACACCCCTTTCGGTTTCTACACATCGTAACGGAATGTTACATCACTTGGCGGTACGTCTTTGCCGATGTACTTCGTACTTTTAACGTCTTACCAGCCAGACCTGGGCCAGTTAAGTAAATCTAAAGTAAGTAAGCTCAGCTGGGAATCGATACTACGACTTTCGTCTTTTAAATCCACAGCGCATACCACTGCGCCACGGAGGCCGTCATAGTCGCGAGGTCCCTTAATATGCTATAGCGCATATTATGCTCTAACTATGGCTAATAGTATATCTACCCTTAAAAAATATTTTTGTTCTCGTATTTATGTAGGATTTTTAATTTACAGCATTGCACTGTACAAATGCTACAGTGTTAATTAATACGACAACTAGTTATTCTCGGGAGGCGGCAAAATAAAATTCGGGTTTTTTTCGAATATATTTTAACCTACACAAGTCACAAGTCCCGGGATTGCTCGAAGCATTTTTCTCTGCAACACAACAGACCACGTACCAGTAAAGTGAATAAAAATATTGGGACATTCGACTCTTAGATATTTATTGACTTGAAGTTGCAGTTTCCATGAGAAGTTTAAGTTTCCATGAGAATTTTGAGGTAAAAAACTAGCCTATGTTTTAACCCAGAATATGATCTGTTTCCTTTTCATTAACTTTGACTCAATTTCAGTCAAATTGAGTCAATAATTGCGGCGTTAAAGAGTAACAAATAGTTTGTAGTACGAAATAGTTATCAGCGCAGTTCGGTGTATTGCATCATCAGAGCGGGCTCGAAGTTTGATATTATGTATAAACAGAGAAATTAATTAATTAATATTATTATATAAAATTTATTTAGTTATTTAAAAATATATAAATTAAGGTTTCCGAAAAAGTGATATTCCACGCCAATAAAACTTATGAACTTACGTGTATTGCACGAATTACACTGTTTAAGTGGAAACTTTTGACTATCGCCATATTTGGTCACTTTAGTTCTATAAGTGCCTGTCACTGCTTGTTTTAAAAAAAAATTATATTATTAATTTATTTTGTGATAAAATCAAAATTGAAAATTTGAAAAGGTATTAGAGACTTCCAAGTTGGAGCTTACAGGATTTATTTTCAAGGTATGTGTATTTATTTGATTTTAAAAACTTTTATTGGGAATAAATAATGTTTCGTCCCGTAATAATCTCTATATGTCTTACTTTACGTTACTTATATCCTTAAAAAACATTGCGATGAGGTTTTTCTTATCATATCAGTAAATTAAATTTTATTTTAAATTATATTTTTTTGTCTTTAATTTTCTTTCTTTCAATGGTAATGTAAATTCATCAGTTTCAGAACTACACTTATATTAAAACATTGAGCTCGAATACCGACAATCCACCACTTAAAACCACACACACAGCTTTAAATCCACCACTCACTTGAAGCTTTTCTGAGATTCAATACCACCCAAATTTGATAGCAGAGTCATGATTGAACAATAATTATTTGTTTTAATGCTGTTGTAATGCTAGGCAGCAAAATTGATTTTTACTGCAATTGCACGTATTGAATACCAAGCAAACGAAGGATTCTAAGATTGATTAAAAAAAACAATCCTGAGCGTCGCGAGGTATTCAATGCACGAGAAGTAAAAAAATTTGCTGCCGTGCGCAACACACAACTTTTCATCTCACTATAGCAAGGAAAATAATACATGCAAAAAGAAATAAAAAAATACCAGAATAAAGCATTCGTTTATTATTATTAATAATAATATCTACGAAACTAAACACGGTAAATTAAAACTTGTAATATTTTTGCTAGGCGATCCCATATTTGTATTATTCAATTGAGTGTTATTAATTTTTTTTCGACTTTATACCTGTTATTTCTTCATTATTGTAATTCTATTTAATAATTATGTTATTTCAATTAATAACGAAACAAAAAATGATAATTAATATTTATTCATTTTATACAAAATGAAATTTAATAATGATGTTAAAAAACTAAATAAACAGATAATTAACACTAAACGTTCATATTATTAAAAATAATGGAAGATGCAAAGGTTAATGAACTCTTTGAGTAATTTAATCTTTGTTGGTGCGTATTAATTTTTTAGTGTTCTAATTTTATTTATTTATGATTTTTTTATAAAAATTAAATAAATTTCTACCTGATTAATATTTATCCATTGTATGTAATTGAAATTAATGAAACTGTCGAAAACCTAAATAAACATATCAATACTCACCTTTAGCAGGAACCCCGAGCCTAAGATTTCATTTTTTTTAAAGTTACCTGCCTACGCAGCAAAAACGACTTTTGTATCTTAATTTGGCCAAGCAAAAACTACTTTTCCGAGCAAGTGAGATGAAAACCAATTTGTGATTTAGGAGATGCTCAGTAATATGTCTTCCAAATATTTAAATTACGTTTCAATATTTGAGCATAAGTCAGGCTTTAAACTTATAACAATTTTATAAGACTCGAGTCGGGAATTATCAGTAGACTTTCGCAATAAAGATTAATTTTCTAACTTTCTTTAAAATTACCTGATATGAAAAATACACATAAAAGTCGACAACAAGCCTCAACTTGATTGCCGCAAGGAAAGTTTCACTTAAAGTTACGTCGCCCACTGAGATATTGCATTCATAAGTGAGAGAAGCGCAAGATATTGTCATAACAATTCATTGGAGCTTCATACCTACTCGTACGAGTTTCTACAGTTTAGTCTTTAGATTGTACGTGGGAGCTTTCAAGAGTCTTCTTATACAAACTTGTACTATTGATAACTCATTATTACCCTGTTTGAATGTCTAGGTTCTAGGACCAGTAGCGCTATTATGTAACGAAATTTTTATAACTTTATAGTGTGAGTTTCGGTTTCATCTATTTATTTCGGTGTTACACAAAACTATAGGCGTTTTATCAACTAAAACTTGTGATAGCAAGACGTAGATGATAGTGACCGGGACCGATGGCTTAATACCGCCAGATACCGACTCGGAGCTTTTTTTATCGACTACAAGTTGGCCCTTGACTGCTATCACACCTGTTGTTAAGTGATGATGCAATCTAATGGAAGTGGGCTTACTTATTAGGAGGAGGATAAAATCCGCACCCCTTTCGGTTTCTACACGACATCGTCTTGGAACGCTAAATCGCTTGGTACGTCTTTGTCGGTAGGGTGGTAGGCACAGCGAAAGCCTCCCACTAGCCAGACCAAGACAAATTAAGAAAATCTCAATCTGCCACGCCGGGAATCAAACCCAGGACCTCTGTCTTATAAATCCACCGCGCATATCACTGCGCCACGGAAGTCGTCGAAATAGCTAAGAAATTTACTGAAATTTTTTTTAAAAGAAAGAAAAATAGTAATAAAATCTATATACTATAATTCCTAGGACCTCTTTATTGAAACCACATATGCTTAAATATATACAAGACGGAATATTAATCACCATTTAGAAAATGATTGCAGTGAAAACGGCGAACATCTCTGAAGTGAGCCATCTCTATTTATAGCTCATACCATTACTCTACTCACTCGCTGCGCTGATATGATATTATTGAAAATATATTTGATATTTTTATTTTATAGCATTTTTATAGCAGACTTTTGGTATATCGAGAAAGTAGATTCTGAGTTTCCTTGAGTCCACGATACTATGACACAATTATTATTTCAACTTAATATATTATATTGCTTTGTATCTTAAGTTGAAGTGATCGGGTGTCAAATATTGTATATAATTAAATAAAATTGAAGTGTCAGTTTGTAATTTTAAATTAACAGCTTTTTGCTAATTGCGAATGAAAGAAAACTCCCTGTCGCATTATAAAATTGTTTTTGAATATGATAGCCAGATTTATGAGGAGTGAAATAACTTTTAACTTGATATTTCCACGGAAATGGGGCCTACGCTGGTGAATCCACGGGCGACCGCTAGTAAACTATGTTTTTGTATTATTAGTAACTTTATTTGTCTATAATTGTACTTGAATTTCAAACCTGATAACTATACTAAAGCCAAACTCGATTGAGAATGCTTGTCAACAAACAAATTTAAAATGGAGGTAGAAAACGCAACATATTTTTGCCCAATAAATTTAAAATTATGTATTGTTATGTTAAAAATCTTATTTAAAAGGCTTTGAATATACTAATTAGTTTTAAGCTTGCTAATCTAATTTAATGTCATAAATTCGTCATTAACTAGTTAATTAAAAAAAATGGGTGTGAAATGACTACTGATTTCTACCTTCATTTTTAATTTTTTGGTTGACAAGCATTCTCAATCGAGTTTGGCTTTAGTATAGGCTAACACATTTTCACAGTTGTTCACAAAGTTATTGCTATTTCTAAGTTCTTAGACCATAAATGCGTCAAAAATTATTCAAAGTATAACTGACTAGCGGGTGCCAACGACTTTGTCCGCGTTGAATTAAAATAAATAAGATTACGAAAATAAAAATAGCCTAAATTACTCCTTACAACTTATTATATTATACCTAGTAGTGCCCTCCGATTCCGTTCCGCGTTAGAAACGTTTTTGTCCCGGCCCGTTTGTCCCGTGTAATAAATACTACAGGTAGAAAGTTCGGGATAAATA
The DNA here is from genome assembly GCA_034621355.1 of Mycalesis mineus. NCBI lineage: Eukaryota > Metazoa > Arthropoda > Insecta > Lepidoptera > Nymphalidae > Mycalesis > Mycalesis mineus. Next base: position 1,658,496 of record CM067902.1, read on the forward strand.
AAAATTATGATGATAGCAAGTCTAGTTGTTGGTCTTGTAGTAGTTGCTCTTTTACTGGCAAGCCACTGAACGTTCGGTGCTAGATTCCCTATCACGTATGTGCGACGTATTATGTTTGTGGTTAGCCAGTCGCTGAGACCTTTCAGTGCTAGACTCTCTCACACCTCCCGCAGAGGTAATATCTCTTTGGCTGGCAAGCCGCTGCGGACGTTCGGTGCTAAATTCCCTATTACGTATGTTCGACATATTCAGTTTGTGGTTAGCCAGTCGCTGAGACCTCTCACCTAACCTTCCTCGAAAATGGACTATCCAACACAAAAATAATTTTTCAATTAAAATTATTGTTCCTGAGATAAGCGCGTTTAAATAAAGAAACAAACAAACTCTTCACTTTTATAATATTAGTATAAATTTGAAAAATTAATAAATTGTCACTACTTAACTATTTTGTGAAGATGACTGCACAAGACTCGGACACTAAGGTTTTGGGACTTCAGACACTAAGGAAACGACCACAATTTTCCATAGGGGCATATTTAATAGACACACGTACGATTTACAAACTGATTGTTTTCATAATTTTAACGCGTAAAATATCTATATGGGACAATCAAAACCGTTTTCATTGTTTCCATAATTAATGTATTGTTAAAATATCTATATGGGACAATCAAAGCCGTTCATTTTTGTATCAAATAATATTTATACTAAATATTTATTTTGGGAGTGTGCTTAGCGCTTTACGATCTAATTGGTTTTCCGTAGCGATTCCTTCACACACAAGGTACAAAGGGCAGAGAAAAAAGTAGCGCTTGAAGCTAAATCGAGAGGAAACTTAATTGACGAGAATTCCATCGGGCTCATGCGGCGCGAAAATAAATAATTGGTACTTTGAAGCCTCACGTGTGATGTGAGATTCCTTCAATGTAAACGGTTTTTCGAGTTTCTTCGATCTTTGTCGCTTTGTTGTCTTTTAATTTCTTTTTAAGGGTATATTCGTTGTAATGTCTTTTCGTCCCAATTAAATGTCTTTTATAAACTTTTTTGGTGATGTTAGTTTTATTTATTTGATGTTTTATTTTTTAATTTTTTTAATATTTGCACTTGATGACGTCATGTTATATAGTGTATACTATCAAAACAAAGTTCTGCCGACCAAGACTTGATGATTTGTAAAATCTAACATATTCCCCAGATAGCTATCTATAAGAAAAAAACGAAAGCTAATTATTGCATTTCTTTGTGCTGAGCTTAAAAATATTTCTTTCGTTCTCTTCTGAACATTTTCTAGTTTTTATCCTAATCATATTTACTTTCACCAATCAAATCAAATCAAAAATATTTTATTCCATAAAATCTTTTTAGGTTTTTTTAATCATTACTAAGTAATTGTTACATTTTTAATATCAATATTATTTAATTTAATGAATGGTGATAATTTTAAATTGTGAATCTATTTTTTTAATATATTCTGTATATATTCTAAATATGGTTCTATGAACTGCGCATGTATACTGACTCTTTCCATTCTTCTGCAAATTTTCGTGCTGAAGGCTCGTGTTTATTGTGGCCTATGATTTTTGGGCGAAGAAAAACAAAGGCTAATAAATAATAATACAATCAAGGATCACGCTTGGCTGAAACATGTGTCTTGAGACGCGGGTAGTAAAATTAAGCGCCGGCCATGCCACAATAATGGCGTTATAGCGGTCGCATTTTGCTACGTTTTTCATTAAGGGCCTACGTGTTGGGAATACGGGATAAGGTAGGCTTGCGTTTAGGACATAGGACAATATGTTTGAATTTGCTTTGGATGAAGTCGTGGGCTACAGTCATTTTTATGTATTCAATATGATAATGATAGTGGACGCTTACGACTTTATTCGAGTGAAATTGAAGTATTTTTAAAGCCTTGAAGAAACATTTGACCAATTGTCACATTCTTCATCTTTTCGTTCGTATACCAATTCTACTTACCTCTATTTTCAGCATAAAGCTATAACAGGAATGAAAACGTCTTTGAGACAATTTTGTGTAAATTAATTTTGAGTACATTTTTTGAGCTCTAAGCTTAATGATAAAAGCGCGACTGCGTGAATTTTGAATTAATCATGTAGGGATATAAAAATAAAAATAAACCATTATCTATTCACTTGCCAAATGTGCACAAAAATCTCATAAAATCGGTTAAGTAAAGTAAGCTGTAGAGTTTGTTGGGTTGAACGCGCAAATCTCAGGAACTACCGGTTCGAATTGAATAATTCTTTTATTGCTGGGCGTTTCTTATGGAATGAAAATTATCGAACATTAGGCATTAGCAATTTGTGATTAAAACAGCGGGGCACAGTTAACAAACAATGAGTATTATTTATTTTAAAATTAATTTAAAATCCTTATTTTGTTATTTTTTTTTCCTCAAAAGTAAAAATAAAAGCAAAGCGAAGTGCTAACATTTAGCTGATGCTACAGCAATCCTCGTATCGAGTGTCGTCCCTTAGCGAGACGTTAACGACAATGCAATATATCGCAGAGCACTTTAGCAACGTGGAGAGAACACATTTTTGCATCCTTTTTAAGGTTCCCTAGTCAACAAGGATGGACAGGTTTTACTTATCCACGTTTTTCTGATAGAGTGTAAACAATTATAGCCTGACCAGATAAAATATTAAACCTGGATTGAGGGCGCCACGAGCACTTTTTAGCAGTCTGTACATAGTGTGCAAATGGAAGAAATTAGTTTAATTTTTTGAGGTGAGGCAAGGTTTTGAATTTCCTTGTTGGGCTATAAATAATCAGATAGTGTCTGTGTAGATAATGTTCCCGTGAGAGCACACGTGACGGTAGGTGGAAAACTGTCGCCTAAAAGACATAAGTGTACTTCTCGGGCTAGCGTAAGGAACCGACAAAGTGACTTAAGGTGTAGGTTCGTTCGTAGCCAGCTGCAAATGACAGCAGCAGACCACTTGTCACGGCGACACTACTGATTTCTACGTAACATATTTGTATGGAAACGACGTATCGAGCCACGAAAGGTATTTCATAGAAATACACACAATATAGAGGAAAAGCAGCCGCTGTGTCATGTCGTCTGTGTGCTACTTAAGATTCTATAGTAAAGTAAAGGTTGCTATAAAATCAATGACTTTATCAACGACAAAGGTTCTTAAAAGAAATCAGCTTTTCTTTCTACACGCAAGACAGAATAACCAAAATTGTAATGTATCTAATACAAATTGTAACTTAAATTTTTTAAAAGAGCAATTGCTGAGTTTTTGCCGACTCTTACACGCAGGATCTGCTTTCCGAACCGGTGATAGAGTTATTACGTACTGATAGAATTGACGTTTCAAAAATGCTTGTTAAACAGCCTATTCGAAATAAATGATTTTGAATTTCATTTTGAATAGGCGACAAAAATAGTTTACAGGCAATCTGATCCCAAAATAAAGAAATATTATAATGGTTATAAAATTACATTGTATAATAAAAAACATACAGACGATTTGAGAACCTCCTCCTTTTTTTAAATCGGTTAATTAATATAATTTAGACAATGTTAAGTATTCCTTTCACATAAAATGCCAACTGTTAATAATTATAAATGTATTATAACAACAGCGCTTAAAGTTCCTTATCGACACAGTTAGGTTTGAGAAAAAATTAAGTGAAATTTTAGGGCAAAATTGTAAGTAACTAATACTTTGATGTAATATAAAATCTAGCGAACCGCTTAGAGGATAACAGTATCTTTTTATGGGAAACATAAAATGAAGCTATAAATAGGTAATGTTATGAAACACGATGTACCGGCATTTTTTACACAAGTTCAAGTAATAATAAGCAAACAGGCTTTAGATTTCAAAAAAAATTAATCCAAAAATTTCAATTTTTAAGTATTTTACTTTTTGTGTTAGGAATTCCTTTTATCATAATGTAATAAAAGATTATGGCGAATTGAGAACGTCCACCTCTTCGAAGTTGGAAAAATTATAATATATTCGGATTTGCTTATTCGATATACAAGGAAACCTCGCAACAATGTGGCAGCTTTTTAAATAATATAGCTGACCTGAACTTGCAAAACTTTGGCATTTTTTTTTTACCTTTTCTATTGTATTATCAGACTAAACAGGGACTCAAATATACACTCAAAATTTTATCGAAATCGGTCCAGCCGTTTAGGAGGACTCAAGTAGTTCTAATAAAGATTAAAAAAGGTTAAGACATGGTCTCTAATCAAGAGAACTACAATTGTTAAGATCAAACCTTTAAATATTTTTCAGCTTGCGGGTACTTTTCTAAGTTTATTGTCTTGTTTATTTAAGAGTTCAGCTGGGATTTCAGCGTAAAGTTTTTAATTTAATAGCGTAGGTATTTTATTTTCGTGTAAGATTTATTAATTAGATCGTCTTTATTAAGTTAAAATTTACCTTTCAGGCAATTTTACTTAGTACAAGATCCGAAGAGAGTTCGTCCTTCACTTATCTGCAAAAATAAGTTGCAAACATTGTCTGTAAAAATTTACAATTAAATTATAGTACATTGCCTATTAAAATATTATGGTAATCTTATAATGATCTAACTCACCACGCTGAACTTTGGTCCATTTAAGAATCTCTGGCATAACATTGATTAATGGCATAACAATGAATAACATTGATTAATTACGAATAAGTCCTGGGTGTAGGATTAAATTTTTTTTAAAACTCTGGTTTAATAACTTCCTATAAGACGTACATACTGTTATTGTCCTGCATTGCATAGGTGTAAGAAGGGTTTAGGAATCAGAAAATTATCATAGGAGATAAGTAATACAAATCGCAGATTTCTTCTGCGGACGGATAATAGACAAAATATGTAACGTTCACTTACGCAACTGTAAGATTTGCATTTATAATAGAATTCCACATTTTAGTGCGGAGACTAAGGTAAAAACTACCTGTTTATTTTTTTGGACCTTTGGACCGCTTTTCCCCATGAAAAGCTATAGCAACGTACGTGCTTCACTGGTTTTTTTTTTCAACAAAAAGAAAGTCATCGTTAGTTAATGAAACTATATACAGGGCGTTCCATGGCTATGCCATATGGAGTTGAAGTACCTTAATTAATGTAGATGGAACATTTTGCTGACAGAATTGCATTCATACATTTTTAAATAATTGCCTGGTTGAATCGGATTTCAAACCCGGTACCTATACGAGAAAAAAATCATACTGTAGTTTTATCATACCGATTGGAAGGCTTCATAGCATAAACTGGGGTTGGAGAACGGCTTCCAGCCGTTTACACTCCTGCATTTCTGCTATGCCCTATATTGAACCCAATGTTATACTTTACTTGGTTTTTTCTTCTTTCGGTCTGAAAAGGAGAATGCCAGAAAATGTATAGGACTTTAACCCACTAATAAAAACATATTGTACAATAACGTATTATGCATCATTTTATTGCATTTTGTTTACTATTTAATATGAATTACAATTAAAAGCTCTAGAACTCGGAATATCGGCACGAGCCTAACGTTGGTTATCGTCCATTTCCGTATTGTTGTTCCGTATAGTTGTCACACTGACATGACAGTCGCAAAGCTTCATTAAATACATTTTTAAACAGGCTTAACGACTCTAAATACTAGCTTTTTAGAGCCCACTGTTGATGAAAATACAATAAAAACGATTTAAAAGACTAGAACCCAGTGCAACAATAAAGATTTAAAAATGCGTAGAGTGTAAATTAAAAGGAAATAGTTCAATTACTTTTTTTTAACACAATTTTATTCCGATGTCCAACAGTAAAAATGACTTATTGTAGAACATTTATATAATAATAGGATATTTTTAGCATATTTACAATTTGTGTTCTTTCTGGGTTAGGATCTGGCATTCTCCTTTGAACCGGAAGTGCATATTCTAAACAATTTTATGTCTAGAAACATTTTCGTTTCAACAATATCATCAAAAATATACATTATTAGGGTGTTTTTTTTCCGTAATTTACATTCATTTCCTTTACCGTACCGTAGGTAGCTAAGAACACTTCTTAGACTTTTTCCTAATAATAAGGATATGTCATCATATTGGGGATCGGCCAAGCAATTTGAGAGATATAAGGGAATACATAGATGGTGCGCACAAATAGACAGTCAGACAGACAACAAGAATTTCACAAAAATGCAATTATACAGCCTATTTGACGGCCTCCGTGGCGCAGTGGTATGCGCGGTGAATTTATAAGACGGAGGTCCCGGGTTCGATTGAGATTATTCTTAATTTGTCTTGGTCTGGCTGGTGGAAGGCTTTTGGCCGTGGCTGGCACCCTACCGACAAAGACGTACCGCCAAGCGATTTAGCGTTCCAGTACGATGTCGTGTAGAAACCGCAAGCGGTGTGGATTTCCATCCTACTCCTATCAAGTTAGTCCGCTTCCATCTTAGATTGCATTATCACTTTACATCAAGTGTGATAGCAGTCAAGGGCCAACTTGTAGTCAATAAAAAGAAATACAGGCTTAGGAAAACTTGCCCCATGTAAAGCAAACAAGACTACGATATAAAATGTACTTGTGAATAAATATAAATTGGATGAGGCACTTAAAATGCGCTTCGGGTTTAGACGCGGAAATGTTAAGAGTTGAAACCGATCCGATAATATTATTGAGGTCAATAGCACTGTAATGTGCAAAATGCTCTAGAGCCAAACGCACACTTCTAAGCTCCCTAGTACCAGCAGTAGCAACCGACAACCGATGCAATGGCAACTGAGTTTACGTAAACTTATGTTTAAAATATTAAAATGAATTGCTCTTCGTCGCATACATCTTGGAAAATATTTTGATTATTTAGTTTGGATCATTTACTGATACAACTGTGAAAATTAAAATTGTCAACTCTCGTTACTTGTCGTTAGTTTTGGAAAATATTCAACGTGCAATCTCGTAAATGCGTGGCCTGTTTGCTCTTGGATGATATTGATAGATATCGCAAAAATCCATAAGATAGCGTAACAAGTATATTTATATAGTAAAACAATATTACAAACTTAAAAACATGCAGTCATAAACAGCGAGAGATTTGACTAAATAAGGACACTGGTTTTATGTTACCCTAGTTACACAGTTTTAATGTTATTAGCTTAATAACGATCAGTGGTATGTGCGGAGGCTTACATGACAAAGGCCCTGGGTTCGATAGTCCAGGGCCGTTTGAGGTTTTCCTAATTGGCCCAGGTCTGGTTGGTGGGAGCCTTTGGACGTGGCTAGTTACCACACTATCGTCAAAGACGTACCGCAAAGCGATTTAACATTTTGGTACGATGTCGCGTAGAAACTGATCTTAGATTGCATTACTTATCATCTGGTGTGATTGCTGTCAAGGGGTTGGAGACTGCATTTCATGGGCCGTTTGAGGTTAATTGGCCCAGGTCTGGTTGGTGGGAGGCTTTGGATGTGGCTAGTTACCACACTATCGTCAAAGACGTACCGCAAAGAAATTTAACATTTTGGTACGATGTCGCGTAGAAACTGATCTTAGATTGCATTACTTATCATCTGGTGTGATTGCTGTCAAGGGGTTATCTATACTAATATTATAAAGAGGTAAAGTTTGTAAGTTTGTAAATAAAGAAATTAATATAAAACTATACTAATATTATAAAGAGGTAAAGTTTGTAAGTTAGTAAATAAAGATCTGTCGGGGCTAATCTTCGGAAGTACTGATCCGATTTTTAAAATTCTTTCACCAGTAGAATGCTACGTTATCGGTGAGTGTTATAGGCTATATTACCCGAGTTATCACAGTTTTTGTTGCGCGAGTCGGACCGTGAAATTTATTAAAATTAGCTTTATGCGCGTACGCTGCCTTAGATATTGGATATAATTGAAAACATTGTATGAAAATTTTATGCATCTTAAAAAGTTCTACAAAAAGTCCGCGATAGCATATATCTTTTATATTTTGGCAGATATATAACTTTTTGTGTTTTAAAAAATCATTTAATTCATATGCTTACGTTTACGTCATTATTTATACAACTAAACTTAAATCCTTATCAAAATAAATTATTTAATAATCACAAAGATATTATAGAGATAAGATTTGCCTTTTACAGTATGTTAATTAGTTATAAAGTTTCGGAGATATTACAAAATTTCTAAAAAGTGCGACTCTGTAATAAATCATTTAATTCATATGCTTAAGTTTACGTCATTATTTATACAACTAAACTTAAATCCTTATCAAAATAAATTGTTTAATAATCACAAGGATATTATAGAGATAAGATTTGCCTTTTACAGTATGTTAATTAGTTATATAATTTCGGAGATACCTATTACAAAATTTCTAAAAAACATGACAATGCAGCTATATCGTCCAAATTAAGTTGACCGTATTATGTTATACGTACTGAATTGGGGTCAACATTTTGGTACTGATATTTTTGAGAATTCGATCTTTGATCTTTTCTTTCAATTTGTTTCTATATTTTTCTTTTTCGTATATTTTACATAATATACGAAAAAGTTTGTTCGTTTGTTTAAACGGACTTATCTTTAGATCTGCAAGTCAGATTGTAAATTATTTTGTTTATTATAAAAGCTAGACTCAAAAGTGAAATAGACTATTAAAAGCTATACACATCAGCTTGCCATAAATATATATTGTTAGTGTTAATGTACTATAATAATTTACAAAAATGTAGATCTTTAGTACACGGGACGGGACGGAGGATATTGCTTCACGGGAAACTATAAAAAATTAAATTGAGCAGGGAAAGAGCACACTTTATATGAAAGGGTGCCTAATAGGTTTTCACGCGGACGAAGTCGCGGGCGACTGCTAGTTATCAATAAACTTAGTAAAACCACGTTATCTATTATTATATCCTGCTCCCGTATTAAAGACGTTTTATATCAAGTGCCCATAATATTTTGTTGTAAGTGAATCTCTTTGTAAATCGCCGCCAGCGTTGAGTTGCCGCTGTGCGCTAACAAGCCCCGACACAATACGGAGCGCCTCCGTAACGGCTCGCCCTTTGTGACTATTCAAAGACTACACACCTTCATACAAATATGCACGAATTTCAAGTGTCAATTTCAAGTACAATTTCTATAAAAGTATGTATAAAAATAAGTAACATGTTTTGGATCTTCTACGTTCAAGACGGAGTGATTATACTTACCACAGACCTTTACCTTCTTTACATTGACTTGACTACAATCATACCTGATGGTAAGGTAATCATACCTGATTTTCAGCAGATAAATTGAGATTTTTCTTCATTTGTCTTGGTCGGTGAGAGGCTTTCGCCGTGGCTGACAAAGACGTATCGCCAAGCGTTTTTAGCGTTCCGGTTCGTATAGAAACCGAAAGGGGTGTGGATTTTCGTTACAGTTACTTGCATCATCACTTAACATCAGGTGTGATAGCAGTCAAGGTCCAACTTGTAGTCGATACTTGTTATGAGAAGGGTAGGTTTCTACATCGTATCAGAACTCTAAATCGTTTAGCGGTACGTCTTTGCCGTGTAGTAAATCAGTAAGATCTAGATAAATTAAAATCTCAATCGGCCCAGCCAGGAATCGAACCCAAGACCTCCGTCTCATAAATCCATTGCGCATACCAATGCGCTACAGAGGCTGTTAATCTTCTTAATTGTAAATCTGTGTAAAAGAATTCTAAGACAGTGCTATTTCAATAGGTATGTTTTTGTTTTGTCTTTTAAAGGGGTTTTAGATAAATATAAAAAAAGTCTTTTACATTTACTACAATGTATATTTAAACGCAATCAATTTTAATCCACAATAATAAAATAAATACACTTTCTTCTAAATCTACAAACTTATCTTTACCTCTATGAAAGTTAAATATTTAAAAAAACATCCAGTAATATACTTTACATCTACTCGTATATTACTTATTACTATTACTTAATATTATAAATGCGAATGTAACTGTCTGTCTGTCTCGCTTTCACGCTAAAACTACAGAACCAATTTAAATTAAATTTTATACACAGATAGCCTGAAAAAATAACAAAGCCTACTTTTAATTGCGAAATAAGGGTTGTATGGGGTTAAAAGAAGGGATGAAATGTTGCTTGAAAGTATCGTCATTTTTAAGCTAGAAGCTTAAAACTTATTTTTTAGGCAGTTGATTAGATATTAATAAAAAGGACATTCAAAGTTTAAAAACATTAAGCTGCCGTAATAATTAATTCCACGCAGACGGAGTCGTGGGCAAAAGCTAGTTTTTTCATTAATACAACACGAGTAATAACAAATTCACACAAATTTTTAACCTCAGACCTATTTAAATAGATTTAAACTTATAATAATTCTTGAATTACTTATGTTATAACATACTTTATGTCCCTCCGATAAGAAATATTATTAATTAATAATCTATAACTTTCAAATTAAGGACTTTCATAAACACTTTTAATCCCTAAGTATGGATTTCGTTACGAGTATGAGGTACGAAGGTCGACGGGTCAGCTGCTGTCTTATAAATATCTAATACCCACATTCATATTTGCTTCAACTCTACGTTACGTGAACGGGACAGCAACAATTTTTACACACATGTGAAAGAGATGTAAAATGACTAATGAGCCTTGCCTTTCAGGTCTCATCATTGCCTACTTTAAATTTTAATTGCAAGTCCCTTCCCATCATTAGAATCCCCTGTGTTAGTCGGATGCAAATATATAATAAGTTGTTATACATAATCGTTCAAGTTAAAAATAGATTTCCTTTGTGTGAAAAATGTTGACCCTATTTAATTTAAAGTTAGTAACGTTTATACAAAGTTGCCTCTAGGTTTAAAAGTTTAAAAATCCTCTCTCAGTGAGTGTATTACGTCATAAATGGAAAGTACTGCCAAACTCTTTACTGTTAGTCTTACAGTCATCCACAATTACCAAAGTGAAAGTATGTTAGTGTGACCGTGTCCTTTTTACGGTCAAATATCTGAACGAATTAGAAATTTTGGTATAGAGAAAAATAAACAATTAGAGTAGGAAATAAACTAAGGCATACATAAGTATGATTTATTTTGCAAAAATAAATATAAATATAAAATTTTGTACATTATGTAAACTCTCGTGCTGGAAAACATCCATGCTTTGTTTCAGGTCATTATTTTTTTACCGCAAACAGCTCTCTCTACTAAAGAGCTCGTTCGGGGTTTATTTTTACCGACAACATTATTGCACTTTGAAGGGTTGTCGATGAGAATGCAGAAAGGTTTAACCCTTAATAACACCTGTGTTCGTCCTGTATTATGTAACGATGTTTTTATAACTCAACAGTTTGAGTTTTGAGTTTGTTTTTTAACCGACGAAAAAAAACGGAGAAGGTTCTCAATTCGACACGTATATTTTTTTTTATGTATGACCACGCATAACTTTTTATAGAGTTGTCCGATTTTGATAATTCTTTTTTTTTAGAAATGGCACACTTACAAGGTGGTCCCATTGTCATCATGTTAGGATCTGATGATCATATCCTGGGGAAATTAAAGGAACTTTTTAAATTTTGGAGGCACGTTTTCAGCGATTTCGGTTTTTGTCACGGTATCGGTAGCTTTTTGGCTACTAGTGCCGTATAATAATAATACTATGACAGTATAGTACGATTACGTTGCGTGGTAAATCACTAAAAAGTAAGAAATAAAAATTTTTAAATAAAAATCGAATAGTTGCTTTAATTTACTTAAGCATATCTAGGAGTCGGTACCAACCAAGGTTTCTACTTTAAGGACGTTACCTAGAACCCACAAACTGCTTTACTACGTAAAATAAATGTTCCTTAAACTTGTCTGGGATCGACTTCATAGATATGCTTAAGTAAATTAAAGCAACCAAAATGACACAGTTATTTTTTACTTTTTAGTGCGTTTTGAGTCGGTTCTATTTTTATTTTTTTTTAAAATAGAAGTCTGAAGTAGAGACTTTACAGAATAGCAATATAGAGGCGCTATTCTGTAACGACATTTTCGTAACACGACAGTCGATAGTGTTCCGAATTCGTCTTAACCTCTCTCGTGTTCAGCAGAAAAAGATAGACAAGAGAGAGCGATTTGGAAACAACGTACAGCTCGCGACGTATCTTATTTCAAATAAGAAATAAAATTTTTGAACAAAAAATAGAACCGACTCAAAACGCACTAAAAAGTAAAAAATAACTGTGTCATTTAGTTGCTTTAATTTACTTAAGCATATCTATGAAGTCGGTGCCAGCCAAGTATAAGGAAAATTTATTTTACGTAGTAAAGCGGTTTGTGGGTTCTAGGTAACATCCTTGAAAGTAGAAACCTTGGCTGGCACCGACTCCTAGATATGCTTAAGTAAATTAAAGCAACTAAATGACACAGTTATTTTTTACTTTTTAGTGCGTTTTGAGTCGGTTCTATTTTTTGTTCAAAAATTTTATTTCTTACTTTTTAGTGATTTATCGCCACGTACCGTAGTCGTACTATACTGTCATAGTATATTATATGGCACTAGTAGCCAAAAAGCTACCGATACCGAGTCAAAAACCGAAATCGCTGTGAGCGTGCCTCCAAAATTTGAAGAGTTCCTTCTATTTCCCCAGGATATCAACCACCTTGGATGTATGCCCTTTCTAATAAAAAAAGAATTATCAAAATCGGACAACACTGTAAAAAGTTATGCGTGGTCATACATAAAAAAAAAAAATATATACGTGTCGAATTGAGAACCTCCTCCGTTTTTTTTCGTCGGTTAAAAAATGCACAGAGACCTGTAGCTCCGACATCGCCAACAGTTGTCGTCTACGGTCTACTATGTACTTACAGCCTTAAGTTCAGTTACATTTGGTACAACAAATATATATACACACAAGGATATTCATATTGTTTTTGTATATTAGGATGCCAGATGAAAAAAATAACTTACATATCGGAAAACCATTTCCTCTTTTGACTTTTGTATTACTATCAATAAATGAAAATTATTTCCCCCTAGTGGATATTGTATTAGTAACGTTTTCTATCGACGAGGAAAATGTGTTTACGCCATATTTCGGGGAAAAGTTCACTCCTCCATTATAGCTAAGTGCACTGCGATATATTGCATTCGATTCTACGTCCCGTTGAAACGAGATCCTGCCGTTGGGATGTGCTTTAAACCCATTATTGTTTCGTATTATTTTTTATACAGTTGTTTGATTTAAAAATTATAAGACAAGCTTGTGTTAAAGTTATTATTAGTCAGCAAAATCAAAATTTAAGAGTTTGTAGATCACACGTATTTAAACAATTCCAGACGATCAAGTATTTAACGACTTTTTATGTCCAGAAATTAATTCAATTACAGCAGAAAATGCCTATCAGATCTTTGTCGTAATTAGCTGAAATAGAAAAACCATCTCGGTCAAGTCAGCTTTAAGGGAGACACGTTGTACTTTTTTTTTAATTTTTTTCGTTTTATAATTTTAATTAAATGCCATTTTAACAAATTGAAAATAGTCCTTCAAAGTAATTTAAAAGAATCACATTTATGACCAAAGAGGCAAGAAAGAAAATCATTCTATCAAACACTGGCATGTATTTCGTCATGAGTTCTGCAATATTGTTGTGTGCTCGACTAATATCGCCCAAGCGACGTGTGAACACAGTCTGTCTCACGTCGTCCGAATAATAATGTGGCTACGAACAATATAGTGTTCCCACGAGGACGGACGGGGAAACATATTACTTACGTACTTATTTGAAGAAAAAATTATTGTTTAATGTAGAGCTGTTTATGTATCGAGCGTTAAGGTTTTATGTGGCTGATATTAATGATTCTTGGATTCTTATTAGCCGAGATTCTTAGGGTAGTTATTCTAGTAGGTCATTTGTTTGGGTCTATTATTTATTCCCAAAAATACATACGACGGCAGAGCTTCCCTAGACTCTTACAAAGAATCTAAACAATTAAATACTCTGATAAAATTTAATATCTCATTTTCTTTCTTTTCAGATCCGTTTAGCACAAATGGACGCGTCAAAGTGCATCATCTTTTTGCTTACTACCCACCTGATGTACTATGTCACCGCTCAGGAAGTGGTGAGGAGGGTACCTCAAGGGTTCATGGGTATGAGAGGAAAGAAATACAACGAGTATGCCGAATCAGAGTTCTACAAGCGGAAACCCCAATTCTTTGTCGGCGTCAAAGGCAAGAAAAATTACGATCCGCCAACCGAAATGGATTTTAAAAGAGCACCAATGGGGTTCGTTGGTATGAGAGGCAAGAAAGAAGATTATTCTGATATCAAGGACTTAATTAATTTAAATCAGTTTTCCGAAATGGATATTAAAAGAGCCCCCATGGGCTTCGTTGGTATGAGAGGCAAGAAAGAAAGTTATCCAGATTTGAGAAGTAGTAATGAATTACGCGAATTTTCTGACATGGATTATAAAAGAGCACCAATGGGCTTCGTTGGTATGAGAGGCAAGAAAGATGATTATGAAGATTTTAATACTATTAATAACTTAAATAATTTTGTAGATATGGATTATAAAAGAGCACCGATGGGCTTTGTAGGTATGCGAGGCAAAAAAGAAAATTATCCAGACTTCAAGGACAAAAATGACTTACAGCAATTATTTGATATGAACTATAAAAGAGCACCGATGGGTTTTGTGGGTATGCGAGGCAAGAAGGAATCCTACCCTGATTTTAATGTTAAAAGCAATGACCGCTTGGATCCATTTCTGGAGATGGATTATAAAAGAGCTCCCATGGGCTTCGTGGGCATGAGAGGCAAGAAAGAATCTTACCCAGACTTAATAGCTCTATCAGACGGTTACATACCAAAAAAGTCCGGATCTCTAATCGGACAGATAGATTACACGACCGAGGACAAAGCTGAAGAGTATCCGATCCTGAACGAAGTTATAAATGAGTATCTTAATAAGTTACGATTGAATTTGAATAATGAACCATCAACTGTATCTCCTGAGGTTTCTGATGAAAGGTATACTCATTACTTATTTAAATTTGGGAGATGTAACTTTGCAATAAACTTGTGAAATAAGATAATTACATTATTTATAGCTAAGTGAAAGCCTCTTTGGTGAGGAACTTGAAACCTCCTTGTCTATCGCTTTAGATTATGTTGACGATACGATTAGCTACTCGTACCTATTAAAGCCTCAATAGATAAACGGTTATAGTTCCGGATTAAAGTCCAAGTGGTTTAAGATTCATATACGTTGGATTATTGTAGTGTATCTTAGAAAAAGATTATTGTTTGGTTGGTAGACGAAATAAAGGGAATTAAGTTGATAATAATTATGACAACTTTTAAACTCTTTAAATAATGATGAATGTTGATGATAGTGATCGGGATCGGCTTAACGAGCTCTCCGAGGCACGGGGTGTAACATTACCAACATCCGACAACCGACCCAGGATTCGAACCCAGGACCTCGTGATCGAAGCCACATAAGCTAACTACTAGACCAACCAGGCAGGTAGTGTAGGTGTAAAAAAATATTAATTTATCGGAACAAAATTGTCTAACTTAAAATATATTTATTTAAACTTATTTAATTTATTGTATTTGTCTTTTCAAAAGGGTGAACGAGGTAGAAAAACGGGCGAACCTACGCAAATTCTACGGCGTCAGGGGAAAGAAGTCCGTGCAAGTGAAAAGGCCATACGACGTGTCGTTTCGGGGCAAATTCATTGGCGTGCGGGGCAAGAAGGATTTGAAAAACTCGGGGGCGCAGGAGATCAAGTTTTTACTGCCCCGTCCGTGGCCGAAGCGACGGGGCCAGGGGTTCCAGGGAATGCGGGGCAAAAAGTGGACCGACGATGATACCGTTTTAGGTAGGGGTGAGCAAATATTTGAGCTCGGTGTAAACATGAGCCGCTGTCGTGACGCGTTTCTTTTTTGTTAATATTTTACAAGTGGGTGAGAACTGCAAGGACATCGCAAGGTCCGTTACAATTTTTACGACACATAAAAATATATATTATATATAATACGTTGCAATAAATAATGTGGCATATAAATTATATATTAATTTTTATTATTGTTTGTTGTTGTTGTTATCGTCGTCTTTTTGTAGTTCTAATAAAGATGAAAAATTCTACCACGTATTTTAATGTATACATTGTTGGCAGCCTTTCAAACAGCGTTTTTGGGAAAACGTGGAGTCATTAGTTGTACGTGAAACTGCAATTAAAGATTCCAGGAAACTAAACTAAATTGAACTCCATTTCGTCGCAGCTCTGAAAATGACTAGATAATTGTAATGATTTATTTCCCGGCAGATATAATGAGAACAAAGCAATTTTATAAAAGCTTTTTTATTATTTTCAGATGGTGAACAAAGCAGTGAACTTGTGATTCCGAACTAAATATTAGAAGCTCTATCTATATTCCGATTTACGTTATCTCACAGATCTAGTCAACCTGTAGTTACGTACAACGCAGAACTACTAAGTACCTAAACTATAACTAAATATAATATACCTACCTAATTAATAATACTTCTGGGGATTGCGCTTACAACGCTAGTCTGTCAATTTCTATAGAGTCCAAAATAACATACTTAAATAAGTACCACCACATCGACGCACTTTAAACAGAGTCGTCGCGCAATAGATGTCACTGACAGTATGTAGTTAATTTAACGCTCTATGCAGTTTTGGATATACTATTTAACGAAATTAAAACGCCTGGTAGTGACTTTTGGATACGACTGATTGACGACTCAACTTAAGATGCGTCGACTATACATAATGATTTATTGTAGGAAATCAAAATAGATATCATTCTTTTTTAAAAACACTCTATATTAAAAAGATGTTGCTTAAAAGGTTCGACTCTCTATCAATATTAATGTTATATTTAAAATGTAATGATTAAATTTTAGTTTTTACTAGAGTATTTGAGAGATTTTCCGATGTTTTATGCCATTTACTTAGTTTTAAATTATGATGTACTTTAATTTAAAAAATCATATTTTTGTATAGACATTTTTCTTTTCTTAAAAATTATAGTTATATATAAACGGTAATCATTTTTGTATCGTTTAAAATGGTACCCCAATATATTGAGGCTTATTATAGCGTTTGTTAAGTTTCTACATATATTTTAAATGTACTTACCGTAATATCTAAGACTTTTTATTACTGTTAAGGTTTGTTAATACAGCGAACGTAGCGGGGCGGCGACGAAACGAATGCGCATCGTGCGCCTTTGTACTAGTTATAAAAACGTCACACAGATCGTCACGTCAAGCTCGCAGACTTACTGTGAGAGGTTTTATAATTAAATAATAAGACATTACGACTTAACAACTCGCGTCACTGACGTATCGCCTTGCTGCCCCGTTCGCTGTATAACAAAATCTGTTATAAAATAAATTTACTTACACGTTATTTTAAATTTTATAGGTAAAGGCTACCCTAAACTATGATGTTACTAGCCTCTTAGTTCTGTTAAATATCTACAACTTAATTTGTCTGTAACAGTAAAGTTTGGAAGTGCTCTCAAGTTAGACTTATGTGGCGAACCAACCTAGTCAAAATCAATTCAGTTATCTATTAAAAATAATATATGTGTATTAAAATTGTGTATTTACCTATTTTCATTATTAGGAGAGAAATAAAATATGTAGATACATAGTTATTTATTTTTTCTAGTCTCTTTTTTGTATTTACATAAAAATATTGCTGACGGCAATTCAATTATAAAGTACTTAACGCCATCTGTTGTAAAGTGATCGCACTTACTCTAAACAATATAGCTTAAACAGAATTTCATAAAATATATTTTCTATTTTACTTTTAATTAACCTATCATCTATCAGTATTATTGTTCTATAACTATAAGTAAAATGTAATTAAATAAAGTAATTTATGATACTTTTATCTGCTTAGTATAATCTCACATGTACTCCCACTAAGGGTCAGCGCATATCTTACAGTGGGAAACTAATATAGACATATTTAGCGCAGAAATAAAATCAAAAATTTATTATCTGTCAAAAATAATCCCAATGTCAATATTAGTTAGCAGAAAACGAAATTATGCCCAGGCCTTTAAGCATGTTTTTCATAGTAATTCAGTTTAAAGAACTAGATATATTTGAAAGGAGTAAAATTGTATTACCTATACCTACATAGAAATTGTGTTATTTACATAAGAGTTAAACTCTTCTTGTAAAGATTGTGTCAACACTTATATTTTTAAAAAATATAATTTATATCTAGATTATAAATTTATTAACGAATATGTTATAAAAAAAATTGATATATTAGAAAGAAAAGTATAAAAATGTATTTCTAGCTATAATTCTCCATCTCTTGGTGTTATTAAAGTAAAGTTATTGTCCTCACATTTTGTTAAGGCTGGCAAAATGTTAACATAGTGTATGATAAACACCGAACATCGGACAAAATATAAGCAATTGTCAATTTTAATTATTGCATTTTATTTCGTATCCTCTAACATACTTAGCTGAGTAACCCAGTAAAAAAATATCACTTAAAAACTGACCGCTTAACGAAAACTTTACCTGAACACCTACGCTCCGTTTCAAATAAAACCTTAAATTCAACCTTAGATAGATCCCCTTAAGGTTCAATATGCAATGCGAAACTACTTGAAAAGTCCACCCAAAACCTATAAAACTGTTTAAATAAGAGATCAATGGGTTGTAATAAGACTCAGAAATTGATGAAAAGGTTATTAAATTTCTCATTTTTTTAAAAGGAATGCAACCAAAATAAAATATGGCAGAGAAAAATCCACGATTTCATACAAGTTCGTCGGTTTAGGGTACTTGACCTACCCATTATTTTAAATATCCTGAATTTGGTCCAGGAAAATTCGCCTAGGCCTTCCCCTTCCTATATTTCCATTCACCGTCGCCTCATAAATCTCTTTTGTTAATCTTCTTGCATCCATTCTCTCTACATGCCCAAATAATGTATGCATCCTATTCTGAATTTTAGTCAATACATCTTCCTTTACACCTCACTTTTCTGTTATCATACTATTGTTAACTGTCACATAGTTTTAATCCGCACATACTCCTCAACATATTATACTTAAATATATTTATAATAATTACCAGATTATTTAATTTTAATTTACATTATATTTTGCCGGCCTATACATGCTATTCACCCATTAATATTAATATTTGGATTTTGCATGTTCGCGGCAGAAATGACAGAAAATCTAGTGCTTGTAGAAAACCAGCCATCCAGATGGTGTGGGTGAAATAGTTTCTAATCGCATTCAGTCTCAGAGAAGACAGAGGGTATTAGCTTCAGCACTCGCCATTATAAAGACGATAGAACACACGTAAGAGTGATAATGGTTTGTGAGTTTGGAATTGTCAACAAATCGAACTGCCCGCTTTTGGATGCAATCAAGTGGAAGAAGTTGGTATGCAGAACCCATGTGCACGTACTGGCAAGAGCTATGTTGTGGCTGAAAGTATTTAGCACCCCATATTTGAATTTTTTAATTCCTTCCAATAATTTACCAGGCGAAATATGAGTGCTCTTAAAGAAAGATGAACATAACACCATTTATTTGCTGAAAAAGCACAGACTTGCGTCTTGGAGGGGTTTAATTGCACAAGGTTACGTGAACCCCAATCAGAGACTTTTTAGAGAAGTTGCCATGACAACCGTCCTCAGTGTTTAAAGCTGACGCCTTGACTTACTGTCAGCATAGCAATGCATATTGGACTGGTAAGCATGTAATTTAAGTCAGTATGAATAGCGTGGGCGACAGCACTGAGCCTTGTGGAACACCAGCGTTAATTGATTTAGGAATGGAGCACAAACCGTCGACTACGACTTTAACGCTCCGTTCGTTTAGAAAGCTGGCGATCCAATCGCATAGCTTCTCCGGGAGTCCATAAGATGGTAGTTTTGACAGACCTTATGCCATACTCTATCAAACGCCTTCGCAATATCTAAACTCACCGCGAGAGCTTCTCCCTTACTCTCTATGGCTTGTGCCCAACGCTGAGTGAGGTAAACTAGGAGGTCTCCAGCTGATCGGCCATGGCGAAAGCCATATTGACGATCGCTGAGGAGTTGATGCTCTTCTAGATATCCTAGTAATTGCGCGTTGATAATTGTTTTTGGAGAGCAGGGAGGTTTGTATTATAAGAATACAAACACATTCTAGTATATATAAGTTCACGCTGGGTGAAGCGTATGTCTCGCAAAGAGCTATCACATCTCGGGATGGTAGGCATTTTTGTCGGGAATTTTCTGCATTCTTTAGCAATAGCCAGTGTGTCGTCTGATTTGCGAAGTCCATTTCCTTGAGTACTAACTATTATCCTCATATGTCTTTGCCTTGGCAATTTTTTGTATACATACCTATGTAAAAATTTGTAGCACGTTTGTACTGTGATCTTAAAATTGCGGAGTGTTTGTACCTCTTAGCGCCATCTAGTTACAACAACAGAAAAAACTATCCATGAGTAGATGGCGCCGTTTATAGTCATATAACAAGTGTTTACTGTCAAAAAGAACAACACAAATTTTACACCTGTCAAAGTCAAAATTAGTTTATTTCAAGTAATTTTTTATTTATTATTTTTAAAAATAATTTTTTTAAAACCCTATCAGTTTCACTGTGAAGGTGAAAGCTCAATTTTAGTGAAATTATAACAATCTTAGTTAGGTTCATCCCCCATACGTATCACCCCTGGTGTCCCAATTTCATTGCTCCAGAATAAATATTTGAAATAAAACTGCACAAACAAATTTCATAATATTTTTTATTAAAACTTTCTCCTTATAAATCCATCGATTGCTAACATAATAAAGAAGTAGAACGTACATAGAAGCCATGTCTCAATGTGATCATATAAATACAAATACATGTTTTATTAAGTATATAATAATGACAGCTAACAATCGTAACCGCGCCTTACTCACACATACAAGCGCCTCGCATGCGCCATGGACTCGGAACAAAGAATATACGTAGAAGAAACCTTATTTGTATACAGAATAAGACACAAAACAGTTTGCACTTATTAAGTATAATGCGGATAAATTAAGTTGTCAGCACGTTAGGCGTCCTTACACATTATTTGGCTGGTTATTATATTTTTGATTGCATTTACACCTGATGGTAAATGATTATGCAATCTAAGATGGAAGCGGGCTTACTTGTTACGAGTAAGATGAAATCTACACCCCTTTAATTTTAATTTTCTCTCATAACATACTCTTTAATTATTAAGTTTAAATAGGCTGACATTAACAAATGTAATGTGTAATTTGGTGATAAGGCTCCTTTTACTCAATTCATTGTTCTCGAATCTAATACGTCGCCATTTTGATTCATTAAAAAAAATTACAAAATCCGATATGCATGACACTATTGACTATTTGTTATACCAAATGTATATATATATCATAGAATAAAACAAAGATTATGTATAATATACACAAAAGGTAACCAAACGTACATTACAGTACTCATAAAATCCAAGATGGCGTCGTATTACATTATTTGCGTTCAGAAACCTTGATTATTCCATACAAAAACTAAATAATATTAGAAAAAGAAAAAGTAACCATTAAAATTATTCATCATAAGGCCGTCTTGTAGTTTCTACACGATTTATTTTATTTTATTGGGAAAAAACGCTATATAAAATGGACGATTGGCAAAAATTGTAAAAATGTTATCTACAACAAGCAAATTAATTATATAAACAAAGTAATGGGCGTATAAATAGTAATTACATAATGGGTATGATAAAGGCATTAACATAAAGGGCCGATTATTCAACCGCTTTTCGAGGTTGGCAATTACAGTGGAATTTGAAATTTTGACAGTTGTAAATCTGTCAAAACGTGTACGATTGGAAACCCGGTCCTTTGTCAAACAGATATTTCCATTCAAATTCATAATAACATTCAGTCAAGTCTTACACAAAATTGAACTCTAAAACAGCTGTTCCTTTAAATATTGATATGTGATACAATTGCAATTTACTTTGGAGAACTATAGTGTAAGTATCGACTACTTAATTTATTTATTTAAGATAAAAGCTTTTTTAAGAATTTTGTTATCAACTTTATGTAACACTTGCGTCACCCACTATTCGTTAGTCAATGGATATTGAAATGGAATCAAATATATAAAAAAAAAAACTAGTGGAAAATGGAATATACAATAACATGATCGGGGAAAAACGCTAATCCCGGTAAGTATTAATTGTAATTTGTTATTTTAACTACTAATTGATATAAATAGGAATTGAAAACATTTGGGCTAAACGAGCAAGCTACACTAGACTTAATTATATAATCTGTCAAAATTGTGCAAACTAATGGACATTTTGACAGATTGTATAGATTTTAACGCAGTATAATTTGACGCCAGTGCACTCCGGAAAACTGTCAATCTAGACGATATCCAGACGAGATCAAAATGTTATGATTTTCGCAGGTACAATGATTGATTTATTATTATTGATGTTTTGTTCGACATACATGTCTTTGCATAGCCGTCAAATTATCCGCAAACTATGTCATTATGCAAAAAAGAAACAAAAATAAATGAGAAGCAAAAAAAATTGTAAACGATAGAAACAGATTAAGATTATTAATATTTTGAATGCTAACTACTTATAATACAAAAATTGTTTATGCATGTTTAAACATAGCCACAGCCTAGCTTTAGACTAATTGTCTATGCCACGTGAAATAGACAAAAATATATAGGTTTTATAATTTCTTTTTCACACCTATAAAAGCACACTTTCTTTATTTCCTGTGATAGATCTCTTTTTGATCTGTCAAAAAAATTTCTTAGCAACCATCAAACACTAATTTGACATTAGTCAAAAATGTGCATACAATATTTGACATTATGACAAAGTTACTAAGAAACTCATCGACAGATTTCTGGTAGACATACCACTATTCTGTAGCGATGTTTTTATAACTCGACTGTATCTCTCTCTGTCTAACACGATACTATAGATAGAGATAGACAAGCTCACACTGTCGAGTTATAAAAACATCGTTACAAATAGCGCTACTAGTAGTGAGACACTCGTATTAGCGAGACTAACGCTAGGCTGGGTCCCCTATAACCTATATTAAAAGTTTATCGTTTCATTTGTTACTAATTCGTCTTAATCAAGCTGTTCAGCTGAACTCAGTTCTAACATTTCATATAATACATAGCGACATTGTAGTATAGAGAAGCCTGAACTATATATTCTTTGTACATAAAATTTGATTGGTTAAATAAAGTTTCCTAGTTCGCACCTTTAACTAATTAAGATAATGCGAAAAATCACCAAAATTATAACCAACAAGTAAAAATTCAATATCATGTAATTATTGAATTTAAATTCAGTTTAAACAATTTTAAAATAAAATATATCTCAAATTTCTTTTTTGTGTTATTTTTTGGCTGTTTTGCATTTAGCCTTTAAAATTTATTGCTCAATTTATTTTTTATTTTGTACATTTAAAGATGCGAACAGTTTTGTATAGCATAATTAAAACAAAAATCAGATGAGGTTTAACAGCGACTCTTAGACTATGTAACATGTAATATAAGTTGCTGCGCAATATAACAATGATACATTACAATGTTATACAGTCTTCGCTGTAAATAAGCACTTCATTTGTTCTCTACAAAACCAGTAGTATTATATTCATTAATTATAGGTACATTGAAAAAACAAGACTATTTTTTTACTAGCATTTTGTCCGCGACTTCGCTTGACCTTTGGTGCTCCTACACAACAATTGTATATCAAATAATTGTTATATTGCAAATATTTCTTCTTATATTACATTTTATAAGTTGGTAATAGTTATAAAAATGTTATATAACTTTTAATGTTACACAACTCTTGTGTCTAAGCATCATGGTCATATTAAAAAACACCTTCGCCGAACATTACAACACAGAATGACAACCAAAAATTGATAGGTATATCTATTGCAAAGCCATATTTTTTTAAATATTCGATTATACACAAAACTATATCTGTCCTTTTCAAACATTTAAAGTGTACAATCTAGTCTTTGTCTATGGTAGAATTCATATATAACATCCATATTGTAATCACAAATAAACATGTCTAAAGCCAAAAAATTATTATTTTAATAATAATAATAAAAAACATCACAATAAATAGAACTTAATTTAAATAATTATTGTAATACACACACTGCATAGCACAGCGTTCCTATACACAACCTAGAAATGACATTAAAACTTGAATAGTCGAAGAGCCCACGACAAAGTATTGAATGAATGACATTTAATGACAAACATAAAAAAATATACTATATGAATTAGTTTCAAGTTAAAAGTAATTCTGAAAATTTTATTATGGAAACTAACTGCCCACTAGACAGTCAGGCCTCCTTCCTTATAGGAAAGGGGATGTGGAGCGTATATCCACGATGCTGCTCCAATGCGTACATTTATAGGCTATATTAACTTGAAACGTTACAAACAAGGACTTTTATGGTCTATTTACCTTATAATTTTTTTTATATTAATGGGTCGTATATCCCAACAGAATACGCGTCTGTGAAGTACATTGGGGAGAAAAATCAATGTCGAATTGAAACTTCAATCTTGTTGTGGGCTCTCGAACTATAATGAAATTGATTAATTTCTTTCCTAAAACTCCGACTACGCAATGAACAATTATTATTTTTTTTTATGAAAATATTATTTTTTTTCTCTCACACATTACATGAGGAACGTTAAGCGACAATTAATTATTATTTAATTTTATTATCATTACATACAACGATATTCCTTATTATTGTTTTATATTCGCTTACATTTATTTAGCGGAACAAAAAGAAGCTAGACAATTTTATTATTTCATAAATCGTGGATTTGCGATATAAATGCATTAATTAATATTAATAATAATTTTATTTTATTACTATTAAATCATGTGCCAACACGAGCTTGCTTTGTGATCTATTCACCAGATCTATCTTTACTAATATTATATAGGTGTAAGTGGATGGATGGATGTTTGTTTCTCTTTCACGCAAAAACTACTGAATGCATTTTGATAAGACTGCACAATAATATAGCTTATATATCCAAATAACACATATGCTATATTTTATCCCGAAATTCCCGCGGGAACGAGAACTACGCGGGTGAAACCGCGGACGTCCTTAGTACGCAATAATTTGAAAAATTTTAATAGAATTTTTTTTTTTATTGACTACAAGTTGGCCCTTGACTGCTATCACACCTGATGTTAAGTGATGATGCAGTCTAAGATGGAAGCGGGCTAACTTGTTAGGAGTGAGACGAAAATCCACACCCCTTTCGGTTTCTACACGGCATCGTACCGGAACGCTAAATCGCTTGGCGATACGTCTTTGTCGGTAGGGTAACTAGCCATGGCGAAAGTCTCCCACCAGCCAGACCAAGACAAATTAAGAAAAATCTCAATTTGCCCCGCCGGGAATCGAACCAAGGAGCTCCGTCTTATAAATTCACCGCGCATACCACTGCGCCACGGAGGTCGTCGAAAATATTTTTCATAATTGATTTATGATGATTTTTCATGATGAAATAATGTTTTAGTTTTTCATTACAAATTATAATTTATAGAAGCAAAAATTGCACTTTAATTACGTATATTTTTTAAATTAATTAAATAATCCAAACTTTTTTATTGGATCTATTGTTTAAAAAGCTAAAATCTGAGCGAATAGGTCACAAAAAGCATTTACCCTTCTCGACGCGTACATATTGGCTAGGGCGTGATAATGTAGCAACACTGACGAACAACTGAACACCGACTCCTAACCTATAATCGCAGTAAAATACATCCTTTGTACTTTTCGCTTTGAAATTAAATTTCATCACCTAATTAGCACCGTTTTTTTAAATAATAGGACAATATCGAAGGCACCTTTCATCAAAAACGGACCATCTTTCTCGTTTCATGTTATTTTCTAAGCGACTTTCAAACATCCTGTGTGTTTCTATGTCACTAATATAATACAAATCTGTCATACGACCACTCGAGTGCCATATATGCATAAAACACTGCCTACCCTGCGATATTTGCTAACCGTACTGAATATTTATCTATATATTTGTTCTCGAAAATTCTAGCGTTACTAGCAATAACCCAACCAATAATATTAACATGGATTTAGCTTCTTTTTGTAAAATTAATTATTGCCCTGAATTTGCCTACAGTACGTACGTTGTATAGGCGTGGTATGCCCTATGCCTAGCCAATATGCAAGCTGAGAGTGCCAAACTAAATTGATCC
Source organism: Mycalesis mineus (assembly GCA_034621355.1). Classification (NCBI taxonomy): domain Eukaryota; kingdom Metazoa; phylum Arthropoda; class Insecta; order Lepidoptera; family Nymphalidae; genus Mycalesis; species Mycalesis mineus. The sequence goes on from CM067902.1 coordinate 1,684,793, forward strand.
TTAACCCTTTAATATAAAATCAGCCGAATATTCTGATACGAATCTGTATTACAATTTAATATATTTTTAATATAGATTCGTTAACCACAAAAAAATCAAGAAAAACGAAAAAAGAGACAGCAAGTGAAAAATTTTTTCACAATCTAGAATGTTTTTAAAATGAAATCGCTTGGCAAAGCAGCCAAGGCCAATATAGCAGCGCCCATGTGTGTGGTTTATATTTAATTTGTATTAGTATTTATTAGGATATAAAATTCATTGTTGTTTTTTTATTCATGACACTTTTTAGCGCTAAGATGGAAGCGGGCTAACTTTGTTAATAGTAGGATAATAGCCACACCCCTTCAGTTTCTGCACGACAACGTAATCACTTGGCGATACGTCTTCGTCAGAAGGATGGTAGCTGGCCACGACCGAAGCCTTCCACCAGCCAGACCTGGACTAATTTGGAAAATCTCAATCGGCCCTGCCGGGAATCGAAATTTCCCTCTTAAATCCAAAGCGCATACCACCGCACCACGGAGGCCGTATAATATGGTTTATTTTTTGGTGATAATAAATAAATAGCAAATATTATTTTTGTATTAAACAAAAACGGATCAAATATCCAGCTGATTTTATCGCATCCATACACTGGGTCTAAAGCAATGTGACAGACCTTTCCCACGGGGCCACGACTTTTGCGATATGATAAGCGACGCGACACGATCACTCTTGTAGCTCACGCGTTTTAATATGTTTTGATTGCGCAGAGAAATGTATCGAAACAGTGGATCAACGTTCAACCACATCTTGCGTCTAATGCATGCGTAATTTGGCCGCCTAATAGGTCATGTCAAAATTAGTTTACTAATGTTCTTCTTCAATCCTTAGTAATGCCATGTTTATAAGTGCAGCGGTTCTGAGTCTAAAAATCAATTTACTGTTGAAAATATTCTAGAAGTTACTTCGCTTTTAGTTTAACTGAAAAGTTTACGTTTGACTCACTCTTATGTGTTGTTAAAAGTTGCAGCCTTTGATGTTACCGCGTACAACTTGGAATGAGTAATGTTTATTTGCCGTACACCCTGAACTGGTGTAATTAACATCTCAAGAAGCTCTCGCTTAGTTGTAGGATCAAGGGTCGGATACAGGAGGCGGTAATTCTTGAGACTGCGCGTATTGTGAAGAGATTCCTCACTCTGGAGCTCTGACCACCGGTTGTTTGAGCCCCGGGCCCCGCAGCAGGCGGACTGCAGCGATATAAATATGGCTATAAAGACGGAAAGCTAAATTGCTTGGCAGTCTTGGTATGGTAAATAACTTGATATAGATGAAATCTGTCCTAAAATGAGCTGAACGAGGAATTGAAACCCAGAACTTTACATCGCTGCGCCAGCATTCGCATTGTCTAACCACAATTTATTATTATATTAAGCACAACATCGAATGATGTTACGAACGCGCTTTATGTCATGTAGACGCAAGATGTAGCCATCCACTATATAAGTCGTATGTCGCTTACTGGATAGGTCGTGTCCCGACAAAGCTTCTGTCCAAACGACGGAGCCATGGCCCGACTAGACTTCCGCCCGAATAGCAGTCATAGCCAATGGGAGGAAAGAAGAGAAAAATTCAAAATTCGAATGACATTCGTAACCTTCAAGTTTTCGTGAAGTACCTCCATTTACCTTGTACCTTGTTTTAGTTTGTTGGAACTACCCTCTTTTCTCTCGTCTCCTGTTACCCCCCGGCTACGTCCGCAGTCCGCGGGTCGGTTAGATCGCGTTCTGCAGCGTCAGCGGATGGTTGTGGCCGTTGTGCGTGGCGAAGTCGTCCAGCTTGTTGCTAACTTCAGCCATCCGCTCTGTTTGTATGAAGTTGGCGGATATGTGACCAACGTTGGCGTTCCCGTTGTTGGCCTCCAATATTGGCGTGTTGTCTACTTGTTTCGTCGTCTGCTCGTCTTGTTTGTCCTTTGTCTGTAATGTGTACATTTCATAATATAAAATAAATATATACGATGGGCGGTTAAAGGCGGGCGGCTTTATGAAAAAATTATACAATTATGCATTTTAATTTTTCAATGTAATAAATACGCATCTGTCTGAAGGACTGATCTTATCTAATTAGTAAGACAATTTTTTTTAAAACAATAATAAATTTTTAGTAATACATTTCAGACCAAAAGTGATTCTCGTTGTAGGTCACTGAAACCGCGATTCTTGATGTCATTATTTTAAAGCTTTGCAGCATACCACACAACCAAGGTGGATTATTCTCTTAGGTCGTAATAGTCTAAAAACCTGGCTCGATTCTGCAGGTATTTGTCTTTATATTAGACTAATTTTAAATGAACGTTAAGAGTTAAGAGAGTATGCAATAGATTAGTCTATTAGGTCTATCCCTGGCCATTGTACTATTATCGTACCCATTTCAAACACAATATTACGACTCATTGAATTTTCTCCAATACAGAAAAAGGAACAAATTATTTTGGCGGCCGAGTGTCGTAGTGGGAAGTGAACCTGTTTCTGCGTCCTAAGCCATGGATTCGATTCCCACATCTGGAAAATATTTGTGTGATGAGCATGGATGTTTTCCAGTTTCTGGGTGTTTATCTATATATTTTAAGTATTTATGTATGATATATATAAAAATATTCATCAGTTATCATAGCACCCATAAAACAAGCTACCTAAGCTTACTTTAGGGTTATATAGCGATGTGTGTAATTGTCCTATAATATTTATTTATTATTATTTATTTAGACGGATATATTGCTTTTTTTCAACTAATAATAATAAAGAAAAAGGCATTTTTCTTTCAAACTTGGAGAACACTAAGTACCTCATGTTGTTGGGACAGTCCCAGCAGGTCGGCGGTCACGTTGCCGTTGTTCATGACGGGCGCCGGCGACTGGCTCTTCGTCTCTTCGGGCTGAGGACACATACAGAAAATTAATAATCAATTTAATCTGCTAGTCTGTATAAAAAAAATCCCAACAGCCACTTTAACAGCATCCGATAAAAATCTATGAACATTATCAGCAGATGCGAAAAAGAAAAGAAAAGAAATCGGCCAAGTGCTCGGACTCGATGCCATGCAAACCTGTTGACATATTTAATTTTGTTACAGTTTAAAGGTATTATAATATACCTTAGGAAGTATTTGATATGCATTTCAATTTAATATCTCTATACAACCATGAGGAAAGGGATAGAAAGTTTAAAATTATTATTATTATATGATGTAACTAAAAATTCACAGCTTTCGCAATTTCCTTTATCTGTGTAAGACTACTTCGTACCAAATTCCAAGACTGAATTCATGGGAAGTAGTACCCTGTAGGTTTTGATTACCGTGCGTGTGACAAAAATTTGCGATATAAAAGGCTGTCTTTTGATTGCATTGGCTTAGAAGTTTGATTTTCTAGAGCTCTAACGGACAGCAGATTCGAGTATTTAATATAAATTTTAGATCACATTTGAGAAAAAGGGTCTTGAAAGGCAGATGGACAACAGCGTGATCCCTTTTAGCTGGATGCGAAGTACTAGGTGGGTACGTGGTGGGTGGGGTAACGTTTATCTTCTTGATTTACTGTAAAACTAAATCAAAATAAAACTCAAATTTTACTATCTCATTTGATTTGAATGACCAAAATGATTTCAAAGCTCTTTGTCCATCCAAATGATGGTATCACAGCAATTGTATAATGTAAATTAATTGTTTTTCTTTTTTTTCAATATGTTTTACAATGTTTAGATTTAAATATCAAAGCAACAGAGCCCACAATGTTTTGGACGCTAGTTGGCGCTGTAATCGTGCACAGAGCGAATAACGGTTCCGTTTTTCGTTTCGATGTACGGATCTTAAAACCCTAAAGTGTTCTGTTAATTCACGGACCTCAAAACCCTAAAATGCGTTGTGTTAACCCACTCACCTGACTAGGGGCAAGCTGCAATAGGTCCGACGACTGCATGTTGCCGTTGCTGTTATCCACCGCGATCTCCACCGACACTGGCACGTTCACATTCACGTTCTCTCTAACAGTCACTATCGACGCACTGTCACTCACTGACGAGGCACTCTCTAAACTACCCGCGGGCACATCCCTCGCACTGTCGTCACTGAACACCGACACGTTTGCACTGTCTTGTGCGAAATTCACTAGCGGCACACTATCTTGTGCACTTACTAGTGTTGTTTCTGTTTTGGCTTCTGTTGCTTCTGATGTTGTGTTGTTGTTATTTGTTGCTGATCCGTTTTCTTTTGTTGTTGTTGTTGTTGCACTATCTACGCTATCTTTTGTTGCGTCTGTCGCTGTGTTGTTTTCGGTGACTGATGTATTTTGTTGTTGCGCTGACATTTCTTGTTGTTTCTTGTCTTCTTCCGCTTGCTTTAAAGAAATTACGATTTTTTGAACAAATTCTATACTACAACATTTTATGTTTTCATAACTATTTTTAAAAAACTAACATTTTAATAAAAACAACAAAATAGTAAGATATAACGATCTTATATTTAGTAAAAATAAGGTTCAATTCAAAATTTAAGAAAACCCCGACAAATTCGTCATTTCCTCGTAGCAGCCATGAAATGGAAATGACGAATTTGTCGGATTGGATTTGAAACTTTTCATACTGTACCCTTTCATTTAATACGCCATTTAATTTAATGTTGATATAATTCTTTTTTTTACTGAACTATATTAATTTATATTATGCTTACTTTCTTCAAGCGCGTTCTCGCCATTATAGCTTCTACTCTCTGCTTCCTCGCTAATCGTTCACGTTCTTCTTTCTCTGCCTCCTCTCGCTTTAATTTCTCCGCCTCGTCAGCCGCCTTCCGCCTCTCTTCTTCCTCTTTAAGCTTTAGTTTTCTTTCTTCTTCTTCTTTTATGCGACGCTCAGCTTCTTCTTTTTCTAATTGCTGTTGCGCCTAAAATATAAAATTACATAGTTTTAACTTCCCTAACTGACTGCCTGAATAGGTTGGTACAAGAATCATTCTGAGTTTTTCATTCTTCTATGAAAATTCAGTACATTCGAACTTCTGAGTTGGGAAGTTGGTGTTATACCCCAGTGCCTCGGAGAGCATGTTAAGCCGTCAGTACCGGTCACTATCACCAACATGTGATAGTGATTGTTAATAAATGAAACATTATCACCCTAAGCCCTCCAACTCACATTGGACCGGCGTGGTGGGTCTAAGTTCCATATCCATCATATGATGATGATGACTTGCAGACATTCATCATGGCCTCTTCATGAAGTTTTCCTCATCTATCCAGAATAAAATAGCAGTTCTTTACTTTGTTCTCTTAAGCTTACTACAGAATTAAAAACTTTCTTGGAAGCAATCGGCTCTTCTATCTTTTGCGCACAAGACAGGATAACTTGCTTTGTGACTTATAATTACGAATTGTAATATTTTTTGCAAGTTACAATTTATTTAAAAAGAGCCAATTGCTGAGTTTCTTACTGGCATTTCTAGACAGAAGCTGCTATCCAAATTGTTGGTAGAGTAGTCATGACGTTTATAAATGCCTAAAATATGTATTTATCTTGATTCACTTACCTCAATGGCCTTTCTAAGTTTCTCTTCCTCCATTCTCCTCTGCAGTGCAGCTAATTCTCTCGCTTCTTCCTCTTCGCGTCTTTGTCTCTCTTCTTCTTGTCTCTGTCTTTCTGCTTCTTCTTCGGCTTCACGTTGCAATCTGAAATTACAATTACAGGCAATCATAAAAATTATTTTAGTTATAAAAATAACTAGCTGTGACCAGCAGTTTTACCCGCGTAGATTATTTTCTTGTGGAAGTATTGAGATATCCATTCTCAGTAAGTGTCAAGTCTGTTAGAAAGCAGACCCTGACAAGAGCCGGCAAGAAACTAGGCAGTTACTGTTTTGAAAATTAATGTTACAATTTTATGTCGGTTATCCTCTCTTGAATGTAGGAGGAAAAGTTTTTTGATTTCCATGAATCTTTGTCGTTAATTAAGTCAATTAATTTTAAAGTAATCTCCTGTATAATCGGTCCCCTGGCAACCGTCAGGCAAATAATAACAGCTGTCATTATAGCTCCGTCGCTACCCGGGTAGCCGCGGGCCTCAAAGAAGGTTTGAATGTCAGGCCCACAGGGGTTAATAATGGTTTTTAAAACATTTTTCGAACTTTTGTAAAGGCACCGTAATAATCAGTCCCTCAAATGATTTCTGTACTCTGTTCAAACGCAGTAGCTAGGAAACTAATTTATGACTGTCAATTAGTCAGAAATAGACAAAAACAAATATAAAAATATATTTAATTTTTTACGAAGCGATTCAAAGCATGAAAAAGCATGAAGTATAGTAGAGCAAGGCCAAAGAAGAGATGGCTGGAGTGTGTCAAAGAGTAGGATGAGGATAGGATGAAGAATGACATGTGGTGCCGACTATACTTTAGTGGAAAAGGGTAAGATGACGATAATGACTTTTTTTATTGACTACAAGTTGGCCCTTGACTGCTATCACACCTGATGTAAAGTGATAATGCAATCTAAGATAGAAGCGGACTAACTTGTTAGGAGTAGGATGGAAATCCACACCCCTTGCAGTTTCTACACGACATCGTACCGGAACGCTAAATCGCTTGGCGATACGATTTTGTCGGTAGGGTGGTAACTAGCCACAGCGAAAAGCTTCCCATCAGCCAGACCAAGACAAATTAAGCAAAATCTCAATCTGCCCCGCCGGGAATCGAACCCGGGACCTCCGTCTTATAAATCCACCGCGCGTACCACTGCGCTACGGAGGCCGTCAAAAATTGAGTGATTCATCATATGTACATACCGTTGCCTCTCCAGCTCGGCCTGTCTCTCCAGCTCTTCTCTGGCGCGCCGTCTTCTCTCAGCGAGCGCTGCCTTCGCCTCCACCTCCGTCGTTATACGACGAGCCACCATGGACGCTGCAAACCGGATGAAGAAAAATGTTGTTAGAAAAGACCTTATTGCTTCATATATAAGGTTCACAATAGCTTGTGACAAAATAGGTTCTAATCTTATTTATTTATATTCTTTATTTGTACACCAAGTATTGTATGTATATTCTTGTATTGTAATAGTGTATACAGCAAATAAAATTAAAATCCCACAAAGACATGCCCCGACCGAAACCCTATATAGAGGGCTTCAGTCCCTTTTTCGCAATACGAAAATTAACAAAGAGCTAATATGGCGTTGCTTGCGTGTGACGTCACAGGCTTAGTAAATCTGTCTCTGTCTAATCAAATAGTATTTAAATTCTTATAACATCTGGTAATTGCTTGTATCTTTTGTTTTCTGTTTTGTGTCTTTATCTTTACCATATTTTGAACAAAATAAATATTATTTTTTGTTATTAAACGAAAAGAATTTAAGAAAAAGAAAGTGTTAAAGAATTTTTGTTTCTAAAAGAATTTAAAACACCAATATTTGGAGTGAGAAACTCTATTGGATGTTTAGAGTTCAATTCAAGAATGATCTGGCTCAAATTGTAAAAGGTGAGGAATCTAAGCTCACCAGTCATTTCATTCTCTTCAGTCTTTTCAACCGACGGCTCCTTCTTTTCCTCTCGTTTATCTTCTGCCACTGCCTGCTTCTCGACTGTCTTCTGCGTCTCCTCCGTCTCCTTCTCGACAGGCTTCTGTACGTCTATCGACATCTTCTGTACCTTCTGTTCGTTATTCGTTTCAGACTTATCCTCTACTGTTTCTTTGATTTCGCTTGTTTGCTGAAAATCGAAACGATATTTTTAAAATTTTTCTATATTGTACAAAATACGTACCAGCTCTCTCACTCGTTGTTAAGTGACTACGCTGTCTATTTTTTTCAGTTTTTTTATAGACTACAAGTTGGCTCTTGAGTGCTATCACACTTAATGTTAAGTGATGATACGATCTACGATGGAAGCGGGCAAACTTGTTAGGAGTAAGATGAAATCCACACCCCTTTCGGTTTCTACACGACATCGTACCGGAACGCTAAATCGCTTGGCAGTACGTCTTTGTCGGTAGGGTGGTAACTAGCCACGGCTAAAGCCTCCCACCAGCCAGACCAAGACAAATTAAGAAAAATCTCAATCTGCCCCGCTGGGAATCGAACCCAGGACCTCCGTCTTATAAATCCACCGCGCATACCACTGCACCACGGGGGTCGTCAAAAACAGTTCCAAGGAGGAGGTCTGAGTATTGCGATATAAATTTCAGCTTGATACTTCTAGGCGTTCTTGAGATGGGTATTGACAGACGGACGGACAATGGTGATCCTATAAGAGTTCAGTTTTATCCTTTCGAGGTACAGAACCCTAAACAATAAAGTGTATACCTGTCGGTCCTCGATCTGCAACGCCTCCAGCTTCTGCGTCACCTCGACCGCGTTCACTTGGTTCTTCACCTGCACCGGCTGGGGCACGCTCTGCAAGTTGTAACAACAATGCTTCTACATCGACATACTTTACGAGTATTTTTGAAATGATGAGTTTTGTAGTATAGATGTCGTAGCGACATCGTAGATTTGCTCATGAAACGGCAGCGTTTCATGATATGGCCAACTCAATTTGACCAGTGAGCCTATACTAAAGCCAAAGTCGATTGAGAATGCTTGTCAACAAACAAATTTAAATTGAGGGTAGAAAATTCAACACGTTTTATGCCTAATAAATTTAAAATTAGGTTTTGTTATTTTAAAAAATCTTATTTAAAAGAGATTGAATATATTAATTAGTTTTAAGCTTACTAATCTAATTTATTGACATGAATTCGTCATTAACTAGTTAATTTAAAAAAATAGGTGTAAAATGACTAGTGATTTCTACCTTCATTTTTAATTTGTTAGTTGACAAGCATTCTTAATCGAGTTTGGCTTTAGTATAGTGTAACATTTGACCGCGTCGATAAAGAGAACAGTAAACGCAAATTTTATATGGAATTGGAGTAGCGCCATCTAGTTATAGTGAGAGTAAACGCAGTTTTTTCTATATAATTTGACGTTACGGGTGAGTACGTTTTTACGCAGTCGCTCGGTGAAAACTCGCACTTGGCCAACTGATCGTTAAATCGTCTACGTGTCACGATTTTGTCATCGCGTTTGGCCGGATCATATAATTAGAGGCTAGGTAATGTTTCCCCTAAGATTATATACAATTTATAAATGACATAATAATATTAATAATTAAACATAATATTTTAACGCCCCTATTTATGGGTGGTTTACAAAAAAATAATTATTAAGGCTAAGGCACCTTAGCCTTCTAACCTAACCTATCCGAGTCGGGGTGTAACTAGTTAACGATATGATCAAATCATTTTGACCACTTCATGAAGTAATGAAGTAGTCGCGCGTTAAGTTGGCCACATCAAGAAACGTTTTTGTATCATTGATCTGCCCAGACCATATCATGATGTGGCCAATCGACAGGCAAACATTTCATGAAACGCGGCCATTTCATGAAATGAGCAAATCTACGATGTGGCTACGACATAGATATAATACTCCAGTACATAGATACTTTTTTTGATAATATGTTTAGATACAAATTACATAACAAAGCCCTCTATTGTTAAGTAGCTAGGTTGCTGGGTCGGCACAGTTTTTAGTTGCCTGAAAACACTAATAAGACGACATTTTCTACAAATGAAATTAATAAAAAAGAAATAAAAAGGAAAGTGCTCCAATAATTTTCATAAAATTTTGTTTTTTAATTTGTTATAGGCCAGTGCAGATAGCTTTAAAAATAATAAAAAGTATAAAAAATCGCAGTAGGATGAAACCCATTGAAAAAGGGGGAGAATATTATAAAAATTAAAGGAAAAATAATTTACAGGCGATCTGAGGTCGGGAAGGGAGAAAATAAAATTTTATTTGTAAAAGATAAAAATAAAAAACAAAAAAGTAGGTTTTTTGAATATTTCACATAAATTTTGAGATTATGTGTAAAAAGTGTAGGAACAAAAGTTTTAGATCTTTTTATTACCTACATTCAATTATTTTCCATAGTACTTTTAGTTTTGACGGAAATCGAGGAAATCCGTTTCTTACCCCTAAACCCTTACCCCCTACCTAATACGTAATTTATTTTTCCTTTCATTTTTATGATATTCACTTCCTTTTGCAATGGGTTTCATCCTACTGCAATTTTTTTTAGTTACAAAAATTATCGGCACTGGTCTATGTAGTTTGTACCTAATTATAATTTAAAAAAAACGAGCGAAGGATGTTTTTTACTTGGTCTTGTCATCATCATCATCACCAGGTAATGTAGTAGTAGTACCTTAGGTATCTCCTTATCAACGCTTGGATCCTTGGACGCGCCCGGCGACGGCGACAGCGTGCGCCCTGGCGACGCCGACAGAGACTTGCCGCGAGACTGCAAACATACGCAAGTTACAAAACGCTAGTAAACTAAGCCTACTTCAAATAAATAAAGGAGATGGCCTACCACCCATACATTGTTTGCCCCAGGAAAAATTAAATGTAAATGCGTCTCAATTAAACTTTTACTTTTGGGTTGGTAATCCTATCTAATTTAATAATAAATAGTATATTTGGACCTAGATAGAGAGGTTAGTGCACAATCAGTACTGTAAACTCTTACTAAAATACGTGCCTAAAACGTTATTTTAGTACAAAATATTGTTATAGGTAATTTAATGAACACAAAGTTGAATAATTGTTATATTATGTCATAATTAGTGTTATCTTAACTACCGAAAACATTCTTTATACATTTTGTATGCAACTGTCGATATCCACTACGACTCAATAGGAATTAAAAATAATACCTTTTTTTAAAACCCCGCTAGTTCTAATATTTCTATTTATATATTTAAAAATTATAATTATAAAGCTAGTTTCTCTAGGCGTTTTTCATTTAAAACCGGAGCAGTTTTGGGACATCTCCTTTCACTTTGCCACAATAAATTATCACTATCAATACATACACATCACGCCTCATTCTATATGGGTAGGCAGAGACTATATCCTTCCATTTGTCACGGTCCTTGCATACTTCCTTAGTTCCACTCTCATGAATCCTTTCATACAAGTTCGTCGGTATAGGGTACTCTTAATCTGGCCATCCTAATATTCTGAATTTGCGAATTATGCGAATGTTCCTGGACCAGGAATATTCGCATAATTTCGGTATTAATAATTAAAATGTAAATATAAATAAACAAGGCTAACCTTATCATGATCTTTGGATGGCTTTGGCTTTCTATGTAGCGGCGGTTTACCTTCGCCGGGCGCGACGGGGGTAGCTGCAACAAAAACACTTATGAACAATTATGCTGCAGAAACCAGCCCCGGCGCAAACCAAACCTGTCAGGGGCGATTACTCAATTCATTAGCTTTATTAAAAAGTTACGCTTACGGTACGTATTTGTCGGTAGGGTGGTAAATAGCCACTAGATGTACCGCCAAGCGATTAAGGGTTCCGGTATGATGTCGTGTAGATATAGGCAGGGTGTGGGTTACATCTCACTCCTACCAAATTCATCGTATCCATCTTAGATTGCATCATCACTTACCATCAATATAAAATTTATTCTTTATTTGCAAAATACTATAATATAACTACACCATGAAATAAAGAAAGTGGCCTGGCCTTCAATGGAAGACCAGCTACAAATGTCATTAGTCCCTGAACCAATTCGTTTATAGCTGTTGTGGCCGATTGCATAATAGAGAAAATTATAAAAAAAAATATGCAAAATACCTCTTCTTTTACTGCGAATCCTTCCAAAGTTCGCATCGGAATTGTTAATTTATGCGCGTAAAGCGAGTCGCGATTGAAAGGCTTTAACAGGCTGTATTTTGCAAAAATATATTTTTTATTAAAGGCTGTTATAATGTATTAGTGATGATCTTCATTGACATAATTATTATGATAACGATTGTGATGATGATGATGGTGATAATGTAACTGACCTGGTTTAGACGACACGTGCAGCGAGAGCGGTCGGGGGCGGCGCGGCGTGGTGGCCGGCCGGCTGACCACAGTGGTCGCGTCCCGGGACGCCGAGGGCGTGGTCGAGACGCTGTTCGCGCCTGTGTCTGGACCTATGATGATGATGATGTAACTGACCTGGTTTAGACGACACGTGCAGCGAGAGCGGTCGGGGGCGGCGCGGCGTGGTGGCCGGCCGGCTGACCACAGTGGTCGCGTCCCGGGACACCGAGGGCGTGGTCGAGACGCTGTTCGCGCCTGTGTCTGGACCTATGATGATGATGATGTAACTGACCTGGTTTAGACGACACGTGCAGCGAGAGCGGTCGGGGGCGGCGCGGCGTGGTGGCCGGCCGGCTGACCACAGTGGTCGCGTCCCGGGACGCCGAGGGCGTGGTCGAGACGCTGTTCGCGCCTGTGTCTGGACCTATGATGATGATGATGTAACTGACCTGGTTTAGACGACACGTGCAGCGAGAGCGGTCGGGGGCGGCGCGGCGTGGTGGCCGGCCGGCTGACCACAGTGGTCGCGTCCCGGGACACCGAGGGCGTGGTCGAGACGCTGTTCGCGCCTGTGTCTGGACCTATGATGATGATGATGTAACTGACCTGGTTTAGACGACACGTGCAGCGAGAGCGGTCGGGGGCGGCGCGGCGTGGTGGCCGGCCGGCTGACCACAGTGGTCGCGTCCCGGGACGCCGAGGGCGTGGTCGAGACGCTGTTCGCGCCTGTGTCTGGACCTATGATGATGATGATGTAACTGACCTGGTTTAGACGACACGTGCAGCGAGAGCGGTCGGGGGCGGCGCGGCGTGGTGGCCGGCCGGCTGACCACAGTGGTCGCGTCCCGGGACGCCGAGGGCGTGGTCGAGACGCTGTTCGCGCCTGTGTCTGGACCTATGATGATGATGATGTAACTGACCTGGTTTAGACGACACGTGCAGCGAGAGCGGTCGGGGGCGGCGCGGCGTGGTGGCCGGCCGGCTGACCACAGTGGTCGCGTCCCGGGACGTCGAGGGCGTGGTCGAGACGCTGTTCGCGCCTGTGTCTGGACCTATGATGATGATGATGTAACTGACCTGGTTTAGACGACACGTGCAGCGAGAGCGGTCGGGGGCGGCGCGGCGTGGTGGCCGGCCGGCTGACCACAGTGGTCGCGTCCCGGGACACCGAGGGCGTGGTCGAGACGCTGTTCGCGCCTGTGTCTGGACCTATGATGATGATGATGTAACTGACCTGGTTTAGACGACACGTGCAGCGAGAGCGGTCGGGGGCGGCGCGGCGTGGTGGCCGGCCGGCTGACCACAGTGGTCGCGTCCCGGGACACCGAGGGCGTGGTCGAGACGCTGTTCGCGCCTGTGTCTGGACCTATGATGATGATGATGTAACTGACCTGGTTTAGACGACACGTGCAGCGAGAGCGGTCGGGGGCGGCGCGGCGTGGTGGCCGGCCGGCTGACCACAGTGGTCGCGTCCCGGGACACCGAGGGCGTGGTCGAGACGCTGTTCGCGCCTGTGTCTGGACCTATGATGATGATGATGTAACTGACCTGGTTTAGACGACACGTGCAGCGAGAGCGGTCGGGGGCGGCGCGGCGTGGTGGCCGGCCGGCTGACCACAGTGGTCGCGTCCCGGGACACCGAGGGCGTGGTCGAGACGCTGTTCGCGCCTGTGTCTGGACCTGGAACGTCAGTTTACATTATCAGCGAGATTGAACAGTATACAGCACATCTAGGATGTGTCTCTTTGCACAATAAGATCGTTGACACATCTTAGACATGTTGGTGTGTGCTTTGCTATCATATATCTCTTATTAAAAAGAGCATGCGTAATCAGTGACTAAAACTTTCAAACTAAATGAGCGCGAAAACCAGGTTTTGGGTATACTTTTCAAACAGTTTCGTATTGCAAATTCGACCCTAAACGCATCCATCAAGGTTGAATTTGGGCTTTTGTCGGAAACAGCTTTTAATATTGAATATTTAGATATACTTTTCTAGGCGTATTCCAAAACTACTGAATCAAAAACTGGTCAGTTTTTAAGTGATTTTTTTACAAATAACGTTTGAAAAACTTGACGAATTCAAATATTTTTTCTGAACTTTATAAAATGATATATAATAAATGCTTTAAAAATAGAGAAAAATCGAATAATTAATTGGAAGATACATTAAGATGTGACGACAATTGCCACGTTTATACTTGTTTGAACGTCAGGGTAGTAATCAATTTACTTTTTGTAAAAGTATATTGCTGCCAATAAATAAATTTTTGATTTGATTTTTGACTTTATCGTAAAGGCGAAGTTTTCTAAAATGAGCTTTACTACTTTAAGGATCCTGCTTAAAAATCTCAAGCCCGGCACAAACGAACACATGTATGCCACATTTAGTTTTATTTGTGTTTAGTAAATATGGGGATAATTGTTGGAAGTGCCACGCCCCCGGGAGCTTTTATTGAAGACGCTGCCTTAGCTTTTTGGCTTATAATAAAGCAGCATCAGTATCATCCAATTACCCATCGATGCTGATGGTAAGCCTTATGGGGTATCATTTACTGATTTATATCAATTTTTTTTTATAATTATAACACTGAGTAAGCAACATTTCGCAAACAAAAATAATGAAAGCACACACACACGCACACAAAGCGAAATTGCACACATATATATTAGTAAAGAATAAAAAATACATAAATAATTAACACTTAAACCCATAGATAAATTATACGGGATCCATCATCCATCAGATCCATTCTGTACAAATACAACTTGTAGTTTTGTAATACCATATCAAGCAAGTTGCAAGACACTAGCGCCCTCAATTGAATTTCACACTTGTTCTGCACTTTCTGTTAAAACAGTACATTGACGTATCTATAGCAAAACACATGCAGATTACGTACAAAACCCACACAAAAACATCACAGTTTAGCCTAGAGCTACTACGTACGTGTCATTGCAAACCCAACTCAACGGCCCATGTAACAAAGTCCAATTTACCTCGCGGCGTGTTAACACCCGTACCGGCTATAGAGGCGGGCCGAGGCTTCCGAGGCGCGGACGACGCCCTCCGCACCACGCCCGTCGCGTTCGACATGGCGCTGCCGGGTCTCGAGCCCGGGGTCGTCTCGCCCGATCTGGTCTCTGTACATCGATGGGTCAGTATGAACTTATTTGCAATGTTATTTAAGTTCACGTATTAAATACGCAATGTATATTGTGCAAAATGAGTTGTAGTGCTTTTGGGTCGTTGCATATTGAAGCTGATGTATGAAAATTGTGATGCTGGTTTTGTGTTAAAACGTAATGTACAATCAAGCATTGTACGTGTGTTAAGGCGATATAAATAAATGTGTTAAGAAGCATTATTGCACTAGTGGTCGGAAAGTCGTATTATTGGACCCAAACATATTATTTACGTTGATTATTTTATATGACCTGAAGTGGAGTGTGTACAAGAAAAGAAATGTATACTCAACAACTGACATATCTACTAATAATTATATACGAGAATTTATAAAATTTACTTTGATCTGAGTACTATATTAATGTTTTTACTAAGCAAGATCATACAAGTGACTTGTTAACTACACAATGTACGCACAATGGAAATGAGGAAATAAAATTCATGTGAAATAACGTAATTAAATAATTGCTTATTACTATAAAACTTTAATATAAGAATGACTGTTAAAAAACCTTCTATAATTTCTGAATAGTAGGTAAAATAAAAAAGAAAAAAAAAGTAAAAAGGAAAAAAAAAGCCATGTGAAACAATAAATGAATTATATACGAATTATTATTATTATTATTTACATTAAAAAATTAGATATTAGATATACAATTACACCTTACCTTGTAAGAAGAAGGCCTTTACCAAATTGATGGAGAGATTTTATACACATACAGCATGTTACAAAATGTTCTTTTACTAGTAAATAATTCATAATTAATTAATTTTTAACCAACGAAAAAAAACGGTGGAGGTTCTCAATTCGACACGTATATATATATTTTTTTATGTATGATCAGGCATAACTTTTTACAGAGTTGTCCGATTTTAATAATTCTTATATTATTAGAAAGGGCACACTTCCAAGGTAGTCCCATTGTCCTCATGTTAGAATCTGATAATAATATCCTGGGAAAATTAACGGAACTCTTCAAAACTTTGTAGGCACACTTACAGCGATTTCGGTTTTTGTGTATGTATCGGTAGCTTTTTGGCTACAAGTGCCGTATAATATACTATGACAGTATAATACGAGTAGGTACGTTACGTGGTGATAAAGCACTAAAAAGTAAGAAATAAAAATTAGTGCGTTTTGAGTCGGTTCTATTTTTTGTTATAAATACCTAAGTGAGGACCTTTTTGGGATCACATCACTTTCACATCTTGCATAGCAAGCTGTTTTCTGATGATTTATTTTTATGAGAGGTGTTTTTCCTGAATAACCATTTTTCCTCTTCTTTTTTACCAATAACAAAATTCTTCAAATTAATACTTCGAAAGATTACAGTGCTGGTCCTTGTTTTTCTCTTTCTTTATTCAGACTATTAAATTACTGTAAATCGATAACATTTATGTAACACGCTGTATATAGAAAGTTAAAAAGTTACCTGTTATCCCAATGTGTTGAAATAAGATACCAAGTGCACGCGACGTAGGAATTAGACGAGGACAAACGACCATTTAACAATCAGTAAGAACCCAATGTTGATTTAGAAAAGAGGAAACAACATAGATATATGTCATGGAGGATAAGTATATGTAATACAATCAAATCTTAACAATTTCTTAATATGCTGATTGATTTTAAAACATACTGTATATAATAATCAAAAGTTAATGAACAAAGACATTTTATCACAATTTAATGAGTAAATCTAAAAAGCAACACGTTATATACCATATTATTATATTAAAGGAATCAGATACATAAAACAGTTATTTTTGTAAGCAGATTTTAAAGCAACTTTGGGAAACTTGGGATTTTTATGGAAACTTTTTCATGTCCGAAAATAACTTTTGTTTAGAGAAAAACAAATTCTATCAGAATAGTAACCAATTACAGTAAAAGTGTAATTTTACTGTCAATAAATACTTTTTTATTTTATTTTAAATTAATCCAAATAGATAATTTCTTTGTTACTTTTATGCCAAAAAATATAAGCTGAAATGAAATACATTTATATTTTTTATTGAATTTAAGTAAAGTTAAAGGAATGAGGTGAAATAAACATTAGGTCATGATCCCGATATTTAAAAAAGAGGTTTTTTTATCGTCACAATATTGCTGATTTAAGACCTAATTTTTGAAGAATAGTGACCCAGAAATCACAGAAGAACCCTAGTTTTGATAGAATTAAGACCACCACAAGTGAAGTAAGCTCGTAGAAAGCAAAGCAACCGAGTTATTCCTCCGAGGCGTTGGCACGCGGCGTTGCAAGCGTACCCCAGAAGCTGTACACCCTTGGAGCACGGATGTGTGAGCGATGCGTACGGATGCGTGTGATACCCGTTTGAAATGTGTTGAACTCGATAATATTACAATACCTATTAAACCTTCACTCATGTTACTATTCTCGAACTCTGTTCGATGTTTTTTCTCTTGGATTACCACAGATAGGACACGGCCCTCGCATAGTAAACCCATGGAACGCTAAGATATTCGTCTCAAATGGTAATTAATATATCGACACTTCAATAGATTAACTAGGCTGGATTCAAAATCGAGTGGTCAAAGGCCCACGAATAATTGGATGGAAAGGATCATATTTACCCTCTAATGTATCCCACGTTATTTGTACTTGGCATGGTAGGATACAATGAGCTGAGAGTTAGGAGGGAACTTACCCTCTTAATTTATATAATTAAAGTATTACGGGGTATGTGATTCCGACATGTTGATGCAAATGCGTTTGTGTGTCCCAAACGGCTGCGTGTGGCGAAGGCGCCGCCCGCCGTTACTAGAGGTGCCAAGAGGGCGCACAAGGTTGCTCCGAGAAGCGCCGCTGACGCGTGCACTTCGCACGCTCAATATTATAGCGGAAAATATAGATTTGTTTTACTGCAATATAAATGAGCTGAAAAGAGTGGCCTTGTGAACAATCTCATATTGCAATTTAGAATAATGTTGGTAATTTAGAATAATATGTGTTACAGTATAAGGTAGTTATAAGTAGACTATAATATGGATATACACTGTCAAATTAGGTTAGCCTGTAAGGACAGATGTATATAATTATAATAAATATATAAATATTTAAAAAATATGAAAAATTAAAAAAAATCGATTGCAGTCTGTTACCACTACTTAGCTATCCCAGTT
This sequence comes from Mycalesis mineus, assembly GCA_034621355.1. Lineage (NCBI taxonomy): Eukaryota > Metazoa > Arthropoda > Insecta > Lepidoptera > Nymphalidae > Mycalesis > Mycalesis mineus. Next base: position 1,703,070 of record CM067902.1, read on the forward strand.
TTTAATTTAATCTTGTGTCACGTGTTATAGAGTCAAGGTCTAATGCGATATTCAAAATATTATTTACTTGGCTTCTTTATATAGAAATATTTTTTTAATCAACAGGTTTCCACACTACACATCGGTACACATCTCCGTTGCAAAGGCATCCTTAATTTCTATGCATAGAATCAGCACGGGTTTACAATAAATATATTTAAATGCAACAATATACAAATTCTCGATAAAACGTTTTAACACTCGAAAAATACTAAAACACACTAAAAACGATTAACTACCTGGTAATTTATCACACAGTAATTTACCACACTTTAAAAACTCACTAAAATTAAGCTTGCTAATTAGTTGCTGCTTAAACACTAAATTGACAAAAATATATGACTAATTTTACTCATTGCATTGTATATATATATATATAATTGTAAAAATATTATATAGCTCTATTTATTTGCTGTCAATTTAGTTCAAAAGGTCAGAGAATGGGCTAGGTTATAAATATTAGATCAAGACCTAACTATATCCTGAGCTTAATATCCTAACCACATGTATACTTAATAATATAAACGCGCAAAGAAATCACACCTAAACTGCTGAATCGATTTAAATGAAACTTGGTACAAAGATACTTTGGAGCTTGAAAAGGCTAATTTTTCAAAATATCACAAAACAGAATTTCTCGCAAACGAAATTTCGTTTTTGCCGATAAGCATTATGTATTGGCGATTTTACTCCTATACCGTTCGGTTCTTTCGTCACACGCAAGCACTAGAGCGTCACAACCCGTGCCGAGTCCACGCGAGCGTACGTACGGCTGTGCAGCTGGTGCAGCTGGTGCAGCGAGGGCGAGGCGCGCTGCAGCGGGCGCGGCTGCAGGCGGTCGAGGCGCGTCATGGAGTGGGCCCTACCTGGGGCGCGCGGGGCCGGCAGCGTGGGCACCAGGTCGGTGCGCCGCCGCGCCACCGACGACCACGCCGGCACTGGCGAGCGGTCGGGTTCGTCTGCAACCGACACACCCAAGCCGTCACTATTTTTATCATTATCAACCTATTAAGGCCCAACTACAGGGCTAGATCTCCCTACTGGTAGAACCCTACTATATTAATGATCATCGTCATGCGAAGTGGGCGTATATCGGCTAAGAATGATAATGATAAAACTCAAATATTCCTTTACTTACAATTAGTATAAGTTTAATAATTGCATATCATTGTTCGTCATCTACATTACATTTGCCCGAGTCTATGAGCTAATTTGACTAAATAGTAATAGCCGACAAATGAGCAAGCGGGTCACCTCATGTTAAGTGATCACCACCGCTCATGAATATTTGTAACACCACCTTGAATAATCTCAAATTAAAAGTGTATGGAACACTGGGGTGGAAGCTGATTCCACAGCGAAACGATCCCTAGTATACTGGATAGTAGTACTGATTCAGGCATCCATGTGGGATGGATGATATTTGATTCTACGGCGTAAGGTACGAGAAGAGAAAACAGATGGTGGCATAAGTTACAATTCTTCATACGGTCAGTGTTTCAATAATTGTAAATTAAATTTTAACACAAAAGTGACCAAAACCTACAATTGTACGTAACATAAGTTATAAACGGAGTTTATTCGTTCTTTGTTATAATACTTCGTTCTAAAGTACTTAGAATGGCGATCACGTATTACCATATTTGTCATATTGCCGACAAGGTTGTCTCGGCATTGCACAGATGTTTGCAGGCCATTCCGTATTCTTTACTAATAGTCGTATTTAACTACGTCAATAGTACTTGGCGGGTTTTCCAACATTTTAGATCTATGATGACATTTAATATTTTATGTAATGTATGTATTTATTTCCATTGGAAATAGATTCATTTGTGTATCTTGAAAAGTTCAAGACTCAATCACGGTTTATTAGTTAAACAGATCTGTAAGCGCAGAAATAGATTTTATCTGATTTAGCACATGAATTACTTTTTCTCCCAATATTCCTAATACGAGTCTACCAGTCCAGTTTGACGATCTCCATGGCGCAGTGTTATGCGTGATTCATAAGACGGAGGTCCTGGGTTCGATTCCCGGAGGGGCAGATTGAGATTTTTCTTAATTTGTCTTGGTCTGGCTGGTGGGAGGCTTTCGCTAGTTATTACCACCCTACCGACAAAGACGTACCACCAAGCGATTTAGGGTTTCGGTACGATGTCGTGTAGAAATTGAAAGGGGTGTGGATTTTCATCCTACTTCTAACATGTTAGCCCGCTTCCATCTTAGACTGCATCATCACTTAACATCAGGTGTGATAGCAGTCAAGGGCCAACTTGTAGTCGATAAAAAAAAACGTGGGTGCACTGGGGGGCAATAACCAATAAATTCGGGTTAGTTACACCATTTATAACTCAATGTCCATAGTTTAGTTCAATTCCAAAGCAAAATGATTAATATGTCTTAAATACTTACACAAACTCGCGAACATAATCCCTTGGCGGCATAAAATGAGAAACACGTTATTACTTTCGCATAGACAATCAGTAGCTACGAAATGCAATCCAGTGAACCCAATGTGGGTTCACATCCTATTTTCCACATAAGTCCGTGATCTCGGTGTGGGTTCACATCAGATTTTCCACATAAGTCCGTGACCCCAACGTGGGCTCATAATACTTACATATTAACCTATTTGGACTTGTGTGGTAGTAAAATAATAATTTTGTATAATAACTGTGAATGTATTATATTACAGTTATATTCAAGCATTTGAACTTTTTAATAACTAATCTTCATAGGTTAATTTGTCCTGAGAAGTAAAGAAATTCCCCATATTGCGAAAAAAAATTAACTTATTTCTTTCACTAGCAAACTATACACATACTGCTAAAAAGTACCAGTGCCGCCCTAAATACAGGCCTTTTATTTTTCTAATTAGGTTATAATTTTAAAGACAAAGTAAAATTTCTATACCGTAATATCGACTCAATGGAATTTTTACTTTTATTTCTCCCGATTGGTATGTAACGTCTAATAAGTTTCGTCGTAGGTCCTATAGGTCACTGAAAAACCTCTTAAACATTCTAAATAATTTTAATCCAAAATAGTCAAGTGCCGCTGACTAAATACTGTGGTGTTTAAGCCAGCTTGAAGCCCCAAAGCGCGTGTTCGTACAAACGGAAGTGTCACAGACATAAGAAATATGCTTTAGAAAAAAGTTATAGTGGAATAACATCGAAAGTCATAGAAAAATGTTTTATTTGTGAAGATGAAAGCCAATCCAAGTGCGTCACAGTATCTTTTGAGCTTAGCCTATCAACCAGCTATGGAGAAGCGTGGTGGGTTTATGCTCCATACTTAAAAGGAGAGGTCTGGCCCTTTAAAGACCGTTAATGGGCTATTTATGATGACCATCTTTGTACTTGTCAAGCATTTTATTGTTTTGTAACCGCCAAAATATACGTCTGTGGCAAATTTTAACTAACACAATGGTCTGACCAATTTAGCTTATAAGAGAAGAGTAAATTCCTTAGAAACTGAAAGTTTATAATAAGATCATTACATTGATGATACTTTAGATTCTTGGAAATTTGGCGCTCTTATTTTTAAGTTAAATTTATTAGACCATAAGGTTAATATGGTTACAAAGAAATATTTTGGCGAAGACAAAATGATCTGTATAAGTTTGTGTGGTTGACAATGGTCAAGCATCATTCAAATTGAATTTGAAAGGCAATTGGATAAGCTTTCATCTTCACACTCGTTATGTTGACCGGGCTAGAAAGGAGTGGGGATAAACGCACATGTAGAGGATAGACGTACCTTTGTTGTCAGTGTCGGACGAGTCTAGCTGCAGTGCAGACGCGCGCCTAGTGAGCGGCGCAGACGCGTACATCACATTCGTCGTTGATGCCGCCCTGGAATGTACACATAAATACTATTTATTATATGTTTTTAATGTATTCTATTGTATTATAATCCATCTATTCCGGGAAGTCCGTTCGGCGTTGGATGTAATGCTAACTTAAATTACTTACATTACACACGGTGATAATGCTGTAACTTACTCTTACCATCTGTCAAGTTCTTGTCTATACACTTAACAACTACATCCAAAATAAACAGACCTCCCGGAATAGACTGGCTCTTGTCACTGTGACATGTCATGCCATACAGTTTAATCATTGACATATTAATACTATGGACTTCGGGTCTAATGCAAAATTTACGTCAAAAGTGTCCCAAGATATTTTATACACACTAGGATGTATTTATGTTTTTATACACAAAATAACATTGTAATGTATGTGTTATACAGTCTAATTTGCAACGGTCTAATTGCATGCAATAAGTAATCACCTTCGATTGACGGTTACCATGGCAGCCTTTTTTTGACATGACAGCTTCTCGTGAAAATAGGACAACATAAATGGTGTGGAGTCGGTAGCTTTCAAATTTTTTTGGCATCTTATATTTAAATATTATATTTACAACAAATTTTAATTTATATTAACATATCCCTGACCTCTATATGCTGGGATAAATCTTGTACCAAATAATAATTGTTGTAATTATCTTGTATAAAATAATAATTAGTTATAATAATATTTAATTACAAATCAAATCCACAAATGTACAAAATGATATGCCACTCGATATAGTTCTTTACTTTGAAATTTCAAGTTCTCGATATTTTCCTCTTTTTATTTAAACTGAAAATATATTTTTTTACTTCAATGACGTTAGATCACTTTTTTAAATAACTGTTCCTAATTTCATGTAGATAATTCTTATAGTCATCAAATTAATATACCATTATGGTCAAAGATATTTGATTAATATTCATGACATAAAAAATAAAAGTTGACATAATAAATAAAAATTTTTGAATTGAAAATAATCTAATTATTTTAATTCAAAAATTAAGTAAGTAAATAATTCAAATGTTAAACAACAAAATAACTCTATGCAGTCGTTGTTCTAAAACATTCTATTGCTCACGGCAGATCCGAACTAAATGTGGTTAATTAGATAAATATATTGCACTCCTTCTATCCTATACGCGGGTAGCGTATGGGAAAAGGACAGATAGATACTTTTGTTCATTTTGGTTGGTTATGCAATTCGTTTCTATAGTTTATTAAAATTTTAATAAAATAGCCTGTTTCAAAGCAAAATAATACTTTAAAATCATCAGTAAATATTTACTTACTGAAAATATGGTACACCGTCTTCTTTTCTCACCTTACTCGGGTAGTTCCTACAAGTTTTTCATAACACATTACGGCATTATTGACGTGTATTCTGTCAGTCAGCTAATATGAGACTGAATTGCGATTGGAAGTCATTTCGCGTTTTGGCTTACTTTTGGTTCGGACACTTTTTATCGCTGACCCGAAGTCCATAGTATTAATATGTCAATGAGTTTAATGCATAAATGCTGCACCTTTTATTTGTCAGAATATTGTGTGATAGTTTGCCATCCCGGATTCTTTTACAAGAACATAGTTTACAAAATGTGAAATCTGCAAAGTCTGTAGTTTCGGTACAAACAATTTTTTTATTCTGGTATAATTAATAACATAAAGAGTGCAACAATGTTACTGCAAACTACACTGACACTTAATATCTACTGCTATATTACCATCAAACTGTTAAATTTGAATGCAATTTAATTGTCAATGCAATCTTGCATTATGCAATTAGTATGAGACAACACAATAACATAATATACTCTACATAATATATCCTGTTGTTGTAATATATTTTTTTTATCGACTACATGTTGGCCCTTGACTGCTATCACACCTGATGTCAAGTGATGATGAAGTCCCAGATGGAAGCGGGCTAACTTGTTAGGAGTGGGACGAAAATCCACACCCCTTTCGGTTTCTACACGACATCGTACCGCTAAATCGCTTGGCGATACGTCTTTGTCGGTAGGGTGGTAACTAGCCACGACAAAAGCCTCCTACCAGCCAATATACCTACTGAGGTTAGTTTGATAAATTTGGTAAAGGTATTCCGTTTTGTGGAGACAATTTGTATTTATATGTAAAGGGTGATAAGCTGTCGGTCGGATCAGAACCAATGGCTAACGTATTTACATCTTTTCAATGTAAAAATTCTTAGAAGAATCGAACCCACTCTCGTGATCCGAAGCCTGCACTAGACCAACGAGGCATTCAACACTTTTATGATTGCGTTTTAACGTTTTTTGTATGACAATGGGCCGGATTTACGGCTAAACAAATAAAAGTAAAGTTTTAACTCTCCGATTATGCAAAGCAAGGTACTGTATGATGAAAGGTTATTGTAAAATTTGCCGCGTACAACTAACCCTATTGTTTCACACTGACAATGCTGCCAATTTGGGTATAATGTACCGAGGTAATGTTTTTGGGTCGTCGATCTTGCTTGCTTTTATTTTTTTAATTTTAAGCATTACGAGGTATTTCAATATAATTGTGTTGTTCAATATAATTTGGTGAGGCATTTGGTATGAAATTTGAATTTTGAATTAAAATCATAACAAAAATACATCTTGCGAATAACTCTATAATATTGCTGTTTAAATAGAAGCTATTAGACTTTAGAGATGACTCACTAATAGTTTTAACTCTATGAAAAATTAGACTATACTGTCCAAGTATTTGAATACTTAGATATCCTAAGTATTCTTACACTATAGCAAAGAAAACACAAAAAAAATATGCTTGAACGATGAAAAGTGTGGAACTATGAACACCAAAACTACACGTTCCAAACTCCTATGGCAGAAACATCGTGTGTCAAACTTTAAGGCCTGTGTGCACCAAGATTTCGGTTATCATAACCAACGGTTATCATAAGCTAACCGTCGGTTACCATAAATTACTGTTCACAAGTTCACAAAAACCCGCACGCCGGTTAAGGACGTAAACCGGGCGTGTATCTTAACCGAGCTCGCATTCCCCGGTTATCCCTCAGTTACAGAGTTTGACAGATACATTTCTAGCTTATCTAATCGTATATTTGATTTGTAGTGATTTCGTAGCATTTATTGTTCTGTCTATCCGCTTATTTTCTATGATATTCTTATATTTTTGTATTAATTTAATCAAGACATTTATTTTATTTTTTTATTAAAATAGGAAGTACGCTTTTTTGATGTAGTATTAATTTAAAAATAAAACTAACAGTGCAATAAACAATATAACTTTAAATGTTAGTATACCTATTACTTTACTTTTTGATTTACCACAAAATTTACCATCCACAGAATAACAACGTAGATAATAATGTGAATAACTATCTTCTTTGACAAATTACCATGCGGCCATAAATGACTCGATTTCAGGCCGTTAAATTAATAAAAAACAAATTAATATGCACTAGAAAGTGACATAAACAGCAAATTGTGTCTACAAAATTTGTTACGATGCCAAATTGAGATTTCTTTGATATATGCGTCCGTCCTATTCAAATATAAACAATTACATTTCGTTAAATAATATTTTTCACAAATCGTTCATTCACCGTTCGTTCAAACGCCCGGTTTACAAACCGAAGTTGGAATGCGTGTGATGAACCGTAAATAAACGCTCCTTGTTTATCGGCCGTTCATTTAACCGACGTTTAAAGTAAAGTCTATGCACACCGCCCTAAGCCTTTATAAAATAACGATCGGCCTGTTAAACACAGCTCTTAAACAACTTTTACCTGTGGAAGAGAAATTATAATATCCAATTTAATCGGTAACAAAATGATATGCAGGTTCATCAATCTGGTAACTTAGAAGCGTGGTATCTAGCCACGGCCGAAGTCTCCAACATAAACATTGCGTTATTATAAAAAAAACTTTCCACCCATAAACATTCATTATTATCGATCCACACTATCTAATCTGTTCTAGAACAAAGGTACATACGTGTGAATAAAAAATGAAATTGTTATCACAATGACGTTAGACCTATCTAATTATAATACACGGTTGCCATTTACATGTCATATAGAGCCTTAAGACCGTTGCATTGTATACGGCGAGGCGTAGCGCTACAATCAAACTATTTTTGACATTGCAAAACTACCAAAAGCATAGATTAAAGACTACTAGATGGAGCCCATAGTGTGTCCACTCGTGAAACAGCAAGACAGCCTTATTGACAAGACATGTCAACATTTAAAGTACATGATGAAACGTTACGTTTTAAAATATCGTAAAATACGAAATATTACTTTATGTGGGATAGTTTAGTAAAAGCATAATACATGAAATTTGCTAAAAAATCAATCAATCAATCAATCAATGAAGTTTATGCCTACTTACGTATGAAACGTAATTCCTTCGATTTTCCGTTCGCTGCGACTTTTGCAGCCGAAAATACTACAACCCACCATAGCACGATAACGTTTAAATTAATATCGTAACCGCAAAGTTATATTATTTATCAGCAAATTTAATAAAAAGCTAATAATTGCTCAGATGTGTCCTTTGTTTGTCACAAACTCCACTCTTGACAAAAAAATAGTCTTGTGTCACTTTCTAATAAAGGCCGAATGAAATAAGTCTGTCACGCTCTTGAACCTGCGGCCGCGTTGTGACTCCATCTACTAGTCTTTAATCTATGACCAAACTATTTTTGACATTGCAAAACTACCAAAAGTGTCGAACTGCGCAGAATTGACAATTATTGACATTATCAGATATGAAAATAAAGTCTATATTCCGAACCATTTAAATTGGCAATAAAGATCGGCAATTGGCAAAGGAGTCCTCGAAAGCAAAGGAGTAGAGAAACTACTATATATCTCTTTTACATATCTATTTCCACTGCGCGAATCTCACTCCCGCATAATAAGTTTCGTCGGCTGGCAATGTTAACAATGGACCATACGTATATATTATGACGGAAATTGCGTGCGAAATTGAAATAGGTTCGATTCCTGGAACACAACATGATTTTTTCTTCAATAAATAGAAAGTTTTTTTTATCGACTACAAGTTGGCCCTTGACTGCTATCACACCTCATGTTAAGTGATGATGCAATCTAAGATGGAAGCGGGCTAACTTGTTAGGAGTGGGATGAAATCCACACCCCTTTCGGTTTATACGCGACATCGTACCGGAACGCTAAATCGCTTTGCTGTAAGTCTTTGTCGGTAGGGTGGTAACTAGCCACGGCGAAAGCCTCCCACCAGCCAGACCAAGACAAATTAAGAAAAATCTCAATCTGCCCCGCCGGGAATCGAACCCAGGACCTCCGTATATAAATCCACTGCGCATGCCACGGAGGACGAAGTTTTTGATGTTACATCTCTCGCCACAGGAAACGTTAACCTCGAAACCAGTCATTATCAATAACACATGATAGTGATAGGTATTGATTGCCTTAATTTTAAGTGGCATATACTTTACCAATTCAGAGGAGTTACAAGGTAGGTGCTATAGCTGAACAAGCCAGTCTAGACCAAACAGTCATAGCCAAGTGTCAAGTGTATAACAGTATAGTTCCTATTCCCGTACGAGTGCATGTGGGTCGTATTAATTACATTCACAGCTACTAACGCATTGGGTATGCCACTGTTGCGCCTAGCAATTTACGAGTATAGTGTTCTGTGACTGCACAGTCAAAGAATAAGGTATAACCGACTTCGACAAAAGGAGGTTCAGTGTTTGACTAGTAAGTATGTATGGCAAACTCAAATACAATATGTTTACTACCATACCATAGTTTGACTTGTACTTTATTATTTATATTGTTCTTTAAAAACCTCGTGTCACAGTGTAGGTAAATATTATCAAACTTTTTCGAAATGACTTGACCGATTTTTAAGAAATTTTTTGAGTATTTTTGTCTGAGAATAGGTTGAAAGCTATTTTTTACACCCCTAGGTGATTATTTCTTAACTCAAATACGCTCAAATCAGCCAGTAGAAATATTTAAAGGCTTTTTGTGAATCTTTGCGTTGGTATTCTAAATGCAAAAAATATTTTAAACCTACTTTTTTTATTAGGGGAGGTGCTTAATTTATCGGAAACAGTTGATACAAAAATATTTTTTAGCATTTAATTTGACAATTGGGGAATCGTTTATCAGCCTAAAGTTTCGATCCAAATTTTTAAAATAATAAAATAATTTTAATTTTATAATTTGGAATGTCTGTATGAATTAAATATTCTATGACATGAACGATGACTAACTAAACTGCATTCGAAGAAGCTCAAACAAACTTTAATAAGTTTAAATAGTGCCATTTGAATATGAAACTTATGGTGAATGAAGGAAGAACTAAAATGTAACGTAAACAATTCGCAATAAACTACAGAAAGTAGGCACTGTTTCAATGGAAGTGCAAAGTAAGCAAATGGACACTTATAGTCTGGATCTATAGAGATTTCCATTTACTGTTCTATATTATTAGACAAACTATTCTTTATATATCTCGACATCGTTTGATCTCGCGGGTATTTATATATATATAATATATATTTACTTTTACAAGGCGAAAAGTATTAAATTTATTTCAAGGTTTATTTTGAACTTGACTTTTCAAAGAGCTTACAAAAGTCAAGTCTGCCTGCTTGTTGCTGCTATTTATTAATCATCCAAGGGTTAGTTGATCAGCGTTGTTATTATTAGAAAAACATCAATCAAAATTTCAGGAATGTTTGAAAGAATGAGCCTTATTGGAACATGTCCAGTACTTGCATTTCCTCTTCAACGAAGCGAAACTAAGAGTTGGCGGTCATAGTTCAACGTTAGAGACGGATTTCGGAAAGAGTTTAATACGTATTGTAAGCATAATGGCATCAAATGGTCCTTCAAGTAATGCATTAAAAAATACAAAAAAATATACATGTCGCCAATACAACAGTTGCATGCAATGCAAAAAACATGCAAATAAAATAAATACTAATTGTTAATCTACAGTAAAACTTGCAATTGGTTATAAAAAATATAAAAACTAAACTACTGGAAAAATATACAAACTCAAAACTAATAAAATAATTTAAATATTAGTAAAGTTAATTAAAAATGGACAGAACATAACCAAAAAACAACTGAAAAATAAACTTCGAAACTGCTTACAGTGATTCAAAAAAGTTCATCTGATCTATGGGGTTGGTACTGGAGGTGAAAAACAAAAAATAAAATTAGTGCAAAATAACAAAAAAATGCGATAAAACCATACTCGGTCCAATCATTTATTAACTTTCAGCTCCAATCATTTATTGCAAAATTAAATAATATATTGCAAAATATATTAAATAAAAATTGCATTTTTGTTTATGGCCTGTTTATGCCAGAAGTAGGTATAATTGACCATAAAGGACTTAATTCCAGGCCGCTAAATAAATTAAAAACAAAGAAGTACAATAAATGCTTGGACAGAGTAGGTATAACAAATAACCCGGCACCCGTAATTTAATAGCTAAATGGATTTAAAAACAGGTAAATAAAAAAATATAAAATAACAAATATCTAAAAGGGATAAAGCTGCAACTTCATGTGGTGGTAACCCTTATAAAAAGTATTCGAGAATATCAAACCTCAAATATGGCTAGCCATGCCCATGAGAAATGTATTAAGGTCATAGCGATCTAGCACCCGATCAGCACCGCTTCGTCTCGAGCTCCAAGCAAAGAGGTGGTGCTAATCGTGAGTCGGGTGGGTCTAATAAACTATGATCCTATCTCATTGCTGCTCATCTTCTTTTTATTTAATAATAAAAACCATTAAAAGTAAATTAGAAGCGTACCTGCGCGCGGCCCAAAAGAAACCAGCCGAGTCGACTGGCTCAAGTAAGCGCGGTGTCGACGAGCCGAACGCGAACGCCGGCCGCGGCGACGAGCGCGCCGCTCGCGCTCGCTCCAAGCGCTCGGTGCGATCGCGCTCGCGTTGTAACAACGCCTCGCGACGGGATATCGACGCCTCCCATATCGCGCGTTTTCGTTCTTCTACCTGAAAACAAATAGACAACTGATAAGTTTCCTCCTCCTTAGTTCTTAGTGTTGAATGTCTCGTTGGCCTAGTGGTTAGCCTGTAATGTGGCTTTGAATCATATAGGCTTGGGTACGATTTCTGGGTCGTGCTATGGAATAATATTGAGTTTCTCTTTGTTCTAAGACATTTTCAGTAGAAATTCTTGAGGTTCCAAAGTTTGATAGTGATCGTTTGAATTAATTATTATCACTAAGCCTAAGCCCGCTAATCCGCATTGGATCAGCGTGGCGGGTATAAGTTCCATATTCCCTCTTTAAAAGGATGTATGTTCGACATTGAATTGGTCCGTTAATGGTTGAAATTCCTAGTATAGCTTATTAGATTTTATAAAGGCGGTTTCGCTTTGGATGCAGTTTAGGAAGGACGTCAGCACAAGTCATGTTCCTTTATCTTTATCGGCCGTTCTCAATTTTTTAGTAATTAACTTCATTAATTGTACACACTTAGTTTATGTTATTTTATTAAAGTCATGCGCATGTAGGTATCTATACGTAGTATATCTTAATTATTAGGTATAATTAAGTTCTATTAAAATAAATAAATATAAGAAAATGTTTAACGTACGAGATACAAGTATATAATTATAGACAATACATAAACATTATTTCATAATATTATAATAATAATAAATCATTACTTATGTAGTTTTATTAATAATACGTCATCAATTATATAGTTTTTACAAGTTGTCTCAACAATTGCACAAAAGTCACACACACACAATAGAAGCATTTAAAAAGACACAAACAGCAAACGACGAAATACACGAACAGCCTGAAAAAACCCAATAAAAATACTTCATAACACAAACAACATTCCAACAAAACCCAAAACACAACTTTTCTGACAATGCTTCATTAGCAGAATCACGAATGAGCATGGCTGCAGCGTTTTCTTGGACGAGCAATGAAGAGTAAGAATAGAAATCAAGACCGCTGGTTAAAGAACAAAACCTTCAAGGACCAGCTATACAAAGCGGCTTCAAAGTCAGTCTATACTAAAGCCAAAGTCGATTGAGAATGCTTGTCAACAAAATCTTATTTAAAAGATATTGAATATATTAATTAGTTTTAAGATTACTTATCTAATTTATTGTTATGAATTTGTCATCAACAAGTTAATTAAAAAAATTAGATGCAAAGTGACTAATATTTTCTACCTTCATTTTTAATTTGTTTGTTGACAAGCATTCTCAATCGAGTTTGGCTTTAGTATAGTCATCATCACTTTCACCGTCTAAATACCACCACCTTTGAAGTCTTACCCTGTTCGTGTGTGTGCCATTAAAATTAGGCTAATGATAAAGGTCAACTCAGATGAATTGTTCCCGCCTAATATACGATAAAAGATCACGATATTTTCTACTGATCTAGACTCTGGCTGTGTCTCACTCATTTGATGCTAAGTGTTCTAGACACTTAGCATCAAGAGAGATTCCAGTAATGGCAACTTGTAATTGACTGAAAATCATTGAACGAAAAGCTACACGAGTTTGAATTCAGTCAGTCTAGTCATCATCACTTTCACCGTCTAGACTCTAGAAGCAACGGGAGCGCAACGTTCCGACACACGACTCATGTTTTTACAAACGCCACTCACGCGTAAAATCAATCACTAGCGATCTCTTGAATGGGATTCTTCGCCTACAATAAAACTTGAATCGAATTCCATCGAAAACCTGTCCGCACTCCAAGGTTGAAGGTCTGAATTTTATTAATATAGCTACACGAATAATTTAGAAACGTACATCAGGAAAAACATTGTGTTACAGAGTTTAAAAGTTTACAAATAAAATATACCTACTTAAACAATTTTCATATCCCCGGAATAAAAACAAGTGTGATGTTAAAGACGATGTAGTGGCTAAAATTGAGAAAGTTATGCTTACATGGTTTGGGCATGTAGAGAGAATGGGTGAAAGAAGATTAATAAAAGAGATTTAGAATAGAAATATTGGAAGAAGATGGCCTGGTTCCTGAACGAAATTCAGGACATTTTAAAGAATGGCCAGGACAAGAGTGCCCTAAATCAACGAGCTTGTATGAAAAGATTAATGGGAGTAGAAGAAGCTTAGGAAGTATGCTTAGACCGTGGCAAATATAATGATGTAGTCTCTACCAACACTTATGGGAATGAGGCATGATGTTATATATTTATACAACTTAATTTATCATTCAATTTATCATCATATACACACAAATGTAGATCAGTGGCTTAGGTTTTAAAATCAATGAAATCAACAATAAATAAGAGGAAACGGAACACGCAAACTAGAACCTGTTATAAAAATAAACAAACGGTTCTCATTGAGTATCAAGATAATTTATGCAAATTGAAATGTATAATCATGGCAGAAAAGAAAGTATGCCTTTAACAACGAAGGAAATGATAATGTTAGCCTTATCATATCATAATAACTGACAACGATGATAAACTTCGCACAATATATCCTGCCTTCAAAATGAAACGATTATATAAACAAACAAATATATATAAAATAACCAATGAATGGCAAACAAGGTCAATCGCCAAGATTACAATCTGGTGGTATTGTGTTAATTTAAAGTAATGCGAATGGAATTTATTTCTGCATTAAACAGCATCGCAGTCTTTTGTTTTGAAGGAATATTAAAACACTATTATATAAAGTCGAGCTTACTATGATTATTATTAGCATATCGCAAACCACTATAGCTTCAATGAAGAGGATTTTGAGCCTACCGCTATGCCTTAATGGAGTTAAGCTTGCTATGTGTGTATGTGCGTAGCCTCCCACCAGCCAGACCAAGACAAATTAATATGGAGTTAGTTGCTATTATATGCGTAAAGATAATTTTGATTTTGATTTGAACATTTTGACTTAGAGTTTAAATGTTAGGTAAGGTCGTGTAAAATTTAGAGGGAGTTATAATTTCCATAAGATATGAGGACAGGATTGCAGTGCAAAGTTGCAAAGTGGAAGTTTTGGCATTACTTGATTTGAAAATCATTTTTGGTGGGTGCGAATGATAATGACTTTCCAACATCGGGATATTTTGAGAATTTCTTAGAAAGAAAAACATAAGCCTTAATTGCAGAGGAAAACCACTGAACTGACAAGGCAATCTATAAACTAGGCAATTTGTATACCATCTAAATTTAAGCACTTAAGGGTGGTCTCGTGAGCCAGTTATATCTTAACAGTTTTCCCGTTAATGGAATAAGTTGCTATATTAAATAACGCTTGCATCCGATTGAACCGTTTTGAATTGCAAAGTATTGTGAATGTGAGGTGAAGGCGGCGGTGTTTTGCATACCATTTGAATATTTAAATACTTATCTATAGAGACATACGTTAAACTTATAACGTGTTGTTACTTGACAATTGTTTAGAGATAAAATATTTCTAGAATATTATATATCTAGTACATATTTTGTAGAAAATTGGTCTATTCATCTATAGTAATAATATTATTTATAAACCCGAAAGTTTGAGAGTGTGACTGTGTAGATTTGTTACGAATAAACGGCTGAAGCATTTTTAATAAAATTTGGTATGGAGTTAGCTGACACCCTGGATTAATATATAGGCCATATTTTATCCTGAAATTGCCACAGGAACGAGAACTAGTATTTTATAAAGTCAAAAAAGGTTATTTTTTAAGGTGCAAATTTAGGGATCTACTAATCTTTAGTGTTGGATAACCTATTTATTAAGGAAGGATAACATTTTGACTATACTAAAGCCAAACTCGTTTGAGAATGGTTGTTAACAAACAAATTTAAAATGAAGGTAGAAAATGCAACACATTTTATGCCTAATAAATTTTAAATTATGTTTTGTTTTTTTATAAAATCTTATTTAAAAGATATTGAATATAATAATTAGTTTTAAGCTTACTTATCTAATTTATTGTTATGAATTCGTCGATTCGATTTCTACCTTCATTTTCAATTTGTTTGTTGACAAGCATTCTCAATCAATATTCCACATGACTATTTTGATACTTTTTCCTTTTTAGCTTTCATTTATTGTTATGAATTTGGCATTAGTATAGATTAAGTGAAAACATGGGGCAAAGTGTGTATATCACACTTCTTTTTTTCTCGATATTCCCAAGGGAAAAGTTACTACTCGGGTGAATACACGGGACACTAGTATACTATAGATTCAGATTCAGCGATTAAAATGGTTCTCTAAGAAATATAGCACCTACATATTGCTCAGACGCATACCAGAATAGTTTCCTCGAGACGGTGAGCAAGGAATGCGCCGGTCCTGTAGGAAGTCGCATAGTCGTTATTTTTAACGCCACTCCTTCGACGCAGGAGTTAATTTTGAATATTTTTGATGCACTACAAGCACAAACGCCTGACTATTTCTGTACCGGACATTTATACTTGCGCGGGCCGGGGATACTTCGAACACTTTGTTCGTAATTTCTAAACAACGATGACAGGACAACGTTTGGTAAAATCGCCCTGTTTAAATGCCAAGTTGTTTGAAATAACGTCACAATATTTGTTACCAGCACTTCATGTGTGTTAGATCTCTTGTGGTAATGGAGTTTTTTAAACAATGACTAGTTTGATTATAAAGCGACGAGGCGGTGCTGGTCGGGTACAATGAGCTATGACTTTATGCGGTAATAACAGCTATAATATTGATGAAAAGTGTAGCTACTACCTACTTTGATATATATATCAAATATACATGTTTCATTCGGAAACTGTATCTTAAGGAATTGTTGATTTTACAGTATACTATGTCTCTTGTTACAAAACCAGTACTAATCTGTATCGATGTTTTTAAACTTCGACAGTGTGAGTCAACCAACCACCAAGACGAATTCGTCTTTATTTTTCTCTAACATGACATAGAGAGATAGATAGAGAAGAATTTTATACACAAAATTTAAAAAAAAAAATAGAACCGACTCAAAACGCACTAAAAAGTAAAAAATAACTGTGTCATTTAGTTGGTGGGTTCTAGTCTAGGTAATGTCCTTAAAGTAGAAACCTTGGCTGGCACCGACTCCTAGATATGCTTAAGTAAATGAAACCAACTAAATGACACAGTTATTTTTTACTTTTTAGTGCGTTTTGAGTCGGTTCTATTTTTGTTAAAAAAAAATTATTTCTTACTTTTTTGTGATTTATCGCTACGTAACGTACTCATACTATACTGTCATAATATATATTACGGTACTAGTAACCAAAAAGCTACCGATACCGAGACAAAAACCGAAATCGCTGTAAGCGTGCCTCCAAAATTTGAAGAGTTCCTTCAATTTCCCAAGGATATCATCATCCGATCCTAACATGAAGACAATGGGACCACCTTGGAAGTATGCCTATGCCCTATCTAATAAAAAAAGAATTATTAAAATCAGACAACTCTGTAAAAAGTTATGCGTGGTCATACATAAAAAAATATATACGTGTCGAATTGAGAACCTCCTCCGTTCTTTTTTCGTCGGTTAAAAATGTAGAACGTCACAGGATACTGCTACAGGTATCACGTGAGTCAATTTAAAAAATATCTAACCAAGTATTCTTAAATTAGTTCTTGAGATACTCTAACTGCGTAGAGAACTACTTCAGAGGTCTATATACGAGTAGTTCCTGCAAGCGACGTCTGTGGACATCAAGTGGCTGCAACTCCATTGCGCTATGATCTTGTGATCTGATAATTGCGATAGGTACATAAGATGACCCGGTCACGTCATCCGTCAACTACGTATCTGTCAAGTCTTGGATTAATTATTATTTATTAATTCGCACGCATACTATGAGCTTGTGAGATAAAAGGTAGTACTAAATAGAACCGTTACTTTGGACAAGTTCATAATTTTTTATTTTGCTATTTTCTCAGGAAGTCGAATGTCACTTTACAATTTAATATTGTAGAGTCGGAGTGGAGCGAGTTATTGAACTATACGTATTTATTTAAAACATTTATGGACTGAAATTGTGGGCAGATCTTCGTCATTTCATAAAAAGCTAAAAGTTAAGATGGTATTATATGATAGGAGCATTAGTTGACAAACTTTCAACTGGGACAAAATGACGAGTGCCTGATTATTCTTTAGTTTTTCATACTTATTATGATGTGATGTATATATATTTAATTAAATATTTGGTGAGGAGTGACGTCCCTGGCGTCCCCTAGAGCGGCTAATTCTACTAACCCTACTAATATTATAGACGCGAAATTTTGTGAGGATGTATGAATGTTTGTTGCTTTTTCATGCAAATCTACTGAATAAATTTTAATGAAACTTTACAATAATCAGGCTATTTTATATGCCGAAAATTTAACGGGTACGGGAATTACGCGGGTGAAACCGCGTGCGTCCTTTAGTCTTTAATACAATCATGCTAGTATAGTTTATACCGACAGTGTACACGCTATGTACTGGCTAATTCCGGAACGGTAGGCATGTTGCGCTGGTATTGAAAGAATTCTAGAGATATTTGCGTTATGTGGGACACTACGTGTTACAATTATTTCAATGAACTCGGTAATTTATTAGTCTAGCCTAGCTCTATTTTTTGTCTCTGTTCTTAAGATCGAACGATGAATTCGCGTTTATGTCATTATCATCATCATTTTCAGCCTATTAATGGCTCACTACAGGGCCAGGCCTCCCTCCTTATAGAGGTAGATTTTCTATTTATTTTTTTTTAAATATAAATAACAAATAAATAAATATTATAGGACAATTACACACAGTGCTACTTAGCCCCAAAGTAAGCGTACTCGTAAGTAGCTTGTGTTATGGGTGCTATGATAACTGATGAATATTTTTATATATATTATACATAAATACTTATAATATATAGATAAACACCCAGACACTGGAAAACATCCATGCTCATCACACAAACATTTTCCAGATGTGGGAATCGAACCCACAGCCTAGGACGCAGAAGCAGGGTCACTACCCACTGCGCCACTCGGCTGCCTAAAGATATGGAGCTTAAGCTCACCACGCTGCTCCACTGCAGGTTGGCAAGCTTAAAGTGATAATGTTTGACCTTTAAATGATCATTACCTCCCATCCCAAAGTCATTTTATATGTAAAATAGTAAGATAGGTGCTTGAATTTTAGCAGACAATTTCTACAATAAATGACACCCAGAAATATTTGTAGCACATTTTGTATGGAAACAATTTAATACGAAAGCAGTTCAGTGGCTTTAATTTCATGAAATACACCAAGTTAGCGAATACTGGTACACAGTCCAATTCGTAATCCACAAATACTGATAGAAACGTATAAGTAATCGCAATACCTACTTACTAGTTCATTGTTATACGACCTCATAATAAAGGAAGTTATATAAGATGACCCGGTTATGTCTCGCTACGCGCCTAATAGCATAGTCTAAAAATAGAGGTTTTGCGATTAGAAATGAATGCGATGCTACTACAGATTGTACTATTGCAAGCGTACATACTTCAATTGTTTAGAGGGCGTATTTAGGTGGTCTTCGGTTCTATTCCTATCTTTAGCACTGTCATGTTTGACAAAGCAAAAGTTTTAATAATTAAAATCTAACTTTTTAAAGAAATAATTCAATTTATCTTATCTTATCTTCATAACTGAAGAAATTTCAAAATGTATTTTCAGCAAGCTTAGCTTCGGCCTAGTGTACAAGCACTTTCGAATTGTCAAGCCGAACTATTTGTAGTGGCTCTATCACCGGTTACAACGATAGGTAGGTCATCATCACCGAAATCAATTTTTTAGAACTAGAATCGCGTCTAAATCTGTCCATTGCAAGTTAGCCCTTGACTGCAATCACACCAGATTGTAAGTGATGACGAGCTCCGTGGCGCAGTGTTATGCGCGGTTGATTTATAAGACGGAGGTCCTGGGTTCGATTCCCGGCGGGGCAGATTGAGATTTTTCTTAAATTGTCTTGGTCTGGCTGATGGGAGGCTTTCGTCGTGGCTAGTTACCACCCTACCGACAAAGATGTATCGCTAAGCGATTTAGCGTTCCGATACGATGTTGTGTAGAAACCGAAAGGGGTGTGGATTTTCGTCCCACTCCTAACAAGTAAGCCCGCTTCCATCTTAGACTGCATCATCACTTAACATCACGTGTGATAGCAGTCAAGGTCCAACTTGTAGTCGATAAAAAAAAAGTGATGATGCTATCTAAGATCTCTCTTAGACTTAGCAGGCTAACTTGATAGGAGTAGGGTGAAATCCGAACCCCTTTTCGGCCTCTACACGACATCGTCATCATCATCATTATCATCATTATCAGTGGACGTCCACAGCTGGACATAGGCTTTTATTAGGAACTTCTAAATAATAGGGGTTAAAGAATGAAATTGCCGTTTTATTGTAATAACACACGAGAACGAGAAACCCTTTTTAACTCTACAGAAACTGCAATTAGAAACCATTCGTCACCCTCCATATTCGCCAGACCTTGCTTCAACGGACTACCATTTTTTTCGTGATTTGGACAATTTTCTAAGTGATAAAAAGTTTTCTTCTCAGGAGGCAGTGCAAAATGCTTTCACAGTTTGTCGAATCTAGATCACCAGAGTTCTATCGCAAAGGCATAAATGAGCTTCCTATTAGATGGCAGCAATGTATAGATAATAATGGTAATTATTTTGATTAAATAAATATGTTAAATTTAAAAATAACGAATTTTTATTTCTCAGTACAAATCGGCAATTTCATACTTTAACCTCTAATACAACGATCCCGAGCCGCATGTGCCCAGCGGCACGACATCGTACTGGAACGCTAAATCGTTTGACGGTGCGTCTTTGTCGGTAGGGGGGTAACTAGTCCCGGCCGAAGTCTCCCACGAGACACAGACTACAGGCACAGTAAGCTAATAATATTTTGTCACAAGTTAAACAAAATCTTCCAACGTACAGTAAAGTCTTTTACAGTATTTCTCAGGTCATCGCTCACAATATAGAGCCAAGGCCTGCGCTAGGCCGCCTACTATACAACAAATCTCTTTAAACTACGTTCAAAGTCTACTTGGTAAACGTTACGCGTTGTAGTTGATGTCGCGTAAACAGAGCGCTGCGATTTTTCATTTGTTTATTCATCAGGTACATACCGCTGCGCCGCGGAGACCGTCAAAGTGATCGAGAAAAACTTTAATACATAGGTTTAATCTCGACAATGCGGCTTCTTGCTGTCCCTCTGTACATCACTTAAATCTTTTACTACGCAACATAATTTTTATATACATAATTGTTATAAAGTGACGAAAGAGAAAGGTTTAGAAAGGCGATGAAGGTACCGACAAAGACGTATCGCCAAGCGATTCAACGTTCCGGTACGATGTCATGTAGAAGCCTTAATGGGTGTGGATTTTCGTCCCACTCCTAACAAGTTAGCTCGCTTCCATTTAGACTGCATTATCACTTAACATCAGGTGTGATAGCAGTCAAGGGCCAACTTATAGTCGATTAAAAAAAAAGGTGTCCAATGTAGTTTAAAGGCGACGGGGAACAAAAATAATATTTATGCCAGGTTTTTTAACTAAGTAAACATGTTTCAACATAATCATTATTCATATTCATATACCACGTCTGAAAGGCAAAATTATATTTTCCATATAAAAGAAGACGCAAAACATTTGTTAAAACATGCAAGATATTACAATATACTTTTGTACTATAGTAAAATACATTAACCAGCCGGTGTTCTTTTTATGTGCCACTTGCAATACGTATGTAACTTTCTCTACTCCAGTAAATTGTGTTTACGTACTCTACTGATGGATAGTGAAAATTAGAAAATTGGAAAGTAAAATTATTTAAATAGCTACTAACAATGTTACTATCTTGTTATATTCAAAAGTATAGACCAAACAAACTGTTATGTTGGTCGAGTGCTTGGAATAGCTATAAGGCTTCGGATCCGCTGTCCTATGTTCGAAGCCTGGGTATAAGTATTGAGCTATTATTCTAGTAATTCTCAGTAAAAATTGTCAGCTCGGAACGGACTCGGAAAGTAACTTAAGCGCGTTTCAACAACCCATTGCCTTGACACTGGGCCATGGGAACGACCTCGCACACAACCGCAACCCAGCCAGCAAACATTATAACATTAACCGTAAGCCAATTGCCACAGCGTGGTGGGTCCAAGCTCCATATCCTCTCCTATAATTTTGTAAGGGAGAAATCGGGTTATGTGGCACTTCTCCATTAAAACCCCCTCAGTGGCCATCCTCAGTGCATTTGCGAGGCAACGGGCTCTCTAATGAACTGCTGAACCAGTGCAATAATTAGGGTGGCCTAGCTCAAAAATAGGGCGTTAAGCAGTTAATACCTGTAGGTATACCTATACTAAAGCCAAACTCGATTGAGAATGCTTGTCAACAAACAAATTAAAAATGAAGGTAGAAATCAGTAGTCATTTTAATCCTATTTTTTTTATTCAATTTGTTAGTAACGAATTCCTGACAATAAATTAGATTACTAATTAATATATTCAATATCTTTTAAATAAAATTTTATAAAAAAATAAAACATAATTTTATATTTATTAGGCATAAAATGTGTTGCATTTTATACCTTCATTTTAAATTAGTTTGTTGACAAGCATTCTCAATCGAGTTAGTCTTTAGTAGGTATAGATTGGTAATAACACAGTAACGGCTAGAATGCACCGACTTATGATTGCAATGCGGGATCAGGGGTCAAGCACGGTCGTCGAGCGGAATTCTACCTACATCGAGATAGTCGAGATATTTCCGACACACCTTTGGCGTAGATTGTGGGCTTACTGCAGTTATAGCTTACCGGCTTACCTAAACTGTGTATAGTCAAACTGCAGATACGCAGAAGTTATAAACTTTTTAGGTTAGGCATTTTTTTTTAATTTAAATGTAATCATCAATATCAATTTTTCCAGTCTTTCTATGCTTTTTCTTTATTTTCATAGGCCACCTTCGTATAACAGCAAACGGAAAAAATATAGCTCCATATTAGAACGAGTATCCAAAGCTGCTCTGGTAGGCTCCTTCCAAATTTGGCTGGGCAGGGAGAGAGAGAGAGAGAGAGAGAGGAGGTTAGTGTTGACGGGCGTCACTAAGAGTCTCTTAAATCTCTTAAACCTACACTGGTGTTACAAGTCTCGGGCTCTTCTCGTAATTTTTCTCTCAGCCACGCGATGGACCCGAAGACGGATGGAGAAGTCGCTTCGTCTCTAATAAAGACGAAGCGACGTCTATGTTAAAAACTTTGCAGTTTCGTCCGTTTAATCGATTCATTCATAAACCGTCTTGGATGTTCGATGGGTTAGTTATTACCATAAACAATATTTTGGACAACAAATCGTCTGTAATACCTCTGCAATCACCAAGTGCGTCGCGATACGTTATTTTATCGGCAGTGATCGATAAAGTAGATAATGCAACTGTTATTGTCTCGCTAATCTTTGTTATCGATGACCATAATATATCCATTACAACCTAACATATAAAAGTTATATGACAGAATTAACTATTATGGGGAATTCTGTTGAAGTTGGGCTAACTTGTTAGGAAATCCACACTCCTTTAGGTTTCTAAACGACATCGTACCGGAACGCTAAATCGCTTGGCGATACGTCTTTGTCGGTAGGGTGGTAACTAGCCACGGCGAAAGCCTCCCATCAGCCAAACCAAGACAAATTAAGAAAAATCTCAATCTGCCCCGCCGGGAATCGAACCCGAACCTCGGTCTTATAAATCCATCGCGCATAACACTTAACATCAGGTGTGATAGCAGTCAAGGGCCAACTTGTCGTCGATAAAAAAAAAACATTCTATATTAACAATAACGGATGTATGATGGATGGTACCATTATGACGTAGATTATACCTGTATTACTGAACGGTGCAGATTTAAAAAAAACATTATAAACCTGCCAAACGCGAAATTGAGCGTCGTGGTGTATCTAAGCTTAACCAGGTATGTACGATATAATAAACTGTTCAAAAAATGCATCAAAAAGTGGGTCTACTTTGTCCTGGGCTGCAGTAAACAGACGGCGTGACTGTCCTAAACAAAGCGAAACGTATGGTGACAATAGTTTAGGGTCAATATTAGTTCTCTTGTACCTAAAGAAAGATTGCTTGATCTAGTATGATGATGATGATGAGGGCATTATGTTCCTTGAAGTGCTAATTTACTCGGAGTTGCAATATATTAGCACATTATTACGCTAAGTCACCTGATTCATAGTTATGTTTAGCGTATTACCTCTATTGTATTCGTTTAGGATTTAACAATATAGCTACCTATTATATATGGGGATAATTTGCATAAACTTCTTATTCGGGCCATTCAAGTCTAGGAGATCACCTTTAGATGGCTAGAGCGTTTTGCGCGAACCAAATATTGACCAAAAAAGGGTTTCTCAATAGGGGGTTTTAAAACTTTAATGTATTTTAAAAACGAATCATATTTGCTTAGTGAAAACTGATGAATATTTTTATATGTATTGAACTAAAAATAAAATAAACTATTTATTTTTATTATATCCAAGACTTGGAGTACAACAGCACACTTATGAATGAATAATGATGATGGATAGTAAGGGACTATTGTTTATTTTCCACTTGCTCCTAGCCTAGACGCCGATTGCATAACCGCGTCCTTGCGTGATGATGTCATTGCATCTCGCGCTTTCAATGGGCGCACGTCGCTCTTGCGTACTCCACGCAACGTGGAAACTAATTTCTGTTGTTGGTTGTCCACTGGCTCTTAGCCTAAACGCTGATTGCATAACCGCGTCCTTGCGTGATGATGTCATTACATCTCGCGCTTTCAATGGGCGCACGTCGCTCTTGCGTACTCCACGCAACGTGGAAACCAATTTCTGTTGTTGGTTATCCACTGGCTCTTAGCCTAAACGCTGATTGCATAACCGCGTCCTTGCGTGATGATGTCATTACATCTCGCGTTTTCAATGGGCGCACGTCGCTCTTGCGTACTCCACGCAACGTGGAAACCAATTTCTGTTGTTGGTTGTCCACTGGCTCTTAGCCTAAACGCTGATTGCATAACCGCGTCCTTGCGTGATGATGTCATTACATCTCGCGCTTTCAATGGGCGCACGTCGCTCTTGCGTACTCCACGCAACGTGGAAACTAATTTCTGTTGTTGGTTGTCCACTGGCTCTTAGCCTAAACGCTGATTGCATAACCGCGTCCTTGCGTGATGATGTCATTACATCTCGCGCTTTCAATGGGCGCACGTCGCTCTTGCGTACTCCACGCAACGTGGAAACTAATTTCTGTTGTTAGTTGTCCACTGGCTCTTAGCCTAAACGCTGATTGCATAACCGCGTCCTTGCGTGATGATGTCATTACATCTCGCGCTTTCAATGGGCGCACGTCGCTCTTGCGTACTCCACGCAACGTGGAAACTAATTTCTGTTGTTGGTTGTCCACTGGCTCTTAGCCTAAACGCTGATTGCATAACCGCGTCCTTGCGTGATGATGTCATTACATCTCGCGCTTTCAATGGCCGCGCGTCGCTCTTGCGTACTCCACGCAAGGAACCCATCGACCGAGACCAATTCAATGGCTAATTACAGTGCACCTGTGCAAAGCTTGATTGAGGTTCCGTATATCGAAAGCAAAAGCGATACAATTGAATACAATCTTAGTAATCGTCTAACATATAGAAGATATGACTGTACTAGCTATCAAATCTTGAATTATAGAGAGTGGATGGGGGGAGGACCCAAAGTGTAAATCTACTAGTTGGAACGCCAAAGATGACGCTCGGCGCGCCCGTCGGTAGTGTCTACAGAGGTGGCAGGAGATGTGCATACCAACGTCTCCTACCACCCGTTCTTATTCTGCGGAGCGGGTGAGCATCGGCCGCCTGCTCCCTCTCGCTATGAGGCTTCCCCTTTAAGACTATTGCAGTCTTAGAAGAAAAGGACGTAACGTGGAAAAGCCGTTGGCCCAACCAACCTCATGCCAACCAAGATTCAAGTATATCTCAATAAGATGTAGATATGTTCCAGCAAGAAAATTCACGTGACTCATAAATTATAATGAAATAAATACGCATAGGATTTCCGTGGTACGTCTACCGGAACCAGCCTATTACTGTAACCTAGATAAATAACACAATGAAAACTGGCATCTTGAGCTTTTCGTACATTGATGCGTTTACGTTTCTATTATTTGCAAGGTACAATTGATTGGGAAATCATAAAGTATTTCAGAGGATGTAAAGTAGAGGGTTTTAGTGAGCGTGAGACTTTACCTACCCGTTTTAACTACTCAGTAATTTTCTAGCTCGGTGTCTATCAGTACGTCTTAGATAGCAACTTCGTTGAGTTATAGCAAAGAAATATTCCTAGAATATCTTCAACGGAAAATCATTAAAAGCCAAACGAGTTCAGTGAATTTCAACCATCACTGTTCACTTAATTGGTGGCTCTCAGTGACATGCACAGTGAGTAACTGAATTAGCGAATAGTCCAGCAGATTTACTACGTATTTATATAAATAATCCAAATCAAATACACCAAACTAACAGTAGGAATATTAGTTTAAATACATAAGCATAGATAAACAATAAAGCAATAAAGATAATACACAATATAGCAATACACAAGTCTTTATAAATACCACTCTAACATGAATGACTGGATATTATTATGAATGACGTGAACACTCATGACTTCATTAAAAACCGAAAGGCACTCACAGGAAATACCACGCACCGACTCACGACCGACAACACAAATAAATACAATACGATCACTGTAACAAAAATGTAAACAACTTACTGTAAACTAGGAGCTGATAGCTTGTCATCAATGCGTAGCCTTGTAGGAATTTTCCAAGAAGTCTTTACATCTGACAGAAGATACGTCGAGCGCATCAACAGTTACGTCAATTTGTAAGTTCGACGCACTAGCGCAACATCGGTTCAGTGTGTAAGGTTGAATGTTTTATTAATACGTCTGTTTTGAGGCAACGCGATGCAACTTCCGTCAGATGTAAATAGACCCTTAATGTATGACGGCATATCCTTCACCTAGAAAAGCATACTTTCTTCCTGTGGCTCTGAAATCTTACCTTGTTTCTAGAAGCAAGCTTACGGCATTGGAATTGCTATCAGCTGGCCTTGATTTTATCTAGAGCTTAAAGCCTGATGCCAGTGTTAAGAATAGTGTCATGCCTTAATATTTTGGCAAACACGTTAAATATTTGTTAAGAAGTACTGTGGGTATTTTGACATGATAATCTTCTGTTCCGCTCTGTCTCGTATACGCCATATAACATGCAACTTTGCAAAAAGATCAGTGACTAGAAAAGAACAAGACTTGTCACTTAAAGTTCTGTCACCTTTAAATTGCTTCTTCAATTACGGATTCATGAAGAAAGCTACTTTCAAACAATAAACAAGAGTTAATTTTAAATAAAATATTATGAATCGCCAAAGTATCCACTAAGAACTTTCAACATTTACGACCACTAAATACCTGGGATACGAGATGAACTGATTCCCTACATAATATCAGGCTCTACATATTGTTGCGTTGACTCTCCGAAGGATTTCGAGAGACCTGCTGAACGCTGCATCATTTCACCTGGAATGGCGTTTTCTGAAATGCAGATATGTATCCAGAATGAACTTACCTGTATTCGTCTATCGTCCTCTTTGGAGTGCTGCTCCAAATGCCGCTGGCTTAGCTCCTCATCTCTCTTCTGCAAGCATACCAATACTTAAGATCTATTCGTTGATACAAACAACCAAGACACACAGTTTCATGAGTGTTTAAATGGCACTATTAAACTTGATCTGAAAAACACCACACTTATAAAAGATCTGTTTCAAAAGAACTATTGTGTTTTAGTATCATAGTTTTACCAGTCAGATATTTTGCTGTATAAGCTAACGCATTAGCACAGTTTAGTTTGTGTTATCAATGCAAACAAGTTTCTTGAAAATTTCAAGGATATTATGCAAAGTGAGACTGTGTATCTTTGTTATTAGGTACAGTGCACGTCACGAAAGTTGAAGACGAATTTTCAGCTTACACCATTGCCCGTATCAAAAGTTATTATTCACTACACGTTCCAGTGGAAATTGCGCCAATTCCAATATTTAAGTCTTCGAAGATTCACACTTAGGATTTAAAGAATACTTCCAAGAACATGTTTGTTTACTTCCCCACTCAGTTTCACCGATAAAGCCTGTGAAGAGTTTGATTAGAGTTTGTTTATATATCTTAGTAACGATTCAACTTTCGTGCCGGCAACTGCACGTCATATCAACGTATCTACACTAGTGCATGACGTACGTGTTTCGTGTACGGTGTATCCTGCTGCTGCTGCTCTTACCTGTGTCCGTCTGTCGTCGTCCCTGGCGCGCTGGTCGGCCTGTCGCTTGCGCCGGTCCTCATCACGCTTCTCTCGCTGAGCCTGCGCAGCCGCCGCGTGCGCTCTGAGCTCGTCGAGCCGTTTCCTCTGTTCGGCTTCGCGACGCTCGCGCGCTAGTCTTGCTCGGTCTAGGGCCTCTGGAAAAGAAAAACATCCCAATGAGTTGGATGATGGAGCTCTACCTATTTTTAAGTCTTATTGCATTAAGGCTTATTTATACACTAATTTCGGGAAACTAGGCGGGGTAGAAGAAATGGATAGACACAAGGTTGGGAAGCCTGGCATAGGCTAGTGGGCCGTTAATAAGCTGAATAATGGTGATGAACCCAAAACAAAACGGTGCGATTATGTTAATACAATTGCGATACCTACTATATAAGTTCTGTTATAGTTTGCCAAAACATATATATACAAACAAAATAAACACAACCCCGATGCAATAAGATTTAAAAGAAATGTCAGTGCACCTCATTAATTAAACGAACAACTACCGAATTTCTAAAAACTGCAGAAACTACTTTCAATATAAAGATCTAGAACAACCAAAAAAAGTCATCCTTTCTCCCCATTTACTTAGATGACTTTGATTTGACTGCATTACGCGTTTCGTTTCGGCCGTTTTCTATAAACGCCTGCAGACGTACCAACTCGAATGTCACCTTAAACTTAATAATAAGTAAATAAGCTTACTGAAACATTGGCTTATTACAGTCGGAAAATTATCATTAACAGCAGATGGGCGCCCTCTGCTGGTCAAAGCCCCTTTTTAGGGACTTCAGAACACAACGATCCCGAGCTGCCTGAGGCCAGCGGCTCCCTGCGACAAGTGTGATATCGTCACTCCACCTAGTGGGGCGTCGACCAATACTGCGCTTTCCGATGCGGGGTCACCATTCTAGCACCTTACTTAGGCCCCCAACTTCTATCAACTGTTCGAACTACGCGCCCCGCCCATTGCCACTTCAGATGACAGACTCGCTGAACGAGAGATAGAAACAGATAATTCTAATGAGCTATTCAATAGACAAATTAGGTAAAACCTATTTATGTAAAAGACATTTTTATTAAACTTACTACACTTCATATCGTAACATTCCAACTCTATATGTCGACCATGTTTTATTACTAAATACCCTACCGGCTGTACCGTCACAAGATGTATCAATCTAATATCTTTGTCGTATTCGCAGAATTAATCGTGACCACAGACAACGATCGAAATAGACAGTATACACTGTCTATTTCAAGCGTGATAATCAAAATAAGCATAATGTGTCCTGTATCAAAATCCGAATACCAAACGTGTCGGCATATCTATAAACGCTTTATAGCGAGAACGAATTTTATTAACCGTGAACTATCGAGCGTCGTGGAGCAGACGTACTGTACTCGGTTTATTGAAGCTTGGCATGTTAGTGAAAGTGCTGAAATGCTCCGCGATTAATTTTGGAGCAGTCGATGAACTATTATTTATAGTTGGTGTGGGTTTTACTAGTGCGATGTCGTTGAGTGACGATGTGTCGACGGCTATTGTAAATACTGATGTCTGGGCGACGGAGCTCCGCTGAGTGTTTTTTGAGATAAACAAATTAAGTCATAATTAACTTTAGTTACGGTAAGTGGTTATTAATCAGTAGGTATCCTAAACAATAACCTATATGTTTGTATTTAAGAACAAACATAATATCAAAAACCGCGGAACCGACGGGATTCGAAATCGCGTCTGTCTGGCAATCCGGGCACTTAGTGCGTCTTACCGCTAGGCCACGGTCTCGATGACGTCGGTGCCGAAATTGTACTTTGATATTATGTTTTTGATATCCAGGTATACGGCCTGTAATGCCATACAGTATGAACATCGATTATGTTTGTTTGAAAGGAGAATGCCAGACAATGTATAGGTCTTTAACCCACTAATAAAAACATATTGTACAACAATGTATTATGCATCATTTTATTGCATTTTGTTTACTATTTAATATAAATTACATTTAAAAGCTCTAGAACTCGGAGTATTCGACACGAGCCTAACGTTGGTTATCGTCCGCTTCCGTATTGTTGTTCCGTATAGTTGTCACACTGACATGACAGACGCAAAGCTTCATTAAATACATTTTTAAACAGGCTTATTATATTGATACTAGCCTTTTAAAGCCCACATTTGATGAAAACACAATAAAAACGATTTAAAAGGTTAGAACCCAGTGCAACAATAAAGATTTAAAAATGCATAAAGAGTGTAAATTAAAAGTAAATAGTTTAATCACTTTTTTAACGGAATTTTATTCCGAGGTCCAACAGTAAAAATGGCTTATTGTAAAACATTTATATAATAATAGGATATTTTTAGTATATTTACAATTTGTGTTCTTTCTGGGTTAGGATCTGGCATTCTCCTTTGGGTCACTACGACAATAACAATTATATACCAAAACCTTCAGGAATCACTATCTATTGGTGAAAACTGCATGAAAATGCGTACGTATGTAGTCTTTGAGTTTATTGACCAGACAGACGCGTCAGGGGAATAATTTTATAATTTGTAGTGAATAAAATTTAGGTTCTCTTAATTAAAGTTGCACACCAAAGCGTTTCTTGGCACAATTTCCAACGAGTCAAGCACCGCACCAAAGAAGCGGTAACGTCTGGCAAAGTGACCTAATTATATAGTCACATAACTAGGGTCTCTAAATTTAATGCTCCAGGCACGTTCATCGAGCCTTTGTAAAATTTTCATTTTGAAGTAAGTAACGTACCTAAGAAAACGTAACCCAATTAGATTAAGTAATAAATAATATAAATACTTATTATAGGACAATAACACACATCACTATGTAGCCCCAAAGTAAGCGTACTCGTAAATAGCTTGTGTTATGGGTGCTATGATAACTGAGGAATATTTTTATATATATTATACATAAATACTTATAATATATATATTTAGTGAACTCAGAATTGGTAAAAAACCATAAATCTCACAAGTTTTACTAATTTTTGTCCGGACCCTTTTCAAAATATCCAAAATGACTCGAGAGCATAATTACGCAGTTCCCGCCATCTTGGCTTGTCTATTTTTTTGACAGTGTATGTCATTGTCAAAGTAGTCAATCACATACTGACATTGACGTTTCGTATTACTTAGAGTAAATAACGCAAAATTTATTAGAAAGATTCCTTATTATATAGATAAACACCCAGACACTGAAAAACAACCATGCTCATCACACAAACATTTTCCAGATGTAGAAATCGGACCCACAGCCTAGGACGCAGAAGCAGGATCACTACCCACTGCGCCACGCGGCCGTCGAGTAACCTAATTAAATTAATTAAGAGCTATTGAAACTTTAAATAATTTAAGAATTAAAGTAAATAAGGCACATTTAGAAGGACCCTTTTGAAAGTTTAATTTGCAGGCACACAAATCATTTCTTTGCCCAACTTCTGGACGATCCGCGCGAGAAGAGGCAAGCAATTTGTTTCTAATTTGTTACAATTTAGTCCTTGACTGCAATCACACCTGATGACAAGTGATAATGCTATCATAGATGGACGCGAGCTTACTTGTTAGGACTTAGGAGTAGAAATCCACACCCCTTTCTGTTTCTACACGACAGTGTCGGAACTCTCAATGGCTTGGCGGTACGTCTTTGTTGGTAGGGTGGTAACTACGGCCAAACCCAACAAGCCGCAATAGTTACGAATACTGGCGAAATGACCCAATTATTTGGCCCCATAACTAGTGCCAAACTGAGACTTAACAATTAAAAAATGAACGAAAATCAAACATTTTCTTAGAGAACTCGTGAAAGTTTAATTTGCAGGCAAGCAAAGCGTTTCTTGGTTCCAACATCCAAACGAATTGAGCTCTACTTAAGAGTCCGTAACTTATTTAAGTGATTTCTTTCTACTTATTTTACTCTTTATTTCTATTATTACTAGAAAATTTAAAATAACGATTAGACAGTTGACTTCATCTTATGAGAAATTGAATCAAATCAAAGATGGGAGTGAAAACTACGGAACGATAAAGAATCCTTTATACTATTAATATTTTAAACGCAAAAGCTTGTAAGTATGGAGCGATTCTTTCACGCAAAACCTACTGAATGCATATTGATAAAACTTTACGATAATACAGCTCATACATCAGAATAACACATGGCTACTTATACCGAAATTTCACAAGAACAGGAAGTACGCGGATGAAACCGCGGGGGTCCACTAGTTAGATTAATATTTAACATTAATATTAAGAAAATTCTCATAAACTTTAAATTAACAGCCAGACATTTTACTTTTAATAATCTTATTTATATTATAAATTACCGAATGGTATTAGAAATAACAAAAAATAGAACCGACTCAAAACGCACTAAAAAGTAAAAAATAACTGTATCATTTAGTTGCTTTAATTTACTTAAGCATGTCTATGAAGTCGGTGCCAGCAAGTATAAGGAACATTTATTTAACGTATCTAGTAAAGCAGTTTGTAGGTTCTAGGTAATGTCTTTAAAGTAGAAACCTTGGCTGGCACCGACTTCTAGATATGCTCAAGTAAATTAAAGCAACTAAATGATACAGTTACTTTTTACTTTTAAGTGCGTTCTGAGTCGGTTCTATTTTTTGTAAAAAATTTTATTTCTTATTTTTACGTAACGTACTCGTACTATATTCTCATAGTATATTATATGGCACTTGTAGCCAAAAAGCTATTGATGCTTACACAAAAACCGAAATCGCTGCAAGTGTGCCTATAAAATTTGAAGAGTTCCTTCAATTTTCCCAGGATATCATCATCAGATCCTAACATGATGACAATAGGACCACCTTGGAAGTGTGCCCTTTCTAATAAAAAAAGAATTATCAAATTCGGACAACTCTGTAAAAACTTATGCTAACATAAAAAAAATATATACGTGTCGAATTTAGAACCTCCTCCGTTTTTTTCGTCGGTTTAAAGTTGGGATGTCAGTGACAAGTACTGAATAATAAAGAGATGGAAAATATCAAAGAAAATCACGCATTTTTGTAAAATTTTAATTCTAACTCGAAGAGGTGATGGCTGAGGAGGTGACCCAATTATTTCCTAACGCGTACGCCCACCGCACGCCATATAAAATACTTACCTATATTACAAAGGTCACTCAATAACATTGACGCCGCCTACTCGCTGCTTGAATATTTACATTTTATGAATATATTACAACAAATACCCGATTTGTTATGATGAGATATCTAATATTTTTAGACTTTGGGGACACGGGCACCGGAGACTCGTGCTCTTTTTGGAGATATTTCAAAAACAGTTATCAAGTCTACGGGTGATGTAGCTGACGACTGCCTTGGCCAACGAATTAGTTTGGCCATACCAAGAGAAAATGCTGGCAGTATCTTACGTACTATGCGTAGTTGGGGCCGTTCAAATATTACGTAAGCAGATTTATTACAATTATTTACCCGCCACCCCCCCACCCCCCTTGTCAACAAAAGTAAGCAAAGCTCTTACCCCCTCCCCCATGCTTACGTAATAAACATTTTTTAATTATAAATGATTTTTTTTTATATTAAGTATAATTATAATGTGTCCTAAATATAATTTTAAAAATATGAAAATAGATTTAGGGTAGAGATTAGATTTTACTGATACAGTATTCAAGAATTCACGAATTTTTGCCAATTATGTAAAAAAATAAATAGCTACCGATGACGTAATCATCGTCTAGACTCCCCCCAATGTCATTAAAAATAAGCAAAACAAAGACCCCCTATATTGCTTACGCAATACTTGAACGGCCCCTGGCAATGGAGTCGAGGAAGTTCTAGATTTAATTTAGTAATTAGCAGTACTTTGTAATATATCATCCAAAAATCAATTCACGTTTATGAAGACTGTTTAAAAGTTTCAAGTATTTTTAAACAAACCCGTTTGTACTTTTATTTCCCCGTAAGTCACAGCGTAAGTAACTTCCTTTAGTTATAGTACGATAACTGCAATAAAATTTAAACAACATTCCTACGCTATGACCCCACGTTTACGGACTGTGTAATCAATAACTATTGAATCACTGTTCATCGATTTGTATCGTAATATGCATTCCGAGGTTCACTTTTTGTTGATTGATTCAAGAGAAGACCCAATTGGATTTGTACCGATATATTAATTTATTTTCCTTATAAGTAATTTATTTTTATATAGCGGATGCTAGCGATATCGTCGCTAAAGTTAAAAATAAGTGTGTCATTTAGTTGCTTTAACTTACTTAAGCATATCTATGAAGTCGGTGCCAGTAAGTTTAAGAAAGATTTATTTAACGTAGTAAAGCAGTTTGTGGGTTCTAGGTAATGTTTTTAAAGTAGGAACCTTGGCTAGCACCGACTCCTATAGTGCGTTTTAAGTCGGTTCTATTTTTTGTTAAAAAAAATTTTTTTCTTACTTTTTAGTGATTTATCACCACGTAACGTACTCGTACTATACTGTTATATTTTGTTTGGCTACAAGTGCCGTATATTATACGGCACTTGTAGCCAAAAAGCTACCGATACTTACACTAAAACCGAAATCGTTTCAAGTGTGCCTTTAAAATTTGAGAGCTCCTTCAATTTTCCCAGGATATCATTATCAGATCCTAACATGATGACAATGAGACCACCTCGGAAGTGTGCCCTTTCTAATAAAAAAGAATTATCAAAATCGGACAACTCTGTAAAAAGTTATGCGTGGTCATACATTAAAAAAAAATATACGTGTCGAATTGAGAACCTCCTCAGTTTTTTTTCGTCGGTTAAAAATCACCCTTCTTCAGAAGACGTTATATTATGTTACACTAATCTCCAAAACTAAAAATCGTCATCATCAGCCCAGTAAAACAGCCTACTACAGAGCAATACCCCTCCCCCCTTCTTATAGGATATCGAACATAGACCTACCACTCCAATACGGTTTCGTGAGCTTTGGGCTATAATTTTTAATTCATTAACCATCACAATCAGATGTTGATGATAGTCAATGGGACCGACAGACCGGGATCGACACGCGTGCTCTCCGCGGCCTGTCAATCTTAAATTTATTGAAAATTTCTTACTAGAAAGGAAAATTAATTATTCCTTAACCCAGGATTCGAACCCAGGACCTCGCGCTCACAGCAAAATAAGAGTAACCACTCGATCATCGAGGCTGTCATAAAACATTAATCATTATCGCTAAAAACAGAATTTCACGCGAAGGAAAGTAGCGTTTAAACATGCACAAGTTTAATTTAAGAAACATAAATAAGTTGTTTGCATACTGCATTTTATTTTACTAATTAGTAAGGCGTTACATTCCAGTTTACGATATAAAGTAACAGTAATTTTGATAGTAAATATTTTACCTTTAATGTCCGCTTTGGACCCACTAATCTCGTTTTAATTAACGAATCGTTAAAATTATTTTTATTATTACTGTCAATCTTAACTGTGCGTTTAACTGTAAGTTAAACTTATTTTTTACTCACATAATTATCGCTTAACTAATTAAATTACACATAATATATTATGACAAAATCTGGGCCAAAGAGCTATTTTATCATAGAAAATTGCACCGCCCTCTCATAATTCAGTATTTTAGTAAATGTAAGAACCTCAATGAGTGCATATTTTTGTAGGTACAAAAAATTTACACGAGTGCTAATTTTTGTAAAAAAAATTGATAACTAACTTCTACGCCCTTATCTCAAAACAGTGCAAAGATGATTTATCCAAACCTGCGTTCGAGATCAGAACATAGGCATACAAAATTTATTCATTATATAGATACTTATTAGATCATCTGGTAATAGTTTTGCATTTCTCTAAATATTTAAAAGCAAAGTAACAATAAAACATTAGGACATTTGATTTTCTCTGGCACAAGCCGCGATTCGATCAACTTTTCCCGCAAAATATAATTTATAGCTGTATTTTTATTGCTTCGAACCTCCAATGCTCTAGCCCTAACTCTACAATGAATAATGGTTGCGTACAAAAAACTTGTGCCCGCAAAAAATGTCTAGCTGGAAAATTGCAATGAATTGCTAAATGAACTGACTGAATCATGAACTCCTTGGAATTGTAATATATAATTCACGTACTCTCTATAGTCGATCTTTTTTAATTTATTACACGTTACCCCTTGACCGCAATTAACTTGACAAGAGTAAGATAATACTTACATTCTTTTGGTTTCTATACGACAACGTACCAGAACGCTAAATCGCTTGGCGCTACATTTTTCTTGGCAGGGATACTCGTATCGTATAATAATGTCAAACAATAAAATGACAAATGTTATCTATGAATTATTCTAACGGTATAAACAATACTTACATTTAAATAAAGATAATTAAAAAGAATACTTTCAAAATCATAGCAACTTAAATCAGAAAATCAAAAATGCTAGATATAGGAAAAGCGTAAAAGTTAAAAAGAAAAAAAATGTGCGTATGAATTTAAAAGCTACTTTATATAATAAAATATAATATTATATTTCAATACAATTTATTAAGATACATTGTTCTAGAAAACATCAATAACGAAGAAAGATAGTAAATACAACGAGATAAATTACCTAAATTCCCAATCCAATACCGCTGATAAGCAAGATGGAATGTATGCTGATAACGACTCAATACTCTCGGCTATTATTGCGACGTACCCACTGCATTCACTTAACCTAGTTCACTTTAGTCTTTATTGAGATGAATTTGCTGTTACATAGTTGTTATAGGTCGAGAGCCTGTGATCGCAAGATTTTTGTCATTTTTTAAAAGTTGACAGTTTGTCAGCTCGTGGTACCTACCATGAATAAGTATGGTAGGAAACTATGGAGATTACACCTTGTTATACTGAGGAAAATATAAAAGAATTAGTTTCTATTAGAACGTTTCAGGGTCTGGACCTATAAAACCTGCTACTGTTTAAGGCCACTACTTTAAAAGGTAACAGGTTTTAAGGGTCCAGTGTCAGCTCATGCTCGTACCATAATAGATTAGGAAGCTAGTCGTAAGGGCCTAGGCCCTCAACGATTTAAGTAGAAACCATAAGTTCCCCAGCATAACATGGAAAAACCATATCTCCAGTCGCCAGTCACTAAGATTCGGGCAACTTTTTGACAAACTTCAACGGTCTCTGGCGACGAGTTGCTACGAAGCTAATTGCCTGGCGAGGGGGGATATAATTTCTAATGACATCTCTTAAAAATTATACAAAAAGTAAATTTTACACTTGCATAATTGAAAGTCTGGACCCTTAAGACCTTCTAGCTTCGAAAGCCCTAAAGCAGGAGCTTTTAACTTTTATAAAATGACGAAGTTCTGGGGAGCACAGGCTCTTAGTCCATAAATGGATACTAATAAAGATAAAAATGGCAGTTAAGTTAATTAAACTCAATTGTTTAACTAAATAAAACAGATATCTTAACTTTTGTTTTGTTTACTTAATTCTTTGTACTACGGTAATTAAACTTATCAAAGGATCGTTTGGGCGATCCTTTTCAAAGAGTTAATTAAAGTCGACAAACTCACAAATACTTTTGATTAAACAAATTGAATTAACAAAACATAGATTCGCCTCTAACAATATATTCATTCTTAATGAATATACAAAGAATAGATCGAAAAGAAATTAAAAGAAAATTATTAGAATAAAAGAAAGATTTGAAGGGATAAAAAGCAGAATAAAGTAAAGTATCTACATTTGAACGGTTTAGAAAAAATATTATATTTTAATAAAGTTTCGCTTTAAGGGTAATTATATTTACATATAAAACATCACGCCTCATTCCCATAGGGGTAGGCAGAGACTAGTAGTCTACTTGCATCCAATTGCCACGGTCCTTGCATACTTCCTTAGCTTCTTCCACTCTCATTAATCCTTTCATACAATTTACTCGGTTTGGAGTACTTTTGAGCTGCCCATTTTAAAATATCCTGAACTTGGTTATTATAGTATTGGGAGTGGGTGAAATGGAACTGAAAACGTCACCTCGCTGACTCACTACGGATTGACACAAAACACATTTCACAAATTAGAATTTAAAAAAGGGAAAGAGAAATTTTTGTTAAGTATATGAAAATTGATATATTAAATATAGAATTGCTAGTCAAACTTCACGGAAGTTAGTTTTGAACAATTGAATTTCAAAGTTTTGTAGAGCGAGTAGAGTCAATATCTGGCGACTACGCTCCCATTTTGAATTAAAACGTACCTACATATTAAATACTTGAAAATCGGCGGTTTTCGCGAAGACCAGCAACATAAATCAACCACCGACTCACTGTTAAGCATATTAAGAGTAAAAAAACATAATATATAGCGAACAAATTACAATTTATAATCGCGAGCGTATAATTAATTTGAGTTACATTAGCACAAACGAGAAATTAACGTTGACTTATCTTTCGATCTGCCAAATAGAGTACAGAACTTTCACTGAACGCTAAAATCAGTTTCAATTGATTGCAGAGATGTAGGTGTGAAGAGACAACGGAATGAAAGTAATTAGTGGACTGTTAGATACCATCTGCTTAAGAGTTGTTAGCCCGTAGAGCATCCGGATGTGATAAGTTCTTTAGCGAAAAACTAAAAATTTAACACGATTCTTAACCGACGAAAAAAAACGGAGGAGGTTCTTAATTCGACACGTATATATTTTTTTTTATGTATGACCACGTATAACTTTTTACAGACTTGTCCGATTTTGATAATTCTTTTTTTATTTGAAAGGGCATACTTCCAAGGTGGTCCCATTGTCGTCATGTTAGAATCTGATGATGATATCCTGGGGAAATTGAAGGAACTCTTCAAATTTTGGAGGCACGCTTACAGCGATTTCGGTTTTTGTCCCGGTATCGGTAGCTTTTTGACTACTAGTGCCGTATAATATACTATGATAGTATAGTACGAGTAAGTTACGTGGCAATAAATCACTAAAAAGTAAGAAATAAAAATTTTTAAACATAAATTTTTTTAAAAAAAACTGTGTCATTTAGTTGCTTTAATTTACTTAAGCATATCAAGGAGTCGGTGTCAGCCAAGTTTAGTTGTCTCCTAGATATGCTTAAGTAAGTAAATTAAAGCAACTAAATGACAGAGTTATTTTTTACTTTTTAGTGCATTTTAAGTCAGTTCTATTTTTTGTTAAATTTTTATAAATACAAATTCGTTTAATTCGTGTAGGCTTAGTTTACACTTTTGAAACATCATCATCATCATTAAACAATTGGCAGTGCCTCTACCATATTATGTTTGGAAAGCAGGTTCTCTTGCGAAGAGCCATCAAAAATCTCAACATTTCCTTTTTAAAACAATCATATTAATTATAAGTAATTATTATTATCTACACAAAAATCTCTACATCTGTGTAAAGTTGAGAGGCGAAAAATTTTACTTTATAGATATTGTCTATATTGGTACTGTTGTTGCTACTTGCAATCTCTACAACCTAAAACCTTTGACGAATTTAGGTACCAAAATAATTAGTATGAGTAAAACTCGTTAAATTTTCTCAAATTGCAATTTTTTTTTATTATTAATTTAACAAAAACTTGCTACCTCGTGATTTACCATTAATTGCGAATAAGAAATTTTAAATTTGTTAGAATACCTACATTTTATTCAAGCAAGGTCGGTTCAATAGAGGCATAGTATAGAAGTAATTCCAATACAATGTAGTACGTCTAATCAATGCTTACAAGTGTGACCTACCTTGACATTGATATCACTGATAAATCGAGCTGTTTAATTTTCTTCATTTAGTAGTATAGTTTCTACAACTGTCATTTTGTGGCATGTTTTTACGTGATACATATATCTTTGTGTATTTGCTTGTCGATTTGTCTTGGTCTGGATGGTCTGGGGAGGCTTTCGCCGTAGTCTAGCACTCTACCGACAAAGACGTGCCGCCAAGCGATTTAGCGTTCCAGTACGATGTCGTATAGAAACCGAAAGAGGTGTCATTCTACTCCTAACAAGTCAGCCCGCTTCCATCTTATATTGCATTATCACAGTCAAGGGCCAACTTGTAGTAGATAAAATAATCTTTTAAGCTATCTAAGCCCCTATTAGTCCGTAAGACCCCTATAGAGAATATTAAAAGGTTTTAAAGTTAAAATGATTCAAATCATGAATCATCAATAAAACTGTTGTTAACTTCTAAAATTATTCAACACAAGACTCATGTGCCGTGGACTTTCATTAATATTCAACAGCTAACATTTCCCCATCCGTATAAGATATCCGAAATACTTTGAATCCTACGCGAAATATCTTTACTGCAAGGTGACAAATATTTAATTTCATTAGCTCCCTAAATAACAAGCCAGATAAGGAGTTCACACTTTATTACAATACACTAGGGTCGATTTTCAAACGCAATGGAAGTACCGTTTATTGACCGCAGTCACTGCAAGGTCGTTTCCCAACAAGGCGGTGATTTTCATGTAGTTTCAATACACATTCCAACTTGCAGATCCAATTTAGGTTGACACCCGACTCAAAACGCCCACTAAAAGATTCGAATTTTGACCTGAGTAGTACTATTGTATTCTGTTGACAAATTAATTGACAAATCAATTTGAGGTAATGTTATTAAGTTTTCTCTAGTTGACGCATTTTAAACTGATTCGTCTATTGGTTATATTACAATGATATATATGGAGGTAGTTTTATCACTTTGTGACCCCTTTCATATGCCAGCTGATGCATCGACCCCGCATATCACAGCTGGCACGTGGAAGGGGTCACGTAGTGACGATTGCCTCCATATCACTGTCAATATAACCGGGATACTACTCAGTTTAATGTGCGTCGAATATAGTAACTTATAAAATTTCGGAAATACTTTAGTTTAGTTATAGTTTTGGTCGACATTAATTACTGAGTGCCGAGTGTGAGTTTTCACCAAAACAAATCGAAAACTTCACTTTCGCGTTAAGGGCATATTTATATGGAACTGAAGCAGCGCCCCTGGCGGAAGTGAGAGAAAACTCAACACTGACACTCGTCCATTTGAGTTTTCACTCACTTCCGCCAGGGGCGCTGCTTCAGTTCCATATAAATATGCCCTTAACGCGAAAGTGAAGTTTTCGATTTGTTTTGGTGAAAACTCACACTCGGCACTCTGTATTTAAATAGGAAAGAACTAACGCACAAAATCCACAAGTTTTTAGATGTTAGTTTTTTAAGTAAAGCAATGGAGCAATTATTCCTAAACTGTCATCATTTATGGTAATATTGCTTGTAGCTGGTTGACTAGCTACTAGTTTATTATAAATTAAGGATATGCTGATTTTGTAGGTTAGCTATAGTGCTCATTACAATTTTATGACATGCTGATTTTGTTGGCACGTCTGTGAATTGCAAAAATCTAAAATTTATCAGCAGTGTCGTTGTACGTGGACAGTTTTAGCGATGTCTAGACGATAGTGAAAAATTTATGAGATGATTTGTGGCATCACTTGTACATAACTCCATAACATTATCATAATATCATTGAACAATCTGTTGAGTTAATTTGCCGTAACAAATTATTATCTACGTTTAGAAGACAGATCGCTATTTTGCTTTAAAATCATTTTTCTGTAATAGAACGCTGAAATCAAAGATTTATATTAGATAGAAAAAGTAAAAGACCGTCAAAGTCATGTGATATTAGTTTTATTACTTAGTCATTTCTTTCGTCAAGCAAAAATTTGTAACGAAACTTTACAGATCTTTGTCCTTGGCATTGCTATGCCCAATATGTATTTCTTTATAAAGTAATCCATTTCTGATCGTTACAAATTATTATTTGTAAGAGAGTTAAATTGCAACAAAATTATCAATATTTTTGACAATATTAAGTTAAAGTTGAGGAAATAATGCTGTCATAATACGGTAAGACACTACGAGTAATTAATACTCATTATTTTGTACTAATTAAAAGGAGAAACAGACCGTATATCATTTTTAGGTCATCAAGGAACTTTTAATTACCAATTTCGGTTAAGTTTTGAAGTCCAAATGCATGCTTAAAAGCCAATCTGGAAAGTCTTAGATGCATATATGACGCAAAGAAGAGAGATCGAGAGTAGGATTGGTGCAGTCTAGATGTGGGACGACTCGGATTAGATTATTCAGTCTTTATTCTATTGTTTACGAGTCATTGACTCTGTGGAAACTTTAGATATTCTTGACTAGGTACAGTACTAGATTACAGACTAAGTAATACAATTGGACAGTATAACGAATGCGGCAGTTTCTTTCTAGAACAATCTTATTGAATTACTTAAACTTGAATTTTTCTTAACTGAGCTTGTTAGTCTTATTAAAGTAGAGAAAACTGAAAAAGTGTCCGAATTCAACAATATAGGATCGACTTTAAAAGTTGAAAATGCGCATTTTCTCAACGCTGCATTGAAGGAATAAGCTAATGATTAGGAACTTTAGACAGGATATGAAATTACAAGTGCATAATAGTAGAATCACTACAAATAGTCTAGTCTAACTAGAAGTTTTAAATGTTTGTACCTACGAGTAAACTTGAAATGAACGAATTTGAATATTGAAGATGTTTTCCCGATTCACGCGGGGATCCGAACTAGAACTAATCTAGAGTTTAATAGAACGGCTAAGTTATAGAAGCTAGAGAGTATAGATTAAGGACAGTAAATAGCTATATCTCCTGTGAAACCAATAATTAGTTAATGTACGTATGTATTACTTGCGCAAATGTTGAACAATTATTTATATATATGAAAAAGATACTAAGTATGTCGAAAAAGATACTAAGTAAAATATTAGATGTAAATTCTATTTGTCATAAACAGATGGTTCATTCAGAAAAGGATTCCAGTCTCGAGGATGTCTTTCGCAGTACCTACGTATCCCTTTTGTCAGTGGGAAAACTAAAGAACATAAACCGCCACCGCTTGCTACCCCAGTTGCATTCAAAAGAATCCCTGCGGGTATGAAATAGGGGACAACGTCCAGATGAAAGAAAGAAAATGTTACGGACATTTTTATGATTGTAGAAATAAAGCCAGTTTGAGGTTAGTGGGGTACTGGGATTTATTAAGAGACAGATTCAACTGCCTCGATGTTCTAGTTGTTAGCCTAGCGTTGATCACGATGTCCTGGGTCAGGTAGTGGAATAATTGTGAGCTTTTTTTACTCTAATAAATTAAATTCCAAGCCCGGAGTCGGGAAGTTGATGGTGTTTACAATTCAGTGCTTAAGAGCGGACGTGAAGCCCTCAGTCCCAGTCACTGTTATCAACATCTGATAGTGATCGTAAATAAATAAAACACTATCACCCTGCAAAATGGTGCTTTGTAATAGACGGCGGTTTTCAAAAAAATAAAGAAACGTCAATGCGCGAACTAGCACTTAGTAACTATATTATAACTTGTCGAGTTTTAGTTTTGACCGCCGCTAATTCCGCGGATACGTGCACTTTATTAGGTAGCAAAAAGAAAGAAACATTTAGAGCTATTCTAGAGAATAATTTTTAGCTATTATTTATATATTATATTTATAATTTTTAAAAATTTCGTCGTCAGCGCTTTTCGTAAGTAAATAGTTTGTGAACGTACTTCC
Organism: Mycalesis mineus; assembly: GCA_034621355.1. Taxonomy (NCBI): domain Eukaryota; kingdom Metazoa; phylum Arthropoda; class Insecta; order Lepidoptera; family Nymphalidae; genus Mycalesis; species Mycalesis mineus. Next base: position 1,747,001 of record CM067902.1, read on the forward strand.
GTAAACAAAATGATGATATTTATCAGAAGTGGGATCTGTGAACTAATCATTTATCAGCCTATTATTGGTTCACTACAAGGTCAGGCCTCCCTCCTTATAGGAGAGGGGATATGAAGCTTAGACCCACCACGCTGGTCCGATGTCAATTAGTGGTCTCAGGTAGATGTTGATTATAATGACCGGGACCAACGGCTAAACCTGATCTCCCATGCACGACGATGTAATATAAACATCTTCCCAAACCGGGCATAGAATTTTTACTGAAAATTGCTTAGGAAAATACTCAACTGTTCTAAAGCCCGAATCTAGATTTTAAACCCAGGATATAGTAATCCGAAGCCACAATAGCTAACCAATGGGCCAAACGAGGAAGCTGACATTTTATCTATGACGTACTGTCTACACGCGGTTCAAATAATAACCAACATCGTAATAAACTAAAAATACCCGCAGTATGCCATCCGCGCAGTGTCAGAAAGGTCAACGCGCCACTATAAAAGGCATGTCTTGCGAGCTAAAAGTGCAGACGTAATTAGCTAATCTCTTTTTAACGGGGCTTCAAAAAAGCTCACCACTCAATACAAAGGACGGGCGAGTGAGTTCGTTGTGGACTTCTTTACAAATTTTTGGAACCCTCTTTGCTATACATTGGATGTTAAAGTGAATTTCTGAAAAGTTGTAGATTACAGCATCTAATTTGTTTTTTTGCAAAATACCTGAATATAATCAAAAATTATAAATTATTTTATTTTATAAATAAAATAAAGTTGCTGAAACGAAACGTAGCGTGGTCAGAAGTGATGACCAGTTTTTTGAAAGATCCTTATACGACGATCTCTGGTGGCCTGCGGCTATCCGCCTCCAAGTCACTACCAAGCTGTCACTTTACATATTACCCAGGCTTTTTTTTAACATTTCATTTTATTTAACAGTTAACAACCAGATTAATGAGGGCTTGGGGGAATCTTCAGCTAGTCCTAGAGCTAGAATACTGTTTTAGCGGTGAACATCAAAAGCAAATCAAACACAACAAACGGTCAAACTTGACTTTTCAAAAGTGCTTGAAACTTCATTTATTTCAAGTAGGATTTACTTGAAATAAATGAATTTTGAATTTTGATTAGCGAGATAAGCGACTAGTTGGATAGCAGTAGCAGTGGTCATAAATGACAGGGTTTGTCCGGGACAGTAACTATTACTAGGTATTATCTGAAGCCAAATAGCATTTGCTGTGTTCCTATTTGAAGAGATGGTAGCCATTGAATTTACAGCTATTTTAGCTTTGATTACGAAGTATTTCTCTGTCATAAGCAATGATTTTTCACTTAGGAAAAGGGCCAATTGGCTGTAATTATTTAGTTCATTTAGTTTGGTTTAGCCAGCCACATCTGGGCACACTCCAGACATTACAGACAGTGCCTTTGGATGGCAGGAACATCAAGGAGGATATCATATAAGTAAGACGGATACACAAAAATTATATGCGATTAAATTCCCGTTCAAAATCTTCATTTTTCTTTACATTTTTAATTAAACACCAAGTTATAAATACAAGCTATACTATAATGTTAACACAACTAACTATAATGTTAATAAATTGTAAAATGTAAAAATTTTACCTAACGATAACTATTTTGCGATCATAAATGTTTACACAACATCACCAAAGTTGTTGTGTGAATATTAATAATAAATCTTACACACCCATTCAAGAATGCCTTATTCAAAGAAATGAGTCAATCTGTGTAGGAGCTCGGCAGATTAATGTACCTCATCATTTTCAGCTTAATCGACAAACACTCATCTAATATAGCTATGTTTTAAGTAGATATTCATACATTTGTAAACAAACTTTGCAATTTAAATTTTGGTAACAGGATATAAATTCAAATTCGTTTATTTTAAGTGAGCCTTATATTTAAATACTAGAGGTCGCTTGTGGGATAAAAAGTAGCCTGGAGACAAACATCTTAAGATGAGATGACTATCTTAGCATTCCATGGATTCACTGTATTATTAGTAACAAAATTCATGAATATCCATTCTTAGTAGATTTCGCTTTTATAAATTAACAAAAATCCAAGCATTCATCCATACTTACAAAATTTTACTTTTATAATATTATAGGAATAGAATAAAACAAAATTTAATGACATACAATGTTTGCCGGGTCAGCTAGTAATATTATAGGAATAGAATAAAACAATATATATATATATAAATCACATGCTTTTCTCCTATAGGAGCAGGCAGAAACTGCATCCTTCCATTTGCCAAAGTCCTTGCATATTCCCCTCTCTTTGCATTCTCTCTCATTAATCCTTTCATACAGGTCTGTCGGTTTGGGGTACTCTTGACCTGGCCATTATTAAAAATGTCCAAAAATATTTGCCTACACCTTTCCTTTCGACCATTTAACCTATCTTGGTTGATATCCTGGTTCTCTGTAGTCAGTGATTCAAGAACTAATAGAATGCAAATTGTACCTTTCAGGTAATTTGACTAATTGGAACAATACTTTGAAATTAGTATTGCAAAACACTTGGGTAATCTTTCATACATTTTCTTAAGTTAAAAATAATGCTTAAACAGGTGGCAATGCCAACACAGCAGCAAGTTAGCTAGTTAAAAGATCAAGTAACTGTCAATGTAACAACTTATTGAACAGTATAATTGCCTGTTTAGTAAAACTGGTTCTACAAGTATCTACAAGTGACACATTGTTTAAAAGATAATAGGAAAATTCACAGTGGAATTTTCTAGTAATTGCCCATTTTGTTATTGATAAAACTATTATAGCTCATTCCAAATTTTAAGCTTTTAAAGTTGCAGCACACCTAGCTGGTGTCATGGCAGTGCTGAAAACTGTTTTATACTACAAAATCTTTGCCTGTCTGGTCTGGTTTAACTGCCTCGTCTAATTGTTACCCTATGTGGCTTCAAACACGAGGACCTGGGTTCGAATCCTGGGTCGGGTCACGGGATAATTCTGAGTTTTACTTTCTTCTATGAAATAAATATAAACCTATCAGTTGTGTAGAATCCTCAATTTACTCTTTAAAAGATCTAGGAAAACCAAAAGTATGGCCCGTGCATTAAAATAATAAACAAGCAAAAGACTGATATGTGAAAGTGTATGAATATTATCTGTTTTTAAGTAAAAATGTTACTTACATGCAGAGTACATTTACATTACATTTAGAGAGTTACATGTACCTACTGTTTAGATAGTTACCTGTATTAAATTTTAAAACAGATCTGCTTATTTATTATAACTTTGACCTATCTATAGATAAACAGATAATAGATGTATTTATTGCTTCGATTCTATATTTATCTCCAGACCATTTTGATACTTCTGTTAAATATATTTATCCCTCAGGCAATAGGTGTGGGTTAAATGGTATTTAAAGCATCACCCGTAATCACCTGGGTGTCTCTTGAGTTTTGATTTTGTAACAATATCCTGATATATTAATTATTTTAAGCATCAAGTTGATATAATTTATATTAAGTTTGGTTTTCCATGATGTAAGAAAATTAAATTGAATAACATTATCTCAGCAACTCAAAAATAACAATTATTGTTGACTTGCTGTCAAAATTATAATGCAAGATGAGCTGCAATTTTATCAGTGATAATGTTATGTGCCTTACATCATTAATAACAAATATTATCTATTTATTGCTAACAGCTAAGATATCATTTATTAATAGCATGACAATATCATATGTTTTAGTGTTTTGCTTTACATGTAGTTGTTTGCGCTACAAGAGATATCTTGTGTAGAGAAAAAGATATATTGTAGCCCTATAGCAGTAACATCGAAAATATAGCTTTCTTGTTGCCCCAATGCAGCAATAGTGATATTTGCAATAGCATGTTATTGGGTGATAGTATGTCTTTATGTCATAACATCTATTGAGCGCATCTTAGGGATACTGATGTTCTGATGAGGAGCTACTGCTTTCCTCAACATTACACATATAAAGGCAATAGTGTTAAATCCAAAACTAAACTGACTTCCCGAAATAGATTGATTATTTATCATATGGAAACAAATCAGGGGTTTTCTATATAAACAAATGCCTATTCATCTATTTGATAAAAGAAAAATTTAATGGAGAATTTTCTGAGAGGGTCATGACCAAATAAAGACTAGAATTTCATTAACAAAAGCTTATTCAATAAACATACATTCACACATGTGACCATACAAATATAACTTTTTTTTTTAATCAGTCCTACTAATTTAGATGTGAAAAGTGTACATAAAACAAAATATTTTTTTTAGATGTATCTAATTGTCAAGTGCAACAAATGCATGACTTATGTAATTTTCAATTTCAATTTAATTAAATTATCCCTAAAATTGTCACAATTGAATAATATAATCAAATTCATCCAAAATAACAGGACAAATATGTTGTATTGTGCCTAAAATATGTAATAATATAATATTTTTGAACATTATGTAACACTGAAAATACCTAAAAATATTTAGTCTTTTATAACAATTTTCTCCCTTTAATTCCAATTGGTTTACTGGTACCCTTATTACCAGTTTTATTTTTGGCACTTTCCACACAAAATTATTGTCTGTGGAAAGTGCCAACACAATAGCATTAGCCCTAGATCAAAGACAATAATGCTGCTTGGCTGTAAAAATTAGGGTGAATGTGAAGCCTTCTCTGGATGAGCTATCTTGCAAAGGACCCTACTAAAACTAAATGTGTTTCATCTAAAATCATACAACTTCATTATTATAGTTTATACCAACAGCTCAATATAACGGTTGCCACTCTACCCATCAAGCTCCATGTGTGCATAAAAGGGAACTAATCCAGAAACTGGCTGCCATTTTGGCCATCATAGGCCAAACACCAATCCATCAATCTAGTCCTACTAAATTAAATTTATAAAACTGTTTGACTTGTTCCACATCATCCACAGGTCCTTTATTATACATTTTTTTTGTAATAAATATTAATTTTCACATCAGTCAGATTTAATTTATGTTTTACAACTTTACACCGACTACGTACAAATTGCTGGCATATATCTATCATCTTGTGTACCTGTAATTACATCGGCAACTATCACTTTTAGACCTAGCAGCCTATTTTTTTCACATACAACAGCAAACTTACTGGCTAAGTGCGTAAAAGACCCAGGAAGAAGAAGAAGTTGCTTGGCAGCAGAAATAAGCATGGCAATAGTATATCGGCAGACAATCTGTCGATACTACTAAGGACCAAATACTAGTCTTGCTTTGGCACAATATCTGCTACAAGACAATGACAACCAAAATAAAAGAAACAAAATTAAGACATAAGAGTACTTTAACATATTCTTTAGATTTAAGTCAAGTTTCTCTGGTTGTGTTGTCGATAAGGTTAATGATAGATAACCTCAACTTGATTCAAAGACTTATTATTATGTCTTGTCATGATTATTACCTATAAAATGTACTTAATATATGATCTATAGAACTAATGTTCACAGTATTATTTCTATAGTACATAGTAATGTTTAAGGATAAAGGTTACTTGCTCATTTAAAAAAAAGTCATCATCATCATTAAGAGCATATTACTGACCACAACGGGGCCAGGCTTTCCTCTTTGTAGGAGGGGTTTATATATCATAAGCTGACTATGCATTTTCAAAGCAGACCATGCTGTTTGAATGTTTTGAGTCTCTGACACTTGATGACTGACAGCTTAACATGCTCCCTGAAGCATGGGGTGTTTCACCACCCATACTTTATAAATGTAAATTATTTTTACCTAGCACCTGAACTGACCATAAGTATTGTACGTCATTTATAAATTTGTAAAATAAGAAAGTCATTTCCAGGCACTATTTGGTTTGCCATCATATCTTTCACTTCTTAGATGTGAAGATGACAGTGTACGAGCATGTTGAGGTGTTCAGTCAAATAAATTATAAAATACATACATAATTAAGATGTATGTTATTATTCATGTAATTTTAATGTATAGTCCTCATCTTTTAAATTATTTATTTAATAGGTGGATTGAAGATAAAACAAATAGATATTTCTACCTAATCACTTGTATCACATTATATAAATATCATATGCAATTTAGAGATATGAAAAGCAATTATGATGGCAATATCCACAGGAAAAATTTAATATAAGATTAAAGAGTGATAAGATAGCACACAATAGAAAGTATGCAGTCTACCACTATGTATATGTGTGTATAAACGAAAATTTTATGCACATAAATGCTAAATCATACTTACGTCAGGCTACAAATTGATAGTGTGACTCAAAGAACACATCATTTGGTACATTTTATACGTGTACAGTCGACTTTCGCACGATACTGTGCGGTAAATGATACAAATGCGACAATACTTATCAATTTTATGATTCTAAGATATGATATAACGGTAACTGGGCAGGGAATCCGGCTAGACGATACCATCAATGACCAAATGACAGTTCCTCGGTCCGAGCGATATGCACATCCCTGCGCAGATCCTACCGTCTGGTGGCCGTTTAGCTAATTTTAGAACATACCACGACGTCAAAAGACGTCCAAATGCGGATGAAAAACAAAACATTCGGATTGCGTCGGCCACAATCCACTGCGGACATTCTCGAAAGCTGTACACGAGCCCACGACGTGGGGCCACGACGCGGTTTAGGGTTAGACGGTTTCGATCACATTTCACACTAAAACGGCACGTATCGATTTTAAATGCACACAATACCTTTACTTTCAGCTTTTTCGGTAATATCTTTCACGTCATCAACCATCTTGCTGGATGACAGTCACTCACTGTTCACTTTTTTATTCGAACATATTTCGAAAACTCATAACTTCGTTCACTATTTTCAGCCAGACACGGCCAGCCAACGATCTATGCGACGGCACTTCGTTCCGTTCACTGCCAGCGACGTATGAACGGCGATTGGTGGCGATTGGCGAACAATCTCTGAAGATGGCGTCAATAAAAAGTTTAAGCCGCTAATCCAAAAAAATAAACCACGAAATCTATATCACGAATCTATTTATTACCTATGGTTACTTTCTTTGATCTTTTTGTTTAATAAATACGAAATTAAAATTACTCGTATAGGGCGTATTCAGCTGATTTTATAATTTGAAAGATTTCGTTATGATATGAACCTTTTTAATTTTTAATCTGTGACTGTGTAGTTCAACTCGATTGCGCCATCTATTGACGTATAAGGCAACTATTTATGACATTTCGGGTAACAGCTGTATTTTCCATCGATAATAATCTATGACTAGAATATGATGGAGAAATTAATTTTATAAAACATAAAAGTAAAAGCGATAAAATAAATAGCTATTAATCAAACATTAATTAGATACATTAACAAAAGCCACTGTAAAAGTCTTCACTAGATGTCGCTGTAACAATCAGGGCTCATCTTGTTTTTTTTTAGCTCTGTCACTAGATGGCGTAACAAGTTGGAAAACTTAGAATTAATTTGAAATTATTACATACCTACCTGGTTAACTTTCAAAACATTCAAAGACTACATATAGGTATTGATATTATTATTATTATAAAAAAATGTATTCGATTATTTTTAGGTCCCACCTCATGCCGTAAGTTATGTTAGTACCTACCTACTGCTAACCTGAACGGTATACTTCAGCTTCAGCAAAGAGCTTATGCTTTAATCAGAAATCATTAGAAAGTGGACGTCATCCCTGAACATGTTAGCGCATATACGACCCGCCTATCCTGCAGTAATTTATATCATTTTTGGAGCGAAGAGATATATTTATGTATATGTATATAATGTAAAGAATCTGAATCACCGGAAACGGATGCAAAGATTTTCATGAAATTTTGTATACAGAGGGTTTCGGGGGCGATTAATCCATTTAACCAGGATTAATTTCTAGAAAAAGATATCGAGTAATGTTTGGTCAATCGGGTACTTAGTTATTTATTTGTAATGTAAAGTTACATACCTACATAGTTTTTAAGTACTGTACTAACAAATGGGTCTTTTTGCTCTATATAAAGAGATATTGTCTCCGGCGGTTTACCAACTTCCAGTTTCCAGTCTTGGAATCCATTAAAAACTTCCTAGAAGAATAAAAAACTCATAGAAGAATTATTTAGTAACCCGACTCTGGATTCGAACCCGGGACCACGTAATCGAAGCCACATAGGCTAATTACTAGACCAACGAGGCAGACGTCAATCTTTACATAGTGTGAAAGCGAAATTGCTCTCATTTAATATTTTTAAAGTTACTCACGCAACAGATTTTTACTGAGTTTTCATTCGTGGATAAAATGATTTAAGGGCCACAGAACAACCTCTGCTATTTTGTTCTGTGGTTAAGACTATTCTCGGGGATGAAGTCGCCAGCTTCCGCTAGCAATTACTATGACGATGATTAAGTATACTCGTACCAAACTCAACGTACATATTTCTACCTATATATTTATGTAAATACTTATACTAAAGCCAAACTCGATTGATTCTCAATCGAGTTGTCAACAAACAAATTAAAAATGAAGGTAGAAACCACTAGTCAATTCACACCTATTTTTTTAACTAACTAGTTAATGACGAATTCATGACAATTAATTAGATTAGTAAGCTTAAAAGTAATTAATATATTCAATATATTTTTAATAAGATTTTATAAAAAAACAAAACATAATTTTGAATTTATAAATGTGTTGCATTTTCTACCTTCATTTTTAAGTTGAGTTTTGTTGACAATCATTCTCAATCGAGTTTGGCTTTAGTATAGGTACGTATGTAACAACCATAGTACGTAAGAGGCGATGAAATAAAAAATACAATGGTTACCTCTATTACTGAAATTGTAAGCAAATAGAGGATGTATCTTTCCTGGAAACGTACACCGCTCTAACAAATTTCAAGATTTCTCTTTCGAAGGCGATTTATTGTTGTTTCCGATACCTACATATCTATACCAAAGGCTAACACATTTTCCTTCTTACGATAGTTATATTGCTACCTATATCTAGAGATCTTTTTCTCATTGTATCAAGTTCAGTTATAAAAATAATTAAAATAAGCTCTGTAACTTGCTATAGGAATAAACCGTTAGACATCAGTCTTGCACTACAATCCGCAGAGAGCAGTTATCCGATCTCGACTTTTCATTTAGTATTTCCTTTTTTTAACGCACTTTTCCGGTCCCGCTTATTAAATCGAAACCTATATTTTTTGTTCTCGCTGGGAAATTTATCTTCGCTACCCGGTCGGAGGCTGCACAGGCAGAACTGCGCAGTCTACGTCCGGGCATGTGGGAAGCAATCAGAATACCCTCTAAAATATAGCGGAGCCACCTGCGTCTCATTTGAAGTGCCAAAGTATCTCAAAAAGTTAAGTCACTTTGAACTGTCTCACCGAGTCTTCGCTTTTCGCTGGCCAGCTACTGAGAAATTTCAACTTTAGTATGAGAGGGGTAGCAATTTTTGACTGTGACCTGAAGATAACCCCCTGGCTGTGACCTGAAGACAACTCCGCCTGTGCTCTGGATGTGTATACTAAGCATTTTCACGAAAAGATCAGGACTGATAGCACGTTGTTCACAAGTCACACAAGTCCATATTGGTTTATAAGACAGATGTCCTGGTATTCATTTTTGGTTGAACTGAATGCGATTTTTTGAATTCGCCTGGGTCTGGTTGGTGAGAGGCTTCGGCCATTTTTTTTATTGACTACAAGTTGGCCCTTGACTGCTATCACACCTGATGTTAAGTGATGATGCAGTCTAAGATGGAAGCGGGCTAACTTGTTAGGAGTGGGACGAAAATCCACACCACTTTCGGTTTCTACACGACATCGTACCGGAACGCTAAATTGCTTGGCGATAGGTCTTTGTCGGTAGGGTGGTAACTAGCCACGGCGAAAGCCTCCAGCCAGACCAAGACAAATTAAGAAAAATCTCAATCTGCCCCGCCGGGAATCGAACCCAGGATCTCCGTCCTATAAATCCACCGCGCATACCATTGCGCCACGGAGGTCGTCTAATGCAAGACTAATTGCAAGAGAGTAGATAGAGCATGAAACGGTATGTAACTTGGAAGTAAGATACACGTGACTCTATTATATAGATCAATTCGTTTCGTAAAGTCTATCAAGTTATCGTTTTATAAAAAGCACTCGTGTCTTAATAGTCCCTAATAAGCAACCGTTTCATTCTTTTCTTATATTTCATGTAATCCATCGCGCATACCACACTACCACGGAAGCGGTCAAAAATAAGTACTTGTCCTGTTTTTCTCCTCTGGCACGAATCTGGTAAAGTTCTTTCGATCGTCCCAACATTTTCAATAATGTTACAGTAATTTTTTTAAGCTATTGCATAGCTTCTATCGCGGGCCTTGAGCGTGGAGACCGAATCCAGAAAATCCATATTCGCGACTTTGTTCACCAATATCCATACCATGTTGAATACAACGGTTCTCGTCCGATCACCGAAATTAAACAACACTGGGCGCGGTCAGTACTTGGATGGGTGACCGCCTGGAAACACCGCGTGATGTTGGCTTTTTGAAATTTAAATTTAATATTTTTTTAGTTTGTTTTATTTTTTTAAATTTCAATTTTATATTATAATATATAATTATAATTGCACAAGTTTTAATGCAATTATGATTATATATTTATAAATTTAAATTTAAAAAAAATAATAAATAAAAAATAAAACAAACTAAAAAAAATAAAAATATTGCTTTACTTCTATGCAATAGCTTTACCGCCGCAGTCTCCAGAGAGCCACGCGTCTTTTTGACGTGACTACGTCTTATAATTCGATAGAGCCGGCTGCACGCACGAAAAAACATGACGTCATGCGTCGTTACCTCGCTTTGAGGCGTTCCATGTAAGGCTTGAAGTGCAAGCGAGAGCGCGAAACGAGTGACAAAGAAGCACAATCGGCCTTTGCGTTCGGCAGCGTTCGACATGCGTCTATTAAATATAATTATTAAATATATTAATTTTAAACTAAAAATTAATATATTTATAAATTAATATATTTATTATAAATTTATAAAATCAAAATCAATTATTTTATTAATTTTAATTAATATTTATAAAAATATACTTAAATTAAAAATTTTCATAACCAATTAAATGCTACCATTCCATCAATATTTTCTTCAGACGTTGTCACGTTCAACTATCGTTAGTAAACCGACTTTACAGGCATCCAATTTTTTTAATTTATTCAGTAATTTTTGAGTGAAAGAGTAACAAACATCCATAAATTTTATAATATTTGTAAGGATTGATTATTTCCAAATTTTACGGGGATTGCCTAACATATTTAAAAAAAAATACGGTATATTTAACAATATAATGTAGTATTTTACTGTGTAAAAGCATTAAACTACGGTACCCCATAAAATAAAAAATCGCATGTTACGCCCCTTTTATAAAGCAACCGTTGTTATCTCAATAATGCAAGAGCCAAGAGTTCAATGTTACTAACCCGCCGATTTCCAATTAAAGCCACACGCAGGCCTCCGCGCCCAAGCATGCATGCTAAACTTTACACAACCCAACCAAAATAGGAAGGCTTCATTAAACGTACAAAGTTGGTAGAGTTTACGTGATTCTTAAATCGGCCGGATTATAGCACCGTTTACACCGAGTCGCACATGACTGGCCAGTGATATTAAACAGTATACGTTTGACTTTCGAACGTGATAACCACGCGGGATAAACAATATTGACGTTCGGAATTCCGATGAGAAATGCGATGTTTTCCGTTCGCAAAACGAGAACGCAATAAAAAAAGTTTACAAAAAATGTGTAAATAGGTAAAAGTGGTTAAAATGTTTTATAAGCTGTATTATTGATTGTTTTTGAACGAATTTTCGATAACTTTTTTTTAAGGTTTAATAGTGTAGTGATTTTTTAAGTGAAAGTGTAAATAGTCAAGATGAAGTATTCACATTTCTTTGGTGGATTTTTGTTAATAATTGCTGTTTTAACAGGTGAGTCAGCGAATTAATTAGCAATGCAAAGTAATTACTGCAGTGTTTCGACATTTTGATCTTGTTTTAAGGTTTAAAGTTAACGACTTACGCGTAAATATTTATGCTACCTTCAGAATTAATTTTTCAAATTGAATCAACCCACTATTTTATTGATTTACTATCTTTTGATCGTTATTATTTTTATAATACGTTAATTATAATTAATAAACAAATAACCTCACAGTTATATCTTAAGCCAGAATCTTTTAACATTAATACCTAACTAAGTACATAATTATTTTTAAGAATTTATTTTTAGCTTAAAAATAATTATGTACCTAATTAATATATTTTTATAATTTTTCCCCCTTTGAGTTTTGGTAACATTAAGCTTTTTCTTAAGCTTCACCTTTTAATTTTAGACTGGTTTTTAAGCTTAGTTACTTAGGAACGAATTTTTGCCTGACGTGTTTCGATTACAAACGCCTGTAATACATAATTATAATAAATGTTCATATATTTTTCTGTTATGCTGAAGTTCCCCTAGTTTATTATTATATTATTCAAGTTCACTCAATGCTCATGTAGGTCGATTATGGGAGGAAATTTGACATTGCAAGTTTCGACCACGTCTCTATTTTTCCCTGTCTAACATGATTGTTACGACCTAGGGCTCGAGGATTGGAACCACACAACGGGGAGAAGTAGATGTTTATTAACCAATAGATAGAAAGGTATACATGATTCGATGCAGTACGCTGCAACGCCGTCGTTTCACGCTTCTAGGCCTAAAGGAACCCATCACGGCGACGATGATCTGCCTCGGCACCTCACGGCCATACACCCCAACACCCACACTCGTAGGGAACATCTCCCTACATTCCTTCAACCGTCTTGACTCAACGACAACTCGCTTTGAACTCCCTGAATCTTGTCTTCGTTCCGCACAAGAACTACTTTGTATCGTTCCATTCTTTTAACTTATTCCTTTTTTAAATTGCATTTACTTTTATCCCAATGAGGTTTCCAACTATAAACTTTTTTACTTTCTAATTCCTCCGAGGAGTCATCCGTAGCAATACTATAGATAGAGAGATATAGAGAAGACGAGGTTTGCTTCCTCGATCTGGTTTATCTTTCGTGGTTAGAGCGGTTGTCCTTAGGTCTTTTGGTAGATTATACCTCCTCCATTGCTTCAATAGATAGGGAGATTTTTTTTAAACTTTTCATATTTTATAATCCAAAAATCAGGTTTGAAATGAAGATCATATTTGGTGTGTTACGCCTCCACACACACATGAATATATTAAAAGCCTTATCCGAACGGCCAGTTGCTATAAAATTACCGCTTTAATTATTTTAACCATGAACAATATTTTTTAAACAATCATTATGTAACGATTACGTTGATATAAAACTTTTCATGTTCGGGTAAAGTAGTAATTATTGTGGCCTTAATATTTGGTATCCGTGTAAAGAATTTTGTACAATACGCACTGCAATATATTTGATTGTTATATTGTTATTATAAGAAATCTATATAATGTAAAAGGTTGTCCTGACGGATCAACGCACAGTCTACTATTGATTGTAGAGACTTGATTAATCTTATACGACGCTGGTATTTAATAAGAAAGGATTTTCCAAAATTCATCCCGTAAACTTGCATCAAAGGCTCTTCTTATAGACAAACAAGATTAGATAAAACTTTTTAATCTTAAAACTTTACAAAGGCACTTTTATTTTTAAGTAAATACGTTTTTTAAATTAAAACTGTTTGAAATTTGGTAAAAACAATGAGGAAAAAACAGTTGTAAACGAAGTCGCAAGAGACTGTTAGTATGCATTATATAATTTCGTTACTTTTCTAAGAACTCATTCAATTTATCGCAGGATGTATTATTCAATTTATGTATCCTGATTAACAACTTTTGCTTTTACACAACTAACTATGCGGATTAAATTTAGAAATCTAAATTAACACCAATTCTTTAATTCTGTCTGTGAGAATTATTAATTATTACTTGATAATAATTATTTCAAATGATCAGTCAGATAAACTATACTAATCTATACTTAATAATATAAATACGAAAGTAACTCTACCTGTTTGTTACTCAATTGAGCACGCGTAAACTACTGAACCGTTTTAAATGAAGTTTGGCACAGAGATGGTGTGGAGCCTTATGTAAGACATCGGCTATATTGTCGAAAAGAATTTCTCGCAGACGGAGTCACGGGCGTTCGCTAGTTCTTTGTAATGCAGAAATAGTGCGAGTTGCCATGGAGTTAGTAATGGCTATCGACTGTCTTTATAATATCCTTGTATAGTAGTTCAAGTAAAATTAAAAAAAAAAAAATAAAGATTATTTAATAGGCTTTTTATTTGTCCACTTACGTTTTACTTACGACTTCCTGTCCCTTAAAATCATTATTATTATTATTTTTGTATGCTTTTCTCAAAATTTCATTTGATTAAATTCAAGATTCACGAGTTGAGAGACGTGGTACATGAGTCTCACTCATAACTTACTATTGTCATTTAATGAAAGCTGAAAGATTTTTAGCCCTAACTCCTATCGGTAAGTAGCGGTAGTAGTAGATAGTAGAACGGTAGGCTAGAGATTTTTTTCTCTTTATTAGGGCATTAAGATAAATGTAAGTCTAATTACAGTTAAATATGCGACTAATGTAACATTAACTAGATTTAAAAAAGTTACTTATATATAAATAAGATTTTGAAAGTAGAAATTACCCTTAATTTACAAAATACGCCATTTAGCGAATGGGATAATTGTAAACCTTCAATTATATTTTTTAACTGTTTTAAAAAATAAGTAGGCGCAAGGAATTCAATCCTTTCCGTTGAAAGAATCATGTCGAACTACACCTTAAAGGTCGTCACAATGAAAGTCCGTCTATAGACTATATTATTATAGTAATAAATGAGTGGTCGTTATGCTTTCTTAGTAGCAATCCAGTGAAAGTGACACCGTCCGAGCCCTGCAAGTAATTTATTAACGACGTAGACCTGTTTTTTCTATTGATATATCCACGGTGTTATTACGATGTTTCATATAGAAAAATTCAATAAATTGCTTTATTGAATTTTTCTATATTCGGCATTGCGTTCTTCTGTACACTTCAGGATGATGTGAAATATACAATTGTAAATCATAAATTGTTACTCCTATTTTTTAACGACGAAAATCGAAGGAGATTTTCAATTTCACTTGTATATATCTTTCTATTAAATACATTGCTTCTGCTGAGAGGATCTACTGGTAGAGTCACTACTAGCTGATAGACAGAAACCTTTTTTGGTTAATTTAGTTCACTTTCTTCTTATTGCTTCTCTTATAAATTTAAATACCTTCCAGGGAACGTATGCCCACTTATAAAAACGTTCGCCTGCTTGGGGGCCCAAAAACCGGTGGTCAGGGCTCCAGATTGAGGAACTTCCTCACAATACGCACCGTTGCAAGGATTACCGCCTTCTGTATTTAACCCTTGATTCAAGAACTAAGCGAAAGCTTCTTCAGATATTGTTCGAAGCTTTTCGCTATAAGACCATTAACTGAACCGACTATAGGAGCAACAATCGTCGACTCAATATTCCACATGACGGTAATATCGTGAGCAAGGTTTTTTGGAGAGAAGAGACAGAGAGAGGACAAGAGAAGGAGCATTTTCGGCTTTCACCAGATTATCGTCACATGGAAGAGTGACAATTATCGATTATATAGTATGATTAAAATTTAGGACATTGTATCGCAACCTAAGTAAAGACATTTGCCGCAAATCTTCAAAGAATCAATTATCTTTAACGGTAGATTTACGAGTGTAATACGAGTAGTAATAACGAATACCCTATATTTTATTGAAATCATTGGTTTCCCAAGTAATAAAACGTAAACAAAACTCGATCAGAACCGGTCGAGATGTGTGTCATATCGGCGCAGAGTAAGGCGAGGCGAGACTGTGGACCGTTATTGATTCGATACGCTTTACTGCAAAACAAAATGCTTTAACCGAATTGCGAATTCAGGGCAGACTGCGTGTGCGCAGATTTTTAAATAAAACAACATTCTGAGCTGCTCTTTTATATGAATTTCGAATCATTAATTCGACTAAGATATTATGTGCGTGTGTAATTATTGTGCTCGTAACCCGCATAGGAGTAGCGTGGTGGGTCTAAGCTTCATATCTCCTCTCCTATAAGAAGGGAGGTCTGGCTCTGTCATCATCATCATTAACAGCCAATGGGCGTCTAATGCTGGACATAGGCCTTTATTCGAGCTGCCTGTGGCCAGCAGCGGCACGTTCATTTCAGTCGACCTAGTGGGTGGTCAATCAAGCCTGGTTCTCTAGTGGGTGGTCAACCAAGCCTGGTTCTCTAGTGGGTGGTCAACCAAGCCTGGTTCTCTAGTGGGTGATCAACCAAGCCTGGTTCTCTAGTGGGTGGTCAACCAAGCCTGGTTCTCTAGTGGGTGGTCAACCAAGCCTGGTTCTCTAGTGGGTGGTCAACCAAGCCTGGTTCTCTAGTGGGTGATCAACCAAGCCTGGTTCTCTAGTGGGTGATCAACCAAGCCTGGTTCTCTAGTGGGTGGTCAACCAAGCCTGGTTCTCTAGTGGGTGATCAACCAAGCCTGGTTCTCTAGTGGGTGGTCAACCAAGCCTGGTTCTCTAGTGGGTGATCAAAAAAGCCTGGTTCTCTTGTGGGTGATCAACCAAGCCTAGTTCTCTAGTGGGTGGTCAACCAAGCCTGGTTCGCTGTTGGGTAGTAAATAGTCTGATAATAAAGATATATTCGTATCTAACTCTATACGAAATTTCATTTAAATTGTCAAACCTTTCGTAGTATAGTTTCTTTATTCATATTCCCTATGTACCTAACAAGAACAATGTGTACAAAATAATGTTAATGTGTGTTTGTTTATTAGTAATAATTGATTGTATAAGCAGATGGCCAACTGTTGTAGGCCAATTGCCTAAGAAATTGGTCATCTGATTAACATCTTTATGATAGAAACTAGCTATGCCACACGGTTTCATCAGCGTAGATTCAGTTCTCGTAAAACTTAGCCTAATTAATCCATACTAAACTTTATGACGGCCGAGTGGCGCAGTGGGTAGTGACCCTGCTGCTGTAGATTGTGGGTTCGATTCCCACATCTGGAAAATGTTTGTGTGATGAGCATGGATGTTTTCTAGTGTCTGGGTGTTTATCTATATATTAGGTATAAGTATTTATGTATAATATGTATAAAAATATTCATCAGTTATCATAACACCCATAACACAACTTCTTCTTCTTCTTTTGGGAACATGTATTTTTCTAAATATCAATTATAATAAACCTGTAATACAAAATAATATCTATGTGATTCTTGTTCCAAACAGATGGTCATCGCTTTTATATAAATCTATTGCATTGGAAATTGGTTGTATTTGAATATTTTTTTTTAACTTGCAGTATCTTGATGTCGTGTGAATCCCGTTCACATTGACAAAAGTTAGCGTAAGTGCTGATCCAGACTATTATATTATCTGTGCCAATTTTTATCCAGATCTAAACTAATAATCTGTGCACTTTATTTTAAGCAGGTAGTATGTTCATTAAAATTAATGCTTATAGGTGTTTGAACTGGTCATAGATATGACCAAAACTCTACTGTGCAATAGAATAAATATCTGAGTGCGTTTAATATTGATTTGATTGCCGTGTTACACCGCGTCAAACATTGGCACACGGAATATCGCGTGCGATACGAAATGCTTTCGCGATCGAAGCGCGTTGATGTCTTTTCTTAAGAAAAATGTACGTTCGGATGTTGATTTCGATTTTATACATATTTTTATTTGTTTATGGTGATATGGAGTGGAAAAGATAAACTAATCGAATTTTTATTTAAGAATAACTTATAAATCACGTAATCGCTAAAGTCACGAGGAACAAACATCGTTGAAAGAATGTCTTAGAACGCTTCTGATTCTTAAATTTAGATTTTTTGTATCAGTAGGTTTGGCAAAATTTAATGATTTATTATAGACTAGATGACACCTGCAGTTTTACCCGCGTAGTTCTCGTTCCATTGAAAATTTTGGGAGTAAATGTGGTATATGTGTTATTCTGATATGTAAGCTATATTATTGTGAAGTTTCATCAAAATATTTTCAGTAGTTTTTGCGTGAAAGAGTAACGAACATCCATTTATCCAGACGTATAAACTTTGGCCAAGGATTTCAATTAAGCTAGAGTCATACAACAATACTTTAATTAAAATATAGAAGAAATATTACAAGAAACTGATTCTGTTTTTAATGAAACTGTCACGTTATTTCTATTCCCACTTATGATAGGACCATTAACCTACTACCCACTACCTAATGTGACATTGTAGTGCAAATTATGAGAAAAATACTGCAAAAATGATGTTTTCTTTTCTATGTTAGGTTAGATATATCCTTACTTATAATATAAACGCGAAAGTATGTATGTATGGATGGATGTTTGTGACTCTTTCACGCAAAAACTACTGAATGGATTTTGATGAAACTTCACAATAATATAGCTACATATCAGAACCAAACATAAGTCACATATTATCCTGAAATTCTCACGGGAACTAGATTTACGCGGGTGAAACCGCGGGCGTCCTCTAGTATCTTATAGTTACATCATGTAATATCTAAGTGTGAAATGATTAAGTGGCTGCTGCTCTTACAAAATTTTCATAATACAGTAAGAGTTCATCTATTACGCCAAGTGACATGTATGTCAAGATGTTGCACCGTCTGTTAACAACTTTTGTCATAAAAACGTTATTCATTTATCACTATTAAACACGTCTCATCATAGAATGTAAATAGATTTATACAATGTGTTAGGTAAATTGTATAACATCTCGAAACGTACGTATATATTTCGATCTTGTTAACACAATTCTGTATATAAAATAATTATTTTGTATTCTATTTTTATGTAATAAATTAACCATGATAGCTAATTGATTGGTTGAAATAACTCTACTAAATTAACTTAATAAGTAAGTTAACTTACTTTAAAAACAAAGTTTTCTACCTAAACTTAGTTTTGATGGCCTCCGTGGCACACTGGTAGGCGCGGTAGATTTATAAGACGGAGGTCCTGGGTTCGATACCCGACTGGGCTGGTTAAGATCTTAGCTTCTCTCTTTAAGCTGCTGGGGAATTTTGGTTGTGGCTAGTTACTGCCCTACCGACAAAGACGTACCACCAAGCGATTTTACGTTTCGGTACCATGTCGAAAATGGTGTGGATTTCATGCCATCTAATAAGTCACCTTGCTTCTATTTTAGATTAAGAATAAGAATAATAATAAGGATACATTTATTTGAAAATTTAAGAATTAACTTATACAATCATTGCATCATCAATTATCATCAGGTGTGATTGCAGTCAAGGATTACCTTATAATGATTTTATGATATTATCTTTGTAAAGCTGAATTATAACCAATCAATCAATTACAGCCAAGTGATATCAACGCTACCAACGTCTCAGCCACCGTTCCCACCACACTCGAGTCCGCTTTCCCCTCAACGAAAGTTTTTCTATTTCTGTCACATAGCCACCAATTAGCATAATTTAGGCTCGAGTTCGATGCCGCCGTTAGTAAAAGTTAAGTTGACAATAACAGTGTTTTGAATACACTTTTGATGGAGAAACTTCTAAAACGTGTTCTTATTACCATATTAGTTTTTTTTCCACCGCGTGTGCATTAATAGTTAATATTCAATTCACATGAATGTGGAAACTGAAGGTCGAAAGTAAAAACAAAGGTTCATCGGAAAATGAAAGCTACCGGACTTGTTTCATATTTAATGGTTTTCCATAGAATATATTACGAGTGGGTATGTTATGAAATATTTTTTGTAACAATGTTGCAATGTACATCATCTAAGCTAATGTTGGTTTGGTAACTTGCCGGCTCTTCTCGGCAGAAGCTGCCTTCCGAAACTGTGGTGTGACGTTTCAAATGCGCTTTTAAAAACAGCCTACTCGAAATAAATCAATTTGAATGAATGAAATATTCTTTATTGTACACCAGTTCAATAAAAACTTACAAAGAGAAAGAAACTTGTACCAATGTACAATTGATGGTCTTATTGCTAATGAACGATCTCTTCCAAACGACCAATTATACAAAAGGGGAAAAGTGTATTATTTTAATTAGAATTTGTTTGTTGGTGGTTTGGCTGAATTTAATTTTTGAACTCTCTAAGTTACCAAACCCAGCTAATGTCTTGAGTGGAATGCCATGTAAGAATTTTAGAATATCATAAGATTTTATTTATTTCTAGAGATTATCAACAACAACCAAATGTTAGTGTACCCAAGTTGAGTTGGTCTAAATACTAAGGATTTTTTCCATTATGAATGAATTTAAAAGTTAGTTTTTGTAATTTAAAAACGCCGCCCGCATTTTGTTTTCTAATGATACACTAGCTCCTTTTAATGATATAACTCTGGAAGCCTTAAACGAAAAGCATCCTTTACCAAATACCAACTCTTTACTTCCAGATCCACCACTTAAGAGTTCTTTTTTGCAGATAAAGGATGAGGAGACTTACGCTGCGATAATGTCATTTTCTAGTGGCTCTGCTGGTGGCCTGGACGGCATAACTCCACAACATCTTAAAGATCTTGTGGCGGTTACTGCTGGTGACGCCGGCAGAGCGCTATTGAGTGATATTACCAGACTATGTAATCTATTGTTATCTGGCGAGGTAAATTCATCCTTTTTACCCTTCCTTTACGGTGCAAGGCTTTGTGCTTTTAATAAAAAGGACGGTGGGATCCGCCCCATCGCTGTTGGCTGTACTTTTCGTCGTTTAGCGTCAAAATTAGCGTGTAGACACATAGTCGCTTCCTTAAAGGAAAAGTTTCAGCCTATTCAAGTAGGATTCGGTAGTAAAGGTGGTTATGAGGCAGCGGTACATTCGGCTCGCACATTCTTAAAGGATGGCGAGGTTGAAGTACTGCTGAAAGTAGACGTAAAGAATGCTTTCAACTCTATGGATAGAGCAACTCTGCTGAAAGAAGTTTCAACGCATCTTCCCGAAATTTACCCATATGTTTGGCAGTGTTATAGCTCAGCTTCTAAATTGTTTTTCGGAAATAACGGTATTGAGTCCAAAGTAGGTGTTCAGCAGGGGGACCCTTTAGGTCCAGCCCTTTTCAGCTTAGGGATACATAACCATATCTCAATTTTTAACATCTAAATTTAACATATGGTATCTTGACGATGGAACTATTGGAGGCAACGTGATTGATGTCTTAAAAGATCTTAACTACGTTAAGCAAGAGTTTGGTAAAATTGGTTTAGAATTAAATTTCTCGAAATGCGAATTGTTTTTTACGGAAAAACTGTCGCAAGAACGACAGTTATTGGCTTTTGAATCATTTAATAGAATTGCCCCTAATATCAAAATAGTTAACAAACAAACACTTTGCCTACTTGGTGCTCCTCTTTATGACGAAGCCATTCAACCTTGTTTAGATCAAAAACTTACAACATTTTCGGCTAATACAGACAAATTGGGCTCTCTAAATTCTCATATAGCGTTTTCGATTCTAAAGCATGGCCTTTTTGTACCTAAATTAATGTATGTTCTTCGTTCTAGCCCAATTTGGAAATTTTCTGGCCTACTCGAAAATATGGATACCACCCTAAAAAACACACTTGAAAAAATTTTAAATTTACATTTTGATGATCAGTCCTGGAACCAAGCTACTTTACCGGTCAAATACGGTGGTATCGGCGTGCGAAAAATTTCTAGTGTTGCTCTTCCGGCTTTTCTTTCCTCTGTGCATAGTATAAAAGAGCTAAGTTCTCGTATTCTTAAATCTAACATTTGCATAACCTATGCCACAGAGGCTCTAGAGAGTTGGAAGGTCAGGTGTACCAATGCTGATATCCCAGAGGAACGTTCTGCACAAAAACTTTGGGATGTCCCATTGGTTCAACGGACACATAAAAATTTGATTCAAAATCTTACAAGTGCTACAGATCGAGCTAGGCTTCTAGCTTTATTAGAGAAAGAGTCTGGGTACTGGCTTCATGCTTTGCCATCAAAAAATCTCGGAACATTTTTGGATAACGAAACTTTTCGTGTGGCTCTAGGCCTCAGGTTGGGAACACCACTGTGCTTAGAGCACAGATGTCCATGTGGAAAAGAGGTAAATAAATTTGGTATTAACGGGCTCTCATGCCAAAGGAGTGGCGGTAGGCTTTTTCGACATGGCTCTCTTAATGATATAATAAAAAGGGCTCTTGCCACCATAAACGTTCCTGCGCTAATCGAGCCGTCAGGAATAAGCCGGGATGATGGCAAGAGACCTGATGGATTGACGCTGGTTCCCTGGGAAGTGGGACGGGCCCTAATGTGGGACGCTACTTGCGTTGACACATTGGCTCCGTGTCATATCAGGGAGACAGAATCAAGACCGGGAGCCACAGCAGAAAAGGCTGAAACCGGTAAGTGGCACAAGTATGCCTCTCTGACAGAGAGTTACATATTTGTACCTTTTGCCGTGGAGACCCTTGGGCCATGGAGTCGCAGTGCCAAAAAATTCTTCCGTAACATTTCACCGCGCCTAATTGCCTCAACTGGTGACCGAAGGGCTCATTTTTTGCGCAAAGGATTAGCCTGGCTATCCAACGCGGAAATGCAGCCAGTATTCTTGCCACCATTCCACGTGGGCATGATTTGTATAGTTATTAGGATAAGTTAGCTTAAGTTCCTTATTGTATTCTTTCTCAAAAAAAAAAAAAATATATAAATTATTTTTATATTTCATAAATAATGTTAGATTAAATACGCAAGTAAGTAATATTACCCAATCACGTGTTATATTACCACTAAACTGGCATTGAATCTTTGTCTACAAATGTAGGTATATTATCTTTTTACAAGGACTTAAATTGCAATAAAAAGGTCAAGTTAACGTTGTAAATTAACAATAAAAAATTAGCGTTGTTAATAAAAATTTAGCGCCATCAATACAAATTTTGCGTTGCATCATCAAAAAATAAATTAGGCATCTTGTTTTGGATTGTAATACCATTTTATGATTATCTATGCCTACCTTACATAATAAGGATTCATTTAAACGAGTCTTAAATGATGAAATAGAACTAATTTCGCCGCAATCATAATTTCTCAATTAATTTACATCAACAGAGGTCGTACGTTTAGAATCAAATAAAATCACTATTGCAAATATGGCAATATGTAAAACGATTTTGTAGATATAGAATAATTATAAATTGCAGTCAAGTTCCGCCTTATAGCATATAATTATAATTCAAATTGACGACCTCCGTGGCGCAGTGGCATGCGCGGTGGATTTATAAGACCGAGGTCCTGGGTTCGATTCCCGGCGGGACAGATTGAGAATTTTCTTAATTAGTCTTGGTTTGGCTGGTGCGAGGCTTTCGCCGTGGCTAGTTACTACCCTACCGACAAAGTCGTACCGCCAAGCGATTTAGCGTTCCGGTACGATGTCGTGTAGAAACCGAAAGGGGTGTGGATTTCATCCTACTCTTAACAGCCCGCTTCCATCTTAGATTGCATCATCACTTAACATCAGGTGTGATAGCAGTCAAGGGCCAACTTGTACTCGATAAAAAAAAGAAAAATAAAATGTACCTATTAATTATTGCAATACAGCACATATTTAAAGATTGTTTATAATAAAGACGCTATTTTTAAAAGTAAATAACTACCAACGTACCATTAAAAATGAAATGAATAATAATTATTATTAAAATTCATTTTTTCATGAAAATACAATCATAATATCATCATATGCCGAATTTAAGTATATATTCAAACAATTCACTTAATTATAATCGAATTTTTGAGTGACTTACTAAAAACGGATTCCTCGATATTCTGACGGGAACTACGCAGATGAAGCCGCGGGATACAGCTAGTAAGATATATCGGTCAGGATACAAATATAAAATAGCTTAGTCAAGTTAGATTTCCGTTTTGCGGCTCATGTATCTTTTGAAACTTTAACGGCTTTCGGGCCTAAGTTTTCTTATTCCCATAGAGCCCAGGAGTTTTAAAAAGTCTTTTAAACCTTAGTGCTTTTTAAGGTTCTTATAACAGATTTTTGTCAGCTATGGAGATAACAATCCTATATAAATAAATACATACCTAATGCAAATTAGCATGCGAGGCTCACACTCGTGGGATTTTTTAACAAATCTATCGCCGTCTCGCCCTTGACTCTATTCTGACCAATGCGATAATATCTGGAAAATACATCGATGGTTGATCAATCGACGTTCTATTAATATAATGTGTTAACATTCCTGCCAGCTATTCTACACTCAAGTAAAATATAAGTATAATACTACCAGTAATAGACTCTTTATGCTTAGAGTAAAGTTCTACTTGCTTGCTTACTTCTGTCGCCAAATAATGGCATTCCTCCGTTTTGCTTTGAAGTATATGGTCACCGATTTTATTACAGCTTCTTAGGTGGATGGTAAATATCTGTAATGTCTCTTAATTTTTCCGAGTATATCCTGCTAGGTGTTCTACTGCTCTGTTACAGACGATGGTTTTCCACTTAACGATTAAATAACGTAATGGGGATATGACGGAAAGAATATCTGACATGACAGTTTTAACTATAGATAAATTCATGTTTATCCCGCTACATGAAAACAAAAAAAACATTTAGGTCATAAAAGTGTAGGTTGAACATTTACCTACGGCCATTAATATGTTCCATTACCTTCGGATCGCCTTGATTGTGAAGAAAACGTCGAAATAATATGATTTAGTGTGTTGTAATGGGAAGTAATTTGTGTGAATAGCTTCGTGACGTCACGAGGTTGCGCTGAACCTTTTGCAGTTATATATCAATGTGAGGAATTTTAGTGGCTTTTGGTTTAGATCTTCAAATTCTAATACCCTGCGGCAATGCCTGTAAGATCCGACAAAAATGCTTCAATGTTCCTTTGAGAGCTTTCCTTTTTTGAAGTGAATTGAGGGGTTTGGAGGTGTAGAAGCACAGAAATTGCGAAGTCAATTTACTTGCAATTGCGATTATCCAGTGTTATTGCAAAAACGTATGAGATAATGTATAATAACAATATAAATCAAATGGATCGACTTCATGATAAAAGAATCTCTAGTATTTTATGCCACATTTGTAAATCTACATCGATTGGGGAATTATTTTGCTTTAAGGAAATCTTGGCAAAAGAAAAATAACTTATGATATTGTATAAGAAGCAGCGACGAGAAAAATATCTAAATTTAAGGTCAACTTTTACTGCTGATAAACTTGCGCTTGGAATTATAATGACTATTTTTGCATTTCTGCGGAATGCTTTAAAGTCTTGCTGTCTGTCTGTAGGCCCGCACTATTTACATGTTCCCTTACAACTCCCAAATGGCTTGGCCGATCCCCAATACGATGACATATTCTTGTAGGAAAAAGTCCGAGGAGTGTTCTTAGCTACTTAGATATAAATTGCGAATAACACCCTAACATTGCATATTTTTGATGGTATTGTTAAAAAGAAATTGTTTCTAAACATAAAATAATTTTCAAAATGGCGGCTGTAGGTGTGTGTATTTTTTTCACTTCATTGGGTCAAAAAGGTTTTCAAACTTCAAAATATAAATATCAGGAAGAAAACCAAAACACGAAACCAAATATAGTATAACATTGGATTCAATATAGGGCGTAGCAAAAATGCAGGAATGTGAACAGCTAGAATTTTAGGTGTTCTCCGGTTATAGCTTCTAAGGTTTTTATAATAATAATTTTATTATGGTATTGTTAATAAGAAATTGTTTCTAGGCATAAAATTATTAGCACTTCTGGTAACACGAAACCAAATAAAGTGTAACAGGTTCAATAGTAAAATAATGTGCGGATGACTTCTCCAGCCAGAGCTTATTTACTGATAACGGGAAAAGGTCTAAGTTCAAACGCGCTCGCTTACCCTTATAATAAGCCATTACATTCGCAAACATCTAAACACAATATACCACCGAACCCGCTAATCATTGTATTTTGAAAAATGTCGTGATATGCCTCCATGTCAAAGATGTTATTTATTAGGTTTTGTAAACGTTACGTAACGTCCAAGGTGGCATCTTTCTATTTATCGTTCGTTGGCCAATATTCACGAGTGTCGAAAGATTTAACAATTTCGTTAAATAGCTATAATATGCTGTCGGATACTTTGTCAATGTGTCGACATTGCGTGTTGCTTTATATAAGAATATTTATCACATTATTAGATGAGATCGACTGCCGTTGCTCTAGTGGTTAGCCTATGTGGCTTCGATATCGAGGTCCTGGGTTCGAATCATTGGTCGGGTCACGGAATGATTCTGAGTTTTTAATTCTTTTTTGAAAAACATTGCCATAATTTGCCCCAGGCTGTCCAAAAGTATGCTCATATTTAACTATTTTACTATAATACACAATGAATTTTTAATAACTACCCATGTTTCATAGCAATTATTTGAAAATTTATCAAAAATATTAAAATAATAATTTCAATCGATTTTTTGAGTTCTGAATCACGTGACCGTCGTCGTAGTATGAAAAGTCAACTTTTATCAGCGACTTCTTAGCTACAAGTACCTTTATCACTATTTAAATAGAAGATCTGTACTATGTAATGACATATATATCATCTCTGGGCATTTCTGACTTCCATACATTTTACCTATGTCCTTTCAGGACCTTCCTAGCCTGGAGACAGGAAGTGGTGTTTCACCACCGTTTCACAGAAAGCACATTGAGCCGTTCTGGTCACTACAATCAACATCTGATAGAGATCGTTAATAAATGAAACATTATCCTAAGCCCGCCAACCCGCATAGAAGCAACATTGTGGGTCTACGCTGTATATCCCCTCTCCTATAAGGAGGGAGGTTTGGCCTTGTAGTATTTTGTAGTGGGCCTTTGATAGGCTGATAATGATGATGATAAAAGATTACACTCATATGTGTACAAGATAAATGATGCATACTTTGCTCAAAACTATTTAGGTTACATTTTTATAAATGAGACAAATTAAAAGCCCACATTATACCATTTTAGTTGCATAATGAAACATAATGGTGACTAACTGCCAAGGCTATCTGTGGACTAACTATGGTATGCGTTTCTTTAGGCGAGTTAATCTTCGAAGTCCGGCCTACAGTGACTTACTATTGGAGCGTCCATCGTATGACCTTGTAACAATTATTTTACACTTCTTTATGTTATGTCAATGAAAGTATATTTTTTTCTGATCTGACTTGGACTTAAATTCTGCGCAGGATTATGGAAAGTTGAGATTTTTCTTAATTCTAAGATATTCTCAGAAGCAGTCCAGAATTAGAAAGTTGGCGATGTTTTAGAAATTGTGTTTCGGCACATTTTAAGATGTTGTAAAAAACTTACTTAATCCTCTATTAGGATGCTTGGTAGAGATCGTTTTTTAGCGATAAAGCCGCCTATTGTACATGTATATTTTGTTCCTATATCTTTTATGTCACTTTTCCTTGCTTCACAATAAAGTGTGCTTTCATTTCATTTCATTTCATATTTTATAAATTAGTGCGTACGCATCAAATTACGTACATGTTAGGTTATAGGTCTATAGTTCGTAGAAATATAAGAACTAGTAATCAATTAAACTGTGACCTTAACCCACGGTCAGCTGAACAATGGCAGCACGGGCTCTAGATATGTAACTTGTAATCATAGAGAAATGTGACACGACGTAATTGGAGCGAATAAATGAAATTACCTGTAAAATTACCCCGTCTAATTTGTGTGCCATTGACCGTGCAGACAAATCCTTTAAGTCATGTTATTTATATTGTAAATTTACAAGAAATCATAAATAAGTTAAATGTACGAAATTACAATAAATACTAGCAGTCGACATCGTCCGCGTGAAAACCACTTGTACTTATATTTTTCTATGACAGACTTTCATACAAATTTGCTTACCTATTGCTCTCTATATGTCTGCTTCTGACAACACTGGATTCACTCAATGTTTCCGGCAAGACGTTTCGTTTGACACATGATGTTTGAAGTGTTGATTGGCGAGGTGTATCTAAGATGGTGACTGCAGTTTGTTTGGACAGCAACTACGGTTTGTTTGTCAGTATCATTAGAATTTAACGAAATTCTCCTTAATATAAATTTTACGGATATATGTTGTCGACTCGAAATCAATTTTATGTTTTGTTGTTCATCTATGGTTTCGATCCAGTCGACCGTACCCCTTGACTGCTATCACACCTGATGTTAAGAGATGATGTAATCTAAGATGAAAGCGGGCTTACTTGTTAGAAGTAGGAAGAAATCCACACTTCATTCGGTTTCTACACGACATCGTACCGTATTTTGATATAATATCAAATACATACTTGCACCTTTTTTTAAAAATGGTTTAGTCTTTGGCTTTATAATAATTGCGTTGTATTGGGAGTACACTAGTGAATGCCTATGTATGGACTATGGAACGTAATCTTTGCATTCTTTTTCGTAGTTAGCAAAATGGCAGTCTATTTTATCGTTACACATTTTTTGCCACAAATTGATCCGCTTACAGACATAAGTGACCGTCTACTTATGCTAATTTGCTAACTCACGGCCACCGCCATTTTCGCACGGTAAAAACCACATTTCGTTTGCCGAAATTACGATCAAATAAAGCTGTTAAATCGCTTGGTTATTTTTTTATATTGTCTATCTGACTGCATCGATCCAGTGGTTAGCCCACAGAACAAAAAAACGCGCTGCTAACCTCATGTGGCTTCAGTTCACGAGGTCCTAAGTTCGAGCCCTGAATTGGGCTATGGAATCATTCAAATTCTACATCCAGAGTTTGAAAGTTGAGGGTGCTACCCATGTCTCAAAAAGCACTTTAAGCCGTCGGTCTCGGTCATTATTATGTGAAACCTAATAGGTATTTTTTTGTGTTAAACATTCCGCCAACGCGCACTGGAGTAATGATAGGTCTAAACTCCATCTCCCTTCTCCTGTAAAGAGGTAGGTTTATGCTCCTATAAGTAATAAAAAGGTAGGCCTGGTCCTGTTGTGGGTCGTTAAACTAGGCACATAATAATACATAACCTACCTAATATTATAAATTGGAATATCTATTTACCTGTTTATTACTCCTTCACGTTTTAACTACTAAGCTCAATAGAGTTTTGCAACTCATGTTTATGGTTCAGTTAAGGACAAACCTTGTTCAAAAACTTTATCTAAAGGGTTTTATTAGTTAAAAACGCCACGAAGATGAAGTAAGAGTCCGATCTCTTCATATACAGATGAAATTAAAATATAAAAACGAGATTGCTTATTACTTCGTGCAGCACACGAAGCCACGTAGACCACTAAACCAATGACGAAGTCTATCGTTCGATTCCCGGCGGGGCAGATTGAGATTTTTCTTTATTTGTCTTGGTCTGGCTGGTGGGAGGCTTTCGCCGTGGCTAGTTATCACCCTACCGACAAAGACGTACCGCCAAGCGATTTAGTGTTCCGGTACGATGTCGTGTAGAAACCGAAAGGGGTGTGGATTTCATCCTACTCCTAATAAATTAGCCCGCTTCCAACTTAGACTGCATCATCGCTTAACATCAGGTGTGATAGCAGTCAAGGGCTAACTTGTAGTCGATAAAAAATGAAGAATATTTAGTAAGTATATTGCTGGATATATTAGTGATATTCTTAGATTAATGTTAAGGAGTGAAAGCAGTGTTTCATCTATGGCATTAAAATTTCAGCCAAAACTGTTTTGATTCTAATACACTGAATTAGTATTCTATAAACGGACTCTCACTAGAGACTAGAAACTCGTTCAGGCATTAAATTACCCCAAATTGTGTCTACAAGTTCTTTTAAGAAACCTGAATATGAAATAATAGGAGAAACACTATAAAATGCTATTTTGATGCAATACTTGTCAACGACAGTAACATAATGTTGGAGTTTCGTCAGATAACATGCCTGTTGTTAAACATTCTGGTTTTGTTTTCACCATACTTTTAACTGTTTTTGGAATTACTGTCGAAATAGTTTTGTAGTATCTGTCTTGTTGATTAAGTGGATAGCCTGAATGATTTCGAATTATGTGATCCCAGTTGAAACTGGTATGGTTAGTATCATTTTAAAAACATTTTTTGTGTCGCTTAAATTGCGTTTATCTACCCTACAGTTGCCCATTGTCGTTTGTAGCACCAGAGGCACTGCCAATCCAATGCCGGCCTATTTCTCTGTTTTTGCTGTACCTACTTCCCATTTTATATCGAATCAACGTGCATCGGGGAATTGTTATTTCTAAACCCTGTCCGTGGTATTCTTGTTGCCACGCCATTGCTATATATACACTGGATGGCCAATTTTCCAAAAAAGCTTATAATAATAAAAATTAGATAACTTGGCTTGAAAAAATATTATTAAAAAAGTTTGTTAATATTACATGTACTACTTATTTAACTAAGAAAGAAGAGGATGTTTCGATATCGGAGTTAATTAATGAGAGTGAAGTATATGCTTTACTTTAAGTTTCCGCAGAAGTAGCAAAATGAAGTCAATATTAATTATTATATCAGTTGATTAATGACTGTGAGACAAGCAATTTAATGCTCATATCCTAGGCTTGAACTTTGAGCTTACAATAATTGGTAGATTACTATTAGACAAAAAGTTAAATTATAACTTTATGGTTGTTTGATATGACAGCACGTCATATTTCATACTGATTGCAAATCTGATCTCTAAGGGTCATCGTGCTTGCATACCCGCTGTCTTAAATATTTACGATCAAGATATTGATTGTATTGAATGATTTTAAAGTGATCGACAAGTTAATTTATACTCGTAAGTTTACAATTAAGGATGGCGTTGATATAGTATCCACCTAGTATGTTTTCAAGACATCTTTCAGCGAATACATTCAGCGAATTGTCAAATACATAGCAACCCGTGGCCCCTGCAGAGACTACGCGCAGGGACCACGGCGTATGAACGGTAAAAAGTACCAGAGATTATATACTTCTCCGTTTGCTTGTGTACAACTTGTCTTTAACACTGCCGTGCGGCTTGCATTCAGCACATTTGCACAAATGTCACAAGTATGCCGATGTTGACATGAAGGCAAGTTACTAAATATAATATGTCTTTGTTTCTGCAACAATATACATGAGATTTTGAGATTTTTTTATCTATACTAATATTATGAACCTGACAAGTTTTATTGTTTGTTTGAAGGCGCTAATCTCAGGAACTAATCTACTAGTTCTAATTCAAAAATTTTATATTAGTGATGGAAAGTCAATTTATTGAGGAAGGATTTGGGATATATAACATCACACTGTAACGAATAGGAGCGAAGAATCAGTAGAAAATGTGGGAAAAAGGAAAATTATTCCTCTTTGAGGGCTAAAAGGAGTAACTTTGGTTATTATTATTTCAGTAATCTTATTCATTTTGATTCGTCACGAACGAAGTCACTGGCATTTGCTACTAGCAAATGCCAGTGACTTCGTTCGTGACGAATCATTATACAATGTAGTTACAACAAAGTGTGTAAAGGCGGCTTTATTGCTCAAGCAATAAAGCCGCCTTTATGGTTTTTTTATATATTAATTTATGTCTACCACATTTTTTAAAATAATACATAATATTACCAATACCCATAGTTGCGTTGTGTCGGCAAAACAGTTTCATAACCCTTTCATGTGAAATGGAAATTCAAATAGCGGTTCTCTATTGTTAAATATATACATTTACTAAACGACGTCGGCACAACAATGCGTAGGTACTTGGAAAGTCGTAAATGTTAAAATTTAACGTTCAAACACTTCGACATTAATTCTTTTGTACAACGTTGTCTTGAAATTTCTCTATGCGCGGAATTTACTACTTTTTTTTTTTTTTTTTTCCCTTTCCACGCCTTCATATTATATACACTGGATGGCCAATTTTCCAAAAAAAGCTTCTAATAAAAATCAGATAACTCGGCTTGTAAAAATATTATTAAAAAAGTGTGTTAATATTACATGCACTACTTATTTAACTAAGAAAGAAGAGGATGTTTCGATATCGGAGTTAATTAATGAGTGTGAAGTATATGCTTTACTTTAAGTTTCCGCAGAAGTAGCAAAATGAAGTCAATATTAATTATTATATCAGTTGATAAATGACTGTAAGACAAGCAATTTAATGCTCATATTCTAGACTTGAACTTTGAGCTTACAATAATTGGTAGACTACTATTAGACAAAAAGTTAAATTATAACTTTATGGTTGTTTGATATGACAGCACGTCATATTTCATACTGATTGCAAATCTGATCTCTAAGGGTCATCGTGCTTGCATACCCGCTGTCTTAAATATTTACGATCAAGATTTTGATTGTATTGAATGATTTTAAAGTGATCGACAAGTTAAGAGATAATGTCAGTTTGATTTTGTTAAGGCAGAGTGATAACCATGTTATCTGCAAATGGTTCCAAACAAAAATCTCTTCATTGCTTTCTATCCGGAAAATACAGCCATAGGTATTTCTTCTACCAATTTGTATTGCCGTGTTATCATTTGAAAATTCTGGGATTTGAAATATAGCACATCAGATTAATGGACCCAACGCATTTTGTAGGACGTTTTCCTTACATGCTTCAACTTGCACGCACTATCACGTGAACAATTGCTTGGTCCGTAAATAATTTACGTTTACAATTATTTAACAATTATTTTTCCTATAAAAAAGAGCACTTCACATCAAAATAAGTTCGCAGAACATAAAAGTAATGCGCATTCCGTAGAACCGTACCTCTAATTAATTACAGGTTTAAAGTGTTTTATTTAGTTAGAGTGAAAAAGTAACTTTCGGATATTAAAATGTATCATAAGATTTTACTCGCAGATGACGCAAGAGAAGTGTAAATTAATTTGATAATTAGCAGTAATTTATGTAACGTTAATGAATACTATTACTTAGTGTTAAATAAAATTTTTTAGTGATTTATTTAGTTTTTTAAAGGTCTGATATATTTCGTTTTTCATAGTTTATATTCTACTTAGGATACACGACAGCATACTATATTTTCAGGCATAAAAGGTTTTTGGTTACTCAATGTCGAGTAAAAGTGATGACATATGGATTCCAGACTTGGTCGCTAACCAAGGGCTTCATAAGAAAGCTCAGAGTCAATCAGTAGGTGATGGAGCGAGCTATGTTTTATATCTGCGTGAAGAACCAAAGTATCTAATACTCGTAGTTAATAGAACCGATGGGCGTTGGATTCCAAGATGTTGGAATGGTGACCCCGCTCGGAAAGAGCATTAGTCGATGCTCCAATAGGTAGACCGACGACTTTAAGCAGATAATGTAGTGCCGCAGTAAGGAATAGGACATGCATCGATGATCCGTCATCAGCATCATCATTTTGATGATTAATATTGTATCAACGTTATTTTGAATTTGGATTTCAAAGGAATCAAAAGCTAAGTAACAAGTCCTACATGTCAACTTGATGGAACCATATTAGCATTATGAAGAGATTTATTGTGACGTATACGGTTATCTCGAGACGGATCGTAACGGTCATTACTTATCGTTGCATCGTTTGCGGTCGCTGACAGCTGAGCTACATACATTCATCTTTATTAGATTACTGGCTTTGTCCGCAGCTTCACTTGCAATCTATCCACTATGGATTATCACATAAGTCTATTTTGCTAATTTATTCTCTTTCTTTATGGGAGAGCGGATATAGTGTTTGTTTGGGCTTAACTGTGAGAATTTTTACTTTTAAAATGAGCACTATCATGTTTTACAGATAATTGGAAGTACGAAAATCTCAATCTCAAGTAGCAGATTTCCTCTTAGATGACGTATGCAGTAGTATACAACTTTAATAGCTTTAGTTTTGCAGTATGTAGAAACATACAGTCATACATAAATCACGCCTCATTCCCACAAAAGTATATCCTTAAATATCCTGGAACATTCGCCTAGGCCTTCCCTTCCAATATTTAATTTTTTTTATAAAAATAGCGAGCAAACGAGCAAGCGGATCACCTGATGTTAAGTGACTACCGCCGCCCATGAACAACTGCGACATCAGAGGTGCCACTAATGCGTTGCCGGCCTTTGAGATGTTTATTAACTCTCCCCTTGAAGATCCCCAAATTGTAAGAATGAGGTAACACCGAGGATGGAAGCTCGTTCCATATCTTAGAAGTGCGTGGCAGAAAAGACCTAGTATAGCGGATAGTAGTAC
This sequence comes from Mycalesis mineus, assembly GCA_034621355.1. NCBI lineage: Eukaryota > Metazoa > Arthropoda > Insecta > Lepidoptera > Nymphalidae > Mycalesis > Mycalesis mineus. The sequence goes on from CM067902.1 coordinate 1,781,320, forward strand.
TGTACCAGGTATCCAGATGGTGAGGATGAAATTTGTTTCTGCGGCGGCGGCGTCATTTCACCCTTGCCTCATAAATCTCTTTCTGTAATCATCTTTCATCCATTCTAAGTGTAAACCATCTAAGCAACCCTTTCTCAATTCTTGATTAAGAAGTTTTATTAGTCTTACAGCTTAAATAATCTATCCACTAGCTCCTGACCTAACAGCAGTCATTATCCAACATTACATTGTTTACGGTCATCGGCGACGGAACCGTGTTAGATGTTTATCCATGACAATGTGATTATCATTTTACATACTATGTGATACATGACTCTTGGGCTATTGTTTGTAACAATAGAGTTGACAATACATGATGTTAAAGTAAGTCAGTAAGTTAGACAGTTTGTTTGTACTGGATTTTGAAAAAGCAAGGCAAGTTCTTTATTTTGGTACTAGCGAAACATTACACGTTAAATATGTGACAGAATAAATGTTTTGATTGCGCTGGGAAGGTTACAACTACCTAAACATGAAGATGAAGACTAAATGGGTGAAAGACTATTGATGACACAGGTCATACGTCTTTGAAAATATGACGTAGATACTTACCACCTCTACGTCGCAGTCGGAAAGACTAAGTGTCTGGTGTTTGTATTTTTGGACATACAATTTAGAAACAAACTATGCCCAAGAAACAAAGCCTCCTATTGGAACCAAAATAATTCCAAAACAGAAGACAATTAAAAAAATAAAATTTAAAAATCAACATCGGTTTTTTTCAATTATTGCAATGTTCAAAATCACTTACATGAACTTTGTACTACTTAATAGCACAACCAATTTGTACGGTTTATGGAATCTAAACTACCCTATATTTTATAAACTAAAGACAATTAAAAATATATCTAAACATTTTAAAATTAACAATGGTTTTGTTTTCAATTATTGGAAAATTCAAAGTCACTTCCTTGAACTTTGTAGGAAAGTCCTTGGTTAACAGCAATTCAACCGATTTATACTCGTAAGTTTAAAATTATCGACGGCGTTGATATAGTATCCACCTAGTATGTTTTCAAGACATCTTCAACAGCGAATTGTCAAATACATATCAACCCGTGGCCCCTGCAGAGACTACGCGCAGGGACCACGGGTAATGAACGGTAAAAAGTACCAGAGATTAGAAACTTTTTCGCTTGCTTGTGTACAACTTGTCTGCAACACTGCCGTGCGGCTTGCATTCAGCACATTTGCACAAATGTCACAAGTATGCCGATGTTGACATGAAGGCAAGTTACTAAATATAATATGTCTTTGTTTCTGCAACAATATACATGAGATTTTGAGATTTTTTTATCTGTACTAATATTATGAACCTGACGAGTTTTATTGTTTGTTTGAACGCGCTAATCTCAGGAACTAGTCTACTAATTCTAATTCAAAAATGTTAGTGTTGGAAAGTCCATTTATTAAGGAAGGCTTTGGGATATATAACATCACACTGTAACGAAAAAGAGCGAAGAATCAGTAGAAAATGTGGGAAAAAAGGAAAATTATTCATCTTTGAAGGCTAAAAGGAGTATTTTTATACTTTGGTTATTATTATTTCCGTAATCTTATTTATTTGGTTCGTCACGAACGAAGTCACTGGCATTTGCTAGTACATTATAAAATGAAGTTACAACAAAGTGTGCAAAGGCGGCCTTATTGCACAAGCAATCTCTGCCAGGCAACTTTGGTTGGTTTGGTTTTTTTATATATTAATTTATGTCTACCACATTTTTTAAAATAATACATAATATTACCAATACCCATAGTTGCGTTGTGTTGGCAAAACAGTTTCATAACCCTTTCATGCGAAATGGAAATTCAAATAGCGGTTCCCTATTGTTAAATATATACATTTACTAAACGTTAGCACAACAATGCATAGGTACTTGGAAAGTCGTAAATGTTAAAATTTAACGTTCAAACACTTCGACATTAATTCTTTTGTACACACGTTGTCTTGAAATTTCTCTATGCGTGGAATTTACTAGACGTCTCGCATCGCTTTCTTCTACTCTAGACTAGTATAGGGTTGTGAAATACTTGATTTTGTTACATTATACTTTGAAGAATTTTTGTTAGTGTAAAATTATTGTATTCCTCAATCGCGCTTCAAGAGATGTCGACTATGTTGATTATAAAGGTGTTAATATAGGGGCATCTATAGCGATCACTGCCAGATATTAGTATTAATGACCGGGACCAAAGGTTTAATTTGCTCTTCAAAGAACCGTCGTAAGACGACATAGATTTCCTGGTTCCAGATCCCAAATGTAAGAAAGAAACTAAGAAACCACGAGGCGGTAGGCATGCAAGCAATCAACCAGCACTGTAGATGTGTATGATGCCAGCAGGCGATGTAGCTTAATAGACTGATAGTGAGTAACATTGACAGAAAAGTTTTAAAACTTTCTTATATAAATAATTGTTTCTTAGGAATATTAAAAAACTATTGCCTCCCCACAACTTTACCTGAGTGAAAACTCAGAACTGCGACATTCTTAAATTAACTAAGCTTAAAGTTCCTTACCCTTCGTCCTGAATAACTACTTGTTGATGAAAACGTTAACATCCGCATTATAGTATGAAAGATAAAAGTGTGCAGGAACTGGTCTTAAGTTGCCAGTCGGCAACCCTAAATATTTAACCACTATTTCATACATTTTCTGAACAATGGGCAATATTTACAAAGACGCGTGCGACGTCTCTCGTACCGCCGGTTCTCGTACAAATTAGATGTTTTATTGAATGGCGCTTCCGTCTGCGAATGTGTTTCAGTGAAATCTTCCATACATTAGAGTCTATCTGGACATAATGACTGTTGAAAGTGAATGACATTACACAACTTACACGTTTTGCTTTATCTCATCACGGGATTATTGAATATTTATTTCATTGGTTAGCTACCAACACATACCTACATTGTCCTTGTAAAATTATTAATTCGATTCTGTCTGGACATGACTATTGAAAGTAATATTATCTGGTACACTTTCTTCTTCAAAAGTATGAAAATATTGTAAGTTTGACGGATTATCTAGCAAAACAACAGAATTTTTACTAAATTGAATGCAACCAAAGCTAAATGTTTCGTATGCTCAACTTAGGATTTCAACACAGGACTAATGGGAGGTAGCGTAAAATTGTAACAATAGGGGTCTCTTTTTCATATTTTATATAATGAATACCTACATTTGCAGCCATAGGTATCAGAAAAAATGTTAATACATGCAAATGAGCTTGACCGATCTCTAACTCTCGGTGGAGGTCATCAATATGCTCGTCTTCAGAGATACAGCATTGCTGATCTCAAACATAGATTTTCGTAACCAGCCGTAAGAGGGAGCCTTCCACTAGGAAATCTATGGCAAATATGAGCTCCTGGAAATGACTTGTAACTGAAATATTCAGTCAGAAGAGCGGCTTATTCTACCAAAAAAAAAAATACCTATTGGTAAGAACATGCTTTTATTATTTCAAAAAACATCTTATTTAGTAATATTCCGCTACTTAGAAAAGTCCTTGATTATTTTCTCACAGCTGTCAATTGTTAAAAGTTTGAAATTTCAAGCTGCGTAAAAATGTAATACCTAATAATTTTTATTTAAATGTAAGCAATTATTCTACTTTACATATCGACGGGTGCAAAGTAAAAAAAGTTAACTGCAATTTTGAGATTTTTTGATTATTACAGTAGCTAACTAAAAATATCATGTTCTACAACTTCGTAAAAAATAAATCCTAAATATCGCCATATTTCTTGAACTTTTGTCACGTTAAAGAAGACAACTACTCCTGTTTTATAATTTGCACGACGTAGATGCGTTTATCTACCGTTGGGCGTTTTTACGCAGGGCGTGCGGCGGGCGCGCAGTCTGTCATATTGTGTCATCAGGCAGATGACATGTGTTTCGCCGGCCGGCAGGAATATTTACTTGTTATGGTTTGTTACGTGTGAAAGTTTGTGTGATAGTATTACCATAATAATAAACAATTTGATTATATAACAATAGACATGCAAAGACGTAAATTGTTAGTGAATTTGGCAAAAACAAAACGGCAATGTGATATTATAAACCGAAAAAACTATTGAAACTTAAAGATAACAACCGTGGCACTGGTTCTGGTACGTATTTTTTATTGAAATAGTGTAATCTTATTGTTTTTTTAATGTTGAGTATTGTTTGATTGTTGCCTTAATGCTCATTCATTATCATCATATTATTTTTTTACTAAACGACGTACAAACGATCATCTGCCATATAGCTTTTTCTACTTTGTGATCTTACATGTAGATGTCTCAATTTTCGTAAGTAAAATAATATTTGTTTTCGGTTATTGGGTTTCTCTGCCTTTGTTACTTCTTATTTTAGCTAAATTAATTTACTAATATTAATTGATTAAATATTAATTGAATAAATTTTAATTTCCTACTAATATTTTACAATTGTTTCATGTTCAACAAGCCAGAAATCACAATTTAAAGAAGAAAGCTTACAAAACATATGCAATGGATTTTACAATTGTTTCAAGTTCAACAAGCCAGAAATCACAATTTAAAGAAGAAAGCTTACAAAACATAAGCAATGGATTTTACAACTGTTTCATGTTCAACAAGCCAGAAATCACAATTTAAAGAAGAAAGCTTACAAAACATAAGCAATGGATTTTACAATTGTTTCATGTTCAACAAGCTAGAAATCACTATTTAAAGAACAAAGCTTACAAAACATAAGCAATGGATTTTACAACTGTTTCATGTTCAACAAGCCAGAAATCACAATTTAAAGAAGAAAGCCTACAAAACATAAGCAATGGATTTTTCGAAAAGAGCTTGATGTGTTCGCAATGAAGACAAATGAGTATCAGTTAATTTCGCAAGTTAAGTCTCCATTTTCTGCATCACACTCTAGGCCAGTCTTACCTGTTCACTCTCAATCTAATTCACAAATTTTGAATTTTAAAAATGATGATATTGATCTTATAGATACTAAAAGAAAATTATCTGATACACCAACCCCCTCAGAATATAATTCATTTACTTGAAGCCCGCCACGTCCATTAGCTATTAGAGTTAAATCAAAATATCTGGTCATTAAACTCAGACAGGCTATCGAGTATGTTACTTTCAAACTGTCAATCTCAATAAACAACATCACTCATACTTCGTCGGCAGTGGAGGCTTGTGTGAAATGTTCTACGCCTTTCTCATTAAACGGCAGTTCTATATTGATAGATCAATGAAAAAGCGTGGATCTGTGACAAAACAAATAAACAATTCATGGTGCATTAACCTTACAAAATCATCATAGAAGAAAACGCAAACTCAGGACGTAACTCGAACACAATGGATGTGGATCAGAATGGATCAAAATCCACCAGAAGTACAGGAGCAGGTGCATACTGCCAGGAACTGAACATAAAGATCATGCAAGCACTCGGTAAGCACAACTCGAGTCTTCCAGGCCGAATGCGTTGGAAACACAACAGCAGCCATATGGCTATAGCTAGCAGAATGGTAACAAATTTCATATTATCATACATACAGACAGCCAAGCAGTATTAAAAACTCTAGCAAAATCCCCAACTACTTCAGGGCTACTGTTCAACTGTCACTGCGTCTTGTAGCACTTGCGACAGGTAACACAGTGACTTTACAATAGTTGAGAAGTCACAATGAAATAACGGGAAGTGATATGGCAGACAAGTTATCAAAATGGGCTGCAACGCTGATAGTAGTAGTCCCACAACTAATAGTGCCCATACTGTTTAGTGAATACAATTCATGGCTACACAAACAAACTGCAAATGCCCATGCAGAGCTATGGGTCATCTTAACAGAGTGCAACCAGATAAAGGAGATACTTACCAAACTTAAACTCAATTGCAACAAATAAACTCATGCGCTTGAATCGTATGAAGTTGAGAACAGCAGTAGGACCACTGCATGCTAAACAAATACCTTTCAATTTTAGGTATGACAGACAGTTCTCTATGTAAAGTCCGCATGGAGGAAAACGAGATACCGATACATGTTATGCTTAGATGCAGTGGTGTATCACAGCAACAGGCAGCTTACATTGGTTCCTCAGCGACACTACACGAGTCAATCGATAACCTGGGTGACCTGCTAAGCTTCTGGAGCTAGCTCGGCTGGTTGGAATAAACCATAGGGGACCTACACCGGAGGAATCATGCACAACAGCCAACATCATGGCCAAGTCCGGAAAAGCCCAGGAAGGAGAAGAAGATACCTTAGAGGATTTATTTTTGTTAAAATACAAAATTATTGTCATGATTGTGATTATAACTAGATCATCGAAATTACTGTATTATTGATTATTGTGACTGATGTTTAGTTTGAACTTTAGTTTGTTGATTTCTTATTAATTGTTTTTTATAAAAAGTTTTTTAAATTTTATTTTAAGATTTTCAACGAAAGTACGTAATTACCTGAAAAAAAATCAATAGGTTTTTCATTCCGAAAAAAATTTTTAAGAGATTACTTTATTGCTAAAATAAATAAATAATTTCTTAGCAAATATTCCATTTAACTTCCTTATAAATCGTATTCCTTTCTCAAACATTGCAACGTAGAAAATTATATCTGCAAAATTATGTTCTGAACTTGGTGTATTTAGAATTTAACAGAGCCTTAAAATAATTTTAGCAATATGGAAAGTTTTACCCGTTGTATTTACTGAAATATATGGAACATACTTTATTAAATCTGGATTTTTGCAAATTCCATGTACAAACGACCAAGTGGTAGTTAAAATAGTTGTCACATTTTTAAGTACAATGTAGAAACAGACAACTGCAATATCTCTTAAATTAAACTTAATTAAAAGAAATCAAAGGTGCATGTAGATGTCTTATGAAACAATAAAGCAGTGACGAAAATTTCAAAAAACTTGGTTTTAAATTAACAAAATGGGAGCACTTTTTCCTATTCTTCGCTCTCCTGAAAAGTGCCTGTTTTGTATATAGCTCTTTTTACTTTGCACCCGTCGATATTATCTGCATCCGATAAAAATTATTTAATCATTATGAAGTTGTGACCCGCGACTTTGCCAGCATACAATATGTAAATAACACCCTTACCTACTAATATTATACATGCGAAAGTTTGTATGTATAGATAGATAAAAGTTTATTACTCTTTCACGCAAAAACTACTAAATGAATGTTGATATATATATTAATATATATAGGTTATAACCTACATATCAGAATAACACATAGGCCACGAAATTTCTTCCCGAAATTTCCACGAGAACGAAAGCTATGTGGATGAAAAGATCCTCGAGTAATTTTATAAATAAAGCCCGCAACGTGGCCAGTATGGTTTCATCGCGTTATGCTTTTTCTCAATTGGAATTGTAATTTCTACAATTATTATCTGTTTACTAGGATAACAATAGAAAACTGAATTTTAAGTCACTGACATCATAGAGATTCGGTTGCATTAGACAATACTTTTACTTTTCCTGTTACAACCAAACAATTTCGCGTAATTAGTTTTAAAATAAATACAAACCGCAAAAACAAACTTTCCCTGACAATTAGACAGATGTAACGACTTTAATCTACAGGCCACGAGTCAAAACGCTCAAAACAAAAACGCTCCGCTCTACAAACGTCGTCGACGTGCTTATAAAATATTGCTTTGTAATCTAATATTCGACAGAAGAAGCATAGCTATCTCATATGCAAATAATCAAAACAGAAAATATGAAAATTATTACAAATATATACAAAAATTAAGAATAACAAAACTTCAACATGTAGATCAACTTGGCTTGAAATACGTCTTCAAATATACAGTACCGGCAGCCAATAGAGCGATGTTGTTTGGCATAAAGTATTTATTAACCGCTCGTATCGATTCGAACCATTGTACATTGGCTTTAATACTAACTTGGAATTTGGAGTATTGCTCTCTTGATTTTATTACAGTCTAGAAGTTTAGACTGTGGGTTCGTTGTGTTGTATAGGTATCTATACGAGAAATTTCTGTACATATACTGCTTGAATTGATCTAAAGTAGGATCTTAAAAGTTGGTTCTGGCCTTAAAAAATCGCTTGCGTAAAATGTCAAGCGAGGGATAAATTAATTATTCTTGTGGCCGAGAAAAAAGTTGTGGACCGTGACAACACTTTTGTATTTTGTAATAAAGCTGAAAGATGTGCTGTATTATCATACTAATTGTTTTCCTGTCTACCTATTTTCGGGGTAATGCTAATAATATCTTGACGAAATGTATCGCTGAGATAGAGAAATATGGATAAATAATCCTAGGGCACACCCTTCAAAAGCGTAGAGAACTAGAACATATACTTGTTGAATGCCAGACAGGAAAAGTTTCAATAATGTTCGTAACTTGTTAGTTTTTCTTAACAAATAGATAGAAATTATTAAATACTAAGCGTGCACAGGTGGCCTTATTGCTAAAGCTAAAATTGCAATCATCAGTTGAGATCGAGTTAATAATTACCTGAGCCCGCCCGAACTAAAACTGCGTGGTGTAACTAAATCCCATATCTTCAACGATAGTAGGATTTGGTGATCGTGGGAAACGAAGCTGATAATGATGATAAACAACCATATAATAATCATAATATGTAGTTAATTGCTCAATAAGCTTGCAGATGTTTTACCTTGCTCAAAGTGATTAAAATTTATGTGTTTATATTTATGCATAACGAGTAAAAGATGTAAAAATTACCATAACATTAACAAAATGGAACTTACAAGGTTAAGAACGTTATCCTATGTTTTTTTTATTCATTTCAAGTTAGCCCTTGACTATAATCTAATCTGATGGTGAGTGGTAAAACAGTCTTAGATGTAAGCGTGCTAACTTGGTAGGGGTAGGATAATATTAACACGCAGAACGCAAAATTGCTTGGCGGTACTTTTTGTCAGTAGGGTGGTAACTAGCCACGGCCGAATCCTCCCACCAACCAAAGATTTCAAAGTACAATTAAATCTATAATCCTTATGCGTGATAAGTCTCATACCTAAACGTTACGAATTTACTTTGGTCACAGTCTCTATCCTTCGAGGGATACGTAAATGCATTTCCCAGCGAAAAAAAAAAAAAAAATTGTTACAGAGGTGAAAATTTTCGCGTGTGTTTGTGTATGTCATCATCATCATCATCATCATCACTTGGTGCCATCTTCAGAACAAAGTTTGGCGGTTAATATGCGAAAAGCTGTCCTATTATGCACAATTCGCTTTTATTGTGGATAATCGAGTCCAGTTTACTCTCTTATGTCGTCTAGCCATTTCCTCCTTTGACGACCAGGTGATCTCTTGCCCAGTATCTTTCCTTCTAAGATTACTCTTGGAAAGGCAAACTGAGTACCCCTCTGCAGATGTCCAAAGAAGCTGAGTTTCCTCCGCTTGATGGTAGACATGATTTCTCTTTTTTTCCTTCATTATTTCAAGCCCTAATATTAGGTGTAAAGCTGTTTCATGGGATCTTGAGCATTTTCCTATAGATCCACATTTCGAATGCTTGCAGCCTGCTTGCTGCTTCTTTTTTAAAAACCCATGTCATATAAGAGAGTGGACCATACGTAACATTTCATAAGTCGGCTTCTCAATTATAGATTCAACTTTGAGTTGTAGACATCTTATGAAATTTTGTCTTAGTTTGTGTATGTACGAGTATGTTATTCGCCTACTTAATCGTCGAACTTTGCCTGCATTATGCATAGTTTTTTTCATCTTCATATTTTCGCTTCATAAGTGTGCCCCCGAAAATCCCCTATGGCCGGACTGGTAGAGCGCACTTCGCAGCCTGGCCTCCCTACTAGGTCAGTCGGTTACGTAGTAATACTACTCTGTGCCTATGTACCCGTCGCACTGCCCTATTTATGACACCGCAGGGTACTGATACTGATCCGATAAACGTTAAATTGTCAATAGAAAATTCATGCGGACGAAGTCGCGGGTGTTCATTTGCACTAAATAATAAGGAAATGTATCCATTTCTTGACGCCATAAATGAGAACGAAGTTTTTCTTCTAGGATAATATGTAGCCAGGCTGCTGTACATTCACTTTGAGTTAAGTATCATAATCATTTCACAACTTACCCATATCTAATACTTTATAATATATGTAATACTTTATAATAATAATAATTTAATTTAAATTGAGCACGGTGGGGAAATACGCTGTATAAGACATAAATCACTACTATGCCTTATTAGTATTAATTTATTTCGACTTTATTTTAGTGTTTGAATTTTATTACTAAAATTAATGTGTATTAATGTCCTTCTGCGTCTCTCTGTATGTCTAGACTGGTGACAGTCTGACTGAATGATTTGTTTCTGGTTGATCGCATCTGAAAATCGGGAAATGTATAATAGACTATTGTTGCTCTTTTTCGCTAACTTCATTATCATCATCATCACATCAATCGATAGATGTGCGACAAAGGACTTTTAACGGATTTCCAAACAACGATTCTGAGCCAGTATCAGCGGCTCTGTGCGACACGTTGAATGAATCGAAAAGCATAGTGTTGGTTGATCCGCTAGATGGACTGACGACATTAAACGTCTCCTCAACATTACCCATCACAAATGGCCACCAACCCGCATTAGAACAGCATAATGGATCTAAGCACCATATCTGACGGCTGAGTGGCGCAGTGGGTAGTGACCCTGCTTCTGCGTCCTAGGCCGTGGGTTCGATTCCCACAACTGGAAAATGTTTGTCTATATATTATAAGTATTTATGTATAATATATATAAAAATATTGATCAGTTATCATAGTACCCACAACACAAGCTACCGAAGCTTACTTTGGGGCTATATAGCGATGTGTGTAATTGTCCTATAATATTTATTTATTTATTTATCTCTTTTTCTGTACGAAAGTTCTAGGCATGTAGTGGGCTATTAAAGTAAGCTTAATAATGATGTTATGTTGGTCTTTGAAGAATATTGCAAACTCAAGATACGTAACAAGAGTTGTTATATTTGGCGTGACTCCATCTTGTGAGCATCAATCATCATCACTAAACACACGGCAAGGGCGTGAGAAGTTCACTGTTAATGATTAAATAAATAATTAAAATGTAATTAATAATTGGCACCTATATTCACATTACGTCTGATATGCAAAGTTAATTATTTTTTTAAATATTTCAAATGAAAGGTTCCCTCTCTTTTAACATCAGCGTATTTGAATAGCCCACTTTAGGGTCAAGATAATCTGTTCGAATGCTAGTTCTTGGGCGGAAGTTAGGAGGTAAAAAAACCGTATTCACGTGGTCTAAATTTCATATGATTGCTTATGCCAAACTTGCAGACTACCTGCGACTTCGCTAGCGTGGTAAATAGTTTGTTGCAACCTTTCAGTAATACTAAAAATAAAAAAATGTATGTAACCCTATTTTAATAAAAATTAGTCCAGTTATCCTCAAAATATGCCATCATAATTTTTTAAGTCGTAATAGAATAAACAATTCTTCTATCTTGTTTCGTTATATCTCGTATAGATTGATCAGCGTTTTCGATAAAAGTTCGTTCAGTAGACTTTGGGGGACTTTGTTTTAAACTTAATACGAGTATGTAAGGATAAAAGTATTTATGGCGGCTATCGTACTTCAGGTTGAATAAGCTAACCGCTATTGTGTATTTTGGAGAAGATATGAGAAGTTATTACAACATAAACCTATTTTGTAAAATTACAATGCAACTAGCATTACAAAACTGACATTAGGCAATTACTTAATGGTTTGACGGTTTACGATGTCAGATGTCAGGTTGGGTACAGTCAATGAAGAGGTCGATCTTTTGAACTGTAGTTTGAAGCTATAGCTTTTACTTTTACAGCTGTTGTAATACTTTGTCAAAAATAATAAAACGTGTCAATGACGGCTTCGTCTGGCTGGTGGAAGGCTTCGGCCGTGGCTAATTACCATCCTAACTACAAAGACGTAACCCCAAGCGATTTAGCGTTCCAGTACGATGGTCGTGTATAAACCGAAGGGGTGTCGATTTTCATGATACTCCTAATAATTTTCATCCTACTTACCACCAAGTATGGTACTGGAACTCGAACGCCGCATTTATGTTGGTATATAGGCTTTATAATAAAAATTTTTTAACAAAAAATAACTGCGTCATTTACTGAATCGTGCCAATATGTTTATTTCAAGATATGCTTAAGTAAATTAAAGCACCTTAATGATACAGTTATTTTTTACTTTTTAGTGAGTTTTAAGTCGGTTCTATTTTTTGTTAAAAATTTTTATTTCATACTTTTTGGTGATTAATTGTCACGTAACGTACTCGTACTATACTGTCATAGTATATTATATGGCACTTGTAGCCAAAAAGCTACCGATACTTATACAAAAACCGAAATTGCTGCAAGTGTGCCTATAAAATTTTAAGAGTTCCTTAAATTTTCCCAGGATATCATCGTTAGATCCTAACATGATGACATTGGGACCATCTTGGAAGTGTGCCTTCTAATAAAAAAAGAATTATCAATGTTATGTGTAGTCATACATAAAAAAATATATATACATGTCGAATTGAGAACCTCCTCCGTTTTTTTTTCGTCGGTTAAAAAATGATATATGACTTGCTAATATTAATGATCTATAATAAGAAAGCATCTCCTTTAATATTAATGAAATTGGAAAGGTGATCAAGTCTATCACTGAATTGATGTCACGAGAGAAATTTGTTTGCGAGCCAATGCACGTTTCACCTTACCGTGATCTCTAAACATTTCGAACAGGAGTTTGTTTAGCCTTTAGAGAGCAAAGTCAATGTCAAATTCACTTTGTTCAAATAGCAGCCTACGCCCAGCATCATGCGTTTAACGTGTAGAGAAGATTCAGTTGGGTAGTACATCCGTTTAGGCGGACCTCAGCCCCCATCATATAAAAGCAGACGCCCGGGACTTTGTCCACGACATCCTTTATTAAATTGTGCGTATTAACATTCCTCTTTAATAATCTATTGATGAACAGATAAACGGATACAAGTTGAAGCGTACGAATGACAAAAAGCAACTTTTTCTCCTCTCCAAGGAGATTTTTCCTTTGCAAATAATCTTCTTACCACCGCGTTTTTGTGACATCTCTATTTCCAACCTGCATAGCAAACTTTTTTATCTTATTCTCTTTTTAAGTCATGTTTTTCACAAATAAACTTTCTTTCTTTCTTTACTTTTCCCTAAGGTACAGATGATCAGCCAGGCAGATCTTAAGCGAAAAACTGTACTCTATATCAAACAACACTGTATATATACTGTATATATATACTAGGAAAATGTAAAAAGTGCTGCCCTGCCCCTGTCAATATAAGACATACTTATTCACTTCACTTGATCTTCATTGAAGAGTATGGGTTCGGGTGAAATGGTTGATAGAAAGGCCTTCAGTAATGCAATGGTGCTTGGTGGTACACATAAGGACGACAGTACTATGTCCCTAGAAAAGCTACAAAAGGCTTTTTTACCAAAAACGTCTATGATTACATTTGATAAAAATAGATAAAACAAATAAAAGTTATTACATAATCATTAAAGCATCTGGAGATACCGTATCGAAAGGTTACATTTAGTTTCCGTCACAAACCCGTTCAACCTGACGGAATGTTCAATAAACAACCTTCAATTATGCAACTTTTACATGAGCAGCCGTTTAACGGTGAAATCTTTGTTAATTGAATAATAACTGTAATTGGATGTTTGCGCTTCCTGTGAACTTACTTTCTCCATTCCTTGTTTCCTATAGCAATGACATCGTTAACCTCAAAGTTCCACGTTTGATTGATTCACTTAGATACATTTTAGTTTTAATCAATATTTTAATTAAAACCTCAATAGCTTCACCGCGACGTGGCCGTGGCATGGAGTTATTGCTGACACTAAAAGGTCATGAGTTTGACGATTAATTTTAGGGGAGAGGGAATTTCAATTGTTTTTCAAAAAAATATTTGCATATTTAATATAACCTGTTCCCTCCAGTTAAATTTGATTATGTTTGCTAAGAGTACAACAATAGCAATAGACTCGAAGCCTACGCTTCTATATAATTGGTCATAAATTATAGATACGGCGTTTTTTTTATAGATAACTTTGGGCCTTAATAGAAGAAGAATAAGTTGAGAAGCCTGGCCCAGTAGCCCGTTATTAGGCTGATATATATTACAGTGTTCAAATATGTGCACAAATATAAGTGCATTCTCCATTCCCTTCTCTCATATTCTGACACTAACCGAGTCAGTAGCGCAGTATGTCAGTAAAACAAAAGCAACAAAAACTGAACTTTCAATAAATCGTTTGGACGATCGACGGCCGACTTTGTCACGGATATAATTTTGTTTAGCTTTATTGTACTAGACATTATCTTACTTTAGCCTCTCAGCAAATGACTTTAAAGTTGAAAATGCGGTATTATTAGATACTGTAGATATCGTGTTAATATCCTGTCAGGTCAATTTATGTTTGACGGATGAACACAACCCAAAGTCTTGAATAATTCAACATGGCGACTGCCTGACTGTGTACTGAAATCAAGTCGAAACCTTCTACGGCTATAGTGCTCGACTCGGCATTTATCATCTCAAGAATGACTTAGGACGGAAATAAACTTGCAGAGACACATGAGAGATGAGTTTTACTGGCAGAGTGTAAGAGAGACACCGGTATGTATTTCTCACGAGAGCCCAGTGTGTCTGAAAATGCACTGAGGATGGCCACCAAGGGGGTTTTCGTCCAATAGTGCGTAATAAAAAAATTAGCTTTCTCTTTCGCCCTAAAGCAACGATAGAGCGGAGAGTTTCCCAAGGTAAAGAATCATTTCATAGCAATTGTAATTATATCCCTTGGGAATCGTGTCTACTTTTACCTACGTACTATTCTGTATCCTTTACAAGGTTATTTTCTTTACCTTTATAATAAAAGAGTAATATTGTACCCAAAGTGAAATAATTTAAAAGTTCATCGCCATATTTATCGAGATAAAAACCTTGATAAATATTGTTATGAATGTATTTATCAAGGTTTTAGCTTCTTAATACAGTTCTGTAGATTCAATGTTTTTAACGGTAACGGTAGTTACCGATGGTAAACGTCAAGTCAAATAATTAAAATAGAATTAAGTAAGGTTACGTAACAATATTAACTAAACTGCATTGCAATTTAAACTCCAACTCGTTAGTTCTATAGGATTAAAGTTTAATTGTCTGTACTGTCATCGCGTAGGTATAGGTACATAATAGCAGACACGTCGTCTGTAAAGAATAAAAAACTTTCTTAAATACATCATCAAGTGAAAAATTTATTCTATTTTTAACGATTTCAAAACAAAGTAACAAAAGGTACCTACTAATTTAAAAATAGATAACTATTTTTTGAAAATGGCAACTTTTTCTTTTGGAAAGCAAATTCTTTTGAAAATGTTTTGAATTACATACTCTGCTCAGGATTTGAAGTTTCGACATGTTGTTTGTACGACGTATTTTTTTCAAGAATCGACATACAGCTTGAAACTCCAAACCAATCTAAAAAAGGTTTTAGTTGGAACAAATTTGACATAAATTTCTTGCCTACGTAATGCTTGAATATAATTAAGATTTTCCTATAAAACAAAGTTTATAATTTGTGCTTTATCAAAGTGTACCAACATCGAAAACCTTTTAGCAGTTTCTGCTTGTACAGTAAT
Source organism: Mycalesis mineus (assembly GCA_034621355.1). Lineage (NCBI taxonomy): Eukaryota > Metazoa > Arthropoda > Insecta > Lepidoptera > Nymphalidae > Mycalesis > Mycalesis mineus. Next base: position 1,797,060 of record CM067902.1, read on the forward strand.
TTACTCAAAATGGAGTTATAACTTTCAAAATATTAGTAGAATTGTCATAAGTATTGTATATTTTGCGTTATGCAAATGGTAATATCCATATTGGTGATTAAAGTATAAATAATTATTGCTAAAACGAACTGAATTACGATAAGGTGATTAACTCTGAATTAGTCTTCCGGTAAATTCAAACCGGCTCTACTTTTTTGTCTGGTATTGACTTGTATAGGTGTGACAGGTTCATACATTAATATTAGCAACACTATTTTTGCTTGATAGCAAAAGATTTGTATGCATATTTTGCATACAATCAAAGTTCGAATATTCAGTTAGATTTTACATTAGTTTTGTATCGTCAAGATATTTATTATTGTTTTTTAAATTACTATAAAAATTATGATAAGTACCTAAACTTAAACTGAAGGTGAGGGTTTTAAACACGCTTTAGTGTAGAGAAGCTGCTTCATTGTTTCAAGCTAAGTAAGTAAGCATAAGTTAACTGTACACGACTTATTATGAGGACTTGGTATCGAGTACAAAATAATATTCAATCCTAAGACGTCATGACAATAAGTAGGTAAATATAATAATATAAGTATATCGTTAGGTAGGTGGCATTACGCACTAATGCCTCACAGAGTATGTTTGCCCATCGGTTTCGATTTTCATCAGTACCTGGTTGTCATCGATATAGAATGATCAGCATAAGTATGCCAACCCCTAAAGCATAACACACGTCTAACTTCTGAGAGAAGACCATGGATATGTCCAGTAGTGGGTCATTAACAGTGTGATCAACATGTGCAGGAACTTAAAAAGATTTTTTGGGCTATACTTCGCGTTATATTTGGAGCAAAATCCAAAGGCTTTCCAGACTTTATTTAGCTTGAGCTCTCATGACCCGAGTCATTCTATATACACTCGATACGAATTTTGAGTGATTTACGCTTCAAAGTGCGCAATGATATAGTCTGACCATGGCTACGTCACAGTTTGATGTAATTCCATACGTCGCTCGTAAAGTGTGCTTGCGGCCAATTGGACAAGGTCGGCGGCACTTTCGAAACGCTCCCGACGTGGATGTTGCTACCACTCCATTAACAAGATATTGAAAAATCGCGTTTTGAATTTTTATCAAAATCTGTATTATTAGTATTAATATACTCTTAGTAGTAGTAGAGCTCTGCCTCTTTCTCTTTCTGATAGAATACGGGGAAGAAGCCATGCTTATTTTGAACAGACTTGCTGTATTTTAATTTGAAGGCTGATGTTACCTTTGAAATAAGAGTTCCTTAGTTATAGGCCATTGTTTTCCAATCATTATCTAGTTTATCTGTACGCGTACTTTTAAAAATTTCAGGATAAAAAGAGGCCTATGTGTTGTTATGATGTATAAGCTGTATCCATGCATATGAACAAACTTTGGCAAAAATCAGTTAACGCCCGTCAACGTGCAACGTTGGTGTTAGGCCTTATCTAGACACCTGTAATTATACCGATAACTTATAATATAATTATTCTTTAGATGCTGCTTGCGGCAAATATAAGCGTGATAGTACTACCTCTTTTGAACTGTATCACAATGTAGCCTGCTACTAAAAAACACTTGCCTTGAAGATGTTTATATTGTTGGTAGTAGGAAACACTGATGCTGGAAGGGTATTCTACTCTTTTGAATTAGAAACGTACCTTGCTACTAGGTACTGTATGTAGTAATATTCGCCTTTTTATTTTTATACCCCCGTTATGTGTGAATTGTTGGTGCGTGCAGTTAACCTCAGTGTTTAAGGTCGTGCGTTCATTTGATCGCACTTATAACAGTTTAGTATGTTTCGGAGTTTTGTTATTAAAATTATAAGCATTTTTTCGGAATCATCAATGAATGTGAAGAAAAACCAAGAATGTGAAGTGTTGCTCTATCACAGAGATCAATCATTATCAGTGGTGTGTACAAGATTTATAACTAGAGTAGGCACTATAGGTACTAATTACACGAAATGGAAAATTCCTTCCTCAATACTGTTTCGTAATGTGTCCTTAATGTAGGTAGTGCGTTTAGGCGTTTATGACGTGCACGCTACTGATTATCATCATCATCATCAATACACCTACTTTAATGGCCCACTACAGCTAGTTCAGTTTGGTGAAAATGTTTATTGACAACTTAAAACGTGCTTTTCGAGGTACAGGTGTGTATCAATACCAACTTCCAAACTCCAGGTTGCTATTAAGCATTTTTTTATTTACTAGAAGTTAGCTTTTGACTGCAAGCACACCAGATGGTAAGTGATGGTGCAATCAAAGATGGAAGTGGGCTAATTTGTTAGCAGCAGTAGGATGAAATCCACACCCCTTACGGTTTCTACACGACATCGCACAGGAACACTTAATGACTTGGCAGTAATAGTAATCACGTCTTTGTACAGCCAAACCTAGCATTTCTAGCTTTCAATTAACAATTTCCATTTAAGTCCACAAAATCGATGAATTATTTTAAAAACACCGTGAAAAATTGGTAACCTTTTCAAGCTCAGCCACTCAAAAAGTTAACCCACTTCTAAACAAACAAGAACTTTAAAAAATAACAATAAATTTACTTTCTAATCCTGTTCATCTTCGCTTTCTTTTGCAGCGTAATTTGCATTCATAAGCTATCCCATTAGAGCGGCCATTAATCAATAACAATGAAGTCGGCTGACTTTTGATACGATGGTGAACGTTTTTGATGGATTCTGGTGACCTTGAAACCGCAATCCCATAGACAAGTCGTTAATTATTATTGCGTTGTTTTTTATTGTTTTATCGTGTGAGTTAAGCTTTATTGTAATAATTTAATGACTGTTAAATTTTAGAATAGTTGTAAAATATAGAGTTGTTCAGTTGTTGCTCGCAATTTCAACTGCGTGTGATTCTTATTTTTTGGCTTTCTTTTCTATATTAAGATTAGATTTAAGACATTGTGGGTTATCCATATCAATTACCTTTTTTATTAATATACCAAACCCGGTGCCACACAAGCTTTCTACTATAAAGACGTTACCTAAAACCGACTTTGCTAAGTAACTTTACTTAAACTTTAATGGCACCGACTTTATAGATACGAGTATGGTGAAGTAAATTAAAGTTATTATTTTTTACTTTTTAGTGCATTTTGAAGTCGGTTTTATTTTTAATCGATTGAATTGATTTTTTTTTCTTATATATTGGTTCTATGTATTAGTCTGGCATAGTAATTGCAATAATGGACATGTTTAATTTAATATAAGAAACAACTAGCTCTAATTAAAAAAATAGATAGTCCATTGAGGTAGGCTATCATTATTAGGGCTATAGGTATATGCGAACGAATCCTCCAGGTACAGGGAGATATGTACGCTATAAAATAATATTATACCTACTAAGTAGAAAAATAACATATTTGTTGTATAATAAAAACAATGTACTACTTAAGTAGATAACTACTAACTATATTAGAATTTAAATTATAGCGTAATTAGCATAAATTATTAAAATATAAACAGATGAAACTGACATCATTGTGGTCGGAGTATGGCCGACTACTCGCATTCGTAGTAATGGTAGTCGGGGATACTCCGACCACACTGACGAACGAACTACTTAAGCAGATGTATCTGTATGGATTAAAAGTCATCACAGAAAGGCGAAACAGTGTCAGTATATTACAGGCATAAGATCAGTAGGCCACAGCACTTAGACGGACTCAATGAAACGGTAATCGGTTTGTAATGACGTTACATTGCGCAACCGCCTATTGCAACTTTAAATTATCCATTATAAATTGAGAGACACTTAAATGGACTATATTTTATATCGGTAAGATTATTTTAAAATTAAAATGGACTGCAGCTTAGATCACCACTATGCCTACGATGTCTAGAGGATATACTATTTCTTATTTTATTGGCTAGAGGCATCGCTCTTCTGGCAATACTTTTGTGCATTCGATAAGGTCCCATATGTAGGCTTTAGTAATAATAATCTAATAATAAAGAATTCAAAATAATTGGACCTTGCTCATGAGATTACCGCCATGTGGAATGTTGAGTCGACGACTATTCCTATAGACGTTTCAGTCAATGGTCTTATTGCAAAAAGCTTCGACCAACATCTTAAGAAGCTTTTGCTTGACTGTTGGATCAAGAGTCGGATACAGAAGGCGGTGATGCTTGAGACGGTGCGTATTGTGAGGAGGTTTCTCACTCTGGCGTCCTGACCACCTGTTGCTTGGGCCCCGCAAGTGGAGAAGCAAATTTTTTTTTTATAAATTTATAAAAGTGTTTTTATGTTTTTGTATGACATTGTTAAAAATTTGAAAAAAAATCGTAAATTAATAAATGAATACAGTAAAAAATACTCTAATCGACTTCCTAGTATCATGAGTCCTGTGTTCGAATCTTGGATTGTTATGGAATAATGAGTTTTAATTTTTGCGAAGAAATTTTCACTTAATCTCAACTAGGAAGTTGGTGTTACACTCCCTTGTTCCGAAGTTAAGCATCCTCGCTCATTATCATCAAAATCTGATGGTGATACTTAATTAATCCAACATTATCACCCTGAGTCCGCCAACTCGCTTTGGAGCAGCGTGACCCAGCACGCTAAGCTATATGTTAGTCCTGCTAAAGGTGGGAGGCCTGGCCCTACAGTAGACTATTAATGGGTTGATAATGATGAAATTATCTGTTGTCAGGTACAATTCACAATGGAAAGCTGTGAATAATTATTTAAAAAATAATAATTAATTGAATTGGAAATCATTGTTTTATAATTAAGTAACGGCCAAGTTCTGGTAAGCTTTTCCTGATAGAAATTGCCTTCCGTATAAATAACGTTAATTATGAATTTACTTATACGTATTATTGCAGCATAATTAAAAAGAAAATAAATACATATACTAAAAACAATCCATTATCAGTTATAATATTTTTATAATTATCATGAACGATAATATCATTAAGGTAAATAATTATATTTAAAATAATTACTAGCATTTAAAGCCAGTTTTTATTAAATCACGATTAAAGTAACCAATTATTGGCGGAAGTTCCTAATTATATAGTAATACTTAGTGTTTATTGTATCTATCTTTGATTTAGGTGGGCGAAACCGCGGGGCACAGCTAGATATTATTACTAGTATCATAGTATCTATTGATCAGATTACATAACAATTTATGCATGTAACTAGAGTGGTAAAAGGACAAAAAATTAACTTGCCTTGCCACACAATAAGTCGCATAAAATCTTTTATTTTTAAGTTACAAGTTCACATCGAAAGGTTAAGGTAATCAATATAAAGTTTATTATACAGCTGCTAATATAATAATTTAAGTGGCTAATTTTGACTACTTTAAACAATAAAGGTTTTTGTTCGTTTCCTGATTAGTAAAATTATATTTCTGAAGGTTTTTTGCGATCCGAAAATGTAATTTTACGCAATTTATGAGTTCATGTTGGTATAGATTATATGCATTATTGTATTGTTTTTTTTATTAATCATTTGAATGGACGTGTTAGAGTTTTATAAGCGTAATTGGTCTATAACTGTAGGTCAATTTTAATTTTCAATTATTCGAATTGAATTCAGCCTTAAGAAACTTTATGATACATAGAAATCTAGAGCTAAGTGCGTTTAAATCGCTCGGCATTTGAGTTTATCATCATTATTAACGGTCCACATCTGGGCCAGGTCTCCTTCCGTAATAGCCAAGGGAATATGGAGCTAATACCCGCTGTGCTAATGTGAGTTAGTGGGCTTAGGGTTTAATGTTGGATTAATTAAGGATCATTAGTAGATTTTAATGATAAATACCGGGACCGTCCAAAATCTCCAAGTTTTGGTTTTTGTTACCTACCATAACTTAACCTTTTGCACGACATCATACCTACCTGAACGCTGAATGGCTTGATGGTACGTATTTACCGATAGGGTGGTAATAAGCCACGGCAGAGGCCTCCCTCAGCCAGACTCGGAGCAGTCGAGAAAATCACAATCAGCCCTGTCTTTCATCTTATAAATCCAGCAGGCATACCACTGCGCTATGGAGGTCGTCGCAGCACCATCCACTTCCCAATTCCAGGAATTGGTTTTTTGGACTGGGAATTGGTTAAAAGAAAGAAAACTCAAATATTTTATAGTTACACCTACAAATAAAACCTATACTAAAGCCAAACTCGATTGAGAATGCATGTCAACAAACAAATTTAAAATGAAGGTAGAAAATGCAACACATTTTATGCCTAATAAATTTAAAATTATGTTTTGTTATTTTATAAAATCTTATTTAAAAGATATTGAATATATTAATTACTTTTAAGCTTACTTACCTAATTTATTGTCATGAATTTGTTATTAACTAGTTAATTAATAAAATTAGGTGTAAAATGATTAGAGATTTCTACCTTCATTTTTAATTTGTTTGTTGACAAGCATTCTCAATCGAGTTTGGCTTTAGTATAGTTCTTCATGATTTTAAGCCGCATACGCTGAGTTCAGAATATCGATTTTGAAACGTGAGCTTCGACTTTGTCTATATTTCTTTATAGTATCTTGTGAGACAGAGAGAGGTAGAGACGATGGCAACACTCGCATTGTCGAAATTTGTAACAGAATTCGAATGTGTGTGTGTTAGCAAACTATCTATTAAGAATAATAACGACGTTTATTAAAGAAATTTTCTCGCTAATAAAGCCGTCGCAGTGACTGACGACGACGAGGACTTTCCCGCGTGAAATCGAAAGTGACCCAATGCGTTACAAGGAATTTGTACCATGATTCATCATCAGCATCATTAACAGACTGAATACGGCCCTCTAAGGGCCAGGCCTCCTTAGTGAGAGAGAGGATATTACCCTGTCTGCTCGAATGCTTGGCAGGCTTAAAGTGATAGTTTAACATTCACTATCATTGAAAATAGAGATGGGGCTGACAGTTTAAAGTGCTTTCCGTCATACCACCAACCTAACCTAACTTTAACTTTAAATTACTTAAAAGAAAGAAAAACTTATTGTAATTCCATAGCCCGACCCAGGATTCGAACTCAGGACCTCCAATGGTTAGCTTTAGCCTTTACAGGTCGAATAAGTGTTTTTTGACAAAATTCAACTAGGTTTTTTAGCTGTAAAGGTTTTGAGGCTATAAACTATGGTAAGAGGTTTTAAACAACACTGATTTTTTTTTATTCACTACCCACAAGTTGGCCCTCAATACATGCAATCTAAAACAGAAGTGGGCTAACTTGCAAGGAGTAGAATGAAGTTCACACCTCTTTCAGTTTCTACACGACATCGCACCGAATCGCTTGGCGGTACGTCTTTGTCGGTTGGATGGTAATTAGTCACGGCCAAAGTCTCCCTCTAGCCAAACCTGGACCAATTAAGAAAAGATCAATCTACCCCGCCAGGAATCAAATCCATGACATCCGTCTGATCATTCCCCCGCTTGTACCATTGCGCCACGGAGGCCGTCAAATTGTATATGCTTACTCATTGCTTTGTGTTTTCGTGTTGTAAGTCAAAAAGGAAAAAGAATAGACATTTAGATAGTGGTTTTGAAAACCTGTGACCTTAGTGGTTACATCTTTGGCGGCAAAGAATTAGAGAGTGCGCGTTGATATAATAAAAAACTTGCTCAATATTCTTTACATGTATTGCCTGTAATGATAATGACATTATTTCGAAAAAAATCCACACTTATTGTAAAAGTTTATTTCCAAATATTAAATCAATGATCAATACGAAGATTTCACGTTATGAAACGTATCGCGTTTGGAAGTCCATAAAAGGCGTATGTCCAGCAGTGGACGTTATTGACTGTTAATGACGTTGAGAAGCACGATTTGAATTTAATGTAATAATTTTTGAAGTAATCTATGGACTGAACGGATATAAAAAATACTTTAATACAGAAACTAATTATTATAGTCGGAAACAGAGTAAAGGCAACCTAATTGACGGCCGGGTGGCGCAGTGGGTAGTGACTGCTTCTGCGTCCTAGGCTGTGGGTTCGATTCCCACATCTGAAAAATGTTTGTGTGATGAGCATGGATGTTTTCCAGTGTCTGGGTGTTTATCTATATATTATAAGTATTTATGTATAATATACATAAAAATATTCATCAGTTATCATAGCACCCATAACACAAGCTATATAGTGATGTGTGTAATTGTCCGGTAATTATTTATTATTTATTTATTATATCCTGATATTTCTATACCAACCGAATTAACGCAAGTGATTCCACAGGGTACAAATTGTACAAAAATAAAAACTAGCCAAGAGTGAGTCGGACTCGCACTTTTGAAACGTCAAGATAAAATATTATTCCAATAAAGTGAAAATGTAAGGTCAGAAACCTAGAATTAAAGATCCGAGGATTCCAAACGTGCCTCGATCCGAGAAGAGCTCACAACAATCCCAGCCAGGGATTTATTCTTTAATACACTTTTTTACTTTACACTTTGTTAGTAAGCCGACTAACAAATATGCGCGTTAATAGATAAATCAGCTTGTCAATCAGGAAGGCTTTCATACAATTGCCGTAAGATAATTTATACATTTAATAAATCATATTTCTTACAATTATAATAATATTAATAAATCATACTTTTTAAAGTAATTATCGTAAATCACAAATTACCCGGTTGACGGAAACTACGCATAAACAATAATGTAATGAAGTTGTGTGAATTACCATGGAAAATATTATCGCCATTGTTTAGCATCGACCATTTAACTATCGGATGGGAAAAGAAAGCTTAATTCATAGTTACACGTAGTGTGTGGAATGTTGTCTACATCAATTAGATTATCAATGTAGGATATCTATTTTTTTTGACGTGACAACGTCTTATAATTCGATAGAGCCGGCTGCACGCACGAAAAAACATGACGTCATGCGTCGTTACCTCGCTTTGAGGCGTTCCATGTAAGGCTTGAAGTGCAAGCGAGAGCGCGGAACGAGCGACAAAGAAGCACAATCGGCCTTTGCGTTCGGCAGCGTTCGACATCCGTCTATTAAATATAATTATTAAACTTAATATATTTATAAATTAATATATTTATCATAAATTTATAAAATCAAAATCAATTATTTTATTAATTTAAATTAATATTTTTAAAAATATACTCAAATTAAAAATTTTAATAACCAATTAAATGCTACCATTCCATCAGTATTTTCTTTAGACATTGTCACGTTCAACTATCGTCAGTAAACCGACTTTACAGACAACCAATTTTTTTTTAAGAATAAATAATGATTACTATGAATAATATTTTGACGACCTCCGTGGCGCAGTGGTATGCGCGGTGGATTTATAAGACGGAGGTCCTGGGTTCGTTTCCCGGCGGGGCAGATTGAGATTTTTCTTAATTTGTCTTGGTTTAGCTGGTGGGAGGCTTTCGCCGTGGCTAGTTACCACCCTACCGACAAAGACGTACAGCTAAGCGATTTAGCGTTCGGGTAAGATGTCGTGTAGAAACCGAAAGGGGTGTGGATTGCATCCTACTCCTTACAAATTAGCCCGCTTCCATCTTAGATTGCATCATCACTTAACATCAGGTGTGATAGCAGTCAAGGGCTAACTTGTAGTCGATAAATAAAAATCTTCACTAAATAATAGCATGGTTTGACGGCCCCCATAATGCAGTGGTATGTGAAGTTGATTTATAAGACGGATTTGGGTTTGATTTCCGGTAGGCCGATTAAGATTTTCAAAACTGGTCGAGGTCTGGCTGGTGTGAGGTTTCGGCCGTAGTTAGTTACCACCTTGCTGACAAAAACGTACCACTAAGCATTTTAGCGCTCCGGTACGATGTCGTGTAGAAACCGAAATGGGTGTGGATTTCATTATATTCCTATTATTCTATTCTTTCATCTTAGATAGAATTACTTGCCATCAAAATACTCCAGTTTGGAAGAAAAATATGGGCGACTTTGTCGCTTGATTTCGTCAGTTTTCTGTGGAAAATAGCAAAATAATTTATTCATTACTCATAATAAACTTCCACAAAGTAGCACCTGCTTACACACAATTCTTTGTGAGTTCTACATTCTCCCCTTTCACACGGAATGCTTTATACCTATCATTATCTACAAGAGAGTATATTGTCCAAGTTTTTAAATCACTTTTACTAATGAAGACGCATTGTTCAGCGAGCAATTGGGCGTGAACACATACCTACATGCGATTTCACGGCGGCTTGTCACTGCGACGGTATTCCATACTTGTCATAGCTAGCATTGGAGAGAACACATCAGTTTGTGCCTTATGCCATAGATCTTAAAGATCATAATGAAATTAAGAAATTTTGTCTATGGAATAATTTGATGAATTATAGTGTTGCATTGTCGTTAGGTTATGACAAACACCGGACATTCAAATTAGTAAACAACCTGTTCTATGCTTACATATTTCCGTAATAAATAAAAATGCGAATTACGTCAAATTAAAGAGTCAACCGCATTTTGAAATCATTATTGTCCGATGTCAATTTAACGGCCTATTGCTGAACTAAATCTTTCTCTTCTAGAGAAGGGATATGGAGCTTTGACCTAAAACACTGCTCCAATGCGGGGTTGGCGGGCTTGGGGTTTGATTCCTAAGCGATATTGATCAGATATTAATAATAATAATAATAAAAATCGTGAAAGCCGAAAAGGAAAAATAATCAAAGTACTTGGACCTTGCTCACGAGATTACCGCCATGTGGAATGTTGAGTCAACTATTATTGTTCCGATAGTCGTTTCAGTCAATGGTCTTTTTGCGAAAAGCTTCGATCAACACCTTAAGAAGCTTTCGTTTAATTGTTGGATCAAGGGTCGGATACAGAGGGCAGTAGTCCTTGAAACGGCGCTTATTGTGAGGAGGTTCCTCACTCTGGAGCCCTGACCACCGGTTGCTTGGAACCGCAACGGCCCCGCAAACGGAGGAGAAGATTTTTTTTTAAATTTTTAATAGTGTTTTTATATATATTTTTGTATTACTTATAACATTGTTAGAAATTGTAAAAAAAAATATGTAAATAAAGATAAATGAGAGAAAAAAATCGAGAATTATTGTCAACGTGCTCTCCGAGGCATGAGGTTGTAATACCAGAATTCCCTACTGTGCTTAGAATGTTTACTGATTTATTAGGAAAAAGAAGAACTCAGTATAAATTCATAGCCCAATTTAGGACTTGAACCCAAATCTTCATGACCTGAGTTACATATGCTAACCCCGGGATCAACGGGGTAGTCATTTCTAAAATTACTTCATTAATGATGATCTCCCTTAATATTGTTTCTAACTTTTTAAAATTACAAATATGCTTGTCAGTTATGACTCTACCACTGGTTTGGAAGGCGATTTCTAGTGGGAAAGGCCGGTGAGATATATTACAGAGGCGCGCTGGATTGCAGGTGAACTAAGACCAGATCGCTGTCAGACTCGTCATGCGACGCGTAATAATGTGCAATATGTTACTGGGTTGTACCGTTAGAAAAAAAAATAAGGTTATCAATGTAATTTTTAACTACATCTTTATTTAAAATTATATATTTAATCATTGGGCAGACGTCAATCAATAAGCCAAATTAATAATGATTTGATTTCTTACCCGTCATGCTATGCATATAACAAAAATGTAGATTTTAAAAAAAATTTTTGACGAAATATAGAAAATTATTATTATAAAAACAAAAAACCCGAATGCTTAAAACGCACTACAAATCTAAAGTAAAAAATAGCCGTGTCATTTAGTTGCTAGTAGTTTTTTAATTTACTTAAGCATATCTATGAAGTCGATGCCAGCAAGTTAAAGGAATATTTATTTAACGTAGTAAAGCAGTTTGTGCTTTACTACGCTTGTGCACTAGTTAATGTCCTTAAAGTTGAAACCTTGGCTGGCACCGACTCCTAGATATGCTTAAGTAAAGTAAAGCAACTAAATGACACAGTTATTTTTTACTTTTAGTGCGTTTTAAGTTGGTTCTATTTTTTGTTAAAAATTTTTATTTCTTTTTAGTGATTTATCGTCTATACTGAGTATACGTATGTAACGTACTCGTACTATACTGAAATAGTATATTATGCGGCACTAGTAGCCAAAAAGCTACCAATACTCACACAAAAACCGAAACTTGAAGGTTGAAAAAAGACTAGCGTTGATAATGATAAATAATAATAATTGATATTAGTGGTGAAGCAAAGCTATGGTTTTGTAGTTCGTTGTTGACGGTAGTAACCCAGTAAGCTAGCGGCCTTTCTCCACGCATCCGGCTGCGACCAGTAGCTGACTGACTCAGTATCCACTGCCCGGACCGGGCGGGCCGATGACCGGTGAAAGTGATGACTTGTGATCATTGAGTTGAATGGGCGTGATAAGAATTCGGTTAAATGCGGAACAAAAGGTCGAAGGTAGTAATTGAGATTGTTGACAAAGGTTACCGAAAGGTTTTAAGGTCACAAAAACACTTTTGCAAATTATTTATTTACACGTAAAAGCTGTCGGTCAGTTTTGATGAAACTCGAAAGCACAATTACAGGTTTCAATAATTTTTAACCGACGAAAAAAAACGGAGGAGGTTCTCAATTCCACACGTATATAAATATTTCTTTTATGTATGACCACGCATAACTTTTTACAGAGTTGTCCGATTTTGATAATTATTTTTTTATTAGAAAGGGCACATTTCCAAAGTGGTCCCATTGTCATCATGTAAGGATCTGATGAGGCACAGTTGCAGCGATTTCGGTTTTTGTTCAAAGTATCGGTAGCTTTTGGCTACAGCGATTTAGGTTTTTTGTCTCGGTACTCGGTAGTTATATACTGTTATAGTATATTTACTATAACAGTATATAATACGAGTACTTTACGTGGCGATAAATCACAAAAAGTAGTAAAAAAAATAGAACCAACTCTAAAGTATGCCATTTAGTTGCTTTAATTTACTTAAGCATATCTAGGAGTCGGTGCCAGCCAATGGCATAGTTATTTTTTCCTTTTTAGTGCGTTTAGATACTGAGTGTTAAGTCGGGTTACGGTGATCCCATGAGCGTTGACTCCTCCTTACTAATAAAGGCGAAAATTTGTATGTATGGATAGATAGATAGATGTTTGTTACTCTTTCCCGCAAAAAATGCTAAATGAATTTTGATGAAACTTCACAATAATAGAGCTAACATATCAGAATAATATGGGCGTGAGAGGTATACCAGCGAAGTCTTTCTAAAACCTGCTAAAAACCTTGGCCTTACGAGAAGTGCAGTAAGCTCCATATTGGAGCGAGTGTCCAAAGCTGCTTTAGGAGGGTCCTTCCGAATTTGGCTGGGCAGGGAGAACAACTTGAACAGCTCCTCTGTTCAAGTTGTTGTTTGTGAGGGTTGACGGCCGTCACTAAGAGATCTCTTTTAAACCTATACCCGTGTCACAAGTTTCGGACTCTGTTCGGAGTTTTTCTCTCAGGCACGCGATGACTCGGCACCTGCATGGTAAATCCATGGAATGCTGAGATGTTTGTTCCGAAATTCTCACGAGAGCGAGAACTACGCGGGTAAAACCGCGGGCGTCCCCTAGTTAATCAATACTTTAAATAAATTATTAATATTAAGTTCGTTCATAGAGTTATACAATTAATATGAAATATACAACGATCAGATAGTTCACACAAAGCAAGGCAAGGCGCTATATTATAAGTCCCTATTGTTTTTGTCCTCAATAAGTTCAGAGCCAAGTATTATCGCAACTAATGAACTTGATGACCTCTTTGGCGCAATAAGGCTTTATAATTATTATCAGGTTATTTATGGTCCAGTCCTCCCTCCTTATAGGAGAGGGGATATGGAGTTTATACCCACCACGCTGCTTCAATGCAATTTGGCAGGTTTACGGTCAAGTCGATGTCAAGCCTTTTTTTATACGTTCAAACTTGCAACTTTGCTAGTACTGTTGGGATTAAAATAATATCTCATTTTTTAACTTTGTATCTCTCAAGGTTTTGATCTCTACGTTTTAAGTATATTCAAAAATTAAACAAAAATTAAATAATAAATAAAATTAAAAAAATGGATATAATTCTGAACCTCGATATATTAATGACTTGCCGGCAAAGACGTATCTCCAAACGATTTAACGTTCCGATACGATGTTGTGTAGATATTGAAAGGGATGTGGGTTTCATTCTACTCCTAATAAGTAAGCCCGTTTTCATCTTAGATTGCATCACCACTTACCCTTATAGAAGACGGCAAAGATGTACCGCCAAGAGATTTAACGTTCCGGTACGATGTCGTGTAGAAACCGAAAGCACACCTCTTTCGGTTTCTCAAGGAGATAGGTCTGCCTTTGAAGAAAGCCATTACTATATCGAGGTTTAGAATTAGGTTTCATTCTTCTCCTAACAAGTTTGCCCGCTTCCATCATCTACCACTTATCATCAAGTGTGACTGCAGTCAAGGGCAAACTGATAAATAAAAAAATATGAGATAGCAATATTTAATTTATTATCTATAATTCGAATTCATGTTTACATTATTCGTCGCCGCAAAAGCTAACCACTAAACCTTCGGGTTTCCCTGCCATAATTAACCTCTCACATTACCGCTGCGCCCAAAGCGGGTAAAACCCGACGCTCATAGATGCTATCTTAGCAAGCAGTTAAGTACTTTCATTTATACAGTACCTAGGTACGTACTAAATACGGTAAAGTGCATACAACGTACCTTTGGCAGTGTTTCAAGCTATTTATTACGGAGGTATTGGCAATGATGTCATTGATTAATTGCCTCCTAGAAAACCTAATTAGTTAATAGCTAGCGAATGCCAGCGATATTATATTATATTATATTCGCCCTCATTAATATCATTTTTCATTAATAATCATTTTTCCCATTTTTCCTACATTTTCCACTTATCATTTGCTCCTATTGGTTGCAGCGTGATGTTATAAGCCTTCCCCAATAAATCCAACACAAAAATAATTTTTCAATTAGAACTATTACTTCCTGAGATTAGCGCTTTCAAACAAACAATCAAACACTTAAGTTTTTTTTAATATTAATATAGATTATTAAGTTTAACTTACAGAAAAGTTTCTTTGCAATTTGACTCTGCTCTGAATTATTAAGCCGAATGAAATGAAATCTTTTCATTTTTCGTAATTGTCTATTAAAATTTCAAAATTCAAATTTAAAAAATTATATATTTCAAGTTTAATTTTTAGAGATTTTCTTAGATTTATTTTGTAACCGATATCTATACTAATATTATAAAGAGGAAAACTTTGTTTGTTTGTTTGTTTGTTTGTAATGAATAGGCTCAAAAACTACTGGACCGTTTTTAAAAATTCTTTCACCATTCAAAAGCTACATTATCCACGAGTAACATAGGCTAAACTTTATTTTGGAAAAAAATAGTGTTCCGTAAAATATTTGGGTTTTTCGGACACAAGGTGTAAAAAATCAAACAGAAAAGTTACTTATTTTGCGTACGCTGTCTAAACTATAAAAGATAGAACCATAAAATGTTCTAAGTAATTGGAGATCTTATAAATATCTACAAAAAAGTCCGGGACACAATATACCTATCTATGTCGAGTGAGGCACAACAACCATTTTTTTATTTAAAAATCTTAATTTTATTTTGGACTACATTTAAACGCATTTATTTTACTCATGCTATTAATCCTTATCAAAATAAATTATTTTATTACTAAGTACTGTTTATGTAGATAATATTTGGTATTTAAAAGATTAAAATTGGACTTATGGTTTTGAAGTTATGGCGAAATTAAAATCCATCACCAAGGCGGGGGTTCGCGTGCGGGAGGGGAGTTTAGATCTATGTTATATATACGATGATGAATTAAGAATTCGATCTTTGTTCAAATATCTATTTAGTACATGGAAGAGTTTGTTCGTTTGTTTAAACGGGCTAATCTCTATCTGCGTGTCAGATTGTAAAATTATTTTTGTTTATTCTGAAGGCTAGACTCAAGAGTGAAATATACTATTTAATATCAATTTATACCCATCAGCTTGCTATAAATATATATTTTTAATGTTCATGTACTGAAATGTCATACAATGTTTAACAAAAATGTAGACCTTTAGTACACGGGACGGGACGGAGAATATTGCTTCACGGGAAACTATAAAAAAATTAAATTGAGAGGGAGCGGGGAATGAGCACACTATATGTGCCTTTACACATTTTGTATGAAAGTCTGTCTTTAAAATTAGAAGGGTACCTAAGAGGTTTTCACGCGGACGAAGTCGCGGGCGACTGCTAGTTCACATATAATTTAACAAGGAGAAGTGCTTAAACTCAGTAACGTCAGAACTTGAGATAAACATCTTTCGAAATTACCTTAAACTTTCATACACTCTGGAATAAGGCTATAACCAAATACAAGAGCGCAGTAGGCGTTTGCACATAGTACAGGACGAAGAGAAATCTAGGCCACGTCCAATAGATCCTGGAGTTTTGTAATCCAAGGTTAAGCCGACTGTTTACCTGTTGCTTTGTTAATTGTGAAATGCTGATTAGAAAAAATATAAACCTAGATTAATTTTCTGTGGGATCTTTTCGGACAAAAACAGTTAAACCATAGTAGCTTTTATTTTTAGTTCCAGAACTTAAATAATTAAATAATTGTTTTATTAATTAATTATAATTAATCATATGATGACATTTTTAAAAATTACTTATTGTCATTTAAAATAATCGAATAAAAATCAAGCTCATAGCACATCTGATGTTAAGTGAAAACCCAAACAATTTATAAGACCAAGGTGCAGGTCGCGCGACGTCTGATGAGTTCTCAGTGAAGGGAAGGAGTAAGTGCAACACCTAGGGTCAGAGTAAGAGTAGAGTTAGAGTAGAGTCAATCTAGTTTAAGTTTCCATTCTTCATTTGACCTGTTATTATGCATCAATTTCATTTACCTAATTACTTCTCTCTCTTTCCAGATACTGTGCAGCCGCTATGTGTACTTGAATCAGATTTCGGTTTCAAAATAAACTGCGCCTTCAAAAAGTCTGGTCTGTTCAGGGTACGGAACCTCGGGGGAGTTAAAGCTCACGCTAGTATAGGTAAGCAGATTAATGGAGGATTATAACCTACTTTGCGTATTATATATTGTTCAAGAGGAATATTGCAGACTTAACTGCCTAGTAGTTCCAATTAATGTTTGCAAGTTACAGTCTTAAGTTAAGCTGGCAGTTCCAGTTTATTTAATTTATTTATTTATTCGGAAAACTAACTGCTGATACGTTAATTCTAGTCCATTGTTTATACACTGTGAGCTTTAGTGAATGCTCAGTTTGTTACAGTTCTTTACAACGTGCACAATAATTTTAAGAAATGCCTATAATAACATAACAGAATTTCACAGGACGCCTGTACAGATATTCTATAATGCACTGTTTGCTATCTTTTGTTTATAAATATACAAAAAATGTTACTTCATATCGCACATCTATTTTGAAAGCTTGCCTAAAGATTGTGAATAGCTTTTTGTGTCAGTTTCATCCATTCCAATAGTCTCGGAAGGTAATAAATTATGCAAGGGCCACGACTGGGTCACCTGGACTCTTGACTTGACTCTTAGCATTTAACATTATGGTTCGTGAGGTTGCTTTCTCTTTAAAGTATACATTTTCTATAGTTTGAAGGCAACATTGTATGGCTTTAACATACTTGAGATTGTGTGCTTTTGTTTCGCCATCATACTGATGTTCAAACTAGCGGCCGCCTGCGATTTCGCGTGGAAACTTTAAGCCGCGACCTTTGTGTTTATTGTGATTACCATAAAAAGTTATAGTGAGTCATCCTTACAAGATATCACCATCACGGATTTTGTTTTGAGATGAAACAATTCCGTCATACAAGAATATTGCGTACCTAACTTTAACCGTTCCCGACGTGCACGTAGATATGGGAAGCTCCCACAAAGATTATTTTTTTCCCGATTATGCCACAATATAAGCGTTAAAATAAAAAATAAACTCTTCAGTTTTATAATCCTTACTAATATTATAAACGCGAATGTTTTTATGTATGTATGGATGTTTGTTACTCTTTCACACAAAAAATGAATTTTACTAAACTTTATACGTCAGCAACATATAGTCTAATTTTTATCCTAATTTTTTTACGGAAACGGGACCTAAGCGGGTGAAACCGCGGGTATCCTCTAGTATTCGTATATCTGAAAGTGAGGTTGATTACTTATTAGCTATTTTCGGCATAAAAACTTTACCGAATTTCATGAATGATGATATCTCTTGATGATGAAGACTGAGTACGACGGTATTGGATTTTGTTCTTTGAAGCTTTTTTTGTTATTAAATATTTTTTATATATAATATTTGCAGGTTTCAGTCTCGGCGATGAGCTGGGCTTTGAGCAATCTCTCACCAACCAGGACCCTAGCAGGCGGCGCTCCGTCAGCTTCAAGAACGGGGCGCCCAACGTTCTAGTCGACACCGCGGGCCGGCCGGCAGGGAAGCAGGAGGTAAGCGAAGCTATCCATTTGATACTTCAATTAATATCATCATCATTATTAGCCTTTCTTTTTTTATTCAATGGCAAGGGCCCTTGAGGTCTCATCTGTTTTAAGTGACGATGCAATCTAAGTTGGTAGCGGGCTAGAAGAGGTATGTTTTTTTGAAACGTGCCTCTAACTGGATTCTATGCGGCATTATAGCGGAGCGTTAAATCGTTTTGCGGTAATCATGCGGTAACAAAATCACTAATAAATGAATCGTTTTTAGCGATGTTGCGCTAGAATACTAGGCTATATGGAACAGTTTACTGGATCTACCTAACTATAGTTACCAAAAATTTAGCAATTCGGTACTATACATACAAACATAAGCGAAATTAACCACTGACCATCTATCACTATTGCCTCAGCACGAAATCTCTAAACCTGTCTTGAAATTTAGTATAATTTCTCATTTAGCGATATTAAGGCTCATAAGGCACGGATCGCCCGATATTCCCGTAGGTAATAGGTAGGTAACGGTATCCAGTCAGGTGAAACCGCTGGATAGCCAATGTCGTATAAGAACAGTCGATCTGTTAGCAACTTTGCTAGTGCCATCTTACGGTGAAAACATCGAAGTAATGTAGTCAAGGACATACACACGACGTAATACCAGACTCGTTCACTAAACAAGATTGAAAGTTGTTTACGGAAACATAATATTACGAATTATTAATCTAGGTGAAAATGGAAAATGTGACGCAATAAGCCTTGCGATCATGCGAACTAACTTGATTTGTCTCATTCTAAAATATCTTCTCAAAATTGATCCTTCATCATAAAATAGCCTGCGCAGGCAAATATGCGTTTAGGCAAAAATTTTAACACTTAGTACGCACACACTAATACAACATAACATGTTGTATTAGTGGGTGTGTATTATTGTTGTTTATTAATAAGCTTTATTGAAAATAATAGTTAGTTGGGTTAAACCTCGAGAATGGCTTGTTTAAGAATAATTCGTTTTCGATTTAGTTAAATTAAAACGGCAACGTATTAAAAAACGAAAAAAAAAGTAAGTAAACCCCAAAAACTCAACAAATACTTAATGAAGGTAATTTTGTATGGGGATAATTATTTACTTTGAATTGCTTAGAACAGTAGAACTAATGGTCTTTGAGGTTTCTTGGTGCTGACATAGCTACCCCGCACTGAAAAGCGCAGTGTTAGTCAACCCCACTCTAGGTGGACGGCTGCCTTTTTAACTGTGGCTCTGCATTTGTTACCTGTATTTTTAATCATTTACTGAGAATTAAATCAAATAAAAGTTGCTGCTTATTCATTATAACCTGTATGATACTGATACTGGCATGCAACGCCTGTCAGAATTAGTGAGCAATTATTAGGATAATTTAGTATTAAGTCGGATCGAGGATTTCAGCTGAAACTAGCTACAAATTGCACGAGAGGCTCTTGTTATGTTACATCTATTTACATGTTATACTAAAAACAATAATTATGTATGTTTTTTCCACTATGACATCTTTATTTACTATAGTATATTTGATTAAAGTTTGTCTATTTAAATGTTACGTTTAAAATGTTGATTACGCATGTTTTTCGAACTATGACGCCATCATTAACGAATATTATAGTATGTAACGTAAATGTTACGTACATATACGTTACACTAGTTATCTATCATTATAGTATTTATTTAAATTTAAATAAACTTTCTACTTTAGTATACTCAAACGGTGTTAGAATACATTATAAATTGTATATTATGTTGCCATTTAACTATATGGTAATTTAGAACCTAACTAGAATATGCAAAAGTTATTTACGTGAGCATTAAAAGGCAACATAACACACACCTTTATTACATAGTAAAAAACAAAGTCGCTTTCATTTGTCTGTCCCTATGTATGCTTAAATCTTTAAAACTACGTAACCGATTTTGATGCGGTTTTTTTAATAGATAGAGTGATTCTTAAGGAAGGTTTTTATGAATAATACATGCATAATATAGTGGGAAACACTGATAAATTTAGAGGTTTCTAATGTGATGTCGTAAATAAGCACGTTTTTTTGCAATTATATTGCAAACGCTGGCTGTACCCTACGAGATAGACCAAAATAATGTAGTACAATATTGTCCTTAAAAAGTTCAACAAAAAAGTCCGCGATAGCATATATCTATCTTTTATATTTTGGCAGATATGTTTTTGTGTTTTAAAAAATCATTTAATTCATATGCTTACGTTTACGTCTTTATTTATAGAACTAAACTTAAATCCTTATCAAAATAAATTATTTAATAATCACAAGGATATTATAGAGATAAGATTTGCCTTTTACAGTATGTTAATTAATTATATGGTTTCGGAGATATTACAAAATTTCTAAAAAACAATTCTGCCGCTATATCGTCCAACATATTAAGTTGACCTCCTCCGTGTTATGTTATACGTACCGAATAGGGTTGATCTTTTAATTCAGTTTATTTGGCATGGCAGACCATATTTATATAATATACGAAAAAGTTTGTTTCTTTTGTTTAAATGGGCTAATCTTGAGATCTGCATGTCGGATTGTAAATTATTATGTTTATTATGAAAGCTAGACTTCATAGTGAATGACTATTTAATACAAACTATACACATCAGCTTGCCATTAATATATATTGTTATTGTTAATGTACTGTAATATCGTACAATGTTTAACAAAAATGTAGATCTTTAGTACACGGGACGGGACGGAGGATATTGTCTCACGGGAAACTATAAAAAAGATCAAATTGAGAGCACACTTTATATGAAAGTCTGTCTTTAAAATTAAAAGGGTACCTAAGAGGTTTTCACGCGGACGAAGTCGCGGGCGTCCGCTAGTTATAATAATATAAAACATTTTACAAAGATTATGTTGTTATATCTATGTTCCAAAGATTAAAATATATTTCAAAAAAAAGAATTTTAAAAATTGTATAAAATTATTATATTTATTTAAAAGTGCTTTTGTTACACACGAACCGATTATTTAATAATGGTTAACGATCTCACCTACCATTATGTTAAAAGGGTCTGTGTCATAAGTATCTCTTCAAGAGATACTAATAGTTAATAGCAAACTTTCCTCTTCTTTTTTCTAATCTAGGATTATATTTGATTCCAGAAACGCGCAAAGCAGAATAGAATAATGATGAGGCCCATGCCGCCCCCTAGCCGACCGAACCAAGCTGCGATGGACAAGCTCTCTACTCTTCACAGACGAGTTTCCTCCACTACGCAGCCCGTCGCACCCAGCCCCACTGTGGACTCTCCCTCCTTCAAGCAACAACCCATCATCACAATGGCGAAACCTATGCCGATGGGTGTACCACCTTTCAAACCTTTGCCTCCAAAGGAAGACACTCTGAAAGTTGTACCTCTGGCGTCTTCGAAGAAATACTCTCCACTTCAAATTCCACAGTCAAAAGGCCCAGCCATCGCGTACCAAAGTGAGAATTACAATTTATCACCCGATAGCATATCAAAAATGGTCTCCCACATGACAGCGGTCCAATACCAACCGGTCAAAGTCACACAAACAAGAGTAACACCATCGCGAACAACAATCAACCCGTTTCTTCCCATGCCACCGTCATCACAAGCTATATCTATCATACCCGCACCAGTTCTTAAGGAAACACTTCCACCACATACCCACGTTTCATACAACACTATTTCTATTCCTAAAACCAGTCCTCTTTCTAACTTTATAGACCCAGTTCCTCATCAAGTCCACGATCTGGCGAACAACTATCCGGCGTACAATACCAAGAAAGTTGATGATTACAACAGTATAACAGGTTACAGTGACGATGTAACGCTCAAGTTTAATAAAGAAGATATCAATGCTAAGATAGCGGAGATAGCGAAAGCTGGAAACATTTCAATGGAAGCAGTGGAGGCGGCCATAGCTTTACGGCAACAACAGCTATTGAGCAAGTATGCAAACATTCCGATGCCCACCTCTACCACCACCAGCACCACGACGACAACAGAGGCGCCTCTCGAGGTGTACCAGCTAGAACCTGAACCGGAGATTATAGTGGCGCCGATACCGCAGAAACCAAAAAGGTAAAGAGATAAAGAAATATAAGTATGCATTTAATCGTGCATTATTGGCAAAGAAAAATTGTGATTAATGCAATGTAAAATATAGTTTTTGCACGCTAAGTAATTACAATCAATATTATAAAAACGGTCCCTCGTCGCGTCTGAACTGATCACCAATAGATAGAGTGGTTCCAGGGGAAGCTTTTAGAATTTAATTAGTCAAGGTCAAGTTAGATGAAATATGACGATATTTATTGGAAAAGTTGGCAAAATTTAAGCCATTTGAGAGCTTTTATCGAAATCGTTGCTTTATCTTTAAATTTTAAAGCATATATTATATGCTACATATACCTACAATAGTATGTACAATATTATCATTTTTAGATATTTCGCAAATTATTTAGTACTGGTACGTTGCATTTTCATTTGCGTAAATTAACATTACATAAATTAGTCTTCTTATACTTTTATTTATTACTTAATTATGCACAATTAATTTTTCGACATAACCGCGAAATCAATCTAAATTAAATTTGGCTTTTAGTAATGTAATGTTTTGTAAACGTTCTCGTTTCGCTTCTTGGTCAATATAATGTTATGCTCCTTCTGCTACTTTATGAGCAGTATCGTACAACCAAACATTGCTTATTATGTTTGTTGTATGAGTAAAAATTACTACTTTCTATTAGTATAAAATATAGTAATAATTAAAGGCATAAACAAATAAGCACCTGATGTTAAGTGAAAACTATCTATAAACAAAGCAGGGGCAAGGACATACAAAGAACACGTGACAACGTGACAGGAAATTGAGGCGTGTTCCTGTGACACCGGCAAATAACAGCAATATCAATAACAGACTAAACATCTTCTCTGACGATTCGTTATGCATGAAAAATCCTTTAAATGACAAAGATTCTTAACAAAAATTGGATCGGTTTTCATCTTCAAATAAAGCAGATATTGCAAGTTATTAATATTATAAACAATGATTAATAAAAAAATTAATTGTTTACTTTTCTCTTATATAATTCGGCTCTTAATAGATTCTACATTCCAAACCCACACCAAAGTTTGGCGTTCCAAAAGTGTTTATAAATAAAGCTACAAGCATACGAGTACATAAAAATGAACAAATTTGAACTTGACTGTTTGTAAATTTTCAGAAATCCAACTTCAGGCAAAGTAATGAATGCTCCTCGAGAGTACTATCCGGTTGGATATGAAAAGAACTTCGACGACCACTTCCAGTCTAAAGTTGATTTACCGGACACCAACTTCCACTGCGGTGACCAGAAGTACTTCCCTGGTCTTTATGGTGATGAAAATCTTGGGTGTATGGTAAGTTATGAACTAAGCCTATGAAGTAGATCTGTTTACCAAACCTAAATATTTTCAACAGCAACAGATGTCTCAAATAGAAAAGGTTGTATACTCTGCTACTTTTTATATTAAGTGACTTAAAAACTGAGAGGTTTGTATCTTTTGATGTATGTATAATACGATATTCTCATAAGAGCAAAATTTACGCAGGCGTACCTAACTGAAACACATTCATCATCATCATCATCAGCCGGTAGACGTCCACTTCTGGACATAGGCCTCTTGTAGGAGTTTGTAAAATGTCAATACCTGTCTACATTCAGCGGATCCCTGTCACCCGCTTGATGTTATAAGTACCTAGTCACCAACCAACGGACATCAAGGGTTACAACCAACGCTGCTTTTTACGGTGCGAGGTCGCCTTCCAGAACTTTGGGACCCTAACGTCCTTTGGCTCTGCGAACTTTGCCACTTCAGTTTTTAAACTCGTTGAGCTATATTTATATTACTGTATAAACTTTCAGGTGTTTCACGTTTGTGCTTTGACCGACGATGGTCTGGTGATGAAGTCGTTCCTCTGCCCGGAGTCCACGCTTTTCGACCAGACCATCCTCAAGTGCAACTGGTGGTTCTACGTGGACTGCAAGAACACCGTCAAACTCTACGACACTAACATCCCTGTCTCCAAGAGTTACCAGCTCATGAAGGCCCTCACGTTCTTCTCTTCTTATAAGAAGGAAATGGAAGAAGGTAATTTCCCCTTTATTATTTATTACAAATTAGCCCTTGATTCAATCACACTTAGTAAGTAATGTTGCAATCTATACTTAATCGCGCGCACGAGTCGTGGGCGTCCGCTAGTCTAATATAAGCAGACTATTTAATTCTATTTGTATATTTTATTTTATAATTACAGGACAATCGATGGAGCCAGAAAACGTTGAAGGTATTAAGGAAGCTATAACCATACTTGAGAATCAAGACTCTAAACCTGCCGGTAGCGATGATGTTCAGATTGTGACGTCACTGCCCATAATTGACGAAAGACATAGCAATAAAAAAGATTACTCTAACTTGACTTCACCAGTCTACAGAGGAACAAGGGAATATATTAATTCAACTGATAGAAGAAATGTAAGAAGACCTGTTAAACCTCAAGAATCTGAAGAGATCAGACTTGTTACAGTAAATGCAGGCTTAAATTTTAATACTACCAAAGATAATACGGCCAATAAGACTAATACCCCATCTACAGATAATCCCACTGAACGTAAACGGAGAAGGATAGCTTCACGTAATAAGAACTACTACAATAGTAGAACAACTTCTACTACCACTTCTTCTACTTCTACTACAACTACGACTACGACTACTACAACACAAAAACCTGAAGAAGTAACGACATCACTTAAGGAATTGTTGAAACAAGAAATACAGCCAATGGAAATCATTACTACTACAGCGGAAATTAAGCAAGAAAAACTCACAGATGCAATTGATAATTTAGAACAAATTGATGCAAGTATACTAAAGGAGGCTGAAGTTTCTCCTGCAGTGCGTCGGTTTTACAGATCTAGTGCAGAACTAAATAATGCAGAGGAGAAAGAAATAGAAATAGTTAATAACGAAAAAATACAGATAGTAAGACCGACACCAGTATCTCAACTTGTTGGAGAATATCCAACACAATCAGCTACTGTAGCTAAATTAGATGAAGCCGTTTTAGGTAAATTTACTCCAAGGTTCAAGAAAGAAGTAATAGCAATTGTGACGCCGGGAAAACATGAAATATTTCTAAATCCCTCACGAGATCGAACATAGTTCCCAATATGAATTAGTCAATAACTATATGTTTAGTGTCATATCATAGACCTTGTTAATTTATTTATTTCTCAGATACGTAAGCGTTGGCGAATGTACTGTTGGTTACGTATTTGCTCAATTTTTACGTTAGTCTAATTGAAGTGATATTATGGTGTATGTTTTTATAGTTGTTTAGAATAAAAATGTTTCCCTAATCAAAGTTTTATTTACAAAAAAATATATATGTGTCACTACATATTATGAAACAAAGTCACCCGCCTGTGTATTTCTGTTCGCGATAAAGACTGTTTTGTCTGAACTTTTTACTAATAGAGAGATTCCTGGATGGTTTTATTATATGTGTTACCGGCCAAACCCAATTTCAGGACAAACCTTGCCTTGTTTTGCCTAGGCTAAACTAGTTCTGCCTATACGCGATAGGATTAACTAGTATAGCCTAGTCCAAACTAATTTATCCTAATCCCGATAGGATAAACTGGTTTAGCCTAGGCCAAACTAGTTGATCCTGATATAAAAAAAACGCACACTGGGTTAGGATAAACAAGTATGGGCTAGTCTAAACATTATAGTATATCTAGAAAGTCAGAATAAATAAATTTACTGAATAAAATACTCCGTGAATGGAAGTATAATATTTTTTAATAAAATGATAAAGATTCGTCGTTAAAAGTTATGTGTAATTGGTAATACAAAAAATCATACTATAACAAATAATTCATATTTTTTTTTATAGAAGTAATAATCATATATCAATTATTTAAAAAAAGTCTTCTTGCGCTGGCATCTCATTTTGGAACAGTTTTTGTATCAGCTGCCTTGGCCTGATCCAACTGAGTGTTTCGTAGCTGCAGTCCTTAACGATATTTCAGACGAAAAAAGTTTAATTGCAAATGTCGAGTTTTAAAATAAAAACAAAGTAGCTACTTTAGATTATCATTAATGCTCCATAAGGATAGATAATTAATTATGTAAGAAAAAATAAAACCTGCAATATATTTTCTGAAGTACACCTGGCACCGAACAGCAAACTTTGTAAAAACTTTCATCATTTTTCTGAAGCATGATGTTTCTGAAATCATTTTGCCTTTGTCAACATTTGGAATCAGAATAGTCATATTATCGCCAATGTTGGCAAGTGGAAGTAGAAGTCTTCACTAGAAGATCAGCTGCAGTTGTTCTAGTTTTATGAATGTCATTTTCAGATATAGAAACTCTTTTTCTTTTTTACTTCTATTACCTTCCTTAAATTATCTTCATCCTGAATATCATTAATAATTTCTTATGGCAAAGAGGAAGTCAAAAGTACTACTCTGGGTTCTATCCCTGATTGGTAGGCGCATTTTGTCATGTATTGAACATATTATCTCAAGTCTGCTGGCAATTTCGTTGAAACATTGTTTTTCATCCAATAACCAATCACATTCTCAATATCTTGACTGGCACGTTAAACAATTGATTGTGTTTGGGTTTTCCGTGCACAATTTTGAATCCTGGCCACAAACTGGCAAGCTTACTTATAACATTTATTCAAAAATTCATATCATTCAAATGGTAAGCCACCTCTGTCGGTCTTTTAGATTGTAAAGCGCGTAGCAGAACACATTTTACAATAACAACAACAAACAAGACTAAGGCTGTACTAGTTTATGCGTGTGTATATTTATATCAGGATCAACCAGTTTGGCCTAGGCTAAACTGGTATATGCTAATGGGCTTAGGACAAACTATTTTATACTTGGCTATATTGGTTAATCCTAACGCGTATAGGAAGAACTAGTTTAGCCTAGGCAAAACTAGTTTGTCCTGAAATAGGTTTGGCCGGTAACGTATATACTGTTAAGGTAACAAAGGCTGAAAATATGACGGTAATTGTTAAGAGTTGAAAAAATTTAAGCCGTCGGGGAGCATTAAAAACGCTGCTCTATTTGAGATATAACAAAATAATGTATGTAAAAATGGTTCATCTTTATTAGGACTATAAAAAAATCAGCGATATTTATCTAGCTTTTAAGGGTAGCTTGCTATACCAAATCACTTTTTGTTGAAAAAAAAAGGAAAGGAGATTGCAGTATATTATACCGCAGATGGAGTATTGGGCGGCTGCTAGTACAAATATAAATTAAACTCAATAATAGGCCATCAAAATTATTATTTTTTATTTTCAATTTAAATTTTCTTTATTAAATTCTATTAAATCTTTTGCCTATAAGAGGTCAAATTACAAAGAAAAACAAAACAAATTATCATAACATTTATTAAGATATGTTCATTTACAATTTATACAAAAGAAATGAGATTGACGGACGGACACTATTTATTTCTTCATAATTAATTCTATTTGCTAGTTTTGGTGCATTTTACGAAGCAACTGAAACACCTCTCACACACAACAGGGCCACATGCGATCAATGCAACAGCGGCCAGCGCGGTTATAGCTGACATACAAATCATATTTACTAGTATCTAAAGAAAGGCCACTTTGACGACATTTGAAATGATATAATAAAAGAAAAAATATTATAAAAAAATTAAATTGTAAATATTAAAATTGGAAATTTAAAAAACAACGACCTCACAGATGAGCTATAAAGATGTTATAACTGTAGCGTTTATTAGACGCCTTGTATCAAATCTTCCAGTCAAAGAATTAATAAGGCATTCCACACTCAGCGCAGACAGGGACGGATGGGCAAGAGCACTGGCGGCTGAGGAATCCGCGAAGACAAAAAGGAAAACAACACACGAGGGTAGTCGTAGTAAGGATGCTCAATAATGATATACAAATCATATGAGTCCCGAGCACCCGGGCGACCACTTGTGGAATCTGAAATTAAAATAACAGTAAGTTCTAAAGTTCGATGAAGATAGGACAATAAAAATCATAAAAAATAGATATTGATAGAACTAGACTTAGAATATAATGGGATAGTAAGAGCACTGTAAATAATACACCTAAATGGGCAATGGCAACCATACTGCTTCAAGAAATAATTAGCAATACACTTTAAATCCATGCAAAGCATAGTTAAATAAATATTCAATTCATGGCTTAGGTATGAAATAATCTAAATACCACTCAATTTATGAACATAACCTCTTTACCAATAACTAGGCTGAGTTTTGTGATAAAACCAAAATTTACAAGTAGCGTTTCAAGGGACTGAACTCAAAGACAAACATTATTGGTACATTATCGTTAGAAACTGAACTCATATAATTTTCTAACATTGTATTTGGCTACTCGTTTATTATTATGAGGGTACTTACGTGATCGCTTTTTTATGACTTTTGCTTTTCATCAATGCATTATCAGAATAAAGAGGACAATCCTCAAAATTAGATAAGTGTAGTGCGATTATACAATAATTTTAATTCTCATATTGTTACGAGAAAATGACCAAACTGTGACAGTGACAGAATAGCAAAAACTGATGTAGACATGTTTCTAAATTTAAAATCATTACTTTTGTCTTGTCTTCTGTCATCTTGGGGAATAAGAACTTTTTCGTTGTTACCTGTTTCGGGCTACTTTTCCAATGCAGACATCTTGATTTACTTTCATAGAGATCAGTGTTTACATAAAGATTTACATGACTTTTAGCTTAATTTAGTAGATTATATTAATTAATCTTTGACTGATAATTCCACGGTTCCGGTAAAATTGAACCGACAAAAAAGCGGAAGAGGTTCTCAATTCGACGCGTAGGTATGGTTTTTATGTATGACCACGCATAACTTTTTACAGAGTTACAATGTTTTTTCTGGGATTATCAATTGAATATCCAATTAAACTAGATACGAAACAATGGTGCCTGTTTTAATGTTATAGCAAATACCTGCTACGCCACGATCTGAGCATTGGAAAAGAAATATTTCAGATTTATGATTAAAACAAAACTATTTATAATTGCCAAAATTTTAATAGAATCAAATACACAATAAAACAATGTCACAAAAGAGATGTTGATATTAAGTCAACAAGTAGTAGTAGATTTCGCTTTGCAGCACGGACTTTTACAAGTGTGCGGAGGCGAGCGAGTCTGGTTCATTTTACATGTCGCTGATTTCAAGAAATATTCCACAACCGCCGGCCCAACACATATGCATGCAGCGGCAGTAAAGGCTGTTGCGAAGGACATGCAGATGCAGATCATATCGGCTATTTCCTGATACACTTCATAAACTTATGCACGTCCAGCTGTCTGACGCAGACCGGCACGCAGGCTAGCAGTGTTGCTGAGGCGATCAAACAGTACAGTGACAGGCAAATCATGTTTCTCAGGCCGCAGAGATGCCGCCACTGTTTCCCTTCAAGTAAACTTTGAATACCTGGCAAACCAAAATTTTAATTAAATTTGCAACAAAATCTCTAAGGAAATTTTGCAGCATTTTCTGGCGATGCATCATTCTAATTTTGATAAGCTCTTAAATTCGTAATTTTACAATTGCGTAATCCTTTGCAAAGTTACTTTAAATTCAAAAGTTATTATAAATGTCAGCCGGCATACGAGGAGTAATCTTATGAAACCAAAATTCGTTATCTTTTTAATATTATTAAGTTGGAGGGGAACATGAATATAAATACTCCCATTCTCTTTTAACGATTTTAAGATTGTACGGGTTGAGCACAATTGTGCAAAGGGCGGAATCGAACCCATAACCTCTAGGCTTTGAGTCTGGCCCCTTGGATGTGAAGCTGTTGAGGCTTCAAAATCTATATTACAAGACCTTATTCCTACTGAAGATAAAAGTTATAATAGTTAGGTCCGTCAATCTAAATTACCGTATACCGGTCTAAACTTTTCTCATATAACCTTCTCATTTATGAATGAAATACTTCTCCAGCTATGCAGCATTGAATAATGATGAAGTTGCATATTTTGTACTGACTAACTACATGCACTGATGTTTGACTCACTGGCTATGCTTTTAAATTGAGAATCTAGTTAAAGTAAACCAGAGTAGCAACGAACGCCATTGCTTATTGAATCATTACTAATAGAAGACTGGATATAGAAGTACTTATGTAGATAAAGCGAATTATACGTACCTTATATTTTGATTTTTTATTTTAGTAATGTATATGAAACCACCTCTGCAAGGTGTTTCATAAGTCACATATTTTGTTAAATTCTGTAAATTACTCCATTTATAATTTTGCTAACAAAACATCCATGACATATTAGTGAGATTGACAGTAAAGGTAATTTTCAAACTAAATTATTCTTAAATATACATTGCACCTATTTTACTCTATGCTACTGGAATCCCAATTTAGCAAACAATAATATTTTCACTGACACCATATACCAATGGCAGTTACTATTAATTAAAAGGGGGTTAAGTTTTAGTAGTAGTGAAAGAAACTTAAAACAATAAAAATCTTGTATAATTTCCATTAAGATTTTTAAAGAAGAAACACTAAAAAGGAGGTATCACTTTTTTCTAATTTAGAACAATGAGATGACAGTTTCAAACGTCGCCTTGATAGAAAACTAGATAGTGATTTGTTAAAAACACAACTTTTTCAAAATATTTCTTACCCCTTTACAACTAAAAAAAAAGGTAAAACCTATGTAGTTTATTAAATCCTGCGAGGCCATTGCCACGTAAGGCAACAAAAGATTACAAATGAAACATTATTTGTTGCTTTGGGCGCTATTGGTGTCAGTGCAGGGATTCCCAAAAGAGAGAGCTGCTGAAGAGAAAAGGTCACCACAACTCCACTTGCCGGGTAATGAAGAGAGTTCGCAGAGTAAAGCGAACGTAGCCAGAGACTGTAAATCAAAGTGTGCGTCGAGTATAGCTCAAAAGGCAGCCGCTGAAGCTAAGGCTGCGCAGGCTGCACAAAATGCAGCAGGTGCCCAAGCGGCACATATGGTAAATTATCTCAACATTTGAACTCAATCTAAATCATTAATAGAATAAGAATTATATGTATGTAAAAAAGTAACACGTAGAAAAATCTATTTCTCTACTGTCAAAAATGAAATCATTATTAATGATGGTGGTGATGTACGGTCTTCTGCTGAACAAACAACCATCTTGAGTCAACTGCACCTACTGCTACAGGGTTTCCCTGTGAGGCGTTTTATCACACGGTGTCGTCATTTATGCATAGTACCTTGGGACTTCAACGTCTACAAACTGTGCCCCATCCATTGCCACTACAGCTTTCTTGACTGTATTTTTGACTTGACTATGTCGGTATTTTTTGGACTTGGATTTTCTCGTTTTTGATTCGGGCACACAAGGCTTAGCTCCTTTGTCCGCTGAATGTTCCTGAGCCTTCTTAGGAGAAACAAAGTTTATTAAATAAACACTTTTTTGAAAGTATCCTTGACAGAGTGGTATGGGCAGTGGACTTATAAGACGTAGGTCCTGAGTTCGATTTCGGCTGAGCTGATTAAGGTTTTCTAAACTGGTCGAGTTCAGGTTAAGAGAAGGCTTCGAACGACGCTAGTTACCACCCTACCGCAAAGACGTACCGCCAAGTTATGTAGAAACTGAAGTAAACCCGCTTCTATTTTGCATTGTATCATCACTTAAGTTACCATCAGGTTATAATGAATAAAAATATATTTTTATTTAGTGCCTTATTATAATGACGTTGTATTCCAGGTAAAAACTCAACTAGCAGAAAAGGCTTTGCAAGCGGCAAAAGCTGCAGAAGCTGCTTTAGCTGGTAAACAGGCGGTTGTAGAACAACTGCAACAAGAAGTGAAGGAGGCAGAGGCAGTAGTTTGCGAGAATACTCAAGCTGTTCACCAACAACAATGCGCTGTGAATGCTGCTATACAGGCTGCACAACAGGCTACAGCGCAGGTATATAATACCCACTTGAACATAGATTAATACAACTTTAGTAATTTTAAGTAAGAGATTAGCAATAGTAAAAACCAAATGAATTCATAATAATAACCACTAAATTTGAATTCAAAAACTTTTGAAACACACATTATTATTGAACTTGTTACTATAGCTTTAACTCGAAATCTGGAAATCTTAAGAGATAGAATTTAGTAATAAAGTAGTATATTTATGTTTGTTTATTTTTCTAGGCTTTTATCTTCAACAATTCCTTCCTGGTCAGATTTAATAGCAAGTTTTACGAAGAAATGGTACATTATTAAATAACAGCACGATTGAAATGTGGTCATAACTTAATGTTTTACACGATTCGGATGTAATTGTTGAAGAACTAAAATGAATCCAGTAATCACTTCGTAAAACTGTGCTATCTTGTTGTAGGATCTGACTGAGAGGAGTTGAAGATAGAACACGAACACTTTAGAATTCATATTATTAAATTATCAAGTCAAAATGATTTGTATGTCTGTGTGCTCGCTTATAGCCGCAGCTACAATATTATCATGCGCTCGAGTTGTTATTACCTCTCTCTTCGAGCGTGATCCATGTAAATGTAAACCAAGACAAATATGATAAATTTTAAAGTGCTTAATTTTGGTTCTAAATTCTTTAATGTTTGTTTAATTTTTGAATAAACATAGACTTGCATTTATATTTGTTTTATTTTTATCCACACTGAATGATCTTGATGATATTTTTAACAGCACAAGCTGATGTGTCAAGCTGTACAACTTTCTGCTCAACTTGAAAAAGCTGCTCATTGTGTATTGGAGAAGGTGAAGATTGGCTTACAAGAGAAATGTCATAATCTATCTGAGGCTAGATCTAGGTTAGCCCACCTACAACATAAGCTACAATGTGCCTGCGCTGAATGTGCAGCTACGAAGCAGGCCGCTCACTGCGCTTGCGAGGCGGCTAGAGCCGCTTGCGGAAATGCTAGAAGGAGAAAACGTGTGATCAAGAGAAAGGTTCCTGTTAAAAGACAAATCAAACGAGGACGATAATTATGAAAAATTTTAAAGATCAATGAACTAATTCTTCTGACACGAAAATATTTTGTAACAATTTACGTAAATTTAAATATTGCTACAGGTTCATTACTTCTTTATGAGCCATCAATCTCTGATCAATATGATATAGAATTCGTGAAATCATTCCGAAATAACTTGAAGTGACATCTCATAAATCTATATTATAAAACCTAATAGTATTCAACTAAAGGGGGTGTAAGAAATATAGCGACATCTGGTGTGAGTTTAGATAGAAATGCGTATACTTGTTTTGTTAATATTATGTTAAGACATGTCGTCTAATTTCTTTTATAATAGTTATTATTTTAAGATTCTGATAAATGTAGTTGTTAGTATTATTTTATTCGTTAATATATTTACACAGTTGTTGTGTCATGTTCATCATGCCATTTAAAGCAAATGAGAGTGCGCAAACTTAAGCAATTTATCAATTCTATTCTTGCTTTTGTTCTATATTTTCAAAGCAGAATTAATTTAATTTTAAATATTTTCGTTCCGTTTAGTTACATGTGCTAGTATTTTTTTAAATTAGACAAGAATATTTTAGTAAATAAAATTATAAATAAAAAATTGTCTTTTATTTTATCTATTAAAATTTTGCTGGTAGTAAGTTTTACAGACAAAACTTAAATATAACAGTGTGATTGCGCACTAATAAAGTAAAATTAACCTTTGGACACATTGTTCTACAAAAAATTAGAAGGCCGTTGAAGTTATTTACAAATTTTTCACTTTTGTACCAAACCGATAAGAATAAATAAACTTACACTTAAGACTAAACTAGTACATTAATAAATATTCTAAATATCTTATTAACTACTTATCAACTATACTAAATGCATCGTTCAAATTTTGTGGACTAAATGCCATATTGCTATTTTTGTAATTAACATAAGGAGACATTGTTGCTGATAATGCTACATCAGGATCTATGTACCCTTTTAATGGCATGAAGTCGTTGTCATCTGAATATTGAGATATCGTGAGCTTGGGCACATATCTTTCTGGTGGTTCCGCATAGCGGCCACCAACCAAAACTTCTTCATGTTCAGATTCGGGCTCATTTATTTTTGATGGTCTGTCTCTCTGGTTCTGGTGTGGCTTAGATGGTTTTCTCTTATTTACAAATCTGG
Source organism: Mycalesis mineus (assembly GCA_034621355.1). Lineage (NCBI taxonomy): Eukaryota > Metazoa > Arthropoda > Insecta > Lepidoptera > Nymphalidae > Mycalesis > Mycalesis mineus. Next base: position 1,831,823 of record CM067902.1, read on the forward strand.
AAGTTATTTTTTTCTCAAATGGTAACGGTTCTTGATCTGTATAAACTTCTCTATGTTTGTATTTATGTGAGTATGCAGGCTTTAAGTCGAAGTCATCATCTTGTGCTGTAAATAAAGAATCAGGTTTGACATAGACGGGACGTTTTTTAGAGTAAGCCATGCTGCTATCGAAGTCCTGAGTTTTGTCGCTTTGATAATTTTGCCATGCCTTGTAGTTAAAATTTGTGTTAAAGTCGTTGAAATTGACAAATGTGTCTGGGAAATTTGTTGCTTGTGGATAATCTTCGGGTATATAAAGGTCCTTTATAGGTTCGCCGTAGGAATCTGTAGGAGGTTCACCAAAACTCTGCTTTGGAGGCTGGTATTCTTCGTTACCTGTTGGTGGTTCCCCAAAGCCTATTGGTTCTGGTGGATAAAACGAACTCAGATGGACCTTCTTAGGCGGCCCGTAAACAAGTTTATGAATCTTTGGTTTTGGAGGTCCATATTTTGGTTTGGATGGATATCTTTTATAACTAGGTGGGCCATATTTCGGTTTAACAGTTCTTCGGTATTTTTTAGACGGCTTCCAAGGTTTGGCTGATCTGTACTTAGTTGGTGGGCCATACTTAGGTTTGGGACTGTTATATCTTTGTTTGGAAATCCGTCTGTATATAACTTTAGGTCTCTGCTGGTACAAAGGTTCTACAGGGAAGGTGTCAATGTATATTGCTGCTTCGCGCTTTGATATTCGTTTTTCTGTTGTTGTCTCTGAAAGGCCATTTTCATTTTCTGCGTGGACGTACGACGTCGATATTGTTGTTATCTGAAAAGATATAAACATGATTTTGATTATCATCGTCATTATCCTGATTGTATTAGCTTAATGCAGAACCAGGCTTTTCTCCTTAGAGAAGAGAGGAGATAATTTGGGACGTAAAGCCATAGCGCTGCCAGTATGCGCTATAGTAGGTAGGATCAGGGTGATCATGTTTGCTTTTATAAGGATCATCATAAGATGTTAGTGATGATGACCGAGACATTACTGCATAACGCGCTTTTCAAGGCATACGTGAGTAATACCACTTATTTGAAAACATTATTTTCTTTGTTATTTTGCAGTAAGTCAACACCGTTTACTCGTAATAAGCACATCAGCGTTAAGGAGATCTTCTGTTTCAGTTATAAAAACTGTAAAATACATTAGTAAGATATTGCGTGAAGAATGCATTTATCTCGCAAAGAAAATTGTTAAGGAATTTTACTTTCTGTTTTATGATTTACGGATATCCAGTTAATACTTAGTGTTTTCATCGGTTTAACTTTATTTATTTAAATTGCAATTTGGTTTTAGTAAGCATAAATATTTTTTTCATTTATTACAGTTTAGCCCCTGATAAGTGATGAAGCAATCTAAGATGGAAGCGGGTTAACTTGTTAAGTGTAGGATGAAATCTACTACTCTTCTGGTTTCTACACAACATCGTACCGGAACGCTAAATCGTTTGGTGATACGTCTTTGTCAGTAGAGCGGAATCTAGTTACGGCCAAAAGTCCAGCCAGACCTGAACCAATGTAAAAAATCTTAATCGGCCCAACTGGGAATCCGTCCAAGGACCACCACTTAATAAATCCCTGCGCATCCCATGGACACCGTCGCATTTGATCTTCAACATGTAGGTACGGGATGTTTTTACTGTTATAACTTATATTAGTATATTTCATTTTCCTTTTTTTCAAATTGGAGAATCAAAAATTTAACATGTTGAAATTAACTTAAAAATTTAGAAACCCAAGAAATAATGTATCTATTTCGCCATTTTTTACGTGGTCATCTTGGATTTGAAACGTTTCGTAGTAGTAATCTACTTGTCCAGCTTTTTCAATTGATACCCATATTGAGAGAGTTGAAAATATGTCATCCGCCATTTTGTGGCGGCGGTCTTTTTGGACCAATTTCTACTAAACGTAGCTAAAAGCCATCGTAAGGAAATCCGTTCATCCGTTTGAGCGCTACGATGCCAGAGACCGATGCACAACACACGCACGCAAACTTAACTTGAACTTATAACACCCCTCTTTTTGCGTCGCGATTAAAAACTGATGTAAAAGAGCTGCAAAGAAACTGTATGTCGATTCTTGAAAAAAATACAAAGTAGGAACATCTCGCTTACATCTCATCGATCGTCCCACCTGTTCCGTAAAGTTGCCAGCACAAATACAAACTACTTAATTAATCTATTTTCACAAGTTTGGATTTGGTAACCATACCTGGCAACCCAATACCATGTGTTATTCACTTGTCACTTGTTGTCCGTGCTTCTCAAAACAGCACGCGCGAGTCCACGAATCTTACGCATCGATATATCAATCATCCTGTCCAGTGGATTCATCATCACATGAACAGTACTAGCCGGTGCTCAAACCGCGCGCCTACGGAAGAACAGAGTACCCTGCTGAAGAGCTGCGCCAGCAATCAAAGTACCAAATCCATTCAAATTATCCAACACCACCTTTAATTCAATTTCCAATATGGCATAATGTCATTGGAGAATACCGATTTATGATACAACCGCTTTGCAACCCTTGTATATCGACTTCATAACTGACATTATTTTCAAGAATGGACATACTGAGCTGTGGCTTTTTAAAGCTTTTATAGTAGACCAGACGGCGCTCGCGGTAGTCTACGTAATTTTAGTTCCCGTGGCAATTTCGGAATAAAATATGGCCTATGTGTTAATCCAGGGTTTGAGCTAACTCAATACCAAATTTTATTAAAAATGGCTCCAGCCGTTTAGTCGTGGAGAAGAAATAAACATTCACACTCAAACACTTTCGCATTTATATTAGCAGGTAGTATGATTTTTAAAAAGATTGAAACAACTAAGAGCATGGCAGGCCGGTGTCAAAACTGTCATAACATTATACAGTAATGACCTAAAAGCATAGAACAATAGAAATTTAATTTTCTCCGAGTTAACGCTAGAAGTAGTGTGCTGCTCCAGAGACCTTGGACCCCGGGGACTGATCGTTACTCGTAGAAAGTTAAAAACGGTAAACGCAAATGGGCCCACAAAGAAATTGACGCGTTGTCATGTTACGAACTTTTGTTTTTTTAATTTCGTTTTTGTAGTGAAATGTTATACAACATTTTTAATTAATTTAACAAAAAGAGATTATCAATTCGACCTGTCCTAGGTAATATTGGTTGAATTGCACAGTTGTATGATATACTAGCTTCTAATGACGTGTATCAAACTTTATGAGTTTGTGTGTTTACGCATATCTCAAATATATACTATATATCTAGAATACAAATCATGCCCACGTTAAATGGTAGGCATGATCTTAATATACATTTTTTTGTTGAACTGGGTAAACTCCAACTTAAGGAATAGTGCAAGTATCAAAATCGATACAGTAGATTTTGAGATAGAGTTCAGAGTATCATCATCAAAATCAATTAGGTAGTTTTTGCGTCAAAATTTCAGCCATTTTGGACCGATTTTCATCAAACAGCTAAGAACCTCTCGCCAGGAAAATGGCTTTTAAATTTTAAACCGCATTGAAATTTGTACATCCGTTTGTGCGCTTCGATGCCATTCGCCCTTTTTTTGGGTCGGGGGTGAAAACCTACCATGCTAGTCTAAAGCGGGTTGGCGGGTAAAGTAAATAATAAACGCATAATAGTTGCGTGTGACTGTTTCGAGGTTATACGATTAACTGTTACTTGTAGTGCCTACATATCTATAAATAACGGCAAATTCAAGATGGCTACAATCAGGTACAGAATTCAATCAATGTCTGCGAACCCGAGATACAGTCTAACGGGATATCTATAAACGGGGCCTTAACTTCCATCCACCATACTGCGCTAATACAGATTGGTCGGCTTAATATAGTGCTCATGTTTGAATCTGAAAATTATTAACGTGCACTTCAAAGCAAAACTGTGAAATCACCAATTTCGCAAAAGCTGACTGGAAAGCAGCTTAAAAAAAAGAGAATTTATAGAATAGAGTCGAACCCAGGACCTTATTTGCTAACCACATTGGCTAACCACTGGCCCAACGAGACGGTTATTGTGTGGTTGTTATTGTAGTTAGTGTTTGTGTTATGAATTTGTCGTCAGTTCTCATTTGTTACATTGTGTATTGCATCACTACAATTGAATGTCGATTTTGTAATATTATTATTGGGTAAAGCACCTGTTATTATACAAGAGGGGATATTATGAAACTTATACCTACCAGGCTGCTCTAATGCAGATAGTGGGATTACGTATAATAATGTTTAAGCCCAGGCCTCCCTCTTTCTAGAATAGTAATAAATATTTTTTATCCATTACACGTTAACCCTTGACTAAATTCACACCTGATGATAAGTGATGATGCAATGATGGAAGTGGGCTAATTTCAGGAGTAGGTGTGTAAAATCCACACCCCTTCGCTTGTTATTGTTATTAGTGATAAAAGCAACAAAAGATTGTTATTGTAGTTAATGTTTGTGTTATGATTATATAGTCAGTTCTCATTTGTTACATTGTGCGTTGCATCACTACGATCAATGACTACATGCGAATGACACTCGATGTTCTCATGGCGGTAATTATCTTATGATTGGGCGCTTGTTATCAAATTTCTCTATAATTGTGGGATAGTTTTATCAATTCGCCTTCGATGTTTGATGTTGTTAGAGTAACATTCCACCTATGTATATGTGAAAGTTTGGTATGTCATGATGTTATGCCTGAATTGTTTGATTTTAGACGAAGATTTTTTAAAACTACATGAATATATTGCCTTGAACTAGAGAACCAGAGTCCGAAAATCTTGCAACAAAATGTTCGTCGGCCGAGTGGCGCAGTGGGTAGTGACCCTGCTTCTGCGTCCTAGGTCGTGGAATCGATTCTCACAATTGGAAAATGTTTGTGTGATGAGCATGGATGTTTTCCAGTGTCTGGGTGTTTATCTATTATATTATAAGTATTTATGTATAATATATATAAAATATTCATCAGTTATCATAGTACCCATAACACAAGCTACCTAACCTTACTTTGGAGCTATATAGCGATGTGTGTAATTGTCCTATAATATTTATTATTTATATTTATTATTTTAAATGTTCTGGGCTGGGTCCATTTTCTAGATTATGAGATTATGATGATTATTATATTATAAGCTATATATTGTAAGCAAATCAAATGAATTGTGAAGTGTGGCATAATGTATAAAGATGTTTTTCTTTTAAGCAATTATGAAAAATAGGATGGAGCGAGCTTGCCTAGAATATGTCTATTCCCTTTTGTCTTGAAGGTGCACAATTCACACTGTATTATTATATCAGGAAATAGTTACGCCAGTGAAAGGTATTCCACATCATTGTTGTACCATATTTTTATTTAAATGATATGCTAAGGGCTGTTAGCACTTAGCACAACTATAGAGACCAAGTAACCTTAGGCTATGGTCTGAGTAACGGCATATCATGTACGCGGAATCCGCGGCGCACGAAACTTCCTATAATCACAGCAGTCATGCGCCCGCTCGCACGCAGGACAAATTAAAACTTGGTAGTAGCCAGTATTTGTTTCCTGCATCGCGAATTACGCATCCGTTGTGCGCCGTCTCTCAGGACTCAGTCTTAAACTTAATTTCTCCTTTTTGAATTTACCACGTTGACGGCTTGGACGTGTCGCTTCGCTTCCAGTCTGCCTTACGCAGTAAAGCCTTAGGCTTTAAATCCCATTGTCTCTCAGTCATTTAGTAAATTGATTCAGTTGAGAATGGTACTCACTGACCTCTTTCTGATAAGGTAAAGAAAGTATCTTAGTACACTGATACCAAGATCAGAACATATCACATTTCAGTGGTCAGTATAAGTTCTCATGTGTCGATGTCTATTTAATTGAACCGCGCGGTTTGTAACACTTTACGCATGAAGTGACACTCGATCCTGTGACTTTGACTTTGTAAATAATCTTTACGGGATATCGTGAGGAATTACGAGTCCAGTGCCCAGACACTAGTTTCATGACATACTCGACCTTCACTGGATAGCCATAAAGTTTGATCTATAACTGTGCTTTTCGGAGGGTTTGAAGTTAAGTGATTGGCAACTAGGGAGATAATTTCTCACCTCTCATTCCTATAGGGATAGGCAGATACCACATCCTTCTATTTTCCATGATCCGTGAATATCTGTCTCGCTTGTTCCAATTTCATTAAACCTTTCACACAATTTCATCGGTTTAGGGTACTTTTGACCTGGCCTTTTATCAGAATGTCCAGGAATGTTCGTCTTGGTCTTTCTCTTTAGAATATTCCCATTCACTCTACCCTTTTAAATCCTTTTCGTAAGCCTTCTTTCATTCATTCTCTCTACATGACCAAACCATCTCAGTGTACTTTTCTAGATTTTAGTCACTATATCTTTTTCCATATCACACTGCTCTCTTACGACACTATTCTTAATTGTTTACACGTATCTCATAAGTCAAATCTAATAACATGTTAATGTTAGACAAAAGATTTATACTAAATAGTTAAAAACAATAAAAGGGCCTGTTTTTCAGGTTGTGATTAAACGCTCGAAATATTCTGGGTCAAACGAGATTAGTATAACATCCAAGTAAGTAAATGGGCATTTCATATGCTAATAAGAGAAATTAAAATTTTTACCAAAATATAATTTAGGTAATATAATATAAAAAAATTAGGCCATTTTTCACAGTTCGTGTAATGTACTAACAACTATGAAAGTTTATAACAACAATTTTTGAAATATAAAAAAAAATTAAATTTTGTGAAATTTTGCAGATATATAGGCCGGTGAATATTTAGCGGTACAAACTGCTCGTTGGTTCAGTGGTTAAGTAAAGCTACGGAATATGAGGTTGTATGTTGGAATTGTGTGTTGTCTGATAGGTGCAATTAATGTATTTGTATCATTTTTGTATTCAAACAGCTGAACTAACTTTGATAATTTGTAGTGCAGAGATAGATGGGGTCTATAGAAGAATATAGACTATCTATCTATTATCGCATTTATACATCTAAAAAAGAGCTTAGGGGAATAAAATTCTGTATGGAAAATCCTTCGTTTCTTAAAGAATTAAAGATACTAATAGAAAACTAAAAATATATTTTTTCCCAAAGTAAAACAAACTTCTTTTACTATACATGCTTTTCTGAAAATAGCATTTACCTAACGAAAACTTCATCCAAATCATTCATCATCATTAACAGCCTCATTTAACAACCTTATGGGATAGGATCACAGCCTTTTACGAAACCCGGTCACCCTTCTTATAAGATAGAGCTTATGGGATAGGATAGCTATAGGATATGAAACTTATTTCCACCACGTTTCTGCGGCTTCAGTTCTGCATAGGGGTGCAATACCACCAACTTTTCAATTCCGTGCTGACATTTATTAGAGGCAATTTGTTTAAAGAAAATATTGCAAATACTAACCTAGATCTCGCACCCAAGACATCGTCATCCAAAGCCACTTAAGCTTACCACTACCAACGACGCAATAATAACGTACCAACATTTTTGACGTGACAACGTCTTATAATTCGATAGAGCCGGCTACACGCACGAAAAAACATGACTTATGCGGCGTTACCTCGCTTTGAGGCGTTCCATGTAAGGCTTGAAGTGCAAGCGAGAGCGCGGAACGAGCGACAAAGAAGCACAATCGGTCTTTGCGTTCGGCAGCGTTCGACATCCGTCTATTAAATATAATTATTAAATACATTAATTTTAAATTAAAAATTAATATATTTATTATAAATTTAAAATATAAATCTATAAAATCAAAATCAATTATTTTATTAATTTAAATTTTAATAACCAATTAAATGCTACCATTCCATCAGCATTTTCTTCAGACGTTGTCACGTTCAACTATCGTCAGTAAACCGACTTTACAGACAACCAATTTTTTTAGTTAAAAACAGAGCTTTCTGTTGAAGTTGTTTAAAAATAAGCCATTTTCAAGAAAAACAAAAACATACTTTAACTTTGCCTTAATACGAGTAGAAAGTTTATACGTTCCTTGCAAGTTCGCGGTGCGGAAGTTCATTGTACTCTATGATGACATTATATTGTAGTGTAAGAGTGAGTGACCTATCTCTATAGGATGTGAATAAAACTGAAACCTAAGATAATTATGACTACACAGGACGATTTCCAAGAAACGTGTTTAACCAAGTTTATTATATTTTTAAAAATATGTGATTGAAATCTTCTGGATTTCACTTTTAATGTTGATCTCAATGATTTGTGATACAATATAATAGACTGCTTCGACATTTATATACACATTATTCTTTCAAAAAATCGATGTTTGATGTACAATTTTAAAAAAGAGCACATTTAGATATTGGTTAATGGCAGTGTTGGTACTGTTATCGACCTCTAGCATTAATAATGAATAATGCTGCTCAACCCAAAAATTGCAATTTGAAAAACTTAGTTGAAAATTTTTGAAAGAAAGAAAATTCAAAAATTTTCACCCTCTCTCCGGACTTTGAGGTTTAGTTGCTTCCGTAATTGCACTTTTGAAGGTTTCGGAGATAAGTCCATTTCTGTTTTTTATTTCGTTATGAATTATTAATATTAGTACTATATTTTATTTAAGTTGGCTTTCGTACCTTTACTGGTGTTTGGAAAGTCTTGGTACAAAATTTAATTTTATTTAATATACCCAATTAAGTTTTTACCTTTGAATCACTCTTTTTGTATTTTTTTGGCTGAATAAACGATATTTTATTTTGTTATGTGAAAGCATTTTTTGCTGTTAAAACGAACTTCTCAACTCATTACTCTGATCTCATAAAAATCTATCTTTATTTACTTTTTAAAACGACTTAAAAAAAAAGGAGTTTCTCAATTCGACCGTATATATATATATTTTATGTGTGTTCGCGCATAACTTCGTCGTTTATGAACCGATTTTGATAATTCTTTTTTTGTTGGAAAGTAGATAGTTTGATGGTGGTGCCATGACAAGGAAAACAGGATCTCATGATGGGATCCTCGAGAAACCGAGGGGAACTTTCAAAAATTGTAGGGACAACAAGTACGTTTGTTAATTTTTCCGGTAAATATTTAAAAGCACTACAATTTGATGAATGTCTGGAGTCGATCTGATGATGGAGCCGATCTACATATAAGAGAACTCCTTGACGATTTACTGCAGTTACCTTGTGTTTTGGGCTCGATTAATTTGTCTGCATAATAATAGTAAGAATTAGCGCAAGATTATTTCATATTCTTCTTTCTTAGATTGAATTCAATTGAATACAAGTCTTATCTTCATTTAAAATATAAAATATTTTTATCAGTGTTATGTCTAGAAAGAATTTGGAAATAAGAAAAATAAATTCGGATTAGAATTTTTTATGACTGGAATATTTTTTTTCATTTTTGATTTCAACAAATATCTCTCTATAGAAAACTAATACTCTTAAAATATTTCAACTTTAACTTACCGTCAACAAAACATAACAAAACACGTCCGCAAGTTGCATTCTTGAAAAACTCCACCAACAGTGTAAATAAGACTCACTAAGTCACAAATTATAAGAAAGCAATAATGTAATAATTATTAATGAATATAATAATATATAATTCGTTGTCTGTCTGTACGTAGCGTCGAGTCGAAAGTTCGCTACACAGTGGTGCGTGCGGCGGATAGCCCGAGTGTGCCCGACTGTGACGGTACAGTGGAGAGATGATGTTACCACCAGTTGACGGGCACCGTGGCTCAGTGGTATATGCACAGTAGCGAAGGACCTGGATTCGATTTCCAGCTGGGACGATTTTATTTTTGTAATTGGTCCCGATCTGGCTGGTGGTAGTACAGTGCCAGGATCTTAACTGTCATTTCATCGCATCTCCACGGTCTTGTAATTTATGCGCCCCTTCAAGGTCTGCGACAAAAGTTCTTACTTTGTACTTTGTTCCAATGTACTATCTACTAATTTGTTTGAAGGCGGTGCAGACCCATATAGACTTTAGTTCTATTTTACTATTTACTGGCAGTATATCTAGGAGCATATCATTCTAAACAAAAGAACAATTTTCTAAATTGATAAAGAAATGACGGAGTAATAAGGTAACAAACATAAAAATATACGCGTTGAATTGATAACCTACTCTTTTTTTTAAAGTCGGTACCTACTCTTTTTTTAAAATATGATGGGTGTTTATCATTATCATCAATAACAGCCGATGGACGTCCACGGCAAAGGACAAGGCCTTTTTAGGGAGTTCCACACACAACGATCCTTTGGCACGTGGCCAGCGGCTGATGAAGGGTGTTACATAAACGTTACTCAAATAGAACGTTGAACTATTGTTTATCTCGATTGTTAACATAATGATAATAGTCGATACAAAGTGAAATAGAACCTTAAGCCCAGTAGATTTAATTTCTAAATGACCTGGCCTGTATTCGGTGGTGAAAAATAGATTCACAATGACGAAGGATAAGAAACATATTTCATTTCATGCGTAAGTATTTATTTTTTATATTTTAAATAAGAATATTACTTTGCGTTACCGCGCTTACTGTAGATGGCACTATCGCGAACGCGCGATTCATAATGAACTTAAAATCTCTTTCTAGTATAAGGTGTGGCGTATCACAACTATTATTTTATATCCCTTTCTTCTGGTGTATATTGCCAACATAAATGTTGCTACGTAGTTATAGTAATATTCTCGCCGTTTTTAGTGCTACTAATAATGTTAGCGTATGATGCATCTATTAGTAAAACGTCATTGGCTTCGCCATAATATTTGTAAATGATGTTATGGTGGTAATAACATCCCCAGCATCATATTTCACGGCACGCGGCTGCTCTCACATCAACTAATAGCTTATACATTCATACAAACAATAACGTTCATTCGCCCAAGATGTACTTATGAATCTAGACGTGTTGTCTTCACTTTACAATTATTAATTCATTTATTTACACGGTAATTGCCTGACTTTTAATTGCGTATCTAATGTTTATTAGTAACCGATAGAGATATGGATAGGTCTAATTTTGGATGTTTTAGGAATAAATTATATTTCAAAGTAATATCTACCTATAAAATTATTTTTACAGGTAAAAACTAACTTTAAGTAAAATTCAGTCAGTCAGTTTTAAGTTTTCATCGCAGACACAGGTAGGCGATATGTTTAAAAACTTTTTGATTTATTTTGTTAATTGTAAGCCAGGAATATTTAAATTATATTATGTTTAAATTAAGTATTAATAATAATTATTTTAAAACAACTGATAGTGATCTTTAAAAATGAAACATTACCCACCCTAAACCCGCCAACTCACATTGGAGCAGCGTGGCTGGTCTACGCTTCATATTTCCCCTCAATTAAGGTGGCAGGCCTGGCCCTTTGGTGGGCCTTTAATATTTATTATTTCTTCCTTTTCTATGTTACGTCTATTTACCACAAGTCAGTACTCTACGACATTCATCATACACAAACACAAGTCACAAAATCCAACCGATAGTGACATTAGAGTCGTTCCATTCACACCGTGAGAGTGTTGCGACACTTGTAATTGAATGGGTATTAAGTATGGCGTCATTACTTTACAATGGGGTACTTTTTACCGGATAGGTTTAAAGTTATCGCCCGGCAATAATAGATGTATTTGCGGGTTAGTATGGAATTTGTTCCTTGCAAAATCGTTTTAATTAGAAAAAACGTGTGAAATATAACTTTTTGATACGTTTGGTGGATTTTGTTGTAACAGTAAGGTGTACAAGTACGTCAGTCAGTCAGCAAGAGGCTGAAGAGAGACAGAGTTACTTTAGACGCTGAAAGACGGATACGCAAATATGCCCTCCTTACCTACTCTCCTCATAAATTAAGTTAAATGTGTATTTAATAGACTTAGGAGGGAAATCACCTGCGGGCAAACGTCGATGCGGTACAGTAGTTTGCTACCACGGTCCTGTGATGTTTCACCTAAAGACGGGGTCGGGTGCCGCTGGGTTTTAGTGGGTATTCCGGTTTAACTGGCGAGTTCCATATACCTTCCGAAAAAACGCTGATTTCACTCTTCTATCAGGACTCGTAAATGCATTTCCTAGCGTTAAAAAATGTGTTTACGCAGGCGGATGTCAGGCGTGTGTGCAGATCTGATACAGGTATCAGATCTGCACACACGCCGACGAAAATCATCGACGCGTATTTTTTTTTTTATGTATGACCACGCATAACTTTTTACAGAGTTGTCCGATTTTGATAATTCTTTTTTTATTAGAAAGGGCACACTTCCAAAGTGATCCCATCATCATCATGTTAGGATCTGATTAGGATATCTTGGGGAAATTGAAGGAACTCTTCAAATTTTGGAGGCACGCTTACTTTTCACACACGATTTCAGTTTTAGTCTCGGTATCGGTAGCTTTTTGGCTACTAGTGGCATATAATATACTATGACAGTATAGTACGAGTACGATACTTGGCGATAAATCACTAAAAAGTAAGAAATAAAAATTTTTAAATAAAAATTTTGAGTCGGAATCTTCTACATTTATATTGGGTATTATTTTGGTAGGATGGCGGTATAGTGGTTTGCCTATGTGGCTTAAATTACGATGTCCTAGGTTCCAATCATGGAATTATTCTGAGTATTTCTATCTTCTAAGAAGTTTTCAGTAAATTCTAAGTCCGGATACGGGGTTGATGAGTGTTACACTTTAACTCAGAGAGCACTTTAAGCCGTCGTTTCCGGTCACTACTGTCAATATCTGATACCATATGATTTATACATCAATTAAAATAAAGAAAAAAATAACTAAAACAGCATAACCAGCTCCTTTTCGTTTTAGTAATTAAGCGTAATCTTGTGTAATCTAACAGACATAGTAAATAGTAAAATTTAATATCCCCAACTCTTACTTTTTAGATAGTAAAAGTGATGAACACGTTTTTGATTCGCGCACGATAATTAATTTCACGTCGGAATTAACATTTTAAACGGATTTTTAGGTTTTTAACAATAACGCTAGAGTCAGGCAGAATGCGTTGCCGCAGCGATTATTTATTTATGCTATAAACTAGCGGATGACAGTGACTTCATTCACGTGGAATTAAAATAAATAAATATAAATATTATAGATCAATTACACACATCGCTAAATAGCCCTAAAGTAAGCTTAGGTAGTTTGTGTTATAGGTATAAACACCCAAACACTGGAAAACATGCTCATCACACAAATATTTTCCAGATGTGGTAATCGAACCCACGGCCTAGGACGCACAAGTAGGGTCACTACCCACTGCGCCATTCGGCCGTCGAATAAGATTACGAAAATAAAAAAAGTTACTCCTTATAACTTATTATGTTATATTAGCCCTCAAAGATAAATAATTTTCTCCGTAATTGTTGTTTCATAGATTCTTTGCTCCTATTGGTTATACCGTGATGTTATAGGAAAGCTATACCTTCCTCCATCCAACACAAACATATTTTTTCAATAAGAACCAGTTATTCCTGAGATATGCGCGTTCGAACAAACAAATAAACTCATCAGCTTTATAAATTGGTAAACCATTACGAATAATAGCTATTCTAATTTAAAATATTGTTTTGTGGTAACACCGATTTATAGCTGAGTTGGTAAGAACAGGGTCGCATTATCCATTACGCAATGAATGGTATGGCGACAGTTGCTAACATTGCGTATTATTTTTTTAAATAACAATTTAATTTAAAAATTAAACCTGTAAAAAGAAAAGAGAAGGAAAATCTGTCTCAATAAGTCAGTGTTTTAGAACCGTTTAGACTTCTTGGCTTTAAAATCGATTAAGAAGGCGAGGGTGATTAGAAATGTTGATTCCCCTTCTATTGGCGAATGTTGCTGGATCATGGACACTATAAAATATGGCCATGTCAAGAGTAGCCTAAATCGACGAACTTGTATGAAAGGAATATTGAGATATGCAAGGACCGTCGCAATTGAAGGATGTTGTTTTTGCCTACTCCTATTGGAACGAGGCATGATATTGTATGTCAGAATGTATATAAGTATGTATGTCAGAATGATGGATAAAAACGAGATCTTTCAAATTATAATTTTCAAAATCAAAATAGGTGATTAGGGCTTTGAGAAGTACAATATGCTCTACATGGTATATTTGGCCTAGGATAAAAAATATGATCATAATAGTATTACGTTGATTGCCAAACAAGTACTCCACTCTGACCACGAGGTATAGTCCACAAAAATAATTTTCAGCAGGGCCATTAGGTATACCTATCTGCGCAGTTTGTCCGGTGCAACTTTAGATTAACTCGTAATTAGTGCGTATTGGAAGCTGCGACTATTTAAGGTAAACGTCCCAATAGTCGTCAGTTTCTGAACTTCGCTACCTTTGCAGCCTTGCCAGATTACTACTAGTCATAGTAGAGAAAAACTAATTACATGACAAGAGAGCAAATTTAATTAATTTTTTAGAAATATAATTTTGGTATTAATTAGTTAATATAATGTAACTAAATATTTAAAAAAAATTCAAAATGAGCGATTTGTACCAGTATCCGTCAGGTTTGTCCTAATTATCGTCAAAATGTCCCAGAACTCGTCAATTTTTAAAAAGAATTTGAACTTTATTGACTTAGACATAAAGTTCATTTTATTAATTATTTTTTTTAGTTCAATACATATGATATGATTGTTTTGATACTCCAGCTTTGAAAATCTGTAGTCATAATGGGGGAATAGTATGCAGTCGATCTGGTGATACTTGTTAATGGTAAATTTCCGAGCACCGTCTTGCCAATCTATCGAACTATAACCTATCCTACAGAGATTTTGCAATGTGACGTACTAGTTATGGGAAGAGACAAAATCAAACATAATAAGATTGACTGTGAGTTGTTATGTTTCATCGAGTTCGATGCTAATTTGTTTGTGAAGCATTTGTTATAGGCAACATTATTTGGTCTCGTTCCCATCCGTTCAGAACGCACAATAAGAAACTGCCCTCCGAAACAAAGTTATTAAACTAAAATCAGCGATCGACTCGAACCTAAACATGAACATGTGTGACCAAGCGTGGAACACGGCATGTAACAAAAAGATCCAAATGCAGGACACTTGAAGAAAACTTTTAACGCAGCCTCCAAATCCTACAAAAGTACTATTGCCAGGGCAAAGTGCAAGTTCATCAACGAATTGGTCAGAGGTTGCTTAAAATGCCACCCGGGTCTCGTGCTTTTTGGTCTCTTTCCAAAGCCATTCAAGGCAACTTCTGCCGTTCTTCTTTTCCATCACTCTGCAAATTAGACGATACACTGGCCTATTCTGCTAAAGAGAAAGCAGAAATTCTTGGTACTCTCTTTGACAATAATTCTATGCTTGATCATCGGGGAAATACACCGCCTACCATCCCGCGGTGTAATAGCTCTTTGCGTGACATACTTTTCACCCAGCGCGAAGTGCACAAAGCGCTTTTGTCCCTAGACATCAACAAAGCAAGTGGGCCGGATGGTATCCCAGCGGTTGTGTTGAGAACTTGTGCACCAGAGCAGACTCCAGTCCTGACACGTCGGTATCAACTATCCTACTCCTCCAGTACTGTTTCGACTACTTGGAAGACTGCCTTGGTACACCCAGTACCCAAAAAAGGAGATAAGTCAATTCCATCCAACTATAGGCCTATTTCTATAAACTCCCTGCACTTCAAAGTGATGGAACAAATTATCAACTTCTTGGGTACCTAGAAGAACGTCAACTCCTCAGCTATTCTCAATATGGCTTTCACCATGGCCGATCAGCTGGCGACCTCCTAGTTTACCTCACTCACCGTTGGGCATAAGCTTAAGAGAGTAAAGGAGAAGCTCGCGTGGCGAGCTTAGATATTGCGAAGAAGTTTGATCGAGTATGGCATAAGGCACTTCTGCCCAAACTACCTTCTTATGGGCCCCTGGAGTAGCTATGCGATTGGATCGCCAGCTTCCTAAATGAACGGAGCATTAAATTCGTAGTCGACGGTTTATGCTCCCTTCCCAAATCAATTAACACTGGTGTTCCACAAGGTTCAGTGCTGTCGCCCACGTTATTCATACTGCACATAAATGACATGATTTCCAGCAACAACATGCGTTGCTATACGAATGATAGCACGGGCGACGTCCTTTACAATGATCGCGTACAGCTTTCTCTTAAACAGCTGGAGGAGTGTAGGTCCAGACTTGTGTCTGAAATTGAGACTTCCCTGAATCATCGTAACTTTCAGCCTCAACATAGGCTCTTGCCGTATAAAGCCCAAGTACGTCCGCACATGGAGTACTGCTCACATGGGCTATGGGCTGGAGCACCTTAATACCAACTTCTTCCACTTGATCGCATTCAAAGGCGGGCAGTTCGCTTTGTTGACAATTCCAAACTCACCAGCAAGTTGGAGACCTTAGAACACCGTAGGGACGTTAGCTCTCTATGTGTGTTCTATCGTTTTTATTATGGCGAGTGCTCTGAGGAGCTGTTCGAAATTATACTACCCTCTGTCTTCTCTCAGCGGAACTTGCGGCGTAGAAACCAGTTTCACTTACACCATCTGGATAGCTGGCTATCTACAACCTCTAGATTTTCTAGATCGTTTCTGCCGCGCATATGCAGACTCTGGAACCAATTTTCTGCTGCGGAATTTTCTGACAATTATATCATAGGGGTATTTAAGGGGCAATCCATTCAATCAATTCCTCAAAGGCTGGCAACGCATTACCAGTACCTCTAGCGTTGCAAATGTACATAGGCAGTGGTAATCACTCATCAGGTGACCCACAGGTGAGCTGGCTTGCCCGCTTTAATAGCGATGAAAAAATACATATCTAACGATATGTTTAAACAAAGCAGCATATCGAGCTAGTAAAGCTGATATTTATATATAACACGTTAACCAAAAATCATATTTAACTTCAATTTTGACTTATGTTAAAAATGAAGGCACTGTAACTATCAAGCGGATATATTATCATCTTAACATTTAAAGCTAAGTTAAAGACTTAACACTACCAGGCCGTGCCTAATGCAACTTTCACCCTTATCCCCACGCAATAGAGCTGAAACTAGAAACGGTGTCAGATTTACGTTCATTTGCTGTGTATGTCCCAGTGGTCGTCAAAATTTTGACGAGTTCTGGTTCAAGTTGGGAATTCAAAGTACGAGTAGACGTCACACGCCCAAAATAAAAATAAAAAGAAATATAACATGGTTTTTTTAATTATTTCGGTAGAAAATTAAATTGACTTTTCTATAAAAGAATTGGATATATCAAAAGTTGACAAAAAATGTTACAAAAGTTACATCGTATACAAGCATGGCGAGCTGCGATTCAGTGCCTAAACTTTAAAAAAAATACAAATATTCAAAAACGCAAACTTTCGTTTATTGTTTCTGAAACACCAATAAAGTGCTGATTAAAACTTCGCATTCAAATTATCGTGTATAATACCACAAATACGTTAGCATAAATAAATTTTACTTACTTATTATAAGAAATAAATAACAGGCCTTTTTCCATATTATGACGGCTATTGGGACACTGTCGACTTTACCAGCGTTTACCTTACTCGCTGCGGTAACGTGTTCTGTCTGTTACCATCTTAATAATCGTTCAAGTGATTTCGATTCGTCTCGCATACAACTTAATTGAATATCTTTGGTTAGTTATAACTAAATTGTTATACCAATAAGTGTATAAAAATTGGTACGTTTTGAACATCCTTTTTCTTATTTTCTTTTGTAGCTAGATAGATACTACAAAAATTCGACATTCAAAAGTTATGGGTCAATTGGTTACCCTTTTCAAAAATTACTATGAAGCAACCTCCTTCATTTTGACGGTCTCCGAGGTGCAGTATGCGCGGTGAATATATAAGACGCAGGTGTGGGTGTCGATTCCCGGCAAGTCCGATTAAGATTTTCTGAATTGGTCCAGGCTGGTGGGAGGCCTAGGCCCAGGCTAGTTTGACGGCCGAGTGGCGCAGTGGGTAGTGACCCTGCTTATGCGTCCTAGGCTGTGGGTTCGATTCCTACATCTGGAAAATGTTTGTGTGATGAGCATGGATGTTTTCCAGTGTCTGGGTGTTTATCTATATATTATAAGTATTTGTGTATAATATATATAAAAATATTCATCAGTTATCATAGTACACATAACACAAGCTCTTACGCTTACTTTGGGGCTATATAGCGATGTGTGTAATTGTTCTATAATATTTATATTTATATTTAATATTTAGTTGCCGCCCTACGGAAAAAGACGTACCGCCAAGTGATTAAGCGTTCTGGTACGACATTGTGTAGAAACCGAAGGGGTGTGGATATTATTCTACTCCTAAGAAATTAGCCTGCTTCTATCTTAGATTACATCGTCACTTATCACCAGCTGTGATTGCAGTCAAGGGCTAACTTGTAATGAATAAAAAAAATTGGTTGTCTGTAAAGTCGGTTTACTGACGATAGTTGAACGTGACAATGTCTTGAGAAAATACTGATGGAATGGTAGCATTTAATTGGTTATTAAAATTTTTAATTTCAGTATATTTTTATAAACATTAATTTAAATTAATAAAATAATTGATTTTTATTTTATAAATATATATTTTAAATTTAAAATAAATATATTAATTTTTAATTTAAAATTAATATATTTAATAATTATATTTAATAGACGGATGTTGAACGCTGCCGAACGCAAAGGCCGATTGTGGTTCTTTGTCGCTCGTTCTGCGCTCTCGCTTGCACTTCAAGCCTTACATGGAACGCCTCAAAGCGAGGTAACGACGTATGACGTCATGTTTTTTCGTGCGTGCAGCCGGCTCTATCGAATTACAAGACGTTGTCCCGTCAAAAAATACTATGAACTAACCGCCCTTCTGCATTGAAGCAGTGTGGTGGGTCTATGTTCAAGAATACCATTGAAGAATGAGTTATTCGACGTACTGATAGTACATGACACAACGTAAATGCTGGAAAAAATATTGCAAACTAAGATTGCGAATTAGATTAATATAAAAAAAGAATTATGTATCAACATCTATACTAATATTATAAAAAAAGAGATCTCAGGAACTGCTGGTTAATATATAATTAATAATAAATATATAAAAAATACTCGTGTGTTGGATACTGCATTTATCGAGGAAGGCTGTATAAGATCACGCTGCCGCCAATAGGAGCGAAGAATCAGTGGAAAATGTGGAAAAAACGGGGAAAATTATTCGTCTTTGCGAGCTAATATAATATATTAAGTTACAAGGAGTAACTTAGGCTATTTTATTTAATTCTATGCGGACGAAGTCGTTGCAATCCGCTAGTTTTAAATATATCTACTTTAATTTCTTATCGATAAGTATCTAGCGATCTACAACTTGAGTGACTATACTTAACGCCATCTAGGGAACATTTATAACACTACGTTGAGAGAGCAGGCTGCACGACTTGCTTAAGTTCGACATAAATTATCCACCTTGTTAGGTTTGTATTTCATAATCACAATGTAAGATGGCGTTGTGAGTCAAGTTTAAGAGGGTTATTTCGTGTTTTTGTTAAAAATTATTTTAAAACTAATAAATAAAGTGGATTTGGCAAGTCATTTACAATATTTCAAATGTTTTCTGGTTAAACTTTCAAATTGTATTTCCATATATTCTATACTCCCTAAACATTGACATCTATATAGTAATAAACTTCTTATAGTTCGGTGGATGGTACAGATTAAGTTAATAGTTGTAGGTTCTGATTCTACTCGTCCGGGAAAATACTACCTCTATGTTAATACTTTCGCCTAGTAGCACTGCCGTGTTTCGTCAGGTACTCAATCAGTCTATGGTGTAACACCACCAACTTTTTGACGACGTCCGTGGCGCAGTGGTATGCGCGGTGGATTTATAAGACGGAGGTCCTGGGTTCGATTCCCGGCGGCGCAGATTGAGATTTTTCTTAATTTGTCTTGGTCTGGCTGGTGGGAGTGGGAGTGGGTGTGGATTTTCGTCCCCCTCCTAACAAGGTAGCCCGCTTCCATCTTAGACTGCATCATCACTTAACATCAGGTGTGATAAAAATAAAAAAAACTTCCCGACTCCACAAAGTGACCCGGGATTCGAACCGAAAACTTCGTGATCGAAGCCCCCTATGTCGCTACTAGACTAGGCAGTTTGTAAGTTATAGGTTAACTTATAAAAAAAACTCAAAAATATCAGTGGCATGAAAAAATTTATTTGATTTTCATTTAATTACACAATTATGCTATACTAAAATAAATACAGAGACTGTCTCGTTTATTTTCATCTTAACTATATATTCAATTAAATAATTATGAATAATCGTATTTATTGACGATGTAATTGTAATATTAAGTATGTAATTAAAGCGTCTAACCTAGTTATTTATTTACAATTCGAATTGTTTTATGGTGATAGTCAAAATATAATAAAAACTGTGATTTATTTTATTTATAAATATAAAAGTTTTATCGTTTTTTGTGTATGTATATAATTTTACAAAGCTAAGCCCACATCGGATAATTGATATACAGAAAATATAAAGTTTATAATAAGGCAACATGCCTTCCCAGAATGTAATAAAAATAAAAAGATAAAAAATTTATCAGTAAATAGGTACAAAGTTACATGTTTTTATCTGTGATCAAATACCTAATAATAATTGAAAACATGGAGGGTAGATTGAGAGGAAACCTTGACTGTGTATAGAAAAGTGTCCGTTAAGCCACTGTTTATTTAAAAAAACGCCATAAAGTTGTAAAAGTATCGTAAATGTTTTCTATGCTGACTTTGACTCCAGGATACAGAGGAACACTTTTTCAATTACCACATTGTCCTACAACTTGTAGTGGTCCAGTTCTAAGTTCAAGACATTATTATTTACATATTCACCCCAGCAGACAACTATTTTTTTGCAAATAAAAAAATATCATAAAGATAGATTTAACCACTCACAAAAAATTACTGAATTGTAAAAACGTTCCTTTAACTGTAATAATTGCCAAAATAATTAACCCGTCACGCGATTTGTGCACACCCGTATGTACAAGAATAAAATTGGCCTGTAGCGTCCCGCGCACACCCATGTGTACAAAACTGAAGCTCGTTCGTTCGACATTCAATTGTTTAAAAACTATTCGAATCACAGATTAACAAAAAATGTAACTTGACTCTGTACTTTACTCCCTTCGAAACAAGGTATAACTAAATAAAATTACACGGCATAGGGATCGAGAAAAAAAATAAAACATACGTACACCAATCATAAATTGAAAAAAAGTCCGCGTTAACGTTTTCAACAAGTGTTTGTGGTAGACGTAACTCAGTGAAAAATGGATTTATCCGATGAAATGTAAATAAATATACATGTATTTCATACTAAAATACAAAGAATAAAGTAAAGAATATTTTAATAACTGTTAAATTCATGTAATATAAGATTTACATAGTGAAAAAAGGTCGAAACTTTTAAATATGTTCAAGAATAAGATTATAAAAATATTTAGTACATTAATTGTTTATAAATTATAAAAAACCTAAAACAAATAAATAGCTAATAATAAGTAAACATTCATAACGGCCATTTTGAATATTCAACTGTATCGAAGTACTGGACGCATTCCAATGTCACGTGACATCGTGTGATTTTGTACAGTCAGAAAAGAATTACACATACATAAATTGCGAATATATTAGAATTTCATTTATATAATAAAAATGTATTAATATCTATTATTATTAATGATTCATAAATTTGATTTCATATTTTTTCAGTATTTTACTATAATTACAGATGCTTTACTTTATTTGATTTTTGCCAGATGATACATTACTTTTATCACAAATAATATAATAAAGTCGATTTCATCGACCTTATTGACTTCGAAAAATTAAAGACCATATGGAGGACTTGCGGATGGCCGTGACTCCGTCCGTGTGATTCTTTATATATATATTCGATCTGATAGGTGAAACAAAATGTACCTGTTCCTCGAGACTATGCTTTATCGACCTATGGAAGTGGCAGAATCCGTTCGCAAACTTACAGTTTTGGTGATTTTTTTATAGCACCCCGTATAATATTACCCCGAAAATAAAATGACCTTGCCATTTTAATACCTATCTTACTGGCATAATTTTTAGTATGCGCCGGCGTTATCGCCCTGCATCCCGTTCCCGATCAGCCACGCCTGTCCCAAGGTCATCACAGGTTTCAGGCTTTGCACCCTCCTATCGTCAAGAACCTCGTAGAAAATAGTAGTGGTGTACCGGGAGAGCAAGATTATTATATTGAATTTTTTACTTACTTCAATCGTAATAACTTATACATAAAATCATAAACCAATAATAAAATACGTTTAATTAAATAAATTATATTAAACGAATTACTATATACAATTTTTTTTGGTATTCAAAAGAACATTATTCGTGTCAACTGTACTTACACGCGTCAAGGTTAAAATGGCGTTCAAGGACAACATTTATTAGTTTTCAAAAATTTCGTTTGCCGTCGGGAAGATAATGGCGCGCGGTAAAAATTAAATTATGATTACAACGTTTTAAAGCAATTATATGATGTGATAGTGTTACAAATGATTAGTAGAAAGGTAATCCTAATTATTTTGCCAATAATAAATGTGTTTTGTGTGTTCTATTTAGTGTAATATTGCAAAAACTCGACGAGCTAGGAAGTCAAAAATCAAAGGTACAGATTCACGACTTTATTTTTACTATATACTACATTTATAATATTACAATCTTTATATCATCGTATAGGAAATATTGTGTAGTTTCCAATAATATGCGATTTATATTGAAAATTTTCAAAACTAAACCCTAATAAAATGAATTATCTTGCGGAAGTGTGAAATATTAAGTGCTAAAACTAAAACTAAAAGTGCTCGGGCGCTCAGCGAGCGATAGGCGAGCTAGGCTCGGACGCGTGATGGGTTAATTAATGTTTCACTTGAATCCGTCTGATTATTATATACCGTCTACCGTCATCTAAAATTTTTCTCTTCCTCTACCCCTCTAGTCACCTCTTCACAATGAAGTACATTTCTCCTCTTCACAATGAAATAAATTAATTATGTTAAATTAATTTATACAAAAGACAGTATTTTAAATAACCAATACTTACCAAATAATTGAATATTGGTCGATGGGCTAGCAGTATATCTTGTAACAGACGCACTGTACAAAATATTTGCATATATTTGGACATTTTATCGTGTAAAAGTGTGTATTTTCGAACTCGTATGCACTTATTGCTATAGAAATTTTATCAATATAATTTTAAAGTCAAATTCGTTCATAAATAACAAACTTTATTGGAACTCGTAGTGGAAGATAAATTCGCTTACTGACTCGATTATTATTTTCATAAAAATCTAAAGTTTCGGTTAACCCGTAAGTATGGACAATACAATTTTTTCCTTCTTATGCTGGGGCCACATTAACGAGATTCACCGAACATTTGCTTTATCATAGTTGTTACACCATACAAATTTTAATGCAAAGGGAATAGAAATGGCATGTTACACACAAAAGAAGAATCACTTTACCAGAAAAGTGAGTGAGCTAAGCTCGACGTATAGAATCTGATATTAGGACATCCGCAGAAGAATGAAGAAATTTAAAGAAATAGTTACAAGTTGCAAAGCTGAATAAAGATGGACGGCGTACATAGTTTGAAAGGTCGATGAACGTTGGAGTCAAAATGTGCTAGAATTGTGACCCCGCACCAGAAAACGCAGTTGCTCGACCTTGCACTAAGTAGACTGAGTGATATTAAGCGTGTTCCAAGGAGCCACTGGTTGTAGGCGGTTCAGGATCGTTTTGAGAAGTTTGTACAAGAGAATGACCTTTCACCAGCTGGGCCGCTTTTTCTTCTTTTCCGCTTTAATATCCTTGTCATTAATATTTCTACGAGTAACACGCTTTTCAAGGCTCTGACGATAAATTGGTGTGCATGAAGGAGATTAGCAGAAAGACAATCAGGTTGCAACTGCAACTGTTTATATGAGGCGAGGACATCGCGGATAACCAAACACGGTGTCTGAATCGCGTGAATGCAAAATTACGTGTAATGTAGCCCTAGCATTACAAAATGTATTTACAATGCGAAGACAAATTAGCGAAGAGCACTTCGTAAATATATTTGGAAGTGTTGTTGTTTACACTTTTCAGTAGATAACAAAATTTTGGGAAATAATATACCTATTATTTAGATAATTTTCAAGTTTTGGAACCGGTGGATTTCGAACAAGGCATGTACCCATTGACATATTAATAGTTAGTACTATGGACTTCGGGTGTAATGCAAAATTCACGACAAAAGTGTCCCAAGATATCTAATATATATACTAGAATGTATTTGTAATTCTATAAACAAACTAAAACATTGTAATAAAGTCATTGTTATACAGCCTAATTTGCGACAGTCTAATTGCTTGCAATAAGTAATCAACTTTGACTGACAGTTTCCATGGCAGCCTTTTTTTGACACGGCAGCTTCTCGTGAAAATAAATGGTGTGGAGTAGGTAGGTAGCTTTGAATTTTTTTTGGCATCTTTAACCTATATATTATATTCACAGCAAACTTTAAATGTATCAGTGACCATTTTTTTACTACAGTGAATATTTTTTTACTACAATGACGTAGTAAAAGAAAACTTACTAAAATAAATACTAAATAGGTCACTGTTTAAAATAACTGTTCCAAATTTTATGTAGATAATTCTTATAATTATCAAAATAATCGACTGGGAAGGACGGACCGACGGACGGGCGGACAGAAGGGTTCCTTTTAACTAACCATTATGGTAAAACTTCTTTGATTAATATCCATGACATAAAAGATAAAAGTTTATTAATTAAAATTATTTTCAATAAAAAAATGAAGGAATTAAAAAATTCAAATATTAAACAACAAAATAACTCTATGCAGTCTTTGTTCTAAAACATTACTAACGTGTATTCTCTCAGTAAGCTAATATGAGACTGAATGCGATTAGAAATATTTTTCGCGTTTTAGCTCTCTTTTGGTTCGGACACTTTAGCGCTGACCCGAAGTCCAAGTATTAATATGTCAATGCATGTAACGATATCGATTTTCAAAACTTTGTGGTTCAAAATCTGCTGATTATAAAACTGTGCTAATCTATTCGCTAACTAAGTGTCTTAGAGTATCAGACAACCGAGATTGTTTAACATTCGTAGTACTTACAATTTCATTGAATTTTTAATACAAAAATAAATTTAACAAATATTCAATGGAAAATGAAGGATTTTGTATGATTAGTACGCTTTTCAGAGAGTGACCAAGTTAGCGAATATTCGAGCATATAGGTACATCTGTATGTTAAAAAATATTTGAGCGGAACCTTAAATTACCATACAAATAGGTCATATATTGAGAATAGTAAACCTGTAGGTAGGTTCATGAGATTGATTTTTATTTAATTGATCAAAAATGTCATTTACCTAATAATTACTTATTAACACACTTGTATTTTACTATTTTCTTTGTAAAGTATGTATTTTTTTATTTGATTTAAATGTTATAAAGTGCTCTTCTGGGCTCCTAGTGTGAGTTTTTATGTTAAAAAACTTGAAACTAGAGTTGTTTTAACCTACGAAATCAAAATTCAAGTTATGAAGCTTAAAGACAATATTTACCTATTCTTCAAAAATGGTCGAGAGCTTCCATTCGACGCCTAAATATATTCGATTAAATGAAATTTAATATACTGTCTCCTATAGGAAGGAGGTCTGGTCCTGTAGTGAGCCGTTAATAGGCTGAGAATGATGATGAAATAAGAATTTCATCACTTAGACATTTTAATTTTTAATGTTGAGACGTAAGTCAACTGAAGTGACGTTTATTAAGTATTTAAAAACTTACTCTAGGAGCATGGGATACAAACCTATAGCTAAGTATTATATCTATCGACGTCGGAAGATTGTTCGACGAGTTGCCCTGCCAACGACGCCTCACTGCACAACGAATGTTAGGTTAGAACTTGTTAACTCGGTCCCTAGCTGCATTGCTTTGCTCGAGGGAGACAGCTGGTGATACAAATATGGATTTAATCCTTAATTGTTATAGATCCGATTTGGCTTAGATTATGGGGATTCATTAAATTTTATAATAAGGATAGTGCCTGCGAATTCATGTCATCATTGTCATAATCAAATTTTAATGGTCTAATGAATATCTGCCTTTCACCCCATAGGAATGTATTTCGAGCTTAGACCCACTCTGTTTTAATTTTAGGTAGGTTAATGGTGATCATTTTTATTCTTTAATTATCACTATCATAAGATAATGACAGGGGTCGACAGGATGAGTGTGACATCTCCAATTTCGGCTTACATCTTTTTCTCTCAAAGAAAAGCTGAGTATATCAGCACTATTAGCATTTCCTTCAGCTAGTCTTGCTTTCATATAAAATGTTTTAATCGAGGCAACTAAATATAAATGGTTTTAACAGACAAAAAGTTGTATGTCGAGCTGTGTGATCGAGCAGTGCAGTTTGGGACTGAGTCAACATAAATCAACAGAATTTCTCTATAACCTAGAGTGAAAGGCACGCGGAGTGTATGTACAAAATGTGCTGACTTGCGTCACGTTGGCATGGCAGTGAGTATTTGTGTCCCCATCAATTATTATTTTTATATAATTTATCCCCTACGAGACAGGAAGAGTACGCTGATCGAACAGCCTATTCCATCGTATATAAATTAGTATGTTCGATCATGATAAGGCAAATTAAAAACGATTTCGTGCATAATACAACTTACTTATAGGAAAGGTCCAAATTATTTTAATTATAACTTATAAAATATTATAATTATGATTTAGACCATCTTTGGAAAAGTTGATCTTAATTGATCTCTAGGAATGCTATGGCTACGATTGCATTCATCAAGAGCATTAAATAATATAGGTAATGGAAGAGCAAATATTAAATAACGTTGGAAGATTATTCAGCGTGAGCAAAGAAGTATGTCGTTTAATAAACTCATACTAATTTGCCAGAATTAAAATATTTACTGTCCTATGAAATAATTACGTGAGTGTCGATAAACATTCTTATATGTATAAACGGAGCGTTAAAAAAATGAGAAGATTTAAACAAATAATTTAATTTTAAGAATAATATAGTAAATGTTAGCGATAATATTGCTTGTAAAAGATCGGCTTATGAGTTTCTCTTTATTATCAACTTTTCTCAAGAATCAATTTAAAAATTTTTTGTGACCTGTTGGAAATAAACGAATTTGAATTGGATTATAAATTTGAATTTGAATTAAGATTTGCAATTACAATTACAGTTAAACATAATTATAAGCTTTCTTTAGTCATAATTTGATTGTTAATTCACGGGGACATAAATACATGAGTAATTTTTATATTGCTTCATGCTATTACAAAATTGATATGTTTTATTTTATATAATATAATAGTAACAAATGCAGCAAAACGAAGGAGCGCAGAATAAAATAATATGCCTATTAATAAAAAATAAACTGTTATTATATTCGTTGCTGAGAACAATTTTAATAATATTATTTTAGACAAACAACAAAAAAGATAGTACACTACTGAACAGCATTTTATTGAAACTCACTCCGTTTTGCTGGTTTTTTTGAATTTTTATATAAAAAAGCTAAAAAATCACGAACCAGACATTTAAATTTTAAGCAGAAGCTCACAAAAAATAAAATAATATTTACAAATTCTTCACACTCGATATGTGTCATTAAAAAGTGCTACTAAAAATAACTCAAAATACAAAAATAAGCTAATTTTACTAAAATCATTACTTTGGATAACAATTATTATTTTCAGTTTAAAAATATACACGAAATTATGTACAAAAATTGGTAATCGAAGATCAAATTTTTAATGTTATATTTTTCTAGAAAAATTACGTCGTTGGTAAGAAATCCATGATTTAATATAGAAGTAGATGTCATTTCATGCTTCATAAATAAGTTAATGTAAAAAATGTTTCGAATATGAAATCATTGAGCGAGGCATCGTTGCTAGTCGATATTCGGGTAACAAAAACTTCAAAAATAAGCTGCATCAAAAGGTGCAGTAGATTTCCAAAATATGTGCGACATAAGGAACCATTTAACTAGATTCTTACTTTCAAAACATTAGAATAACAGTAAAATACTAAAAAAAAACAAATTCGGATTAGAAGGGCGTCTCTTTGGTGGATGTTTAAAATGTTGCGCCCAAAAACCCAAGTCTTTTGGATAAAAAGAACAGGGGGTATTGCACAAAATACTAAAGAACTACACTCATTGAGTTGCTTCAGCGGTGTGGTAATGGGAGGGGTGGTATCGCCAAACCTGCGGGGGAGAGTACTCCACGGGCACTTCTTGAGCGGTTCCACCGGCGCCCCACATTAGGACTGTCTGTCTTGGCATCTCTGAAGTTTGAGTTTGCGCCATCCTGTCCTGCTCCGTCGAACCGCTCGATCCGCCGGGGCTCGGTCCGGGCACTACGTTCGGCGACCTCCTTTCTCCAGTAACCGGACTCATGTATCTCCCACTACTATCGACATACGTGTACTCTCGGGACGGGGGCCTATGATACGTCGGTGGCACTTCGTAACCGGGAGGAGGTGCCGGTTCGAGGAAGCCGTTAGGCGCGTAGGGAGTGTAATGGTAAGACAAGGGTTTATATTGATGGAAGAGGTTATCTGCTGCGAGGAATCTATCATCTAAAGGCGGTGGAGCGTAGTGTAACGCTGGGGCTGGAGGGTATTCCCCGTAAGGAGCTGTGTACGCTCCGTTCAGGTTAGTATACGCTGCTGCGACGGCATCAGCAGCTAGATAGTCCACTGGAGGAGGTGCTGGTGTGGGAGGTACTCGTCTTTTATTCCTACAAGTGGACAGGAAGTCTCTCAGTTGGGTCTTGTATCGTCTCGCCGCTCGAGGAGGTGTTGAGACGTTCGACTCGCAACCCGACAACTGTTCTGTTTCGGAAAAGTAGAGACTGGTAAGGCCGGTGTCTAAATAGCTAACTTTGAAGTCCATCGTCCGTTTCCCGAGGAGATCTCTGCCTTCCTCTTCCCTGAAAATGTAATAAGGTTAGATTAATCTTAACATGATTGATGAGAATTACTGACAAATTAAGGCGAATTTAAGTTTTAGTAATATCAAAGCTTAACTAAATAAAACCCCAATATTAATTCAAACCGGAAAAATTGTGCATTTTCTCAGTTAGGTTCAACAGTTTTTAATTAAAAACTATATGAAGTGCTTTAAAGAGCATGTTTTTTTAACTTTAAGTGAGCTCAGCTAGTGAGTATTTTGTATGTGGTTTATTGTCCTTTTAACTTCTTGATTATTATAACATTATTTTTCAGATTATGTTTAAAATGCAAGTTTAGAAAACAGGGTAATTCAAAATAGTCAGGGGATTTGATTATCGCTTGTGTATAAGTCACTTACATTAAAGGTCGATGCGTGCTTATTACAAAATCGGGCTTGGAGTTTTTGTAGACGAGTCGTGAGGAAGTCTGCAGCCACTGCCACTGGCCATCCTTCGTCTGGAAGCGGTATGCGATCATTCCTGAGGCACCTGTCTTCAGTACTGGAATAAAATGTCATGAGATTTTATTCATATAGCAAATGTGTAAAACGCCTTTTCGGTATCGCCCTCCATCTATAATTTGAACATTTTCAAGGCAAGAGTGAATGGCACTTATCTTAGAAATAAGTGCGTTCCAACTTATACCTCATGAGTATCTTGAGTGAAGTGCAAGTCTAACCTACGGCTCATCTTGATTGCTGTTGGAATATAACAAAAATTCAAGTCTATGGAATGGTTTAATAGTCTGTGACGACCTTTAGTTGTCTGTGGACATATTCGTTCCAATCAGTCACTCTCGTACATTCAAATACTCTTAGTTCAGTTATTCATTCATTCTCTGTTTACTTGTTGTTCAGTATATTTTATACATTAATAAATCACACGGTCCAGCAGTGCCAACGTCTTTTCTTTTACGTGCTACCTAACAACAATTGCGGGTTAAGTCTTGGTAAAAATTATGAAGGTTTTGCTTTCTTATAACTGTTTATGAATGCATTGCCTACTTTACTAGTCTACATTGTACCATATTACTTCAGGAAAACTCAATACGATGTAGCTTATGCTAATTGGTCAAGAAACCGAAAGGGTGTGGATTTCATCCTACTCCTAACAAGTTAACCCGCTTCCGTCTTAGATTGCATCATCACTTAACATCAGGTGTGATTGCAGTCGAGGGCTAGTTGTAGTAAATAAAAAGCAATTTCAGTGTTTGCAGGTAGTGTAGTAAAATGTTTTGTGTGGTCATAACATCATTCAATTCATTTTCATTCATTCATTAACATCATTCAACAAATTCATCATCAATTATACTCGTAATTAGCGCGATTGCTCTCATGAGCATAGTTTAATTAAAATTTGAATCTGTTGTTATTTCTAGAGCGAGTACCTTGCTTTACTTACATTCCTGATGCGCGCTGGCGACGTACGCCAGGTCGTCGTAATGCACCAGGTCGTAGCCTCCCATATTTGCGAGCTCGGCGTCGGTGTACCCGAGGAGCAGTTTACCTCTGAAACATATTTTTTTTAATAAATAAATAATATTTAAAATAATTTTGGAAAATTATAAACGCAAGTTCATCGTCATTAATAATAAACATTTATGTAGATTGTCAAATTCAGCAGCATCCCTGCTGATTGCAGCAATAGGCTGCAGCAGCTTCCTGCGACATGTGGTGGGTCAATCTGCGCCTATTGCCACTTCAGCTGTTGTGACTTTTTGAATAAAAAGTTTCCTCTTATTACTAAAAGGAAATGTGGCTTATTCGAATTTAGAAAATACTTTGATGTCACTGTACATCTAATCTTATTGCAACTGATTTAGAATGAATCTGCTGAATTAAGCTCGTACATGTTCTCTATATTTTTTTTATATTGCAAATAGCAGTCTTCATCTATTTTATAATATTTTGAAAATACCTTAGTTTGAATGCTTTTATTTTTTTTTTCGTTTCACACAAAGTGAAGACCATGATCAGAGTACGATTGGCATTCACTCAAAGTATCAGACTACAACTTTAAAACAATGCGGATGTTAGGAATTAAAAAAAAAATTCGTTCCATACAAAATTTATAATCGTGGAGCGTACGGCGTAACAAATGGATTTATTTATATTGATCCGACGATGGCTGATCTACAGGGATAAACATACCGACACGGGAATATTTTGGAGGCTGTTAAACAATAAAAATATAAAATTCTCCGATTAATTTTTGTTCTTGAATGACTTTTTTGCTTATGAAAACATGCGTCAAACGATACTATACACTTCAATATATATCTAACTAGAGAACGCCTGCTGTTTCGTCGGCATAGAACTCGTTCTCGTGGGAAATTCGGCATAAAATGTGGCCTTAGTGTTATTCTGATATGTAAGCTATATTATTGTGAAGTAACATCAAAATCCATCTAGTAGTGTTTGCGTGAAAGAGTAACAAACATCCAGACGGAGGTTCTGGGTTCGATTCCTGGCGGGGCCGGAATGAGATTTTTCTTAATTTGTCTTGGTCTGGCTGGTGGAAGGCTTTCGCGGTGGTTAGTTACCACCCTACCGACAGAGGTACCGCCAAGGAATTTAGCGTTCCGGTACGATGTCGTGTAGAAACCGAAAGGGGTGTGGATTTTCATCCTACTCCTAACAAGTTAGCCCGCTTCCATCTTAGACTGCATCATCACTTAACGTATGTCTGTAAGAAAAAAAATTTTTGCTAAGACATTGTGTAGAGGGTGATGAGCTTAGTGAGATGGCATTAACGTTAAATTTAAAGTTTTTTAAATGACAGGGTCTCACAAGAAAAGATTATTATGTGTTCTTGGAATGTTACACAATACTATTCGGCTCTTGAGCGAAGTCGCGGATGCCTGCTAGTATATTATACATTCAGAGTTTCATTACTCACCTCTGATCCATCGAGACTAGTGATAAGTCCAGTTTGTGTTTGCTCTTAAACATGACTTCCTTTTGTGGTATCTCCAGCAGGCTGGGGGGTCCGAACGGCGCGCATATCGCAAACAACGCTAACGGCGGCTCTTCTGTCTTCTTGTTCTGTCCATGTAATACTTTTATTCGGCCTCTTATGTCTAACCTCTGGAAAAATTACATTCCGTTTAAAATTGCTGTCTCGTTGGTTCAGTAAGTTCCACGTAGGTCAAGTGGTTGGATCACGAAATTCTAGGTACGATTTCTGGTTACGGGATAACACACTATGGTGTAGTGGTATGCGCAGTGAATTTATAACACGAAGTTTCTGGATTCAAATCCCGGCGGGGCCGATTGAGGTTTTCTTAATTGTTCTGTGGGGCGAGTGCGAGTTTTTCTCCGAGCGACTGCGTAAAAACGTACTCACTCGTAACGTCAAATGATGTAGAAAAAAAAGCGTTTACTCTCGCTATAACTAGATGTCGCTACTCCAATTCCAGATAAAATTTGCGTTTACTGTTTTTGATATCGACGCGGTTAAATCTTACACTAGGCACTATGGTTTTGTTAGTGGGAAGCTTTGGCTGTGGTTAGTTACCACCCTGCCGTACCGTCAAGCGACTAAGCGTTACGGTACGAAATCGAAAAGGTTCAGGATTTAAATCCTACCCCTAACAAGTTAGCCCGTTTCCGTATTAGATTGCATCATTACTTACCATTAGGTCTGATAGCAGTAATGGGCTAACTTAATAATTAGTAAG
The DNA here is from genome assembly GCA_034621355.1 of Mycalesis mineus. Classification (NCBI taxonomy): domain Eukaryota; kingdom Metazoa; phylum Arthropoda; class Insecta; order Lepidoptera; family Nymphalidae; genus Mycalesis; species Mycalesis mineus. The sequence continues at coordinate 1,864,652 of CM067902.1, forward strand.
GAATGAATAAAAAAGAGCTGTTCTTTCTTCTAAGAATCATTTCTATAAAACTCGGAGTTAGGAAGTTAGTGATTTTTCATCCCTGTTTCTTGGAGAGCATGTTAAGCAGTCGGTCCCGGTCACTGCGATCGACATCTGATCGCAAAAGAATTATTACGATCGTTTTCAAAGTATTATGAATCAAATGTATCACTATATTTATAAAGTTAAGTGCCTACGGACCGTATACCATCCACAACTCCACTTACCAAAAATCCTGATGTATTGTCTAATAAACATCTAAATCTGACTGTAAAACTTCTTTCTAGTAGATGCGCTCGCTCTTGTCTCAAAACATCTTGCAGTGTGAGACTATTTGCTTCTGGTGGTAGGAAGGAGTTCCACAGCAGTTGCCTCTGAAGCTCTTCTCTATCTTCGGAGTGCACTAATTCGTAAACTGATTGGTGGACTATGTCTGACTGTAAAAAAAACATTTATAAATTAGTTTTTGTAATATGTTTGTCAAGTGGTCTATTTTATTATTTATCGATGTAAGTCAATTTTGGACTTTAGGAATCTTTTGAAATTTGATTATTAATACAATAGTTATACTCATATCATTAAATTTATGTTCATTTTCAGATTAGCCAAAGGTGCCGCTCCGTCGTAGCGAAGTGAGACCTATCATTATTCATCTGAGTGTAAGTTAGAGATACTCTCCCATACAAATTTCCAAAATTTAGTCGATATAGTGTCGTATAAGATAATAAATAATGTCGGAATCATTCATGAAGGCAAAAGGTGTCTTAATAATTGTGTTTAATTTTGTTTCATAAAAAGATCAAAAATATTATTCAATAACCCAAGGTAATCAATCAATTCAATCAGAGCAACGAGATGATTAGATAACTAGCTCAAAAGAAATCTATTCATCAAAATAAAAAGAGCAAGTCACAACTGAACCGTAAATCAATAAACCATCGATGACCCTAAAAATTGATTCGAGCCCGATCATTAAAGAATCATCTGTTACGAAGATGGACATGTTAATTCTAGTCCTTTATTACGCTAATATAAACCTTAAAAGGAAAAGTAAAAGGTTGTTTTTGCAATGGTAGTACAAAAATATAAATTTTAACACGTCGTATAACAAAGACTCGTGTAAATACTGTGGATAATGTGCCGACAATAAGCGTTGCAAGTAGAGAACTAATTGATAATCAATGGGGTTGTGCAAGGCACAACACTGGCCCCCAACTTTTACGAATGACATGTTAATGAATCATGTAGGCAAACTTTGCCCTAAGTTTTATGTTTATGCTTATAAAAATGGGGTACTGTCGGTTGAATGTGGGTTCGAACATATTGCGATGGCATTAAATGTCAAAGGATGATTTGTTTGGTAATTGCTTTTTGTTCGGTTTGGGGTATGGTATAGTTACTATGGCAAGCCGTAATGTTTTGTTGATAGGCTTATTGTTTTGGCAAGTTATTTAGGGGGTTTTTATTTGATACTATAAAGGTTCGTTGAGTTCAATTTTCCAATAAAAAGGCATGTCTTTTCAAATTTATTTGCTATTCTTAAAATCTAAATTAGTAAGATCTTAATTAGTAGGAATTAGGAGTACTAAATTGATGTAATAAAATTGCCTTTGATCAAACTTCTTTAATACTATAAATTGAGATTAATTTTAATGAATAAAAAAATTTTAATCAACTCTAGTTTAGACAAGTGTATCAAATATTTTTTTCTATCTGATTACGGAAAACGTCTTATTTCAGGCAGACCTAAACTATGATCTAGAACGAGGCATACCTTCAACTATTAGAATTTAGAGCACCTTATGTAAACTTTATGTAAACATGAGCATTTTATGTAAACTTGGTACCTACACAGATACTTGATTTGTTTTCATGGAATTACTCTGATTGATTACTTGAAAAACAAAAATACTAAATTGTATATGAATTGTAAACCGTATCAGCGATAACGAAATAAATAAAGATGTACTAGAAGGGTTAGGTCGATGACACACGACTTAAGGGTTAGAATACTATCGTCAAGACATTTAAGTATTTAACAGTAAATATTTCTTTATAACCTTGTCTAACAGCACAAAGGATTTAATAGCAAAAACAAAAGGATCAAAAACTAAGCCCATTTTTATGTGACCTTTAGTGGATAGTAATTAAATTATTCCACCTGGACGTTATGCCACATGTGGACCATTAGAGGGGCAATGGTGAACGGATCGATAGCCACCTGGTGGTACGGCTTGAAGTTAATCTACGCTACCCTCCTGCCGAAATATGCCGAGGGGTGTGCGGTATTGTAATTTTTGAATCGTGCGTTTATTGGCTTGAGGGTACGTGTGTCTGTTATTTATGTTTTTGGTCTTATTTTGGTTTTCTTAGTTTATAAGTATCTTATTATTTTTTTTTTGGGGATTTATCTGGTTCCTAAATTAGGAATCCTCTTAGATATTAGTCCGGTTAACCGACTTATATCTAAGAGGCTTCGGGTTATTGAACCCATGCCGACTGTTAATTTATTGTTTTCTCTCTCTCATTCTTAGCATAAGATTTTCGGTCAGTAAGAGCCAAAAGAATCTCTCTCTTATGAAAGAAAAGGCATGTGTCTTACAACGTGCCAAAAATAGGCTGATAATGATGTAATTATTGCCTCGAAAGATACAATTGATTTAAAACCTGTCACCAAACAAGTTTTAAATCAAAATTCGTTTAATTTAAATGGGCTTAGTTCACATGCACTTTTACACCTTATTTAGGATTTTTGTACTGACTCTACAACCTGAAGGTTCTGCTAAGTTGAACCGGCAAAAAAAAAACTGTGCTATTATAATCGATATTATTTTTTTATATTTTGTTTTTTTTTTATTTATTAAGTACAAGTTAGCCCTAGACTGCAATTACATCTGATAGTAACTGATAATGCAATGTAAGATGGAAGATGATGGGATGGAACCCCTTCGGTTTCTACAAAACATCGTACTGGAACGCTTCATCGCTCATACGTTTTGTCGGTATGGTAGTCATTAGCCACGACCAAAGCTTCCCACTAGCCAGAGCTAGGCCAATTTGGAAAATCTTAATCGGCCTTCGAATCCGGGACCACCATCTTATCATTCCATTGCGCCACGAAGGCCGTTGAACATCAAAACTTCCTAGTTAATAAAAACCTGCCCGCCCTAAAGGCAGAGCTTATAAAGTAGCAATGAAATATCGCTATCAAAACTAAAAACGCTATTTGGGCACAAATCCAAGCCAGTGCCGTAAAACTTTCAGTTAACAATCGTATATAAATTTGACTCCCCTACAGTTTTGTTTCGACTTGAATCCCGATTAACCGGATACCTTTTATGACCTTAGATTATATTATTATGATAGATAGGTTATAAAAGATATATTCCTGATAAATATCTACTTATCTGTATAATATATCCTTTTGATACAAAAAAAGTTTTTCATGTTCTTTAACCCAAGGAAATTCATTTATAATAATTTATCTTTCTTCCATATACTATTAGATATTTTAAACGTAATAAGTAACAACTCTCGGCAAATTAAACGGCCTCCGTTACGCAGTGAATTCATATGTCGGAGGTCCTTAGTTCGATTCTCGCGGGGTCAGTTCAGATTTTCTTAATTGGTCCTGGTCTGGTTGGTAGGAGGCATTGGTCGTGGCTAGTTAACACCCTACCAATAAAGACGAACCACCAAGCGATTTAGCGTTCCAGTACGATGTAGTTAGCCCGCTTTCATCTTATATTGCATCACCACTTACCATTAGGTGTGATTGCAGTCAAGGGCTAACTTGTGATAAATAAATAAATAAATAAAAGATAATATGCCTCCAACCCACTACAATCTATAAGTAACGGTAAGGAACAAAAACAATAGCAATATAAATTTCCTAATCCCCTTAAGGGAGAAAGTTGTCAGCGGCAGTAATTATTCGAAATAGTTTATACCTTTTGGCATATCTGCGCTGTGATCTTATAGTCTGTGGCGGAGCTCGATTAAAGCAGAATCGATTTGGAAATCATTAAATCGGCCGGTACTAAGTCGTGACCCCGCCACGTGCCATTAAATGGGGGTATTGATTTAAATAAACATTATTGCAAGCTTTTGTTTATGGCAACAATTCGGTTATTAAAATTATTGAATTTGTCCTTTATGGAGGCTTTTAGTAGCTCTCATTGTAGCACAGGTTTGAATAAAGTCTGATAGAATAGATTCACCTTGAAATATACGAAATATGCCTACAGTATTGCTCGGTCCTTACCAAGCAATATTGCACAAACATTTTTGCAGTCAGCTTAAAGTTTAGGAAAACGTAAGAAAAATATCATAGTAGTGACCAAGACTGACGAGTTTTTTAAGGTAGTCAGGCTGCTACTGAAAAATATGATAGTAGTGACCAAGACTGACGAGTTTTTTAAGGTAGTCAGGCTGCTACTGAAAAATATGATAGTAGTGACCAAGACTGACGAGTTTTTTAAGGTAGTCAGGCTGCTACTGGAAATGTCTTGAAAGGAAGTAACATTCAATAGTAACAGTAAATAGGTTGAACCCAGACTTTTACAATCAGGATCTTTTACAACAGTGTCTGTAAACAGTCTACTTGAAATAAACACATTTTTTTTATTTTTATTTTAGATATTTTTAAGAACAGTAAACAGTTTTTATCATTGACACTCAATCTATTTCAATTAAACATTCGCGTGAAATTCAAGAAAATTTTAATTTTTTGATGTTAAAAATGCACAGGTACTTTCAACGTTAACGTAATTTGTGCCTTAATAACTTGAAAATAGAGACGAATATTACTATAGGGTGCGCTAGGTCGCACCGGCGTAGTTCTTATTCCCGTGGAAATTTCCGCATAAAATGAGGCCTATGTGTTGCTCTGATGTGTAAGCTATATTATTGTGAAGTTGCATCAAAATTGCACTTTTGCGTGAAAGAGTTACAAACATCCATCCGTCGATATATATAAATTTTTGCCTTTATAATATTAAGAAGGATTTAAAAATTTCTACCTGCTGTGTGTAATAAAGTCCGAAGCATTTTCAATAGTAAATGCCCTATATTTTTAGTTTTTAGTCTGTTTTAGGACACATTAATTATTCTACGAGTTCGCCGTTACTGGTTTACGACCTCATAATTACGTCGCAAAAACTATAATAAAATTAATAAAAATATCTTCGTTTATGATCCTTTTAGTGTTCTTTACTTTACTACGCGATAAGCGACACGACAGAACGATACTTTAAGGGCCTGCGTTGTTTTAATACAGCTTGACGACGTTTCTAATCTGTTTGGGCATTATTTTCATCTTTAGCCTATTTTTAATAACTCACAGCTACTTTTTTCCTTATAGAGTAAGATTTAGACATATTGCTTCGCGAGCTTAGATGATAATTTTAATTTTAATATAATATCGTTTAATATACGGAGCATTAACAAGAATCTAGACAACTTCCTAATATTTATTTCACAACTAAATGCTCATCCGGATATTATGATTTTTACTGAGTGCTGGTGCAATAGAGACTCCATTCCACCCCTTATCGACGGGTATAGTGTCCATTTTACCAAGCGCAGCTATAATCAAAATGATGGTGTTATGATGTTCATTAAATCGGATATCCAAGCATATGTGACTGAAATTAATTTAATGGAAGCAAATTGCCTTTCCGCTAGGATTGGTAATATGACTATTCTCGGTATTTACAGACCGTATTGTTTTAAGAACATTGAACCCTTTATTAAGTCATTGGACACGCTACTAACTACAACTCGTACACGTAATATAGTATTAACAGGCGACATAAATATAGATACTCTAAATCAAAATTCCAAAACCAGCTTAGATTATTTGGATGTCATCGGGTCACATGGCTTACTTGCTGTTGTAAATTGTCCAACACACGGAAATACTTGTCTTGACCACGCCATGCTTCGATTAGTAGGTAAATCAAAATGCTATGTGATGGATTTGGATATTACTGACCATTTGCCGCTAATTTTATCTATTCAAGGTTCGCCGGTACCTAGGAAACCTAACAATGGATCGTATATAAGAACGCAAACTGACTATGTAGGAATTAAAAAATGTTTGGAAGAATACGACTGGTCAAAGTTCTTAACTATTACGGAGACTAACGAAGCAGCCCAAGTACTTACTGACATTCTCCAAGATATTATTCTCAAACACACTGATAGCAAAATAATTTCACACAGGAAAATGCCACTTAAACCTTGGATTACTCGTGGTGTTCTTAAATGCATTCGTAAAAGAGATCATCTTCATATGTTAACTAGAAAGTTTCCCGATAGTATAGACTATAAAATAAAATATATAAATTATAGAAATACATGCAAAACTTTAACCAAAAGCCTAAAAATTAATTATTATCGTAATAAGCTCCGACAACAATTGGGCAAAAAAAAGGAGACCTGGGATACACTCAAAGAAATATGTCACTTAAATCCGAAAAAACCCAAACCTAATGAATTATTAAACTTGGGCTCTGATTCAGTGGCATCTCTTGAAATAGTTAATAATTTTTTCGCTAATGTAGGAAGTACACTTGCTGAAGATATATTAAAAAATACTAATAAAACAGAAGAACAGCTAATCTCTCTCCAGAAAACACAAGCTCAGAATGGTAATTCCATGATGTTTTACCCCACAGACCCAATTGAAATTAAAGGCATCCTGGGAAATCTAAAAATACATTGTGCTCCAGATGACTGCCGAGTCTCCTCTAGTTTTTTGAGAAAATTTCGTGATATCCTGTGCTTCCCCATTGATTATCTTTGTAACTTGAGCCTGTCTACAGGTATCTTTCCAACCATATTTAAACAGGCAATCGTTGTTCCAATTTACAAAGATGGTGACAAACTTTCTGTTTCAAACTACAGACCAATCTCCCTACTAAGAACTCTTAGTAAGGTTCTGGAAAAAGTTGTGAATATAAGGTTAATGAGTTACCTCGAAAAACACAATCTAATAGCGTGTAATCAATACGGCTTCAGGGCCAGTAAATCCACGGAGGAAGCCGTACTCTCTTTTTCCACTACAGTTACAAAGCATCTGGATCAACGAAATAAATGTCTCGGAGTATTTCTTGATCTTAGAAAGCGTTTGATACCGTTTCTATACCCCTTTTGCTCCGGAAACTGGAGAACATTGGTATACGTGGAACACCACTTAAATGGTTTAATAATTACCTTAACAACAGGTGCCAAAGAGTTAAAATACTGGATCACACTAGCAACCCCCGGAAACTAACACACGGCATACCTCAAGGAAGCACTTTGGGCCCAACACTTTTCTTGGTGTACGCCAATGAAATTTGTAATATGGAACTAGACAATGCTCAAATAGTGGCCTTTGCTGATGACACAGCGCTAATATTTCACGGGAAAACCTGGGACGACACACGAAAGATTGCTGAAAATGGATTATGTAAGATTACTAAGAGCCTAGAAAATAACCTCCTCACGGTGAATGTCCAAAAAACTAAGTTCATTTGTTTTAGTATCACACGTGTTTCCCAGCCGCCGGCTAACTTTAATCTTAAGTTGCATACTTTTCCATGCAATTCATCTACAGTTTCACGAAATGGATGCACCTGCGGAACCCTTGAAAAAGTGGCAACCATAAAATATTTGGGAGTGGTCATAGATGAAAATCTAAACTGGCACCCTCATATATCAGCACTTGCCAATAGAGTCAGAAGACTGATTCCAGTCTTTAGAAACCTTCGTGAGGTCGCTGACGATACACTAACAATTCAGGTTTATAAGGCACTTTGCCAATCATTACTGATATATTGCATACCAGTTTGGGGAGGTGCCGCTTCTTCACACATAATTGAAGTAGAAAGAGCTCAAAGAGCAATCATAAAAGTGATGTTAAGTAAACCGCGACGATTTCCTACAGACGATATTTACAAATTAGCAAAATTACTAACAGTAAGGCAGCTATATATTGCTAGATGTGTTATTCGTTGCCACAGATCGCAAGCTGTTACAAGTACCAACGAGACTCCGCGGCGCAGACCTACTTTAAATATTCCCCAAACACATAGCGTATTTGCCCAGCGCCAATTTTACTATATGGGAATGTTTCTATATAAAAACATCAATAATAGTATAAACATTATTAATTTGAATAGTTACCGTCTTAAAAGAAGATTGAATACCAAGCTAAGCAATTTTAATTATGAAGCAACTGAAAAATTATTAAACAGGTAAAAATATATACATATACGAATAGCAAAAATAAGTACACACTCGATAAACATACACACCTCACACACACACACACACACATACGCACACACGCGCGCGCACACACACGCACACACACACACACACACACTCTCTCGCATGTACACACCATCCATTTTAAGTAACGTAATATATCGCAAACTGGTAGGACTGACCCCCAAGTCACGGGATATCTAGTTTGGGGGTCCAGGGTAATTTTAAGAAATGTAAATGATTTTTTAGTAAATAAATAAATTATTATTATTATTATTATTATTATAATATATAATTTAGTAATGGTCACTTTGAAATATTAATGAGAATAAACAAGGACGATCATATCGCGAGCGTGGATGCTAATTCTCTCCTAGGCACGAGGCTCCAAGGTAACGTGTAAAACCATCAATACCTTACTCCTGGTGCAATATATACAGAAAATCGGAACCACGACTAGATTACGTACAAACTGTCTGGACCGTCCGTCGTGCCGAATAACTGCTTCAGTTCCAAAGAGTACAGGCCAGGTTAAAGTCTATATAAATATTTTTTTTATTTCTAAAGTAACTAGAAATAAGAATCAAATGCGAGACCTCCCAACATTAAGATAACACATTTCCAACTCTCCGTTGTCAAAATCTGTGTGTGTTTAAAAATTACTATCGTGGAAATAAACCTAAAGGGACATTAAAATCCTCTTTGACTACTATTAAAGTGTTGATTGATATTATAATTATGAAAATTATTTGCTTCCTTATGCGTCTATTGCACTTACTTTACTTTTACCAAAATGATTGCATTGTCACCGATACATGAGTCCAATAGCATATTTTTTTTCAAAGAAACACGCATAACTGGACAGGTTAAATAAAATCTGGTAAAATATTATTAGGTAATAACAGTTTAGGCCCTTAACAAAAAAGGCAAAGGTCTTTTTTAAAGCCAGTTATCGCAGTAATTAATATTTTTATGGAGTCACCCGGACGAAAATTCGACCACAGCCGTATCATATATTTGCTATGATTAATATTATGGACGCGGTATGGTGGTCTTGCGTTTGTATGGGAAATTAGGTCGGCTCTTTTTTTACTCTTAATGGTGGCAATTAATTAGGGAAATGCGATAAAAAGTGGTAATATATGCACTTGTAATATTTTCTAATGTTGCTCATATTGTAATATTAACTGGGACACTTTTTAGTACAAAAATATTTTTATATAACATGTTGATTATTGAGTATTGAAATTTTGTGATTGTTGAAAGAAATTTTTATAAATATATTTTTATTTTTATAAAGATACTTGAATTTCTAAGTAACTTAGCTATTGGTTAGCGTCAAATACTTTTTGTATTCTAAAATTTGCAAACAACCAACTGCTGCAAAAGGAGACTTGAATATTTTATTCTTATTTATTTCAAAACTTTCAAGAAGGTTAAAAGTAATTAAATTCTTTAATTAATATAAAAATAATTCTTCTTAAAAAAAATAAATCTTAGATCTGCTGCTGCAAGCTGCTTGCACTGTCAAAAAGCAGATTACTCTACTCTCTCTACTCACTCGCTACTCTCTCTCCATCTCTACCGAACACTCTCTATGGCGTATACTTATGGTAAGTTCTCTACCTTAGTCAAAAGAGTTTACTACCCAGATAGTATTAGGTTATAAGGTTGATTCACCTCGGAGGAATGATATACACAATTATTGGCACTATGTGAAACTTGAAATCTAGCAGAAATATTTGGCTTGACTGACCTGATGGAAGCCCAGGTAGCTCTCGATGCTGTGCGTCGCGAAGAACACCTCCCCTTCGCACGTGAGGATCATCAGGAACCCGTTGAGAGCCTGCAACCGCCACCGCACAAACTCTTTATTTTAAATTTGAACTAAAACTCAGTTACAACTTACAAGTTTAGTTTGACTTAGTTACAAGTAGTTATCCTAAATAATATTTTAAATTGGAAAATAATTTTTAAAAATTTTTAAAATAAATCTTGCTTTCACGCTAAAACTACTCAACCGATTTAAATGAAATTTAGTACACAGGTAGACTAAAGCCTGAAAAAGGACATAGGCTACTTTTAATTGCGAAAAAAGGGTTGTAAGGCATCAAAAGAGGGGATGAAACGTTGTATCAAAGGATCGCATTTTTTGGCAGTTGATTAGATAATAATAAAAATGAAATTCAAAGTTTAGAAAAATTAGAATGCCATAATAACTTCCACGCGAACGAAATCGCGGGCAAAAGCTAGTTCCTGATAAAAAAACTCAGTTACAGTTATAGCAGACGATTAAAATTAGGACTGTTAAGAGAAGAAACAATATTTAGTAGGTAGTAGTAGAGTAGGGCGCATGGGTATGAACAGAAATGACAAAGTTTCACTTCGCCGCTGTTCATAAGGTTGCCATGAGGTTGCCAGCTGTGTTTGGCAAGTGAGAACTTAATTTTTATATTATTCTAAAGAAAATATACGAAAATTACAAACAAACGCCATAGTTACTACCATACTTACGTATACTTATGAAAGAAGTATGTGGCCCTTGACTACTATCACACACCTGATGTTAAGTGAAAACAATTAGGATGCCATAATAACTTCCACGCGGATTGAATCGCGGGCAAAAGCTAGTTTCTGAAAAAAACTTAGTTACAGTTATAGCAGAGGATTAAAATTAGGACTGTTAAGACAAGAAACAATTTTTAGTAGGTAGTAGTAGAGTAGGGCTCATGGGTACGAACAGAAATGATCAAGTTTCACTTCGCCGCTGTTCATAAGGTTACCATGAGGTTGCCAGCTGTGTCTGTGAGAACTTGATTTTCATATTATTCTAACGAAAATATACGGAAGTTACAAACAAACGCCATAGTTACTACCATACTTATGTATACGTATGAAAGGAGTATGGGCTGACGAAGTAATTAAAAAATAGAAAAGATCTGGTCATCAATGCTCTCGCTCTAATTTATTATAAGAAAATTTAATAAATTGTAATTAATACCCTGTGATCGTAACCAAATTACGCTACTCCTATATAAAAATTATATATATAACAAGACAAAATTATAGCTTACACCAAATTGGTACGATACTATCATGCGATTACCAAATGGAGACGCGCTTCGGAGCTCGCTGAGTTGGAAACTTGAAATATTAAGTACCTACGTAGGGACGTACTAAAGGCTGTGTTTATTTATAGTTTGGAAGCACTATTGATTCATTGAGGAACTGGCATCCCAAGATTCGTGGTATTATTTATTATAACTTAGTACTTGTATTTTTATTTATAGTTTATTACATTTTATCCTAATATTTAGACAAAGGACATAGGTAAAAAATGTATGGAAGTCTGCCCCAGAGATGTCCAGAGATAATATATGTCATTAAATAGTACAGATCTTCTATTTTAATAATAATAAAGTTACTTGCAGCTAAGCAGTCGCTGATAAGAGTTATGAAGGTTGATAACAGTTGACTTTTCATACTACAACGACGGTCACGTGATTCAGAACACAAAAAAATCGATTGAAATTCTTATATTTTTGATATATTTTCAAGTGATTGCTATGAAACATAGGTAGTTGTTAAAAATTCATTGTGTATTTAAATAAAATAATTAAATATGAGCTTACGTTTGGACAGCCTGAGGCAAATTTTGGCAATGTCCTTTCAGCAAATGATTACCACCAAATACCCAATCAGAAGCTATGATTTTTTTATCTCATATCACAACCAGACGTTTCGACTGGCAGGGATTCGTCAAACACCGAATATTTGATATTGAGATCAGAACATACTCGTATCGAATAAATACTGCCATAAACCATCTATATTGTTGTGTTATCTACGTTTTGGGGTTTGCCTGCTGCGGGGCTCGAGGGACCAAGCAACCGGTGGTCAGGACTCTAGAGGAAAGAACCTACTCACAACACGCGAAGAATTACCGTCTTCTGTATCCGACCCTTGATCCTACAACTAAGCGAAAGCTTCTAAGATATTGGTCGAAGCTAATAAATTACAGCCACACGAGGCTTGTCAACTTTTTCTCAGGCTGATGGACTTCACATGCCCTGTGATGAGTTAAGACTCTTTAGGCGATGGTTTTTCACTTACCATCAGGTGGGCCATTTTGGTTTGTCAATTATAATTATAATATAAAAGCCATGTTACCTGTAGGAACATCTCTCCGTCCGGCATGATGTGGTCGTAGTGCGCGTGGTCACGGCGGTGCAGCTCCTCCTTCTCCTTGTGCATAACCACTGCAACAACAAAGATCCATCATTATCAGTCTATTCGAATGGCTCGTTGCTCTAATGGTTAGATAACATGGTTTCAATCCAGATCCTGGGTTCAAATCCTGGGTCGGGTAGTGGATTTTATTTTCCGAATTATGTGAGTTTTAGAATATCCTGAGTCCGGAGTCGGGAAGTTGGTGGTGTAATACCCCTGTGCCTCGGTGTGCACGTTAAGCTTTCAGTCTCGATCACTGTCATCAACACTTGATAGTGATCATTAATGAACTGGTGAAGCGTTTTTAGCCTAAGCTTTATATCCCCTTTTCTACGAGAAGGGAGACCTGACCCTGTAGTGAGCTTGTAGTGACGTTAATATATTTGGCTGATAATAATAATTGAACGCTCAGTACAAAGTTTATAATAAAAGTTTATTTCCAAACAGTTAGTTATAGTAATTAGTATCTAATAGTACAACTTTTTGCAACAGAGCTCTTCTTTTTTTCTTTCTTCTTAGGAAGTACAACCGTCATCTTTATTATACTGTATTTTAGTCTGAAGGGCATAGTTGCCAGTGTAATTACATGTACAAAGCTGATCATCTCCACGTATAGAAAGACAGTACTTTGTAAGATTTGTTCCTTGAACGCCCTGTTAACTCTTGTTCTGAGGGATTTTCACTTATTATTATGTGATTTGTCTTTTTGGTTCTCAATCATTACCATAAGAAGAAAAAGTCCAGTTTAAAAAACACCTTTAAGCTAACTTAAAAAATAATAAACCGGTAGTGTACTGGAGACCTGTACAAAAACTTTATAGCTGCCATTTTAATTTTTTCTATAACCTACAGTTCTTTGTGAACGTTTTTTTGTTATTTTTTACTTCAATTACATTTCCAACTCCCACTCTCAATCCAATTACCTATTTGCGATACTTTGTGCCTACTAAGATCAGTTTAAAGGAATATAAACTTTAAAAAACATAGAAATAAAGAAGATTTTCGAATATGGGGATATACCATCCCTTGCAGCATCCCTAAACCAATTACGATGTGATTTGTCGTCATAACCCCGCCTATTTTATGTACAACTACACAATAGGGTGTTTTATCCCTATATTATTTGTCTGTAAAATGTTTAGAATTATATAAATAACATAAGTTTGGTAACAAACTATTGAAAAAGGTATTATTCAGTTTGTGAACCTCTGCGAAAAACATCATTTTCATTATCAGTCGTGGAGCCAGCCAGCCAGGATTATTTTGACCTTTTTGGGACACATCAAAACAATTTTCTTTAGCCTAATCCAGGATTCGAACCCAGGACCTCGTGTTTTAAAGTCACATAGGCTAAAAACTGGACCATCGAGGCAATGGCTATGAATACAATAGTAAAAATCAAATTGTCAATAGTTCCAGTAATCTGTGTAATTTGGCCATTCAAGACCAAACAAACAACGCGCTGGCCAATTACTGCCAACGTGAATTACACCAGCTGGCATTAGGGCTGTCCCCAAATCGATAATATCGATATAATTGCCTACACGTTTGACGAAAATTATCGATGGAATCCATTGCGATGTTTGATAATTTAACAAAAATTAACTAACTGTGTAAGCCCGAAAATGGTGTACACAGTTTTATGTCACTTCAAATTCCAGCCGAAATAACAAATTGATATAAAAATATTATTTAAAATACTCGAATTTCGTTATAAAATATCAAACTAAGCAATTGCAAATTAATCATACACATATATTTTTTCAATTCTGTTTCAATCATTGCAATCATTTAAACGATACGAACCATCCAGATATTCAGTCATATCTAAATTATTTCAAAAGACATTAATTGTAAATATTTTAAAGTAGAGTCATTTTACTCTAAAATAAAAACACAGTCGAAGTGTACCTATGTATTAAAAGTGTAATGAATAATAAACAGGTCCTTTTTAATATAAATTATTATATCTCAAGAATATTTTCTTAATATAAAGTATAACAATTAAGCTCCAATTTTTAATTCAAATAAATATCATTATTTATAACAGCACACAAATAAACATGTCAGCACTGTCGTTTGCGATTACATTATAACGTATTTACGCATACAGTATTAATGTAAATGAACAAATTTTCTGAATATTACTTACTTGTGATGAATATTAATATTTTTTTTCGTTTACAGTATTTACGTATGAATCTACAAATGATAACGAAATGAAAGCAGGTGTCAGTTTTGTTGCAGTAACGGGTATAGATAAAAATAAAAGTATTTTACAATTTCTTTCTACGCCCCATTAAATTTGAAATGCGATGTTTGACAAATAAAACACACACAAAATAGCAATAAATTAAACGCGCTTATCGAGATTTTCATTTTCATTTAGACAAACTTCCACCTTTTTGTAGAACGTAGAACGTATTGGATTTATAGTTTTTCGCGGCGTGATCAAGATAAGGTGGCTGGCAATCGAGTCGATTTATCGATAATGTCCTCAGATACGTCACTAATCGAGCTCAGTGGGTTTTATCACACATTATGATCATCATTACCGGCTATCGAAGAGTGATTTTTCTTTTTGCTTTTTATTGAGAATTGAATATTGAAAATGCTGACACTATTGAAGTTACATATTATCATTTGATTAGAGTGCATTTTCTTCTTTCTAGGTGCGCCTCCGCTGTAAAATAAATAATTTACGAATATTACTACTTTTAGTTTTCATATATAAATAATTAGTTTAAAAACATGATCTTGCTAAATCGATCGAAATAAAAAGAACTTTTGAAATGAAAGTATTGCAACAAAATTTATTTGATATCGAATAAATGACGTCACTCCAATTAGCGACAGTTTGTATGTGTGTATGTTTGTTACTCCTTCACGCCGCAGTTATTGAATTGAATTGAAAGAGATGGATTGCTGGCTCTTCTCAACAGGACTTCTTCCGAGCTGGTAGTAGAGTCACAACAAATAGTATATCTTGACGTTTCAAAAGTGCTTTTAAACAAATTTGAATTTTAATTATCCTTGGATTAAAACATTAGTTTTTAAACAAAAATTCTTACGTGAAAAGGTTAAAAGGATACGCGGATAACACCGCGGGATCTATGTAGTTTTAATAATAAAAAACGATATTTCAAAATATTCTGACTCCGAGACTCGAACTACAACCCCTTAGGTTCACAACCACTAGTCCAACGAGGCAATTAGTTCCAAGATGGCCACTTAATTATTGAGAAAATCCTTTTAATTGCATCTCCCCGCTGTCAATCTGCACCTTGCGCTGTGTAATGAGGAAATATCTTCGGAAATAATTACGCGATTGAGTATTTTATCGGTGTCGATGGTTATCGCGAGGTTTAATGATGTGATTGGGATGTATGTTCCTCGATATATAGTTACTTTTATACGACTCTTTGTTGATAAAGAAGAAGGCTTTAATAGGAGTACATATAATACGAAAGGTATTCTTAAAACATTTCTTTTAAAACATGGAGCAATGTGATAGGTCAGAGACGTAAGGGAATTTTAAAGATTTGTTGAAAACAAGCCTTGAACGAACGAAATGAATTCTCTTTAAAATATTAAGTAAACAATGCAAAGTACATCTAAATTACTTCAATGAAATTTTAGAGAAGTTAATTTGAATACAGAATCTCCTGCAACGTTGGATAAAAAATAAGATATGTCGAGAAATGCATCGAATCTAAATCGAAAAGCTAGACTTCCTAAATAAGGTTAAGTGACAAGTTTCTAGAACTGCAGACACCTTTGGAATAAAGAGGTCGCCCAACACTGCGCTTTCCGGTGTGTAGTCGCCAATCTAGCACCTGCGGCAACATAACTTCTATCAGTTGCTCGAACCATGTGCCCCCCCATTGCCACTTCAGTTCTGCGAGGGTTACGTTGTATAATATATGTAGCAACAACTTTGAATAAATGCATTTTCTAACACAACATGTGGCTCCTACTTATGCTTTCACAGCGTCTTCGAATCATTTACATGCCATCGAATAATTAACAACAAAAACAAACATCAATTAACGATTATATATACAATTGTTTGCGGTACGTCACGGTGGCTGGCTGTATTGATGGACAATTACATACTAAATGACGGATTGTTTGCCACGCAAACTAAGTTTTTGTGACCGCTGCTCAATCATTTGGACAAATCGATGATAGCTTGCAGTCGTGTTCAATGATGACTGTGATATATTAGAAAAAAACATGTGCTTATAGTTTGGAAGTTTGTTTGGCTTTTGTGTATATACAAGCGTTTGACAGGCGCGTTGGAGGAGCGTTTTAAAAATACATATAATGAAACTTGCAGATGCCCGCGAATTCGTTCAAATCAAAACCTATGTATAAGGACCTTCCAACAAAATGTCGCCGTATAGTTTAGTAGTACTAATAAGGAGGAACAATTCTCTCAAACATTCTTTTGTTATACCTATTTCTGCCTCTTATAAAAGCGCTGTCTCACCTATACAAAAGCCAAACTCAATTGCAAATGCTTGTAAATAAACAAATTAAAAATAAAGGTAGAAATCACTAGTCATTTTATATCTAATTTTTTTAGTTAACTTGTTAATGACGAATTTATGACAATATATATAGGCTTAAAACTAATTAATATATTCAATATCTTTAAAATAAGATTTTATAAAAAAGCAAAACATAATTTTAAATTTATTAGGCATAAAATGTGTTGAATTTTCTACC
Source organism: Mycalesis mineus (assembly GCA_034621355.1). NCBI lineage: Eukaryota > Metazoa > Arthropoda > Insecta > Lepidoptera > Nymphalidae > Mycalesis > Mycalesis mineus. Next base: position 1,881,890 of record CM067902.1, read on the forward strand.
TTCATTTTAAATTTGTTTGTTGACAAGCATTCTCAATCGAATTTGGCTTTAGTATAGTATTATTTAGTTGAGGCAGCGCTTTTGATGAGAGCTTTTAGGCTGTGAGATATTTTAACAATTAATTGTCATATATCTGCGCTGAATTAAGATTTTATGTTAACAACATAAAACCTTAACAAATTTTATATATAGGTATTACGAACCAATCTATGTATGTATGAAAACCGTATCAAAATTCGTTCAGTAGTCTTCGAATTCATCGCGTATAGTGGGAAGCTTTGGTCCTGGCTCGTTACCACCCTACTGACAATAACGTACCACCAAGTGACTTAGCGGTCCGGTACCATGTCGTGTACACACCGAGGGGTGTAGATTTTATCCTACTCCTAAAAAGTTAACCCACTTCCACCTTAGATTACATCCTCACTAATCCTCAGTTGTGATTGTAGTCAAGGGCTAACTTGTGGTACAAAAAGAAAGTAGGATACGGTGTAACAGTAGACCCTATCCGGAACACTAATTTGACTGATTGTATTTTATTCTTCTATCAGCGTTCTAACTACAACTAATGAGAAAATAAGAATAATAGCCACATTTCAATTATAATACTTAATAAATTATGTAAAATAGAACGATAAATAGCAATAAATATTGCAAAGCATAAAACTAAATCAGCTGTTTTGACGTACAAGAATGTAAAACTGATCTAAGCATGAAAAAACATATAGGCGTTATATTAAAAACGCAAATCGTTTGCCACGAAGGTGTAAAAAAACACACATGCAAGTTTCCTAGCCATTGTATTTCTAGTCATTGTACAGTTTTTATGAAATTATTTATTATATTGTTTAGTTACACTGTGTTAACTTCTTTGTTTGCTATTTTGAGTCTATTTTATATGCACTCTAGATGACGCTTGCGGATTTACCCGCGTACTTCTAGTTTCAGTAGGAATTTCGATATAAAATGTTGCCTATGTGTTTTTCTGATATGTAAGCTATATTATTGTGAAGTTTCATCAAAATCCATTCAGCAGTTTTTGCGTGAAAGAGTAACAAACATCCATCCACACATGCATACTTACAAACTTCCGCGTATATAGCTAACCGAAGTAGAGCTAAAAATGTTGAAGTTCTGCATCTATACTAAAGCCAAACTCGAATGAGAAAGCTTGTCAACAAACAATTTTGAAATGAAGGTAGAAAATGCAACACATTTTATGCCTAATAAATTTAAAATTATGTTTTGTTATTATATAAAATCTTATTTAAAATATATTGAATATATTAATTAGTTTTAAGCTTACTAATCTAATTTGTTGCTATGAATTCATCATTAACTAGTTAATTTAAAAAAATAGGTGTAAAATGACTAGTGATTTCCACCTTCATTTTTAATTTGTTTGTTGACCAGCATTTTCAATCAGTTTGGATTTAGTATAGGTGTACTCTTTACATTGAGAATAAGTTAGATTACTTGCAATACTTATACAAAATACTTTTGACGGCCTCCGTTGCGCAGTGATCTGCGCGGTGGATTTATTTTCGCCGTGGCTAGTTACCACCCTACCGACAAAGACGTACCGCCAAGCGATTTAGTGTTCCGGTACGATGTTGTGTAGAAACCGAAAGGGGTGTGGATTTTCATCCTACTCCTAAGAAGTTAGTCCGCTTCCATCTTAGGTTGCATCATCACTTAACATCAGGTGTGATAGCAGTCAAGGGCCAACTTGTAGTCCATAAAAAAATGCCATCATCATCACCATTTATCATTATCAGCCTATTTACTTGCTACAGGGCCAGGCTTTGTTATAGGAGAAGGCATATGCAGCTTAGCTTAGATGCTCTATCACTACGGGTTGGTAGGTTTATAATAATGAATAATTCTATAAGTTCTGTTACGATCACTATCTGATTGTCAATGATATGACCGGAAACGACAGCTTAACGAACTCTCCGGGGCTAAGAGGGTGTAATACCATTGAGTTTTAAATTCCGGACTTAGACTTTTTACTGTTAATTTCTTCGAAGAAAGGCAAGGTCAGCAATATATAATATAACGTGTTAGAAAAATACCCGTCAACCAGGAGTTAGGGAGAGAGCTTACATGCTTAGAAAAAAAAGAGTTTCCTAAGCAGAATCCTGAGGGAGATATAAGGAGTTCATGAACTTGCTTGTAACTTTCAGGTGGCAACCCTAGCTAGACTTACACGAAAGTAATCAACTGGGTTAGCGCCCTTGTAGCCATATTATGTTTGTAGGTAAGCAGTTAGGGTCATGCAATTTTATTTTTAAAATAATGATTTTAAAATTTATTTAGTTTTTTATATTAAAATAATAATTTTATAAACTGAATTATGTTAACAAGATTGAAATACATTATATTTTAGTACGTTTTGGGATGATATACCAACATCTTGTATAGGCCGGATCGGGAATTGAACTAACGTACTCCGAGGCCACATACGCCAATCGCTGGACCAACGAAGAAGTCGTCAAATACCTAATTTAACTCGACTCTAATAAGTTTACATAAACAGTCATGAAACTTAACCTTTTGCTTACCAGTAGGTACACCTTTTTAACAATCTTAACTTGGACTTTAACAGTTAAGTATTTTAACTTTATGGTTGACTATCACGAATGGCTTGTTTGTGAAGCGAGTCGCTAATTATTTCATACTTTACTTTAAAAACTGTTTCAGTAAACTTTCGGTATGCTAATAGCACATAATATAATTATAATAGATATGTTTTGGCCTCCGCGGCGCAGTGGTATGCGTAGTGGATTTATAAGATGGAGGTCCTGGGTTTCGCTCTCCGGTAAGGCTGGTTCAGCCGTTACGATGTCGTGTAGAAACTGAAAAAAGTTTTGGATTTCATACTACTTCTAACAAGTTAGCGTGGTTGCGTCTTAGATCACATTCAAGGGCTAACTTGTACTGAATAAAAATACAGAAAAACCATAAATACACAATCATAAACTGGTATTTATCAAATCTTATCAAAATGGTAACGAGGCGTTTTGCAATGCAAAACTGTAAACACTTGATCATCGCCGAAAAGTTGCCTGTCTGTCGGTTTTATACAGAATATATTTTGGAGAATGTGCACAAGAACTTTTTGATCTAGTTCCCCCCTCGCCCTTTTAACATAGACTGCTAGGCATCGTACAGGTCGATGTCGACCGTATCGTAGTCGATATTCCATGGATGCGTACAAAACGTTTCGGTTCCTCGTTCCTGATTCGAACTGCGAAAATATGGAATGCCCTTCCAGCTCACGTTTTCCCTATCACCTACAATATGGGTATCTTCAAGTCAAGAGTGAATAGGCACCTTCTAGGCAAGCGCGTTTCACCGTAGGCTGCATCTTCGCTTACCATCAGGCGTGATCGTAGCTAAGCGCTAGCCTATACACTATAAAAAAAATGCATGAATTTCAAGGTAATTTAAGCTCGTTTACCTTAGTAACAGCATTAGACGACGCATTGTCTACCCTGATCCTAAGAATGCTTTAGAATATTAGAACACAACAGTACAAGATGGTACACCCCCGTGCCTCGAAGAGCGTGCCACGTTAAGCCGTCGGTCGGTCACGATCAGCAACATCTGATAGTGGTCGTTAATGTATGATACATTATCACCTTAAGCCCGCCAACCCGGATTGGTCTACGCTCCGTATGCATCCTTTATAGAGGGATGCCTGGTTCTGTAGTAGGTCGTTAATAGGCTGTTAATAATTGACCCTAACTAGTGACCTAAGAAAATACTAAACAAGAAACAAAGTTAAAACTAAAAGCATTTAAAACCAACGGTAGGAATTCCCCGCGTGGCTGACCACGGGGCGCTATGGTACGGGTATGCTAGGGGTGGTGATATACCATGACGCGTGCCATATTGTGAGGCGGTTGGAACAGATGGGAGTTCGTTTTTAATTGTTTCTCTCTTTTATTGGGTGCTTTGTTTTGTTTTGCGATCTTATTTTTATTTGACCGCGCTTTATGGTTTTTATTTTTTTTTTAATTTAACGACATAACTTTTTTTATTACAAGTTAGCCCTTGACTACAATTACATCTGATAGAAAGTGATGATGTAATCTAAGATGTAAGCTGGCTAACTTGTTAAGGGTAGGATGATATCAACACTCCTTTGGTTTCTGCATGACATCGTACCGGAACGCTAAGACGCTTTGCGGTATGTGTTTGTTAGTAGCCAAATCACATCTGATGCTAACTCGTCTGCTATTTTATGCATGTCTAAAATTACTGACCTGTAATGTCCATCAATGCTCCAGTTAGTAAGTAGGTAAATAGTAGAAATATTAGTCCATGGAACTTTAGCTTTAGTTTGCGAATTCTTTTATTACAATTATTTTTTAACAATGTAACAAAATTACATTAAAAATTGAAAAAATGCCAAAAATGCCATATTTTCGTGGAGGCCATTTTGGATTTGAAACTTTTCTTAGTGTATAGTATTCGACTACTATCTGATATTATAAGAGATGTATGAAAAACGACGTGTAATCTGCCATTTTGTAGCGGCGACTGATTTCCATCAAACACTAATTCACCTTTCAATCAAAAAAACTAGAACAACATCGGTGCATCCGTTTAGTAGCTACGATGCCTCAGACAGACACACACACACACACACATTTTTTATTCAATGTATAAAAAAATAATAGGCTTGTAAGAAACATACTAAGACATATTATGGTGTTATTAATTTGTCTAATTAATATTTTTACGTAAAAGAACACAAGTGATTAATCTTTTTTGGGACAAAGTGCCTCCTTATACATTCATTGTACCGCTCGGTTCGGTCTAGGCTTACAACTTGTCTGTGCTGTGTTTAATCTGTGCTTGCACGCGACATGCCTAGGGTTGCCACGTTCTCGAAAACTAAGAATTTTGTTAAAAAAAACTTAGAAATTCTGTTTGATAATTAAAAATAATCGTTGGAAGTTTTACAAACATACTGTGTGCAGCATTTGATAAATAAACATCCAAGACAAACAATCAAGAAATCTGTGTAAAAATTCAGAATTTATCAGTACCCCTTCAAATATAGCACGCTTTTTTCAATATGAGGTATTGGAAGGAGAGAGAGAGATAATGATTTTGCAAACAATTAATTTTAATTCTTAAATATTTTAATTTAATTCTTTATAAAAATATCATAGTATCGTAAAATGAGTCAGAGATATCGTCCAATTGCTGCCTGTTTTCCAATACGACGATGTGAATAACAAAGATACTCGTACGAGATAAGAAATTCAAAAAGAGCACTTAAATCTGTAAGATTAATAATTTTCATAACTCTAAGAAAAGTTCGCCTAGGCCTTTTCCCCTACCAAGACGTTCCTGGACCAAATTCAGGACATTTAAAAAAATGGTCACGTCAAGAGTTACCTAAATTGACGTAGGTACTTGTAGGAAAGGATTAATAGGAGTGGAAGAGGCCAAGAAAGTATGCAAGGAGCGTGGCAAATGGAAGGATGTAGTCTCTACATACCCCTATGTTATGCATGTAAGAAAACTTTCCTAGTGAGACAAGCAGCTGACTGTGTTAGACTAGGCAAAACATTTTTCTCCTTAAAAGCCAGTTGTCAACCCTAGAGTTCAACCCGCGCGATGTCAACATCGGTTTAACGCTGCGCGCGCCCGCACAAAAGGTTCTCCTGTAATTAGACGCGGGGTCGCTTCGGCCCCTCGTTCATGCTGATAACAAACCTCCAAGGCTCTTTTGACACCTTATATTCCAAAAAAAATATGAATTATATTTTATAAAATACCTACGCGAGGGTTTATAAATAGGAGCTAGTTCTTTATGGGTACTTACTTAAATGGGGTGAGGGAATTTATATTTGTGATATGACCAAAGTTTAAACTACGCGTCCCAACGCTTTTTATTTAAAATAATGACGTCGCAAGTGTGACAGACGTTTTGCATATAAATAAGAGTATATAAAACATAAAACATGTCTTTTTAATTAAGTTAACAACTTTACATAGGAATGTATACGACTGTAGATCTATTGGATGGTGACTGTACTTGAAACTTTATTTCACTCTGGTCTATGAACTGTTAGTCTTATACATATTTTGTATAAACAGTCCCTCCTCCTTTTTTAAGTCTTTTAAATACCTAGGCTGTGTGTAACAAAAAAAATAAATATTATAGAACAATACACACATCGCTATATAGCCCCAAAGTAAACGTAGGTAGCTCGTGTCAAGGGTAGGTACACATTTGGAAATCGAATCTAAAGCCTAGGACACGGAAGCATGGTCACTACCCACTCGCCACTGGCCCGTCAAATGTTACTTATATTATTACAGTTATTAACAAATTAAAAAAAAGAAACATAATGTAACCACTGTAATAAATAAATGAAACCCCTTATTATACATAAATAATAATTCACATAAAAAAGAATGTATAGCGAGTCTGTTTAAAATAGGTAAAGTCAGGAAGACTTTACCCACTTTAAACTCAAACCAATTACGATCAACAAGTAACTCAACAAAGGGGTGCCATAAATTATTATATTCTCAACTTATAGCCGTGATTTACTCATTTTGTTCTACAAACTAATCCTATTACACATGTAAGTATGAAATACAACCGATTTACATATCGAATTATTGTAAGAACATAAATCCGTACGTGCGTTAACCCACTAATTTCTAAAGTAAACAAAATCGAAAAGGAAAAAATTGTACCCGAATAACCCCATATATCACGGGGCAAATGATGTCTCAATACCATTTTACGGTTAAGAGATAGAGACGGGGATATTTTAGATGAGCGTTCGTTTCAGTGCGAGTGGGATGGCTACGTTCTCTCGTTTCGTATTAATTAAGCGGGTGGGAGATAAATCATTGGTTGTCGGCGCTCCCTGTGGGAATCCTTGAGAGTTATAGGGACCTTTATTTCTAAATTTACAATTACAATTCTGTAAGTGTTCGGAATGTGTTTAAAAGTGGTCGTATAGCATAGCGTTGGGATAAATTGGCCCCTCGTGTATTGGTACGTTTTGGTATTTCGTAAATATTTGTTTATTTTTGGTGCAGTTTTGCATATTGTTCTTTTGACCAAATTTCTGAAGCCTCAATAGCTGCACTTAAGGGGCCGGACTCAACACCGAGAGGTTGTGGGTTCAAATGTCGCTCACATAATTTGGCCACAGTCGTTCCAGTTCCTTAGTCAGGCTTTCTGAGTATTTTTTATTATCACCTGATAGCGATTGTTACAGAATCAAACATGGCAAGTTTAAGCTTCAAATTCTGTATTAAAAAGTCTGATGATAAAGATAAATTTAAAAAGCAACGATGATGGCACATTTTGACAGAAAATCGGCAGAAGCCAAAAATATGCGTAAAACACCGAAAGAGTCACAGGCATCTTGTTGTATTAGAGTCATTCGGGGTAACCGAGCGCAGTGGGAAGGTAAGTGAGCGCACTGCTTCTATCTCTACCAAGGGAGTTCGTTTTGGTCAATCAGGGACACCGGTAAACACGGATACTTCTAAAATTGTTATGTGAATACGGTAAGTTACGTTTTAGTTTATGAAGTGCATATTCTCCTGTCTTTTTTAAAGCATTATTTAAGATTAAGTTGAGTGTTTGCAAGTCGCCGGCCATTTGTTTGATATTAGGCATTCTGGGTAAAGTGTGTGCGGATAAGTATGCGCATGCGCTCACTTACCCGCGCGCTTAAACTAAGAAAAAACCTTTTAAAGTTAGACCTAGCCCAATACTATTCCCCGTTACCTATGTGAAGATAAATATGTTGCCCCACCAATAGAAGAATGGATTCAATGCGTAAAGTATTAGAATTGATGGCATGAATTGTGTGTTTCTCAGGAAGGTGATAATAGTATATTTTTTTGTGATTATTCTTCCAGTTTCATTTAAAATTCTTCAAATTTTTGAACATGATATTGTCATTCATATCAACAGGTTTAATGTTAAACTACTTTATATTATTTTATTAATAACAGATAGATCTCCATTGCAAGACTTAATGTTAGATTTTAAGATACTTTTGACTGCGTTTAAATATTTTGTTTGATGATCTAAGTTTCATTTCAATTTCTTTGTTACATATTGATTATTTATCGAATGCGCTCACTTACCCTATTGCGTCTACATACCCCACAGGACTGCGTACACTTACCCGCAATACGGGTCAAGTGTGCGCATTCCGACTTACTATCAAAATTTTGATTTTTTTGTTAGCTATGGAACAGGATGTTTTATTTTCTGTTTCAATTTGTAGGCTAATAAACATTCTTTTCGAAACATTTTTTTTATTTTCCAATTTCTGCTTTAGTTCTGCTCTGTGAGGCTGAAAACAGTAAAGTGCGTGCACTTGACCCGAATGACTCTACATAAAAACTTATAAGAGTTTAGTTGAAATATCTTTGAAAATGTTCGACTAGACCTCGTTACGACTAGTTTTTCTATAATATAAGTACTTGTGGGTAGGAAGTAAAATGTATTAAGTTTTTTGTCATTTCATGGTATTGTCGTATATATTTAAACGAAAGCGTAAATTATTTGAAGAAAATACTCAATTAACATTTTTTAGCTTTAAAAATAAATAAGGTGTCATAAAACACTTTTTAATTAACAACGACCTTTATTATAATTAACAATATGAATACATAATATTATCAATTGATTACATAAGTCTTAAATTATACATAATAAACAGCAACATGTCACATAACCACAGCTTATTAATTAAGTAAAAAACTAATTACAATTACGTTCCGTACGTCAAAACAGATAATCTATTCGCGCCAACTGTCACGTCAGTTGCGTGAAACGGAGCGTCTCGCGCTAATCGCGATTTGTTCAGTCGATAGCGGACTGTCATAGAGTGCGGACGTGTGGGGCGCTTAGTGATATGAATTATTAGCAAACACTAGCGACTTCTAAAAAAATTCCGTATTTTTAATTCAAAATCGACACGCCAGATTATAAAATGAATCTGTGCAAATTACATTTTTTTTATTAGAAAATATTTTTATTAGAAAATGCTTGACACTTCAAACGAAATTCCGTTTTACATCCAATAATCCATACATCGGTTAACAAAACAAGAACAATAAGAAATGAATACAAAAATGACATCATTTTCAATAGTTCAATAGTATCTATACTAAAGCCAAACTCGATTGAGAATGCTTGTCAACAAACAAATTTAAAATGAAGGTAGAAAATGCAACACATTTTATGCCTAATAAATTTAAAATTATGTTTAGTTTTTTTATAAAATCTTATTTAAAAGATATTGAATATATTAATTAGTTTTAAGCTAACTAATCTAATTTATTGTCATGAATTCGTCATTAACAAGTTAACTAAAAAAATTAGGAGTAAAATGACTAGTGATTTCCATCTTTCATTTTTAATTTGTTTGTTGACAAGCATTCTCAATCGAGTATGGCTTTAGTATAAGTATAAATTGTAGTAGGGTATTGAACTGATATTTCATTGTAAGTTTTGTAAGTATGAGGTAATCTCATACTTACAAACTCATTACACGTTACTTAGACGCAATAAGTCCAATTCACACCCCTATCGTTTTCTACACGACGTTGTACCGGAATGCTAAATCCCTTGGCGACATGACTTTGTCCGTAGGTTGGTAACTACTACCGAAGCTAGCCAAACCAGGACCAATTTGGAAAATCCTTAATAACCGGCCCAGCAGGATCTCCGTCTTTTCAAGTCACTCCGCATATCACTGCCACAAAAATAAAAATGGGACCTGTATGGTGAGTGTAAGTCTTTTATCCCCTTTTCTATAAAGAGGGAGGCTTTGCCCCGTAGTCGTTAATAGACTGATAGTGATGAAATTGTAACACCAAAACGTTTTTGAAATATAAATAAAGCTACTGTTTATGCTATCACTGAAATTGTGGCAGCCTGTTGGGCTCAAGCTCCATATATCATTTTCTAAAAGAAGAGAGGCATGGCTCTGCAGTAGTTTGAGCAGGCCGATAATGATGATCCTGTATTTAATTTCACCTTTGTTTATATCAGCAGGAACTCTGACACACAACACTCAAAACCCAACAGCTGGCATTAATTAAAGAGTGGAGGCTGTGGCGCGAGATCGGGCCCGCCATTTAATTGATAGCGAGGAATCCGAGTGAAGAAACGGTCGTTACCTTATCACTCTGCTGATTTCACACCGCGACTCGACCGCCGGCGCCGGTTACATGGCGCTGGAATTTACTATAGAGCTCGTGTTGCTTGTATATTATTTAATCCTTATAAAGGCGAAAGTTTGTATGTATGGATGGATGGATGGATGTTTGTTACTATTTCACGCAAAAGCTACTGAATAGATTTTGATAAAACTTTACAATAATATAGCTTACATACTGAAATAACACATAGGTTACATGTTTTCCCAAAATTCTTATGGGAACGAGAAATATCGCGTGTGTCCGTTAGTTGATTATATATTTGAAATTAATAATAATTATTTTCGAGGAAAAACTAAAAAACCCTTGAATTATATATGCACCCACTCGTAATAGGCTCGGTTTACTTTTACGGACAAGATGGTATTCACAAAAACCAAAAACTATAAATGTGTAATAATAAAACAAGGAACTTAAGCTAACTTATCCTTATAACTATACAAATTTTTCCCGCAATTGTGGCAAGAATACTGGCTGCATTTCCGCTTTGCATAATTCTTTGCACAAAAAAACTTTAGCATCAACTATCATCTTAAAATTTAAATTATCGTCGAAAGTTTTAAGTGCAGTTAGTTAGACTTTGCTTTCCGAACTGGTGGGAGAGACACACTTCACACACTACCTTCACTTTTCATAGTGTTTTCATGCAATCTTGCTTGAAATATTTGAATTCGAACAGTAATTGAAAAAGAACTCGAACAAGAGCTTTTCCGAATCAATCGGTATGTAAAAGTATGAATGTACATTTGTATGTCTGTATAGATAAAATAGGTGGTTCTGGAATTACTTTATTCTGTTAATAATATTTGATTATTAGTAGGTATTAAAGTTATTATGAATAACTGACACCAAAACTAATGCCAATACAACTAGCACGATTTCACAAACCGGTGTAAAATACATCCAAATCAAGCTCCATGTAACCACGCCCTTAACAACAGAAGTCTCAGTCGGGTCACGCTTCGCAAATAAAAAAAAGTAGCATTAACACAAGTAAAACCTCTGTGTTTGCTTTATGTTAACGTTTGAGCCCTGATTAGGTTTATGTTCGTCTTAATGGCTTGATTTTATACCATTCTATACCAACGTGAGGGATTTATACGATACGATGACGGCGGAAACTTATTAACAATCGTATTTGAGGAGTTATTGAGTTTGTCACTTAGCTGGTTTTTGCTTGTGACTAAAATTTTGATTTTTAATACTTGTGAATCGTTTTTTTTTAAATGTTTCTCTTATATATTGTAACAACATTGTAGCAACATGCTGAGGCAGTAACCTTTTTAGCTGAGATGTAAAATATGTATTAGTCATTTAATTTAGCTTTATTTTAATGATGTTTTAGATTTATCTTTAGTTTTTTAGTCTATTAGTAAGCTATATGTTGTACCATAACTACTTTCAGCTTAATAAAATATTTTATTATTATTTTTATTTTTTTATTATATATGAATAGGATAATGAATGGGCATATTGAAAGACCAACGGGAATGTTCCAGGATCAAATGCAGCACATTATGTTTAAAAGCCAGGTCAAAAGTGCCCTAAACCGATGCATTTGTATGCATGGTTTAATGAAATTGGAAGAAGCAAGAGTTATGCAAGTATTGTGGCAAGTGAAAGAACGTAGTCTCTGTCTGGGTTGGGCATTTAATCCCACTCCTGACATGTTAGCCCGCTTTCAACTTCAATTACATGATCACTTACCATCAGGTGCGATTGCAGCTTGTATGAATTAACTCTATACACATAAGATCACACGAACGATTTTTTGATATAAAGAGAAATTGTTCTCAGCCAACCCTAAAAAGGGCGATGCGTTGAAAAAACAAAGGTTAGAAGCCTTCTGTAACAGGAGTACATCAGATAGCGCGTTTAATTGAGCTACACCAGTGCTTCTGATTTATGGCCACGCCCCGCCAAAAGTTGTTTTCATTTCGCGCCCGATACTTCTGACATACGGCCCTTTGGAATGCAGCAGGTATATTCTTTTTGAAAATAAACATAATATCAAATATTGCGGATCCCTCTCAGCTATGGCTATAGTCAAAGAAACGCGGTTTCCGTTCTGCGATTTTTATATTATGTTTATTTTAAATTTCCTATTTATTTATCCGAAAGTGTTGGTAACACTTCAATAAAAATATAAAGGTATATTTACCTATTACTAGCGTTCCTTATCGATTATTATTTCAATTAGCTACCGTGGCTCTTAATATGCCGATTACTGGACCCTACCTATTACTTCCTCCTACTGCCCTACCTTCTACATGTCTTTGAATAATTAATATCACTTCGATAAGCTTTTGAGTGATAAACAATTTATAAAGTCAGTTCAAGAATAACGCTGGTTCAATTGTGCATGTCCTTAAAAGGCGAAGTCGGTAGGAACGTAATTAATCAATTACCATCAAACAAATTTATGTGAAGGGACTATATCATTTTCAGCCTATTTTAACGACTCTCTACAAGGCCGGGCCATCCTTATTTTAGGAAATGGAAATAGAGACAAACAACACCATTCTGCACCAATGTGGATTGGCAGGTTTACTAACATATTGTTTGAATTATACGATAACATCCATTCTTAACGACAATGATTAGATCGACTTATAAATACGCTCTCCATTGCCCCGAGGGTGTAAACACAACTTCGGGCTAATTTTCTTGGGGAAAAACGAAGTTCAATGGACTGGAACTCAGGACTTACTAGTCTAAAACCACATAGTCTAATGTCTGGACCAGTGAGGCGGTCGTCAAGGGATAAGAGTAAAAATCCCTCGTTAATTAGCATCGCAGTTCTAACCGGCCGTGTGTCGTGTGTCACAGATCTCCGTCCGATACAAGCTCCCAACGTTTGTTTTGTTGCGCCGTAAAATATTGTTCCATCTCGATTGAGGCCCCATCCAGCGGGCTGAGGGCGAAACGTGATAGCACTGCCTTCTTTATTCTAATTTCAAATTATTCTTTATTCCAATTTCAAATTATTTAAACCGCGATAACACTGACTTTTTGTTTATTTTAATTTCAAATTATTATTCTTTATTCCAAATTCAAATTATTTATACCATGATAAATAATTTGGCTGATTCTTTGTTTATTCTAATTTCAAGTTTTTCAAACCTGATAGCACAGCCTCCTTCTTTATTCTAATTTCAAAATATTGTTCCAATTTAATTTAGCTTCATCGCGCGGACTAAACGTGATAGCTTTGCCGTTTTTTTTTATTTCAAATTATTATTATGCTTTCGTCTAATCATAAATTATTAAAACTTGATAGCTGTCCATTTCTTTATTCTAATTTAAAATTATATTATTTAATTTCGATTGAGAGTCCAACAAGCGGACTAAGGGCGAAAGGTGATAGCACTGCCTCTTTTTCATCTAATTTAAAATTTTCTTTCTTCAAATTATTGCCTCTTTTGTTAAAAAAAAATATTATTTAGATCGAGGCTCAATCAAATCAGTATGTCGATTGCTGAAAAAAAAATTCGAACGAACATCTCGCTTACATCTTATCGATCATCGCTGCTTCAGTTCGACTGTCAGTCCAATATGGCATTGGAAAATACCGATTTGTTTCATCCGCTTTGCATCCGTTGTACATCCGGCTTAAAAACTGGCTTTTTTTTCGAGGATCCACATACTGTATCTGATAGTATTGACTCCTTCTTCATTCGTGTAGTTCATTCAGTGGAATTACGCGTATATATTATGCAGATATAGATTATAATATTCATATTGTGTTTATATTTAAATACTTCATAGAATTATTTTCTGGCCATAAATTACTCACACATCACAATAATTATGATTTTCTTACGATTATTTATAGCGATTTCTCTCGAACCATTTTACACGGCATTAAATTCATACGTCGCAGTTAGAAGCAGTAAAAATCAACCGCCGCGTCGGCATAAAATGGAATGGTGACAATTAAAATACTCAAACGATAGAAAATAAATCGATTAAAACGATTTAACTGCGATACGGTTTCGATTACTTATCATAACTTTCGGCTATTAACATCGATTGTCGAATTCCGAAACGCGCGCAATCGATTCCGGATAACGATAAACATTGCACGGGAAATTACACCTTATTTATAAAACAACAGGTATAGTAATTGCATGCATAGAATACCAACTAGAAGACGCAAGTCTTATATTGATATATAAGCAAATTAGAATTCTATTTATGTGGAATAAGGTTGAAAGTTGCTTGAAGCTTACGAGATGGTCCTTCAAAACAGATATGGGTTATTCCGAAAAACGGCTCGTGCGCGCAATCAATTACGATCGAATCGATTCAACGATTGTAATCGATAATTACGCATGCAGCAGCTATAATTTCTTTTGGGGGTAATGTCAATGTATTTTCGCGTAAAAGTTTAAAGTGTCAAAATTACTGCTAGTTTGTTCTTTTATTCTATTTAGATTGTCTTTTTGTTGGTCCAATTGATTGCCCATGTGGCTTCTAATCACGAGGTCCTTAATTAGGTTCTGAAATATTAGGCTTTTATATATTTTCACCTAAAATAAAGCCTGCCTTGAGAAGTATAGTGCCTCGTCACGTTTTGGGGAAATTTAAATAAGCTGATACTGAGATTAGTGCTTAGCTGCTATCGTGCTGCAAAGATAAACAAAGTTGTGTTGTTGTCTAGAAAAAGTAATTTATTTCTTTAAGTAGGTTTTTGACGTAGTGACTAAAACCGAGAAAGGTATGATCAGATGGTTTGGGCATGTTGAGAGAATGAATGAAAGGAGACTTACGAAAGGAATTTACAAGGTAAGAGTTAATGGGAAAAACCAAGACAAACGTTGCTGGACCATACAATACTTACATTATCGTAAAAGGCCAAGTCAAGAATATCCTAAACCGACGAACTTGTATGTAAGGATTAATAAATAAAATATATAAATAATTAAATATTATAGGACAATTACACACATCGCTATATAGCCCCAAAGTAAGCGTACTCGTAAGTAGCTTGTGTTATGGGTACTATGATAACTGATGAATATATATATATATATCGGCGTATCACCATTCTCGTTGACATCTCTTTACTGGTTCTTAGTTTTTCGTAGGCGATCAAGGTTAAATTGCAAAGTCTTTGTCTTCACGAACAGATTTATTGCAAGTTCACAATGTTTTGATACATGAAGTAGATTTCTTTAATTCCTGACGTATTATTAAGATTCAGAGCTGTAGTTTATTTACATCCATCTTACTTTATTCCTTAATTTATAAAAGATATATAATATACATAAACACTTGTAATATATAGATAAACACCCAGACACTGGAAAACATCCATGCTCATCACACAAACATTTGTCCAGATGTGGGAATCAAACCCACAGCCTACGACGCATAAGCAGTCACTACCCACTGTGCCGCTCGGCCGCCTAATGAAATTGGAGGAAGCGAGAGAGATGCATGGATCGTGGCAAGTGGAAGGGCGTAGTCTCTGTCTACCTCTATAGGAATCGATACGTGATGGTATGTATTCGTATGTATGTATTTGTGAAAAAAGAAAAAGTGAAAAGTGCCAATCAGGAATGAGAAAATAATGTATTTTACACGTGCAAGGGATATGAACTACTGAAGAGCCCATTTAATACAGCAATGTCTATCGGCTACCAGTAAAAAGTGAAACATAGAAACCCAGGGACAAAACCTTTTGGCACTGCTCCAAGTTTTCATATATATTTTATCATTTCTGCGATCTCATCTGATGTTAAATGACGATACAGTCTACGATGGTATCGCACTCACGTAGGGAGGAGTGTGGTTTTTTTAAACGTACTTGTATAGAGGTGTCTTGTTGGTCTTGTGGTTAGACTATTTGGCTTCGGATCACGAAGTCTTAGTCTTAGGTCAGAGTCTCGGGTCGGTCTAGGACTATACTTAGACTATTACAGACTAATACAGAGCTAAACTTTCTTCCAGGATGTTTTTAGAAAAAGTCTCTGCTACTCATAGTTAGTCATAGTTGAGAAGTTTGTGAAGCTTCGGAGAGCACGTTGAGCTGTCGGTCTCATCATTATGATGATCCGAAAGTTTGTAGGTATGGATGGATAGACGCAAAAACTAAATAGATTTTGATGAAACTTCACAACATAGCTCATATATCTCAATAGGCCTCATTTTATTCTGAAACTCCTACGGAAACTACGCGGATAATACCGCGGGCGTTCTCTAGTCATTCATATATCTACTGATCGTTACAAGAGTTAAATATTAAACCACCAATTCACATTGGAGCAGCGAGGCAGGTCTTAAGTTTCATATCCCTTCTTGTATGATGAGAAAAGCTTGGTTCTGCAGTAAGTCCGTAAAATAGGCAGATAATGATGATGATACTAATAGGGCAAGTTAAATAAAAGCTTGTAATAATGTTTGTCTTTACGTTGGCGCTAAGCCTGACAAGTAGTTGGAAGAGCTGATAGAAGGTGCCCAAGGAACTCGAATGACGATACCGCACCGGAAAGAGTTGGTCAAACTCCACTGGATGGACTGACATTAAGTATGTTACAGGAAGACGCTGATTACATGCAGTTCAAGACCTGATATTTTTCACTGCGTACAGTGGAGTAAAGCCTTACCTACGTACTAAGTACCTTTGCGAAGATATAGGTAGTATTTTAAAAGAACTAAAAATGCTCTAAAGTGAAAATAATTGGATCACTATAGCTAAGTTACTGGAGACGGGAATGGAGAAAGAAGAAAAAAGGAAAAAGGAAAAATTAAAAGAATGATGTTAGTGTTTTAGGTTGAATTAGGTTAGGAGGGGTTTTAGACGGAAAAAGTCCAGCTCTACCTAATCCATCGAGGTGCCCACGAGGATTTCCCCTCCTGTACGAAAAAAAGGCAGTTCAAGATCGTGGTGTTTGGAAGTCTTTAAGGCCTATAACCAGCAGTCCGTCTGGTGATAAGTTAGCTTCGCTCGGCCGATTTCACGTCACGTATGAACGCACCCTTAAACTGTCAAATAAATTTCGCTTTTTTGTCACTCAACGCCAAAAATGTTGAGTCGCTTCATACGTTTTAATTAGAGAAAAATAACACCTTTCGTTTTTTCACCACTTTCAGTGTCGTTTAGTACCCATAACTAAGTATATTTTAAAGTAATGAGAGAAAATGCCCTTTTTCAATAAATATATTTAATATTTATAGAGAGCCTTTTTCTGAACGGCAGCGTCGGTGGTATTTAGATAGTCGTATACGGAGTTGACAAACTTGGTTCAATAACAATGTTTTGTCTACTTTCTTTACTTATTTACCTGCTACTATAGTTATGGGCCTGCAAAAAACTTAGGTCTCTAAATTGTCTCGTGCCTAACATAATATTGCATTTTTCCAAATTTATTTACGTCAGTCAATCACAGTTAGAGACGAAGCTTTAATAGCTTTAAAACGTATACAAACTTTCACCCAAATATTGTGAATCAAATTTGAACTGAATTATGGATTCTCATTTATATTTCACTTTTATGAACCTCTGTAGTCAACTACTAGTCCCTATAACTCATATAAGAGAATGGGTGAAAGAAGATTAACAAAAGTGATTTATGAAGCGAGGGTGAATGGAAATGTTGGACGGGAAAGATCTAGGTGAAAGTTGCTGGACCAAATTCAGGACATTTTAAATAACGGCTAGGTCAAGAGTAACCTAAACCGACGAACTTTTATGAAGAAACAAATGAAAGTGGAGGAAACTAAGGAGCTATACAAGGACCATGGCATGTGGAGAGATGTAGTATCCGCCTACCCCTGTCGGAATATGGCGTGATGTAGTATATATATAGTAGCATTTTGGGTATCAACAGCCCAAGGTTTAAGAGGTCCAGTAAGTGCAAGCAGTTGCTACACAATACATACCCTGAAACCCATTTCCAACATGTCGCCATAAAATAGTGGCGGAAAAGTAAAACGCAAACAAGCTCACACCCCGGGGTACAGTCAGCGCCATAAATATCAGCGCAGATATGAAGATGTCAAACGGCATAATGGAACGTCAAAGTATCGCGCTCATTGATTGCGCCGCGCGAAACCGCCGCGGGGATGGACGGTTTAAATCATGCTGATTGTACTTGTTTATGTTGTTTCCGTAGACGGTGTGGACGATTGGACATTGTTCTACCTACTGTCATCTATTTTGAACCGACTTTAACAAAGGAGGTTCTTAGTTGTGCTGTAGTTTTTACAACCTACAGCCCTGTGTGCATATCACTAGTACATAATATAATAGAAAAGTCCTCTTGAGTGTCTTTCTGTCTGTCCGTTCGCGATAAGCTCAAAAGCTACTGAACGGAATTTGCGGTTTTCACCAATAGGTAAGAACCTACTGATTTCCTTTGACGGTTTATAAGAAGTGTCCTAAAAAATCAAGCGGCTGGGCTTTAAATGACAACGCTGTCTAAATCCTTTAAAATTCAACAAACCAATATGTGATTGGATTGATTCTCTTTAATAAAAAGTTATCTATCTTTTAAGGGTAGCGTACCTACTACACCCAAGCTATGCATCTTTTAAAAAAATAATCCTTCTTCTAACACTAAAATAATATTATATGGGATTATTTTATTTTAGTCTTTTTAAAAGGATGAAAATTCATTGATTCTTAAGGATGAAATCGGAGGCGTATACTAGAATTGTGTGTAATGAAATGGGTAAGAAAACCAAATTACTGTACGAACTAAGATACGTTGACATCGGCGCAATACTGCTTTTTTCGAAAGCAAGATAATACTTAAACAAGATACTTAAATAACCTTCAAATATAATAATTTTAACTTATCAGAAGATAATTAATATTACGTCCATTTATAATTAGTATGCCTAACGTAGAACATTTTTCCGATGCAATTTGCATTTATAAACAACAACCATCTTGCTTATTTCCGGTATTAAGCCTGTTGCCACTATCAATGACGAAGGCCTGGTGTTGCAAATCCTAATTGCAAATTTTAATTTACTGACGAACTCGTGCTTTTAATCGAAATTGAAATTTAATGTCACTGAAATAGAGTGCACAATCCGTTAATGAAATCTTAAGTGGTTGCTTGTACTTTTAAATTTTTGTATTTTTTTTAATATCGCCACCTGTACTTAAATAAGTTGAATATGTACGAGCAGAACTGACAGTTGAATTTTTTCGATAGGCAGCCATCTTGAAATGTCAAAGTGTCATCGCGTAACAGGTGTCAACGAGATATCGATTTTGTGTGTTTTGTCGATTGACTGCAATAAATTTCGGTGTATCGATATATCGAATATTTTATAATTATTTGTATTTTTGACAAATGACTATAAGCTTCCTTATAAAGTCATGGTTGTAACGGGTTTAATTTATAATGTTTAATATTTTATAATAATTTTTTACAAGGAATTATCGAAATGGAATATCTTAATAAAATAAATAATTAAATAACTTCTACATATAAACGCTTTATTGTGTAATGTCTTTTATCATTTGTCTGCAATTACACCTGATGGTGATGGTTAAAGCTAATATAGAAGCGAGCTAACTTGTTAGGAGTAGGATGAAATCCGCACGCCTTCGGTTTCTATACGACATCGCACAGGAACGCTAAATCACTTGGCGGTAAGTTTTGTCGGTAGGGTGGTAACTAGCCACGGCCGAGGCCTCCCACCTCATTTGAAGTAGTCTTTACAAGCACTTTTGAAACGTTAGAAGATTATTTGTAGTGACTACCACTGGCTCGGAAGACAGGACCTGCTTAGAAGGGCCGGC
The DNA here is from genome assembly GCA_034621355.1 of Mycalesis mineus. NCBI lineage: Eukaryota > Metazoa > Arthropoda > Insecta > Lepidoptera > Nymphalidae > Mycalesis > Mycalesis mineus. Next base: position 1,901,883 of record CM067902.1, read on the forward strand.
AAAAAGCTCAACAGGTGCTCTTTTAAAATAATTAAATTAATTAATAAATAAAATTATTGTATTTTTTGAGTGAAGATGAAAACCGATCCAATTGCCTTATAATACAAAAATAGGTTTCGAAAGTTTCTATGTATGGATCGATGCCAACACCAAACATGCACGAAAAAACTACTGAATACATTTTGATGTACCTATACCATACTTATCTACATACTTTTGTTCTTATACCATATCTACTCATATTATGTACTTCTCCATAAACTGTTAACATTTTGGTATAATGTAAAGTTAATAAATATAATTATTAAGCACAATTATGTATGAAAGTGAAAAACTAAGTAACTACTTATTGTTCGTTCGTTAGTATTTCATATCTAGATATAACAAGAAATAATGCCCATTTTTGTTTCTATAGGCTTTTAAATATTTTTTGTTCTTATAAAGGTTTCGTTGGCTACACGCAATCTACAACAATGTAGCTATGGCGGCGGTAATAGCTTTAATCACATTATATATTTTTTTAACTTCTCTATCTTCTTTATTGTAATTTATGAGATTTGTAAAAACATAGTTTATTAAGAGTGTGGTCAAATCATGTAACTGTAATTAAATAAACATAGAGAGGAATATCTTAGAATTCTATGGATTCACCGTGCGGGTGCCGGGTCCATCGCGTGGCTGAGAGGAAAACTCCGAACAGAGCCCGAGACTTGTGACATGGGTGTACTTAGGTTTAAGAGAGATCTCTAAGTGACGGCCGTCAACACTCACCTCCTCTGTTCAAGCCAAGGTCTTAAAGCAGGTTAAAGAGACACTTCGCTGGTATACCTCTCGCACCCACTTCTACCGCGTATAAACTAATCACATAGCCATTTTTGGTTAGTTAGTAAGGTCATAATATTTATTCACTTTGAATTCATGGTCTTTAAGGATGTGTTTCCCACGACACTGTAAGCTCAAAAATTACTATACGTTTGATTTGTTTAGAACAGAATGCTTAGAAAATGTCCGATCTAGAAATCGAAATAGCTAAGTCTTCCTGGATTTTATAGTGCTTTTCATACGTGTCCATTAATATAGTCCAATCAGGTGCAGAACCTAGAATTGAATAAGGCTTGCTGGAATTAGTACTTGAGTTGCTTTAACGAAGTTAGTTTGTCTTTTATTCGTCGTCAACCCTTTTTGAGCTCTAGCTACAGAAAGCCTTATAGCGTCACGTATGATTTCTAAAGACCCTTGTCCAGGATCCTAACAAGAAGTATCTTGCAATGCCCACTGCCTCACTACAGGTATAGCAAGATTTTTCCGAGGCTTTTCCCCATCTAAAGTTCTTCCCCAACTAAGTTACTCTGATCTGGGAGAGTCAGTTGAAAGGCATTAAGATACAATTTCAATAAGGCAGGAGACCAATCGTACAGCAAAGCGTGCCTCTTCAAAGCTAGAGGGATGCAGAACTCACCTAAGTTTAACCACTCATTTTGCATTTCTAAATTCATAGCATGCACTTTATAGTTGTCGTCCTCATCTTGTTTAATGAAAGATTTTATTATGTCTTGGTCTTTCTCCTTCTGTCTTGCACCCAACCTGGCTCTATTTACCTGAGCCCCTGCCATAAATTGTTTGTAAAATCGAAGCCTACGGTCAAGTTTTTTGGCACCCTCGTCATTTGGAAGTGATGCGTCTTCGTATGGATCATCGTCTTACGTATGGATGTATGGATGTATGCTACTCTTTCACGCAAGAACTACTTAATGGATTTAAATGAAACTTTACAAAAATATAGCTTGCACAATAAAATAACACATAGACCCCATTTAATCCTTAAATTTCCACGGGGACGAGAATTACGTAACTGAAACCGCGAGCGACCTCTAGTTTACCTAACACGATAAATTACTTATCGGAATTCAGTAGAACAGAACAGAATGTACCTATTTTAGACATAAATACTAGCGGGAAACATAAAATTCTCACTTCCATGACACCCTGTATCTTTTACAAAATATACAGTAATACATTACCGCGTCATATATTTAACCGGTTGGCCGCAGTTTAAGATAACCGGAATCGAAGTGGCGATTCACCGCCGCTAATGACGCTGCGGGGCTTATTAACTACGTAGCCGCTGCGAAGTTGCTGATAGGGCATCTTTATGGTAGTGGCACACCACGCTTTGGTTAGTGTGATTCTGGCCGAAGGAAATACTGTGATTCGATTTACAGTTGACCCTGCTCCTCACTGACGACGTAAAGTCAAGTGAATTAGTTCCTTATCCGGGGAAGTATTGTTCTGCTTAGATAACTCTACCGCCCAGCGTTGCAGAATGACCATCTGTAGGTTAATTCCTTTTGATGTAAGTACAGGTACATGACCATATTTATTATCTCTTGTCATTCGGTACAGTGATTAGTTACTTACAGCTTACCTGCTGATTATTAAGTCCCGTTTTATGAAAGTTTTATTGAAATTGGAAGAAGCGAGAGAGATAGGTACGAGTATGCAAGGGTCGTGGTAAATGGAAGGACATGGCCTATCCCTATGGGTCATAGGTGTAGGTGTAGGTGTAGGTATATATATGTGTATCTGTACGTGTATTTCAACTATGATTGTGGGGGCATCGGGGCCCTGTAGGTCTGAATTTATTTAGCCTTTTGGACCCCTGCGCTCGTTTGAACCCCTCAACTAGGTCGCTACAATCCCTTTACGATGAGCTTACGGTAATTCAATCAGAAAAATAACCAAACATTTTTGTCTCTTAGATACTGGAAAAAACTTATAACACAAGTAGTTGTGTTAAAAAAATATAGCACATATTTAAGCATAAAAACCTCCCCACACCATAAAACGTTCTAATTATTATCACAGGGTCCCAATTAACGCGGTCCCGGTTCACCAACCCCGCTTGGTTTTGTTTCACAAACAATTAAAAACGAATTTTAAACAACTATATTTCTCGGTGACATTCGATCGGTCAGATTCGGCGAGGGCCACAATTAAACGGGAGCTCGGCAGATAAAATTAAGTCTTAATTAAAACTCCATAATGTTGGGACAAAATTGAGTAAAACAAAAGGGATTTAACAAACTATTCAAGAGCCGGTGTATTAATTCGCCGATGCGTTTATACAAAAACAATCATTGATTAGGTTAAGGGATTTTTATCGAAACATTTTTACTTTAAGAGATATTAAACTATTTAAAAGTGTACAATTTTTGGTTAAAAAAGGGACTATGTCAATTAGATAAGTATTTTAGTCGCAGGTAAAGTAGATGGAAAATGGTCACCCATTGGTTACTCAAAAAGTCACGCGTCCGCGCCTTATACTGTGTATTTTAAATGGCAAAACCAAGCACGATTTACAAAAATTGTAAAATCACGGTAATCCGTTACAGTTTATCTGCCTAAACTGTACTAATCTGTACTGAAGTACAGTATTAAGATCATTATTGAAAACATAGAATCCTAGTTTGATCCCGGAAGAACGACTGCTGAGTTACAAATATATATAATGTCATCACCATATCAACGATTATTTATTATTCACTAGGTTATAATTATTAAAAGATCAGTTTTCTAAAAGTTGACTTCGGTTTTTTACTTTGACACCCATTTCGTTGCAGCGTAAGCTTACTCTTACTAACAATGTAAAACAATACACTAGCTCTTAGGCTAAAAGAAAAAAGAACAACCGAAGTGAGGTAGCCGAGGCGTAAAAACATTTTGTCACCAATATCGCGGTGTGGCCCGCGTCGTGACCGGACCGGGGTTTCTTCGCTTGTTTTTGTTTGTGTTTTTTTGTTTATTGCTTTATGTAGCGGTTTTGTGTGCGTGGATTTTACTAACTAGTGCACCGATGATTAGTTTAGGCTTATTTGAGATTTTTTCTATAGAAATTTTTATCTGCCTAGGTATTTCTATAAAATATTTTTTCTATACAAACACCTGGATAGGTACGAAGAACATTTTTATAGAATAATAATATTCTATCCTACAAGAGATTACTTCATGTACCTATTTCTAGAGGTATTAATCAGGCGCTTATTTTTGGAAAATCGATTTTTGTTTTGTAGATGATTGCACTTTAAATTATTAAAAACACTTTTTCTCTTGTGTCAGAATGACAATATGATATAAGTTAATAGTAACAGATTGTTATCGATTGTTATGCTGAGATGGTTTGATCATGTAGAGAGAATTAACACTAGAAAGACGGGAGCAGTCATTTGACTGCAATTTTAATTTAAATGTTGATTAACTGAAAAACCATTTGACATAACGTATTGAAATTTTGTGACTTTTAATAATATTAGTAGTTAAGTGGAACTATGTATAAAAATAACTCACATCTCTTTTGTTTATTATTTAAAATCTTGATATACCGACAAAGACGGCGGCAGTCATTTGACGGCTGAGATCCGATAAATGTTTACAATTGTAATATGAGAGGGTAGAACATAAATTAGGTACGCTTATCAGTTGTTTGTGATTTGTAAGTCAAAAAAGTTAGTATTGTTTCGACTGCCCGTGAATTTAGTCGAAATTATTGTAAGTCATTTGTGAAAAATGTCTCGAAGGCTTCAGGATAAAGAAATACTTTCAATCTTGCAAAATATTCGTGAAGATGAATCGGATTGTGGCTCTGAGAGTGCAGAACGCGAAAGTGACGATGATTGTGCGGTACCACAATTCAGTTCGAGTTCCTCTTCGGAAGAAAGTGACCTGGAAGATCAGGTACCTCTTGCAACTTTACAAAACGTTCACAGTTCGAGTTCTCGTGGCCATGGTCGTGGCGGTGCTCGTGGTCGAGGCCGGGGCAGGAGTCATAGTTCAGATGATTCTGAGCTTCAAGGTCTTATCACCGCTACCGGTACGTCTTGGTCACTTCAAGTGGAGTCAACTCAAAGTGGTCGCCGAGCACGGCACAATATAATAACTGAGCAAGCAGGGCCTACTTCATATGCAAGAAGAAATTTCACTGGAAGTATATTCGATTCGTGGAGGCTTGTGATTGATGAATCTATATTGAGACATATTCAGAAATGTACTCAAGAAGAAGCTAATAGGCTCTAACTTGTTAACTTGCTCGCAAAACGCACAACCATTGTAGGAACTATGAACAGGACACGACGAGAGATTCCACCTTACGTCAAATCACTTCATATGACTTTGTTTGAAACAAAAATCCTGAAATCTGATAGATGTACACTCACAATTTATCAAGGAAAACGAAACAAAAACTTCTGTTATTGCTTAGCACGTTACATAATAATGTTGAAATAGACTTCAATCACCCTAAGAAAAAACCAGAAACTGTGACTTTTTACAATGCTACCAAGTACGGCGTGGATGTGGCTGACCAGATGGCAAAAAAATATAGTGTCAAAGCGGCATCTCGAAGGTGGCCCGTACAGGTTTTTTTCAATATACTAGACCTAGCAGGGATAAATTCTTTCATTTTGTATAAAAAAATGTCAGGTATCAACATAAAAAGAAGAAATTTCATACTGAGTTTAGCTAGTGAACTTTGCGGCAAAGTAAAAATCGATGCCGAACTTTCTGGAACCCAAGAATTGCCTAAAGAGTCTACACCATCTACTTCTCGATCTTCTATTCAAAATCCGGAAACTCGGAAAAGGCGGGAATGTTATGTACAAAAGTGCAAAAATAAAACTAATAAAGTCTGCGACATTTGTAAAAAGCCACTTTGTGGCATTTGTAATGTAAACAAAATGTTTAAATGTAAAATATGTCTATAAATATAATAAATAATCATACATGAAACCCTGTTTTATTACTACAGTTACCAGTTTTAACAGTTAAAATAAAATAAAAAATAAAAATAATGGAGGAGTCATTTGACCGGTTGCCGTCTTTGTAGGTAGATAGATTTTCCCGACTTTCTAGTGTTAAAGAAAGAAGACTTATAAAAGGGATTAATTATTATTTAAGGGGAGAGTGAATGGGGATGTCTTGAGAGGTAGACTACGAGCGTTCCTGGATCAAATCCACGACTATTCTGAATACATACCAGGTCAAAAGTACATTAAACCGACGTACTTGTAGAGAAAGGTTTAATAAAAGTTTAGAGAGAAATATGCAAGGATCATGGCATGTGGAAGGACGTGGTCTTTGCCTACCCCTTTTTTTATCGATTACAAGTTGGCCCTTGACTGCTATCACACCTGATGTTAAGTGATGATGCAATCTAAGATGGAAGCGAGCTAACTTGTTAGGAGTAGGATAAAAATCCACACCCTTTCCGGTTTCTACACGACATCGTACCGGAACGCTAAGTCGCTTGGCGGTACGTCTTTGTCGGTAGGGTGGTAACTAGCCACGGCGAAAGCCTCCCACCAGCCAGACCAAGACAAATTAAGAAAAATCTCAATCTGCCCCGCCGGGAATCGAACCCAGGACCTCCGTCTTATGAATCCACCGCGCATATCACTGCGCCACGGAGGTCCTCAGGTTCGCCCTTTGGGAATGAGGTGTGATGTTATGTATGTATGTGTGTTGTCCCACTAAATAAATTAACTACAGCATAACAAAAAACAATTTACATGTTTATATTATTAGTTAAAGAAACAAGCAGATAATCCACATGATCGTAAGTGGAAAACCATCGCCTGTAAAAAGGGTAACATTTATTCAAACACATCTTGCAGAGTGCCGCCCTGTGTCCCTCAACCTAAGGCGACATTGAACCTCATATACAATTACTGTAATTACAGTTTGGCGACATGAGAACATTTCGATACTTTCACGGACGAGCTGTAACATAAAAAGCTTAACTAAAGAAAGTAAAAGTAAGTACAATAATGAAGCTATTCCTAGCAAGTGGAAAGTAATTGACTTAATTAGTTCAATAGGTCACCCATCCAATTACGCACTCGGTTCAAGGTTGCACGTCTGCGGAAATTCTTAACAATTTTCGTAATAAAGATACTTCCCGCGGCGAGTAAACGTTGCACTTCACATTCTACCTCCAAATACGAAAAGGAGTTAATTAAAGACATAACTAGAACTACAGCTGGCGGGTATACCAAACGGGTACCAATAATTAACACCTTAATACCAATTATTGCGTACTTTAAGTAAAAATGATTAATTAATAGCTTTTGACACGTAATTTCGTGTGATAAAAGCACAATTACAAGCTAATAACAGACTTTATAAGAACATATACATATTTGTTAATAGATAGAACACTTGTACATCATTACATTGCTGTTTCAGTATGTAGGTATCTAGAGAACATTGCGTTATTATATGTTTATGTAGATGTGCCGTGTTTGTTTAAGATCTGCGATCGTTTAGTTTGATGGCTCATATACTGCTGTTTTTGTGTGTGTTTCACAAATAAAATTAACTAAATTTTACATAAATATTTTGCTGTTATACTTACTAATATTATAAAACCAAAAGTTTGTGGAATGTTGTTACTCTTTCACGCAAAAAGTACTGAAGGGATTTTGTTGAAACTTCACAATAATATAGCTTTTTTTTTATCGACTACAAGTTGGCCCTTGACTGCTATCACACCTAATGTTGAGTGATGATGCAATCTAAGATGGAAGCGGGCTAAATTGTTAAGAGTACGATGAAATCCACACTCCTATCGGTTTCTACACGACATCGTACCGGAGCGCTAAGTCGCTTGGCGGTACGTCTTTGTCGGTAGGGTGGTAACTAGCCACGGCGAAAGCCTCCCACCAGCCAGACCAAGACAAATTAAGAAAAATCCCAATCTGCCCCACCGGGAATCGAACCCAGGACCTCCGTCTTATGAATCCACCACGCATACCACTGCGGCACGGAGGTCGTCATATCAGAATAACATAGGCCATATTTTATCCCGAAATTCTCTCAGGAACGGAAACTACGTGGGCGTCCTCCAGTTTTTTTTACTTACACTTTTACTAATTCAAGAATTCAAGATTCGAGTCCAGTGGACACCAGTAGTTATTCTTTAACGGTAGCTATTCTTACAACTCGACAATGTGAGTTTCAATTCGTCTCTATACAGTTTTCAACACAATATTATAGGTAAAGATAGATAGAGATGAAATCGATGCTGATACTGACGATTTACACTAAGAAGCAGTTGAATATTAAGAAATGACTGATGATGATTTCTTTTACATGAACATTCTAAATAATGATAACATGAACTCTCAGTAGCACCACGGTTAGTGGATCTGATACATTCTCTGAAATGATTAGTCGATTTAATGATCTCTACTCTTTAGACGTAGATAGAAATTTTTCAAATTCAAATTCATTTATTGATAGAATGTGGAAATACAAAGTTTTTCATACAATTAAAGAGGTTTAGCACATTCTGCCAAATAGGCATGCAAACAATCATTATATTACTATTATCGTTATTTTATAAAAATGTTACAATAATTTTATTTCGTTATTATTATATAAATGACAGTTGATAAAGTACTCACTTTTTTTATAAAGAAATCACAAAGCGTTTCATCGACGCCTCCCGTGACCAGAGGGCTGGTCTCTTTTTAGGACAGGATCAGAATTGCCATTCAACGTGGCAATGCTGCCAGCCTTCTGGGCACTTTACCGCTCGACACCGATTCGGAGGAATATTATGACGCCTAAGTTTAACTGTTTTTTTTTATTGTTTAATATATTATATATAGCTTAGGATATTGTAGTGTTTAAGCTTTTACTTTTTTATTTATTTAATTGTAAATATTTAATTCAATGTACATATTTAACTGTAAATAAAACACTTTTTTGTCAAAGAGTTGATATTTTGAACATTCTTCGTTTGAATTGAGACGTATTTAATTTTTTTAAACTCTCCGGTGTATGGTTATAAATACGTATGGCCATACAATAAATGTTATTTTTATAGATGTTGATTCTTTGTCTTGGTATTACAAGCTTATTTTTAAATCTATTTGGTCGTGTTAATATATCTTCCACGTTAAAAAATTTATCTCTATAGTTATGGACAAAGACAGATAGCTCAAGAATACAAGAATGTGCTCACTTTTAAACAATGGTTTGCAGGACTGCAGAGGATCAGCTGCACCACATATGAAATCAACGGAATTACCCCACAAGATAAGACCGTAGCGTAAGAGAGAGGAGACGTATCCGTGACAAGCACGAAGTGCTGCCTCTTTTGAAATTACCCTTTTAAGTTTATAGAGAACATACACGAATCTATCCATAATAATCAACGTAAATATTACATAATAATCAACGTGATGTTTCCAATTACAGAATTTGTCCAACACTACTCCTAGAAACATAGTGTGATCAACCTGTTCAATGTTTATATTATTACATTTTTGTTACGTATTACTATTTTTTATTTTTTTGACGACCTCCGTGGCGCAGTGGTATGCGCGGTGGATTTATAAGACGGAGGTCCTGGGTTCGATCCCCAGCGGGGCAGATTGAAATTTTTCTTAATTTGCCTTGGTCTGGCTGGTGGGAGACTTTCGCCGTGGCTAGTTACCACCCTACCGAGAAACACGATACCGCCAAGCGATTTAGCGTTCTTGTACGATGTCGTGTAGAAACCGGAAGGGCGTTGGATCTCATCCAACTCCTAACAAGTAAGCCCGCTTCCATCTTAGACTGCATCATCACTTAACATCAGGTGTGCTAGCAGTCAAGGGCCAACTTGTAGTCGATAAAAATAAAAATAAAACTATGGTTACCGGATGAAAAGCTTTTTGGTTAAACAAAATTATAGAAACTGTTACTTAATCTTTACTCTTTCACATATTCTCAAAACCTTTAACACATATCAATCTATAGCCGACATTATCCGCCTAACACATCTAGGTCATTCCAGGCTCTATTTTTCTTGTATTGTTATATGTATTTCTATATTATGCAATCCCGTTGGTGGGAGGCTACGCCCATGGTTAGTTACCACCCTACCGACAAAGACGTACCGCCGTTAAAAATCTGTCCGAAAAAACATCAGCAACTAAACCTTTATGATTTATTCACGGCGATATTATCGAAGTAACTGCAATCACAAACTAAATCGCATTATTAAATCTATCGAAGCGTGGTTTATTTCTAAAATAACTATAAAATAGTGCGGTGCTAAATAAAGGCCCAATTATATCGATAATTACGGTCTCAATTACACCTTTCTTGCAACGTTTATAATTATTGATGATGTAACACAGACCATTGTAAGTCTTATTTTTCAGTAGTTAGCTGCTAAAATAGGTTAATAGTTATGGATCGTGGAAGGAGTTTATTTTAAGCAATGTTTCGAAGAATGTTCAAGTAGAAACTTGCGAAATACAGCAAGCTAATACTTTTTGTCTTAGGAAATACCGCATTTTTGGCATACGTTCAAAATATCATTACATTTTATGATTTTGTATGTATCGAGGTTGCTTGGTTTTAGAGAAGTACTTAATATTTTAACCTAACCTTTTAACATAATATAGTATAAAGAATAAAGATCTCATAAATTTTGATGCTTTTTGATTTGATGCTTTTATGGTTTTGTTTATTTTTTAAGTAATAGGCATTTTTCAATCCACCAACTTGCATTAAAGCAGCGTGTTGGATCTAAACTTAATATCCTGTTGTGTATTCTATTGTAGAAGTAATATTGATAAAAGATGAACAGGACTTCTTTCCATTTAAAGTAAAGCCTTTTTAGTGATTTTGAGATTTGCAAGCCACTAAGTCAAGATAGATTCGGAAGTTTATTTATTTAACGTCCTGCAAATTTGTAATGTAAAATCTTTCAAAGTATTAACGGTAATGTTTCTTTCTAAATTGCCAATAAAATTACTTGTAAAATACAATTCTCTGTCAAAATAATTGGTATTTAGGAAAATCGTGACTTATTTGGTTAAGCATACCGGCAGCTATAAGCAGCGTTTAAATACTGGTTCAAATTCCTTCAGCTTTGCCATATTTTATGTATGTTAAATGTATGTTTGGATTTGCAATTATATTTAGGTACGGTATCTTTCTCATTGGATAAATACTCGTAAGTAGTAAATGATATAATATATTATCAAACTCATAAATTTTGATGCTTTTTGATTTCATACTTTTATGGTTATGTTTATTTTTTAAGTAATTTATCAATCCACCAACTTACATTAAAGCAGCGTGTTGGATCTAAACTTAATATCCTCTCTCCAATTAGGAGGAAGGCGTGTGAACCTGTGTGAAGTTTTTTTTAAAAGTGATTAGTTTGGGATCTTTATATTATAGTAAGAAATACTATTACCATGTGTAATTCAAATCAAGAATGCACGCATATTAGATGAATTACTGTAATGATTATTTTATAGGCACACTTGCAGCGATTTCGGTTTTAGTTAAGTATCGGTAGCTTTTTGGCTACAAGTGCCGAATAATATACTATGACAATATAGTACGAGTACCTACGTTACGTGGCGATAAATCACTAAAAAGTAAGAAATAAAAAATTTTAACAAAAAATAGAACCGACTCAAAACTCACTAAAAAGTAAAAATAATCATCTGTGTCATTTAATTGCTTTAATTTACTTGAGCATATCTAGGATATTACTGTTTTGTTACTAATGATACTATTGTTTTGTTACTATTATGGCAAGATTTGCAAGGATAATCACTCGCAACCCTTTCTGGACTACAATAAGAAATTATAATTGCTATTCAGAACATAGAACGTGAAATTATTAAAAATAGAAATATAAGGAAATATGAATTATTCTATCGATCTCCAACAATCGATAGCTCATGTAAGTTTAATGAGCCCAGCCCTATTAGCAAACGCATTTTTGCAACGGACTATCTGTAGACCAAACTTGAATGGTAATATTTGACTGTACTATATTATTTATACCTACGTTTAATATTATTAATAATACTTGGTAGCAATATTTAAAAAAATGACGATAAATTATCGCTTACTGCTATCTCATCTGATGTTAAGTGACAATGCACCTGTGTACAAGTTTTTAGTAAACTGTTGCAGTAAAGCTATAGATCATGAGGACTTGTGTAATTAATAACAAATATGATGTAATGCTGAACATATTAATATATAAAAACAACATCAATTACCACAGGAAAGAAAAGTACTACAAGTATTACTTTGTTCTTACATGTTAAGTTTCGAAACTTTATTTTTTTTAAATTTTTAATTGCGTAGTATGGTTTATGATAAATGGCGTTCGAGATTTAATTATATATTTTAATTTTATTTAAAACAGAAATTTAAAATATCCTGACTAAAAATATATAGGCGAAATTTTGCATGTATGGATGGATGTTTATTACTCTTAAACGCATAAACTACTGAATGCTTTTTGATGAAACTTCACAATAATATAGCTTTCACATCAGAATAACACAAAGGCTGCATTTTCTAAACTCCTACGGATATAACAACGTGACGACCTCCGTGGCGCAGTGGTATGCGCGGTGGATATATAAGGCGGAGGTCCTGGGTTCGATTCCCGGCGGGGCAGATTGAGATTTTTCTTAATTTGTCTTGGTCTGGCTGGTGGGAGGCTTTCGCCGAGGCTAGTTACCACCCTACCGACAAAGACGTACCGCCAAGCGATTTAGCGTTCCGGTACGATGTCGTGTAGAAACCGATAGGGGTGTGTATTTTTATCCTACCCCTAACAAGTAAGCCCGTTTCCATCTCAGATTGCATCATCACTTTACATCAGGTATGATAGCAGTCAAGGGCCAACTTGTAGTCATTAAAAAAAAAACTATGCGGGAGAAACCGCGGGCGTTCTTTTGTCGGCGGGACGTTTGCGTCAAAGAGTACCAAAAATCCATCCATCCATACCTACAAACTTTCGCCTTTATAATATTAGTAAAGATACTAGCTACGATGAATGTGTTGTATTAAAATTCTCCGCATTTTCCGCCAGTACAACATAATTACAACGTTCCATGGCTCACACATTCATCACACCTAATTCATAGCTCTCGTGTGCATTTCTAATTATTAAATTCTTCCAATTACACGACAAAATCATGTAAAGCAAAGTACTGTTCTGTGGTCATTAAATTATTTCGATTGTGGACACACGGAGCGTGTAATTGTGTATCTGTGCAACTTTCGTTTTTTTTTCTACTCGGACGCGGCATCTCGCTGAAGCGACCGACAATTATGCTAGAAAGCAGAGTGAAAATCCACCGGTCGCTTGGTTGTTAGTTGCTTACTTGCTGCACTGGATAATTATACAATTAGTTTTAGTTGTGATGTTATTCTTTTTTTAATATAGGATACGGGACATAGAGATCGTTGACCATGCAGCCGGTAAAAATATACTTAAGTATGAAGAAAGTAGTTATGATTATATAACACTAAGAACAGGGCTATGTCTTAACAAGGAAATTGGACTTGAAAATTTAAAAATACTGTTGCCTTTTTCCCGCGGGAATGAATAAGAAAAAAAATATACGCAAGTATTCAATACGATTGCGTATTTTTTAATAATAGAGGTTAAAGTATGAAATTGCTGTTTTATTGTAATAGGTATTTCGAATTGACATAGATCCTTCATGGTTTAAGATTTCAAAGTGGAACTTTTTTCATACGGTACCTGTGTAGTTCTTCTTTTAAAAAAATGTACAACATTTGATTATCAACTTTCAGTTGTTTTTTTTATTCAGCTTTTTAACAATGATAGCGAAACTAGCAGTGAAACAGTCCCGACTTATGAATTGATCTTCACCATTATTGCTCCATGATAACGCGAGACCTCAGACAGCACGAGAAACCGTTTTGACTCTACTGGAACTGCAATTAAAAACCATTCGTCACCCTTCGGATGATTTGGACAATTTTCTACGTGATAAAAAGTTTTCTTCTCAGGAGGCAGTGCAAAATGCTTTCACATAGTTTGTCGAATCTAGATCACCAGAGTTCTATAGCAAAGGCATAAACGAGCTTCCTATTAGATGGCAACAATATAGATAATAATGGTAATTATTTTAATTAAATAAATATGTTAAATTAAAAAAACGAATTTTTATTTTTCAGTACAAATCAGCAATTTCATACTTTAACCCCTGATATATTTAATTGTAAAGACTATTCATTTCCATTATTTCTTTTAAAATTTTCTATTCTTTATTTTAGATGTTCTAAAATTTTATTTTGTATTCCAATTTATATGAAACAGGCAAATATCGGCGATCATACAGTCTACTGAAGTTTATACGCTCTTAAAAAGAAAACTGCACACTTTAATAGATTTCGCTCCAGCCAGAATTGACATTAATTTTAGGAAAATTGTTTGAAATTCACTATTAGTTCGTTGTCGGTTCTTACTAAAACTTCAACAGGATAGAACAAGATAAAAAGAAAATTGTCCAAATGTGTTCCATTAAAAATTTTCTTCATAGGTTAGCCCGTTTCCATCTTAGATTGCAACATCCCTTGCCACCAGGTGGACTGTAGTCAAGGGCTAATATGTAATAGGCCAATAAAATAAAGTATGAAATCAATATTTTAGTTCCAACTTTGCATTTCAGATAATTTAGTTGACTTGTGCATTAAATAAAACAAATATTAGTTAACTTTGTATCGCAGTAATTTAATTGTAATGACAGTGTTTATTTCACTTTCTAGCTCATCATTAGATTCGTTGATAAGTGGATGGTTGTATTTTCTTTAATAGAGCAGTTTCTATTAACGTGGCTGGCAGTTGATAGATAGGATCTGTAGGATTGTGGGCCACCACGGTCTATGCGCACCAGACCTAAAATGAAAGTATCTGCTTACATCTAATAGAAATAATTGTTTTTATCAGTATGCAACCCATATGTGCATAAATGCATTGACTACCCGCAAAGTTTTTATTCATCATCACTCTTGACACTGTGTTTTGAAGTTATACTTATAATAGATAGAGCAGCTGTGGTAGAGTTAAATTAGTAAACGCTTCGACTTGAAATAAAATGATTTGAGTTAACCAGACTCAAAGATGGCAAAAGGAACTTAGGGAAATCTTTCCTACAAGTTAGTGCGGGTTTATGGACGGTGAATCCGAACTCGTCTCCCAGTGTTGTTGGGATGGGGAAGGCTATAAGACACTGAGGCAGATAATCATCGCGGTTGATAGGTTCCTTCAGGACCAGGAGCACTAATCGACGACGTCACAACTTGTCGTGGTGGTTCTAAAAAACTGTTCTCTTGTTGTGGTAGTTCTTCCAATCCCCGGCCCTTAGGTTATGACAATATAATAATAATCTACCAAATGTTTGCGATGCTTTGTTTGTTCTATATACTATAGTAGTAGTGAAATAAGTATTTTAACTTCATGTAGTACCTAACAAAAAAATAAATAAAAACTACCCGCAAGGTAAACAAAGCCCGCGCACCCCAGAGGGCGCTGGCTAGATAATATTTTTACAACAACATATTAATGTAATTTATGTGGTCGCAACCCGCTTAATGAGCTTATGCTAATTAGTGTGAAAAACACTGCGTATTACTTGTAGCCGCTAATGTTACATATTTATCTATCCATAGGAGTCGGTGTTAAAAATATAACGGGATCTTTACATTTAAGATATTTAAAATGTAGGCTGGAAAGGCTAGAACTCGCCTACAGGTGTGATTAATTAAAAACACATTTTATTAATGTATCAATTAAGACTAAACAACTAAAATTTAATTTAAAAAAATGACTAGAAACTGTGGACCCAACAAAAATATGTCTATAAATAGCGAGTTACAATTTCTTTGTTATGAACAAGTAATTATTAAATACAAAAATTTCACTAAATATATGTGATTGAAAATCCGGGTCATATTGATTACAACGAGTAGGTATGTGGATTTGAGTCTTGGGTCGGGCTATGAAATCTTAAGTTTTTGTCCCTGAAATTTTCAGTGAAAATTCAAAGCCTGGTTTTGGAAAGTTTGTGGTTGTGTATCGTAGAGCTCATTGAGCCGTCGGAACCAGTTACCCTCATCTATCTTTGATGTTCGTGTGTGATCGTTAGGGTCAAACATTATCACCCTAAGCCCACCAACGCCGAAGGGTTGGTGGGCTAAGGAAAAGGTGAAAATTGGCGGAAAGCCAACTAAAGACATTGTCACATAAACACCACTAGATTTTTATATTGTATTTCTACATAAAATAAGATTCGTAGCAAGTGCCTGTTTTTCTACATATAAATACAAGGAAATCAGTTGCTGAAATCGCCTGCTGTCAGCTACGAAGTTGCACCCTAACGGCATAGACTAATAGACTATAAAGCGAGAGATACATATTGAGTTTGGAAGTCATCAGTAGTGTCGCTGTAACACCTCACCTGATGCTATTGTCTATTAGACACGAGGTTGCACCATAAGTGTAAAGCGCATCATAGAATAAGACATACGTACGTACGTATAGAGTTTGGAAATTCTTTATTTTCTTCGCATAGTCGGTAAATATGGCGAAAAGCCTCCTTTATTCCATTTATACTGAAACGATTATAACAACGTCGATGCGGTTTTGTTCCTCGTCGGTAAACACTGTTCACTGAATAGAACCGCACAAACAAGTTTCATTCCAAAATATTTACGAAAATATTGCTCACAATTTGGTTATAATAAAATCCACAGGGCAGGTCGGAGCGGCGCGGATTATACTGAGCTGTTGATGCCTCCGCAGGAAAAATGTTTTACTTGTTGTTTCTAACCGACTATCAAAGGATATATTTTAGCCGCAAATATAATAAGGATAGTGTTTCACGTGTACGTCTATGGTATCGTATCTTTTTAGCAAATGTACCACAATGCATTTTTTGTATATACCTGATATAGTTAAATAATAAATACTTTCAAAGCGATGTCGCGTAGACAGCTGGCAGAGTTAGATGCTTTTACTTCATGTAATGATGTTAAATGGAAAACCTACTACAATTATGTGGTTAGTCTCCTCTCATCAATGTAAGACAGGTTGTTATACCTCACATGGTTGAGGCTCAGGTGGTTATCCTTCAGACTGTAACGTAGTACTGCAGCTTAGCGGCTGGCATGCTGCCGCCAAGCAGTAGTACTACTTTACAGTCTAAAGGACTTTACAGTCTGAAGGATATAATTTTATCGGACAAGCTATATTACTACTGTAAAGTATAAAAGATTATGCAGTTTTGGTAAATCCTAGATAAGTTGTTAAGCAACATTATTTATCACTACGACCGATCGACCCGACGACTCAGTTTAAAATACGTCGACTATAGTAGCCAACAATTATAGTTAGCATCCTTATCAATTATGTACTAATTTATTTAGTATAAGATAAGTATTTGTTTTTTCTTACATTCAAGCGCCTTTTTTCCAAAATGTATTTATTTTTAACCACAGCAACAAGATTAGCAGAGCGTTTCGTCAGCTCAACTCGATTATTTTCACTTTCACAGACTACGTTGGGTCACTGTCGAAATTCTGTCACGCAATTCCGCCATTAAGGATTGTTTCACCCCCTCCACCCCCGGCCAAGGAGTCGGCGAATTTTACAAACTACCCTACGTAATTCCGAGGCCCGTACATAAGCGCCCCTTTGAGGGTAGCTTTTTTATGCGCGCCATTGGCTGGTCGGTTCTAAAAGGATCTTTTACGATATGCAGTTTTATTGTCCTGATTTTTTTCATAACAGCACCCCCTGTAATGGGGTATCTGCCCCGATATTTAGGGGATGTCTCCGTTTCAAATTTTATAGTCTATATTTATTATTGTCAATCGTTTTGTTACCTCGCTGGTGCAGTGGTTATTTGTTGAAATAGGAGGTTATTCAATTGCAGAGTTTTGTAATTAGGACTTAGGACTTAGGTTTGATGATCAACAAAGGTCAATTGGAGTATGGAGTTATCAGTGTAAATGATTTAAAATAAAATATAATACTAACCTTTTCTAGTCCTGGGGTTTGATTACCAGCTAGGATCATTTAAGGATATTATTTATCCAAATTTGACTTAGGCCTGATCTGATGAACGGCTACTAGCTAGGCTTCGTATATGGCTACTGATCATTCTACTGGTATATTTTTTTTATAGACTACAAGTTGGCGCTTGACTGCTATCACACCTGATATTAAGTGATGACGCAATCTAAGATGGAAACGGGCTAACTTGTTAGGAGTCGGATGAAATCCACACCCCTTCGGTTTCTATTCTTCACGACATCGTACCGGAACGCTAAATTGCTTGGCGGTAAGTCTTTGTCGGTAGGGTGGTAACTAGCCACGGCGAAAGCCTCCCACCAGCCAATATATTTATTGCTAAGCGATTTGATGTACATAGACACCAGACACTCGTATCTGCGAATGAACATATCAGCTCGAAGCCATAAATAAATAAATAATTAACTACATCCCCGTCACTATCATCACCACTATCAGTATTTCCAACAGCCCAGTGCAGAGTTTAGGCCAATTTCTAAGCGAGGGAGGATCTGTAACTTAAACCTGCTGCTTAAACTACAATGCTGTTTGACTTTTGTAATAATCGCTTACGGAGACTAACTAACTTTAAGATGGAGGTCCAGAGTTCGATTCGTAGCTGACTTGATTGAGATTATCTTAATTTATCCAGTTCTACCAACTTAGGCTATGGCTACCACACTGCCGGCAAAGTTGTACCGCCGTAAGAAAGAAAGAAAAATATCTTAATTTATAAATTATGCCACACAACACAATTTTACCGGTATACCCCTGCGATGTGTAGCATAACCTAGAAAATGGACCCAGCTCAGCAATTGCTACATAATCCAAAAGATTTTCGAAATTAGAAACAGAAAGGGTGTGGATTTCATCCTACCAAATTAGCACTTTCATTTTAGATTGCATCATCACTTATCATAAGGTGTGATTGCAATCATGGCTTAACTTACAGTAAAAAAAACAGTAATAGGCATGGGGTGTAACACCATAGATTTTCGTGAAAGCATGACGTCACTACACATAAAACACTGTTGGTTTTCACACTACATATTTAATACACACAGGCCATGTAGTACAAGTAGAGGTCTATTTATAAAGGCAGTATATTATACTGTTGAAGGTCGTGTTACCATTGTTGTGGGGTAACAAAGCCTTGTTTATAGTGTACTAGGTTTTATGCGCTACTTACCCCGTTTGCTTGGAAATAACGTTAGAAAAATATTCATATCATCATGATTGTTATTAGCTTATTAACTTGCCACTTCAGGGGAAGGTTTCCTTCCTTCTAGGGTATTAATGGAGCTTAGATCCTCCATCTGATACGATTCGAGTTACTTTTGCCAATTAACAATCACTATCAGATAGACGTTACGTGCTCTTCGAGGCACGTTGGTGTAACACTATGAACTTCCCGACGCCGGGCTATGAATCTAACTAAAGAATTCTGTATTATTAAATAGCCTGATCCAAGAACCCAAGACACTGAGACCCGAAATCACATAAGCTAATGAGTGGACCAACGAGGCAGTCAAATAAATATTAAGTTTCTTTAAAAACGATTTTTGCAGTGACACATACCAGTACTTTTATAACTTTATCTGATTTGGATGATGCTGCTTTTTTGCCAAATCGTAACAGCAAATATCATTTTCCATTGTTAATAAGTTTTATTTTATTAAAATTAACAAAATAAGAGAAAACCTAAACAAGGTTTTGATGTAGACAATGACAGGGGTGTTTATCTATTCTAATGTTATATTAGACGAAGGAGTTTTGTTTAAATGCTCATATCCCTAGAACCAGTCGGATTGTAATAGTTTTTGTAATAGACAGACTCATGAGATACCTAACACTGGCTTATATACCTACGTGTTAATATTTCGACGAGTGGAATCGCGGGCACGGCCATTATTAGGTTTGGTTATAATATAAGCGAAGCGCATAGCGGGCGGCCGGCTTGCCCGCCCTTCATATACAGCGTGCTTGATTTATTTACAACCGACAAAAGCGGACAAAGGATTTTGTGATTGCAAAATAGCTGTAGTATTATCAAGTTACTAACATAGCACTGAATAGCTTTGGAGTATTGTAAGTAGTTCAAAGTTTCAAAATAATACTGTGTCGATAATATGTACTAAAAATAATACTTGGCTTTGTATGAAAGTAGAACTAATAATATAGACAGGTAGGCGTAGGATACAATAGAGACGAATTCTTAGCATTCTGTGGACTCACCGTGCGGGTGCCAGGTCCACTGCGTGGCAGAGACAACACCAAACTAAGTCCAGACTTGTGACACCAGTGTAGGCTTAAAATTACTTAGTAACACGCGTCAACACTCACCTCCTCTGTTCATATTATTCTCCCCGCCTACCCAAATCTGGAAAAACCTAGCTTTGGATACTCGTTCTTACTGCACTTCTAGTAAGGCCAACGTAATAACGTAAGGGGATTAGTGTAATAGAAATTGTATTTCAATTTGGATAGTCCACTAGTATCTTATAAATAAACATCAGTGTCAATAAAAAAATATAATTTTAGCAACAAAGTCAGAAGGGGTCAAAAGGCACAAACAGCAAAAGAACATTAATCAAAATATCAACAAATGTAATAAAAATTATTGCAAAACTTCCTTAAATCAAATCAAAATAAAACAATCTTACATTAAACACTAATCTAATTTACTTTTACACACTATTGAGACAGCATAACTGTCTATGCTAGAACTGGAATTGATAATGTACACAATTTAATAAACCGTCCTTTATATAAGCCAAAAACGCCGCAGAGTACATTCTTTTTTTTATGATTTTCGTCTCTAGACTCTAGCCTTTTAAAGCGCAGGGTTCAATGCTGCTAACAATACAATGTAGATATATAAAGTTATGATTGTACTTACAAGAAATATAACATAAAATAAAGGAAAATATAAAAAATACAGTGCTGTAAATTTAGATAGTTACAGAAGAAAAGTCACCGCATTGAGCTGTGCCTTAACAATAATATTTTTTCTTCATTTCAACATCAGCCTGTACATTAGATCGATGGTATAAGTTTACGAGTTAAAGTCGTTAAGCCATTGGCGCGTAATCGGACTTTAAGCCAGTAAATAGAGCCGGTTAAATATTTCGTTAATTGTCACGAGAACCTACAGCTTTTGGTTAATGAAGTAATAAACTGGTCTCATTAAAAAAGGATTACGTGCGTACATATTATACATAATTAATATTATCATTTTAACGTCTCCCTTTATATAGAGGGGATATGGAGTATAGACCCACCACGTTGCTCCAATGCGAGTTTTTCCATTATTTTTTTTATAGACAAGTTGGCCCTTGACTGGTATCACACCTGATGTTAAATGATAACTTGTTAGGAGTACGATGAAATCCACTCACCTTTCGATTTCTACACGACATCGCAACGGAACGCTCAATCGCTTGGCGGTACGTCTTTGTCGGTAGGGTGATAACTAGCCACAGCGAAAGCCTCCCACCAGCCAGACCATGACAAATTAAGAAAAATCTTAATCTGCCCCGCCGAGAATCGAACCCAGGACCCTCGTCTTATAAATCCACTGCGCATACCACTGCGCCACGGAGGCCGTCAAATGATCATGTTTGACCTTAACCATCACTATCAGATGTTAATGAAAATGACCTAGACCGGCTTTCCGTTATCAAGGGCGGGGGAGTATCAGCACAAACTTCCCGTCTCCGGATTCCTTACTGATAAGTGCACGGAAATTAGAAAATCTTAGTATTTTAAAGCCCGACGCGGGATCGAATCCAGATCCTCGTATAATCCAAAACCGTATAACTGTATACTAGCAGTGGGTTAATTTTCTTTTATTCATTACAAGTTAGCCCTTGGTAAGAAGCGGGCTAACTTGTTAGGAGTAGGGTGAAATCCTCATCCTTTCCGGTTTCTTCAAGACATTGTACCGGAACGCCAAATCCCTTTGTCAATTCCCTTTCTCGTAAAAATATTAGAATAAAAGTGGTCTACACATAAAGTATGTTTTAATTCTCTAAGTAAATCTATCGCCATTCATAATTTTAGCACAATTAGGTCAATAGTTGTGGCGTAAAGGACAAACTCACAAAAACTGTCGCTTTTATAACATTAGTGTAACAACCAAATTGCACATCATGCTATCGACGTCCACTACTCCTAAATAAAACACTGAAAATAATTCCAGTTTTCCTTTAACCGTAAGGTGCTGAATCAACCTTTTAATCACAACATCAAATTAAGCCCACTCCAATAAAAAGTGTACGCCACATGATGGATTATGGTTCTTATCAGAGGTTATTGTTTTCCGTAGGGCGCCATTAAAAAAAAAGACTAATTTGTCACATCGAAGGCGCTCTTATCGGCCGGTAATTGTTTTCAGAATCCGTAAGCCTTGCATCTGATAAGAGTTTTACGTCCGATTACGTAGGACATGGAACGTGGCTTACACTTGGATGGTTCTAAAGCAACGATTATGACCCTATTGACGCTGCTATAAAAATATGGCGCGCTTAATAAAAAGTGCCACAGATTACATAATAGGTTTATGTTTTACAAATAGGTTTATTTAAACTTTTACTCAAGTAGTACCACAAATTACCTACTTAGGATATTCTTGTACAAAGAAGTTTATTGCAATATTGTATAAGTTATTATTTTCCGTAGGGTGCCATTAAAAAAAGACTAATTTGTCACATCGAAGGCGCTTTTATCAGCCGGTGATTTTTTCAGAATCCGAAAGCCTTTCATATGAGTTTCACTTCCGATGACGTAAGACATGGAACTTACTTTTTCCATTACTTTGTTAAATACAGTATAGAAATTTCATTTTTATACATAAGAAAGAAAGAAAGAAGAAAAAAAATGCTTATTTCAATAAAGTTATTCTATCCAGTTTATTTAGTACCTTACACTTGTATTATTTTACAGAATTAATTATGACCCGATTATTGCTGCTATAAAAATTATGACGCCCTTATTATAGTACACGTTTAGTATGCAATACAATGTTAATTGGCTTGATTGATTAAAACTAGTTCTATTAAATTTTTCTTCTTCAATTCTGTAGATATTTTAATTAATTGTACCTATTGTTAGCTTAGCTTAGAAACGATTATGACCTGACCTGATTATTCTTCATTTGACTTAATTATGGCTCAAATAAAAATTATGTCGCCTATTATATCTGCTTAGTAGGTATTTGTACAACACAATGGCTGGTTGGTGGCGTCGGCCGTGGCTGGTTACCACCCTACCGACAAAGAACGTACCGCCAAGGCATTTAACATTGCGGTACGAACGTTTGTGTATAAACTGAAAGGGGTGTGGATTTCATCCCGCTCCTAACTTTTTAGCTCGTTTCTATTGGATTGCAGTCAAGGGAAAACTTGTAATTAATAAAAATAAAGACAATATTCTGTGCGATTCAAAAAATAGGCTCAACTGCAATACAGAAACTGTTTGAAATCTGCTAACAAACTCTAAGTTTCCGATAGTTAACTAAGCAAAGCTATATTGCTTATATGAGGTGCAAGCTACTCAAGAGTCGGTTCAACAAAGTAAAAAGTCCACTTATAAAGCTAAAAGGTGTTCCAAGTTAGCCTTTATCAGATCAATTATACATTCGTCGTCGACTCAGCGCACGCCAAAATGGGATTTAATATAGTTTTTATAAAAACGGTAACAGCGTGTTTGTGCCTCGTAAATAAAGTAAACGTACTGTCGACTTTTTGTATTACGACGTATTATCGGACCTTCAAAATATTTAGTCAAATGTTTTTCACTAAAATTCAGACCAAATTCCTGTGACATTCTTATTTAAACTGAAAGCTTTTTGCAAGCTCTTTTGAGTTTAGTTATGTACGGTATTGACTTTATTCTGGTAGTGACTTTGCTGTTGAGTTCATAAGAGAAACACAGTTGCACTCTGGCAGATTAATTGAGCACATGTAGCTTTAAGCTGGAGCAAAGGCTCCAAATCTTATAATACATTGATAGGACTATTTCTAGCATATCCAGCAAATGTGGCTCTACTCGCGTCGTCGATTTTCCACTTAAAGCTTATTAATTTTTTCCGTCAACTATCATAATTTGCATAATATATAAACAATAAAAATATATGCATTTAAATTAAAAAAAAATACATTTGTTTAGGTCACTGAATTTTTGTAGACATCGCGGACATGTATTCATTATTACTATAACCTAGAACAAAACGCATAAAATGAAACATTTTGTAGATAAAAAAATTGCATTGGAAATTAAAAACATTTTGTCGGCCGACATGTATCACGGTCTGTTCTTACGCTAATGTGCGTTTTAAGGGTGTGTTGTTACACGATATATTTTTCGTATGGTTGCACATTTGTATTTAGTGGTTCGTTTGTTGCTGAGTAGTTTGCGTGAAACCAGCCTTGAGTCATTGTTGACTTCAGCCATGATGGAAACAAATCACTTGTTAGTCATCTTTTACTTAATTGTATGTTTTACTTAGAAAATGTTTCTACTTAATGAAAGGTAAGGTATGTTTAATGTCTTATTTACTTCTTTTCTCTCCAACCATAGCCGTGTATTTAAACTAAGTGTGCAGGTTTATCATAGGGGATCACGACATAAGTATTTCAGGTCATTTTTTAGAAGAGGTTCTGAAGTCGACGCGTTATTTATTTTTATGTGAGATCACTACCAGGCATAAGTATTTAGAGTAGTCCGATTTTAGTAATTATGTTTTATTAGATAAAAGTGATATTACCCTTTCAAGTGTCGAACCTGGGGACTATGACATGCAGTCGAATAAGTCAGCTATTTCACCATCGAGGTACCAATACCTCATTCCCGACAAATTACAGATAGGTAAATTTTTCCTCCGCTTTCCGTATTTCCGTGGTACATCGATAAATCGTGGGGCCCATTGAATTAGCATGGATCGATAGGCCCTTCCGGCGCGGTGCCTGGCACGGCTTTATATAAACACTGTTATGTAATGAACGTTTTTCTATTGTAAAGGCAACTTTATTTCCTTCGCTCGCCTTTGTGTGTGTTTGCTGTGAAACTTTGGATTTCTTTATTAGAAGTACAATTGCTTGGTTGCTTTTAGTTTTGTGCAAATAGGTAATTTTTGTTGAACTTATTTTGCATTATAGGCAAGTAATGTTTGTAAAAGTTTAAAAATTGTCGTTAGATTAAAATGATAATATTGAATGGAACCGATGGGTTACTCTTGCTCAACGAGGCACTGGTGTGACCCCACACACTCCCCACATCTGGATTAAGAATTAAAGCCCAATATTTATAAGCCTGGCCCAGGATGCCAATCCAGGATCTTGTGATGTTCAGTTGCATAGGCTTACCTCTGGACACAAGAGGTAGTAAGTAATACTCTACACGGACAATAGAGATCAGACAGTGGCATAAATTAAATTAAAAATACGTTTATCATATTTTTTTACCAATTGAGTCTACTGCAGGATAAATGCCTCTTTTCCAAACATTACAGTCTACTTGCCTGCATCTAACGGCACTCTACCAGTTGCTTTATGTCAATTATGTCTTTATTTTTTTTCAGTGCTGGAGTTTTGATCTCGCATCGGAATAGTATTGGTCAACCCCATATTAGGTTAGTAGACCGACATTTTTTTATAAAGGAAATAAGCTACCGTTGATAAAGTAACCCGTACTAATGGAGTACTTTTTTGAAAAAATATGAAGTAAAAGTGATGCGACTATGCGACTCAATATCACAAAATCCTAGATTCTCATCCTGCGCTACGCTTCGAAATATTGAGCTATTCTTTCATCCATACATCCACGCTTAGTCTGTAGTGGAGAAGAACAAGTGTTATGATTATTAAAAAATACTTAACTGTAGCTGGATTTGCAATCACTTATTTACAATTGAATAAAATACGAAGTACTCGCTAAAAATACAACGAAATACCAATAATTCAGCGGCTACCGGTTCTGCACACCGGTACGCCTCAGATACTCTTCCAGTTAAAACTATCCCGCTACCCGCGGCGCGGCGAAATCTTTACGTTTCGAGAGGGCCCGTGTAATCGATGCTTCAACAATCGATTTAATTAGAATTATCGACATTTTGGTTGTACTGGTAAACAGAAAAAGCGTTTTTAAAGTATTTATTTTAACATTTTACATACTTTCCGTTGTAAAAAAATTATTACGATGGAGTGACGTCAACTGAAATTAAGTTGTGTTAAATTTCTTTATTGCTCACAATGAATGAACACATTTAAAAATATTGAACAAGAGAGATTTAGTTTAAACAAAAACAAGCAAAGCCATGATGTTAAAAGATAAAAAATAAAAAT
The DNA here is from genome assembly GCA_034621355.1 of Mycalesis mineus. NCBI lineage: Eukaryota > Metazoa > Arthropoda > Insecta > Lepidoptera > Nymphalidae > Mycalesis > Mycalesis mineus. The sequence goes on from CM067902.1 coordinate 1,928,136, forward strand.
TGTACTTATAATTTAAATAAATAAAACAGGTTAAAATAAATTTGCGGTCTCTCAAAGTCTTTTTTCTCTTTTCAAATTTCTCAAAGGCATAATATTCAGCTTCAGTATGTAATGGTCTAACCCATTCGATTACATTTCTTCGTCATCACTACTTTCTTTCTAAATCATCACTAAAATGTCCCCTCAATTATATTATGTGGGTTAAAACAACAAATAGCCAAGCTGTAACTGTTATTTCTGGAAAATTACTTATTAGTAATATTGAATGATTTATAACCAAAACCATTTTTCAACCTATCACGATATGTCTCTTTGAATCTGGCTAGATTTATTTAAATATTCCTATCATCTGTGACAAATATATTAAAGACTTGATCAAGTAGAGCATTTAACTTTTACATGACGATAAGTTCATCTAAAAAATAATGATTATAAAAAAATTCGCACAATCAAAACGAACTTTTGCGATCGCCAGTACCAACAAGTTGCCACGTCGTCGACCCCTTAAAGTCCTGACTGCACAATAAAGCATATGCCCATTGACCCCCCACTGATTTTTATATTCAAATCTCGTTCGGAATAAAATTATAAGGCATATTAATAACTCAGTGTATGATATACGCGAGTGTTGGTAGCCTACGGTATGCAAAGTGGGTGTTTTATAGGCGATTTACGGTACCAATTATTGCTTTTATTAATCGGGAAATAATTTGTTTCGTTACCTTTAAAGAACCTAAGTACCTACTTCTATTTTCGTGAATTACTAAAAAAATTATGAATTCGGTTTAGGTGTAAAAATCGGAATAGGATTTAGGTGTGGAAGCATAGTAATTTTTCCTACATCCTAAATTTTTGAGGATCTTACAAATTTTAGATCTTTTTACCCGACTGCGTCAGAAGAAGGGTAATGTTTTTCGAGCGTATGTATGTATGTATGTATGTATGTATGTATGTATGTATGTATGTGTGTATGTATGTATGTATGTATGTATGCCCATTGACTTTGAGGTGTCGTTGACTTTGGCAAAATTGTGGAAGTGACATAGGCTATATAAATTTTCAAAATGGCGGCTGTAAATGGGGGAAAAAAGGGGGATGTGTGTATTTTTTTCTTTTATCTTAGCAATATGGGTATCAAATGAAAGGTCGTTAAAAGACCATTTCAAAAATATAAATATCAGATCATGTTTATATTACTGTTTTAACAAAAAATGTCAAAAAGTGTACCGTGTCATTTCTATACCACAAATTAAAACTAAAAAGTCTCTAATAAAATAATTATTATAAAAACCTAAAACCCGACTGCTTAGAAGTTAAGAACTGGAAAAAGAAAAACAAGGATCACTATATCTGTATAATAGTCTAAATTTTTTTTGGTGTTGCAGTCGGGGACAAACGTAGTTTTTGTAGATCTTTCTTTCCCAGGTAGTAAAGTATAAGTATTTTGTCCACGCCTGCAGCACCATAAAATATTTCGAATTTTATATAGATATAGTGATCCTTGTTTTTCTTTTTCCAGTTCTTAACTTCTAAGCAGTCGGGTTTTTTGTTTTTATAATTTAAGTTAGAGTTTGACTGAAGAAGTATGTATTATGACCATAACATGATTTTGTTTGTGCCACCAAATAGAATGCAGCAGGCGTGAATGAATGGTATATCAGTGCAATAACATGAGGCTCAATATTTACATGTCAGGCAGACAGCTTAAGCAAGTCATAATATAGGATATTGCACTATTAGTAGTTTGTATGCTCTTGTGACTCTGTATTTCCTAAAAATCATGTTTACTTCAGCGATAGAATAAAACATAAAGTACAAGTAACTAAGACGAACAAAAATGTATACGTAATTTTCTAAGTATTGTGGCTTGATTACTGTGCATTAAAATATTACAATTCATTTCGTATTAAAAAACCATAATACTGATCCGATGTAAATAAAATTCACCAGAAATAGTTTGTTAACTTGTTGCTTACCACCTTAATGCTTCTTGAAAACTAGTTGTACCGTCAAAGTTGCAGAGCTAAGGCCCTAAACTCCATAAATACCTCCCTTAAATTAGAACAGCCTTGGCCTGCTATAACATTAAGTAGACTAATGGCGAACAGTTACTTAGTAGCACGTTAGCTAAGAAGTATATTTAACACTAGCGAACGCCCGCGACTACGTCCGAAGTTTAGAGAAAATCAGTAGATTTATTATTGCAACCATCCAACAATGCCATAAAAGAAAATTGTATTGGTAAATATTTCTACCATTTATTAAGAAGATAGTATGGGTATAGCTAGCCATATATTATGTTATCGCGGACTTTATTGTAGTCCTAAGAAAATCGAACAATTCTACAATACATTGTTTTGTTATAGCTTAAGGGGATTAGGCAGCTTTTACGATAAATGCCCGGAGTGGCATCAGTTCTGCCGATGCTTAAAAATTATCATCATGTTTCATTAAATTTTCATGAATTCGTGACAAATTATATAACTAAGTAGATATTTAAAGCATCCTCTGAAATCCTCTAAAATCTGTTCAAAAATTTTAGTTATCGCGAATAGACAGACAGACTGACAAACTAAGTGTTTCATTTGTATGTAGTGATTACAATAAAGATAGTTGTAAACAAACACAATAGTAGCATAGTAGATCGATAGCGAGATAACAGAATCTAAGCATTCGCAATCGGAAAGTATCGATTACATTCTCTCGAATCGGAATCGGTACTCGGACAAGACTCATTTATTAATACATGCTATAATAAAATTGGCTGACAACGTTAAATACGTGTCATGGAACACATTTATAAGTAATCGAATACATCGGTATGCTATCGATTCTAAATCGGTTTGGTTTTGTTTTGCAAATGGGCGCGCGCCAGAAATGATTTAGTGCCGCTTTACTTTTAATCGGAGGATGATGTTTGTTCTTCGATTTTTTTATCGGAAGTCAATGACTTTAGGACTCAGTCATTATTATCAGCCTAATTTAATGGCCTAGGCCTCCCATGTTACGTAGAGCTACCATGTACACGTAGGTAGTTAGGCAGTTGGTGGTGTTATAGCCCCGTGTCTCAGATACTACGTTATGTCATCGGTGTCGATCATTGTTAATTACATCCAATTTTTTTACCCATTACAAGTAATCACACCTGATGGTAAGTGATGATGAACCTGCTAGAAGCAGGATGAAACCTTTTGGCGGTACGGCTTTGTCGGTAGGGTGGTAACTAGCCACGGCCGAATCCTCCCACCAGCCTCCCATAACCCGATAGTGATCGTTAAGTGTTAAATATTATCACTCATATCCAGCCGACTCCCAGTGAGTCAGCATGGTGGGTCTAAGCTCCATATTGACAGGCTGAGTGGCGCAGTGGGTAGTGACCCTGCTTCTGCGTCCTAGGCTGTGGGTTCGATTCCCACATCTGGAAAATGTTTGTTTGATGAGCATGGATGTTTTCCAGTGTCTGGGTGTTTATATATATATTATAAGTATTTATGTATAATATATATAAAAATATTCATCAGTTATCATAGCACCCATAACACAAGCTACTTACGAGTACGCTTACTTTGGGGCTATGTAGCGATGTGTGTAATTGTCCTATAATATTTATTTATTAATTTATATGACTCTCTTAAAAGAAAGGATGGTTGGTCCTGTAGTGAGCGCTTAAAATAGGCTGAATACGTAACTTTATTAGCTGTCCTCGAATTGTATAGACGTACACAAATATTCTTTGCGCATTGAACTTCTGCTTTGCAGATATCAATTTTGTTTTTTAATTTTTAAGACATTCAAATTATATTCTTAAGAGTAATAATGTAAAGGCAAGTTTTCTAGCCAAGTTAAAACATAATAGCTAACATAGCTGCTTAATGAATGAAAAGGAGTTATAATTAAACTTTTGTCGTGATTTTATAAATTGAAAATTTCATATAAAAACGAGAGAAAACCTTACCTGCAGATCCAGTAATCTATCATCCATCTAGAGTCCATGGAGTTACGAGTGCGTGTAACGGGTTGGTTACGAAGACAATTTCTTCAGACGATTTTTCCAACGTTTTAAAACAGATATTTAAGCCACTAACCTTGGAAGTAACTCTTGGTGCGTAAATAGCTGACCGACAGCCGCAGTATGGACAGGCGGTCCAGTTTGCTGAGGATGTTTTGCTCGAACGGCAGCAGGGAGGCCAGGGTGTCCAACTCGGCGTTGAGTCGCTCTCGGTGCCGCTTGCTTGGATTGCTCTTCGTGACGCCGTCCTTTGATGGGGGCTTGATGCTGGAACAATAGTTAACAGGTCAACGGTCTCTCTGACGTAGTTGGTAATATTATTATCATGATCTGTCCATGGCCCATTATTGGGCGAGGCCTCCCTCCTGGTAGAAGAGAGAGAGAGAGATAGAAATATGACTTACAACCAATGCACAATTGACTGCCTTATCGCTAGTGAGCGATCTCTTCTAGACAACCAAATGGTATAAAGAGCATGGGTCCCATAACCCTCATCTAATGAAGTTTGGTGGGCTCAGGATGGATTGACTGTGTAAGGATCACTATCAGTTGCTTATTTTATTAATTATCCTAGGCAGGGCACTTGAACGCCTCTCTCTGGGCTGTTATAGATATTTCTTTTGACAGGAACATAACCCCAGAATTGCATAGATCTAAGGCTCGTACACGGTAATTTGTTAAGTTAGTAGACAAACTAGGCAGTTTAAAAATAAATAAATAAATGTTATAGGACACTTACACACATCGCTTTAAAGCCCCAAAGTAAGCTTAGGTAGGTTGTGTTATGGGTACTATGATAACTGATGAATAGTTTTATATATACTATACATAAATACTTATAATATCTAGATAAACACTCAGACACTGGAAAAGATCCATGCTCATCACACAAATATTTTCCAGATGTGGGAATCGAACCCACGGCCTAGGACGTAGAAGCAGGGTCACTACCCACTGCGCCACTCGACCGTCAAAAATAAATGGAATACGCATAAAAATACCCAGATTAGAAGGATAATAAAGGCTAAAGGGTATTATTAAAAAGTAATATTTAGCATAATTTAATAAAAACACTACAGTTATAAACGCCATTAAAATTAGTCAGTAAGATCACGGGCCCTTCACGCATGTTTACGACGGGGCCAGTGCCAGTAGCTAACGAGGCCCGCGTCACGCGATATAGCGCCTTACCGAGAGCGAGAGGCGAGGGTGCAAGAAACTGAGAACTTTCTTCTGTTTAGCTTACACAAAATATTTTGTAAGTATCATACTGAGTCTACAGCAAGACTCATTATGATGAATACAAAATGGGCTGCAACGATACGATTTATCGAGTGCGGAAGTAATTCTGAGTAAAAAGTAAGTAAAGTAATGCTAATATAGGGTAAAAGAACGATCTCAGATTAAATATTTTTTGCTCCGAGAGACGTACCTAATTTTTTTTGTTTTTTTTATTTAACGGCCTGAAATCAAGTCCTTTATGGCCTTTCAATAACAAAAATACTTGATTATTCTTTGGGAGCTACAGGGTAAAAGAACGCTAGCTGGCGCTATGGGAATAATTTTCGAACCTCGTTCTTAAAGGATATTGTGGCATGTGTTTGAGGGTTGAATAAAATCAGTACTCTCGTAATAACACGCCCTGTGACCGAGTGACGTAAGACTCGAGGATCAGCCTGTACCTACTTGGCTAACAAGCACACTAAGATCGAAGATGAAGAAGACGGGCCCTTCAGGCGTATATTTATGTCGGGGCCGTTGCCAGTAGCACGTTAGCGCGACATCGCGCCTCAGGCTTAGGCTGTTTAGACCGAAAGACTTTTTTTTATCTACTACGAGTGGGCCCTTGACTGCTATCTCACCTGATGTTAAGTGATGATGCAATCTAAGATGGATGCGGGCTAACTTGTTAGGAGTAGGATGAAATCCACACCCCTTTCGGTTTCTACACGACATCGTACCGGAACGCTAAATCGCTTGGTGGTACGCCTTTGTCGGTACAGACCAAGACAAAATTAAGAAAAATCTTAATCTGCCCCGCCGGGGCAGTAAATAAAATTGGGTCAAGTGTTGGATACAGAAGGATATCATGTTTAGAATTTAAGCTATCGCGAGTAATAAAAACGGATGAAACCAACGTCACTGTGGTCGGAGCCCGACTAGTTTCGAAATTATACGGGGTTGCTTGTTGATGTAACAACAACACAACAAGTGAACAAGCGAGCCCATGACTAAGGACGCCTTATGGGCTCAAAACTCGCCGGACATACACCGACAAAAGTGACGTGAAATCACTTTACTCAATCAGGTGGTCCATTTACTTTTCGATTTGTAGACCATACATAAAAAAAGGGCCTCATTTTTAGAAGTCGGTAAAATCTCGAGAGTCCTGCAATGTGAAACGATCGGAGAAGCTGTCACTACCAGTCTAGTGCTTCTAGAAATATGAGCGGCTCGGCACCGAGTTACGGCTGCGGCGATGACCGACGACCGACGCAACGAAATTATACTGCGCCCGTTAACTTAGTCGTTATTTTAACTAAGTAACTAGTGGTAGGGTAAAATGACGTCACATTAAAACATACAGCTTTTGTGAGTCTATATCTATTATTCAGGCTTCCTACTCTATAGGAGGAGTATAAAGTTTAAGCCCGCCACGCTGCTCTAGTACTAGTTGACGGGTGATAATGTTTTTATTTTTATAACGATTCTGTTTTTCACTTCAATTACATAATTTTTAACATAAGCACCTACGTAATAATAATTTCTCGAGTTGGTATCGAATTTTGCACTATTCGCAATTGAGTCCAGCTCCTAACAGTGTAGCAATTAAGGTCTTAAATAATATTACAAGTATTGAGGAATTAATATTGAAACTCAATAATTACAAAGAAACTGTTGAAGACATTAAAAAAATAATATTAATGAGCAGTTAACGTAAATTAATGAACAATTTTCACAGGCGAGAATCGAACCACCTACCTCCAGCAAGTCCCCAACGTCAGATGGCTGATTAAAATTCACCCTATATGTGCCGGCTATTAAATTTTAAACAGGGTTAAAATTTGCAAAATTTTTTGGTGTGTCACCAACAAAAAAGTTTACACATGTTTAACGGTTCTGTGATAAATTAAATAGCATAGACGGACCGACTGACATAAAAAGACATAAATGAAGCTGCAGTTTATAAAGATTATGTCCCGCAGTGGATATTCACAAGACGTATATAAATTAAATGTATAAGTCGATAAAAAAATTTGCCGATTTTATAGTTTTAAGAAGATAAAAAAATCATATTTTTCATTAAAATTATTTTTTTATAACTTCTATAAGTTGACCCTTGACTGCTTTCACACCTGGTGTTAAGTGAAGATGCAATCTGCGTCAGGTGAAGGGTAAAGTTTTCATTAATGATGCTAGGAGTAGTTAAGTACGACAACAGACTTATGCTTTCCATAGGTATACTTCGTTAAAAAGGGCGACATAAAACCAAAAAGCTCCATCGTTTATACCTATTAACCAATACCGATAATCCGATAGTAAATAAAAAGTTCGAGTAAAGCACACTAGCTTAGATAATAAATTATTTTTAAATGTGTGTCTCTGCTGGTTTCAAATAATAAAATAACTAATGTGACCTATGTGTTATTCTGGGAGGTAAACTATATTATTGTGAGGTTGCGTGAAACATACATACATACAAACTTTTGCTGTTTTGTTTGATGAAATATTAACAAGTAAGTATCGTCTCTACTTTCCATTTAGTCTGTGTTGTAAGAAAGTAAAATACATTTGCAACTTTATTATCCTCAAGTAAGAGTTCATACGACATTAATAAAACATACATTCACTATATTTTTAAATATGAAACAGTTTGGGACTGAAACAGTACTTTTTCTTGTAATTACTTCATTATTCCGCATTTGCTATTGACACATGATGTCCTTTTTAACGTGTCCGCCGCAAAGGCGACATTAGCTGTAATGTCTAGGCTCGGATGTGACTGACTAATACAAACTAAATTTGGAATTTTTTAATATAAAATAGAAACGACTTCAAGTAAGAAATAACTGTGTCATTTTTCATCATCATTTAGTTGCTTTAATTTACTTAAGCATATCTAGGAGACGGTGCCAGCCAAAGTTTCTACTTTAAGGACGTTACCTACAACCCACAAACTGCTTCACTACGTAAAATAAATGTTCCTTAAACATGGCTGGCACCGACTTCATAGAAATGCTTAAGTAAATTAAAGCAACTAAATGACACAGTTATTTTTTACTTTTTAGTGCGTTTTGAGTCGGTTCTATTTTTTGTTCAAATTTTTTATTATATCCTCTATTCTACAAGATGGGAGGCCTGGCACTATAGGGGTCCGTTAGTAGGCTAATAATGATGATGGTTATTAAACCATGGCAGTAGTACTTTCCCGGATGAGCTCTGTAATGAAAACTTCAACTTCTTAAAAGGCGTGGCGAGCGTAAGCTCCTTATCGCTATATACCTAACTATATCTAAATTTAGACATATAAATAATGAGGATAATATTGTCTTATAGTGGTATCACTTCACCGCACAGTTCTCTAAACCTACTCTACTATATATCTCTTTTGTCTATGAGTATATTATCCATAGACAAAAGTGATCTATTTTAATTAACATTTATTAAAGTTAAATTACAATCTAAAAACGTATTTGTTTTTCTAATTTGTGTTCACAACTCGCTCGAATAGATTAAGTGAGTTCATATGGGAGGCATGGAGTCGACAAATACTCAAATCTTTTACAATAATAAAAAACTGTAATGATGTAGATGTTATTAATATCGATTTCTAGCGAATTATTTAAAAATGCGAAATGTTAGATATTTATTACACAGTCATGTCGGAACGGTTAAAGTAATCTGGTTGAAAAGTCCAGATTTTGTCAATTTTTTGCCGATAGTTTACAAAAAGTCACGTCGACGCGTCGTCGGGTCCGTCAGTCGTAGTATTAAATAACGTTGCTTAACAACCTATCGAGAATTATGAGTCGAACTTACCCAAAAGTCAGGCGTTTGAATTTCGTTAAATAGAATATCTAAAACTACGAAGATGAATCGTTGATGATTGCCCGACGACTCAATTTAAAATGCGTCGACTTTTTTTAAGTACTAAGTACATACTTCTTTTTTTTCTTTTTTTTTAATTCTCATTTAAAGAGCAGAGTCACTAAAGTGACTATGTTGTTCTTATTAGGCTACATAAACTTACACATAAACACTTATTCTAACTATTTAAATTTTTACGCTCTTCTAAATTATTTCTAATTCTATGTCAGATTAAAATATGTGTGTTGTTTGATCCGCTTTTGTATTCCTGTGTATTAGCAGATTGCTATTTATATGGCTTAAAATAAATAATAAATCATTAACATATGACTACTCTACTCCATTGGCTGTTCAAAATTACTGCATACATTCGGGCATTACTCATTGCCGCCCGTCGATTTTGTTGATTTATTCAAAGTAGTATCAAACGAGTATGCCTTTGATATCTTTCCGATACAAATTGTATTCGTACGCTTCGACATCCATACGAAAATGTAACTTAAAATCAGTTGATTAAGGTTTAAAATAAATTAGCAAATAATTAATATCGATAAATCAATGACCGATTATTTCTATAAATTGTAACTCGATTAAGTTATAATCGATGGTTTGAGATAGCTTTTATTCAGATGTGGGATATTGTCTATGATGCTAATTTATTGGTGTGGCTTTATGAGTATATTGTAAGTTTGTCTGTCTAGTAGCAAGGTAGTATTCTTTTACAAATAAGAAAATAGTAGAAAATATTGTAATTTATTACTAAATTGTGGTATCTGTCAGTTTTAAATTACGGACCAAATAATAATTTGTAAAATGATAAAATTAAAGCGATTTTATTAATAAAGAGCAACTTGAATGATTAACTCTTGATTTTATTTTGTTTTATTTTACATTATGTGGTGGGAGGTCTGCAGCCTAGAAAACTTGATCATAACTATTGGTAACACAGACGGGAAAAGACTGAGAGTCTGCTCTCCAATGCGATCAGCTGAAGCAAAATAATAAGATGGTCTTCTACATGATAGCGCTACAAGATGGCCACCAATAGAAACCGGTGGAAAAAATGGACCCGTTCGAGGTTGAGATCCTACTAGAACCACGATCTTTAGAAATGTAGGAACGCACACAAGCATTTTTATAAAAATGTCAAAATTTGTCACAGTGATCTTTTACGGATTTTATAGAAATAATATTTTTGGCTTTGACTTTGACTTTATTCAGCTTAGACCAACACTGCGATTTTTTGATGCGACACAATTCCTTAAACTCAGACTAACTTCAGATTTGCAACTTAGTAACTAGTTCATCTAAGATCTCTTATTAATTCTTATAAATCGACCTAGTGAAGATGTTCTGAACATAGCTCTGTTCTTTGACAGTCATAGAGACAGAGACAAGTAAAATAGGTTTAACTAGAGAACGCCTGCAGTTTTACCCACGTATTTCTCGTTCCCGTGAGAATTTTGGGATAAAATGTTTTTAATTCATAATAATATTGTAAAAAAGTTTCATAAAAATCCATTTAGTTTTTTTTGTGTGAAAGAGCAATAATCCATCTATACTCATACATACATACCTCCGTGGCGCAGTGGTATGCGCGGTGGATTTATAAGACGGAGATCCTGGGTTCGATTCCCGGTGGGGCAGATTGAGATTTTTCTTAATTTGCCTTGGTCTGGCTGGAGGCTTTCGCCGTGGCTAGTTACCACCCTACCGACAAAGACGTACCGCCAAGCGATATAGCGTTCCGGTAGATGTCGTGTAGAAACCGATAGGGTATCGGATTTCATCCTACTCCTAACAAGTTAGCCCGCTTCCATCTTAGACTGCATCATCACTTAACATCAGGTGTGATAGCAGTCAAGGGCCAACTTGTATTCGATAAAAAAAAAACGTTTGCCTTTATAATATTAGTAAGAATGAGCCCATGTTGGAATTACGGAAATATGAGGAAAATCTAGTGATCTGGTTTATTAAGCTCAATAGACTGTGAACGTGTTGCTCTTATCTGCCCTATGAAGTCCATGGATACTCATACAAAAGGAATTGTAATAAGTTCAGAAATCAGAAAGAAATGGCATTTAGTTAAAAGAGGCACTTACACAATAAAAACAATGGACTGAATCAGCGAATGATTTCTAGTATTTTCTTTATTCATATTAGGTTAGAAACGGATAATGGGCGGAGAAAAAAACGCATCGTAATAATTAAAATGACCGTTTCCAAGAAAAATCATAATAAATTCCAATAGTTTTTGCGCGTAATAACGGCGAGCCGAGTATTACTATAACTGAGTAATAAAGTCAGTGAAACGTGGCGGTTGTGGAGTGCTACTGACTACCTACTTGTGTTTGAAAATGATTGTTTTAAGATGATTTCTTTGCTAATATTTCATTTTCTAATAACGAGCAGTAACGCAGTGGTCATTGATTATGCGTCTTTCTTTGTATTTGTTGTTCGATTTCGGAAAACTCAGTTTTATTTGCTAGAAATATTTTCTAGAAATTTATATTTTTGCGAAAACATGACAGTTTTTCGTTGGATACAATGTTTTGTAGCATTTCCGAAGATTGTCTTTCTTTCTTTTAACATAAGATGAAAATAGGTTAACCTGTTAGGCGCAGGATAAAATCCACGACATTGTACTGAAACGCCAAGTCGCTTGGTGGTACGTCTTTGCCGGTAGAGTGATATATAGCCACGACTCAAGCCTCCCACCAGTCAGACCTGGATCAATTAAGAAAAATCTCAATGTGAACTGCCAGGAATTGACCCAGGACCTACGACTATAAATCCACTGCGCCACTGAGTACATCAAACCTAAATTATTTCATATTCTTATGACTAGTTGTAAGACACAAGTCAATGCTCCAAAAATCTTAAACAGTTTTAAAATACAACTATTACAACTGGCCGGGGGCGGCGAAACAAAAGTTGGAATTCTCATATTTAAGTGTAATTTCATCCACAACGCAACTAATGACCATTTAATAGACGCGGTTCAATCTTATCACTCGACCCTAGCGGTGTCTCTAAGCGTTTCTGTTTAAGTTTAAACTGACGTTTAAATAAACAGTTAAAAATAAACTAACACATATTTTAAACAACAACAAGTTAGCCCTTGACTTGCCAAAACTGAAACCTATCCAATCTTAATCTTCTGCTTTAGCCTTAAGCTTTAATAATATGGACATGCAAGTCATGATACTCGCAGTATGTCGATCTTATATCCACTAAAATACCATAACTTTACTACTCGTAGCCTTGACACCTGCCCAACCAACAGTGCCTGCAAAAACAAACCCTTCTCTTAGGATTTAGACTAACTCAATAAAAGATTATTGGGATTATAAAATGCACCATAAGCACCGAGAAGTTTTCTCTCATGGACGGCAGATTTCTCGTAGGTGTCCATCGCCTAGAGGTCTTCATCGAGGAGGTAAACTGCGGTGGTATGCAAAGCGCTTGCGTACGACATTCAGATGGATCGGACGAGAGTCGGTTTCTTGCAGGCACTTACGAATATCAATAGGATCCGCTTTTCAAACCGATAGTAGAGTCAAAAAGCTTCTCAAAATAAACGAATTTGAATATAATTAATGTGATGTGCACTTCTAGCATCGTAGAAAGATCAATGTCAAAATCAAAATAAAATGTTTATAATTATTTTGAATCGTCAATATGTAGGTAGTTTTTAGATTATGTAAAATTAATGGCGATAATTAAGGTCGGAAACTTAAAATTAAACTACGAGGGTTTCAAACACGTCTTAGCCAGACAAGAGCCCACAATAAACTCAGCCAGGTCATTTTTTAATTATTATCACCATCCTACATTCTTACACACGAGTGCAGTGTAGGTAACCGTGGAGTGGCGAGGAAGCGCGGGTGCGACGTAGCGAGCCCTTGCCGTGACGTGTCGGCAAGATTCGTTTTCGTTTCGCTCGCATGTCAGCACGGCAGCCATTCATGTCTGGCCAATGACTTGCACCTATAATTGTGGGCGATAACGCGCGGCTCGCAGACAACACGCGACATCTTTTTGGGAAGTTCAAGAGTGTTGGGGCGATTAGGACCGTAAATAGAAAGAAAGGCAACGTCTTGTGATGTTGGAACATCTTAAGGTTAGTCTCCATCGATGGCATTTTTTTAAATCCTTGAGATCTTAAACTTTGCAAGACACGCTAAAAACAGGTCAGATACTGCGATATCCTACGCCTCTTAAGTTTGAGATATATGCTTGAAATAACATCAAAATAAAAATCAAAATTAGTTTATTTCAAGAAGGCTTTGTATAAAAACACTTTTGAAACGTCAAGTTTGACTGTAATAACTCTATCACTGACTCGGTAGGCAATTTCTCGCTGCGAAGACTCGGCAAGTAACTCAGCAGTTTCAACAGCAACCACCACCTTCAGATCTGAATATCGCTACAGCATTAGAAAAAAGCATGACCATTGGAGTTCGATCACAAAGAACTACAACTAAGATAACCAAAACATAAGTTAGCAATATTACTTACAAAATAATACATTCGGAAGTATGTGTACCTTACAATAGTTATTTAGCTGTCGTTTTCTTAAACGAATCTCCGCTCGGAGCGAGAGATGAAGACAAAAACTATCCAGCTACGTCACTATAACCTATGTTTACCAACGTTCGTCATGTGTGGTGTAATTATAAACGTATTAGACGGGTCAATGAACCGGGCACTCGTTTCGAATAAAATAAAAGAAATGACCGCGAGTGTGGATCAACGAATTAACTACTCAAATAATGGAACATATTTCTATTGTAATATACAGTGTTGAGCCAATTATAACTTGATATATCAAATATATATTTTCTTAGAGCAAATTAAAGTAAGCTCATTGAATCAAATGACAAATTAATCGTTTTATTAAATTTTTTCTATGCTAGATAGGTTTGCGCTTGACTAAAATCACTGACGGAAAGCAGTGATGAGGTCTAAGATGGAACGCGCTTACCTAAAAGATACCTATTTACTCTCATTTCACACAAAATTCTTTCATACTACTATTATAAAGGCGAAATTTTGTGTATGTTTGTTATTTCTTCACGACTTAACATTTGCTATAGAGTTAGCTGACACCCTGGACTAACACATAGGATTTCGCACTTTTATCCCGAAATTTTTAGGGGAATGGGAATGGTGGGTGACACCGCGGGCGTCTTCTAGTAGGAAAAAAAAAACAAAAAATAGAACCGACTCAAAACGCACTAAAAAGTAAAAAATAACTGTGTCATTTAGTTGCTTTAATTTACTTAAGCATATCTATGAAGTGTAGCCAGATATGCCAGACAAGTTTAAGGAACATTTATTTTACGTAGTAAAGAAGTTTGTCGGTTTTAGGTAACGTCCTTAAAGTAGAAACCTTGGCGGGCTGAAACTAATAGATATGTTTAAGTAAATTAAAGCAACTAAATGACACAGTTATTTTTTACTTTTTAGTGCGTTTTGAGTCGGTTCTATTTTTTGTTAAAAATTTTTATTTCTTACTTTTTAATGATTTATCGCCACGTAACGTACTCGTACCTACTATACCGTTATAGTATATTAGCCAAAAGGCTACCGATACCAAGACAAAAACCTAAATCGCTGTAAGCGTGCCTCCAAAATTTGAAGATTTGAGTTGCTTAAATTTTCCCAGGATATCATCATCAGATCCTAACATGATGACAATGGGACCACCTTGGAAGTGTGTCCTTTCTAATAAAAAAAGAGTTATCAAAATCGGACAACTCTGTAAAAAGTTATGCGTGGTCATACATATAAAAAAAATTAAAAAAATATACGTGTCGAATTGAGAACCTCCTCCGTTTTTTTTCGTCGGTTAAAAATTAAAACATCGTGACGATTACATCAAGCAATTCAGCTGTTTTTCAAATTAACACTTTTTGAAAAAATAACTATTTGAAATTATAATTTGTGCATTCCCTAAATTCTAATAAAACTGATTGCTAACTATAAATAAATCAAAAAGTAAAGAAAGAAGTCTAAGATTTACTGAAACTGATTACGTTACTAAATCTAAACTTAAAGAAACACTAATAAATCATTTGAAATTCTTAATAAAAAAGGTAATGACACCCAACACAAGCGTAAATAAGTACACAAATAGAATAATAAGAAATTGAAAACAATAAATGTTAAAAAAATAATCCAAGCACTTATCACGGTTACAACAATACCCAATAATTATTTCGTTGTATATTAACAAGACAATTCTAAATGTTATCTGCAGTTAGAGTCTTATTACATCTAACGGATGATACGTTCAGCGTATCAACGATCACGTTAATTTATACGTGTACTAACGATTATTGGTAAAAGATACGTTAATGATTATTTGATTGTACACAGGTTCTTAGATGTATCAGAAATGATTCAAAGATAAAATATTTTGTATTCTTATCAAGCGTCACAAAAATACTGCGTCGGACGTACAGCGACTGTTTCGTTACGAGTTTTTCGTATGATGTATTTTTTCAAGAATCGACATACTGATTGCACGCTTATTGTGGTATTTCATCACCATCAGCCTATTAAAGGCCCACTAAAGGGCCAGGCTTTCCTTCTTGTAGAAGAGGTGATTAACATTTCATTTGACCGAACAAACGCGACCGTTGATACGCTCAAAGTATCTTACGACAGATGTAAAAAGGCCCTAAGTTATCTGCAATTAAAGATAATTATGGATGTTGGTGTTATTAAGAAGCTAGTTAGACTGATGCAGATTACGTAAGCATTTACATTGTAGGGAAATTTACAGCTAATATAAAAACAATGGGTATATACAACAACATAACCCTCAGTTTTGCTACAATTAAAACTATTATGACGTATTCAAGTTGTTGTTCTAGTTTAACTATTTAATTTAATTATATTTATTCAAATAGATGTAAGTAATATTCTGATATATTATTGTAAAGTTTCAACAGCATCCAGTAAGTAGGTAGTTTTTGCGTGAAAAGTAATAAACATACACACTCACAAAGAACATAGGTAAAAAATGTATGGAAGTCCATGATATAATGTCATTAAATTACAATCTGTAAAAGTTAGATTTAAAAGTTGTGAAAGATGAAGTTATGAAGGTTAATAAAAGTTGACTTTTCACATTACGACGACGATCACGTGATTCAGAACACAAAAAATCGAATGAAATTCTTATATTTTTGATATATGTTCAAGTGATTGCTATGAAACATGGGTAGTTGTTTTAAATTCATTTTGTATTTAAATAAAATAGTTAAATATGAGCAAAGCAAACGAGGAAATCAATGTTAATTAAAGTCTGTGTTAGTATTTATTTTAAGTGTTAAAGGAAGATAAGTTTGACTCTGAAATCAAAGCAAACGAGGGAATCATTTAGTTCATTTGCTCTTTCATTATTAAACGACTTATTGGCAAAACTACTAGAATAGTAGTAAGTACTAGATTAGTAGTAAAAAGATTCTCTCTGATTTTCATTTAATCTTCATTAGCATTCCTCGCGCTAACATCGTTCAGACAGATAAACATCAAGAGTTTTCTAAAGAAATTCCGTTCAACCGAGACAAATGTTTAGAAAACGGCTCATTTCCTGATACTGCAACGTATTTGCATGAATTCACATAAAATGGACATAATAGCGTAGATCAGCTCGTTATAGCAATCAAAGCTGCAATTGTTGACAATTGTCAATTGCGTTGAATTGCAGCAATCACTAACTGTTGCTGTGACCTAGGACATAGGGTAAACCGGGATGGTTAACTGTGTAATTATGTTTGGATAGTTTCTCCGTTAGCTCGATGGTTCAGTAATTTTAACTATGATCACGAGGTTCAAAAATACCTGTTTTTTAACTTTTAGGAATCTTAAGTAGATATTTAAATAGTTGTCAAAATGCAAGTTAAGGATGAGGCTACTATATCTAATCAAAATTTCTTATGCCTTATATATTTTTTGCAATTTATGGACAGCCTACTGACGTCCCTCCACATAGCCAGGCCTTGCAAAAGAGAGAATATGAATTGTTAGATTCAGCTGCTTGAATGCGGGTTGACAAGCTTAGAGTGATAATGATTTGTTTATTTTATTAACGATCACTAACAAATGACGATAGTAATCGTTACCACCATCACCTCCCAACAAAGGACCTGGAATGTGTTGAAAATTTCATATAAGAATGAAAAACTCAAAACAATTCCAGTGACACTACCCAGGACTCAACTGTAGGACTATTATGTATAAGTTTTAATGACACTTGAAGTATACGTTCCAAATTTGCCTCAGTCTCTCTCTATCTATGGTATTTTATTACAGAAGTAGAGACAATTTTGAAACGTACTCTGACCAGTGTCATTAAAGTTATACATATTATCCCTTCTGAAGTAATTTAGCCCATATGGCAATTACTTTAAAAAATTGAAACTTAACAGTTGCTCTTTCTTCAATCCAGGTCGATCTCTGAAGACGGTTTAGAGTCGACAAACTATGTAACATTGTGCAACACAAAACGATAGCGCGCTTGAAAATACTAGTAGCGCCATCTATGGGTATCATGTGTAAACTAACAAAAATTCGGTGATGAACGGACGTCCTCGTTCCTGTGGGAACATCAGGATACAAATTAGCTTATGTCACTCCTCATCCTCATGAGTCTGGTTATCATATAAAAATAGATTTTTACAATCCGACAGATAGTTTCTGAAATTACATACGTAATAAAATACAATTAATACATACAAAACATCATGCCTAATTCCCATAGGGGTAAGCAGAGACTACATACTTCCATTTGTCCTTGCATGCTCCCTTAGCGTCTTTAACTCTCATTAATACTTTCATACAAGTTCCCTTTAATTTCCAAGTTCATCGTCAAGAGTTGCTTGTAAGAGATTGCTTCAAGCAATAAGGCCGCCTTTGCATGCATTCAAAAATATTATTTATACTTTTAGATTTACTTGTCTCTCTATTTGTTGTACTCATCTGTTTAAGGTAAGGTAAAAGATAAGAATAAGGTAAGGTAAGGCAAAAGATAAGAATAAGATCCTGATAGTTTTATTTTTTTAAAGAAAAACTTATAGCAGAATCTGCTCTCCGAACACCGGTTCGATATGACTCTACCCGGAGGTAGAGTCACCACTCACAGTCTACTTAAAATAAAAAAATTTAATTTACCTATATGTTGTTTAACTATTGCTGAAATTGTAAATGATGTTTACAATTGTTTACTGAGGTACTTTCGGAGTAAAACACATGTAGGTACACCGTCCCTATGGCGATGTAAATCGCTTTTTAATTCATGGTCCATGACGTCTAAAAATTACTTATCAATATAGATTTAAGGATCATGCTTATTGCGTGACATAACTAAGACATTACTGTTGTAAGAGCTGGGTCCTAGATTTTAATATTTACTTTAACCTATTAGTTAATACGGGTAGTATTAATCTTTAGGCATAGAGTTTACTCGAATTGAAGGCTCAAGCCCATCTCGTGATCTGAAATAACATAGCCTAGCCACTAACTTTTGACCGCCTCTGTGGTATGCGTAGTGGATTTATAAGACATAGGTCCTGTGTTCGATTCCCGGTAGGACCGATTAAGATTTTCTAAATTGATCCATGTCTAGCTTTGATCATGGCTAGTTACTTACTAGTAGTGCCATCCTACCGACATAGACGTAACTCCATGCTATTTAGTTAGCTAGCATAGATTCCAGTACGATGTCGCGTAGAAACGAAAGGAGAGAATATCATACACTAGGTACAATTTAGCCCTCTTCCATCTTAAATTGCATCACCACTTACCATCAGGTTCAATTGTAGTTAAATGCTAACTTGTAATTAATTAACAAAAATAAATAGTTGAAACTACCGATGTTGTCTAATAACAACATAATTTATGAATAAGAGTATATTTTATTTTTAATAGATAAGTTATGTGGATCACAATAAGAACAATCAGCTTCCCATATTGAGGACCTTGACTGGAATAGAAATGTGAGTAAATTACACGAGAAAAATCGACGGAAAACGGTTATTCCGATGAAGGCTCTAAGCGATGAAGCGCGAACGTTTATGATATTGGCATACTTAATTTTGCTTGGCATACATGCTCAGCCAAGTATGAACGTGATTTTCATTAGTCAAACAAAAATAGCATTAATTCCCTCACCCCTAAAGTTTATTTTTGATTAACCAAAGATCTTAGTTAAAGTCTTCTTCACTTATCATTATCTTAATAGAACGTCTTATCTGCCGTTTGATTTTTTGCAATTTGAATTTTAAATCTTTTGATTTAGAGTTGAATTTTAATTAACGTTTTTGTTGAGGTAGTATATGCTTGTCCTAAATTCTCATGTTCGATTATTCAATTAAGTAGTAACTTGTGCGAAGGTTACGTATACATGGTCTATTGTGTGGCGGATCGAGTTTTTCTGCAATTTTCCGACATATTGCCACGGTAATAACGTGGTGAAGTTCGTCGAATTCCCATAACTTCCAATACAAGGTTAAATCCCCTAACCCACACCTTGAATCGGGGCGCTGTTATTGGGAATTAATTTTCATTTAAGTCAATTATTATTGGTTTCGATTTGGGCGCGCCGAATCTGAATCAAGATTAATAAGAGTATCACCACATAAATTTTTTTTATTTCTCAAAAGAGAAATGTAAATAAAAATATTTACATTTCATTTAAATAAAAATATTTACATTTCTTTTGTTTGTTTTTACTTGTTTTAATTTTTTCAAATTTTGTTGTACATGTTTTAACAATGTTATAATCTACAAAAAATTTTAACAAAAAATAGAACCGACTCAAAACGCACTAAAAAGTAAAAAATAACTGTGTCATTTCGTTGCTTTAATTTACTTAAGCATATCTATGAAGTCGGTGCCAGCAAGTTTAAGGAACATTTATTTAACGTAGTAAAGCAGTTTGTGGGTTCTAGGTAATGTCCTTAAAGTAGAAACCTTGCCTGGCACCGACTCCTAGATATGCTTAAGTAAATTAAAGCAACTAAATGACACAGTTATTTCTAATTTTTTAGTGCGTTTTGAGTCGGTTCTATTTTTGTTTAAAATTTTTATTTCTTACTTTTTAGTGATTTATCGCCACGTAACGTGCTCGTACTATACTGTTATAGTATATTATACGGCACTTGTAGCCAAAAAACTACCGATACTTACACAAAAACCGAAATCGCTGCAAGTGTGCCTATACAATTTGAAGAGTTCCTTAAATTTTTCCAGGATATCATCATCAGATCCTAACATGATGACAATGGGACCACTCTGGAAGTGTGCCCTTTCTAACGAAAAAAGAATTGTCAAAATCGAACAACTCTGTAAAAAGTTATACATGGTCATACATAAAAAAAAATATATACGTGTCGAACCTCCTCCGTTTTTTTTCGTCGGTTTAAAAATATATACAAAAACATTAATATTAAGGCGAAAGTTTTTGTTTGACTTTGTTACACTTTAACGCTATAACTACTACTACTACTAGTACTTAACCGATTTGATTAAAATTTGAAATGGAAATAGATTATGACCCTGGAAAAACATAGGCTACTTTTTTTCTGAAAAACTAAAAAGTTTCCGCGGGACAGTGAAGTAGACTTTGAAACGAAGTCATGTAGTAAACTTGAAAACAAGCTGTGGCCAAACCTGAGAATATCGTGAATACAATAAATAATTCAGAAAACATTATAGTCAACGTATCCAAAATTGCATGCAGCATTTAAGTAACTATATACTGTAGTATTTATTGTCCGACGACTCAGTTAAAAATGCGTCGACTATAGTTATCCGATCTGGGAACTGAACTGAAGACCTCCCTAAATTTAATCACAGAGTCAAGAAGCTCTTTAAAATTACTTCCTTCCTATAATAAATGCGGAAAATATATTAAATAGAAGGAAAATAACAGATTTTTTGCGAAAGAATTTATTTCCATAAGCCAATAAATCAGTCCCCCAACCAATCAGCTTATTGGACAGATATTTACTATATAAAACAGGGTAAGTGTTCCAATTGTTGCGTATAGGATAAACAGGTGACTATTCCAATTGTAAGGTATTGACATATTAACCAACTAAAATAATGAGTGTGTAAGTTCTAAGAACTTTTAGACTTAAAGGAAATATTGTCTTAACTTTGTTATCTGTATGAGTTATTATATTTAGTTATTTTTAAGCTTGCCCATATAAATTGGTTCTCCTTTGTGTCACGAGAAATTCTATGTTGTAATAGATCGAATAAAAATAATTCTCAATCTCTAGACTATCTCTGTTCTAAATATCATTTAAACCAACAGACATAGTTACTTACACGGTTATAATATTAAGAAGGCATATATTACTAAATAAAATATTTCTTTATCTGTAAAAAATATACAGGTAGAATTGTCCTGTAAATCCCCTGAAACGTTATTGACTCCTGTTTAAACACAAAGCGGACCCCTTTGCTGCGACTTCATTTCTTCTATTCATCTAATTGTTAATTAATTAATGACATGAAAAACATATTCTATTCGAATTAAGTTTAACACAATACAAATATAAAAATAAACAAATAACATTAGAAATCTATTAACTCTATTATATTATGTAGTTCCCATTGAAATTCAGTGCCCGTACCAAAAGTACAGGTAGAGTTGTCAGTCCCCTGGCACGTTATTGACTCCTGTCAAAACACAAAACGGACCCCTTTGTCCCGACAACGATCCGACGGCGCTTTATGCTAGCAACCCCGCACCCTGCCGCTTGGGTGAGGGAATCCGATTAGCTGGTGAATCATAGGCATTAATTGTTATTGTAATGATATATGTATTCCTTTATTTACCGCCTAGCTGGTGCACATATTAGTTAGTTACTTTTATATCTACTGGTACAAAAGCAAAATGGAGGATAGGATATTAAAAAGCTTTGTGACATTTTTATACATGAAAAATAATTGAAAACAAAAAAAAATTAGAATTAGGGTGTGCGACGACAAACATCGTAAAAAGAAGATTTGTTAACATTATGCCTGAAATATGCTGTAAAAATGCATTAAAGTCAAAATATCTTAATTCAAATAAATGTTCTTCTTATTTTTTTATTCATTACAAGTTAGCCCTTGACTGCAATCACACCTGGTAGTAAATGATGAAGATGGAAGTGGGCTAACATTTTAGGAGTAGGGTGAAGTTGCCCGAGAAAACACCAAAAACAAATCCAGCCAGGTCTTACTTTTAACTTCACCATCTGACCTGACGATTATCGACTAATGATTATCGTCTGAATGATTATGATGATGAAAACTTTAAAGATACAATCTCGGAAGATGTTAGTGAGTTTAAGAGAACGTTATACATACATACACACAGTGTTGTTTAGACGGCGTCATTACGTATCATCGCCCGGGGCGGGCTTAATACTATTTTAATGGTTACCACTGCTGAACACGGTTATATCGTACAGTTCAGGCTGAGTGGAGAGTTTCTCCAATGAGAACGATAGCTGTTTCTTAGTAAGCAATAATCTTATAAAATTTCTCATATCATTAGGTTATTATAATTTGTCCAGCATGCTTTATCAAAATCCTTCAGCCGCATCTGAAACTTTCACAGCTGAAACTAAATTAGGTACAGAGTATTATTTTTCAATGAATGTCTTCAAAAATCGTTTAAGGGAATACTACTTATCTCTATTATGAATATGTATATATGTATTATTTTATGTAGGTTTATATATCTGTATATATACATTATCTATATATTTTGTCTTATTACTATATATGTATTATTAGTATGTAAGTGTATGTAGTCTATTTATTATTGTGTTGCACTATACGCTTTCAACGATAAGACCGTCCTTGTACATATTTAATCATTGTTTTTTATTTTATTCTGTTTGTTATTCTTTAAATGTGTGCAATAAAGATTTTATCTATCTATCTATTTTTATCATTACCTAAGTCAAGATATAGGTCGTCTCATGTTCATTTTCATATTTTTCTTAATCTTCCCATACCCCGCTATTTTTTGTGACACCTACGAGCATACTTGCACTAGTGTCACAGACCGAATGTACCATGTACGAAGTAATGAAATTCCTTAGTAGTAGAGTCTTAACTTTTAGGATAATCTCACAAAAACAGGTCTTACTATTTGCTATCTGGTAGACGCAAATAAGCCCATCCTTAATCGAACGATCTCTCTCATAAAATCTCAGTAGCTAATTAAATGTTAAATGAAAACTTTTATTTCAGAACTGTATGCTACCTAAGCTGCGGTCCAGTCGATCTCTATCATTCATCTGAATTTGGTCTCATCTCTATAAAGCTTCGTACAAATGAGCCGAAATTTCACAGATTACACGCGTCGCCGCACCGCTACCGACTTGATTGGGATATTTTATCATATTCTTTATGTCGTATTTAATCATATCTTTAAGAATCGTCATATAATTAAATCATAATACACTAATAACATATAACTGGGACGTGCAATCTTATTTTGCATGCCGAGAATTATGTCATAAGTTAATAGTACTCCAGTGGTTAATTTATGTAGCTTCGAATCACGAGAACTTGGGATACGACATATTAAGCTTTTTCCAAGCAATTCGAAGGAACTTGGTGAAGCTAAAGCTAAGCTTGCTTAAGGGCACGTAAAGCTTGTTATCATCATCATGATGATAAAACAGGGTGGTGGGTGAATAGTTCTAAGCTCCATATCACCTGTCTTATTCTTATGATGATGCCGAACTCTATCTTCATGTCCTTTAGCCCCTGGTTGTGTATAGAGCAAGAAACCCTAACGAAAGGCTGACCCTTTAGTGTAAATTTGATGCGGGACCCCTTGATGATCAGACTAAAACATATTGAAATGAAGATAAAATTAAACAAAAAATATATGATATACATTCCATTGCAAACCTCCACTGAAAATTGGTTAGAACTAGATCTAGTAAGTAGTTTTTTTAATACGTCATAAATCGCACACATACGTTACAAAAAATACATCGATATTATAAAAACATCGATCAAAGTTATAAAACGAACTACAATTTCGAAATACTTTTGTAATATGTTATTTGCTTCTTTTTTGTCCTAATGTTATCTCGGTAGTAGTAGGATTTTTTCAAAAATTTTAATCGACGTGGGCAATACATTTTCTTTGATCCGTACAATGGTCATAGTGGTCAGCCGTCTTCCAATCCATTACCAAAAAATCTTAGAGCGATTATTCAACCCTCAAATAGTGAAAGCGCGTTAGACACGCGCGTGTGGCCGCAATGGCCCATTGTACCTGCCATGCGATACTCCGCAGGGGTGATATTGATTCCGGCCACTTGCTTTGTGTGGCGAATGGCTTAACCGTATGCTTAATGGATTGATTGCTTTTAAAATGTAAGCCACATTAGCTTAACTGTGTCGTTAATTATTGTTATTTGCTGTGTTCACGTGAGTCTTAATCTAAAATTATTAACCATAGGTATACCAGATATAAAGTTCACAACGCATGGTATTTTTAACCGACGAAAAAAACGGAGGAGGTTCTCAATTCGACACGTATATTTTTTTGTTTTTTTTATGTATGACCACGCATAACCTTTTACAGAGTTGTCCGATTTTGATAAATTCTTTTTTTATTAGAAAGGGCATACATCCAAAGTGGTCCCATTGTCATCATGTTAGGATCTGATGATGATATCCCGGGGAAATCGAAGGAACTCTTCAAATTTTGGAGGCACGCTTACAGCGATTTCGGTTTTTGTCTCGGTATCGGTAGCTTTTTGGCTACTAGTGTCGTATAATATACTATGACAGTATAGTATGAGTACGTTACGTGGCGATAAATCACTAAAAAGTAAGAAATAATTTTTTTTAAATAAAAATAGAAGCGACTCAAAACGCACTAAAAAGTAAAAAATAACAGTGTCATTTAGTTGCTTTAAATTACTTAAGCATATCTAGAAGTCGGTGCCAGCCAAGGTTTCTACTTTAAAGACGTTACCTAGAACCCACAAAATGCTTTACTACGTAAAATAAAGGTTCCCTAAACTTGGCTGGCACCGAATTCATAGATATGCTTAAGTAATTTAAAGCAACTAAATGACACAGTTATTTTTTACTTTTTAGTGCGTTTTGAGTCTGTTCTATTTGTATTTAAACATTTTTATCTTGGCAAGTATGCTGTACAAAGAAAAATATAGCTCCACTCTATAATGAGTGTGCAAAGTAGTTCGCAGAATCCTACCAGATTTGGTTGGGCAGGGAGATTAATTCTTTTCATTTCTTTCGTACTTCTAATAAGGAATTAAATAAAAGTAGAGAAGTATGTCTTTATAAACCGAATTGAGTTTACAAAAAATCTAGAATTCAATTCTGTATTAAGTTTCTAATGCACGGAATTTTATGCTGATAAGTAACCTGTATATGTTTTCAAATAATTATGCTGTACATATTGCAGAATAGCCTTTGTAACACTACATAATACATGAATAAATGCGTTTTCTTTCTTACTTTCTTATATCACGCCTCATTCCCACAGAGGAGAGAGAGAGACGCAGAGAGCACGTCCTTCTACTTGCCACGATTTTTTCATAACTCTCTAGTTTCTTCCAATTTTATTAAATTTTCATACAAGTACCCTACCAGATTTGGTCCAGAAATGATCGCCTTGGACTTCATCTTGGTGGTGTTTAGAAATAAGTAACTTATATTAAGAGACCAAAAATGAAATGAATACTTTAAAGGGTTGAGTGCTTACTTTTACAAGCAAAAAGCAAAGCTCGGTCAACCAGGTACCAAAATAATAATTAGTAAATTTCTTATGGACAAAAAATATAGACGAAACTTTTCTATTAGAAGTACAACAAATAAGTACTGTTATTGACATATTTTACTGTAAATGTTTTATTAAAGAGCAACTGCAGAGCTTTTTCGCCTTCTTCTCACAGTAGAATTTGTCTTCCGAAAGCAATAGTAAAGTCACTACTAATAGACAAACTTGAAGTTTCTAAATAGCTTGTAAACTAAGCTTAGGTAGGTATTTATAACTTCAAGTCGCATAGAAAACCAGTCAGGAGTACAAGTTAAAAAATTGTACCTTGTAAATTACTTAGTGTTCTAGCACGTTATTATCAAAGGCAATCAAGCACTAATTTATCGTCTGAATTAAGTATATCTTGGAAAGGTAGTTAGCGCGCTAAAAACTTAGACATTACTAACACCTTTTCATAGCAACTGCCAACTTAAATTAAAAATAAAAAATCTCTCGACAAAAGTGTAATATGCCATTTATTCGTGGCAGCCATCGCGTATTAGGTGAATGATAAAACATCCCGAAACTATACTGATATATTTCGATTTTTTTTAACATAATTATGTGTATTATTCTAATTAAAAACATCCATAACAAACTTTAAAATTATTTTTTTAAAAATGAATTTCATGACCTGACATGACTGCTTACTTACAAACATTTACTGCTCACTTACAAGTTACCTACCCGACTAACACCCTCGTAGTCTACGAGGGTGTTAGTCGGGTAGGTAACTTTTTCTGTAAGTCTACTTAGGACTTTGCCTAGGGTACAAATTTTTTTTCTAGGCATGTATTCTCTCTCTCGCTAACTCTTGGTTGACGGCTTGATAGAGTATTTACCTAACACGTTATGCAATAACCTACTCAAGTTTTTTCATTTGATACCTATAATTTGATATTGACAGAGTTGTAAAAAAATTAAACATAAAAAAAATTAGATTGATTTTTATTAAACATAGCTAAGAACACTCCCGATTAATTCACCTTACAAACAAAAAAAAATCAGAATCGGTTCATCGTTCAATCGTTCAAACTACCCTCAATGTTCAGCAAAATCGTTGCAATATACAACTTAGTGCAATTTATGTTAGAGGTACTTATAAGTAGGTTCCTTATATTTCTAGAAAATCTTCCATAGAAAACATCTCGTCACCGGTAAATATATTAACAGTGAGATGACTCCGCTGCGAAGGTATTCTATAATTTTTTATCGTCGCACAGACAATTAAACACCTCATTATGATTGTTTATAATCAATGGAGTTAAAGCCGATTGTGTAATGGAGTTTTTGTAACCTTGTCCCAATCAGGTGTGGGAACACTATATTGCCAATTACATTTGACAGAATAATTATTTATTAATTAACTACACAATTTTATAGGTGACGGCGTTCTAAGATTACTTTGATTCTTGAGTTCATAATTAATGAACTTTTTTCTATTCTTACAAAGGCCCATAGTTAGCGTCTAAGTTTAAAATCCATAGGTCATCACCTAACACTCACTATTTAACAAGTTTAATCTACAGGCACTGCCGAATTTTGGGATATAAACTTTTTGTCCCGATAATATCATTGAAACGGGACTTACGCATATAAAGTTATGAATGGACGCAGCTAAAATGTTATTAAAATAAATTATTAAATAAGAGTATAAAATACATAAAAATCTCGTGTCACAGTGTTTCTCATCGAACTCCCGCGAAAAGGCATTATTGATGTTTATGAATTTTCGGTATAAATAAATGTAATGTAATGTAGTAATGGTGGGTCTGAAAATTGGTCGTAGGTTAGTTTTAAAGTTTTTATTTTTACAACAATTATTTTCTCAAGCTTTGGCTTCAAACCAACCAATCAAATGCCGGGCAGTCGGATGCCGCTTTCACATAGATACATTTTAGTCACCTGCGTCGGCATGAATTTAACCCTGAATTTATTTAAATTCGAAATGAAATATATGGTAACGTTAATTTATTTTCAATAATGACTGCAGGTATCCGAGATGACAACGAAACATCGCCCGTAATTAATCTTTCAAACAGCCATTCCTCATCGTAAAACAACCGATAAACAGCCTCGCTCCTTAATTAATTCCTCTAAACGCGAAAAAGACATACAAGACACGAAAAAAAAGGCAAGATAAAGAAAGAAAAAGTTTCGTTTCGCTCGATTTACGATACGCAAAAGCAAAAAACCACGACCGGATTCAAACGGAGACGCGGTTATACAGTAGTTAAGTGATGCAACTCGATATCGATTGCTTGGGGAGATTGCACACTGGCGAGTTCAAATTTAATACTTTACGAGTTTTAATTTGAAACGATTCGGAATGGGAACGATTTTTTATTTTACCATGGAGCATATGTAGTTCGGCCTGGATCTGAGACATGGTTGCTAACTCTTGCTTAAGAATTCAACAATTTAAGAACTTGGAACTCCGGAAAAGAATAGAATTAGGAACTCCCGGAGTCGAGACTCGGATTATACGATTAATACGATTCGGAATGGGTACGATTTTATGTTACTCCAGAGTGGAGCAGTGGATATGAAGTTCGGCTTAGATCAGTATGGTTGGATATGGATATGGTATGGATCAACATGGTTATTAACTATGGGGCTTAAGAAATAGATAATGTGTAACTTAGAACTCCCGGAGTCGACGCAAAGGACAGACGGCAGATGACCGCTCTCCTATTGTCGAATATTTATGTGTGTAGATGTTCTTTTTAAAATCAACAATCGTTTAGTTATTAAGGCGTAACGCAATTCTATAGGCTGCATTAGTACATACGTACATATTTTTTATTTTTGGTATTTTTGGAAGGTTTCAACACACTATTTACCACGCAGGTAAGGTCGCGGGCGTCTGGAAGTGTAATTTCAAAAATGTTCATCTCTAATTGTAAATATTTTTACGCGTTTGAAGTTGTTAAATATATTAATATAAACAGATGAAACTTGTAAAAGCATCTTAACACTGTATGTTCCGCGAAAGGGTTCCGCGCGAGTGAACCCTTCGCTCCCGATTGCTGCTGATGTGGCGTTTGATAGCTGTGATACACAACTAATGTGTAGCAAACAAACTTACACATTACACATCATATCATAGGTAGGTTTATGGGATACCAATGCTTTTTTGAATGCCGTAAACCGTATAATATTAATTTTAATGGATTTTGCCATACATGTATACGTTATTATATGTCGCCAGGTCTAGTCATCGGGGTTGGCAGCGGAGTCTCTGCCGGAGATTCTTGACACCCCTTGCCCCGCCGTTACCATGACCGCTGCCAGAGCCAGGAATAGCGGGGCTGCCGGGGACTAGGGGCTATTTATGTGGACCGTTGATGAAAAAAAATGCCCTATAGCGTCCACGCTGGGCAGGCGGGTTGGTCACCGCAGGGCTAGACTATTCGAACCAGTGTCACTGCTGCCTGCCTCATTTATACATACGTACATATTTTTACGTCTCATTCCCATACAGGGAGGCAGAAAACACATCCTTATATTTGCTACGATGCTTGCATCTCTCTCTCACTTCTTCCAACTTCATTGAACCTTTCATACAAATACGTTGGTCAGGATAAGTAAGCGAGGCAGAACTTGCAATGCGCTGAAAAATCGACGTTTTTACTTTATTTAAAGAGACGAATATCTTTTTGTCAGTCTTTCACGCAAAAACTACCGAATGGATCTTGATGAACCTTAACAATATCATAGCTTATATATCAAAATAACACATAGGCTAAATTTTATCCCGAAAGGAGAATGCCAGACAATGTATAGGACTTTAACCCACTAATAAAAACATATTGTACAACAATGTATTATGCATCATTTTATTGATTTTTTTTTTACTATTTAATATAAATTACATTTAAAATCTCTAGAACTCGGAGTATTCGACAAGGGCTTAACATTGGTTATCGTCCATTTCTGTATTCTTGTTCCGTATAGTTGTCACACTGACATGACAGTCGCAAGGCTTCATGAAATTTTAAACAGGCTTAACGCCTCTGGATACTAGCCTTTTAAAACCCACATTTGATGAAAACACAATAAAAACGATTTAAAAGGCTAGACTATTACCCAGTGCAACAATAAAGATTTAAAAATGGGTTAAGAGTTTAAATTAAAAGGAAATAGTTTAATTACATTTTTTAACGCAATTTTATTCCGAGGTCCAACAGTAAAAAAGGCTTGTTGTAAAAAAATTATAAAATAATAGGATATTTTTAGTATATTTACAATTTGTGTTTTTTATGGGTTAGGATCTGGCATTCTCCTTTCTACGGGGACGAGAACTGCGCGACTAGAATCGAGGGCGTCCTCTAGTTTATTTTAAAAGCGGAAAAGGCAACGTTCCAGTGTCTATAAGTATTTCCTGTTGCATATGATTCTCGTATCTTTTAGGTTTCCAGGAGACGTCGCTAATCCTAGACATCATCGTTGTTTTCCATCGGACATAATGGACAAATGTAAGCCAATTTAGCATAAAAATGGCTCATGTAAATGTCGTTTTAAAAGAGATTTGTGGGCTTATCTAGTGTCTAACACAATTAGCGACAGAGGCGTGCCTTCGGACTAGTGGATAAAGACAGCTTTATCTCATTAGCTCCTTACATCGGTCACGCCTTACAACCAATGGAAGCCGATTATTATTACAACATTCCACCGATATACGTGTAAACTGTAGGCTTTATATTGTAGTTAATCTTTATTATTCACGCAATTGTCAATTTTAAATCAATACGCTAAAGGTTTCAAATTATATAACACGATAATCTGTGCGCTATCGCAATTGGTCGACTGCAACAAGATTTGTGCAATATCACTGCTGTACCTGTCAATGATTAAAGAACAACGTACAGAAAGGCGACTAATACTATTAATTCCAAATCAATAACTATTAAATTTAATAGAACTTAAAAATTTTCACTTTAATATTAAACAAACATCAATTTAAAGTTGTGTTGCTTAATAATGAATCAATGTCGTATAACAAATCTTTTATAGTAAATTTCTATGGTACCTTTATTTCAAAGGACTGATACAAACGAATGGAAATCTCGTACAAATACCGTATAAAGCGCTTAACGTGGTATAAGGCTAAATCCAAGTTAAACCAATAAAAGGGTTTTATTAAATGAAAACCTATTGGATTCTCGGTGACGACCTGGCTGATTTTATATCGACTAAAGGCAACGTACACTGAGACATTCGAACGATTGAAAAAAAGCTCTAATAAACGCCATATGTATCGAATTTTTAATATAAAGTACTTTCCGATTCTCATTACAACGCATTCTTAGAGCGAAAGCTGAACGCAACATTGTACGTACGCGTACTCTCCATCATGCCTGTAACATAATACTATTTAAAAATAGTTTTTTTAATATTTGACTACAATTCTGCTACGGAATCACATAAATCTAAACAATAAATAGTGATGTATATGAAATTCTATTAAACAATATAAGTTATTCTACTTAAAAATAACATTGCATTATACTTTAAAATAACCAATTATTCACGGTATTTGTTAGCACAAGTGTGAATTATGTGTTTAATACAACTGATTACCGTCACTAAACGCACCACCAAGCGTGGTAAGTTACACGCGTTTTACGAGCGTGTACAGGGCGTGAGTCAGCGTTTTCCCGTCCCTTTGTACGTCGCAAAACCCTTTACGGAGTTTAACCCAGCTTATTCGATTAGTAGCATTTATTGAATTAAGGTAACGTACCGCTGAACGGATTTAGTTCTAGGGTTTGATTACTTTTTATACTTTAATTAAATTTAAACGCATCGCGGTAATGCGTTTTAGTTTGATGACTGGCAAATGCAATGTTGACAAAAAATCTTGTAAAAGTTAGAACTTTATACAAAATTCTTTTTTTTATATTTCATCTTGGTTCCATATTGCAAAATATTTATTATTAAATTAACATTGAAAGCAAAGTTACGCTTCTAAATATCTTGAGCTAATATCTCAGAACTATATTAGGAGTTATTGACTCGACAATATTCAAATGCGTAGGAAGACCAGAATCTGAAACCATGTCATTCTTATAAGGTTGATATTTGCAAGTTTGCAAATTAACAGTAGTATTAATATTAAATTATTTATGTTAAATGTTTATTTACTTCTGATGGCGCAAAAATCTTGCTTGATGAAAAGCTATGATGAGTTCTAATACGTGTTATACGTCTTCCCTTGATAACAGGACAAACGGTAAAAGTAACTCTTTATAAATCACAATATCTTAATAGTTAGTGTCAGAAGAATATATAATAGTATTAATTGTCATGATATTATATGAAAAGATCCCCCGATGCACACAGCCATTTCTCTGATTGCAAACTCCAACAAAAGATAACAGAATGGGATCAATTATTATAATGAGCTGAGCCGGAGCGTGGCGGAGGGTTTTTCAACGCCACTTCTATTCCACAGACTCTACGTCGGCTTAGTGTTTATAATTTACATAATTCATAGTTGTTATGTCGGGTGTCTTTGATAGCGGATAATGTTATATCGGGTGTAAGCGATCTGATATTACTTAATTGTTCGAACATACGAAAAATTAAATTAGCGTTAGGTATTATAAGGGTAAAACAAATGACAATCATGTTGAAGACATGCATAAAAAAAAATCCTACAATACACAGTCCTGTAGCTAACTCTATGTGCACCTGTTTCTCTGATTGCAAGCTCTAAGAAAAAATAACAAAAGGAGATCATTTATAATGAGCTGAGCCGGAGCGTGGCAGAAGATTTTTCAACGCCACTTCTATTCTACAGACTCTACGTCGGCTTAGTGTTTATAATTTACATAATTCATAATTGTTATGTCGGGTGTCTTTGATAGCGGATAATGTTGTATCGGATGTAAGCGATCTGATATTACTTAATTTTTCGAACATACGAAAAATTAAATAACCGTCAGGTATTATAAGGGTAAAACAAATGACAATCTTGTTGAAGACAGGCATAGAAAAAAATCCTACAATACACTGTCCTGTAGCTAACTCTATGTGCAACTGTTTCTCTGATTGCAAGCTTTAAGAAAGAATAACAAAAGGAGATCATTTATAATGAGCTGAGCCGGAGCGTGGCAGAAGATTTTTCAACGCCACTTCTATTCCACAGACTCTACGTCGGCTTAGTGTTTATAATTTACATAATTCATAATTGTTATGTCGGGTGTCTTTGACAGCGGATAATGTTGTATCGGGTGTATTTAGTAGCGATCTGATATTACTTAATTGTTCGAACATACGTTTATAATTAATTTATCGTTAAGTGCTGTAACAGTGTACCAAATGAGAGTCTTGTTGAAGACATGCATAGAAAAAAAATCTACAATGTAGCTAACTATACATGAAACTGTTTCTCCGATTGCAAGCTCCAACAAAAGGTAACAGAATGGGATCAATTGTGGCGGTGGATTTTTCAACGCCACTTCTATTCCACAGACTCTACGTCGGCTTAGTGTTTATAATTTACATAATTGGTGATTATTCTAGGGTGTTGAGTGTGACTGACAGCGGGATTTTGTACTCAATTTAAAAATATTATGTTAAAATAATAGTTGCTGAAACAGACATAAACATTTTTATTGTTAGGTGATATAACTCTTACAAATGAAAATCTCACAGAACGCATAAATCAAGTAATAGTAGGTATAACTGAGATAGAAGGTGAACGCTGTCTATCAGTGGTAATAATCATATTATATCGTAATCAATCTATAAGGGTTCCGTTTCTTGCTATTTTGTAACGAACTTGAAAAAAATAGGCTTGAAGTTAAATTGCGTCGTTAAACTGCTACACGAAAGTTGGTGTTGAGCCTAAATCTTAATTTTTTTTTGTTGACCTTATATTTTCATTAAAACATTAAGTTCACTTAATTTAAATAATATTTTGCCTTTTATGCGTTTATTCCCAATAAATGCTTCATTTCTGTTATTGCAACTATAACAAAAGATAAAGAGAGGAATTATAATAATGGCCCAGCAACATCGCAATGGGCTTTACAAAATTGCCTCAACGTGCTCTTAGTCGACTCAATGGTTATAATTTACGTAACTCGGTATATCAACAATGGAGACCGTAAGATTGATGGTGAAAATATTATGTAGTTAGTATGGATGTAGATGTGATGTAAAAACAGCGTCATGTTTACTAACACTGAACTGATATTAAATTTCCGTAATTTAATTTTTATATACACATATTTAATTATATAAGCAATTTATTAAGCTAGTATTACATTATTTTTGTTTATCTCCAAAATAGTACAATCGATTTTTATGAGAATAAACGAATTTTTTAAAAGTTCATTACAGTTAAAAAGTCAGTTTGATAGGTTTTAATCCTATAGCCTAGATCTAAGGAGCTTAAAGTGTTTATAAAATTACCGTATATGTAAGCAATATATGCTTTATTAGACTTCTTATTTGTGTATAATAATATTTTTTTAAAAACCCGCTGTCACTGGCACCATACCCCAATTCCAATCATTTTCATTACTAACATAGTTGCTAGTATATAAACAGTATCAAACCCTTTGTTTGCCGCTAAGAAAGAATGTTCTAGATTTCAAACAATGTAGGTAATCAGAAGTCGGCATCGTAAAACTGTCAGCATTACAATGTAGCTGAAATTAAATGAACTATTTCTATGATTCTTGTATTTTTATTGAAAACATGTTAATCTAGAATTAAATCAGAATTATTAATTTGCTTAAAATGTTAGATATCCATTTACCTTTTTTACTCCAAATTTTAAAATTTTAATATCTGACTAGATAGATACATAATTATCTGTTAGAACGTAAGCAGCGCTGAGGGCAAAAGCTTTTTTTTATTTTGTTATTTGGCAATTATTTATGTTACTTTAATTACCTCAAGGATTCTAAACAATAAATCAGTATTTGTAAAAAAAAGATGTTTCGTTAAATAATAACGCTTGTGAGAAATTGCTGGCACTGGCGCCACGCCTCACCGTTTAATCGTTAATTACTGACACAGTTGCTCGTAGCGTTAGAAAAAACGTCCTAGAATCGAAACTATGTTTGCAACCAGGAATCGCTCGTTTTCGTTATTAGGTCAAGAGTTTTGGAAAACTATTAAAAGGCTTTTTATAAGCACTAATTAATCATCATCATTATCAGTATATTTTAACGGACAAGATTAGGCTTTTTTTCTTTGGAAAGCTTATATATGGAGCTTATACCCAAAACGCTTCTTCATTGCAGGTTGCCGGGTTACAACGCTACTCCTGTGCAGTACCTAATAGATGCTAAAATTTATATATTTATTGTTCTATTTTTGGAAGACAGTTTCGTTTTGGATATAGTAGTAAAGTAACAGCCCACACACTTTTGTGTCCGTTAAAGTGGATAAATAAGAAATAACCCACTCGACGAAACCCTACTAGAATGGGGGTAGGTTAAGGGTATGAATATCGCAGTTGAAGATGTTTTGAAAGATGAGTTGACTTTCTGTAAGGAAAGCAGAAGCTGAAAGTGAGTTCCACATTTTGGTAATACGTATAAAGAACCAAACCGCTTAGCACGTTCTAAGGATATCGACTAAGTAACAATACAGATCAATGCCTAGAAAACCAATAGTAGAATGGACACGGAGGATCAAGACAAAATACTTCCTAAGCACATTCTTCGAAGGACAAACTTTTAGCAACACTCCTAACGTCATTGGCTTTAATAGGCTTCATCATCATCATCATCATCATTATCAGTCTATTAACGGCCCACTACAGGGCCAGGCCTCCCTCCTTATAGGAGAGGGGATATGGAGCGTACACCCACCACGCTGCTCCAATGCGGGTTGGCGGGCTTAGGTTGATAATGTTTCATTTATTAACGATCACTATCAGATGTCGATGATAGTGACCGGGACCGACGGCTTAATGTGCTCTCCGAGGCACGGGGGTGTAACACCGCCAACTTCCAGACTCCGGGCTTAGAATGTATTGAACATTTCATAGAAGAATGGAAAAGCTCAGAATTATTCCGTGACCCGACCTAGGAATCGAACCCAGGACCTCGTGATCGAAGCCACATAGGCTAACGACTAGACCAACGAGGCAGTCCTATATAGGCTTCAGGTCCTAGGAATATCGATAACGTAGCGTATAGTGCAGCATAATATACACCTTGAAAAATATCTTGTAGAACACCACCAGATATGAAACCTATTTGATTATTTTGAGGACCTCCCTGGTGCAGTTGGTAATGTCTCAGTTTACAACATCTGATTTGATTTCTAGCAGTCAATTTAGGGTTTTAAATTTTCAAAATTGACTGTAGCCTGGTGACAAATACGTACCGGTAAGTGATTTGGCGTGGCTTTATGATGCTGCGTAGATACCATTTGAAATAGGTTCGGTATAGATTTGAAAAACATATATCTTCCAAGTAAACCTGCTATCATCTTAATGTCCATATGTCACTGAATAAAAAATGCTCCATACTTCATTGTTTGAGGATTCTAGCCAGGTAATTCACCAATAGCAATGCAGCAAACCAGTACCTTAACTGAACTGGTTGACGCCAGACAGGCGTAAGAGCCAACACTTACTCCTAATCGACAAGTCCATTCCAAGTACCACTACCTAACCTAACTAAGAGATTGATGCCAGACAGGCGTAAGGTCCGACCCTCACTCACAATGGTATTATTAAAAAGCAAATAACAGCGGCTTGGTAACAGAAGGCGGCGACGCAGACGTACTAAAACCACCCTAGCGGTGAAATAATAATCGCTTGTGGACGAGGCAAACATCAATTTGTTGTGTGGCGTAAGATGTACGCTGGAGCGGGGGTTTCCCTCAAAAACAAAAACAGAAAAGGAGGACCCTAATGAGACAAAGAAGAATGTTATAAGTGTCACGTGTATGTCTGTGGTATCATACCCTAAACAATTGAACTCGTAGTCACGTATGTTATTTAAGTTACTTACTTTAATTTTGATGGTACTCTTATTAACAAGTTCAGTACCAGGCACTGGTATATCTGGTATTTACGAACATTTTTTCGAGCTTTTTCTTTTTCTAGAAAGCGTAAGGATTTTAACATAAAAAAAAAATAAAAAAAACCAATCGAGGATTTTCAAAATTTTAACTTCTTTCATGGCCAGCATTGCCCTTTTTCCTTCAAGTAAGTGAAATGTCTAGATACTAGGATAATTTATAATAAGAGTCCATCAAGATCTAGACCTCTTAGATTAAAAGGCTTAGATGAAAACCTTTACTAGGCTACTCCTAAATTTATCTGTATCTATTGTAGTCTACTACTTGCATCGTCGTCCACCAAGACAAATATCATATTTTTCGGTGTATCGTACAAGAAATGATCCAAGGAAGACAAAGAACTGGTAGGCGATACACCATTCGATTAAACATTATTATTATTCTTTATTTGTAATCCACACACACAATAAAAATACAGTACAAAATAAAGTCTTAAAACAAAAGTAGGACACAAAAGGCGGCTTTATCGCTTAGTAGCGATCACTGCCTTAGGCTTAGGAATAAGCTTAATGTGGCCTGGCAAAACCTAAAGAAAATAATATGATTTAACAGCCTTTTTAAATATATAACACGATTCCGATTCACGTATACTGAAAATAATCTCGATCTCAGTGGGCGGTACGATCGCTGATGCCTCTAAAGTTAAGAAAGATACCAATAATGGCCGCCAACCTTCATAGACTTAAAGGCATTTCAAGAAGAAGAGCATAGACAACTTTTTTATTTATTTTTTAAACTATGCGTTCATAAAATTTAAACGGCGCTATAAGAATATTTTAAAAGACACAGAGTTAGCTGGTTCACGCGTGTAAATAAATAAACTGTATTACAGCAATAATTCATCTATATTAGGACATCTGATTAGAATAAATTATAATAATTCAATGCTAATACTTAGTCACCGCTGTCGCCAGTGACTTATAGATGATCACTATCGCGCAAAACAATCTCGATCCGATTAAACGCAATAAAGCATCGTGGATTCGCATACAAATTTACATAATTAATATACTAATTAATGTGAAAAAAACCTCCACGTCAATGTAATAATAGTTCACTTCGAATACTTTACTTGGAAAGTGGCATTCCTGCGAGCGTTGCAACGAGCATCGTGAGCTGGTGGGGCGAATACAGCGGCGCTTTGAGCAAGCTATAACAGTAGATTATATAGAACGTTTGCTTGAAAGGTTGGCTTGACGTATCGCTTGGCGATACGTCTTTGTCGATACGGTGGTAACTAGACTAGCCACGGCCGAAGGCTCCCAGCCGAAAACGGATGGTTAGACATGAACATTTTACGGTTGGACCAAAGAGGCTTCAAGGAATAGAGAACCTCGAACACAAAGCCTTATTTAGAAGTACACTAATAACTCAATAGCACGTCACACCTCTGCAACAAATCCGCTCAGGAGCGAAGAGAGCGCGTTTTTATCACCTAAACGTTTCACATCGATACTTGCAATTTACTTCTCACCCGTCCATTGTTCTGACAAAATTGTAGATATTTCAAAATTTTATCGGTGTTACATAGGCTAAATAAAGTTGTCATTTGTCTACTTTAGTAATCTGAAAGCTTTGTTTTTGGTAAAAGCTTAAGAAAATCTTGATTTCTATACATTCTGTCTATTTTTGTTCTAATAAGGATTAAAACTTAACGTTTATTTATTAATTACCAGTATATTAACGGTCGGCTACAAGCCAGACCTCTCTTCTTGTCGGAGAATAACAAGCGCGGACTGCACGCTGTTTTATTTTGGTTTTACGTTCTACACATTATGTACCACTAGTATAAATTCAAAGGTAATCATATTTTATGTATTCTGGGTTGTGCACGATGTCATAAGAGTCTTTTTTCGTTTTCAGTACTTAGTTTTAATAATGCTTGTACTAAACTTAGTGACTGCCCTACATCTTCGCATACTCTACCTATTCACAGACCTAAAGTTGGTCTTTAGGCTAAGCAAATACCTTCACTACTCAACTGACCTAGACCAACGCTAAATCATCATCAATATCTTTTTCCATCTTTAGTATATTTATATACTTTTGTACTTATGAAAAATCCAAGTATCCTTACAAAAATGTTACCATACAAAAACGATAGCCGCTCTGACTTATTACAATATATCTATGATAGTTAACAGAAAACAGTCGTCGGTGGAGTAAATCTGATAATTGTGCGCGCAAAAACCTCGGGAATGGATAAAGGAAATTGATTTGACAGCTCTTTGGATCGCGTTAATTAAATATATACTAGCCTCAGATGCGGTTTTGTCTGCATTTTTATCACTTTGGACAGGTTGTCACATGACACTAGTGGGCTACCCGCAATGGATCAGTGTGTTGGGTTTATTTTTAAAATGTGGATATATGCTTAAAATATCGAATATATATTAAAAAATATATTTTTGTACTCCTAATAAAAAGTAACAATCCTCCCATAAATTGTTTTGTTACATCTGAAAAGGATCAGGCAGCGTTTTCAATAAATGCTCTCAGGCAGCATGATATGACATAATTGCGCTAATTTTTAAACTTAACAAAGTAAATGCTAAAACCCCCCTAAAAATTAATTCCATGTATTAGTAAAATTGCATGAAAATCCGTTCTAGTAGTAGAAGTAGTCTTTCAGTTTATTGCGAAAACACAGACAGACAGACAGGTGTGATGGGGAACTTTGTTTGACAATAATTTATGTAGTGATATGTTACACATAGTATGACAGATAATGTAAAATATAATGAGAAACTATTTCTCTATTGTAATTTATTGTAATCGTGTACCTTTTTCACAGAGCGAGCAACAGTGTTACTTCCTTTATGTGTTTCGATGTAACCCATCAAGTTAACACTTTTTTAAACGTATTTTTAATCCCCAACGTAATTTCTTTATTTTTATATCTACTTCAAGTTTGCCCTTGACTGCTATCACACCTGATGTTAAGTGATGATGCAATCTAAGATGGAAGCGGGCTAACTTTTTAAGAGGTGTTACATGAATTTATTATGTTGCTACGCATGTCTGGCATCGTCCTTTATAAAACTCCGAATGAGTTAGTACTGCAGGCTTCAAGCAGGACTTCGTGAGTCCTCGGAGGTTTGGGCTCGATTCCCTTAAGGCGCGTTCGGAATTCACAAAAAATCTTTAATTTTCAATATTTTATTGTAACAAACATTTTGACGTGAAAACGTCTTATAATTCGATAGAGCCGGCTGCACGCACGAAAAAACATAACTCATGCGTTACCTCGCTTTGAGGCGTTCCATGTAAGGCTTGAAGTGCAAGCGAGAGCGCAGAACGAGCACAATCGGCCTTTGCGTTCGGCAGCGTTCGACATCCGTCTATTAAATATAATTATTAAATATATTAATTTTAAATTAAAAATTAATATATTTATTATAAATTTAAAACATAAATTTATAAAATCAAAATCAATTATTTTATTAATTTAAATTAATATTTATAAAAATATACTTAAATTAAAAATTTTAATAACCAATTAAATGCTATCATTCCATCAGTATTTTCTTAAGACGTTAGACAAACAATTTTTACCCTCCCTAGTGTAACAGTAGACTGTAAGACTATTTTTTTATCCATTACAAGTAACTACTGCAATCGCACCAGACGGTAAGTGATTATGCAGTCTAAGATGAAAACGGGCTAACCTATTAGGATGAAATCCACAGCTCTCCATTTATTACATGACATCGTAACGGAACGCTAAATCGATTGGCGGTACGTCTCTGACGATAGTGGTATCTAGTCAGGGCCACCCATTAGCCACACCTGGACTAATTTCAAAAATGATAATCAGCCCAGCCGGGAATCGAACCCAGGACCTCTGTTTTACAAATCTACTGCGCGTACCACTGCGCCACGGATGCCGTAAAAAAAACACCTAGCAAAATATTATCAATTTATTGATTTTTTAAAGCTTAAATTGACGGACGAAGCCAATGACATAGTGGTAAGTTTAAGAAATCGCTTATAAACAAAGCCAAACTTTGCAGGGCTTGCAAGGAAAACGAACAACAATGGGTTGTATTTAATACAGATTTTTAATTAGTTTAAAACTTAGTATACCTAAGTTTGTGATTCATTTAATCCCAAAAGGAAGCACAATTGTCTACAATTCTTTAACCCTGCTTGTTTGTATTTCTCGTTACTCCAGCCGTGGCCTCTCCGACCCCACGTCTATCACGTGATGGCCAGATAATTACTGGTCACGCAACAACCCCTTCACTGCCCATTCACTAGCAGTGTTGCAGGGTGGTACGATTTGCCTTCAGTTGCTAACGTTTACTAAATATATACTTTTGTATAACTAGCTATTTATTTGTATTATAGCACGGTAAGAGATACGTTGCTTGCCTCGTTGGTCCAATTATCCTGTGTGTCTTCAGTCGCCTACTGAGATCCGGGATCGGGCTTTGGAATACTATTGAGTTATTTGTTCTGTGAAATTTTTAATTTTTGACGGCCGAGTGGCGCAGTGGGTAGTGACCCTGCTTCTGCGTCTTAGGCTGTGGGTTCGATTCCCACATCTAGAAAATGTTTGTGTGATGAGCATGGATGTTTTCAAGTGTCTGGGTGTTTATCTATATATTTATAATTAAGTATTTATTTATAATATATATATAAAAATATTCATCAGTTATCATAGTACCCATAACACAAGCTACTTACGAGTACGCTTACTTTGGGGCTATATAGCGATGTGTGTAATTGTCCTATAATATTTATTTATTTAATATTTAATGATTTTCTTTATTCATTACAAGTTAGCCCTTGACTGCTATCGCACCTGACGGTAAGTGATAATGTTGTCTAAGATGGAAGCGAGCTAACTTGTTAGGAGTAGGTTGAAATCTACACCCTTTCGGTTTCTACAAAACATCGGCAGTAAAAAATATATGGGTGAAGTCACGAGCAAAAACTAGTCGCTAGTACTAAATTGTAAGAACAGTATATAAATGAGACATACAACCTTGTAGGTAGGTTTACCCGTATCAATCCCCAAGCTTTCACAAAGAAAAATCGAATCGCCTATCTTGAAAACCGAGCGAGATAGCTATAGGAAGTCGTTCACGTTAGAGGGGGATGTAAGATCGTATCCGAACAAGCCACGCCCCTTTCCTCTGGGCCGATTCTCAAGGGTATAGATTTATAAAGGCTACCAAGGGGTGAATGTACGGGGTTGAATTGTACATTTGGACAAATTAATGCGAGCAATTTTGATCCTTATCGCGTTTGAATAGGGTGTATCATGGGGTGATTATTTTTGTTTTTTTTTGTTTTTTGTGTGCACGGTATTTGATATTCAGTTTTAATTTGGTTTGCAGTGACTAACATTTATTTGTTAGCATTCGTAGACTGACTCAGAAATACCTGAAACAAAATAATTTGAACGATTTATTATTTTTTATTGGGTATAACAAGAAAGAATTTATGGATAAACTTATTCCATTAACTCCTTCACGTTAATTCTAACATATTTATGTATATGTTAGTTAGTAATTTTCATTTTATTTCAAAGACTTTTGTTAGCCTTGCAGTTTGTGCCTGTACTTTAAAACTAACCTTAGATTCGATTCTTAGCTCGCAGATGGCGATTTTTGATTATTTTGACTGGAATCGACGGCTTAACGGGCTTACTAAAGTACCTACGGGGAGGCAATGGAAGTAATTTAAATTACTGCTACTGAGGTTTTGAGACAGAAAAAACCCTAATATAATATCGTTTGTTCCAGGTCTCATAGAGTCTGAATATATTGCGGTATGAGTTGTCTTGTTTTTTCCATAGCCGGAACATCACCGAAAGCATGTTTTACAATATAATTGTCAGCTAACTTTAATGGCGCACTATAGGGCCAGGTCTTTATGTTTTTAGAAAAGGAAATATAGATCTTAGAACCATCACACTGCAGCAATGCGCATGGGCAAGTCACTATCAGATGCTAACTTTGATGGAATGACGCATTAACTTGCTCTCGGGATGTAACCAACTTGCATACTCCAGAAGTTTACAACCAATTTTTTAAAACAAAGTAATATTCATAGTAATAGTAATAATCCATAGCACAGGATCTCGTGATTCGAAATCAATTTTCAGAAAAATTCTTAGAAGCCCAGTATTAAAATCCACCACCTCGTAATGAGACCACCATTAAGGCTTTAGGTAGAAACAATTAAAACTGTTTGTTTTGTGCGTATAATCTTGTAATAAATTCTGGCAACATTTCCCAGCGACCCACCACGCCGTTAGCAACTATCGTTCGCAAACGCGTCGCGGGCACGAACGTCACGGTCTGGTGACGTCAGCTGACGGGCGCGAGATGGAGTGATAGCTAGGGTGTTCACCCCTGCACCCCTGCAGTGGACGTGTCGTTTGGCTTATGTCGCTATATTAGCCGGCTGTTTGACACCACCGAGAAAACGAGTAAAATAAAATAAGCTCGGGTCGAAGAACGGTTTCCAACCGTTCACACCTGCATTTTCTCCTGATATTGAACCCAAACCAGAAGTGCATAGACTAAACAATTTTATGTCTAGAAACATATTCGTTTCAACAATACGCAAATATGCATTATTAGGGTGTTTTTCGCATTCTACACCGACTTCCGGTTGAACTAGGTGAACCGGAAGTGGCTAAGAACATTCCTCAGATTTTTTCCTATAAAAATATTTGATCATATCGAGGATTAGCCAAGCCGTTTGGGAGCTGTAAGGAAACATATAAGACAGATTAACAGAACAAGAATTTTCAACATTCCACAGAAATGGAACAAACAGGCACAAATTTATTTTGTACCACTAAACAAAAACGTTGGGTACCTAACCCAGCATGTAGTAATGCAAAGCGGTCCCGTACTGACCAAGCAGTTAGGGGAAGGTTATTTTAACTCATGCGAGACGGACATACCTTGCCTAACGGCGGAGGTCCATAGGGATTTTTGCGTTCCCAAAGAAAAAATAAATAAATAAATAAAAGGACATTATACTTGTATGCCCTGCGCAGTGTATTCTAAGCGATTCGAAGCGAAGGTTTTCTTGACTAAGTATACCGCACAAAGCTCGCGAAACCGCATTGGAACCTATTATTGGTTGATTTGATTCATGGGATTTCTTTATGCTAAAAGATACGCAATGCTCTAGTAATTCGTCTCATCAAGAAATAAATTCAACTTTT
This sequence comes from Mycalesis mineus, assembly GCA_034621355.1. Lineage (NCBI taxonomy): Eukaryota > Metazoa > Arthropoda > Insecta > Lepidoptera > Nymphalidae > Mycalesis > Mycalesis mineus. The sequence continues at coordinate 1,972,314 of CM067902.1, forward strand.
TTAAAAAGCGTAATGCAAAATCCTAAACGTTTTTTAAACTGCACCGTCATTTTCCGGAACTTCGAGTGTCATGTTATGTTTATAACAGTTATATACAACTACCTACAGTTTTTCCCAGAGAAAAACGATTTTCTACATCCTGCTACTGTGACGTCCATACGTGCTTTCGTACGCCCCGGGCAAGAGAGTAGCATCTGTGTAATTTACTTGGTCTTACAACTAATTGCATTGGTTTGCTTATTTAAATATACCTAATGTTTCTTTTTTCCTGTAGAAAAGAAACATTAATAATTACTAAACGATGTTCCTTTAATATCTTACTTTTTTTTTAATTTTTAAAATTTGTTTTAGATTTAATTTTAGTTATTAATTGTGTATTGTAATTACTAAAGAAGTAAATATTTATTTGTTTTTAAATAATAAATACTGTCAAATATAATGGCACCAGCTTTTGCCCGCGACTTCGCCTGCGTGAAATTAGTTATTACGGCAGCCTAATTTTCCTAAACTTTTAATGTCATATTTATTAATATCTTAGCAACTGCCTAAAAAACACTTTTTAAGCTTCTAGCTTTAAAAATGAGAAAAAGTAGCCTATGTCCTTTTTCAGGCTCCAGACTATTCTATGTATCAAATTTCATTTAAATCGGTTCAATAATTTGGCGTGAGAGCGAGACAGACAAAATTACTTTCGCATTTATAATATTAGTTAGAATAATATCATATGCCCATGGAGCTTTACAATAATGTTTTACAATATTATTATAGGGTTTCACGGAAGACCAGCGCAGTGTCCTGACGGGTACAGCAAAATGTTGAGTGAGGACCCTTTTGATATCACCATCACAATTTACATCCTGCATAGTGAACTATTTTTAACCGACGAAAAAAAACGGAGGAGGTTCTCAAATCGACACGTAAATTTTATTTATGTATGACCACGCATAACTTTTTACTGAGTAGTCCGATTTTGATATTTCTTTTTTTATTAGAAACGGCACACTTCCAAGATGGTCCCATTGTCATCATGTTAGGATCTGACGATGATATCCTGGGAAAACTGAAGGAACTCTTCAAATGTTATAGGCACACTTGCAGCGATTTCGGTTTTTGGGTAAGAATCGGTAGCTTTTTGGCTACAAGTGCCGTATAATATGTTATGACAGTATAGTATGAGTACGTTACGTGGCGATAAATCACTAAAAAGTAAGAAATAAAAATTTTTAACAAAAAATAGAATCTACTCAAAACGTACCGACTTCATAGATATGCTTAAGTAAGTTAAAGCAACTAAGTGACACAGTTATTTTTTACTTTTTAGTGCGTTTTGAGTCAGTTCTATTTTTTGTTAAAAAAATTTATTATAATTTTTTTGTGATTATATTTATTTCATCCTAATTAAATATTTTTTATTCTTATACTTAACTTACCAAGATTAAAAATCAAAGCAAGCAACACAGACTCACAACAAAATATAGAAAGTTAAGAACAACTAATTTCTCCTAATTAGGGCTCCCAAGAAACTCGGGGCAACGCAAAGCCAAAAATTACTAAGCGCACCTAACAATGAGGAATGCTAATTTCGCCGGGCATCGAACAGGCTACCATTAGGCGAACTGCTTATCATACTACGCATTATAGATTCCTACGATTCCCGAAGGTCAAGCGATTCATTGACCGTTCTGTCAAATTATGATTCAAAAAAACGTACGCGTCGAATTGAAAACTTGTATGCAGACTTAGCTTAATCCAGCCATGAGAAATGCACGTCTATTCATCATCATCATCATCATGATTATCAGCCTATTACGGGCCCACTACAAGACCAGACCTCCCTTCTTATAGGTAAAGGAATATAGAGCGTAGATATTCCAATGTGGGTTGGCGGACTTTGGGTGGTGATGTTTTATTTATTAACGATAACTACCAGATTTTGATGATAGTGACCGGGACAGACGGTTTAACGTGATCTCCGACGCACGGGGGTGTATTACCATCAACTTCCCGCTTGTAATGTCCTAAAAATTTCATAAAATTCTCTCATGTGTTCATTCTCAAATCCCGCATTAGGCTTACCACTGGTTCGAGGATGTTTCTGCGGCTTATCACTGGTCCAACGAGAATGTTCGTATTATATTTGGCTTATAGCGAAGTGTTACTTGAAATTTAACTTGAGTAAAAGCATCAGATCTAAGGCATCACTCATAAGTTTGCTCTTATTACAATGCACGCGCACCCTGTCATTACGTAAAAATGCCAATTGCTTAACGTGCTCTCTGAGATGCAGATCTTTGGATCAAACATGATCACAAAGGTATGCCGTTCCCGCCAAAGTATCGAACGTCACTAGGTGGCTTCGGAATCGGAAGCGCAGTCTCGACAGACACTTCATCTGACCTTTCGCAAGGCATTACGTCACAAATGCCATGATAATAAATCAGTACCTAACACGCCATCCATTGACAATGATAACACACTCGTAAAGTTGCTCTCACTGCTCTCTTTTTTTTTTTATCGACTACAAGTTGGCCCTTGACTGCTATCACACCTGATGTTAAGTGATGATGTAGTCTAAGATGGAAACGGGCCAACTTGTTAGGAGTGGAAGGGAAATCCACACCCCTTTTGGTTTCTACACGACATCGCACCGGAACGCTAAATAGCTTGGCGATACGTCTTTGTTGGTAGGGTGGTAACTAGCCACGGCGAAAGCCTCCCACCAGCCAGACCAAGACAAATTAAGAAAAATTTCAATCTGCCCCGCCAGGGATCGAACCCAGGACCTCCGTCTTATAAATCCATCGCACATACCACTGCGCCACGGAGGTCGTCAAACGTCTTTAGTTACGTTATCGTATTTGCTTGCCGCCCTGTCTAAGGATCCCTGGCTGAAACATAAACACGAACTCGAGCGTTGTTTCACGCTAAGGCAGTGTACCAGAGCATCGCAAGAGCAGTCCCGGCAGACGCTTCCTCCGACCTTCCGCAAGGCATCACGTCACGCGACTGCCATGATTAAAAATCAGCACCTATCACGCCATCCATTGACAATGATAACACACTCGTACGGCTTGCGTGAGCGGAGCACGTGGCCGCGTCTAGTTGTGTGTAGCCACGCAAGCCGAGCACGCACTGGAGGCACGGAAGGCAATTTGTATTTGTTCACGTGAAGGACATTTACTGGTTCCGCGGCGCCTGTGGGCTTCCTTCGTGAGACTGTTGACCTAATGCTGATTGTGTAATCGCGCTGGACATTTCCACCGCCGCGCCGACGTTTTGTAAACAAAACAAGACTGTTCTCAATTGATTTCTTGATAAAGATAAACAATACTTTATGTTTTTATTTCGTGAAAAATCTAATCAGAGAGACTTACCTAGAAAATGCCTATACCAATGACATAGCCATAATAAAATGATAGCTACGGGTATTTAAGAAGAGATGCACTTGCCAAGGCGATGCCTGTTTATTTTGTGTTAAACATACCTAGATTGTAAGAACCAGTTATTTAGGAAGTGGCGATGGCACTACCTGCATCTTTTCCAGAATAGTAACTAGAGCAGCCCTGATTAAATTGAGATATCTAATTGTAATCAATTTTACATAATATAGAAATCATACACAGAAGGATTAATACAACGTAAAGCATCCGTGGCGCAGTAGATTTATAGTACGGAGGTCGTGCTTTCGATTCCCGATAGGGCCGATTAAGATTTTTCTAAATGGTTCCACGTCTCGTTGGTGGGAGGTATCGGCCGTGGCTAGTCACCACTATACTGAAAAAATTATTATTATAAAAACAAAAAACCCGACTGCTTAGAAGTTAAGAACTGGAAAAAGAAAAACAAGGATCACTATATCTATATAAAATTCGAATTATTTTATGGTGCTGCAGGCGTGGATCAAATACTTTACTACCTGGGAAAGAAAGATCTACAAAAACTACGTTTGTCCCCGACTGCAACACCAAAAAAAATTTAGAATATTATATAGATATAGTGATCCTTGTTTTTCTTTTTCCAGTTCTTAACTTCAAAGCAGTCGGGTTTTTTGTTTTTATAATAATAATTATGTTTGAGACTTTTTAGTTTTAATTTGTGGTATAGAAATGAGACGGTACACTTGGTATACTTTTTGACATTTTTTGTTAAAGCCGTAATATAAACATGATATGATATTTATATTTTTGAAATGGTCTTTTTACGATCTTTCATTTGATACCCATATTGCTAAGATAAGAGAAAAAAATACACACATCCCCCCTTTTATCCCCCATTTACAGCCGCCATTTTGAAAATTCATATAGCCTATGTCACTTTCACTATTTTGTCGAACGACAATCAACGACACCTCATATTATGTCAAAATCTGTTCAGCCGTTTAGGCTGTAGCGCGTGCCGAAGAAATGGACATACATACATACATACATACATACATACATACATACGCTCGAAAAACATTACCCTCCTTCTGACGCAGTCGGCTAAAAAGACGTACCGCCAAGTGATTAAGCATTCCGGTACGATGTGTAGAAAGCAAAAGGGGTATGGATTTCATCCTACTCCTAATAATTTTGCCCACTTCCATCTTCACTTACTATCAGGTGTGATCGCAGTTAAGGGCTATATTTTAATGAATAAAAAATCATTTCAAACCTTCGTCAAAGAGCTAACTTGATTATAAAGACCTTTATAATATAATTTAGATATCAAAGGTATTTAGGGCCTGTCGCCTGGAACTATAGGGGGTTATAATGCAAAACATTACGAGCCCGTTTTATCACCGTTCTAGAGAGTCCATTTGAGCAATGATATACGTCTCAATTACCGGCGGTGCATTGCGCGCCCAGTGGGGGTCTGTCGGCTAGGAGGGAGTATATTATTGCATTGTGATCTCTATATTATCGTACGGGATAAGTTATCGATGTGCTGTTAAATCAAAAAAAATGCTTAGGTTTAGTGGTTATGGTTAGACTTATTAGACTATGGGTTGAGTTTTCGTCTTAGATCAGATTACGTAACATATTCCTTTCAAAAATTTTACAGTAGGTAAATGTTCTTAGCCCGGGTTTGGTGTGTTGGAAGTGAATGATGTTGTGCTTCTCATGCCTGATCCTGGACATTCCATTTTTTGACGTGACAACGTCTTATAATTCCATAGAGCCGGCTGCACGCACGAAAAAACATGACTCATGCGGCGTAACCTCGCTTTGAGGCGTTCCATGTAAGGCTTGAAGTGCAAGCGAGAGCGCGGAACGAGCGACAAAGAAGCACAATCGGCCTTTGCGTTCGGCAGCGTTCGACATCCGTCTATTAAATATAATTATTAAATATATTAATTTTAAATTAAAAATTAATATATTTATTATAAATTTAAAATATAAATTTATAAAATCAAAATCAATTATTTTATTAATTTTAATCAATATTTATAAATATATACTTAAATTAAAAATTTTAATAACCAATTAAATGCTACCATTCCATCAGTATTATCTTATTTTCGTTGTCACGTTCAACTATAAGTAAACCGACTTTACAGACAACCAATTTTTTTAATATGAAATAAGCTTGCGCTTGACCACGCTCTTACTTAAGGGTATATGTTGTCTAAGGCTTGCTTAGAATACATACATAAAATATTAAGATACTGTGAATTGCCTCGTTGGTAGTTGGTAGTGGTTAGCCTTTATGGTCTTTGTTTGAGTTACTCAGCAACTCAGGGTGAGTTAGGAAGTCGATTGGTTTCACCCTTGTGTTTCGGAAAGCATGTTAAGCTGTCAGTCCTCGTTGGTATAATCCAGTGATTCTCAACCTTTTTTTTGTTGCGGCACATATTTAACGATTTCAAAATTTGGCGGCACACAAAGAAAAAGATAAAAATTAGTTACTTACTACAACACACTGCATAAATAGTTTATGACAAAAATTTTAAATACACCAAGACCCCGCTTTGCGTCGCTAATGCGTTCCTGAAAAATGCGACGCAAAGTGAATCACAAATTTGGGAAGCAAATAATAAAATAATTTATTTTTTTGTGGATTTAAATGTGTATTCATGTTAAAAATATTTTTCTTTTTAAATGATATAATTTAATAATATTAACATTATTATATATTTGCAAAATTTAACGGCACTCTTTTGAAATTTGGCGGCACACAAAAGTGCCGCGGCACAGTGGTTGAGAATCACTCTAATCTAGTTGAATCAGACCTTGAGTATCCTGGTTCGATCTTACATTGATATCGATCAATTTCTTTCTTTTGAGAAATTCTCAGTAGGTTTTTATAAAGAGCTGTAAATAATAAATATCCATTATTGGTAATTGAATTTTTATTGATTAAAGACGGATGTACATAAGTATAATATGTAGCTTTAAAAATTTTGAAATAAAAATAGAACCGACTCAAAACGCACTAAAAAGTAAAAAATAACTGTGTCATTTAGTTGCTTTAATTTACTTAAGCATATCTATGAAGTCGGTGCCAGCCAAGTTTAAGGAACCTTTCTTTTACGTAGTAAAGCATTTTGTGGGTTCTAGGTAACGTCCTTAAAGTAGAAACCTGGGCTGGCACCGACTCCTAGATATGCTTAAGTAAATTAAAGCAACTAAATGACACAGTTATTTCTTACTTTTTAGTGCATTTTCAGTCGGTTCTATTTTTATTTAAAAAATTTTATTTCTTACTTTTTAGTGATTTATCGCCACGTATCGTACTCGTACTCTACTGTCTTAGTATATTATATGGCACTAGTAGCCAAAAAGCTACCGATACCGAGACAAAAATCGAAATCGCTGTAAGCGTGCCTCCAAAATTTGAAGAGTTCCTTCAATTTCCCCAGGATATCCTCATCAGATCCTAACATGATGACAATGGGACCACCTTGGAAGTATGCCCTTTCTAATAAAAAAAGAATTATCAAAATCGGACATCTCTGTAAAAAGAAAAAAAAATATACGTGTCGAATTGAGAACCTCCTCCGTTTTTTTTCGTCGGTTAAAAATATGCTTAAGAACTGTAGGTACACTATTGAAACATTAAATATTCCTTTACCTTTTAATCTTGCCCGAGGCCAGAGTTCTCTGCAGGGCTTTAATCAATGCACAAACCCGACCTATCCAACCGACTAACTTTTATCATAACAAGTAAAAAACTTACCCCCAAAACATACGTCAAACGATCGCCGTTTAGCGCGAATCCGAAAGGAAATCCGATCCGAGCAAAGTCTAATCACTTTCGGGCCAGTCATTCGCAGTTGACCAATCTCAGGTCATTGGTCTACCGAAATGGCATATTGATACAACAGTGTTAGGGCCAGTGCATATGGCCGACCGGACAAAACCTTACGATATCTTACAAACAGCGTGCTTCTTTTGTTCATTTTACCAAATCCATTAAGAATAAAGGATTTCAAAAAACATTTTTACGAAATTCGTTAGGAATATAATTTTTTGCATAGAAGACATTTTACAAAACGCGGTTTAAACAATCGGAAGAAATTTCACAAAAGACAGCTAAAAATATCCTTAATAAACTGCCTCTTTGGTCCAATGGCTATGCGGCTTCAGTTCACGAGGCTCGGGTTTCGAGGCCCGGTCTGGCTATTGAGCTTTTGTTGTACTAAGCTCTCAGTAAGAGCCCTGAGTTATGATGATTGTGAAGTTAATCTGTCCACATTCTGAAAGTATGATAAGCTATCACTCCCAATATTTATGTTTGATAGTGATCGTTACAAACTCATTATCACGACAGAAAGCTTTTTAATCCACATTGAAGCAGCGTGGAAAGAGCAGTAGTGAAGCTAGTCAGCCTATTTTTTATTTGGCTGATAGTGATGAATTTTTGCGATTGGTGTGCGTTGGCCCTTATTCCCCCGAAACACAAAGCCAATCGACCAAAAAGTTCAGAACCCGGAGATCGAAAATGTAAACTGACACTAAACAGTGGCTTAACACTACTTGAATAACACTCGTATGTCACCCAAATAGCGCCTTTAGCACCCCTCCATAAAGCCCATGTACCTTCGGAATTATAGCACCAACAACTACAAAGAATTTTACACCTTTGTGTCATAAACATAAGGTACAATTCGCGTTGTGTGTGGCGACCGTGTATAAGGAGTATAGGATTACTGAACTAAAGAATTTTCCATATCATTAAACAGTTTAACATCTGTACGTCATGCGCGTCCGAACGCTTTATGATGGTTTTGGTACTGACAAATTGATTGAGGCTTCAGATTAGCAGCTCTGTTTAGCCTATTCGAGGTCTGGATACAGTGGGATCATAGGTACCTATCCTATAGTGCGATAGTTTGATGGACGGTTGTTATAGGGCCTTATAATGCGAGAGCCTATGAAAGCCATTTTTATAATTGCTGAAAAGTCTAAATATTCTGAAAAATTGTTATCACTTAGCTTCGTAACAACTCTTGGAAAAATGTTTGAATTGACGGCTGAAAATGTGATTTCTTATGTTATGCTGAAGAAACTATAAATAATTAAGCTGTATACTTGGACGATGGAGTAACTAAGCCATTGTTACCTGCTGTCTTTCAAAGCAACCATAATACAAACTCCATAGAGGTTTGCCGAACATACTTACCAACTGCAGTAGGAATTTGGGCTGACCTTCAGACTTTATAAAATGGCAAATTTCTTGTTTTTAAAGATTTTTTTTTTAAACGTCTATGTCTCTATGTAATCTAATCAAATATTTTAGGTAATCTACCGTTTAATTTGTTGGCTTAAACGTTTGTAAAAACAATAAAATATCGATCGATTATTAATATCGCGTACTTAACGGTAACGGTAGAGATTTTGTTGTTATGTTCAAATTTTTTAAGATACTTCTGGAAATCACGTTACATTATCTTGGGGCCCTTAGTCATGAACTTGCAATGCGATGTGAAGTAAACTGCAATCAGTTTCAGTTTCAGCCGTAACAATCTATACTAAAGTCAAACTCAATTGAGAATGCTTGTCAACAAACAAATTTAAAATGAAGGTAGAAATCACTAGTCATTTTACACCCAATTGTTTGAATTAATTTGTTAATGACGAATTCATTACAATAAATTAGATTAGTAAACTTAAAACAAATTAATATATTTAATATCTTTTAAATAAGATTTTATAAATAAACAAAACATAATTTTAAATTTATTAGGCATAAAATGTGTTGCATTTTCTACCTTCATTTTAAATTTGTTTGTTGACTTGCATTCTCAATCGAGTTTGGCTTTAGTATAGTTTAATAATATGGAAAATACTCGCCATAGTTTGAATTCTAATATTTGCAAATTAGTCTCAAAAGTATTATACGTACAAAGTCGGCTGATTAAATATTATAATTATCATAGGTATGCTCACATACGTATATGAGTTAGTAATAAAAGTAATTAGTCTAACATATTTTAATTTCCATTAAAATGCCGCGTCGTCGGTCCTTGAAAGCTTGAAAAAGTGTTCCCGATTGGTGAATCACGGTGTTCCGCGAACGCGGCGCGTTTGATCAATAACAGACACTTCCATGGAACGGATTATATAGTTACCACTGTCAACTGGCTAATACAGTATTTGTGTTTTTAACTCGTTGCGACAGTCTCTCATCTCTCTTCATTTTTGGTTCGATTACACAGAAGTTCTTCAAATATGTTTAGCGGCCTTCGTGGCGCAGTGGTACACGACGCAGTGAATTTATAAGACGGAAGTCCTGAGTTCAATTCCCGGCTGGGAATATATACACCAGATATACCAGAAAGCTCGTCAAAAATCGTACCACAATGCACAGATGGCTTGGCTGATGGGAGGCTTCGGCCGTAACCTACCGAAAAGACATAACGCCAAGCAATTCAGCGATCCGGTACGATGTGGTGTAGAAACCGAAAGGGATGTGGATTTTATCTTACTCTTAACAAGTTAGCCCGCTTCCATCTTAGATTGCATCTTCACTTAGCATCAGGTTTGATAATACAATCTAAGAAAGGAAATCTTCCTGATTTCGTTTCCAATAATCAAAAGGTAGCAGTGCTTCTTTTCTTTCTCAAACGAGCTCTGGCGCAAAGAACTCTACTCTAGTTTCGATTAGGTATTACCTTTATAATTGAATTGAAAATAAAACACCTAACAATTGTAGATATACACTCCACGTAGCACAATGTGTGCGTAAGGCTGCGTCTGTGTGCGTCACAACAATGATAGTAATTACATAATGATAAGTCATTTAAACGTGGCCCGCGGTGCGGGTGTAGCGGTCGGGATGTGTACTGGCTGCAGAAAAAAACAGAGCTAAACAAATGAAAAAATAAGTGTGAGCTCAATTCGCGTCGTTGCGTATGTAGTTAAGTGTATGTTGTTGTAAGAACAAGTACACGGACCACCTGTAGGCATAGGATACGCACGAAGGGAAATATAGTGTATAATAAGTGTAGAATAAAAGACATACATACGACAAATAGTGAGCACTCGGAAATATTATAGCTGCGTTAGGGTGAAAGAGAGAGTTATATTTCCAATTTGGCCACTATAGAAAGCTGATATGTAGTTTTTTCTACAGGACGTCGATCGCATCTTAAGCCTACTGATGCTGTGCGAATAACCATCGATAAACCTTCTTAGGACATGATGTAAACACGCCATACAGTGTGGTGCCCTTACCTGAGCCAAGTATTAATCTTTCATATGACCAACGTGAACCCACATCGAAAACCAGTACATCGGTACACCCTACCTGGACGACGATGACACACTCTTATCGCAGGTTGCGCGGGGAAACTTACCCGGACGTGAAACCGCCCTGCAGCAAGATGGTGATGACTTTACCTCATCACGGTCCGCCGCGCGGGGCCTAGACATTACACTTCCTGATTGACAAACTGAAGTTTTTAGCCTATGGGTCCACCTGACCTGGGTAATGAGTTCTCTCAAGGTCCATCCCAGCCATGGGAAGAAGACCATCAATACTATTGTAAACATGCAGAAAGATTGTCTATGCCCTTCAGACTAGAGCACAACAATGCCGCTTAGAGTTTATAAAATTCTACTGCAGTTATGCAGTTTCGAAATTGGTTACGAATTTACCTTTGGCATATTCGAAATAGGTTAGTATAGATCCAGCCTTATCGCTAAATAACAACTTTTCGCAAATACCTAAACTAAGCAAGTAAAAAAGACCAGTGGACCAATATAATAGAAGGCGTTTAGGAATTATAAATAATAGGTGTAATTACCAAAACGGGGCTCGAGTATAATTTGCTGACGGTACCCTCGTGGATATTCGTGGAACGAATTCCGAAGCATTTGTTTGATGCGGTGTAATAAGGATCAATTATGAACAAAAACTTACTTTTGTGTTACATATACGCTTACGACGGATTATATTATTTTGGTACAGTATTAGTAGTAGAGGTTCATAGAGTTCGCCTGGGAAAGCGCTACAACTATGTTTAATCAGCCACGAAGCAGCCTTGCTGTAATTTGGTCTGAAAGGTTCACTTGGCACATAACACAATATGAGGCTATACAGCTATTCATCATGTTGCCAGAGAAGGGATCGCTTTGTAGGACGTGTTCCTAGAAAATTTTTAAGGTGTTTCAGACACTTAATTATCCAGATATAAAATATTTTTCACGGGGTGTCATGACAAACATCTAGTGGCTTCGTGGCTAAAGATTCTTAAGATTTAATTTTTAACAGTATTTTTGAAGGGTTGCAACGAAATCGCCAGTAACGGGGATAATGATTTTTAATATTACTGAAGGGAAAATAAAAATTTTGAAAAACTTAGATGGTCCCTTAAGAGCTGCTACCTCCAAGGCCAAAGTTTTGATACGGTGCCATGTAGAAATAGGATGGGGTGTGGATTTCATCCTACTCCGAACAAATTAGCCCACTTCCTTCTAAGAGTGCATCATCAGTTACCATCAAGTGTTATTGCAATCAAGGGCTAAATATGCCAATTAAGAAAATTTCTTTGATATTAGAAGTCTAATAAAAATATCGCTTCATATAAATGCACCACGACCACCCAAACGACAAACCCTTTTTATTTCTACCCACTTAATTTATTTATCTCGTATTTATCCATTAACTGTCTATTACTAATTATTAACCTATTAAACATATCGTAACTATAATGAGCTAATTCAAAATAGCAAAAAACAGATGCAAAGTACGTTTTCCATTAATTTTTATTTACAAAACAGCAATGTTTATTTAATTTATGCAATTATAAAATGGATGGAAATAGGTACATCTGATACGCTAGAGTAATGGCTAAGTAGGAATTACAATGTAACTTTGTACTAACTTACTCGCCATTAGCTTTGACGGCATGCGGCATAATTTAAAAATATTTTCCATCTATAAGTTGAAAATTTCATAAATTCTTTCTTAGGCTGGCCTCACACGAACAGCTCAAGCGATAAGCCAGTGGTCAACCGTCAGTTCGTCAGTGATATACCGTTCTCAGTCAGAGTCAACCAACTTGAAACTGAAGTTATCTTAATTTCTCAAGCAGTAACCAGATTCAATTTTAATTCAAATTAGTATCATTAATTTCTAGTAAGAAGCATTACTTCTGCCTTTTCTCACACTACAGTCAGTCTGCAAGTTATTACGTCATCATAAACAGGTGATGAACGTCCACCGCTGGTCATACCTCTAGTACAAACTTTCAAACGCCGTATTTTTGAGCTGCATGCATCATGTTCCCTGTAACACTCGATGGGTCCACCTACTGGGGGGTCAACCGATACTGAACTCTTTGGGATCTAGTCATCTTTTCACCTTGGAACCTTGGAAGGTAGGGTAACTAATTTTTATAGAACCACCCTGACCACTAAGTAATAGTAGTGTATGGAGTACATAAATTAATGACAAAAAAAATGTGTGCATGTACTAGCGTACACTCGTAAGAAGTGAAACTAACTAACTAACTTATCAACATTCAAGTGTTAGAAAAAATTGATACCATAATTACACCCACGTGTTAGTGTATTGAAAAATACAATCAAAAACTAAGGTTAATTTTAAATAACGTGGAAAAATAAATACCATAATTACACCTAAGTATTAGAAAAAGATGTAATTACTTACTTTTTTAGAAATTCACTGGAATTAGAATTAAAATAAACCCTTTGATTTTGCTGATCACTTCAATATAACATATATATATATTTATCACGTCACTTCCATAAGTCAAAGATGGCGCGTAACGGAAAAATGTGACGCATAACGAAAAAATGTTACATAAAATTTTTTCCAACCCCGATAAAGAAGTTTCACTTCAACAAAAAAGATTTACTGAATCGATCTGTTACAAACTAATATGTATTTGAATTGTTGTAACTTTACTGTGTAGTTTTAATTCAAAAAAACATCAGCTGAGTACGCACAGCTAAAGAGGTTGTATCATCGAACACAAAATAACAAAAAAATAAAAATAAATAACTAATAATCCGAGGAAATAATAATGAGCGTAACTGCAGCGCATTAAAACCGAAATGGATCATATTAATTTGTAGAGAACATGGTTCGCAAATAAATAGCTCTATTTTTCAGGCCACCCTAGATAATATGGGATATGTAACTGATTATGGACAGATGTCTCATTAAATGTAAATGTCAGTGAAAAAATACAAAAATACGCCAAGCTATTTTAACACTTACGACACTTGACGCATAGCACACATTCCCGTGGACTAAATTGTCTGTGACCTTTACAGTGCCTGATTGTACCCTCTTTGAGTCGAGCCGCTAATTTTTGTTTTTGATATTTTTTTATCAGTTTTGAGCATTGCACGTCGTTACGTGGACGGTTGGAGTAATTATTTGCAAAAAATGATATATATGACGACGTAAAATTTTACCTACTTATGAATGTTACCACAATACAATGTAGCATGAATGTAGAAAAATAAAAAGCTGAATTAACTATTGTGGGTCTGTCAATCATCATCAAATAGGTCTTTAGTTAATTCTGTAAAGTATTAAAGGTTTAGTTAATTCTGACATATAACCTTAAACAAACAATTGAAGCCTTAATAGCTCGTCGGTTTAAAGGACTCAACTATAGATTATGGGTTCGATACGCCCGTTGAATTATTGTCCTATCCACGCCTAACAGTCTTAAACAAGATAACATGTGTATCTTGGTGTAATCAAGGACTAATTTGTGATAAATAAAAAAGACCTATTTATGACTACAAGTTGGCCCTTGACTGCTATAAACACCTGATGTTAAGTGATGATGATAATGCAATCTGAGATGGAGATTTAGCGTTCCGGTACCATCGTACCGGAACGCTAAATCTCTTGGCGGTACGTCTTTGTCGGTAGGGTGGTAACTAGCCACGGCGGAAGCCTCCCACCAACCAGACCAAGACAAATTAAGAAAAATCTCAATCTGCCCTGCCAGGAATCAAACCCAGGACCTCCGCCTTATATATCCACCGCGCATACCACTGCGCCATGAAGGTCGTCAATACTTTATTACTAATACAAATTATAACATAGATTTTTAATAGAGCAACTGCTGTGTTTCTTGCCGGCTCTTCACAACAGGATCTGCCTTTCGAACCGGTGATAGAGTCATTACATACTGGCAGACTTGACGTAACTGTTTGTTGTTAACGTGCTTGTAAAACAGCCTACTTGAAATAAATGGTTTTTAGTATCTTCCATACCGCATTATGGACTAAGGACAATTTCTTTATAATTAGGAATATATCACACAATTCTTATAAGATATGCTGTTCAAAGCGTTGGTCATATAGAAATTCATGTTATAAATAGGTTAGCGAATATATTATTAAGAAAACTTAATTTGTAAAGGACTATCTCATTGAGATTAATGCAAAAAGCGTGGTTTAAAATGTAGCGGTATGAGACAAAAACTTAAAAAAAATATTATTATAAAAACAAAAAATCCCAACTTCTTAGAAGTTATGAACTAAAAAGAGAAAAACAAGGATCACTATATCTATATAAAATTCTAAATACTTTATGGTGCTGCAGGTGTGGACAAAATAGTTTACTCTATAGCCTATGTCACTTCTACAATTTAGCCGAATTCAACGAAACCTCACATGTCAAAATCCGTACAGCTATAGTGCTACTAATATCATACTTACGGCGGCCATAACTGGAACTAACATCGCAGCTGTCACTCTTTTGGAAACAGCGACCACAGCAACAGCCTCATCAGAAGTTTGTAGCACTATATATCATTCAACATTTGACTATACTTATAATAATCGTATTAAAATTAAGATTATTCATCATCAAAATCTAATAGATAATTCCGTGGTCAAGCCATGACAATTAAATGTAATGTAGTCCTGCCTACCTCTGCAACCCCTGCCTGGAACAAGCGTGATTATGTATGTATGTATCTGATAGTGATTGTCAATGAAACATTACCACCCTAAGCCCGCAAATCCACATTGGAACAGCATGGTAACAAAACTCTCCTACAAGGAGGCCTGGCTCTAAATATCAGTTTAATTTATTCTAGTTTAAAGTACATAGGTCATGTAGTGTAATGTAACCTCAATCTAAACTCTAAAGCGAGTAAACAATTAAATTACCATATAAAAATTAAACTCCTTTTGCATGTTTGCCTTGCCGCTACAATTAATCAACTTTTTTATATATTCGCTAAGCGCAGCCATGGAAATAGTGTACCGCATTAAAAGAAAATCGATCTTATTATTAATTTTTATGAGCTGGATAATGAGGAGATTTTTCAATATCAAATTATGAGACATTGAGTTGTTTTGACTTTTATGAAATTTTCAGATTCCTGGAGCTGTGCTTTGGAGAGCATGTTAAGCTGTCGGTCCCGATCATTTTTAATACTAACATAATTTTGATAGTGATTGTCATATTTAAATATTACCCTAAGCCCGCCAATCGGTTTTTGAACATTGTGGTGGATGTAAGCTCCATATCGCCTCTCTTATAAGGAGGAACGCTTGGCCCTGTTGTGAGCTGTTGAAAATAATAAATAATGATAGTTACAGAATAAAATATTATTGCTCTAAAACCGCAAACCCGCAATATAGTAGGAAGGTGGGTTTAAACTTCAAATGTTTATCCTATAAAGAGATTGTCTTCAAAGAAAACTTTATTGTATAGAGAGATATTATGGAATGAGAATTATTTTTATATAGAACAAGTAGCAAACGGTAACAACTGGTTCACACAATCGCAACAAAAACAAAAAACTCAAACGATTACGAGTGCTCTAGTCGTGGGAGACGCAATTATTTTCCAATTTTAATCAAAAATATCACCTTTCACTTCCACTTAACCATTTAAATGTCAATCTCAAATGCGTACTTCGCCTTAAATAGGTCATAAACACAATCTAAATTCAACTTTAAACGTATTACACATAGAGTTCAAAATCTATTGCATCGAAGAGTATCCTAAACAATTTTGTTTTGTATGATTAATGTACGTAGACTTTATCTCTATGACTGTACATTGTACTTGGTATTCGAATTTGATTTTTATGTGAGAGTGGGTTAGAGTTGAATTTCGATTAAGTAAGTTTGAAATCCTTAAGGTGGAAATTAGAAAGCATTATTGTATGAAATTGATAAAAATAATAAGTAGTGTGTGAGATAGCATTGATGTGTGTGATCCAAGTACCGTACGTAGTTTATATCTCTTTCTTGCTTATTAATATTGCTATTTTCTCTCTCTTTTATTATTAAAGGTAATCACTCAGTGTTCATAGAGGAAAAAGTATAAGGTGTTTATTATTTCAAAGGTCAAAATATTGTTGGTTTTTCTTATTAATGATAGATATGTTATTTTTATAGTAATAATTGACGGACAAACAGGTAGCTCATCTGAGTGCCGAGTGTGAGTTTGTTACCGAGCGACTGCGTAAAAACGTAACGCAAACTTGTATGAAATTTTAGTAGCGCCATCTAGTTATAGCGAGAGTAAACGCTTTTTTTTGCTATATAATCTGACGTTATGAGTGACTACGTTTTTACGCAGTCGCTCGGTGAAAAATTCACACTTTCCCCACTGATGGTAAGTGAAAAACTATCATCTATAAACAGAGTGACACTTCGAAGGGTATGCATTGAACTTACTTATCCTACAAAGTGCTGCCCTCTGGGCTGTATCCTTCAACTTGAGGCATATATTTAACATATAATTAACCCGCAACCATATCCTTTAGACTAGAACACAGCAATGCTGCTTGTTGGTAGAAAAGTATATCGGTAGTACATTCTTGAACAATCTCTACCATAACAGCTCTACTACTAAATACAATTCATTTTGGCTGGTTGGAGGGCTCGGCCGTGGTTAGTTTCCATCCTTCCGACAAAGACGTACTGCCAAGCAAATTAGCGCTCTGGTACGGTGTCGTATAGAAAAGATAAGGGGTGTGGATTTTATCCTACTCCTAAAAAGTTAGCCCGCTTTCGTCTTATATTGCATTATCACTTACCATCAGATGTGATAGCAGTCAACGGCTAACTTATAATAAATAATAGAAAAAAAAATTAAAACTTAGATTATTAAACGTAACCCTTCCTTTTGGGTGTAGTCGGGTAAAAAAAATATCTAATGACAATAAGCTATGTTAAGTGACGGCCTCGTTGGTTGGTTTAACCTTAAAACCTTTAGATTTCGAGGTCTTGGATTCGAATTCTCGGTCGGGCCACATAAAGTAAATATTAAGTTTTTCTTTCTTCTAAGAAATTTTCAGAAAATTCCCATGCTCCGATTCCGTTGTTACCCATGTTACAACCTTTTGCCGCGGAGATCACTTTTATCTGACTGTGATCGTTAAGTATTAACCATTATCTCCCAAAGCCCGCCAACCCGCATTGGAGCAGCGTGGTGGGTCTATACCCTTCTATAAGGAAAAAGGCCTGACCCTGTACTGGGCCGTTGCAAAAGTGATGAAACTACGAGTACATTACGTAATGAAGCAACGTACCGTTATGAAGCAATTAACAATATAATGCACCAACTTCCTTGAACTCAGAAAAAACACCGCTCCGTTTTACGCTACAAGAGTCTTGTATTTAAAATGCTATATTTCTTGTAGTATATTTCTAAATGACAACTGTGACAGCGTCATTTAATCATGTCATGTACCACATGTCATCGTGTCGATACACGAGTTGTGTAATAACTTTTTATTTATTAAACGACTTGTTTGTCCTTGACAGGGTTATCGTCATTTATCGGCACTTAACTAGCGCGATGTTTAGTTAAGATGTGTTCTAAGTTAAGGGACTAAAGATAAGGCAGCTATGAGTATTTATTCCATTTTATTCATAAGACGTTATACAACGTTTTAGGTAAATACCCTATTAGTAGAAGATCCGAACTTAGATCGGCCTTCAAATATTAGAAAATTTATTAAAAATAGGTTGCCAAAAAAAATCCTGGACGGACTATTTTTTAAAAAATAATTTTATACTCTAGTAAACAGTGAGCGTTATTTTGGAGCAAATAAATTCAATAAATATGAATCATATATATTAAATATAATACTAAAATATGAAACCATATAAAATCAGCTAAATCAATAAATATTTATCAAAATTTATACATTTATGTATAGTTGAGCTAACGAAACGTCAGAAAACAAGTATATCATTCTTGAAAACGTAGCAACATTTTTACTTATGAGAAATAAGAACAGAGATAACACTCGTCCGCTTTCGCATGTCAATCCTTTGTTAATGTTTATTCTTTTAATAAAATGGCCAAATTATTCCTAAAAGTGTATTCATAAGAAGGCATATTTTTGGATAGAGACAGATATGCCTAGATTAAAATACAGGTCTTTTTCCGATATTCTAACAGGAAGAACGCAAGTAAAAATAGCTCAGGGCAAAGCTAGTATTCAAATAAAAGTACTAGGGTAGCATAACAGCCGAGCAGGTTCATTAAAATTGCAAAAAAGAAAGTTATAAGCTAAAATTATAATCTAAGACGTTACAAGGTGCACCACAACCGCCGTAATGAGCCACTGTCCACCGATTACAGCATAATTAAAACCTACCCCCGTTTATAAGTTAAACGAAAAATTACCGCTCAAAGATTTTTAAGACCGTGGCGAAAATAATTTGAGGCAGATGCGTTTGTGTGCTGCGTTTGAACGCACTTCTTGCTTGATTTATGTTTGAATTTATTCGTGTAATTAAATATTATGATATAGCCTGTCAATTTAATTTTTTTTTTGATAAAATATGTACCTTTAACGTAAACATTGTAGAAGTTGGAGACTGAGATTGAGAATAATCAGCATCATTCTATATCAACAGTGTATATACCTATGATATATCAACAAAAAAATCTGATTTTTGCAAAATATAAACTAAATCCAAAAATTGAAAATGAAAATAAGTATCACTTAAACATGTCATATTTTATAGAGTTATTCCTTTCACACCAATACGTTGATGGCTAAGGCACTGAATTATTGTTTTTAAGTGATAAAATTATATAGCAGATAGGAAGTTTTGCAACATTGTAACGTCGCAAGAATGTATAACTGATACTCATTTTACACATCACAACATTACCATAATACGTTTGAACAGGAACAAACAACCAACAAAAACAGATAAAAAATATACATAACGCCTTTCAAGGATACCATAAACTAATCAAGTTATAAAATTTGCATGGAACATGTCATAAGTATGACCATAATAAACGTTAAACATAGAGGCACAAAAAATATAGCGTTTAAACTTACTGGCTCCAGTACAAGCGCATAAACAAGATACGCTGCATTTGTTCGTATAATGATATAGAGACTGATAAAGCATAATTATTTATGAATTAATGAACAAGCTTTAACTTATGTTCATAAAAAGGAAAGAATACTATTGTAGTATTATTCTATAAAATATTACATCCTTATTAATACTAAAAACTCGTGTCGCAGTAAAGTCTAATAATTAATGTTTTTTTTATAACCCGGAGTTTGTTCATGTATGATAAACGGGATAGATTTTGCTGTGCTTTTCGGAGAAGGTATAAAAGAAATATTCCAGCTCTATAGCGTTTTGTTTGAACGAAGTTTGAAGAATTACTTTAAACTTCGTTCAAACAACACATTGTCACTTTAACTTTGTGACTAATTTAGCTATGTTCTTTAGTTCGTCCCGAATCTTATTACTGCTTAGATCGACAATGACATGAAGAATAGCTCTTTCCATCTTCCGTTGTGTTTGTCTTTCTGATTGTTGAAAATTGAAACCGATTTCAAAATGCAGTAAAAAGTAAAAAATAATTGCGTCATTTAGTTCCATTAATTTACTACACCATATATACGAAAATCAGAAAGTGCATTCATTACAAAAAGGAAAAAAATCTGAAAGTAAGATATAGGTACCATTTAAAACGGCTGAACTGCTAAACTGATTAGAATTAAATTTTGCGCCCTTCGCATGCCTTTTCATCATAATATTTTCAAGTTACGTGGGTGTAATTATAAAGCAGAACTACTAGCACATAAGAATTACAAGGCAACCGCACGCCTACAAGCTTCCTACTCGATCTGAACGAGGCACAGTTTTTGCAGCGGCGCGTGCGCACGTGACCAGAATGACGATTATGCTAACAAGATCAAAGTGCCGGCTTGTCTCTACTTGTAGAAGCTTTGCCAGCAATACTGAAGTCTCATAGTACAATAGTATTCTGCTACTCTTCTCTACTTCCCAGAGAACTCCTCTACTGATGCGGAAGATTTGTAACTAGAGCTTTTTGTTGTCCGTGCCTTTCTATTTATTGATGCCATGCCTATTTTGTGCCCCAACCAACATGGATTGGGTTCGGCCTAATTTTCTAAATTTATTTGAACGCAATATTGATATATAATTTATTATAGGTATAACTCTACAAACTCTTCTACCTGCTTATCTATTACGCTGAAAGCGGTTTTCAGTTAATATTGAGTCTACAATGTATTTATAAGACGGAGGTCCTGGGATTGATTCCTGGCGGGTCAAATAAGATTTTCTACATTGACGAAGATGAGTTTGAAATAACTACCTATAGATTTTTTAAACACGACTAAGGTCTTTCATTTGGCAGGGCATAAAAGTTACGAAAATATAGCGTATTCCTGCGCTACAAATTAAAATTGCTAACAAATTATCTTTGTACTACAAAAATAGTTCTTAGCATCGCTATAAACCTGCGCAGTTTGGTGTATTGCCATTTTAAAGAGGATTCGGAGTTAGGCGCAAGCTATAACCTAGTATCGGTTACGGTGATGGTTACGGTTGCGGTTGTCTATGGTTAACGCAACCATGGTTAATGACGTAACGAGAGTCGATGAGCAGTGACCGCGATAATTAAGCGTAGTCGCGCGCGGTGCTCGCGAAACCGCAAAATTTATGCGCGCGCGCACGCCGGTGGCTGGAGGAAACTATTTTTAATCTGTGCGTTAGTGTGGGTGTTGCAACTGTGTTTCAGATGACTTTTATGTTTTTTTTCGATTTTGTTTTTTTTAGGTTGAACATTTTAAAATAACATTGTGTTCTAGATTAGAAAAATGGACTGTTTCGAAAACGTTCGAGTCACAAAAATATCAGGTTATATTATCTAATTCCTTTAATAGCCCTCCCTCCTTTTCTGAAAGTATGAAGAAGTATGAAGATAGTTGATAATATTGATAATATTATAAAAAGTGATGCATCTTTGGATTGTTAAGTTTGATTTTGTGCAATCAATATCAGCTCTTATAATACAGGGCCTGCCTTCCGAGCCGGTGGTAGAGTCACTACAAATAGTCCAATTTGACGTTTCAAAAGTGCTTGTAATAAGCCTACTTGAAATAAACGATTTTGAATTTGAATTTGAATTTGAATTTGTGATGTATGGAGATTAGACACACCACACTGATCCAATGTGATTGGATCTTGGTGGGCTTAGGGTTGTAATGCTTGATTTTATGACAATCAATATCACAGCTGTTAATAATAAAAGATCAAAATCACCGGCTTAACGTGCTCTCCGAGGCACGGGGTATACCAACTTCCTTTAAGCAATTTAACTCAGGCTAAAAACTATTACTGAGTTTTTTTAAGAGAGAAAATCTTAATATTTCACTCATAATTCAATCGCATTTATTTTTATATTCGATCCAGGATTCGAACCCCGGAACTTTTGATCCTTGACCGAACAGGTTCTTTTGACATTCACTCCAATTTTCACTCCTCAGAATGCCAATCATACCTATTTTAGTAAAACTTAATTTATAAGGAATGCCCCTCGATATCGATAGATGCAACAAGTTTAATTAAGTAGATCAAACAGAGATACTTAATGGGAATTTTAATTATCTGTCAAACGTGTAATTGGATTTGTATTAAAAAAACATAAGGTGCAAAGAAACTTTGCAAAACAGTTTTTGAAATGTTGACGTAGTTTTTTTCAAAAATATCCTGTTATTAAGTTAATAAAGGTGTTGCAAAGTTAATTATAACATAGTCGATATTTTAATTAAAGAATAGCCATAATTATACAAACTAGATTGGAAGTAAAACAACAATTATCTAGCTGAGATACTTCCGTAGCGAAGTGGTACGCTTACTGGCAATCCTGGATTCAATTCCCGACTGGGCGTATTGTGATTTTCTTAATTGGTTCTGGTCTGACTGGTGGGAGGCCTTGGTCACTGTGTTGCAGGGGACAGGCCACGAGGCATAAACATCAGTTTTTTAAAGGTAGAAGGAGTTTTATAGCAACTATCCAATAAGGATGTCCATGACGACTTTACCCCTTACAATAAAAAAAGACATTCAGATGAAATGATCATGACGTACAAAGGCCCTATGACCTGAGGCGTAGCCTGTAGGTGTTAAGCCTCATCTGCCTGTAATTGCACCTGCAACAGTGCTCATCAGACCGAAATACATCATCACTTAACATCAGGTGTGATAGCAGTCAAGGGCCAACTTGTAGTCGATAAAAAAAAAAATACAATGCTGCTTAGTAGTTAAAATAAAGATGGCGTTATAGCCTCCCGGACGAGCAATTTCACTTTGAGCTCTACTACTATAAAGTTATCTTCTTTTATTAATTACAGGTTAGCCCTTGACTGCAATCGCACCTTGAAAAGTGACAATGCAACCTATGATGGAAGTATCTTGTTAGTAGAATGACACCTCTTTTGGTCTCCATACTACACCGTGCCGGAACGCTAAATCGCTTGGAGTGAAGTCCTTGTCGGTAAGGTGGTAACTAGCGATCGAACTCACAGACATACCTAGACAAATCATAATCCAGGACCTCCGTACTGTAAACGCATTGCGCATGCCACTGTTCGATGAAGCTCGCCCCCCTCCCATAAGGAGAGAGAACAGGCCTTGCATCGGGCCGTTAATAGGCTGATATCGATGAAAAAACAATAATTATCGAACGACGAAACGATAATTTTGGCTCTGCTTTTTTTGTAGCACAACCTTCTGAAAGTATTTTCCAATTAAAATCTTCAAACGAATCAACAACAACAAATATGGTAAAAAATTTAATTTTGCTAATTTCCTTTCTTGAATATGACATTAAATGTTCACAACTTTTTGTTGATGAGTGCACTAAGAATTTTCCAATTAAGAACTTATAGGTTATATTTTTCCCTTCAACTTAGGAACAGTAGGTGCAATAAAAAATTCAATTTCGTTAATTTCCTTTCTTGAGTATGACACTAAGGGCCGTATGACATTTCGCGTCATTTTTTAGATTTGACATTCATTAATTGGGCTGACACTTGACGATGATGTACGTGTTCATTAGTCACACAAACCGTCGATCGTGTACGTGATCATTAGTGACAAACAAACAAACAACTTGCTTTTGTTACATCTGTATAAATATTGCAAATAATTTTTCATTTCTTGCGAGGTATATTCCAACACCTTGGGACCCAACGCCCATTAGTCTAATGGCATCGTGAAATTGAGCGAAAAGCAACGCATTTAGCACCTATAATATGAACATAAATACAGATTATTGTTGTAACAAAATCGACAAATTACAATTTTATTCTGTTTTTATTACGATACAAATACTAACCACTGCACTAACCAAGGCAATCAAATATTCTAATAATGATTATGACAATACAATATAAAGGCTAGTATAGGCTACAAACACTTTGTAATGAAATCATCATCATCATTATCATCATCATCGTCATCATAGTCGTCATCACCATCATCATCACCATCATCATACAATATGAAGATCGGCACACATTTTTATGAATGTACGCAGTTTCTCCGTGGCTAGAGTAGTCGTCAAGGTCCACGCGCCAGAAAGATTAGATCCTTATTGTGAACCTTATGTGATGATGATGATGATGATGATGTTAATGATGATAATGATACGATGTAAAACTTTCAGTTTTGTTTGAAAATGCGTAGTTTCTCCACAGCTATGGCATCCAGCACAGATCGCACGCCGGTATGATACAAAAATGTATTTCGTTATTGTGAACCTCATCATGATACGATATGGCCGTTAAGGCATATGAAGGCCAGCGCACATTTGATAATGGTATGATCATCATACGCTATAAAGGCCAGCGCACACTGGTGTTTGAGTGTGCGCAGTTTCTCCGCAGCTATGGCAGCCGTCACGCTCCGCGCGCCGGATCGATGCAGGAATGCGCTTCGTTATTGTGAACCTTATCCGTGTGGTGAGGCTTACTTCTATCGTCTTTTACGATCTGAATGTAGAACTGCATACTCTTTAAATTGCCTCACAGTTCCAGTGGTTAGCTTGGGTCAAGTCACGGGTTAATTCTGAGTTTTTCATTCTTCTATGAAATTTTCAGTTCATTTCAAGCCCGGACTCTGGAAGTTGGTGGTGATACACCCGATGGCATGGAGAGCACGTTAAGCCATCGGTCCCGGTCGCTATCATCACCGTCTGGTAGTGATCGTCAATAAATGAAACATTATCAACCCTAAGCCCGCCAACACGCATTAGAGCAGCGTGGTGGGTCTACGCTTTTATAAGGAGGACGTCAGTGAGTGAGATTATTTTTTAACCGACGAAAAAAAACGGAGGAGGTTCTCAATTCGACACGTATATTTGTTTTTTTTTTTTTTTATATGTATGATCACGCATAACTTTTTACAGTGTTGTCCGATTTCGATAATTCTTTTTTTATTAGAAAGGGCATACATCCAAGGTGGTCCCATTGTCCTCATGTTAGGATCTAATGATGACATCCTGGGGAAATTGAAGGAACTCTTCAAATTTTGGAGGCACGCTTACAGCGATTTCGGTTTTTGACTCGGTATCGGTAGCTTTTTGGCTACTAGTGCCGTATAATATACTATGACAGTATGGTACGAGTATGTGATGTGGCGATAAATCACTAAAAAGTAAGAAATAAAATTTTTTAACAAAAAATAGAACCGACTCAAAACGCACTAAAAAGTAAAAAATAACTGTGTCATTTAGTTGCTTTAATTTACTTAAGCATATCTAGGAGTCGGTGCCAGCCAAGGTTTCTACTTTCAAGGACGTTACCTAGAACTCACAAACTTCTTTACTACGTAAAATAAATGTTCCTTAAACTTGGCTGGCACCGACTTCATAGATATGCTTAAGTAAATAAAAGCAACTAAATGACACAGTTATTTTTTACTTTTTAGTGCGTTTTGAGTCGGTTCTATTTTTTGTTAAAAAATTTTATGTAAAGCTATAGAACAAAAGTTATGTTATTCCTGATCATTAGTCCAAAAACCATTTAAACAATATGGCGTCTTTTTTTTATCGACTATAAGTTGGCCCTGACTGCTATCACACCTGATGTTCCCTGATGATGCAATCTAAGATGGAAGCGGGCTAACTTGTTAGGAGTAGGATAAAATCCACACCCCTTGGGTTTCTACACGACATCGTATCGGAACGCTAAATCGCTTGGCGGTACGTCTTTGACGGTAGGGTGGTAACTAGCCACGGCGAAAGCTTCCCACCAGCCAGACCAAGACAAATTAAGAAAAATCTCAATCTGCCCCGCCGGGAATCGAACGCAGGATCTCCGTCTTATAAATCCACCGCGCATACCACTGCGCCACGGAGATCGTCAATCATGCGTCTGATTTTGTGCAAATCATGTGATCATACTGAATGTGTTGCTAAGCGTAAGTAATAAGAATAATAATAATTTATTTGAGCAGTTACAGATTAGCTTATACGATGAATGCCTGGTCCCTAAACTAGTCCCGTATCTTAGGGGCCAAATCTCGACAAGAGCTGAACCTAATTCAGTTGTTCTTGATATTTGCTACAGCTGAAGCAAATTTTTTTGTTATGTTTACTATTATCAAAAGAAGATCCTTATGGAAGAAAAATATCAAGTAAAACAGAAAATTTAAGAAAACTTAAGGACTATTTTATTGATATATCTTAAACCAAGGCTTAACAGATGAGGGTATCTGAATGAAATATGGCCTAGAGATAGGATTAACCGAATATAATGTTTATCCGAATACTTTTACATAAACGGGAACTATGCGAATGAAACCGCGGAGCACAACTAGTATTAAATATTTGAATGAGTTTAAAAAAAATTGCCATGTTGTAAATCATATACTTTAGATCTGCAATACGGATTATATAGTTATGCTGGGAACAAAACTACCCACTTGTTTGGTGGTCAGCGTAGGTACCTACGTCATAATTTCAACTATAATTTTTAATGAAAGGAAGTACTCGTACAACTTACAAAAGGACAAAATAAACAAACGCAATAATAATAAGCTGGATTAGTGCGGAGTATGTCTAGTGTATCGTAGCACGTCACCTGCTGCAGATGCTAGCCTGTGCTTGAACCCTAGGCACTCTGGGCCACGGGTGTGGAGCCACGGCTGTGCAGTACGAGCGATTTTTTATTTTTATTAATTACAAGTTGCCCTTGACTGCAATCACACACTGATGCAATCTAAGACGGAAGCGACATCGTACCAGAACCCCAAATCGTTTGGCGGTACGTCTTTGTCCGTAGGATGCTAACTAGCCACGGCTGCAGCCTCCCACCACCAGCCAGGACTAGGTCAATGTACAAAATCTTAATCAGCTCAGCCAGGAATCGAATCCAGGACCTCCGTCTTATAAATGCACTGCACCACGGAGATCGACAAATTTTTAATGACGCAATTAAGATAACATACACAACTAAAACTTATGCACCCAAAAACTTTTTCATGTAGAGTCATACCAAAACGACTACATTTTACCCATTAAAACGTTATTTAAAGTCCTAACTTTATACGGCTTAACACTAAGCGTAACACTCTATGATAACAGATACTTATTGTTATAAATGTCTTCCAGCCGTCCAGCTCGATGCTCTGCCGATCTCAAAAAGGTAGAGCGAAGTGGCTGGATGTTAAAAGCAGAGGATATGAAAACATATGAAGAAATGCTTAGAGAAAAGGTAGACAGTACCTTACATTGTCCCGGGTAATACAATGCCCCTAAATCTCAATGTAGAGCTTTAAGATATTAAATGGGTCTACGGTTATTTTACAAAAATAAAATTGAGTAAGCATAACTATTTTACAGATAAGAAAGTAATTTCACATTGAACTGCATTGCTGGACCAGTGTTAGCCTACAAATGAAAATTTAAATTAGCGAAAATGCTTTTAAAACTATATGACCCAGAGCAAGACCATGTATTACTAGTACACGTGTGACAATTTGCTTATAAAAAAACACGTATTAAAGCTGTCCCCACAGCGGGTTTACAAAAGCGTTCCGCTTGTGTGGTATTTAATAAAGCCATGGCCCAACGTTTTAAAATAATAAAGCGTAGATTTCACTATTTAACAATATTGTTGCTATTAAATTACTTATATTAAAATATTGCAGTGTTTATTGTATCATTTGAATTAAAAGCAATTTATTATTTTGTTTAACCTACAAAATGTTTTAAGTTAAAACCATCATCATTATCATTACCAACCGGTAGACATCCACTGCTGGACATAGGCCTTTTTTAGCAACTTCCAAATACAACGATCCCGAGCCGCCTGTTGCCAGCGGCTCCCTGCGACACCTTTGATGTCGTCAGTCCACCTGGTTGGGGGTCGACCACACTTTCCGATGCGGGGTCGCCAATCTAGCACCTTGGGCCCCCAACGTCTAACAGCTGTTCGAACTACATGCCCCGCCCATTGCCACTTCAGTTCTGCGACTCGCTGAGCTATGTCGATTACTTTGGTTCTTCTGCGGATCTCCTCATTTCTGATTCGATCATGCAGAGATACTCCGAGCATTGCTCTTTCCACCGCCCGCTGATGGACTCTGAGAGATTGATATGAAGCCCGCAGTCAGCGGCAGTAAAGTTAAAACCATAAAGAAGTATAAATTAATGCACCGTATACTATTATTACGTACTTAAATTATTTAAGATGCTTTGAAAATAATTAATGCTGAATAAGAATACAATTAATGTGGGTGTTTAGTCAAAATCACACGAAAATTAACTTTAAATTCTAAACTACACACGTTTGTATAATATTAACAAATTGTTAGACATTAGTAACAGAATAGATACATTAATATTAATGGGATCTTAACACAATACTATAAAATAATCTTTATAAGTTAATACCCAATAACAGTAAATAAATAAATGTAAAAAAATGTTTTCGTAGAATTAGTAGTTAGATTTTTTATTGTTTTAATACAAAATTTCCATCCCTTTACAGGGTCAAATTTGAAATAGGTATCTTTTATATATATCCGACAGAAAAAGTGTATGAAAAATAAGGAAATGATTTTCTGAAATTTAACTTTAAAATGAAGTATACTTTTCAACCCCCATTCTTACCACCTTTTTCATATATTTGCGATAAAAACAGCATGTGTTCTAATTTTGATCTGACATCTCATGTTTGCAACGTCATGTTTGTTTATTTGTAATGACTCTACTATTGGTTCCGGCTTTACTCTCGGTAAACTTATCAGGTACTGTTTTAAAGTAATCATCATTATTTACTCTCATTTTTTTGTACGGATTGGCTGCTTCGTTGGTTAGACTTCATAACGTAAGATCACGGGGTTCTGGATTGCTGTGCAATGTGTACCTATGTGTTATGCTGGGTCGGGTTATGTAATAATATTGAGTTTTCATTTCTCCAATGAAATTTTCTGGAAAACTCTAAGCCTGAAGTTGGTGGTAAAGCTTTTGACAGTGGTCATTAAAAAATAAACATTATCAGCCTCAACCCCCCAACCTACATAAAGGCAGCGTGGTGTTAAACTCAACATACCCTCTTCTATTAGAAGGGGCGCGAAATGGACTAATCTATATTAATAATTTCGTCAAGGGGTAGGTACGGTAGATGATCGAAAGCTCAACCTCAAAAATCAATATTTTTTGTTTTGTTACTCAACTGGAATAACAAAACAAAAAATATTGATTTTGAGTCGACAACTCAACGTCAATTCTTATTATAAAATATTATAAAAACGATATGTATCTAAAGAAGGAATTCGACCTTCTTAGGATATAAATTAATAAGAACATCCATACTACGCTTCCTTATGGAAAACCGATGCAAAAATCCTAAACCGTTCGAAATGCCAATTCAAATCCGTTAGCCGATTATTCGATTATCACTCGTCACATTCACGGCGCCAATCGATTTAACTGTATCGATACGACGTCGATTATTCACCCCATAAATTACTAATCGAATCGATGTAATAGGCCACGACTAATTTTTGAACGCACCATTCGATATGCTCTATGATTTGAAGATGTAAGTTCTCTAGATGTTCCTTATCAAAACGATATTAATGAATTTTTAGTGGTTTATAATTGGTCGGTGTTAAAATTGAGATGAAAGGTTTAATTGGCGATCCAATCAGTAATTCTGATATATTGTACCGGTACTCAGATGATTCAGTATTTAAATAGTACAATTTGCATTAGGATTTAATAAAAGAAAACAGATTCAGTTGATATTCAGATCAAAATATTCAAGTAATAAAATATTTTTGATAAAATATTTTATATTTGTTCAGATATTCTGTACCTATTATAATGTTTGTTAAGGCTTTTTGGCTTTAATGTTTCTAATAGTAAGTTTACAGAATTCGTATGTGTATAAATAATTAAAGTATAATTTTAAAAATATTTTTGCAAACAATACATAGGATGTGATTGGACATATTATTGAAATTTCACTTTAAGATTAACATTGTAACCTTCTTGCAAATAAAAGATTACTTACTTATTTGTTAAACTGAAGAAAAGCAAAAACTTATTAGGTATAAGATGTTATTATGTCGCTTAAAACACAAATGTTTATACCAAGCTCAGAGACAGTTGATTTCTATATATCCATCTAGTTAATAAGAATAAATTAAGCAGTAATATAATTTGTACCTATGTTTTTTTTGACAATAAGCCATTTTTTCGGCACTTTGTAGTGCACATCACCTCAAAAGTTTCATACAATCAAAAAAATCGCTTAACATGCGTGATGCCAGTTAAAATAAAACATAGACTCATAATAAGCACATGACTCTATTAAAAAGCAATAAGATTTTTACAATAGGACACTTCCAGCGGCTTTATTAATCTTTAAACAAAAATTACTAAAATAATAGACAGCGTTATCTATTCAAAATTATTCTGAACCATATTTCATGACAGATAAATAACAGATTTGTGTAACATTTTACTTTTTTGGCAACAACAAAACAGTTGCGTTTCGATGTGTTCATAATATTATCATTAATCGATTTGTTACGATTCTCGATTTTTATTACGATAATTATCTATTATGCTTGATATTTTTCCGCTTAGCGATGAAAATATCATTTAAAATACCTTTATTTTGTTTAAAAGTCTAGTGTTACCAAAGTTTGTACAACGTTCTAATCCGACCAACGAAAGGCTCATGAAATCGCCCGCGTGAAAATCGTATTTTTTTAATTATTTAGATTTCTTTATTGAAAAAGAATATAATGAGAAACTTTTGCTAACTTATCCTGTAAAGTAAACGAACTACTTATAATTATTACTTGATACAAATTTTGGGATAAGAAACTCTTAATTAAATAAAACAATATGTTTTATATTTAACTGGTAGGCCTATAGTTTTCAAACTCAAAGTCCTAGTTAGTTAGTTAGTAAACCTGAGGTACAGATCTGAGATTGAAATTTGTTTAAAATGATGGAAATGTATAGTCATTTCCATCATTTTTCCATAAATCTGAGATTCAAATCTATAAAAGAAAGAAAAAGAAAACACATGGACTCGCACAAACTGGGGCTGTTCTACCAACTTTTACAAAACTGTCGAAGTTCAGGAAAGTTTTGTATCTATTAGATAGGTAATCATATTATAATTGCTGTATAAAATGGTATTTTATAGTTAAATAAATAAGCCACTCCGATTATTATCGGTCACCGATTGTCGGACGTGGACAGGCAGCCTTATTTGAACATTCGGCTGCAGCTAAAAATAGTTAGCATACCTCTTTCCATTCCTCCGGCGTCGCTTGGTGGCGTACACGGTGCCTAGTTGACTGGCCGGCGGCTGCGGCGGCCGAAGCAGGCTGGTGTCCACGCAGCTGTCCAGTGCGTAGCCACTCTGCCCGCCCCAGCCGCACACTGGCAACTTCGACTCAGTGGCTATCTTGACGGCGGGTGGCTCCGCGTACAACCCCGCCACGGCCACGCGGCTGACGTTCGGCGACACCGTGCCACGCTATCACCGAACTGATGTCATTGGGAACAGTTCAACAACATTTTTGTTGCATTTTTAGCGATTGTTGTTACGAATGGAAAATGTTTCAAAACTTTCACTCGATGTGAACAACCATTAAATAAATTGTCATCGGAAACTGTTTAGCAACGACATAGTTGTTGCATTTTAACGATTGTTGTTGCAACTGGAAAACGTTTATGCACTTTCACTTAATGTATCGAAACTGTCTAACAAATTGTCATCGAAATGAACTCATGTACATTTTTGTTGCTTTTATAACATCAATAAATCAATTTAATTAAATTTGATTCCGTTAAATTCTGATGCACTTTTAAAACTAGTTCAATTACACTTCGACACCATGTTTGTTAATTTTATGTTATTTCAAGTTTTACTAATTTCTAAAATGTCAAATAAATATAAAGTCGTGTGTCTGATTTTCAAAATTTTTTGGCTTGAAAACGTTCAGAGGCACTTTCATTCAATATACTTTTGAGATCTCCATCTAAATTATTATCTATCATCTGAAACTTAATAATAACCACACTTTTGTTGCATTTGTAACGCTTTGTTAACGTACACGCAAAATGTTAAGCCTTCCAAGCTACCTCCACGACTATGGATGCAGGCAGCTGGGAAACACTTTGTTGCACTACTTTTTCAGTTTAATTTAATTTATCATCTGTTTCAAAGAGTCTTGTTGCATTTGTAACAGAGACATTTGTAAAATCGCCGCCTGACATATTGATACACCTGTTTTAATTTCCAAAATCTATTTCAAATAATTTAACATCCCAAACAGTTTATTAACAACAATCTTGTTGCTATACGTTGATACTGATGTTTTAATTTCCAAAATGTTACATTTATGTATCGCTAAGCGAGCACGATTAATTGTTTAGCAATGAAAATGTTGTAGTATTTATAACGCGTTGTGAGCACGCATGCAGCACGCATATCTAACTGTTCTGTTAGCAACTAACTGCAGAAACTATCACTGAAACGGGAAGCCGTTATTAACCTTCGCAGATAATTGTCTTTGCCACTCTTCACTCAAGAATTAAGTTAGCAACAATCTAACACTGCTGGTCGATCATTAATTAGCAACTTAATTACAAATAAACATTTAAATTTTTTAATTTCCGTTATACCTAATATAGGTATAATTTCCTGACTATGTAAAGTTGGTAACACATTGTAAAACATACATATTATTTTTGTATTGTTTTTGTAAGTTATGATACTAAAATATCAAATACCTATCTGCTTTTTGACAGGCAAGTTGCAATTTTGTTTTTGTTGCTGTTCTGCCAGTTGTTATTGTTTAAAAAAGACTTTCGCAAATTTTCAACATGGCTTATTTAATTTAATGCAGTGATTTTTAGTGATTTTTCCGTTTTATTTTCAACCATATTTTGTTTATAATGAAGTGTATTTCTTTTTTTTTTAGTTTGATTATCTAAAGTATATAGTATATAAGTAGTACTTTCATGTAATCAATTTATTTTTAAAACAATATGAAAGTCAATAATTGTTACGTTGCATTTTTTATTTTCAGTTGGCATTAAATTTCAATATTTATTAATTTTAATTATTTTATTTGAAGAGTCATTTAGAAAATTTGATTTATTTAGTTTTATTTCTTATAAATATTTTCTTATTTTTCTTTTTAGTTTATATTTGTCTAGTTGTATTTATTGGTTATTCCTAAAATATTTCCTTAAATAAATTGCGAAAACAGCAGACTATTTACCTACCTATTGGTAATTATATATAACTTTTGAATGTAAATTTGCAAACTTGATTGCATTTAACCTCGATTTTATCTTTGTTTTAAGAATTATTGATCCGTTAATAATTAGTTCATCCGCCGGTACAATCCATTTAACTATTGTTTTTTAAATTATTATTTAATTGCGTAAATTATTTTTTACTGTTTTGGCATATCTAATAGGTAAGTGTTTTGAAATAATGGATATTTTATTAAGATATTGAATAAAAATTATAAAAAAAGTTATAAGTTTTAATTTATTACTGTTTCTTATTTCAAATGTCTTCATAATAATTTTAAATTAAGTATATAGTTTCCTGATGAAAATTATTTTTATTTTTACCTTTAGGTTCCTAAACTAAATACCTAATGATTAGTGGTGAATTTTTTGGAAGATGACTTGAGCTTTAAATCGGAAATTTAATGGAAGAAACTGGTTTGAATAAAACAAAAACAGAAGTAAAATTAAAAATCGCACAACACTATTGTCCCTTTCAGTCTGTGGGTACAACACTATCGGGTTCTTTCACCAGAGGTCACTTTAAACATCAACCACAGATTTTGTTAACCACTATTGTTCACTCATCACTGTTTAGTTCTATATTGTCTTTGATCAGTTTTTTTTTTTTAATTTTTTGACCGCGTGTTTTTTATTCGGTTCGGATGCAACGCGCGGCGCATTGCCCAAGCGCCGGTAACCGTGTGGCCAAGTTCTTACAAAGGCCTAAGCAGAGATGGGCGGGGCTTACACAGACCACGCCCACTGACATAGGCCCACCAATCGAAGCCCCCCCGGCGTCATCAAAGCGCACACTGGGCCGTACTTCACGTTTTTATTTTTCAGTACACTTCGATTTCTTTTGTGCCTTTTTTTCTCCTTATTGAAAGTAAATCGTATCGCTTCTATTTGGCTTCCGAAATGCCAGTGTTGACATGAGAGAAATATCATTGACTTTTTATTTAATAATAGGTACTTTTGTTTTGTTGCATTTAGAGAGTTTTTATTATGTTGTGTGATTTTATTATGTTTTGTATGAATATATATTGCGATAATTGTAGTTATATAGATAGGTACCTACTTGATCTATTTAAGCAGATATTTTGTATAAAGTGGTATTTCGTAGAGTAACCTTGCAAGGCTCTTTCTCTATGAAGGCATTTAATTCACTACACTGTGGCTGTTAACCTGAGGGATTGATTTTTTTTTTAATATTTTTTTTCTACCTGTTGAGCTGTTTGACGTTTGAATTTATTATTAGAAAGTTAGTAAAGTTAATAAAAATCAAATCGGTTCAATGGATT
Organism: Mycalesis mineus; assembly: GCA_034621355.1. Taxonomy (NCBI): domain Eukaryota; kingdom Metazoa; phylum Arthropoda; class Insecta; order Lepidoptera; family Nymphalidae; genus Mycalesis; species Mycalesis mineus. Next base: position 2,007,134 of record CM067902.1, read on the forward strand.
TAAGGAAATTTGTTAAATATGTAGAATATATCACAGGATAAGTTTATCTTGGTCACTTCACATTAATCTCCGAAATTAAGTCATTATCATAATCATCATCAACAAAATTTTTGACGACCTCCGTGGCGCAGTGGTATGCGCGGTGGATTTATAAGACCGAGGTCCTGGGTTCGATTCCCGGCGGGGCAGATTGAGATTTTTCTAAATTTGCCTTGGTCTGGCTGGTGGGAGGCTTTTCGCTGTGGCTTGTTACCGCCCTACCCACAAAGACGTACCGCCAAGCGATTTAGCGTTCCGGTACGATGTCGTGTAGAAACTGAAAGGGGTGTGGATTTTCATCCTACTCCTAACAAGTTAGCCCACTTCCATCTTAGATTGCATCATCACTTAACATCAGGTATGATAGCAGTCAAGGGCCAACTTGTAGTCAATAATAAAAAAAAATAATCAACTTATTCTTCTCCATGGCCACGCTGCTCTCCTTACACGAATGGAGCTTAAACCCACCAAGCCACCCCGATGCGGGTTGGTGGGCTTGGGGTGATTCTAGTAGGGACTCCATGGATTTTAATACATTTTTTTATTAAGTCTGGCTGGGTGCAGTAAGTGGGCATTGTTTACTTGAGTGGTAGATTTGATATTTAGTTTGGAGCATCGAATTCGTTACTATCAGCAAGTCGTAATTCGGGCCTCTCTTATGGTAGGTATAGAAGGAGGAATTTATAGCTTAGAGCCAGCACACTGCTACAACCAGCAATAGTGGGCAATTATTTTTAGGTAGTTATTAGGAATAGAGCGGGGCCGACGGCTTAACTGAAATGGTTAAAAACGTCCTTAATGGTTATAATTCACTAATGATTCTAGGGTAACGATAATTATGCAATTTTTTAAGTTTAGAATTGATTTAATTATTTTTTATTTATTTATTTTATTTTATGTCAACTCGTATACATTCATGTGTTGAAGCAACATATTTGATACCTAATTATATTAAAAATAGCAAGTTATATAATTAGTAGCCTTGAAATAAAAAAATAAAATAAAAAATGACGCCCCTAAATCCGTCCCCCGTGAGTGTTGGTGACGTCACAACATGGCTGCCCGTAAGGGAGAGTTTTCGCATTTTCCCCTCGACCGTCGAAGTGGACGGACACTAAATAAATTATTCTACATTCATAAAAACTCGATGGGAGTACAGTTTAAAAACCATCAATCTGCTATAAAAATAAAATATCTAAATAAGTATCAATTTAGGTGGGTAAAGATAGATTACTACGACCTTTTGTCTAGATTCTGTTGGTCTATGTCCGACTAGTTTGTAACCAATCTTGGGTTAAGTAGTTTTAGTTCAATTCAAAAAATTCAAAATTATTAATTCATGTAGGCTGTACTACAAGCACTTTTGAAACGCCGAGTCTATCGGTACGTAGTGACTCTACCACCGGTTCGGAAGATAGACCTTTTGTACAATAGCCGGCATAACCATGAGTATTTATTAAACTATTGTACATTTTAATGCCTAATTTTAAAGTCTAAAATGTTGTGCGTAGACTATTTTTTTTTTTAAATTATTGTCTCAGTCTTTGCGTACCTACTTCCTTAGCTTCTACCGTACTCATTGATCTTTTCGTTCTTCCTTTTATGCAAGGACCGTGGCGAATATAAGGGTTTTGTCTTTGCCTACCCCCTTTTTTGTCTTTACCTACCCCTATGGGAATGAGGCGTGATGTTATACATGTACCTATTTATTGCTAAGTTGACTGGTGGTACAATATTATTGTATTGTGTACAATGTGTTAGTAGAATTTGCTTTTTAAATTGTAAAGGCCCCTTTTTTGGTTTCGGGGGGGAAATCTCAACCCCCTCAGTGACCGCCCTCAGAAACTCGCTGGTGCCTCCATTGCACTCTTGCGCTGTGCTCGTCTAACAACAAAAGCATATACTTAGCAGCCTGTGCCACAACAAGCTGTTTTCTTCCTGGAGTCGCAGGAAATTTGTTTATAGCAGCCAGAGCCCCCGCACTGACCACTTGCGACTCCCTAAATCCCTACTCTATTGATGGATTATTATAAATTATATAGGTCCTAGTCACTAAAAATGTACTGAAAATTCAAAAGATTCAATTTAATTAGTTGAAATCAAATAATTATTTTTGTATTTTTCAAACCTACGGGCAAGACCGTTAGCCATGGGTACACCATCCGGAGGAGATCCGCAAAAGAACCAAAGTAACTGACATAGCTCAGCGAGTCGCAGAACTGAAGTGGCAATGGGCGGGGCTCGTAGTTCGAACAGCTGATGGACGTTGGGGGCCTAAGGTGGTAGATTGGCGACCCCGCACCGGAAAGCGCAGCGTTGGTCGACCCCCAACCAGGTGGACTGACGACATCAAACGTGTCGCAGGGAGCCGCTGGCAACAGGCGGTTTGGGATCGTTATGTTTGGAAGTCCCTAAAAAAGGCCTATGTCCGACAGTAGACGTCTACAGGCTGGTAATGATGATGATGATGACACCATCCAGAATTACAGAAATGTAATTCTATCTGGTGGGGAGCTTTTGATCCTGGCTAGTTAAGTACCACTTGCCGGCAAATACCACAAAACGATTTAGCGTTCCAGTACGATGTCGTGCAGAAACCGAAAGAGGTGTGGATTTTCATCCTAGTCTTAACAAGTTAGTCTGCCTCTATCTTAGATTACATCATCATTTTCTATCTGGTGTGATTGCAGTCAACGAATAACTTGTAATAAACAAAATAATTAATAAATATAAACGGTAGGTATGTGTAAGCGTACGAGTACTTATTGCATATGTACATTTCGTATGTACGCTAGCTCTTCTAAGCAAAACCTGCCTTCCAAACCGGTGCTAGAGTCATTACAAATAGTCTCACTGAACGTTTCAAAAGTACTTGTAGGTAAACTAAAAGAAATAAACAATTTTTCGTTTTATGGAAAAATGACAGATTTTCAAAAAAGATTCATTTGTTTCCTAGTTTTGATGACTCAACTTTATTCAATTAATTAATACATACATACATACATACGAGTAACGCCTTATTCCCGTAGGGGTAGGCAGAGACCACATCCCTCCACATGCCACGGTCCTTGCAAACTTCGTTGGCTTCTTCCACTTTCATTAATCCTTTCATACAAGTTCATCGGTTAAGGGTACTCTTGACCTGGCCATTATTTAAAATGTCCTGAATTTGGTCCAGGAACATTCGCCTACGCCTTCCCCTTTCAACATTTCCATTCACCCTCGCCTCATAATTGATTAATAATATTGACTAAGAGGACTCATAATTGACTAAGAGGAATAGTGGACATATTTAAAAAACCGTAAAATTTTCAAAAAAATGCACCCAACTCAGTTGTCTGTAAAATTGTAATCCAGTGCTAACTTGTCATCGTATCAGAAAGATCGTCACCAAGGCACAGGCGTCGCCGCGCGGCCGCAGTCGACAATAAACGTTCTGATTTATTCGCCTCCCGCCGCCCCCTGTGACATCGCCGCGTAAATCATAAACGAATTGCCGAAAATCACGCGTCCAGAACATCTACCCGCTCTGATTGTGACCGCGGCGCGAGTTGCAGGCGGTAGCGGGTGAGAGAGCCCGGCGGAAATAAAATATTTTACTCCTGATGATGACTTTAAAAAATATAGGTATACGATCTAATTAAGAAACTCTTTTTTTTGAAGTCATTTAAAAATAATATAAACCATGAGTATTTTATAAAATATTTGACTAATGTAACTCCATTCCTGAAATTACAACTACAGTCGTGGTAACTAATGAATACAACTAATTCCACTTATAAAGATGCTAAGATGATTGGAAATCATCGATGCTGTTTAGTGACACAAATTAAAGCAGCTGTTGTAGGTACCTGCTCAGCCTAGCTTTGACACACAAAGCTCTACTACTATAAGCCTTTTCGTTGGTAGTAATCACTACAATTACAAGTGGTTTTGAAAAGGTAAATATTTTTGATGTAATACACACACACAATATACACATAAGAACATACATACCATCACGCCTCATTCCCATGGGGGTAGGCTTAGATCAGACCAGAGGGACCATTTTAATTTTCAAAACCGCTTGTATAAGTAATCATAATTTATTGGCATCGCATTCACCACTCCTAGTAAAACTTCAAACCCTTGATCATTATCGGCGGAGAGTTGTACACTTTTAGCTCTGTTACAGAATACCACTTTCTTTAGAATGTCGTCGTGCCTACGTTTGATTTTACCAATCTATTGCAATACATTGGTTTTTCAACACCTTGTTGTCAAAATCTCTAATACTTACACAAAACGTTATGCTACTTTTATTCTCATACGACTAGATGTAATTAGTAATTGTCCGCCATAACTTGGGATGTCTTTAAATCACAAGTAAAAAGGCATCTTGTAAAGAAGCGTGTGTGATGTTACCATCAGGTGATACTATGATCAAATGCGAGCTTAACTAGAATAAAATAAATTAAATCCGAATGAATCGCTCGTAACTTGCACCACACAATGAAGTAGTAAAATGTTTAAAGGTAGGTATATACCAAATAACAAGTGTTCATAAAAAGTGTTTTATTTTGTTTTACGGTTAACATGTCGCGCAAGTAATAATAATAATTATAACTAATATAGTTAACGTTGGTTAGTTTTACTGGATCTAGGGTTGCTGTCTTTAAAATCTGGCAAACAGGACAAGAAAAAGAAATAATCGGGTATTTGTAGATGAGAACACTGAAAAGTAAACAGGTATTATTTTAACTTAGGTCAATAAAATATTTCAAATAATTGTCAACTTTATTGCATACTATATAACAGCCGCGGTGTTACCCGCGTATTTATCGTTCCCGTGGGAATTTTGCCATAAAATTGGCCTATGTGTTAATCCAGGGTATCAGCCAACTCCATGGCAAATTTTATTAAAATCACTCCAGCCGTTTAGTCGTGAAGGAATAATAAACAAACACACACAAACTTTCGCCTTTATAATAGTAGCATGATGGTTAATAATAAAAAAAATTTTTACAAAAAATAAAACCGACTTAAAACGCACTAAAAAGTAAAAAATAAATTTAATTTACATAAGCATATCTATGAAGTCGGGACCAGCAAGTTTAAGGAACAGTTATTTAACATATCTATCTAGTAAAGCAGTTTGTGGGTTCTAGGTAATGTCCTTAAAACCTTGGCTGGCACCGACTTCTAGATATGTTATTTCTTACTTTTTAGTGATTCATCGCCACGTAACGTACTCGTACTATACTGCCACTTGTAGCCAAAAAGCTACTGATACTTACACAAAAACTGATATCGCTGCAAGTGTGTCCATAAAATTTGAAGAGTTCCTTCAATTTTCCCAAGATATCATCATCAGATCATAACATGATGACAATGAAACCACCTTGGAAGTGTGCTCTTTCTAATAAAAAAAGAATTATCAAAATCGGACCACTCTGTAAAAAGTTATGCGTGGTCATACATAAAAACAATATATACGTGTCGAATTGAGCACCTCCTCCGTTTTTTTTTCGTCGGTTAAAAAGCCATAGTGACACTAACAGGTAAAAGGCAGCCTTATCACTAAGAGTTTTTTTTTTAATTTTTAAACTAATTTTAAGTAGTTTTAGTCATGTCGTCGATGCGTGATTTGAAAATTTTAAGTTTGGACTGCAATGGATTAAAGACTATCATGGTAAATTGGGACAAATCCTCGAAAACCCGGATGACAACCCTAATCGAATCTCAAGGCGGTTGAACAAAAGAGTTTAAATATTTGGCTTTATGTGGTTATGGCTTATTTAGGTCCTTATTAAAAACCTTGTAAGGTCAAACATTACTCAATTTCATGAAGCTGAATTTGAAATGAATTTGCTCGAAATATACATACCTAGTTAAGTACCTAAGTGGCCTTTATACCTCTCTGCCAAATAATGCTTTGGTTTAAGAGAGGTCTTTGATTCGATTCCCAGCTTAGATCAATTAGAGATTTTATATTTTTTCTAAATTGACTTAGGTTTTATACATATCTTATTGACTTTAAGACTTCTCTAGCTTAGTTGGAAGCCTTGATTTATAGAGAGGTCTTAGCTTTGATTCTCGGTTGGGGTTAATTTAGGCCTTTATGTTTTCTAAATTTTTGGCAGAGGCTAGTTATCACAATACCAGTCTAAACATAACATCAAGTTATCTAGCGTTTCGGTACGATACCATGTAGTCCAGCCAGAGGTAAACGTTAAATAAATTGTATTAATAGTAGATTTTGTCAAGAATTATCGCCTTCTGTAACGTACCCTTGATCCAACAGCAAAACGAAATCTTCATAAGGAATGAAGAATGTTGGTCGAAGCTTTTAGTTTAGACAAACTGAAACGACTATCAGAACGATACTCCTTGACTCAACATTCCACGAGGCGGTAATCTCGTGAGCGAGGTCCAATATACCTACATATTATTTTTGTATCCACTACAATCTGGCCCTTGACTGCTATCACACCTGATGTTAATTGAAGATGCAATCTAAGATGGAAGCGGGCTAACTTCAGGACCTCAGTCTTATAAATCCACAGTGCATGCCACTGCACCACGGATGTCGTCAAAACTTATTACTATAGTTATTTTATTATCAAAAGCTAAGAATATTCCGTGGAAAATTGCGCCAACATGCTAGCGCAACTCAGCGCTCTGTCAATAGAAATATAGTGTTTTATTTTAAAATTAAGTAAGTTAAGTAAATTAAGTGAGCAACATATTTAAATATCATGGAATATTTAGCAGCGTTAATATTTTTAATAACTAATCAAATACAAAAGCAGTTATTTTTATAGTATAAAGTTTCATCACAGTAGCGACATCTATTGGTGGATATATGAACTGTGAGACTTTTTGGTAGGGCAGGTGATACTGCTGCGACGCGCACTTTGGCTAAGCTCCCGTGTAAGTTACGTAAGCTTATAACTACAATTATGATCATTCTTTTATTTATTTCATTGATTTAAGTCACTTCACAAAATTATTTACTTATCTATATCTTAGTCAATTATTGTTTTATTTCTTTTATTTAATCCTTATAATAATATCGAGAATGGAGATGGAATCTTTTTAAATACTTTGTCAACCCATGGTTCCACCATAGTATGATAAGTACCTATTTAGTATAGAGTTCGGTCTATGGCGGTTTTTTGAGGCATGATGAATGTAATAACGAAGTTCTGGGCATTACAGAGCGTTTTGTTTTGAGTTTTGAGCCTTTCATTCTTTTGAGTACATTCCCAGCCTAGAGTCGGGAAGTTGGTGGTGTTACACCCTGCCTCGGAGAGCACGTTGTGCCGACGGTTGTTCCTGGTCCCAAGCCCGCAAACCATCAATAAAGCAGCGTGGTGGGTCTACTACTAGACCGTTTATAGGATAATAAGGATATTTACTAACACACACAAATGGTATAGTCGTAACTCTATGTAGCTACTTAATGGTTTTTATAATTTGTCGATCTGTGTTATTCTTACTTTGAACTGTAATACTCAAGTAGTAGAGTTCGAAGTTAGCAATTGATAGTACTACACCCTCCTGACGCACGATAAATCTACAATCTCAATAATTATCATAAGCATCTAAGCCTGCCATAGCACTGCCAAGTAGCGTGGTGGGCTTGAAATCAGACACACAGACTACAGGACAGAGAAAGCCTGTAGTGGGTCGTTACTGATGATAAAATAACTTAAACGCAACAATTCAATTAATATTATGAATGGAAATAAAAAATTGTTGCAAAAATGCAGGTATCCAATTCAAAGTAAATTGAAAAAAAATAAAGCTTCCCCGAAATTGTCTTCAAAATACCGCAATTCAAAATTCGAACATATGCCACGAATTTCCCCGATAATCGTCGGCTAATTCGATACGATTCGAAATTCGAATTTTAATCGGGAACTCGTCCAAATTTTTTCTACCCGCAAAGACCGGCGCCGCAAAGAACTGTCAATCAAAGTGGTGCATATTATTATTTTGGGGTTTTTTGTAATCACAAGTCGAAATTTTCGACAGGTCGGCTTTAGAGATCCGTAGGTAGTGCATTAGAATAAAAACTATAATTGAAAATATTTATTATTTTTTGATCATAGGCTTGAGTTAACACTTGATATTAAACGCGACCTAAAGTAGTATCGCGTTAAGTAGTATGGAGTCATCTTCATTATCAGCCTATATAAATGACCTACGATAAGACCAGACCAGTCTCCTTACAACCAAAGGGATGTGCAGCTTGAACCCACTATGCTGCTGCAGCGCAGGTTGATGGGCTAACCAATGTTGAGTACCTCAAATATATCAATAAGATTGTAAATGACAATGACCCATACCGACGGTTTCACATACTCATCAACATCCGCATGTAACATCACCAACTTCCTAACTAAGACCTTAGAAATTATACTGATAATATCTTGTATTAACGAAAATCTCTCTAATTCTTTGTATGATCATGGACTCCAATCCAGGACCTCGTATTCCATATGTATTAGACCAACGTAGACAGGAGTGCCACCTACACACAGTACCTATTACCACAGTATAAAAAATAAACTATATAATAATAATATAATAATAGTTTTTATTAAAGGCAAAAATACCCAGTACATGTGCATGTTAAGTAAAAAAGAAACACAAAATATATAACAAATGTTACAACAAAAAGTAATAGGTAAGTAAATAAATAAAATAAAATAAAATAAAATCTTACATGCTAACTGAGAAGGTTATAAAAACTCTTCTCAGGCGTCAATATATACCGATTTTCTGTTTTTATCATGATGCACAGACAGCCAATACGTAAATAACTTAAAAAAAAAAACTATGCCCAGACTATAATCCTGACTAAATTCTATAAATCAGCGCAGGTACCGCAACTTTAAATCTCTTGGAGGGAGGTCTTTAGCCGTGCAATGCAACCATGGTCAAAACATAACCATCAAAAAAATGCATTGCAGTTCGACTGTCAGTCCATTACGACAAAATGTCATTGGAGAATTCCGATTTACCAGTACAAGTACGTCGGCTTGAAAACTGATGTGAAATTTGGAGAATTGCTCTATTGATCTGAGCCTATTAAAATAAATATTGCAGACCATTTAGTATTGTGTACAATTCTGAATTAATGTCAAATAAAATGAGTATTTGATAGCTAGGACAAAAACTTAGAACTTCATAAATCAAAGCCTGTACAATAGATTGAGACAGGCACTTTGAAGATATACGGAACACCTGTACAACTAAACAAACTCACACTTCAAATTGTATCCTAATTGTATTTTGTCTTGCGGCAGTAATTGTACGGGGCTATGAAACGAGTAAAAAACGCACTTATACGTTGGCCTTTAACGATTTTTTTGGGCGATTTTGGATTTATCCCTAATCTTCTATTGACATCGTAATGAGTCCAAAATATTGTACTAATAATATACCGGCGGCCATGGAGACTTCCATGCAAAAAATATCGTTTAACTACTTGTATAAAACTACCATAGTATTATAATTGTTTAGATTCGATTAGGTTTTTGTTTATTTGTTAACTACCTAATTGTTTTTTGTTCTAATAAACTAGATAATTATTTCTCGTGAGCTGCACCGATAATTGATTTGGCTACTTTTGTCTGTAATGTTTTACTCTTTTTACTTAGTACAATAAACATAATTAATTCAGTAGGGGATAGTGTAAGTATTATACACCTTTGCTTTAGGTTGAACAGCGTGTACGAAGTGTTCCAACGTCAAAGCATATCCCATTAATTGTTGCCAATTTATCCATTATAATGCTGGACACTTTACAAGGATGGAATGGAAATATTGTATTTCATTACAAACTATAGAGATCGGTGTCGCTGATACCTGAATATAGAGTTAAATATATGAGGGCTAGGGAAATGATTTATCTTCTTATCCCAAAGGAAATCGTTAAAAGGTCTGGAACCTATAATAGACCTGGAAAAGGACATAGGTAAAACAGTATGGAAGTCTGCCCCAGAGATTCCCAGAGATGATATATATGTCATTAAGTAGTACAGATCTTCTATTTAAATAGTAATAAAGTTACTTGTAGCTAAGCAGTCGCTGATAAAAGTTATGAAGGTTGATAAAAGTTGACTTCATACTACGATGACGGTCACATGATTCAGAACACAAAAAATCGATTGAAATTCTTATATTTTGGTATATTTTCAAGTGATTGCTATGAAACATGGGTAGTTGTTTAAAATTCATTGTGTATTTAAATAAAATAGTTAAATATGAGCATACGTTTAAACAGCCTGGAGCAAATTTTGGCAATGTCCTTTGCTACTTCCTTAAGCCACCATAAATCCAAACTTCTTCCTGGTCTTTAGTTCATTATATCTACTTACCTAATAATGGTAGAAAACCATGGACTTATAATGTTTCAGATTTTATTAAATCAATGTTTGACTATCATAGGCTATGTTTATCACTCAAGGATCAGGCATGACAGGCATGACTGAAATGTACACGATAGCCATCCAGCTGCCGTTTCAATCCTTGACGAGTTAATCGATTTTAAAAAAACTCTCAAGTCAACGCGTAGGTATGTTTATTCATATTTTTTATCGTCGTTTCTTAAACGATTTTTATTTTTTGTATTTAAAAGTTTACTACAAAAATTATTTTTTTTTCAATTTTCATACCCAGTTCCATTAAATTTACAGCAGATAAACATTGTACTATTTTTAATTTTGATTGAATAATAATAAAGACACTAAAAGTAAAAAAGAAAGATCTTTGTAAGTAGATAAACTTTTTAAAAAGGCTTTTTTAATGGTATTTAGTTTGACGCTATAAAAAAAATTAATGCTAGAAATGGTCAAAAAGTTTTTCATAAAGATCGACTCCACGGTTTTATATAGAAGGCCAAACAGCCACCGGACGGATTTGGTTCCGTGAAACTAATCATACTAAATAAGTAAATTGTCTGTCCGTCACGCAACCGCCCATGTATGAATATTAACATTTTGTGACTAACCTTAACACGCTGTTCTGTTCATATCTCTTCAAGCCACCTTCATCTCATATTTAAAATTCAAATGATTTTATTTCAAATAGTTTGATAAGTATAGCAGCTCTGATGTAATGTTAGTACGTAGTAACTCTACCACAGGTTTGAAAGATAGATCCTGCCGAGAAGAGCCGGCGAGAAACTCAGAAGTTGCTCTTTCAAAAAAATAGAACCGACTCAAAATGCACTTAAAAGTAAAAAATAACTGTCTCATTTATTTGCTTTAATTTGATTTGATGACACAGTTATTTTTTACTTTTTAGTGCATTTTGAATTGGTTTTATTTTTTGTTTAAAATTTTTATTTCTTACTTTTTAGCGATTTATCGCCACGTAACGTACTCGTACTATACTGTCATAGTATATTATACGGCACTTGTAGCCAAAAAGCTACCGATAGTTACACAAAAACCGAAATCGCTGCAAGTGTGCCTGTACAAATTTAAGAGTTTCTTAAATTTTCCCAGGATATCATCATCAGATCCTAACATGATGACAATGGGACCATTGGATGTGTGCCCTTTCTAATAAAAAAATAATTATCAAAATCGCAAAATCGTACAACACAGTCAAAAGTTATGCTTGGTCATACATAGAATAAAAAAAAATATACGTGTCGAATTGAGAACCTCCTCCGTTTTTTGTCGGTTAAAAATGTATGTAATGTTGTCTGTAGATACTCGTATACTCATATTTAATGAAGACCCATACCTACTTGGAAATATATATACCTATTCAAGGACACATCGCTATCTGATACTATGATTTTTTCATTTACTACAACTTAGCCCTGGATTGCAATCACACCTGATGGTAAGTGATGATGCAGTCTAAGATGGAAGCGGACTTGTTAGGAGTAGACTAAACTTGTTAGGTTTCCACGAGCTTATAAAAGCTAAATCGCTTGGCTGATGGGTGGCTTCAAGAACGGTCAAGGTTCTTGAAGCCTCCCATCAGCCAAAACTGGACCAATTAAGAAAATTAATTAATTAATCTGCCCAGCTGGGGATTCAACCCAGGACCTCCGTGTTTTAGTTCTACAGCGCTACAGTTGCGCCACGGAGGCTGTCGAAATATAAAAAGGGCTAAAAATGATGACAGCAGGTAGATCAACCCTATTTATTACAAATAGCTTTAATAACAACTAAAAAATTGAAAATTAAATATATAAGGTGAGGTAGAACTTCCCTAGGCGACCTCTAACAAAAAGAAGCCCATTTAATTTTAGAAATGAATGTCTCAATAGATTTCTTTTTACCAGCAATTGTACAATATATCTATCATGTTTTATCAACTAAAAAAACAAATGAAATATCATTGCAACAAATGTACAAGTGCAGTTATGCGTCTAATTACACTGTAACGTTTACTTTCCTCGAAGCTATTTAGAATGGGATGAGTTACGGTCGTGTGCTAATTCAGACAAAGTAAAAATTTACTCGATTGATGTAAATACTTTGACGGCCACCGTGGCGCAGTGGTTTGCACGGTGGATTTATTAGACGGAGGTCCTGGGTTCGATTCCCGGCGGGGCAGATTGAGATTTTTCTTAATTTGTCTTGGTCCGGCTGGTGGGAGGCTTTCGCCGTGGCTAGTTATCACCCGGTTTAACGTTCCGGTACGATGTCGTGTAGAAACCGAAAGGGGTGTGGATTTCATCCTACTCCTAAGAAGTTAGTCCGCTTCGATCTTAGATTGCATCATCACTTAACAACAGATGTGACAGCAGTCAAGGGCCAACTTGTAGTAGATAAAAAAAAATACGCTGTTTTATCTACTTTTACTACAAAATTAACATAGACTTGTAGAAGTTTCGAGCGTGTTATTCAAAAGTTTGGCAGGTGGTGGCTTTGGTCGGGGCTAGTTACCACTCAGCCGGCAAAGACATACCGACAAATGATTTAGCGTTCCTGTACGATGTCGTGTTTAAACCGAAAAGGGTGTGGATTTCATCCTGCTCTTAACAAGTTCACCTGCTTCCATCGTTGGTTTGATTGTAGTCAAGAAGTAACTTGTAATGAATAAAAAAAAGGGTGAAGCTAGAAATACTATCAATTAACATTTATTTAAGATTGAGTACCTACCCGAGTATGTCCCGTCGCTGTAATCTTTGCGCTAAATATTGAGATCCATTTTGCCGTTGTAACTATAATAAGGAAAAAGAAACAATTTTTTTCGGAACATTTAGAGTCAAAGATACGCCTATTTTAGGGTGAAACGTATTTCGAGACGTTTCTGTCGGATCTGGCCAACTTTGTCACTTGGATTCGTAAATTTCTTATTCACAGAATTGCAAAATAATAAGCTTAAATGCGTGCTGAGAGTCTCGGCGTTTTTCTCTCCGCCACACGGTGGACCCGGCACCCGCACGGCGATTCCATCCAATGCTTTGATATTCGTTTCTCTTAATAATGCATTTCCTATCAAAATTTAGCATGTAAATTATTCTTTTCTTTTTCAATTTATCTGTTTTTGTAATTTGTCAGTAGCACAGTTATAAAAACAAGAACAATTAATAACTGAGTACGCAGCGAGCTAACTGCTAGCCGATATGACACATACAAGAACTACGCTTGATTTATGACTCAAGTTTTGAGCACAAATAAAAATTATTTGCAAATTTACGATATTATAGCCGAAGAACCAGTGACTTCAACAAAAAGGAGATTATAAATAAATAATAAATAAATAAATATAAATAAATAAATATTATAGGACAACCACACACATCGCTATATAGCCCCAAAGTAAGCGTAGGTAGCTTGTGTTATGGGTACTATGATAACTGATAAATATTTTTATATATATTATACATAAATACTTACAATATATAGATAAACACCCAGACACCGGAAAATATCCGTGCACATCACACAATAATTTCTCCAGATGTGGGAATCGAACCCACAGCCTAGGACGCAGAAGCAGGGTCACTACCCACTGCGCCACTCGGCCGTCAATTTATGTATTATGTATTCGACCAATCTGTATTTCTGTCGTAACTTTTTTGAGAAACTGTTGATCCGATTTAGATCGTATTGTTTTTATTCAAATTCATTTTTGTCAAGGATTTAAGTAACGTAATCACTGAGGAACATTGTTCCCGGAGACACCATGTTCACAATCGAAACTGTTTACAATTATTATAATTCGAAGATTGCAGTGTACAACAGTATACCTTTGAGTATAATTCGAAGGCGATAAGTTTTCATTTTTAACCGACGAAAAAAAACAGAGGTTCTCAATTCGACACGTATATTTTCTTTTATGTATGACCACTCATAACTTTTTACAGAGTTATCCGATTATGATAATTATTTTATTATTAGAAAGGGCGCACTTCCAAGATGGTCCCATACTCATCTTATTACGATCTGATGATGATATCCTGGGAAAATTGAAGGATTCAAATTTTATAGGCATACTTGCAGTGATTTCGGTTTTTGTGTAAGTATCGGTAGCTTTTTGCCTACTGGTGCCGTATAATATATCTACTATGAGAGTATAGTACGAGTAGGGTACGTGACGATAAATCACTAAAAAGTAATAAATAAAAATTTTTAACAAAAAATAGAACTGACTCAAAAACGCACTAAAAAGTAAAAAATAAGTGCGTTTTTAAGTTGGTTCTATTTTTTGTTAAAATTTCTTATTTATTTATTACATTTTCAGGGATTAAAAATATTAACGTGGTAAAAATTTCAACTTGGTACACGTGTTACTGAGAGATAGTGTCTTGACAGGCAGACAGACAGGTAGACAGGAAAACTATTATCAAAATATTTTGATTAGATAATATCTTAATATTATATCTCTTAATCAAAGCATGCAACTTAAAAGAAGAAATTGACACTTAAGAAATAAATAAAATAGTTAGCTTTAAATTTTGCTGAAATTTAAAGCTTTTACAGTTCAAAGCACTCTAGCATGTTTGTGAATCTCTTTCCAATATTAACCACCGGCTCTTGGACTATAACTCATATTTTTTCGACTTCTCATTCCTCATTTCGGTATAAATTACATTTTATTGCAATATCTTCTATTTTCGGAGCTGAGACTATTGTGTTGTTGTGTTGCGTCGTGTTGCACTTTGTGGGGCGTCACTTTGTATGCGCGTGTTTTATTGAGCTTTTGTATGCTGATGACGTATGTTTTATTTTTTTATGTTTTTCATTTCATTTTACATACTTGTTTGATATTTCATTTAGTCGTTTATGTGCTTGTTGAATTAATGAATGTTTTAGAAGTAATTAGCGCTTTAAGTAATAGAACTTGTGCGGGGAAGTACTGCCGCCAAGCAAAATCCTTGGGGTATAACCTGCTGAAAAATATGGTTCAAAGGTTTGGATGATCTTTTATGATGATGTTTGGATGATCTGGATGATTCGGCATTTGCAAAAAGAGTAACTTTTTGCTAATGCCGTAATTTGATGCCAATTTAAATGTTTACCTATTATTACACCTAAATTTTGAATATTTATGTAGCCTCTTCTAGGGTGTCGCAGGTGTACACGGCAGGCGAATTAAATGTGTTCAGGGTGTTACAGATGTAGGTGTGGAGCTTCAGTGTAATATTTTGCACCGGCTGTTAAGCTTTGGTGATACTAAAGCAGATAAGGTTTGTTTTTGAGCCATTCGCGGTCAACGGATTGGCTTTCTGCTGGTAACTTGTCGAAGTTCTTCCTCCGCTAGTTTCTGTGCCTCTTCCCATATTGATCCGCGAAATACGATGGCAGTGTCATCTGCAAAAACAAATATGTAACCTTTGGTGTTTTCTAATTTACACAGGTTATTAAGCTATTGTATAGCTTCTATCGCGGGCCTTGAGCGTGGAGACCGAATACAGAAATTCCGTAACGAATAAACCTAACACTGACTTTTTGCAATATCACGCTTAAAAAAAAAAACTTGCGGAACCGACGGAATTCGAACCTACGTCTCTCTGGCAATCCGGGCACTTAGAGCGTCTTACCACTAGGCCACGCTCCCGATGACGTCGGTAGGTAAACATAAGTTGATAAAAAAGGCTCTACAATAGCTTTACCGCGGCAGTCCCCGAGTGCCACACGTCTTTTTATATACATCAAGAATTGAGTCGGGTCTAATAGGTTTCCTTATAGAACAGGTGATATGGAACTTTCAGCTACCACGCTGTTCAATATAGTGTGATAGGCTTTTAGGGTGATAATATTTCTATTTTTGACGATCACTATCAGATGATGATGTTTATGGCCGAGATTAACGCTCTGGAGTTCCACTGATATCTAATGAGAAAGAAAAAGTCACTATGGTTTCACAGCCTGATCCAGGACTTGAATCCAAGACGTCGTGATCTGGAGCTACATAGTCTGTATGCATAAAATACGAAACGAATTTTAATGAAGTTTTCATCAATAGAAAGAGACTCAATAAAGTATGTTTAATACAGAATGACGTGGTACAGAGTTTTTATACAGACGAAGTCGCAGACATACGCTAGTTACAATGTGCTAGGTAAATACCTTATCAAGTTATCAACCAAGAGCTATGGAGAGAGAATACATGTCTAGAATAAAAAAAGAATCCCGAGGGAGATATGTGGATAAGAATTTACTTAAATCTTCGAGGTGTCTAGGTGTAAGGTTCCCTTACACCTATTTGGTTATGTTAGTATGGAATGTTTTTATTAAAAAAAAAAGACGTGTGGCACTCGGAGACTGCCGCGGTAAAGCCATTGCATCGAAGTTAAGCAACATCGGGCGCGGTCAGTACTTGGATGGGAACACCGCGTCATGTTGGCTTTTTTTTTTAGTTTGCTTAATTTTTTCTTTTACTTTTTTTAATTTTTTTTTATTTAATATTTTTATTTTTTTTAAATAAAAAATAAAACAGTTTGTTTTATTTAAAAAAAAAAATAAAAATTAAAAAGCCAACATCACGCGGTGTTCCCAGGCGGTCACCCATAGGCATTTCCCAGCCCAAGTACTGATCGCGCCTGATGTTGTTTAACTTTGGTGATCGGACGAGAACCGGTGTATTTAACATGAAATGGACGTTGGCAAACTAAGACGCGAATAAGACAATCTGAAAAAACTGACAAGGGTGGGGGGGTGTTAGGTTTTTTCGTTACGGAATTTCTGGATTTGGTCTCCACGCTCAAGGCCCGCGATAGAAGCTATGCAATAGCTAAATAATTATTTTATACACAGAATTGTGTTATCAAGTTCGAAATATACCGGTACGATTCGGGATATTATACCATCTACCTAACACATTGCATAAAAAAGTATGTTTCTGAAGTCATAATCTAATGGACGACATAACTTTAAAGTGACGTTGCATTTATTTATTGTTTATTCATCCACTAAAGAATAATTGTTATTTAAAAGTATATCATTGTGTCAATTCACGATAAATGTTATTACATTTAATGTTAAATAAATAAGAAAACAATACTTTTTTAAACTCATATTATGCTGTTACAAGGTTACGTCCATTGCTTATTCTGGTTTTTGTGACAACTGACAGATGTGAGGAGCTCATTTTAAACTCGCCAGACTTTTAGTTCAATGAAGATGTGTTATGAGGAATATGTTTGGAATTCCTTATGGTAAAAAGTTTATTTTCAATAATATCGATTTTGGCATCTTTCCGCGATCCACGCGTGCTGAGGAACTTTCAATTGTTTTAATGATATATCTGCGTATAGTAAACTAGTTTTTTTGAAGTGATACGTTCTTGTGGGCCCGCATTGTTACTCAACGCTTTTCGGCGCTTATCTGCCTGGCTTCCCTTTCCCTCACGCATACGGTAGCTATAGCCAGACTCCTCTTTTTTCACTGTAACCCATAGCGCTAGTAGTATTTATCATTTTGATCGGATGTCTCCAAACGCACACGTTATTTATTGACTACGATGTTCTTTATATCTTTAATCTACTCGTATGTTTACAGTCTATTAATGGTCTACTATAGGGCCATGCTTCCCTCCCTGTAAGAGAGGATTTATGGAACTTAGCTAAACCACGTTGCTTCAATGCTGGTTGGTGGACTTAGGGTTATAATGTTGGATTCATTAACGATCACTGTGAGTAACTGCCTCGTTGGTCTGGTGGTTAGCCTATGTGGCTTCGATCACGAGGTCCTGGGTTAGATTCCTGGGTCGGGTCACGGAATAATTCTGAGCTTTATTATTCTTCTATGAAATGTTCAGTACATTCCAAGCCCGGAGTCTGGAAGTTGGAGGTGTTACACCCCCGTGCCTCAGAGAGCACGTTAAGCCGTCGGTCCCGGTCACTATCATCAACATCTGATAGTGATCGTTAATAAATGAAACATTATCACCCTAAGCCCGCCAACCCGCATTGGAGCAGCGTGGTGGGTGTTCGCTCCATATCCCCTCTCCTATAAGGAGGGAGGCCTGGCTCTGTAGTGGGACGTTTATAGGTTAATAATGATGATGATGATGATGATGATGAGTCACTTAACGTGCTCTCCGAGACACGGGGATGTAACACCATAAACTTTCTTATTCAGTGTGCGACACGTTGATACCGTACCATATCTTGCTCTTACAAAGGCTAGCTCTCAGCGAAATTTTGTTGTTTACCGTGAAATAGCAAAATAGATAAATTATTAACCATTCATGACGAACTTTTGCATGGTAACACTTTCGTCTATCCAAAACTTTCAAAATTCGTAAAATGTCTAAGGCCTGGCTGTCACAGGCTCTCAGTATATTTGTTTTAAGTTTTGCCGAAAAGTTTATACCTATTTCATTTTGATTTTTCAAGGGTTCATCCACTGGCAAAGTTTTTTGTTTCCACATATCATCAGAAACACTAACCACACCTGGTCAACACCTGACATTAGTGATGCTCACCTTCAAGGCTAACACTAAACAACAAGGAAGAATGATGAATACAAGCAAACAAAACCATCTGATGTAGTAAACAGTGTAGCTTTATCTAAAGGTTTTTGCGCTAGCTCATTTCACTAGAGACACCAAAACATCTGGTGAACAGCCACACACCCAAAAAACAACTGAATATATTTATAAAATTTCAATAAAAGCCAAATACATCGAATGGACACATAATGTTTGTACAACCGTCAACGTTATAACGTGTAAGTATTTTTTGCATTGCCTTTTAAAATTCGCCGCGCGTGCGCGCCACCTGCGCACTGACAATTATGCGCAATCAATATCTTAATTATATTCATTTTTATCAGAGTGCGGGACGCGATGTACAACTACTAGTTTGCGTATCTAATGATGAATAGCCGATGCGGAATGGGCGAAAGGTCATCGTTGGATGGACTCCACATTTACATGGAAAGGGTGCTTTAATTTAACATGTATCCGTGTTGTGCCTGGAATATTTTTACAAACTCGAATTAAAAATGAGAAGATTTAAATTAAGGGGCAATAGCCGAGCTCATAGTTTGAAAAACTGATCGTCTTACAAGGTATTGGATACAATTTCAAGTAGCAGGGAGTCGCTGCGAGTAAAGGTTTATGGATCATCGTGAAAGTCCTACAAACTGACTTTGTCCTTCAGTCAATGTCCATTAGATGATGTTGTAATTATCTGTATTATGTCTGTGTAAAGTGCTCCCAAACTAATGAACTTTTTTAAAAGTGATTTCATTATTACCTGAGACGAAATGGAGACGGTATACTTATGCGTTTAGTGAGAGAAAATATCTCCAGGGTTGAGCGATTCTGTACCGTAATTTTACAGTACGAGTCTTGATGTTCTTTCTATTTCTCTCTGTGTATATACAGAGATGTATAGAGAGAGAGTTACATATTTGTTCCTTTTGCCGTGGCCATGAAGTCGCAGTGCCAAAAAATTCTTTCGTAATATTTTACCGCGCCAAGGATTAGCCTGGCTATCCAACGCGGAAATGCAGCCAGTATTCTTGCCACCATTCCACGTGGGCATGATTTGTATAGTTATTAGGATAAGTTTGCTTAAGTTCCTTATTATTCTTTCTCATGTATAGAGAACAAATATTTTTCAAGTTTTCTTATAGATTCGACATGCAGATGTGGTTTGTGTATCTAATGATAACAGAGAATCACAGTCCTTTGAATGAGGACAAAGAGTCTTTGTTGGATGAACTTCATTAACCATTGAATAAAGAAGTATTTAAATTTAATGTGTAGTGATAAACAGTAGTGCTAGGAGTATCTTTAAGTATACTTAACCGTCGTTCGGTCGTTTGACAAATGAAACATTGTTGAAAAATTGACAACATGTATCCTTACGAGAGATCTATTATATTATGAGTATTGAGATATTACACGTCTGCTTTCACATACCTAAAGGTTATGTGCTTAGTTTATTCCTTAAATAAAATGGCAAAACTATAATCGAATCTCAATGAATTGCAAACCTGAAGTGACAGGTTAATATAGACCATCTGTTTGTATAAACAATATAAAGTTATTTTATTCGTGTATGCATAAAAAGAAATTCGTAAATATTTAAACTGCTTTCTACCAGTGAATAGGCCTATAGATTAGTGTCACCTTAGGATTATTTACAGCCTAGTCTTCTTCAAAGGAAAAGCTGGATATTTTTGTATCCTATGCGTTATGTGTTTAGAGATATATTTGGTTGTTTGCAGGCAAAGCATCCGTAATTTATAGACAATCATAAATATTTAAGTACGCACATTAAGACAGCATAATTTTACTACATTGTAGCTAAATGATAATGCCTTAATAATTGTCAATGAATGTTAGGGTGGATACATACCTGTAAAAAGCTGCTGGATTTAATTCTACGTGACGAGTGTTTAGTGTCATAAGTACATATACCTATGTACATTCAGACAAGGCACACTGAAGATATATATTTGAATTAAGAGTTGATTAATGTTCACAAAAGTTAATTTGGTTATCTACAGAAGAGCTTAATTTTCTTTTCAAAATTAAAAATAATTATTAAAGGATTCTTACAATCACAGAGCACTGGGTCGTAAAATAATTATAATAATCAGGTGGTAAAGAATATACTAATTAGATTTGGCATAACATATATACATAGACTACATTCTTCCATGTGTAACGGTCCTTGCATACTTTCTTAGTATCTCTCCACTCTCCTTATCCTTTCATTCAAGTTCTTTGGTTTAGGGTACTCTTGACCTGGCCATTCTTTAAAATGTCGTGAATTCGGTGCAAGAACGTTCGCCTAGGCCTTGCCCTTCCAACATTTCCATTCATCTTCGCCTCATACTATACATACCTACCTACATATAAGGATTATACATCTTCTGCTTATCGGAGGTTAGCGATCATTAAAGCTATTTTAACTTTATTGGCTGCTGCTCGAAACAGTGTTCTGGAGCTCAATCATTGGCGTAAGATTTTGAGTCAGGATACTACGCTACTATTACGCCTACGTCATCTTCGGTAAACGGTAAACGTTTATCTTGCCCTGGATAATAAGCTGGAGCATATCATATAACTGAAGCGATTCATCGATAATAGCAGATGACCCACCCACCAAAGAAAACCAGTCAGTAATGACTACCTATTTATATTGGAAAGATGTATCGTTCGCCACGAATCTTATTGAAAAGAAGTTCGTACAAACCAGTACTGTCGCTGTGACACGACACGCAGTTGTCGGCTGCAGTCGGCTACGAACTTTGACATTTTATTCATGACGACAGAGAATTATTATGTATGGCTAGAGTTAGCGTAGTCCTCGTTCCCGTAGTAATTATGGCCTATGTGTTATTCTAATATGAAAGCTATATTATTGTGAAGTTTACACATACAAACTTTGGCGTTTATAATCTTAGTAAGGATTTTTAAGCACAACTGTCATGTTTTTTGCTGCCTCTGCTCAGTAGAAATAACGAGTAGTTTTTTTACGACTGAGTCTCTAACAACGGAGGAGGTCCTCAATTCGACACGTATAATTTTTTATGTATGACCACGCATAACTTTATACAGAGTTGTCCGATTTTAATAATTCTTTTTTTATTAGAAAGGGTACACTTCCAAAATTGAAGGAACTCTTCAAATTTTATATTTGTTTAAGTATCGGTAAGTTTTTGTGTGAGTATCGGTAGCTTTTTGGCTACAAGTGCCGTATAATATACTATGACAGTAAGTATAGTACGAGAACGTTAAGTGATAATAAATGTCTTAAAAGTAATAAATAAAAATTTTCAACAAAAAATAGAACCGACTCAAAACGCACCAACTTCATAGATATGCTTAAGTAAATGAAAGCAACTAAATTACACAGTTATTTTTAACTTTTTCGTGCGTTTTGAGTCGGTTCTACTTTTGTTAAAAAAAAATTTTAACCTCTTTCATTACCTGAGCTCTGAAAAAGACTCCGAGTCCAAAATATTAGAGCTAGAAGCCTCGAGTCCTTTGCATCACTATCTTAGTACGTTTCTTATCATTAAACGAGACACTACAAACAACGACGTATAAATATACTTGTTGACTACAAATGGATAACTCAAGGTGATTTGAAATATTTTTTTTTAATTTTAAGTAAGTACTATTACAATCACATTACATATGTAGCGTAGGTAGATACGTAGAGTCAAAGGAATGGCTTCCAGCCATTTCACGGGCCGTCCACCTATGACCTTATACGTTTACGCTTAGTTTTGCATTTCTTTATGCGTATGTAACTAACAACATGTTATGCATTTGTTTTTATATTTCTATTTAGGGTTCCGTGCGTAAAGGATAAAAATGGTAAAGACTATTAATACTTAATTAAGTATTAATACTCCACTTTTCTTATGTTTGTCACCATGTTATCGTAGAAACCGAAGAGGTGTGGATTTCATCCTACACATAATAAATTAGCCCGCTTCCATCTCACATTGCATCATCACTTACCTTCAGGTGTGATTGCCGTCAAAGATTAACTAATGTATAAAAAAGCTACACCATCGAAATTTTCAAACAATAAGTTCTTTGAATTAATGTTAAGTTCCCGCCATACTTTAATATTTTATGGGAATGCAACAAAAGTGATTTTTTGGCGTTTTTTGATTTTTGCAGTAAAACTGAGTGACAGGGTGAAGAATGGTGTGATAAGAGCGTAGGAGGTATGGTTTAAAAGAAGGTATAGGGACTAAAATCGAGGGAAGTATGCTGAGATGATTTGTTCTCGTAGAGACAATGAATGAAAGGAGACTTACGAAAGAGATTTATACGGCGAGAGTTAATGGGAATGTTGGAAGGGGAAGACCAAGGCGAATGTTCCTGGACCAAATCTCGACGCACCTACTTGAGAGAATTGGTGTGGACTCTGCCGACCTCTATGGGAACGAGGCGTGATGGAATGTATGTATGTGTCTTTTTGCTTCATATTAACAAAGGTTATGTTATGTTACCCTTCGTGCGCAAATCCGGCTCGCACTTAGCCAGTTTTATGTGCCAATGGCAATAATATAATTTATCTACACTCATGTCAATTTCTCAATTATGAATAAGACATATTATATCATAATGGAAAATATCATTCACTTTTAACTGTTGAGTAATAAAATTAAAAAATATAATTATGGCATTGTAATTATTAACAAGACTGTTTTATAGAATATTTTTTTACTTTTATACTAGGTATAGATGGAGTACGTTCCGATGGCGCAGTGGCTAGCGGGCTGAGTGGATCTAACGAGACCGAGATCGAATCCTAGTCCCGAGACACTTTTTCTCTCGAAAGCGGCTTTTCGTTCCCGTGGTCCAATTTTCACGCGACGAGTAGGAACACCGTGGGGTTTTTTTTTTTCTTATTTTTTTTTATCGACTACAAGTCGGCCCTTGACAGCTATTTCACCTGATGTTAAGTGATGATGCAGTCTAAGATGGAAGCGGGCTAACTTGTTAGGAGTGGGACGAAAATCCACACCCCTATCGGTTTCTACACGACATCGTACCGGAACGCTAAATCGCTTGGCGGTACGTCTTTGTCGGTAGGGTGGTAACTAGCCACGGCGAAAGCCTCCCACCAGCCAGACCAAGACTAATTAAGAAAAATCCCAATCTGCCCCACCGGGAATCGAACCCAGGCCCTCCGTCTTATGAATCCACCACGCATACCACTGCGCCACGGAGGTCGTCGGTTTTAGTCGGTAAGAGCCAGACGTAATCTCCTCGCCTCCTCGTAGCGAGAGGGTATCCATGAGGATTTCCCCACATAAAAAAAGGTATAGATGGAGTTTTTTATCCATGGCCTAATAGGTATTCAAGATTTTTCTGCCAGAGTTATTGGTGTTAGGTTTAAGCTGAGAAGGTACAAACAATCCAATAGGGTCGAAGTGCATCCGCTCTTTGGTAGGCCCCATCAATAATATTAGGTATCTAGCTATCTTCTATTACCTCGTTGGTCTAGTAATTATCTAATATCTCGCTTCGATCACGATGTCCTGAATCGGGTCACAGAATAATTCTGAATTTTTCATTATTTTATGAAATTCTCAGTACTTTCGAAGCACAGAGTCGGGGAGTGGGTGGTGTTACATCTCCGTGCCTCGAAGAGCACGTTAAGCCGTCGGTCCCGGTCATCAATATCTGTGTGGCTAGTGTAAGATATAACCGCGTCGATATCGAGAACGGTAAACGCAAATTTTATGTGACACTGACACTCACCCATTTGAGTTTTCTGTCGATACTGCCAGGGGCGCTGTTTCAATTCCATATAAAATTTGCCTTTACGCGAATGTGAAGTTTTCGACTTGTTTTGGTGAAAGCTCACACTAGGCACTCTGATAGTGATTATTAATAAATAAAACATTAAACGAGCAGCGTGGTGGGTCAACGCTCCATATCCCCTGTCCTATAAGGAAGGCGGTCTGGCCCTGTAGCCTTCAATAGGCTAATATTGATGATGATGATGATGATCCTCTTCTAAACTAATGAAATAGAAGGATTAAGTTTTTTTAATAAGACGAGTTACGCTTGGGTGAATTCAAACACCAATCTAAAGAAATGTTTGTTAACATGATTTTAAATACAATGTTTCTATTATACGCTCACTTTCATTTTAAAAACACTTGATTTTTAACCCCCTTTTATGCAATTTCATATTCTACTATACGCCTTTTCTACTAATATTAGATATAAATAAGAAATTTAGGATGGATGAACGTTTGTTACCCATATTGCCGGGATGAAATTTTGCACAAAGTGATTTATAGTATTGTCTAAGCGTAGATTACTTACCACGATATTATTACAAGGGGGTAAGGCCGGGGTCATCGACGGCCTCCGTGGCGCAGTGGTATGCGCGGTGGATTTATAAGACGAAGGTCCTGGGTTCAATTCCCGGCTGGGCAGATTGAGATTTTTCTTAATTTGTCTTGGTCTGGCTGGTGGGAGGCTTTCGCCGTGGCTAGTTACCACCCTACCGACAAAGACGTACCGCCAAGCGATTTAGCGTTCCGGTAAGATGTCGTGTAAAAACCGAAAGGGGGTGTGGAATTTCATCCTACTCCTAACAAGTTAGCCCGCTTCCATCTTAGATTGCATCATCAATTCAAATCAGGTATGATAGCAGTTAAGGGCCAACTTGTAGTTGATAAAAGAAAGGGGGAGTAAGGCTATAACATTTAGTCAATCCAAATGTACACGCGGTGCCCCTTGCTAGACCACGGACGAGGCTCTGGCGACCGACTAATGGCGGACCATAACGCCCATCTGTGAAACTTGATGGAGGAGGCTGCAGCGATCTTAGAATTCTTAAATCATTCCTAAAATATCTGGGTCTATCCCATACATTTTAAGAAAGATGAATAAAGATGATCAACGGAAAACCACTGCTACTAATTTTCCTTGTATATCAATACTGTTACACAATTTAGTTATACTGTTGGGTTCTAAGCAGGTGGAACTACGTTACACAGCTTGTTAATAAAAAATATATAAAAGTACTAACATAATGCAGATAAATTTACCTAATTGTATGCATTTTCAGCTTGAATTATATAAAAAATCTAGACCGTAAAATGGGTTATCACGCGATGTTTAATGGCTAAGTAATTAGGTACCTACATAACAAATTACAATGTTTCGGTATGGCTGGTAAAAAGTAGGTACTTTGTGAACTTAGTAATGTAAATTATAGTAGGTACTATCAATACCAGCCTAGGATTCGAATAGGGGTACCTTTTGTGGGTAGCAGATCTCCCTGCCGACAAAGACGTACCGCCAAGCGATTTAACTTTCCGATACGGTAGACACCAAAGGGGCGTGGATGGATCCTACTCCTAATAAAATTATTATTATAAAAACAAAAAACCCGACTGCTTAGAAATTATGAACCGAAAAGAGAAAAACAGGGATCACTATATCTATATAAAATTCTAAATACTTTATGATGCTGCAAACAGGGACAAAATACTTTAACCTGCGGGGAATGAAAGATCTACCAAAACTACGTTTGTCCCCGCCTGCAGCACCATAAAGTATTTAGAATTTTATACAGATATAGTGATCCTTGTTTTTCTCTTTTCAATTCATAACTTCTGAGCAGTCGGGTTTTTGTTTTTATTATAATAATAATATTTGAGACTTTTTAGTTTTAGTTTATGGTATAGAAATGAGACGGTACACTTAGTACACTTTTTGCCATTTTTTGTTAAAAAAGTAATATGAATATGATATGATATTTATATTTTTGAAATGGTCTTTTAAAGACCTTTCAATTGGTATCCATTTTGCTATGATAAGAGAAAAAAATACACATATCCCCCCTTTTTTCCCCCATTTACAGGCGCCATTTTGAAAATTTATATAGCCTATATCACTACCACAATTTTGACAAATTCTACGACACCTCACATGTCAAAATCCGTTTAGACGTTTAGGCTGTAGCGCGTGCCGAAGAATGGACATACATACATACGCTCGAAAAACATAACCCTCCTTCTGACGGAGTCGGGTAACAAGTTAGCCCACCTCCATCTGAGACTGCTTTATCACTTACCATTAGGTGTGCTTGCAGTCAAAAGCTAACTTGATGACTTTATCCTGACATACAGATCAACGTAAAGTCTTGAACGTACAGTCTGTCTGTTCCGTCGAACTCCGTGACGCAGCGGTATGCGTGGTGGATTTGAAAGGCTGGTCCTGGTTTCAATTCCCGACTGGCCCAAATCAAATTTTCCAATTTTGGCTGGTGAGATGGGTGGTTCGGCCGTGGCTAGTTACCATCCCGCCTAGTAATTAAGACACACAAAAAAGGCGTCAGTGTGGGATAAGCGTAAAAAGTGAAGTGCTATGTAAATGTTCAAATATATCGATATTTATATTTTAAGTAGCTTTTGCCCGCGACTTCGTCCGCGTGGAATTAGTTATTACGGCAGCCTAATTTTTCTAAGCTTTGAATGTCATATTTATTAATATCTAATCAACTGCCTAAGAAATAGATAGGTCTTAGGCTTTCATAATGACGTTACTTTCATACAACATTTCATCCCCCCTTTAACCCCTTACAACCCTTTTTTCGCAATTAAAAGTAGCCTATGTCCTTTTTCAGGCTCTAGACTTACTGTGTACCAAATTTCATTTAAATCGGTTCAGTAGTTGTAAAGTGAAAGCAAGACAGACAGACAGAGTTACTTTCGAATTTATAATATTAGTTAGGATTATAGGTTAGTAATGATTATATTATTCCAAAAAAAAATAACCATTTCACTCTATTAAACATAATTAATAGGGAAACATAAAAATAATTGTAATGGCCAGGCAATTTGAGTCAACATAAAAAGTCCAACACCTCCTTTAATTTCTAGTTAAAACCCCCTGAATATAATTTCCAATAATAATACTAATAGCACAATCGAATGGATCGCGTTAAAATAAAATAGTTAATTATAAATATAGATATCAATTGAAGACGCAAAATTATTGACCGCATTAATAATCCTTTGAGAAAAAGACAGCTTGTGAGCTTATGACATTTAGCCGTATCATAATTAACATTTCAAGAACTATGCTTAATATAGAGGTGATTAAAATATTTATAACGTAAGAATAACGGCACGCGAAGCGCTGAATTTATATAATATTTTACTTTAAAACAACTAATTGACGCATATTTATCTTGATAGTGATGTAACATGGGCCTAGTTAGCGTTGATTAAAAATTTATCGATATTTTGTTGTAAATTAACATATTAATCAAACGTGAGGCTTTTTTTTATTTTTTACAATTAAACCTTTCACTCCTTATGGGAAGTGATGATGCAATCTAAGATGGAAGCGGGCTAACTCTTTAGGAGAAGGATATAATCTACATCCCATTCGGTGTCCACAACTAGCTACGCCCGAAGCCACCAACCAGCCATGAAAATATATATTAGTTATGTTTTTATGGTAATTTATTTTTCTAGTCTGATAATTTCTACTTTAAGCTGAGATGTCTCGTAGCCTTATCTCGTATAATAGCAGTTTCAGTATTATCAGATTGTTGACGACCTCCGTGGCGCAGTGGTATGCGCGGTGGATTTATAAGATGAAGGTCCTAGGTTCGATTCCCGGTGGGGCAGATTGAGATTATTCTTAATTTGTCTAGGTCTGGCTAGTCGGAGGCTTTCGCCGTGGCTAGTTATCACCCTACCGACAAAGACGTACCGCTAAGCGATTCAGCGTTCCGGTACGATGTCGTGTAGAAACTGATAGGGGTGTGGATTTCATCGTACTCCTAACAAGTTAGCCTGCTTCCATCTTAGATTGCACCTGATGTTAAGTAATGTACTTAACATCAGGTGTGATAGCAGTCGAGGGCCACATTGTAGTCGATAAAAAAAAGAGTGGACATAATCTACATCCCATTCGGTGTCCACAAGAAATAATAGTGCTTGGTGGTACGTCTTTGCTAGTAGCGGGGTGGTGGCCGAAGCTACCAGCCAGAAAAATATGTATGATTTATGTTTCTATGGTTATTTGTTTTTTCTAGTCTGATAATTTCTACTTTAAGCTAAGATGACTCGTAGCTTTGGTACAACAACAGTTTAAGTATTATCAGGTTTAGAGAGAGTAATTGTGTACTTTAATACTATTTATTTGTTATATATTTTTAAATGTTCCAAATAATTCAATAGTACTTTTTTATATTCTGTGTTTGTTAAAAAATATTATTTTGAATTATTAAAAAATAATATTATTTATAATCGAAAATATTATTTCATTTCCTTGCATACATAATCATTATTATAACGGCGGCTTTTTTATTGAGTTTACTTTCATGGTTTAATTATGCAGCCATGCGGATGTTACTTACGCTTTACATCAATATAAAAAAATTACTTCCCATTAATGTCTGTGCACATACTCGCCGTGATCCATCAAAATAATTAAAAATACACAAGAAAAAATAATATTATAACGGAACTGTTTTTGAATTACACTTATGTTTTGTCGCAAGACAAATTATTGCACCACATAATAAATAGGGGAGATTACTCATTTTATATACTGGTGGCTTATATAATTTTGTAAACTAGATTTAATAATAAATAAAGTTATGAAAAAACTAAATTATAACCAAGTAACAAAATATAATAAGACTTTAAATATGAGCAATTAGACTTGACAGCCGTACACTGCTATGACGTCATAGCTTGTAACCCATAGTAGCGCAGAACACAAAACTTCTACTTCATAAAAGCGTTAATAACTTTGGATATATTGTCGGATATTAATTTTATTCTCAACGTATGCCATTAGTTTTATTCTATTTTTTAAATGAAGTCTGAAAGAACTAAGGGGAGGGGACAAAATAGCACCTGTGAAGTTTCATTCAGTTCCTTGATTTACGCATATGAGATAAGAGGGTTAAAGTGCCTGTGTAATATATATAATCACGAAATTAAGTAAACAGTAGCGCTCTTAATATGTTATGACCAGCAGAAACCATATCAATTCATTGCGTATTGTTAGTATAATAGTTATAATGATGTATCTTCTTTTTTGACGTATGAAGCTAATTTCGATCCATGGAATTAAGACAATTAGTATTTACACATGTTCCTTAAAGTATAAATCAATTAATAAAGTAGTGAAATTAATGAAATTTTCTCTTACGATGGACAGATTTCCTGATAAGATTAATTTTCACGCTCAGCAAATCTGAAATGTACACACATTACTTAATTTTGAAAACAAAAAGTCGCTAGCGTGACCTTACGCTTGCCGCCAAAGCGGTTATAAATTCCGTGCGCGCGCGCACGCGCCGGCCGCAGATGCGCCGTCATTTTGACACTTCAATGCGAAATGCGCGCGCATTTGACTCCGGTACGCCATCTTTTTTTTCTTGTTGTTTTATCTGTTGAATGCGTAGAATGATAGACGCATAGTTTTGTCTGCGAAATATGTAGTACACTTTATGAGAATCCAACGACACTACAGTATATAGTCCGTAGAAATGGTACTATGGGTTAGCCGATACTGCATGGATACGTATACCAAAAATCAAAAAAGACTTACATACATAATAATTTCCAGACTAGATTTAATGCATGCCCAAATAATAAAATTACGTAGCATTTGCCGTCGGGTCATCAACGAAATTAAAGTTTTACAATTATCATGTTGCAAAGGACAGATCATTTATAAAATTATTATCGCCGATTGCTGATTATGTGTTATCATTAATTTTATACAGAAGCTCTTTATTAACATTTTACTACGACTACTAATTTGACTAACGTATACGAAACGGAAAACGTCTGAAAATACTGAAATATTTAACCAACCAACCAACTAAAAATTATGATAGTTTCCTTTAACATTTACTTCAAAACAAAAAATAATTCTATCTCCAAACGGGTATATAAAACAAAATTATGCTAGTAACATCATTTATACCTTCAGAATGCCTAAACGGATTTGAATGAAAATTGGCAGACACATTATTGTCAGTTCAGTAAGAAGTAAATTATTGTCAGTTGACCCTTTATGTGCCTATTTGCTGATACTGACTGACTGAATAATGTCTGTCGACACAAGTGACACTGCGGGACAAAGCTAAAAAAAATATACAGCACGCGGAGGCCGTATACGTTATTGTAATGCGGACATTTTTATTTTAAATACACGCGCCATTTTTTACCCGCTGTGTTCTGTACCCGGCACCTGGCTTACGAATAAAAATTGATGAAAATTGTGAATAAAGAATGAGTTTCGCATCGAGTCGACACTCGGGTGTGGGTATTAGTTCACAATTTGTCACCAGTGACGTACTAATTTGGTTTCAATAGGTGTCCGATCGGTGTCTATGAACAGCCTTTCCTACGCCTTTGTTGCGCAGCTGTAATACGTGTCACAATAATCGTTAAAGATATAATCGATGTTAATAAATTATCGATAAGTTTTTCACTACACTATTATGTTTAAACTTCGAATATATTTAGTAAATTCTATCAAGAGACTGATTATGATGGACTTCGGTTGTTATAATAATTTTATAAGCTGAAAGTTTGTCAGCTCGTGCTCTACAACTATAACGTTTGGATCACTGTTATCATGGTATAACAGCAGACGCTTGCGACTTTGCCCGCGATTGTATTGCATCCATTCATCCAATTTAGATCCAAGAACATCAAAAAAAAGTAACAGATATAACCTTAACAATAGTAGGTACGTACCCCGAAGAGCTCTATCACAATATAATGTATCCACTACTTGGTACCTACTAAAGATTTATCTTAAAATTAAGAACAATAGTAAGAATTAAGTCGCCTAATTTCTCAAAAATGTGTCTGTTTCGCATAACGCAATCTAATTAAAGGAATCATTCAGTATGTAAGCAGCAGCCTGTATATTTAAGTAACAGTCGCGCGTGAGATCTCAATCGATATTCCGCGAAGCTCGCGGACGTTTTGCACCTTTGGACGCGAAAAAATTGCAGCACGTTTGATAAAATTGTTACTTCCTACTAACATGCCGTGGGTTTGCACATCTGATGATTAGTGGTTACAGTTAAAAATCGCCAAGATTTTTTTTACTATAATTATCAACTTTTTTATTTTGAGTGCATACAGTTTTTTTATTACTGAATTTGAGTATTCAAGCAACTGCCGGCCAGGGCTCGAGAATGAGGAACCTCCTCAAAATAAGCGCTGTTTCAAGGACTACTGCCTTCTGTATCTAACCCTCGATGCAACAGTCGAGCGAATGCTTTTTAAGATATTGACCAAAGATTTTCTGTGTAAGACCAAGTTGGCCCTTGAGCAAGGTCGAAGTATTTTAATACCTTTTCCTTTTTGCGCTTGACTGCAATCAATTGATGGTAAGCGATGTTTTTTTTAATGACTACAAGTTGGCCCTTGACTGCTATCATATCTGATGTTAAGTGATGATGCAATCTGAGATGGAGGCGGGCTAACTTGTTAGGAGTAGGACGAAAATCCGAACTCCTATCGGTTTCTACACGACATCGTGCCGGAACGCTAAATTGCTTGGCGGTACATTTTTGTCGGTAGGGTGGTAACTAGCCACGGCGAGAGCCTCCCACCAGCCAGACCAAGACAAATTAAGAAAAATCTCAATCTGCCCCGCCGGGAATTGAACCCAGGACCTTCGTCTTATAAATCCACCGCGCATACCACTGCGCCACAGAGGCCGTCGATGACCGCCGTCTTATAAACCCACCGTGCATACCACTGCGGCGGAGGTCGTCAAGATGCAGCCTACATTGATACGCACTTGCCAAGAAGATGTCTGTTTACTCTAGTTTAAAGATATTGTAGGTGGTCGGGAAAATGGAGGCACAAAGGGCATTACTAGTTTTAGCAGTGCGTATGAGGAAACTCGCGTCTTAGAACGAGTCAAAGTCATATCAACTACCTAACGTTACCACTTCTACTTAATACGTTTTAAGTTTCTGTATTTTCTTTTTTGTAATGCACAAATAAAAACTATATCATATTATTTTTACATAAAAAGGCGAAACTTTGTAAGTGTGTACGTTTGTTACTTCGTCACGACTAAACGGCTAGAGCGATTTTAATAAAATTTGGTACAGAGTTAGCTCATACCCTGGTTTAACACATAAGCTAAAGTTTATCCCGAAAACGAGAGCTACGCGAGTGAAACCGAGGGCATCCTCTAGTAAATAAATATATCTAGCCAGACTTACCGAAATAGACTGATCGTAACATCCAATCGCTATATATTCATACATAGACATGACAGACCTTCATGTTACATAGTAACAAAAAAAAGAAAAGCTGATCACATGAGCAACGAGGCAGTAAAAATATCGAACGGATAATAAATCTACTATCTACTAATGAGTGTGTATATTTTTTCTACTAATTAAAAATGCACACTACAGTGTTGTTCTCTTATGTCTTGCCGTTCCACTTCAATACTTTATTCGTTTCAATTAATAAGGTTTTTAAACCGAATTAAATGATCATTCATTTATTATTTTCGTTTTTTAATGATAAACTTTAATGGTTATCAATATGTTACTCATCACAACGGACAGACTAAAGCTCGCTTGACATTCATATTTAATTGTGTCTTTCCGGATTGCGATGTCGTCTTTATTACTTATTCAGCTGCAAACTCGGTGTCTAATACAGAGTTTAAGTTGCCTTCGAGAGATCCAAGATTTACTTCTATACTAAAGCCAAACTCGATTGAGAATGCTTGTCAACAAACAAATTAAAAATGAAGGTAGAAATCACAAGTCATTTTACACCTAATTTTGTTTAGTTAATTTGTTAATGACAATAAATTAGATTAGTAAGCTTAAAACTAATTAATATGTTCAGTATCTATTAAATAAGATTTTATAAAAAAACAAAACATAATTTTAAATTTATTAGGCACAAAATGTGTTGCATTTTCTACCTACATTTTAAATTTGTTTGTTGACAAGCATTCTCAATCGAGTTCGGCTTTAGTATAGGTCTTTCCTGTAGTTTTCAATTATTAAACTTGGGCGTAGAAATAATATTCCGATGTCTTCAAAATTGTTTATTCTTTTGTAAACTACCGCAGTCCGTGACGAAAAAAGACGCGGCCAGAAAAACTCGACACATGCTCTTATTACATGAATTACAAAACCACTCAATTACAATAATTATTAATATTACACTAAAAATATGCATACTGTGTAACAATCAAAAGAACAGTAAAATACGATACTAGACTATTCTAAAATATCCATTTTACATTATATTTTACGGCCTGGAATCTAGTCCTTTGAAATCATCTCACGGTCCACAGACACAAGCTTACGTTACCATAGACAATATCGTACAGTATTGTCTATGGTAATAAATTGTAATATTTTAAAACGCTAACACAATGTTAGTGTATCTTGCATTTCTCCTTCGTATTACCGGTCTAGTCTACCAACCCGCAATGGAGCAGCGCTGTGGGTCTACCATGGGGCCTGTATAGAGGGAGGCCTGGCCCTGTAGTGGGCCGTTATTAGGCTGATAATGATGACTACTTCTCTTGGTTGGTCAGTTAGACAAAATGACTAATATTAAATACTCCCATTTACAACGGGTTCGCTCATTTGGTGAACTTACTATTTATTAAACAAAATATTAAAACACAAACAAAGCCTTTCTTGCATCTAACTAAGCCACTCGCCAGCAAAGCCAATTAAATTATCATTATCTCAGGCCGTAAGTCCCGAGGGGCAATTAACATGGGATATAGCCGATACATTACCCACCTATAATGAGCCTTTATATTTATTGTAGCACCTAGTTTCATGCCTAGTTTATATTACTTCTTATTGGTAGGGAAACGTAATTTTACACTTCTTGCGCGAAACAGTTTGTAAATAATGTTTTTTTTACAGTTAACCGTAAAAACTAAAAAATATAAGTAAGTTAATTAATTGTTAAAGGAATGTGCTTAATCATGTAATTTTATAAGTGATGCTTGAAACTTTGTCTGATTGAAAAGAGTTATACTGTCAAATCATATAAACCAAAAATAAGCAATTGTCCAAAAAATAAAAAAAATTTGAACAAGGCCCCTTAACGCCTAAAAGTAAAAAGTCCAGAGCCTACTATATAAATAAATATTATAGGAAAATTACACACATCGCTATATAGCCCCAAAGTTAGCGTACTCGAAAGTATTTTTAAATATATTATACATAAATACTTATAATAAATATTTAGATAAACACCTAAACACTGTAAAACATCCATGCTCGTCGCACAAAAATTTTCCAGATCTGGGAATCGAACCCACAGCCTAGGACGCAGAAGCAGGGTCACTACCCACTGCGCCACTCAGCCGTCAATGTACGCCTTATTACCACAAAAAATCATAAAATTCGGTCAAGCGGGTTCGGAGCAGCTTGAAAACAAACTTTGAGGCTGTAAAACTAGATTTTCCAATACAAGAAACATAAACAATAGCAAAGTTGAGCTTTTTACACAATTATTTAGAGTGACTGAAAATATCTACAAGTTTAGCACAGAACTATAATATATCGAAAAGCGTATCCAGTGATAACGGAGTCTACGCCAGTAAAACCGCGGGGCTCAGCTAAATAATTACAATGGGGTGTTTGACGCTCATTAAAATATTAAAGTTTTAATTTATTTTTGAAACTTTATTTTTTAACTAATAAAGTAATGAATTAACGGATTCAATTCAATTCAAACGGTTTCTGCCTAAGAGAATAAAACATTATAAGCATTTTTCTAAATAATTCACACACGTCACACTTAGCTGTAACGTCTAAGTAACTCATACTCAAACTTTAATATCGCGAGAAACCTTCAATAAACAATATTTTGAGTTTTTTACAGTGTACGTCATTTTTTTATCGACAACATGTAAGGCCCTGGACTGCTATCACACCTGATGTTAAATGATGATGCAATTTAAGATGGAAGCGGGCTAACTTGTTAGGAGTAGGATGAAAACCACACCTCTTTCGGTTTCTACACGACATCGTACCGGTACGCTAAATCGCTTGGTGGTACGTCTTTGTCGGTAGGGTGGTAACTAGCCACGGCAAAAGCCTCCCACCAGCCAAATTTATAACCTTGTTAAATAAACGTTTCATTTTTCTATCATTTATTCATTTACAATTTTGTTTTTAAATTTTCAACAATGCTTATAAAACACTGTTAAAAATTTATAAAAAAATCCAGTCCGCCTGCAGCGGGGACCGGGGGTCTAAGCAACCGGTGGTCCAGAGTGAGGAACCTCCTCACAATACGCGCCGTTTCAAGAATTACTGTCTTCTGTATCCGACCCTTGATCCAACAGCTAAGCGAAAGCTTCTTAAGGTGTTAGTCGAAGCTTTTCGCTATAAGACCATTAACTGAAACGACTATAGGAACAATAATTGTCGAGTCAACATTTCATTTATTATTAGATATTGATAATAGTGACTGGGACCAACGGCTTAACGTGCTCTCCAAGATACGGACGTGTAACACCACCAATTTCTGACTCCGGGCTTGGAAAATACTAACAATTTATAAAGGTGTGAAAATTTCGGCATTATTCCATGATCCGACCCAGGATTTGAACCCAAGATTTCGTGATTGAAGCCACATAGGCTAACTAGTCCAATAAGGCAGTCAAATAAAATTTCGATAAGCAGTTTTCCAGTACACTCCATCTACAGTCATTAATTTAGATTGACCTTTTGACGATCTCCGTGGCGCAGTGGTATCTATGCGCGGTGGATTTATAAGGCGGAGGTCCTGGGTTCGATTCCCGGCGGGGCAGATTGAGATTTTTCTTAATTTGTCTTGGTCTGGCTGGTGGGAGGCTTTCGCCGCGGCTGGTTACCACCCTACCGACAAAGACGTATCGCTAAGCGATTTAGCGTTCCGGTACGATGTCGTGTAGAAACCGAAAGGGGTGTGGATTTTCGTCCCACTCCGAACAGGTTAGCCCGCTTTCATTTTAGACTGCATCATCACTTAACATCAGGTGTGATAGCAGTCAAGGGCTAACTTGTAGTCGATAAAAAAAAATTGACGACTTTTTGTTCGTATTATACCAAAATCACAGAGCACCAATTTATGTCATAAACTGCATTTCATCCAAAAACTTTTAACCATTTTTGTGTTCCTGAGTGAAACTGAAAAATTCTCAAACTAGTCAAGTTAATATTAGAATTATCATATAATTTTGCACGTACTTCTCTGTAATAAGCGAACATTGAATTCATGGAATTATGACTTTTTCTGCTATCGCTAAAACATCTAAACTGCATATTAATAGTTGGGTATGAATTCGCGAATTTGCAATATTTAGCGCTCACCTCCCGACCGCTTGATAATGCCTTTATTTTTTGTAATCACTTCCTTATAAATCCAGAGGTCCTCAAACTATTAGACCGCTGGTTTTGTGCAAATTTTTATTTTGTTTAAGCTCTGTTAACAACCACTTTTGGCTGGCTTCTGATTTTCCTTGGTCTTCAAAATAAAAAAAATAAATAATAAAATTTACCATAGGCTACCATGCTCTTTAGACGGCAACATAATTTAAGTTAAAATTCAAATTAGCTTATTTTAAGGATGCTCAGCTTACAAACACTTTTGAATCATCAAATGTAACTAATTGTAACGACCACGGATTCGCAACTCTCTATACTATTGAATCGTCTTCATACATATATAGGCATGGAGTAGACAGAGACCGCGTCCTTTCACTTGCCACGATCCTTGCATATCTTTCTCACTAAAACCAATTTCATTAATCCTTTTATCCAAGTTCGTCGGTTCGGGGTACTTTTCACCTGGTCTTTTAATAGAATGTCATGGATTTGGTCTAGGAAAGTTTGCCACGGTCTTTCCTTTCCAACATTCCTATTCACTCTCGCCCTCCCGATCATTAATCCCTTTCGTAAGTCTCCTGCTTTCTCTGTCTCTGTCTCATTCTTCTATAAGCACCAAGAAATTTTGTACAAACATACCACGTAGTTTTTCAAACTCTGCATTGGTGAGTTCAAATTGTTGGTTGGTTTGTCCACTTTAGGGACCATATCGGTAAAAAAATCCACACCCCATTCGGTTTCTACACGACATCGTACCGGAACACTAATTGCTTGGCGATACGTCTTTGTCGGTAGGGTGGTAACTAGCCACGGCGTAAGCCTCCCACCAGCCAGACCAAGGCAAATTAAGAAAAATCTCAATCTGCCCCACCGGGAATCGAACGCAGGACCTCCGTCTTATAAATCCACCGCGCATACCACTGCGCCACGGAGGTCGTCAAATACTTCGGCCAAACAAAGGACATGACTTAGAAACCTTTACTAATACTAACTCTTTAAGTTTCTTCCACTCAGTTCGGTTCTCTGCTCTTCAGATGGCTGTTGTAAGGGGGAGGCTCGTAAGCGACTTCACCTGATCTGACCAGCGGCTTGGTAATCGGCCGCGTGATCGTTTCCTCCACCTGTCCCACCACTACCAGTTTACTGATATAATAATACTCAATCTTTAATAACTCTTGTTAGTTGAGATGAGTTGAAATTGTCAGTCGGTCGGTGGTCAAGTTTGGGCACCATAACCGTAAACGCTCACCTTGCGTCGCCCGGTGTACGTCGGTGTACGTGTATGTAACACGGGAGTTTAATTGCAATTTACGATTATTTATTATCGAAATATGTGTAATGGACCTTTCTTTGGATGCGATTATCTTTGTATTTACCTCCATTGAAGATTACTTTTGAAATATTCGCCATATTTTTCTTATATTTCCAATAGTCCCCTTTTAATTATTACTATCACTAATCGATATGTTAAACTAGAGGACGCCCGCGGTATCACCCGCGTAATTCTTCTTCTTCTTCTTTTATTTATGGCTTTTAGTAGTGCCAAATTAACACTATATATTTCGCCAATGTCGAGTTTTTTAAGAAGAGGCACGATGGAGATTGACCGGTCAAAAGAGTTATAAAAAATTTTAAAGGATAAAAACCCGGTTTCAAAGTTTTCTTTACCTGCAATAGAGAAATTAGTATACATAAAGTTGTTAGTATGAGAATAAACTAAATATCTTGTACACAACACAGAGACGGACACAATATTATACATTTTACATATATACTAATATTATAGTTTTAATTTATTAGCTTTAAAAAATTTACATAAATATTTAACATATGGGCTAAACACCAATTTTAGTACACACTCAACATTAAGTGGGCGGGGAATTTTGGGGGGTAGGATATCATAGAGGCTGAGAGAAAGTTTGGGGCAGGAAAGAAGAATGTGAGCAATTGATCCCTCATCCAGGCCACATTCACATAAAGAACTGTCTCGTATTCTCATTTTCCTCAGGTGAACTGGAGTACAAGCATGGCCAATCCGTAGTCGAGTAATTGTAGAAATGACACATCGATCAGGGTTTTTGTGGGAGAAGAACCAAGGTCTCCTTGGAATATCAGGTTGAATTGAAGCATAGTGTTTGCCTTTAACCTCTTTTGATTCCATCCATAATGAGTTCCAAGAGCACTCCAGGTCTATTTTTGCTTTGGAACGAAGGTCTTGAGATTGGTTTATCATATGGGTCAAGGTCCCAGATTCAATTGCTAATTTAGCCCAATTGTCAGCTGTCTCATTACCGCGAATGCCAGAGTGACCTGGAACCCATGCCAGTACTATGTTTAATCCTCTCTCTTGACAAGTAAACAATGCTTCCCGGATTCTGAATAAGGTAGAAATTCTAAATTTACTGTGAAATGGGTACTCCCTAAGGGCCTGTAAACAACTTAAGGAGTCTGTTAGAACAATTGCTTGTTTAATGTTATGAGCATCTACAAATTTAATAGCTTCCAGGATTCCTACAGATTCTCCAGTAAATACTGATGTTTCTGGGGGGCATTTAAACTGAAGGCTAATATTATATTTGGGAATCCAGCAGGCCACACCAACAAAGCCAGTCTGAGATTTTGAGGCATCAGTAAAAATTGTTAGGAAATCAGACCAGTGACTTTGAATTTCCTCATTAAATTTGCAGTTAGCTTCAATAGTGTCCTTATGAATATTTAAATTAATAATAGTTGGGGAATATGTTATAATTTTAAATGGAGTAGAAAATAGGGGGAGTCTTAATGATGAATAGACTGGGTCAGGAAGGGATGTGAATTTGCGAAAACTATTTAGAAGAAAAGAGGCAGATTGATTTGGACTAATTGAATTGGATAATTGTTGAAGGCTGTCTAATAATGGATGGGAAGAGAGTTGTAAAACCTTGCAGATGAAGCGATCACATAGATATTGACTTCTTAAATAGATTGGGGGGTCAACGCATTCCACTTGTAGAGTATTTGTAGGGGACGACCTCATAGCACCAAGTATTATTCTCAGACTGCTGTATTGTGTTTTATTTAACTTTTCTAAGGCTGATTTGTTTATTGGATTTAGGACAAATAAACCATAATCCATGTGACTACGGATTATTGCATTATATAGCAGCTTCTGTGAGTAGGGGTGAGCACCCCACCAAACACCTGATAGTGCTCGTAGGATGTTAACACCACTTTCACATTTTTTAATAATGTACTGAGCATGAGCTGCACCATTGAGTCTAGAGTCAAGCACAACACCTAGAAATTTTGCTTTATTTACTATTGAAATTTGTTGGTTATCATAGCTAAGGTAAAGGTCTGGAATGATCCTTTTTCGGGAAAAGATTACAGATTTGCACTTTGCGACAGAGAGGGACATACCATGCTCTGACAACCATTGGCCTAGATAGTACAAAGCAGAGTTAAGCCTACTACTGATTATTTCCATGGAATTAGACCTAATATAAAGTGAGATATCGTCTGCATACTGTAAGATGCTACAAAAATTTACGACAGATAATTCGAGATCATAGGTGTAAATGCTATAAAGCAGCGGACTTAGGACTGAGCCCTGTGGGAGGCCTCTCCAGATTGTTCTTGGAGGAAGAGAAGAAGATGGAGTTTTTACTAGGATATTTCTGACAGATAGTAAGTTGCAGATGACTTGTATTAATCTCGGCGAAATACTCAGCTGATGCAATTTCTGCCTGAGTATGGGGAGAAGAACACTATCATAAGCTGATGCTATGTCAAGGAATACACCTACAAGATACTCTCCTTTAACAAGGGCTGTTCGTATGTCCGTCGTAATAATTCCAAGGCTATCCATTGTGCCAAGTCCCTTCCTAAAGCCAAATTGGGATTTAGCCAATATATCTCTACTTTCTACTATCCATTCCAATCGGTTTTTAATAAGGTGCTCCATAATTTTGGAAAGAGCGGAAGATAGAGCAATAGGTCGGTACGAATTTGGATCCATCGGGTCTTTATCAGGCTTCTTTACTGGGATTATGACCTGAGTCCTCCAAGATTCTGGGATGAATCCTATTTCGAAAAACCTGTTAATCATATTAAGATAGCAATATTTTGCTTTATCATTAAGGTTTACAATAAAGGAATAAGGAATGCCATCATCTCCAGGGGTTGTGTCCTTCAGGCCGGAGAGGACTCCCTGAAGTTCTGTGAAAGAGAATGGGGCATCCATATCACCGAGAGAGGGAGGAGGTGTGATAGTAGTAGCTACATTACCATTACATGGGACATAGGGAGGAGCCAATTTGTCTGCAAAATCTTCTATCCAAACCTTTGTGTCATTTGATGTTGGATCACTAGTTGAAACTGCATTACGAAATCTTTTAATTTTATTCCAAACTAGTGATGAAGGAGAGCGAGGATCCAGAGATTCACAGTAGTTTAC
Source organism: Mycalesis mineus (assembly GCA_034621355.1). Taxonomy (NCBI): domain Eukaryota; kingdom Metazoa; phylum Arthropoda; class Insecta; order Lepidoptera; family Nymphalidae; genus Mycalesis; species Mycalesis mineus. Next base: position 2,048,902 of record CM067902.1, read on the forward strand.
CCATCCAGTTTTTTTCTTTACGGACATGGTCCTTCTTGATTTGGCATCAAGACGCTGGTATTGGATAAAATTATAATGGGACATATTGTGAGAATAAGTTAGTTCTGCTTCTTTACGATTGTTAATTATGGTAGTGCATTCCTCATCCCACCAAGGAGGTGAGGAGTAGAAATCACGTTCAGTCTGTTTTTTTTGAAAATGTAAATTAGCAGATGAAATTAAAATTTGGACAAATTCATTGTAATACTGTTGATCATCCCTACTATTTTCAGAATCCGGAAGATTGTCAATTAGGTTGTCAACCGTTTCTGCATATGCAGGCCATTTTTTTTTATTTATCCTATATTTAGAGAGGGGGATTTGGATTCTAAATGGAATAGATCTCTGTGCTAAGGTTAGAAGGATGGGGAAATGGTCACTGCCATGAGTGCTTGAAAGGGTTTGCCAAGACAGACGGGAGGCTAAAGAGGGAGAACACAGGGATAGGTCTACGGCAGATTTTGGGTTTTGATCAGGATAGACCCGTCTCGTTGGGGATCCATTGTTTAGGATACATATATCGAGTTCCTCAAAGAGATCTAATAATAGGATAGCAAACCCATCACATGAATGGGATCCCCAAGTTGTATGATGGGCATTGAAATCACCCATCACGAGAACGGGGGGGGTAAGAGATTGAAGAATAGATTTTAGATCAGGAATAAGAGATGAATGAGGATGGGGAATATATAAAGAAAGAAAGGAAATATCTAGGATTCTTAAAGCAACAGCATTAATCTGTTGATTAAAGGGAGGGAGGGGAATAGAGGAATATACTAGAGAGCGTCGGATCAGGATAGCGCTCCCTGCATATCCATCATCCCTGTCATCTCTGAGACAAGCATAACCTGAGATCCTAAAGTAGGAGTCAGGTTTAAGCCAGGTCTCAGAGATGGCAAGTAGTGAGGGTTTATATTCATTAATTAATAAGGATAAATCAGGTTTTCTGCTACGAAGACTTTTACAGTTCCATTGAATTATTGGAACTGAGTCCATTATGAAGGAGGGAAATTATATTGGATAAAATTTGGGCAACGTTGGACGGTAATGATTGAGGATTAATTTGTTTTAATAGGGTAACAAGAAGGTCAATGAGGATGGAAGAGTCAATATTTTTGGAGTGTGACGTATGTTCCGAGCCAAAGTTAAAGGCACAACCATTGCCTAGGGAAGACGAACAGTTACCAGTAATATTTTGGTGTGCTTGTTTATCATAACCCTTTCCTAGGGCAGTTCTGGGTTTTGGGGAACGGGTAATGGTTTCTCTATAGGATTTGGAAGTGGGTTTAGGTTGAGAGGTTGGGGTGTTGTGGGTAGTTGGGACGTGGGAGGAAGTTGTATTAGAAGAAAAAGCTTTTTCAGCATATGAGGGGCGGCTAGGGGGGAAACGGGATGATGCTTCAATGAAAGAGATGTTTTCTTGTGACATAGCCTGTTTTATGGATTGTTGTCTCCCATGTTCTGGGCAATCTTTATCAGTGGCAAAATGATGGCCTGAGCAGAGAACACATGAGACTTTATTTAATGTTACGTCACAAGAATCACCAGTGTGATGGTTTGAGCATTTGTAGCATCTAGGTTTTGATCTACATTGGGACTTTACATGCCCAAAACGACAGCAGTTATTACATTGAATAATGGGGAAAAAGTAGGTTTCAACAGGGAGGGATGTATGGAAGGAGAAAATTTTAGAAGGAAGGGTTTGACCCCTGAAAGTAATTACCACAGATTGGGTTGGGATCCAGGTCACCTCACCGTCAGATATTTGTTTCCGATTTAGTCTTCGGATTTTAAGAATCTCTCCACAGTTATGTGGTAAGACTAAGGATTCCACAAACTCATCTAGGTGCCACTCTACTGGCACACCCCTTACTAGTCCCATTCTAGTTACATTGAAGGTCGGGATGTATGAATTGAGTTTAGCTGTCTCCAGAATTGGGTTTGTTAAAAAATTGTTGGCAGCTTCCCTATTCGTGAATTCTACGGAGATCTTGTTCCGCCCGACATTTTTAATACCGTCTCTAACAATTGATTGAATTTTATTTTTGAATAAAAATTGGCCAAATTTGATTGCTCTGATAGTAGTGCCGGCTGAGGGATCTGATACTTCGCGGGAAATATAGACAACGAATGGTCCAGGGTCTGATTCGAGGTATTCTTTTGAAATATTAGCCAGAGATGGGTGGGTATATATATTTTGAGCAGACGGGTGTCCTGTTGATGGGTCAGAAGTTTTTTTAGAGGGAGGGGGACTCACCTTTTCCTCTGCAGGTCGTTTACGGCTAGATTGGGGAGTTGGAGGGGAATGTGGAATTTCCACAAATTCCCTGGGGTCAGGAGGGTCTCCTAACTCGACATCCATGATTTATTAAATACGGACAATAACAGACAAACACAATAATATAACACTTACCAACACCAACTATTGCACGTAAGAAATATAAAAAAATTTCACCAAAACTCTCACAGACACGTGCGTCAACCGAGCTCTCGAGGCGAAATCCCAGCGTAATTCTCGTCTCCGTAGGAATTTCGGGATAAAATGTTGCCTATGTGATACTCTGATGTAAGCCATATTATTGAGAAGTTTCATCAATATCAATTCAATAGTTTTTGCGTGAAAGTAACAAACATCCATCAGTACAAACTTACGCTTTATAATGTTAGTAAGGACGTGGGTACGACAATAGTTCAAAGGTAGATCTCTCCATACAACGATGTTGAGTCCGACCATTTAGCTAAGAAGCTATCTACACTTCTACATAAAGAATAAATTGTAATTTTTTTTTTATTTTTTTATTTTAAAAGATTTTTCGCTGAGCGAATATGCCTCTCTGTATTGATGCAAACAGTATAGAATATAAATTACAATATTGTAAGCTAGCAACAAAGTTTTGTATCCCTTAGTAGGTACCTACTATGAATTTAGTTGGGACGAGAAAAAACAAAGGGATTATCTTTTCTCGAGTGCAGTTCCAACCATTCGCAGAATTTGTAGTGCCTTCTTTGAGTGTGGCTGTGACAATATACAGTTATAGTAACCAATATTATTATGAAGTATATTTTTTTGAACAATTCGTCTCTCATCTTATATTATATATAACATACTTATACATATTATTTAATGAAAGACAATTACGCTCATCGGACCATTGCTAAAGTCTTGAACGATAACGACAAAGATATGGTAGTTAGAATCCAATGCAAATTTAAGTACGTATTGTTTTTAATTAGAGACACTTTAAGCATAAAAAAGTTTTAACAAAAAATAACGCACTAAAAAGTAATGAATAGCTGTGTCATTTAGTTGCTTTAATTTTCTTAAGCATATCTATGAAGTCGGTGCCGGCAAGTTTAAGGAACATTTATTTAACATAGTAAAGCAGTTTGTGGGTTCTAGGTAATGTCCTTAAAGTAGAAACCTTAGCTGGCACCGACTCCTAGATATGCTAAAGTAAATTAAAGCAACTAAATGACACAAATATTTTTTACTTTTTAGTGCATTTTGAGTCGGTTCTAATTTTTGTTAAAAAATTTTATTTCTTACTTTTTAGTAATTTATCGCCACGTAACGTACTCGTACTATACTGTCATAATATATTATACGGCACTTGTAGCCAAAAAGCTACCGATAAGTACTTACACAAAAACTGAAATCGCTACAAGTGCTTATAAAATTTGAAGAGTTCCTACAATTCTCTCATGATATCATCATCAGATAACATGATGACAATGGAACCATCATGGAAGTGTGCCCTTTCTAATAAGAAAAGAATTATGAAAGTCGGACAACGCTGTAAAAAGTTATGCGTGGTTAGGTATACATAAAAAAATATATACGTGTCGAATTGAGAACCTCCTCCGTTTTATTTCGTCGGTTAAAAAAAGAAAAAAGCAACAACTCCTTGTGAATTCTGTGACAAGACGTACTCGGAAAAAAGAATTTGAAGAAAAAGTATCTCTTTTCCTTTCTTTTTCTTGCGGATTCAGTTGTTAACATCTACCAGAAAAATAAGTGGTTTATATAAATGTCTACAAAATTAAAAAATAACAGTAATAAAACTGTGTCATCAATGTATAATAAATAACAATATTGGAGCACATAAACCAGCAGATAGTGTTTGAAATGCCGTTTCAATTAACTTTCAGAGCTCTCTTATCTTGTTGTACTGAATTATGACTATTGCTGACGATACACCTTTCATTAATATACACACATCCTTAGATACTCTATAAATAGATACAGCTATACTGACCTTTCGTATCTTTTATCGTTAATATAGATTTTATCAATCAATTGAATGTCTGTCTAAGAGTAATTTTTCTATGTATTAAAAACATTTTACTGCCTTTTTTGTGTCTCAAAACCTTTATATCTACGTAATCTACGTAAACATGTCCTGCGGTGTTCTAATTTAAATTAACTTGATATTTTTTCGCTCTGGATCCAATACCCAAGCGAAAGTTTTCCTTAAGTGTTGATCGAAGCTTTTCGCTATAAGACCATTGACTGGATCGACTATGTGAACTCTATAGGACTATAGGAACTATGTATCTTCGACTCAACATTACACATGGCAGTAATCTCGTTAGCAAGGACCAAGTTTTATGATACTTTTTTCTTTTTGGTTTTCACGAGATGACTGACCGTCGTGTGCAACAAAAACATTAACAATCATTGCACGGCGCACTGATCGATTGGTTATCACTTTGTCGTTGGCTACAATATACCTAACAGTAATAATCGTTCGATCCCAGTAGACCAACAGACTGCTATTTTCAAGAACTGACGATTGGTCTTACGTAGTAAGGTATCTCAAAATTGACAAGGCCATATTAGGCAAGTCGTTGGTAGACTGTCCTGGCTACTTGATTATGTCTGTGCAAATATTCTCCGTTAGCAAGATAAGAACACCCGGAAACTATATGCCAAAGGGACTCAGGACGTTGACACGCTCGACGTAATATGTCTACAGTGCCATCTTTTACAATATGTTTCCGATAGTTTCTCGTCTTGATAACTTCTTTGGTAAGGTAATTATTAAAGTAATGTAAAAGTGTTATTAATTTACAATAAATAAATTAAGCAAGTAATATAAAAAAGTGCAGTGTATGAAATACCGTTTTTAATTAAATAACTTTCAGAAAAGTCTTATCTTGTTAACTTGAATTATGATTATTGCTGACGGTACACCTTTTACTATTACTGACTACTTATATGTTAATTTGGCTCGTTCAATAAATACTAAAGACATCGAATAGTGCGTGTTGCCAGTGATGAGTTTTGGAACCTCCTTCGTGTGTCGTTTTCCTCATGTTTGAGGGTCTTAACCGCCTCCATTTATGACCTTCGCCCTCACGATGTTACGCCATCTACTCCTGTCGCCGACTCTTTGAAGAGCATTAGGTAGCATCAAAGAGTCTAGTGTGGTGCAGATCTGGTCAATCCAACGCATCGGGTTGCGCCCTGGCCGCCTTTTTCCTTCCTATTTGTCAATGTCTAAATTATCTTCGTCTTTCCTGACAATGTGTCCAAAGCAGGTTCTCTAGTATACGCTTGAGGCAAGTGGTAGAGGCTAGCATAAAAGAGTTTTGGATACTAGAATCTAGTATCCAAAACTCTTTTAAATAGTACTTTAGTAACTAGATATTTAAAAGAAAGAGCGATATTTTCCATTTAGCAGCTATGGGGCGACGAGAATTCTTTTCTACACTAGATTTGTCTCGCGGCGTATCCTAGGCATAGTGATTACTATCATCATTACCGGCCTATTAGCAGTCAACTACAGTGCCAGGCCTTTTTCCTAGTAGAAAAGGATATGGCGCTTCCCACGCTGCTCAAATGCAGGTTGGTGTGCTTAGGATGATCTGAATTATCTATCGAATAATTTACTATCGGATGATGATAGTAATCGTCATCGACAGCTAAAATAAAATAATATACCTACTCTCTGTACGCGCTACGTGCATACAGAGAGTAAATTTTATTTTATTTTATTTTTATTATATTTTATTTTATATTGGAAGCACCAAAACCGAAAACAGAATTTTACTAAAAATTTCTTATAAGAAAAAAATTTCACGACCTGACCTGGATTCCAACATAGGACCTCATGATCAAAGCCACACAGACTGTCCACTAGACCATCGAGACAGTCACTAGTTCATTAGGTATTCTCAAGGCGCATAATTTGCAGCTAGCAAAGCTCGTTTTTAATTACCCTGTAAGTGCTAAAAACAAACAGACCGTGGGGTAATTACATGCGTTTTACTATTTTGCCGCGTTTTTTGGCTCTAATTTTTATTGCGTTATTAAAATATAATTCCGATGGAACCACCGCGCAGTGGATCGCCTGTTTTATTACACTCGATACCGTTTTATAGTCTAGGAGATAGTGACTATTTAATAATGATTTTTATTAATGATTTTTATTTTTTAAATATAAGACTCATAACTGTTATCGTCATTCCGAGTTATCTCCCAGTATAATTAGTATGGACCTCACTTGTAGCTCTGTCTCTGGCCACAAATTTATATTGTAGAAGATATGAAGGTATGATGTGAAGGGTGGCCTTATTATATTTTATCAGTTACTCTAAACTTTAGGGTGAAGATTTATCCAGTGACTCATTTTTTCTTATTTCCAACAGTCAAATATGCACTGCGTGTGAAGTTCATAAAACACCTAGAGACGTTGCAAGGCATTAAACCTAGGATCTGTACGTATATATTTACAAATGCTAATTGGCATAGGATGTTGCAATTATGCAGAATGCTGACATATTTGGAGCTTTGGAACTCTCATAAAAAACTCATAGTCATATGAATTTTCAAAAGCTCTCATTGCTAAGTCACCGTTATTTTAACTTTGAAATGAAGTTAAATATAAAACATCTGCCTTTGTAAATCTCACCCAAATCGGAGCAGTACTTTGTAGGAAAACCAAACATGCAATGAAGGTTAAAGGTTGAAGAAGAAAAAAGGTTTAAAAGAAATTTGCGTGTTTAGATCACGTTGGAGTCACCTTCAATAATCACTATTGAATGTAAGTGGACAACAATGTAAAAATATAAAGTCTCACTGCCGGCAATGGTCGTCGGTGATCTAAGCAAATTCTACTCGAGTGTAGAATACAATTCAAACATTTGAATATTTGAACTTAGATATTACTTACTACATCTTGCCAGGCCGGATCTTGAAGACTTCTTGAGGAAAATAAGGAGGTTTGTTTGAGGACGCCACATACCTACAAATAAAATAAGAGGGAAAGTCAACGAGGTCACCGGCTCTTGTCACTCTTACAACCAAGGGATCCACAATTTATTTACAATGCAGTTTATAGTGGTATAAAATACAGTTTCACAGTTACAGCAAGTTTACGGCCTAGTTTTAACCCTCTATTTATGACCCACGGCCCTTTATAAGGTCAACCGGCGAAATAACTGGCAAATGGCAATAATTGATATTGAAATTATATTTATTCTCTCCATACGAGAGTTACAGTAATGCGTTTTTAAATTTTATTATGTACAGTACATTATGTGTGAATGGGCTCTTTAAATTATTTTTTATTACCTACTTGCGAATATTTTTTATTATAAAAAGTTTTTCTTTATGTTTTATGACTTCTGAATATTGTTGTCTAATTATATTTTAAAAATATCTGAAGTAAAGTTTATAAAACTAGAGGACAGCCGCGGCTTCACCCGCCTAGTACTCGTTCCCGTGGAAAAGGACATAGGTAAAAAATGTATGGAAGGCTGCCCCAGAGATGCGCAGAGATGATATATATGTCATTAAATAGTAGTAGTAAAAGTTACTTTTATCTAAGTAGTCGCTGATAAAAGTTATGAACACAAAAAATCGATTGAAATTCTTATATTTTTGATATATTTTCAAGTAATTGCTATGAAACATGTGTAGTTGTTTAAAATTTAACGTGTATTTAAATAAAGTAGTTAAACATGAGCATACGTTTGGACAGCCTGGGGCAAATTAAGGCAATGTCGTTTGAGATAAGATACAGCCTATGTGCTTCAATAATCATCTTTATCAAAATTCATTCAGTAGGTAGTTTTTGCGTGAAACAGTAACGAACATCCATCCATCCATACGTACGAACTTTCACCTTTATATTATCAGTAAATTAAGGATGAATAATGTAGAATCTCCGATCAAGGTACATTACGAAGGTAAGCTTCGATCTGGTCTTATTCAATCACTACAAATTATAGATCATAGAAGGAGATCATTCAAAACGTGCCAAAACCTCAAAGAGTCGGCCAAAGAAAGTAGTTATTTCAATTGAAGGTATTATTTTGAACATTTTTCACTAAGACAGCAATGTGAAAATTTTACTTTCGGTGATATTAAAGGTTAAAAGTGCAGGATTTTTCCGAGAATTTTGTTTTTAAACAGATAGGCGTAGTTATTAGAAACATTTCTTACTGTGACAGCAATGCTGTGAAACCGTTATTTTCCCTGATATTGAATTTTAAACATTAAATGGGAATTTTTTTCAAATAGATAGATTTTGTAATTCCAAACATTGTTCATTACGACAGAAATGCTGTGAAAGCTTTACTGTCGGTGATACTAAAGGTTAAAAGTGGAGAATTTTTCCAAGAATTTTGTTTTTAAACAGATAAGAATTTTAATTACAAATATTTTTTACTTTGACAGCAATGCTGTGAAACCGTTACTTTCCTTGATATTGAATTTTAAACGTTAAATGGGAATTTTGTTTTCAAATAGATAGATTTTGTTATTCCAAACGTTTTTCATTACGACAGCAATGCTGTGAAAGTTTTACTAAAACCTGTCTGTCTGACCACGATAAACTCAAAGACTACTGAATGAATTTCCAAAGTTTTCAGCAAAATATTGATTCCTGAGAAAAGTTTCAGTATATAATTTCTTAGCGTTTTGAGCAAAATTGGTTCAAGATAACGACAAGTGTTGTAACGATAAGGTCTGGGAGCTTTAATTAAAAACGCTGGCTAATGTATTTGTGATATAACAAAATATTGTATCGGAGAATAGTTAATCTAGAAGACTACAAAAAGTTCGCGACGGCAATACATCTATTTTTTAACCGACGTAAAAAACGGAGGAGATTCTCAATTCGACACGTATATTTTTTTTAATGTATGACCACGCATAACTTTTTACAGAATTTTCCGATTTTAATAATTCTTTTTTTATTAGAAAGGGCACGATCTGATCATAATATCCTGAGAAAATTAAAGCAACTTACTACGATTACTTAAACTAAAGTAACTACTTAAGCATATCTAGGAGTCGGTGCCAGCCAAGGTTTCTACTTTAAGGACATTACCTATAACCCACAAACTGCTTTACCACGTAAAATAAATGTTACTTAAACTTGCTGGAACCGACTTCATAGATATGCTTAAGTAAATTAAAGCAACTAAATGACACAGTTATTTTTTAGTTTTAGTGCGTTTTGAGTCGGTTCTATTTTTTGTTAAAAATTTTTTAAGATTAGCTTACTATACTCATTGTTTGTTTGTAAAAGGGTCACGTATTATTTTTTGGTTTATTGGTGTTCTTGAGAGGTATCAATACACTCTTATTCTCGCAAGGGAAGTCGCGGGCGTTATCTACATAGTATTATCTAAAATTGACGCGTAATAACCCATAGAAAAGACTTGCTATTATAAGTATAATATAAGCTAAGCTGCACTAGTAGGTATAATCAACAAATCAACGGTATTAATAAAATAATTAGCCGGTGTTGCTTTGTGTATTTGACATTGGTCATAAGCGACCAGTGAGAGAGACCTCCAGCTACTAACGTTGTTCTATAACTATGCCCAAACTTAGTTCAGCTTTGTACAGAGAGGTAATAACATATACAAGAATAAATAAGCAATAAATAAAATTTAAGTGCCTGTTTGTAATTTAAAATTAACATCTTTTTAACCGACGAAAAAAAACGGAGGAGGTTCTCAATTCGACACGTATATATTTTTTTATATATGACCACGCATAACTTTTTACAGAGTTGTCCGATTTTGATAATTCTTTTTTTATTACGATTACAATCTGATGATGATATCCCGGAAAAATTGAAGGAACTCTTCAAATTTTATAGGCACACTTGCAGCGATTTTGGTTTTTGTTTAAGTATCGGTAGCTTTTTGGTTACTAATGTCGTATAAATATACTATGAGAGTATAGTACGAGTGGGCTACGTGTCGATAAATCACTAAAAAGTGAGAAATAAAAATTTTTAACAAAAAATAGAACCGACTCAAAACACGCCGACTTCTAAATATGCTTAAGTAAATTAAAGCAACTAAGTGACGCAGTTATTTTTTACTTTTTAGTGCGTTTTGAGTCGGTTCTATTTTTTGTTATTTCTAATTTTATATTATGAAAGTATTTGCATTAAACTAATTTTTAAAATTTTTGTCTGTTTTTTTGGCTAATCTCCAAAACATGTATTTTGACGGAACTTTTACTCCCAGATGCTTAATGTTATAAAGACTAATTGTATCTCCTGAATATATTATTATAATTGAACTTACGTTAAATAATTACTTTTATTCAACGGAAATACTCCGCCTTCGAGTTATTTTTATAGTAGACCCTTTCCGAGAAACAATCGATTTTATTTACAATTAAGATTTTGCAAAAAAAGCAATAGTACCTAACAATACCTAACCGTCTCCTTAGTGATCACTCAAGGAGCAGGCTAGACTGAAATGTACGTGAAAGTGGCACCCGGCTCCCGTTTTACTCCTTGAGTTAACTTTTTTATAATTATCGCGTTCTGGATCTGATTATTTAAAATTTAAATTTTTACTACCACCAGTCAATTGGCAGTAACTAGCAGTTTTATCACAACACGGTTCATTCACGTTCTGGACAATTTCCATGAAAATTTGAATATTCACAAACAAATTTCATGTTACTGTAATAGTAGCTGTCCTATTATGACATGGTTCAACCAATTCTGGTCGGGTTGAACCAGCGGTAAATAGGCGAGACGAATCGTTCGCGCGACGCCTTTGAAGTGGGTCGCGAGCCTGTAATTGGAGCCATTAGGATCATCTGCGTTTCCGATCGTTGAAAAAAACCGTTTTCCTTTAGCTCTGTACTTAGGAGGAGGCTGTGTGATGGAGCTCATCCGGAGAAGGACCACCACCATGTTTTTATTTCTTTTTTACACATTTACTCTTTAAGTTCGACGGCCTCCATGGTGCAGCGGTATGCGCGATGGATTTATAACACGAAGGTCCTGGATTCAATTCAAAGCTGGGCCGATTATTATTTTGTTTAGTCCATGTCTGGCTTCGGATGTGGTTAGACTCTCTGCCGACAAAAAACGATCTAACCTTCAGATACGAATTCATGTAGAAATCGAAAGGGGTCTTAATTTGATCCTTCTCCTTGCAAGTTCTCCAGTTTCTTGGGTGGCCTCATCATTTAGCATCATGTGTGATTACAGTTTTGACTGTAAGGCTAGTGATGAAAGTATATACTTACGTTTTGCGGGTAGCAAGGTGGTTGAAAGAATGCAAACGATACTTAGTAATTATTTAATTTATAATTAATTACAATAAAAATACTATAATTAAACTACATGACTAAGAAGTATACTGAATTAGCAATTGATCCCGTACATCTAGAATCTAACCCTAACTAAGCCTAAGGTGACTACAGATCGGCGGTCGATCAAGAAGTGATTCTCGTAGGCTCCTAACTTTAGAGGTAACAGTGATTCACGTAAGGCTTGCATGTAAATCTTGCTGTGTAAGCGCCTCGTGCGGTACAGTGTGCAGGTTTTCAGGCCATCACTTAAACGGTAGCGTACTTGATTTCGCTGCACCTAACAATATAGTCAACAATTGACATTATTATTGCTGATCTCTATAGACTAAAGGTGGACGATACAGAGCACAAAGTGGACAGTACCAGGAGGCAGAAGGACTGTTGGCAAACGAAACAAACGGTGGACTGATGACATCATACAAACTGCTGGAAAGCAATGGATGAATCTTGCAAAACACAGGGAGTCATAAAAGAGGTTCGGGGAGGCCTTTACCCGAGAAGGGGCTCTAATTTTATTAGCAATATTTATTTCATTTTAACAACTTACTAACTTAGAATTAAGTAACAATAAACTAACTTACTAACGAAATATGTATGTAGAATGTAAGAGATTGGAGAAATAAAGACTTCTTTATTTATTTCATTTTATTTATTGCTGATCTCTTATCAGCAATAATAGTGTCAAATTTTACATTAGTTTTTAAGTTTTCTCTTTATAATAGTTAATAGATATATTTATTTTTGTAGTATACAATAAAGTAAAAACAATTTATTCATTATTTCATTTATTCCAAACATTGCTCTGAGCCGACCGCATCCAGTGGCTCCTTGTAATTATTATAAAAACATAGTTTTTGCTGAATGTTATAAAATAACTCAAGTAAACTGCCAATAAATGTGTTTAAAGTCCCTTTTAACACGTAGCAATAGATCTAAAACGTCGATAAATTCGCATAAAATTACCCCGGTCATTTCTTACAAAGAAAAATGTTATTAGATAAATATTAATAATAAAAAATAACGATTATTCTGTCAGTGTGCCCGGTTATGAATGTAAAATTAACTAGCACGGACTTATAAGGAGATCTGTATTGCTACCTATGGATTAGTAATGGAATATTATTACACTGTTGTAGTTTTTGTCGCAATGAATTTATAATTAGATTGGAACCTGTCTATAATTGTAATTATTATAATTAAGGCCGCTGTATAACTGACATGGAAGCGTCTGATTGTGAGCTTATTTTATGCCTAAGCGCCGGCGCATATCTTAAAAAGCACATTTTTTCTGCACGACGTCTTCGCCAGTGAAGACGAGGTACCTGGTTTCATGGAATTCAACCTCGGTCACGGTTAGTCTCAAACGATGTTTTTTTTATATAAAAATAGCGAGCAAACGAGCAAGCGGATCACGTGATGTTAAGTGATTACTGTCGCCCATGAACATCTGCGACACCGAAGGAGCCACTGATGTACTGCCCGCCTTTAAGGTGTTTATTTATTCGCCCCTTGAATATCCCTAAATTATATGAGTGCAAACAGCGAAGATGGAAGCTGATTTCACAAATTGCAAATGTTCATGAGGATGAACTTAATTTCTTCGGCGTGAGGTACGGGAGGAGAATTTAAACGGTGGTATGGGACCACATTTTAAACGATCAGACACGTTTTGATCAAAGACTGAGAAATCTCTCAAGTGAAATCCTTCATAAAAACAAAAAACAAGACTGCTTCAAAATAATGAACTGAAAAGAGAAAAACATAAATCTCTATAGATATCCATATTAAATACTTTAAATTCTAATTCAACTCAGCTAGAGCTTTTGCACCTGAAATAATTCTGAAAAAAGTAATAAAAAATTTTTTTACCTTTTTTAACTTACTACAACATTTGCAACATCTATGTCTTTTTGCTAACATTTTGGAAGTCAACGAAAGGTCAGCAAAAACCTCAACAGAAAATGATTGTTTATATTGTTGTCGATTAAATAATATATATCCTAAATATAATTTCCTAACGAAGAGCATACATATAATTACTTACTAAATTCATACAATGTAGTCGGTAGGTAGTATTTTAACTATCTAATAAGGCCACTTTTTAATAGAAAACTGATTTTTGTGAAAATATTTTTAACATCGACGCTATCCTGGAGTGGTAATAGGCTTGGCACAAAGTTCGAAGAGATGATAGACGTTGGGCCTCAAGGTGTTGGAATGGCGACCTCCCACCGGAAAGTGCACCTCCGTGGCGCAGTGGTATGCGCGTTGGATATATAAGGCGGAGGTCCTGAGTTCGATTCCCGGCGGGGCACATTGAGATTTTTCTTAATTTGTCTTAGTCTGGCTGGTGGGAGGCTTTCGCCGTGGCTAGTTACCACCCTACCGACAAAGACGTACCGCCAAGCGATTTAGCGTTCCGGTACGATTTCGTGTAGAAACCGATACGGGGATTTTCATCCTTCTCCTAACAAGTTAGCCTGCTTCCATCTCAGATTGCATCATCACTTAACACCAGCTGTGATGGCAGTTAAGGGCCAACTTGTATTCATGAAAAAAAAAACTGTTGATTGACCTCTCCACTAGATGGAATTATGGCATCAAGCGAGCCACCGAAAGCATTTAACTCAATTTGGGGTTTTTTAAGTTCTTTCAGGAGTCCTATGTCAAACAGTGGACATCTTAATTTGGATGATTCTTATTTGATTGTTTACTGAAATCTATACGAAGAAGATCAGATGAACCGTTGCCAAAATATTAGTTATTTTCATGACGCTAAAAAAAGTTTGAGACACAAGTTTTCATTCTAGCTAGAAAAAATCAAATTAATATTTGCTTTTTAGTTGAACTGCGAATACGACTAAGTACTATGGTTTCATAGGTCATATTTAGCTAAATCCATGTGTAGTGTCTAGGTAGAGTGTTGTCTGTAGAGAGGATGTGTTTTAACTTATCAATGATTGTAACGATCGATTTTCGATCAGTTAGCTCGGTTACTTCTACAAGTGCATCTGTAAGAAATAGTTACCAGTGAAATAACAAGCAAATGAGGCTTTACATTGAGGTAACCCGCAATCTTGCAAGATATCCTGCGAGGTTTTGTTTCCTTAAAGCGACGATTTTTTTGGTGGACTATTGGTTTGTTTCGTCAACTACAAAAATAATAGTCAGTGGTTACTAAAATATGCGGCAAAGCGTTGGGTATTACAAGCAAGGTATAACTCTGTTGTAGAATTCCTTGCCTATAACGGTTTCCTTCTTTATACCAGATGGATCTCTTTGCTTCTTCAACAATTACTTGGTAAAAAAATGTGGTGTTTACTGAGATATACGGAAAAGCGTTAGGTATTTACTGTGAATAAATAGCAAGGTGGATATTACTAGAAGTAGCATGCACGCGTGATTAACGATATGGTACCTACGAGTACATGTTACGACTGTGTTTAATGTCGTTAACGAATGTAGAAATCGCACCAAGCGCGACCGATTTATTATTGTGTGGTTCGGACATAATTTTTTATACGACGTTGTATTACTCGAGTAGTAAACAGAACAAGAAGATTGGCTATTAATATTTTTTGAGAGTACTGAAAATTTTCATATTTATGTTTATGTATAATAAATATTTGTAGGTATTTCTGAAATGTCTGTAGTTAAATAGTACAGTGCGATTTCTAAATCGATCATTCCTCACGCGCACTACAAAAATTAAAAATGCCCTTCCAGCCTCCGTTTTTCCTACCACCAGTAGTAGTACCATAAGTATGGGTCTTTAAGTCAAGAGTGAATAGGCATCTACTAGGCAAGTTATGGAAGATTCATGATGCTCCCGGGACCCAGTCACCAGGCGACGCGATGGAATATCGCTAGGTTTTAGTGGGTATTTCAGCTGCTTCTCGGCCGGGGAGTCCCACAAACCCCACTGGAAACGACGCAGCTGTGGCTGCTCTGTTTCCGGAGGGGATCCGTAAACACATTTCCCAGTGTAAAAAAAATCTACTATGCAAGCGGGATCCGCTGTAGACTGCATCCTCTTTTACCATCAGGTGTGATTGAAATCAATAAGAAACGTATGTAGACTAAATGACAAAAATTCGACAATGTATTTCACTTTTCGCGGTAAATAGGAAAATAAGTGAATTATTATCTTTTCCATAAAAAACTAGTCTACTGGGGATCTCTAAAACGTCACGAGCGATGTGCTACGAATTTTCTCTCGAATCATAAAAACCAGGCGAGCATTTACTTGGAAGCGCCTCGGAATGGCTGGTTTGCATACGCGGCCATTATTGATAATTATTGAATACCGAATCATTACTGCCGTTATAGTAATTAATCTTTGAGCATTTGCAGTTAATTGCTAACTTTAGAAACGCAGGCGGTGGGTTGCGTTCAAATTAATTTATTTTATGTTAGACCGACCAGAATCCTTTATTTCCAATGCAATTAATATTGGGTAATAAGTACATAGTTTGTTTTTGATGTATTTCTGTAAATTTGTTTTTGTGTTTTTTCTTTATTCGTTCCAAGCTAGGTACTAGCCCTAGACTGTAATCACATCTTGTGGTCAATTACTACCAGGTGGTGTGGTAGGTACTTGTGAAAAGTAGGATAATAATTATCATCAGTTTCTACATGACATCGTAACGGAACGCTAAATCGTTTGGCGGTACGTCTATGTCAGTTTGGTGGTAACAAGCCGCGGCTGAAGCTTCCCACCAGCCAGACATGGATCAATTCATAAAATCCTAATCGGCCCTTTCGGGAATTGAACCTGGGAACTCAGTTTTATAAATCAACCGCGCATACCACTACGACTCGGAGGCTGTCTTTAGACGTTTTGAACAATTTTTGTATGAACAAAAATCAAGGACCTCGCTTCATAAGCATCAAACGAATTCCATCAGTTACTTGTACCTATACGTAAGTACTCGTATTTCATATCTTCTTGTATATAATATCATCATCATTATCAGCTATCGGAACCGAAGGCATAACATGCTCTCCGAGACACGGGGTTGTAACACCATCAACTTCACGGACCTACATGCTGACATTTTTTTTTTTATCGACTACAAGTTAGCCCTTGACTGCTATCACACCTGATGTTAAGTGATGATGCAATCTAAGATGGAAGCGGACTAATTTGTTAGGATTAGGATGAAATCCACACCCCTTTCGGTTTCTACACGACATCGTACCGGAACGCTAAATCGCTTGGCGGTACGTCTTTGTCGGTAGGATGGTAACTAGCCACGGCAAAAGCCTCCCACCAGCCAGACCAAGACAAATTAAGAAAAATCTCAATCTGCCCCGGGAATCGAACCCAGAACCTTCGTCCTATAAATCCACCGCGCATACCACTGCGCCACGGAGGTCGTCAAAAAACATTAAATGTACTGGAAATGTCTTAGATGAAAGAAAGACTTAGAATTATTCCAATACCCGACTCAAATGGTCGAAGCCATAATATTCGCTTGGCTTCGACCATTATATATATAGGCTAACCACTAGATCAACGAGACAGTCAGTATGGATAATGTGTAGGTACTTTATGGGGGAAATTCGCGTCATCGTCACCATACGCAATTGGCCATCAACACCAAAAATAATACAAAAATATTTGCTTTCACTTACATCGGAGGTCCCCAAAGACTGTTATATAAGCATTTTTTTCAAAAAGGTATTTCCCTTTCCACGCAATTAGTTCGGCCCTTTACTTATTAAGCTATTGAGGATACAAAGGTTACCGATATTGGAACATGCGTGTTCTCATTAAAACTAAAAACATACGGTCAAAACGATTAAAAACAAACGTAGATTAGTTAATTCTAACCAGACGCGCCACAATAAAAACCAGTTAACATGAAATACCTATTGCATACGTGTAGGTACGCGCTAGGTGGCGTGATCATAATTAATACATCTTTAGCCTAAAGGTCAGCGCTGGGCAGCCATTATTATACTTTGCGCGCTTGTCAATCCATCTCCTGTCATATTCTTGCCAGTTTCACTTTGCAGCGATAGAAAAACTATTTATTATAACACTCATGGGCGTTTTCATGTTCTTTTTTTGGTGGTTTAAGTAATTGATTAATATTAGGTACGACTTAAAGTAAAGTTATCGTAAGTTATAACGTATAATTGGATGAAACGCTTTGTTTTGAAGCAATTCTTGTATTTTTAGATTTTAATTTATGGCTTCTTACCCCCATTACTTTACAATAATATTTACTTTGTAATAATCTATGATTAGTTGATAAAATACTAGCTTTTAACGTAAAGTAACGTCTTTTTCTTATTATTCTTTTAAAGTAATACTAAGATACGATGTCTTGGGTGGCGTGCACAGACTGTTTAATCAAGGAAGATAATTATAGAACTAAGGAAATACTGTACGAATCACAAGAAAATATCTGTTGTCTATGATTTATCTGCTGTATTCGGTTCTTGATGATAGACATAGGCATGCACATCTTTAATAACATTGGGTTCTTGGGACGGCTTATATTCCTCACTGTGGAGCCCTGACCACCGGTTGCTTGGACCCCCGAGCCCCGCAACAGGCGGACCCGATTGTATTTATAAATTTAAATAGTGTTTTTTAAACTTGTTTTGTTTTGAATTGTAAATAAATAAATGATATATGTATCAGAAATATAACATTTATAAGCAGAACATTTTAGTAGTTTATTCCAATTCTAATTTTATAAAAAAAAATAAAGACTTGGCTTCAGCGAGTAGCAGAACTGAAGTGCCAATGGGTGGGGCACACATGTGGTTTGCAGAAAGCGCTGTGTTGATCGATTCCACACTAGGTGGACTGACGACATTAAACTTGTCGTAGAGAGATCGTTGTGCTTTGCTTAAAAAAGGCCTATGTCCAGCTGTGCATGCCCATCGGCTGTTAATGACGCTGATATGGGTTGTTATAAAAAAGGTCCATGTTTCCAGTTCTCATCTATTTTATAAAAATTACGGCACTGTAAAGTGAGTAGTTTTATATACTTATATCTAAATGAAAACTGTCCATCGGTTAGGAATTTATCATGTAGCATTTATGGAAAATACGTGGACGGACAACCGGAAGGACATACCAATAAACTATTCAAAAAGGCTTTATCTAAAATCTTGATAAGCAATAATTACAGACACCCGGCGACGGCAAAACGTTTACAATTTAAAAGTTAAAAACGACGCCATTACAGCTTATAGCAGTATGGCGATTATTGTGTAGCGAAAAAACTGTGTTAAAAATTATACCCATCTAACGCATCGCGTAACGTCGTAAACGACATCTGTATACAACGTAATAATCAACTCTAGTCAGTTCGTATTAGGGTTTAGATTGCAAGAAAAAATAACGAACAAAAAAATTATGTATGAATATAGAAAAATAGGCACAAAACCCGCATTAGTAATAAACTTTCTGTAATCTGTGTAGTATTAGTCTATGAGCGGGAACGAGATAGGTAATGCAGTTGGGAAAAACTGGTACGTTAGTGAGGGATAGACATGGTTTGTGGAGTGCGTCGTCAAACAATGACCGGTAGCCAATCCAGGGGCGTAGGGCGGGCTCGGAGTACAGGAGTCCCAAGTTTGAAATTGGTTCAAACGCGTCGAGATGTTATCGAGGTCGCTTCGTATTGAAATCGTAATGGAGGGTTGCTTTTTCAGTGGCGATAGGTTTTCGTTTTTCTTCCATTTTTTCCACCCAATAGATTATAACTGGCGGATAATGGACAGGGCGCCAGATAGTAAGTGATGGTAAGTGATAGGACATGTTTAGTCTACCTAGGTTCCTATATTATGTTTGAAAAAGCATGGGGGAAGGTTAGGTTACCTATCTACCTACTTGCAATTATTTTATAGCCTAACTTGAAAGCAAATTATAGATTTTCCCTTAAAATTAAAAAAATGTTAGGTATACCTAGTTATACCTATAATTTGTCTAGATACCTTCTTAGTCGAAATTACTACAGTAAGTAGATAGAGCTGAAATGTTAGGTACATGAGGTATCAATATCACGATGATGTGAGGCTGATCTGATGCTGGGGCTAGAAGGTGGTCAAATGGTGGAGCTTCGCAATGAAATGTCACAACCTTATCGAATTTCATTCCAAGGTCGTGTTTTTATTCAGTAGATACAAGTTAGCCCTTGATTGTACCTAAGTAACCTTACATTGTACCTAAGTTACCTGATGTTAAGTGATGATGCAATCTAAGAAGGAAGCGGGCTAATTTGTTAAGAGTAGATAAATCCACACCCCTTTCCATTTGATCCCGTAGGAATTATGGGATAAAATGTGGCCTGTGTAAATCGAGGGTGTCAGCAAACTTTATTATACCAATTACTTACCATAACAAATATCTATCATACCAATTTTTATCAAAATCGCTCCAGCCGTTTAATTGTGAAGAAGTAGGTAACAAACATACTCACTCACAAACTTTTGCCTTTAGGTATAAGTAATAGTACCTAGTATGGTATAAAGTCGGTTATAAAAATAAACAAATAATAAGTAATAACTCAGCTTACGTCATAATAACGAAGTGTATTAAAATCCTCGTTTGTTTGCCTAGTTATATGATTGTAACTAGGTCGCCATTAGCCGCCGTATATCTAACATCTGAACATGCCACACTCAACACCATTTATTTAGCTAATGCATTAGAACATGAGCACACTTTACAGTGGTGACGTGGGTACAAAACTCGGGAAGATATAAGTAGGTAGATAAGGTAAACGCTGGTAAAGTCGACAGTGTCCCAATAGCCGTCATAATATGGAAAAAGGCCTGTTATTTATTTCTTATAATAACTAAGTAAAATTTATTTATTCTAACATATTTGTGGTATTATACACGATAATTTGTATGCAAAGTTTTAATCAGCACTTGGTTGGTGTTTGAGAAACAATAAACGAAAGTTTGCGTTTTTGAATATTTGTATTTTTTTACAAGTTTAGGCACTGAATCGCTGCTCGCCATGCTTGTATACGATGTAACTTTTGTAACATTTGTTGTCAACTTTTGATATAGTCAATTATTTTATAGAAGAGTCAATTTAATTTTCTACCGAAATAATTAAAAAAACCATGTTATATTTCTTTTAATTTTTATTTTGGGCGTGTGACGTCTACTCGTACTTTGAATTCCCAACTTGAACCAGAACTCGTCAAAATTTTGACGACCACTGGGACATACACAGCAAATGAACGTAAATCTGACACCGTTTCTAGTTTCAGCTTTATTGCGTGGGGATAAGGGTGAAAGTTGCATTAGGCACGGCCTAGTAGTGTTAAGTCTTTAACTTAGCTTCAAATGTTAAGATGACAATATATCCGCTTGATAGTTACAATGCCTTCATTTTTAACATAAGTCAAAATTGAAGTTAAATATGATTTAAGGTTAACGTGTTCGTTAGCAGCAGTATCGTTATGCTGCTTTGTTTAAACATATCGTTAGATATGTATTTTTTTATCGCTATTAAAGCGGGCAAACCAGCTCACCTGCGGGTCACCGGATGAGTGATTACCACCGCCTATGTACATTTGCAACACTAGAGGTACTGGTAATGCGTTGCCAGCTTTTGAGGAATTGATTGATTGGATTGCCCCTTAAATACCCCTATGATATAATTGTCAGAAAATTCCGCAGCAGGAAGTTGGTTCCAGAGTCTGCATATGCGCGGTAGAAACGATCTAGAAAATCTAGAGGTTGTAGATAGCTAGCCAACCAGATGGTGTAAGTGAAACAGGTTTCTACGCCGCAAGTACCACTGAGAGACGACAGAGGGTAGTATAATTTCGAACAGCTCCTCAGAGCACTCGCCATAATAAAGACGATAGAACACACATAGAGAGCTAACGTCCCTACGGTGTTCTAAGGTCTCCAATTTGCTGGTGAGTTTGGAATTGTCAACAAAGCGAACTGCCCGCCTTTGAATGCGATCAAGTGGAAGAAGTTGGTATTAAGGTGCTCCAGCCCATAGATGTGAGCAGTACTCCATGTGCGGAAGTACTTGGGCTTTATACGGCAGGAGCCTATGTTGAGGCTGAAAGTAACGATGATTCAGGGAAGTCTCAATTTCAGACACAAGTCTGGACCTACACTCCTCCAGCTGTTTAAGAGAAAGCTGTACGCGATCATTGTAAAGGGCGTCATCCGTGCTATCATTCGTATAGCAACGCATGTTGTTGCTGGAAATCATGTCATTTATGTGCAGTATATAAATAGGCCTATAGTTGGATGGAATTGACGTATCGCCTTTTTTGGGTACTGGGTGTACCAAGGCAGTCTTCCAAGTGGTCGAAACAGTACTGGAGGAGTAGGATAGTTGAAACAGACGTGTCAGGATTGGAGTCTGCTCTAGTGCACAAGTTCTCAACACAACCGCTGGGATACCATCCGGCCCACTTGCCTTGTTGATGTCTAGGGACAAAAGCGCTTTGTGCACTTCTCGCTGGGTGAAAAGTATGTCACGCAAAGAGCTATTACACTGCGGGATGGTAGGCGGTGTATTTCCTCGATGACCAAGCGTAGAATTATTGTCAAAGAGACACATGAGTTTTATATGTAGGATGAAAAAATACGTCTCGACTTACGTCGTTTCGATTTACGTCACGTATTTCGAGAACCTAACATGCCGTAAGTACGAGGACTGCCTGTACCAAGAATTTCTGCTTTCTCTTTAGCAGAATAGGCCAGTGTATCGTCTAATTTGCAGAGTGATGGTAAAGAAGAAGGGCAGAAGTTGCCTTGAATGCCTTCGGAAAGAGACCAAAAAGCACGAGATCCAGGTAGCATTTTAAGCAACCTCCGACCAAGTCGTTGATGAACTTGCACTTTGCCCTGGCAATAGTACTTTTGTAGGATTTGGAGGCTGGGTTAATAGTTTTCTTCAAGTGTCCTGCATTTGGATCTTTTTGTTACATGCCGTGTTCCACGCTTGGTCACACATGTTCACGTTTAGGTTCCAGTCGGTCGCTGATTTTAGTTTAATAACTTTGTTTCGGAGGGCAGTTTCTTATTGTGCATTCTGAACGGATGGGAACGAGACCAAATAATGTTGCCTATAACAAATGCTTCACAAACAAATTAGCATCGAACTCGATGAAACATAACAACTCACAGTCAATCTTATTATGTTTGATTTTGTCTCTTCCCATAACTAGTACGTCACATTGCAAAATCTCTGTAGGATTTGGTTATAGTTCGATCGATTGGCAAGACACGGTGACTCGGAAATTTACCATTAACAAGTACCACCAGATCGACTGCATACTATTCCCCCATTATAACTACAGATTTTCAAAGCTGGAGTGCTAATATCAAAACAATCATATCATATGTATTGAACTAAAAAAAAATAATTAATAAAATGAACTTTATGTCTAAGTCAATAAAGTTCAAATTCTTTTTAAAAATTGACGAGTTCTGGGACATTTTGACGATAATTAGGACAAACCTGACGGATACTGGTACAAATCGCTCATTTTGAAAATTTTTTAAATATTTAGTTACATTATATTGACTAATTAATACTAAAATTATATTTCTAAAAAAATAATTAAATTTGCTCTCTTGTCATGTAATTAGTTTTTCTCTACTATGACTAGTAGTAATCTGGCAAGGTTGCAAATGTAGCGAAGTTCAGAAACTGACGACTATTGGGACGTTTACCTTACCTAAATGTTACGTGCAGCCAAGTCAAGGTTACCGTGTAAGCGATGTCCTGAAAACCGTGCACACGGCACCAGCCGCTTGAGCCGCTGATATTGGGAGATCTGCATGCAACACTCACGTGAACCTGTACCTCCAAAGTTCGAAGCCTACGAAGAGCATTACTTGAGTTATGGCTCGTGCTTTAGTACGGGACGCAACCAGCGTAGATACGGTGGCAACAAGCAACAACAAGCGGCTGGCGCAGCTGCTGAATATGCTCATACCCTCAAGCGACGTAAATACTCTTATCTGAAGACTTTATATTTGAGACCAACAACATTTGCCTGTAAGAGATTGCTTCTAGCAATAAGGCCGCCTTTGCATGTTTATTTTAATCCTTTTTTTTTCATGTTTCTGTTATATCTATTTTTATGTACAATAAAGTGTTTCTTCTTCTTCTTCTTCTTCATTTTGTCAACATCTTACCTGCCATGCGTCTGGTGACCAACGTGATGGTGCTTCTTTGGCTCAAAGAAGCCTTGCCATTCAGAGGGTAAATAGCGCAAGTGTGTTGGACATCTTGCCTTTGGGTGAACAATTAGGTCGCTTATTCTTTTTATAAATATTTTCTTCTTTTTTATTTTAATTTGTTTTATCTATAAAATGAGTACCTAATTATTTGTAGATACCTATATAATATTTTTAAATAACTTTTTGCTTCTTCTGTTTATCCATTGGCCTTACTTGGAGAACTTAGAGCTGATCAGATGTTTCGATATGTCCACCATGATCTACGTAGCTTTATGTATTAAGGTCTAAGGTTGTATGCTAGAGATCTGTTAGGCAACCGAATATTTGTTGTTATTATTTTTCTTTAAAATAAACATTTACTTAAGTCGCTTTGTATTGTTTAAGTATGCTTCCAGCTTAATAGTTGCGAACAAAAGATTATGTTATAATGTATAGTAATAAATAGATATAAATAAACGGCAATTATGAATCTACCAACTTTAAATGAATTTTTACTATCATGATTTTAATATTAAGTAAGTATTTTATATGCTCAAAATTAAAGAAAAACAGTTTAGATGACCACGTTTTTCCAATTCCTGATGTTTCATTTCGGACACAAAATTACAATTTGAAGAAAATTGTGGAAAACAAGGTTATGGATGGGGATCTTAAAAACGCCGCCCGCATTTTGTTTTCTAATGATACACTAGCTCCTTTCAATGATATAACTCTGGAAGCCTTAAACGAAAAGCATCCTTTACCAAATACCAACTCTTTACTTTCAGATCCACCACTTAAGAGTTCTTTTTTGCAGATAAAGGATGAGGAGACTTACGCTGCGATAATGTCATTTTCTAGTGGCTCTGCTGGTGGCCTGGACGGCATAACTCCACAACATCTTAAAGATCTTGTGGCGGTTACTGCTGGTGACGCCGGCAGAGCGCTATTGAGTGATATTACCAGACTATGTAATCTATTGTTATCTGGCGAGGTAAATTCATCCTTTTTACCCTTCCTTTACGGTGCAAGGCTTTGTGCTTTTAATAAAAAGGACGGTGGGATCCGCCCCATCGCTGTTGGCTGTACTTTTCGTCGTTTAGCGTCAAAATTAGCGTGTAGACACATAGTCGCTTCCTTAAAGGAAAAGTTTCAGCCTATTCAAGTAGGATTCGGTAGTAAAGGTGGTTATGAGGCAGCGGTACATTCGGCTCGCACATTCTTAAAGGATGGCGAGGTTGAAGTACTGCTGAAAGTAGACGTAAAGAATGCTTTCAACTCTATGGATAGGGCAACTCTGCTGAAAGAAGTTTCAACGCATCTTCCCGAAATTTACCCATATGTTTGGCAGTGTTATAGCTCAGCCACTAAATTGTTTTTCGGAAATAACGGTATTGAGTCCAAAGTAGGTGTTCAGCAGGGGGATCCTTTAGGTCCAGCCCTTTTCAGCTTAGGGATACATAACCATATCTCAAATTTAACATCTAAATTTAACATATGGTATCTTGACGATGGAACTATTGGAGGCAACGTGATTGATGTCTTAAAAGATCTTAACCACGTTAAGCAAGAGTTTGGTAAAATTGGTTTAGAATTAAATTTCTCGAAATGCGAATTGTTTTTTTCGGAAAAACTGTCGCAAGAACGACAGTTATTAGCTTTTGAATCATTTAATAGAATTGCCCCTAATATCAAAATAGTTAACAAACAAACACTTTGCCTACTTGGTGCTCCTCTTTATGACGAAGCCATTCAACCTTGTTTGGAACAAAAACTTAAAACATTTTCGGCTTATACAGACAAATTGGGCTCTCTAAATTCTCATATAGCGTTTTCGATTCTAAAGCATTGCCTTTTTGTACCTAAATTAATGTATGTTCTTCGTTCTAGCCCAATTTGGAAATTTTCTGGCCTACTCAAAAATATGGATACCACCCTAAAAAACACACTTGAAAAAATTCTAAATTTACATTTTGATGATCAGTCCTGGAACCAAGCTACTTTACCGGTCAAATACGGTGGTATCGGCGTGCGAAAAATTTCTAGTGTTGCTCTTCCGGCTTTTCTTTCCTCTGTGCATAGTATAAAAGAGCTAAGTTCTCGTATTCTTAAATCTAACATTTGCATAACCTATGCCACAGAGGCTCTAGAGAGCTGGAAGGTCAGGTGTACCAATGCTGATATCCCAGAGGAACGTTCTGCACAAAAACTTTGGGATGTCCCATTGGTTCAACGGACACATAAAAATTTGATTCAAAATCTTACAAGTGCTACAGATCGAGCTAGGCTTCTAGCTTTATTAGAGAAAGAATCTGGGTACTGGCTTCATGCTTTGCCATCAAAAAATCTCGGAACATTTTTAGATAATGAAACTTTTCGTGTGGCTCTAGGCCTCAGGTTGGGAACACCACTGTGCTTAGAGCACAGATGTCCATGTGGAAAAGAGGTAAATAATTTTGGTATTCACGGGCTCTCATGCCAAAGGAGTGGCGGTAGGCTTTTTCGGCATGGCTCTCTTAATGATATAATAAAAAGGGCTCTTGCCACCATAAACGTTCCTGCGCTAATCGAGCCATCAGGAATAAGCCGGGATGATGGCAAGAGACCTGATGGATTGACGCTGGTTCCCTGGGAAGTGGGGCGGGCCCTAATGTGGGACGCTACTTGCGTTGAGACATTGGCTCCGTGTCATATCAGGGAGACAGAATCAAGACCGGGAGCCGCAGCAGAAAAGGCTGAAACCGGTAAGTGGCACAAGTATGCCTCTCTGACAGAGAGTTACATATTTGTACCTTTTGCCGTGGAGACCCTTGGGCCATGGAGTCGCAGTGCCAAAAAATTCTTCCGTAATATTTCACCGCGCCTAATTGCTTCAACTGGTGACCGAAGGGCTGGCTCATTTTTTGCGCAAAGGATTAGCCTGGCTATCCAACGCGGAAATGCAGCCAGTATTCTTGCCACCATTCCACGTGGGCATGATTTGTATAGTTATTAGGATAAGTTAGCTTAAGTTCCTTATTGTATTCTTTCTCAATAAAAAAAAAAAAAGTAAGTATTTTAAAACCGAATCATTTTTTGTTCCTACTCAATGAATGGATATGTAGCGAATAAGTAATATGTAGCAAATAATTAATACTTATGCAGTAAATAAGTATACACTAAGTACTAGTACTTACATACTAGTATATACAAATAGCTTTTATCTACAAATGCTCTTTCAGACGTAAAATAAAATAAATTGGATAGGGGTAGGTACCTGTTATGCAGAAAACACCAATTTTGGGACCAATATATAATGTGCATCAGAGCCACCTGTGATTTATTCATAACATCACGTAACGTTACGTTAAATGTTTAATCTGTTTACGTAGTTATCACATTAAAATATAGATGTCGCTCATAATTTACCTTTTTAGTTCTGTATTCTAATTCAGCTGAAAAGGATAAATCTTATGAATAAAACAAAATAAACTACAAATCCTATTAAAATAGACCTTCATTTAAATAAGCATTTGTTGGAATAAAAAGTACTGTAATAATAATTTTATAGAATTGATTTCCAGTGAGAAGTTACTCAACGCCATCTAGTGTACATTTGTAATAACGTTTAGTAAAGCATACTTTGTTCTGTACATTACAGTTGATAAGGTATAACATAGATGGCGCTTTCAAATATTTTCACTTTTATATTGAACTATCAAACTGTTATAGCATGCTGTTATAGAATTTCGCTTTTCTGGTTAATACCATAATATCATTGGAAATTCTAAGCTAGACATCTAAAGGAACTTTTACTAGGTAACAATTTTCAGCTCTCAATCTCTTCTCTATATAAAATTCAAAACCTTGAATTAGAGCCATACATAATTACTTACTTCATCATATCCAGCCTACTAACGGCCCACTTCAGACTCTTTTTATTATCGACTACAAGTTGGCCCTTGACTGTTAAAACTTTACTTGACTCTTGACTTGACTTTACTATAATTTACTTAATCATATCTATGAAGTCGGTGCCACTTGTAAGCTTTCTACTTTAAAGTCGATACCGAATTCACACTTAAAGTGCTTTGCTACATGAACTTTCCTTTGGATGGCACCAAGTTTATAGATATGGTTAAGTAAATTAAAGTAACTAAATGACGCATTTATTTTTTACTTTTCATTGCGTTTTGAAGTCGGTTTAATTTTTTATTAAAATTTGATTAATTACTCCAGTCGAAATTTTCAATTAAAATTCTTAGTTTTTGATATTTCACCACCGTGCTTTGGAGGTCACGTTAAGCAGTCGGTCCTCAACACCTAATAATAATCGGTAAAACCGTTTAAGACATAATAATTGCTCGCCTACTCGCATTGGAGCAGCTTGGTGGATTTATATAAAAAAAAGGAAGGGAAGTTATACTTTACTAGCAGACGCCTGCGACTTCGTACGCGAAAATCCAATGTAGCCTTCTTATTTTTAGGTTTGACTGTCATAAATTAAATTTTTTCGTTGGCCGTTACAATAGGTAGATGGTGACAATGATTTTGTACATTTAAGGTGCGGGAAACAGGCGGCTCGGGATCGTTGTGTTTGGAAGTCCCTAAAAAAGGCCTATGTCCAACAGTAGACGTCTACCGGCTGGTAATGATGATGATGATGAAGGTGCGGGCTCCAAGCCGACCGTGGCGGACGATCAGCGCCGTAACTAGGGCAGTGCCAGCGGTGCCCAGGCACAGGGCGCAAACCCTGGAGGGGCGCAGAAATGACCAGACCATATACAAACAATACCTTATTTAAAGTTAGTTACAAGGCTGTAGGGCGCAGTTACTGGACGACAGTTCGCTTCCATATAATTACATAGAAATCAAAGCGACGCTAGACGCTGCCTTACGTCTTTTGCTGCCGTCTGCTGTTGGCCACTAACTATAACCCCTTATTTCTGTGCCTCAAATTGATATATACAAGGCAGTACATCATCAGATACTTCCTTTTTCCTCCGATAAGTCCATTTGATATTTGAAGAGACTGCATGTTCCATGGTGTACTTACACTGGATTTGAAGAAATTACTACGATCATGATTGCTGCTGCGGTCACATCACAGGAAGGATTTATTTCTTCTTGAAAGTACCGCTATTCTTTTGAAGGATCTCAAGTAAAACAATTCGTATACCAAATTAAACTTTATTTTTGTAAATTCGTGTGGGCAGTAACATGTTAGACATTAAGTTTGGCAAAACTATCCTAAAAATGCGAAATGGTAATGCACAGGAATCAAAAAATCTATTGGAAATACTAAACTATTTAAAAATCAGAAGCAACGATATTACGAAATTGCATAGATAACTTAATTATTGGAATGTCTGCGAAGTTTAAAATCTTGTTGTCAGAATGGTCAGCAAGGCTCTATTTTGTCTACGACATAGCCTAAATGCATTTCAAGTGTTTTTATGAGAACAAGTTAGAGGATTTAATTTACAGTGCTGATGACATTTACACACTTTGCTGACAATTGGTATTATAAATTGTGAATGAACATTTTTCTCAACGCGATTATTTGGATTGGTATGAGCTAGTGATATCTAAGATGTTTGTCTTTGGTAGTTGACGGTAGTTTATTGGAAGATGGAGTGTTTCGGGTCTTTCTCGTGGTAGCACTTGGCGTAGTTCCACGCGGTCTGGTGCGGGCTGTTGCCTTTGTTGGCCAGGCAGTTGTCAATCAACTTCTCGACTACTGGTTTGTCAGCTGAAATAAAAAAAGCATAATATTATTATAAGATTTATGCTTGCAGTATTTTGAGTTTTAGCTTTACACAGTTTGATTGAAGGATTTTCCTTATACTGTCTTAAGATTTTTAACGATTCTGGGTTTATGCTAAGTCTGGCAATGAAATATTGAGCATTTCTTTCTTCTAATGAAATTGTGTTCCAGCCCGCAGTTGGGAATATATTAGTGTTTTATCTCGGTTGTTCTAAGAGCACATTAAGCCGTCGTTTCCAGACAGATCTGATAGAGTTTTATAATTTTTTCCAAAAATTGCTATTTCACAATAAAGCAGCGTGGTCGATCTAACATAATAAGTTTTAAGTCCTCATCTAAAGTCCTGTCTATATAGTGGCAATTAAAATACTCTAAAATTGAACATAGTGTCCTGCTGTGAATAAGGTGGGAAGGGAACGGAAGGGAAATAACTACCCGGCCAAACACATAGCTGCTGGTCTGATCAGGTATGTATATACGAAAGGTTGCTCATGGATCTCCCTGTAGCAATAGCCATAAGAAAACCAGAAGACCAGAATGTGTGGAAGGAAATTTTAAAGTGTGACCGATAGTGTAGCATATCCACACTGTCGGCCGCACTCTAGTAGACTTCAGTAATAAAAAGAACGACAAAGAAGATGATTACGAAAATAAAAATAGAACCGACTCAAAACGCACTAAAAAGTAAAAAATAACTGCGTCATTTAGTTGCTTTAATTTAGTTAAGCGTATCTAGGAAGTCGGTGCCAGCAAGTTTAAGAAACCTATATTTTACGTAGTAAAGCAGTTTGTGGGTTCTAGGTAACGTCCTTAAAGTAAAAACCTTGGCTGGCACCGACTTCTAGATATGCTTAAGTAAATTAAAGCAACTAAATGACACAGTTATATTTTACTTTTTAGTGCGTTTTGAGTCGGTTCTATTTTTATTTAAAAAATTTTTTTTCTTACTTTTTTGTGATTTATCGCCACGTATCGTACTCGTACTATACTGTCATAGTTTATTATACGGCACTAGTAGCCAAAAAGCTACCGATACCGAGACAAAAACCGAAATCGCTGTAAGCGAGCCTCCAAAATTTGAGGAGTTTCTTCAATTTCCCCAGGATATCATCATCAGATCCTAACACGATGACAATGGGACTACCTTGGAAGTATGCCCTTTCTAATAAAAAAAGAATTATCAAAATCGGACAACTCTGTAAAAAGTTATGCGTGGTCATACATAAAAAAAATATATATATATACGTGTCGAATTGAAGTCCTTCGTTTTTTAAATACAAGCGTTAGGTTGTTGTTGTTGTTATAGTCTAAATACCTGCGTTAGGAACCTTGGCGAGGGCGACATCCTTCTTGAACTTGCCGTCCTTGGTCATCAGCTCGGACTTGGTCAGCATGCACAGAGCGTACTTCTTCAGTGGCTCATTCTCAGTCTGAAATGGTGTGAGTCTTAAGTTACTAAGAAAGACAGATTGATAATTTTAAAAAATCAAACCGACTTATAAATAAAATAACTTACTTATTTAATTACTAATTTACTTAAACATTTATAATTTACTTATTAATTTAATTAAACATGTAATTAACGGAGTCGCAGAGTACTTATATCGAATGCAATCGTTTAAATGTGCACGCTTGGATGACAATGGCACCGACTTCATGAATATGTTTAAGTAAATTAAAGTGACTAGTTGTTTAAAAACCAATGTATTTTAACGTTGTAAAAAAGAGAGGTGTTAAGTTTAATTTATTTATTTATTTATTAGGTTCGCTTACAATTACTTACACTAAAACATGATATCTTAAACTTATTCCTTAATTTATACTAAGTGTAGTAATTACTTACAAGCAAACACAGCATGCCCAATATAGTAGATACTAAAGATAACTTAAATAATACAAAACTTAACCGACAATTCAAATAGGTGCTACTTAATAATTAATAAAAAAAGGTAAACAAATAAATGTGAGAAAATCATAGTAATATAGTTAAAATCTTAATAATCGAACTGGAATCGAATTTCTCTCTTTGTGCCTGTAAAATGGTAGTTTCTAAAGGAATTCTCTCCAAGAACTTCATCATAATAGGTACCTATTATGATAGAGTTCTATGAAGTGAACTATTTTTGATTGCTATTTAGAATACCTCTCTTAATAATAATCAAAAAATATATAATGTACAAAATTGACTTCGTTACCTTGAAGTCGCCAGATTTGAGTTTGTTGACCAGCTGCTCGTCGGCCTTCGTCTCGGCGAGACACTCCGAGCGATGCTTCTTCAGACGCTCCTTCTGCTCGTCCGTCAGGGACTGCAATCAGAATTAATCATTAATAAATTGAATTAACAATAACATTTGACTAATTAATGATAATTTAATTTTAATTAATTAAGCACTGTATCAATTGCACTGGTACATTCGTTGGATTTATAAGACGGAGATACTTGGTATGGTTTCCGGCCTGGCTAGATTTTCTTAATTGTTTAACGTTTTGTTACGTTAATAATATTTTTGTCTGTTTTTGGCTAATCACTGAAACTATTTTGACATGACTTTTACTTGCAGATAGCTGGACAATGTCATAAGGAGTGTCTAAGGTACTATTTATAACTATTTTAATTAAAAAAAAATTCTTTTATTTTTATTTCCACGCGGTCCATATCACGGGCGTCCGCTAGTCGTTAATAAGTGTTGACATTATTAAATTAACTTTCCATTATTTTTTTTACATCATTACAATAATTATTAATTAGATTCGTTAGCTTAACATTACAGCTATGAAGCAAAGAATCACTTATTTTTATTTTTAAATAAATATTAGCTGTACTTTTAACACATTATTTTATTTCACACTTCATCGAATATCGAATTAGAAACCTACTGCGTACACAATGTGAGATAGAACCCTAGACCTTTTGGAGTAGTTTCCGGACCTTTAACTGCGGGGCTAATGAGGCTAAATATTTCGATATCTAATTATCACCATAATGCTTTTATTCAAGTGCACTAAGTTAGAGATAGATTTCGAGACCAATTAAATCAGACATTATTATGATTAGCTCACCTGGGCAGCAACAAAGCAGATCGCGAGTACTAGAAACGTCTTCATGGTTCAAAGGTCAGTGATCAACTGTGTCACAACAGTCCAATCCTTCTTTATATATCGTCCAAACGATCCTTGTAAGAGGATAATACGATAGGCATCAACTCTGCATGTGTCGTAAACCTTTTTTTTAATTTACAACTTTTTGTACATCGCACATTTTTAGTGGGAACAACTTTTTTGTAAGATATCATTTATCGGAATGTTGGTTTATCGTCTCAATAAATTCGTCTTTAAACAGAAATGGCATGTCACAGGTTTCGTTTAATGTTAATATTTATATCTTTTATTTTTTGTTTCATAACAAAACTTGTTTCTGTTACTCACTCACTGCGATACAGTTGCTAGGCTAATTGAGAAGAACAAAAATAGGATAAAACTTATACATTTCATAAAGACACACCTATTATCATTTAGGGCAAACCGATTAAAAAAATATGCAGAGAACTATTTAATTTTGACTTTTCCATTTATGGGGTTTTTCAGGAATCATTTTATGAAATTTTAACAAATTAATTAAGTAACGCGTGATTTTCAGTTTTCATTTTGACACAAACTTCGTCAAAATGAAAATTAAGACATTAAGGTTGCAGTTATTCTGTAAGGTATGAAAATAACTAAGTTTAGGCGTAATCATGTGAAAATCACATATTTGTACTAGCACATGAATAAATTAAATGGTCATTTTCCTCGGAAAAATAAATATACGTGATATCTCACTACGATGTGATATTTGGTGATTTTTTCTGAACCATTTGAAGATCCCAAAAATCTAATGTAATCTAAATTAATAAAATTAATTACTAGATAGGTAAGTCCCGCGAAATAGATCCGATCGTTGTTATTCATAAATTATTAAATAAATATTCATAAATAACGTTCATAAATTTATAGATTCCAAGTTTAGTATAAAAACAAGATCAACAGCAATAGCATGAGCTAGCATACAAAAGGTGACCTTATTGTTCAAGTAATCGTTATTGCTATTTTACATGTAAAAAATATTTTCTCATGACATTCATACCAATTCATTCATAACGCTGTCATTATTAGGTACTGTTTATCGTTACAAACATATGCCTTAATGGTTTATCATTATCGATACAAATGCAATTCACTTTTGAAATACATTTTTATAAGTTCTTGGTGTTAATTTCTATTAACGCTGCACTATTAATGTAATGATGTCTTGTTAACTTGATATATAAGTTTCGTCTCAGCTTCTCTCTGCCTAACACGATCGATAGAGAGAAATAGAGAAGTGATCGAGAAATTTCAAGTTATAAAAACATGGTTAAAGAATTATAGCGCTACTGGTTATGATAGTTTAACCTAGATTTGGCATAGCTATAACACTTTTTGTGTTATATACGAGAAGAATAATTGTAATGTGGTCATTAGATTTGAATTTAGAACTTCCATTAAACTAGTAGTTCAATTCTTTGGAGAAGTTCTTTGGTTAAACCAATCAAATGAAGAGCAAGGGGAGAAAGTAATAATCATTGAGACATGAAACAAAATACGACATAGCTAATCTTTTTTTTTGTTGATAAATACGAATATTGGATTCAACTTTTGACAAATAGTAACAGTTTATTTTAAATTATAACAGTGATTATTTTATTAGTACCTTACTGAAATAATAAAACAAACCAGCCTGTATTTCTTTTATTTTTCTATTTGTAAAATAAAAAAATATGGAATATATCCTCTATAATATGCTTTTAAAATGCAGCTACATACTTTGTTCAACGGTCAAGTGGCAGCAAGTTTTAGACTTGAAAATGGTAAAGTTTATTCAACTAGACTAGTTTCTACGCAGCTTTGTCCCGTACTGATATATCTCTTGGCAACAAGTTGGGTACTAGATATTATCTACTGGTTTCACAATTATTTTTTTGCTAAAGAAGGCTTAAAATGTCTTCTCCTAATATTTTTAAAGATCTTACAAACCTCTTATATTTATCTTTAATTAAAATGTATCCTGTGTCCATCTCTAGATTGTAATCTGTCTTTGTGTCATATTAAGACTGTTTTGTAGCGGGATATTTGGTAAAAAACGAAAAAAATAAATCAAATTGCCATTTATCAAATAATAGATTTAGCTTGAAGTTTCATTCACATCAAACACGTTGACTATCAGTTAACTTTATTTCGATTCAAAATGGGCTATGGGCATTTTTTTTTATTTTGAACCTTCCTTCCTAAGATTAAGGTGTCAAACAAATGAACTCTTCAGTTTAATATTATATATTAGATATAGCTAATGTTAGCGACTTGAATCGTGTGAATTTAGAATTATTTTTTCCTAATACTTTTTACTTATTTAGGATAATATTGAGCAGTTATTTATTAAGAGTAAGAAAGTAGTTCATGTAATTTAAGTTAGATTATGGCTCTGTGCCAAATATCATCTAATATTAAATATCATCTATACATTAATCTTCACAAACTTTCGCATTAACAATATCAGACAAACTATGTAGAATTATTAATTGATTGAGTAAAATGAAACCATACATGCGGTTTGCACCGAGACGCGGTGTCTAATGTGTCTTCCACTGACCAAGTATGGTTAAGACACAGATAATATTAACCTACTAATTCTCATATCGATAGAGTCCAATATGAACTAGGTAGAGGCCACCGACTTCTAGTACTCGTTAGTAGTGCAACCACTATCACTCAATACTCTATAATTACTACAAATATGTATAAATAAATAACCTGATAACAAAAATTCTTAAACAAGTAACCTAAATCATGGATACTTTGTTTATTGTCGGCTAATGTCAAACCTATTCAAATTATTTTATTTACTAACTAAACAATTCGTATTTTGGTGTTTTTAATATCTAATATATAATCTATAATACGAGGTACTTCTAAATTCTAAATCAAATTTAAAACCTCCTCGACTCCACAGCAACGAGGCATAGTGTCTAATTTGTTGGCCAAGGTAGCTGTCAGCTCTTTGGTATCCGTAGAATCGACAACCCTTTTTAAAATATCCTCCAAAGGTTATTACACCAAAAGCTAAAATAAAACCTAATTAAATTACATACATAATTCTAAATTAACATTGTAAAGGTCAGAAACTAGGTACCTAAATGCGTATACAACTGCTTTAAAATAATTGATTATTATACGAGTATATCCAAATACAGACTGTAGATCTTTATAAGTCAGAAATTACGTGAATACAACGACCACTGACCACGATTTATCTATGTGAGTTTTGTTATATTTGTTGTTAATTAAGAAAATGTTGGCGACACCTGTTTCTTCTCTGGAAAGATCTGGGCTGATCTCGAGTCAATTCTTTGCCGCGTATTTACCTCTGCTAAATTCACACTATGTGCTTCTTTTCAAATTTTTTTGAAGAATTTTATTTTTTAAGAATTAAGAAATTTCAGCTGTTATTATATATACAGCCTTTGCTTGTATAGGTTTGTAGGTCCTGAGTTCGATTCTCGGGCAGGATTCTAAGTTGGCTTGTTGGCAATTCTTGTAAAAAGCAACTACTGAGTTTCTTGCCGGCTCTTCCCAGAACGAATCTGCCTTCCTGAACAGTCAAACTTGACATTTCAAGAGTGAAAAAAGGAGAAAATTATTCACCTTTTAGGGCTAATATAATATAATAAGTAATAACGAGTAGTTTAGGCTATTTTTAACCGTCGAAAAAAAATGGAGGAGGTTCTCAATTCGACTGATTTGATGATGATATCCTGGCGAAATTGAAGGAACTCTTCAAATTTAGAGGCACGCTTACAGCGATTTCGGTATTTGTCTCGGTATCGGTAGCTTTTTGGCTACTAGTGCCGTATAATATACTATGACAGTATAGTACGAGTACGTTACGTGGCGATAAATCACTAAAAAGTAAGAAATGAATTTTTTTAACAAAAATAGAACCGACTCAAAACACACTAAACAGTAAAAAATAACTGCACCGACTTCATAGATATGCTTAAGTAAATTAAAGCAACTAAATGACACAGTTATTTTTTACTTTTTAGTGTGTTTTGAGTCGATTCTATTTTTTGTTAAATTTTTTTTATTATCTACTCTTATTTATTTAAATTCCACGAGGACAAAGTCGCTGGCAGGCGCAAGTAGCTGGATTCTTAGAAATTTGTTTGATTTCTTGTTAGTTAGTCGTCGGTCCCAACTCCGTTGTGTTTATATGTACAAAAAAGTTAATTGCTTAACTTTTTGTGCATGTTATTTTAAGTTTTGTATTTGTTATCATGAATACCAATTAAAATAAGCAAAGTGATTTCGTACCCAAGCTCACAGGGTCCGTAGAATTTTAATAAAAATAAAACTATAGATATAATAAAAAAGCCTTTATTTCTAATATTACAAGTTTTCTTAAAACTATAATTAAAAAAAAACATTAAACTTAAATAAAATAAGAGTCGCCTATTTGGCTTGGCTTCTCCGAAATCTTCCGGTTACAGGCTGTACGCGTCCAGATCGGTCCGCTTACTTGTAAGAAGATTTCTCTCCATCTCTTTCGCCGCTGAGGTCCCCTGGTTCTTTTTGATCTTTAGGTATCCATTCTTTTCTCTTTTAATCCGTGGTAATTAGCAAATTATCGGTTACGTCTTTACTAATCAAAAAAAATATTATTTCTATTAATAATATTTTACTTTTGTTTTAGTAAACATTTTAATCAAAACAGAGTTTGCTTGTAATATTTTATATTTGCTACTGAACTCTAAAACCTTTTTGGGAGTCTAAAAATGTCTACAACATATAGAATCCAACCTGTTGGTACTTACAAGTGAGTCCTCTTTTTGTAAAAATATTTATAAACTCGTTTAAAATCTGCTTGGTAACAACTGGAACATTAAGATATCAATGATGCCCGTGCCTTAGTGCTATCTAGTGGGATAGTAAACGTAGGAAGTTTGTATGTATGGATAGATGGATATTTGTTACCCTGAATGAATTTAGATGAATCTTCACAATGCAGCTTACATATCTGATTAACACATAAGCCACGTTTTATTCCTCATTCCCACGGGAACGAGGACAATTAGGATATCAATGATGCCCGTGCCTTAGTGCTATCTAGTGGGATAGTAAACGTAGGAAGTTTGTATGTATGGATGGATGGATATTTGTTACCCTGAATGAATTTAGATGAATCTTCACAATGCAGCTTACATATCTGATTAACACATAAGCCACGTTTTATTCCTAATTCCCACGGGAACGAGGACAATTAGGATATCAATGATGCCCGTGCCTTAGTGCTATCTAGTGGGATAGTAAACGTAGGAAGTTTGTATGTATGGATGGATGGATATTTGTTACCCTGAATGAATTTAGATGAATCTTCACAATGCAGCTTACATATCTGATTAACACATAAGCCACATTTTATTCCTAATTCCCATGGGAGCGAGAACCACACAGGTGAAGCGTCCTCTACTAGGTACATAAAAGCAACGCTCACACATGATAACTAGTGGATATTTGGTATAATATTTTTTGTATCACTGGTATCCTAATGATCTTAAATGTTATATCGACACTATTGCCAAGTTATCTAAGTTACTATTTAAAATAATAATTTTAAAGCGCCAGAGATTATACTAACGAGTACAGAGTCCAATGTAATGTTTGTTTACAACTAATTTATTAAGTCCTTTACTCTGTTGGCTATCAGTGGTTAATAATGTTGGATAGGATAACGAAATCTGATCTCCTCGATTGCCGAGGTCTGTTGAAATTTGACGGCCTCCGTGGCTCAGTGGCATGCGTAATAGATTTATAAGACGAAGGTCCTGGGTTAAATTCCTGGCAGGGCTGATTGAGATTTTCTGAATTCCAGGTCTAGGCGTAGACAACGACAAAGACGTTGCGCTAATCGATTTAGCGTTCCAGGACGATGTCGTGTAGAAACTGACAAGGGTGTGGATTTCATCGTACTCCTAACAAGTTAGGGCGCTTCCATCTTCTTACTACTAGGGTGTGATTGCAGTGAAGGGGAAACTTGTAATAAACAAACAGAAAGGGTAAAAAAAATATTAAATCCTCGGTGACAGTTTTCAGGCAATGTGAGTCGACGTTTCGCTAACAGATAAATTGCTGGCAATCATCACCAACTACAAAGCATATTACCTAACTGTCTGCGACTTGACTTCATTGATTTATTGTTGTACGTTGACCCTTGTGGCCTCTGCTAGCAGGTAGGTCATATCATGAGCCATTTTTTGGCTAGCAACAGGGTACAGGCATCTTCTCTTCGAGGCTTTGTGGTCGTGATCTACCACGATACACCTGAAACTTTTTCGACGACTTCTGTGGCGCATTTGATAACATCTTAGTGTACAACAAAGAAATTCTGGCTAGTTATCACTCTATCAGCTGTGAGTTTGGGTGATAAAGTTAATAGATGGCTTGATAATCACTGGAATCGTAAGACAAGATTACCAAAGTTGTAAATTATAAAATGCAAATTGTAACATTGATTTTAAAAATTACTCTTTTGAAATCAATGCTGCTGAGTTTCTGGCCAGCTTTTTTAGGCAGGATTTGCCTTCCAAAACGGTGGTAGAGTCACTTCGTACTGACCCCGTATGGGTTTAAAACTAGTCGGGTATACTCCGACAAATGACGTGAGTTTCAGCCGTTTGTATTTTAATAATATGGAAAATAGTTTAAATTCTAATAAAGTAATTTATTAATCAGTGGTCAACATACGATCTGCGCTTGTAGAACAATAAGATACTTTATTACATAAATTGTGTTAATGTAAGTAAAGTAAGAAACTAGATAGTCTATTGTTAGGATTTTACGACCCTTACGACCTAGGGAACTGCTCGAAACCAATTTAAAGCAAATTAATCTTGAACGGCCATATTAGATAAACAGGTGATGATGTTATTCCACTCAAAGGAAACAGTAATTTATATAAAATGCATTTACAGGTAAGTAACTAACGTCCGTAAAGTATTTTTGTCACAACTAGGGGTCGCTGGCGGTTTCACCCGTAGTTTCTGTCCCCGTGGGAATATCTGGGTCCAAATTACCCTATGTCATTCCACATGAGTCTAGCTATTACAGACAAAAAGTTTTTTTTACAAATCGGCTGGTAGTTTCAGAGATTAGCCGGATCAAACAAACAAACACAGACAGACAAAAATTGTAAAAAAAAGTGATTTGGGCGTATGTACTGGATGTATATTCATATGCATGAAGTAAAAATGGTTATTTCAATATTACAAACAAACACTTAGATTTTATTTATATATAACAGATAAGGAAGACTGCCTTGTTGGTCTAATGGTTGGCCTATGTGGCTTCGGTCACAGGGTTCTGGGTTCGAATCCTCAGTCGAGTCACGGAATAATTCTGAGTTTCTCATTCTATGAAGTTTTCAATATATTCCAAGCACGGAGAACCCTAAGCCCGCCAACCCGCATTGGAGCAGCGTGGTTGGTTTCTGCTCCATATTCCCTCTCCTACATGGAGGGAGGCCTGTAAGTCCTTAATAGGCTAATAATGATTGTGATGATGATGAAGTATCATCAAAATCTGACAAACTATTTTCTTTTTAGTGATAATGTCATTAAAATGCTTATAAATACAGTAAACGTCAACGTATGACCAAAGGCAAGAACAATGTAACCAGAACAGAAGGAAGACGTGCATTCATGCCTGCACCACGAAGAGGTCGATGAAAACGCTGCAAACTGGTCGGCATGCTGGAAAATGTTGGCATTCCTGTGCGCATGCCCAGAGAGAGAGCATGCGGTAAACAGAGACACGTCAAAATGTACCCGGGAGGCACGTGTGCGAAACAAATATGTGATTGAACCAGGATATACGCTGGAAAATGATATCGACGGTTAATATTAACGGTGAGTTATTATTGTTAGTTAGTTTGTTAATGAATCAGTTAGTTATTTTATTTGTGGACTTTACAAACGAAGGTATTAAAGTTAAAGAATAAAAGTGTAACTGAATCATGTGAGATTGACATTCAAAATATTAACTAGCGAATGATTACGACTTCGTCGTGGAATTAAAGTTAAAATAAATAAAATTTATAAAAAATAGCCCTCAAAGATGAGTAACTTTTTCCATTATTTTCTACATTTTCCACTGTTTCTGAGTTCTTATTGGTTGCAGGGTGATGTTATATAGCCTTGAACTAGTAGTTCCTGAGATTAGCGCGTTTGAGCAAACAAACAAACAAACTCTTCAGCTTTATAATATTAGTTTATAATAGATTGAATTGTTAATATTGTGACAGTTATTTTTGTATGGTTCATAATAATTTTGGTAATTATACGCTTTCAAACTGATTAGTAGATAGATAGATAGATATAGATCACATAGGTACAATGCTTTTTCGTGTATCGAAGTTATAAGAATTTGTTTAAATTTTTTTAAATGGTTATTTTTTCTATTTTTAGTATATCCTAGAATCACTTTATTGGCTAAAATCATTATAAAAACCTCTCCCACCTTCCAGTTTCGTGGTTATCTAATTATAACCACCTTTTCCAGTGGACAATAAACACCAGTGAAAGTCATAGAAAAGTATAAAAACGCAATTATGTTTTCGTTTCGAAATCAGGAAAGAGCTGTCATAAAAAATACGCATTAAATAAATATGAAACTTCGTCGTTTCCTGAAGTACGAGAAGGTTAAAAACAAAGTAGAGTTAATGATACCACATAATATATTTTAATAGCAGCGAGGCTGATTTTTATAATCTTTCAATTTGTTGGACTGTTCTGCCTTGAGTAGTAGAAAACTAAACAAAAAAGCAATAATAAAATTTTTAATAAAAAATAGGACCGACTCAAAACGCACTAAAAAGTAAAAAATAACTGTCATTTAGTTGCTTTAATTTACTTAGGCATATCTATGAAGTCGGTGCCAGCCAAGTTGAAGAAACATTTATTTTACGTAGTAAAGCAGTTTGTGGGTTCTAGGTAACGTCCTTAAAGTAGAAACCTTGGCTGGCACCGACTCCTAGATATGCTTAAGTAAATTAAAGCAACTAAATGACACAGTTATTTTTTACTTTTTAGTGCGTTTTCAGTCGGTTCTATTTTTTGTTAAAAATTTTTATTTCTTACTTTTTAGTTATTTATCGTCACGTACCGTACTATACTGTCATAGTATATTATACAGCACTAGTAGCCAAAAAGCTACCGATACCGAAACAAAAACCGAAATCGCTGTAAGCGTGTAATAAAATTTTTGTCTTTTACTAATAAGAAATGAAATGAAGGTATAACAATAATTAATCTCTCTGCACATCATTTATTAGTAAATTAAGGCCTTTGAGCTATAAAATTGTAATAAAAGTATATTTTCATTAGGAACACTAATTTATATGTTCCTATTTATTTATATTTTAAATGTTTTCTCAGATAATAATATTTTAGTGAAAATTATTAATTAGGAGGTATTTGAATAAATAAATGGAACCAAAACCAATTTCAATTATTTTTTTATTTAAATTATTTGTTATTGCAATGATTCTACCACCGTTTCGGAAATGCAGCCCTTGTTGAGAAGACAACGGCAAGAAACTCAACAAATGCTCTTTTAAATATGTTTTTTTTACAATATTACATAATAATAACAAATATAAATAGTCAAACTCTCAAATACTAATTGTAACCCAAGTACAACCGTTATAGCTTGGTCAATCCACGATGGCTCGTAGTGTTTTGTTTTTCAAACGCTTACATTGCAAGTGTGCAATAAAAACTGCAAGAATGTGAGTTCTATTACTACGTAACGAGTAGCAATGTGTGCACACTCACACAAAGTGTCAAGTTAATTATGTCAACAAGAATGTCATGTTTGACTAGCAGTATGCTCTACTTCATTTTAATTCATTTTTTAAAAATGAATATGTCGTGTTGGTCCTGCACAGCAAAATTATATTGTGATATAGGTTAATATATATA
Organism: Mycalesis mineus; assembly: GCA_034621355.1. NCBI lineage: Eukaryota > Metazoa > Arthropoda > Insecta > Lepidoptera > Nymphalidae > Mycalesis > Mycalesis mineus. The sequence continues at coordinate 2,091,494 of CM067902.1, forward strand.
TCGGAGTATCACCATTCTTCTTGACATCATCTTTAGTGGTTCTTAATCTCTTGGGCGTTTTCTAGGGTTACAAAGACTTTGTCTTCACGAACAGATATATTGCAAGTTCACAATGTTTTGATACATGAAATAGATTTTTATAATTCCTGACGTATTATAAAGATTCAGAACAGTAGTTTATTTACACCCGTCTTATCAAGTTTTAAGTAAGCACCTATCTCATATCTCTTATTAAATGATTAACAATTAGTTCTATTTCGATTACTTTCATAAAAAAAAATTGGTTGTCTGTAAAGTCGGTTTACTGACGATAGTTGAACGTGACAATGTCTTAAGAAAATACTATTAATTTAAATTAATAAAATAATTGATTTTGATTTTATAAATTTATATTTTAAATTTATAATAAACATATTAATTTTTAATTTATAATAAATATATTAATTTTAATTTAAAATTAATATATTTAATAATTATATTTAATAGACGGATGTTGAACGCTGCCGAACGCAAAGGCCGATTGTCCTTCTTTGTCGCTAGTTCCGCGCTCTCGCTTGCACTTCAAGCCTTACATGAAACGCCTCAAAGCGAGGTAACGACGCATGACGTCATGTTTTTTCGTGCGTGCAGCCGGCTCTATCGAATTACAAGACGTTGTCACGTCAAAAACTCGTGACATACCAAAAATAATGACATCCACAGACAGTAACATTTCCATAAACAATGACGTCTATTACAATATTACAACAATCTATTCTAAGTCTCTAGTCTAATTCCTTCGACATATATATTAACCCATTTAAAAATATCTTAAAAACACACATACCCACAATCATCTCAGATGTTTTGTTTAAACAGTTTAATGATTGAGCTCAATTCCACGCTGTCTTGTCTACCATACCCCTAGTGTTTTTGTAAAGCGTGAACCCATGATATCTATTATTATTTTGATTCATTGCAAGTTAGTTTATGTAAACTAAGATGGAAGCGGGCTAACTTGTTAGGAGTAGCATGAAATCTACATTTCTTTAGTTTCTACACGATACCGGAACGCTAAATCGCTTGACGGCACGTCTTTTTTAGTAGAATAGTACCAATGACCAAAGCTATTTTGCTAAGCTAATTTGGAAAATCTATATTGGCAGTAACAAACCAATCAAGTGACCTTTGTAGAAAAATTAAAGTCGAGTCGGTCAACCTGAAGGAACGGGCAACGGAACGATTTTTCTGGCTAAATCACATTTAAATATGTAGTTTATCATCATACGATACGTTTTTTTTGACATTATAAATATAATATTGGTAAAAAAATTAAGTAGAGCATCATTCCGTTGGGTCATGACACGCAGCGATACAACCTACAATAGCCCGTGTACACCGAGCCGTGGTCGACTCGAGACTGATGTTCGAACTGTACTCCCCGCACCCTTCGGTTTCCCCTCGCGAGAAATAGTGGGGCGCGTCTTAGTGAATTGAACTATCAGTACTCTTTTTCTTTTACATAAATATTTCAATATTTGAATATATGTATTTACAAGTATGGACACAAAATAATATTACAAATACTAAAAATCAGAATAAGGAATAACATTATAAAATATACTTAGCTTTTGCACAACACTGTTACTACTTGTCTCGCTGATAGAAAAATACAATAAAAACTGAGGGCTAAAAGTAACTCGCTACCCTTTTATAACAAACAAGCCAAAATGGCCACTGTCGGAAATCGACCTAATTTTAAGTATACTGTACAATATGAATCTACATTACGTCTCTATATAAATCAATATTAATCTTATAATTATAATCTTGGTTTCACATAAATTATACAAATAAGTTTTGTATTAATAACATAATAAATTGTTTCATGACTATAACGTTTCCCAATAGTGGTGTCATCATGTAGTACTCTTAATTTTTATTTACAATAAAGTACTTTAATTATATCGTTACATTTCTTAAATACAATATTAAGAATTATTTAATAACAATAACAACGAAACCAATAAGCAATAGGCATAATGATAAAAAATGCTAACAGTAATTAAGTTTCATTACGGATATACTGCGATTTGTCAAAAATAGTCTAAGTAAAATATTCTATAATAATTTATTACTGTAAAACACAAGTAAAAGTAATTCCTTTAATTGTAATTCATTGATGTTAAAACAATTTAAAATAGAGATAAATTACTAAAAGTGGCTAAGTTTCATTACAGAAATGTTGCTATTGTTCAAAATAGTCTAATTAAAATATTCTATAACTATTTAATACTGTAAAACACAATTAAACGTTATTAATTTATTTTGTATTTATTAATGATGTTAAAACAATTTTAGAATAGAGATAAATTATTAACAGCGGTAAGTTTCATTACAAATGTGTCGAAATTTATCAAAAGTAATCCAATAGACTAATGTAAACTTGACAATAAAATATACACACAAGAATACTAGTCTTTATCTTTACTCATTTATTTTAAATAATTTATCATAATATCAATAATCTATCACGGCCATACTGACTGTACTTCGTCCCCGAAGTACTTACTTTTAGGTTCCGCATATTATTTAATCACAAACATTTGCAGTGAATTTATTTATACATAATGCTCAACAATACTGAAATCTTAAAATACTAATTTTATCGAGCTATTTGCATAGACATGGTGGTCCCCTTCAATTTGCTATTGAGATAGACCAACCACCAAACAAATAGATCTTTTAATGAATATTTGCCAATTACATCGACATGCCAATCACATTCACACGCTGCGAGTGAGATAACTGGCACCAAATAAGAGGCCGTCCAGCGTTTAACTAACTTAGTTTTGTAGCCAATAACCTAGACATACTGTTTCCATTCATTCGCTGCCGATGAGATAAAACAAGTACCAAGTCATGGCTCAGCAGCGACAAGATGGTTTTACACAGTAATATTGTACATAAGAAACAGATTTTATGTAAATAAAAGATTGTAATTACAATAAATAAGTAACTAATATTAATAATCGTAAAGGAGAAAATCCACTTGATTTTTGTACTGTAGTGTTTAGCGTTTGCTGCACTTTTGGCAATTCGTTCGACCATTCTGACGGATCATTACACACTGTACTTAGCATATTGATTACTGTAGATACATAACATTCAACCTGTCCATTACTTCGGGGTACAAAGATGTTAACTCTGAACGTAAGCTTTCCCACGTACGACCCTCTGCAGGATCCCATTATCAAACCATAAATAAGCAGACCCTTTAAGGGCCTTACCTGCTTTGGCGATGGTGGCAATGCTGCTCCAGCCGAATTCCTTTGCTAATACTTTAATATTGTTGCACCATTATTCGGCACCCAGGTCGCTTGTAGCTGGATCAAAGACTGGCAAGGCGACGTCTTTTTCACCTGACGAGGACCGGAGACGGCATCTCTGATTGCCTTCAGAAGGTCTTGCAAAGTGGGAGATATCCATCTAAAAATATAATAACATATATTAGTTTATTTTAAGTGGACGGGACACAATCCCACTTCTGATAATAAAATTTCTATCTTTGACTAATATAAGAAATGAAATGAAGGTATAACAATAATTAATCTCTCTGCACATCATTTATTAGTAAATTAAGGCCTTTGAGCTATAAAATTGTAATAAAAGTATATTTTCATTAGGAACACTAATTTATATGTTCCTATTTATTTATATTTTAAATGTTTTCTCAGATAATAATATTTTAGTGAAAATTATTAATTAGGAGGTATTTGAATAAATAAATGGAACCAAAACCAATTTCAATTATTTTTTTATTTAAATTATTTGTTATTGCAATGATTCTACCACCGTTTCGGAAATGCAGCCCTTGTTGAGAAGACAACGGCAAGAAACTCAACAAATGCTCTTTTAAATATGTTTTTTTTACAATATTACATAATAATAACAAATATAAATAGTCAAACTCTCAAATACTAATTGTAACCCAAGTACAACCGTTACTCTTTTTCTTTTACATAAATATTTCAATATTTGAATATATGTATTTACAAGTATGGACACAAAATAATATTACAAATACTAAAAATCAGAATAAGGAATAACATTATAAAATATACTTAGCTTTTGCACAACACTGTTACTACTTGTCTCGCTGATAGAAAAATACAATAAAAACTGAGGGCTAAAAGTAACTCGCTACCCTTTTATAACAAACAAGCCAAAATGGCCACTGTCGGAAATCGACCTAATTTTAAGTATACTGTACAATATGAATCTACATTACGTCTCTATATAAATCAATATTAATCTTATAATTATAATCTTGGTTTCACATAAATTATACAAATAAGTTTTGTATTAATAACATAATAAATTGTTTCATGACTATAACGTTTCCCAATAGTGGTGTCATCATGTAGTACTCTTAATTTTTATTTACAATAAAGTACTTTAATTATATCGTTACATTTCTTAAATACAATATTAAGAATTATTTAATAACAATAACAACGAAACCAATAAGCAATAGGCATAATGATAAAAAATGCTAACAGTAATTAAGTTTCATTACGGATATACTGCGATTTGTCAAAAATAGTCTAAGTAAAATATTCTATAATAATTTATTACTGTAAAACACAAGTAAAAGTAATTCCTTTAATTGTAATTCATTGATGTTAAAACAATTTAAAATAGAGATAAATTACTAAAAGTGGCTAAGTTTCATTACAGAAATGTTGCTATTGTTCAAAATAGTCTAATTAAAATATTCTATAACTATTTAATACTGTAAAACACAATTAAACGTTATTAATTTATTTTGTATTTATTAATGATGTTAAAACAATTTTAGAATAGAGATAAATTATTAACAGCGGTAAGTTTCATTACAAATGTGTCGAAATTTATCAAAAGTAATCCAATAGACTAATGTAAACTTGACAATAAAATATACACACAAGAATACTAGTCTTTATCTTTACTCATTTATTTTAAATAATTTATCATAATATCAATAATCTATCACGTGCCTCCAAAATTTGAAGAGTTCCTTCAATTTCCCCAGGATATCATCATCAGATCCTAACATGATGACAATGGAACTACCTTGGATGTATGCCCTTTCTAAAAAGTTCTGCGTGGTCATACATAAAAAAAAATATATACGTGTCGAATTGAGAACCTCCTCCGTTTTTTTTCGTCGGTTAAAAAAGTATACTAAATCTGTCTTTTAGTATGGACAGTTTTTTGATAATAAATAGTTTTCTTGAGAGCTTTCGTTGCATACCATTCCGACAACATTTTATACAGGACAACGTCTGTCGGGTTCCAGTTAATTGAATTTAGAAACCCCTAATATTCCGGCCTTGGGAGCAACTTCAGTCCGGTTCTAACGTCGCATTGCGCAGGCCATCGCTGGCTAACTTCACACCGGACAAGCAAAACACTCAAGTAAATTACTTATACAGAAGAAATATAAATATAACAATCTGTTGAACATTAAAAGTGCAATTTTAGACAATAAAGAGTTGTTAAAGGTGCTGTGAACAGTATTTTGTATAAATATTGACGTATTTTTTACAAATAAAGCCTTCCAATTTTCAAGGGTAAGTATTTTTGTAAATGCATAATTTATAAGCCGATATAGAGGTGTTACGGTGTAATTTAATTAAATCAATTAGTTTTGAGAAAGTTTGTAAACTGTACCTACATTTTGTTTTTATATCGAGTGAGCTTTTTCAAGCAAGGTTTTCTAGGAAACTTTGAGAAAAGCTCACTCAATTCATTACGAAGCTTATTTTACTGTTCCTTAAATTTAAAAGTAATAGAATTGTAGGTAATTATCATTTTAATTTAATGTGTACCAAAAATACTGTTACATTCCATTATAAATGTATAAAACCTCTACTTTACAAATAAATCATTCGAATATGCGTAAAAAAATTAATTAAGGTCAGGACAATAGTCATTCAAAAGTCGCGTGTTATACGATTGTGTAATTTTGTAGAAAATAATATAAACGGAATTAAAATAATTATTAAAAAAAAATAGGTGACGCCACCGGGCGTTGACATCAATTAAAAATATGTCGCACTTGTGGTTGCCTGCACTGCGCTGTATCGATCGTCGGAGCACGCATGCGCGGGGCCCTCCCACAAGCCAGTGGAGTCAGCTCGCGAGCGGTCGCTGGACTCCGCGATGCCGAAGCCCACTCCCGTCGAGGACCTGATCATCCCGCCGCAGGACCAGAAGATATGCGGGACCATATGCGTGTGTCAGATGACAGCGGTCCTCAGCTGTGTTGCCATCGTGTACCTGACAGTGGCCATTTACATGCCTTACACGCGCGCGATCGCGTCAGGCATCGACCCGACACCGATCATGTGTACCACAACAAGAGCTGTTAACAAAGACAACTGCGACTGGGGTTCGTGCGGCGAATGGTGTTTGAGCAAAACCTCCGGCGCCTGCATCCAGATCTATGTCAACGTCAGGAAGAACGGAACGTCTTTGCTGCTGTCTGAATGTGGGAGCGCTGCTAACAAAACCTGCTACGGCATCGACCAGGAGAACGCCAAGAAGTACCACTGCATACGCGATGAATGCAGAAACTTGACAGGCACATTCAATTGCACTGAAGGAAAATGTATAAACATAACAGACGCTTTTGAATGCGCTTTTCGAGATACGGATCCACCTTTGAAATGTTCTGGAAGAAGAGGGAAGATAACGTGTATAGACGTTCACGGATTGTTTTCGTGTAGTAGAGGCACTTGTAGGAAAATAAAAACACCGTACAATTGTGACAGACGGTGCGTCGACATCCCGACCCGTCACAAAAACGTTATAGTACTAAGTGGTGATAGAGTGTTTCTAGCTAGGTGTTCGAAATTAGCTCAAGAGGACGGCGGTAATGTAGTTTGGACTGACTCAGGTGAAGAAGTGTTGATGTTATCCTGTCACGCTGTTCATAATGGCACCTCAGGCGTTGTCGCTGTTGACTGCATCAATGCAGCTTTGTTACCGCGAACAGATATTTCTGATCTGACTAACTTTACTTACTTACAATACTTATATACTGTTAAAGCAGTTCCCAATAGAGTTATAGCGCCATCTGAAGTTGAGCTGACAATGGCCAATGACAGCAGATTAATGATCAATCTGGAAGGATGCGTGAACACTCTGGCTGATGAATGCAAAGAGTTCCTGAAGACTTATGGACGCGATGGAACCGATCATAACGCTAAAGCAAGATTTCCGTGCTTCTACACCGAAAATAATCCAGATATAGTTGTTGCTAGATTTGATCTAGATGCTACCTATCGTCAGTTCCTTGTCGCTTTGGTCCTGCCTACTGTTCTTGTGGTGGTGTCGTGTATAACGTTGCTATTATGTCAGACTACAGTGGAAGTAGGTGATGATGCTAAAATGAGATTTAAGAGCTGCGCTGGTGGTCAGGCTGAGATGCAGCTATCACCGAACGATCCTGTTTCTCCCCTCTGAGATCAGTCACGTGAGCTTTTTAATAATATTACCCGTATTCCAAACTTACTATTAATTTATACCCAGTACATATTCCACCAATAAGGATAAAGAACGATAACTAGTCATGACGTCATATTTGGCTAATTTTCTCAGAGTTAAGCAATTTAGCCAACGACGCAATAAGTATGTCCGAGCACGTAATTTAAATACTGGAATTAATCTTAAACGGGATGTAGTTACTGATGCTGATCACGCGACGGGATGAACAACGAGAAAAATACAAGATTATGATATGCATCTCTACATTTTCCTCCATGCATGTTTACCATTTATTAATTTCACTATTATGTCTTATTCTAATCACTATACGCTATACAAGACAATAACTCTTGCGAGGGCAAGAAATGGGATATAAATGGACACTTTGTCCAATAAAGCTACTTACATACGATGACCTAAATTACTTTGATATAAGCTTTAAGCTTCTAGCTCCACGACCCTTTGGTTTCCCTCTACCCATGAATCGATAAAACTTGACCTTGGCCCGACTGCTTCGTGACCGAAGTATTGCGTGCATCAGTGTTGAACTAGCTCCAAAACTTAGTGTTCTAAATGTGTAAAATAAATTTATATTATAATTACTATGAATAGTTGATACATTCATTACATTTTACCAGTTGTAACTTTATTAAATGTCTTCAGGCACCACTTATAATAACCTTTTATAATAATGTATGGAATATTCTACTTCTTCCTGTATTCAAATTATAGCGTTTAATTTGAAATATACTGCCATATCAATATCTAGGAGACGGTGCCAGCCAAGATTTTTACTTTAAGGACGTTACCTAGAACTCACAAACTGCTTAAACTTGGCTGGCACCGACTTCATAGATATGCTTAAGTAAATTAAAGCAAGTAAATGACACAGTTATTTTTTACTTTTTAGTGCGTTTTGAGTCGATTCTATTTTTGTTATAAATTTTTATTTACCAAAGCTTTATGCCCATATAGTGGATGTTCATCAGCTGGTATTTATGATATTCATACGACTCTTGTAGCCTATGCAAAAAGTCCAGCCCAGATAGCCAAAAAATAACTTTGGTAACTTTTATATTATTAAATACTACATTTTGCCTCTTCGTCATTATAAAAACAAGCTGATAATGAGGATATCTGCCCGTTTTAACTGCTCATTACAGAGCTAGGGACTCACTACAGGGCTACTTGAAAAGGAGGCTACTCTACCTATATTATTTTTTGTAGGTATATCAGTTTTTATTTTGTTATATAATATATACATTTTCTTTCCTTTCAGGCGTTCCCCTCCTCTGCGAGGGCCCGGCTAGCTCACTAAGAGACGACTAACTGCTTCCAGTGCTCAACACAACCTCCCAATGTCGACCATGAGCAGATCCCGGACGAGTCTTTCGCCCGCCACCTCTGAAAGATCGACTCTTCCTATGGGCGCATCAGCCGACCCAGACAGTCCAGAGTTCATACCTCTAGAGCCGACGAGGGAGGAACTGCTTACACATTTCTTCGAGCGATTCAAGTTTTACACATCGCTCTGCTTGGGCACCTCAGCCATACTCGCCGTCTTCGCTTTCCTTTTCCTAATCCCCTTTGTGGTCGAGCCTGCGATACAAACTATACTGGCAGAGTTTGCACCAGAAGCTGGTATATGCTCAGTATCCGAACACACATACGCCAGGACTATGTCCAATTGTACGTGGGCATCTTGTAGAGAAGGCTGTACGACCACGCACACAAAGTGCCACAAAATTCGCGTCAACCTACTGCGACAACCCTTCGTGGAGAATGCGCCGGTACCAACGGAATGGGATGCAACAGATTTGAAATTCCTCATAAACCCAGAAGGCTGCGGTTATCCACCTAGAGTTAATTGCTCGGAGTTTGCTAGCGATTACGCTGGGAAGAAGTCTCCTAAGCTGTTCCCTTGCTACTACAGCCAGACGCGGCCGGAGTTGGTTGTGGCGAGGTACTCTTGGGATTCGACGATTCGCGGTTTGATCTTGGCGTTGGTGCTACCGACTACGGTCTTCGTGATCAGTTTGAGTGTTCTCGCCTATTGGCACTGCCACTGCTGCGACAGGGCCTGCAATAGACGAGTGCACGCCGAATCCTACGCGAGCAAAGAAGAGTAAGTATCAGTAGTATATATTCGCAAGACAGCTTCAATCCGCTTATGCTGATATATTGGCCGTATGGTGTTTTAAGCTAAAAGGTTACAGATGTATTACGGACTTGATTTTATATTGATATATTGATTTTTTAATCCAATAATTTTAGTTTGGTACATGCAGATAGTTTAGGAAAAAAGTTCAATGAAACTCACGTCACTGTGGTTGGAGTATGTCCAACTAGTTTTGAACCCATATGGGCTCTAAGCAGTTTGCTTTACGCCGCGCTATATAAACAAGTTAAATAAAAAGTTCAATGAAACTCACGTCACTGTGGTTGGAGTATGTCCAACTAGTTTTGAACCCATATGGGCTCTAAGCAGTTTGCTTTACGCCGCGCTATATAAACAAGTTAAATAAAAAGTTCAATGAAACTCACGTCACTGTTGTTGGAGTATGCCCGACTAGTTTTGAACCCATATGGGCTCTAAGCAGTTTGTTTTACGCCGCGCTACATAAACAAGTTAAATAAAAAGTTCAATGAAACTCACGTCACTGTTGTTGGAGTATGCCCGACTAGTTTTAAACCCATATGGGCTCTAAGCAGTTTGCTTTACGCCGCGCTACATAAACAAGTTAAATAAAAAGTTCAATGAAACTCACGTCACTGTTGTTGGAGTATGCCCGACTAGTTTTGAACCCATATGGGCTCTAAGCAGTTTGCTTTACGCCGCGCTACATAAACAAGTTAAATAAAAAGTTCAATGAAACTCACGTCACTGTTGTTGGAGTATGCCCGACTAGTTTTGAACCCATATGGGCTCTAAGCAGTTTGCATTACGCCGCGCTACATAAACAAGTTAAATAAAAAGTTCATTGAGAATGCTTGTCAACAAACAAATTTAAAACGAAGGTAGAAAAGTCACCACAGTTTATGGCTAGTAAATTTAAAATTAGTTTTGTTTTTTTACCCCATATAAGATTTAAACATATTTATCAGTTTGCTTTACGCCGCGCTACATAAACAAGTGAGCCCCGTATGGGTTTGAAACTAGTAGGGCATCCGACAACAGTGTCGTGTGTTTAGCTATCCCTATTTTAATTGTAATCAATTTAATTTCTAATTTTACGATTCTCCGGCTCCTTTGGTCAAAGTTGGTCTAAAAAGAACTTTTTAACAGAATTAAATATAAATATTTTGGAAATTAAATGTCCATGATAAATAATTGGTTATGAGCTGTTCTATTTACAGAGCCAATATTAAAATAGTTCTTCGTCAAAGATAGTCTCGTCACTAGTTTCTCGTAAATAGTTGGGCAAACTCCGACAACAGTGACGTGAATATTAGGCGTTAATATTTTTATAACTTCTATGAGGTAGAACAAAAAATTATTTTTTTAAATGTTTGCATTTGATTTAGTTGAGTTATTTCGCATTTTTTTATATTATTATGCAGTTTTGTTTTGATTTTAGACTGATGTTTCAATAAAATGGGCTTGCAGGACGCATTTCAAGTTCGATGATGCAACATTATAGTTACTTCTATAATTTGTTTGGATATATTGATTCATTGCAAGTATGTTAGTATGTTTCCAACTTAACATCTAATCACGCTGTGTGTATCACGTCTGAATCTAGCAAGTCACATTTTATGTGTATAATTAATATGAAAATAGTCTTTGTTACTTTTGTTTTAAAGTTCATATTTCATTGCACATTTGTGTCTAGCTGAACAATTGTAAAATACATAAATATAGTAGCATAAACGACTTTATAACAAGATGCATTAGATTCACTTTTCTTTGGTGTTCCTACTATTTTGAAAAAAGTCATATCTAGTGTACAAAAATATATATTTCTATTAGTACTCTACTTGTGCTAGACATGGCACAGTAAATGCTAGCAACTGGTCACATACTCGTAGTAGAATATCATATAAAAAGCAAAACATAAACCGGGAAATAACGTCAGAGAAGAGTGACTGAGGAGCTGGGCGGGCGGCTACACGAATGAATCATGAACCTTCTGCTCACTCTTTCTGTTGTTATACCACCACACCACTGTACCACGCAAGCGAGGACTCCGTTGTGTCATTTACCCATACCCATACCCACATCCGATGTGGTGTTCTTGGTTGTACACTACTTCTATGTGTGTCAATGCACAGTACCAATATGTATTGTTGTATTAAGTAGTTAAAATTTTTTAGTATGTAAGCACTTAATACATAATTATAGTTCATCTACAATCTATAGTGACTTACTTGTATAATTTAGTTTGCTTTAAAATAGAGTTGCAACTTCGGCAATTTCTGTAGGTAGTAGTTAGATTGAATTAAGCTCAGCAGACTTAGCCGATTAGGTATTACACAAGAAATCCTCGGAGTGCATTAAGACGTCAGCTCCAACCATCATCTGAAAGTGGAGAGATATGAGAGTAATCGTTACAGAGTTAAAAATCGTTACCCCCTGATTTGTCAATATATGCAGCAAGATGCATGAGTTAAGCTCCAATACCGCACGGTCTGTCATACTACTAGGTCATTAAACTGATACGTTTTAAAGTTCCTATGGATGAGTAAACCGCTTCGTTACGTAACGTTTTTAGGCTCCTCTCTCCTTCGCAGCGCTAGCCGTATTAAGTTAACACTTCCGTCGACCGTTCCGAGGCGCACTTTTTTATTCTTTTTTTATTCACTACAAGATAATGCCCTTGAATGCAAACACACCTGATTATAAGTAATGATGTAATCGCTAACATGTTAGGGGTAGCATGAAAATTCACACCCTGGTTTCATTGAAACGGAATGCTGAATCGCTTGGCGGTACGTCTTTGCCGGTAGGTCGGTAGCCCACTCACCAGCCAAAATGATGTTAAATACCTCATATTCCCAACTTTAACATTATTATAAAATCAAATAAACTGTGCATAATATTTACCATGTATCCATTATTTTCCACAGCAGTAAGCTCCTATGTGAACTGGATGAAGACCCGAGTGACGATGTGTTCTGACGCCAGGCTTCCACCACCGCCCGCCGTCGCGCCTCACCCCGCGCCGAAAACTACACCCAGCTCTGAGCTAGCATATGCACATACTGAGCGTATGCTGTCGAACACTGAGCGTAAGGGAAAATGACATTTTCTCCCTTAATGATACAAAATCGTATGATGCTAACAGTGATCATTTGAATTATTATAGGTTCATTATTATCAGAATGAGTATTAGCTAAAACTGAACATAAGAGTAAATGCCATTTTCTTTTTCATTTATTTTTGGTAAGCAAATCATACAATGATATTTCGGCATTCGTTCAGTGCAAATGACAATACACGCTCTGTACACCTGTATGATACATAACAAATAGTTATACCAAAAACATAAACCAAAGGGGAAATGTGGCACAAATGCGAAAAACTTACGAAAAAGCTTGGAAATGCGGCTTTCGGCTCAACGCGTTCACTCGAACGATAAATAAGTTTTATTTTTAAGTTCCTTGTAAATTATATTATCTATCTAATAATAATAATTTAATATTATATTATGTGATACTTATACACACGATTTTTAAAAAACAAAAACATTTTAATTTAATTAATTATTAATTTAGTCACGTAATTAATTTACGTAAAAAACATATTTGCAGCGAAGCTTTGCGAGTTTAAATGTGTAAAAAATTAAAAAACAGCGTCTCTTTATTCTAAATTGGAGCTAGGCCGGGTAGGTTTAAGATCATTTTTATAATTTGCCCTTACAGATTTGTGTTTGTATCTATATTATGTCAAAACTTTATTTTAAGGTAAGTATTAGAGATGGGCAAAAACTAATTTCTTTTGCATTATTTGGTCGAATATTCAATTTGTTATATTCATGTTTTAATATACGATATTTAAGTAATTTATTTGTCAAATTAAATTTGATAAAAATTTTCTTGATCACACAATTATTTTATGAATATTTTTTTTTAATTTGTACTATTTTTACATATTAGAATATAAACAATCGCGATTATTTCTTATATTATTAAAATACAAACAGCTGAAACTCACGTCACTGTTGTCGGAGTATGCTGGACTAAACAGCTTGCTTCATACTGCGATGCAAGAACAAGCGAGCTTATAACTAAAGACCCTTATGGGTTTGAAACTAGTCGGGCATACCCCGACAACAGTGACGTGAGTTTCAGCTGTTTATATTTTAATTATATTAACATACTAGCTTTTGCCCGCAACTTCGTCCGCGTGGAATTAGTTATTACAGCAGCCTAATTTTTCTAAGCTTTGAATGTCATATTTATTAATATCAACTGCCTAAGAAATAGGTCTTTTGCTTTCAAAATGACGATACTTTCATACAACATTTCATCCCCCCTTTAACCCCTTACAACCCTTTTTTCGCAATTAAAAGTAGCCTTTGTCCTTTTTCAGGCTCTAGACTTACTGTGTACCAAATTTCATTTAAATCGGTTCAGTAGTTGTAGAGTGAAAGCAAGACAGACAGACAGAGTTACTTTCGCATTTATAATATTAGTTAGGATTTTACTGAATATTTGGCTAAATTCTGCATTTAACATAAAAGTTTAGTCCATCGCTAATACGCGTAGTTACTAAGAAAAAATAAACAACATTATTGCTGAATACTCTATCATGTCGCTTTAATTAAATAATATTTTTTTGTTTAAATATTTTCCATTGACAGATATTAATAATAATGTAAAAAAATATGTATTGCAATTATAATTATATTTTAATTACAATTGCATTTTTATCCTTATGTTTATGAAATCACACTATGAATATAAGCTCAAAATGTTCAAAATAATAAATAACTATGTTAGTTTTAGATACAATATAAATTCAAATACCAACAACACTGTTTATTAAATAAATAAATTATATTTCGATAATGTTAATATGATTTAGCATAATTAAATTAGTATACAGTTGACTTATTTTCTATGGCATAAGATGTAATTATTATTATTAATTCTTAACATTTTTAGCGCAATAATAATAATTATAAGAATAGTGTTCCCTCAGTGCCTGAAGACTTGTGTCTTCGAACAGTGAGTGCTGCCAGACTTTGTGGCTCTGAATCGTTGCCGATTCTGGTATTTTCGGATTATAGCATGCTAAGAATGTTTGGTGTATATTATTGGCATTTGCAAAACAGTATCAGGAGTGATAGAATAGCATGATAGCTTGTTATGCACATTTATAGTATTGAAAAAAATGTTAAAGGACATTGCAAAAATTGGCCTACGAATCAATAGCTACTTAAAAGATGTCATAATGTATAGCTAATTTTTTAATATTGATTACAATTAAAGCATTTTAATGGACACTATTATATTAAGGGTGTTATGTTACAGAAGTTTTTTTTAAAAAAAAAACGAAAAAGCGCGATCTAAGAATATTTTTTTAAAAATTTGAACTTGGTCCTTTGAATCCTTAGACGATGTTGACTTCGCGATTGAATTTTGTAGAGCCAATAAATCTGTTCCGGGTTACATTGTCGCTTTAATTTGTACAGTTTTATTTTAGACCAGTGCATTTAATTTTTGAAACCAAAAATAATGAAAGAATAAATTACGTACGTACGGTAGTGGGTGAGGGTTTAGGGGTAAAAAATTTAAAAACTGTAAAAACCGTTAGCCTAGTTTTTGTATTTTCTGAGTACTATGGTAATAAAAATTTTTTTTTTCACCAGCGTAAAGTATATTTTTACGAACAGCAAGCATACCAACTTTTTGAAAAAAAACTGATATTTTGTCGGCCAAATTTTCGGTTAAAAGTTAGTTTTTCGAAATTCATTCAAAATAAGGTGAAAAAATAAATATTTCAAATCAAATAAATTATAGCGTGTTTGAGTCATAAAGAGGTAAGTTTGACCAAATTTCGTGAAAATATAATTTTATTTGTAAAACATAAAAATAAAAACAAAAAACTTGTTTTTTTTGAATTTTTCACATACATTGAGGTTATGTGAAAAAAGTGTAAATACAAAAGTTTTAGATCTTTTTATTACCTACAACTTTGTAATTTGTTCTTTTCCATAGGACTTATAGTTTTGCCGGAAATCGAGAAACCCCGTTTTTTACCTCAGATCGCCCGTAATTTATTTTTCCTTTCATTCTAATGATATTCTTTTACTTTTTATCATTTTCAAAGCACTGGTGTATTTATTATTTGCTAACTTCAGAATTATATAATGAAATAAATAAATTCTCAAAGTGTCCGTTTTGTTTCACGACTGTATATTTTATCTTAGGCCAAATGTTTGTATCCTATGCAAGTGTAAGAAAAAAAAATATGAAAGGACAAAAATGAGGATAATCAATGAAGAAATTAAAGTGTGTGAATGAAAATGCTAGTATTGAATGGAAGAGTAAACGTATGTGTAGGTTGAAAGTTTAAAAAAAATCTGCTGCTAAATTGCGATATTGACAAATTCGGAATTGCTTTTATTTTACACTTATTGGTATTATGTGCAACTTACTAACTTTTCTTATTGTGTTTTATGTTTAAAAAACGCAGACCTTTAAAAAAATCGGGTTTTAGTCGTACATTTGCACTATGTGTGCTTTAGTAGCGGTAAACTTAAATAAGAATTTTTTATTTTTTTTCAATTAAATTATTATTATTTTTTGTTAAGCTTTACTATGAGTTTAAAATAAAAGCAAGGAAACGCTGTCAACATAATTGATTTACTAAACACTTTTGAAAAGTCGGGAATTTCATCGATTTAAGAGTAAAATTGCAGGCTCTTCAAACATACAGACTGACTCGAAAGTGTTCGTAAAGAAAGCTTAATTTAATTATGATGTTATTTTCGCGCTGATTTCTTAAATAAAGTGCATTGAAATGAAGTTTTCAGAACGTTAGTGGCTTAAATGGCGTATAAGGGCCAAAGTTATAAGGAGATTGTCCTAAATGCGAACGACGAACATTATTCGAGCGTGAATTGCTTGAGTCAATGCGAAATTTAACAACGTAAAAGTACAGGCGGGGAGCAATTTTTAAGTTTGAGAATCGATATTCTTGTTGTCACTACGAATAATATTAACAAAGAATATCGATTCTAAGAAGGCTATAAGGTCTAGCCATACGTGTCGCTTGCATTTGAGAGGGTCTCAATATGTAACTTAGCCTTAGATTATGGAGTTTAGATATGTTCCCGCTAAGTGATATTATTGTAAACATGTTGTATTTTGCAATAGTTAGATTTTTGAATTCGTCTTACATAGAAACACAATGCTTACGGTTTTAGATATAAATAGGTAACAAAATATAGGTAGACGAAATGCACATAATTATTCATAATAAAAACGCCGAATAAAAAATTAAATAATTTTTTCGCTGTTAATTATATTGAGCTTCTTAGCCTTATAACTGAAAATGGTAGTTATTAATTATATTTAAAAGTAGTCATATTTTTTGCCCCTAAAAATGTAAAATACCTTTACTAGTACAAAAAAAATTACCCCCAATACTGTAATGACTTGATACAATTCTTTTTTAATTTCTGACTATTCCCACTATTTAATTACCAGTCCCATTCACATAAAATATACCTAATAATGAAACAAAATAATTATGTAAGTAAATAAATTATTAACTTTGTTTATACGCATTTTTTACATTATCTGCCATAATCGTGTGATATTAATGCTTAATGTTAAATTAATAAAATATGAAGAAAAATAAAATTATTTTTGAGTCTCGGAAGTACCCAATAAATATTAATTGAATTATGATAGTATAAATAAAGTTGTTGTTATTTAAATAAAATACTTATCCTGTTGTTGATAATAATACAAAAAATATATCTTACACAATTTTAATTTAATTAATTTTTAATTTATGCCTCTCTTGATTTTTACCAAGGCTAACTTAAATGTTAAATGTTATTTTGTACAAGTTCATTTGTTTATTTTAAAAAGAAACAATACCTTATATTTCAATGTACTGATTTCTAAAAATCAATGTTACTTTTTGGGTATACCTTAATTTTGAAACATGTTTGTTTCCGTTATGAAAAACATCAAAATTGTATGTAATATATACCTATCAAATTTGCCTAAATGTAAAAAAAAAACATTGTAAATAAGAAAGTAATAAATTTAATATATTTCTATTGTTTATTCGCTGTATTTATGTAAATAATTTAACTTTATTTGTGTTTCAAAAGTTCACATTCAGAGATGAATAACTTATTACCGCAAAGTTTAAAAAGATACAAGTTATGCTTAACTCAGACTGGTGTCGAAGCTAATTCACGTCAATTTTTCCAATTGCCTTCTCTATTTTTGTACCACTCAAGTAAAAAGTTGTATTATATCTTATAGTTGTATTAATCAAGAGACATCATTTTTGAATTTTCAATATTTGAAAAAACACATCCATACTAATATTATAAAGCTGAAGAGTTTGTTTGTTTGAACGCGCTAATCTCAGAAATCACTGGTTTGAATTGAAAAATTATTTTTGTGTTGAATAGACAATTCATCGAGAAAGGCTTTAGGCTATATAACATCACGCTGCAACTATTGGGAGCGAAAACGGTACGGTTAAAGATACCAAAAATATATGTATGAAAGAATTATTCCTCTTGAAATGATCTAAAAAAATGTCCACGACAGTATATGTCAATCTTTTAAGATTAACTCACTAGAACCGTTTTTATGGTAATCAAGTTTGGTCGAAATTAATGCATTTGTTAAGAGTTGTATCAACGTAAAAATATGTACTATAATATCATACAATGTTTAACAAAAATATAGATCTTTAGTACACGGGACGGGACGAAGGATATTGGTTGACGGGAAACTATAAAAAAATTATATTGAGAGGGGGAGCGGGAATGAGCACACTTTATATGAAAGTCTGTCTTTAAAATTTGAAAGGTACCTAAGAGGTTTTCACGCGGACGAAGTCGCGGGTGTCTGCTAGTAAATTATAAACGGCTGAAACTCGCGTTACTTGTCGGAGTATGCCCGACTAGTTTCTTTATTAATTATCAACGCGTCTTGAAGAAAAGTTTGCTTCACGCCGTGTTTCGTGAACAAGGCGCAAGAAAAATGATGAAATTAGTCGGGCATACTCCAACAACAGTGACGTCAGTTCCGTTTATATTTTAGGAATTTTGAAAACAATCTCAATAGCTTAAATTCTAATTGAATAATAAAACTTCGTATTTTTGTGATTTGAAAATAGAAAAGAAAATAATTTGTAGTTGACAAATTGGATGCGTTACTTCGCGTCCTCTCCGAGTTATGGCTTAGATATAAATATAAAAATGCAGTAGTTAGTAAAAAAGTAAATAAAATAAGATTTGATTCTAATACCAAACTGCAGTAATTATCATATATTTTGTAATTAAAAATTACATTTTTCATTGCAAATCGAATACCTCTACCTACTTATAATGTGTTGAATGGATAAAAAACCATCAATGGAAATGTCTTTTTTAGAAACTTATCAAGGTTAAGTTTATTTATGTCTTTGAATGTGAGCTTACAATAATAATAATTATATTGTTATTTTCAAGTTACATTGGCATCAGAGCAAATACACAAAGTGTTATGACAAATAAAGCTTTTTTAATAAAAATAACTGTGTTTTTACTAACTTTCAATGACATATTTGTGGTGTAAAAAGAAGATGCAGTGACTGAATTAGAGAAAGAGATGTTTAAATGGTTTGGGCATGTAGAGAGAATGGTTGAAAGATGATTAACAAAAGAGATTTAGGAGGTGAGAGTGATTGGAATTGTTGGAAGGCCTAGGCGAATGTTCTTGGACCGAATTCAGAGTATTTTAAAGAATGGCCATATCATGAGTACCTTAAACCGACGAATTTGCATGAAAGGATTAAAGAGAATGGAAGAAGCTAAGGAAGTATGGAAGGATCGCAAAAGGAAGGATGTAGTGTCCGTGTACCTTTATTGGAATTGGGCATGAGTTATGCATTTTTGTATATCTTATCTATTGCACGCACATAGCTCAACATCTTAGTGAAATTGTTTCTTAGTCAAAATGCTTGCTCGTTTTTGCGACCAGGTACCAGGTTGGCTTAGATTTCCATGAGACTTGATAACCTCTTTGGCAGTGCCTACTTTGCAGGACTTCATACGAAATTGTAGAGCGGAATAAGCGAATTTAGACCGGAAGAGTTTTTTTTGTTTAAACTCGTTAATCTCAGGAACTACAAGTGGAATTCCTCAATTTTCTACTGTATGTAACAGACAGATTTATACTAAGTAACATAAGCTTTCCAATGTTGAAGATTGAGAACCGGAGTTGATATGTGACTTAAAATTACCTTGACAAACTCACTCACTCTATCGAAAGCAAGATTAATTAGCACTATCAGTATATATTATCATCCTATTAGCGGCCCACTACATGGCCAAGCCTCCTTTCTTGTGGGAGAAGAGACATTGAAGGTCATAGGACAAACCCCATAAAGTGAAATAAACCTGGCTACACAAATACACCATAACAAACAAAAAATTTGAAAAAACGGTCAGTAAACACACCAAAGTGGCAATACCGTCTCAACACAAAACTACCAAAAAACTCACACGGTTACCCCGCCCAAAACTCAGAACGATCATTGGATGAGGGCACAGTCCATTAAACAAACACCTCTCACTTCTAGGTATGACCGACAGCCCATTACGCGGGCTTGTCTGGAACATGACAAGACAGATACACGTTATGCTCGTTGCACGAGGGGTATCAGAACAACGTGAAAACAAATTGGCTCCAAAACGACACTCCATGAGGCATTGGCCGGATTAAGCTTCTGGAACGAGCTCGGCTGGCTGGAGTGAGTTAGCGGGAGCCTACACCAAGGGACCCACGCACAACGGCCAACTCTCTGGCTAAGTGCGGAAATACCCAGGAGAAAAGAAGAGATATTGAGTGTACAATAAAGTAAAATTCCCGACTCCGTGTTTAGACATTACAGAAAATTGAACTGCAGTAAGGTTTGTCTGAACAAGTAAATTTCTAGCAAGTATCCTACCATTTGGTTAGGAGAGACGAATTCGTGGATGACCACAAATGGAACCTTTCAGCTTTCATCCGTACCGCAAGTCTCGGACTCTGTTCGGCGTTTTTCTACCACACGATGGATCCGATACCCGCCCTGTGAATTCGTGGAATACTAAGACATTCGTCTCTCTATTCTATATGGATAATAAGTACAAAGAAACAAATCACAAACATGTTGTTTTCACAGAAACACTTAGCATCTTTTCCAAGTAACTTAGTTATAAATTCATTTGTAATCAATTCGAAACCTTTTTGTTGTTGTTTGCGTTACTGGGAATACTCAATAATGCATTCCTATTTGATTTGCTTTTGTTAACATGCCTTCGTTCAATCTTGGGTGTGATTGGATGAAAAGGTCTGATGTATTGAATTATAACGAACATCTAATATATTCAACAGGCTAGAAAGTGAGGTTTCAGATCAGGTTGTCCTGGGTTCGAGGTCTAGGTGAGGCTATGAATGAATTGAGTTTTTCGGTCTTCCGAAAAATTCCATAGCCTGGAAAAGTGTGATATACATTGGAAGGCCAGTTAAGTCATCTGCTCCGGTCATTATCATTGTATCTTATACTAATCGCTAAATCGTTTCATAAAAATCAGTCAAGCCGTTACGGATTTTTTGACGACCTCCGTGGCGCTGTGGTATGCGCGGTGGATTTATTAGACGGAAGTCCTGGGTTCGATTCCTGGCGGAGCAGTTTGAGATTTTTCTTAATTTGTCTTGGTTTGGCTGGTGGGAGGCTTTCGCCGTGGCTAGTTACCACCCTATCGACAAAGACGTGTCGCCAAGCGATTCAGCGTTCCGGTACGATGTCGTGTAGAAACCGAAACGGGTGTGGATTTTCGTCCTACTCCTAACAAGTTAGCCCGCTTCCATCTTAGACTGCATCATCACTTAACATCAGGTGTGATAGCAGTCAAGGGTCAACTTTTAGTCGATAAAAAAAAAAGAATCAAACTTTATCCACCCAAGTTCGCCTTGGGGCAGCGTTGTGGGTTTAAGCTCCATACTCTCCCCCCTTGAAGGAGGCGGGCCTTGCCTTGTTGTGGACCGTTAAATAGGCTGATAATGATGATGAATATTTTAATGGCGCTTCATTAATCTAAATCAATTAAAAGTCATTATGCGTCGAACTAAATACCTGTTCGAGTAATATACTCGTATCACTGGTATCGGTATCAAATCATTTTAATAGGGTCGTTATCACATAATTATATCATAAGGGACCTATTAGAACGGAACAACGATAGGAATTTTAAAATCAATATACATATAAAAATTATGATGTTTCAATTTCATGAATCCCCTCTCCTATAAGGAGGGAGGCCTGGCCCTGTAGTAGGTCGTTAGTAGGCTGATAGTACATACATACATAAACAACACGCCCTATTCCCATAGGGGTAGGCAGAGACCACATCCCTCCATTTGCCACGGTCCTTGCATACTTCCTTAGCTTCTTCCACTCTCATTAATCCTTTCATAAAAGTTCGTCGGTTTAGAGTACTCTTGGCCTGGCCATTATTTAAAATGTCCTGAATTTGGTCCAGGAACATTCGCCTAGGCTTTCCCCTTCCAACATTTCTATTCACCCTCGCCTTGTAAATCTCTTTTGTTTATCTCCTTTCATCCAACCTCTCTACATGTCCAAACCATCTAAGCATCCCTTTCTCAATTTTAGTCACTACATTTTCTTTTACACTACACTTTTCGAAAAAAAAAATTTAATGAAAAAGTAGTCAAAAATTATAATATAGGTGTTACATTTTCAGTAATTACTGAAAGTTACGTGGAAGTAAATATTTTACAGCAATGCAGTAAAACGCAATGTTACGTGCGATAGAGGGTCGTTCACCCTTTTTTACTTTGACAGCGTGTCAAATATTCGCATAGGCGGAGCGATTCGCGGAATTCAATTCGCGATAACTTTTTGTAATCATATTAAGCTGACCCCCCGCCCCGGCTTTGCACAATATCTAACTGACCCTACACGGTCTGAATCGGCGACCACTTTTTTCCGGTACAATAGAGTCTAGATCTGGGAGATTCATTGGTAAATAGGTTAAGCGAAAAAAAAATTGGTTGTCTGTAAAGTCGGTTTATTGACGATAGTTGAACGTGACAACGTCTTAAGAAAATACTGATGGAATGGTAGCATTTAATTGGTTATTAAAATTTTTAATTTAAGTATATTTTTATAAATATTAATTTAAATTAATAAAATAATTGATTTTGATTTTATAAATTTATATTTTAAATTTATAATAAATATATTAATTTTTAATTTAAAATTAATATATTTAATAATTATATTTAATAGACGGGTGTCGAACGCTGCCGAACGCAAAGGCCGATTGTGCTTCTTTGTTTACTTCAAGCCTTACATGGAACGCCTCAAAGCCAGGTAACGCATCAGTCATGTTTTTTCGTGCCAGCCGGTCCTGGATGTCCACTGCTGAACATAAGCCTTTTTAGGGACTTCCAAATAATAATCCTGAGCAGCCTGTGGCCAGCGGCTGTCTGCGACACGTTCAATGTCGTTAGACGGTTAGACGGTAGTTCTAGTGCGGGCTGACCAACACTGCGCTTCCCTGCGCGGAGTCACCATTCTAGTATATTGGGACCCCAACGTCCATCAGTTGTTCGAACCCCGCCCATTGCCACTTAAGTTGTGCGACTCGGGACTGCAACTAGTTAGTGAGAGGATGAAATCTATATCCGTTTTAGTTTACACAACATCGTATCTGAACGCTAAATCGCTAAACTTTATGTCAGAACATTCAGAACAATCTCAACTTACGTTTTACTCCGAAACCGGAGCATCTTCAGAAGATGTTTACGCTACCATGCATGACTGGTAGCCGCCTGCGTGCATCCTCGGGCCCAATCTGTGAACGGTCCCTGAGACTGCAGATAGAAGTTTTTTTAATTAAAGCTAGCGCTTGGCTACGATCACGCCTGATGGTAAGCGAAGATGCAGCCTGTGGTGGAACTCGCTTGCCTAGAAGGTGCCTATTCACTCTACACTTGAAGATACTCACATTGCAGGTGGTAGGGACGACGAGAGCTGAAAGGCCATTCAATAATTTCGCAGTTCGAATCAGAAACGAGCAACTAAAACGTTTTGTACGCGTCCATGGGATATCAACTACGCATGGGTGAGGACTACTACGATGCCTAGCAGTCCTATGGCAGAAAGGTAAGGGCGGAACTAGATCGAAAAGTTCAGGTGGTTAAGTGTCAAATTCCTTTACCACATCATAACACGCTAAGTGTATGAAAGTGACCGCTTCCGAACCTCACTCTAAATTATTGCTAGGTATCGATCCCAGGACGTCGGTTATTTTCTACTATAATTGGAATGCCCTACTCCGTTGAAGCGTTATAGTGCTTTCGAATGACCTCTATTGTGTGTTCAGTTCCTCGATATGTCAATACAATGTATGGGTCAGATGGGACAAATCGATATTTTTCTTATTAACTTAAAGCCCTTGACTGCGATCACATCTGATGATATGAGATAATGCAATCTGAGATGGCATGTTAGGATTTCCAGCTTATTACCAGACTGCGTCAGAAGGAGGGTTATGTTTTTCAAGCGTATGTATGTATGTATGTCCATTTCTTCGGCACGCGCTACAGCCTAAATGGCTGAACGGATTTTAACATGTGAGGTGTCGTTGAATTTGTCAAATTTGGGTAACAATTGAAAGGTCGTAAAAAGACCATTTCAAAAATATAAATATCATATCATGTTCATATTACTTTTTTAACAAAAAATAGCAAAAAGTGTACTAAGTGTACCATCTCATTTCTATACAATAAACTAAAACTAAAAAGTCTCAAATAAAATTATTATAATAAAAACAAAAAACCCGATGCAAGCAAGAATCATTATAAAATATATAAAATTCTAAATACTTTATGGTGCTGCAGGCGGGGTAGTTGTGGTAGATCTTTTCTTCGCCGCAGTAAATAAAGTATTTTGTCTCCGCTTGCATCTCCATAAAGTATTTAAAATTTTATATAGATATAGTTGTAGTTCAGCAGTCGGTTTTTTGTGAACGCAGACTGCAGGGAAATGTAGAAATAGAAGCAAGAAATATGAAACGATCTTATAGGTAGCTTGTGGTGTGAGCATGGAAAAGAACAGCAAAAGCATACTTAAAGATGAAGGTTACGTCGTTATGAGTTGATGGTAGCATCGTATGTGTATTAAATAAATAAAAATTAATGTATCTTCACTAACGACACCAATTCAGAGATTTTAATGATCAAGAAGTAAAAACTTATTTAAATTCAAAAATTTATTACAAGCGTTTCGGAGATCGTAACTATTTAGATGCAAAAACTTCTTAAGACTTAAATTAAATCTTAATTATTTATCCTTAATCTCAAAATAACTGTTATTTATTCATATATTTACTGAAATTGCTCATCTATGTATATATTAAATGTAAATATCATGTATATAAGTTAGATATTTTAATACTGTGTTTCATACCGGCTCTTTTCGGCAGAAAAGCAGGTAGAGACACAACGTACTGATAGAATTGATATTTATATATTTATTATTATATTTCAAAAATGATTGTATAACAGCTTACTTGAAATAAATGATTTTGAATTCGATTTAAATACGTAATAGCTGCTTCCAGCTTAACTGAATATCACATAATGACGATATTTGTAATGTTCCAAACAACTATTTTCTCTAAATAAAGCGAGAGCCTGTCATCGCCAGTTCTTCATAAATTTATAAAAGCTGAAAATCTGTTAGCTTACGCTTCTACCATAGTTAAATGCGGTAGACAACTATGGAGACTGCACCATGGTGGCTTTAGAAGAAAACCAGAGCCTCAACTATTTAAGTAAAAATCGTAATTCTGTTATATTTTTACCGACTGCGTCAGAAGGAGGGTAATGTTTTTTGAGAGTATGTACGAGTATGTATGTATATAAGGATATATCTTTGTTAAATTCTAATAACTTTATGGTGCTGCAGACGGGAACAAACATAGTTTTGGTAGATATTTCTTTGTCTGTAGTATTGTTTGTCCCCGCGGGCAGCACCATAGAATATTTAGAATTTAATATAGGTATAGTGATACCTATTTTTCTCTATTCAGTTCATTACTTCTAAGCTGTCGGGTTTTTATTTTTAAAGTTAAGGAGGTTCTCAATTCGACACGTATATATTTTTAACCGACGAAAAAAAACGGAGGAGGTTCTCAATTCGACACGTATATTTTTTTTTTTTTTTTTTTTTATGTATGACCACGCATAACTTTTTACAGTGTTGTCCGATTTTGATAATTCTTTTTTTATTAGAAAGGGCATACATCCAAGGTGGTCCCATTGTCCGCATGTTAGGATCCGCTGATCATATCCTGGGGAAATTGAAAGAACTCTTCAAACTTTGGAGGCACGCTTACAGCGATTTCGGTTTTTGACTCGGTATCGGTAGCTTTTTGGCTACTAGTGCCATATAATATACTATGACAGTATAGTACGAGTACGTTACGTGGCGATAAATCACTAAAAAGTAAGAAATAAAAATTTTTAACAAAAAATAGAACCGACTCAAATCGCACTAAAAAGTAAAAAATAACTGTGGCATTTAGTTGCTTTAATTTACTTAAGCATGTCTAGGAGTCGGTGCCAGCCAAGGTTTCTACTTTCAAGAATGTTACCTAGAACCCACAAACTGCTTTACTACGTAAAATAAATGTTTCATAAATTTGGCTGGCACCGACTTCATAGATATGCTTAAGTAAATTAAAGCAACTAAATGACACAGTTATTTTTTACTTTTTAGTGCGATTTGAGTCGGTTCTATTTTTTGTTAAAATTTTTTATTTTTTATATATATGACCACGCATAACTTTTTACAGAGTTGTCCGATTTTGATAATTCTTTTTTTATTAGAAAGGGCATACTTCCAAGGTGGTCCCATTGTCATCATGTTAGGATCTGATGATGATATCCTGGGGAAATTGAAGGAACTCTTCAAATTTTGGAGGCACTCTTACAGCGATTTCGGTCTTTGTCTCGGTATCGGTAGCTTTTTTAACCGACGAAAAAAAACGGAGGAGGTTCTCAATTCGACACGTATATTTTTTTTTTTTTTATATGTATGACCACGCATAACTTTTTACAGTGTTGTCCGATTTTGATAATTCTTTTTTTATTAGAAAGGGCATACATCCAAGGTGGTCCCATTGTCCGCATGTTAGGATCTGATGACGATATCCTGGGGAAATTGAGGAACTCTTCAAATTTTGGAGGCACGCTTACAGTGATTTCGGTTTTTGTCTCGGTATCAGTAGCTTTTTGGCCACTAGTACCGTATAATATACTATGACAGTATAGCACGAGTACGTTACGTGGCGATAAATCACTAAAAAGTAAGAAATAAAATTTTTTAACAAAAAATAGAACCGACTGAAAGTGCACTAAAAAGTAAAAAATAACTGTGTCATTTACTTGCTTTAATTTACTTAAGCATATCTATGAGTCGGTGCCAGCTATGGTTTCTACTTTCAAGGACGTTACCTAGAAGCCACAAACTGCTTTACTACCTAAAATAAATGTTCCTTAAACTTGCTGGCACCGACTTCATAGATATGCTTAAGTAAATTAAAGCAACTAAATGACACGGTTATTTTTTACTTTTTAGTGTACTCTCAGTCGGTTCTATTTTTTGTTAAAAAATTTTATAGCTACTAATACTGTAAAATATACTATGACAGTATAGTACGAGTATGTTACGTGGCGAAAAATTACTAAAAAGTAAGAAATAAAATTTTTTAACAAAAAAATAGAACCGACTCAAAACGCAAGCCAAGTTTAAGGAACATTTATTTTACGTAGTAAAGCTTGTAGGTTCTAGGTAACGTCCTTAAAGTAGAAACCTTGGCTGGCGCCGACTTCATAGATATGCTTAAGTAAATTAAAGCAAGTAAATGACACAGTAATTTTTTACTTTTTGTGCGTTTTGAGTCAGTTCTATTTTTTGTTAAAATTTTTTATTATAATAATATTTTTTTCCTGATATAAAACGAAAAATATATCTGAAAAATTATATTATCTATTTCTATTCGCCAGTCACTTAAATTCGTGGCAACCGTTCGACAAACACTGTTAATGGTAAAACTTTAAGGGTGTCTTACGAAGTTAAGAGCCTGGTGAGTGAGGTATGATTTCTGGAGACGTCTCGAAAAAATATAAGATAATTACGTTTTATACGTGGAAACTTGAGGGTCAAAGTTTATGCAACTTACTTATCTATGGTAGGTTTTGATGGTCTCCGTGACGCAGTGGTAGATTTATAAGACAGAGTTCCTGGCTGGGCCATATGTGGTTTTCTTAAACGGTTTAGGTTTTGCTGATGGGAAGCTAAGACCATGGCTAGTTTATACTGTCAATGACATGCCGCCAAGCGATTTAGCGTTCCTGTACGATGTCGTGAAGAAACCGACATGGGTGTAGATCTCATGCTACTCCTAACAAGTTAGCATCATTCCTTCTTAGATTGCATCATCACTTACCATAACGCAACCATAACCATCCTTACCATCTGGATGCCTGGTATAGTACTACCATCCGCTATACCAGGAATTTTCTGCCTCGCACCTGTAAGATTTGGAATGAGCTTCCATCCTCGGTGTTCCCACAGTCTTATAATTTGGGGATTTTCAAGGGGAGAGTAAATAAACACCTCAAAGGCCGGCAACGCATTAGTGGCGCCTCTGGTGTCGCAGTTGTTCATGGGCGGCGGTAGTCACTTAACATCAGGTGATCCGCTTGCTCGTTTGCTCGCTATTTTTATAAAAAAAAAACGCGCAATTTTAGTTGTAGTCAGCATGAGCTGACGAGCTTTCAACTTTTATAAAAAAACGAAGGCCTCGCGATTGTAGGCTCGTACTCCAAGAACAATGTTATTATCGATTTAATCAATAGATATTTCTATTTTTACGTGAACTAAAAATACATTTACGGGCCAGTGGATGGACATTGAAAGTGTCAAAGGTAGATGTATAAAAAGCTTAGACTGATAGAGTACTATAATAACTGGACTAGAGAAAGCTTTTAAGTAGCTAAATTAAAACTAAGCCTATTAACTCTAACGCCAAAACAAAGCAATAAAAAATTCCGTCACTATGGATTGGATAAAGAAGAAATTTTAATATTAGCCGTTATTATTATAACACTTTTATTATAGGGGGTTTTTGAGATATGTTTTAATTTTGCCAAAGAATAGTTCTTTGTTCTCTTTGTCAGGAAACTTTTGTGAACAATCTGTGTGGAGCACTGTATAGTGTATTATATATACCTAACTGAATAGACAATGAACATAATTTAACTGTAACTTACAATAAAAAAATATGAACGCTATTAATTATCATTTTTTCACTTATTTCAATTTATTCAATTTATATAAGTTTTTCGAAATCGCGGATTAACAATCTCTTTTACTTCTTAAATCCTTCGTGGAATTGTCCGTTACAATATTATGTGGCAACAAATAAACTATCGTTTTTGCGACACTACAAAAAGCGTACTTTAATATTGACCTTCTGGCGCAGTGGTATAACGGTGGTTTAAAAGAGGAGTTCCTTGTTGAAATATCTCTGATTTCCCCAAAGAGATTTTTCTTATTTGTCTTGGCTAGCGTCGGCAAGGCTTTGGTCGTGGTTAATTACCACCCTACCGACAAAGACGTATCGCCAAGCGATTTAGCTTTCCGGTACGATGTCGTTAGAAACCCAAAGGGGTGTGGATTTTCTCAAACACATAACAAGTTATGCCTGCTTCAATTTAAACTGCATCATCATTTAACATATGGTGTGATAGCCGTCAAGGGCAAACTTGTAATCGACAAAAAATAACAATAATTATAATACTACTTATCTCTCTTTGATAACGGCTTGTTTATATATATGATTTTCATTTTTGAAATATCTCTTGATTTCACCAAAGAGTTCTGTGTTCTATTTGTCACGACAAACGTCTGCAAAGGCCTGTGTGGTGCGATGGTAAATTGGGACAGGCCTATTTTCATTGTTTCCCTCCGCTTTCTGCTGTCGAGGCAACCTTGAATCTTATACACACTGGGAACTATTATTTTTAAAACAAAATAACGAGTGATTTGCTTTGTACTGCTTTTAGACTAGTTCTTTATTTTAGGTATTGTGTAAACTATCGTTCGCCTTTGTGTAGAGGAAAACTAAATCGGATGAATAACAATAATTTTTCAAACAAGGAAAAAGTATCAAAATACTGGGACCTTGATCACGAGATTACCGTGTGGGATGTTGAGTCAATTATTGTTCCGATAGCCATTTCAGTCATGGTCTTCTTGCAAATCTTCAACCAAAATCTTAAGCTTTCGCTTGACTGTTGGATCAGTTACAGAAGTAGTCCTTGAAACGGCGCGTATTGTGATGAGGATTTTAATAGTGTTTATTTTTTATATAATTTTGTTCATTAATTGTAAAAAACATTATTATGAATTTTAAAAAATGTTAATATAAATAAATGACAGTAACAAAAATTTTTCAACGTTTAAAAATAGATAAAAGCCTTTAAAGCGATCCATTATATACAAAGGAATAAATAGAGTTGAAGTATAATGGGTATGTAGTGCTTTGTGCCGCTCTTTTTATAACGATTGCGATTGCAAGATAAATAAACCGGCCAAGTGCGAGTCGGACTTGCGCACTGAGGATTCCGTAAATTTTTAAGGTTTTCGGAATTATTCCTTTATATGTACTATAAAACGTTGCTTCATGCGAAGTTTCAAGATTCTAGGACTAGCTGCGCGTATTAGAGAGTTAAATATGCGGCTTATGCCTCTTGATTGCGTTGACATAGAAGTTTGATTTTATTACAACATAAATGTTTTTTAAACCCGAGTATTTGTCATGACAAAAGGGGGTAAGTGTGAAATTATTAAAACTATTTTTGTTTGATGTAACTAAAAATTTAAGATTTTCGTAATTTTTCCATTATCTGTGCTATATGACGTTGTTTCGTACCAAATTTCAAGATTCTTAGTCTAAGGGAACTACCCGTTCGGTTTTGATTTAGTTGCGTCTGGTTGTGAGTTAAATATGCGGCTTGCATTGCTATACATTTTGATTTTGTTGACATAGAAGTTTGAATTTGTTACAGCTTAAAGTGTTTATAGACTAAAGTATTTGATGTGAATTTCAATTTAATACATTAACGGGTTTATGAGAAAAGGGGGTAAACTTAAAATTATTAAAAATATTATTATTATATGACGCAACTAAAAGTTTACGGTTTTCGTAATTTTTCCCTTATTTATACTATAGGACGTTACTTCTTACCAAATTTCAAGATCCTAAGTTTACGGGAACTACCCGTTAGGTTTTGATTTACATGACCGTGTCGAAAATTGGGGAAATTTTTGGCATAAACGACTGTATCTTTTTATTGCCTTGGCCTAGAAGCTTGGTTTTTTCACGACTGTTAGGGGCAGCAGACTTGAGTATTTTAGATATATAAATTTCAGCTTGATACCTCCACGCGTTCCTGAGAAAAAGGGTCTTGACAGACAGACGGACAGACAACGAAGTGATCCTATAAAGGTTCCATTTTTCCTTTTTAGGTACGGAACCCTAAAAATATTCAATACAATATTAAATTGTTGATTTTATTATAAACTAGACGTGCACATGGCTTACTCTACTAGATTCCGTTCCCGTATGAATATCGGTATAGTAAAGTAAGTAGCCTATGCGCTAGACTAGACTAAATTTTATTTTTGTACAAAATATCAATTCAGATCCTTTTAACGTTTCTCTAAGGAATTGTATCACTAACTCTGCTTTGTTGTAGATAATTATACCTATACTAAAGCCAAACTCAATTGAGAATGCTTGTCAACAAACAAATTAAAAATGAAGGTAGAAATCACTAGTCATTTTACACCTATTTTTTTTTAATTAACTAGTTAGTGACGAATTCATGAAAATAAATTTGATAAGTTAGTTTAAAACTAATTAATATATTCAATATCTTTTAAATAAGATTTTATAAAGAAACAAAACATAATTTTAAATGTATTAGGCATAAAATGTGTTGCATTTTCTACCTTCACTTTAAATTTGTTTGTTGACAAGCATTCTCAATCGAGTTTGGCTTTAGTATAGGTTAAATGTACTTTTTTACAAGTCTGGACCTCCATTACCGCCACGTTTTTTCCTTAGATTGTGTTAACATTGTTAATTCAGTGTATTTCAGAGGATGAAGTCAATTGTGTCTGTGTGACTCACGTTTTATACTGCCAACAAGCGATATCAAACGTAAGTTTCTTAGGAATTGATCATCTCGTACACTATTTGATGCTACAGCCTCAAGTGAAGGTAAATATTTTTATCATCATTATTATCCTATTAACGGTTTACTACTTATAGGAGAGAGGATTTGGCGCGTAGGCCCACCATGCCGCTCCAATGCGGGTTGGCAAGTTTAGGGTGACAATGTTTCGTTTATTAACTATCAATACTTTGAGTGCCGAGGTGAGTTGGTACGAGCGGTGGAATTATAAGACAAATGTGTTGGATTTTAATTTGACATTTTTCTTAATTGTTTGGGGCTAGTGTGAGGTTTTCGCCGAGTGACCACGTAAAAACGTAGTCAGCAATTTAATGTCCAGTTATGTAGTGTAGAAAAAAAAGCGGTGTGGATTTTGACACTCGCCCATTTCCATCTTGACTGCATCATCACTTACATCAGGTGTGATAGCATGCTACTTGTTACATAAAAAATTTGCCCCCACCACGCCGCTCCAATGCGGGTTGGCAAGTTTAGGGTGACAATGTTTCGTTTATTAACTATCAATATCAGATGTTGATGATCGTGACCGATCTCTCCGAGGCATGAGGGTGTAACACCACCAACTTCCCGACTCCGGGAATGTACTGCAAATTTAATAGAGGAAGGAAAACTCAGAATTATTCCGTGACCTGATCCAGGATTCGAACCCTCGTGAACGAAGTCACACAGGCTAACTACTAAGACGTACGAGGCAGTCAGTATATCAGTAGTAGCACAATTTAGTCCATCCATTTAGAAATTTTGACGGCCGAGTGGCGCAATGGGTAGTGACTCTGCCTTTGCGTCCTAGGCTGTGGGTTCGATTCCCACATCTGGAAAATGTTCGTGTGATGAGCATCGATGTTTTCCAGTGTCTGGGTGTTTATCTATATATTATAAGTATTTATGTATAATATATATAAAAATATTCTAACCCATAACACGTACGAGAGCATACTTTATCACTAGTAGCAAAGTTTAATTGTCCTATAATATTTATTTATTTAACAACAGTACCTCAGAAACACTTCTATAACATCCCTCCTTTTTGCGTTGGGGTTTAAATGAAAATGATAATGGAAAATACAAATGATATTTCCACAATTATATTTTCTGCGGCAGTAGGCAGAGTAATAAAAATACTTCAAGCCTATATTTTTATGCAAAAACACAAAGCCTTTTACTCTTTAAGCTATCTTTTGAGTTGTCAAAGTGAAGCCTCTAGCTACAAAGTAAAATATATTCTCTCTATGAAAATAATTACTGTAAAGTTAGAAATGTAAAACTGGATTTAAAAGAATAATTTTGTACTTGAAAATATAAACCTACAGAATTAATTATTTTTTAATGTCTGCGTCAATTCACTCGTGCCCGTATTGAAAGAGCGTGATGGGTTTAAGCTTCATCTTCTGGCCCTGGATTTGTAGAAGGTAGTTCTTACTAATATTATAAAGGCGAAATTTGGATGGATGGATGGATGTTTGTTACTCTTTCAAGCAAAAAATACTAAATGGATTTTGATGAAACTTCACAATAATATATGTCGGCGGAGTAGTATCATGACAGCAACTCGGCCAAGTTCGGTGGTGACGGGGATGACCGATCGATGCCGATATAAGACAGCGGTCTGGAGAGACTTCTCTTCGTGGCGTTCACTGCGACCACATCTCTCAGTCGTAACTCAGATCACACCAGATTTATTAATCATTATTATTGATAGCTCAATTAGTTAATATTTTATTGAATTGGTTATTATTTGTCATCGTTGTGATTATTCCGTAGTTAATTTGTCGGATTATTGATCATTGATTGATTGGTTGTTGTAGCGAACAAACATCCTTAAATTTGGATGGTCAGGGAGAATAACTTGAACAGAGGAGGTGAGTGATGACGGCCGTTACTAAGAGATCTCTTTTAAACCTACACCCGTGTCACAAGTCTCGGGCTCTGTTCGAAGTTATTCTCTCTGCCACGTTCGGAGTTATTCTGTGTTTCTCAATTTTAATATGATTCCAGTCTTTGTACCTGCGTCGAAAAGATGTCGCCGCCATCCGACATATAGCTTACATATCAGAATAACATATACCTACTACAATTTATCACGAAATACCCACGGTAACAAGAACTACGTGGATGAAACCGAGGGAGTCCAATAGCAAATCATAATTTAGTCATTGTAACGCATGTTCTGATTACTATATCAATAATCCAATTTCGATATAACCAAAACCCATAGTCAATTAACGATTACCATTTTTATTACCACCATCTCATCAACCTACTATTCGCAAAGTATCTGCAAGTTTACGTGAAACATTTATTGCATGTATCCTAGCGCATGTCGTAATAAGCCTAGAGGTAATAAAGTTATCGTTAATCGGTCATCGACCTTGGAGGTACGAGGTGTGATCCCTGGAGTCAAATAATACATTCAACACACACATATATATAAAAACTTTTATTGCATAATTTTTTACACACACATATACATAAAAACTTTTACAGGAATATTTTTTTTTGTTTCGCGAATTTTAATCCCTGTCGTTAAAGAGGGTTGGTATTGAATTGATGGCGGGAAATGCCGGTATGTCATTGTAGAAAAAGTATTTGATCCTGTAGCGTAAAACCTTTTCTTTGTTGGTGCTGGGGGTGAAATCTTCTAGAAAGATATTTAACCCTTGAGGGAGTTTTCACCCTCTAAAACCCCCTCGTTGACCATCTCAGTTCAATAAGGGAGACTCTGGGATCTCTACAAACCATCGAATATCAGTGCCTCCCTTGCACACTGCCCGTAAAAGCTCAACTCAGGGAGAATTGTACGCCGCAACCGTGCTAGCTAATGCAGGAGACGTTTCTGGGTAGCTGGGTGTCAGTGGGTATTTCGGCATCGGCGTCTGCCAGCACTTTTAAAATTTAAAAGAAAGCATCGAAATTATTTTTTAAGTCTATACTAATATTTCAAAGCTGAAGAGTTCGTGTGTTTTGTTTGAACTAGTTAACCTCACGAAGTACTGGTTCGAATTGAAAAATTATTTTTGTGTCGAATAGTCCATTTATCGAAGAACGCTTAAGTCTATATAACATCACGCTGCTGCCAACTTAGGCTATAGTTATAGTTATAAGGAGTAACTTAGGCTATAATTCTTTTTTTATTAGAAACATATGTGCAAATAATCAGTGGAAAATATGAAAAAAGAGGGATAATTGTTCATCTTTGAGAGCTAAATAATATAATAAGTTATAAGGAGTAACTCTGACTATTTTTATGCTCGTAATCTTATTTATTTTAATTCCACGCAGACGAAGTCGCTGGCATCAGCTAGTTCAAAATACAAAGATACTCATAAATAGTATTTCCCATAAAAGTTATAGAAACCGGCAAGATTACATAAAGTTCTAGCGGCATGCATATTCACTGGCTTAACGCCAAATGCGCTTTTTGGCATCCAAGTACAAAAAAGCATTGATTTATTGAAATTGTAACCACTTCATCCATTCCGCCATATTGACCTTCTAACTTTTGATGCATAATTACTTGTTGTTTAATTAAAAACTTTCATAATTTTCATACCTTCCCTTATACAGCTTACCTATTTATTAGTAGCAGATGTTTTCTCTTCGGCTGGCTGGTGGGAGGCTTCGGGCGAGACTTGTTACTACCCTACCGGGAAAGACGGACTGCCGAGCGATTTAGCATTTTGGTACGATGTCGTGTATAAACCGAAGAGGTGTGGATTTCATCCTACTCCTAACAAGTTAGCTCGCTTCCATCTTAGATTGCATCATCACTTAACATCAGGTGCGATTGTAGTCAAAGCCTAACTTGTAATGAATAAAATAAAAAATGTTATTAATATTGACCGGAGATGGATGTCAAAAGCCTTTGACAGCTTCGTTGGTTTGTTGCTTAGTCTATGTTGCCACGGTCACAAGGTCCCGGGTTCGATGATTCGTGGAATAATTTGGAGTTTACTTTCTTCTTTTCAGTGAATTCTGCTCCGGGGGAGTTGCAGTTTATGGTGTTCCTCGGAGACCACTTTAAGCCGTTCCGATCACTATCATCAATACTTGATAGTGATCTTTATAAATTAAACATTGTCACTATAAGCCCGCCATTCCTCATTAGAGCAGCGTGGTGGATATGAGCTCCATATCCCGTCTCCTCCAAGTATTGAGGCCTTGTAGTGAGCCGTTGATATGCTGATAATTATGCTCATTTTTATACGCTACGCGCGAATTTATAATATTATAAAATCATGGATCATATTAATTATTTATCACAAAACCCGTATGCAATTTACAGCATGGACAACAGATGTTGCAAGAGATTTATTGTTACAAAAGCGATAGCGGAATATTTATTGAAAAAATTAAAATTTTATTTTATTTATCTCACGCTGAAGTCATTTGTCGCAAAAAGCATTTTGTTTCGAAGATTTATTATTTGTTTTGAGAAATAGCACTGCATTTTATTTTAAAAGAAACCCCTTATTATTAAAACATAAACGGCTGTAACTCACGTTACAACAAAGTTACAACAACGTCCGACAACAGTCACGTTACGACAACGTCACTGTTGTCGGACTATGCCCAACTAGTTTGTAATCCATACGGGGTCCTTAATCATGAGCTCGCTTGTTCATGCAATGTGGCGTGAAGTAAAACTGCTTTTGCTTTACGCCGCGTTGCGTTTGAGTTTCTGCCCTTTATAGCTAACTAGCAGTCACCCGCGACTTCGTCCGCGTGAAAACCTCTTAGGTACCCTTCTAATTTTAAAGACAGAATTTCATATAAAAAATGCTCATTCTCCGCTCCCCCTCTCAATTTAATTTTTGTTTGGTTTTCCGTGAAGCACGGACCGGATATCTCCGTTCCGTCCCGTGTACTAAAGATCTACATTTTTGTTAAATATTGTACGACATTACAGTACATTAACATTAACAATATATATTTATGGCAAGCTGATATGTATAGCTTGATATTAAATAGTCTATTAGACTCTTGAGTCTAGCTTTCAAAATGAGCAAAAATAATTTTACAATCTGACACGCAGATCTAGAGATTAGCCCGTTTAAACAAACGGACAAACTTTTCAGTATTATCGTTTATAACATAAAACAGCATACTTACCAAAATGCTGACGCCTACTCAGTAGGAACTCGTACGTACGTTTCGTGTGTCGCGCTTTTTAGTAATTTTGTATTATCTCCTAAACTATGTAACTAATTAACATACTGTAAAAGGCAAATCTTGTCTCTATAATATCCTTGTAATTATTAAATAATTTATTTTGGTAAGGATTTAAGTTTAGTTGTATAAATAATGACGTAAACGTAAGCATATGAAATAGATGATTTTTTAAAACAAAAAAGTTCTATATCTGCCAAAATATGAATATGAAATATAGATACAGATTTTTTTGTACAACTTTTAAAGATACATAAAGTTTTCATACAATGTTTTGAATTATATCCAATAGCTAAGGCAACGCACGCGCATAAAGCCGATTTAATAAATTTCCGACTAACGCGACAAAAACTGTGATTACTCGGCTAATACAATATAAAATATAGCCTATGTCACTCACCGATAACATAGCATTCCACTGGTGAAAGAATTTTTTAAATCGGATCAGTAGTTCCGAAGATTAGCCAGACCTTATTTACAAACCTACAAACTTTACCTCTTTATTATTATTACTATAGATAATCTTTATATTTCATACTATAGATAATATGGAAAATACTCGCGATAGTTTAAATTTTAGTTCTTAAAGTTCTTCGCCACTTCTGTCCGTCTGTTTTCCTGTTCAAATAAACTAAATCTACTGAACGGCTTTTCATGCAATTTTCACCAATAATTAAAAAATAAACGTTAATTGATGGACCTTTCATCAAAAATCCTGCCTAATCCCTTTGAGATATTCCAAAACGAATGGAACGTGAATGGTTCTATTTGATTGGTAATAAATACCCTGAAAATTGATTTTCAATCGATTGTCAAAAGTGTCGAAAGTCTTTACACGTACGGTGGCTTTTAATTTTGTATGCCACTTAGTTAGCGAATAGTTCAGCAGTGAGTAAAGCTTAGTTAGATTATATAGGTACACGGAGCTTTATAGTATAAAAATCGATAATGTCACTTGGAAGTTATTAAAGTCATTAGAGTAATTTACTTCTCTACCTATCTATTAATTACAGCGATATAAAATTATATTTAAATAGATTGATAATAGAGTATGAATAATATAATTACTACAGCCTATATACTTACAACTATGGTATAATCATACTAGTATAATACAGGCGAAAGTTTGTGAGAGTGTATGTTTGTGACTCTTTCACGCAAAATCTACTGAATGGATTTTGATGAAACTTCACAATAATATAGTTTACATATCAGAATAACATATAGGCTAAATTTTATCCCGAAATTCCCACGGGAACGAGAACTACGCAAGTGAAACTGCGGGCATCCTTTAGTGATATAATAAAAGTAAAGGCGAAAGTTTGTAAAGTGTGTATGTCTATTACTTCTTCCCGACGAAACAGCTAGAGTTATTTAAATAAAATTTGATATGGAGTTATCCTATGTGTTAATCCACCCTGGATTAATACGCAGGTTATTTTCATACCGAAAAAATTTATGGTTGACGTAAACTACGTGGGTGAAACCACGGGTGTCCTCTAGGTATAAATATGTTTTAAATTTAGGTCAATATACCTATTAAAGACCTAAACTTATTAATAATAAATGAAGAATCGTGTACATGAAAATTTTAAATACCTAACAATTAATGAAAATATCCCTGGTGACACTGTTCATTTTAGTAGCATAATATGAAGATTATTATAGTTAAAGTAACAATGATAGCATTGACTTTATTGTATTGAAACTTTCGCTGAGCATTTAAAGCATGCGTTTCTCTACAACGCACACTTTAAAGGCACTGAGAACAAATCCAACAATACTTCAGCCTTAGAAATGTAAAACAAGAAAGACTGTCTGCCGCCACACAGCGGCGTACGACACGGCTGTATCGACCCGGCGGAGCGACGCGCGCATTCAAATACGAGAATGTTTTTATAGGATATTCTCAATAAATAAAATCCAAAAGAAAATATTTATTGGGATCCGTTCCAAACAATTTCAAATATTACAATTCCTAATCATTCAAAGCGTTCTCGAAGAATTCCTGATTCAATTGAACAATAATTGACGGATCCATTTTTAAACAACGAAATTATGATTGATTATGAATTACTGATGTATATTTTCTGAATTATATTTGAATAAGTCGATTGGAATTTTATTATTTATTATTGTTTTATAATTATAGATGTTGTAATAATTCTTTTTGAAGTGCCAATACTATGGCCATACAGCCTGCGCCCAGTTGTGACCGAGACGCGGTTTCGGGCTGACGTCCGATTAAAAATAGACGTCACATAAAAAGGGACAATTGATACGTTTTCCAAAGGACACAATGGTCTAGTGTAAAAACTAAAGTGTTCATATAAAGAACCGCATTTCCTTTCAGCGTGTTTGTTTCCAGAGTATATAGTTTTAAAGTGGATTGCTTTGTAAAGGCTGGTTTCCCCGAGCTATTTTAGGTCTACAACACATTTGTACCTATGTCCCATTTTTACTCACCGTATGTCACTTCAAATCTTTGTTTTACGTACTACATTTAGCATAGTAAATAATTGTGTTGAGATCGGAAAAACTGTTAAGTCATGACTGCATTATGTCGAATTGCGTGAGGCGTCGATTATATTGTTTTTGCGGCGCTTTTACTAAAAATCTTTTATTTAATAAAGTAAATATATACCTCAATAAGCTCTCTCTCTCTAACAAAATATTTATTTATTGAATAAATTATTCTTTTGGTGTGATTTATTTATAGTGATTATAGAAAAATAATCTTTATAATCCGATTGAAAACTTGATATAACTAACACCAGGATAACAGTGTCAGGTTTCAATGACGTCAGTAGATTTAGTTTCTGTTACGGTAAGGTTAGGTTATGTAATGTTTTAATATGTGAGCTTC
The DNA here is from genome assembly GCA_034621355.1 of Mycalesis mineus. Lineage (NCBI taxonomy): Eukaryota > Metazoa > Arthropoda > Insecta > Lepidoptera > Nymphalidae > Mycalesis > Mycalesis mineus. The sequence continues at coordinate 2,131,566 of CM067902.1, forward strand.
TAAGTTGCGAGCCAAACAACCCAGGTTCTCTGTCGCCTCTTTCAGAGTGAAATAATCGCGAACGCTTTTTACACAGAAATTATATTTCAAAAGGTTATTTAAGTTTTCAATTCGAGCGAGCTGTTTTCAAACGTAATGAGTTTTATTAACGAGTTTCGGAACGTTTTATAAACTTTACTTATTTAATAACTGTTTAATTATTATTATTGAATAATTAATTGTTTTTTAGTCTAATTACCAATTCTGAGTGACATTTCCATTCAAATATTAAATCAAATACTTTTTTCGAATTAACTGGTTTGAAATAACTTTGACTGTTTTAGAAGTAACTTATTCCACATGTTTTGGCTACTCAAACAGCAAGGAACGTTTCCTTTAGTCCTTTTCATTATTTTTATTTTAGTTTTTTATAGTTAATCTATCATCATCATTATCATCATGCTTGTAAAACAACCTAATTGACATACGTAAATGATTTTGAATTTTTTTTTAAGAGGATCTTAACCTAAAAAGATTCAAAATCATTTATTTCAACTAGGCTGTTTTATAATCACTTTTGAAACATCAAATCAGTCCAGTACTTATTAATATTTTGTATTTCTGTTTATGTCTCATTTTAATAAGTTGTTATGGTGGATTTAAGCTCTATATCTTCCCCCCCTCTTTGCCTAGTTTCGTAGTAGGCCATTAAAATAGGCTAATAAGGATAATAAACTTCTTTAACACTTAGCTTTAGATCTCTTAATAATCAATAATTTTGATTGTTAAGCTTTTATTTACTTTAAAAAATTGTAACCAAGCTTACATTTTCCGATTTGATTGTATCTATCTACTTAAATCCTCTTAATTAGAATTTTAGATTAATAGACATTTCATATGTATTTGCAATTAATATCTTTTTTTTTATTTATTTAACTTACACCTGTAAAATTACAGTAAATCTTTTTTTTATAATCAAGTTCCATTAGGCATACGAGTAGCTACAAATAGAATTGAAAAACGTCAAATTCTTTTGTCGGTTTGTAGTGATTCAACCACCGATTCGAAAGGCAGATATTTAACCCAGGACCTCGTTGTCAAAGCCACATAGGCTTACCACGAAACCAACAAGGCAGTCAGTTGATCCCATTATACCACATAAACTGGTAGGTCATTATAAGTTTTCACGGCACTTGACACTCATTTGGTCTAATAAGTAAATTACCGGATTATCCACTGTAGTCGTAGGCACGAAGCATCGCTTAATTTAGAAACCCACTTGGAAAACAGAGTCTTAATTCTTAGACTAATAGTTACACGTGACTTCGTTCGCTTATAACTTCTAATTAAGTGAGAGCCTACCAATGTAATTTTAAACGTGAAGTAGGATGTACTAATAATAGGTTTCAAAAGATGTAAACAAAATTGCTTACATTAATGTTGACCCTGTATTAGTAATACTTTTAATAACTGTAACACAATCTCAACAAACAAAATACATATTAACGTTTCTTTACACGTGTAACCCAACGTGGGCCAAATAAAGATTTTTTTTAAATTATTAGTGTAACTTCTTACGCCTATAATTTCTGATTAAGTGATAACTGCCTCCCAATGCTCTTTTAAACAGTTTAAAGGAGTAAGCAAGATAAGCTCGTAATGGGTTTTAATATATTGTTATTAGGCCTGTATCACTAATATTAGTAGTAGGAGTAAAAGTATATTAGTACTTATATACTTTATTAATATATTTAAAACATATAGTAGGTTTTGTTTAGAAAAGTACTTACTATCGCCATGCCTGCTGCAAAACAGCATTACTGTTTTCTGTTTGAAAAAACTTGGTTTCTAATAAAAATACAGGCGAATAAAGCTCTTCTTAATAGGCATTGGTCTTTAACATTATATTAACTGGAGAGTATGAATTATTGAATCAGAGTTAATTTAATTTGCTATTCTAATTGCAAAGTATAAATTTCAAATTGTACTCTCCTATCCTATCCCCTAAAATGCTTTAGTTTCAGAGAAGTTACGAAGAGGATTGTTTCTTGGATTTAGGGGACGAATTAAAATTTAATAAAATAGGCATTTCATCGGATATTTGGATGTACAATTCGTCTGGTAGTTTCAGATATGAGCCAAGATATTTACTTTTCTTAGCATTTAGTGAAGGGCTTTTGATTTGAAATTATAAACAGACACCACAATAATATTTTTTTGTATAGATAAAAATACTGTTTACGAGCTACAAAATTGCCTTGATGTGAGGTCTACTTCATTATATCACATTTGAGTGTCGGCATTGTGGCACCTCGTCCTTTGGAAAGCATAAAAATTTGATAATTTCCTCACGGGAAATGAGGAATTGTATTTAAACGAAGTCGCGGGCTCCCTCGCATTAATTTAATAATTAAAAAATGTCGCGCACGTTTGCATTTCTGTCACATTTGAAGTGTTGGTAATAAAGATGCGCACACATTCGGCATTCTTAAACATGTATTTTGTTTTAACACCTTGCATTAGCATTTTCAAGATAAAATAGTTGCAATATTGTTGACAAGTTAATGATTTTTTTCACAGCATTTAATAAATGTTTATCTTGTAATAGATTTTTTTGTACTTTTGACTTTGAAACAAAAATAAAATTTTGATTGAACATTATGATAACTATATTATATGGGAACATACAAGGTAAAGGTATGACCAATTTCACATTCATTTTTTACTTACATAATATAGGTATAATATTCACAATTAACTTAATTGATGTATGTAAGTGAAACTTTTGTATAGTATGCTACTTTGACTTAGGAATAAATACCTAAATAAATTATTTATTTACAAAACTAATTATTCAAAATTATTAGAGACTCAAAACACAAACGCCAACAAACGCCCAGTGTGTACTCGATCTTAATCATCACATGCCAAGCGTTGGAACTCGCTAGCGAAATGTTAGGGTGAATCAATAGCTTGTTCGAATTCCTCTCGCAGACAGACCGGCGTCGGCATTCTGGCAAGGTATTGTGGCGGGATCATGTTAATGACTCATACGTCTTTACGTAATGCAGCTCTTCCCGGAAACAATTTGTTTTGACTGTGACAGGTGCTTCACTGCAACATATTTTTGGTACTGCAACTGCATATGACAGTCTTGTGATTAATACAGTGAATCGAATAATTAGAATTAATGCAATGGACTGAATTTAATTAAATTATTTAATATTATTATACAAAAATAATTGAATAAATAATAATATACTTATTATTATTTAAGCATATTCTATAAAATAAGATCAAATTATTTATAAATATATATTTATATTGAAACCATGTACCTTAACAAGTTAAAATTTCATCATCAATTATTTTTATTTAATTAGTTTGACAGCCATCAAAAATATCATAGAAGAGAATTAATTTATAAATATTTTTTACCAAGTGATTATAAATTAGGTAGGTACAACAGTTTATAGCCTATGCCTATAATCATAGTCCCTCTTCTCAGATAAAAATCCAGATTTTTTCGAGTATCTAAAGTTTATTTACAATCTTTATTAAAGTTGCCATAAACTGAATTAATTGTAACGTATCATTTTTAAATAAGTTATTTTGCAATTTATTCTAAAAAAAAATACTTAAACGATACACAATGTCCATATCGAAAGGCATGTGACTAATGGAATGTCCACTAAAATCAATACTACAGAACCAGCCTCTACGAAGCAACCACAGGCAGCTAGAAATGTAAATAAGTAGCGACAGCAAATAGAAATCAATGCCAATACTAAACATATAGTGCACAAACACTGACGCTTGCAATGACACAGCCCAGTTGAAACAAGCGCTATGGTCGCTTCTAACGAGCTCACGCCAACATGGCCGACGAGGAAAAACTGCCGATACCCCCAACGTTTCTCGAGAAAGTGCTCTTCTACACCACAGCGACCTTCGTCCTCCTCGCTATCTTCAGCCTGTTCGCCTTCCTCTTCTTAGTACCCTTCGTTATCGAACCTGCCTTCACCACGATATTCATGCAGTTCGATCCGGTGCCGGCGTTATGCGTCACCGCTCAAGTGAAACACCTCGTCGGAGCCAGTAACTGCTCCTGGGCATCCTGCAGGGAGGGCTGCACCAAGGACTTGTTCGAGTGCACCCAAATAAGAGTGAACTACAAACTTGGGTACGCCGCGAATATATCCGCAACGGAGTACGAAGCGCTCATAAGAGCCGAACGGTCTTTAAGAAACTACGATTACGAGAATTACGAATCGCCGATAGAGAAGAACTATCCCGATATGGAGGAACAGGAGCTACCCGAGGCGATTCCGACTGGTCTGCAGGGAAACGACTCAGAATGGTACTTCACTGGAGCCAGATTGTTCCCCAACGTGAAAGGTTGCGGGTATCCTCCTATACTAAACTGTACAATTTTCTACGGAAAGTACAGACCAATCGGAACCAATTATAGCTGCTATTATAGCAGAGTGGATCCAGGTTTAGTTATCACTGAGTTAGATATGTGGCAGAATACCTTGAATTTGGTATACGCGATGGCGATACCGATTCCGTCATTTATAATATCGGTGATATATTTGACGTTTGCATATTTTAAGATTTACAACACCGAAGAAGAGTCTGAGCAGGCTCCGTTGCAAAGCGACGCTGAAGCTATGGCGACAGGAGATGATGGGAAGCCGACGACTCCTGGGTCGGACACGTTCAGAGAAGACTTGGCGTGTTTCGGTCATCAACTGAAAATGCAGCTGGCTAATGAAAAGCCTAAAGAAGGCTTTGAATCAAACAGCCCTGCCATCTCCAACTCTGCCTCATTATCTGGGTAAGATATTTTTATATTACCTTGTGTTGTTTGGTAGTTTCTTGTGATAGTTTCTCAATTAGATAACTGTTAGATAGTTAATAAATTCTGGATATTTAGGACTTATATTAATTGTCGCATTGTTTAGACTGTTCCAACTTTATCAGAAATGCTAAATGTATAATGCTTAACAATGTTGAATGGTATTTTCATTTACTTAATCGTTTAATTGAATTAGGTATATTGGTGATTTTATATTGAATCTTTCTAATTTACTTTGTTATCAATCTTGTTTCTAATCTTAGTAATGTGTTCTCATACATATAGGTCCATTAGTGTAACTTTGCATGTTGAACGCGTATTTATCACAAGGTTACTCGAACTTGAACGAAATTAAATTCCGCTGCCGTCAGTCAAATTTCATACAGGCAGCAAGTGTATATTGGCAAGAATGTATACTACGAGTATTTAATGTCATAAAGTATCTTCGTTCCTACATGGAAACCTAAGGCACATACCTTTTGTCTTTAACTCTCTCAACAATTCCTTACTCTTGATATAAAATTGTCTCTATCTGTTATAATATTGCGAATATTTTTGTTTAACTTTAGTTGTGAATGATATGCCCAAAAAGTTGCAACAGTATTTTTGGTTTTTTAAATTAAAAATTTTCCAACTCGACAGGACCAAGTCATCTTTCGTGAACGCCTAATGAAAAAGTCACACACAGAGGTATGTGTGATATCTATGGCTTTACATCTATGAGCATAGTGATTCATTGTTACGAAGCCGAAAAGAAAATTTGCACTTTTAAGCTAAACTCAAATCTTTATACTGCACTAAAGCTTCATTTGAGATATTATTGTCAATAATTATTTATAGAATATATTCATGTAACTCACTGCATTTCTTCCGTTTGTATTTTATAAGTTTCGTCATTTATGGCATGTTTTTGTGTGAATAATTAGTTGTTTTAAATATTCACGTTAAATTAATAGATATTGACGTAAATATCACGTGAATATCTATTTAAGTTTTGAAGAATTACATTTTGCGCAGACGTTAAATATTGTTTGGAAAGTATTAAGGTTTAGATACGATATATTTAGCGGAATATATCAATTAATACAAAGCTTAAAATATTTTTTATTATAACTGGATTCTAATGAGAAACTTATAACTCGCACTACAGTTTGATAAAAATGAAAATTCAAATAATAATTTTCTTAAAATCTCATTTCAGATGACAGGGCTCCTGAAGAGGCTTTGGTTACAAAGTGCACCACGAAATGAGGTGAACGAATATATACGAATGGACTTTAATTCTGAAAAGATTTTCGCTCGTACGTCACAGAAGCTTTTTGCTTTAAATATGGTCGTGAAAGTAACTTAGAAAATTGATAATTGCGAAAAGAAAGATTTTTATAAAGCGTTGTGAAAAATGATATTAAAAGAATTTTCGTGACAACAAACATTTGAATTATAATTATATTAGTGGATTGGGTGATGAATGAAATTTATTGCTATTTAATATAATGTGTCTTAAATATTTTAGTATTGTGCTTTTCGAATAGGTATTAGCTGCGGCTATGACGATTAATTAAGAAACAAAGCAATTTTAGCGCCTTGACTTGATTTGTGCATTTAATCTTTTTAATATTTATGAATAAAAAATTGGATATTTTGATTTGTAAAGAGATATATTTATTAAAATATAGGTACGTTGTCTGAAATTTCTCTTCATTTAATAACATTGATAAACGGATTTGTGTAAATATATTTTTATTTTAATAAGAAATAAATACAATATTTAATAATTGAAAAATTATAATTATTTTTTGTGAATAGTGCGAAAAATTATTACCTTGAAAATTCTAAATTGAATTCGTCCAGTCTTATAACAACTATTTTGTTATGAAAGAGTTGCATTAATTGGGATTGAATTATTGAAATTGAATAAGATTGTATTACAAAATGATATTTATACGTTTCGAAGAAGCTGTAATAATAATCCCTTTTGGTAAAGTGCTCATTGCTCAAACGTTTAAATATTTGCATAAAGGAAAGTTGTCACGAAAATCTCATCATATTATTGTTAGATATAATAAATAAAGAATTTTATCTCCTATACTTGTAAACATAAGACTCTAACGCTCGCAAAGCTAATTATTGTATATGCACGCGTAATTAAAGTGAAATATTTACGCGAAAATATATTTTTAACAAAATTGCAAGTTACGATGTTATAATTTTAAATGAAAAAAATGAAATGAAAGGCGACCCACAAAATATTGATGGAAGAGGATTATTATGGAAAATAATTATTTATCTATAGCTAAGCATCAAATTAATAAACAAACATTTAGGTTATATTTCATGATCATTAATAAATGTCAGAACTATATTTTAAATAGATTGAAAAATTAGAGTAGTTAAGACATTGCTTTATTTTTTATTATTTATTTGAGAAAGCCATGATTTGTATAGATTACATCATCATTTAATAAAAAATATTGAAAAATTATAGTATATGAACTTACTCGTTTATAAAAATGTTTAAAATATGTTATTGAGAATTTGTAGATAATAATTTGACTTTGTAAATGTTTTTAAAAGAAAGTTGTGCTATAAAATTTGCGACACGTAATTAACTGCAAACAACCCACTGTATTTATTTTTATTATGTATATTTAATATCAAACTGAAATTTTTAAATCACACAATGTTTTTTTATATTTATAATTATTTTCTTCATAACTACAGGTAAAATATTTTTGAAATGCGACAAATATTGATGTACCTGTATGTTTCCGCATCGACTGCCTCCTGAAATTAGTTAAAATTGATAAATAAATGTTAAGGTTAGGTATTTTTAATTATATTAATGTAAAATCGTTGGAATTATAACAATTATCGTCCCTGCCGTACAGTAGACAGTATCGATTCTTCCGTCCCGTGCCTAAACTTTTTAAAAATTCATCGATACATGATGTCCATAGCCATCCGACCGTCACTTTTATAGAAGGCCAAAACAGAGAAACAAATTCAATTTTCAAAATTACCTGGATCATTTATTCAATTAAACTATTCGATAAACTTTTAATGTTTCACGACCTTTTGAGTTTTTGTATAAGATTAAAAGTTAAAACATTTAAAAACCATTTTTGAATGTCTAAAAATAAATTGATGTGTACAATATATCTATATCAGATTTTGATAATTTCACTTAAAAACAAAAGTTGATTGTAGTTGTATTTTTTCAATACATAAATTCACTATCCATAATATTGTTTGTTATCCTCGCCATAATTATCACGATTAATTTAAACTTCATATATTATAATAAAATAATAGTTCAAATTATTTCAGTATAGAACAAAAATAAAAAATGTGTATTATTTTTTCAAAATAAAAAGCTAAGCTTTTAAATTGTTTAGATGTTCTCACTATTGTATTTGAACGCTACATAAGATATATAATATTTCTGTTATTTATGATTGTATAACGTATAATAAAAAGGCTTGTGAATATTGCATTAACTAGGATTAAGGGTATTGCGAAATGATTTTATTTTTCTTGTGACACTTCTAAAGCTTTGCTACTATGCTTTTAAGTAATATATTATTTTTAAAGAGCAACTTTTTATTAATATTCCTATTTACTTAATATAACTAATATTTAATATTAATTTTAGGATTAAACCAACCAACGTTAATGTTATAATTGTATAAATAAAATTTGTTTTAAAATACTTTTGTTAGTCGAAAATTCTGGCATTTCTTTAGCTTGAAAATTTAAAAAATTTAATGTTTTTAAGAGTAAAATAATAAATAATAATAAAAAAAGCTTAGACTGTGGAAGGATATTAAGATTAGTTAGATTATTGCAAAAAATACCCACGCACACATTGTAGTAGATAAAAATAATATTATAAGAGCGTAAATTTCATGTAGCGAAACATTCATTTATACAAAATAATTATTCCGAAGTAAGTTATTTTATTATTACAAAATTTATTTGTACCACTTATGTTTGTCAGATCACAGACATTAATAAATTATTAAACTCTGTAAATAACTATTTCATCCAACAAATGTTTAGCTAAATAATTAAAAAAGTATTTTTACACACCCTACACTTATTTTATATAATTTACACAAGGAAAAAAAAGCTTATTCGAACAATGTAACTGAGAGAATAATATACTGAAAAGATCATCGTGCGACATAATGTAATTAAACTTTTTATACAATTTAATTAATAATCATACTGTTTAATATGATACGGGCAGAGACCGCATAGTGAATGAAATATATAGGTATATAACTTTGTGAAGATTTATTAAAGTTCTATGAAATAATATTACTATTGTCTGCGTTCACTTTACGTTTTTTTCTTAATTATTTTAAATATCACAATATGTTTTCACAATGCCTAGCTTATTCGACTATTGATAATTAGGCCTTGGCCTGACAAAAAATAAGCTTTTATGTTCTTTCACCAAAAATCTCAATAAAAGCCCGGAGTTGAGAAGCGACTGGTGTTTGTAAGCCTTAAAGCATTTCTATCCAAGAGACCTGTAAATGTTTCCCATTTAAGACAAAAAACTCTTACGTTATTTGTCAAAAATAAGTAGAAAAGCAATTTACTTAATCATATTTTTATGAGAACTTTAAATTCTTCACAAAGTTGATTCAAACTTACAATTCTACATTCATATAACAGGGCACGTGACATACCCATTTTGTAAAAAAGTTAATGAAAATTGTGTTAATGCTGCTAATAGATCGATATATTAGAAATCGAAAAGCAATTTATGTATATCATTCTGAAATTAAGTCAAATTAATAGTTTTAGATTAAACATTTTGTGTGGCTCACTTTTTGGTTGTGCACATTATTTCAGAAATAATCTAAATGATCTATGTTTAATTATTTAATTATGTAATCACCAATTTACCTAAAAATGAATAAACTACAAACAAACTCTGGTAGCAAAAGAATTCGTCATATTTTGTTTTTCGATAAGAATTATTTTTATTATTTCTTTAAACTGAATCATTGTAATAAAATTGGGATATAAAGTTTTTAGAAAAAATTGTTAATGCATGTACATGTTGTTTGTAATAAATGTATATACAACTATTATTATAATATTTTGAAATTATTTTCTTATTTTTAAATATTTTCGAATATTTGCTTGACTGCTAAGATTGTGATGTGATAAAATTGAGTGAAAGAGTCAATAGACGCCTGTATCTAAAAACTTTCAAATTCAGAACATATTAAATATGATGTTTGATATATCCATTAGTCTATACTCATTATAAAACAGATAGGGCACTTTACATTACTTTACTACTTGGTGTTTATGTCAAATAGATTAATGCAAAAAGTTAAGTACGTTCAAACGTTATTTATTTTATTTTCAACGATTGTTATAATTTTTTATTTGCTACAATTATTCAAGTAGTCTTGAAAGAAATCGTGGAAGCTTAACATACACTTTACAGAAACGATATAATATAATATTGTGGATTTTTAAACTTTACTCAAATGTAAAGCTGCTTCATATTAAATATAAACTAACGATACGTTTATTTGAAGTTTTATATTAGAGACACATCACTGCCAAAAATTGTGGTCACTGTTCGCTCTTTACTTTTTTTTTAAACTGTCCAGTGATATCCTTAGTATCACATTTCTTAATTTATTGAATCATATTTCATACGCTGATCCATCCCTACTTCTTATAAACCTACCCCGTTCGCTTTACACCTGCATGAAAAACATACGCTTATTAAAAGACTATGAGTTAGGCTTATTGTGGTTCAAATAGGATTGAAATAATTTGTATTCAATTATTTCAATAAAATTATTATTTAATAAGTATTTTCAGTTAGCCGAAAAGTTTGTTAGAGAGATATTTATTTATTTTTTTATATAAAATATTTAACTATTTTTAATTATTGTGTAAAAATTCTTTCGTAATAATTACTGTTTATTTTTAAAAAACTGTTGTATATTTTCTAAATACTTGCTATTAAAATATATTCCACTTGTTTTCTTTTTAAAAAACAACCGAACAAAGTTATTAATTTAATGTGATTTAACAATCAACAATTTGGCGATTAAATTAAAACATTGTAAATAAAAGGTAAAGGGCACAAATATATATTTTAGGAATGATTCCTAGTTACCTTTATTTCTATTATTATCTTACTATTTAGAATGTGTCCATATATCAATTATATTTAATTAATACTTAACTTTAATTATAGTCAATTTTAATTTTTACATATCATTTTTTAGAAAATTAATTTACTCTCCATAAAAATTTAATATTTTTTAAAAAGCGTGCAACTTTGGAAGACGTGAGAGAGTGCATTTTAATTGTTTATACATAATATGTTCGAAATAATATTATAATCGTTTTTTTTGCTACTAATATTTATAAATTTTCGCAAAATCATAAAAAATTACAACTTATAAAATATTATGCTTGCACACGTGCGGGTTATTTTATTATTATATAATCAATAACTTGTTGTTCAATTACAATTTAATTGGTAATTAATTATTTATAAATATTAAGACTATATATATTATGATTGTTATTAGATTGCTTAATTGAATCACCAACCACTGAATCAAATGGATGGAACACATGAATGCATTGTGTCACTAGAATATTCAATTATAATAATATAATATTCAATTAATACGTATTTGAATAATTATACTAAAAATTTAAATTATATTTTACGTGATTTCGCAATAGATTCACTCAGATTAAGTGTTAATGGAAACTAATGCGTTTATTTTTCGTTATATCAGCTTTGAAAACATTACTTTAAATAAATGCAATTCAATGCACGTGTGTCAAGTACGGGGGTTTTTTCGCTACAACGCGATATTTTGTATAATTATAAATGTTCATCGTAATATTACATTTTCATTCATTTGGTACTAACTGTTGCCTTACGACCGTTTTGTATATAAAAGTATTAATGAAGGTTAGTAGTAAATATTACATTTATTGGCTTCGAAATTGTGTTTCATTTATTTATGGATGACCTTTATGCCCAAAGCTTCTAAAATTAGGGTCGAATAGAATAGATTCAGATCGAAATCTTGATTGGGTAAGTATTATTGTGTTTTAATAGCAGTAGATAATGCTCTTTATAAATGCCTTGTGGGTTCAATGATTATATTACAATATGGCTTAGGATCGCGAGTTCCTGGATTCTTTCTCGTCGACTTCATTAAGCCGATCCAGGCTTCAATCCCGGGCTAATAAACTTGTTCCATTATAATAAAAATCAATCCAAACCCCGCTCAAGTCAAGCGCGTTGTCGATCAAAGGAGAATGCCAGACAATGTATAGGACTTTAACCCACTAATAAAAACATATTGTACAACAATGTATTATGCATCATTTTATTGCATTTTGTTTACTATTTAATATAAATTACAATTAAAATCTCTAGAACTTGGAGTATTCGACACGAGCCTAACGTTGGTTATCGTCCATTTCCGTATTGTTGTTTCGTATAGTTGACATGACAATCGCAAAGTTTCAATGAATTCATTTTTAAACAGGCTTAACGACTCAGGATACTAGCCTTTTAGAGCCCACTGTTGATGAAAATACAATAAAACCTATTATACGACTAGAGCCCAGTGCAACAATAAAGATTTAAAAATGCGTAAAGAGTGTAAATTAAAAGGAAATAGTTCAATTACTTTTGTTTAACACAATTTTATTCCGATGTCCAACAGTAAAAATGGCTTATTGTAAAACATTAATATAATAATAGGATATTTTTAGTATATTTACAATTCGTGTTCTTTCTGGGTTACGATCTGGCATTCTCCTTTAGAGCTTCTGTGCTTAGAGACGTGACTGCACTTGTGCCTGACAAAAACAAAAGGATTCGAATAATTGCTGTTAAAAATTACGTACCGTCCTTATAAGTTTTATAACGTAATTGTTGTAACGTGTGTGATTTTTAATGTAACCAAAAATGAAGTCCAAGGTTACAAAATCACAGGCACAGTTGGGTATAATAAATTTGGAGCATGTGATGACTAGACCACGACTTTGCGACTCCCCCTCGAATTGAAAGATGGATCCGCCCTTGGACACTTCACCTTGATTGACACGCGCGGCACTTTGTAGGACGTTTCTCATTCGATATAGGCTATGGCTTTTATGGGATCCTTTTTCTGCAGGTAACCGCAGTATTGATAAAATTAATTTTTAAAGTAGGACCTATGCAATAGTTTAGAATTTAGAGAAAGGTTTCCCATCACTAATTAGCTGCAAATGCATTTTATTAAATTATTGTTTATCTTTAGTTTTAAAAGTTTTGTCTTTTTAACAATTTTACGTCATTTTAAGGGAAACTATATAGAGAAATGGAAAACAGGAAACAGTTGCCAGGTGTAAGTAATGGAAATTGTAATTGACGCTAAAAATATATTTTTTATGGAAACTCTATGAAAAAATGTCCTTTCTCGGGTGCATCCCAGTAGTATCGGGTGCATACCGTAGTTCTATAGAACTGTTGGGATATTTTCCGGGCTGTCAAATTATATCCCAATAGTTCTATATTGTACTGTAGTATAGTTTTTGCTCTTGACTTTACTTATAGCATATAAGTTTAATATAAATAATTATATAAAACATATTATTTTAATTGATATTTCATTTTGTTTTTAACAAAAAAATGTCCCTTGCGACTAAAGCCAAGTTGTTAAAACCAAGTAGTAGTCGTGTCTAAGAAAATATCCTCTTATTTTAGAAGTTACAGGGGGGGACACATTTTACCACTTTGGAAGTATCTTTCGAGCAAATTATTCAGTTTAGAAAAAAAATTATATTAGAAACCTCAAAATCATTTTTAAAGACCTATCTATAAATACCCACACGTATGGGTTAAATGAAAAAGTGGCTGTTACTTACAGATGGACTGAAAGACTACAAATCTATAAGGATTCCGATTTTTGTCATTTGGTTACGGAACCCTAAAAAGATAATTCCGAATCCTCCACATCGATCGAATTGTTTTGCTTATGATCCATATCGGTCTTTGACTTCTTATGCAATGCTATTAGCATGTCGGCAACAGCTTTTTTGGAAGCTAATTTTAATCTTTCGTCATTCCCAAAATAATCTTCAGCAATTAAAGAAATAAATTGTTGCTGACGTTTTATACAATTCAAGCAAAGCTGTATTCGATATACCTGGTATGTTTAGATACTTCACCATAATGCATTTCAGTTTTCGTAGATACTCTCAAATTTTGGCAATCATTTATTATTGCAATCAAAAGAGTTTTCATATTATACCTATAAAATTAGGTATTTTATATGTAATGTACAAACAAGATATTGATATCAACATTTCTTTAATTTTGTCTGAACTTTACACTGAACCCTGATATGGTGTGTAAACAGTTCTATAGAACTAAAATTAGAGGGTACTACTGGGATGCACCCCCTTTCTCATGCTCTGGACTATCTCTGTACCAAATTTCATTTAAATCTGTTAAGTAGTTATAGCGTGAAAGCGACACAGACAGATCGAATTACTTTCGCATTTATAACATTAGATAGATCACTTCCTTTAAAATAGCATGAGATTGATTTTTAAAAAATTCAAGTAATTACATGATAATTACAAATAACACAACAAACAAGTTAGCCCGTTTCCATCTTAGACAGCATCATCACTTAACATCAGGTGTGATAGCTGTCAAGGGCCAACTATTATTATTGTAGTTGATAAAAAAAACATACAGTTGTGGCTAATTTTTCATAGGCAACCTAATAAGCTAATCAATTGCATACTCTTAACATTCATTTGAAATTAGTTTAATAAAAAACCTCGGACGCTACAAAATCGAGCAGATCTTGGCACATTAATTGCTGTAACAATTAATGTAAGGAAAATAACACTTCCAACATTTTATTTCAAATTCATTTAATTAAAATTCAGTGAATTATTACACAGATAAATCAGTTTGCTTTAAAAAGTGTGCTTTATTTATTTATCTTGGTGTCTCTTTTATTTTATGCCCACAAAGAGAGTAAGGGGCATATTTGTCATCGTCATCATCATCAATATCAACCGATGGACGTCAACTGCTTAACTCTCTTGTAAGAACTTCAAAACAACTACAAGCCGTTTGAAAAAAGATCTTTTAGAATAAAAAATTAGGTATCAAAATATTTCTGTGCTACTATCTTAATGCCTACTAAGTATGATGTGACGTCAGAAGAATATTTCCTAAATCTGTTCCTTGGCGACCAAACCCGCAGGGCATTGACCTATCACGGGAGACATGCCCGCTACCGCAACCGCTTTCAGGGGCCTGAAAAAAAAGTTAAGAAACATAGTCAGAGAATGATAAAAGGAAACCTAGTCAAATAAAATTAAAAAATTTTTGAAGGTCTCGCCGTAGTCAGGTAAACTTGTTAGTAATATTGTAGTAAAAACTACAATACAAGTTAGTCCGCTTCCATCATAGACTGCATCAACACTTACTTACCATCAGGCATGATTGCAATCAAGGGCTAAAAAAAATATTATAATAAATATATTGAATTGAATAAAAAAATATTATTTTGTGTTAAGGAGTGACTTGCTTAACATGGCGCCCTCTATTACATATTTAATTTAAATAATAATAAGCGAAATACCACTGACAAGATTTTTAAAATGAGTACCTAGCAGATTGACATGGAATTTAGCCCAGTTACTCATTTTGACACACAACATCAACTGAATTCACGATTCGTCCACGGGAACGGGATTTTTGCGAGTAATACCGCGGCGCGCAGCTAGTATTACTAATAATATAATCTCCTTTCAAAATAAATAGTTATAGTTGAACATTACAAAATGTCAAGTTTTACCGTGCAACGCCCTCTATTAATACGATGTTATACTACGCCGTCTTTCGTTGCACTGAACTTCAAACGTACATTCATTGCATTATCAGTACAGTCGTAGTTCAATATTGTATAAATAGATGTCGCTGGCCAAATTATAATGAACAAGTTCAACGCGTTGCTAGTAGATGGCGCTGTTAACAAATACGTACTTGAACCCTAATTCCTCTGGCGGGACTCCCAATTTGATCAATTTCGCTTCATAAGTGGCAAGGAGATCATCATGAGCCTTCCTAAGACGAGCAGCTTCGTAACGCAAGTCCTCTACTTGGGTGTCTTTCATTTTTAACAGTTCCTAAAAAAATTATAAGAAACGTGTAGGTCATCATCATCATTATCATCCTATTAATGGCCCACTACAACGCCAGGCCACCCTACTTATAGGACAAGGGATGTGGAGCGTACACCCACCACGCTGCTTCAAAGGTTGGCGGGCATAGGGTGATAATGTTTCATACATTAAGGACCACTTAAGGACATGTTTTATACATCAGATGTTGGTGATAATGACCAGGACCGACGGCTTAACAGACTCTCCGAGGCACGGGCGCGAGATAACAAGTTCAGAATTATTTCGGCGACCCAACCCAGGATTTTAACTCAGAGCCTCGTGATCGAAGCAGCATTGGCAATCATTAGACCAACGAGGCAGTCAACGTGTAAGCCAATAATTCATTGTACTTCCTATAAAGAAACTTATTTTAAATAATTGCTTGACCTCAATATATTATGTTAGCAAATGCTATAATCGTTTTATTGCTACCTTTAACTTGTTGGTAAACATAGATCGAGTACAAAATGCTATCCTTGAAGAAGGATAGATAAGAGACCATACCTACATTGTTTTGGCAACACTTCTATCCAATTATGGTCATATTGTAGCCAATTTACCCACACAACCTTAACAAATTGAATAGCAAAGCTTACCGTAGATTCATTCTATCGATTGTTAAAAACTACATGAAATTTCGTTCAATAGTCTTTGATGCTAACGTAAATAGACAGGCAGACGTGACAAAAAATATTAAGTAGTGACATTATTATGATTTTGTTCACTTACATGGATTTCCCTTGGATTTAAGTCGCGACCTTCAAAGTTTTTCAATTTGGCTTCAAGAAGCGCTGTTTTCAAGGAAGCTCTTTGTTGTACTTCTAGCACAGCTCTTGAGAACCTGTATGTAACAATTATAAAATTACTACACAAGTAGAGTAGGGCATAGGTAGTGAAGTGAAGTAAAGTACAAGTATATTCACCTAGTTTTCAGTTCGTCCCGTTCTTTCAAGACTCGATCGAACCTCACTTGCAACACTTCGTACTCCCACTTGAGGACTTCGAACTGCTGCTCCAGTGAAGACAGCTGCTTCGTTTTAGCCTGAGAAAGTATTAACCGCAAATATAACAACAGTGGCAGAGAGACCGCAGCAGTGACTAACAAAGTAAGTGGTAGAGCATTAAAGTACTAGTTTTGAAACCTCTAAGTATCATCGTTGTGTTTAAGCAGACTTAAACAGAACAATGATCTGAAGGGCACAGTTATTGATGTAATTTCAAGCACTAGAGACTTAACACCTACGGCTCAGGTTGATGGCGGCGCTTTGTAGGACGTGTCTCTTGCGTGCCAAGGGTAGCTCTATTTTTATGCGGTGGTTATCTGGGATAATATATTGAACAACAGTAAGAAATAATAATCCCCATTAAAGTAATCGACCTATTGTACCAAATTAGATTGATGAATAACATCATCATTAGTTTATTAATGGCCTGCTATAGGGACAGGTTTCCATCCTTATAGTAAAGGGGATATGAAGCGTAGACACGTTGCACCAATGCGGGTTGGCAAACTTGGGCTGATAATGTCTGCTATCAGATGATTACTATCAGATGTTGATGATAGTGACCGGGACCGACAGCCTAACGTATTCTCCGTGGCATGGGGATGTAACATCATTGACTTCCTGACTCCAGGCTTAGAATGTACTTAAATTCCATAAAAGAATGAAAATCTTAGAATTATTCTGTGACCCAACCTATGACCTATTTTTTTATCGACTACAAGTTGGCCCTTGACTGCTATCACACCTGAAGTTACATAAGTTAACCATTAGACCAACGAGGCAGTATGACTACAATCAAAGGTCCATTACTTCATGCCCTTAAATAACAATACCATCAATAAGATGTTAACTTACAGCCAATGCAGCCTTATCCCGATCATAGTTGGACATCTGTCTCTTCAACTCTTTATTATCCACGATGGCTGCCTCTAACGGCTCTCTCAAACTCTTCGACTCGGCGACAGCATCCCTGGCTACCTTCTCGGCTCGTTCTTTCACTTTCTGCATATCCTCCATCTGTTGCTTCAAACTGCTGATAAGACCTGTATAAAACGATAAAGTTAAAATGCTTTTTCCGGATAACATTTTTAATAATAACATTAATAGCCCTTTCTATAATTCCGTATATTTTTACGTAGGTAATATTCTACTAGAGGACGTCACCGTAGTTCTCGGTCCCGTGGCTATTTCGGGATACAATGTGGACTATATTTTATTCTGATATATAAGCTATATTATTGTGAAGTTTCATTAAAATCCATTTTGTAGTTTTTGTATGCAAGTGTAACAAAGACCCATACATCCATTTTTACTAACTTTCTCTTTAATAAAATTAGTAAGGATTAGCTGTGCCCTCTTACCAGCTTTATGGATAATTCTAGTAACTCAGAAGTGAGTTGAAAATCAAAAACAATCGAAAAGTTAGTTAAAGTATTTTAAGTTACACAATGTGTACTTACCCAAATTATTTAATGTGATATCGTTGTAATAGTTTTTCAGATCAGAAAAGGCCCTTTCATGGTGAGCGATCAGTTCTGAAAGCTGTTTATTCTTCCTCTCCTCGACTTCACTTATCTCTGTTCTATGTTTGACCGTCAACTCTACTTTGGTTTCTTGCAGTTTCTTTTCAGCTTTATCTTCTATTTGACGCGCTTTCTCTTCAAATACAGACCTTTGAAAAAACGTATGATTTAAATTTGGCTTTCATAATAATATTTTTATTTAGCGATCTTATTAGTAACAATCGATATAATCAGTATTACTATAACAAGTACAAATAATAATCATCTCAAACCTAGTTTTAGAAAGTTCTTCAGCATGGATCAGTTTTGCTCTTCTAAGCTCATCTTGAGCTGCCAACATTTTCTCTCTCATTTCTTGTCGTAGAGCTCTTTTGTCATTTAAAAGTTCCAATTCTTGTTCTGTAAAAAAAAATAGCAAAAATATTTTCAGGACTTTAACGAAAATACCGACTTGTTTTTAAAATTCTTCTTTAGTTCAGCCACATTATTTAATTGTAGTAACAAATTTAAATAGGGATAAAGACAAAGAAATGATGAACAAATGTCTTAAATGCTTTAGTTTTCGTAAGGAATCTTTTGATGAACAGTTTTGCTGATGAATTACCTGTATGTTCTTCTTTGGCTGCTTTTAAAGCAACTAAGTTCTCTGCTCTCAATGCAGCACAAGCCGCCTGCTGTTCATATTTCAAATGTTTAATTTTTTGCTTCTCTGTTTCCAGAAGTGCTTCATTTTCCTCCTGAGCTTCTTCAGTAGCACGTTCCCTGTTTCTCAGTTCAGCTTTAGCTTCTTCTAGCTGTTGTCGAGTTATTTCCCAAAATGTACGTATTTTGTCCCTTTCTAATTGAAAGTAATTTCTTTCTTCCCTTTCTTTGTCTAGTTCCTCTTTGACTTTTAATGTGAATTGCTCAAGTTTCTCTCTGTTCATTTCTGATGTATCTACTCCATCTATGATGATAGCTGAAAGAGAGAAAATCTTTTGTTAACTTGTTTTCGACTTTACGATTGAATTTTTTTTTTAATAACGATTAAAACACATACAAATATTAGGTTTAGTTTAATTTAGCTTAATAACGTGAATGAATTTGCAAAATGTCAAAAAAATAAATATTAAAATTAAATCTTAATTACACTTACCAACGGCCTTTTTTCCGCCGCCTTTTCCTCCCTTTGGCGGCTGAAATGTTAATATGAATTAAAAACTAAAATCTAAGGTTTTTTTTTATCGACTACAAGTTGGCCTTTGACTGCTATCACACCTGATGTTAAGTGATGATGTAGTCTAAGATGGAAGCGGGCTAACTTGTTAGTAGTGGGACGAAAATCCACACCCCTTTCGGTTTCTACACGAATCGTACCAGAAAGCTAAATCGCTTGGCGATACGTCTTTGTCGGCAGGGTGGTAACTAGTCTGTCTTATAAATCCACCGCGCATACCACTGCGCCACGGAGGTCGTAAAAAGGTACACAAAATAGTTAATTTTATTTACGAGGATATTAATTTTTTAATAACCATGCGGGTTGCCTGATGTTAAATGATTACCACCTTTATACATTTCAAAATTCTTATACGAGATGTACCTACCTACAGGGTAGTGTTAGTTTGTAGTTTTAGATGGAGAGCACGTGAAACTGTTGACCCTGGTTACTATCATTAATATCTAATAGTGAGCCCTCTCCTAAAAGGAGGGAGGTCAGGCCATGTGTAGGCCTTTAATAGGCTGATAATGATGGGGGATGATGATGAGTTCGTCATATCATCAAACATCATTACCCTAAGTTCGCCAACAAGCTGTATCAGCATGGTGGGTCTAACGGGGTTTCCTGCCTAAGCGACAAACGCAACACGATGCTAAGCTACGCTACACAGGTGTCCATTACGTCACATCCTACCGCAGGACGCAAGTAGGAAATGCTGTTGTTTCGGACGCGTTCGTCGCGTTGGCTGCTTCGTGTCGCGTCGTGTTCCTCGCTTATGCAGTACACTCCGTAAGTCTCTTATAAGCCAGAGGCCTGACCCTCAACAAGTTGATGATCATGTTATATGCAGTTTCAAAAACAAAATAAATTCAATATCTTACCATTTTGTACTATAGGATTAGTTGCTTCCTTCAAAATTAACACAAAATTCTATAAAATCAACACAAAAATGTATTTACAATACAAAGAACCACGTAGTATCAAAATAAAGTGCGTTGCTATGGAAAATAAATTTTGAATTATCGTAACCATAGTGATGAGCTCATTGTTTTTGTAATCACAGATTAGTGATAAATTTTCTAGTAGATATCAACGATTACTATAGTGTCTAGTGATAAACTTATAGGCACTTTGAAATTTATTCTGATTGAGAAGCAGGTATTGCTTATATAAGATTTCTTAAAATAGAGATTTAATAATTTTTTTTATTTGATGCAAATTAGCACTTAATTGAATCACAAGTGATGGTAAGTGTTAATTCATGATCTAAGATCAGAGCAGGCTAACTTGTTAGGAGTAGGACGAAATCCACACCTTCTCTTCACTCTTCAATTTCTACATGACATTTTTGACGGCCTCCGTGGCGCATACGCGGTGGATTTATATGACGGAGGTCCTGGTTTCGATTCCCGGCGGCGCAGACTGTGATTTTCCTTAATTTGTCTTGGTCTGGCTGGTGGGAAGCTTTCGCCGTGGCTAGTTACCTCCCTACCGACAAAGATGTACCGCCAAGCGATTTAGCGTTCGTCTTTGTAAGTAGGGTGGTACCAAACCGCCTATAAGCAATATAAAAAAACATGGATCTAGGATAACTATTGCACTTGTTGTCCGACTTGGCCATTCCTTGTTTATGATATGTTCATGCTAAATTAGATGCAAATGTCATAAAAACATTGAAGTATAGCTTTCGACTGGCACTCTCGGTTGACTAACTTTATTCAGAGATCACGACAATTTTGGGTTAAAACTGAAAAAACCATCAGAACTCTATGGGTTAACAAAACAGATATCCTAGTTAAGTCACAGGATGAATTAGTTGCATCACTCTCAAAAGATGAGGATTCCAGGAAACTTGATTCTAGAGTTCAGTTCTCAGACCTGAGAGCAGCTGCCGTGGAAACGGACGACGCGGTGAACGCCAGTAATGTTACCGCTTGCATGCTGTCAGGCGAGGATAAATGGCAGAGATACGCCCATATGTTCCGAGCGATAATGATTAGAAGGGAAAAAAAGGAGAGAGAGCGAAAATGTATTCTACAAGAGGGGTAAGCATGAAGTAATGCAAAGCGGTTCGATGCTGACCAAGATAATTTAATCGGCAGGGGGCCTGACGGCAGAAGTCCGTAGGGATTTATTCTCCCGTATTTATTTATTTATTTATTAAGCTTAAGCAAGATGAAGACGACAACTATGCATGCTCTGCATTTATAAATGTAAAATGAATGGTTAAACTTAGGCGAGTTCTGCATCATCTAGCTCGGAAAAAGCGCTCCACTATACCACCAGACCAGTCGTACAGCAAGTATAAGTAAATGCAGCAAGCTTCATATTAGAACGTGTATCCAAAGTTGCCCCGATCTTTTCAAATTTGGCTGGGCAGGGAGAATAACATTAACATAGGAGGTGCGTGTTGACGCGCGTCACTAAGAGATCTCCTGTCACAAGTCTGGAGTGGAGTTTTTCAGCCACGCGAGGAACCTGGCATTCGCACGGTGAATCCATGGAATGCTAAGATATTCGTCTCTAAAGACGGCCGAAACCTCCCACCTGCTAGAGCTCGGAATCGAACCCTGGACCTCCGTGTTTTTAGTCCACTACTACGGAGTCTGTCAAAATATGTAGGGACAAGAATAAAACTAAAATTTTAAACAAAAATATTTATTCAATTGTCACTAAACAATGAAAAAATTTAAAATAAAGTAACCATGAAGTAACGAAGATTAGAAACTTTTAAATGATCACTATCATGTTCTCTGAGACACTGTGTTGTAAAACCGCCAATTTCCCACTCAAGGAATATAAAATCAGTAATCTGTGTTCACATTCACATGTCATTTTTGGAAAATAAACCGTCAAAATTTTTAATGTAGCAGAAAATATATTAAAATTAAATGTATATTACTGTTGTGTAACCTGATTCCGCCAAGGGAAGCATCGGCTCAACATGGGGAAAATCATCAGCTTCATGTTGACCCTGTTAAGCTTGATGACCGTTGACAACCTCATGGGGGACGGTCTCATGGAAATGGGCAAGAAGACTCTATGCAAAATGCTATGTCTAACGCGTAAATTTTTAAGAGAGGAGGAGGAAAGAATTGCTCAGTTTAAGGATGATGTGAAATTGAGTTTGACCGTTTTGATTTTGCAAATTCTATTTCTATGTTTAACTGTAATGGTTAGTCTGTCAAACTGGGTGCATCCCAATAGTACCACATACCGTAGTTCTATAGAACTGTTGGGGTATTTTGCGGGCTGTCAAATTATATCCCAATAGTTCTATATAGTACTGTAGTATAGTTTTTGCTCTTGATTTTACTTATAGCATATAAGTTATAAACTTTATATAATTTAATTGATATTTCATTTTGTTTTAACAAAAAAATGTCCTTTGCGTCACAAGCTAAGTTGTTAAAACCAAGTAGTAGTCGTGTCTAAAAAAATATTCTCTTATTTTAGAAGTTACAGGGGGACCCATTTTACTACTTTAGAAGTATATTTCACGCAAACTATTTAGTTTAGAAAAAAATTATATTAGAAACCTCATTATCATTTTTAAAGACCTATCCATAAATACCGTACACGTATGGGCTTAATGAAAAAAAAAATTGTGTTCCAGCTCTCGGTACGGGGAACCCCCAAAACTTATTGTTTTATTTTTCCTATTTTTGTATATAATGTTATGTGAAGGAATAAATCTATTTAGTAAATTTCAATAGTATAGTTCTTACAGTTTCGGAAAAAGTGGCTGTTACATACAGACGGACAAAAAGACTTTACAAATCTATAAGGATTCCGTTTTCTGTCAGTGATTTCATATTTTACTAATAAAAACTACGTAATTTATAGATATGTAACGTACAAACAAGATGTTGATATCGACATTTCTTTAATTTTGTCCGATTAATTCTATATAGAACCAATGGGACACTAAACTCTAAAATGGCGTATCAACAGTTCTATAGAACTAAAATTAGGGGGTAATACTGGGATGCACCCGTCAAATTTATTATTTGTGTTCCTTATAGTACCTACTCGAATTTTCAGTTGCATGCTATGACGTATATCATTTTTGTCGTTTCTGATGTCACAAACCTTTTTACCCGACTGCGTCAGCAGGAGGGTTATGTTTTTCGAGAGAGGGTTATGTATGTATGTATGTGTGCCCATTTCTTCGGCACGCGCTACAGTTACAGTTTGACATGTAAGGTGTTGTTGAATTTGTAAAAATTGTGGTAGTGACATAGGCTATATAAATTTTCAAAACAGCGGCTGTAAATGGGGGAAAAAGGGGAGATGTGTGTATATCTTTCTTCTATCTTAGCAATATGGGTGTCAAATGAAAGGTTGTAAAAAGACCATTTCAAAAATATGAATACCATATTATGTTTATATTGCCGTTTTAACAAAAAATGGCATAAAGTGTACCGTGTCATTTCTATACCATAAACTAAAACAAAAAAGTCTCAAATAAATACTTTATGGTGCTGCAGGCGGGGATAAACGTAGTTTTGGTAGATCTTTCTTTCCCCGCAGTAAATAAAGTATTTTGTCTCCGCTTGCATCTCCATAAAGTATTTTGAATTTTATATAGATACAGTGATCCTTGTTTTTCTCTTTTCAGTTTATAACTTCTATGTTGTCGGGTTTTTTGTTTTTATAATAATAATTTTTTGCATAGTATTTTTGTTTCGTCGTATCAAATAAAAAGTCAATGCAATGTGATAAATGATTTCATCTTTATTGAAATAATCATTGGTAACGAGGCGTTATGTAATGCAAAACTGCAAACACTCGATCATCGCCGAAAAGTTGCCTGTCTGTCGGTTTTCTACAGAATATATTTTGGAGAGTGTGCACAGGAACTTTTTGATCTAGTTCCCCCCTCGCCCTTTTACCATAGAACTGCTAGGCATCGTAGTAGTCTGCACCCATACGTAGTCGATATTCCGTGGACGCGTACAAAACGTTTCGCTTCCTCGTTCCTGATTCGAACTGCGAAAATATGGAATGCCCTTCCAGCTCACGTTTTCCCTACCACCTACAATATGGGTATCTTCAAGTCAAGAGTGAATAGGCACCTTCTAGGCAAGCGCGTTTCACCGTAGGCTGCATCTTCGCTTACCATCAGGCGTAATCGTAGCCAAGCGCTAGCCTATATACTATAAAAAAAAAAAAAATGCCAGGCCATACGGAAAGTGACCTAGCGCTATTCTGTAATGAAAATCAAGATGGTCACTTGCGACTAAGTCTTTTCGAAACTTTTCCCTATAGAGTGCCTGAATATTGTAACTTCAAGAAACATACGTTTGGAGTTTTAATGCAAAGACTGCATTAAAATTCGTGACAAGAGTCAACTGTTAGTTATAAATTTAACTGTTGATGTTGTTTATAAATTTTAACTTTTGATATACTTTATGTTTTCAGTTCCTAAACAAGTACAAGAAAATCCATTGTAAGGACAAAATTGATGATCTTCTGCAAGAGAGTCGGGAGGCGATGTTGCAGACCAATGAGTTCCTTGAGAAATGGCGGCTGAGACGGGTTAAAACTTTTTATTCCACCACATTTAGCCACGTTATCTTAAATTTTACTTAAGATAATTTAATTTCAATAGGGTATGGAACGGACTTCGGTCGCAAAGACCCCGATCTGCATAAATGAATAAGTTGTATAAGTATATTATAGTCTA
Organism: Mycalesis mineus; assembly: GCA_034621355.1. Lineage (NCBI taxonomy): Eukaryota > Metazoa > Arthropoda > Insecta > Lepidoptera > Nymphalidae > Mycalesis > Mycalesis mineus. The sequence goes on from CM067902.1 coordinate 2,157,067, forward strand.
GTTAAGTGATTCTCAACCACTGTGCCGCGGCACTTTTGTGTGCCGCCAAATTTTGCGAAAATATAATAATGTTAATATTATTAAATTATATCATTTAGAAAGAAAAATATTTTTAACATGAATATATATTTAAATCCACAAAAAAATTTATTATTTTATTATTTGCTTTGCAACGCGTTTTTTTCAGTGTTTTATTTTTATAGACTGCCTTTCTCAAAAAAAAAAATGGAATGAATTACTGACTTTATCCGTGTTTTGAACCAAATTTGTGGTTCTTTTTGCGTCGCATTTTTCAGGAACGCATTAGCGACGCAAAGCGGGGTCTGGGTGTATTTAAAATTTTTGTCATAAACTATTTATGCAGTGTGTTGTAGTAAATAAATAATATTTATCTTTTTCTTTGTGTGCCGCCAAATTTTAAAATCGTTAAATATGTGCCGCAAAAAAAAAGGTTGAGAATCACTAGTCTAGTAGTACAGATAATTTATTTAAGAAGTGAAATCTATGCCTTAAGCACTTTAAACCTACGTTATTTATAAATTTAAATAAAAATAAACAGTATTCATATACTTTGACAAAACCTAGGCTAATCTTTTCCAACGTTCGATTTATCTCTATTCCAAAATTCATCAAAATGGGTTCGCAATTGATAAAATTTATAGACTCCAAATAATATTTTTAAATATATTTATGTAACTTGAGCATTTTAAATTAATGAATTATTTATTTTATTTTAAGATATTGAATGAAAAAGACATTTCCGTATTTTTGCAGATGAAGATGCTATCGTCAGTCGAGGACACATATCTGGACGAGGACCCGCAGGAGATCATACCTTGCAAAATAGAAGTTCCGATATTGCATATGGCCATCATCGATGTAAGAACAAAATTGAGATAACTATGTTTAGATAGATATGGTCAAAAAGCTAACTAGTCTGAAATAAAAAAGAACCGTAAGTGGATTTTTAGGAAAGATATCGTAGAAGCTAACAATATTTTTTGGCAATGTTCATTTAGTTGTTAATTTAAAAGAGTGAAATAACAAACTTCTGATTATTATCAAGTAAGTAATAAATAAATAGTTTGATTGGTAAGTAATATAATACTCACTAGTCGTAACTAGTGAGTATTATATTACTTACCAATCAAACTAATATTTGTCTGTTGACCCGTAGGTCAACAGACAAATATTAGTAAAACCGCAGATTTTTAGGACCCATGTTTTATAGCCATATAAAAGAGTAGACCAAACGTAACGTCTGGATGACCTTAACATAGTATGTAAGGTGTGTATTACTTGTATGTCATAAACATCCCCCTTGTTTATCAAGTATTTGTTTTGAACAGACCTTAGGGTCAAGGAACCAGCCAGGCAGCGGCGACACGGGCGACATAACCAGCCACCTCGACTCCGCTCTCATCTCATTAACATCACTCCTCGATGACGACTTCGAATCAGCCACCGATGACGTCCTTAGCGAGAAAATGGAAGAAACCAAGGCGAACACAAACCGAATCCTATGGGACGTGACGGAGGAAGGCTCTATCTATGATGAGTAGTATTGTAAAAGTTCTTTGTATTAGTTGGTAAGTCTAGAATTTATTGTCAGTGTTGCCATTTCTATCCGAAGTTCCCAACATTTTTAGTTTATTCATTAACAAAATAATTTGTCTTATGCGTTTTTGTTTGGTTACTTTTTCTTCATACTTAATATAAATAAAAATAAATTACCTACTGTTATTTAAATATTATTTATATTTATTTTTATTCATTGAAACTATTTTATTTACACTAACATTTTGGTTTTTCATTTAGAAATGTTTGAAAAATTTAACTTATCCAGCAGCAAAAAAAAGTTCTCAGCATCCGGACTTAAGAAAGCGATTTTGTTTTTTAACTGCATTAAGAAAAGAAAGTTCTCAATTTAACATGTATGTTTGTCTGCGATAATCTTACGGTTGTCTGAAGCGATTTTGATGAGGGTTGTGAGAAAAGATTTTGTTGCATTTAGAAGTTTTGGTGAACTATAAAAAAGGAGGTTTTGAGATTTAAAGAAATTATTTTATATTGAGTTATTACAATTGTTTTGTTTTAATTTTCTTCTGCGGTATAAGCAGCACATTACGCAGCACACAGCACGCCCGTAGGAATATCCCTAATTGCAATAATACCACAACAAAAAATTTTTAACAAAAAATAGAACCGACTCAAAACGCACTAAAAAGTAAAAAATAACTGTGTCATTTAGATGCTTTAATTTACTTAAGCATATCTGTGAAGTCGGTGCCAGCCAAGTTTAAGGAACATTTATTTTACGTAGTAAAGAAGTTTGTGGGTTCTAGGTAACGTCCTTGAAAGTAGAAATCAGGCTGGCACCGACTCCTAAATATGCTTAAGTAAATGAAAGCAACTAAATGACACAGTTATTTTTTACTTTTTAGTGCGTTTTAGTCGGTTCTATTTTTTGTTAAAAATTTTTATTTCTTACTTTTTAGTGATTTATCGCCACGTAACGTACTCGTACTATACTGTCATAGTATATTATACGGCACTAGTAGCCAAAAAGCTACCGATACCGAGACAAAAACCGAAATCGCTGTAAGCGTGCCTCCAAAATTTGAAGATTTCCTTCAATTTCCCCAGGATATCATCATCAGATCCTAACATGAGGACAATGGGACCATCTTGGATGTATGCCCTTTCTAATAAAAAAAGAATTATCAAAATCGAACAACACTGTAAAAAGTTATGCGTGGTCATATATAAAAAAAAAATATATACGTGTTGAATTGAGAACCTCCTCCGTTTTTTTTCGTCGGTTAAACAGAATTTTTAAGGACGATTCAGATGAAAAATTAGCATTCATTAGCTATGGAGCAACTGGGTGTCCTTTTATCGCTTTGTAGAGATTATACGAAACATAACACCATGCAATACTGAGCCGATAATCTTCAAAGGCCTCGCCACACTTGCAGCGTCAAACGCTCGTAAGTAGCGAAAATCCGACAGATATTAATTTAATATCACACATCAGCAGCATAAGTCATCCTAAATCGAAATTAGAGAATTATCAACCTTATGGCGTAAGTAATAAATGTTAAGAAAATGCCAAAGGTTTTTACTTCTAGTTTAAGGGATAATGGAGCTTGTGTTGTGACATAGAAATACTATTTTATTAGCAATGTTAGTAATGGTCATAAGTTGTTGTGCACTCTTTGAAGTTTCTCACCACAGGGTGTCCAATAAGTAGGGGTGTAATTAATTAAAACTTACAGAGCAAACCTTATATCTGTTTACTTGCCATATTACAGGTCATTTAGTATAGCAACTTTAAGTATATTATATGCTTCTAAGCCATGTTTCATCTAAATCGTACTTAATACCTACTTTAAAATAAAAATTAAATCCTATTGAAATCGTTCTTAAACAATTAACAACAATGTTAGATGGCAATAAGTAAAAAATTTTTAACCTACGAAAAACGGAAGAGGACAAGGTTTCTTCTTTGATTTAAGGATGTTGCCTAGAACCCACAAAGTGCTTGAAAAAGAGAAAAAAATAAAAATCAAATCCTATTGAAATCGTTCTTAAACAATTAACAACAATATTAGACGGCAATAAGTAAAAACTTTTTAACCTACAAAAAAACGGAAGAGGACAAGGTTTCTTCTTTGATTTAAGGATGTTGCCTAGAACCCACAAAGTGCTTGAAAAAGAGAAAAAATAAAAATTAAATGCTATTGAAATCGTTCTTAAACAATTAACAACAATGTTAGACAGCAATAAGTAAAAACTTTTTAACCTACGACAACAGAAGAGGACAAAGTTTCTTCTTTAATTTAAGGACGTTGCCTAGAACCCTCAAAGTGTTTTGTTATTTCGTTAAAGGAATGTTCCTTCAACTTGGACGGCACTGATTTTATAGATCTGCTTAAGTAATTTAAATAAACTCAATGACGCAACTAGATATACATACTATTTTTTACTTTTTTTAGTGCGTTTTGAAAGCGGTTTAGTTTTTATATGAAATTCCTCGAAAGTTTTTAAAAAATCTCTTTAAAGAAAACTTAGCGATGGCCACTTGTTTATAGGATGTCTAATCGCTATTGTTTTGAACATGCTCAAATTATAAATGTAGCAATAACATAGATTCCAGACATTTCTTTTTGGATCAGCAACGACGCACAACGCTTCGTATGAAAATAACTGTCTGAAAATTTATTTATATACTTTAATTAAATTCTTATTCTTCATTCTTAACCTTACAATCCACGTCACAGATGAGCGATCTGCCCATTCATTCTTATTTTATCACAAAAATCAAATCAGCGCTAAAGAAGTTCCCAAGGGGTGGGCTAACCCTAAACTGCGATTACCTCACAAAACGGATAGGCGTGCGTCCATCCATCATGAGTAGTGTATTATGCGGTAATTGCGGCCATTGGGGGGTTATTTACCGCAAGTTTTTTGGCCACGTGTCTTTTGTTTGGTTCTTCGGCCAAATTATAGTATTCGAATGGGATGGTATGATGTTGGTACCATATCGAAAATTACGGGCAATGAATTACCCATTTAGGGTTATTTTTTATTTTGAGGGTATTTTTTTATGTTAGAGTATTTTTTTTTCATAAAATGGAAAGGCCTGATATGTACAGTCTCTTCAAAAATGTATAAATTGATCTGATTATATATATGATGACTGCCTCCTTGGTCTAGTGGTTAGCCTATGTAGCTTCGACCACGAGGTCCTGGATTCGATTCCTGGGTCGGGTCACGGAATAATTCTGAGCTTTTTCATTCTTCTATTAAATGTTCACTACATTCCAAGCCCGGAGTCCAAGCCAACGGGTCCCGGTCACTATAATCGACATCTGATAATGATCGTTAATAAAATGAAACATTATCACCCTAAGCCCGCCAACCCGCATTGGAGCAGCGTGGTGGGTGTACGCTCCATATCCCCTCTCCTATAAGGAGGGAGGCCTGGCCCTGTAGTGGGCCGTTAATAGGCTGATAATGATGATGATGATGATGATATATATGATATATTATAATGTATCTGAAAAAATGGATGGACGTTGGGACCCAAGGTGCTAGAATGACGACCGCACTGAAAAGCGCAGTGTTAGTCGACCGCTCACTAGGTGGACTGATGACATCAAACCTGTTGCAGTGAGTCGCTGGTCACAGACAGCTCAGGATCGTTATGTTACCTACCTAAAAAGGTCTATGTCCAGCAGTGGACGTCCACTTTTAATGATAATGATGATACATAAAATATTTTTCGTATTCATAATGAACGCAACAAACTTACGCATTTAGCATTTAACCATTAAATGCGCAATAAACGCAACTTTCAATTTCACTAGTGAATTTAAGGGATTTATATGAATTAATTTCTATAAATAAATTAAAAAATAATTCAGTTTCATTTGTTTCAAATACTTTAGAAGCATTTTTTAAGAGACGAATATCTTAGCATTCCATGGATCCACCGTGCGGGTGCCGGGTCTACCGCGAGGAAAAGAGAAACACTCCGAACAGAACCCGAGACTTTTGACAAGGTAGGTCCATATGGGATCCTTTAGTGACGCGCATTAACACTCACCTCCTCAGTTAGTCAGTGTGCCTAGTGTGAGATTTTACCGCGTCGATATCGAGAACAGTAAACGCAAATGTTATATGGAATTGGAGTAGCGCCATCTTGTTATAGTGAGAGTAAACGCTTTTTTTTCTATATAATTTGACGTTACGAGTGAGTAGGTTTTTACACAGTCGCTCAGTGAAAAACTCACACTGAAATGTGACCCGAATTCTTTCTACCTGTATACCCTCCTTGCATAAACCTTAATATACCTAATACTCTACAAGTAGATATAGGTGGTACCTTCCTCGCAGATAGTTGTAACACCTACCAAAAGGATATTAATCAATAAGCGTTCGTATCAAAGCACTTCCACTTCGCAGACCACATCGAGTTTAATCCAGACTGTATTGACAGTTTCATCGTTTATCATTTTACAGTTTTGTACCTTTTCTGCTGGGCTATTCGATTACTTATGCTGTATCTATATTGGTACCTTCATCATGACGTATGTGTGAAATGTCATTATTATATAATAGATTAAAAAATATGATATGTTTGGAGAAACGTAACCCTTATAGATACGTCATGTCTGTCTATCTGTCCGTCCGTATGTCTCAGTTTTTCCGCAATAAGATTTTCACACAAAATAAAAAAAAACAGTAAATTAGGAAAAAAAGAATTATTTAAAACTCAATAGAAAAATTTCAAATTCAACAAACAACAAGAATATTTATGATAGGTCTTCAAAAATTATATTAAGGTTTCCAATTTATTTTTTTTCAAAACTGGATAGTTTGCGCAAAAGACACTTCAAAAGTGGTAAAATGGATTCCTCCTCAGTCAGGATTAGTTTAATAAGGTAGATAGTTTAAGTTAGTTAGTTCTTGTTCCCCGAAGAATATCAGGATAAAAATTAACCTATGTTAAATACTGCTCATGAGTTAAATACTGCTGATGAATATCATATACAAAAATAATTTTCACTTTTTTATTTTTTTTGTACTTTCAATTTCATTTATTTGCAAAGAAACACTTCAATTTCATTTATTTGGCATTTTGACACCAGACAGACAAAATTAATTAATAATTTCAAAACTGACGTCTGTTACACGATAAAACTGTAAGATACTGAAAATAATTTTATCTTCTAGATTTTATTAGCGCGTCTGCTAAGAATCAAGGACCTAGGCACCCAAGATGACCTGACGCGTCCATTTATCACTACCAACTCTTTTTGTCCCGTTCCATTCAATACTTTTTGTGTGAAAGATTAAATTTTGCGCTCGCTCCTGCACCATTAATCAGCCACCATTATAACTTGGCACCGTTAGGCCCGGAGTACACATTGCAAGTCTTCCAAAACAAATTGTAACAGTTCAAAAACCATGTTTTAGACAAGTTTAACTGTATCTAGTGTAGAAATTCTTTTCCGTAGAGATTTATATTTTTGTTAGGTACTGCAAAATCTATTATTCCAGAGTGTAATCCATTTTTGTGCTCAGCAGCCAGATGTTTCTAAGTTATAAACGTAACTAAGTAGGCTTTATTTATGCAATTATATTATCCTTATTATAGATATAAATATAAATGAAAATAATAATATGTTATTGCTATTATCTGAGGCAGCCTTAGTAGATCATTACCTTTATATGGCTTAAGCCTTACCTGCATACTTCCTTTATTCTCTTATTCAAAGGGACATTACTGGCTATTGGCAGGGTTCAAGTTACGTTGGTCAAGTCGTTCCCAATCTTGTCATGTGTTTTTTTTTATTTTTTGAACATGTCTGGTTGTTACGCTGATTATGATTTTTGCGGACCGAAATAATGTGGGTAGAATTGATATTTGATGACAGGTCTCCGATGTAGGGGGTGATTTTTTTTTTTCGAAGGGCGTGAGTTTTCTATGTTTTTTATTTTACACACGGAACATAAACAAATAGAGACATTTCAAGTATAAATATTTATTATTATTTACACAGTTTAACAAATTTTTACTCTTGAAAATGTAATAGTCATGATTATCTGATAGTGATTTACACAAGAGCAAATATTATAATAGATCGTCAACCAGAACAGCGTGGCGGATCTAAGCTCTATATCCCTCTTTTATTAGAAGGAGGACTGGGCTCGTTGAAACTGGCTGACAATATGTACGTAATGATGAAAATATATTTCTTTTACTTTAATCAATATTGATACAAAAACATTATTACCCTAAACCCGCCAATCCGCTCCATATCCCCTCTCCTATAAGGAGGGAGGCCTGGCCCTGTAGTGGGCCGTTAATAGGCTGATATTGAAGATGATAATGATGATGATGATTCCCATCACTACGATTAAAAAAAAATACCCTTGATGTTGTTATACTTAATTGTAGGGTATTCATAGATCATAACAGCTAGTAAACACCCTTCTATTTGCTTAAGTAAAGAAGGCTTTGTCATCAACACCCTAAAATACCTAACTACCCGCCTCCCAACTTTCACAATACAAGAAATTACCGCCATTGCTAACCTCATTCTAAAACAAATTTCACCATTGTTTGGTCCAACCCAAAACGTATTTTCTTTACAACAATCAAATTATTTAAGAACCGATTTACTATCACTAGCGCCCTTATTATAAAGCTATAAAGTTCATTATAAACAAAAGCAATTGTATTGTAAAGTTGTAGTCCACGTACGACTGAATTTAAAATTCAAACGCTTGAAATAATGACCGTTAATACGACCAATTTATGTTAACGCCTATTTGCATACTAAAAAGTATTAAATAGGTCTCATTTTACATTGGTTGTATTTTCCAAGATGGCGGTCTTCAGTGGTCGGCGCGTGCGAGTCACGTGTCGATAGTGAGAAATCAAAAGCGTCGGTACGGAATGAATTCTTAAATATGGTCATTAGGATATGATTACGTATAGTTTTTGTGCATTATTTGTTCCGATTGGATTTGTAATAGATAGGGGCATGACAGCGGTTTGTTGTTTAATGAGTATGGTATTTATTTCCGTATAAATAAGTATCTACCCACCGTCATACATCCATTATTAATACGCACCACGGCCTTATATTTAGTTATACAAAGCCTATTTTTAGATTGAATCGAAATTGATGGTGTTAAAAAAAATTTGTTAATTTATTTCTACTACCATGTCGTCACAAAAGTTATTGTGTGTTTATATTTAAAATCAAAATTTTTCAATTCCGGGCAATCGGTGACCATTATAAAAAATTCAAACTTTTTCATTTCTCTCCCCTATACCCCGCTACTCCTTGAATAGAGTTACAGTAACAATTTTTTTTATTGGCAATTTTTCAGAAGTCACGTAAAAATAGCCATATTATTTTGTTATTTAAAATTCTATTTTACACACAATGGACTATCAGATTATTAAGAGAAACCTAAAACTAAACAATAGCATGTAAAGAAAATATTATCGCTTAAACGATCTCTGTTATTTTATTCGACTCCATGACATGTAGATAACTTTTTACTTACTTTGCCGTTAGAAAATAAAACGTGTGTTAGAATTAATAAACTAACTTTAAACTAGTGCGCTAATAGTATTTCCTTAAATCTCATTACAAGTTTCTCACAAGCGATGACTTGTTAAAAAGGAAAATCCCGCGGTGTGTGCACGTGTCATAATTATTAGCCTTTTGATAAATCACCGGTCGAACGTGGCGTACACTTTGAACTCACGTGAAATTTAATATTAAATTATATTGATATTAATATTTTGCGGACAAATTAATTCTTTAATGGGATTTAGGTTTTTTGTGGTGGATTGGATTAAAGGGGAGTTTTTTGATAATAACCATTGTATGGGTAAAATTTTATCAATTAATTTCAGTAGCCCGTATAACTCGAAAAAATTTTATTGTTACTAATTTATTTACCCGTTGTCAAGATTTGTAGTGTAATATTGGTCTAAGATCCCACTGGTCGATTCCGCAGGGATAAGTTTTTATTTAATTAAAGTAATTTTATTGTTGTTGAGACTCAACAACGCCCTTTTTCCTCAATGTTTGAAAAATGCGTCTTACGACTTTGACGGCCGAGTGGCGCAGTGGGTAGTGACCCTGCTTCTGCGCCCTAGAAATGTTTATGTGATGAACTAACTTTTCAAGTGTCTCGTGTGTTTCTATTTATCATAAGTATTTATTGAAGAATAAAGTACGCCGTTTCACCCGCGATTTCGGTATAAAATGTAGCCTACCTGTCATTCTGATGTATAAGCTATATTGTGGTAAAGTTTCATTCAAATCCATTCAGTAGTTTTTACGTGAAAGAGTAACAAACATCCATACATCCATACATCCATACATCCATACAAACTTTCGCCTTTATAATAGTAATAGGATATAAAAATATTCATCAGTTATCATAGCACCCATAACACAAGCTACCTAAGCTTACTTTGGGGCTATATAGCGATGTATCTAATTGTCCTATATTATTTATTTATTTATGACCAACCGTACTAAGACGTGGACACTGACTGCGAGACTAGTCTACAAACTTCAAGTTACTTAGTGAGCTATGATAGAACTATGCTTGGAATTTCTTTAAAGGATAAAATCCGGAACGAAATGATTTGTCAAAGAACTAAAGTAACCGACATAGTTCACAGGGTTAGAACTTTCAAGTGGCGGTGAGCTGGTTATGTCTGTCCAAAGACTGATGGCCGAAGGAGTCGGAAGGTCCTGGAGTGAAGATCGCGTCTCGGCTAGCCAAGTGTAGCGCGTCCCCTAACTAGAAAGAGCGACGAAATTCAGAGGGTGGCTGGTACTGATTGGATGCAGAAAAAAAAAATTGGTTGTCTGTAAAGTCGGTTTACTGACGATAGTTGAACGTGACAACATCATAAGAAAATACTGATGGAATGGTAGCATTTAATTGGTTATTAAAATTTTTAATTTAAGTATATTTTTATAAATATTAATTTAAATTAATAAAATAATTGATTTTGATTTTATAAATTTATATTTTAAATTTATAATAAATATAATGTTTAATTTAAAATTAATATATTTAATAATTATATTTAATAGACGGATGTCGAACGCTGCGGAACGCAAAGGCCGATTGTGCTTTTTTGTCACTCGTTCCGCGCTCTCGCTTGCACTTCAAGCCTTACATGGAACGCCTCAAAGCGAGGTAACGCCGCATGAGTCATGTTTTTTCGTGCGTGCAGCCGGCGCTATCGAATTATAAGACGTTGTCACGTCAAAAACGGCAATAGAGTAGCGCTGCTTACATGAGGCCTATGTCCAACGGTGTATGCATAGTGACTGATGATGAACATAATGAATTTTAAATGAATGTTGAGGTAGTGTGCAATGGATTAACTTATTAAGTTACCATTCAAACATTAGCTACAACTACCTGTAATTAATTTTTCAAAAATTTATTTCCTAATATTAAATGCAATTACATGTTTTTTTAATCAGTTATTACAGTTTTATGAAATTTTAAAGATATGATATCTACGCATACGCTTGATATTACATACATTAATAACCAGATGTAAAGCGTGCCCTCGCGAGACATTTGCATCGATATTGAATGTCCACTGCGTACTGCGGGTAGGTAGAATAATCAGAGGATGGGTTTACATCTCATAGATTAGACAAACTGTAGACGGTCAATTGTAAATACTGATCACGTGGACAGTCTGACTTAAGTGACGGACGAACGAAACGATGTAATATTATTTTTATAAGTTGAGATTAAAGACAAATACATATTATATTGGCGAAATTAGCGGTACCAATAGGGTACTTAATAATATTAAGTACCCTATTGGTAGCTTATAACAAAAGAAAAGAAAATATTAATTCTAGGCTTTGGATCACAAGTTATGACTTCGAGTCCAAGGTCGTGCTAAAAAGTATTGTGTGAGTTGGTATTTTTCTTTTGAGAAATTTTAATGCTCTATTATACTATAGTGATTTTAAGTAGGTACAGAGCCAGGTCTCCCTCATCATAGGAGCTTAGTTCCAGCAGGCTACTTAACGTGTTCTTCGAGGCAAGGTAGCACCACAAGCATCCTAACTACGTATTAAGAATTTTTAAACTGCAAAATTTGGTGGAAATCAGAAACATTTGATATTTCATAGCCAAATTTAAGATTCGAACCCAGGACACAGAGCTTGCTTACAGTTTTTTTTTATTTAGCAGATTACGATGTATATCGTCGTTTCTATCAAAACCAGGCAGCAATTTATAATGACTAAAATACATAATTATAACGCTGGGTGCCTAATAAACCTACTTTGTTTTGTTTGATAGGTATAATATCGTAGGATACCATAATTATTACATACAATAAAATATTCTTTGGCAACGCACGAATATTATTAAGGCTTCCCATTTGGAGCTGGGCAGCGTGTTTAAGTGATATTAGAAGCGAGCGCGGTGGTAGCGTGTCATGATTGATTTCGGCAATTTCTGCTCTACCCTGCATTGACGGAATGAATTAGTGTTAGCTGTTAGATGCATTAGTGCATAGTTTTAGCGCTAGAAACATTTACAGTTTCAATAGTGTACCGTTTCAGAGGTACGGAGTACCTACGCATTTCCATTAGGTGAAATCTAGACTCGGAAGCTCGAAGTGGAAAGGGGTTGTTGTTGAAAAATTAAATTACCTGCGAATTGAATACTACCTATGCCTGTTTCTAGCAAAATGCAAACTATAATGACAAAAGCCCCATGCAAAAAGGAACAGTAGTTTTAAGAAAATCTTTTTAATTATTATTTTTATGATATTTTATTTTAATGCATGTCAAACAGATCTTTATTATATTTCTGTAATGTTCTGGTGTGATTAAATTTAAGTGAGACTATTATTATATTATTAATTTTAATATCAAATTCGCATAAATATTTCTACGCCTACCAATTTGCAAAAAACGTTTGTATTTTAATTAACTGTATCTCATGTATATTGTTACCCATGTTTATAAAATAAGTAAATATTATTACAAATCCTTACGTTTTTAAGAACTTTGAAAATTCCTCCTCTAAGAGCTTATATGAAAAATCCGAATTTTAGATGAACGAAGTCGTGAGTATTCGCTAGTATTTGATATTAAATGATACACAAATCCACAGCCAAAAAAAGAGTCCATCATAAAACAAGAGAATGACGCCCATTGTAACATTCCGCGTTATAATGAGGTAACACGACGCGTCGGTGCATCGCAACCCCTTTCACTCACAACTGGGGCTATTCTGCAAAATATTTAACAAAATAAAACCGACTCAAAACGCACTAAAAAGTAAAAAATAACTGCGTCATTTAGTTGCTTTAATTTATTTAAGCATATCTATAAAATCGGTGCCAGCTAAGTTTAAGGAACATTTATTTAACGTAATAAAGCAGTTTGTGGATTGTAGATATCGTCCTTAAAGTAGAAACCTTGGCTGGCACCGACTCATAGATATGCTTAAGTAAATTAAAGCAACTAAACGACGCAGTTACTTTTTAGTGCGTTTTGAGTCGGCTCTATTCATTGTTAAAAAGTTTTATTTCTTACTTTTTAGTGATTTATCGACACGTAACCTACTAGTACTATACACTCATAGTGTATTATCCGGGACTAGTAGCCAAAAAGCTACCGATACTTACACAAAAACCGAAATCGCTGCAAGTGTGCCTATAAAAGTTGAAGAGTTCCTTTAATTTTCCCAGGACATCATCATCAGATCCTAACATGATGACTATGAGACAATATTGGAAGTGTGCCCTTTCTTATAAAATAAGAGTTATCAAAATCGGACAAATCTGTAAAAAGTGGTCATACATAAAAAAAAATTATACATGTCGAATTGAGAACCTCCTCCGCTTTTTTTCGTCGGTTAAAAATTTAAATATCCTTACTAATATTATAACGACGAACTTTTTATGTATAGATGAAAGGATGTTTGTTACTCTTTCACGCAAAAACTACTGAATGGATTTTGATGAAACTTCACAATAATATAGTTTACATATCAGAATAACACATTCATCTCGAAACTCCTACGGGAACGGGAACTATGCGAGCTAAACCGCGAGCGTCCTGTAGTTGGATATATAAGGAAGTTTCCATGACTTTTCTCTTACTTGCGTTCTGTTCTAAGCTAATATGCCTAGATACTACTATTTGTTAGCATATTTCTCAAACCTAAGTGGTTTCTAATGCTAATACATTTAAGAATAAGAATGATGTAAACTTTAAATAATAAATTTTTATTTTCTTTTTAAGTTCCTTGTTCTGTACACCCTCACCCTCACTTTAATTTATTGTAGCTTCTTAACTAGGTTGCCTGGAAGAGATCGCCTGTTGGCGATAAGGCCGTCTATTGTGCTACTGTAAATTCTTGTGTTAATTGTATCTTGTTTCGTATCTTTCCTGTCTTGGTGTGTGCAATAAAGTATATTTTAATTTCATTTCATTTCAATAAATAAATAAAATAAATAAATAAAAAATAAGTTTCGTAGCAATTATATGTCTTGTTTTTAATGTCATTTCTCATTATAATTATTATAAACGAATTTAACAGCCTACTTTAGTCTATTACCAGGTTACCCTCATTACAGGAGAGGGGATATGAAGCTTAGACCCACCACGTTGTTCCAATGCGGATCGGCGGGCTTAGGGTGATAGAGGTGTGACACCGCCGGCATGGTATGCTGAAGTTTTGTAACCGATGACTGTCAAACATAACACTAGCGACCGACGAATTCTAGGTTTCTGCGAAGATTTTCTTGAAGAAAAGAAACGCCAATATTTCGTAGGCTGACTATATTGTATTACAAATATTGTTATCAAAATAACATACTTAATTCGTGAGAATTGATGCAATTATTTTATTTTATACTTTTGCAGAATAATCCACCAACAACCCGATCCAAATAACGCGGCCCGAATCAAAAAAGCAATATGTAACAAATTTGTTTTTCAATTTCGTACCAATTTTGCATACAGAGGGCGCGCCGCGAACAAATAAAACAGATGTATTGTGATTTTTATGATTCGTGAATACACACTTTTTGTAACTTTATGAGCGTAGGTGAATATGAAAAGAGGATTTCCTTCCCTTGGTTTTGATATTGTCGCAAAATTCGTTAAAGCAGCACCGTGTTTGGAGTTCTTTGCTTTTATTGCGTTGTACCAGGGGCCACGAGACATAACGCATTTCAGTGATGAAAAGAGACGAATTTCTTAGTATTCCATAGATTCAAAGAAAAATACTTTTTATGCCTTTATAAATTGACGCGCGCTGACGTATTTAGATGATCTACAGTAGCCTGTGGTGAAGGCACTACGAAAATTTTAACGTTAAGTGCATGGAAACAAAGCCAACTTGAAATAAATGAATGTGTTTTTGTTTATCTCTTGGAAGGATTTTTAAGTATTTGTTATTTAATTTTTTTAAATTAAAACAAGCTTTTATGCACAAGCTCGGTAAGTTAAATATCCGTCCTTATCCGTCATAGTAGAGATATAAATAATTTTCTACTATCAAAAATTTTTAACAAAAAATAGAACCGACTCAAAACGCACTAAAAAGTAAAAAATAATTGTGTCAATTAGTTGCTTTAATTTACTTAAGCATATCTATGAAGTCGGTGCCAGCCAAGTTTAAGGAACATTTATTTTACGTCGTAAAGCAGTTTGTGGGTTCTAGGTAACGTCCTTAAAGTAGAAACCTTGGCTGGCACCGACTCCTTGGAAGTGTGCCCTTTCTAATAAAAAAAAATTATCAAAATCGGACAACTCTGTAAAAAGTTATGCGTGGTCATACATATAAATATATATATATACGTGTCGAATTGAGAACCTCCTCCGTTTTAAAAATTAACCTCGTCGGTTAAAAATTAAACGTCGATGGGACGTTTCATGTTTCTACCTAAGGAGAAACTTGGCTGCATTTTTTTCCTAAGCTTGGAAGGATTTATGGTTCAAATTTTGTTTTCCTTACTCATCTTGTAAAATATTTTGCTAATATTATGATATTATGTTATATTAAATAGAAGAACGATAATTTCATGCCCCAGGTATAAGGATTTCCTACGTCTGCTTTGGTATGTTGTTTTTCAGTGCGTTTTTAATAAAGCTAAAAATGAAAAGTACGGAACCGTATTTATCGTTTTTGTAACGTTACCCTTTCTGTTCGTTATTGTTGTTCTCATAATTATTATATCTTACGTAACAACTCTTTTACTAAATATTGCTCACTATATATTTTTACAATTTTTCTAAATTAGATGACTGCTAAAACAAAGTTGGCGTATAAGTGTGTTAGCTCAACTTTGAGTCCTGGTTCGAACTTTGTAATACAGAGCTTTTTTTTGTTTCAAGAAATACTCAATAAAAATTTTCAGTCAAGGAATGGAAAGTAGAAGTTGATTATTATTAAGTATTAGAAATACGGTGAAAATAATCTTTGATAATAATGGTTTTTTGTATACAAATTACTGGCAAGGGGCACTAAACACCAGAACACCGGATGTAAAGGGCTTACCGCCGCCCACAAACAATAACAACACCATAGGTGTCACCGTGCATTGCCTGCTTTTTAGAGATTTTTTTATACTCCCTTTAAACTAGATTAATTTTTTGCTGCATAAAAACTTTGTAAATGGAACTCAGATGATGATGCTAGTAGGGAACGAGTTGGTGGTGTTGACGATTTATTACTTGATTTGGTTGATTGGGTACTCTAACAATTTAAACAGGGAACATTTATACGTAAAGTATGAGTAGTAAAATATTACTTATGCTACTCTAACCATATTTGGCATTGAGATGATTATTACTGATTTTTCTTAGATTTGAGACAAAACCAAGGTCCTAACATCGCTGGGACCAAATTACCAACTCCCATTGTCTCAGCAGCAGATGCGTCCTCTGAATTACAAATTGATTAGAGACGTCCAATCAAAATCAAATTCTAGATATTGAATATCAGTACGGGCATGCAATGTGCATAGTATAATTTTTAATATTATAATTACTGTTGATTGATTACAAAAATGTTAAATATATTTGCTTATCGATTTTCTATTGTCACAATATCATCTGTCTTCAAAATTTTAAAAACATTGACACCCATCAAAAATCCAATTCAATGGTAAAAATTGAGCCGGCAAATAGCTCTTTTGCATACAGACCATTCGCGATATTGTAAGAGTTATTAGGTGGAAAAAATACACAAATATGTTCACATTTGAAATTCAAATTTGTGGGAACGTATGGGGTCATTTGCATATAGACATGGGTGATCATCGATCATGTAATTTCAATACCGTCGGGTTTCCTACGCGGATTATATAAGGCGTATAAATTTGGATGAATTTTAACGGCTGCACGCATGTTATTAGATGCTGAGTTCGATTCTCGCCCGAAAATAGTTTTTTTATTTAATTTATTTCTAAACTGCCTACTTAGTGTTGTTAGCTTGTTCAGTTACATATTTTTAGCCGACGAAAAAAAACGGAGGCTTAACAATTCGACACGTATATTTTTTTTTATGGATGACCACGCATAACTTTTTACAGAGTTGTCCGATTTTGACAACTCTTTTTTATTAGAAAGGACACGCTTCCAAGGTGGTCCCATTGTCATCATGTTAGGATCTGATGATGATATCCTAGGGAAATTTAAGGAACTTCAAATCTTCAAATTTTGGAGGCACGCTTACAGCGATTTCGGTTTTTGTCTCGGTATCGGTAGCTTTATAGTACTAGTACGTTACGTGGCGATAAATCACTAAAAAGTAAGAAATAAAATTTTTTAAATAAAAATAGAACCGACTCAAAACGTACTAAAAAGTAAAAAATAACATTTAGTTACTTTAATTTACTTAAGCATATCTAGGAATCGGTGCCAGCCAAGGTTTCTACTTTAAGGACGTTACCTAGAAGCTGTTAAGCTTAGTAAGCGTTACCCACAAACTGCTTTACTACGTAAAATAAATGTTAAGTAAATTAAAGCAACTAACTAAATGGCACAGTTATTTTTTACTTTTTAGTGCGTTTTGAGTCGGTTCTATTTTTATTTTAAAAATTTTTAATCTGATATTTTTTCATGATATTAAATAGCTAATAAAATATACTACAGCGAATTCAACTGTGCTGTTTCTAAACGTTTTATTTTAGGTACTTTATCGTTGCTCAGTATAAGCTTTTTCTTTTTTTTATTCTTTACAAGTTAAAAATCGAAGAGATGTGATGATTGGGAGAAGACAAAGGGACAATGGGGAAAAGAAAGCGCGGGAGCAACATAATCAGGAAGGTCAGTCGTAGCAGAAGTAATGCCAGGCGGTACCGTGCTGACCCCTGACGTAGGGAAGGTACGTTTTCTACCTTGTCCCGGAGAAAAAGGGATTAGTATCCACACGGATTTAGGTGGAGTTGATAACAAAAGGCATGAAACGAGAACTCTATACTGATTCTATATAGAGTGTTATTCTAGAAGTTTCCTTCCAACCCATAAAACTATCTAACTGCCGTTAAAGTGGAATAGATCACTCACTGACCACATTAACTACAAGTTTTGCGGATAATGTTTTCTATTACAAAGACGATCTAACTTATGCCGAGCAGTTACTGCACATGAGCTTGAGAACTAAACTTCGGTTTAATGTTCTAAAAATGGCAAATGGTTGAAAGTTTTGATGGAAAGATTTAAAATTTGTACTTACTTTTAAGGCCGATTTCCAGATGCAAAGGTGTAAGACGCTGCTAAGCTAAGCTTTAGATAATGTTTAATGTTCCAAAAATGGCAAATGGTTAAAAGGTTTTATTAAAAGGATTTAAAGAGAAGAAGACGATGAGCTGAATTTTTAACCGACGAAAAAAAACGGAGGAGGTTCTCAATTCGACACGTATATATTTTTTTTTGTATGACCACGCATAACTTTTTACAGAGTTGTCCGATTTTGATAATTCTTTTTTATTAGAAAGGGCACACTCCAAGGTGGTCCTATTGTCATCATGTTAGGATCTGATGATGATATCCTGGGAAAATTTAAGGAACTCTTCAAATTTTATTGGCACACTTGCAGCGATTTCGGTTTTAGTGTAAATATCGGTACCTATTTGGCTACAAGTGCCGTATGCTATGACAGTATAGTACGAGTACGTTACGTGGCGATTAATCAATAAAAAGTAATAAATAACTGTGTCATTTAGTTGCTTTAATTTACTTAAGCATATCTAGGAGTCGGTGAAGAGAGGCTGAGCTTTTAAGGCCGATTTTCATATTCAGAGATTTGTTATGACACTGCTAAGCTAAGGTATAGATAGTTTGTTTAACGGTCTCCGCGGCGTAGTGGTATGTAGGTATGGTGGCTTTATAAAAATAGGGTCCTGGGTCCGATTGAGTTTTTCTATTCAATGTTCAATGTTTTCTGTAACAATGTTTTTATTAGATGAAGTTGTGACTATCGAATTCGTTTCTATGTCTCACTGTCAAACGCGATACTATAAATAAAGAACAGTTACAGAATAGGGCTACAGGTCTGGCTGATGGGAAACTTCGGCTGTGGTTTATCGTCAAACTCTTAAAGTGATTTAGTGTTTCGGCACAATGTCGTGTAGACATCGGACGAGTATTATCACACTCCTTACCTCTCGTAACTAAAAATGTTATCGGATGTTCAAGAATGATCAATTTGTTTTCTGTCGTTTCGATGGCTCAATTATAGTTAACTTAACAAAGACGTAGTGTTAAGTGGTCACCTGAAGCACATCATCACCTCGCAGTGATATAGAAATAGCGTTCGTGATAAAGATCGCCCAGGGTTGTGTAATGGCTTTGTTTTGATTTCGACGGCCTCTGTGGCGTAGTGGTATGCGTGGATTTATGAGACCTGGTTCGATTCCCGGCTGGACCGATTAAGATTTTTTAAATTCATCATCATCATCATCATTCTGTAGACGTCCACTGTTGGACATAGGCCTTTTTTAGGGACTGCCAAACACAACGATCCCGAGCCGCCTGTTGCCAGCGGCTCCCTGCGATGATGCGACACGTTTGATGTCGTCAGTCCACCTGGTTGGGGGTCGACCAACGCTGCGTTTTCCGGTGCGTGGTCGCCAATCTACCACCTTGGGCCCCCAACGTCCATCAGCTGTTCGAACTACGTGCCCCGCCCATTGCCACTTCAGTTCTGCGACTCGCTGACCTATGTCGGTTACTTTGCTTCTTCTGCGGATCTCCTCATTTCTGATTCGACCACGCAGAGATACTCCGAGCATTGCTCTTTCCATCGCCCGCTGAGTGACTCTGAGCCTTCTTATGAAGCCCGCAGTCAGCGACCAAGATTTTTTAAATTGGTTATAGAAAAAAATAACGAATTTTCTATGAAAAACTATTTAAATGTCAAACTAGTTCAATGTCTTTGTTTATGTTAAACGATCATGGAATAAGCTGCGTTCTAAGGTATGACAGCCTCACTGGTCCAATGTTTAGCCTATTTGGCTTCCTATAACGAAGTCCTGAGTTAAATTCCTGGATTGGGTTATGGTATACATATCTGGGGATACCCTCTCCTATAAGGAGGGAGAGCCCTGTAGAGCCCTGTAGTGGGCCGTTAGTAGGCTGATGATGATGATGATGATAATTATATGGAGATTGACATTTATACCTACAGAGATTTCAGAAATCTTCCGTACGAAGTTCGAGGTTAGTAAGTTGGTGGTGTTACACCCATGGGCCTCGGGATCCACATTAAGCCATTGCTTAATTAATTAATTAATTGTCCAGTAATTGTCATAAACATCTTTTAGTGTTTGTTAAGAATCAAATATTATGGTTTAGCCCCATGTTGAAGCAGCGTGGTGGTTAAAAGTCTCTTTATGATGATGATGAAACTCTGATGATGATGTTGCAACATCATAGAGAACATTCTTGATTCTTCAAATTAATAAAAGAGACAGGGAATAAAAGTCACTTCATTATTAAAAAATTATATTATTTTTAAATAAAGAATATAAAACAGACATAATAAATTGGCAGTTAATCTCAAAAAAAAAAATATAAATCTAATTGAATACACAAATTATAAAAATCAATTGGTATGGCGTAATAATAATAAAATTATTGTAATAATCATAAACTAATTTACACAATTCACTAAAAACTAAAATTATTCTACAATTTACAGGCCTTTTATGCAACATAATTAGTTTAAGTAACATGTTCATTAAAATTATTGTTCATGAGAAAGCGTTGTGTAAATTTATGAAGCGAAAATATTATGAAAGTTACAATTCAATAATTTTAATTAAAAAAAATGTTAAGATGTAAGAACGCTTGCATACGATGACATTTTATTCTAGCAATCAATTTGGTCTTTCTGGGGTTGGAAATATTTTAAAGGACAGAAAATTTTTTATTTTATTTTTTATTAGATTATTTATTCATTAATTATTATTTGTCAGTGAGTACTCGGTAGTATGTATTATTGTATTTAAGTGACTAGCGGATGCGGTTTCACCGTAGTTTCTTTTCCGTGAAAATATCAGCATATTAACTAGCTTTAGTCACTCCTCATGAATCTGGCCGTTATACACATTTTTTTTTATAATTAGATTGGTAGTTTAAGATATTAGCAGGAAATAAAGACATACAGGTATTATTTTAAAAATCGATTTTTGGTCTAAGTACCGTATATAATTTAAAATGCAATTGATAAAAATTTGGTAATTTACAATTACAAAGAGACATGCGAGAGAAATATGTGATAATATTGATGATGGTGGTGATGATGATTCATAGATTATGATGCATTGCTAATTACGACAGGTTATTGTTAACCATTTTACATTTAAATAATTATTCACTTTAATATTATGTCGTCGTACGCATAAACTAATTAGAAAGACTTGGTAGTGAGAATAATCTTACAGGCTAAGAGTAATTACAGTATATTGCTTAGTTTTGAATTATTAGGAGTTATTATAATATTTAGGGTACATAGTTTTTATCAGCGTAAGCATTATGCTCTTTTCGAAGAAGATGCAATGTTTACATAACCGACCCACAAATTATTGTACTAAACTTACATATACAATTTACTGATGTTCCTAATAGAAATAAGATATTTAATTAAATGTAATTGACCTTTAATATTACAGAAGAGTTCTCAATACATATATTATATATTCATTGCATATTCTACGAAGAAATTTTTAGAAGCATTATTATGGAAATTTAGATTTTTTTCTACAATCCTTATAAAAGAGCGTAAGCATACCAATTTTAATTTATATACAAAACTCTTACTGTGCTTGTCTTTCAGTTGCGTAACCAAACACTAGTGAATACTGTAAATACTTTCAGAAAATGTAATTTACAAACATGTTTTAAGTATGAAAATTATAACGATTACATTTTGTTTCTTGTGAACATTACATAGTATTTATTCCATTCATTAGTGCATCGTTAACAAATACGTATAGCACGCAAGAGTTTCCAAGAGATCATTAGGAAAACTTCTTTTTTTTTTCTATTTTAATCGACTCCTTAAATAAATACATATCACATTTGAACACATCCTTCTGTATATTTTGTTTTACCTTAAAATAAAATCTAAATAAAACTACTATATGACAACTTAACATTTTTGCTCCCGAAATATTTTGTTCCCATTTAGTGACAAAATATACATTTTCATATATCGAAAATAAAACAAATATTATTACTTCGACTTTAATAGTTTGTGGATGGATAATTCGGACTACATTTCTAATTTACAGATTATTACATTTACATTTATTGACGATTTTAACTGCAGAAAATGAATACAGTTATAAACTGAACTAAAGGTATTTAAAATTTTAAAAACATAAAAATTTTGATATTTATTTGTAGTTGTATCTAGATTTCAAACGAAGCCTCAAGTAACTGACGAATCATAAACTAGCTTTTACTAACTTTTTACAACATGTTAAACTAAAGAAGCCGTTTACTTTTCAGTAACGAGCAGAAATACGCCTGCTCATTTCTATTTACTACATAAATATTAAATACATATTATTATCTTAAAATAATCGTCTAAATTCATATAATATTACCGATATGGCTTTATAAACTGGCAAATTAAGTTTAATTTAATAAATCATCAATTTATTTACTTGGTAGAATTATAAATAATTAATACAGGCATTCACATATTTATGCGCTATATATTAAACCCTTATTCACAGACTCTATGTCTTTAATTGTTTACAAGCATAGAATCGTAATGGGTCATTACTCTAACTGTAAATTTACCTGGATAATATGAAGAATAGAAAATATTGTTACCAAAATTGTTAAGTAAACGGTATAATTAAAATTCGCATTTACTACAAGCTGTTAGATAAATTTAGATATACGAGACCATTCCTGTCGTTGAAAACTTGGCACAAACACTTATCAAAAACGGTCTATTACTTACTCTAAGATATTACAAAATAAAACATTTTATTACAAAAAAAATAATATAATGAGATCAAACAATGACAAAATTTTAGGCTGCTCTTCTTTGGAACAATTTATGGGGTAAAAGACGTTATTCTGATTTATTTAAAGATCTATTTTTGTTACTATAATATAAACGTCTTCACCTGGTCCATTCTAAAGAATAATTATATTACATTAAGCATTAATCTTTATCAACCTCTGTATAATCAACGTGTAAACATTTTTTACTACTACAAACTCTTAACAAGATACAAGCAATTTCGTTTATTTTTTTCATGGTTATTTTTTATTTAACATCAAAAGCGGAATGTAAAATTTCAAGACGATATAAAATATAAAAGTTTTACATTGAATATTCATCAGGTGTTCTACTAGTTATTAATACAATTTTGTGCGCCATTTTTTTCATAAAAAACTACTACATTGTGAGAACTACTCAATTTTTTTCAAAGATTAAATTTATAGTGACACTTTTCACTTTTTAATCATATCCTTATGTTACGAAATTTATTGTTAATTTAATTTTTTTATTTTGATCAAATTAAATTTAAAAAAATGATTTAGTTTTCATTAAAAGTATTTGAAAAATCTGAAACTCATTGATTTTCAATTCAATGATTAATTTATTGCTGATTTTGTATTGGCCGTCAAAATAATCTAAGTATTTTTACATACATTAATTGTAAAATATATCTACACAAAATAGGTACTATTTACATATCTTTTCAATTATGAACAATACTTTATTGATTCATTTCTCATTATCTAGATAATACCATCATGAACATTACATTTACCAACTCCTCAATACAATGTTTGTTATGTTTACAATAAATCATAGAATGTTAAAAATTTGTTTTTAAATAAACTGTTACATCAAACATTTACAGTATATGTCAATATTATTAACTACATAATCTTGTATAAAGTTTCTACAAAAGTATTTATTATACAAAACAATTAAAATCGTTTTTCAGAAACAATATTTCATGGAATATTATTCGTCAATGACAGATTCTAAAAGTACAATACACAGTACTCAGATTTGTCTATATTTATGTATAAGTTGGGTATTTTATTATAACTTTTATAAAATTTACAAAAAACGTACAATAAAATACGTTGATTAATATATCCTTGCACGAATTGTAACGGTCAGAATAACCAAGCAAATACTTATAATTTAGTTCACCGCTTATTACAAAGAAGCTTCCAACCGACCAAGCACAAAACGGCAGTGCAAATTGATCCGGATAGCTTGTCCGGCAGTATTGAAGAGAAGATTGAGCTTTCTGATGAACTTTTATCAGCAAACACCGACTCTGGAGTACCAGCATCAGTCTGAAATAGAAAGAGAAAAATACCTTCAATTATATAAAATTTATTGTTGCAAAACTATTTTTAAAAATCCCTAAATCCGAAAGACCGATACATGGAGAAAAGGCAAGATGATGGAATCCCATAAAGTGTGAGAGCGCTACCCAGATCGAACAAAGTACGTTTAACTAACATCTTGCTTTAACGTCAGAGCATACTCAGGAGAATTTGTATCAATAATTTTCAATAATGCTTTTCTTTTATTAAAAAAACATTGTATAAAATGGATTCAAAAGTAATGCGATATTAATCAATCGGTATTAATAAAAAAGTTACATATTTTCTTCTGTATCTAATTACTAAATAAATATATAAATATTAAAGGATACACAAACTCGTAGCCCGAAAGTAAGCATAGATGGTTTGTACCGATAACTGATGAATATTTTTTTATATATTTTACATCAGTATAAAGCTAAACGCCTAGACACTGGAAAACAGCCATGCTCATTACGCAAACTTTTCTTTAGATGTGGGAATCGAACCCACAGCCTAGGACGCATTTTACCGTACACCTGTTGTACACTAGTCTATGAATGTAATGAAAATGATACCATAATGAATCCTTAATATCACATCAACAGCATGTCTTTTACTTCATTGAAACCAAAAATTATTTAGATATAGACTATATATATAGATAATTTCTGTTAAGATTATATAAGGAAGCTCTTGATGTCATAAAAAATTAATAAGGCAGTTAAAGTGAAACATAAAATTTAAGAGATACAAATAATTATCTTATAAACAAATAAACAAAACCCTAATACAATTGAATTGCATAGAGTAAACTCTAACTACTTATAAGAATAATAAACTTAGCAAGTCCATAAAGACTGTAAACACTGAAAGCTATAAGAGAATTTCTAGCTAAAACGCTTTACTTGGAAGCACTTTTTATAGATATTAATAAAACAATGCCCTCATAAAGTTTAGTACGTGAGTTTCAGTGGATGCTTTTTATTATCTACGATACGATTATTTCAACTGCGAACGATTCAGAGACACAAACAATAAAATACTATCTGTAATAAGATAGGTAATTTCTAATCATCATCATCACTCAGTGCCATCTTCCGAATAAAGTTTGGCGGTTAATGTACGAAAAGCTTTACTATTATGCACAATTCACTTTAATTCTGTTTTTGGTTTTGCTAAAAAATGAAATCGTTTGAATCGAGTCAATATAATCAGAGCTGTTTATGAGAAAGATTGCTAAGAAACTACTACTTCTATTCGTATTTGTGGCGCAAAGTAGTAGGTTGCAAAATAAGAGACAGAAATTTTCCATGCTTAAGAGATGAAGGAGGAGTGAGATTTCCTTACTTGGCCCATTAGTAAAATAAATGTAGATAAAATATACAGCAGAAATATTAAAAAAAGTTTGAGAATATTACAATACAACTTTGTACGAGATTTGTATCGTGCGCTGTAAAATCGTAAGGTCCTAAGATTTGAGAAGTAATTCAAGTGAGTGATACACTTGACTGTTTTATTGTAAAGATAATTTGAATTGCGTTTTTATTGTGCAGGGGTGGAGGCGACGCATGTGTTACGACTGTATTTTGGGGCCGGATTCGATTTCTAGTCGATACCAATTTATTGCATACTTTATACGCTTATTTAAAAGCTGTTTTACAATCCACTATATTCCTTTTATTTATAAGTATTCTAACAATAGTACACACTCTATTTTTAGATATTTTAACAACAAGATAGATATGTATGATTTAAATTGCAATAAAATGTATCTATTTATAAGTACTTTTAAATATTTATTTTCAAATTTAGATCAACTCATCATCTTTAAAAAACAAGGATAAGTTACCTGCTTGCCTAAGTATATACGAAAATACACAGTATATAAAAAACACAAACACGATCCAGTATATAAAAAAGGTTTGGTGAAAAATGAAAAGGTGAAAAGGTGGTAATTACCAATTCTTATATACTCTGAGACACTTTTGGACCAAGTAATAGATTAAACAATGGGTTAAAACACATTTAGTGTCTCAGATATGACCTTAGTTGGTGATAAATAATAATAATATGTATATTTTTTCAAATTCCATTTTTTAAGCAGGATCATTCTTGCTTTACTATTAAAACCTTTTACATTTTTTCATAAACCAACCTTAGTATTTATTATATCCTATGTATTTTATGTATACAAATATGTAGGTGCGATGTAGGTTTCATTTGATCTTATGGTTATATATATAATAAATGGTTTTGTTACACAATATTTCCCAACAGCTCATAATCTTTGATAATACGGGCGTAGTTTTGCGCAGTAGGTGCATAATTCAAGCCGAGCGCGAAAGCATAACAAATACATTCTAAGACCCAGATCTAAATCTCGATTGTTAAACCGACTGTAAAATCACCATAAACTATCGGGTCCTTTAATAAAAGGTGTTATTCACTAGCCATTGCTTTATCCCGCTGTAAAAGCGCTTTGTGGATGTTAATGCTTCTGTAATTTATACTGTTTACACAAGCTTGTGTAAAAACAATAATATAGATTCTGAGTCTGGATTTAGAATGAACTTAGTCAGTAGATAAACGTCTTTTACGATTCTTAGATAGTAAAATTAAAGTGGATAAGCAATTTTATCTTGCATGTTGTTAGAATAATAACAAAGCTAATGGATCAGACTAAAAAAGCGTAGTGCTATGCGTAGTGAAATTATAAAACGGAGGTCTTGTGTTCGATTACCAGCGGGGCTGATTGAGATTTTCTTAATTGGTCCTGGTCTGGTTGTTGGGAGACTTTGGTCGTGGCTAGTTGCCAACCTACCGACAAAGACGTACCGCCAAGCGATTTAGCATTTCGGTACGATGTCACTAACCACTGATAATCCTTACTAATAATATAAAAGCGAAAGTTTGTATTGTATGGATTTTTGGTAGGTACTCTTTCACGCAAAAAGTACTGAATAGATTTAGATGAAACCTTACAAAAATATTATACATTAGAATAACACATAGACTACTTTTATCCTTTTTTACGGGAACGGAAACTACGCGGGTGAAGCTGCGAGTAGCCATTAGTTAAATATAAATAAAAACTAAGAGTTGTTATTCTTAAAAACTTTTATAATTTATTTGATTTAATATTATAATGTTAAAAATTATGCCTTTAATAAAATTGTGCTTTAATGTAATCATCCAATTGTGATATCCCGGTAAACCGAATTACGTTATAACGACAGATGTTAACAAAACATAACTCAGAGGTTTATCAGAGGACACAATTTAAGGGGATCACAAACCGCAGGTACAAAGAACACCCTCACAGTTGACGAAAATTAGAAAAAATAAAATCCTCTTACACAATATCATTCTTAGCGATGCCCTGATCTGTATAATTTTATTATACCTAATTTCTTTAACCAAATTGAATACACACAATAAATTACTTTTCGCGATTGGGGGAAGGAGACAAATATGCGCGAAAGCAGCAAGTTAAAAAGAGACAACTTGTGTTTGATCATCCAGCATCAATCGCAGTGATTTGCATTGAGTAAATAAAAAAGCTAAATTAGAATTCTTGAATAGGAAATGCACTCAGAGTAAGAATTTTAAATCCAACATCAATGGAGATAAAATTCAAATTTGTGCAAATGATACCTTGTTGGGATGCTGTTTCATTTATATTCAGAATTGAATCGTATTGTTCATTTGAATAAAATTCTTATTTCTGTTCTGGTGATAAGATGCAATTTAAGGTGAAATAGGTAAGAAGGTAATTTGTCTACCTTACTATATTTTTATAAAATTATTATTATAAAAACAAAAAACCCGACTGCTTAGAAGTTATGAACTGAAAATAGAAAAACAAGGTTCACTATATCTGTATAAAATTCTAAATCCTTTATGGTGCTGCAAACAGGGACAAAATACTTTAACCTGCGGGGAAAGAAAGATCTACCAAAACTACGTTTGTCCCCGCCTTCAGCACCATAAAGTATTTAGAATTTTATACAGATATAGTGATCCTTGTTTTTCTCTTTTCAGTTCATAACTTCTAAGCAGTCGGGTTTTTTGTTTTTATAATAATAATTTTATTTGAGACTTTTTAGTTTTAGTTTATGGTATAGAAATGAGACTGTACACTTTTTGTCATTTTTTGTTAAAAAGTAATATGAACATGATATGATATTTATATTTTTTAAATGGTCTTTTTACGACCTTTCAGTTTGTATCCATATTTCTAAGATAAAAGAAAAAAATACACACATCCCTTCTTTTTCCTCCATTTACAGCCGCCATTTTGAAAATTTATATAGCCTTTGTCACTACCACAATTTTGACAAATTCAACGACACCTCACATGTCAAAATCCGTTCAGCCGTTTGGGCTGTAGCACATGCCGAAGAAATGGACATACATACATACATACATACGCTCGAAAAACATGACCCTCCTTCTGACGCATTCGGGTAAAAATACTTACATATTGGGAAAATTAAAAAATATACTTTGTGAAAAATCTGTGTAATGCGAAAGAAACTGTTACCTAATCAAGCTTAAATTACTGAACCAATTTAAATAAAATTTGACACAAAGATAGTTTAGTGTCTGAGATGCTGCATTTTTTAACCATCACAAAACATAATTTCATGCGGACAGAGTCGCGGGCGCCCGCTTGTTATACCTGCTACTATAAGGTAATTTATAATAATAAAAAAGGACCTGACAAAAACTCCCACATTACCTACTCTTCAAAATCTGAACATCCTATGACGTTGTCTCGACATTTAAAAAACTACAATTCTTTCATAATATATTTAATCAATTTAAATTGATTGGTTTTAAATATGCATAGCAAGCAATTTGAAAACTAAGCAGAAAGCAAAATTTACTGGCAATAGATTAATTATACTACATTTCGTAAACGAAAATAAATACGTATTTCCAAATCTAGTTCGCCGATATTCAAATTTCCAACAGGTAAATAACAATCGCATCGCAAATCCGAAGCAAGCAAGCGTAATAATAAAGCGAACGCAAAAAATACCTTTGAAGTGGAACAAAGGACTCGCGACAAATCGGTTCAAAAGAGATTGGGGGCGACGGATAATTTTCACTCGATACCGATCTGGCTACTTGAAAAAAGCCTTCTACCTTCAAATGAAAATAAACCTAGGCAGTGTCAACGTAAGGTTTAGTTTATAATGACAAATAAGTAAGCAATCTGTTAGGTTATTTACAGTGTAGGTTATAAGAAAAGAGGTTTTATGAAAGGAGTCGCGAAATGAGTTATATTTAATTTCGCGATTTCTTTCCGCTTTTGAAATGACTGATGTTTGCATTTGGATGCGAAATTGGCAAAAGGATTTTAATTTATTTTCAGAATTTGTATTATGTTCAGTTCACAAGCTTCAATTTTTATGAAGAAAATAATAAATTTAAATTAAAATATGCTTAGGTATTATTGAAATAAATAAAAAAAGAAAATATTTGTTTAAAGAACAAGTTAAGGTAATGAGTCTTTCATTTCAGATATAGTGATGTTTAATGTAAAACTATCGATTAAATTGAATTTGACATACCTATAACAGCAGAAACTAAATTATAATAATATCCAATATAAAATGTGAAAGTAGGTACATTAGAAAAATAGAAAAAAATTTCAATCCTATTCTAGTTGTAAGTTAATTTTAATTTTAAAATTAACAGGAAACAATACCTATGTCTCTAAAATAAAGTCTTATTTATACTTACGTACCAGAACCAACAAAGTTAATGTTTTCTTCGCGGTTGAACGTTACATTGATGTTTCATTTCACAATAAAACATCTGACGACTTGAAAATTTTATCTGATCCGTTCTGAAGTTTTACCGTTAAACTATGAATTCTATATGAATCTGTAAAATGGGGAATACGTTTCATAGATACCTTTATGGCTAACTTAGTCAACTGGCTGTGATGGTATTACAGTCTCATATCGAAAATATTTTACCTGATTCAACATAGGTTAGGTACATTGTTAGAGACCTTTCGGTAAAAAATAAAATATATTAAAATGTATTTATATAATTTATATTTAGCAGTTTTATATTCATTATTGTATCATTTTACTATTTCGTTAAGTAAAACAAAAATTGGTTGTCTGTAAAGTCGGTTTACTCACGATAGTTGAACGTGACAATGTCTTAAGAAAATACTGATATTCCATCATTAGTAGCATTTAATTGGTTATTAAAATTTTTAATTTAAGTATATTTGTATAAATATTAATTTAAATTAATAAAATAATTGATTTTGATTTTATAAATTTATATTTTAAATTTATAATAAATATATTAATTTATAATAATAATTATATTAAATAGACGGATGTCGATTCTTCTTTGTCGCTCGTTCCGCGCTCTCGCTTGCACTTCAAACCTTACATGGAACGCCTCAAAGCGAGGTAACGACGCATGACGTCATGTTTTTTCGTGCGTGCAGCCGGCTATCGAATTATAAGACGTTGTCACGCCAAAAATAATTCGCTAAGTTAAACAATATACTTATTGCAAAGTGCTAGATGATTATGATATAAATATAGATAATGCTGCTTCGCCTGGACTACTAATTCATTAGAGAAACTAAACTAAATCTGGTATGATGACAGAATATCTTAATTTATTCTAAACATAAACTGAAAGCCTTGAACCAAAACAATGTTATACGAACACAGTCTGTTGTCTGACCAAACACGTACGTTAAGAAAGACGACCAGCAATAACCTATGACTTTAACTGTAAAGAGCCGTCAACGCAAGGAATGGCGGACCAGCAATCTTGTAACAACGTCGTTAAAAACCGCGTGGGTAACAAATAATAATCTCAAAAGGCAACGAGCATTGATGCTCTACTTTGACGTTTACGATCGCACAAATAAATTAAATACGATCGTAAAATATATCGAGCCGTATCGACGCGTGTCGCATCACTATAAATATAAAATGAATAAAAAATGTCGGACGCATAAACGCGTCACAATAAAAAGTTGAGTTATTCTTTTTTTTTTGCGCATACGTCATGTTTTATTATTTTTTTTTACACAGATTATTTACGGTCAAGTCGTATTTTGGCTAATCGCTTGCTCGTAATAAACTGTGA
Organism: Mycalesis mineus; assembly: GCA_034621355.1. NCBI lineage: Eukaryota > Metazoa > Arthropoda > Insecta > Lepidoptera > Nymphalidae > Mycalesis > Mycalesis mineus. Next base: position 2,188,617 of record CM067902.1, read on the forward strand.
TCTCGTTCATCGTAAATGCATCGCACCGCTGTCATAAACTGTTTATAGATTGGAATATACTCTGTGTTATGATCGCTTTTATTATGTGAATGCAACGTGCAACGCTATCTTTGGCCGTATAGTAGTAGTAGCCTCTTTTAGTTGAACTTCATGTCGTCAAACTCTATTATTAAGTAAGTACAGATGCACGCCACTTTTTCTGTGTAAAAAACCCTGGTCATTCTAATTTCGTACAATTTTTTTGGAAAGGTCAGAATTTCGTACAAAATTTATTGTACCATTTGCTTTGCTTTTGCGAGTAATACATACTTATAATATTAACTTAAATATTTCTTAAAATACATCAAACTGACCAAGTTTTACTCGCCTGTATAATATTTGTATGCCTGCCGTATGAAAAATCTATGTAACAATATTTACGCATTTTTCAGACAACAGACTCTTTTCTTTTCTTTTTAAATAAATTTGAATAAGTATGTTCTTTTATACGATACTGACAAGTAGAGAAACTAGTGCAGTGGTTTCTCGTTGCCTTCTGCACCAGACGTCCTCCTACCAGATGTCTGGTAAGGTACAGACGGGTATAGCCTCGTCCGTTGCCAAGCTGACCGCCAACCTTCGCTAGTCAGGAGTCACACAAAGAAGAAGAATGTCCTTTTAAAAAAATAAACATCTTAATAATAAAAAGTAACCGTACGATTATTTTACGAAGTAATAATCGGAATGTATTTGCTTAATATGAGGTACTGACAAATGAACACTAAAGACCCTGTTAATGTAATAGCTGCAGCATTTATAGTTTTAACGGCGATCGTAAAACGGTTGTATTATCTTATATTCCATAAAATGTGACGTCACGGATGTGCGCACGCGCCTCGAAAGTAAAACCGATATAAAATCCGATTTTCTGTTCATAGTGACGATAATAATATAATAATGGTTGAGGGGATTTTATGACAACCCTAATTTTTAGGGTTCCGTATAACAATTTGATGTCTTGAGTCCGTTAATAAATTCGGTACCTATTTAATTTTTTGAAATCATACGAAAATCATGTATTTTTACAAACTCATAATTGGTTGGAAACATTTCATCAAACAGAAAATATACTTGGGCCGGATAGAGGGAAAGAATTTTATAATTCACTTTTATTTTACTTTAAAATGTCCCTGTACGCCAATCCTCCAGCCTCCGTGGCGCAGTTCTATGCGCAATGGATTTATAGAACAGAGGTTCTGGGTTCGGTTCCCAGCTGGGTCGATTAGCTGTGGTGGGAGGCTTCGGCCGGAAGGATGAAATCCACACCCTTTTCGTTTTCTACACGACATCGTACCGTAACGCTAAATCGCTTGGCGGTACGTCTTTGCCGGTAGGGTGTTAACTAGCCACGGCTTCCACCAGTCAAAACAAATTGACAGATTAAAAAATTAGTAAGGAACCCCAAGTTACATAAAAATATTAACAGATCATTGGTCTTGTTTAAAATGTGCTCATGTAATTTAAAGTGTTTATTGTCAATTAACTTCGGTAATTTGTCTTGATGAGGTCGCTTACTCGCGCAAGTCGAATGATAATTTCGTTAACGAGTTACTTTTATTGATGTTCGTAAATATTGCATTCGTTCCGGTACTTGTGATGTATTGTGTTATTGCCTCGGTTCAAATTATGTTTTGAAGATGTTAATCCTATAAAAGGATTTCAAAATTTACAGAAAATAGATAAAATGGTAAACGAGGTGTTCCCCAGAAGACCGACATAGCATAGAACTGAACTGACTATGGGCGGGGCACGTAGTTCGAACAGCCGATGGAGTTGGAAGGTCCAAGGTCCAAGGTGCTGGAATGGCGACCTCTCCGGAAGACTTAGTGTTGGTCGAATCCCCAGGTTGGTAGGTGGACTGATGACATTAAACGTGTTGCACCGCTGGTTGTTTTTGGAAGTCCCTAAAAAATAGGGACATCCAAACACAACTTTTTTTATCCCTTTTAGGACTATGTCTAGCAATGGACGTCAATCGGCTGTTAATGGTGATGAATATATAAAATAAAAGTTGTACTTATCAAATAGGGGAGAGTTGGTTATATCGTACTATTTTTAACCGACGAAAAAAAACGGAGGAGGTTCTCAATTTGACACGTATATATATATATTTTTTTTAATTGTACCACTTTGAAATTTCCCACTCAATGGGTGTTTTTTTCTAAATTAACATCACCAAATCGTGGCCCAGCCACCCGCGATTCGCTATTGATGTTGATGTGAGTTGACAATGGTGCACGTGAGTAAAATAAACTTTCTTTTATGGAAGTTAATGTAAATAGATATTATCGTAAATTCGTAAGGACATAACTCGTTAACAAGGTAAAGACACACAGTTTTCTTTATTCTATGACAATTTTAAGCTAGATTATTGGTGTTTTTTGTCGCGTGTCTAAATTTTGAAGTTATGCTGGACTGTTGCTTTTTTTTAAAATGGCCTAGTTCGCCAAGTCGTACCACTCGGAGTTGGGTAAATTGTACCTACTGGTATGATTTAGCTGACTAGTTTAAAAGTACCTATATTTTACAGACTGTATATATGTGTATTATATTGTTATAGATGAGGGACCCTAAAGCTATAAAAATATATTATAACCTACGAGGACCTAGGAAGAGCTGTGGCTTACGAAAACGAAAAAGAATTAAGTTTGAATAAAATTTCAAAGACTAATAGGTACAATCCCTTAGAATAACGTTATTAAAGGCTTACGTCAATGGTAAAAAGCTATAAGAGGTGGAGCCTTATCAACCAATTTGTACTTTGTCTCACCTATATCTTCCTATTTCACCACGCTGCTTCAATACGGATTGGTGGATAAGACTTCCTTCTATATCAATTCAGCGCCATGTCTGGTGTAGCACTACTAACTATTATACCTGGTCTTTACTGCCACGCACTAGCAAGCTGTGGAATCAGATTATAGTGGAATTAGATTTCATCCCCGGTAACCTTATAGGCGAGCAACGCATCGGTGGTCCCTCTGATGTTGCCGATGTTCATAGGCGGCGGTAATCAGTTAGCGTCAAATACCGCCTGCACACTATATATGCAAAATTCGTTGCCTACATAAATGATTTACCCTGAGATAAAATCATAGCTACTTATTCGTCAACAATAATTCAGCAAGTTAAAACAAAAACATTGAAGGCGCAAATAAAAAGGATCTTATTAATTTTTTTTATTAGCAGCCCTTAAGAACGATTACCTCCCGTAAAAAAATTAATGACATTTCATAATAAAAACGGCATTTGCTATCTATATTTTATTGTTAGGCAGACAATCCCGATTTTCTCCCGTTTTGACTATAAAAAATAACTTTCAAACGGTTTTTACGCGCGTTTTATTTCGTGCTTTTTAAATTTCGAATGCTAAAACAAAATGGCGGATTCGCGGGCCTCTCTATAAAAATTATAATGTCTATGCTTTTGTTTCGCGTAGATAAGGGGAATTTTGATGAGGCGCATTTTTATAGCAAATCTTTATATCTGAAGTAAAGTCAGGTAGATTTGCTTTTCAATGTGACTTTGTCAGTTAAGTAAATAATATTTTACTTACATATAATAATAATTATTATTTATTCATTATGTGTACAACACAACGAAGAAAAACATAGAACAGAACCAAAAATACAATAAGTATAACTGGTACGAAAGGCGGCCTTATGCTTCACGGCGATATATTCCTGGCCACCTTAGGTTTTGGAAAACGTAAGGATATAAGAATGTAGGTGAGAATAAAAAAAAAACAAATTAATAATGAAAAATTATAATGCAGGTATTGAAAAATAATATATCCTTTTTAAATTATTTTTTACTCTTTAAGATCGTCGCATATTTGGCAATACTCAACGTAGTGCATCAAATCTGTACTAATGTTATAAAAGAGAAAGTTACTCTGTATGGGTGTCATGCAATGTCACACCTAAACTACTGAACTGATTTAAATGAAATTTGGTAGTCTAGAGCCTATGAAAAGACAAAGGCTACGAACGGAGTCGCGGGCGTCCTCTACTTCAAAATAAAATGTATTTCAAGTAGGATTTTGTACAACCATATTATAAATATTAGTCTGGCAGTGAGTAAGGACTCCAAAAAACCCTATTGATAAACAAACAAACTTAAAAACAGTCAAACTCAACGTTTCAAAAGTCCTTGCAAACAAAGCCTACTTATAAATTTTGAATTTGTTGATAAAGTCGCAAATTAATTATCATTAAGTTTTCTTGATTTCCTTAAAACTAACTATCGTTTAGCAAAATGCCAAAAAGAGGTACTAACTTTTTTTCTAAATTCGGAATAATTTCAATTGCTATGGAACGCATTTTCCATACGTTATAAAAAATAACAGTGTTACATTTAATATCGCTTTTATTGCGAGGATCACAATAAAGGGGGGAGTGTGTGCGGAGCTTTATATTTTACGTGTGTGGGGACTTTAAAAATAAGCAGGTTCGCGTATATAAAATACATTTTATTGGATAAACAGAAAAAAATAATAAAAATTCACATTACGGCGGGTTTAAGAAGGTGGTAGTTAAATTATATCGTAATGTAGAAGCATAACAATCGCTAGATACAATATATTACAAAATTAAGTCATCCGCCGCGTATGTACTCGTATGTCTGTCTGTTTGGAAATTGGAATAAACTCAAAAACGTACCACCTCCGTGGCGCAGTGGTATCGACGGAGGCCCGGGTCCGGTTCCAGGGAAGGCCGATTAAGATTTTCTTAATTTGTCTTGTTCTGGCTGGTGGGAGGCTTTTACCGTTGCTAGTTTTTTTTTTTTAATGACTACAAGTTGGCCCTTGACTACTATCACACCTGATGTTAAGTGATGATGCAATCTGAGATGGAAGCGGGCTTACTTGTTAGGAGTAGGATAAAATCCACATCCTTATCGTTCTACGACATCGTACCGGAACGCTAAATCGCTTGGCGGTACGTCTTTGGCGGTGGGTTTATATGACGGAGGAATGCCTTCGCCCGGCAGACCAAGTTAAATTTTTCTTAATCTGCCCCGCCGGGAATCGAACCCAGGACCTCCGCCTTATATATCTACCGCGCATACCACTGCGCCACGAAGATAGTTACCTACAAGTACGTCGGTTTACGATACTTTTGATCTGGACTTTAATCAAAATGCCCTGAATTTGATCCAGGAACGTTCGCCATGGTTTTCATGGTAATAAGCCAATAAAGTCAAGGTATCAATTGACACAATGTCAAAAGTTTATTGAATTACGGTGGAACTTCAACCGTTTTATCACATCTAGCGCGTAAATCGTTTAGCACAAAGTAGCAATAGCACGCATCTCTCAACGAATGTTGCTCGCATAAACTTGTTATTAACATTCAACAATAACCCGCACGCGTCGGGTTGCCAGCGCGTTGAGTCGTAAAACTGATTTTTAACACTTATGCTGTTAAATGTAGCTGTTTGTTATGTGTTACCTATGTAACCAACTGTGTCTTATATTAGCTTCTTTTACGCGATAGTAGTTTAAAAGTAAGTAGTAATCGATAGTAGTATAGATAGCGGATTTCATAGGCATGCTAATGATGATATATTAACAATAATCTTTCTACAAAAATTATCAAAATATTTGGACTTTGCTTACGAGAGTGCCATGTGGAATGTGGTGTCAACTATTATTGTGCCGATAGTTATTTCAGTCAATGGTCTTTTCGCGATATTAAGAAGCTTTGGCTTGGATGTTGGATCAAGGGTCGGATACAGAAGGTAGTAATCCCTGTGACGGCGCATATTGAAAATATGGAATACCCTTCCAGCTCACGTTTTCCCTACCACCTAGAATATGGGTATCTTCAAGTTTAGAGTGAATATGCACCTTCTGGACAAGCGGCTGTATCATCGCTTCAAATCAGGCGTGATCGCAGCCAAGAGCCTACACAATATTGACGGCCGAGTAGCGCAGTGGGTAGTGACCCTGCTTCTGCGTCCTAGGCTGTGGGTTCGATTCCCACATCTGGAAAAATGTTTGTGTGATGAGCACGGATGTTTTCCAGTGTCTGGGTGTTTATCTATATATTATAAGTATTTATGTATTATACATATAAAAATATTCATCAGTTATCATAGCACCCATAACACAAGCTACCTACGAGTACGCTTACTTTGGGGCTATATAGCGATGTGTGTAATGGTCCTATAATATTTATTTATTATTATTTATTAATATTAAAAAAAGTACTGAGGGTAGGTTACTCACTCTGGAGTCCTGACCACCGGTTGCTTGAGTTCTCAAATGCTCCGCAGCAGCAAGAAGAGCAGAATTTTCTTCATAAATTTTTAATATTGATTTTTATATATTTCGTATATTAATTAACATATTCATGAATAAATTAGAGTTAAATGAAATCTCAATACAAACATAAAATTAATGTTATCATATTGCAATTTGTCACCCCGCTAATATGATGGGAAACGCGAAAAATGTAAATAAAAAAAAACGTATCCACGGGGGAAATCCACCGGTGACGGTTTGTGTTTTCGTTTTCTTTTTCTTACGAATTACGACGTCTCAGTAAGCACGCGTCTTTGCGGATTACGTGGAATTTATTTTCGGGAATTAGAAATACCTAATGCTTATTTTTGAGGCGATTTTCATCTCTCTCAATTTCTTTGGTTTTTCATAATAATTATCAGTGAATATTTACACGAAATCATGTAAAATAAATAGTCGCACATTCTGTGAAACACTGAAGATAACAAGCTAACACCTTTCTCTAATTATATTAATTATATTATTTATACTACCGGATAGGATATAGCGGTCAAATTTCATGGAATTCTCTTTTTGAGGTGTATATATGTTGTATGTTGAATATTTTTCATTTAGCATTTTATAGTAAATCTATAAATTAAGTTTTCACCTACCATCAGGTTTGATCATGACCATGCTTCTACCTTTTAACTAAAGAGATAAGTCCCATCTAGTAATACACAAAAATCCATTTAACAAAAATATAATTTATTTTTAAGAGCTAGTATAAAAACCATAAATGTACATAGTAGACTCATAAAAATTTAATAAAGATCTCTTTATATCTGAAATCAAATATCATCAAAGCAAATCAGTTCTAATAAAAAATGTAGATCCCACAAAGACTTCGTAGTCTCATAAATTATCTATACACCTTACGTTCGGGCCATTGCTTTACAAATAAACCGCCCGTATTGAAATGATATGAACCATCTCATTTGTTGGTTAAATATCTAAAAGATTTTCCTTAATACTTTCCTATTTAATAATATATTTAATAATAAATATTAAATAATTTCCTTAATGCTTTTTAATAATTAAATATGTATTAATTGGTTACCTATAAAGTTAATAATATGATATTAGTAATAGAATCAAATTATTAGTTCCGAAATTATTTTATTTAGAATATTATATTGTAAATAAAATAATCTATTGTAGTGGTTAAACATTTACAACTGTACAAAAAATTAAATTAATTATAAAGTAAATAAAAAAAATGTAATTTACGTTACGTAAATATTTATTATTTATTTTTATAACTAAATGTAAAATAAGTAACTATCCGAAATTTCCAATAAATCCAGTCTTAGATTTCTCGTGATGAGTCAGTGGTATTTTGCTTATATGTATAGATAACTTAGAAAGATTTCATGAGTGGTGGTGAATAAAATAAATTACATATTTTTCATTCATTGTCGCACCTACTCTCGCTTCAAAGTTCGTGGCCTAGACGTGATATTCCTTACATTCCTTGTATCAAACAAACCCTCGGCAATATTTTAAACATATCGTAATGAAATCGGAAGGAAGAATTAGAGTTTTTGTCATTTATTCCCGTTTTATGGGCTTTGGTGTCTCGCGTTTGCTAATAAAATTAATAAGATTATTGTAATTCTATGTTTACGTTAGAATTTCATTGTACCTGAGATATTTTCCGAAGTTACTACCAGTGGTAGATTTTATATATCCAGTAGAGATTGCATCTTTATTTTTAAAACGACATTATAAAAAAAAGTTTACGAATGCGAAACTTTATTGGGACAGACCTTAGACAAGTGTGTAGAATTAGAAACGAGTTTGTATCCTGTCTCCGTTTATTTAATACACTTCTCATCAGATTTGATAGAGCTTTAGTTATTTAAATACACATTTTTAGAAAAGGTTATTAGAGGAAAAATTCTAACGTTTTCAAATTATTTGTTATTAGTTTAACCGCCATTAAAATACCATTAAATTAATAATTGTTAAAATTATTTTGTTGAGGCGGAAAACCTTCTTCCCTCTAAACCGGAGCGATCTTCTTTCTTCTGTTTTTATCTGTGCGAATCAAGAAGATTTAATAGAGATAATTATTTATTTTTTTTTTTTAACAAAAACGAAAAGCATACAATACAATATACAAAAAATATTTTTTATTAATAACAATTTTTACTAAAACTTAGAAAATCGCAACACATAACTGTATTTTTTAAGTTGGTTAAAATAAAATCATTCGTTAACAATGAAATGTTATCAAAACTGAAGTTAATTAATTTTTAAGGAGCGTGTCCAACCCTTTCTGCCTCCAGCAGTCATGGGAATGACCATAAACAATGACTATTCAGTGAAGGGAAGATCTATGGGATAGTTTAACCGTGGCGTAACCGCAATATCAAAGAACTCGTTTTATAAACAACTTGCTTAGAAGGATAACATTTCCGCAAGTTATACTCAGTTGTTTTTGGAGACTCATAGATGACTAGGAATACTTTTTCTTAAAAAGGGAAATTAAGTAATAAATAAATCTTCGAACAGTGCGTGTTGCCAGTGATGACCTACGGAACCGAGTCTTGGTCGCTGACTGCCGGCTTCATGAGACGGCTCAGAGTCACTCAGCGGGCGATGGAAAGAGCAATGCTCGGAGTATCTCTGCGTGATCGAATCAGAAATGAGGAGATCCGCAGAAGAACCAAAGTAACCGACATAGCTCAGCGAGTCGCAGAACTGAAGTGGTAATGGGCGGGGCACGAAGTTCGAACAGCTGATGGACGTTGGGGGCCCAAGGTGGTAGATTGGCGACCCTGCACCAGAAAGCGCAGCGTTGGTCGACCTCCAACCAGGTGGACTGACGACATCAAACGTGTCGCAGGGAGCCGCTGGCAACAGGCGGCTCGGGATCGTTGTGTTTGGAAGTCCCTAAAAAAGGCCTATGTCCAACAGTGGACGTCTACAGGCTGGTAATGATGATGATGATGAAGTAATAAATAAGTATGTAAACATATTATGGCGAATATTTTTTTTCGTCTTCAAACTTACATAATATACATCAAAAGTCAAATGATCAGGGCGTGTTGTCAAAGGATCTCGGCCGTGGCTAGCTAGAGCCCTACAGACAAAGACATACAGCCAAGCGATTTAGCGTTCCGGTATGATGTCGTGTAGAAACAGTAGGGGTGTGGGTATTATCGTACTCCTAACAAACTAGCCTGCTTCTATCGTAGATCACTTACCATCAGGGGTGATCGCAGTCAAGGGTTAACTTGTAATAAAATCGTTTCTTTCCTCTAAAGACCTTCGTGACGCAGTGATATGTGCGGTGGATTTATAAGACGGAGGTCCTGGGTTCGATTCCCGGTGGGGCAGATTAAGATTTTTTCCTAATTTGTCTTGGTCTGGCTGGTGGGGGGCTTTCGCCAGTTACGATTTAGCGTTCCGATGCGATGTCGTGTAGAAACCGATAGGGGTGTGGATTTCATCCTACCCCTAACAAGTTAGCCCGCTTCCATCTTAGATTGCATCATCACTTAACATCAGGTGTGATAGCAGTCAAGGGCCAACTTGTAGTCGATAAAAAAAAATATTAATGAAAGTTAAGCCAACATTTCTACGTGTTATCAAAAATATAAAAAAACAATTAAACTTTTGCCAAATCAGCAGGGCAGATACTTTTCCCATAGCATGAATCCTCACAAAGGAGAACAAACCCAATACGAGTTACAAAAATGGCGTCAAAACATACTCGAAATGCCTTTACAAAAATTGTTGACAGAATTTCTAATTAATGCCATCCGCAATCAGCGCATATTAAGCGTTGGCGCGAACCCTCCACAAACTCAAAGATGCAGTGACACCGGCTTTTCCATAAATAAAAAAAAGGATTAACGTTAAAAAGTCGAAAAAACTCCATCCACTTCGAGTTAATGATACGGTATGGCGCGAGACGTAAAACAAAGGTTCGGATGTCTGTTACACCGTGGCGAGCGATGCTAACTTGTTACACTACTGTGGCTCTTTATACTTTCACATAGAGGATAGCAGTGTGCAGGACGTGTGTAATGTGTATATACATACACAAATGTTTTCTAGAACATCTTGAAAAAAAGTCAACAGTATGTTTCAGTATGGAGCTATTGAATTTTAAAGCAAAATTTTGTAAAAAAATTAAATTAATTACAACACTTTTATAACATTCTTAAAAAATAAACTAAACAATTTATACACAAAGAAATAACTTATGATACAATTGAGCGATATTCTAGTAGTTGAAGTTTCAAATACGTAGGTACTTAAATTAATTTATAGGCATACAGGAATCAAGTTCATTGTAAAAGTTATTACTTGAATTAAATGGAAAATTGATATTAAATATTATAATAATGTAATATTTTACTACTACCTACACTATATATGAAAACAGCCGGTACCTATAATTTTAGTATATCTAAGTCGTTAAATAATCCTTGTATACCACTGCGCGCAACCGCGAACACTGTCTACGCTCGCCACGGTGTAACAACTACCCACCGAAAACTTCAAGGTTCGCTCGAGACCTCTTCTTGGGGATGTCTCGATTTTTACTTTATTTTCGATCCGTTTTTCCTCCAGCTAAAACCGTCAGCCGTCTAGCCCGATTCTTACGGTCTCGCTATAGACTCTAAGGACTTTGTACCGTTATTTGTTTTTTAGCCTCCTTCATAAGAGGTTTTTAAAGTCAAACACAAAGCTCGAATCCACAGTAGTATGTATAAAAACGTAAAAGCATTGTTTTGGATGCTGCTGAGACGTTCATTACTCTTGAAACGGGAGATATAGTTCTGGTATTATTTGAAGACTACTTTTCGTACATATAAAGGTCTTGTAACTGCGTCACCCAAGCAGTAACTTTGCCCTTTAAGGTTCATATGAACCTAAACAATATTTTTTAAACTGCGTTGCTCAAACAGTAACTTTGGTTTTTAAGGTTGCTAGTAATACCAACACCCTTGAACAATAATTCTCTTATATTTTGACAAAAGCCGTTGATTGAGAGATTATCTCACTCACTCATACCGCGGCCCAAAATGGGATCCACGAAAAACCGCTAAGATCCAACAGCAGCGCCCGGCAATACAGGTTCTTTTTAGTTTTACAACACATCTTATAGGCACAACTGAAACACCAGTGCCAAACAGCCCGAAGACTTATCTCCAATAAGTTACAAATTTCCCCTTTGGGGTGTTGGATTTGTAAGATAACACCAAGAATTCCTCATAAAGTAGGCAGGCTGGTGAGGATGAAATTTGTTTCTGCGGACGTCTGATGACAAAAAGAACTGGACTAAGCTTAGCTACATGAAATTTCTCAAGACCGGAAGAGTTTTCTTCACTTGAATACCAAACTTCATTTTGAAGAAGGCACCTGGTGATGATGATTAATTATGATGGCACACAATATTGATAATGGTTAAAAAAATAAATAGACGGGATGAATATCTTAACATTCCATGGATTCACTGTTGCCGGTGCCTCATTGGCTGAGTACATTTAACAGAGTGTGGCACGGGTGTAGGTGTAAGAGACAGCTTCCTAGGCCTTCCCTACTAGAGAAGCCTTGGCTGTTGCCAATATGGAGACTGGACCAAGCTTACCTACCACATGGCCATTTTTGTTTAGTTCTTAGAGCTTATATCCGAGCAATATTATAAACGCGAAAGTTTGTGAGTACCTAAATGCATCATCAATTTTATTTTGTAGAAGACAACTGAATGGATTTTGATAAAACTTGATGATGATATAACACACAATAATGATAATGGTTAAAACAAATAAAGAAATAAGTTATACAACGTACAAATGAACATTTCCCCAACCATTTATTTAATGAAAACCAAAACATTGATTGCACAATCTAAAATCCCTTGGCGAAGGAAGCTCCTGCTCATCGCGTAAATAAACTTGCATTATGTAGAAAAGCATCGCGATGATAGTATAAATAAACCGAGTGTACATTAATTTCATATAACTGTACCTACTTGTGAACGTAGGCACTCTAGGGTTATCAAGTTACAGGCGAACAGACAGACTGACGGTGTCGTAAATAAGATAGAGATCGTGAATTAAGATAATTAATAATAACTTGTGTTTTCGTGTGACTTTTTACGATAATACAAGTGGACCCAATAGATGTCGTACATACTTGCCGAGGTCAAATGTAATGTAGTTCTGGGACAATATGGTGGACCCAAGCTTATTCTTTTTTTTAATCATTGACTGCAATCACATGTAATGGTAAGTGACGAAGCAATCATTGCTTGCCAACTTGTCAGGAGAAGGATGAAATCTATACCCCATTATGTGTCTACACGATATCATATCGGAACGCTACATCGTTTGTAGGTAGGGTGGTAACTAGCCACGGCTTAAACCTCCAGCCAGACCTTTATCATCATCATTTATCATGTACCATTTACAATATCCTTCTTTCTATCACTTACTTTGGTTATTAAACTCAAGATTAGGGAAGAAGTAACCTTTACAATTATATTTAATTAAAAAAATTACGGTTTGAAACATATTCGAAAATAATTTAAAACACAAGATAACAATTATTGTATATACGATATGAAAAATCTATAAACTATATAAAAACCATAGCAAACTTGCTAGAAATTCTAAGATACGTAGCCCTGCAACCGTATATCATAAAGACATAGATTTTAACCAAACCGAAGTTTGTTAGTTGGCTGTATAGGAAGCAGTATGGGTATTCAGTAGTACCCTACTATATATCCGAGCCTCTTTCTGCTTGGCATGACTGGGTATGAGAAATTAGAGTTGCGACGTAATGTAGCATTGCTACAGTATGTTATAAATTTAGTTCAGGGCAAGAAATGTAACTCTACTTTGCTGGATTCAGTAGGTTTGCATGTGCCTGACAATTATGTAACAGCACGACGCCGCCGTTTGTTTGACAAACTGCATGCAAAAACAAAAGCAAGTCAGCATGCGCCACTAACTCATGCGCTGCGCCTGCTCAATGATCTCACAAGTTATGATGTAGAATTAGACCTTTTCCACTGCCGCAACTTGTAAAAAAGCTCAAGTTTTTACTAGAGCGAAACAATTATTCGTCTGTTTCGTAAGATTTGGAGTTTTCTTATTTTGATGTTGTTTTATTAACTTTTTTATTTATTGTGTTTCTTTTTTTCTGTTATGTTTTTGTAGTACGATAAAATTAATGGTATAAATAAATAAATATAATAAATAAATAAATAAATACTTGCTTTTTATAACGTTACCTTTTAACCGAATTGGTATGGTGTAATAAGCAAATCATGAGATTTTCAACCTAATCTAGTCAAAAATTCAAGGTTTTCTTTAAAAAATATTATAGTCAGAAAGAAAATCAAGTTTTGAAAACCGGTGTATATATAACCTAACCCTTAGCTTAGGTATACCAAAAGCACTTCAGCCATCTAATATTTTACAAGATCATTCACCATTTGCTTTTCCACCCTTCTTGAGTTTCCATTTTTTATATTTTCCTTTTTTCCTTTCGCGACTTGTTTTCATTTTTTGCCAGCGTCTCGGATGATTGCTCCGTCGCGTTCAAGTGGTCGTCTCTTTGGATGCTGTGCTCTTTTTAATCCCTTATCTGGAGGTGGGGCGATATTTAAATGAGTCAGCTTTACCTGTCTTGAGACGGTTTTGTCAAAATTTTGAATTCTTGTACGAGTTGTTTCATTGTTCGTTGGCTAGACGATAATCTGGAGTGTTGATAGGTACTTTCAGGTTGGTTACATTTGAGACTTTACTAGGATACTTAGAGTAACGACGTCTAGTTAAGCTGCATCTATTGTAACGTTGGAGAAAAGAACCTTGAATTAACTGCATTTACACATTGTATTATGTTGTAGGAAATAAGAAAGATGTCAACTCCACACAAGCATGAAAACTAATAATTTTATGTAATACTATAAAAAATTCTTTTTTATACATATTATAAAACAAAGATTGCCACGATGGTTTAGTGGTTAACCTATGTGGCTTCGATTACGAGGTCCTGGGTTCGATTCCTGGGTCGGGTCATGGAATAATTCTGAGCTTTTCCATTCTTCTATGAAATTTTCAGTACATTCCAAGCCCGGAATTTGGAAGTTGGTGGTGTTACACCCCCGTGCCTCGGAGAGCACGTTAAGCCGCCAGTCCCGGTCACTATCATCAACATCTGAAAGTGATCATTAATAAATTAAACGTTATCACCCTAAGCCCGCCAACCGGCATTGGAGCAGCGTGGTGGGTGTACGCTACATATCCCCTATCCTATAAGGAGGGAGGCCTGGCCCTGTAGTGGGCCGTTAATAGGCTGATAATGATGATAAGACAAAGTCCCTCACCGCGTCTTTACATCGAAAACGCTGCTTTATCTATTTGAGAGATAACGGAATAATGCATGAAACATTTTTCTCAAAAAAAGGAAAGGTTGGTTTTGAAAGGTCGCAACACAATATTTACATGATACATGTTGTGTCAAACCTCTGTGGTTATTTACATGTATCCTTATTGTACTTGTTTTTATGTGTAATTTTTTATTTGATAAATAAATGGAAAAAAAAAATTTACCAGACGGACCAAGTTGCAAGTATCTACTACTGAATTATAAGAAGAATTGCTAAAAGTGACAGCATAATGATAATAATACTTCAGAAAATTATATTCTAAAGACGGAAGGCGACGCCGCACAAAACGTCGTCAAAAATCACGAATACGCATCCAAATGTATTAAAAATGAGTATTAAAAATAAAAAAGAATCCCCGAGGAGCCGCAGCGGATCATCCCACCAATTTACTTATGAATATTAAAGTAAGAAACGGATACGGGGGCCCGAACACGGGACACAAAAAGACCCTCCAGTGATCCTTGAAACGGGAAATACATTTTGGCGGATGACAAAACACAAAAGTGGAGAAAACTCTTGCACGATTCGCTTTTAATATTTGAGAGTGTCCTTGGGTTGTTTAATTTTAATGTATTTCCCTTTTGTCCGAAAATGTCCGTAGATTGTCAGCTCGAAAATAACACGTTTGTGATGCTTGTAAGTAAGGATGTAACGGAGCTTCGACTCCGACTCCGTTAAGTCGGAACTTCCGATTATTATCACACCTTCGGTTCCGACTTCGGCTCCGACACTTTTAAATCGGAGGTAGAAGCATAACATAGCTGCGGCGCGGACTGTCGACTGTTATGAACGGGTTCACTTATACTTAGATTATTACGCACACAACACGAACATAGGTTATAGAGAATTGTTTTGATTTTTGCGGCTTAGTAGCGATTTGTAGTGATTTGTAGTGATTTGTATTTGTGTTGGACAATAAACCAAAATCAAGTGGTATTTGGAACTACTTCATTGAAGTTAATTCAGATTCGGCAAAGTGTAGTATGTGTATAAAGACGTATTCAAGGAGGGGGGGGGGGTACGACAACATCTTTAAAAGGTCATTTAAAGTCTGTCCATGCCACAGAATATGAACAATTAACAAAATAAGAAACTGAAAAGAAAAATACAGTTCAGCTTTCGACTTCAACCCTTTTCAGGATGCTAAAAAACAAATTACCTTAAAAGAATCTTTGCTGAATAATCAAAAATGGTGTACGAGTAGTTCTAATGCTATTTTATAATTAAAAAGATTTTTTCATTTTTCATTTGCCCTTAAATACAAAATCTCTCGACTGCCAACACTTATGAACCTGCCTCCGCCTCCGGTTCTGACTCCGATCAATCAAATTTAAAAACTCCGACTCCGCCTTCGGGTCCGATATAATTACCTCCGTTACATCCCTACTTGTAAGTTACTAGAGAATGCCTCCGAATTCATCCGCGTAGTATTGGTTCCTGTGGAAATTTTGGGATAAAATGTGGCCCATGTGTATATTCAGATATTATGTAAGCTCTATTAGTTTTTGCGTGAAAGAGTAACAAACATCCATTCATCTATACATACAAATTTCGCCTTTGTAATATTGTAAAATTGATGGTTGATGGCTATATATTTTTTGCACTACTGCAATCACACCTGGTAGTAAGTGATGATGCAATCCAAGACAAAAGCGTGCTAACTTATTAGGTATAGGATCCACACCTCTTTTGGTTTCTACAAGCCATTGAACGCTAAATTGCTTGGCGGTACGTCTCTATTGGCATTGTGGTAGCCACGGCCAAAGACTCCTATTCCAGACTTGTAAGAATTAAGAAAATCTCAATCGGACCAGCCGGGAATCGAACCTAAGATCTCTCTCTCTCTTTCTTTACAATTTTATCTCTAGAACTCTATATCGCTTTAAAATAAAGTCGCTTTAGTGATTTTAGTTGACAATCACTTATAAAAGCTTGTATTGCATACATGATCTCCTTTAGGTGTCAATTAGATAAACCTCAATCGCTAAGTAAAGATTGATCATCCTATATTTTAATAGCCCAATAAGGAAGCAAATCCAAAGGCTCTGCTACCGCTTACAACAACTGAGTAATCCAAACACAGTAACAGTATTCCTCAGTAACGAGCGGATAGTGTGCAGTAAACTCGAATATATCACAACTTCAACACAACAGTAAACTTTAAACGCATACAATAAAATTACTAATGAAACGTGGAACTTTATCGCAGTGAACGCTTGCAGATCGCATTACGTAAACGAAGAAGGTATTCAGTTAGACAAGGTTGCATACGGTTATTGCGTTTCAGTGCAGATTTTACGTTTACTTGTATTTGTATGGACTCCCACTGTGAATCAGTATGGATGAGAATAGACAGTGCGTATGCGCAGACTAAACACAAACATAAGGACATGAGAACATGTGCAATACAATTTTGAAAATATTACGACAAAATATGACGCCAGATTGTCTTTTAAAAATAAAAATTAAATAGGATTTTTTTTTTAAAACGTTTAAAATAAAATTATTGAGTCGAACCTTTGTTAGCTAAATACGGAAGGCATCATAATTTGGATCGTAGTCGCAGTCTATGTATGATAATTTGACGACCTCCGTGGCGCATTGGTATGCGCGGTTGATTTATAAGACGGAAGTCCTGGGTTCGATTCCCGGCGGGGCAGATTGAGATTTTTCTTAATTTGTCTTGGTCTGGCTGGTGGGAGGCTTTCGCCGTGGCTAGTTACCACCCTACCGACAAAGACGTATCGCCAAGCGATTTAGCGTTCCGGTACGATGTCGTGTAGAAACCGAAAGGGGTGTGGATTTTCGTCCCACTCCTAACAAGTTAGCCCGCTTCCGTCTTAGATTGCATCATCACTTAACATCAGGTGTGATAGCAGTCAAGGGCCAACTTGTAGTCGATAAAAAAAAAAAAGTTCTACTTATCCTAGTGCTTATCCAGGCTAAGATAGATTTCGTCTATTCCTTTGAGTCTGTGTGCGTTTGTAACAATAATAAGGTATATTTACGTATAATGGTTGGGCCGACGTGTATTGGTCTCCGAGACATTGTAACCTTGAACGGGACAATACAGAACGCACTTGTATATGAACGGTGCATATTAATTTGTGTAAATTGAAAAATATCGGATTGTATTTGAACATCGAGTTCTCGGAAACCAAAGATAGAAATCGATTTTAACGATATTATTGTATGGTGTATTGTGTTACCTTTTTGTTAGCAGATACGTTTTTTTCTTTTGGTGTTTTGTGTACTGAAGTTATTTTTTTAAGTAGAAGAAGAAGAAAATGATTTTTATTTGGTCGGAATATACAAAATTAGAAAATACAAGCTAAAATAACAAAAAACTAATAATACTGACCAAATAAACGTCTCCCACTCAGCATAATGCTACAGCAAGCTGCAGCGCTTATTTTCAGTGGGAGCCTTTAAAGTAGCTGGAATTTACTTTATTTAGTACTTTTTTAAGTTGTAAAAAGGAAACAAACCACACCTCTTTTAGTTTCTGCACGACGTTGTACCGGAACGCTTATTCGCTTGGTGGCACATCTTTGTTGGTAGAGTGGTAACCACGGCCGAAGCCTTCCATCAACCAGACCTAGACCAATTTAGATAATCTTAATCGACCCAGACGGGAATCGATCCCGGGACCTCCGTTTGCCACTGCTCCACGGAGGCCTAGGCTAATAATGATAAGATAAATACCAATATTTATTTTTCCAACCATATCAAACGTCTTTGTTTAAAACGGCCATTCCTCTTCAGTCTGGCTATATTCGGTCATTAACGTTGGCAGTAATGATGTTATGACAGTTGCGTGTGTTGTGCCTGTCTTTTATTGCTATACAAACATACACACACACACACGCACACACATACGTACAATATTATGCGTAATAAAACTGTCAATATACAAGGTTAGGTATATTTTACATTGTTGAATACCAACATATATGCCTATTAAATAAGTAACTATAATATCTCGTTTATATTAAGTTGTTAGCTTGGTTTTGAGTCCCAGGTTCGAATCTTATCATCATCACTATAAGCCTATTAATCGCCCATTACAGGGCCAGGCCTCCCCTCTTGTAGGAGAGGGGATATGGAACATAGAATCATCACACTGCTCAAGTGCGGGTTGGCGGGCTTAGGATGATAATGTTTTAATCATTAACGATCACTATCAGACGTTGATGATAGCGACCGGGACCGACAGCTTCGTGTGCAGCCGAGACACATGGGTGTCACACCACTAACAAGAACTTCGGGGTTGGAATAAACTGGAAGTTTCATAGAAGAATGAAAAACTCGGAGTCGGGAAGTAGGTGGTGTTAGTGCCCCGTGCCTCGGAGAGCACGTTATGCCGTCGGTCCCGGTCACTATCATCAACATCTGTTAGTGATCGTTTATAAATAAAACATTAAAACCTTGAGCCCGCCAACCCGCATTGGAGCAGCGTGGTGGGTGTACGCTCCATATCCCCTCTCCTATTAGGAGGGAGGCCTGGCCCTGAAGTGGGCCCTGTTAATAGGCTGATAATGACGATTAAGGCTTCTAGCTTTCGACATCTAGAACCAGTTATTTCACCAACAACCATAGCTTGAAAAGCGAAACACCGAATCACAAATCAAGTAAAAATATAACGTAACGATGCCAGTATAACTACCGGCATTTATACAGTAGTACCTAGTATGAAAAAAGCAATGCAATTCATTATACTGTAACATTTTATTAAACATTACTACGGAATGAGTCACTATAATCCCGACCCGCCATCAAATCCATCCAATAATACGTAAAATACGTAAATCCCCCTCGCCCGATGTTTTGTGGGGCAATTAATTTCGTACTAAATACTAAAATAAGTTTATTTCACTCTAAACGTAAAGTGAGAGTGAAAGTCATCTTTCAAAGATGGCTGCTAAGTGTGGAGAGGGCTTCTGTAAATTAGGATTAAATTGGTACTACAAACTGTAAATTAATGTAAATTAAAATTAATATAATGTATAAAATTACGCATTCTTCAGGTAAAATAATAAAATATTTACCTAATAAAAAAATATTCTTTACAATAATATTTTGAATCGTAAATTATTTTTCATTTCATTCATTATTATAAAGTTGATAAGTAAAATTGTAAAAAGTTAAGTTAAGTGAAAATTAAAGTTTAAAGAAATAAATAATATAAGAAAGAAATTAATATCGCAAAAATAAAAATTATACTTACAAACTTAGATTTTGCTATCACAATCACACTGACTACTTGAATGTGTCTTTTGTAAAGAAAGAAAATATCTATTAAATAAAACAGATAATATTATTTCCTGATTACAAAAATTTTATTTTAAGTATTTTTAAAATAACCTCATTCAGACATAACAGAAAAAACTCTGGGATAAAAGTACACGTCCATGTTAATCCAGGTTTAAAATATAATATGTGTGAAAATTTTTATATCTTTAATAATGCCAATGAAAAATAACCGTATCTTAAAAAATTCACATTAAAGTTTTATCTTCATTAAATTTTTTGTTTTTTATCGACGACAAGTTGGCCCTTGACTGCGATCACACCTGATGTTAAGTGATGATGCAATCTAAGATGGAAGCGGGCTAACTTGTTAGGAGTAGGATAAATATCCACACTCCTATCGGTTTCTACACGACATCGTACCGGAACGATAAATCACTTGGCGATACGTCTATGTCGTTGGGGGGATTAATTAACACGGACGAAAGCCTCCTAATACCATAATTTGCCAGGAGAAATTCACTGTTAATTAACCTGCTGGGAATTTAACTTTCCGGGATCTCTGTCTGGTTTAGTTATAATTACCCTGGACACGAAGGCCTAATTTCTTCGTAATGTGCTATTGCCTCTTTCGACAAATTTGGCTGGGCAAGGAAAATGACTTGAACAGGGGAGGTGAGTGTTGACGGCCGTCACTAAGATATCTCTTTTAAACCTACACCCGTCCCGTGTACATAAGTCTCGGGCTCTGTTCGGAGTTATTCTCTCAGCCACGTTCGGAGTTACTCTCTGTGTCTCTCAATTCGAATATGATTCCAGTCTTTGTACCTGCGTCCAAAAGGTAATTCCTCTTTCGACATGTGCAAATTTTTATATCTTTAATAATGCCAATAAAAAATAACCGTATCTTCAAAAATTCACATTTAAGTTTTATCTTCATTAAATTACTACGTAAAGTGTGATATTGCCTTATAAGGGAATTACTATACACAAGCTTTTATTAAGATAATATGCAATTAAACGACAAGAACTAATAGAGTCCTATAACAGATAACTAATTGGAAATAGTGTATAGAATGGAAGCTTAGTTTTAGTAAAGTATACACAGTGTTGTATACCTACGCCAGTGGTTCAAAAAAGCACTCGGTCACTATTCAGAGCTGCTGTTTCCGAAATTCAAGTTGTCAGAATGATCGCCGACCTTCGTTAGAAGAGGCACTTCAAGAAGAAAGAAAATAAAGAGTATCCTGTTGTAATAATTAAATAGACTGTGGTTTTAGAATTCATAAAATATTAACTGGCTTCATAAAGCGACATAGTAGTTACACAAACTTCATATCACCGTGACCTAATTGCATTAGAACAAAACCAATTAAACCCCTTTAGTCCATGCTTAACATAACTCAGTGTAACAAAGAATCAATCATCTATTTCAAATTAATTAACAATTATTTTACTTTAATGATGAATATCATAAATCTATATGATATTCATCAAAAAATGAGATTTTTGGTTATTTAGGCCTGTGTGCACCAAGATTTTGGTTATCATAACCAACGGTTAACATAACTTTCCCGTCATTTTTTGAAGCCACGAACTTTTAAGTAGAGAGCTTTCTAACAAGTGTGATAGTGATGATGAAGATGCTTACTTATCCATATTATATTGAAAAAAAGAAAAAATATTCATTCAAGCAAAACAACACATAAAAAAATAAATTAAATAGTTTGCTATGTAGGATGTAGATAGTGAAGTGATCTTAAAAAGGTTCTCAGTCAATATTTTGCAGTACCCGTCAGGACACCGCAATAGTCATCCGTTAAGCCCGTGACGTGAGGTGGCGTCTGGACATAATTATAATCATAATATGGATATAATAATAAGTTACATTAAGAATATTATTATTGGATACACAATTAAAAATCCTGTGAGGATGTATGTAGTCACTGAATTAAAAGCATCGGAGGACTTTTCATCACTGACACACAGTCCTAGTTGGATTGTGATCAGAAATAAACGTTTGGATGGCAACGCGCCAAGATGCGTACGCGCATCTGCGGGCGAATAAATTTCAGCAGCACACGACGCGGGAATGATAAGTGGTATAGTGACAATTGAAGTTAACTTCCGCGTTTGGATATTTTAGTTGGCGAGTGAAATTGTTTTAATAACATTCACTTATTTTGCATACTTGAAGCTATCTTACATAACAATATCTTTCTTTGTATCTACTTTTATTTAGTTACTATTGCATGACTACAGGAGTAACTTGTTGGGATATTGATTTTATTGAATACTTTTCGTTATGTATTTCAGAGGCATCTCAGATTTTTATGAGCATTGATTATTACATTTGCTTTCTGATAGCTTTGGCTAGAAGTCATATAAGTTTGGAGGCTTTCGCTCTTTACTTAATGTTATTTTTTACAAAACTACGAAGGTAGTAAATTACAATTAATCATCATCATCATCATTATCAGCCTATTAACGGCCCACTACAGGGCCAGGCCTCCCTCCTTATAGGAGAGAGGATATGGAGCGTAGACGCACCATGCTGCTCCAATGCGAGTTGGCGGGCTTAGGGTGATAATGTATCATTTATTAACGATCACTATCAGATGTTGATGATAGGGACCGGGACCGACGGTTTAACGTGCTCTCCGAGGTACAGGTATAACACCAACTTAATGGTTGAATGGCGCAATGGTTCTTAATCTCTTGGTTTGGCCAGTGAATATAGTAAGTATTCCGTAAAGGCTGTTTGACTTTGGATATAGTAATCCTCCAGCTCCGTGGCGCAATGGTATGCGCGAATAAAGACGTACCGCCAAGCAATTTTTCTTAATTGCTTTCGGCGGTGGGAGGCTTTCGTCGATGTTACCACCCTACGGACAAAGACATACCGCATAGACGACGATGTAGAAACCGATAGGAGTGTGGATTTAATCGTACTCCTAGTAAATTAGCCCGCTTCCATCTTAGATTGCATCATCACTTAACATCAGGTGTGATAGCAGTCAAGGGCCATCTTGTACTCGATAAAAAAAACAAAATCTAGTAATTTGCTAGCACTATCGCCTAGACGTGTGTGTAATATAAGGGAACTTCAACATTGTACACTCCTCTTCACACACACCAACGCACTATCAAAATCAAACACTTATCTGTGTACAATTACGTCCAAAATTAAACAGACTTCGACAGAATAGATTGTCAAAGCCATCTCCACACTTCTAATGATAACAACAAAAACACTCACACTAAACTTTATTCGAACGTAAACCGGTGAGTATTGGAAAGATTTAATTTCCGCTTCAGTCAGCGCTTCTTATTTTATTGCAACGTTAAAGTAATATTGTACTTGCCCTATCCTATCAATGTATTAGAGAATTAACGTCTTAACGCCTGATCTTTTTGAATAGCAATTGTGTTTTAAAATGTAATTGCATTTTTAAAGCCTTCGTAGCTTTACGGTAACCAGTTATATTAGTTTTTGTTCCAAGAAGCTTAGCAATCAAGACTCAAGAGTAGGAAATTAAACGGTGGTTCAATAGGTACCCCTACGCCGTGGATAGCACGTTAGACCTGTCTTTACATCAGATGGTCGTTATAGGGTCAATCATTAAACCTTGTCCTTCACTATAAGAACAACAAATTGATCAAAGCTCAAAATTTCCTTCTATTAGGTCTAGCCTACAGTGGACAAAAAATAATGACAAATAGTGTATAGAACTTACCAAATAAACTCATAGATAAGTAAATAAGTATTAAGTATATTCTAGTTGCTGCCTCGTTAGTCTAGTGATTAACCTATGTGGCTTCGATCACAAGGTCCTGGGTTCGATTCCTGGGTCGGGTCATGGAATAACTCTGAGCTTTTTCATTCTTCTATGAAATGTTCAGTACATTCCAAGCCCGAAGTTTGGAGTTGGTGGTGTTACAACCTCGTGCCTCGGAGAGCACGTTAAGCCGTCGGTCCCGGTCATTATCATCAATATCTGATAGTGATCGTTAATAAATAAAATATTATCACCCTAAGCCCGCCTACTCGCATTTGAGCAGCGTGGTGGGTGTACGCTCTATATCCCCTCCTATAAAGAGGGAGGCCTAGCCTTGTAGTGGGCCGCTAATTGGCTGATTATGATGATGATGATGATATTCTAGTACTGTGTAAATCCAGGGTGTCAGCTAACTCCATACCAAATTTGACTAAAATCGCCTTCATAACAGTAGTATGTTTGTAGTAGTAGAAGTATAAGCGTATGATACACGGTTCACCGAGGTACATCGACTCACCGAAGTGAATCATATTTCACGCGAACAAAGGATTAGCGCGTGCTAGTTTTTAGAAGAGCGTCGTTTACAATAAATACACTTTTCGCACGTGTTGCGCAATGTGGCACAACATCAGAAAATACCTAATTATTTAGTACTTTCTTTGTAAGTATAACAAAAACACACCGGCATATTTAGCGGAACATAAAAAGGTCCATAATTAAAAATATATGGTTTTATTTTAAAATCTACTTTTTACACTTCTTTTTACCCGACTGCGTTAGAAAGAGGGTTATGTTTTTCGAGCGTATATATATATGTATGTATGTATGTCCATTTCTTCGGCACGCGCTACAGCCTAAACGGCTGAACAGATTTTGACATGTGAGGTGTCGTTGAATTTGTCAAAATTGTGGTAGTGACATAGGCTATATAAATTTTCAAAATGGCGGCTGTAAATGGGGGAAAAAGGGGGGATGTGTGTATTTTATACAGATATACTATTTATACACCATAAAGTATTTAGAATTTTATACAGATATAGTGATCCTTGTTTTTTAACTGACAAAAAAAACGGAGGAGGTTCTCAATTTTTTTTTTTTTTTTTATGTATGACCACGCATAACTTTTTACAGTGTTGGCCGATTTTGATAATTCTTTTTTTATTAGAAAGGGCATACATCCAGGTGGTCCCATTGTCCTCATGTTAGGATCTGCGGATGATATCCTGGGGAAATTGAAGGAACTCTTCAAATTTTGGAGGCACGCTTACAGCGATTTCGGTTTTTGACTCGGTATCGGTAGCTTTTTGGCTACTAGTGCCATATAATATAGTATGACAGTATAGTACAAGTACGGTACGTGGCGATAAATCACTAAAAAGTAAGAAATAAAATTTTTTAACAAAAAATAGAACCGACTCAATGCACTAAAAAGTAAAAAATAACCGTGTCATTTAGTTGCTTTAATTTACTTAAGCATATCTAGGAGTCGGTGCCAGCCAAGGTTTCTACTTTCAAGGACGTTACCTAGAACCCACAAACTGCTTTACTACGTAAAATAAATGTTCCTTAAACTTGGCTGGCACCGACTTCATAGATATGCTTAAGTAAATTAAAGCAACTAAATGACACGGTTATTTTTTACTTTTTAGTGCATTTTGAGTCGGTTCTATTTTTTGTTAAAAATTTTCTCTTTTCAGTTCATAACTTCTAAGCAGTCAGGTTTTTTGTTTTTATAATAATAATTTTGTTACTTAAAGTTTCATTTGTTTTACTGAAAATGAGATCACATTAAGAACAGATTTTGCGAGTATAGGCTATTTGTGTAACCGGGAAAAGTGAAAATTAATATAAAAGCAACAAATAATTAAAATAGAAAAATTGTGATTAATATCGCGTATTTTCTCCACGTGCTCTTATTAAAGTTTCTACTAGTCTAGACATACTGAGAATGATGTTATCGATGATCTCCTGGGATAGTCTCCGCCATTCCTCAACTACGCAGTTCACCCACGTTGGCAGGAGCTGGAATTCTGAACTTAACTTTTCTTTTCAGCAAGTCCCAAACGTGCTATTGGATTCATATCCGGTGATCTCCTCAATAACAGTGATATTCCTATCATTAAGATAAGCTTGAGTTACCCGAGCGGTATGCGGTCGAGCATTATCCTGCATAACAACAAAATCGCCACCGATATATGGGGCAAACGGTACGAAATTTTCTTTTAAAACTTCTCTAATATAGCGGTCTGCAGTCAGACTCCCTCTGTCAATCACTACCAAGTCTGTGCAAGCTCCCAAATAAATGATAGAGGCTGATAAGGTGCTCGCCTAAGGCAACATTCAATAACCACAGTGTCAACTTATTATTACACAAATTACTATAAAAAAATAATAATCAGTACTTACAACATCAGCATCTATAACATCATCAGCCACGTCCGTCCCGCCCTTATCCCGCCAATGCTTCTCGCTGGTCACCGAGAAGTTGAACGACCTCTCCCTCCTGGGACTGAGCAGCACACCTGCTGGAGTTCTCCCGTATCTGAATATCTCCAAGTTGGTGGTAGAGAACCTGTCGTTGCCAGTGTCTCTGGGCAGAAAGACGTCGTCTTCTAGATCGCTGTCGAAGCTCAGGGTCAGGGGAGGTGATGATGCAGAGCGACGGCATTGCTGAACTGGAGCTTGGGATCTCTCTGTGATGTCCGATTCGGAGTAGGGGCGATCTGCAAACAAATTTTTTTTATCATTATTATCGTTCGTCAGTGTCACCATCATCATCATCATCACTAGCTTAGTGTAAATTAACGGACTACGCCAAATTTATTTACGCCTAATTTGAATTCTGTTACTTTAAAGAAGTTCATCATAGAATAGTTTACATTATTTTATTTTGCTATCTTTAACCGACTTTACAAAGAGACTATTAGGATTTTTCTTCCTTGCAAGAACTTCTTAGTACAGCCAATCCAGAATCCAAAACGACGAAGGTTTGAATTTTTTGATGAAAAATCAATCAAATAAACCATATTTATATTGAGAAACAAGGACAAAATCAGTAAAAAATAATAAAAGAAATTATTCAAAAGCAGTAGAAAAACTAAGCCCGAAGCAGTTCTACAACCAGTTCCACCAACTAAAACACTGCCACTAAATAAAAGCAAAATATTTAAATACCCATCCGAGAATCGATTATGTTGATTAAAAAATGGTCTACGGTAGCATTTGGCTTCTGGCTATTGTACGGTAGACACTAGAAATAATAGTGACAAAGGAAATTAGTCTCTAACAGCTTTCAAATAGTGGTGGTAATACTGTGAACAGAAATGTTGTCGTAAAAGTGATTTCAGGTAAGGAGAATTCAAAGGTAAATAAAAAAAGTTAAATTTATGAGTATCCATTTAAGATTTTATACAAAAATATTATACTTAATACGATTTATAAATTAAGATTAAATAGGAATTATGATATGTACCTAGTATTTTTCTACCAGCATTTTTGTTAGGCTAGGCTTCTAAAAGCTTTCGGGCTACGGAAGATTCATGATGCTCCCGGGACCCAGTCATCTGGCGATGCGAAGGAACATCGCTGGGTTTTATTGGGTATTTTGGCTGCTTCTCAGTCGAGGACTCTCACATAACCCCGGAAACGGCGCAGCTGTGGCCGCCCTGTTAAGCTTACTTTTCTAAATGACTTTTTTTTTTACCTTTCTTTTGTATCCTGGTGGATATGACGTTTTACGGCTATTTTTCAAATTTAAATTTTGTTGTTTCTAACTTAAGTAGCGTTTTCCTATATATGTTATGTAATATATATAACTTAACATTAAGCATATTTAAAAATGAATACTAAAATTCCCTTCAATAATTTATTTAAGTACTTCCAAGTTACCGCAAAAATATCGAAAGTAATTTGCCAAATCCGTACCAGGCTCACAGAAAGCGAAAGGACATGACAAATGCATAAAATAAAAAAGGCAAATAAAAAAAAACACCGACAGAACAAAGGGGAGCAATTTGTTATCAGAGAGATCGATGGTCCCTCTACCAGGATACCAGGAAACTTGTGAAGGTGAGATACACTTGCAGAAAACTGTAAGGTGTGTCTGTTATTTAAAATAAATAGTAATTTTATGTGTTCTTGTTAATAATTAATGATTACAAATAATTAATGCGTGAGTCTATCTGATTATTGGTAATTTGTCCACAATTTAGTAACTACTATCAAAAATTCTTTGTTAAAACATAGCATAGCCAATAGGCTGATTTATTTTCTGCCTATGCATTAGCTGCTGTAGAATCTTTCATGGTATAAAATCAGTATTATTAGGGCAAGGGGTCTGTACTAGAGTCGAGATTGAAGGCTAAAGAAGAACGAAGAGGAAAAGAGTGTATTCTGTGAGACTTGGATCTCTTTACAGAGTTGATATTGCGTCATTGAGATCGACGCGGATTTGCGAGTTCAGTTAGATCATTCTTGACGTGCCTATACCCAGGGTTAAGGATAACAGAGATCTTATCTTTGTCGGTGAAGAGTCATTGTTTTATTAAAAGGTTGCTGTATATGGTAACATCTTCCTCGGATTTGCAAAGGATATTTGAACGATCAAGAAAGAACCCTCCCGCAAGGTGAACTGACAACATTAAACGGGTTACAGGGAGTCTTTTTTTTTTTTATCGACTACAAGTTGGCCCTTGACTGCTATCACACCTGATGTTAAATGATGATGCAGTCTAAGATGGAAGCGGGCCAACTTGTTAGGAGTGGGACGAAAATCCACACATCTTTCGGCTTCTACACGACACCGTACCGGAACGCTAAATCGCTTGGCGGTACGTCTTTGTCGGTAGGGTGGTAACTAGCCACGGCGAATGCCTCCCACCAGTCAAAGCCCACCAGTCTCTGGATACAGCGTGGGCGTAAGGCGTGGTGATTGGAAGTCCTTGTAAGAGACCTATGTCCAACACTGGACGTAAAGGATTCAAGGATTTATTTCATAACCTTGTAGGCTACTCTCACTATGAATAGATGCACGAAGTTATACGATTACAATGTTTTACAAGTGCCAACATAATGGCATAAGTGTTAAAGCCTGTAACAGTATTACAATTTAATACTTCACCTCCTAGTGGACAAACCAAGCAAACCCTAGTACAGAATGAGAAACACAAATTAATAAAATCTTATACCGTCCGAACCAAACCCGTTTTGTCATGAGACTTGACACACGTGCAGCGACCGCTGTGCGAGCGAGAGGACACTCGCTGTCCCGCTCTGCAGTGCAATGACTATCGTATAGTGGACGCTCCGATGAGTAACCGCACACTAGCGTTTTGTGTTACATAAGTATTGTTTACTATTGTTATTACTATTATTAGATTAACGCGTGTGGTTTATGATTGCTATTTTCTAATAAATTATTTTATAATGGGAACTTATTATGGCGCTTAGTATTTTCAATATTTAAAGGAAATTGGTAAAATTTGCCCCAGGATGTCCAAATGTATGCTCATATTTAACTATTTTATTTAAATACACAATGAATTTTAAACAACTACCCTTGTTTCATAGCAATCACTTGAAAATATATCAAAAATATAAGAATTTCAATCAATTTTTTGTGTTCTGAATCACGTGACCGTCGTCGTAAAAAGTAAAAGTCAACTTTTATCAACCTTCATAACTTTTATCAGCGACTTCTTAGCTACAAGAAACTTTATAAGTATCTAAATTGAATATTTGTACTATTTAATGACATATATATCATCTCTGGACATCTCTTGGGCAGACTTCCATACATTTTTTACCTATGTCCTTTAATGCATTGGGACAAATTGATTGTTGACCTGGCTTTGCACGCATTTTGCTTAATTTTAGTGTACGCTTTGTCCAAATCAAATTCGAGTTCTAAATAGGAAGGACGTTAATTTTTAAGCACTTTTAATTTTTTTTTAATATTCACATAAACAATTTTTATTTTATCATAGTCAATGAGCATAATAATCCCTCTAAAAACCTCAAAACCCAAAACAATTGTGGGTCACGGCAAAAAAATGTAGCATAAAAAAGTAGCATTTGGAAAATTACGTCACGTCTTTGATGTATCGATACTCCAAAGCCTAAAGACAAAAGTCTTCAACGATAGTGTTCTTACCGTAATGATTTATGGCATAGAAACGTGGACATTAACAGTTAGTCTCGATCACAAATTTGAGGTTGTTCAGTGGGCTATAGTGCGGGCTGTGTTGGCAGTTTCTCTGAAAGATAAAAAATCAATAATGAAAAAAAATAAAACTAACGTAGTGGACATAGCTCAAAGCACATGAGCAGATTGAAGTGGCAGGGGCAGGCCAAATAAGTCGTATAACAGATTTTCACTAGGGCCAGCTTGGTCTGGAGTGAAGATCACGTACCATTTTATTGCCGCCTACTGCTTCCACTTAATCTATAAGCTCAGACCTATTGAAATAGATAAAGATTCAACAATATTGGCCCAGCCGTAATGAAGTACCGCTCTGCAGTGTAATGACTATCGTCTAGTGGACGCTCCGATGAGTAACCGCACACTAGCGTTTTGTGTTACATAAGTATTGTTTACTTTTGTCTCGTTTTAATATTGTTATTACTATTATTAGATCAACGCGTGTGTTGTATTATTGGTGTTTTCTAATTATGTCAATGGTGGGTGCTTATTATATTGTATTGATTAGAAACATCAAATAGGCTGGGTCAAAGTCCGTTATAAGTATTGCCCTCGTCACAGTCGAGTCCATTTAGGTATATTTATTCTTAATATGTATGGCGTTTTTTTCTACTTATCTCCAGAATAAACAATAGTTACCTGATATCGTATACAGCAAAATTGTTTTTTGCACAGTGTGCCTAAGTGTGATATTCAATGCATGTAAAAAATTTGCTGCCGTATACAAAACATAACATTTCATTCATAGGCCTCATGCAAAAGCAACTTTTCCGAGCAACTGAGATATTTTACTCTTGAAACTATGTTAATTAAATAATATGTAACTTTAAGGCGATTGTAAGCTGTTCATTTTTTGTAAAAAAAAGTTATCTATTTTACATAAATCCAACAAAGTGTATCCACACAACTCTGTCCCGCTGCAAGTTTTTATCCGATGCGTAACACAGGTGTTTCTACAGGCCATAGCCTACGCTACGCCGCTACTACATAGTATTTACTCTGTGGTTATACTGCGTTATTATTTATGTATTCAACTGTCATTTGTAGTTTTTATTGTTCTATGGTTTTTTCTCGGCGTAATTATTTTCCTATGAGAGTAATACTTACTGGTTTTATTGCTATGTCACCTGTGACATTTATAGATGCGTAAAAGCGCTGCGTATCCGGATCCTGATAAATCTACTTCTTCCACAATTTTTTATAAATTCGATATAAGTTAAATACCGTTTAAGCGCTCTTCTATTTAGCAAGGTCCTATTTATTTTGTGCGAACAATCATCAAAATTAAAAGAGCCGTTTTGACGTTAAACTTCTCATCAGGCCAAGATTTAGAAAATTGGTTTAACTCTACCACTTTCAAAATAAATCTCGTTTTACGTAGTCCAACACCAGTACTTGAATCTAGGACTTAATGGTCCATAGCCAATGTCTTACCAACGAGGCCGAAGAAATTTTTTTTCCATTTGTTATGCTGTATCATGGCATTCTGTTTTATTCCTTCTTCTCTTCTTGCAACCTTCCGATGGGTATTCGCAGCCAAACGGCCTCTAGATATAGGAGATGTTTCACTATCCGCAAACTGCGACGCGTGTGGCGGCATAGAACTCTGCCCCTGGGAATTTTCGCCCAGAACCACTTAGCTGGAAGTTATTTTCTTCTAAAGCAGCTATCAGTTCGTGGTCGAACCCAGCTTTTGTTAAGCAATACAATGCCGCATTTGCATCACCACTTTGCAGGCAATAGTAAAACCGTGGCCCAAAGTGGCATATCATAGATTACTCCATCAGCCCATCTTCGGATGTTCTGTCGTTTGAGATCAACCCTCAGAAAAGCTAGCACCAAGGATAATGCTTCTGTCAATGTATTACTTGAATCTTTTTTGTAAATATTTCTCTCCTGGAGCTATAAGACAGTGTTTTGCTATAGAACTCCCTTTAGCTTTCAAGGGGTCATCATCTCGTTGCACGGATTGTTGCACTTGTTTAGCGTACGCCGCCTCAATACGGTCCAGCATTGGGTCTGTGGCTGCAATGCATGGTGGGAAAGTTTGCAGGCCATGCCCGTACTGTGAGGGTCCTATCATTACATTATCAACTACACTTTTTTCTCTCTTCCATTCAAACTTTATGTATTTCCATTTTTTATCCTGAGCTGTTTGGGAGGTATATTTGCGAACTTTTTTAACGATGAAAGGAATGCCATTTTCTTTTACATTTTTAGGTTGAAGAATTATTTTCGACTGTGACTGTTGCAAATCTACTCTAAATATTTAGAGTGGTGGTTCTTACTCGCCACTGACATTTCATCATCACCGGGTTTGACGCCATTTATTGGGGTATACTCCGCTACAAGCTCCCCAGCGACCCTCCGATGAACCGCTTCTTGGCCGCGACTGCTTATTGGGTATTCGCAGCTAACCCCTACATCTAGGGCCCGTTTTGCTATCCGCAAACTGCGACGCGTGTAGCGGCATAGAACTCTGCCCCTGGGAATTTTCGCCCAGAACCACTTAGCTGGAACTCTGATATTTTCTTCTAAAGCAGCTATGAGTTCGTGGTCGAACCCAGCTTTTGTTAAGCAACACAATGCCGCGTTTGGATCACCACTTTGCAGGCAATAGTAAAACCGTGGCCCAAAGTGGCATATCATAGATTACTCCATCAGCCCATCTTCGGATGTTCTATCGTTTGAGATCAACCCTCAGAAAAGCTAGCACCAAGGATAATGGATAATGCTCCTGGCACAACGCCTCCCAACGCTACAAACGGATGTGCATGAACAACAATGTCCATGTATTCCTTGAATCTTTTTTCTAAATATTTCTCTCCTGGAATTATAAGACGGTGTTTTGCTATAGAACTCCCTTTAGCTTTCAAGGGGTCATCATCTCCAATAGGTCCTGCGATGTTGGCCAAAGTTTTAATTGACTCCTA
Source organism: Mycalesis mineus (assembly GCA_034621355.1). Lineage (NCBI taxonomy): Eukaryota > Metazoa > Arthropoda > Insecta > Lepidoptera > Nymphalidae > Mycalesis > Mycalesis mineus. Next base: position 2,221,522 of record CM067902.1, read on the forward strand.
CATTTCTGTCGCTATAGGATCATGAAACTCTGTGAACATTTGATGCAATGCTGTACTAGGCTTAGTTCCATGAGAGGCGAGTTGCACGTATTGTTGCACTTGTCTAGCGTACGCCGCCTCAATACGGTCCAGCATTGGGTCTGTGGCTGCAATGCAGTGTGGGAAAGTTTGCAGTCCATGCCCGTACTGTGAGGGTCCTATCATTACATTATCAACTACACTTTTTTCTCTCTTCCATTCAAACTTTATGTATTTCCATTTTTTATCCTGAGCTGTTTGGGAGGTATATTTGCGAACTTTTTTAACGATGAAAGGAATGCCATTTTCTTTTACATTTTTAGGTTGAAGAATTATTTTCGACTGTGACTGTTGCAAATCTATTCTAAATATTTAGAGTGGCGGTTCTTACTCGCCACTGACATTCACCATCACCGGATTTGACGCCATTTATTGGTGTATACTCCGCTACAAGCTCCCCAGCGACCCTCCGATGAACAATTCCTTGTCCGCGACTGTTTATTGGGTATTCGCAGATAACCCCTATATCTAGGCCGTTTCGCTATCCGCAAATTGCGACGCGTGTAGCGGCATAGAACTCTGCCCCTGGGAATTTTCGCCCAGAACCACTTAGCTGGAACTCTGTTATTTTCTTCTAAAGCAGCTATGAGTTCGTGGTCGAACCCAGCTTATGTTAAGCAACACAATGCCGCGTTTGCATCACCACTTCGCAGGCAATCCGTGGCCCAAAGTGGCATATCATAGATTACTCCATCAGCCCATCTTCGGATGTTCTATCGTTTGAGATCAACCCTCAGAAAAGCTAGCACCAAGGATAATGGATAATGCTCCTGGCACAACGCCTCCCAACGCTACAAACGGATGTGCATGAACAACAATGTACATGTATTCCTTGAATCTTTTTTCTAAATATTTCTCTCCTGGAGCTATAAGACAGTGTTTTGCTATAGAACTCTCTTTAGCTTTCAAGGGGTCATCATCTCCAATAGGTCCTGGGATGTTGGCCAAAGTTTTAATTGACTCCTACATTTCTGTCGCTATAGGATCATGAAACTCTGTGAACATTTGATGCAATGCTGTACTAGGCTTAGTTCCGTGAGAGGCGTGTTGCACGGATTGTTGCACTTGTCTAGCGTACGCCGCCTCAATACGGTCCAGCATTGGGTCTGTGGCTGCAATGCAGGGTGGGAAAGTTTGCAGGCCATGCCCGTACTGTGAGGGTCCTATCATTGCATTATTAACTATAGTTTTTTCTCTCTTCCATTCAAACTTTATGTATTTTCATTTTTTATCCTGAGCTGTTTGGGAGGTATATTTACGAACTTTTTTAACGATGAAAAGAATGCCATTTTCTTTTACATTTTTAGATTGAAGAATTATTTTCTGTGACTGTTGCAAATCTAATCTAAATATTTAGAGTGGCGGTTCTTTCTCGCCACTAACATTCACCATCACCGGGTTTGACACCATTTATTGGGGTATACTCCGCTACAAGCTCCCCAGCGACCCTCCGATGAACCGCTCCTTGTCCGCGACTGTTTATTGGGTATTCGCAGATAACCCCTATATCTAGACCGTTTCGCTATGCGATGCGGGTGGCGGCTGACGGCATAGAACTCTGCCCCTGGGAATTTTCGCCCAGAACCACTTAGCTGGAACTCTGATATTTTCTTCTAAAGCAGCTATGAGTTCGTGGTCGAACCCAGCTTTTGTTAAGCAATACAATGCTGCGTTTGCATTACCACTTCGCAGGCAATCCGTGGCCCAAAGCGGCATATCATAGATTACTCCATCAGCCCATATTCGGATGTTCTGTCGTTTGAGATCAACCCTCAGAAAAGCTAGCACCAAGGATAATGCTCCTGGCACACCGCCTCCCAACGCTACAAACGGATGTGCATGAACAACAATGTCCATGTATTCCTTGAATCTTTTTTCTAAATATTTCTCTCTTGCTGCTATAAGACAGTGTTTTGCTATAGAACTCTCTTTAGCTTTCAAGGGGTCATCATCTCCAATAGGTCCTGGGATGTTGGCCAAAGTTTTAATTGACTCCTACATTTCTGTCGCTATAGGATCATGAAACTCTGTGAACATTTGATGCAATGCTGTACTAGGCTTAGCTCCGTGAGAGGCGAGTTGCACGTATTGTTGCACTTGTCTAGCGTACGCCGCCTCAATACGGTCCAGCATTGGGTCTGTGGCTGCAATGCGTGGCGGGAAAGATTGCAGGCCATGCCCGTACTATGAAGCCCCTGTCATTGCATTATTAAGTATAGTTTTTTCTTTCTTCCATTCAAATTTTATGTATTTCCATTTTTTATACTGAGCTGTTTGGGAGGTATATTTGCGAACTTTGTTAACGATGAAAGGAATGCCATTTTCTTTTACATTTTTATTTTGAAGAACTATTGTCGACTGTGACTGTTGCAAATCTATTCCTGCTGCACCGAAAAAGGCTTGGGCTTGTTTGTAGTTTAGCTCGGACCGATTAACTCTCGAAGATAAATCGCGAAGGGCTTCGAGTACCTGTTCCTAGGACCGCTCCACTCTTAGAATTTCTTCATCGCCTTTGATTCCATTCGTCAGCTGTTCAGCTTGCTGTAAAAATTTACTGAAATCCTCGTCCGCCATTTTAAGGTTAACTCCATTAAGCTTCATCGGTTCTGAGTCAGATGCTATTCAAGGTTTAAGCAAACTATATTACTATACACATGAAACGACGGGCAAGAAATGAAGAAAGAAAAGAATATCTAGCAGAAGAATTAATTATATAAAATTTCGACCCTGACTTTGGGTCTAAAAATGTACCTATTTCTACCCTTTGAAAAGAGTTGTTTTTTTTTATTGATTACAAATTGGCCCTTGACTGCTATCACACCTGATTTTTTAAATGATAATACAATCTAAGATGGAAGCGGGGTAACTTTTTTGGGGTAGGACGAAAATCCACACCCCTTGCGGTTTCTACACGACATCGTACCGGAACGCTAAGTCGCTTGGCGGTACGTCTTTGTCAGTAGGGTGGTAACTAGCCACGGCGAAAGCCTCCCACCAGCCAGACCAAGACAAATTAAGTAAAATCTCAACCTGTCCCGTCGGGAATCGAACCCAGGACCTCCGTCTTATAAATCCACCACGCATACCACTGCGCCATGGAGGTCGTCAAAGGTACTCTTTACCTTCCAATTGTTTCTGTAAGTACATCCGATGAAGAAAACATGTTTCGAGAATTTGAGTACCTAGGCAGCTTAGGTGTGATAGTGTAACAAAGTTACATTTATACTAAAATATTTTATAGGTAATAAGATCTAGGCTTATAATTTACCTATGGAAAATTCCATCCCTATTTCATCACCAGTGGTCGCAAGCGGTTTCATTTGCTAATACGTATGTATATAATTCCAATAATGAACGGGTTAAGCCTTCCTTAGGAGAAGATAATATGGGGTTTAAACGACCCAAGTGTGTAATTTGTTGGGTTTCATCGGGAGGCCAATTATTTATGTAGTATTTTTTTATTCTGATTTGTTATTAATATTATCTAAGAGAGAAACATTTTTGTTAAATATTATTAAAATATATATAATTATTAAAATATTTTATTAACTTTTTATTCCATCCATATATATTCGTATTTAAAAATTGACTTTCATATAAATCCAGTTAATAAATGAAACATTATCACCCTAAGCCGGCAAACGTGGTAGCGTGGTAACGTGGTAGCGTTGTTGAAAAATTTAATGTGCATATTCTATGTATTACAGAGCACTGGCTCACTAGCTCACAGTTAGCAGTTAATATTAATAATTATTTATTGTCAAGTGTATTCTTCAGAACGACTGCAATTCATGGTGGATCTCTTATTTTTGTACGTAACAACCTAAAATGTAAAAATCGAAAAGATATAGTTGGTCTTTCTGTTGAACGCATTGTTGAACTATCTTGTGTGGAGTTGGAACAATTTGTTGTAGTGTGCGTGTACCGCCCACCTACTGGGGACTATGATTACTTTGAGGAGACAATGGAGGAGGTGATGAAGCGATTGAGTACTTCTACTAAAAAAATACTGATATGTGGTGATTTTAATGTTGATATTTTACAAGTAAACTCAATGTCTCTAAGGTTTCTCAACTTATTTAAATGTTTTAATTTAAGACACGCTTTTAATGAACCTACTAGAATTACAGCCACTTCAGCTTCTTGTTTAGATAATATATTTTACAATACTGATATAGTTGACAAGGTGATAATTAACAAATTAAGCTCTGATCATTGCGGTCAACTTATCACTATTCTAAACAACAAACCCATGAGCAACCAATGGTTAAACTTCAGGCCAATAACTGAAGGTAAATTAGAGAGATTCAAAAGCGTAATTTGTAGCAAAATTCCAAGTCTATCTTTTGTTAATCGTGACCCTAATATTCTTTTTGGTGCACTTTTTGAGACAATAGACAGTGAGTTTTCTAAAATATTCAATTTAAAACGTGTTAATTTAAGCCAAAAATTAAAGTTCAGTGACTGGGCTACTGTAGGTATTTATAAAAGTAGAGATAAATTGTATGAGTTGTATGATGAAAAACAGTATAATCACAGTCAAAAATTTTCGGAATTTGTTAAAAATTATTCAAAAACATTCAAACGCGTATGTATTAATGCAAAATCCATACACATGAAAGAGTTACTAATTAGAGCTGACAATAAGATACAAACCTCGTGGAACATAATAAATAACGCAACTGGCAAAATTAAACCTCGCCATATGAATTATGAATTAATTGTTGATAAAAAAAAATAAACAATAAAAACGAGGTTGTTAATGCTTTTGAAGACTTCTTCCAAAATGTACCTATCTTATTAACAGATTCGCTAAATTCGTCTCCTACGTCAGCCCAGAGGTTACTAAGAGGCAATGTGAAAGAGTGCAACATTCTATTTAAATTTAATTATGTAACTGCTTTTGATATTATAAAAACATTTAAACTACTTAAATCAAAGAGGACTGGCGATCTGTGGGGGATGTCAGTAAAAGTAATATCTAATATAATAAATATCATTGCTCCACACTTAGCTGTTATTTTTAATGAATGTGTGGACTCAGGTACTTTTCCAAACCTAATGAAACATGGAAAACTTATTCCACTTTTTAAATCAGGCGACCAAGCAGATCTCAATAATTACAGACCGGTTTCAATATTGCCAACACTAAGTAAGGTCTTTGAAAAAATAGTTTTAAATCAACTGCTTAGTCATTTTAACTTAAATAACTTACTTCATCCTGACCAATATGGTTTCACTAAAGGTCGCAATACTACTGATGCAGGTGCAAAATTATTAAAACACATCTTTGATGCCTGGGAAAGGTCTAAGAATGCTATTGGCGTATTCTGTGACTTGTCCAAGGCTTTCGATTGTGTTGACCATAAAACTCTTTTGCTTAAGTTAAGCCACTATGGCATTAAAAATGTTGCACTTAATCTCATTGCCTCTTATCTTAGTGATAGAACTCAAACGGTATGCATTAATGATATAAAGTCACGTGGCTCATCTCCTAAAATGGGCGTTCCACAGGGTTCAATTTTGGGTCCTTTTCTATTTTTAGTGTATATCAATGATTTACCATACCATGTTAGCGACATTTGTGAAATTGTACTGTTTGCTGATAACACATCTTTAATTTTTTAAACGTACAAAAATCTTTCGTAGGATTGGGTGTACTCTTCTACAACAAGATGCCCAATTCAGTTTTAGATCTGCCATTGCATAAGTTTAAACAATGTATTAAAACTCACTTACTGAGTCAGGGTTATTATACTATCGATGAATTTTTAAATGACAAAGATGTTCAAAGGCAATTGGATAGGCTTTCAACTTCACACAGGAAGTAAAATAAATAACTTTATGTAACAACACACTTAATATTGTAAAATTGATAATATTATAAAAAGAGCAACTGTTGAGTTTCTTGCCGGCTCTTCTCAACAGGGCCTGCCTTCCGAGCCGGTGGTAGAGTCACTACAAATAGTCCAATTTGACGTTTCAAAAGTGCTTGTAATAAGCCTACTTGAAATAAACGATTTTGAATTTGAATTTGAATTTGGTCTACGTTCCTAATCCCCTCTCTTATAAGGAGGGAGGTCTGGCCCTAATAGGCTGATAATGATGATGATGACGATAAAAATCCGGTTCTTCGATTGAGGTGCTAGAGTTTTGATGCAAGCTATCAGTCAGGCTCGGAGAACGAATTTACATTGTACGCACCTACTCGAGAATTACTTTCTCCTATTGAAGAAGAAGAATAAGCGTCCAAGACAACCAAGCGAAAGTTTGTCAAGGAACTTTTCGGTAGAAGACCATGAATTTGGCTACCTTTATATAACGATTGACACAACATTATTATACATACATGTCGCGGATGCAAACGGATTTGAGTTTACGTGGTCAATACCACGGTCCGCCATGTTGTTTCTATAAGCAGTCAGTCAGTGCACACCGGCGCTGGCGCTGTCTCGAGGATAAGTGATCTCGATCAAACACACTATTGACAGCTATAACGACAGCGCAGACAACTTCACTCTAGACTTGTACCAAAGACGATCTATGATTTAGAACTTCACTCTCAATCATACCACAGAATATCCACTGCTAGGCACATTACTTTAGAGATACCACAGACATACCAAACTGTTCATAACTTGTGCTCTCTGAGACATTTTCACGGTGTTGCTATTGAAGTAAATGACGTCGTTCGATCGTATTTTTAATTATCTCACACATAACATAGGATACTCTTGACAAGCCATATTTTAAAATGTCATGGAACATTCGCCTAGGTTCGCAAAAATCTCTTTTTTTTGTTATCTTGTTTCATTCATTCTTTCTTCATGCTCAAACTATCTAGGCATCATTTTCTCAATTTTAGTCACTACATTTTACACCGTTTTCTTATCATACTAGTCTGTCACTCAGTTTATAATAGTATTTTTATTTTTATTTTTTAACTCCTAATACTATTATAACACCCTAATACTATTATATTGCAGATATGCCTACAGATCTTAGTCTCGAAATAACTAATGGATGATCAAAAAAAGGCAGTAAAATATATCTTCAATCAAACAATAAAGAAATCGCAAATCGCTAAGATCAGCCTATAAAGTCTACATAAACAAACTTTCAACATAAAACCATAGGCGGAGTCGAATAAAATAAAACTAAAGAACTTCTATAGACACTCGGTTTCAATATAAACAAGGCTATGGTATTAAACACTTGGCCTCTATAAAACGGTCAGTTTTATGACCCCCATAAATCAAGCATCGATGGGAGATAAGCCACGTCAACTATGGTGTGTTCCACCATAGAGTGTGTTCAGATAAGGCACTTTAAGTTTAATGTTGCAATTAGTGTTGAGGCAGGTCTATAATGATTACATGAACATAGGCTTGCCACATCGCATCTTGGAAATAATATGCGCGAAGAACATATTAAATAGAAAATATTTTTTAATCTGTGGAACAAATTAGCTCATGTGTCTATTATATTTGAATAAGCAATTTCTTATTTTTCGAGATATTTTTAAAATGTTTGAGGCAATTTAGACAAATTTTTCTCCTTAAAAATTCGTTATCTTCAATAACATACTATACATACATTCATACCAGCAGGGGGAGACAGAGAATACATCCTTCTAATTGCCACGGTTCTTATATACTTCCTCAGCTTCTTTCGCGTTTATTTGTCCTTTCATACAAGTTGGTCAGTTTCGGGTATTCTTGATCTAGCCATTTTTAAAATGTCCTGAATTTGGTCCAGGAACATTTGCCCAGGCTTTCGCCTTCCAACATTTCATCTTAAATAACTTTTTGATGTAATCTCGTAAAGGTCGAATTAAGTTAATGTAGTAGGTATTTTTAAACATAAAGATGATATCGTCGCTTAAATAGAAAAGTGACATTTTTCAAAATTTTTCGAAAATGAGGTTATTTCATAAAACGAATCAGTTGACATCATTTTATTATGTGGATAAAAGACAGTTCATAAACTACACGTCAGGCTCACTAGATGTCACAAGTGTCGTTTCGGTATTCTGCGGTTATTCGCCAGTTTGATTGTAGAAAAATGACACTCTGCCATTTGAAACTTGTCTACAAAGTTGAGTACATGTGCGTTTTTGTAGAAAAGTGTTATTTCTCAAAATAGTGCTTGGATTTGATTGCAAACGGTAAGAAAAAAACAAAGAAAAACGTATTTCTTCGAGAAATCACGTTTGTTCCTTAAAATTAAACTATCATTGTGATCAGAACTTTTATAGAAAAATGGCTTTTTTTGAAATGCGACTATCTGTTTATGAAATAAATTTAAATAAATTCGTTGAAATATAACTTATTTTTAAAAATGCCGTTTTTCTATATAGGTTTTGTACATTTAGTAGCATGAAGTTTAACAGAACTATGTTACAGTTATATTTAATAACTGTAAATGTTTAAAATAATTATTTATTTGATGTGTTTTTTTTAATAATCACGTTTATTTTTAAACATTAAATGCATTTAATGGCAAAAGTACATGATTATTTTAAACACGGTTTAAATAAACGGGTTTAATTAAAGAATTAAAATAAAAATTTTGAACATTAATAATTTATTTTGCTTTTTTAGGATGAGGCGTGGTGGAAAAATGTTTATGTGCAGGGAATATTCTAAAGAAAATCTAGTGGAGTACTGAGTAGGATTATCGTGGAATCTGCTGTAAGTCATTCAGAATTAGAAAAAATCACTAACATTTCTAGCCATAATAAGACTTCAAGTAATATAATTATGTCAGATTTGGATAATAACCCAGATTTTTCAATATGCGAAGATCTTGCACCATCATGATCATCATCATTTTCGGAAGATGAAGCTGTTAATGTGTCCGGAATCCCAGAAAATACAGCTGATGAAGTTAAAAAAGAGAGAAAAAGCATGTAAAAAAAGAGAAGCTGTGCCGAGTGAATGCAGAAAAAGTATAGCTATACTATTAAGGAATTCTGGAAAAGGGTATAGGTATATCGACATCTAAGTTACAAAAACAAATGCCAGAAAGAAAAATGAAAGTAACATGTACTGAAAAAATGTGAATTGAAATGTTATTACAAATTAGTGAGGAGAAGCGAAAACTTATTTTAGCCAGTATGAATGCAACTTTGTAAAAAGGAAAAGAATGAAAATGAATGTCAGCAAAACGATAGAAATGATTTTTGAAAGAGATGAATATGTGACAGATTGTCATATTTTGATAGATGGAGAGAAAGTGGAAGAAGTAAAAGAGTTTAAAGAACTGGGTAGTAAATTTACGAAATATGGAAAGTTTGAAAGTCCAAACCATCTGTTTGGGCATGTAGAGAGAATGCATAAAAGAAGATTAACAAAAGCGATTTATGAGGCGAGAGTGAATGGAAATGTTAGAAGGGGAAGACCTAGGCGAATGTTCCTGGACCAAATTCAGGACATTTAAACGTTAGGACGTTTGCAATTTCTATTTGCGGGTTTATATTTTTTATAAAAAATCAAGAAATTAAGTAGATTTGAGTTAAAACTCATCGATATCAATATTGTTGCCATTGATTTATATAATAAGTAGGAGTTACGTTCATATAGGGTTTATTACTGATTGTTATTTTGCATAATTTGATTAATTTTTTAGAAAATCCGTGTCATAGTATTATCAATTTTATATAGAAAAAAGACACTTCCTGTTATTAATGCCCCCTTTTTAATAAATCAATTATAATAACTACATTATTTTGTTTCTTATGTAAATACCTTTTAAATGATATATAACACTTAGATATAAATATAATATATAACAAGAAAAATGAGTTTAAAAAAAATTGAAAACTTTAAATGGTCATAACTACAAAATTGATATTTTTGAATAATGCCACTTTTCTATTTAAGCGACGATATTATAGTATCAGTACTCGCTGATAAGATATGAAATATACGCAAAAGAAATAATCGCTGTTTAAAATTTGAAATAAACGCATAGAACTTGAAACCATTAAGAGAATCATAAACGTTACTAAAGTGCCAAATCACGATGGAAATAATAAGATTAAAACGAAAAAAGAATCAAAACTGGACAATCCAGAAAATACATCAGAAATTCCCACAGATCACGTCCCAGTCCACTAACTTGAACACGATTGAATAGAATTAATCACGGAATGATTTCACAATTCAATCATTATGTCAATCCCTTAAACTCATTCCAGGAGAGCAACTCGATGAGTTTACAGAAAACTACTTCAAGTGGATAATTGAATGTATTAACAAGTTTCTAGGTAATTGTTAACAGAAGGATGATATTTTTATTTCGTTTCTATTGAAGGATGATGATTGTCATGGAATACATTGAATTGATGTAAATAAATCATTTGGTAGAATTTCAAATGGAAAAGCTGTTAAATCTTATTAAATTGCATACCTAAACGAAATTCGTCATAAATCACGTTTATGAAAATAAACTTTTAACTAAAAACTATTTAAATAATACATTAAATTGTCATTGTTGTGCTCATTGATTCGTCTTTTATTAGACCGATATTGAGTAGCTTTAAAGTACTGGATTCAAGTACTCATCCAGGCTATAAAATACTCAATGTTGTCTAACTTCTTGATTCCTGAATTAGGAAATTAGTGGTTTTATTCCTACATTCGGTGAGAACGTTAAGATGTCGTTATTTGATATTGTTAATATTATAGCATCATAGTGATGAGTGTTTATTTTTTTTTTTTAGAGTTGAACATTATTACTCCGCGTCAAACATCGTTAGTCCGCAAACCTGCATGGACGCAACATTAAATTTCTTCATAGCAATTTGATAGCAATTAATACACATAAAAATAAAAACGCAACCGCAATTCACCATTATGAAAAGCTTTTAAAGCAACACACATACTTGATCCCTGTGCTGCATTCAGCAATTTATTACCAAGCAAAGCGCAAATTGTAACTTCAAAGAGAAGGGTACGCAAGGGTTTTTAAATCACAATAATTATTTGTGCAGGCCGAACCGGTTTCAACAGTTATACGGGCAGACAAGATGAGATTAAGTATTTAACAACAATTAAGTTGACGACCGGGCAACTGGTCTCGATTGCCTTTATAAATAGAAATATAGTAGCTCATCCGAACGTGCGATAGACCTTACATCTTAAGTAATAGAGACCAAAGTGATTGGAGATTGATTCACCGCACGAGCTACGATTGGCTTTGAACGTCTGAACGATTTAAAACGACAAGTTTAAAAAGCGGCTACTGCACGCGTCGTCGATTGGTTAGAAGCTAAGTTTTAATGCAAGCATAAGTCTTGAGTTAAGCAACTTTTTGTCTTAATTAATATTGAAAGTGTCAGTTGAAACATTTTCACGTCTAAAACTTTGAACTGATTGACTTGTCAATATTAATCTTCGAAAATATTTTTTATTAGTTATAGTTTTCGCAGATATTAATCTTAACTAGGAATAACGAATTTTTCATCAGCTTCAAATGTGTTGAATCAAGTTATTTAAAACTTTTGACTTTGGGTTTCAATAACAACTGTATTTTAAGATAGATAGAAAAATATTTAGGATTATTACGTTGTAAAATGGAGTATCTTCAAGTCAATGGTGTATAGAAATCTTTTAGGCAAGAGTAGTCTACCGTGGCGTCTTCGATTTCCATCAGGCGTGATGATTGCCAAGCGTTGGCACTTGTGCTGATAGTATAAAAAATCTTATTTTGAATAAACCAATGGATTGATAAAATAAACCAATGGTTTTGATTAATGATAAGTTTCGCTGCGTTAAGCAGAGCCAAACCAATGTTTAATCTACAGGATACATGCATATCAAGAAACTGAAGTAAGAGACAGAAACGTCTTCAATCATTCAGTGGCTTTCTGAATGACATAAGTAATTATTGTTAGCGATTTCTCAGTTCATTCCGTAAATCGGTCGCGTTCGGTCGCCGCATTGTATGCAAATACTCAGACCAAACTTATTAATTATTGTAGTTGCACACTGTGATGAATAATGATGTAGACGCCAGGCTACGAACAAAGCAAGTGTCGGGTACCGAATGTATTTGAAATTGAAATTGTGTATCTACATAGTCAAATTTGTATGTAATAGAATTTTTAGAATGCAAAGTAGAGGAGATATCTGATAGATACTAATTGATATTTTGTCATACTGGAAATATATACAGTTGACCTGATGAGCCTATTAACGGCTTACTACAAATCCAAGCCTCCCTCCTTATAGGTGTGGAGATGTGGATTGTAGACCATATTTCTCATATGCGGATTGACGTTTAAATGAGTCGGTTGGCTATATTTGGGAGAGTGCTCTCAGGAGTTATTTGATCTCTTATCTCCTTCGTCTTTTTATTATCGCACTGCAAGACACCGGTTGTGGTTTCATCAGTACGTCATTGATGTTCCTTGGACTCGTAAAAAGCGTTTTGCGTCATCTTTTATTATACGCATAGCTAAGACTAGAATACCTTCCCCAGGTCAATTTTTCCTTATTGCACTATTTGGGTATTTTTAAAACAGGAGTGAATATGCATTTTCTAAGCAAGCGCCTCCCACCTGACTACATTAGACATCAGGCGAGAGCGTGGTCAAGCGTGAGCTTAGTTCATAAAAAAACAGTAAGTGTAGACATCCACAAAAAAGTGAACAAGTCCAACAATAACAAAACACTGACTGACTAACTGACCAAGTCCAGGGAGATAAACCATTCGTCATTAGTGGTGTAACGGTAAAACAAAACAAAAGTGCTCCAGCTACCGTACTACGCTGCTACTCTTTCAAATGATAATTGCCTCAAAAACCATTACGGCTGACGTGACAGCAACACTCGGCGCATTGTGTCCATGGGTTTCTTTACATCAATGGTTTCTTTGCTTTTGGCACAGACAAATACACTAATGTAGATGGAGCATAAGTAACCTATAATTTTTTAAAGTTGAAGAGTTTGTTTGTTTGAACGCGCTAATCTCAGGTACTACAGGTTCTAATTGAATTTCATTTATTTTATTTATAAGGAACAATTTAGGCTATTTTTATATATTTTTTCCACGCGGACGGAGTTACTGACATCCGCTAGTTATAAATATAACTTTTCAAAATTCAGATGTGAAGATAATAAGGTGGATATTGTTAAAAGATAGAAGAAAAGGTAAATAAAAGGTTGGTTTTAAAAACAGATTTTATTTTTTAATTTTTAACTGACTTCATGGAAAGGTGGTTTTCGATTCCACGAATTCTTATATTTTTATGTGTATGTAAATCGTTGAAGACCCACGGTTTGTGTTAGATAATAAATTTTTGTGTTATGCTTTTAAGTTTTAACGGCAACAATTAGGTGTGGAAAAAACGTCAGCTTTGAAGCCAATGTACAACAGTTGCAAAGCGGATTCTCCAATAACATTTTACCATATTGGACTGACAGCGAACTGAAAGTGGGATGATCGGCGATATGTTTGTATGATGTATTTTTTCAAGAATCGACATACAGTTATATTGTAAGCTCAATGTCAATGAAAATTAGTTCTGAATATTCCTTTTAGGCGTGTTTTATTTGACAAACAGACGAAAATATTTATTAATAGGACTTAGGGTTACGATATCATTTTTTAACTAGCTGTAAATACGTCATTAATCATCTATCTTTTTACTTTCGTCTAAGACTCTTGTTTCTGAAGTAGATGTTTTTCACGTTTTTTGTGAGCGAGCACCACGTGTGCTTTATAAAGGGGTCTTTGTTTGGCAAAGTGATATGTTTAGTTTCTTTCTAGTTATTGTGTGGCTTACTCGTGCCCTGCATTCGCTAATGACTACACGTGGGAATATCAGGTTGTTAATTTTCAGAGTTGAGGTAAGCGTTTGAAAAAGCTTAGAGTTTTCATTTGAGGCGTACGAATCATAATTATATAACTACATAACATCACGCCTTATTTCCATGGGGATAAACAGAGACGACATCCTTCCATTTGCCACAGTGCTTAGCTTTCTCCACTCGTCGGTTTAGAGTAATTTTGATCTGGCTATATTTCAAAATATTCTGAATTTTGTTCTGGAATATATGCCCTAGGTGTTCCCTTCCCAACATTTCTATTCACTTCCTTAGCTTCTTCCACTCGTCGGTTAAGAGTAATTTTGATCTGGCTATATTTCTAAATATTCTGAATTTTGTTCAGGAATATTTGCCCTAGGCGTTCCCTTCCCAACATTTCCATTCACCCTCCCCTCACAAACATCTTTTGTTAATTTCCTTTACCCATACTCTCTATATGCCCAAACCATCTAAGCATTATTATCATTACCAGAATATTTTATCGACTATTACTACAGGGTAAGGCTTCTCTCCTTATAGGAGAGGAGGTAAGAGGGATAGAGTCACCACGCTGCTTCAATATGTATTGGCGACCTTAGGGTGTTCAGGTGGAAATTATTGGAGTATGTCAAAGAAGATAATTCTGCAAATGGAGATGATGAAATGACATAAGAATGAAATAGAAGGATGATTGTGTCATCCTTTTATTATTCTTACGTCATTTGTGCCCTACATGAGATTTTTAAGGGACAAAATTGCAACATAACTCTATATATACAAAAATAAGTCGCCTTTTCAATGCCCGTATTCCGAGTCCCACGGGTCATGCCACAAATTCGACAATCCTCCATTTTACTGCCCGTAAAATATTTTGGGCCCGTATCGGAACATCAATTCCGGTAGCTGTGGTTGTCAACCGCAGATATTTAGCATCCTCTTTATCGACGTTAAGGACATTGAGGGCGAAGAATACCGATTGCGGTGTTTTGAAAATGTATTAAGAAACAGGAAAAAAATAAAATAAAACAGCAGCAGTAATTTTAAGCAATGCGTCAAAACAAAAGACTGCGCCCTCCTGATAGAAGAGGAGATATGGAACGTGGACCTACCACGCTGCTCCAATGCGGGTTGGCGGGCGTAGGGTGATAATGTTTCATTTATTAACGATCACTATCAGATGTTGATGATAGTGACCGGAGCTGACGGGTTAACGTGCTCTTCGAGTGGGGTAACACCAGAGGTAGCAATGATAAAATATGTCGATTTGATGATTCTTCAATATTTATTACTAACTGAATTGTTTTTATTAAATCCAACCACCAGGCTTGGAATGTATTGAAAATTTCATACAAAAAAGAATAATTTAGATTTATTTCGTGACCCCACCCAGCATTCGAACCCAGGACCTCATCATCATGGCCATATAGGCTAACCACTAGACCAACGAGGCAGTCAAGACTCAAGAGAGATAGATTAAGTTGACATTATTACAAGCTTACACAATCTAAAGCAATTAATAATGTTGAAATCATTTGATAGTAGGTTAACTGATTTTGAAGCAGATAATATTAATGTTTATTGGTGCGATCGTGGTTTATTCTCGGTTTGTATCAGCATAAGGGCGCGTCCACACATCACGGAAAGTTAGCCAAAACTGTGAACCAATGTTACGTATTTCGCTTTGTTATACATATTAAAATCAGCTATTTGCATATTAAAATTGTTCGTGGATGAGGAGTTCCTGGGTTGTGGGTTACGGAATGATTACACTTATATGCCTCGGAAAGCACGTTAAGCCGTCGGTCAGGATCACTATCATCAACATCTGATAGTAATTGTTAATAAATGAAACATTAACACCTTAAACTCGCCAACCCGCATTGGAGCAGCGTGGTGAGTCTACGCTTTATATCCCCTCGGTTGTTAGGAGGGAGGCCTGGCCTTATAGTGGGCCGTTAATATTCTAATAAATCAAGATATATATACACACTATGACTGAAAGTGAGCCTGAATATTTTAGACAAACTTAACGTCAGAACGTACCCTAAACACAAAGCGAGGCTGTATGCTGTGAGTTGTGACGTGTGTCCGTACGTGGGCGTAGCGCTACCGTGCTGTAGGGACTACTGTCACTTGTTAGAATTATCGATATTATCGATGAACTTGGCCAAGTATCTATACTAGCTTAGGACTTTGTATGACAGAAACTTTTTATTATTGACCAAGTAGAACTTGACTGCAATAACACCTGATGGTTAGTGATCTAAGATGGGAGTGGGCTAACTTGTTAGGAGTAGAAATTGAAATTGAACACATTTCGGTTTCTAAATGACATCGTAACGAAACTATTCTTCTTTGACTTTAGGGTCGGTACTAGCCATGGCCGTACTCTACTATCAGCCAATCCTAGACCAATTAGGGAAAGCTCAATCGGGCCAGCCGAAAATCGAATCCAGTATCACCGTCAATAAATACGCTACGCATACTGCTGAGACACAGAGGCCGTTGAAAGTCATAATCATCATTTTCAGCTACTGGACGTTAACTAGTGAGCGTACTTCCATACTTATCGATATAACCCGCATTGGAAAGTGGTGAGACTAAGCTACCAATTTAAAAATTGTGAGGATACCTGATCCCTAGAGCACCTTATTAAGAAATATAGATGATTATATACTTAGATTCATTTATACTGCTATAAAAATAAAATAAAACAAAAACACAAAATAGATAAAAAAAAAATCTATTATTTTTGCTAAATATGCATATTCGCGGCTATGAATGCCGACGGACATTACTTATTAGCATTCCATCTTCTGTTATAAAAAAAATTAATGCAAATTGAAATCGGATTCACTCAAAAAGTTTTGAAAAGAAAAGCAAAACCATCGACAACATATCAAGCGGGCATCACTTACGGCCAGTGACCCGAAAAAGAATAAGATGATATTTTATTTTCGAGATACAAGTACTATCGTGGCATAAATTAAAGGGTTTATATTTTCTCTCTTTCTTGTACCACGTGTTCGAGACGCGAGCGAGACTTGGCGAGGCGGTAGGGTCAGAAAAAGTCAAGGATTTGTTGAGCTTATAAAACTGCTTCGATGTAAATTGCTCAGTAATTTTTCACGAAATCAAGGATGCAAGATTTAATATTTCACCGTCAGCAAAATTTTGAATTGTAAATATTGATATTGATATTTAATGTAATAGGATTTCGATTGTTAATAGAGCAAAGTAGTCTCAGTAGCTCTACGGTTGAAATAATTGATATTCGTGTGGTCTATAGGAGGAGCGAGTTCGCAAATTTTTAGTTTTCTTTATTTTAACAATTTACAGATACCTCTACATTCAAAATTTTTACAGCGAAGCTTGAGGAACGGATTATCTTACTAATAAATATTATGAAGGCAAAAGTTTATAAGTATCGATGAGTGAATGTTTGTTACTCTTTCACGCAAAGACTACTAAGTGGATTTTGATGAAACTTTACAATAATATAGCTTACATATCAGGAAAATACATGCTTTTTACATGCAATTTAAGCTATTGTATAGCTTTTATCGCGGGCCTTGAGCGTGGAGACCGAATACAGAAATTCCGTAACGAAAAAACCTAACACCCCTTGAGTATCAAAAACATAATATCAAAAGCACAATTTCGGCAACGACGTCATCGGGAACGTGGCTTAGCGGTAAGGCGCTCTAAGTGCCCGGATTGCCAGAGAGACGCGGGTTCGAATCTCGTCGTTTCCGCAATTTTTTTAAGCGTGAAAAAAAGTCATTAATTTAAAAAAAAATGACTTTTGCAAAAAGTCATTAATTTAAAAAAAAAATGACTTTTTGAAATATCACGCTTGAAAAAAAAAATTCGGAATTGACAGGATTCGTGACGTGACGTTCCCCGATGACGTCGTTGCCGAAATTGTGCTTTTGATATTATGTTTTTGATACTCAGGGGTGTTAGGTTTTTTCGTTACGGAATTTCTGTATTCGGTCTCCACGCTCAAGGCCCGCGATAAAAGCTATATAATAGCTTAAAAATTCGTTTATTTTAGCTTCTTACATAACATAAATATATGCGACTTAAGAATCTTCGTCTAGGAGTAGTAGAAACTACCTCTGCACTGGAAGATAACTCGTTCTTCCATATCTATTCTATCAAACAAAATCGTTGATGGTACTGACGAATGTGGACACATTTTTTGTTGTCTGTACACTACAATGCCACGATTATTACCGTTCGGTTACGTATAAACTGGTCGACTGCTGGTCTTACGCGCTGCCTCTGTGTGCGTAGACACAACTCGTATGTATTACAACCAGTATGTATCTGTGTGCGTGTTTTGTTGTGGATATAGAAACTACAATGTCAGATTTTTTAAATCAAGTGTTTGTATTCTACAAATAGTGGTTTTATTCATTCTTCTTAAGGTGCCAATTAAAACTATATTTTTCCATATTAAGTCCGAATCGAAACTGAAAATGGGTTTATCTCAGGGTTACATTACGAGGACTTTTGAAACGTCAGGCTAAAATCATTTTTAATAACTTATACTTCATTTATTTTGTTAATTTAGTTGCACGTAAGATTACTACAACAGAGCTATCTCTAAACTAAAGTTAAATTTGAAGCCTTTTTATCAATCGATTTATCATCATTATCATCATTTCATTGAAATGAAATAAAAGTACACGTTATTGTCACTGTGTTAATAAAGAACAATAAGGATAACATATATAAGAAGAAAAACAAACATGTATAATTATGACTTTTCTTTAAATAAGATATATTTCTATTAAACTAAGTAAGTAAATGTACAAATTATGAGATAAAATTAGTTTAAATACTAAAGTAAAGTAATTAAAAGAAGAATATAAAATGATGCGAAAAGAATAAAAATTTAATTGTGACCATTTCAAATTGCTCCGTCGGTCTCTTGATTGATCTTTGATAATGACCATAGTAGAGTCTAATATTATCACATGTCATATCATAGGTTTGATGGTGATGAAGATTTAGATGGTATATACTTAAAATTAAACTATTCAAACAAAACCTCGTTTCAAAGCAAATTTAATGAATGCAGAACCGCGAGTCCGATGTCGATCCGACAGAAAAACTTGAGCGTACGTTTCATTTCCAAACCGGAGCATCCTCAGGGGAGGTTCTATTGTGTCACTGTCACATGTATACCTACAAGTTTTGCTAAACCGTCACTACAGAATGGTAGACCGTCATTACAGACTAGTGCACCGAGAACCTGTATAGATATGTACATAATATGGATATAGCGAATGGGCCGCACGCTGGCCTATGAGATATGGACTAAAATAAAATTATCACATTGAGTCCGCCAACCCATATGGAAGAAGCTCGGTGGGTATAAGTCCAAATTATGCATTTCTCTTAGGAGAAAAAGAGACTACAATAAAACTTTTTAGCAAAAAAATTTAATCAACTCAAAACGCACTAAAAAGTAAAAAAGCGTATCTATGAAGTCGGTGCCAGCAAAGTTTAAGTAACACTTATTTACGTAGTAAAGCAGTCTGTGGGTTCTAGGTAACGTCTTTAAAGTAGAAACCTTGGCTGGCACCGACTTCATAGATATACTTAAGTAAATTAAAGCAACTAAATGACGCAGTTAATTTTTTACTTTTTAGTGCGTTTTGAGTCGGTTCTATTTTTTGTTAAAAATTTTTATTTCTTACTTTTTAGTGATTTATCGCCACGTAACGTACTCGTACTATACTGTCATAGTATATTATACGGCACTTGTAGCCAAAAAGCTACCGATACTTACACAAAAACTGAAATCGCTGCAAGTGTGCCTGTAAAATTTGAAGAGTTCCTTCAATTTTTCCAGGATATCATCATCAGATCCAAACATGATGACAATGGGACTATTTTGGAAATGTGCCCTTACTATAAAAAAAGAATTATCAAAATCGGATGACTTCATAAAAGTTATGCGTGGTCATACATAAAAAAAATTATATATACGTGTCGAATTTAGAACCTCCTCCGTTTTTTTCGTCGGTTAAAAATAGGCTAATAGTTTTAATCACATCATGCATTTGCTTACATTATTTTCGCTAGCGAGAGGCATCGCCTGTGGCTAGTTACCACCCTGCCGACTATGAGGTACCGTTATGTTGATACCTCCTAACAAGTTAGCCTAAATCTTAGATTGCATCGTCATTTTCTAGCAGATGTGATTGTGGTGAGGGCAAACTCGTAGTGAATAAAAAATCATCAAATTAGAAGTAAATAGAAGAAGAGGCTTTTGAAAGTGAATTACAAATACTAATCTATTTTTTTATCGACTACAAGTTATCTCTTGACAGCTATCACACGGATAAGATCAAGCGGGCTAACTCGTTAGGAGTAGGATGAAATCCAAACCCCTTTCGGTTTCTACACGACATCGTACCGGAACGCTAAATCTGGTAACCAGCCACGGAGAAAGCCTCCCCCAAGCCAAAATTAGGGTGGTAGCTGCGCTATACCAGGTTTTAAAATGTTATGCTAGCAAAACCGCGTCTGCATGCAAAACCGCTGACTACGACTAGTTTTGCCAGTAAATAGTGCAGCGGGAACCAGTTCTGATATGAACGTAGTTTGTGTATAGGCGAACGGACCGCACGCTGGGCTTCACTATGAGATATGGACAATGTTAATGCTTTGCTCATTTTTTAGCATGGCTACCGTTTTAAAACACAACGTCTAAGACCAAAGTTTCGAAGCTTAAAATCTCAAGCGTGAGAGGACTCAACACCGAGAGGTCCCGGGTTCGAAACCTACCTGTAGGATTATTGTCGTAGCGATTCCTAG
Source organism: Mycalesis mineus (assembly GCA_034621355.1). Taxonomy (NCBI): domain Eukaryota; kingdom Metazoa; phylum Arthropoda; class Insecta; order Lepidoptera; family Nymphalidae; genus Mycalesis; species Mycalesis mineus. The sequence goes on from CM067902.1 coordinate 2,242,248, forward strand.
CACGGTAGGTATGTACGAAGGTACCAATAATAATATAGGTATAACAATTGGGGGAAGGGCAAATATTCTCAAAAAAATCTCAAGGCTGAAAAGTCCTACCAAGAATTTTTTGGAGGAAAGTCAAGCTCATAGACCGGGCCCAAAATTCCAAACCAAGATCTTGTGATTCCAAGTCTCACAGGTTAAGGTTTGGACTAATAGGCATTTACATTTTACATAAATAAAGCTCTAAATCTCTTCAGACGACAACTCATACATAAAAAGTGCAATCATTACTATAATTGTAATTAATAGTCGCGAACAAACATGAACATTTTAGGGTAATTGGTACTAACTAAATAAAAAGTAAAACCAAACCTTAAATAATGTTTCTAAGCAACATTTTATGATTGGAAAAATGTATTCTCAAATATAGTTTAAATGCAACAGATTAATCCAAAAAGGCGAGGTAACAAAATGAAAGAAAAAAAAACCATCACGAACATAGGCTAGGGAGAGAAAAAGAAAAAAACCTGTAAACAAGTTTAACGTTTATTTTCGTTGCGTCTCTCTCGCTCCTCGCGAGCTTTTCTATAGCCGTCCTTTTCACACGGGCCGATCGCTGGACACCTGTGCTTTAGCTTCCCCAAGTACCAACGACCTCTATTACACCTATACGAGAAACGTCCTAAGTGATTAAGGGGTTTCATTGGATTTTTTGTCTTATATTCATTACCATTGAGTGCAATTTTTCTTGCAGCATTAATAATTATAGATGCGTTATTTTTCGAAGTAAAGCAATCATTGTCGTCCCGATTTGATTCCAAAAGCAAAGTTTTTTTTTTGGTTTTTATGCGTAAACTAATGTCTCATAATAATAATGAAAACGGACCACCTGTTCCTTCACTAATCCCATTGTTGAAGTAAAATGTAAGGTAAATTAGGACCAGCGATTTACTCGGGTGCAAAATTGTTATTCTTTTTTTTTATATTTTTTTTGTGTTATAGAAATATTCATTGGGACCGGTGCCAATTTTGTAGTGATTTTTTTGTCTGATTTTGTGTTGTTTTTTGTACGGTGATATTTGAGGGTCACTCGTATTGATAGTGATTAGTAGTACTTGTTGTAAAGTGTATTTTTTGTAGCGTTTTTATACAAAATAAATTAAAATATAGCTACTTATAAAAGAGATGATAGAATGACCGGTCATTTTATGAATGTCGTTAAGTACAATGAAAAATCATCTAAAATTTTAGATGAGTTTATCTAAAATTTTAGATGATGGACTGGACTCAATTATTTGATCTCATCCAATTGCGTTATTGTTTTTATGAATTTTCCAAAATGTATAACTTACAAATATTTACATAGATAAATATACCAACTTGCAACTTTTGAGAATTCGATCTTTGTTCAATTTATTTAGCATGGCAGATTGGCAGATCATATTTATATAGTATATGAAAAGTTTGTTCGTTTGCTGAAACGGGCTAATCTCTAGATCTGCATGTCGGATTGTAAAATTATTTTGGTTTATTATGAAAGCTAGACTCAAGAGTGAAATAGACTATTCAATATCAAGATATACACATCAGCTTTCCATAAATGTATATTGTTAATGTTAATGTACTGTAATGTCGTACAATGTTTAATAAATATGTAAATCTTTAGTACACGGGACGGGACGGAGGATATTGCTTGACGGGAAACTATAAAAAAAATCAATAATATGAAATTCAGAGGGGTAGCACACTTTATATGAAAGTCTGTCTTTAAAATTAAAAGGGTGCTAAGAGGATTTCACGCGGACGAAGTCGCGGGCAACTGCTAGTTAAATATAAATTTAAATGTTATAGGACAATACACACATCGCTATATAGCCCCAAAGTAAGCGTAGGTATCTTGTGTTATGGGTATTATTATAACTGATAAATATTTTTGTATGTATTATACATAAATACTTAATTACATAATTAATTAACATCCATACTCATCACACAAATATTTTTCTAGATTTGGGAGTCGAACCCACAGCCTAGGACACAAAAGCAGGGTTACTACCCACTCCGCCACTCGGCCGTCAAATAAGTGCAATGTTCGGATTAAGATAATACGGCGACAGTCTTAAGCGATATCACATTTTTATTTTCAAGAGGGTAAAAAAATAATAAAGATAACCAGGTCGCTAGTAAATAAATAACTTAGATCATTTAACTTAGATCACTAGCAATTAGAACTTAATGTGAAGGTTATTTTTTGTTTATTCCTTCCCCCAGGGAGAAGGCAAAGGTATTCCACCTTACATCCATTTGTGAAAGTATTTTTTTCTTCAGTCAGGTACAGCCATGCCTTCAATTTTGAAGGTAAATTACAAGGTGTCAAAATAAAAAAAAAACGAAAAAAACAGACCCGCATAATTTAGTAACCTGTTACTTATGGGAACTTTGACTATCACCCCGGCTACCGAATACAAAATGAAGTTTTTTCGAAAAAAATTTGAATACATCACAGCTATCATGATTACAGCGTGGATGATGGATGATTTATTCTTTTCATCATCTGCGGAGATCGTTGACAGGGAGTTAAGTCTAATTGATTATTTTGTAAAACGATTTCGATTTTTACACTACCCTCGGATCCAGTTTTGAATATGAATAGTTAGGATTGCATATGAGGTGTACAATTGTATTTTTATTAAAATCTCCCTGTATCTATTTTTTTTTATCTACTACAAGTTGGCCCTTGACTGCTATCACACCTGATGTTAAGTGATGATGCAATCTAAGATGGAAGCGGGCTCACTTGTTAGGAGTAGGATGAAATCCACACCCCTTTCGGTTTCTATACGAAATCGTACCGGAACGCTAAATCGCTTGGCGGTACGCCTTTGTCGGCAGGGTGGTATCTAGCCACGGCGAAAGCCTCCCCCCACCAGCCAGACCAAGACAAATTAAGAAAAATCTCAATCTGTCCCGCCGGGAATCGAACCCAGGACCACCGTCTTATAAATCTACCGCGCATACCACCGCGCCACGGAGGCCGCCACAAATCTGTATCTGAGGTATACACAACTGTAGTAATTAGTAGTTTAGTCTATGCTAGCCCACACTGATAAACAATGTTAGGCGATAAAGGACTTGATTCCAGTTCGTTAAATAAATTAAAAAAAAATGTTTTAATCGCCTTAAAAGGATGTTCTCTGTTTGACCTGTTGTATGTTTGTGCAATCATCTCGCGTTTAGCTGAATCGCTGAAGTGGTTTGCAGAAAAGTATTTGTTACATTTAAGAGAAAGATTTTGGAATTTTTAACCGACTTCAAATAAGGAGGTCCTCAGGTTGACATATAATGATTGTATGTGTTATAATGTGACAGTAGTTCGTGTTTCTTTGGAAACATTCAATTCAATTTCTTTATTTGCAGATTGTAGAGTTACATTTTATAAAGATCTTACATATAAAACGTTGATGTATACAATCAGCCATGAGTTTTTTAAACATTTATTAAAAATAAAGCTATGGGCTTCTGAAAAACTACCATCAAACACAGCAATTTGCAAGCTTTTATTATCCAACTAGCGACCTGCCACGGCTTCGCGCGGATGCAAAGCTGGTACTAAAGTATACTAAAGAACGCACGCTCCGCGCGACCCCTAACCGCTCGCTATGTCCCTGCATTTTGAATTTTGTATATCTTGGAAAATATTTACTTAAAATACGTGCTGTAAAGGGCAATAGTGATCTATATTGAATTCACAAAGTATTTAAGATACTTATTTTGATAAGGATTAATGCAGTATTGCTTAAAATCGTTTCATAATTAAACTACTAATTTTGGTTGAAAGTAAAAGATAAAAAATGGTTATTGTGGGTTATCCCTAAGAGATAGACATATTATACCATCACGGACTTTTTTGTTGACCTTTTTAACTTGTGTAATACTGACTACTGTAGAACATTATTTTGATATATCTCGTAGGGTTTAGCCAGCGTTTGCAATATAAACGCAAAAAAATGCGGTAATTTACGACATCACATCAGAAACCTCTAAAATTATCAGTTTTTCTCTTCTACATTGGAATGTACTATACACATAAACCTTCCTGTTGAACCACTCTATCTAATAAAAAAAACCGCATGAAAATCGGTTGCGTAGTTTTAAAGATTTAAGTATACATGCAGACCTCCGTGGCGCAGTGGTATACGCGATGGATTTATAAGACTGAGGTCCTGGGTTCGATTCCTGGCGGGGCAGATTGAGATTTTTCTTAATTTGTCTTGGTCTGGTGGTGGGAGGCTTTCGCCGTGGCTAGTTACCACCCTACCGACAAAGACGTATCGCCAAGCGATTTAGCGTTCCGGTACGATGTCGTGTAGAAACCGAAAGGGGTGTGGAATTTCGTCCCACTCCTAACAAGTTAGCCCGCTTCCATCTTAGACTGCATCATCACTTAACATCAGGTGTGATAGCAGTCAAGGGCCTACTTGTAGTCCATAAAAAAAACAAACATAAAAAAGCGACATTGTTTTATACTATGTAATGATAACGGTATTTATTATAAAGTGTGTTTATTTTAAGTAGTTGTAAAAACTGTGTTATTTATTGCTTACGAAAACGTTCTAACTATTATCCCTGAAATATTAGGGCTTAAATGTTATATAAGCATAAAGTGTGTATTGAGATAGCAGGTAAAGTAAACTTACGCCTCAACACTGCATCATCACATTAACAATCGGGATCGCAAGCTTTAACTTTTTGTCAAATAAAACAAAAACCTTAACTCGATTAGCCTTTAAACGTCTAAAAGCAAAACGTTCATGGTACAACAAAGCTACATTAGCGCAAGTTTACCTCGTTAGTAGCAAATTACTCTATTTTAAGCATTCCGAGAAGAGCATCGCTCATACCGCGCGGCTGAAACAAAAACGAGCAAACTGTCGTCGAACAATAAATCAATTTCAGTTGCGTGTCAAACCGACGCATTAGCGCACTCGATGCGAAATAGCTTTACTTTGTTAACCTTAGCTTTGGCTTTACCCTACTTGTAGTTATTTTTAAATACGTACTTACAGTATATAGATCAGCCTTTTAGAGGCCCACTACAGGGCCAGGCCATATGGGAGAGCGGATATGGAGCGTAGACTCACCACGCTGCTCCAATGCAGGTTGGCGGACTTAGGATGATAATGTTTACTTCCTTCCTTCTCACTTTTCAGCTAGAAAAGTGAGAAGGTATTTAAATAAAATGTGTGCGTGTACTAGCGTACACTCGTAAGAAGTGAAACTAACTAACTAACTTATCAACATTCAAGTATTAAAAAAAATTGATACCATAATTACACCCACCTGTTAGTGTATTGAAAAATACAATCAAAAACTGAGGTTAATTTTAAATAACATGGAAAAATAAATACCATAATTACACCTAAATATTAGAAAAAGAGATGTAATTACTTACTTTTTTTAGAAATTCACTGGAATTAGAATTAAAATAAACCTTTTGATTTTGCTGATCACTTCAATATAACATATATATATATATTTATCACGTCACTTCCATAAGTCAAAGATGGCGCGTAACGAAAAAATGTTACACTAAATTTTTTCCAACCTCCATAAAGAAGTTTCACTTCAAAAATCTGACGATTTGACGTGAACATCTAGAAGTGGGAGGCTTGAAACATTGTAACCCCCCACTTCCTGACGGCAAGGCAAATCATCAGATTTTCGAAATTCCCAATTATTATTATATATTAGCTGCCTTTTACAGTTTATGTTTTTGTTGAGTATTTCTGCTGATCGACATTTTTAAATATTTAACAGGTTTACTTTAAACGCCCTCCGCAATATAAAGGGCTCATTTTTGGTGGAGGTAATCAACATCATAAAAGGTATCATCCCTTAGGTTCACCTGCATTTGAGGATTTAAAAAAATCTCCTGTTGGGCTCTCCTACTATGGGTAACTTGAGGAGTTGTTTAGTTTTTCACGAAAAATAAATAAGTACTGTGTTAGTAGTAATTCAACTGTTTATTTTACTACAACCAAAGCAAAATAGTCATCACAAAATAGAACATCTACACACGGGTACGATTTACATCATAATGAATGTAATTTGACTACAAGTAGAGAAGGTTGAGTGGACACTTAAAACGATTATCATATTGGAGTGTCATATTCAATCGCTGGTGTAAGCTAGGTGCTTGCGTTTACGAGCGGTGTCGTATTACTTTTTACTGGGTAATCGCCAAATAAATTACATGTACCTACTTACTACCAGGAAAGATCTATATAACAAAATAACTTGTTTTGTTGTTCTCATATTACATAGACGTTAGGTAGATTTGCTTTGGTCTTAGTGGCTTCGTTCGTAGCTGTTTCAATCTATACTTAAGCCAAACTCGATTGAGAATGCTTGTCATCAAACAAATTAAAAATGAACGTAGACATTACTAGTCATTTTGCTTCTTATTTTTTTAAATTAACTAGTTAATGACGAATTCATGACAGTAAATTAGATTAATAAGCTTAAAACTAATTAATATATTTAATGCCTTAACAAAACATAATTTTAAATTTATTAGGCATAAAATGTGTTGCATTTTCTACCTCCATTTTAAATTTGTTTGTTGACAAGCATTCTCAATCGAGTTTGGCTTTAGTATAGTACTCTACTTCCGTCTAAACTATGGAGCCGAGGGTGAGGTGAAATCGCTTTCATATTATGTTAATAACCTAGTCCTTACTAAACAATATATAAATGTGTATTAACAAATAAACGATTTAAACGATCGTCTTCCTACTTAAATCAACGTAGGTATTGCTTCCGATAAAAAATCGCCTCTGAAAAATTTCCTTTAAAGAAATAAGAGTTACTTAAGCTCGAAGCCATTCTTAAATAAAACTTTACACGAACTTGAAAATTTTTTAGCCTATGTGTCATCCAATCACGAAGTCTTTAGTTTTTTTTTATCCCTTGACCGCTGTCACACCTGATGTTAAGTGATGATGCAATCTAAGATGGAAGCGGGCTGATTTGTTAGGAGTAGGATGAAATCCACACCCCTTTCGGTTTCTACACGACATCGTACCGGAACGCTAAATCGCTTGGCGGTACGTCTTTGTCGGTAGGGTGGTAACTAGCCACGGCGAAAGCCTTCCACCAGCCAGACCAAGACAAATTAAGAAAAATCTCAATCTGCCCCGCCATGAATCGAACCCAGGACCTCCGTCTTATAAATCCACCGTGCATACCACTGCGTCACGGAGGTCGTCCTGGTTTCGAGACTTAAAGGGGCTCAGTATTGATAATGAGTTTTACTCTATTGTAACAAATTTCCAGTTAAAATTTCAAGACCGTAATTGGAAAGTTTAAAGTGTTCTTCCCCTAATGCCTCGGGTAAGCCATAATGCCGTTCGCGGTTCTTATCCTCAACATCTGACAGTAATTGTAAAAATAATAAAAAAATATCACCCTGAGCCCGCCAACCTGCTTTGGAGTAGCGTTATGGGCTTAGACTTTATAAGCTTAACCTTAGCTTTTCCTGTAAAGAGGGACGCCCCATGGCCCTGTAGGGGATCTTTAATAGGCTGGTAATTTATATTACAATTAAATAATTTATATAATTTGACGACCTCCGTGGCGCAGTGGTATGCGCGGTGGATTTATAAGATGGAGGTCCTGGGTTCGATTCCCGGCGGGGCAGATTGAGATTTTTCTTAATTTGTCTTGGTCTGGCTGGTGGGAGGCTTTCGCCGTGGATAGTTACCACTTAGTAGATTTAGCGTTCCGGGACGATGTCGTGTAGAAACCGAAAGGGGTGTGGATTTTCGTCCCACTTCTAACAAGTTAGCCCGCTTCCATCTTAGACTGCATCATCACTTAACATCAGGTGTGGTAGCAGTCAAGGGCAAACTTGTAGTCGATAAAAAAAAAAACAACAATTAGTGCTTCCAATAAAACCGGAGCGAGGTTTACTATTTAAAATGAAAATAAAGTGAAACAAAAAATAAATGAATCCAAAAAAATATATATTAAATGTTCTAAAATGATTTAAAATCGAACCCACTAACCGCAGCGTACAATCACTATACGACATAGCCCTGCTACCGGTAGAGCAGTGACCCCGGCCGCCTGCGCGCGCGCCACTCGCTCGCTTTTTTGTATCACTGCGTAGGTACTGTACCTGTACGAGAATTAGGTACACGTCGTACCGATTTTCAAGTCCGCTCTGACCGTTCTGAGTGGCTAGTGTTAGATTTTACCGCGTGATACCGAAAACAGTAAACGAAAATTTTATATGGAATTGGAGTAGCGCCATCTAGTTATAGCGAGAGTAAACGCTTTTTTCTTCTATATAATTTGATGTTACGAGTAAGTTTTTCTCGTAAACTCGCACTTGCCCCACAGAGTACCAGACGTACGCCTGCGTAGTAAACAAATTGATTTATACAGAATAGTTCTCAGCACCGGCATGAGACCTCCGCAGAACTAACAGTACATCACAAATTTAGCATCAGTTATAGGGGCCTATTAATATTATATTAACCGATTTCTGTAAAGGAGGAAACGGGTCAAATGGCTCTTTTATGAATGAATAAAGGACGCGCGCGGTTTTACTCGCGTAGTCCTCCGTGGACATTTCGGGCTTAATGTAGCTTATAATAAATAAATAAATATTATAGGGCAATTACACACATCGCTATATAGCCCCAAAGTAAGCGTACTCGTAAGTAGCTTGTGTTATGGGTGCTATGATAACTGATGAATATTTTTATATATATTATACATAAATACTTATAATATATAGGTAAACACCCAGACACTGGAAAATATCTATGCTCATCACATAAATATTTTCCACATGTGGGAATCGAACCCACAGCCTAGGACGCAGAAGCAGGGTCACTACCCACGGCGCCACTCGGCCAGTATTATTATGAAATGTAAGCTATAATCAAAATCCATTCCATCCATTAGACCACATCTGCACTTAACATCAGGTGAGATCGTGGTCAAGCGCGAGCTATTTAAAAAAATAATGTTTCAAGATTGAAATCAAACGCCAATACCTGTACAACCATAACCTTACCCAACAAAAGGATTTTTAGCATCACCGCAAAACTCAAGTAAATACACAAAACACACAAAATTAACTTTTCTTCCCTAAACATTAAAGTCCAGATTCCAATGAAGTAGCCCAAAATACGGCCCATACTGCGCACCGTCAAACTTTCTTTAATAACTGTGAAATAACAAACAGAAGTTTCAATTTGCGGCGAGCACAAAGCGGCTGCAGAACAAAACAATAATGTTGAATAGTAAACAGAAAATGTTTACTATTTCTGTTATTTCCAGTATAAATACACGATTTGAACGATAAATTGTTTGTGTAAAGGTCGCAGCACACTGGACTGTTGAGGTTAAAGCCAAACGAAAACTTCACGTTTGGCTTTGCCATTGTTAACTGAGATAAATATTAGAAAGTTTTGGTACAGTTTGCAATATTACTTCAAAAACTCATTACGAAAGAAGTACAAATATCTTATGTTATTTTGAGATAAATCTACTATTAAATCATAGTTAATATGTTGAAATCTATCCCGCGGTTTATGCTGTAAAGCTCAAGAATATAATAATTTATTAATAATTTAATTATCATTTTTCAAAAACTAATTACCAAAGAAGTACAAATATCTATACTTTGAAGTCCTGTGATATTAATAATATGTGCAATCATGACTACTTAGGCTGTAAAGCTGCCCGAATACAATAATAAAGAATTATAAAGTACTTCTTTTTCACCAAATTCAACCTATTATACATAAGTTAATTTTTCACAAAAATACATACATACGTTCTTTTTTTTTACTTTTAATTATAATAGGTAATATTTATAACAAGCTTGTCAAAATTAAAAAAAAAACCAAACAAGTAACTTTCTATTTCTGCTCAAAACTTTCCTCCATACCGCACAAATGAATGTAGCACTTCTATCTACAGTAATATATACATACGTAGTATGTGCTCGAAAAACATAACCCTCCTTCAGTAGTCGAGTAAACAAAGTGTGTATATGCGCGCACCTTTACCACAACACCGCGTCAACGTAGCGCAGGTCAGGAACATCTGGCGCGCGTGGTTTTTGTACGACTATTCATTTTTTAGACCGAATGTTCTCGACGCCTGCTCTGCTACTCATTACGGTTCTTGACACCTGAATTTCATGAACGTCTGGGTTTTTAAACCAACGTCACGCTGAAGTGTCGTCTGATGTCAAGACCAAATGTTATCGACGCCTGTTCTAGTAACTAATAGTTTCGGTTATTAACACCTGACCTAAAATAACACTGATATAAATCTCATATAAAGTCAAGACTAATAAATGGTATAGTAGTTTGTAACGGTTCTTGACATCTGAATTTCATAAACGCCTCTGACTTAACAGTACCTCAACGTAAATGTATCCTAAAGCCTAGATTCTAGACAATATATTTTAGACGATTATTCTGCTCATTAAGGTTCTTGACACCTGAATTTTATGAACTTTAACCTAACGTCACACTGAGTGAATGTAATCAGAGGTCAAGACCAAATGTTATCGACGCCTGTTCTAGTATCAAATAGTTTAGGTTATTGACACCTGATCGCCCACCCTTGGCGTTTAACCAAAAATCACACTGGTACTGATATAAGATCAAAATCAATCAATTATTTTTTTATTCATTACAACTTAGCCCTTGAATGCAATCACATCTGAAGGTAGGTGATGATGCAATGACGGAAGCGGGCTAACGTGATAAGAGTATAATGAGAATCCACACCCCTTCCAGTTTTTGTACGACATCGTATTGGAACGCTGAATCGCTTGGCGGTACCTCTTTGCCAGCAGGGTGGTAACAAGCCTACCAGCCAGACCAAACCTAATAAGAAAATCCCAATCCCCAATGGGAATCGAACCCAAGACCTCTGTCTTATAAATCCATTGCACATACCAGTCAATGAGCGACTGCGCCACGGAGGTCGTCGAATAAAGTACCTACCAAATAATAAATGCATCATGACCGCACAAAACAAATCTGACCCCATTTCGATTTGAAGCTCAAAATGTTAAATGTTAAATGAACATGAGAAGTAGGTCTCCAATATCACGATTTACTCACACATTAACGCATTTAGCGTCAATCGATTTTTGGTCAAAATTAACGTTTTCTTCCACTCTTGTTAATCATGCTTGTTATAGAATCTTGAATTGTTTTACTTTTTCGTCCAGCGGTTAGCTATAGGCTCCGAGTCCTGGGCTAGGAAATACTGAACTTTTCTTTCTAAGAAATTTTCGTCTGTAAAGTCGGTTTACTGACGATAGTTGAAGAGGCAAAGTCTTAAGAAAATACTGATGGAATGGTAGCATTTAATTGGTTATTAAAATTTTTAATTTAAGTATATTTTTATAAATATTAATTTGAATTAATAAAATAATTGATTTTGATTTTATAAATTTATATTTTAAATTTATAATAAATATATTAATTTTTAATTTAAAATTAATATATTTAATAATTATATTCAATGGACGATGTCGATGCTGCCGAACGAAACCGATTGGGCTGTTTGCCGCTCGTTCCGCGCTCTCGCTTGCACTTCAAGCCTTACATGGAACGCCTCAAAGCGAGGTAACGCCGCATACGTCATGTTTTTTCGTGCGTGCAGCCAGCTCCATCGAATTATAAGACGTTGTCACGTCAAAAATTTTCATTAATAATAATCAGTCAGGAACTACACCCACGTGCTACGTGCGTAGAGCATGTTATTTAGTTAAGTTAGAAATTCTCTGTTGTCTGTTCCTGGTGGACTAGAGTTCTATACCTATACTTGTCATCATTTTGTACGCTAACGTATTACAGCAAAGAGCAATGGTCCCAAAGAACGCAAGTTTAAACTTTTACGAATAAGTACGCTTAAGTTTCAAGTTGCGAATAGTTCGTTATACGGAGGTAACGAGTAATCGTAATTAAATAACTGTAATAACAATACTGCAATAATCATTAAAATAAGAAATTTTGATTATATTGATTTTTTAATTTTGAAATAAAAGAAAATAAAAAATGGGGTCTAGCTAAACACAAGTCCGTGGTTTAGATATTTTGATCAAAACAAACACATAATTTCTCATACGCTCCTCTTTGTATGCGGGGGCCTGCGCCTCCATCTATGGGCAGGCGATCGACCGGCAGGTATACGTGAACGAAATCTATAACTCTATGCCCCATGTTGGACCTTCACTTTGATTGTTTATGACTTGTCCAAAAGTCACTAAAATAAAATTTGGTTTTAAAGTTAAAAGTCAAAAATCTCATTTAAATTTGTAAAAGTTTATTGTGGCTAAACGAGAAACCCATGTCTAATATGTGCGTAAATAAGTATTTTTTAACATTGCTTAGTTCTTATATATGAAGGGTTACCCAAGCGTTCCGTGATACTATTTTCAAAGTATCAGAACAAAAAATCAAAAATTAAAAAATGTCACCTCTGAGTGTTTTGATATTTAATTTAATTAGATAAATCCCAATACATTTTCGTTCCGATTGGTCAAAATACCTAAATGGTTCTGATACTTTGAAAAATGCTTAGTTCAACATTATTTAAAAGTAACATTGGTAATTCTAAATCGTAAAATTATAGGTACCAAACGCGCCCGTTTAAGAAGAGTACACAAACATTTTAGGTTTTCATTTTATTATCACCATCTCTCAGTTTTGAATTGAACACTTAGATTTTAATTTTTGTTCTAGAAACTCTCCGAACCGAATTGGAAAATTGGTGGTGTCATATCCCAGTGCCTTGGACATCACATTAAGCTGTTCAACAAGATCATTATCATTCAAATTTGATAGCAATTGTTACAAAGTCAAACTATCATCCTAAATTCACCAATCTGCATTGAGACAGCGTAGTGGGCCAGAGCTCTACTTTATATCAAATTGGCCTTATACTAGTGAATATTTCTATAAATAGGTTGATAATAATAAAGTGGCTAGTGTCATAAGGTAATAGTTACTAATGGTAGAAATTATACCAGCCATGATATCAATATTTCAGTGAAGTTATGATTAAAAGTATAATGTAAACAAATCGTAAAGTCTGCGAACATCGAGAGCCTGTTTGATATACGTAGGGTCCAAGTAAAAAGCGAAGTGCGTGTACAGTAAATAAAATATTCAAGTATTTTTTGTAAAGTGACTGTCTATTTTGCATCATAAGTGCAACAAATATCAATTAAAACTGTACGTTATAAAATTGAAATTTTCACTAGAAAGCTTTATTATTATTTCTAACACTCATTTATTTATTTACAATTATTTTAAAAATTTTTAACAATGCTTCTAAAATTATAAAAAAAACACTATTAAAAATTTATAAAAAAATTCATTCCGCCTGCTGCGGGGCCCGGGGGTCCAAGCAACCGGTATAGAGTGAGAGAACAAAATGCGCGCCGTTTCAAAATTATTTCTGTACCATTGAAAATACATGTTGTTGTCAAAGCTTTTCGCTATAAGACCGTTGACTGAAACGACTATAGGAACAATCATTGTTGAATCAACATTCCACATGGCGGTAATCTCATGAGCAAGGTCCAAGTATTTTGATACTTTTTATTAGTATGGTGAGGCCTGCCATAGCGGCTGCAAACGTCACATTCACACAACATGTATTTCAATGGACAGAAATATCCATTTTGCAAAGCATTTTGTCTCTAAATATATTCTGAAAGAACTGCAGTAAGCCTCATTCTAAAACGAGTGCCCAAAGCTGCTCTAGAAGGATCCTCCCGGAATTGGTTCGGAATGGAGAATAATTTAAGCAGAGAAGGCAAGCGTTGACCGGTCACAAAGGGTACCCTTAAGCCATCTGTGCTGCAAGTCTCGGCGTTTTTTTCTCTGCCACACGATGGACCTGGCACCTTCATAGTAAATCCATGGAATGCTAAGATATTCGTCTCTCTCTTGAATAAAACTACGAGTACTTGAGTTAATCTAGGCTAAACAGTTTATAGTTTTTTACACTTCAAAGCGTAAAAAATCTACGTGAATATTAATTATTTGGGCTAAGACTTGAGTTCTTTTGAACACTAGTGAGTTTCTCATGAATTAAGCCAAGAGCATCGCCTGCGCGGCGCTCGTCGGGGGTCCCGTTAATTTTAGTATTACATTACTATTCCGCTCGGGTCAGTCAATTCGACGGCCGTATATGGAGCCATCGATGTACTCGCAATATCAAATGTTAGTTAGCAATTACACGGATTGAATCCTGATACTATGTTGCTTTCGATATGAAGCTGAGCTTAATGCAATGGCTCTATAAATGCAGATATCGTTGCAAAATTATGTATATAATTCTACTAGCTGGATGTGCTCTCGTGGGAGTATCAACCAGTCTATTCTTAGTGAGCATCTACATCTTGAAATATCTATAAATTATCATTCATCATCATCAATAACAGCCGATGGACGTGCACTGCTGGACATATGCCTTTTCCAGGGAGTCCTTAAGTTCTAAGCCACCTGTGGCTAGCGGCTCTGTGGCTAGCGACTAGCTGAGCTCTGATTGTTTAGGATTGAATATTTTGATTTTGTAATATCAAGTTAGAGCAATTATATGAAATGAAATCCAATACAATGTCGTGTATTGCTCTTTCAATATAAAGTTAAAGGTGATAGTAGGTACATGAAGATATTGCTATCTATTCACTTTATACTGTGATATTGTTACAGACAGTATTATAATGTTAATGTAAGGAGTATATCTAAAGGGCGTGTGTGTAATATCAAGTTTTATGAGCTGTAGTTGTGCAAACCTTTTTATTGTGACAGTAAACATGGGTGTAGTAATTTTAGTACTAAAAATTATTAGTAGGTACCTACCATAGTTCATATTATACGCCAATATAAACATACTTACCATCTCTTTTATTTCAACCGTATTGGCAATCATATCAGTGACTTAAAAACTAGGTGTTAGTAATACATTTTTTCCTACTTAACTATAACCTCCGACTTGTCAGCACATGAAACAATAAGTAGTACTTCAAATAGTGACAGTAAAGCCTGGTTGGTGATTTTTTTTTTATAGACTGCTATCACACCTGATGTTAAGTGATGATGCAGTCTAAGATGGAAGCGGGCTAACTTGTAAGGAGCGGGACGAAAATCCACACCCCTTTCGGTTTCTACACGACATCGTACCGGAACGCGCTAAATCGCTTGGCGATACGTCTTTGTCGGTAGGGTGGTAACTAGCCACGGCGAAAGCCTCCCACCAGCCAGACCAAGACAAATTAAGAAAAATCTTAATCTGCCCCGCCGGGAATCGAACCCAGGACCTCCGTCTTATAAATCCATCGCGCATACCACTGCGCCACGGAGGTCGTCAAATAAGATAATCTCCGAGTATCTTCGCCATTGCTCTTCCAACATGGGTCTCACGAGGTTTTGTGCATCTACATTTTCCTTTGATTTTTGGGCCACTATTCATAAGACTGGCACAAGGATAAAAGGAAAATGTGAAGCTCACCTACCCGTACAAAAGGAGCATAGTGAGTGGTAGATCCAAAACTCAAGTCCCCTTTGGACTCAAGTCCCCTTTTGCACTCGTATAAGGAGAGATAACATTTAAAACAGGTTGACAATGATGATGAAATACAAAGTTGAAAACAAAAGCTAACAGTAATGCAATAAAAGAAAAAAATATTAACAATAAAAAAGTAAACAATAACACGACAACGCACAAGGTGTACACTTATGAACATATATTAATTCACTCGTATCAAGTAATGCCAAGGACATTGGGCTAAGCGATTTTCCAGTTTCCATTTTCAGCAAAAACATGTTTCGATACGCACAGGTTCCACATGTGGACCTCAACCTTCCCATCCATAATGCCTCAACTCTTATTTACCATACAAACAAAATTGAACTTTACTACAAACATTTTAAAGTAAGAATTAGAATGGCAAGCTTTAAACATACGTCTATATTGAAGTTGCGTGTTGAGTGTAAGACTTTAGTAATTCCAATGTACTATGTAGTGTTAACTGTTTTATATGCGTTGAAGGATAATGAACTTAAGTACTCAGGAAATAAGGTCAAGTTTAATATTACTAACACGTTCACGTGTGACGTTATGGAGGCATGACCACAGACGTAGGTCTATAGTAATCAAGGTCTGCAAGTCTCCGAGTTGAATGTCAACGTTTGTTTACATTTATATATAAAAAAATGTCATCAATAATGCATTTATATTGGTTATCAAACTTTTTGTATTTTCAATTTATATGTCATTATTTGATGTGTTTCTGATAAAGGTTTTAATTAAACTAACTACGTCGCGAATTTACATATTGTTTTTTTACACTGTGACTTAGTCTATGGTAGATTTTATTAAAAGCTGAAAATTCGCTAGTTTTTAATAACACACTAGGTAAGTAAACCATGACCTGGCACGCTGTTCTGAAATGACAATAGACAGTGTGCTTTTCAAATTTGTTTGTGTCAAGTCCAGGAACACTCCATTATTGAAGGAGAGGGGATATGAAGCTTAGACCCACCACCCTTTCCCGGTCGGAGACTGCATAGTATCCGGCCGGGTATGTGGGACTCGCTGGCTAGTGGTCAGAATACCCACTAAAACCCAGCGGAGCCGCCTGCGCCCTAATTGGGACGTCAAAGGATCAGAGGGTTATTCACTTTGACAACCCGGCGCTCCCGTCGGTGCACTCAATGGTGTCTACAGGGGTGGCAGAAGATGCGCATAACGGCGTCTCCTCCCTCCCGTTCTTCTTCTGCGGAGCGGGTGGCTCTCTCCCGCTCCGAGGCCTCCTTTAAGCCGATGATGGTCTCACAAAAGGAGGCAACGTGAGTCCACCCTTCCTTGCAGTCGAGCATGTAATTGACAAGACACTATAGCGAGAGGTCTCCGTTAAGAGAAGACATCAGTGAGTGCTTTTGCGGCGCCCATGACACACACTCTGCCAGAGTGTGATGCACCCTGTTAGCCCCACCACCCTGCTCCAATACAAGTTGACGGGCTTAGGGTGATAATGTTCTATTCATTAACGATCACTACATATATAGAACATCTTGGTTCTATATATGTATCCTCTCTCTCATAATTAGGGAGACCTGGCCCAGTACCACCCAGTACCTCTAGTAATTTTTAATAATACGTATAGGTACCTACTAAAAGCAATTTTCCAAAATATGTTAAATTTTAAACAGTATAAATTAGCTCGTGTACATTTGAATGGGCAGTCACGACCCAAAGTAAAACATTCGCGGCTACTTTCTTACGCGGAGACAGCATGGTGCCTGTAACCAGATCTTTTGTTTGGGCAACAGGCACGTGCAAACTAAAGCAGTGTTCACACCTGACGTCTATAGTGTAAATGTAACGCCTTTCAGCTGTAGTGTATTTACAGCTGAAAGGCTTTCCTTTACTTTTTAACCGACAAAAAAAAACGGAAGAGGTTCTCCATTCGACACGTATATATTTTTTTTATGTATGTATGTATGTATGACCACGCATAACTTTTTACAGAGTTGTCCGATTTTGATAATTCTTTTTTTAGTACAAAACGGCACACTTCCAAGGTGGTTCCATTGTCATCATGTTAGGATCTGAAGATGATACCTTGGGTAAATTGAAGGAACTCTTCAAATTTATAGGCACACTTGCAGCGATTTCGGTTTTAGTGTAAGTATCGGTAGCTTTTTGGCTACAAGTGTCGTATAATATAAGGTAAACGTCCCAATAGTCGTCAGTTTCTGAACTTCGCTACCTTTGCAGCCTTGCCAGATTACTACTAGTCATAGTAGAGAAAAACTAATTACATGACAAGAGAGCAAATTTAATTAATTTTTTAGAAATAGAATTTTTGTATTAATTAGTTAATATAATGTAACTAAATATTTTAAAAAATTTCAAAATGAGCGATTTGTACCAGTATCCGTCAGGTTTGTCCTAATTATCGTCAAAATGTCCCAGAACTCGTCAATTTTTAAAAAGAATTTGAACTTTATTGACTTAGACATAAAGTTCATTTTATTCATTATTTTTTTTAGTTCAATACATATGATATGATTGTTTTGATATTAGCACTCCAGCTTTGAAAATCTGTAGTCATAATGAGGGAATAGTATGCATCTGGTGGTACTTGTTAATGGTAAATTTCCGAGCACCGTGTCTTGCCAATCGATCGAACTATAACCAAATCCTACAGAGATTTTGCAATGTGACGTACTAGTTATGGGAAGAGACAAAATCAAACATAATAAGATTGACTGTGAGTTGTTATGTTTCATCGAGTTCGATGCTAATTTGTTTGTGAAGCATTTGTTATAGGCAACATTATTTGGTCTCGTTCCCATCCGTTCAGAACGCACAATAAGAAACTGCTCTCCGAAACAAAGTTATTAAACTAAAATCAGCGACCGACTCGAACCTAAACGTGAACATGTGTGACCAAGCGTGGAATACGGCATGTAACAAAAAGATCCAAATGCAGGACACTTGAAGAAAACTTTTAACGCAGCCTCCAAATCCTACAAAAGTACTATTGCCAGGGCAAAGTGCAAGTTCATCAACGAATTAGTCAGAGGTTGCTTAAAATGCCACCTGGATCTCGTGCTTTTTGGTCTCTTTCCAAAGGCATTCAAGGCAACTTCTGCCGTTCTTCTTTTCCATCACTCTGCAAATTAGACGATACACTGGCCTATTCTGCTAAAGAGAAAGCAGAAATTCTGGGTACTCTCTTTGACAATAATTCTACGCTTGATCATCGGGGAAATACACCGCCTACCATCCCGCGGTGTAATAGCTCTTTGCGTGACATACTTTTCACCCAGCGTGAAGTGCACAAAGCGCTTTTGTCCCTAGACATCAACAAGGCAAGTGGGCCGGATGGTATCCCAGCGGTTGTGTTGAGAACTTGTGCACCAGAGCAGACTCCAATCCTGACACGTCTGTTTCAACTATCCTACTCCTCCAGTACTGTTTCGACCACTTGGAAGACTGCCTTGGTACACCCAGTACCCAAAAAGGCGATAAGTTAATTCTATCCAACTATAGGCCTATTTCTATAAACGCCCTGCACTCCTAAGTGATGGAACAAATTATCAACTTCTTGGGTACCTAGAAGAACGTCAACTCCTCAGCGATTCTCATTATGGCTTTCGCCATGGCCGATCAGCTGGCGACCTCCTAGTTTACCTCACTCACCGTTGGGCACAAGCTTTAGAGAGTAAAGGAGAAGCTCGCGCGGCGAGCTTAGATATTGCGAAGAAGTTTGATCGAGTATGGCATAAGGCACTTCTGCCCAAACTACCTTCTTATGGACCCCCGGAGAAGCTATGCGATTGGATCGCCAGCTTTCTAAATGAACGGAGAATTAAGTTCGTAGTCGACGGTTTGTGCTCCCTTCCCAAATCAATTAAAACTGGTGTTCCACAAGGTTCTGTGCTGTCGCCCACGTTATTCATACTGCACATAAATGACATGATTTCCAGCAACAACATGCGTTGTTATACGAATGATAGCACGGGCGACGCCCTTTACAATGATCGCGTACAGCTTTCTCTTAAACAGCTGGAGGAGTGTAGGTCCAGACTTGTGTCTGAAATTGAGACTTCCCTGAATCATCGTTACTTTCAGCCTCAACATAGGCTCTTGCCGTATAAAGCCCAAGTACGTCCGCACATGGAGTACTGCTCACATCTATGGGCTGGAGCACCTTAATACCAACTTCTTCCACTTGATCGCATTCAAAGGCGGGCAGTTCGCTTTGTTGACAATTCCAAACTCACCAGCAAGTTGGAGACCTTAGAACACCGTAGGGACGTTAGCTCTCTATGTGTGTTCTATCGTCTTTATTATGGCGAGTGCTCTGAGGAGCTGTTCGAAATTATACTACCCTCTGTCTTCTCTCAGTGGAGACTTGCGGCGTAGAAACCTATTTCACTTACACCATCTGGATAGCTGGCTATCTACAACCTCTATATTTTCTAGATCGTTTCTGCCGCGCATATGCAGACTCTGGAACCAACTTCCTGATGCGGAATTTTCTGACAATTATATCATAGGGGTATTTAAGGGGCAATCCAATCAATCAATTCCTCAAAGGCTGGCAACGCATTACCAGTACCTCTAGTGTTGCAAATATACATAGGCGGTGGTAATCACTCATCAGGTGACCCGCAGGTGAGCTGGTTTGCCCGCTTTAATAGCGATGAAAAAATACATATCTAACGATATGTTTAAACAAAAGCAGCATAACGATACTGACTAGTAAAGCTGATATTTATATATAACACGTTAACCTAAAATCATATTTAACTTCAATTTTGACTTAAGTTAAAAATGAAGGCATTGTAATTATCAAGCGGATATATTATCATCTTAACATTTAAAGCTAAGTTAAAAACTTAACACTACCAGGCCGCGCCTAATGCAACTTTCACCCTTATCCCCAAGCAATAAAGCTGAAACTAGAAACGGTGTCAGATTTACGTCCATTTGCTGTGTATGTCCCAGTGGTCGTCAAAATTTTGACGAGTTCTGGTTCAAGTTGGGAATTCAAAGTACGAGTAGACGTCACACGCCCAAAATAAAAATTAAAAGAAATATAACATGGTTTTTTTAATTATTTCGGTAGAAAATTAAACTGACTCTTCTATAAAAGAATTTGATATATCAAAAGTTGACAACAAATGTTACAAAAGTTACATCGTATACAAGCATGGCGAGCTGCGATTCAGTGCCTAAACTTGTAAAAAAATACAAATATTCAAAAACGCAAACTTTCGTTTGTTGTTTCTCAAACACCAATAAAGTGCTGATTAATACTTTGCATACAAATTATTGTGTATAATACCACAAATATGTTAGAATAAATAAATTATACTTAGTTATTATAAGAAATAAATAACAGGCCTTTTTCCATATTATGACGGCTATTGGGACACTGTCGACTTTACCAGCGTTTACCTTACTATGAGAGTATTGTACGAGTACGTCACGTAGCGATAAATATCTAAAAAGTAAGAAATAAAAATTTTTAACAAAAAATAGAACCGACTCAAAACGCACTAAAAAGTAAGAAATAATTGCGTCATTTAGTTGCTTTAATTTACTTAAGCATATCTATGGGTCGGTGCCAGCCAAGGTTTCTATTTTAAGGAAGTCACCTAGAACCCACAAACTGCTTTACTAACTAAAATAAATCTTCCTTTAACTTGGCTGGCACCGACTTCATAGATATGCTTAAGTAAATTAAAGCAACTAAATGACACAGCTATTTTTTACTTTTTAGTGCGTTTTGAGTCGATTCTATTTTTATTTTTATCATTATAGTATGCTTACATAATTTGGGTGTGAATGAAGTATAGTATCTACAAACTTTAAAAGTACTTATATGAAAAGGTATCCTTAATAGTTAGCCGGCAAATGGCGACTAATTTAACGTTAAGTGTGAACACTTCCTTACAGCCCTTTGTCCTCAAGGACTTTGCCTGGCCTTTGCAAATATTTTACTGGCGCAAAATATGCCTCGTTTCTTTTGTAATGTTAATATTGAGTATTGGTTTTATGTTGCGTTCTTTTACAATAGGCAGTTGCTATAAACAGCATCGCTTTTAGGGACAGAGTATTTGTATTGTAATATTTTTTCAAAGTACGAGTCCACTGGGTCTAAATATGACCCTTTAAAATACTCTTGAGAGTAATTTTGAAAAAACAAATATATTTTAAGTACTTAAAGTGCAATGCCTTCCGCATCATAGGTACAAAAATGACGCTGTATAAAAATGAATGATTTTTAACTACTAGAGGACACCCGCGTTGTTCTCGATCTTGTGCAAATTTCAATATTAAATGTAGCCTGCATACCTACCATCAACTGTAATAGCGACTCAACTGTAGATCTAAAATGAATTGCAGTTTAGGTTATTACTACGTAATAACGTCAGCTGAGCCTAGCCCTTTCAAACAAAGCAAGAAAACTTCACATTCGCGTTAAGGTAATTTTATATGGAATTGAAGCAGACGCCTGGCAGTATCGAGAGAAAACTCGAATGGGTGAGTGTCAGTGTCATATAAAATTTGCGTTTACCGTTCTCGATATCGACGCGGTAAAATCTTACACTAGCCACACTGGTCGGTTTTGGTCGAGTCGAGTCGCTATTATAGTTGATGGTAGGTATCCTGTGTTATTCTGATTCCTAATATATAATATTGTAAAGTTTAATCAAAATCCATCCAGTAGTTTTTGCGTGAAAGAGTATGAAACATCAATCTATACATACAAACTTTAGACTTTGTTAAGAGTCTTACTATTACTCTATACACCTGGAAATGTACATCAATTTGACTGTTACTCTAGTTACTCTTATTAATCTTTCTTACATGGTGCAGACATCGTGGTGCCAGTAACAAAAACCTTTGTTTGGACCAAAGGCACGTAGAAACCCTTTGTGCTCAAGGACTGAAGCTGGCCTTTGCAAATATTGTAAAGGCACCTTATTTGTTTATCTTTTTATAATGGTAAGTGGGAGTTAAATGTAAGGCGAAGTGTATTTCTTAGCTGAAAATTATTATACGTATATTTTTTTTTTATCGATTACAAGTTGGCCCTTGACTGCTATCACACCTGATGTTAAGTGATGATGCAATCTAAGATGGAAGCGGGCTAACTTGTTAGGAGTAGGATGAAATCCGAACCCCTATCGGTTTCTACACGACATCGTACCGGAACGCTATATCGCTTGGCGGTACGTCTTTGTCGGTAGGGTGGTAACTAGCCACGGCGAAAGCCTCCCACCAGCCAGACCAAGGAAAATTAAGAAGAATCTCAATCTGCCCCACCGGGAATCGAACCCAGGACCTCCGTCTTAAAAATCCTCCGCACATATCACTGCGCCACGGAGGTCGTATTTGTATATTTGAATATATACAAATACAATTTTTTTTTAATTGATCCGATAATCTCGACGATGTATGTATGAAAATAAAATTAATGTTATGTATACAACCTTTAATTTTATTATAAAATTATACTATAGGTTCCTATGTAAGATACTGGACAAGAGAGAACCTAGTCGTCAAAGGAGGAAATGGCTAGATGACATAAGAGATCCGGACCGGACCGGATTTCATTATCCCCATTTAAACGCATTGTGGATAATAGGAAAGCTTTTCGCATATTGACCGTCAAACTTTTTTCGGAAGCACCAAGTCATGATGAATCATCAAGTTGAACCTTGAACTCGTTGAATGTCATACCCGTGATTTTATGTAAGTGTTATCATAAAAAAATATGCCTTAATCGTTTTTAGAAGTCCGCAAAAAAATACTTTTTCAAAATATATGATGGAAATGTTAAAAGAATTAATCAAGCAATAAATGGAAATAATGTACAATACCTTACTGAGCTAACCTAAGTTTCAAGAAAAAACTCTGATTTTAAAAATAGCCCCAACATTTAAAACCGTAAACTCCGAAAGTAAGAATCCATTAACCTACGACCAAATTAAAATTTCCTGCACTGACAGTTTATCTCCTGACAAATTCCTCGCATTTCAGTGTAACACGACAGGAGCAATTCCGAGTTTCCCTAAAACAGAAATAACAGAACTTAGGGGGCCGATTGACCCGAAATTAAGATGTCGAAAATCAATGTCCATGTCACTCCGATTGTAGGAAGTGCTATGCATCATGTTGACATCGGACATTTTTTCTAAACTCAATGTTTGTCTCCCTAAATAGTTGTTATTGACATCTTACATTTTAAAATGTATTTGCTTCTAATTTTATGTTCTATAAAAATCTTTTTACTCAAGATTGCACCTGGTTTTTAATTTTTTTAATGTACTATTAATCCTAGGTCATAATTATTTGTATTATTTTAATTTTCAGGAAATTAAGTAACTGACTAACTATTATAAATATTTAATTTCTTTAAAATTAAAATATTTGTAATAATTGCTCGTTTAGCTATTTTTTTGCAATCTAGATTTAATAAATTATGTACTCTTTGGCGTTTAAAAAAAATATTTTTAGTCCGATCCGTACTAATATTACAAAGGCGACTAATAGTAGTAGTAATAGTATGACGACCTCCGTGGCGCAGTGGTATGCGCTGTGGATTTATAAGACGGAGGTCCTCGGTTCGATTCCCGGCGGGGCAGATTGAGATTTTTCTTAATTTGTCTTGGTCTGGCTGGTGGGAGGCTTTCGCCGTGGCTAATTACCACCCTACCGACAAAGACGTATCGCCAAGCGATTTAGCGTTCCGGTACGATGTCGTGTAGAAACCGAAAGGGGTGTGGATTTTCGTCCCACTCCTAACAAGTTAGCCCGCTTCCATCTTAGACTGCATCATCACTTAACATCAGGTGTGATAGCAGTCAAGTCTTGTAGTCGATAAAAAAACAAAAAAAAAGGCGAATGTTTGTATGTATGGATGGATGTTTGTCACTCTTTCACGCAAAAGCTACAGAACAGATTTTGATGAAACTTTACAGTAATATAGCTTACATATCAGAATAATACATAGGCCACATTTTATCACGAAGTTTCTACGAAAACGAAAACTAAGCAAGTGAAATCGCGGGCGTCTTCTAAACTATTATAAACTTTCTTTTCAAAAATTTTTAACAAAAAATAGAACAGACGCAAAACTAGTAAGTAAAAAATAACTGTGTCATTTAGTTGCTTTAATTTACTTAAGCATATCTATGAAGTCGGTGCCAGCCTTCCTTCAAATTTCCCAGGACATCATCATCAGATCCTCATGATTATGGGACCATCTTGGAAGTGTACCCGTTCTAATAAAAAAAGAATTATCAAATTTGGATAACTCTGTAAAAAGTTATGCGTGGTCAAAAACAAAAATATATGTGTCGAATTGAGAACCTGCTCCGTTTTTTTTCGTCGGTTAAAAAATATGTTCCTTGTTATAATTTTTACCGTTACTATGTTTAAGGTTGGCTTACGATTGCTATTGACAAATTAAGAAAAATTTATTCCCTTAAGCCGCTTAACAATCACTGTGTAGTATTAATTTTAATTGTAGCATGCCTAGGTGTGGTTTGGAATGATGTTGTTGAACTTAAAGCCTACGTGACGAAAGGCTCGTCGACGATGTGCCTAGGATTAACATTATACAGGAAATTATAGCGTTGTTCGTGCAAAAAGCAATATTGCTTTACTGTTCACTGGCTTAAGATTTAATTGGTCTTCGTGAATAGATCAATTAACTAACCAGTTCAACCGATCAACCGATCAATTTGAAAAATTTACTAAAAGCAAAATATTTTTTTATTTGAAATAATCTCATACCGTGAAACCGAGCTCACCTGATGATAAGTGAAGATGTGGGTGCCTAGTGTGAGCTTTCACCAAAACAAATCGAAAACTTCACATTCGCGTAAAAGCAAATGTAACCTGCATACCTACCATCAACTATAATAGCGACTCAACTGTAGATCTATACTGAATTGCAGTTTAGGTGAGCTTTCACCGAAACAAGAAAACTTCACATTTAAAGTAAATTTTATATGGAATTGAAGCAGCGCCCCTGGCGGTATCGAGAGAAAACTCAAATGGGTGAGTGTCAGTGTCATATAAAATTTGCGTTTACCGTTCTCGATATCGACGCGGTAAAATCTTGCACTAGCTAACTCTTAGAAGATGCCTATTCGCTCTTGTTTTAAAGATGTAGGAATAAGGAAAAACTGACCTCGGAAGGCCAAACCTTAGCTATACGTATAGTAAAAGATGACGTAAAACGTTTTGTACGAGTCCTGGAAACAGCAACAACATTTTGAACAAAGACATCTAATGTTAGAAAATACGTTACATAAGAAACTGCGATATAAATAAACAAAAATAACGAAACAGGAATAGAAAATAAACATTAACAATTGTGACAATGAGAGTGCTTGTTAACACAAAAAAAATGAAACGCTGTCGAGTGATCAAAATAATTTAGACGAAACCCATTATGCAACAGTAATTAATAACAACAATATTTCAAACGCACTCAACAAAACAAAACGTTTCTATGATGAATGAGATTTAAGTGTCCCCAAAAATAGTACAATGGCTCAACTTAATCTCAACTAAAAATCTTCCGAACTTAAATGAATATTAATAAAGTGGGGACAAACGGAACCCCAATTTAGGGTAGTCGAATAAGTCACAAGACAAAATGCTACCACTGAAGTCGACGCGTCAGGATTAATGGGGCTTTTTTTGACTTTGGGTTTTTTGGGAAGCTACCGAGACAGTCAATAAATTTGGGTATAATTATACTTAAACGGAATTTGTTGAAAGGTAATTTGAGTTAAGACGGAACATACTTTGAGGATTTATTTTAAAAACAATCAGTTGTTAACGATCTGTTTGACTAATTTGGGATATTGATGAGCTATTAGGCAGAAAAAATTAGAGACAACACTTTTTTATTTTCTTTAAAAAATAATTACTTTAATTTTAAATTACTAATATGAGTTAATTTTCATTTTTAACTATAGCCTAGTTTTGTCTTATTTAATATTTAAATAATTTAATTTAATTATAAATAACCCATAATTATGACATTTCATTGGCTTGACACTTTATAATAATTATGTATTCATCGTATTTTTGTTTTGTAAGTATAATTTAATTGCTTAATGTTTTTGTATAATTAATAGTCACCTCATATTAATTTAAACTGGAAATTTTAAAAATGTTCTGTATGCCTGTAAAAGATGACAGACTAGCACTATCATCTTAATTTTGTATTTAAACCTAATCAAATATTTAAACTTAATTTTCAAAAAACTTAATTTTGTATTTAATTTAACTTAATTTTGTATTTACAGCTATTGTTTGCTATCTTATAAATAAATAAAAAATATTTAAGTAAATACTAAAATCTAGTGTAACTTGATTGAACAGCTTTCTTCGTAATTTATTACTAACAGTGATTTTAAGTTTTATGGAGAATCTCTTATCGAAATAAGATTTAAGTTTGTTTTGTGTTAGTTTAGTAACAGTTTCAAGCTTCCGATATGAACAAAATGGTATTCCAATAGTGGTGTGGCTTTTATAGTTAAAATTACCACATCGGATAGAATTAATTACATTAAAAATTCAACTCGTTCCTTTAAAGAGGTCATAACCACCATACAGCGGCATTAACCGTTCAAACCAAAAGACGATTTCAGGAATTAATGGTGTTTAAAAAGAAGTTTCGGAGTCTATCGGAGCTCCAGTGGCTTTACTGAGCTACTATGGAGCAAACTTCACTCATATTGATGTCAATTTACTTGAATAGCCATCGTTACATAAAAAGTAATGATTGCAGTTAGGCTACGTGCAGATGCTTGGGGATTGGCGTTGGATTTGATTTTAATAAAAATTTACTACTGGTGCCAGCTAAGGATATTTTTATAATTAACTAGAAGATGCTTGCTACTTCGTCCGCGTAAAATTTTGTGTACATTTGAACCCTGGTTTCACCCCTTCAGTGCGTAAGTTTTGGAAAGTCCTTCCATAGCGCTTAGTGTCCCTCATTGCAACTTCTTCAGTGATTTAGGCTTGCGTGAAGAGATCAGTCAGTAACGATTGCCTTTCAACAAAGTACTGTTACAAAGTACTGTTTTACTTTATAATTTGTTACCCCAAAGGCATATCTTTCATTGGCAACTTTATGGATTTATAATTTTATCCTCTAAATAAGTGATTTATTTATTTATTTATTCCTATTAACTAAACCCGGGGAGACATTACAGTTTCCCAATTCGTCTCTCCAAATTACAAAAAAAAAAAAAAATAACACAAATTTACATAACAGACATAAAAAAGAAACACAATAAAAATAAAAATTAATAAAAAAAAAAGTAAAATATATCAAATTAAAAAATCTCTATATCTTACGAAACAACAGAATGTCTAATTGTTTTGCTCTAGTAAACACTTGAGCTTTTTACAAGTACCGGCGGTGAACAGTGGAAGAGATCTAATTCTCCGTCATAACCTTAAAATCATTGAGCAGGCGCAGCGCATGAGCTAGCGGCGGCGTGATATATCATGGAAGGATCGTATTCGCAATACCCGTTGTGCTGCAGAAAATGGGAAAACTCAAAGAGATTCTGCAGTGTATACAATGAAGAAAGTTCGAATACTTGGGCCATGTAATGCGAAACTCAAAATATGATTTTCGGCTCATTATCCAGAGCAAGATAAACGGAAAAGACCCGGTCGTAGGCGGATACCCTGGCGCACGCCAGTGGTTTAACATGAGCTCCAGATCACTGTTTCGTGCAGCAGCTAATAAAGTGTAAACAGCCCTAATGGTTGCTCACCTCCGATAGGAGATAGCGATAATTATGTATAGATACAAGTAACTTTAATATTATTATCTCCCTACTTTTCTAGCTAGCATGGTATGAGTATAAAACGTGAAGCTATAAACGTCACGTACAGGTACTAATATCAAGTTTTTCCTGAATAAACCCAGAAAAAAACAAATCTAAGTAAATGAGGAGAGGAGAGTTAAGTTAGATCATGAATGTATGATAGAAGTTAAAGAAAGAAGATAACGTCAAGTTATCCCGATTTCACTATTCTAATTAGCGTTGAATAAGATTAGTGGTTTTATCCTAAGCTTGCCAACCCGCACTGAATGACGTTGTGGCGTTGTGGGTCTACGCTCTATATCCGTTCTTATATAAGTAGGGAGGCCTGGCCATATAGTGGGCCAATTTATAGACTGACACTGATGATGATGTTGATTATTACAAGGTTTTGATAGTGTGGTGTATTTGATAATGTGTTGTTTGTTATATTAAAGGAAAAATATACATTTTATAGAGATTAGTCTAATATTAAAATGCTGCATCTATTCCGAGGTTGTGTACCCAGCTTAACGCAAATGGCTCAATAATTCTCAAGATATGACTTACTTTGTTTATCCTTTGATAGTTAAACGCAATGGACAGTGGTTAAGCACTAACTGTTATTTATCGACACTTTTATGCGCTGAGAGGGTTTTAGAAGACATTTTTATGATTCAGTGTCAAATAATAAGAAGACTTGAACAGATAATATGGATATTACTTTATGTTTAAGGATTTTTAACCGACGAAAAAAAAACGGAGGAGGTTCTCAATTCGACACGTATATTTTTTTTTTTTTTATGTATGACCACGCATAACTTTTTACAGAGTTGTCCGATTTTGATAATTCTTTTTTTATTAGAAAGGGCATACTTCCAAGGTGGTCCCATTGTCACCATGTTAGGATCTGATGATGATATCCTGGGGAAATTAAAGGAACTCTTCGAATTTTGGAGGCAGCTGCTTTGAAGCTTATTTTTATGTCTCGCGGCTTGATGCAGAGGGCGTAGAGATATCAGTCTACACACACAGACACACACGCATACACACACACACGCACCAAAAACATGGCTTTAAATAAATCATTAAAATGAATTAAAAAATCTCAATCATAAATAAGAACTTCGTTGCAATTTGGTGGGTTCATGGTACAAGACATAAACACTTAGGCCTGTGTGCACCAAGATTTCGGTTATCATAACCAACGGTTAACATAAGCTAACTATAAATTTACTGTTCACGACAATCCGTACGCCGGTTAAGGACGTAAGCTCGGTTAAGATAACCGCCCGGTGTACGTCCTTAACCAGCGCACGGGTTGTCGTGAACAGTAAGTTTTACGTTTAGCTTATGTTAACTGATGGTTATGATAACCGAAATCTTGGTGCACACAGGCCTTATAACCCTAGAGCTTAATATATTATATTTAGCACTCGTTTTGCTACGCCATAATAACTGCCTTTATTATTAAGATAAAACAAAAAAATATTTTGTGGTATATCTAGATAATACTCTTTTATTCCATAAAGTCATGACCTGATTCCTATACCCAAAGAAAACTTTCCCACCGTGTAAAAATAAATCGGCTTACCCATAACTACACCTCCGAAATTAATGTACAATCAGTAACTCAAGTTTAATCGCTACTCATAAATCCAATCAACCGGAAACACACCTTATTATCAAGAATCCAAGGTCCTATATCCTTTTACATGTCATAGATGGTTGAATAAAATAATGTTGTTATGTTCTATTAATAAGATTTGAGAGCCGTCATTATGCATTAAGTAGTGAAGATTTTATTCTCTACAATTAGAATTAGAAGTGCTCGATACAGTGGCAACGTTCGAGTGCGTAGTTTTCCCATGCTGACTGAAATAGACAAAGCTGTAGCTAGTTGTTAAGCTTCTTAGGGGCTCAGGTTTGATTCTCAGTTTTAATTAGGAGTAGACTCAATTAAAACTGGGTTTTTGTATACTTATTATTTATAATAATATTCATATTGATTGTTTGCTGATCCCTAAGACAAATTATTTTAAAACAAAACCACATCATATCAAATTATGACCATTTCATTTATTTAAAGCAGGCTTCTAATTAAGCACTTAAAGTCAAGTTCGGAAGTAACTCTACTACAGAAAGGAAACCCTATTTTTAAAGTAAATTATCGAAAAGATCCAAATACTTCAGATCCTTTTAAAAGAAGAAAAAGCTTTTTTTGAAAAGAAAGTCATTAATTTTAATTTTCGGGTCTTTGTTTATTGTTGCGTTCTGAACTTAAAACAAGTAGATATTTTACCAAGCAGCATTGCTGAGTTTTGGCTAAGCATTAAAACCTCCATATACGCTGTAAGCTACTAATTTGCTTTAAGCGAATTATTAGCTAGCGGCAGCGGTAGGCAGGCTCCTCCTCTTTCACTCTAACCCACTAAAACACAGTGTTAGCCGTATTTAAGTTATCACTTCTGTCGGGTGTCCCGAGACGCAAAATTTTTTTTTAAATAGATTGTTGCAATATATTGAAGTGTAATAATGTCTTATGGGGGTGTAAAACGTAAGGCGCTAGACCATGTGTCTTTGATCCACGCATCTGTCCTTTGTAAATCAGCAATTGACACAAAACACAGTGTTAGCCATATTTAAGTTATCAATTCTGTCGGGTGTCCCGAGACGCAAAACTTTTTTTTAAATAGATTGTTGCAATATATTGAAGTGTAATAATGTCTTATGGGGAAGTAAAACGTAAGGCGCTAGACCATCTGCCTTTCACCAACGCATCTGTCCTTTGTAAATCAGCAATTGACACAAAACACAGTGTTAGCCATATTTAAGTTATCACTTCTGTCGGGTGTCCCGAGACGCAAAACTTTTTTTTAAATAGATTGTTGCAATATATTGAAGTGTAATAATGTCTTATGGGGAAGTAAAACGTAAGGCGCTAGACCATCTGCCTTTCACCAACGCATCTGTCCTTTGTAAATCAGCAATTGACACAAAACACAGTGTTAGCCATATTTAAGTTATCACTTCTGTCGGGTGTCCCGAGACGCAAAACTTTTTTTTAAATAGATTATTGCAATATATTGAAGTGTAATAATGTCTTATGGGGATGTAAAACGTAAGGCGCTAGACCATGTGTCTTTGACCCACGCATCTGTCCTTTGTAAATCAGCAATTGACACAAAACACAGTGTTAGCCATATTTAAGTTATCACTTATGTCGGGTGTCCCGAGACGCAAAACTTTTTTTTAAATAGATTGTTGCAATATATTGAAGTGTAATAATATCTTATGGGGGTGTAAAACGTAAGGCGCTAGACCATGTGTCTTTGACCCACGCATTTGTCCTTTGTAAATCAGCAATTGACACAAAACACAGTGTTAGCCATATTTAAGTTATCACTTCTGTCGGGTGTCCCGAGACGCAAAACTTTTTTTTAAATAGATTATTGCAATATATTGAAGTGTAATAATGTCTTATGGGGATGTAAAACGTAAGGCGCTAGACCATGTGTCTTTGACCCACGCATCTGTCCTTTGTAAATCAGCAATTGACACAAAACACAGTGTTAGCCATATTTAAGTTATCACTTATGTCGGGTGTCCCGAGACGCAAAACTTTTTTTTAAATAGATTGTTGCAATATATTGAAGTGTAATAATATCTTATGGGGGTGTAAAACGTAAGGCGCTAGACCATGTGTCTTTGACCCACGCATTTGTCCTTTGTAAATCAGCAATTGACACAAAACACAGTGTTAGCCATATTTAAGTTATCACTTCTGTCGGGTGTCCCGAGACGCAAAACTTTTTTTTAAATAGATTATTGCAATATATTGAAGTGTAATAATGTCTTATGGGGATGTAAAACGTAAGGCGCTAGACCATGTGTCTTTGACCCACGCATCTGTCCTTTGTAAATCAGCAATTGACACAAAACACAGTGTTAGCCATATTTAAGTTATCACTTCTGTCGGGTGTCCCGAGACGCAAAACTTTTTTTTAAATAGATTATTGCAATATATTGAAGTGTAATAATGTCTTATAGGGATGTAAAACGTAAGGCGCTAGACCATGTGTCTTTGACCCACGCATCTGTCCTTTGTAAATCAGCAATTGACACAAAACACAGTGTTAGCCATATTTAAGTTATCACTTATGTCGGGTGTCCCGAGACGCAAAACTTTTTTTTAAATAGATTGTTGCAATATATTGAAGTGTAATAATATCTTATGGGGGTGTAAAACGTAAGGCGCTAGACCATGTGTCTTTGACCCACGCATTTGTCCTTTGTAAATCAGCAATTGACACAAAACACAGTGTTAGCCATATTTAAGTTATCACTTCTGTCGGGTGTCCCGAGACGCAAAACTTTTTTTTAAATAGATTATTGCAATATATTGAAGTGTAATAATGTCTTATGGGGATGTAAAACGTAAGGCGCTAGACCATGTGTCTTTGACCCACGCATCTGTCCTTTGTAAATCAGCAATTGACACAAAACACAGTGTTAGCCATATTTAAGTTATCACTTATGTCGGGTGTCCCGAGACGCAAAACTTTTTTTTAAATAGATTGTTGCAATATATTGAAGTGTAATAATATCTTATGGGGGTGTAAAACGTAAGGCGCTAGACCATGTGTCTTTGACCCACGCATTTGTCCTTTGTAAATCAGCAATTGACACAAAACACAGTGTTAGCCATATTTAAGTTATCACTTCTGTCGGGTGTCCCGAGACGCAAAACTTTTTTTTAAATAGATTATTGCAATATATTGAAGTGTAATAATGTCTTATGGGGATGTAAAACGTAAGGCGCTAGACCATGTGTCTTTGACCCACGCATCTGTCCTTTGTAAATCAGCAATTGACACAAAACACAGTGTTAGCCATATTTAAGTTATCACTTATGTCGGGTGTCCCGAGACGCAAAACTTTTTTTTAAATAGATTGTTGCAATATATTGAAGTGTAATAATATCTTATGGGGGTGTAAAACGTAAGGCGCTAGACCATGTGTCTTTGACCCACGCATTTGTCCTTTGTAAATCAGCAATTGACACAAAACACAGTGTTAGCCATATTTAAGTTATCACTTATGTCGGGTGTCCCGAGACGCAAAACTTTTTTTTAAATAGATTGTTGCAATATATTGAAGTGTAATAATATCTTATGGGGGTGTAAAACGTAAGGCGCTAGACCATGTGTCTTTGACCCACGCATTTGTCCTTTGTAAATCAGCAATTGACGACTAAAACGCTGTTTTAGATCATGTAAATAATTGTTAGCAAGTGTAAAAACATCAGTATGGTTAATGAGTACCCAGCAACCATTGCAATATTAATGAGCATAACGTAGAAACCTGTTAGGTGCAGTATTTAAAATGACATAACACGAATGCGTACGATATGTAAGTAGGTATTTACGCCAATGCTCCCGTGTAATTGTTAACATAATTATTTTAATTGTGTCGACCTCGAACGGGTTAACTTTGTATATAAATACGACTCCATGATAGTTAACATACAGGTATAATATTTTTAATAGGATAAGATTATTAGAACATTATTTTTGCTTTTAATTTCTTGGTTCTTTTTAATTTACTGGCTGACGGTTTTGCCTACGTCCCTACTTTATCGCCTGTTATAGATAAACAAAAGAATAAATTAAAAATAAATCAAATGTAATTCGCACTTTGCTCGTCGCGGCCATTTTAGATTTGAAATTTTTGTATAATATTCTACTAGTCAAACCCTTTCATTTGATACCCTTAATGATGAATCCGATATTTTGTAGCAGCAGCCATTTTAGACCGATTGTCACCAAACTTAGATAAGAGTTACCGCCAGGAATCTAACTTTCAAATGAAATAAGCCGCCTCAAATAGGTCCATCTGTTTGAACGCTATGCTTCTAAATTCTACAGTTAATCGTAAATTTTTAAATTAGCAAAATGGATTAAATTTTTAACCAACGAAAAAAACGGAGGAGTTTCTCAATTTGACACGTATATTTTTTATTTATGTATGATCACGCATAACTTTTTACAGAGTTGTCCGATTTTGATAATTCTTTTTTATTAGAAAGGACATACTTCCAAGCTGGTCCCATTGTCATCATTTTGGGATCCGATGATGCTTTTAATTAAGCATATCTAGGAGTCGGTGCCAGCCAAGGTTTCTACTTTAAGGACATTACCTAGAACCCACATACTGCTTTACTACGTTAAATAAATGTTCCTTAAACTTGACTGGCACCGACTTCATAGATATGCTTAAGTAAATTTAAGCAACTAAATGACATAGTTATTTTTTACTATTTAGTGCGTTTTGAGTCGGTTCAATTTTTTGTTAATTTTTTTTTACTTATACTGAGTGCTACTATGCACACACGATGTCGTTTTATTTTGATCCTGTTTTAACCCTAGAGAGCTAACCTTCCTATATACCCCTTTAAAGCTAACCATTCGTCGTATTGACGAGCAATATTTGAAGTATATAAATTTATAAAAAGATACATATATCTGAACATTTTAATATTTGATTACGTTAAACATGTATTATCCTATTGAAAAAAAACAGTATTTATCGATATTTAAACAAAAGTATTTATTTTCTTCCTTATAATCTAACACACTAGTTTTTTGAGGTCAATATAAACCCTTACTTGGAAAAAAACCATAAAAAAATTTACAACAAAAAATCCCTTCTGTTCTTGGACAAATATTAATTATAAGAGTTTCATTTTATTAGAAAAAATATAAAACCGAAAATTTTAAAGCGCTTTTGTAGTAAAAATCAACTTTGTGTTCACCACAAAATGCAGTGTTGTATTTTGTGGTGAACACAATGTATATACGCAATATATCCTTTTTTGTGGGGACTAATATCACAAATTTTACTTCTTCTGCTGTTTGTAGCTTCAGTTGATATAAGACTGGTTGACCAGTGACTCTCACTTTCACCTTGACCTTCATCACTCTTCCATCCTTCCACTTTCAAGATATCTTTATTTTATTTTTCACTTGTGGGCATAGTAACCATTTCCAGCCGGCCATGCAGTTTCTTTAGAAATATATTCTACATCCGGTATATCTCTTAGAGTACGCATTGGTCCTCTAGCGACATTTACAATATTTATTGCAGCTACTCTATTTGAAACATTCCCTTCCTGGTCGACCAAACATGACAACTTCGACTTCGGATATTGCTCAGTGAGAAAGTTAAAATACTCGAGTTAATATCTGAGTTTTTCACCGACGACGAAGGTGCAGAACGATTTTGGTGGTATGGAAAACTTTCTTCATTATCAGAAAGCTCATATTGAGTATCGCTTTCTACTTCATCCCCTTCCGTTATCTTCTGTTTAGAGCTTAAATTATTCTCCCTAGTATCAGTCCACAATGTGGACACCTGCGCTATTCCGATATCTCCCTCTTCTAATAAAAGCCTCGCAATAATTTCATCTGGCAGGAATCGTTATTGGTAAAATCCGACAAAAAGTACATACGTTAGTTGCTGTAATAATATACACAAAAACACAAAATGACGAATATTTTTGTAATATATCTGTAAATCATGTACTTACCGGCAAAACGCCGTCGTCACCTGCGAGCACTCGGTGGACACTAGGTTGACTAGAGTTGGCAAAGCAATCAGCGCGCGCAAAGACAAGAGAAAAAGATATTTCTATTTCGTGTTCGTCAATTTGACGAAGGTTAGCTCTCTAGGGTTAAATTAGATAGTACATACAATATCGAATTAATAAATAATTCCAGAGAATTGCACAACAATGATTAACAACCTATTCACACATAGTTTTCAAGAACTTGGTGACATAAATGCCTATTAAATTATAAATACAATCAAAATTACGATCGCCTTTTCAGGAGTACTACGATTTAGGATATTGTGCCAATAAGTGTACTGAATCAGACCGCATAAATTTAGCTTCAGACAGTTCTATTAATATTCAAAACAATAGATGGAAGTAGAAATCAATTTGTCCGTTATATCTAAAACAATAACGAGGTAGGATTAGAATAAATAAGTATTGAATAGCAGGCGTTACTTTAAATTGGGAAAATCATTTATTTTTTTCATTAGATACTGTTAGTTCTGACTGCAATGATACCTGATGTTAAGTGATGATGTAATCTAAGATGGAAGCGGGCTAACTTGTTAGGAGTAGGATGAAATCCACACTCTTTTCGGTTTCTACACGACGTTCCGGTACGATGTCGTATAAAAATCTAGAGGGGTGTGGATTGCATCCTACTCCTAAAAAGATAATAGCCCGCTTCCATCTTAAACTGCATCATTTTTTACGATCAGGTATCATTGCAGTCAGAACTAACAGTAATGAAAAATAAAATCTATGAAGTCGGTGCCAGTAAATTTGAGGAACGTTTATTTAACGTAGTATACTTAGCAGTTTGTGGGTTCTAGGTAATGCCCTTAAAGTAGAAACCTAGGCTGGCACAGTCGGTTCTATTTTTTGTTAAAAATTTTTATTTCTTACTTTTTGGTGATTTATCGCCACGTAACGTACTCGTACTATACTGTCATAGTATATTATAGGGCACTTGTAGCCAAAACAGCTAGCGATACTTACACAAAAACCGAAATCCCTGCAAGTGCGCCTATACAATTTGAAGAGTTCCTTCAATTTTCATCAAAATCAAAATAGACCAATGGGACCACTTTGGAATTATGCCCTTTCTAAAAAATATTATTGGAAAAAGTTATGCGTGGTCATACAAAAAAAAATATACGTGTCAAATTGAAAACCTCCTCCGTTTTTTTTCGTCGGTTAAAAAACGCAATTTTTCGGCAATTGTACCTTGTCAATGGAACTAAATGAATCGTATACATTACATACATTACAGTACTTAGCCGGTTTTAGGTACAAAGCCGGTTATACGTTCACTACAAAGTAACGTGCCCTAGGGCGGTACACACCAGGAAAACATAACAATAGGTGCATTAGGCAAATAGTCCAAGCCTAGCCACTAGTCGTTATGTGGCTTCATTACCGAACTAAGGCGCAGGTGTTCCGTCAATTATAGTCTGAGCTGAGACATGTCAAGGGCTCACAGTGTTGTTAAATGCCTACACTCCGTCTGCAGTTTGAAAGGATAATATATTATATGCTTTGCCGCGCGATTTCACTCGCGTAGATGTTTTGTAAAAATAACGACATACATTAACTAATGTGCCATGAATATATGACTGCCTCGCTGGTCTTTTTTTATCGATTACAAGTCAGCCCTTGACTGCTATCACACCTGATGTTAAGTGATGATGCAATCTAAGATGGAAGCGAGCTAACCTATTAGGAGTAGAATGAAATCCACACCCCTTTCGGTTTCTACGCGATATCGTACCTAAACGTTGAATTGCTTGGCGGCACATATTCGTCAGTTTGGTCTAGTGGTTAGCCTATGTGACTTCGATCACGAGGTCCTGGGTTCGAATTCTGGGTCGGGTCGTGGAATAATTCTGAATTTTTCATTCTTCTATAAAAAATTGCGGGTGGTAAAACCCCCGTGTTTCAGAGGGCGCGTTAAGCCATTAGTTCTGGTCACTGTCATCAACTGTAGTGGATCATGCTGCTATCATTTATTTACTAGCGTAGATAGTGTTAGATTGTGAATATCGGGATAAAAAGCAGTCTAAGAAGTATTACTATACTAACAGTCTGTTAGTATAGTAATAGTTCTTAGGCCTGACCAAGATTTCGGTTATCATAACCACCGGTTAACTTAAGCTAACTATAAATTTACTGTTCACGACAACCCGTACGCCGGTTAAGGCCTGTGTGCACCAAGATTTCGGTTATCATAACTAACGGTTAACATAAGCTAACTATAAATTTACTGTTCACGACAACCCGTACGCCGGTTAAGGCCTGTGTGCACCAAGATTTCGGTTATCATAACCAACGGTTAACATAAGCTAACTATAAATTTACTGTTTACGACAACCCGTACGCCGGTTAAGGCCTGTGTGCACCAAGATTTCGGTTATCATAACCAACGGTTAACATAAGCTAACTATAAATTTACTGTTCACGACAACCCGTACGCCGGTTAAGGCCTGTGTGCACCAAGATTTCGGTTATCATAACCAACGGTTAACATAAGCTAACTATAAATTTACTGTTCACGACAACCCGTACGCCGGTTAAGGACGTAAGCTCGGTTAAGATATCCTCCCGGTTTACGTCCTTAACCGGCGTACGGGTTGCACACGGCACACAGGCCTTAGAACGTTAACCGGGCGGTTATCTAAACCGAGCTTACGTTTTTAACCGGCGTACGGTTGTCGTGAACTGTAAATTCATAGTAAAGTTATGTTAACCGTTGGTTATCATAACTGAAATCTTGGTGCACACAGGCCTTAGACTGTCAATCTGTCTGTGACAATTTTCTTCCAGTTCCTTTTAGCGGGAATTTTGAGCTACCGCAACCTAGCTGGTAACATCTGAACCAAACCTCCACTCAGGTTACTACATGACGCTTTTTTTCTAACTAGCTACCTACCTTAACTCCGTCAATCTGAACGCGAGTACTAGCGAGATGGGTCTGTTATAAGACGCTTGGCCCGGCAGTGGACTATATTAACAATTGGCTCTTAATGTTCACTTCTGTAAAAATATAATTTAAATCACATCTATCTGATACTACTATGTAAAACCCCGTTTATGTAATATCGTTAGTCACTCAAGTACACACCGAACTCTTTGTTAAGTCGTGACAGATTGAATAACAACGCGATGATAGCGCCGCTCAAAGTTAACTATGTTATTCAATAATTACGGATAAGTTATGTTATTAATTGAATAACATAATATGTTTGAGAGGTCATGCCTAGATTACTGGTGTACAATGTGCGTGTTTCTAGTGCGCTAGTGTTACTTTGTTACAGGCTTTGATTTGATACTTTTTTTTATTTACTACAAGTTGGCCCTTGACTGCTATCACAACTGATGTTAAGTGATGATGCAATCTAAGATGGAAGCGGGCTAATTTGTTAGGAGTAGGATGAAATCCACATCTTTGCTTTCTACACAACATCGTACCGGAACGCTAAATTGCTTGCGTCTTTGTCGGTAGGGTGGTGACTAGCCACGGCGAAATATTGCCACCAGTCAAAATTATTAGTATTTTTATGTGACTGCATTTAAATCCCAAAAGTCAAAATTTCATTTTTTTTACTATTATTCTCGTAGTACAAGCTTTAAATTAATTTAAGATGATATGAATAATTATTAAAAAAAAGGTAAGATTTCTATCAAATTATTTTAAAATTAAACATAAACTTTGGGAACGAGTGATAAGCGCATTGTCCGCTAATCGCCTTATAATGCACTGTAACCTTGGTAACTGTGACGTAGGTGTCTAGTTGCATTTGCAGCTATTACCACTACTATAAGATCTATAAACTATTATAAAATATACCTAGTTGTTTTCATAATTGTATGTGAAGGTCCCCGTGGCGCAGGGGTATGTCCAGTGGATTAATAAAATGGAGGTCCTGGGTTCGATCCCGACTGGGCCGATTAATATTTTCTAAATTGGTTCAGGATTGGGTGGCGGGAGGCTTCGGCCGTGGCTAATTACCACGTGGTACGATGTCGTGTAGAAATCGAAATGGGTGTGGATTTCATTCCTAACGAGTTAAGTCGTTTCCATTTTAAATTGCATCATCACTTACCATCAAGTATGATGCAGGCTTCCATATAATAAATAAAAAAAAACATTTTTCTTCTATAAGGAGGGATGGTGGAGGCGTCCCCGACTGTGGGCTAATAACGATGATAAACTGGGCCTAATAGTCCAGAACCACTAAGCAGATGATCTAGAGTGCCATGACCCGACCCAGGATTCGAACCCAGGATCTCGTTATAGAAGCAAGCAATATATTAATAAGATGTTATAAATAACTCAAAAATATTTACGAATAAAATAAACATTACACCGTAATATATGCCAAAGTTTATTTATTTACGCTACCATAATAAATATAAGCTAAATAAAGCTTAGCGCCCACCGTACCAGATGTGAACGAAATTCCAACATTTTTATGACACTCGAACACGTGCCTCCAAAACGTGCATTATTTCTCAATGTAAATAAATATTACGTACGTATAAAGCTCCGCGCACACTGGTGCGACGCAAGATGAACGCATCTGTGAAGGTAACTTTCAATCTTATGTCTCTCATAATAAATAAGTCTGTTTGTGTTTGTTAGCTTTTCACTAAATGCATGCGTACATACATAATTAAGCTTACATAATATCAGAATAACAAATAGGTCTATTTCAGGAATTTCATATTGTATCCCCAAATTTCCACAGGAACGAGAACCACGCGGGAAAAATCGCGTGCGTTCTCTATTCATTCATAACTCCAGAAAGGTTGAATTTATCTGGAGGAGATAGAGACTATAGTTTGGAATAACACATAGATAATATATAAGACTGATAAATTTCAAGGTAGCGGACACATGAGTCAAACAAAAACTGAGTAGAGAGAGTAAGCGCAAGTCTGAACGCAATGGTATACGCAACACTGTGAGCTGCGCTTTAAACACACTCGTGCAGGGGTGAGTAAACACACCCTTAACCCGGGGTTTCGTGTACGAGAAATATACGTAAAATATAAACAATTGCATTTTGGACAACTTGGGTGTATGGCAGATGCTTCGTGTGGGGTCGGCTTTGATGTTTTTAATATAAATGTACTCGACGCATTTTAAACTGAGTCGTCAGGCAATAAATGCCACTGACGCCGCTGACTGAATTCTTACGCACATCTCTACACATCGGCTCTACAACTTCACTCGGCCCAGCCGGGAATCGAACTCAAGACCTCGGTCTTATAATTTCACTGCACTCACGCATACGGCTGTGAGAACCGTTATAAACCTGATTTTAAACAAAATAAAAATTTTAAAATCCTCAACTAAAAAAAATGTGATTCGCCGTTTTGTTGTGGCGACCATTGTACCTAAAACATAGAAAAATGAAAATCTAGTATTATTGCATTATCCGATCCGGGACTCGAACCTAGTACCACGTAATCCAAAGTTTGAAGTACACAAAAGCCTCGTTAACCGACAAATTTCAACTACAACTAACTGTGCCCTGTGATTTCACCCATTCAGTTCCCGTTTCCAAGCGGCTACCGGGAAATCCGTTTTTTATGAGCGTCGCAAAATGAGTAAAAATGCTAAATTTCAAGTCACTCGAGTGTAAAATTTGTAAAAGATCTCGTGATGAGTCTGTGTTATCTCTCGACAGAATAAAATTTAAACAAAAAGTTGTTGTAACTTTTTAATAAAAATTCTTAACAATGTACTCGAGTTTCAATAACCGATATTACGGCATTCATTTCACACCTCTTCGCTTTCTACACGACATCGTACCGGCAGGCTTAATCGTTTAGTGGAAAGTCTTTGACGGTAGGGTGGTTACTAGCCACGACCGAATTCTCCAAGCCAAAAATACTACGGTATTTTTCATCACATAATGCATGTTATAGATAACTCTGTTATCATTTCACTCCACAAGTCCGCGCGGTGTCAAATTCCAGCGGTTGTATCAAAGAGCCCGTCTGTTCAACAGCAACATTGGTGTGGTATGAGTTACTGGCACAAGCGGTATGAACAATAAATCCTAGGTTTGATTTCTGGCGGGTATCATATAGTGCTAGAGAGCACCCGCGGATTTACCCACGTAATTCTCAATGAGAATTTCGGGATAAAAGGTCGCGTATGTATTCCAATATGTAAGCGATATTCATTCATACATACAAACTTTCGCTTTTTTAATATTAGGAAAGATCTAAAATCAATAGTTAAAGCCCCGGTTAAAGGGTCGGACTAAACACTAAGGCCTATGTGCACCAAGACTTCGGTTATCATAACCAACGGTAGCTTACGTTAACCGTTGGTTACTATAAATTTACTGTTCAAGACAACCCGTACGCCGGTTAAGGACGTAAGCTCGGTTAAGATAACCGCCCGGTTTACCTCCTTAACCGGCATAGGGGTTGTCGTGAACAGTAAATTTATAGTAAGCTTATGTTAACCGTTGGTTATGATAACCGAAATCTTGATGCACACAGGCCTAAGAAGTTGTGTTCATATGTTCAATACCACTTCTAATTGACTTCTTACGTCTATTAAAAACGTGGCTGATATTTTTAAACGACTTCAAAAAAAAAGTAGTTTCTCAATTCGACCGTATATATATATATTTTTTTATGTGTGTTCGCGCATAACTTCGTCGTTTATGAACCGATTTTGATAATTCTTTTTTTGTTGGAAA
Organism: Mycalesis mineus; assembly: GCA_034621355.1. Classification (NCBI taxonomy): domain Eukaryota; kingdom Metazoa; phylum Arthropoda; class Insecta; order Lepidoptera; family Nymphalidae; genus Mycalesis; species Mycalesis mineus. The sequence continues at coordinate 2,284,994 of CM067902.1, forward strand.
GTAGATAGTCCGGTGGTGGTACCATGACAAGGAACCTAGGATCTGATGATGGAATCCTGGAGAAACTGAGGGGAACTTTCAAAAATTGTAGGGACAACAAGTACGTTTGTTAATTTTTCCGATAAGTATTTAAAAGCACTACAATTTGATGAAGGTCTGGAGTCGATCTGATGATGGAGCCGATCTACATATAAGAGAAATCTTTGACGATTTACTGTATTTAGCTTGTGTTTGGACTCGATTAATTTGTCTTGATAAGAACTTTACATTTAGATGGGCTGTGACTGTCATTGAGGGTCTGGTGATGAAGACAAAGTACAGTTAAGGGAGCTCCGTAACGGCTTACAGTAGCTACCTTGTGTTTGGCCTCAATTAATTTGTCTCAATGATCACTTTACATTTAGATGGGCTGTGACTGTCATCAAGGATCTGACGATGAACACGAAGGACAGCTGAGGGAGCTCTTTAACGGTTTACAGTAACTACCTTGTGCTTGTGCTCGATTAATTTGTCTCAATGAGAACTTTACATTTAGATGGGCTGTGACTGTCATTGAGTGTCTGGCGATGAAGAAGAAGGACAGCTGAGGGAGCTCTTTAAAGGTTTACAGTAGCTACCTTGTGATTGGGCTCGATTAATATGTTTCAATGAGAAGTTTGTAAGGTTATAGTTTCCAGTTGGTTTAATGTTTACTAAGTCATGATCCCATGATGAGATCTACGAGAACTTGAGGAAACTCTTCAAACTTTATAGGCACATTTGCTGGGATGACAGAATGTTTTAACTAGCTAGTGAATATTGGTACTTATGATTTAGTTCGAGTAGGTTCTTTAGTATTTTCGTTTTTGATAAATCACTAAAAAGTATGAAATAAAAAATTTTTAGCAAAAAATAAAAACGCCTTCAAAACACACTAAAAAGTAAAAAATAACTACGGCATTTACTTACTTTAATTTACTTAATAACATCTATGAAGTCGGTGCCACCCGAGCTTTCTACTTTAAAGACTTCACCTAAACTTGGATGGCACCGACTTCATAAATGTGATTAAGTAAATTAAAGTAAGTAAATGCCGTAGTTATTTTTTACTTTTTAGTGTGTTTTGAAGGCATTTTTATTTTTTGCTAAAAATTTTTGTTTAAAAAATAATATTATAAGGGCGAAGTTTTTGAGTGTGTGAGTGGGTATGTTTGTTACTTTTCTTCACGACTAAACTTTAGTATGGAGGTAGCTACCACCCTGGATTAGACATAGTCGTCTTTTTATCCCGATTTTTTACGAAAACAGGAACAACGCGGATGACATCGCGAGGGTACACTAGTAAATAATAAACATAATATACTTTAATTGGTTTAAACAAATGAAATCGCGAAGCAAATGACTTGCACCCCGCCTCTAACAGAGTTGGCTGTAAACGTTCAATTTGTCCCTAATTAACCGGGAAGAAACCCCAGGTTTGTTCTCTCTGATGTTATCTGTAACGCGATACGTATAACTCGAGTATTGAAATAGAATTTGTTTTACAACACAGTCTGTACACATTACTTATGTATTGTTATAATTACAACTTAAAATTTCATGTATTTGGACGTCGTGACGTAAATTGAGAGATGCTTATATGGTTTTGACATGTAGAGAGAATGGATGAAAGAAGATTAACAAAAGGAATTTATGCGAAACGGTGGATGGAAGTTTTTGAAGGGGAAGGCTTAGGCAATGTTTCTGGACCAAATTCAGGACATTTTAAAATATGGCTAGGTTCAAAGTACCCTAAACTGACGGTCTTGTATGAAAGGATTAATGAAAGTGGAAGCAGCTAAGGAAGTATGTTTCTTTTTTTTCTTTAAGTGCCTCTCCATTACTAAAGGTCAGCGCTCTGTTTTTTGAACTTCGATGTCTAGGCGGAATAGTTCTTCAAAGATCTTTATGGCTGTCCACTCCTTTATGTTACGCAGCCACGACATCTTTCTTCTACCTACACCTCTTTTACCAATCATGATCGTGTGCAGTAAGCGGCACCTATTGTGTCGGAAAATATGTCCCAGGTACGAGATCTTCCGGTAAACCGCTTCCGCTTTCTTCCATAAAGTTTGCTTGGACCGGAGCAAATGGAAGGATGTACTCTTTGCCTACTCCTATGGGAATGAGGCATGATGGATGTATCAAATAAACTTAAACATTCGAGTAAAGCATTGTACTGACAGTAACATAGTAAAGTTTTGACAAAGTCAGCGATATAATAAACGAGTAGTCCGACCAAACGGAATAATTTATAATCGAGTCCGATTTAAAATCAAATCCGACTCGACTCGGAGGCAGGCCGGGGGCTACGCACAGTCATAATTTAAGCTCCGCTCTCACTATCGGCTATATCTTCAATCGTGACTTGCTTTACAACCGTACGGTAGCTGGTAGTGAGGGCTGTCTCTACCGGTTTGTTTTATCATTTAATTATACTCATTTTATAACTGCCTGTCGGTATAGTGGTTTGCCGGTGACTTTGGACGAGGTTCTAGGTTTGACTCCTTAGTCGAGTTGTGGGATAATTTTGAGTTTTTCTCTCTTCTGAGAAATTGTCGGTAAAAGCTTTATATTTTTATTAATTACAAGATAGCCCTTGACTCTTGTACGTGATGATACAATCTAAGACGGTAGCGGGCTATCTTGATAGCAGCAGTATGAAATCCACACCCCTTTTTGTTTACATTATCACTTTAATGGTGATAACATTCTCACTTACCATTAGATGTGATTGCACTCAAGAGCTACCTACTGTGAAGGTATTGAGCCTTCAAAAGATGGTTATTAAAAAATCTTTTTACTGATATTTTTTTCTCTCATTTATATTTATTTACATATTTTTTTAAAATTTTTAACAATGTTATAAGTAATACAAAAATATACATAAAAACACTATTAAAAATTTATAAAAAAATCTTCTCCTCCGTTTGCGGGGCCTTTGCGGGTCCAAGCAACCGGTGGTCAGGGCTCCAGAGTGAGGAATCTCGTCACAATACGCGCCGTTCCAAGAATTACTGCCTTCTGTATCCGACCCTTGATCCAACAATTAAGCGAAAGCTTCTTAAGATGTTCGTCAAAGCTTTTCGCTATAAAACCGTTGACTGAAACGACTATAGGAACAACCATTGATGAATCAACATTCCACATGACGGTAATCTCATGAGCAAGGTCCAAGTATTTTGATACTTTTTCCTCTTCAGCTTTCACCAGATTATCATCATGTGGAACAGTAATATCAACAATTATTGATATAATTATTATGATTCAAAAAGTACGTCTAAAATGAACTTACTCTGATAGTTTGCAATAGAATAGTTTGTTGTCAAATTAAATTGACTCAGACCGTAATTCAATTTCATTCGCGTTTCAGTATTCGGGCGTTCGATTGATATAATATTATCTTGATGATTTTCGAGTGATCGTCAACCCTATCGCCCGCATCTAACACTTTTTGCCCCCGATGTCTAATGACAAAGGCGTCATTATCTAATCATGGCTTCTCGATTTTTTAAACAAGTAACGGACAATGGGTTTCCAAAAAGAGAAAAAATAGAGAAAAGGGAGTTTTGTGAAGCGTGCTTATAAGTCACGGGCGCGGTGTCGATGGATCACGGCCGATAATAACCGACAGAGAACAAAAGAAGAGCTATCAGTAGTGCCTTAAATAACGGGTTGTTTTAAACTTAAGTTTTAATAATTCTCATATATCTAATTTATATTAAATCTCACCTATTAATACACGTATCTATTAAACATATTTTTATATTGCGTCCTTTAATTATTTAATATTATAATTATATTTTTAGCTCTTTAAGTTCTTCGCTTTTACTCCCACATATTATGTTAATGTATTTGACTGTTTTTGAAAAATTATTATTATGAAAACAAAAACCCGACTGCTTAGAAGTTATGAACTGAAAAGAGAAAAACAAGGATCACTGTATCTGTATAAAATTCTAAATACTTTATGGTGCTGCAGGCGGGGGCAAACGTTTTGGTAGATCTTTCTTTCCCCGCAGGTTAAAGTATTTTGTCCCTGTTTGAAATGGTCTTTTTACGACCTTTCAATTGGTACCCATATTGCTAAGATAAGATAAAAAAATACACACATCCTCCCTTTTTTCCCCCATTTACAGTCGCCATTTTGAAAAATTATATAGCCTATGTCACTACCACAATTTTGACAAATTCAACGACACCTCACATGTCAAAATCCGTTCAGCCGTTTAGGCTGTAGCGCGTGCCGAAGAAATGGACATACATACATACATACGCTCGAAAAACATAACCCTCCTTCTGACGCAGTCAGGTAAAAACTTTGTTGACTTAAGATATTCTTCTATGTGCACTAATTTATCATTAAACTGCCTCGTTGGTCTAGTGGTTAGCCTATGTGGGTTCGATCGCGCGGTCTAGGGATCGTATCCCGGGTCGGGTCACGGAATATTTTATGAAATTTTCAATACATTCCAAGCCCGGACTCGGAAAGTTGGTGGTGTTACACCCCCTTACCTCGGAGAGCACGTTAAGCCATCGGTTCCGGTCACTATCATCAATATCTGATAGTTATCGTTAATAAATTAAACATTATCATCCTAAAACCGCTAACCCGCATTGGAGCAGCGTGGTGGGTAAGGCCCTTCCCAACAAGGGGAGATACCTGGACATGTCACTAATTTCCTATATCCAATGTAAACTTGTAATGAATAAAAAGGAAACTTTGCTGAAGTTATTCATTGGAAATACAACAATTTTCAGCAAAGAATTATTAAAATTGACGATGGGAAAATGGAAAATCAACTATGGTCTTTTAGAGGATATTTCAACGGTTGGTGACACGCATTTCATATGAATGAAAGATTTAGAAAAGAAAGATGAATATGCATTTAATATAAAAAATTAGGTATCCGTATCCAATCACCTTCCAATACACAATACTAATTCAATATATTATTATAACCTATTATTAGCTCATTATGATAATGTGTCTCTAAGTCTCGTGACTCACTACTCCACCGTACATGCACAATTATTTACCAATCCACGTAATGATGATACCACTTACCGAGTAATGGCTGCAATTATTATCGTTTTTAAAATCATACTGCATTTGGTGTTATTGTTCTATGGAACACGTGGTCGTAATGGGTGTAGGGCTTAGTTTGTTTGTTTTTATGTAAAAAGTTATTTGCGAGAATGACCTTGACAATGTTCTCCTATATTTAATTTATTTAATTATTTAAAAGAACGCTAACAATATAAATATTTAACATTGTTCTTAAATAGGTAGATTACGACGTCTGATATCAATCACACGCTCATATCAATCACAAAATAAAAATGAGAAGTAGAAAGTAGAGTTAGTGAATAAAATAACATAAAAAACAAACTTATGTTAAATTACACAAAAAACTAACTTCTAGGTACTAAAAAAATACATAAAAAGCAAATATAAATTAAATACTAAATATTATGAATTAAGAATTACGATATATTAAAGGAACGGGAATCGTTGATTTCAAGTTCTTTTCATTTTGGCAGCTTTTCGTGTAAATAATTTAACATTTCCGAAAAACCAGTTAACAGTTACCAAGATGCCAAGATGAACTTTCATTATTCACTATCATCATCATTAACAGCCGAGGACGTCCACCGCTAGACATAGTCCTTTTTTAGATACTTCCAAACATGACGATTCTGACCCGTCTGTACCCAGCGGCTCCCTGCAACACGTAATGTAGTCATACGACGACACCGCAAACGACCCCGCACTGTCTTTCCAGTGCAGGGTCGCCATTCTAACAGCACTTTGGGCTCCCAAAGTCGATAAGCTGTTCGAAACACGTGTTCCGTCCATTGCCATTTCAGTTTTGGGACTCACTGAGTTACGGCTGGTTGTAAAGATCTCGTCACTTCTGATTTGATCACGTAGAGATTCTGAGCATGGCTCTTTCCGTTGCCCGCTGAGTGACTCTGAGCCTTCTTATGGAGCCATGGCTCTTTCCGTTGTCCGTTGGGCCCACAGTTTCATAATTAAAATATCAAAACAATAAAAATAGCACATTTTAATTTGCAGTTTGTCCTTGTCAGAAATTGAAGCTTTTGTGGTATTTTTAAATATTTGGTATCAAATATATTTAAGTTTAGGTAGTTCAAAATTCACCTTTAGCAACTGTCCCTATACCTCAAGTTGTTATCAAAAGCTGGTTAGTAAGCCTTGTTCCTGGCATGCCCAACGAGGGAGCTTTTTTCATTTAGGTATTGGTCAACTTTAACGCTATACAAAAAAAACAATGAGATGTGCCAAAATAAAATTATAATATTTGTATGTAAGTAAAAGTAAACGAGCTCTAAAAATACATGTTATTCTGATGTCTCAACAAAAATAAATTAGTAATCTAGTTCGGAATAAGTCACCGTAACCCAAGCAGGTGTAGTGCATTATTATGGGACTAATACGGGACAGTTAATTCCCACAGTTCGTGACTTAATCAGCTCCTGTAATGCATAACCTAGACACGTCTAGGCCGTGTTCTAGGGCCCGATCTAGGCAGAACATTGAATAGCAATACGCACCGTTACGAGTCGTGACGTTGTAATCGTTTGTTTACTGTTACTACTTGCTACTTCTTCACACCTTTTTTGTATACTAATAACCTGTAAAACTTTTGTTATTTTTTCAATAAATTTTAAAGCCTGTATAAGCCAACAGTGTTATTCAGGTAGATCCCGTTCCCCTGAAAGTATTTATCGAAAAATCATTTCTTACATCGCGGAAGGAGTAAAGCATGTTAAATAATTATGTCAATTGATTTATAGAGATATCGGGATGACCCAATCAGTGGTATTTCATTTATTTAATATAGAATAATATATCTGATAGTCATCGTTACAAGACCTATATTTTCACTCTGTCTAATAAATATAAGCTAAAAAATTAAATCTATTTCGCTATAAGGGTATATTTTAGCTTGATCGGTAGTGAGTTATAAAAATAGGCTCATGAAGAATCTAAAGTACAAATCATTAAATATTTTCATCCTTCTTCGTATATTATTTTAACAAAGGAGCCTGGTTATTAATTCCAAAGGTTAAAGGCTTATTCTCTGACATACTAATAAAAATCAAGTAGAATTAGTTGTGAGCAAATACTCGATAGGTTCATTTTCCCAATCAAAACAAACAGGTTTTGCGTAAACCTTGTATCAGACCTAAAGCAATCGAATAGCGAATTTAATCCTTATAGTTTGAATGTAAGATATAATTTTGCGTGGATGTTAACCCTCAACAATCGAAACTTATCCAAGGCCCACTGAGACCCAGACCTGGGGCAATAATTGCCCCGCCGTTTCCATATAGGAAGTAACGACAAAGACGGTTCCACTGAAAACGGGTAAAACCAGACTAATTGCAGTAGGGTGGCCAACACTACAGGGTTTTAAACAAAGTCCGATTTTTAACTACGCATAATATGATGTTATAAGTTTCAGTTAAGTGTGTATAATTGTTGATGAAGGTCTGTAGTACCGTACCTTTAAAAGTTATTAAGCGATATCAAGATTGATATTTAAATGGGATTTATGGATCTTGGCTCGACGGCGAAAAAGCTTTGTGTATGTAAGATCTACAGCATTTATGTAAATCCAAAGTAATTTGATGTTTCTTTCGATTCGATTTACATTACATTGAAAGTTTCTGCCACAAAATTTCATTTATTTTTTTTGCAACTACAAGATAAACTATTTATTTAATTTTTAATCTTAAGTTACATATTTTTAAGCTATTGTATAGCTTTTATCGCGGGCCTTGAGCGTGGAGACCAAATACAGAAATTCCGTAACGAAAAAACCTAACACCCCCTGAGTATCAAAAACATAATATCAAAAGCACAATTTCGGCAACGACGTCATCGGGGAACGTGGCTTAGCGGTAAGGCGCTCTAAGTGCCCGGATTGCCAGAGAGACACGGGTTCGAATCCCGTCGGTTCCGAAATTTTTTTTTTCAAGCGTGATATTTCAAAAAGTCATTTTTTTTTAAATTAATGACTTTTTGCAATATTAAGCTTTAAAAAAAATTGCAGAACCGACGGGATTCGAACCCGAGTCTCTCTGGCAATCCGGGCACCTTGAGCGCCTTACCGCTAGGCCACGGTCCCGATGACGTCGGTAGGTAAACATAAGTTGATAAAAAATGCTATGCAATAGCTTTACCGCGGCAGTCTCCGAGTGCCACACGTCTTTTTTTATTTTAAGAGACAGTAATGCGAATGGATGGATGGAAATGGAAAACTGTTAATTTATTTCTTTATTTCTCTGTTGAGGAAGAATCCTAAATCTTTTTTTCTAACAATATATTTTAACGTAAATTTTGAAAATCGTTAAGTTTTTGTGAGATATTTATCCCATAAATTTTCCTCTGCAACATGGCAACCCTACGAAGGCTTCGAACAACGCTGAGGGAAAATCTCCATTGCAATATCAACCCTAAACCCTAGGAATAAGATCTATACATCAATCACACACTTGGTCTACATTTTTTGCGTGCAATCTCGAATTTGGGTCAAGTACGAACCGCTTGCGGATAATTTTCTGCAATCCTCAGTATTATTTTTACGCAAGAAGGAAGTATTATGTTTAACTTAATCTCTGTGTTTATATTCAATTTGTGGGCATTATGTTGTTTGATACTTTTCGAATTTTGACTAATGTATAGATACTAACATACGAGGAGAGGTGAATGTTTTATTTTTTTTATACATTACAAGTTAGCACTTGACTGCAATCACACTGGGTGATAAGTGATGATGGAATCTAAGATGGAAGCGGGCTAACTTGTTAGGAGTAGGATGAAATTTTCACCCCTTTCGGTTTTTACACGACATCGTACCGGAACGCAAAATCACTTGGCGATACGTCTTTGTCGGTAGGGTGGTAACTATCCACGGCCGAAGCCTCCCACCAGCCAGACCTGAACATATTTAGAAAGTCTTACCCAGCCCAGCCGGGAATCGAACCCAGGACCTCCGTCTTATAAATCCTCTGCGCATACCACTATGCTACGGAAGCTGTCAAGCCGTATTCAGGGGGTTTCAAGGGTGATTAACCGATCTTTTTTAGAAGAGGAATAATTTCCAAAAAAAACAAATATCTAGCACCCAGGTCTTAACCTTAAAATATTGCCGTATTTAATCTTATATTAAGTAAAACTTGAGAACAGTCTCTCTCGTATGATTCGGAGATATTGCAATAGTAGCTCGACAATAATTACGAATGTAAACAACGATATTTAATATTCAGCGAGTGTAATAACATGTAATTTATTCACCAGCCGAGCACCGAACCCGCAACCTGCGCGACGTGTCCACCCACTTGTCACTGTGGGTGTCGCCACGCTGTTATTATCGGGTGCTTGAAACATTACTTTTACGACTATATAAAATATCGGACGTCACCAAACTAATTGTAATTTTTGCAAGACTGTGACTTCGCCGTTTTATTTACTACCTACTGGAATCACTGCCTGTGTAGCATCAGACGACAGGGTCCCGGGTTTGAAATATTAAAACTTCTATCCTCAGTGCAGGAGTTCCTCTGTGGCGCAGTGTAAATTTATAAGACCGAGGTCCAGAGTTCGATTCCCGGCTGGCCCGACTAAGTTTTTCTTTGGTCCAGGTCTGGCTGGTGGGAGGCTTCGGCCGTGGCTAGGCTACCGACAGAGACGTACTGGCAAGGGACAAGTTTGCCCGCTTCCATCTTAGATTGCATCATTACTTACCATCATGTGTATTACAGTCAAGGGCTAATTTGTATGAATAATAAAAATTTTTAACAAAAAATAGAACCGACTCAAAACGCACTAAAAAGTAAAAAATAACTGTGTCATTTAGTTGCTTTAATTTACTTAAGCATATCTATGAAGTCGGTCCCAGCAAAGTTTAAAGAACATTTATTTTACGTAGTAAAGCAGTTTGTGGGTTCTAGGTAACGTCCTTAAAGTAGAAATCTTGGCTGGCACCGACTCCTTAAAAATTTTTATTTCTTACTTTTTAGTGATTTATCGCCACGTTACATACTCGTACTATACTGTCGTATATTATATGACACTTGTAGCCAAAAAGCTACCGATACCGAGACAAAAACCGAAATCGCTGTAAGCGTGCCTCCAAAATTTGAAAAGTTTCTTCGATTTACCCAGGATATCATCATCAGATCCTAACATGATGACAATGGGACCTTGGATGTATGCCCTTTCTAATAAAAAAATTATTATCAAAATCGGACAACTCTGTAAAAAGTTATGCGTGGTCATACATAAAAAAATATACGTGTCGAATTGAAAACCTCCTCCGTTTTTTTCGTCGGTTAAAAAAATGTTAATGGTCTTTCACGTCGATAATTTGAAGAGCTTTCTTCTTGAGTCCTGGTTATTTTCATTAACATCTGATAGTAATTAAATCATAAGTAGGAGCACTAACACGGAATGACTATGTCAATCCGCTTTCCGAAAACTGTGAATTAAATCTGCAAACCCGACTCGTGGGCTCTATTTTCTATTTATAATTAATCGTTTATATTATAATAACTATAAATCATCAAAACTGGATTGTAATAATTTGTATCATTTTATTGTCTACAAATTTATATCACCTGTCATTTTGAGCCTAAAAAGGCGCTGCCATGATTTACTGTCAAATTATACGACCATAGTAACAAATGCTAAGTCCATGCTAAATCAAGTCAGTCCTACGCATGCGCGTTGTGATTATAATTTGCGAAATGGCAACACCTGTTCCGACTTCCTAACCGTGACCCGATTTTGAACTGTTACCTTATACTAGGTAGATATTATTAATTCTGTAAGCCAACTATGTCCCGTGGTTTTATGCGCGCAGATCTTATTGTCATTGGATTAGGATAAGGAGACAATGTGGATAGGACACATGAAAGATTTGGATAATATTTCTGTTTTTTTTTAACCGACGAAAAAAAAAGGAGGTGGTTCTCAATTCGACACGTATATATTTTTTATATATATATGACCATGCATAACTTTTTACAGTGTTGTCCGATTTTGATAATTCTTTTTTTATTAGAAAGGGCATACTTCCAAGGTGGTCCTATTGTTATTATGTTAGGATCTGATGATGATATCCTGGAAAAATTTAAGGAACTCTTCAAATGTTATAGGCACATTTGCAGCGATTTCGTTTTTGTTTAAGTATCGGTAGCTTTTTGGCTACAAGTGCCATATAATATACTATGACAGTATAGTACGAGTACGTTACGTGGCGATAAATTACTAAAAAATAAGAAATAAATTTTTTTAACAAAAAATAGAACCGACTCAAAACGAACTAAAAAGTAAAAAATAACTGTGTCATTTAGTTGTTTTAATTTACTTAAGCATATATAGGAGTCAGTGCCAGCCAAGGTTTCTACTTTAAGGACATTACCTAGAACCCACAAACTGCTATACTACTTTAAATAAATGTTCCTTAAACTTGCTGGCACCGACTTCATAGATTTGCTTAAGTAAATTAAAGCAACTAAATGACATAGTTATTTTTTACTTTTTAATGTGATTTCAGTGGGTTCTATTTTTTGTTAAATTTTTTTATTATATATCTATTACAAAATTAGCCCTTGACTGCAATCACACCTAATAATAAATTTTGATGCAATCTAAGATGGAAGCGGGCTAATTAGTTAGGAGTAGGATGAAAATCTACACCCCTTTCGGTTTCTGCTCGACATCGTACCGCAACGCTTAATCATTTGGCGGTAAGTCTTTGCTTACAGGCTGGTAACTAGCCACGGCCAAAGCCTTCCACCAGCAAGACCAGGACCAGTTAAGAAAATTTCGATCGGCCCCGCCAGGACGTATATTTTCAAAAAAGCAGTACCTACCATATTCATATTCGTTAGTACGAGTTTGAAGGGGGAAATCATCGTAGCATCAATGGTCTATTTTAATAAAAAGACGTTGATGTTGATGATGATGATGATTTCTGGATTTGTCCGCGAGCAAAGGCACGGTCAACAGCTAGTAAACATTGTATTTCAATAACAAACAAACACAGAAACGCTTATGATACAACTTTAGTACATCCAGCTCGTGCCATTGCGCAAACCAAAGGCAAACTTTACAAACATAATTTTACAGTCGTTTACACCGAAAATAACACTTATAAACATTTATACAAGGGTGTGTTTAGAAAAATAAATGATGTCAATAACGTGGTAAGCTCAAAACAGCTTTGTGTCAATGCAACAGCTTCGGAGCTGATATTTAACGACTGGCTCATAATAGCTGAAGAGATGGTACAGATTTTTGAGTAGGTATTTGGGGCAATATTTAATACCATTGACTAATTTTAGCATAAATATATTTGAGGCAAGTGAAAGTAATAGGATATTCTATTCCAATATGTAGAAAAGTAATTATATTATAAAAATGACAGATATTGTCAATCCGCATTGGAGCAGCGTGTTGGTCTACGCTCCGTATCCCATCCCCATGTCAAAGGCAGGTCTGGCCCTAATGTGGGCCGTTAATAGGCAGACAACGAAGATGATGATGATGATGATGATGATGGTGAATGACAGATTATATCAGTGGGACATTCCACCAGGTAATTTGCAAAATAATCAAATCATTAACACATCATTGGACTTCATGAGGCGATGAATGTCTAATGCTAGACATAGGCCTCCTTGAAGAACTTTCAAGTATTAAGATTTTGAGGTGCTTGCATTTGTCCGCTCCCTACAACTCGCTTGATTTTGTCGGTCCATCTAGTACAATGTCAGCTAATGCTACAATTCCCGTTGTGTGTGTGACAAAATATGTGCTCAACCCTTGCTGCTTAACTTTTGTGAGTCGTTAATCTATGTTGGTTAATTACGTTATTCAGTGGATCTCCTCATTCTGGTTTATATCTTTATTAGCTTAAATACCTTGCTACAAATACCTACACAAATGTGTCTACTTGCTCTCGGACTATAACGACTGGCATATAATTTATGTTTGAGGGATTAAAATTAAAACTATAATGTTTGAACGGTGTGTCGAAAGACAGTTGCTTTTCACCGATTACTGGTTTTATAGCTATCAGATTGAGATAAGTTTCTGATAGTGTAATAAAATTAGATGGTTTCTATACTTGTGGTATTGATATAGGAAAAGAAGATAAACGATGTTTAAAGAATTTATTGTAGACAAGTTTTAGACGACAATAATATGTTACAGTAAAATTGTAATTGGTAAAATAAGATTAACAAAGAATAGAATATATAAAAAAATAATAAATCTTGTGGTTTCAAGTACACCCAACAAAGTCAAACTTCACTATCAATCGATTTTATTAAAGCACCTAGATAACTAAACATTTATTGGTAGCTTTAATTGTATTGATTAACCTAACTTTATAATTACTCAAAAAATTAAATTTCAAATAATAAACCAAAATCAGAATTCGTTTATTTCAAGTAAGCTTTGTATACAAGCACTTCTAAATGATCAAATTCGTGTGTTTGTAGGAGAGAGAGGGGAGGGGAGAGAGAGAGAGAGAATAATTGTTGAACCAACTTCTCGCTCTGGTATTCCCTGTAAATTTTAATATAGGGGTATTAAGGAGGCGGATTAACACTTTCCTCCATGCCAGCAACGCATTAGCAGTGCCTCTGGTGTTGCAAATGTTTATAGGCAGCGGTAATAACTTTACATCAGGCGACATGCATGCTCATAATACTAGTTAAGAAGATCGCAGCAGAAGACTCCAAAAAAAACCAAAATTATTCTTAACTCAATTTATTACTTTAAGAGTTTAAAACTAATTACAATTAATATTAATACTACGAGTGATCCTACTAATACGCGATGTATAATAAGAATGCCTAACAATTACATTATGCATTAAAAGGTAAATTGCCCAATTTGGGTCGATGTCGCAATAGCTGACTCTGTGCCTAGTGCCACGGGTGTAAGCAAGGAGTCAGCAATTCTTATACAGCTACGTGCTGTAATTCCTCCACCCCGAGATCAGCAACTATTTTAGAACAGAGTGATAAAATGTTGCTGGAAACTGGCTCTGGATACTACTGGAATCTACTCGTTGATCTTGCTCGCTGTCTGCTTTTCTTTCCATGTTGTGTCGGGATTTGCCGCACACATATTTATAGCGGCGCGCTATTATAAAGCCACTAATGAGTGCGAATGCACTTAATATAGTCACGTAGAATGGTATCGTGGTGTGGTAGAGCGTTGTTGCCGTCGTTTTTTCAAGATGCAGCGTTGGTTGTCTCACAATTTTGCTCTGCACAGAATGAAGATGTCCCAAATCGATGGATTTCAGGTGAATAGAATCGGAACTAATGCGTCGTGGTTGTGTTTTATAATCGACATCTAGAATTTTCAAAGGTTGTCCGGCGATTTTATTTTCAATATTGCTTATTGATAGCCCTCTTGCGTGTAGTGTGCAGTCCATGGGAATCGTGGCTAGAAAACTCCCATTAATAGTAATGAAATCTTCTCGTTCGCATATTGTGTGTACTTGTGTCGGCCGTGGGAATGATAGGATGTAATGTTTTCCATCTAATTCTTCCATAGCTTCCTGAGATAATACTAAAGTTGTCATCGCGCACGTCTGCTCCAAAGTTCGGTTATAAATTAGGGTTTGAATGCAATCTGATGAGACTCGAAGCTGTTTGTTCTTCTTTTCGCAGAGAAACCATTTATTATTATACTTCGGGCATTCTGCCTCCATATACATGAATATATGCCTGTTGGTGAGGATATAGGGAGAGGGAGGAAAAAGAGCCTGCATATCCCTATTAGGAAATAATGCTAACCTATATAATTCAAACGATTCTATTGAAACTAATGGTACTTAAAAAACTATAATTATTTCTTTGCCATAGTAATAATAACCTGGCTTAATAATATCATAATACTCTCTAAGTTCTAATCCTACGATTTGATCCTTACTATAAAGTTCGCTAAGCTTTCTTACCATTTTTCCTACAGCGTCTAAGCTCAACATTGAGTGGTGAGTGCTAGAAGCTCTAATAAAGGCTAACGAGTTCTCTATTCTTAATAATTCTCCTAGCAAGTCATCTACGTTCTCTGTTATAATGGTAAGAAGTTGAGCAAATTTTGCATACTTAATTAAACTAGCCTCCTTATAAATATTCTTATCTAAGAG
The DNA here is from genome assembly GCA_034621355.1 of Mycalesis mineus. Classification (NCBI taxonomy): domain Eukaryota; kingdom Metazoa; phylum Arthropoda; class Insecta; order Lepidoptera; family Nymphalidae; genus Mycalesis; species Mycalesis mineus. The sequence continues at coordinate 2,300,218 of CM067902.1, forward strand.
TAAGAATAAAGTAGTATTAAGTTTACTTTGATTCTCCACTAACTGCGAAACTATGTTAGTGTGACAGCTCATCCATTCCTTGCTGATACTAATATGATTATTTAATTCAGATACTATGCTAGTTTGGGAGTCTTCTAAAAATTTTATAGCGTCGTTGTATTTGATTGCGTCTGTGTAGTCTAAATTTCCGGATATACTTTTTATTAAAGATCCTAATCCGTTTATAATACCTCGCTTTGCACGATCTGGCTCTAAGCTTTTCAACTGAGACAACACCTTATCCAGTTTACTGGAGAGATAGTCAATTTGAATTTCATACAAAGTGAAAGTGTCATTTTCCAAGGATTTTTCAAAGTCGTGTAATTGTGTTCGTAGAATGAAAATTTTGTCTTCAATGTCATTAAGTTGAATATGTTGTAGGAATGAATGGTAGTGTGTAATAAGTTTCGTCGGTCCTAGCTTGAAGGGTAAAAGTCCGGGTCTGTTGTCCAGGCTTTCAAGTTGTACAGTCTGAGTCGCTGACACTTGAAGAACTGTCAGATGGAAGAGTAGGGTGAGTGGTAGACATGTCCTGTAACAATGTGGGGATTTTAGGAACGCGTTTAATTCTGTGTTTTGCTATCGGATCTTTCTTTTTAGCAGTGTAGATGTGAATGGGTAGATCGGCTAGTACTTTATCCTGAGTATAACGTGGGGCTAATTTTTGTCGGTTTGCCGCAGGATTACTTATAAATACCTGCTGATTAGGTCGGTATTCGACTTCAGGTTCCCTTAATTTATTTCGTTTTTGTATGATATTCGTCCGTTCTGTCAATGCAAGTTCATTAATGGTTTTATATATAGTCTGCATTTGATCTCTGTGTGTCAGTACGTATTGTTGCATTAAGTGTTTCGTAAGGTCAATTCCTAAAGGATCGCGAGGGTCAAAATGTCCGTTTATTATGTCGTAGGGTCTGCATTTTGTAAAACTATGTATTGAGCTGTTATAGGCTATGATAGCATATGGCATGAGGTTGGCCACAACCTCATTTTTATTTTGTAACCGTAGAATACGAAGATGTTCAAGTAAACTCAGATGTAGCCTTTCTATGTTGCCGTTGCTCGTGGGACAGTGTGGTAATATTTTATGGTGGTTAATCCTATGTAGCTCCATAAATTCTTTAAATAGTTGGTTGTTAAATTCGGTACCGCCATCGCTTATTATAGTTAAGGGGAAATTATGATGAGTACTAAATTGTAATAAAGCTTGTAAGACGCTGATGGCTGTAGCATCTCTTATATGGTACGCCTGAGCGTACTTAGAAAATACGTCAACGATGGTTAAATATTTCTCATTTTCGACGGTGAATATGTCAATGTGAACGATCTCAAATGGTCTAGTTGCAGGGGGAACTATTTTAAATTGTTGTTTGACTGGTTTGCGATCAAACTTTGCTTGGCCGCAAATTACACATCGATTAATGTATTTCGTAATATGTTCTCTCATTTTTGGCCAATAGTAACGTTTCGAAAGGGAGAGATAGCACTCATTTATACCACGGTGGTTAGTTTTACCTTCGTGATATTTTTGAATTATATCCTGCTGTGTAAGATAGTTCTTTACATTTTCAAGTTCAAATTTCGCGAGGACAAGGTTCATTGACGAGCTTTTAAATTTTTCCTGTATTATAGGGATGATGTCATACATACTAAGCGCTGGTTCTATAAACAAGGCAGTTTTAATTTTTGGGTTAACGAATTCTTTAATTACTCCTATAACATCTTCTTCAAGATAGGGTTGGCGTACTTGAGCCGCAATGCGAGTGTGAGTTTCGAAGGGTTTTGAAGTTTTTGGTTTGCGTCACCTACCACTGTCAAGTGTAATTGTCTATGGAACTTATTAAGCGGTTCGTCAGTTATTGGTACTTCTAGTATCGGGTCTTCTCTACTCGTGTGTGCTGTTTCCGTAGAGGAGCCTATTGTAATATGATCCTCAGATGGGTTCGCTACAACGGAGCTCTCCTCGTTATGAATTTCTATGCGCGACAATGCATCTGCGTTAGTATTCGATGTACCCTTTTTATATAAAACGGTAAAATCGTATTCGCTTAATTTAAGTTTCCATCGAGTTAGTCGTGAGTTGGGCTCTTTCATACTCATAACCCACTGAAGTGGTCTATGGTCTGTCAGTATTTTAAATTTTCGACCAAATAGATAAGGGCGGAAATATTTTGTTGCCCATACAATGGCCAATAATTCTTTTTCTATGGTGCTATAGTTGGTTTCGGAATCATTAAGGGTTCTAGAGGCATAACAAATAGGTCGATCGGAGCCAACGGGGCCCTGTGATAGAATAGCACCTATGGCCACATTAGATGCGTCTGTAGTGAGTATGAAATCTTTAGTGAAGTCTGGGTATTGTAAAATGGGGTCATTTGTTAAGAGATTTTTACATTTTTCAAAACAGTTTATATACTCTGCGTTCATGGGTATTTTATTTCCCTTTTTTAAGCATTGGGTAAGAGGTTTTGTTAGTCGAGCAAAGTCCGGGATAAACTTCCTATAATAACCCAATAAACCTAAGAATTGTTTAATCTCCTTATTAGTTTTTGGGATCGGGTAGTTTTGTATGGCTGTAATCTTGTCGGGATTAGGCTTAATACCGTCTCTACTAATCACATGACCTAGGTAAGCGGTTTCAAGCTTGAGAAATTCTGATTTGTCCATTTGAATTTTAAAATTCCCTAAGCCGCTTAAAGACTTTCTCTAGGTTAACCATATGTTCTTGTAGGGAGGTACTGAACACAATTATGTCATCTAGGTAGACTAGACATATAACATTTTGAAGGTCCCTAAGGACATTATCCATTACTCGCTGGAAGGTAGATGGGGAGTTTTTGAGTCCCATAGGCATTCGCAAAAATTCAAAATGTCCGTGTTCGACATTGAAGCCCGTTTTGTGTATGTCAGCAGGGTTCATTTCAACCTGGTAAAACCCACTGGCAAGGTCAAGCGTAGTAAAATACTGACAATTACCTAGCTTGTCTAGAACGTCACTGATATTAGGGATTGGGTATTTGTCGTCAATTGTCTTTTCGTTGACTTTACGAAAATCAACGACAATACGCCACTTCGCCTTGCCTGACGCATCAGCTTTCTTAGGAACTACCCATATGGGAGAGCTCCAGGCGGATTGTGAGGGGCGAATTATACCCTGGGCGAGCATTTTAGAAATTTGGTTCTGAACCTCCTGTTTGTGAACGAAGGGGTATCTGTAGGTCTTGGTATAAACAGGTAATTCATCTGTAGTGCGAATACTATGCTTTATTTTATTGGTGAAAGTTAGAGGTTCACCATCAAGATAAAATACATCAGAGTATTTCGTACAAAGAGTTTCTAAGTTAGCTCGTTCCTCGGGATTAAGATGGTCGGTACGTAGACGTGAAAGAACTTCGGATACACGATCTTTTGGTCTACTAGTGGGAGTGCACTGTGTGTTAAAAAGTTCTGCACTAACGGGTCTATCCATTGAGAACACTATGTCATGCCTGGTAGGGTTGGTTATTTCTACGAAACCGCGGTTGTTCTTTACCGTTGTAACACAATAATGAATGGTGCAGTTGGATATTATTTGTTCTGTCACCAGTGCGTCGCCGTCATGAAAGTCGATGGGGACTCGGATTATTTTAGATGTGTTGGCCGGTATTATATCCTCGTATAAATTGCAATTTCGTGAGTCGTACATACGTAAAGGATTCGAAGCTTTACGTGTGTTTAAGACTCTGTTCTTTAAGTCGATACTAGATTCAAATTTCTCTAATAAGTCTAACCCGATTAAGCCGTCGAAATAGTCGTGAAATTTGTATACAAAAAGAGTTATGTCACAATTCTCATTAAATTCTGAAAAACACGGTAAGGTGATGGAATAATCGTTACGAGTCGTCGCGTGAATGTTAGTTACTTCAAAGGGTTGGTAGTTACATGGAATACTTGAAAAAAATCTGTCCACCCGGTTGGGGCTAATAAACGATTGGTTAGCGCCGGTGTCGATTAATAATTTTAATGGTGGGTTTTCTATTTGAATGTATGGTAGTTGTCTTTGTGTATGCAAATTTACTTCTATTTTTGTCTTTTTGATTTCGATATTTTCTGAAAATCCGACTTGGGTTCACTAGTTGAGGGTTGTTCGTCACAGTCTGTATTTGGAGGTGTGTTAATAGGTACTTCGTAAGACTGAGGTCCATTTAAGTTCATGTCGTATTCATTTTCGAAGTATTCAATGTGTGCAGGGTCATAGTAATATTGTTCTGGGTCACAGTAATAGTCCGAATAATCGTCAGGGTAGTAGTCGTTGTTATAATTAAGCTCGTGCACGTTCATTTCGCGATGGAAATTATTCGCTTGCGAGTTGAAATTTGTGGGTGGTAGTTGCTTGGGAACAAAATGTGACACTCCACTCATAGGTCTTGGAAGTGGGGCTGAGTTTCTAGGGGGAAGTTTAAATACGTTACTACGGGGATTATAGTTAGGGGGTAACGCGCGGAACATCTGTTGTGTACGCGTCATTTGGTGTTGATTCGGTTGGCTTACCTGCGGTGGTCGCCAATGCTGTGGTCGTTGCTGCTGCTGTGGCTGTTGGGGAACGAATCGTTGCATAGGAGGCATAATAGTTGCCTGAGAAAAGTTAAATGCTTTTGACGATGGTATAGAATATGCCATCGGCATAGGCTTATGTATAGGGTGCTTACGGTCATTAAACGACTCGTTTCTATTTTGCATATATGAAGCGTTTAACTCTTCTTGGACAAATTCTAAGGCCTTCTCTATGCTATCAGGACGCATGCAACGTATACGAGAGCCTAATGGCTCCTTCAGTCCCCGTACATAAGCTTGCATTGTTAATTTTTTATAAAGTGTCCGTTTTGCCTCGATTGTTGTAGGGAGACTTTCGTGCAGCATTACATACGTCATGATTGTACTAAATAACGTTTGGAAATGTTCATAATATTCCTGTGGGGTTTTATTGCCCTGTGTGGCTAGAGCTAGATCGTTGTATAGAGCGGTTTCGTCCCGCTGATCCGAAAAATTATTAATAAGTGCGGTTCTTATACCTATCCAGGTCTCCGGGATACCGTTAGAATTAATAAAACGCGCTGCGGAGCCTGTTATTTTATTTAAAATACTATTAATTAATGTAAGGTTCGTTAATTCCGAACCAGGTTCGGTTCCTATGTAGTGAGCCACTATCTGGTCGCACAAATTAATAAACCTAGGTAGTACGTGCGGATTCCCGTCAAATTCGGGAACAGCGCGTACGGCTTTGAAAATTGTTTCAGGGTCCATATTTTCTAAAATTACGTCTAAAACTCTATTTCTATCGAAACCTACTCTACGAGAAGTCCTACTCGATGCAGGCTCCCCTTTAGGTGATTTCCTGGGATGGAAAATCTTGGAAGTTTTTTCTAATAGGTATGTCGGGTATAATAAGGACACAGGCTATTCTATGTACTCACATACGCTCGAGCATTTCGGTTTTCTCTGGTGAACTCGATGTTTGGAGTTATCTTCAGCTGGTCTCTTCTAGGTTCTTCTTTATACTCTTCTTTTTCTTCTTCTAGAGTATCCACACGACTGCGCCAGTTAAGAAGATCGCAGCAGAAGACTCCAAAAAAAACCAAAATTATTCTTAACTCAATTTATTACTTTAAGAGTTTAAAACTAATTACAATTAATATTAATACTACGAGTGATCCTACTAATACGCGATGTATAATAAGAATGCCTAACAATTACATTATGCATTAAAAGGTAAATTGCCCAATTTGGGTCGATGTCGCAATAGCTGACTCTGTGCCTAGTGCCACGGGTGTAAGCAAGGAGTCAGCAATTCTTATACAGCTACGTGCTGTAATTTACTCATAAACATTGTGTATTTTAGATAACTAAATTAGTAAATAATCCAGCTTACCTTGATACGTCTGGATAAATCATTGTCAAACATTGTATGACAAATGCACAGCGCTTCCAGCGGTTACGCAGGAGAACACAATTTGTCATACAAACATTTCACGCGTAAACCCAACTCCTAACAATCTATTTGCTGCCAATTTATTTGCCATTGACTTCTCGATATTTTGCGAAATGATCGCAATCTGCATTGTCATTGAAGAATTAGCCGCCATATCTCTTGATACTGCCTTGGGCGTTCGCTCAATCACTTTTGCATGGTTCTATATTTTTCATCGGTGTAACTGAAATGGGATTCTGCAGCACTGATTAATCAGAGAGCTATTTTTCGTTTATTTTTCCGATCAATGTAAGGATTGATTTAAATGCGGCATAAATCGGACGTTTTGTTGTAACAAATAGGTATAGCTTAATTTTTGACGGCTCCATGGCGCACTAATAATCGCGGTGGATAAATAAAAAGGAGGTTTGGCTAGGAGGTTTTTTAGTTGGTCCAAGACTGGCTGGTGGGAGACTTCGGTCGTGGCTTATTATCACCCTGCCGGCAAAGAAGTACTTACCTTCCCGTTAGCCCGCTTCCGCAACATCATCTCATATAACTATGATCCATCAGGTATGTCTAGCCAAGGGCTAACTTGTACTAAATTAAAAAAATCTTATTCCTAGTCGTGCACTCTTGGTCGTGGTAGGTACGATGTTTCTCTATTTTTGTCTGCTGATTGCGTAGTGTGAATAGTCGGATATAGATTTTAAATGGCAGCCTTCATAAGGTCCTGTCCGTCATACTACATTCGCACCCACGCCTATTTAACAAAATATTTTTTATAGGAAAATGCAAAGCATGAAGTTTTAAATTTAAACCGCAGATAAATGTAACGCCGACATTCTACAATTTGTTAAATAATATTTCAAAGAATATTATCAGACCTAGATCTAAAAATAATGAATAAACCACTAACCACCAGCTACGGACATATATTCAGTGTCTCTAATGACAAATACAAAGTTCCAATATATTTAGAACATGTTCAGTTAAAGACACTTACACAAGAATCCGCGTTTTCCACCACCTACCTGCACTTACCCTAATAAATATAGAAAGGCGATATAAACATTCGGCCAATTGTTCACAACTGCGTATCGCTTAAAACAAATGGCTTCAAATAATAGTGATAAAACAATACCGGTGGAGTGCACCAATGGCCTTTAATGGCCCATTGTGACACGAGAGGGCGTGGTAAGCAGTGTCACGTCACACGTGCCTCGCTGCAGTGTTGTTAGCTTGTCTTTGTTTATCTATCTTAATCTGTATCTGTGGTGTTACGAAATTGTGCAGCGTCGTTACGAGCTTTTATTTAACTTGTTAGTGTTTAGGACAATCTTGGAAGTTATAGAACCACTTCCTGATGTTTGATTGAACTCTTGTATACGAGGAACTATGGTGACAATAATTGATCGTCGAGTGGCGTTGTGGGTGACCCTGCTTCTACAAAATTAAGCAGTATTTTGCTGAATTTGAAACTGTTTTATAGAAAATGCTTCTAAAATAGAAATAAGTAAAAAAGAAATATCCCGAGATTCTCATTGTCTGGATATAGCGGTAAGATATTATTATCCTAACCCAGCGTCCGAGCTCCGACGTTATCTTCTACCTAATATCCCTTGACAAAAGCAGAAACCCATAACAATCCCACAATAACTTTTCCACGCTATCTTTAAAACTATAATTTGCTTACATTGAATACTAAATGACCAATAACTATCTATGGAGGCAACTTTGTTCCAGCTACAAGCGTTTATAGACGTGCCGACAAGTTGGGGGGACATCTAGTCCAGAATGTCCACGTACCGACAAGTTGGTTGTCAGTTTTCTCATTATTGGTCACGTGTAAAGTTGGCCTTACTTGCCAATCGACAATTTTTATAGAAATATTGTAATGTCGGTTTAACTAGATTAAAATTAAGTGATTAGATATTTGTAGGTACATTAATGAACTCTAAAACAGAATTGATTATTACAAATTTTGATTATTAATTTTGATTATAAATTAATAATCTCTGATAACTGTTTTAGTTTATCTTAACTTTATATCACCCAAACGAGTATAATCTTTAAACATATTAGAAAGGCGAAAGTTTGTATGTATAGATTGACGTTGGTATGTATATTGTACTCTCTCACGCAAAAACTACTAAATGGATTTTGATGAAACTTCACAATAATATCTCTTATATATCAGAATAAACATATGTCACATTTTATCCCAAAATTCCCACGGGAACGAGCACTACGCGGGTGTAACCGCGGGCGGCCTGCAGTTATAAATGATATCGCATAAGGCGAGTAATTTCTATAGTACCTACATACTTAAATACATGCTAAATATAGCACCACATAAATATATTATAGCAAACCAATAATCAAACGAATTCAACTCATGGAAAATTAGAATTTGCATAATTAAGAAATTAATGTCGTCACAAATGAAATCGAAACAAGACAAGTAACCTAAAGACGCTAAGTATAAAGTTGGTATATCTGTAGAAGCTACAGCGAGCGATTCAAACCGGTTAAGGTCCGCTCCTGCTCTTCTCTGCAAAAGTTCATATGATTATACTACGCCATAGTATATTGTAGTGTAATACTATAGTTTAGGTGTGGTACAAGAGAGAGTATGTAAGCGATTTTTCAAAAGATTTTGACCATTGTGTTGTATTTGGGAATGTAATTCTAGTTTAGAGTTTTGGGGGTTAACCGACGTGACGTTTGCAGGTTTTTAATTTACTTTAAACTATCTATTAGTTCAATATAGTTGACTACATCACACTAATATTATATATAAAGAAGTTTGTGAGTGTGTAATTGTTTGTTATTCCTTCAAGCCGCAACTACATATTCGACATACCTGAAATTTGGAATAGAGATAGATTATACCCTAGATCAAAATATAGATTGATTATTATCCCGATAAACACGGAAACACGAACAAGTTAGGCTTGTTTGATAAACTTGGAAGTTACTCTATGGAACTTCGAGTAAATTACAACACTACATAAGCTAGAAACTTTGATTAATTTCCAGTACCGTAATAGGCATTCTACGTGCCCGGTGCGAGCTTTATTACTGTGCCCCTAAAATAATGAAGTATGTTCCTGATCTGCTTCTCATGTTCCGCTGGCATTGCGTTCCTGAATTCTTGAGAGGTAAAATTCGTCAACCTGACTTCTAAACCGGTAGTGGAGTCACTATATACAGTGCAACTCTAATTGGGACAAGCATAGATTTCGGTTTTTTTGATAAACCAATCGGACAATAAGCAATCAAATGACTGTGTTCTATTAAATTCAGAAATAATAAAATCGCTTTCAGCTTATGACTGACAGTATCAAAAAGGACAGTAGCTGTTACCCTGAAGCTAGACATTTCTTAAGTTTCCTGGTGCTCGGTGTTATGTTTATTTCTGTTAAGTCGAACGTAACTCAGGTTTTTAGAGGCGCAATATACGACGATCATTCCATTCTGAATCCTTTTTACGTACAGAGCCACTTGTATATTTGAGCTGCAGTTGGGGATGACTATAAAAATGTAGCAGCCGTAAAACTGTACTGTAGCCGTATCTTTGTACTGCAATATACGAATAACTTGTACCGGCGATCCGCGTTATTCCACACCGGTAGAATATATTCACAATTGTTTTAAACACTAACATACTAGAATTATTTTTTTGATATATCTTACGCATCTGTGGTTACGGACTGATTGTTTTTTTTATTTTACGAGACTGCAACCACACCCAATGGTAAGTGATGATGCAATCTACAATGAAAGCGGGCTAACTTGTTAGGAGTAGGATGAAATCCACATCCTCTTTTCTGTTTCTACACAACATCGTTCGATAAATCGCATGTTAATACGTCTTTGTTAGTAGGGTAGCAACTAGTTGCGGCTGAAGCCTCCCACCGGATAATATTGTTCGTCCCAGCTGGGTGTCGCACCCTAAACCTCCGCTTTATAAATTCATGGCGCTTACCACTGCGCCACGGACGCCGTCACTTGAGTATTGTTAGTTAGTATTTCGCGATACAAACTCTCAGTAAGAACGAACTTAAGAAGAATTCGATAGTAAAAGTTTTATAAGTAGGTATGATTATTTAGTATCAGACACTCACGACTTTTTCGGTTTAAAAACCACGCTCATAATTAAAAAGAACAGACTTTAATACAAAGTTATCTCTTCCATAATCCTCCCCCTCGCCCCAATATAGTTGAAATTTTTAAAATTCCTATCACGTTTTAACTTTTAGTTAACTTTAGTATTAATACTTGTAGCTAGGATTTAAATAGATAAGTTACCAAAATTAAAATTTTAATTAATCGTCCATTTCAAACATTACTAACGTTTTTTGAAAACGGTGAAATACCATTGCTTATTGACATTAATAAAATATTTTCTAAATAAATACAAGTTCCCACCCTCGATTGCACCATCGAGTGTTTGTTTGTCTGCAAATATTTTATCGCAAATGTACTTGACACGCATTGCTTGATATCACCTTGATTGTAAAATATTTTCTAGTCTAGAATAAGTTATAGTAGAATTTGTATATTAGAAGAAGTACTACAAACAGAAAATATAGATAGATCAAAAGTGCTTAAGCAAAAAGTAGTATAAAGTAATCCAAATTTTTATATTTTGATTTCATTTGATGGTCAATCATGAATTCATGACTGAAAAACTTTTTACGAAATGTGTATGAAAGTATATACGGTACTTACATGAAAATTTTTTAATTTTTAACCGATTTTTTATTTTTTTGTCTATCTGTTTGTTCCGACTAATCTCTAACTACAAATCGGATTGTTAAAAAAATATCTTTGTATATGATATCCGAACTCATGAGAAGTGCCGTAGGCAAATTTGTATCCTATACATATTCCCGCAGGAACGGGAACTACACAGGTGAAACTTCGGACATCAGCGAGTTATTAATAAATGCAAAAATTGATTTAAATCAATCATTTATTAATAATATAATTCACATTAAAGAAATATAACTGTTAATTATAATATTTGAATCACGAACAGGAAAACAACACGAACAAATCACAACTTCGCAAAATAAGTTAATTGCGATTTAATTTATAATTATTCATCGGAATTATTATTTTAAGTGCATCAACACTTGCTTTAAAACTAACATACAAAAGATAAACATATATCTAACTTACATACTATTTAGGAGATAAACATAGTATAATTTATTTGAATTATAGACCAGTGCAAATAGCTTTAATAATAATAAAAAGTACGAAAAATTCGCAGTATGATGAAATTCATTGGAAAAGGAAGAGAATATCATAAATATTAAAGGAAAAATAAATTACGAGGATCTGAGGTCGGGAGGGAGTAGAGGGTTAGGTTTTAGGGGCAAAAAACGAGTTTTCTTGATTTTCGGCAAAACTATAAGTCTTATCGAAAAGCGTTGAATGACTTTGCCATTGTAAGAAAACTTATCTTTTTATGTCCCAAACACGCTATAATTTATTTGATTTAAAATATTTATTTTTTCACCTACTGCGTTTTTTTTTGCTTTCAAAAATATCGGCACTGGTCTATTATAATAATTATGTACATCATAAAAGTTCGAAAAATTCGACATAATTCGAGCATACCCCGACAATTTATTACCTGAATTGATCTGTTACATCCGATTATGAATAGGGTCAAGGGCTATTAGTAGTAGTACTCGTAGTATCAAGATTAAAATATATCTTGTAGAGTATATAAACCTTTAAAAAATATCTTTGGTAAATCTGAACGAAGTTTGCATATTAGTATCAGTTATCTCATAATTTTGCATACTATCATAACTTGTACAATAGACATTTTTATATAATATAATAATATTTTTAAAAAGTTTAAAAAGTAATTTAAATAAAAATAAATGGGAGTTAAAATAAATAGGTATACTACATAATAAACTAAACATATCAAAATTGATAAACATAACGTACGTAAACGTGGACATTGTAAATAAATGTAATATTCAAAGAGATAATTTTACAACCGCGCGTGTAGTACTGTAAATACCTACTCTGTAGTATTCTCTGATAAGAATATAGTATTGCGTTTTATTGCAGTCTGGTTAAGGGCAAGCTCCCTAAGGCAACTCACTGGAATCTTGTAAATGAGTCATAAATTAGATACAACAACAACAAACTTAAGCCAAACTCACTCAGATTGGCGCAGAGGCAAAGCACCGCGACGAGTCGTGTTTTCAAGTACAAATTGTAATATTTATCTCTCTTAAGACAGACTCTTTAAGTTAAGTGTTAATAAAGTACAAAAACAGCTAATTGCAAATTGTAAAAAACCGTTTATACAGTCGATTTGATAAAGTTGATGAAATTGAAGAGTTAGGGTTGGAAAACCCTCGTAATTTCTGGATTCGAGTGAAACCTTCATTGCGGATTTTTCGTCGGATGTAGAAGTTTTTGTCGCTTTTATTCTTTCGCGGAAAATAGTTAAATAAATAAATTATCTATGTACCTACTATTTATAATGAATCTAGAATCTGCTTTTGAAATCGTTCTTAGAGCCAAAATTTACTTTGCAAATAAAATTTTAATATAATTTGGTTAGTATTTCTTTCTTCTTATCTAATTGTATCTACGCACTTTTTACTTTCTCCACATCACAAAAAGTAAAACTGGTAGAAAATGCCTCATGGCAATGAGTTTCGCCTTCGTACGTATTTTACAATGTGCAATAAAGTGTTAAAACAAACAAACAAAACTAAAATTGCGATAGGCAATAACTTCATTTTTGAAGTGAAAAGAATTAATAAATCAAAATCAAATGAAAACATAATATTAATTTAATTTAATTAGTTAAAACATTAATGTATCATAGCTTGCGCAATTAAATACAACAGTTTCTTGATTCAGAAAAGGATCAAACGTTTTGAATCTAAGCAACATTTTATATTTAAATTGCGATTATTTTATCAAATATATATTATATTATGAGCAGGCACACGTGGCCTTAAATTTAAAATTAAATATAAACAAAATGTAAATTGAACACAACGTTATCACGGGAAACCAAACAAAGGCGAGCCTGATAGTTGATACATTCTACAGCGGGCCATTGGACGAAGATACGGCACTTTATTAGTGTTTCGAGTGTTGGCGTTGGAAATAACTGCAAACTTTGATTTTAATTTCTATTTATTTAGGGGTAGTGTGGGAACAATACAATATTTATTTAGCAGATTCTATAGAACATTATTTAAGGAGTTGAAAAATTTGTTACACTCTCGTCCCTCGTAAAGCACGTTAAGCAGATGTTTTGACAACCTCCGTGGCGCAATGGTATGCGCGGTGGATTTATAAGACTGGGTTTTTTTTTCCTGGGTTCCATTCCCGGCGGGGCAAATTAAGATTTTTCTTAATTTGTCTTGGTCTGGCTGGTGGGAGGCTTTCGCCGTGGCTAGTTACCACCCTACCGACAAAGACGTACCGCCAAGCGATTTAGCGTTCCGGTACGATGTCGTGTAGAAACCGAAAGGGGTGTGGATTTTCATCCTACTCCTAACAAGTTAGCCCGCTTCCATCTTAGACTGCATCTTCACTTAACATCAGGTGTGATAGCAGTCAAGGGCCAACTTGTAGTTGATAAAAAAAAAAAGGTGTTATCCTTCAAACCTGATAGTAATCGCTAAAGAATTAAAACATTAGCACCCTAAGCCCGTCAATCCGCAGTGGTGGGTCATGGCCTGTCTCAGGCCGTTGATACTTAATAGGCAGGTAACCCTTCTCCTAGGGTCTAAAGTTTAATTTTAAGTGGTATTTGTAGTTAGTCAAGCCAAGCCATGAGACTTTTGCGAAGGGACCATGATTTCTGAAATTAAGCTAAAGAAAATATAATAATTTATATTTTTATTTGGATGGTTGAGAATCAGGACTCTTGAAACCTGCTACCACCCAAAGTCGCTACATAGTTATCGTAAGCTGAAATATTTAAAAAGTTCTTGTTCGATTTCGCAATGATCAGTTAATAATATTTTTAAAATATTGCTAATTTTTAACCAGATCTAGCAGAAAATCCTCGACATACATTTCACTCCGAAAACAGAGCATAGTCAAGATATGTTGACTCTACAACGAAAGCAATAATGAACTTGCATCTACCTCTTATTCCGTCAACTATTAATAAAAATAAAAATAGCTAAACTTTCTTATTTTTATAAAAAGTATTGTAGATATTAGATTTCATCCTGATCTCGCCCGTAGATACTTCTAGGCAAGGCAATAAATACAATAATATTGAATTACGACTAGAGTTACCGCATTGGCGCGTGCGACGATCAAATCTACCGGCTCTTGTAATTTATCGAAAGTGTTGGTGTTTTATCGATAGAAAATATCGATAGTTTTGATTGGGTTTACAATAAGTACTGATAACTTTTGTCAAACACTGTTACTTCACGTTGAAAGTTATATCATCTACAAAATTATGAATGCTGCAACTATTAAAAACCAGAAACTAAAAGTTGCTTATATTTTTGTTTTTACTTTGTGTTTTCACCCACTGAATACTAATTTCAACTAATTTAGAGTGTATACTTTTGGAGCTGGTAATTTGTTATAGGTACTTAATAGATTCATTCCTAAAATAATGTTACATCTTTTTTTCTTCCTTCAAATAGCTCATATACAAACTATATTATTAGACTTAAACAATAAACATAGGTAGAAGGTTTCACTTGACTGTTGAATCAAAGGTCAGATACGGAAGGCAGTAGTCCTTGAAATGGCGCGTATTGTGAAGAGGGTCCTCACTCTGGAGCTCTGACCACCGGTTGATTGAGATCTCAAATGCTCCGCAAGCAGAGGTGCAGATTTTTTTTTATAAATTTTAATAGTGTTTTTTATATATCATTTTGTATATTAATTAAGGTTAGACAAGGTCATTTAATCCCTGGGAAATAGTCCCATTCCTAGGGATTAAATCGATCTGCAAATTCAAATACAGTGGTCATATTCTAAGATAGGAGATAGTTTGCAGCATAGATTAAAGACTACTAGATGGAGTCATAACGCGGCTGTAGGTTCAAGAGCGTGACAGACTTATTTCATTCGGCCTTTATTAGAAAGTGACACAAGATTATTTTTTGTCCCTTTCAGCGTGTTCGTTTTTATTATTTGTCAAGAGTGGAATTTGTGACAGACAAGGGACATATCTGAGCAATTATTAGCTTTTTATTAAATTTGCTGATAAATAATATAACTTTGCGGTTACTATATTAATTTAAACGTTATCGTGCTGTGGTGGGTTGTAATATTTTCGGCTGCAACAGTCGCAGCGAACAGAAAATCGAAGGAATTACGTTTCATACGTAAGTAGGCATAAACTTCATTGATTGATGATTTAAAGCTTAGATATGTTATTTTTTAGCAAATTTCATGTATTATGCGTTTACTAAACTATATTATATAAAGTAATATTTCGTATTTTACGATATTTTAAAACATAACGTTTTATGATGTACTTTAAATGTTGACATGTCATGTCAATAAGGCTGATTTGCTGTCTCACGAGTGGACACGCTATGGGCTCTATCTAGTAGTCTTTAATCTATGGTTTGCAGATTCGAAATCAATTTTCTTTTGTTTCCATGTCAGTTTAGGTCATGTACAATCTTCAACAAAATACAATTTTTTATCGATATGTCTGCACCACATCACTAAAGTTCAAGTTGTCCAAACAAACGGTCTTGCGGTACCCGTAAAACATAATATTATGCGGTCGCAGACAGACGTAGTAACCGGATCGCCGTTGAAAGCTAATCTAATATTGAAATAGGTTTATATTTTTGTATATCTATAGTATCGGTTCTCAAAGTGGGATTCGCAGAACCTAGGGATTCCGTAGAAATGTTACTAGGGCTCCGCGAAAATTAACTAATAGCACTGTTATTAAGTATGGTTGGGTAGGTTTGACGGCCTCTGTGGCATGGCATGGCAGTGGCATGGCATGGCAGAGGCATAGCATGGCAGTGGCATGTGCGGCAGATTTAGGTATAATATAGAGCTTGGTTCGATTTTCGGCTGTGTCGATTGAGATTTCCTTAATTGTTCCAAGTCTCTCTGGTGAGATGTTACGTCCGTGGTTATTTACCACCCTTTTGGTAAAGACATAATAGCGGTTAAGCGTTTCGGTACGTCTTGTAGAAACCGAAATCAACGACAATTTCATCCTACCCCTAATAAGTAAGCTCTCTTTCCTCCGATTGCCTTGATGTAGGTGGTTAGAACAGTAGTTTTGAATGAAGACTATTGCTCACGTTGAATTCTTTAAATTTCAAAGTTTATCGCTTATTTTTGATACAAAATGTGCTTATTATGTTTATATTAGGTAATAATCATTCGGTTCCGTAGGACTACTACTTACTTGGTAGGTGTTTTTTCTTTTAAAACTTTGGAAACCTCTGACCTATAGTATCGTTACTTTGGTAATCTAAGAACAGTAGCGGCATTGTTCAATAAATGGTTTCAATTACGATGATTACGCTTTGGTTTCGTGTTTCTGTGATTGTGTTTTTATATGACCGCTATGGCGTAATGTTTAGGAGGTCTTGGGTTCAATTTCTGGGGGGTTAAATATAGATGTAAGTTGAATTGAATTTTATCTGATAGGCTGCACACATTTCTTACATATCCTGCCAAGTATTGTTTTGTTATAAGCGATTTATTTGGACTTAACGGTAGGTTGCAAGTTTGTCAGTATTTTTAACCGACGAAAAAAAACGGAGGAGATTCTCAATTCGACACGTATATTTTTTTTATTTTTTTTTTTATGTATGACCAC
Source organism: Mycalesis mineus (assembly GCA_034621355.1). Taxonomy (NCBI): domain Eukaryota; kingdom Metazoa; phylum Arthropoda; class Insecta; order Lepidoptera; family Nymphalidae; genus Mycalesis; species Mycalesis mineus. Next base: position 2,317,038 of record CM067902.1, read on the forward strand.
GCATAACTTTTTACAGGGTTGTCCGATTTTAATAATTCTTTTTTTATTAGAAAGGGCATACTTCCAAGGTGGTCCCATTGTCATCATGTTAGGATCTGATGATGATATCCTGGGGAAATTGAAGGAACTCTTCAAATTTTAGAGATTCGGTTTTTGTCTTGAAATCGGTAGCTTTTTGGCTACTAGTGCCATATAATATACTTTGACAGTATAGTACGAGTACGATACATGGCGATAAATAACTAAAAATTAAGAAATAAAAATTTTTAAATAAAAATAGAACCAACACAAAATTCACTAAAAAGAAAAAAATAACTGTGTCATTTAGTTGCTTTAATTTACTTAAGCATATCTATGAAGTCGGTGCCAGCCAAGTTTAAGGAACCTTTATATTACGTAGTAAAGCGGTTTGTGGGTTCTAGGTAACGTCCTTAAAGTAGAAACCTTGGCTGGCACCGACTCCTAGATATGCTTAAGTAATTTAAAGCAACTAAATACAAAAAACTAAATTTTTATTTAAAAATTTTACAGCAAATATGTCAGAGAGTGCTTTCAGGAGCTATTTGATCTCGTACCTCTTTCACCTTTCTATCGCACTGCAAGACACCGGGTGGGATCATACATCGTTGATGTTCCTAGACGTACGAAGCGTTTTGCGTCATCTTTTATTACAGGCATAGCTGAGGTCTAAAATGCCCTTCCAAGGTCAGTTTCTATTTATTTCTTGGGTATCTTTAAAACAAGAGTGAGATATCTTCTAAGTAACTAACCTTAGACCACACATCTACACTTACCATCAGGTGAGATCGTGGTCAAGTGCGAGCTTATTTCATATTAAAAAAAAAAATTGGTTGTCTGTAAAGCCGGTTTACTGACGATAGTTAAACGTGACAACGTCTGAAGAAAATACTGATGGAATGGTAGCATTTAATTGGTTATTAAAATTTTTAATTTAAGTATATTTATATAAATATTAATTTAAATTAATAAAATAATTGATTTTGATTTTATAAATTTATAATAAATATATTAATTTTTAATTTAAAATTAATATGTTTAATAATTATATTTAATAGACGGATGCTGAACGCAAAGGCCGATTGTGCTTCACTTCAAGCCTTACATGGAACGCCTCAAAGCGAGGTAACGACGCATGATGTCATGTTTTTTCGTGCGTGCAGCCGGCTCTATCGAATTATAAGACGTTGTCACGTCAAAAAACATCAGGGGAACTATTTGCATAATTCGTTAACTGCTATTACTGTAAACTGGTCGTTAAATAAAAAAAAACATAGACATAGATAAACTCGTTAAAACATTTGTGGTCACAGATGTATAGAGGAACATTTATCATCACAAGAATTAAGTATGAATAAAATATAGCCAGCCATTATCATCAGTAGGTATTAACTTGAATATGTGGTTTACTGTCAGCTTCCGTGTTATATTACTGTATTACTTACTTAATATTGTTATTAAGGTCATTTTAAATCATCTATTGCACAATATTTCCATATATGAGGTATTCTTATAAATGGTCTGAGTTGATATAAAGGTAGTATTAGATTGATTACGTGTCGGTATTGATTATATTAAAAATTGTTGATGATTTGTTCGAAATAGGTTAAGTTATTTCGCTAAAGTAATAATACTGAATCTCATTATTATCATTATCATTGGCCTCCCTCCTTATAGGAGAGGGGATATGAAATGTATTCCCACCATGTTGCACCAATGCGGGTTGGCGGGCTAAGAGTGGTAATGTTAAATTAATTAACTATCATTATCAGATGTTAATGATAGAAACTGTAAGCTACGGCTTAACGTGCTCTCCAAGGCACGACAGTGTAAAATCTAAATTCTAGATTAAGTTCTAAATAATTGTCTAGTAAGCTGAAATTAATGCAGTAAGTAGTTAGATCTATTTGTGATTTTTTGTACTAAGAATTAAGAAAGGATTTAAGATTTATGTAAGATTTTTTAGAATTTTTAATATAAAACTAATTGATAAAATTGGTGTGAAAATCAGTTTTATGAAATTAGATTAGTTTATATTAGGACTTAGATATTATACAAGCTTAAAACAAGCTTAAAATATAGTTTATATAGTGTTTATTTATTAAAGTGATGTAAATGGAGGAGCGAAACTACGAAAAATTTCTGGTAACACAATTTTTAATGAGTAAGTATACCTACTTTAGATTTTAAATAAGCATTTTTAAGTTTAAATAAATACAATGAATTTCACAATCATGATCTCATCATGACTGTAGCTGTTGACATATTTTCGGAAAATCACGCATAAACGCGGAAGTTTACAACAAATTTTCCAAACTTCATTTTTCTTTTGCGTTTTCCGTGTCACCGTAGCGGAACGAATGACTAATTATTTGACTGAGTACAATGATTATTATCTTTTACCGACTTAAATTAGCAAGAATTTGACTTTACCAAAAGAGGTTCCATGTTTTGGAAATACAAGTAATCACCTACTCTTGTTTTGGTTCTGACAATTAGAATATCATTAACTACACCAAGAGCGTTTTCACGGGAGTTTATAAAAACGCGCGGCAAACTCTCTCGGTGTGTCAATGCTCGTAAACAACATTTACCGTTGTCCGAGATACGCAATAGGTTAATAAATCAAAACTTAAACGCCGGGTTATTCGTTAGATGAAGTGCACTATGTGCCCATTTAGTGGCCGACGATTACACCGAATTGTAACAATGGATTAACAAATATAGGTAGTATGAAGCAACAATAATTAGTATTTTTAATATAAGTTCATATTATTTTCAGAAATTAGCAATTATAAAAAATACTGTTATATATTATCTTTTTGTTATCCTTATATATATATATGAAGGCGAAAGTCAGTTTGTATGGTTGGATGGCTGGATGCTTGTTACTCTCTCATGCGAAAACTACTGAATTGATTTTGATGAAACTTTATAATAATATAGCTTACATATCAGAATAACACTCAAACCACATTTAGTCCCGAAATTCATACGGGAACTATTTTTGAATATTTATAATTCACTCACGTCACTGTGTGATACTAAATTTATATAATTTTAAAGACGATATTTAACTTATCCAGTTTTATACAAACTTTATGATTATGTCATAAACGTAACTCAAATTCATTTTATTCTAAAGTACTAGTTTTTTTATTCTAAAATATTGATTTTTAATGTAATATCAGGTTATTTGACACAGTACGGTGTGAATGTAACCCGGTACAACTACGCAGGCACCGGCTTTACGATGCAGTTTATCCGAGTTAGCTCGTTTTACTTGCGCCGGGTAATGCCGAGATTTAGCCGCTGTCTAACTTTGCACTTTTGATTTATTCGGACCCCCTTTTAGGCTTTAAGGAAAACGTAGTTATGTGTAGAATTTTCGGGCCTGTGTCGCCTTTAAAGTGCTCTATTATCGGAAACACTTATTTTACATACCTGTTCACATTCGTCATATTTAACATTAAACAACGAATATTTTATTTATTTGGCTATTCTCCGCCAAAAGCTTATTTATACCCGACAAAGCAATCGAATCTAATCTGCATGAGACATTGGTTTCGCTATGGTCAACCAGTAAGACTTATAGATAATTATTAGCCTAACTTCAGCACATATATTATTAGTATATGTATACTGATTACTAAGTAGAAAATACTTAAAGGTACTTATAAGTGTTTTCCAAAAAAATTTTATCAATGTTTAAGCTAACGTTTCAGAATCTTCGAAACTAACTTAGACTCGAATTAGTTATACGACAATTACACACATCGCTATATAGCCGCAAAGTCAGCGTACTCGTAAGTAGCTTGTGTTATGGGTGTTATGATAACTGATGAATATTTTATATATATTATACATAAATACTTAAAATATATAGATAAACACCCAGACACTGGAAAATTTCCATGCTCATCACACAAACATTTTTTCAGATGTGGGAATCGAACCCACAGCCTAGGACGCAGAAGCAGGGTCACTACCCTGCGCCACTCGGCCGTCAAGTAAGTTTCAATTTTGGACCTGTAATTTTAAGCCACATTCAAAAAGTGTCGGTTATCTTTTTCAGTATTGCAATAGTCAAAGCTTTTTTTAAATATAATTTTTAGTACGTAGGAACTGAACAATCAGAACTTTGCCCAGGAACTGAACCGACGTACCTACAGGTTGTCAGACAGGAATGTTCCGTGACAGAGGAGGCAGTAACCGCCAAGTTTATTCTATGCAGTTTTCAAAGTATTCCAACTGCGCTAAAGTGCTAATATTGCCGAGAATTAGCACTTAACCCAGCTATTAGGGCGAATTAAGCCGAGATTATTTCTAATCATTAAAGGGAATCGTAGGACGTGATCGACTTAAACGACTTATCAAACAAGAGAGCACTCTATCACAATGCATTAAGATTGAATTTTAAGTGCACTTATGTTCATAGTCGCTATTACGAGCAATGGAAAAACATAGGATGCGCATACGCAGTTATAATAGTAACTTATAGTATAACGTACCTACAGTCGCTAAGTTCAATACTCTGACGGAATTTTTTGAAGTTAAACTTCTTTTAAGTTACTTTGTACCAGACTGGCATGGGAAAAAAAAAACACTGAGAGTCATACTCAGATGAAGAATATAAGATCATGATCATCAGCCTTTTAAGTGTCCACTACAGGGTCAGGCTTCCCTCCTTATGCTATAAAGGTTACGGAAGTTAGTCCCACCATGTTACTACAATGCAGGTTGCGGGACTAAGGTTGCTAATGTTTAATTTTTAACGATTACAATCAGATAAATAGATGGTTTAACGTGCTCTTCGACACAGGTGCAACACCACTAAATTTCCAACCTTTGACCAACTCTAAACCTCATGATAAAAAAATTGAAGAGGCTCAGAAGAAGTCTATGATTACTTCTGGCACTTGAAGGGTTGACGGTGTAAGGAAATGCATAAGGCTTAACGCGTCAGGACGCTACCAGGAGATTAGTTTACTTTAGTGCATCTTTGAGCATTTTAAATCTACACCTTCCCTTAATGTGATAGACTATTACATTCTAGCATCGATACATTCGATAGCAGAGAGATCAGGCATTAAACAGTGCCGACACCGTCGTCGAATACTTCAAACGTCTACTGAAAAATACGTTTTTATCGTTTCCTGTATTCCAATTCTTAAAAAAATGTCAATATGAAAGCCGATGTACAACGATTGTAAAGCGGATGTAACAGAAGTCGAAATTCTCCAATGACATTTTGTCAAATTGGACTGACAGTCGATCCGAACGAAGGTGGGATGATCGAAGAGATGTAAGTGTGCGTATGATATGTTTTTTTTTTAAATCGTCATACTGAAAAGACTAACATTATTCATAGTCCACCTAGTTAAAAAAAATTAAAGAAGCTGGTTTTAACTACTAATGCCATATGCACTATATCTCATGTTAATATTAATCGATCTGAACTTAGATTGCAATTGGTCCGTTATTAGAAGACATTTTATTGGATAAGATCACGCAATCTGATATTGATGAAGAACGTAATGATATCCTGTGCATATAACTGTATAATAGATGCCAGTTCAATGTATCTGGCTGAAATTATCCACTATTAAAAAATCCATAATGTTATCCACAAAAAAAACAATTAAATAGAGATAGAAATAAAAGAAATGCCAATCCGGGCACTTAGAGCGCCTTACCGCTAGGCCACGGTCCCAATGACGTCGATACCGAAATTGTTGAATAATATGTTCTTGTTATCCAGGTATACGGCCTTCAGTGGTATTGTAACATCTTGCTAAAAGATGGTGTTACAGGCCGTATACCTGGATAACAAGAAATTAGTATTCAACAATTTCGGTAACGACGTCATTGGGGCCGTGGCCTAGCGGTAAGGCGCTCTAAGTGCTCAGGTTGCCAGACAGACGCGGGTTCGAATCCCGTTGGTTCCGCAATTTTTGATATTATGTTTATTCTTAAATATAAATAATCCCAAAAGTGTGTGTAAACACTTTTCAATAAAACTAAAAAAGAAAAAGAAATGCCGAAAATAACACTAATGAAAAAACTAATCAGTGATGAAATCTAAGCTTAACGTGGGTTAACTTGTTAGAGTTCGTCCACAGCCCTTCAGTTACTACTCGACATGGTACCGGAACGCTAATATGCTTGGCGGTATATTTTTGCCCGTAGAGTGATACCTAGCCAGCTAACCTAACCACTAGCCAGACCTCGGCCAGTTTAGAAAATCTTAATCATCTTAGCCGGGAATCGAACCCAGGACTTCCGTCTTATAAATCCACTGCACCACGGAGGCCGTAAAAATTTTCGAAAGTAAAGGCGTATTGTTTTAAAAAAGTGTTGTCGTCTAATCATCTCAAAATCAGTCAAAATTACACTAAAATAAAATTAAACTAGTCCAGGTCTAGCTGGTGGGAGGCTTTGACGTGGCCAGCTACCACCCTACCGATAAAAAAGTACTGTCAAGTGATTTAGCGCTCCAGTACGATGTCGTGTAGAAACCGAAAGGGGTGTGGATTTCACTCCTAACAAGGTAGCCCGCTTCCATTTTAGATCACATCATCACTTACCCTAAGGAGTGATTGCAGTCAAGGGCTAACTTAATAAATAAATAAAAAACCGTATATCCATTAAATTGCGTCCTAAAACTATGAAATCCAATCGAACAATGTAATACAACTAAAATTATGTCAGAAACCATAATACAGAATGAACAGTCTAACTAGGCCAAGTACATTAAGAAATAAAACACACTACAACTCATAAGTGGCTAATTATCCTACAAATCCCCGGTCAATATGTCATCCTCTGGCATCCATTAACTGGATATAAAAATTATTTCTTTTACTATCGAGTGCCATCGCCGCCATTATGGGATGTCACGATGACGATGCGCAGGCGCAGCGTCGCGTGTGTTATTAGTCGTCATTGGAAATTAGATAAATGTTGCTTCTATTTCATATTAGAGACATGTTTAACTGCACAGTTTAGTGGTTTATTTTCGCCTGCGGTACTGGGTTTGTGGTCTTGGCTTTTTGCTTAATTCAAATTTTTATTGATATCTGTATTATATTAATTTTAATACGCGTGATAACTGCCTCGTTTATTTAGAAGGTAGACTGTACCTTTTTGGGTATTGAGGTTCAATATGTCGGTTTTGTAACGAAAGGAGACATGTGCTGGTGAAGGGCTATTCAAATAAGCTCATAATGATATACCAGCGTGGTAGAGTTTAGCTCTAAATGTATGCCTTGAAGTAGATGGCTAAAAGTTAACTCTGAAAACAAGTTAACTATTTCTTCCCTTTTGCTTACCAGTCCTTTATTTACGTTTATTCTTTAGATAAAATGAACAAACTATAAACAAACAAACATACATTTGAATAACATAATTTAGTTTTTTTATAGATATTGGAATATAAGATCAGATAGCTTGTTATAAATATAATAAAATAATAAAATAACAGGAGCGAAGACAGACGTTATGGCATGAACATTACTTATAAAGTACACGTGTCAATATTTTTATGGTCCAGATAGAGGCGAGCTTTTTAACCATGGATGATTTACAAACGTTAGAACGTTACTTATTACGCCATAATGTCAGTGGTAATAGCGCCATAATAATATGGTGGGCTTAATGGCATCGCATTATGGTGCCATGGTTTATCCCGGTGTTGTTCTGTTTTTAGTGAACACTATTATAGTTTTGTGTGTTGCTTCTGGTTCTGTTTTAGAATTTAATTATATTGTTTTTTTTTATTTCATCATTAATTACTTAAACATGGATCCAGCTGCATATCAAAGCTGCATGATCTTTGAAAAGATTGTGTAGCAAAACTGCTCAGCTGAGTCCATTTCCTAGGTTACGTCATACATCGCAAGGTATTTGTAGCACTAGAAGCAATTATAATTTGTGGCATTATGTATAAACAAAGACGATTTCTTTCTTTCCTTTTAAAAGGAGCGTGTTTGGAACCTTCAATTTTATAATTTAATAACATCATTTCTTTAAAATTGTAAAAATTTAAAAATTAATTTCTGAGTTTTAAACTAACCACCATTCAAATAATTCTGAAATATTAATATCCTTACTAATATTTTAAAGGCGAAAGTTTGTATGTATAGATGGATGTTTGTTACTCTTTGATGCAAAAACTACTCAATGTACTTTGTCAAAAAAATAATGTAGCTTAATAATACATAAACCACATTTTATCCCAAAATTCCCACAGGAACGCTAACTACGCGAGTAAAACCGCAGGCGTCCTCTAGTCAAACCATAATGCTCATAAATACATGTCAAACAGAACTCATTACGTTTGTCCGCACATCAAACGAAATCGTGATAGAGCAACATTATGGGTAAAAGCACATATCAGCATTGGGCGCATCCCGTCATAAATGAGATAATGACCGTCACCTACCCGCCACTGAAACCTTTGTGGCTCGTGACTATTTGCAAATGGCCATTAGCTTTGATAAAGGGTTTATATTTAAACCAGTTCATAATGTTCGATCAGCTTTGACATTATTATTTTGTTGTACTCTGTGTACTTGGGGATGCATCATCATTATTAATTTGCCACAAATATGGCTACAATTAGTTATTGGTTATATGGATTTATACATTATTATAGAATCCTAGCATGATTTACCATAAAGGCGTACAACGTATTTCAGATTTAAATGTGAAATTACAAAATAATATTTTTAAATAAAGATAATAGAAAAAATTATTATTATGATAATAATAAGGGTTTTAAAATTATAACAATAAATTTAAAATTATGTTTTGTTTTTTTTATAAAATCTTATTTAAAAGATATCGAATATATTAATTGCTTTCAAGCTTACGAATCTAATTTATTGCCATACATTCGTCATTAAAAAAATTAGGTGTAAACTGACTAATGATTTCTACCTTCAATTTTAATTTGTTTGTTGACAAGCATTCTCAATCGAGTTTGGCTTTAGTATAGGTAAAGTACTATTAGTCGAATTTTAGTAAAAAATGTCATAAATGATCGAATTGATAAGTTTGTGACAAAATGTTTCCTTAAGCGCTTCGTTTAAGTTAAAATAATCCTTTACTTTACTAGAGATCTTAAAAATAACTTGGTAGCTCTACTTCCACGATATAAATTCTATGTTCAGTTCAATTAAAAATTAACATAGGTATGATATGAGGAACGAGTCTCCCTTAAGTTATGGAAACCTTTAGCACTATTCACTCTCTTTCCCAATGTTTATATACTATTGCAGTCTTTATTTAATGAAATAATAATAAACGTTATTCAGTAAACTAATTATCAGAAAAAACAACTTATTTTTGATTTATTTAAATCTGAATTATTTATAAGATTTTTATAATTCACTTAAACAATTTTATTAACTTCAGAAAAGTTTTAAGTATTAAAAGTATTTTTAAATTATGATCTATCAACTAAAACAAAGAACTATCGAACTACACAAATACTAAATCAGTAGCTTATAAAGTAAGTGCACCAAGTTAGCTTTACACAATAAAACTTAAAATGGATCGGAACGAAAACATAAATCATTTGTAAACTTCGACACACAGTACCAGTAGACAATATCTGATAATACAACAACAAGGTTAAGAAACACCTTAGAATCATAACTCCTGTAATAACCACCTCTATCACTTTACTATAAGACTGAAATTGTAAGGATGTGTTAAATTTAACAGCAAATACAAGTTGGTAATGGATGATAGAAATAAGAACAGCAAAGGCGTTTGCTCTGATACACAAAACCTTATGGATGGCACGCTTCATTTAACAAATGTATGTCGAATTCATCTTATGCAGTTACCGTACCATCCGCTACGAAGGTTTTTACTTTAAAGTCATCTAAGTCTTTACTTTTTATCACCAGGCCACGACTTTTTTTAAGTGTAAGATTCTTCAAATGGATGTACATTACATTTTTTCTTGAACTATGGCTTATGCAATAAGGTCATGGCCCTTCAGATAGGGTATTTTTATATCTGACGGAAGATGAGTCGTGCATAAATGGTCGCGAAACGTCAGAATAGACAAATATTAATAAAGTTAATTTTCCACACTTAACCGATATAATTATGTTTGCGTGTCGAACGTACAGCGTCTGCTACGTTTTTGTCAACACATTGTTGGTAACATCGGAAAGTCTAGCCATAATTATGTATTTTGACTTTTAGTAGACGTGATATCAGTGGAGATCGTTGTATACAAATGTTCGACGCATCTTTCGTCAGATGTGAAAGAACCTTAATGGCACTTATGATAGCTGCTAGATAAATTGGCACTTTTGTGATACGCTTCTTGTAGATTTATGTCGTTAAACAACAATGTTGTTGGTCAACATAATTTACTGTTACGGTCAACTTTAATACCTTTAGTGGCAGATTATGGGAAGTAATATGTTTTTAGCTAATGATACTAGAATGTTTCAAGTTCAATGGCCTAAGTTAAAGATTTATACTTCAGGGCGGTTGTTCTTTAATTAGCCTACCTAATCTTAATTCTAGATTTTAATTCATAAAATCAATAATTTAGAGAACTGTCTTTTCCATATTAGCTAAGGACAGATTATAGGTATTAACCCTGTATTTTCAAGGCTACTTTTTGTTATTGAGAAAGAACACAGTAAGAAACTTAAGCTACTTATTAGGATAAGTTATATCCTAATAACTATACAAACCATCCCCTCTTGGCATGGTGGCAAGAATACTGGCTGCATTTCTGCATTGGATAGCTATGCGCAAAAAAACGAGCTAGCCTATTTGTCACCGAGGCTGCTTGCAATATACTTATGTAAAAAGTGAGAAGGAAAGCTATGATTATAGTCGAAGTTATTGCTTCCTTCTTCATGTCAAACCTCTAAAGAAAGAAAAGAGAGTCACGTTTGAAGCCGCACGTCAATCCCAATTATTTACTTTATTTGATTAAATTATATTATATTATTTATCTGTACATAAATGTAAGTTTTTGAATTCATCTAAATGTTGATAAACTTTATTTGATTTAAAATTTGAAACAATAAGTAATATACTTAAAACAATAGGTAATTTACTAGAATATTAATGTCGCATTAAGACTTTTTATTCACATTACTTTTTTAAATAGGTCTAGTTTATAACACAATCAGTTACGCAATAAACCACAAGTTCCACACCGGTAACATGTGTCGCTTGTCCGTGTCATATGACGCCTCTAGCTCACGAAGAAAGTTAATCCGACGTTTAATAAACTTTCTTTGATGGATCGGCCTATCTTACAACTTTACATCTTACATCAATCTCTATTAACACTAAAGCTGCAATCTTATCTTTTTCATCATAAAGTTCAAGTTAGAAATTATTATTTATTTGGTCGGTAATAAGGTTTGTATTGTACGGTGTCAATTTTTTTGTTATAAGGTTACAATGGATTTGGTATTAGGAAAGTGATTGAACTTTATGGTTGACTTAATTTAATGGAACGTGTTTATGATTCTGTTTGTGAATAAATTTTTTGATTGTATTGAAATATATCTCCTATATGATATTAAAAATGTCTGAGTATTCAAACGTAATCATGTTAATAATATTAAATATTAATTTAATACTTATGGTAATAATATTAAATATTAATCAAGTAGTTAGATCAGTATACTTACGATTTACTGTAACCTTGATCATTATCATGGTAAAGGGACTTACCTGAAATCAAATAAAATACGAAAATCAATATTTATCGCAAAAGAAAGACATATTGCATACAAAGAATTACATGAACAAAACTTTTAAACAAAATTGCTAAAAGCAAAAAATTACTTGATACTTTAACAGTAGGAAAGTGAAACTTAAAATGCAAAGTTCACAACGCCTTGACTATTCTATTAAGCAAATAACGAAACTGTATTATTAAGAGTCGTAAAACTTATATTTTAAAAATTAATCTCCTCTCAAAATTAAGTGTTGTAAATGTACCAGAAATTAGAAGCGTTTCTGAGAATACACTCAACATTTCTCAGAAGGGCCACAGGAAAATAATCGAGCTTATCTTTTTTCTAAGAAAATAATAATATTAGCATACCACGCACAGCCCATTTTTCTAGAATGAATTCATTGTGGGAACTGCGAAATGCCAAATCTAAGAAATCAATTTGGAAAAATGTTTGTGGCTTTCTTTGGAAACTACATTAAGCTAATATGAATAACTTATAAGGAAAGTTATGAAAAACATTATTGAGATAAATATTAAGAACTTGAAGACGGTGGTTGTACCCGCGTAGTTCTTATTCTAGTGGAAATTTCGGGTTTAAATATGGCCTATGTGTTATTCTGATATGTAAGCTATATTATTGTAAAGTTTCATCAAAATCCATTTTGGAGTTTTTGCGTGAAATAGTAACATACATCCATCCACCGAAACACACAAACTTTGCGCTTTATAATGTTAGTAAGGGTATATAGCTTTTGTAATGCAATCAGAAAACTTATATAGTTTTGTTTTTAAGTTAGGTATATCTGATAACTATTGAGAATTAAAAGAGAGATTAGCAATTATGACGATGGATGTTTTTCATATTTTCCAAACGTTAATTTCAAAATTAACTAATTAATGATGTCATAATCACGTTAATCTGGCTTCAATAACATCAGATTCTTAAATTGTTAATTCTCTCTTTATTAATTCTGCATAATATACAGAAGATAAAGCTGTTCAAATAAGGATATTAAAATAATAAAACTTTATTTATTTCACGTTAAATGACCCCAAAATTGGAACAACACCCAAATTACCTTCAGCCACAACAAAAACTTTGGGTATAACACGAATTTATTGCCCCAAAAGAACTGGTTTTTGATTGCTCTCAAAATCTTAAGCTCACTTGATGAGTTTAACCTTCCTTTATCCAAACCCATCGAAGTTTTATAACGCCATCCATGTCACGACTTTCGTTTTAAATGAAAAAGATGCATTTAAAGATTGTCGTAAAAGTGAGCTTTTAAATGAAGTATCTTTTGGTATGCTAACAAAAGCATTTGGCATTCTAGATAATGGTGTAATGACGTAATTAACTTTAACTTAACAGATGTGTTTGTGTGAGGTCTATGCAAGATTGGCAATTCAAAGTTTCTATTTAGTAGTCTTGTCTGGACATACATATCCTATGCCTGCATTACCGTGCTTGCAGTTTAAGCCCAAGGACTTCTTAGTTTTAGTTTGTGAGACGCTATGGCCTTGGCTAGTAAACACCCTACCAAGGAACTATTACAAAAAGTTTGTACACAAATTTAACGTGACCATGAAGAGCTACTAACAATAAACAGTGTTTTAATTTCATGTAATATCTAGTGATAGTAATAACAGTTAAGTAGACGCCGCTCACAAGAAAGCTCTCATTATAAAATTCAGTTTAATTGTCAATAAAACAAAGCATTCTGTACATAATGAAGTAATTGTAGAAAAAGGGCTTCCTACACTAGTACACTTTGATAAATATTTTACTTTTTAATATTTCGACTTGGATACGATTGTACTTAGCTTTATCGCAGCAGCAATAGAAAACATTGAATTTATACTGAAATGACAAAATCAGTACAACTTCTAAAATGTAGAGAGACGAATATCTTAGCATTCCATGGATCCACCTTGCAGATGCCGGGTTAGAGAGAAGGGTAGAGAGAGAAACACCGAACAAAGTCCGAGACTTGCGACGCGGATGTAGGCTTAGGGGTACCCTTTGTCAACGCTCACCTTTTTTGTCCATGTTAATAAATCTGGACAGCACAGCCAAATCTGGTAAGAACCAACCTTGAACATGGTTTACCACGTCCCTAATAGAACCAGCTGCAGTTCTAGTCACGAAAGTAAGACTCGAAGTGTCTCTCTCTCCACAGTCGTTCCTTTATGTCTGGAGATCGTGGACCTGTCTCGAACGGGTTCAGGCCTCTCACCTGCTCTTATTGGTGACCATCTTTGCAAGCAAATAAAACGACTGCTTGGACTCGGTCAGCTGGTCTGCCTATCGTGTTGGTAAACGGCCTCGTGATCTTTTTCCGTCCGTGTTGCCCGTTATTATCAGCTTTTCCAAATTACAGTTCCCCACCTCTACTATGCATGTGGTGAGTACAGCGACATGAAGATACCAGCTATCCACCCGTGTGTAGGGACCCTTAAAATGTTCATAGTTTCTCAAGCAATGAGGCGAGACTGTTTTTCCCACGTGAAGCATTTCGGAGTATCATTGTTTGATGTTATAAAATGAGCAATTATAATTGTATTACACGTGCACAATCAAATGACTACTAAACGTTATCATTTGTATAATGAACTGGGCTATTGTTTATGATATTACTACCGCCTGTGCTTTGCACGCATGTACCTCGTTGGTTTAGTGAAAATAAAAGGTTTTTTAAAAATTCTTTAAAAAACCTTTAATCGCTTTCGAAATAATTATAGTGATCCTATTTTAGGATCACTATAATTATTTCAAAAGCCTTGTAGTAATGGATAGATATTAAAACTCTCTTACTCTTAATACGTTCATCTTAATATAAAATAAATATTTTATAGCCTTGTCTATAACATAGCGGTGCACTAAATCAATCAAACAGATTCGCAAATTTTACGATTTATTTAACACTGAGCTTTAATTTATGGTTTGTTTATTTTGACCATTCGTTAGCGTTGCGTTAGTCTTATTTTTAGACGTTTTAAATAAATGTTCGATTTAAATGGAATCGATAGAACATGTTCCTTAAGGGTGTCAGTTCTTAACCGACTACAGACGACAGCAGCAGGAGACGTTTCGCAGCGACATATATTATTTCTATGTATTTATATGGAAAGGACGTTCGCCACAAAAGTCATTTTAAGAAGTCCTATTAATATTACAAACACGAAAGTTTTTAAGTACGGATGGATGGATTTTTGTTTCTCTTTCACGCAAAAACTTTTAAATGGATCTTTAAAGCCAATTTAGTATTTCTGCGACACGACGATTTTAGTACGTAAAAAATATACTAAAAGTCTACAAAAAACAGTCAAAATTTTGCAATTTATTATACCTAACATTTAACAATTTGTCACGTATAGATAAGAACTAAAAAAATAATGAAACAATATTCTTCCCTGCGGTTCTCTAGTGTGATAGCACGTTTACAAGTTCACTGCGAACCGATGGCAATCTGCTGAATGCAGACCCGTTGATGTCTAATTAGAAGTATTCATTAAAATAATTATCACCTCGAGGTGTTTAAGATAAGTATCTGATGAGGTGATAACTGGTACCTACCTGACGAGTTGAATTATTCAAAATATTTTTTGAGTTCGCCGCACACTGTCACAGGAACCGCAAGTGACAGATCCGCACTGACTTGCTAATGCGCGTGGAACGTATGATGTATTTAAATTAGCAATATACGGGATATTACTTGCTGTGCTTTGTACGTACTTGTTAAGTTATGTTTTGTACAAAATAAAATATTTTGTACTGCTTATAAAATATGTTATTTTATTTTAGAAATTCTTCTTCTTCTTCGTCGTTTTCTTCAATACTGAAGATCGTGTCCACACTGCAGTGTCCTTGTTAGTCCGGTCCTCTGCTCTTCTGACGGCTGTTGTAAGGGGGAGGCCCGTGAGCGACTTCACTTGGTCTGACCAGCGGCTAAGTGATCGGCCTCGTGGTCGTTTCCCCTCCACCTTGCCCACCACTATTAGCTTGTCTAGGTTATCAGGGAAGCGGCGGGCAATGTGACCAGTTAGACATTCTATTAATATTTAAATGCGAAAGTTTGTAAGTATGGATGGACGTTTGTTACTCTTTCACGCAAAAACTAATTAATGGATTTTGATACAACTTTACAATAATACAGCTTATACATCTGCATAACACATAGACTACTCTTTATCCCGGAATTCCCACGGGAACTTGAAATCGTGGGCGCCTGCTAGCAGATCATATACAATATAATAGTTTTTGCTCTACGATTGTCAAAATAAGGACATACTTGTATATAGATGCTTGGAGAAATAAGCAATGACAGTTGAATTTCTTTGTTCGAACTCTCATAGAAAGCCTGACAGAAGATTATTTTTTCGCCCTCTGTTTTATTATTGTTATTAGTAAATTCTTGTTTAGGTTATCTAGTAGATAACGCTTGTTAGCGATAAGGCCGTCTATTGTACCTACATAATTATTAAAACTTTGGTTTCTTTCTATCGTATCTTTCGTTCTATGTTTATTTTTCTCATTCTTCTATAATGTGCCATAAGGCCTATTTTCATTTAAATATTTTTCCAGATTGACTGCGGTTCACAGTACGATCTGCACTTAAGTTTGATGGTTTGCTCTTATTTCGTTTGTTGATATAAAGTGACGATGCATACTAAGTAAGACATCTTGATTAATCTACTGCAAAAGCAAATGTTTTTTTAAAGTAGCGGCGGAATGAACACCGAGTCCGTAGCTGCTTTTAAAAAAAATTTAAACGCACTAAAAAGTAAAAAATAACTGTGTCATTTAGTTGCTTTAATTTACTTAGGCATATCTATAAAGTCGGTGCCAGCAAGTTTAAGGAACATTTATTTAACGTAGTAAAGCAGTTTGTGGGTTCTAGGTAATGTCCTTAAAGTAGAAACCTTGGCTGGCACCGACTCCTAGATATGCTTAAGTAAATTAAAGCAACTAAATGACACAGTTATTTTTAACCGACGAAAAAAAAACGGATGAGGTTCTCAATTCGACACGTATATTTTTTTTATGTATGACCACGCATAACTTTTTACAGAGTTGTCCGATTTTGATAATTCTTTTTTTATTCGAAAGGGCATATTTCCAAGGTGGTCCCATTGTCATCATGTAAGGATCTAATGATTATATCCTGGGGAAATTGAAGGAACTCTTCAAATTTGGAGGCAGGATTTCGGTTTTTGTCTCGGTATCGGTAGCTTTTTGGCTAGTAGTGCCGTATAATATACTATGACAGTATAGAACGAGTACGATACGTGGCGATAAATCACTAAAAAGTAAGAAATAAAAATCGGACAAAAATGTAAAAAGTTATGCGTATACATAAAAAACAAAAATATGCGTGTCGAACGTTTTGTTAAACACTTTGCTAGACTACACACTCCCAACATGATCTGTTCGCTTAATATAAAAATTGTCTTGTCTTTTTTGCAATGGCAAACATTTGTTTTTTCTGTAAGGCATGATCACTGCAATATCTAAAAAAAAACTATTAATCACTATAAGCTTTTGAAAGTTTGCACAATACACTGCATTACAGAAAGCTTTAACCGGCATTAGGCAAAGTTTATAAAAGAAAAGAAGAAAGCGCCAGAAAGGCAATATACACGAAAGCTTGTTAAATTGTGCTCCCTTCTTCCAATAAGTTTATCCATTTTATGAAAATCCTTTTAATAGTTTTTTAATTGCAAATAGACTAAGACAAAAGAGAACTAATGTGTTAAATTGTAGTGATACACAATATTGTGTTCCAGGGATTTCGACACGAACGATGTCAAAAGCAAGCGCTTGTTTTATGTAGAACTAAATACCTACTTACATAGTATTTACCTCAAGTCAAGAATCCCATAATGGGCACAGAGGTATTCCCTAAAGCCCTTATAATAAACGACGACAGCGAGCAACGGTATTACGAAATATGCTCAGAAGATAGTTAGCAAGGCTTGTTCGGAACAGGTTCTAATGCAGGTTTGCGAGGACTTTAGGGCTCGACTTGAATACTGGTTTAGGATTTGACTGTGAGATATGGCGCGGTTCAAATTTTAATTCGTTTATTTCAAGTACACTTATAGTTTGTGTTATTAAAAGAATAAACGAAAACAAAGAACCTGTATGCGATGTGACAAATATTATCTCTTTCCTTATCTCTCGTAAGCAAAAAGTTAGTTTTCAAGAAATAATTATTAGTTTTCGAACGTTTCGATAGCTCGACAATTATTTCTTAGCAATTTTTAAAGGTTTTCGTGACTATTAGTAGCATTTTAATCACCGGCTCAGAAGGTAGGTTGTCGCCCTTCGTGGGGCAGTAGTATGCGCGGTGAATTTATAAGACGGAGGCCTTAGGTTTGGTTGGTCAATAACATTTGATGGTAAGTGATGATGCAAACTTAGATGGAAGCAGGCTAACTTGTTGTGAAATCCACACCCCTTCGATTTGTACACGACATCGTACCTGAACACTAAATTGCTTGGCGGTACATCTTTGTAGGTATGGTGGTGCTAGCCACGGCTAAAGCGTTAGACCAGTCAGTCCAGCCGAGAATCCAACCCAGGATATAGAATGTCTTATAAATTCACTGCGCATATTATCACTACGCCACGGAGGTCGTCAAATGCTTATATATTTATAAACTTCAGTATTTAGTCAAATCAGCGTCATTCTTTTAATTCTATTAAATATTATATTGTTTTAAGTCCCTTAAGACAAACACGTTTCCTACACAATATTACTCAATAAGGACTTCTCGAGTCTTGACACACTGACATACGAAAGGTCATGACACTGGGGCCTTGACACTTTGACATTTGACACTCCCGACAGTTGACGGCACCGCACGACTTATAGAAAGCTTGACAGCACGCTATATGGCTAACTGTGTCTACGCCCGCCTACCTGTAAAGCATAGTGTGGTAGGTCTGTGTTCTATATGCTTTAAATGGCTATTTGTGAAGCCGCATAAACATTAATTAATTATATTATGTTTTTAATTTATTTTATTTATTAATATACAATTTATTGAAATATAACTATACATTTTTTTAATATATGAAATAGAGTTCAATTGTAAACTATTTTTAAATGGAAATTTTGCAAAGTAATTAAAAAATGGAATCAAATATCTCCTGTAGGTGATTTAGGAATATGCATAATAATCAGTCTAATTGAATGACTGGTTTTCATCCTTATGGATTACTAGCTGACTCGGCAAACGTTATTTTGCATTAAAAATTAAAAAAAAAAATTAGATGAAAATTAGATAGTAGCCGATTCTCAGACCTGCTGAATACGCATACAAAATTTGGTAAAAATCGGTAAAGCCGTTTCGGAGGAGTATAGCAACGAAAACTGTGACACGAGAATTTTATATATTAGAAGAAGAGATAGAAGACGGAATTTTTAGCTTATAACGATCACTATCAAAATTATAAAATGTTGTTCAGTGTCAATTATTGCAGGCAGTAATTGGATTTTGACAGCCCAAAATAGAAAGAAATGGAAGAGGTTAAAGGAGGCCCTACACCAGACTGGAAAAAAATGGCTAACGAAGAAGAAGAATTAGAGTCACAAAGTGATGAAAAAAAAGTTATATTGGACCAACCCATTTTGTTATTGTGTTTAATTTTTTACAAAGCCCTTAATAGAGCAACACTCGTGTAAGGAACAAGTCCTAAAAAGCCCCACCAAATACAAAATCTCAGCTAAGTACTACTAAAATGAATCTGATATTGATAACTGATCACTATCACTCGTGTCCACAATTTTAAATTAAAAATTAAATATATTAATTTTAAATTAAAAATTAATATATTTATAAATTAATATATTTATTATAAATTTATAAAATCAAAATCAAATATTTTATTAATTAAAATTAATATTTATAAAAATATACTTAAATTAAAAATTTTAATAACCAATTAAATGCTACCATTCCATCAGTATTTTCTTCAGACGTTGTAAGGTTCAACTATCGTCAGTAAACCGACTTTACAGACAACCAATTTTTTTTTAATTACAAATTAACCCTTGATTACAATTACACTTGATGATAAGTGGTGATGCAATCTAAGATGGAAGCGAGCTAACTCGTTAGGAGTAGGATAATATCAAACCCAAATACTTAAAACCTGTTTTCGTTTATTTCAAATAGGTATTATCTACAAGCACTTCTAAAATGCGAACGGAAGGCAAATCCTACAGATATTGGGGGAGCACAAGAAGGAGTTTTTGGTAATACCTACTCCAGTGCGGCAGATGAACGGGGCCCTTTATATTGGGGAGGACGTTTAAGGCATCCTCTTAAAATGTTCATCGAATGATCATCAGAAATACTCAAGCTATATTAATATTATAATACAAGGTGCAGTCCTAAAACGCATGTAAACATCATCTGGTGTGAATTTAATTATAACCTTTGAACTGGCGATAAAATTTCCCTGCCAATTATAACATGAAAATACTAGAATATACAAGCTGGTGGAACCATTGACAAAGTGTTAATTTTGTACATAAATAACAGTAGATTAACATACTGGTTAACTTGTACTTTTGCTAAGATATCCACAAGATATTCACACTCGATCTTATTACCTGTGTGATAGAGACTGAATTTGAACAAAAATTTGTGATTAGGAACTTGATTGTTGTTTGTTTATTGCGTGGAAAGGAAATGTATTTGGGGCTAGGTTAATTATTTGTATTCTTATAATTGCGGTGAATTAATTAGATATTTTGTTGATTTATTTTAATATAATAAATACAAACTGGTTATAAGCAAGAGCTTGTAATCAAAAGGATTTATCACTATTATGATCCAAAGAACAGTAGCAGTTATTCTAACTGTGTTTTACGTCAAACAACATATTGTTTGACGTAAAACACAGTTAGCATATACGACTATATGATTGGTCAATTTTAAAAGAACAATAAAGGATATTTAAACATTTTTAAGAATATCATCTAGTTCAATTAAGAGTACTATCTTATTTTGGATATATAATAAGCACATTGAAACACTCACATAAATTACATCAATGGCCCATGCACCGAAGTTATTTGCAGTGATTGTGTTGGGGAAATTAATCTTATTTACCTATATATTTGGATGAGGGTTTATTTCCATCAAAATAATTGTCATATTATTTTTTTCAAATTAATTTCAAGAAATGGAACAATTAAAAATATAAAAACCATCCACTTAAAATAATAAGTACAGCCAACAGATGCATAACACTTTTCAGTTTAACATTAAAACATTGAGACCGGTATCACCGTTACACGAACTTTTTTTTCTAAACTAAAAATAAATAAAGCATCCAAGGTCCACGATCAGGAGGGGAGCATAATAAATACTACAGGTGTGCTTTCAAACAGGTGCTCATATTTTATCCTCTTATTTAGGGTTGTAGAGCAAGTTGAAAAAAAATTTTTTTTGCTTACTATTGGTCTTTTGTACCACTATTTAAAAATTCTCCGTTATCATTGTTAAAACTTCTCCCCTATCATTATTAACACTTCTCCGTTCTTTCCGTTCTAATAGGAAAAGTAATTTTGGACGTTTGACCCACAACGCTGCCTATTTACCTTTGACGGGCTCTGTGATGCAGTAATATACGTGGTGAATTTATAAGACGGAGATCCTGGGTTCTATTCCTGGCAGAGCCTCGACCGTGGCTAGTTTTTTTAATTTTATATGCTAGCGCTTGACTGGATTAACGCCTAATGTTAAGCGCAAATGCAGCCGATAGATTGCCCACAAGATGTTTATTCATTCTCCACTTTAAGATGCCCAAAGGTTGGTGGTAGGGCAAACGGAAACTCGACAGTTTCAACTCTACCGACAAAGACGTACTACCAAGCGATTTAACGTTCCGGTACGATCGTACCGATTTCATACCCCTCCTCACAAGTTAGCCCGCTTCCATCGGAGATTGCATCACCACTTACCATCAAGTATGATTACAGTCAAGGGCTTACTTGTGAAAAATGAAAAAAAAAGGAACGTAATGAACCATACCGCTTCGATTGAAATTTATTTATAACTATACCTTAAAGGTAATCTTTTAAAAATAAAAAGTGACCGAAGAGCTTTTGAAATAAAATAATAAAAAAATCTATAATTTTAATTATATCTTGCTCTTCTTATCGAATTTTAAATCTAATTTGTCGCTTAGTAATTAATTAAAGTTGTTTTTTCTTAAAAACTTCGTCGTATCCAAGGAATCAAATGTCACAGAGTTGTGGATGACTAACAATAATTCAAAAGTGCTTCAAAATCGATTCGTCGACAAAAAATATTATGATCTTTGGACCCGACGAAGCGTCCCGTTTCCACTTCAATTGTAATCGGACTATTCGACTATGTCAGTACAAAACCGTGACTTACTCTCTTATTATCCTTTCCACCCTTACCTTTCATTTTTGAGACACGGGACCTTATTACGAAAGCTGTAAAGCGTAAATTTCTGCAACTTTTTGTTTACCAACGGTAAATGTTAATCGTTTTTTCTTGTTGTGTTTCAACAATTGAAGGACCACACAGCACAATGATGAACTTTGCTTTTTGATTCTGTGGAAAGAAGTTGTGAAGTTCGACATTTTTCAGTAATAATGACAGTTAGATTTTTCTTATATACAAAATGTTAAAATTACGAATAAAACTATTAAAATATATTCTAGCAAGGTATTGATGTGCTCCTATAAAGATTTCGACTTTATGGAATGTTCTACTTAAATAAGACAATATCTTATTGTCGAAAACACACAGATTGAAAATACTAAAGCAATTTATTTTGTTTGCAAGGATTATGGCATAGTCATTTTTTGGTACTTAAAAGTGTTTTTTTTAATAATATTTAATAGTCGAAATTTTTTTGACGACTCAGTTTCTTTTACGATTTTCTTAATTTTTTTTTTGGTTTCTAAATTATCCTATTTATTCCATTTTACCTATTTATTACTTTTTCTTACGCCAAGTGGAAATAAACACACACAAAAATAATATTATCTTACAATCATTGTGTCCCGTATGGTTTTTCACTATCCCATACTTCTGAATCAGTAATAGCCTAACAGCTTGAAACATCGACTCATCGACCGGTCGGGGGTTCGATTCAGAACACGCACCTCTAATTAGTCTAGTAACTTTTATGTTTTAGAGCTACGAGTTACCTGCTCGTATTAGCACATGAATAAATAATAATAAATAACGTAATTATATATACCACATGATATTTTAACAGTAAGCTAGGTACGTTCTGATACTTCTCACGATGTAGTTTTACTGAATAAAGACTTGATGACAGTATCCAGTCGTTTATAGATTTATACAGTGCCTTAATCGCATAAAACACATCAAAGATCAAGGAGTTGCATAAGATTTAGAAAATGAAACTATCAACCTAGTTCTTGGAAATATCTTTCTTATAAGATTTATTAAACTCCTATATTCAATGTATTGACAGCATATTTATAGTTGCTATATTCTAATAGGTATAAATAAGGATTTACCAAAATTTCTATTATAGTTATTTGTATTTTCTTGGCATAAAACCATTATCTAAAAATTTAATTGAATGAAATTTCAAGAAGACGAACCAGCGCGCAATTGCAAGTTGTAAGATATTTATATGAAAGTATACTTTCGTAATGACAATAATTTCACTGCAGTTTTCGATTTCTTCGTTCTCGATACTGGATCGCGATCGATTTTCCTTTCGAATGTCGACTCGTTTTGAATCCATTGCCAATGCTAAATTTTGCTGTAAGTTACAAGATATTTGGTTTTTTCAGTTTTTCTTTGTTATGAAAATTGTTTATTGATATAATCTTTTTAAATAATCATCTTTAACAGGTTTTTCAGTGAAATCTTATCTCTTCTTTAAATTAAATTTTATTATGTTCTTCTTAAAGTTATTTAAGAAATCTTCTAGGAAGTATTCTGTTAATATAAACTAAAGCACAGAATAAGTCAACAATATTCTAATATTATAATAGTCTATACAAATTTTATTGCATCTAATTCATCTAAGAAACTAAGGGCAACTAAGAATTTTTTTCCTACAATGCGCTGCATACCACCATTTAACCTGGTAAAGGTGGCTTCATATACCTGTAATTCTACCAGCAACTATACTTACTTTTTAAATCGAACTACAACAGTACTGTTTAGTGACAGAAATAAGCCTAGTTGTGATTCCCGGTTTAACTCAAGTCAAAGTTTTACTGTCTCTAAACTTTCAACTATACATAAGTGGCGTTTTACTTAGTAGCATTGCAACAAGTAGTAAGTGTATTATGAAATTTCATGATCGCTTCAGCATTGAACTTGGACCGGAGTACATAGTTCGTGACTGCACGAATCAGAGCAAGTTTAGTATCTTGTATCGAGTTTGAACTAGTTTACTTCGTTTGTCCCTTTCTAAGGGTCTATTCTTGTTCGATTTTGTTCGCCAACCTTTACGTGTAACTATATTTCGTATTGTTTCCCTTAACTCATTAGTGAAAATTGGTTTTTTATGTAAAACTGGTCTTCTATTAACAATCATAGACTAGGTAAGGCAATTAGTAAATTCATCTGAGATTTGTAAAGCTTTGAATATCCCTATGAACTTCTTCTATATTAAAAACTTATTTCTGTTGATTTAATACAAACACTATTTATGTAAATATTTGTGTATTCAAAGGCAGCTTTCTTTGCCATTACAAAAAATAACTAAAAGATTAGTTGGTGTTGCTACCAAAATACCATTTTTGGTTTTTTGTTAAAAATATCTATGAATTGTGACGTCGACTTGTTTTGGCAATTTGACAAATTCATTGAATTAATTTAGGAAAATTGACACAATTGTTGGAATTGTAAAGATATATACTAAAATGAGTAAATGTAAAGTGATCTAGAGTTTTTTGTTTTCTACTATAAAATCTCTTTTCTTAACCCGTGAGAAGGCGCGCCTAATTTTCTTACACGAGTAGGCGCGCGCGAGCAAATTGCTCATACTATCATAAATGTTTATATTTTTAGTGTTTCTATATTTATTGCCTTATAATGTATTTAAATAAATAACACAAGGTTTAGTTAGTAAGAAAACAAGTATTTTAATCAAAACTATTAAACATAATAGCAACTTCTAACGCAAATAACAAAACAACCTAGTATGAATTAAATTTTTAGGCACGTTTAATAAAAATCACAATAAAAACTGTTACATAACAAAAACTAAAAAGTGTTATTCACCCATTAAATCTACACTAATGTGCCTCTCGAAACACACTGAACACATGTATTTTACACGTTCGATGCAAAGTAATTGCTTGCTCGAAGTACATGGTTTTTTGACCTTCTATTTTTACGTCTATATTGCACAAAATCTATTTGGTCCTGGCTCCGTATCAGCTTCGTGAGGACTACAGATGACAGAACTATCGCTTTCTATGGTGTCAACACGATATTGTTCCCCATTTTCAAGATTTGCATCCAATTCATCACCAGAATCCTCTTCCAACCACAAACAAATTTGTGCTTGCATTCGATCGTCCATTTTGTATCTGTAGTGTAGCTAGAAGAAAAATTAAAATAATAACATTATTACTAAGAGTTTTTACATGATAATCAACTAATACAAATCAAACAAATGAAATAATATGGCAGAAATAACAATCTAATTTTTTTAAACCACAAAAATAAATACTTACACGGATGGGCGCGTGATGAGCAAATTGCCGCATGTTGGTACACGGCCTCCACAAAAGCCTTGCTGCGCGGTCGCAACGCCACTGAGCGGACCGATAATTGCGTCAGGGGAGAGGGGGTGAATATTTAGGAAGGTACTTAGGTGCTCGAATTGGTGTGGCAAGTGAAAGACTAAAAATTTTTGAATTAAATTTTTCTGTGAGCAAATTGCTCATAGCGCGCCTTCTCACGGGTTAAATACAGTTATATATATTTTTAATTTTTACTTATAAAATTATTTGAATGTCTAAAGTATATGTAACCATGTCAAGTTATTGGAATTTTATTTATAACTAGTTTTACCGCGTTCAACATGTCGAAGCGAGCCGATTCTTTTTCCGTTCTATTGTTCTGTACCGAACATGTTTTAACAAGTTCAGCCTTACCGACATTAGTGAGCGTAAACACAAGTTTATTTTTGGCTTGATTGACGAACCGACGGCCTGACACTGTTTATGAGTTACAACCATTTCTGTTCGTATGCTAGTGCTACTAATAAACGTGATGTTGTTAAAATATGCTTCTTTTTTTCTTTTACTGTATCCTCGTTTTATTTATGTTTTTGTATGTTTCAAAAGTTTTTCAGGACAGTTACTTACAAGAAGACTACTTTGCGCTACATTAAAAACAATTTAATTTGCTATTGCTGCAAAACTTGGCATCTCTCTACGGCAATAACCCATATAAATCATAACTGTTTAATTCAAAATTCAAATACAAAGTTAATTCAATATTTTTGTTTTACGGAAAATTGCAAATTTGTGTATTTTATTGTAATATTATATTAATTGTTGTCGAGGGTTCTAGTTTAATTTTCTAATTTTTTAATCTTACATTAAAAAAAAATTTAAAAGCCGCTGTTGTATGTAGAGCTTATACTTTTTTGTAAAGTTCAAGGAATAAAATTCAGCGGTAAGTTATTTTTTTGTAGATTCAAGACTAGTTACTTTAGATTCGTATTACGACTTGGATTAAAAAGTTTTGTAATTTAATGAAAAATATAGCTGCACTAATTAATTATCTAAAAAGTGGTAAAGGCATGGACAATGAAAAATCTCATTGTGTTTAAAAATAATAAATTTATTTCACAATTTCCCACAAAAGTGTCGGGGACATAGCATAATCAACACAATCCAGTTTATGCATATAATCGATTACATACGGCGCTTAGTACTAACGGGCAGTAAATAATAAATCGCTTACAAAAACATCACAAAGTTTAAATGCATATTTACAAGATAGAAGTTTTTAATCTACGTCATTAAAATCATTTTTACAAAGTGTAAAACCATTTTTTTTTGCTTTTTTTTTTCATTATTGAAACAGAACAAAATCGATTGAACAAATTTCAACTAACAAAAATTAATATATCATGTAGTTCCTTTGATATTTACATTTTGGTTTTTTTTACCCAAATGCGAATCGAGATTTTTCGCAGTTGATGAAAATTATTTTTGGATAATTTTTCTTCGTAAATTTAACTAATATTTGGCGTCTAATAAAATTGAAAATGTATTCTCCATATAAAATGCTAAACACGACTATCGAAACTAAACTTTGGAACTAAATTAAAATTTGAGATCCATTGACGTTATTTTTCATAGAAGTTTTTAACTAAATGCTAGTTGTCATTATAAATGTAACTAAATTGTAATAAATTAAACTAATTGTAATTAATCTAATTAAAATTGATAAAAACAAAATAAGAGATCAAATGGAAATGTTATTAAACATAAAACTTAACATTACTAAATGGTCAATGACAATGTTCGTTGTAATTTTAATATTGAAAATTTAAAAATAAATTGTTTCACTTATTCATTTTTAAGTGTGTCTACATTTTATTAAGTGTAGAAATATTATTGTAGTAATAAAATTACAATAATTTTGAAATTGCCAAATTGCAATTTCTATGAATTCATAATTTTCAAAGTCATAAAATATATTGAACACATTTTGTAAGTTTGATTCATGCCAACCAATAAATGCATTGTTTATTATATATTTATAACTTAATTAATCAAAAAGTAGTACATGATTTATATTAAAAATACTAGAGGAGTTTTGTCGAACTTCACTCAAATTTCGGAAAAGCAAAATTCATCAAAAGCGCGAAATGTGTTAGGAATTTGCGAAATCGAATTAAAAATAATGGGATTGATTCCTATCATTTTTAATTCAATTTGAACCACCATTTACAATTTAAGTGCAGTTTGACACAACATCTCGTGACAAAAAAAATGAAGTTTACAGAAATGGGATGGACTTAAAAATACGTAACAATAGTCCAAATCTGCTTTGCAGTATCACCATTAACAATACTTATCTAAAACAATCTTCTTTTTATCTGACGGTATTGAAGAGGGAGGAGGCGAGAGTCACCTTAAGGATGGCCACAACCATCACCAAATTCACAATGTAGGTCGAATTGCATCTTAAGTGGTAAGGTGGTATGTAAGGCTCTCGAGGGCACTCACCTCGGCGGCTCTCCTGGGCTTCTTGGCCAGGTTGTCGTGATACCAAGATGTGGCATAAAACCTCGTACAACTCGGCGAGGAGCCGGTTCAATCGTGAAAAGTTCTCCTCTGCTGCCTCTCTCTCGCTCGGCAAGTTGAATGCTATAGCCATCTTTGTCTCTCACAACGCCTTTTTCTACGGAAGAAGCGTGGACAGATTGCGGTTTGTTTTCTATGCATATATTATGCTCGTGCGCGTTTGGCTTTCCTCTGCTGCCCTTTATCTTTATGGAGCCCTGTTATTTTTAATTTGTTCTTGAAGATTTTTTAGTCTCAATATTTTTGTGGTTTATTATGAGTTCTTTATTTTACATGTCCTGGATTCAGAAATTTCACTGTGCGAATTTTTTTTTCTCGAGAAAAATTTTCTTTAGTCCAATAAATATCTCAAAAGCCTATTTCTAATATTTTTCTCCGTATAGAGTTCACTTTGACACTAGAAAATGGCACACTGAGTCTAAGTAGAAATATGTAACAGTTCAATTTTTCCTAAAAAGATCACTCAATCGTAAAGTTCACAAGTTCACAAAAAGTTTCAGCGAAAACACAGTAGCGTACATCGTCCGTGAATCACTCGCAATTTAGAGATAATCGACGCTCGGTCGATGACACAATCGCGCTAACTAACGCTCTATGCATCGCTCCAGCATTTCGATGTAAACAAGCTAACACTTCGCTCTGCATTCGACAAAAGAGGTCGGGTGACAACTATTGTACGTGCGACCGGCGCGGAAGCGGATCGTGTAATAAGGGATAATACTTCGTGCACATCATTGCCTCGCTCGCCTCGGCGCGCGCCTGTGTGCGCGGTGCATAATGTAGCCACACGTTCACACAAGCGCACCCTATTTGATTATAAATAGTTGAACGCACGGTAGCACGTTCCCTTCGCACTCCACCACTACAATGAACTGCGACACCGCTATCGCTGACTCTTTTTCACTTACAGCTCACCAAATTACGCGTCTCATTTCAAACTGGTTACATCATTCGGCAACAACATAAGTGGAAATACGCTTTCTCGGTCTGCCGTTGGGGTTGTCTTTATTGACGAGAGGGATGGCGATAAGGGTGTGGGTTTTCATTTTGGCAATGAGAAAGCGCGCCAAACCGAACGAGCCAATGGGGTGGCTGTATCGGTATGGGGTGAGATGACGTAAGGATGCAGGATTCGAGTCCACGGGGTTGTTAAACGAAAAGCGTTCACTCGGCTATGAGCTTGTGCCTGTGACTATACGATTTGCGTGACACCGGTAATGTTTTAACGGCTCTTTGTTCTCGCACGTAAAGCAGCTTTTAATGCGATTTAGGATACGATACGATAGCGGGAGATTACGCGTGTGTTTTATTCGTTGTAATTTGGTAATGTTTGTAGTTCGAACGTTCGCGTATTAAACAGTTTTACGGGCGCGGTTTTGCCATCGTTCGGTTTGTGCGAAGGTGTTTTTGGGTTTATAGTCGTTTAGGGCCGAGTGGAAACCTTTGTTTAGACTGACTCAATACGGGTAATAAAATTGATAACTGCCTTTTAGACGTTAAAGTTTTTCATAAAAATAGGCGTGATTTCGAAATTGTGTCGAACGTTTTAGTATTAGTGTCACTAAAGTGTTGTAAGTTGATAGCTCAAAAGTGAATTAAAATATCTCATTAAATTTTTACTCTTCATTAATTATAAATATTTTTTTCAACAAAATAAAATTGTGTCATTTTAAAAACGTAATTCATTTCAAAGTTAAAATTAAAATTATTTATTGATACGATCTAAAGCGTTCCGTAAAATAAATGTATTGAAATTCGAACTATTGGTGTCACGCAATCAAATAAAAGGGTTGGATGATTTTTTTTATAAATGATTTTCAGCTGCATCGTAATTCTACATTTGACTCTACAAGAATGTTAACTATTCCTATGGACTATTTAAAAGCCTTTAATTATTCTATTTGATATTTGTGTTTCTACCTATTCTAAGTGGTATACAGGTATCTATTGTGATAACATAGCTTAAAATAAAAAAGTAATCGGATGCCAAGGCAAATAAATTTCTATTACTATTACAAATAAATGATATAATAAATTGACCTAAGAAAGCAGAAATTTCAACGCCATATTTTCACAAATTCTACTTACGAGGTTTTTTGTAATAAGTAACTTGGAAAATTGTAGGTAGGACAGGTAAAAGAAAGAAAGATTTTTTATTTGCTCAAATATGGGTTTAAAAATATAGGTACATTTCAATATTCGTTCCGACATATTTCGCCATTCTGGCGTGCAAATATATAGTATTCATATTTATTATTACAATTATTAACACTTAAATCAGTCATATTAAATAATTAAATACAATGTCGATTAAAAAAATAAGAATAATAACAATGATAGAATTAAGAATTGAATTTAATATATTCATTAACCTTATAGAAATTCTTTTCTGGAAGCCATTTATTTAGCTCTTTTCTAAAAGTCTGGAGAGGTATCTATCGTACTAGTGATTTTTTTACTTGCTCTATTTCGAATAAAACAAATTAAGTTATAGAATTAAATTATTAAAAACATATATTTACATAAACATAATTGATTTCATAATTATATGTTTTTAGTTCAACATTGTATACCACAGAAAATATGAAAAGATATTTTTATAAATATGATGTACTTAAAAACAAACCAAACACAATTTTATGTTTCAAGTAGCCTGAACTAGTGTTAGTAATAATAATAATAATAATAATTAATAGAAGATATAATTAAATTTTATAAAGAGAACTCTTTTTATAAAATTAATCAAATTTATATTATTTTGCTAATTTTCTCATAAACCATAGTAAGCCTGACCTTTAATTTTACTCTGTCTCCAGATCATTTTCAGTACATTATTCAATAATTAAAATTTTGATATAAAAATTAACATTTAACTTTTATTTTTACAATTATAATGTCTTCAAAATTCTTATTATCATTTTGACGATAATTATTTATTTTAATATTACTATTATCATAAAAACGAACAGGTAGAGCGGTGTCAATACATGCCGCATAAGTAGGTAAAAAGTAAACGTATATTTTTTTCAAATGTAGATTTGATCGCATGGGTGCATTACGAGACGGCCAATAGGTGTTACTCATCGTTCCACTTTCCTCACAACAAAGCAAGTCCAGACCTGATCGCGGTCACTACTGGCCGAAGCCGCCGCATCCCGTTTTTAGGGATCTGTAGTAAAATAACAAGTGACCTTTTACTTAAAGAAGCATTTATTCACAATTTATCGAGGTATCTTATTAAACAATAACATAGTTTTTAAACAAAAAAAGCAAAAAAACATAATAGTTTAAAACAATAACTCCCTCCTTCATCTTCATGATTATTTTATCTAGTAGTTAGTTAACCACTAGATAAAATAATCGTACACTTATTCAGTGGAATATCTGAGATCAAATCCTGGATCGGTCTATGAAATATTGGTGAATTTTTCTTCCAATAAATTACAAAACGTAGTCAGTAGTCCTTGGTGTAAAACCGTCTAGTAGAGAGTACTCTAAGCCGTTAAAAAATTATTAACATTCAATTGCCATTATTGAAATTATTAAAATAGGAAGATGCTAATTAAGACACTTTTTTTTATAATAGCAAACTAATACTTCCTTCTAAAATATCTGTTATTTTACAATATTCGCAGTTTGCCATGAAATAGACTAAACACAATCGTTTAAGAAAAGAATAATTTATATTGAGCTTATATTTTTAGGCATATTGTTAAAATTAAAGCTTCGCATAAAAAATATTTAATGTAAGTATGCTTTTAAACTAATCCCATCATTCATCATTTATGACAAACCCATTATTAACTAATTTTCCTAATAAGCAATAAGTAATTTCGTACAATTACAAGCACATATAGCGACGGAATATACGGAACTCTACTCTCCGCGTTGTTGCGCTACAGTGATAAGCACTCGGCCGGGTTTATGATGCAACTGATCAAACTACTTGCATTTATAAGAACATCCTCTGTTTGTAAACAAAAATATTAGGTAGCTTTGCCAAACTTTTATCCTACTGATACCACCTACCCATGTGAGAAATTAAATAGTACTCTAAATTAAGCGGCAAGATGAGTATTAATTAACGCATCCTGCCAAATATTTATTTATATTCTAACTAAAGGACGAACGCGGTTTCACCCACGTAGGTAGGTTAGGACATAATGTAGCCTATGTGTTATTCTGATATGTAAGCTATATTATTGTAAAGTTTCATCAAAATCCATTCAGTAGTTAGGTAGTTCAGTAGTAGTAGCGTAAAAGAGTAACAAAAATCCATCCATCCATACATACAAACTTTTGCCTTTATAATATTAAATAAATAAAATATTAGTAAGATAAAAAAGGTATACTATATTTTATAGCTAATAACATAATATTAAAACCTATTAGGTAATTAAATGAAACTTTCATTCAATATAGAGTTAGAGTAATACACTTTTCAGTTGCTAGTACCATAACACTAGATGGCGTTACTTGTTAAGTTTCCATGAAATTGACCTTTCAATAATTTTCAATGCAATTGCTCTTACTGAATAAAATATTTGTAATGACCGATAATGTTATATTAGGGAATAAATTAAATAATTATGTTTATAATAAAGGCCGATTTCTGAAGCAATTAATTTATGAAAAAAAACAACAAAATATTTAGTAAGTAATCTACGAGTGTAATTCACATTTAAATCATTAAAAAAAAAGTATGTAAAAGCCAAGGAAACCCATATGTTGCTATCCGTGATGGGTTTACAAAGGGAAATCAAGCTTGGGCGTGAAATCGACCGGTACCCGGTAGCGGTTACGGCGGCTTAAACATAATCAGCTTGGCCCTCTTTTCAAGAAGACGTTAAGTATTTGTACTTAATGTTTTATTCACTTTTGAGAAATTTAATAAATAATAAGTATATTTTAAGACGTTTAAATACAATAACAGTTTCATTGTTCTAGGATTCAATTGGTGACATTGGTTTTGCGATAATTTAAGATGTTTTAGGTACTTTAAAAGTTGGCTTTAGTCCGGTCTGATAGGAACTTTTTGAGATTACCTTAAGCCACCTCATACTCAAAACAATCGATATATTTGTTATTTTGAATTGGAACGTTCTTTCTATTAGGTTCAGTGCCTCAGAAATTGCGAAATGAACAAGCATTTTTTATGCATCAGCAAATTAATATGAAGTTATATATAATACCAAAAAATTACTACGCTTCAACTTTTCCAGCGCATATAGTTTTAATTATTATTTTGCGATGCTATTTGCATCCGTCCGACTTCGCATTTTGTAATGTGAGCCGAAATTCAACCCGAGCACAGTATGATAATGGGAGGCCATAAATTCATTAACGTGAATAAACATTGACACCGTCAAATAAGATATTTTTAATGGGATTTTTAATTCAAATTTCAGCGAATGAAACTGGTTGATGCAGCGTCATGTTTTATTAAAAACTATGATGTGTTATGGTTTCCGACTAGCGTTAATGATAATGGAAATTGGAAAAATTAAATAATTAAAAGTAATCGTGTTAATTTAAATTTGTGAATAATTGCACCTGGAAAGAAGTTTTCTGAGATTTTTAAGCTATTGCATAGCTTCTATCGCGGGCCTTGAGCGTGGAGACCCAATACAGAAATTCCGTAACGAAAAAACCTAACACCCCCTGAGTATCAAAAACATAATATCAAAAGCACAATTTCGGTAACGACGTCATCGGGGAACGTGGCTTAGCGGTAAGGTGCTCTAAGTGCCCGGACTGCCAGAGAGACGCGGGTTCGAATCCCGTCGGTTCCGCAATTTATTTTTTTAAGCGTGATATTGCAAATAGTCTTTAATTTTTTAAAAAATGACGTTTTGAAAGCGTCTTACCGCTAGGCCACGGTCCCGATGACGTCGGTAGGTAAACATAAGTTGATAAAAAATGCTATGCAATAGCTTTACCGCGGCAGTCTTGGAGTGCCACACGTCTTTTTTTAATTATTTTTGGCTAGAAAGTATGTGTTTCTAGTTTCGACTGCAATCAACATTTCCTGAAGATCTTACGGTTTCTGAGGGAAAAGTACGTTAAGGATATGGATGCCTTCATCGCTTAGATTCGTAGGTATTCCGCAGAAAATGTAAAATAATTGAGATATTCACTATTAATCCATGTTTACAAACTGTAAACAAGTGTCGTCGTTAATTAAAATAATTTAGATCGACAACTGGCATAGAATTCAATTTTGGTACGCTATATTGACATACATATCTGCCTGGTTGGTCCAGTGGCTAGCTTATTTGTCTACGGATTACGAGGTCCTGGTTTAGAGATCTGGTTTAGGTGTTGACTACAAAGTATTTCCTTTGCTAAGAAACTTTCAGTATAAATTCTAAGCCCAGAGATAGGAAGTTGGCTGTGCTAAAGCTCATACCACATCGAACACGTTAAGCTGTTGATTCTAGCCATTCTCTTATAGTAATCATACGAAATAAGGCACAGGTACGCTAATCCAGTAAACATGCATTAAAAGAGCGTGGTGTATACAAACTTTATATCGCCTCGATATAGAGCCTCCATACCTCCATAATGTGTCTTTAAAATTGGCTGGTATTTATGATAAGTATACAATTATGAAGTTTCATCAAAATCCATTTATTAATTTTTGCGTGAAAGAGTAACAAACATCCATCCTTATATACACACTTTTGCCTATATAATATTAGCAGCATACCTACCATCAACTATAATAGCGACACAACTGTAGATCTAAACTGAATTGCAGTTTAGGTTATTATAAGGCCGGGCGCCCATTGTGATTTTTTGTCACGGTAACATTTTGTTGCCGTCACCCTCTGTCACCATCAAGGCGCCCACTGTGACTGTCACCGGGTGACAAAGTGAGCTTATTCGAGTTCTAGTTCGATTTGAATTAGGTTGCTGTAATATGTTTTCTCAGAATACACAAAAATAAATTGAACGAAAAAGACGCTAAAGGGTGTATCCTATATGTGCACTATGTGAAAGGCAAGGGATTATATAAGAAGCGAAAAAAAATTTGACTAATTAATGTGGCACCCAAAACAACTGAAAATTATAACTTTCCATACAATAATTTGTTTCGTTTATCTATACAAATTACTTTCAGTCTGCTTAAAAATATGAATAATTTTATAACATTTTGAGGCATCTCCTTTCAAACAAAAAGTGTTTATTTTTTATGTGCAGCATACTTCTAATCGGAACTTTCAGCAGCCCAATGGCGAAAAGTCGCCCCCGTGAGCGCACTCGCATAGCGATGCATAAGTCGAGTGACAGTCACGTCGCCACCAGACGAAACTATTTGTCACCTTATTGTCACGTCATCATAGTGAGCGCACTCTCTAATATCTTCATTGCACTGGATTAGGTGACTTAAAGTCACGGCGACAAAAAATCTCAGTGGGCGCCCGGCCTTACGTAATAACGTCAGCTGAGTGCCTAGTGTGAGCTTTCACCAAAACAAATCGAAAACTTCACATTCGTCTAAAGGTAAATTTTATATGGAATTGAAGCAGCGCCCCTGGTAGTATCGAGAGAAAACTCAAATGGGTGAGTGTCAGTGTCATATAAAATTTGCGTTTACCGTTCTCGATATCGACGCAGTAAAATCTTACACTAGCCACACTGGTCGGTTTTAGTCTACAGTTGAGTCGCTATTATAGTTGATGGTAGGTATCCGGTAGTAGAATAAAACAGATGTGTGAAAATGTTTAATAAAAGTGCTTAATAAAAATAATTTAGATTTACAGCATGACTAATTAGAGTTGTCATCAAAATTGAACTGCGCAATATCATGATAAGTTATTCAGTAGCCACTGTGTTTCAGTTACGAAATCCCATAACTCATGTTTTACAGCGCACTCAACATTTTCAATATTTATAAGTGCGTAAACTCAAAATGCTTTTATAATCATAAATTCGTCGTATCGTCGATTTTCCGCGCGACGGGACCGGATTAATAGATTGAGTGCTCATAATGCTGAGCGTATATATTTTTAATTTTCCATTTATTTTTTACTTGATTGCTGAATAGTTCTTGAACGAGCCACGTGCAACCGAGACTGAAGACAACAATAATTTAAAGAAGATAAGTTAAATTTTTTGGGCATCTCAAGTCAAGTCATGGCCTTTTTGTCTGTGACAGACGATTTAAGCAGCGTCTTTTGGGTTACACCTAGATTGATGGCTATGAAGGCCAATTCGAGAACGACACAACTTGCCGCAGTGCTCACAAGAAAGAAAAGAGCTATAACCTTCCCTTCTCCTTTGTCTCCTGTCTGCCAGTAACTTCAACCACTCCATGTCATGACACTTCATGCCTCGTTTTACCTTCTGACGCCATTCATTCCTGTCCTCTGCGAGTCGCTCCCAACTCTTGTGGTCAATTTTAAAAGCGGTCATGTCCCGTTTGGCGCAATCTTTAAAACGTAACAGAGGTCTCCCAACGTTTCTTTACTTATTTGCTATGGCGCCAAGCATGACGCATCGTGGCAAACGATTTGAAGGCATACGATGCACATGTCCCAGCCATCTCAACCTCCTTTGTTTCAGCAAAGCGGTGACGCGTGGCTAGATATTTCTATGAATTCCCAAGGTTAATTCTTAAAGGCAAGATTCCCGGAAAACTTGCGGAGAAAGTGGATTGACGATATAAAGGAGTGGACCAAGCTTAGTTACACGAAGGTTAAAACTGTTTTACAGGACCGGAAGAATTTTTTTCACTCGACTGCCAAACTTCATTTTGAAGGAGGCACCTGATGATGATTATGAATGAGGGTTTTTTAATATACTTCTATGTGTCATCTTTTATTTCTTACTTATAGATTTCAATACTAAAGGAATCATTAAAATATCAGTGATACAGTGGAGTAGGTAGTTATAAATATAATATTATAAATAAATAAATAGGTATATTAATTTATAAAATCTTTACATGTTTACCTATCTGTGATTATGAAGCCTTGAAGCCTCCTATGCTATAATATATTACTGTGATACAGGAGGTAGTGGATTGCTATGATGATTATTTCCAGGATTCATATTATAATCAGGTATTTTTTAATTAACCCTGCACCAAAAGTTTTTACCGAATTTAACTAGAAATAGCAAACAAAACCAGTTAAGGTGAGTATTGATAGCTTCATATTATGTCTAGTGGTTAGCCTTTTGGACTAGCGGACGCTACTAGCGGACTCCGTACGTGAAAAATTCTGTTTTGTGATTGTAAAAAAAAATAACTTAAGTATGTCCTTTTTCAAACTCTAAACTATCTCTGTACCAAATGTTATTTAAATCGGAGCTTTTTATTTCAGATTATGGGTCCTTATCTAGGTTTTTGATAATGAATGATACAGAGTTTTTGTTTCCTTAAATTTCTCTTTATTTAAATTCTAAGCCGGAAGTTTTTTCATAGTCTCTTGATTTCAACAGTAAGCATATTAAGTGTATAGATACAGGTATCGTGTGCCAGGTGAGTGAATTACAGCCCGTCAGTTACATTGTAAAGCGAACATCCGATGCAAATGCAATACAAGGAGTTGATTGACTTAGATTTAATTCGGTCGTGTGGTGTGGACGCGCTCTGATGGCTTGGCGGTTTGTAAAATGGACACAATATACTCGTACGTGATAGCTTTGTTTAATAAATTAACCCTGGCTTTAGGCATTATTTAAACGAAGTCTTTAGTCAAATTAGTTGTATGTTAGTTATAGACAATTTAATCCTACACTACTTCAATGCAGGTGACGGCAATTTTTTATAGAAAGTTTCGTGCTCTCCATGGATCCGCCGTTACTCAGGACGTAGCCTTAGGGTGTTTGACTCTAACGATGACTATCAGATATTCAACATAATAACCAGTATTGACACCTAAACGTGCTTTTCGAAGCACGGGGATGTAACTAACAATTTCAAAAATTTCATGGAATGTTTTCCAAGCCTCCAAAAGCTTAGTATTTGATCATCAGAAGCAACGTAGGCTGACCACTGGACAACTGGATCACTCAAATAAAATAACAATATTTTACTAAATAACTTTAGTAAAATATTTTCTGTGTCATTAGGTATTTGTACTATTAGATGTGTATTCTGTGGAACGATTTGTCCATTTCAGTTACAGCATAAAAATAGTCCCTTTTCCACGCCGCGGTTGGGAGGATTAAAAACTATTAAAACCAGCTGAGGACCGGACAATATGTAAAGCTGGGGGTAGGGGAGGCAATCATTCGAAAGCTTTACTATATTGCCGGGGAAATGAACAAGTTTTTCATTAGTACCTGTATTTATATTCATGTTAACATTTGTGACCGGTAAAAGTTGAAAATGAAAGTTTTGAAATTTATCGAGAAAAATAAATTAGCTTGAACTTCTTTCATTATGTGAAAAAACCCCATTTATCATTTTGGACAATTGAAATTTTATTTTTCTTAGTATTATTTTGTATTAAGCTAAAAATTTAATTTCACTTTTATTTTTTAGTGTTTAGCTGATGTACCTATCACTTTAATTGGTAGGCAAAGAAAGGAAGAAAGAAAGCCTTATGAGAATGCTCATTTACGAATAATGTAACTTAATAACGTTCTTGAAAAATTTTCCAAAAAATTACAACCTATACTACAGCCAAACTTGATTGAGAATGTTTGTCAACAAACAAATTAAAAATGAAGGTAGAAATTGCAACACATTTTATACCTAATAAATTTAAAATTACGTTTTGTTTTCTTATAAAATCTTATTTAAAAGATATTGAATATATTAATTAGTTTTAAGCTTACTTATCTAATTTATTGTCATGAATTTGTAATTAACAAGTTTATTAAAAAAATTAGGTGCAAAATGACTAGTGATGTCTACCTTCATTTTTAATTTGTTTGTTGACAAGCATTCTCAATCGAGTTTGGCTTTAGTATAGGTCGTAGGTTCGAAACCCACTCATTGGATAATTGTGTTGCGTGATCTCGTCCTCACTTTTGTACACTATGTAGTCGTACTTTTGTACTACTGCGCTGTCACAATCTTCAAATATTAGAAAAATAAATTTTATTTTTACTCTATGTCAACAAACCTATTCTGTGGTTTGTCGATCCGCCATCTTTGCTTGTCACCTGTTAATGTCAATTCGCTGTAGGCCTTCAAAGTGTTGACTGTTCATACCACCCAGAGCTTTCACGAGAGGTTAGCCGTGGTATATTATGTTGAAACGTCCACTTTGCAGCGAGAACAGTCTGTACGCCACTAAGGTGTTGACTGTTCATACCACCCAGAGCTTTCACGAGAGGTTAGCCCGTGGTATATTAAGATGACCATAAAACGATTTAGCAAAATTCGCTGTAGGCCTTCAAAGTGTTGACTGTCCATACCACCCAGAGCTTTCACGAGAGGTTAGCTGTGGTATATTATGTTGATAAGTCCACTTTACAGCAAGAATAGTCTGTACGCCACCAAGGTGTTGACTGTTCATACCACCCAGAGCTTTCACGAGAGGTTAGCCCGTGGTATATTAAGATGATCATAAAACGATTTAGCAAAATTCGCTGTAGGCCTTCAAAGTGTTGACTGTCCATACCACCCAGAGCTTTCACGAGAGGTTAGCCGTGGTATATTATGTTGATAAGTCCACTTTACAGCAAGAATAGTCTGTACGCCACCAAGGTGTTGACTGTTCATACCACCCAGAGCTTTCACGACAGGTTAGCCCGTGGTACATTATGTTGGTAAGTACACTTTGGAGCTAAAATGGTCTGTACGCCATCAAGGTGTTGACAATCTATACCATCCAAAGCTTTCACGAGAGGTCAGCTTGTGGTATTTTATATTGATAATCATACTTTACAGCAAAATAGGATGTACGCTATCGAGGTGTTGACTGCTTATATTCAGTGCTTTCACGAGATGTTTGCCAACTTTGTATATTACGTTACTCATCACAGAATTTAACGCGCATACGCTGTATTTTATAGAAGTGTTGACATTAATACTCGGAGCTTACACGAGAGGTTAGCCCGTGATACGTATGCGTTGTTTGTCACACTATTTACCAAACTTACACTGTAACACTAGATACGAATGTTGAATGTGTATTCTTAAGAGCTTTCACGGAGATTGATGATAGAACTTTTACGTAACAGTCTGAATTGTAAGCCATCTGTATTTTCAGGTCTGCATTATCCTTCAGCGTGTTATCCACTGTAGTAGATTGTGGATTCAACTGACTATCGGCACTATTTATCAAATAAAACAGAACATACTATTTAATTAATTTATATTTATATAAAAGTAAGCAAAAAAGTTGATAATACAAACAAACAATAACGTGCCATGCGATGTCGCTCGAGTGAAGAAGTAGGCATGTGGCAGTCGACACTGACCAAGCGCCGGCCGCAGGCAGGGTTATCTTACGAAGTACTCGTCGTGCGGTGCGCGCGCAGAATTTTTTTTCTATCTTCGCTATCAGTGAAGTATTGCTTGACTTTATAGCGGAAAGTTTTGTTGTATATTAACGTCCGTCACACCTCCAAACCGAGGCACCCTTACCCTATTAGAAATTGAAAGAGTCCACACTAGTATCACTTATCTTAATTATTATAATAATAATTATTTTTTCTTCTGTCATCTTCGTACAGTTGTCAAAGAGACAGGGGGGGGGGACAGACAGACAAAGATATTAGTGCTTGCAGGACAAACAATAAAAGAGAGCCGCAATTCCTAATCTGGCATTCAGTATAGATTGAGAAGATGCTAATTAGACTAACACCTTGATACAGACTGCTGTGTCGAATTACTCATTCAGGGACAAGGTGCAAAACGAGGCGAAGTTGGGAATAAGTTTAGAGAACTGTTATCGAATACAAAACCTCAAACTTTGTCTCAGTTACTCAATTTATACTTTTGAAGCCCGCAACAATCGCAGTTGCTATGTCCGAGTAAGCAGAAACCAAAGCACAAGCAGAGAAGCAGAGCAGCAGATGTAAGGATAGCGAGAGCAGCCACAGCCTGGACGAGAACTCCAATTCCTACGGAGTCGAGAGCGCCCATCCGAAAACGTGGACTCTGAATTAGTGACACTGATTCGAGTAAAGACAGGCAGATTAGATATGTCAATGATAATTGGGCTAACATTACCTCCAACTCTATCCTAAATGGGTAAAAAATAAAAAGGAAATCCCCAATATGTGGGGAAAGTATATTAATAACTGTGATCTGCTTAACTTATGATAATGAAGTGTTCTCAGAATTTCACCATTATCTGAATGCTGTGGCTTTATAACATTTTCGTATAAAAGCCGATACATAGGAGGCAGTGTTTAGAATTTCTTATCTTAAACCTAAATTCAGAGATTCTCACTTTTCTCCAGCTCAAAAGAAAAGAGAATCCATTCGCAAGTATTATAATAGTACAGAACTATAATAATATAAGTTTATAATTAAAAATATATATTTTTTGCTGATTCTTCCCGCTTCGCGGAATGGCTGGGGGTTAGGTTGTACTGATATCAAAAATCATGGACATTAATCTACGGATGAGAAACTTTTTATAAAAATTACTGTAAACATTTTTAAGTTTTACAAATATCGCATCATTCTAGAAACAAAAAAGTTTTGGTAAAAATCAACAATATAACCAACAGCCATTGCCTTTGTTAAAATAGTTGGAACACGATTTGCTTACTGTAACAATTTAGCAAAGGCTTTTCTGCAATGGTGTGAGTATAGGCCACACATGGATGTTCATGTAAGTTTTAAATAAAATAACATTTGCAAGCAAGTGTTAAGGCAATCAATTTTTAGAGACACATAATACACATAAGCCTCAAATTGATAGCCGCCATATTATTAATTAAGTGTTCCTGAAGAAAAGATAACTACCGCACCAGTTCGAAATAATACTGAGTTATATGTTTTGATGGCCTTCGTGGCGCAGTGGTGTGAGCGGTAGATTTACAAAAAATAAGGAGGTCCTGATTCCATTCCCGGCTGACTGATTTAACGTTCTGATAAGATATCTTATAGAAACCAATTCGGATTTGGATTCCATCTTGCTCCTATTGTTTAACCTGATTCTTTCTTAGACTAATTAGACTAAAACCAAAATACAATATGAGAGTACCTTAATTGTGGATTTATAGTCTGTCAGAACTAAACAACAGATCATCTCTTAGACTCTGCCTGATGAGGACGGCAAATGATTTCTGACACAGGAATCAAATGAGAATCCTTCCATTATAATAATATAATTAACTGTATTAGGGCAGAGATATATCCTTATTTTTAGGACCGCAAACAGATACAAATGCGCAGATGGCAAGATTATTAAGGGGAATTTACGAGTATATTGAGAATCTCGATATATTATTGTATTGTATTATAATATTATGTTTACCTTTTTTCCTCATGCAGATCTGAGTACAGAATTGCATACTTTTCAAACATTGTCTTTGATATGCTTAGATAAGTAAACATCGATGACAATATTAATATAAGGGTTCCATCACCCATGCAAATTTTAGGCCCTAATATACCACATCCTAATCTTAATATTGTTTGTGGAACATATAAATACCATAAGCCAAGCCAACTAGCGCTATTTTTTTTGTTTTATGGAAAAAACTAACTTGCAAACGTACCTTAATATATTATACAAATTCTTCTTATTTTATGTGAATTTATCATAGTCAATCAAGTAGTATCAAGTCACTTTTCTTACAGCAAGTTGGTACTTTTATGTAGCTTTAATTGCTTCTACTAGCAGATTTAGGTAGTGTTGTGTGAAAGTGGTACGAATATCACTAGGTTTACAGTTCATAATAAAAAACATGCATTCACTTCTAATGCATAATAATAGCAGCTAGTATCAATATTGAAGCTATCAGAGAGAGCAGTTAAATCAATAGTTTTTGTATGTTCATTCGTTAAAACGAATTTTGATTATTTTAATATGTTTGTCCTGTCTGTGATGTGTATTGTGTCCTAGAAATACTTTTCAAATCATTCCTGCCATACCTTAAATAAAACTGCACTAATTAAAAGTGTAGTGATCCATATGTTATAAATATTAAATAATTTGTAAAAACAGTCAATACGTTTTCAATGTATATTGTATACAATATTTAAAGACTAATAGTATTCTATATCCTACGAAGTGCTAATAATACACTTTTTTGGAGTAATATATACTTTGGTCTACACTGTTGATTTTACCAACACAACTTTCTTTCTTTGAACATCTACATAGTGTACAAAAGTGAGGACGAGATCACGCAACACAATTTAAAAGATTGGACTAACTTACCTAGTGACGTCCAATCCCCAATTGTGTGAAGTGATCTCGTCCTCACTTAGTCCCAACCCTACCCGTCACAGACCATAGTGATGGCTCTCTGATTAAGGCTATAATTTTTCCCCAGTGAAAGTTGTGTTTAGAGTTCTTTGAAATAATGACATTAACAGGTGACAAGCAAAGATGGCGGATCGACAAACCACAGAATAGGTTTGTTGACATAGAGTAAAAATAAAATTTATTTTTCTAATATTTGAAGATTGTGACAGCGCAGTAGTACAAAAGTACGACTACATAGTGTACAAAAGTGAGGACGAGATCACTTCACACAATTGGGGATTG
Organism: Mycalesis mineus; assembly: GCA_034621355.1. Lineage (NCBI taxonomy): Eukaryota > Metazoa > Arthropoda > Insecta > Lepidoptera > Nymphalidae > Mycalesis > Mycalesis mineus. Next base: position 2,360,741 of record CM067902.1, read on the forward strand.
GACGTCACTAGGTAAGTTAGTCCAATCTTTTAAATTATTGACGTACTTTTAACTAAATACAGTCAATATTATGACAAATTGGAGGGGATACGTAATATTGGTCATGTATTTTGAAAAATTATGGATACATAATATTTATAGTAGCTATTTATACTATTTAGTGCTATTAGGAAAGCTTACATAAGACTTTGGTGCAGTATTTTTTCCAAAAATAGACGAATATTCGCGTGCTGGGCGGGACACAGGTCTTGGTGCAGTGAGTTAATAAATTGCAATCTGCTGGAAGATTAGCGGCTAGCGAGTTCATTGCACGCTTTGAGGAAAGACGTGGAGTTGATATTACACTGTTATTGTGAATTGAATAGAAGCAGACTTAAGCGTTGGCGTCGAAGTAAGACGTCGTCAATTTTACCAATAGCAAATTCAAATTACCGCATCATACAAAGCATAAAGTTGTATTTTGCAAATGGAATCACAAGACGTAGAGAGCCGCCGCGCGCCTCTCCATTTTTTAATTTTTCATATTTAATACAACTTCGATTTGAAAGTAAAGAGGAACATTAAAATTTGTAGTTAACAATTGGACGCATTGCTTTGCTTCCAATCACAATTGAGTCGAAGTGTAGTACAGCTTTTTATGACAGGGCGCCAAATATCATTGCTGGGTTTCGGTCTAAAGGGTATAGTTGCTGGTGTAATTAATACAATACTAAAAATGTATTGCAGAAGAAAGCAAAAAGCCAACATGACGCGGTGCTCCCAGGCGGTCATCCAAGTACTGACCGCGCCTGAAGTTGCTTAACTTCGGTGATCGGACGAGAACCAGTGTGTTCAACATGGTATGGACGTTGGCGATAGCAGTGCTGCAAATAAAGAAAACAAGAGAATACTTGAAAATGTATTGCAGAAGAAAGCAAAAAGCCAACATGACGCGGTGTTCCCAGGCGGTCACCCATCCAAGTACTGACCGCGCCCGACATTGCTTAACTTTTGTGATCGGACGTGAACCGGTGTGTTCAACGTGGTATGGACGTTGGCGACAGCGTCTTTACAATTAAAGAACTAACGCAGAGAAAAAAAACAATAACATACAGAAATACAAGATTTAAATTCTCAAACCACGTACACCAAAACAGGAAAAATAATGATAAAAGAAATCTCAACTCAAGTGAATCCCAACTTAATCCACTATACGTGTTAGTTATGACAGCAGATTGCCGGTCGCATACGGCACCTGTTAGCGATTGCATATTATTTAGCGTTTTATGCGCTTTCGTCAAAATTGAGTCACACTACGATGGGCTTGGCAGGGAAAACTGTGGGAAAATGGAACTTGTCATTTTCATTATAATTATGTAACGGCTGTTGTTATTACATGACTGCGTTAGAAGGGCTGAGGTAGGTGGACACAGACCCTTTATAGCTAGGATATGTTGAACCGTTTATAAGCGAAGGATCTCCACTTACTATCAGGTGAGTTACCTGCTTGGTCAAAAAAATGGATGATAATGTTTTTCGCGTGTACGGATATTCTTAGGTACGGAAAGCCGTTGGCAAAGTTTTATACAAAGTTAAAAAACTCTCTCAAAAATCGGTACTACCGTCATTTTTATGTTTTTCCTAGCTTTGCACAAGTGTAGGAAATAAAAAATGTAAACAAACCTCATAGTACAATCTTTCCTCCTACCTTTTACGTTTCAGAAAAAACGCTGCACAGCTGAGAGTTACAAAAAATTTAAACAATAAATATTTTTTGATGCGTAGGCTTGGACAGGCTGTGGACAGTAGAGTTGTAGGGTAAATGATACAGTGTTAGGACTTATATAGGATCTATTATATTACTTTAGATGTTACTTAGTTCTATTGTTGTTATACTGCTGGCCTTAGAAAAATTATCTTTTCTCATTCTTTTTGTTGTTGTTTGAATTTATAGAAAACAATTTAAACAATTTAAAGAAACAATATTCACCATTTTTTTTTAATATGACCGTTATTTCTACTTCCTGTTTCCCGCTAATTAGTCCTAAAATTGTATTAAGAGTGAGTACGACCATATTTTTACAAAGTTATTGACACATAAATTAATTTGATATGATCTATTCTTTTTTAATAAACTAAAGTAGCATTTCTTCTATACATTTAATCTTTAAAAATGCTTTTTAAAAAATAGTTATTTATTAATTTACTGTAACCATGTGAATTAATGTTGAATTCTATGATCAAGCGTCATTTTTCGGAAAAAGTTACAAACTCAGGTAGCATTATAAAAATAATATAGATTACATTATTCAATTGTAAAGTAGGTACTTGTTTTCACAATTGATGTATTTGATTTGGACGATGATTATATAATATGTATTTTTATAAATTAAAAAGTTCTAAACTTGTAACTGGTCTAAACTTGGTACTTTACCCTATCTACTACGCTTACAACAAAAAACCAACATGTGCCAAGGATCATTTTGAGAGAAAAAATCGATGTAAAAAACTATCAGTAAGTTGGTAAACCCATTAACAGATATGAGTGTCCCATTAGAGTAGAGATAAGGTTACTATTATCAAAAGTTGTATACAGACTTCCTTATGTAGTGGTTTTGTATGTGATAGATTACCTACATATGAAAAAATTGCTTTTATGCCTTTTGATGTAGATAAGTTCAAATTCAAAATCGTTTGTTTCAAGTAAGCTAGTATAAGCACTTTTGAAACGTCAAAATGGACTATTTGTAGTGATTCTACCACCGGCTCGAAAGGCAGGTCCTGTTGAGAAGAGCCGGCAAGAAACTCAACAATTGCTCTTTTTATAATTATTTGAAGAAGAAAAACCTGAGAAAAATCATTTAAGCCTTGACTTCTGTTACCTACTCAAATCAAATTCTGATATACCTTTTCGCCTTGAGTAAGTTGTTCAGACTCTGGAGTGGGTACGCCAAAAATATATCAGGTATATGGTTTAAAACTCAGTGCTAAGTCTAGCCCGACTACCGTAGAGCCTCAAGTTCTCAATCAAGCTTATTTTTAACCCCCGACGCAAAAACGACGGGGTGTTATAAGTTTGACGTGTCTGTGTAAATGTATGTATATGTGTCTGTCGTTTGTGTGTGATGTTTCGATTTTAATGCGATTTTTTTGTTTAAATGGTATATCAGTCGAGAGTGTTCTTAGCTATGTTTGGTGGAAATCGGTTCAGGTCTTCAAGGTCATCAGGTCGTTTGCTAGGTGTGATAGCTTATGTTACACGCTCAGTTTGCTTGAAAGCATGTGTGTGATCTGACATTTGAAACACTAATGTCTTCTGGAACCACTGAGCTGGTCTGATGATAAGGCTCGAAGGTAGGGGACGTACCTTTTTAATAAAACCCATCGAGTTTGGGCTCGTTGAATTTGACTTGACTGGTTCTTTTCATCTTTCTAATTGACGAGGACCTGATGCTGGAAATAAGATGTGGCATATGAAACCCTGGAATGCCGTATTGAAACGGATAAACCGATTTATATTTTTGCTGAAGAAGACATGAAATGACCAAGTTTAATCTTTATAGTCGGGGCTTTTTAACCGACGAAAAAAAACGGAGGAGGTTCTCAATTGGACACGTATATTTCTTTTTTTTTTATGTATGACCACGCATAACTTTTTACAGAGTTGTCCGATTTTGATAATTCTTTTTTTATTAGATAGGGCATACATCCAAGGTGGTCCCATTGTCATCATGTTAGGATCTGATGATGATATCTCGGGGAAATTGAAGGAACTCTTCAAATTTTGGAGGCACGTTTACAGCGATTTTGGGTTTTGTCTCGGTATCGGTAGCTTTTTGACTACTAGTGCACTATGGCAGTATAGTATGAATACATTACGTGGCGATAAATCACTAAAAAGTAAGAAATAAAAATTTTTAACAAAAAACATTCTATTTTTTGTTATTAAATTTTGAATATCTATATATCTATATATTTTTTCTATTGCGCCTGTGAAGTCAAAAATGTATAGTATTCTCGTACCAACTATTGATACTAATGACTGCCTCGTTGGTCTAGCGAGGACCGGGTCGTGAAACGGCCGGGCCGTCTTTGTTTAAAAAAATTCTAAATAAGCCCGGACTCGGAAAGTGGTGTTACACCTCCGTGCCTCAGAGAGCACATTAAGCCGTCGGTCCCGGTCGCTATCATTAACATCTGATAGTGTTCGTCAATTAAACCTTTTCACACTAAGCTCATCAACCCGCACCGAGGCCGAGTGATGGGTCTAAGCATATCCGCTCTTTTACAATGAAGGAGCCCTGGACCGTAATGAGCCATGGACCGTAAATAGGCTGACAATGATCATGACGATGATGATTACACATATCATCATCGTCATGATGACAATACATTAATAACCTTGTTTGTTAAATTTTGACTTGGGTCCTTAAGAATTTATTGGCTAAATTGCTTACAAAATATACAAAGTATCATACTAGATCTTGGAGACTGTTCAATCAACCTAGATCTAGCCCTTTGAGATTCCTTTGTTTTGTCTAGACCCGACCGGTTTGTTTTACGACCAAATTGGCGCTTAGTACGCACATAAATCTTTTTGAAGGATATTCGTGTTGTAATCGATACAATCGGTCGATTTGTATTGATTTGTTTTGACACCATTTTGAAAACGGACCTCACAGAGATTTTACTTTAGAATTAAATATGCTTCTTTGGAAATTTTATTGTAAAACATTTACAAAATCATTACCTATGGCTTCCGTGGCACAGCAGTACGCACGGTGGATTTATAAGAAGGAGTCACAGGTTGCATTCCGGCAGTACTGCTTAAGATTTCCTTGCTATAATCCTAGTCTAGCTGATGGGAGGCTTCGGCTCTGGCTCGTTACCGCCCTTAGCAAACTTTATGTAGAAACCGAAAGGGGTGTGGATTTTATCCTGAACCTAACAAGTAACCTGCTTCCATCTTAGATTGCATCATAACTTACCATTAAGTTCGATTTCCGGCGGGGCAGATTGATATTTTTCTTAATTTGTCTTGCTCTGGCTGGTGGGAGGCTTTCGCCGTGGCTAGTTACCACCCTAACCGAAAGGGGTGTGGATTTTCGTTCCACTCTTAACAAGTTAGCCCGCTTCCATCTTAGACTGCATCATCACTTATCATCAGGTGTAATAGCAGTCAAGGGCCAACTTGTAGTCTATAAAAAAAACTTGTGAAGGATAAAAAAACATTTACCGCTAAGCGATTTAGCATTGCAGTACGAAAGAATTGAGTTACTATGTACTACGTACATACATACATTTCATCTTAAGTCCGCTTGCAACTTAGAATTCACCGTCACTAACCATCAGGTGTGCTAGCAGGCAAGCGTACGTGCAGTGAATAAAAAAACAAAAATAGTTGGTATACCAAGTTTTCAAACAAGTCCCCTCAAAGTTACGTTAGACCAAAGCCACCCTTTTCCCAACAGGTAGTTGTAAAAATGTCCTTTAAAAACAGCAACGAAAAATAAACTTTAATCAATTGCAATATAGTCTAATTTACTTTGATGTTTTGTCGATTGCTCTATTTTTTTCCTGACCTACCTAGCAAGTTTTTTTGCACAAACTCCTTTGTGTGTGCACGTGTTTTGGCTTAGGCAAGTGCATTTGTATTGATTCTTGTGTACGCAAGAAAATTTTGCGTTGTACTTCATTATTTGGGGCTTTCGATTTTATAAATCATCTTTGCTAGTCTTGTTTATTAACAACAACAACAATCTTTACTCGGGTTAATTTATGAATTAATATTATGCACCTAAGTTTATTATAGAGAGGTAAAGAGAGAGAGACTTTAATCAACCTGATTAAAGATTTAAATCCAACCTCTTAATAAACAAGACTAGCAAAGATGATTTATAAAATCGAAAGCCCCAAACAATGAAGTACAACGCAAAGTTTTCTTGCGTACCTAATGTACCGAAGTTTATTATAGAGAGGTAAAGAGAGAGACTTTAATCAACCTGATTAAAGTCTCTCTCTTTACCTCTCTATAATAAACTTAGGTACATAATATTAATTCATAAATTAAACCCGAGCAAAGATTTAAATCCAAAGACTTTAATCAGGTTGATTAAAGTCTCTCTCTCTATTTATCATCATCGTTATTATCAGCTTATTAACGGCCAACTACAGGGCCAGGTCTCCCTCCTTATAGGAGAGGGGATATGGACCGTAGATCCAATAAAACAAATCTTGAATAGTCCACGACAGGTCTGGCCTGCCTTGTAATAGACCACCACGCTACTGTAATGTGGTTTGGCGGGCTAAGTATGTTTGTCTTGGTAGCAATAAATATTTATTATAATTATCAGATATCAATAATGACAGTTTATTATGCTATCCGAGACACTGAGGATAGATGGATGGAGGAGGATCTGTACAAGACGACCCACCTTCTGGTGGCTACTGTTTGATTTGATGAAAGAAAACTCAATGTTTCTTCTGGAAATCAAACCGAGTACTTCATAGTCAACTGTCAAAAGCTACATAAGTAACAAACAAACGCGACGCCATGCGACAGTATGCTACGTGACTCGACAGAGGTGTCCATTACGTCGCGTCCTACCGCATCGCTAATTAAAAGCGAACTGTTACGTTTTTGCGTTGATATAAAAATTTGCTATAAAATATTGCTTTTTATCTTCGAAGAAACATCATTGTACATTGAACGTATTATATTAGATAGTGAACTTAGTAGAAAAGAAGGAAGGAAGGAGGTCGCATAATTATACTGAAATGATGAACTTAAATTCACGTGAATTTGGTTAGAGTTAAGAGAGTAAAATAACAGAGAAACGACTCAAATTAAGGCTAAACAATTCAAAACAAAACATTATACCAAAATATAATATACCTTAATTTTATAGCACCAAGATATATAATTCAATAATCAATTTAGAATTGAACAGGATCGGTGTCAAAAATCTCACTCGCTAGCGTTAGAACAAAAAAAAACAATAAAAAATCCCAGGCAGTGGCAGCTGTGTAAATAATAGGTCGTGATACTGGAACCAATCTGTTTTGATGTATCTATTCAAGAAGGCATGCATTTCTAGTGTTAATTTGGTGTATTAAAAGCCTATTAACTATTCATTACATGGTCAAGCCTTCCCTCCCATAGGAGCTTAGATGCATGATGATGCTTCACTACGGCTTAGGGTGATAATGTTTGACTTTTTAACGATCACTATCAGATGTTGATGACAATCACCGGGACCGACGGCTTACGGCGCTCTCTAAGGGCGCAGGTTTAGATGTTCTGTATTCGAATCAAATAATTAAGCAATGTATCAAAACTCACTTACTGAGTCAAGGTTATTATACTATAGATGAATTTTTAAATGACATAGAGGTTGAGAGGCGATTGGATCAGCTTTCAACCTCACACAAGTAGTAGAATAACTAATTTTATGTAACAATACAGTTAATATTGTAAAAATTAATAATTTTAAAAGAGCAACTGTTGAGTTTCTTGCCGGCTCTTCTCAACAGGACCTGCCTTCCGAGCCGGTGGTAGAGTCACTACAAATAGTCTAATTTGACGTTTCAAAAGTGCTTATAATTGGCCTACTTGAAATAAATGATTTTGAATTTGAATTTTGAATTTGAATCCTGGGTCGGGTTGTGGAATGCCTGTGTGGGATATTACATTTTTTCTTCTAAACACATTTAAGTAGTATTGTAAGCATAAAATTGTTGGTGCTACACCAACGATAAGCGAACACATAAAGCCGTCGGTTCTGGTCACTATCATCAACGTCTGATAGTATTCGTTATCATATTTTATAACCAAACATTGTCGCCATAGGCCCGCGTTGGAGTTGCGTAGTGGATCCAAGCTGCATATCCTCTCTGCTACAAGAAGTGAAGCCTTCCTTCGGTAGTGGTTCATTAATGATTTTTTTTATTGACTACAAGTTGGTCCTTGACTGCTATCACACCTGATGTTAAGTGATGATGCAGTCTAAGAAAGAAGCAGGCTAACTTGTTAGGAGTAGGATGAAATCCACACTCCTTTCGGTTTCTACACGACATCGTGCCGGAATGCTAAATCGCTTGGCGGTATGTCTTTGTCGGTAGGGTGGTTAGTAACCACGGCGAAAAGCCTCCCACCAGCCAGACCAAGACAAATAAAAAATCTCAATCTGCCCCGCCGGGAATCGAACCCAGGACCTCCGTCTTATAAATCCACCGCACATACCACTGCGCCACGGAGGCCGTCGAACTCATGATGATATTAGTGTGTTATTGAATGACTTTGAAAATCGCCTCTCTTATAATAAGGGAGGCCTGGCCCTTTAATTGGCCGTTACCAGGCTAATAATTAATGATTATGATGAATAATAAAAAAGAAAATCGTCAGAACCCTATAAAAATATATCCGCTCTAAACCCTAAAAACCAGTAAAACCAGACGCATTACAAGAACATTTGAAACAATAAAGACCGGATACAATTATTAGTTTATCGATAAATAGGTTTTAGTTTTCATTGTTGCGTCTGATGAGTCATTAGCTGAATGCGAGCTCATATCCTGTCGAGAAAGCTAAATGAGTTGCACTCTGCGTATTGTATGAGTTCAATTTAGTTACGTATGCAGGTGGATAAATAATTTATATTATTTTAAGTTTGATAAAGGCGTAAGTTGGTATCCGTGTGTCTTAGTCCTTCAGACCGCAACTACTGAACCGATTTTGCTGAAGTTTGCAATAGAGATAGATCATAGCTTGGATTAAGCGGTAGAGTTTTTATTTCTAATAACATAGGTGAAGGCGTGGTAATTAGTAAAAAATAAAAGTAGCTATCCAAATATAACCTCAACCTCTATTTACCACCCTACTGACAAAAACGTGTAGAAACACAAAAGGGTGTGGATTTAATTCTACTCCTAACAAGTTTGCCCACTTCTATCCTTGATTGTATCATCACTTATCATCAGGTATGATTACAGTCAAGGCTAACTTGTAATGAATAAAATATTTTAAACTATGTAAAGTTCAATATCTTTTCCGAGAAAACAACTAGTTTTGCATTGACAAAATGCTACCGAAAAGTCGTAAAATGGAATCAATTTGAAAGATATTATCGTGTGTTATTTTAGCGTATCGTTTTGTCTGTCGGTGGACACGCTAAACTGAGATTAGTTTACGACCACAGAGTTACGAATACTAGAGGGACCACTGGTTTATGTTTAAAAATCAAATAATTTATTTGGAACGAATTCAAATTCAAAATCGTTTATTTCATGTAGGCTTATTGTAAGCACTTTTGAAACGTCAAATTGGACTATTTGTAGTGACTCTACCACCGGCTTGGAAGGCAGGCCCTGTTGAGAAGAGCCGGCAAGAAACTCATATAGTATATACATTGCTTCTCTTTATTAGCAACACACAATTTAACACGCGGGCAAAGTCGCGGGCGTCTGCTAGTTTCAAATATTATTGTATTTCTCTTTATTTCAATAGTCTGTGTTTAGTACCGGCTAATTTTAGGTACCCTAACCAAACCCAAACCAATGAATATATTTCGACAAAATCTTAATTGATATTCGGCTTGTTTGTTTTACGGCAATTCACAGCAGATAATAATCTATTGTTAAACGTAAATTACTTAATGGTTTCGAAACTCCCGGAATTGAATAGAGGAACCTGTTTGTTTTTAACTGTTATAATTAGTCGTTATTCAAACAGGGATTGATGTATTTAGAAAGTTGCTTTCGAGTATTGAATGGAAATAGGCTTTACTTTGCCAAAGTTCGTTATGAGCATGTTGGCTTTATTCCGCAAAAATTCGGAGCATTTTTAGGGGCTATTTCATCTCTATAATATTCAAATGCAATGTAATACAAGTACATTGACAACTCAAGAGTCGACAACAGGTTGCGTAGTAAAACGTACATACTTAAGAGTTTTTCAATCGCAAGCTCGTTCTACCATTTACCTATCGGATCATCTTTTGCTGTCAGTTATAGCAGCCGACGTATTAAAATTCTCAGATTATAAAACATAGTTTCTATATGTCTGTCTATCCGCGATAACCCCAAAATCTGAGCGGACTGGCATATGGTTCTCACGAATAGGAAGAGTAGTTCCTCAGGAAGGTGTTTGTACGTAATTTGTGAATGTGAATATGACAATAATTCCCATTGTCATCATGTTAAGATCTGATGATAATATCCAGGGAAAATTGAAGGAACTCTTCAAAATGTATAGGCACATTTGCAGCGATTTCGGTTTTTTGGCTACAAGTGCAGTATAATATATGCCATATGACAGTATAGTACGTGTACGTTACGTGATGATAAATCACTAAAAAGTAAAAAATCTAAATTTTTAATAAAAAATAGAACCGACTCAAAACGCACTAAAAAGTAAAAAATAACTGTCATTTAGTTGCTTTAATTTACTTAAGCAGATCTAGAAGTCGGTGCCAGCCAAGGTTTTTTATTTTAAGGAAGTTACCTAGAACCCACAAACTGCTTTACTAAGTTAAAAACTTGCTGGCACCGACTTCATAGATATACTTAAGTAAATTAAAGCAACTAAAAGACACAGTTATTTTTTACTTTTTAGTGCGTTTTGAGTCGGTTCTATTTTTTGTTATATCTATTTGAAATGAAACGAAACAATGTATATAAGAATTGTTTCTCTTTATTAGGACTACGAAAAAGTCGGCGATGGCATAAAATATATCTTTTGAGCAAAAATTTATACATCCGTTTTTCTTAAAAAAAGGATTACCTAAATGTTTTTAATTTATTTGGTGTTTTTGGAATGTTGCAACACACTATTTACGGACACGCAGGCATACTTGCGGGCGTCTGCTAGTTTTAAAATAAAAGAAATACATGAACTTGCAATTTTCTGAATATCCTTTAAATTACTCAGCTACTTACTTGGTGACAAAAATAAGTGTAATCTTGCATGATTATATACATACCTCAAGCATTTGAAACTTTTTCATAGACCTATGTATATACAAACGTACTTTGCGTTTTTAAGCAAAGTACGGCCTCCGTGGCGCAGTGGTATGCGCGGTGGATTTATAAGACGGAGGTCCTGGGTTCGATTCCCGGCGGGGCAGATTGAGATTTTTCTTTATTTGTCTTGGTCTGGCTGGTGGGAGGCTTTCGCCGTGGCTAGTTACCACCCTACCGACAAAGGCGTACCGCCAATCGATTTAGCGATGTCGTGTAGAAACCGAAAGGGGTGTGGATCTTATCCTACTCCTAACAAGTTAGCCTGCTTCCATATTAGATTGCATCATCACTTAACATCAGGTGTGATAGCATTCAAAGGTCAACTTGTAGTATATAAAAAAAACGTTTGTATACTACAAAAGGAAATAATAAAGTTCATCAATACCTTGACCATTACAGGGCACGGTTAATAATTTGATCGCATGGGACGTTCAATTACAGTGACATCGTTAATCTAACGACCCGTGCTTTGGTTATGGAATCATTTAGGATTTCCCATGCAGGTACCATTAGGATACCGCCCTATTTGTTGTTTCTAACGTTTTTTATACTTTTAATTTTTTTCACCTAAATGAATAATGGTTAAGGGATTTACCGTATGCAGGATTAGCAAAAGTAGATTAATTTGTTCACATTGTTCGAAGTGCCTAAGGTCCCAAGGTGCTAGAATAGTAAACAGAAAATGCGCAGTGTTGGTTGGTACTCGTAGACTGCCTAGCGGCTAGTCTTTGGGCTTCGATCTCGAGATCCTGGGTTTGACACTTAGGTTGGTTCACGGAATAATACACACGGAGGGTATTACACCCTCGTGCTTCGGAGGGCAGATTATGCCGTCGTACCCCGTCACTATCACAAATATCTTATAGAAATCGTCAATAAATTAAACACTAACACCCTAAGTCTGCTAATTTAGTATCATCATCATCATTATCAGCCTATTAAAGGCCCACTACAGGGCCAGGCCTCCCTTCTTATAGGAGAGGGGATATGGAGCGTACACCCACCACGCTGCTCCAATGCGGGTTGGCGGGCGTAGGGTGATAATGTTTCATATATTAACGATCACTATCATATGTTGATGATAGTGACCGGGACCGACGGCTTAACGTGCTCTCCGAGGCACGGGGGTGTAACACCGCCAACTTCCAGACTCCGGGCTTGGAAAGTACTGAACATTTTATAGAAGAATGAAAATTTAGTATACCTATCACAAATTGCTCACATTGTCTGGGATTTTATATTAAGCAACCATAATGTTGTCAAATATAAAAAAAGAAATGTTAATCGCAGAATCCTCAAACGCCAATCTCAACAACACCCCGTGACACACGGCTAAGCCACTTAAATCTTAACTGCTGTTAAAACACATCAAGCTAAAAATACTCCGCATACGTCAAATTACAGCAATAAACAAAGTGTAAAGAACTAGGAGTTACTGTCAAGGGTAGGCCCTTAATGGTGCTTGGTCTGATAAATTGTGCTTTCTTTGAGGTCGTTTCTTGCTTTGAGATTATTGATGATGATCTGTGATTATTCAAAGTGTAATTCGTATATTTCAAGTAGGTTTAGTTCACAATAAACCAAGTAAAAAAAACTGGGAATCACTGTCAAGGGTAGGCCCTTAATGGAGCTTGGTCTGATAAATTGTGCTTTCTTTAAGATCGTTTCTCGCTTTGCGATTAGATTAACGATGATCAGTGATTATTAAAACTCTTTCTTTCAAGAAGGTTCAAATTAAACAATGTCTAAAAAATAGTAGTTACTGTTAAGGGCCGGTCTTTCATTGTTATCTTAAGTTTTTTTTAAGTCGTTCTTTGCTTTAAAATGTATAGGAGATATTCAGAGTTCTTGTAACAATCTATCTTCAAATATTTTAAAAACCTGTCAAAAATTTCAAGTTGTCTATATGTTTACAAAAAAACTAATTAAAGAATATATTAGCTATAAAAATCTAATGCCACGAAAAATAAGCATTAAAAAATATTTTATGGCAAATACAGTTATCACCCGAGATAATTAAACCATTGTCTTAACTTAAGCCAGCGAGAATTACGGTCACCATAAATTGTAAACCCAGGGCGTCGTTTAAGACGCCATATTTAAAATAGTATCATAAAAACATCCAATGTTTTTCCACCACGAGCGTTGACCTGTCACGAGGGTTAGAGGATGCGCACACTTTGTGATATAAATTTCATATATTCTCGGATAATGAAACTAATTTGACAGGTGATATCATAGTGAGGCAATTTTAGCGGGATTATTCTAACCTGAATATTAACTTCTTCGTTCTGTGGCACCAAGTGTCAATTACAAGTGAATAAAAATAGACACAATATTCAACGCTTAATTGGATCTGCGCGTCATTAGAGGTAATTAGGGTATGACTCATTATTAGCACAAAGGTTTTAGCTCGGTGGATTTATTTTTTTCAAGTTATCATCATCCTAAGCATTTGGTGTCATCTTCAGAACAAAGTTTGGCAGTCTGTTTGCATAGCTTTCCTATTGTCCACAATTTGCTTTAATTGTGGGTAATCGAGTCCGGTCCACTCTATTAAGTCATCCAGCCATTTTAAGTAATCCTCTTCTTCTTATTTTCATTTTGCTCTATCTTTTTTCACTCGGAGAACATCATAGACTGTGGAGTCGACTGTGGTGCGAATCTGATCAGACCACCGCACAGGGCTGCGTGGCCTTTTCCCTTCCATTTTGCCAGTAACTGTTAGTTTTTTCAATATTATCTTCATGGTTTCTGGTAGTGTGTTCGAATAAGATTCGCTTCATGCAGATGGTAGAAAGTATTTTTTTTTTTTGAGCTCAGCCGAACTAGATGTTCTAGTTGGTCCGAAATGACGTCCGCTCCAAATCATTTTTCTCCAGCACCACAGCTCGAAACCTTCAATCCGTTTACGGTCTGCTTTCTTAAAATCCACATCTCAGTTCCGTAGAAGAATATGAAGAAGACTTCTGCGTATCTTTATTTTTAGAGAAATTCTGTTGTCTTTCCTTGTTTTATGAATCTGAGACAATATTCAATAATAAAATAATTTAAAGTAAAAAAGTTTTTTAATTAAATCACATCGCGTAGCAAATTTGTATATATATTTTTTCCAACAAATATTTTTTTGGTTTAGATTAAGCTATGAAACTGTAACTCACTTAGTTTTATAAGGTAATTCTGCATAGAGTCAGTTGATGCAATCAACAATAGAAGAAAAATTTATTTATTTTATTTGGAATTCTTTCAGATTTCACCTATTTTTATCTTATTTATTTCTCATACAACTTTACTAATATAGTGTGCGCTGTCTCTAAAATTAAAGGCAAGTTCAAACAGTGACGATAGGTGGCAGGTCAAGTTAGAATGGTAGATGAGGTATCAAAAAACACTGGGTATCATTGATCTAGCTACTTCAGGAACGTGACGGTGTTAAATATTTTATTGGCAGTTAAAGACGGTTTATTATTCGACTCCGAGTTTAGGGTAATAGGCAGAATCATTAGGGTGACAGGGATCTGTTATACTTTACGCTGCTTTCACAATATGGGCGGTGTTTGGTTTAGAGGCTTTTGTTTTAGAAGCCAGAAATTTCTGAGTGTAGTGTAGTCGAAACAGGTGTTGCTTTAGAAATTGGTGTTATACCAGAAATAGCAGTGTTTAGGTTATATCACGCTGTGCTTATCTTATAGTTTCTTGCGTTTTTATTGAACAACATTTTTGTACAATGGCTTCGCAATTGAATAAACACGAATAGTCAACATATTTTTCATAGACTTTCGCGAAAAATAACAAAAGATTTAAATTATCTATTGACTATTTATAATAACATATTGACGGCTTCCGTGGCGCAGTGGTATGCGCGGCGATGATTAGTAAGACTGAGGACCCAGGTTCGATTCTCGGCAGGGCCGTTTTAAATTTTGTCGTCTCGGCTGTGGCTAGTTACATACCACACGTTCCGGAACGATATTGTGTAGAAACCGAAGTGGTGTGGATATTATCCTACTATAAATCATCACTTACCATTAAATGTGATTACAGTTATTAGGTAAATTAAATAAAACATGAACTACTCTATACAACAGGTAGTTAGAATTTTTATTAAAATATGTTTCTGTTATAGTGGTACCCTAGAAGAAAGGAGGAATACGAGCATAAACGTCTTCTATTAGATTCGGATCTCCGATTACTTTGTACCGATGATGTTTATGGAGTAGGTCAGTTTCCGAAGTTAGGATCTATCACAAGAAGTATATATATGGTTGCTTTATTTATCTTAACTAGTGTTTAATTACTTTACATTTTTTTCACTTTTTTTTTTATCGACGACAAGTTGGCCTTTGACTGTTATCACGCCTGATGTGAAGTGATGATGCAGCCTAAGATGGAAGCGGGCTAACTTGTTAGGAGTAAGATGAAATTCACACCCCTATCAGTTTCTACACGACATCGTACCGGAACGCTAAATCGCTTGGCGGTACGTCTTTGTCGGTAGGGTGGTAACTAGCCACGGCGAAAGCCTCCCACCAGCCAGACCAAGACAAATTTAGAAAAATTTCAATCTGCCCCGCCGGGAATCGAACCCAGGACCTCCGTCTTATAACTCCACCGCGCATACCACTGCGCCACGGAGGTCGTCAATGCAAGATACTCACAATAGCATTAGTATTCTAAAGTTAAGAAGCCCCACTTCATTAGAAATTGCAACAACGCATAATAAAGTCTGTACAGGATAATATTATAGTCTAAGAGGTAGCCTCTTGCCTCGGTCCATATCACAATCTGTTTATATTGAGAAACATTATGTAAATTTTATTAAGAAATAGCAACATTGTATTAACATTGTTTAGAGTTGTAGACAATCTATGCTAAACTGTTTTTATGATCTATGGTTGTCTACACTTCCTTCTTGTAATGGCCGTTCAATGTAAAAGTTAAGTACAATAAACTAAATATCGAATTCTCGTTTGATTTTAACAATAAGCAGCCCAGCCACTGCGCACTTATAATTTAACAGGTTATGCGCCCAGAACGCTAATAAAAAAAAGAAAACGAAGAGCAATAATTATATTTAGTTATTTTGTGACGTGGAATCGGCAAATCTAATAACCTAGAAAATGAACGAGAAAAGCATGAGTGTTGAAAAATTCAACGGTGAGAATTTTCGGCAGTGGAAGTTTCAAATTAAATGTGCATTAAAAGCGAAAGGCATCGATTTAAAGAAAATCACTACAAGTGATACTAAAGAAGATGGCATGGCCATGTATATAATTACATCATCTATGGAATTAAGTCAAATCACACTCATAGAAAATTGCGAAAATGCATCAGAAATTATGGAAAAGTTGGAAGCCATTTTTGATCAAAAGTCTGAACTGAATAAAATGATTTGTCATGAGCGTTTTTATCAATACAACATGGCGCCGACGGACTCTATTGCTCAACATATTTCTAAAGTTGAAAACTTAGCAAAGCAATTAAAGGAAAGTGGTGAAAAAATAAGTGACACTGCCATCATGACTAAAATCTTAAGTAATTTGCCACCGAAATATCGTTCAGTGAGACAGGCGTGGTTGTCATTAGACCCTAAATATCAAACAATAATTAATCTAACGTCAAGGTTATTAGATGAAGAAGCAAGTTTAACTAAAGAAGAAGAAATTGAGACTGCTTTGATGGCTGGTAAGAAGTGTTCTAACAAATTTTCAAATGTTAAGAAAACCAGTGTTTCAAATCAGAAAAATTCATCGGCTACTACAGAGAATAATACAAAGCATAGGTTTATTTGTTACAACTGTAATCGGAGGGGACATTTTTCGCGAGAATGTAAGTTTCCTAAGAAATCTGGGAAGAAAACCCAAGAGCAGAATATGTTGGCATTCAATGCTGAATGTTTACAGATAGAAAAAGATGCAAATGTATGGATTCTTGACAGTGGAGCATCTGTGCACATGTCATACAGACGTGAGTTGTTCTGCGAGCTACAAGAATACAAGAATGACAGTAGCAGAGATAGAATTGTGAAGCTGGGAAATAAAAAAGAAATAGAAGCCCATGGCGAAGGCACAGTGCTTATAAATAGATATGTCAACGGACAGTGGGAGCAAAGTATTTTAACTGAAGTGCTTTATGTACCTGACCTACGTCGAAATCTTTTCTCAGAAGGGGCAGCTACTAGAAAAGGCTATGTTATTATTAAACGGGACTGTCAAGCCTTAATTTTGAAAGAAAATACTCTGGTAATGACAGCGACACTAACAGAAAATAATTTATATGAACTTAACATAAAATCAGTTATAAATGAAAACTGCAACACTGTAGAATCAAATTTAAAAATATGGCATGAACGTTTGGGACATTTAAATGTTAAAGAAGTGCAAAACATGTGCAGAAATGGTGCATTACCAGTGACATTGACAGAAGAAAATATAAATTTTATCTGCGAAGCCTGTCAATATGGTAAACAAAGTCGCTTGCCTTTTCATAAATCTATTCGAGGCCAAACCCAGTCTGGTGACATTGTCTATAGTGATGTATGTGGACCCATTGAACCCGCTTCAGTATCTGGTGCGCGCTACTTTGTGTTATTCAAGGATGGTGCAACTAATTACAAGTATGTATACTTTATTAAACACAAAAGTGATGTCCTGAGTTGTTTTAAGAAGTATGTGGAAATTGTCAAAAATAATTTTCAACATAATGTCAGAATATTGCACACAGACAATGGAAGGGAATATGTGAATAAAGAGTTCAAAGCCTATCTTGACCGGGAAGGAATAACTCATGAGTGTACAGCCCCTTACACGCCTGAACAAAATGGCAG
Organism: Mycalesis mineus; assembly: GCA_034621355.1. Classification (NCBI taxonomy): domain Eukaryota; kingdom Metazoa; phylum Arthropoda; class Insecta; order Lepidoptera; family Nymphalidae; genus Mycalesis; species Mycalesis mineus. Next base: position 2,378,565 of record CM067902.1, read on the forward strand.
GGCAGAACGTGAGCTACGTACCATCATGGAAAGTGCAAGATCTATGTTATATGCACGTGATATCCCTTTAAAATTGTGGGCAGAAGCTGTGAATTGTTCCGTTTATTTGTTGAATAGAAGTTCATCCAGTCAAACTAAAGATATATCTCCTTATGAGCTATGGACTGGCAACAAACCATGTTTACAACATATAAGAGTGTTTGGGTCCATAGGATATGTTCATGTACCCAATGAAAAAAGAAAGAAATTAGACAAGAAAAGTAACAGTATGATTCTAGTGGGATATGATAACCTGAACTACAAGATGTATGATCCTCAAACAAATAAAATAACTATTTCAAGGAATATTTGTTTTGATGAGAATAATGTTCCATCAATAAGGAAAAATATTACTCAGATATATGTAAATCAAGAAGAAGAAGTTACTTCTGAACCTTGTGTGAATGTCTCCCCACAAAGAACAACAAAAGACTCTGATATTGAGGAGTATTTTAGTGATGAGAGCCCCAAGAGCTTTAAAGAAGATGATGAGTCATACAGGCCTTCTAGAACTCTATCAAGTGATGATGAACCTTATATTAACTTAAGGCCGAGGCGAGGCAGGAATGAGGTGAATCTGACAGAGTTTAGTTTACCACTCACTTATGAGGAAGCTATCACAAGTAAAAATAGTCAGAAATGGAAAGAAGCCATATTGGAAGAATTGGAGTCACATTCAGAAAACAAGACATGGGATATTGTACCAAGTAATGACAAAAAGACCATTACTTCCAAGTGGGTGTTTAGTATCAAGAGAAATAACATTGGTCAAATTGAAAGATACAAAGCTCGTCTTTGTGCCCGGGGATTCACTCAAGTGCGGGACATTGACTATAAAGAAACATTCTCACCTACTGTAAGGTATGATTCTATTAGGTTTTTGTTTAGCATTGCAGCCAAGGAGAAGTATGAGATACAACAGTTTGATGTCAAAACGGCTTTCCTCTATGGTGAGCTTGAGGAGGTAATATACATGGAGCTACCTGAAGGGGTCCAAGCTGAGCCTGGAATGATATGTAAGTTAAATAAATCTTTGTATGGTCTTAAACAGGCATCTCGCTGTTGGAATAAGAAGTTTACTTCATTTTTGTTGACATATGGTTTTAAAACATGTCAATCAGATAATTGTATATTTGTAGGTTATTTCAAGAATTATAAAGTTATACTTTTGCTCTATGTAGATGATGCATTATTATTTTCAAAATGTAAAGAAGTTTTGTTAGTAGTAATTAAGGATCTTATGTTGAATTTTAAGATAAAAGTATTAAATTTAAACTCTTTTGTTGGTATGGAAATTGTTAAGTCCAGTGATTCAATTATTATTCATCAGAAGCAGTATACAGAACAGTTGATTAATAAATTTTGTATGTCAGATGCTAATCCATGTAGTACACCTGCTGATAATAATGTGGTCTTAACTAAAAGTTCTAATATTTGTCAAATTGATTTTCCATACAGAGAAGCTGTTGGAGCATTGTTGTTCTTAGCATCAGTTTCTAGACCTGATATAGCATTTGCTGTGAATATTGTTAGTAGATACATAAATAACCCGAATCAAAGCCATGTAAATGCTGTAAAAAGAATAATTAGGTATCTGATTAATACTAAAAATGTGTGTATTAAATATTATTGTAATAGTAAGTTAATTGGATTTTCTGATGCTGACTATGCTTCAGACCTAGACTCTAGAAAATCAAATACAGGATATATTTTTATGATGAATGGAGGTCCGGTAACTTGGTCTAGTAGAAAGCAAAATACAGTGGCTTTATCCACCACTGAGTCTGAGTTTATGGCGGCAGCAGAGGCAGCAAAAGAATTATTGTGGCTTAGGCAACTTTCTTTAGACATAGGAGAGTCACAAGGTTTAATATCTTTATGTATAGATAACCAAAGTGCAATTAAGTTAATTCATAATCCTGTCTTTCATAAAAGGTCTAAGCACATTGATATACGTTATAATTTTATTAGAGAAAAAGTTGAAGAATCTCAAATAATGAATATTAAATATGTAAGGAGTGCAAACCAGTTAGCAGATTTTTTAACAAAAGCGTTGCCTCCAAGTAAGTTTATGATAAATAGAAACCAAATATTATGTTATCTACATTCTATAGTGTGATGATAAAATTTAAGTGGGAGTATTGAGAAACATTATGTAAATTTTATTAAGAAATAGCAACATTGTATTAACATTGTTTAGAGTTGTAGACAATCTATGCTAAACTGTTTTTATGATCTATGGTTGTCTACACTTCCTTCTTGTAATGGCCGTTCAATGTAAAAGTTAAGTACAATAAACTAAATATCGAATTCTCGTTTGATTTTAACAATAAGCAGCCCAGCCACTGCGCACTTATAATTTAACAGTTTAGACATTGATTTACACAAAGGCTCTGTTAGACTCTTGATATCGAAAACATAGATTTCCGTGTGAAAATGTGCTAACCATTGTTACTTGTATGGGATTTTGCAAACGGACCGTTTGAAGTTTACCGAAACACCATAGAAGAGCAAAACTAATTTTAAACACGGTTACAATGGTCCAAATGCCATGGGAGTTCCGATAAGATTTAATGTGGTCGTAATTAGACATTAATATGTTGGTATTCCAGCTTGACTTGAGTGATTGATTTTAAAGCTCACTCAATTTACTATGCAGGAGTTTTTCGGTTTTAAACAAAGGAATTCTAATTTCGGTTGTTTATGGTGTTGGTGATTTAGAAGGTATAGACATAGATTTTCTATGGTTTATGGTTACTAAGCTTTTGGAGTTTTATATGTGTTTATCTGATGGTTTAGTTTACTGGTTTTGAGATGAGAGGTGTTTTGTAAATTAATTTGGAAGTCGTTCTGTCAACATAGTTGTCGGCATAGTAATATAAGTAACAAAATATGAAAATAAATCCAAAGTAACATAAAACTTTTTATTCATTTTATTAATATATTATGCATACTTAGCCCGTTTAAACAAACAAACAAACAAACTCTTTTTTGACAGAATTCTCCTTAAAGTAAGAACTCCTTCAAAATCAACAAGGTATTATATTGTGCTAGAAGTGCTAGAAGAATTTGATCGCATATTTTGTGAGCTGCCTATAATCATTTTATTAATACAGTGTACCTACTGGTCATTATAAATAAGCCAAGATTCATAACAACTAGTAAGACAAAGACCGTAGTACAAAACCTTGGCATTGTAATTAAATGTTACAATTATTAGATTTGAATCATGAAATGAAGGAAGATAATTATAACATCATCTTCCTGTGATCATTTGTTTTACTAAGTATACCTATGATTAATAATTTATATACATAAATGATCATGTAATTATTATTTTATTGATCAATGAATCATTAAAATTATGCAAAAATATATATAATTATTTAAATCATAAACATAACACTGGAGTCTATCAAAAAATATCAGAATTTTAAGGTAAATAACAGCAAAATATTATTATTTTGGCAAATAAAGCTGTTAATCCAAGAACAGTTTAGTTAGTTAGCATAAATGCAACAAAAACCGATATTTTAATACAGGAATCAGTTAAAAGCCAACGATCAAACTTCGTTAAGAATCGCGTGCGCAAACTCATAATGCATCTGAAGCATACGCTTGCAAAGACCAAAAAACAGTGAATCAAGCTAAAATAACATTTATTGCTCTTGATTTTAAACAGACCATAACGCATTATTAAGATTGTGCACAATTAGATACAATAGATGCTGTTGTATTCACGTATTTTTTATCGGTAGCTGGGTCAAGTTCAAACGTGCAGTCAATTCGAGCGTGAAGTTCAAGACAGTCATTTATGGTAACGGTGATTAAAATGTAAATATCTTATTATAGTGGTTTAATTCTGTTTGCAGATGTCCAAGATTTTGTGTAAACGGGATTAATATTGAAAATGTAATTATTTTGGTCCAATGGTCTCGTTCCTTCTCGCTTCAGCGCCTTAAGTATTACAGAACATTGTCTTTGATTGGAAGAATCTTCAATTTCTGGAGTCATTGCCGTTGTTTTTGCTCATTTTTTTATTTTGTTTCCTGGTGTCATCTCATGAATCTTTTGAGTCTAAAAAAACATAGCATAATTGTAAGGGTTCGAAGATTATTAAAACATTAATTTCTGATAATAACAGTCCAAATATAACTGTCATCCGTATATATCCAAATTCGAGTTTCTTTTAGTATTGAAATATAATTAATGGAAAAGCAATAGAGCTGTTTGTGATAAAGACAGAAACAGTAGTAGTATTGCTGTATTTAGGTCAGAAAGGTGTGGTGTCCTGAAAAATGTATTGTGTTTAGCCGCCGGCTTGATCCGTCAGTTATTCCTATAAAAATAAAAAAAGATGCGTTATTAACATTATGTGGTTGTGACATAGATCCTAGCTTATTAGTTATCCAACCATTTCGTTTTAGAGAAACACTAACAGAAATTCGGTTGAAATTTTTAATGATAATGACTTTTGTAGGCTATGCTTTCTACTGCACACAAGATAAGATGACTAAAGTTATCAAAAATAACTGCCGAGTTTCTTTCTGACTCTTCTTTGCAGAATCTGACCTTCAAACTGGAGGTAGAGTCCCTACGCACTGACAGACTGGACTTTTCAGAAAAGTACTTTTGAATATATACGTATAACAGCCAACTTGAAATAAATGAATCTGAATTAATATGATTTTGTTTCAATATACAAATAGGTATACACTGAGAAAATTGAAAGGAACAAAAAATATTGACAGTAAATCAAGTGCACGGTTCAATGGTAAAAAACAATAGGTCAATATTGTACAGTTAGTGTTTCACTTCCGTTATAAGCTGTTGAGGCATAGATGAAGATGGTGATAATCTTAAGCCTTGTTTGTAAAGGAAATTGTTAAGCGATAAATTGAAAGAACTTCCGTAACTAAGGGCGAGATAAAAAATCAATCAGTATCTCATTATTGTAAAAGGTTACATCCAGGGTGTTTATTAGAAAGTTTCTTTTTTGGTAATTTTTCTTCATTTCTTGACCATAAATCGTTTTTGGAAAATATTTTATTTTATAAAAACTGCAATTTTGATTTGCGATAGAGAAGAAATATGACTTTCCCAGAATTAATCAGATAAAATCCGCATTCTGTCCGTTTCTATACGACATCGTACCATACTGTTGGGATTATTACACGGAATGCTAAATCGCTTGGCAGTACATCCTTGTCAGTAGCCACGGCCATAGCCACCCAGACAAAACTTGACTGGTTTAAAATATCACAATTGGCTCAACCGGGAATCGAACTCAGGCGCTCTGTTTTTTAAATCCACTACGCATACCACCGCACGATGAATGCCGTCCCACGTTGTCTAAGTTTGTCTAAGCTAATCTTCAAACATTAAATTTTTGTACCTATAATATAATTAATTAATAATTGTTTGCTATGTTAAAATACCTATTTATCCACCTTATTAAGTCTACAAGAAAGCGGGACCATTACATGCACATACTTTTGCAAGCGGACTATATGATTCACTTTATATGCAATCTATTTCTTGCTTTCCCTCATACAGTTATCCAAGAATTTTCCCACGATCATTGTTTTCAATAATAACCGCTTTTACGCGCACACCGTTTCTTACTTCTACAATTTTACCTTTACCATTATCGAAACTTCCTTTTGTTGTATTTTCACCTTTATTGTTAAAATTTTAAAGATTTTTATGTATTTGTTTAGTCACATTTGTTGATTTTGTCGTGTTGTTAATTGATGCAATATGAATTAATTTCATGACACGCGCTACATCCGTGTCGTTTTATTTTAGTTTTTTTAACTTGATGATAATCTAACGTTAGATGTATGGAACACGAGCGTTCGTGTTAATTGGGTCTAATTTTATTTTAAGGTGATGGATTAACTGGACTTTTTACTTTTGATCTTGTATGAGAAACAGAGCTTTATAGTTTTAAGCGTATTTGTAAAAAATTGTTATTTTTTCAAAACGATATTATTAAAGTTATAACGATCTGAAAATTATGTCCATAAAAAATATTAAATGAAAAATTAGGCGTTTAGAAATTCAAAATTTACTTACTTTAATTTATTTTAATTAGTTTAGTTCTCTTCAACAAAATTAAATTTGACCAAAAAGTGGGTTGAATCCGTAAGTGCCCCCTAAAAATTTTGCTTGTAAATAAAATCAAATCACATTGACTACTGATTTGATTTTTTTCAGGCCAATCAAGTCCAATTGATAAATGATTTTCCCTTAATTTTAGAGTAACAATACACATCGTAAAAACCCCTATGAAAGAGATATCAAAGCAGAAAAACACCATATTTCAGACGTTGTTTAACACTGAAAGGCATATTGCGACGTATAATTTCTCGAAAGCCATCTTTACGTCAAATTGTACGCAAAATTACAATTCCACCGAAAGAATTACAATTACTGTTTCCCTTTATTGCGGGATGGGAAATTTTTGTACATTTTTATGGCGACCACATTCGAATAGGCCTTTTTAGGCCCCCTTCTCTGTAAAAGTGCAAATGCTTAAGGCTCTATCGTTAAAATTAATGTAACGATACACGGTGTAATTTTGAATATTTTTGTTTGAGCATTTGTCAGGCGATTGTGGGTTAGATGTTTCCGTCTTTTTGTACGGAATTGTTATGGTTATTTTGTTGGCAAATATTTTTGTTATTTAACAATCAATTAAATGCTGGAATTAGCATGGTATTACTTCCCTTGACCGAACTCCATTACAAATACCTGCTCTTAAACCTGACTTTGTCTCTATTTTAATGACGTAGGTTTATAACGTGCAATATGGTTATAATAATAAAATAGTTATACTACTTTTTGGGACTAGCTGTCATGGAGAAAACTACACTAAGTACTCTTAAAAATTATTGTGTTTTATTTTCATTGAATAGGCTCTGGTTGTGCTGATGGTCTATGGAAAATCGCAATTCAATAGTATTTCTTATCTTTTTAATCCTCTTATTACTCCAGTAATATTTTACTTTTCTTTTTAGAATGATTCAGAAATTATATAAAGGATAATACTAGGTAGAATTTTCAAAGCAATAAGTATAATTCACGAATCACAAATTCCAAATCGTCATCGAATCTCAAATCCAAATCGCAGCAGATAAAAAAGTATAAATCACAAAGCTTTTACAGTCCAACACTCAAATGCTCAGGTTGTTTATTCCTCTCCCCCAGCGGTCCAAATGACCGAGTATAATGACCCAACTATTGTGTTCGCCCCAACGTTCGCGAAGCCTCATTTATTTTTATAACTCTATGGGTTTTTAACGGAAAAAAAAGAAAAAAAACCGGAATGACGGACATCGGCGACGATGGGCGGAATTGATGTCTCGTGAATTGTGACGTTTTTAAATATTGCTGTGGTTTTTTTTTCGGGCTCGGGCTTATGTGACCCATATTTGTTCATTATTTTAAATTTATTTGTATTATAAATAGATTTTTTTAAATTTTGAGGGTTATTCTAGTAGATATATTAAATATTTTCTGTTGTAATTCAATTATTATTATATTCTTATATGCGATGAATAAGGCTGTGGGTTCGATTCCCACATCTAGAAAATGTTTGTGTGATGAGCATAGATGTTTTTTATTGTCTGGGTGTTTATCTATTTATTATAAGTATTTATGTATAATATATATAAAAATATTTATTAGTTATCATAGTACCCATATCACAAGATACACTAGCGACGTGTGTAATTGTCCTATAATATTTATTTATACATAGTTACACTTACGGCGAAGTCTAAAATATTCTACATTTTGTAAGTGTAAGTACACTCGGTAACAAAAGCCCAACCCAATTATCTCCCGCCATGTTTGCGATGATCTTCATCCTTTCTGCGGGAGACTTGGATGGTTCTCAAATTTTGCATAACCAATTAGTTCCGTGCATACTACAGGAGACATCTTTTTGATAATGGATAGAGAAATCCGTGGAAGCGCTACTAGGAAAAGTTTACAAAAATAGATGAAAATAAAATTAAATAATGGAGTAGGATTGGATTGATCAATTTCAAAAATTTATGCTCTTTACAATATATACCTGTTCCTAGTATAAATTAGGTACTGATTTACTTGGAGACAAAAAAATACAAAAATTGGCAAGGCATTTTTATTAATGTAGCTATTTCGGCAAAACTAACAAGTGTCTGCATTACTTTTTCAAGTGCCAGTACCACGGTTACGGAGCCGGATTCAGCCTCATTCAGAGGTCTTGGGTTATTTGGAATGTTATAGTATCAAGTTCTGATACATTCTTTCCGTCTAATTGGAGCGGAAAGGTGGCTAATAAATTGTATTTATTAAATTGTAATTATATATATAAAATAAATTCCATATCCTGAGCTAAATAAAAAACTGAAAATGGAAAAAGAAAGGCTAAGTTTGACATCTAATTTTTAGCCTTAATAGGACTCTACTCTACTTTAGAAATAGAAAACGAAGTCAGGGATGGTAAAGGTAACTCAAAGCAAAGAGGATATCACTGAAATCAACATACAAAGAAGTTTGCGCACTAAGTAGTTAGGTAGGTACTGTTTTGCCATAATAGGTTAGGTATTTGGGTACAGCACTTCATATTTCATGAAAATTCAAGCTTCCGTCATTTTCTAATTACAACAGCGACTTGTATTTTACATATTAGGACTGTCATGAACAACTCTACAAATTTGTTTATGATATTCAACGTTATTACTATTAGAAATAAGGATTAGTTTTGACCTAACGTTGAAATACGGTAGATAATGCAAGTGGCATAATGTTTGCATATGCAAAAGGGACCTGAGTGTTTTTCCTATTGATTAAGCGGTGGAGCGATGGTATAGTCTCCAACACAAGTGCTTTTTAATTACTTTAGAATTTAAAGTAAAGAATGGCATATTGCGTTGCAATACAAATGTATAGTTTAAAATATATTCAAAGCATGTGAGTAAAGATGAAAGAGAGTTTGGTTTAATTCTTGGTCGTTGGACATTGAAAGTTTATTTCATTAGGTTTCAGCGGTTTATTATCAAAAAAATATATTATTACATTTTATTGAGCTATTTATGTACTAAATTTATATAAAAGGTTTGTATTAATATGTAGACTTATATATGAAATGGACCTATTAGAACATCACCGTTATATGTTTTTTATTATTATTATCCCCTAAAAATATTAGTTGCCTGGAAGAACTTGCATCAAGCGAAACGGCCTCCTCTTTGTCCATCCTGTGTTGTCTTTTATTATATTTATAAATGTATAAATAAAACATTTATAAGTAAAAGGTCTATAATTTACAATTATCACTTTTGCACGCAACAGTCCGCAAAGCCCGGTTTATTTAAACCGCCCGCCGTGTTTATACAAATCGCCGAAACTATCGGACAATAAGCTTTCGTTTGTCAATTAACCAACTTTGGCGAAGGGTCGTGTTGCTGTCCTATCCAAACGTTATAGTTTGTGCGCGAGCTAAACTGTTTTCATTCTAAATATTGATGTTTTAAAGGTATTTTGTCAGTACATTTGACATACGAGTAGCTGTATCTACCTACACTAGCTTTCTGAGCCCTTTCCATAATTTAGGTGTTTTAGTGTTTAACAAAAGGTAAAATAATACATGTTATACATGTATTTTAGGAATTCGTTGTAACTGATAACTTTTTACCGTAAAATAAACGAATTAATTTAAAAGCTAGCCTCGAGAAATATTAATATGTACCTGTCTTAAATATAATTTAAAAAAATGAAGTAGTTTTAATCATAAACTAATCTCAGCCTGTAATACTACATAAAAATATTTTACGCATTTTAACAATAAAAATTCAATGTGATCGAATCAGTACTTTTTGAGAAATATACAAAAATACAAAAAACAACATATAATCTATCTACAAGCAAAATACTCAACATCCTTTTATAAAATTACTAAATAATAAAGACAGATTACAGAAAACTGAAAAAAAAATGACCCACTTATAAAATTTTACTAACAATCAAAACTTAAAAAAAAAGTAGGTTTTTACAAAGTAAACAAAAATTACAGGTTTTCTAACGTTAATGTTACGTTCGAAAATTCATAATTTTGTTTAAAACTTTACTTAAGACGTATTAGTTAATAGTCGATCGTTCATTTTGTTTCAAAGTTTATTTTGAACAAGTTTTATACTTGGTGGCTCATCAATATCAATTTAAGTCACGTGCAAGTTGAAGTTTGACGACCTCTATAGCGCAGTTGTGTTACTCTATAACTGTGTGGTTTAGGATTCGATTCTCGGCTCAGTTATTTTATATTTTCTTGTTTCGAGTAGATCTAGCTACCACCAAGTTCGTGCATCCGACATAGATGTTACCACTAAGTGATTCAAAAACGAGTATTGTTTTTTAAATGCGGTATAAATAAATAAATAAATAAATTGTTTATTGTCCAAAAACATAGGTACAAATAGTATTACAGCTTCTTAAGAATTACTTAATTTAAGTTATTCGAAATGTATGAGTATACAGAAGTCAACTGTCCCTAAGCTAGGTATAAACCTGTGTTTTAGGCGACAGTGCTCTCCTTATATAATATGGATCGTTTAAGCAAAACAAAGATGCAATCCGCAAAAAAGACAAGTAAATAGTAATTGTATAGGTACTTATACTAATACTAGATACGATATGAAACAATTTATGTACATCTATAGAATAAAGTTAAATTTTGTGTATGTGTATGTGTGTGTGTATGTGTGTGTGTGTGTGTGTGTGTGTGTGTGTGTGTGTGTGTGTGTGTGTGTGTGTGCGTGCGTGTGTGCGTGCGTGTGTGTGTATGTGAGTGTAAGGGCATACTTAAATACATTAAACTGATGGTGGAACTGGTATGGTGGAGCTAAAGCTTTACTAAAGAAGTGAAGAATAGACCCAAATGGAGAAAAGTGGTAGGCCAAGACCCACAAAAGGTTCTAGCACCGAAGGCAGTAAGTAGGTAAGTAGGTATGGTGGAGCGTATGGACACCACGCGGATCCAATGTAGATAGGTGGCTTAGGTTTTAGTTAGATAGCGTAACTCCTCGTACCACGGTTTGCTTTTGCTGGAATGAAAGTGATGCCCCCTTTTCTTTCGACCATCTTACCTAACAAAGACATTTTTAAAGAGTCATTTTTTTAAATAGAATTTCCAGAATAATGTTTACCATAAAATATGTTCTATCCTTGTCTAACCATGCAATGTTATAAGTTGGTTATAAGGCAAGGTGAAAATATTCAATAAACCTTCCTTATATTCCTGTATTAAGCCATTTCTCGCTATATTTAAAGTTTTATTAGTTTCATAAAGGTGAAACTAAAATAAAGCTACTTTGTTTTTGTTATGACTACCTATGCTATATTGTGCTCTGTTTGTAATTATGGATCTCATATCTTGTTACCTACCTATTGAATTAAATACAATATGACCAGAGTTTTATATGTTAAATAAAGCTTTATTCATAGTTAGCGAGCAAAATAGCTACTAGGTACTATAAATATTAGATATAATTTTTGAAGAAGAAAAAAATAACCGTCTTCAATTTGTATACTTATCAGCGATCGCCCGCGAGTCCGTCTGCGAGAAAATCTTGTCTGTGAATTTTTCTCTACAAAAAGTATGTAACCTTTGTAGCGCACTTTGTCCTTTATGTCTGTTTTAAAATACATCCAGATTGGTTCAGTAGTTTAGTCGTGAACAGTTTACGTTACGTACGTTAAGACAGACTTTCTCGTGTTCATTATATATTTTAATACCGATTTATATCCTTAAAAATGAATTAATTGTGCATTTCAACAAAGAAACTTCAACCAAATCAAATAATTGTTTTCAGAAAAACGTGGTCCAAGACAATATAAAAAATTATCAATAAAATATGTAGATAGTTACAATTAGATCAAATATAGTAGCTCCCATTATGATTTCGATTAAAAATATAGCAACGGTATTAATTTATTTCATAAAAAAAGGTTTAAAATCAACACCTTAAGGTAGCGGAGAGTAATTCCATGTTATAAGAGCGCTGTAAGTGTATACCGGAGCGTAATAACTATACATTTGTGATGGTTTGTAAGGGCGCGTCCACCTTTATAGACTTGTATTTTATTAAACTACCAGTCTATAACCTACCTCTGTGTCAAATTGAACACGTTGAAATCAAAATTCAAATTGAAAATTCATGTGACTAGAACTGGATTTTATTTGATTTCTAGAGGTTTCTCCGCGGTCCCGGTTTTGACCCGCTTAGTTCCCGTTCCCGTAAAATAAAAAAAAAGTTCCCGTAAAAATCTGGATAAAAAGTCGTAAATCCAGGGTGTTAGCTATGATAGTCTGGTTACTATACCAGACAAAGACGTACTGCCAAGCGATTCACCGTTTTGGTACCATGTGAGGTTAGCCTGCTTCCATCTTAGATGGCTTGTGGATGAAGTGATGATCACTTACCATCGGGTGTGATTGCAATCAGGGACTAAATTGTAATGAATAACCAAAAAAAAATTTGAATAAAAAATTAAAAACGCTCTAAAAAGTTAAAATAATTGTATCATTTAGCTGCTTTAATTTCCTTAGGCAACGTTTTTACGAAGGAAGTAGCAAAGCTTTGTAGATCCTTAAGGTGGAAACCTTACATCCTGGTTTTTGAAGTCGGTTAAAAAGAGATGTTGACTCTTCAATGTCCATTTGCAAAGTCAATATAACTTTGTAAATTAGTTACTTACAGGTATACTGAAATATCGATCGTAGTAAAGCGCAAAGTGAAACTGAAACATGCTATTGCTTAAAAATTTATAAAGTCTACCACTTAACGTCTATGACACACTTGCAGGAGTCACCTAGAATATTTATTGTGCTGATTCACGATATTTGCGCCCTAGATCTTATTATTTATTAGTTTTTCTAACATTTGTACACTGGATAATTTATCATACAAATATACAAACATTGAAAACTCATCTGGCAGATGATTAGCGAGATATAATATGCTGGCTGGTTTGAATCACTCATAAGTGTCTAAACATCTATTGTCCAAATCGTCCTTGTAAAAAAAAACGTGTAGATCGGCATTGAATAATCATCATCACAAAAAGTTTCGCTATTTAGCTGTTTTGTAGCAGCGGCCATTTTCATCAATTATAGCTAAGAATCTACGCCAGGAAACTAATTTTTATGCTAAAGAAAACCACATCGAAATCGATCGATCTGTTTGAGCATAACGATGCATGCATGACACACACAGACAGACTTTGACGTCATCTGTCTTTGTCAACTTATAACACCTCTCTTTTTAATAGGGAGTTCAAAATAAGTAATAGTTACACATGCAATCGAGGCCCTAAAATAGCTTTTTAAAAGTAAAAAGTTCGTAGGTACATATTAAATATTGTCTGGAACTTCCACTATTTCATTTTAAAAAGTACATATATTTTTGACTTAGTGAAAGCAAATTAGTATTCAGATCTTTATCATTAGGTCACTCCTTTAAACTATGAAACCTACCTGTTTAAATTAGTCATAATGGAGTCCACTTATAATTAACAGCTCTTTATAAATGGTAAAATAAAATATGAAATAGGTGCTTGGTTTTTCACAATAATTTGAAATAGTGATAATAAAATCCTTGCTGTTGTAAGCTGTCAGCTGTTCTTAGAACAATGAGTGTTTGGAACCCTAATGCCATTACTGTATGACTTACCTACTACCATTACATATTTCTTTTCTTAATGTAAAAAAACATGAAAAATATACTTAAAATGAAACAGTTTTTCCTTTATCCTAATACATTTTTACTTTTTGTATCCTTAATAACCATGATGTTTATAAAATCAAGTTTTTTTAGTTTACTTAGCTTATTTTTTAAATTTTGTAACGTCAAAAAACATTCACGGCCCATACAAAAAATATCAAAAATTTCGAACTACAGACTAAAAAAAGATTTATTTGGATAGAGAGCAATGCTGTGAAATATTTACTTATGTTGATATTGAAGTTCAAATGTAGAAAATTCCAAGTGTTTTGTTTTTAAACAGATAGTTTATTTATTAAGAATTTTATAAGTAATTAGTTTTATTTGTTATGATAAGATAATTAATATTTAAGATTATCATTTTCATTATATATTTTATTTTTAAAACCTTTATAATATTTTACTTGCCTGCGAAGTTGGCTAGTTGTACATTTTTCAGCCAAAACTACGCCCAGAGTATTTATCTATGTATGTATACGTATAATTAATATAATATTTTTACAGTCACTATGGCCGCAGCCTTACAACGCAGCTGCGCGGCTACCGGTTCTGGCTAACAACTCCCGCGCATCGATCGGCTAACATTTTCTTATTACGATCGACGTAATGATTTCGGGTTCAATTCTATTATGTTATACTTGAGTGTTACGTTTATTTTGTTCCTCCTATTGAACAGGATATAACATAGTAGTAGTCAAATATCTTCTATTCTATATGAACAGTAATGGTAACAGAGTTGTAGAAATAATAAAGTTTTGCTTATGAAATAAAATATCTAAGGAGAGTTTGTATGCATTTATTAGAACCTATAACAGAAAACGAAAGATATCGCTTCTCAACTTGCCGTTTCTTTTGCTTCTGACGGCTTATTTTCGGGGTCAAAACTAATAAACTAATTATGTTAAACTATAGTGTTACGTTTATTTGTTGCGCTCTCCTTCTCTGCAGTTGTTTCTTCATTCCTGAAGATGGTGGTCCTGGTGGGATCCCAACCTTATTCCACCGGATTCTATTGGTAGCAAATTTTTTGTTCCTCACTATAATAATTAGGTACTGTAGGTAACATAGTTGTATATTAATAAATTCCTTTTATAAATACGCATTGTGAGCATTGTTTAATGTAGAATTCCAGGGTTTAATTTCTAGCTTGGGTATTTTCTAGTGTTCGGCTTCGAAAGAGGCAGAGACGAATCGCGAAGGGATTTAACTATTCGGTTCGAAACTGTAAGATACGCGAAGACACCAAGTCGACCAATAATATTATCATGTCTTCACATGTTCATTGCTAGACGTTTGTTGTTTAATCAAAGCTGAAAGTTTGTCAGGTCATGCTCCTTCCAAAGGTAACAACGGTACCTTTAAAGTTTTGATAATATTTGGGAGGTAATAAATGATTAAAATATACATACCTTAGGTAATCCATTAAGTATTTTGTTTGAGTTTCTATGGGATATTACAAGAAATCAAATACTCTATGGCTCCAAAGATGTCTCGAGCCAGTTGTTTAATAATTAAGACTCAAATGGAAACTTACTTTTAGGGTAAGAAACCACATTACAAAGCTTTATTAATTACTTTACCCCCAATCCACATTACAAAGCTTTATTAATTACTTTACCTCAACATATTAATAGATGATTAAAACTAGATCAGTAAAGAAAAATCTAGACTTTATTATTGAATAATTCATGACCCATATCATAGTGGCGTGAATAAATATAATTATATTGCACGTAGCAATAGTCACTTAAAGTACCTAGTAGTGTATACCTACTGCGAAACGTATAATAACGTACCACGCGATTCTAAATTTAAATATCAACGTGCGAGGGAGATAGACAGTGTGCTCGTGCGCAGAGTTTGTAGAATTAGTTGCTACTGGATGTGACATTTAAAAAAATAAACTCAGATTTAACAGTGCTATTTACCTAGGATAATGTAAAATTGCGATATAAACAGAACTCTGTACCATATGTAACTGTATTCCACTCTGTTCCCAGGTTAAACTTTCCTATCTTAGAAATCTATGTTAAAAGTTTATGAATTTGTTTCTCTATGTAGTTTTCGTATTCAGTGATTATATACCTATGGATAAAACACTCGTTCAACCCCCACCCCGCGCCCCGTTACGTTAGCCGCGTGCGTAAACGCGAGCCCTGGTTTGAACTCAAAGTACGTAGTGTCTTTTTTTTTTGTTTCACTACATATATAATTAAGAGGCATACTAACACACCTGTCTGTGCATATCTATGTTACAACTAAATGTAACTAAAGCTAAACCTTCCAAAAATACAATGTATATACTATCAGTGACGTTTTTTATTAGAAGCTTTTATTTAGTTTCACGTGTCCCGGTTAATGACCACTTGTTTTGACTCACATGCAGATGACCGATTGAGCTGAGTTTTCGTGGATTCGTTTATTGCATGATAATACAACAATCTGATAACATGGAGTTGATTTGATGCTGTAGTTGGAAGGTGTTATATATACTCCACAACAAAACGACACAAATGTATCGAGTTTGGACTCGTTTGATTTGTCTTGAAGTATTCTGGTCCTACATAACATTTCAAAATAAAAGCTAATAAAAAAGGTTTTTGTTAAATTTTGACAGTTCCTGTGTCGCAATTGTATGTGTAGTGGATTTATAAGGCGAAGGGCTTGGGTTCGATTCCCCGCCGGGCCGATAAAGATTTTATAAATTTGCCTAGTTGTAGAAACCGATAGAGATGTGGATTTCATCGTACTACTAACAAGTTAACCTGCTTCTATTTTAGATTGCATCATCACTTACCGTCAGATGTGATTGCAGTCAAAGGCTAACAAATATATTTGTGTAATTATCTTATCCAGCGTTAATAAGGCCGCGGTAAACAGACTCGTCTCCCCCCGCGCCCCGCTACGCTGGCCGCGTGCGTAAACGCGACCCCTGGCTTGAACTCCAACTACGCAGTGTCTTTTTATTTTGTTTGGCGCTCGTCTTATTGTGATTCTGTTCGTGATTGGTCTGTGCATTATAAAAACCTTTCGCATGTCAATGCAACTTCTTTTTTATGTGCATTTTGCTTTTATTTTGCTGGTAATTTGTAGTATTGAAAATGGTAGAGTTCGTTACTTTGTTTGGCTGTGTGTTTGTTAACTTTGCTTACAACTAGGTATCGCCATTTTAAATACAATTGCAAGGAATATTGAAAAGGACGTAGGGTCTCACATAAAATGATCTGTTTTGCGGCATTGAAAAAAACTTCTTGAACGAAGTAGTGGTAAAAAGCTTGGTTATTTGTTTTAATTATAATTTAATATAGTTGACCAACCGGAATTATTCTTGTCTATATATAATTTGAATCATGAAAATGGCTTCAACGATTTTCACGAAATTTTGTATGCAGAGGGTTTCAGGAATGCTTAATCCACCTAGCTGAGTTTCATTTTAAGAAACGTATAATTTCCAAAAAAAGAAATACCGAGCAAAGTTTCTTTTGTTTTTTTATAATCAAGATAATAGAATTTAAAAAGAAATTTAGAACTATACCATTAAACCTCAATCTCGCGAACGTTAAAGAAAACAATTTGACATTTTTAGATTTCAGTTAGGCTGAATTTGGCATTCGCTTTCAAACTTACATCAAATTTTTCAGTTTCAAAACAACAACAAAAATAGATTTTGTTAAATTTTTTAAACAATATTATCTACTGTAATGGATCATTTAGCGAAATAAATTGTTCGTGTAGCATATCACATTCCACTAAAGAAATAATATGTCACCGTTTATAATGGAATCATTATGGATTAGCTTATCAATATAATAAAACATTTATATATAATATTCACGATTTGTATATGTAAGTATTTAATACAAAAGAAACAAATCAAATCAATTTCAGAATCTAGTACATAATTATTTTGGTCTTAAAAAACTATTCAGGTGGCCAAACATTCAAGCCATTTATTCAGTATGCAAGAGGAAATGATATCCTGTTTTAGTTGTTTCTTGGAAAATATATTTTTCCGATAAATCTTTCATAAATTATTATTAGTAATAAATACTAGCTTGTGTACATCAACCTGAGTCACAGACGTGTTAAACCTTGTGTGCCTTTCTTTCTTCTTCTTTCTTGACTTAACAGAAGAAATAAACATGGTGGTAATAGGTACTTCCGCTCATATCTAACTTTGTGAATGAGCTGTTATGAAAGCTAATTAATATTTGAACAGGATTATTCTACCTTTATTTTTTAATACATAATATTTTGTAAGTAATGTCTTGTAGTATAACAGGTGGTGCCACAATGGAACAAATCTTTATGATTGAAGTTTTTGTAAAAAAAATTGTGCTCAAAATAGAGCCTCCAGAAAAAGATGAATATGAACTCATGATGGAGGCAGAAGAGAGGAAAAGGGAAGCAGAGGCCCTAGCAGCTGCAGAAGCAGCTAATAAAGGAAAGAAAGCGGCAAAAGCAAAACCACCAAAGAAAGGCAAAAAGGGTAAAGAACCACCAGCACCTTCAGAGGAAGAATTAAAATTTATGCAAACTTGTACAATGCAAATGTTTTGTCTTCCTTTATTTGATTTTTATGTAGCCCATGATAATTTCGTTGCCCCAGAACCGCCTCCGCCTCCAGGCAAAAAGGGGAAGCCACCAAAACCTAAAAAAGGCAAAAAAGGAGGTGGCTTACCTCCTAGAAAACTTGTTCTACCTTCCGAACCTTTGCCACAACCTCCGTACTTCGGTGTAGGAAATACAATAATATTCTTATCGAGACCTTCAAAACTGGAAGAAATATTAAGTAAGACTCCTATTTATATCACTGTATGGAATAGGGACCAGGAAATGAACTGCATTGGGTTTTGTATTGTTGAGTGGCACAAGTCATTTTTTGATTGCCTTCAAAGATCAGGTGAGTTAAACCCGATCAACATGGATCAAGCTGAGTATAGAGACACATCAAAATCGGAAATGATAACGAATACCGTTTATTGGACAAAACCTTTGCAATGTGAGGAAGATTTGAAAGCATCGGGCGAAATTGAATTTTTCATTAGATTGTCGTGCTTAGGTAATAAAATATTAAGCTATTTTGTGGCGCTACCTGAAATGGAGAGATTGCCTGGACGTAAATATTTGTGCGATGATTTAAAATTGAAAGATGTCGAGGTAGTGAGGCATTGGGAAGGTACGTCCATAGATTCTGTTTTACCAGTAGCTTTCTTCTTTGGTGCTCCTGATATATCAAGAGAGCCTGTTAAACCTGTTGAAGAATATAAAGTGTATGATGACTTTGTCGCGCCTTATACTAAGAGTGAGCTAGCAATCCTTGCTATGGGCTTTCCGAAAGGTCCTTGCGGAGGTACTAACTGCCCGAAAAGAATGGATTACCGAGGAAGCCAACACCAGTTCATCCATGGAGAAACTGTTAAGGGGAAGTACCAGCATGGACAGTTCGTAAACAAAAGAGATGTTCACGGTCCATGTGGTAGACTGGACTGTCCATTAGCAAAGAAAATCCGAGCGTTTATTTGTTCGGAAGGCAGCTACAAGCCATGTAAAAAACCATGTCCATTAGACTACTATTAAAACTAAGCCTATAGTAAACTGAAATGTTTGTTTTGGTAATAAAATACACCGTCTGATTTATTTATTAGCATATAAATCAAACAATAAAGCCAGACGAAACAATAATGACTTTCTCTTTCTAAAGTCACCTCACAAAAGTGGGTCAACATTTTAATTTGGATTAAATTTGGGTAGTAAATGAATCATAAAGGCGTTATTCCGAATTTCATACATGATGAGAACGGCAAGTGACGTATACAAACTGTTAATATAATTAATTCTTTTATTGTTGTCTACCCACTCGCACTTAGTAATTCTTCATTTTGGAAACAACTCAATTTCATTGCCATTCATTTTTCATCACGAGTTAGCCCTTGACTGCAATCGCACCTGATGGTAAGTGATGATGCAATCTAAGATAGAAGCGGGCTAAATTATTAGGAGCAGGTTTTAATCAACCTCGATTTGGTTTCTGCACGACATCGTACCGTAACGCTAAATCGCTTCGTGGTACGTCTTTATCGGAAGGATTGTAACTAGCCACGGCCGAAGTCTCTCTCCAACTAGAGCTTTTTTTTTTTTCGCTGGGAAATGCGTTTACGCATTCCGGTCGGAGACTCTGCGCAGAAGAAGAATACAGAAGCTGCTGCGTCCGGGTATGTGGGACTCGCCGCTGGCTGAACCCAGAATACCCACTAAAACCCAGCGGAGCCGCCTGCGCCCCAGTTGGAACATCAAAGGATCGAGAATCATTCACTTAGACGCCCGGCGCGCCCATCGGTGCACTCATTGGTGTCTACAAGGGTGGCAGGAGATGCGCATACCGGCGTCTCCTGCTGCCTCTCCAACTAGACCAGACCCAATTATGAAAATCTCAACCGGCTCCGCCGGAAATCGATCCCTGGAACTCCGCCTTATTAATTCACCGCGCATACCTCTGCACCACGGAGGCCGTCCGATATCTAATGTTTCGTGTTGATGATAGCGACCGGGATCAACGGCTCAACGTGCTCTCCAGGGCAAGGGGGTGTAGATACCTCAATTTATTTCGCGACTCCGGGCTTGGAATGTACTGAAAATTTCATAGAAAAACGAAAAACGCAGAATTATTCCGTAACCCAGGACCTCGTGAAATAAAGCCACATAAGCTAGCCACAATCACAAGATACATATTTAAATTTTATACAAGTTTTTGATTCTGGGTTCTTTTCTTTTCAAGCACCTTTGACTCCGTACTTTCAATAGAAACGCGCTTCACCTTACTCAGAATAAGACACTGAAACAAAAAAAAAAAACAAAAACAGGCAGAGAAAACATGAATTCCGAGAAGAGATCATCATTTGCGATATGCGATTAACAGTCTCCATTCGCTTGGTCCGCAAACCGTGTCACTTGTCCACAGCTTTTGATATAAAATTTCCCAAAATAACCTCTATTCTGTAATATACAAGGATCATAACAATCGTAAACATAACTTGGTTTTTGTTACAATCGTTGTAATTATTAGTGCGGTTTTGACATTCGTAATTTACACGTTACGGGCCATGAGCGTGAATAAGTGTCGTTATCAGACCTTTTAAAAGGATCTTACGTTATTCAAATGGATATTGTTCTGTTAGTACGTTCCTGGAAATGTGCTAATACTCGGTCAAACGTTTGTACCTTTATGGTCATAAACTTAAAATATACATAAGAAGAGTTTCTGCTTTTTTTGGGAAGCATGTGCCACTTTTTATTCCAGTTAATAAAAATTAGAGCTTATAAAGTATAATCTTTACATAGATTAAAGACAACTAAACTTGACTTTTGCATGTGAAAATACCACAACCCACCATAGCACGATAACGTTTCAATTAATATCATAACCGCAAAGTTATATTATTTATCAGCAAATTTAATAAAAAGCTAATAATTGCTCAGATATGTCCTTTGTTTGTCACAAACTCCACTCTTGACAAACAATAAAAACGAACACGCTGAAAGGGACAAAAAATAATCTTGTGTCACTTTCTAACAAAGGCCGAATGAAATAAGTCTGTCACGCTCTTCAACCTACAGCCGCGTTATGACTCTATCTAGTTGTCTTTAATCTATGAATCTTTATATTTGTATAACTGCATTTGTAAACTTTAAAACCTCTAGATATTATACAACATCATCAACAACATTATCAGGATATTAATGGCCCCACTATAACGGCAAGCTCCCTTCTTCTTTGTCACACTATTGACAGAGCGGTCGTGGTCATCACATCAGGAGTGCTGGCAAGTTCCACAACCCGTTGCCATTGCTGCCGTGCTGCAGCACTTGTGCATTCCTTACAAGAGAGGTGATGAAAAGCTTAAAACCACTACGCTGCTCCAATGTGAGCTGAAGGTGTTAGAGTGATAGATTTTGATCCTTCAACTGTCATTATCAGATGATAATGACGGGACCGGTTTCATCCTATTACTATTATAAAGGCGAAAGTTTGTATGGATGTATGGATGTATGGATGTTTGTTACTCTTTCACGTAAAAACTACTGAATGGATTTGAATGAAACTTTACCACAATATAGCTTATACATCAGAATAACACATAGGCTACATTTTATACCGAAATTCCCACGGGAACGAGAACTACGCGGGTGAAACCGCGGGCGTCCTCTAGTATGCTATATGACACAAGAGAGTGTAACACCACCAACTTCTCACCACTGGACTGACTATTGAAAATTGTTTTTTTTATTTATTACAATGACCGAAATCCCTTCTGAAGGTAAGTAATGATGTAATCTAAGATGGAAGCGGGCTAACTTTTTAGGAGTAGAATAAAATCCACACCCTATCAGTTTCTGCATGGCATCGTATCGGAACGTTAACTGCTTACGTTAACGTCTTTGTAGGTAGGGTGGTAACTGGCCGCGGCCCCAGGACTATGTCTTATAAACCCACTGCGCCACGGAATCCGTCAAAGTTCGTCTGTCAAAGAAAAAAATCAGTTTTATTATTCCATAGCGTGGCTAAGGATTCAAACCCAAGGCCTCGTAGTCTAAAGCCACACAGTCTAATCACTAGACCAACGATGCGGGATCATTTACCGGCAATCATTCATAGGGTGCTATTACCTTGATTGTGCCTGTCTATAGATGCTAATTCCACTGACCGCACTGGTTCGAGATATTATAGTAACGGACGTCATAATCTACCTTGCATTTAAGATCGAATTATTCAATCATTTGTAGGACTGTAGTGATGATGCGTTTAAAGCCAATCATGTTTATTGGCAAGAGTGATTTTTAACCGACGAAAAAAACGGAGGACGTTCTCAATTCGACACGTAATATTTTTTTACGTATGACCTTTACACAGTTGTCAGATTTTGATAATTATTTTTTTAATAGAAAGGGCACACATCCAAGGTGGTCCCATTGTCATCATGTTAGGATCTGATGATGATATCCTGGGAGAATTGAAGGAACTCTTCAAATTGTACAGGCAAACTTGCAGCTTAAAAAGTAAAAAATAAATAAATAATTGCAAACAAGTGATAACAAACTCAGAGATAATTTCGAGAATGTTTTTTTATAGCTCTTAAAATTTTTTTGACAAAAAATAGAACCGACTCGAAACGCACTAAAAAGTAAAAAATAACTGTGTGATTTAGTTGCTTTAATTTACTTAAGCATATCTAGTAGTCGGTGCCAGCGAAGGTTTCTACTTTTAGGACATTACCTAGAACCTACAAACTGCTTTACTACGTTAAATTAATGTTCCTTAAACTTGCACTGGCACCGACTTCATAGATATGCTTAAGTAAATTAAAGCAACTAAATGACTCAGTTATTTTTTACATTTTAGTGCGTTTTGAGTCGGTTCTATTTTTTGTTAAAAAATTTTTAAGAGCTATAAAAAAGATTTCGAAATTATCTCTGAGTATTACTTTATTACAAGTTATCACTTGTTTGCAATTACTTATTTATTTATTTATTTAAGCCCAAAATACAATATCTTACAGACATTGATATAAATATCATTTTTTTTAAACTTCATCCCACTTCTGGGCACAGGCCTCCCCCTTCCTCTTCCAGTGCATTTTATCTACGAACTTGAATGCTTGAACGAGTCCAATGTGTGCTTTCGAAGGCAGTTAGATCGTCCTTCCACCTGGTGATTGGTATGCCTGTTTTTCTTTTGGCGGTTCTTGCTTTGCAATTATACCTGATGGTACATGACGATGCAAACTAAAATGGAAATACGGATAAAAATAGTTTTAAAAGAAACGCATGATAATTGATTTAGTAGCTATGATACCATAGACAGACACAGACAGAAAGTTACACTGAAAGATACGTTACACTTAATAATAACATCCCTATATACCGATCACGAGATCCTGGATTCGAACCTTAGATCGAGTCGCCAAAATAATTCTGAGTTTTCATTCTTCTATGAAATTTCCAGTACACCTCGACGACCTCCGTGGCGCAGTGGTATGCGCGGTGGATTTATAAGACAGAGGTCCTAGGTTCTATTCCCGGCGGGGCAGATTGAGTTTTTTCTTAATTTGTCTTGGTCTGGCTGGTGGGAGGCTTTCACCGTGGCTAGTTACCACCCTACCGACGAAGACGTATCGTCAAGCGATTTAACGTTCCGGTACGATGTCGTGTAGAAACCAAAAGGGGTGTGGATTTCATCCTACTCCTAACAAGTTAGCCCGCTTCTATCTTAGACTGCATCATAACTTAACATCAGGTATGATATCAGTCAAGGGCTAACTTTTAGTCGATAAAAAAAAAACATTCCAAGTCTAGAGTCAGGAAGTTGGTGGTGATACACCCCGTGCCTCGGAGAGCACGTTAAGACGTTGGTTTTAGCTACTATCATCAACATCTGATAGTGATTTTGTAACCCTAAGCCCGCATTAAAGCAGCGCGGTGGGTTTACGCTCTATATCCCTTCTTCTACATAGTTTGGTCCTGTAGCAGGCCGGTAATACGCTGATAATGATGAAATATAGCGTTCTTTAAGAGCGTTTTAGATGTTTATAGTTGTATCGCCAAGGTTACCCATAAAGTTGTCAACCTGCCTCAACATTTAATATCACATTATTACTAGCAACACTAATTGCATACAGGTAACACCTACTCACCCACGTAACGTTTGGTACGAGTGTAATGCATTCAAATGAATGCGAATCCGGTGTTGCAATTATGTTTATCAGTACGATATGTTTTCAAGGTCTTTGTGATAACACTGGCTTTACAATGACAGCTATTATTGCATTATCATATATGGTGTTATTTGTATTGAAGCATTTTTATAATAATAACATACGAAATTCCGCGGCAATTTTTTACACCAAAGTATCCTAAATTATTCCTTATGGTGGTCTAATCATTATCGGTCCAGTCATTTCAGAGATTTGCCAGAACAAACAGTCATAAAAAATTTCAGAATTAGATTTTATGTAAGTACTTTATTGTATACATACTTTCACAAGCATTTAATGAAAAGATGCTTAAATATTTTTAAGCTAGCCATGTTTTTTAGAAACGCCGGATAGATTCGCAGGAGCAATAATTATGTGTTGTGCGCAAAAGCCTTCTGAAAGTGTATTGAAGAACGAGCTTTTATGAAACCTAAGTGGAATTTTTTTTTAAATTCACTATAAAGTTAGAGTCAAACTTTTAAGAATATGTTATACTTTTTGTTTTTAAAATAGAAACGGCTAAAATAAAACTCACATCGTTGTTGTCGAACTATACTCGCGATAGTTGAAATTCTAATACCATTATACAAGTGTATCGCTGTAAGCGTGCCTCCAAAATTTGAAGAGTTCCTTCAATTTCCCCAGGATATCATCAGCAGATCCTAACATGAGGATAATGGGACCACCTTGGATGTATGCCCTTTCTAATAAAAAAAGAATTATCAAAATCGGACAACACTGTAAAAAGTTATGCGTGGTCATACATATAAAAAAAAAAAAAAAAACAAATATACGTGTTGAATTGAGAACCTCCTCCGTTTTTTTTCGTCGGTTAAAAAAGGCGTTGCCTCTTACGTGATGTTAGGAGAATATACCTACCAAAGCCCGGCCAATAGAACTCACAGAAAAATGATTTTTTTATTGTTACATATTATCATAACAAATTTAGTACCATTGTTGGACATACGTCTTCTTTAAAGACCATTGCCTACCTCTGCCTGCATCGTTGGTTCAGCGTCTGCTGGTGAAGATCGAGCCTTCGAGTCAGGGCTGTTGTACAATACTGATTTTGGGTACAAGTGATGGATAGACCAGGGGGAGTTACCGCGTCTCGACATACAACTAAAGAAAAATCTCTTGTAAGACTGAGAACAGTCGTAGGATTGATTACGGGACACTGTCCACTAAACAAACACCTCAATTCTAGGCATGACATCACAGGAGCAGAGCATGTATGGACAGGATGAGACACCTATACACGTTATGCTTAGTTGCAACGGAGTATCATAACAACGCGAAGCATACATTGTTCCCAAGAGATATTCGGCGACCTGAATAGCCTGCTAAGCTTGTGGAGCGAGTTCGGCTGGCTAAAGTAAGCCAATGGGAGCCTACACCGGGGAACTCACATACAGCAGCCAACTTATGAGCCAAGTGCGAAAAAGCCCAGTGAGAAAGAAGAAAAAGAATACTGAGTTTTTCTTTTTCTTTTTTATTTTAATGTCAGATTGGCAAGTAATTACATAAGACAATACAATAAATTGCTCAGTATTGATTCTAAACTAAAAATAAAATAGTTGTCGTCAATTGACAAGTTCAGTTTCCACGGCAAACATATCATGGCGCTACGAGCGGTCGATGGTCGGGATGCAGTAAATATTTGAACAAGTGTCACCGACACATGTCGGACGCAATTAGTGCTTACGGGCTAACGTAGTGTCAATAATTGTTGAGCGATATTGATACTGGAAACTTGTGTTTTGGTTTTTAATGTAGCTTTCTCTTCTCATCTTTATTAGCTTAATCACTAGCTATAGCGCTATGTTTATACTATATTTTTATAACTCGATAGTGTGAGTTATATTGGTCTTTTTAACCGACGAAAACAAACGGAGGTTCTCAATTCGCCATGTAAATATATTTTTTTATGTATGACCACGCATAACTTTTTACAGAATTGTCCGATTTTGATAATTCTTTTTTTATTAGAATGGGCACACCTACTATATGGTCCCATAGTCATTATGTTAGGATCTGATGATGATATCCTGGGAAAATTTAAGGAACTCTTCAAATTTTACAGGCACACTTGCACTTGCTGTAAGTATCGGTAGCTTTTTGGCTACTCGTACCATATAATATACTACAAGAGTAAAGTACGAGTAGGTTACGTGTCAATAAATTACTAAAAAGTAAGAAATAAAAATTTTTAACAAAAAATAGAACCGACTCAAAACGCACTAAAAAGTAAAAAAATAACTGTGTCATTTAGGTGCTTTAATTTTCTTAAGCATATCTATGAAATCGATGCCAGCAAGTTTAAGGAACATTTATTTAACTTAGTAAAGCAGTCAGCAGCTGGCACCGACTTCATAGATATGCTTAAGTAAATTAAAGCAACTAAATGACGCAGTTATTTTTTGCTTTTTAGTGAGTTTTGAATAGGTTCTATTTTTTGTTAAATTTTTTTTATATAAGATTTGACTACGATCACGCCTGATGGTAAGTGAAGATGTAACCTACGCTGGAACGCACTTGCCTAGAAGATGTCTCTTCACTCTCGACTTGAAGATAGGTACCCATATTCTAGGTTGTAGGGAAAACGGAAGCTAGAAGGTCACCTCATATCTATTCATAGTAATAAATACGTAATTCGTATTCTCGATAAACACCTAAGGAAGTACTGCCATGCTTGTTTCGCCTAGAACCAAGTATAAAGTGCCTGGTCACCGGCGTTGATACAGCTACATGTGGTTTAAGTCTTACGCTTTGTTTTCAGGTCAATTGACTTAAGATTATGGCACATTGAAGGATTTTTTCCTTGCATGCGCTGCGAAGTGTTGCTCTGTTGATAAGCAATGGTTTTCCACTTACCATCAAGTAGGCCATCTGCTTAGTTTATAAACCTAAAAAAAATAAAAATACATAAGTATGTATAGCTCATAATCTACTCATTTCCATAATTGTATTAAACTAATTTGTATAAGTTAACAAACTTATCTATTTTTTTGTATCTAATCTTTCGTAGGATTGGGTGTACTCTTCTACAACAAGATGCCCAATTTAGTTTTAGATCTGCCATTGCATAAGTTTAAACAATGTATTAAAACTCACTTACTGAGTCAGGGTTATTATACTATCGATGAATTTTTAAATGACAAAGATGTTCAAATCCAATTGGATAGGCTTTCAACTTCACACAGGAAGTAAAATAAATAACTTTATGTAACAACACACTTAATATTGTAAAATTGATAATATTATAAAAAGAGCAACTGTTGAGTTTCTTGCCGGCTCTTCTCAACAGGGCCTGCCTTCCGAGCCGGTGGTAGAGTCACTACAAATAGTCCAATTTGACGTTTCAAAAGTGCTTGTAATAAGCCTACTTGAAATAAATGATTTAGAATTTGAATTTGAATTTTTACATTTAATGTCATCATGCTATTAAGAATAGAAATCGGTCAAAACTAATATATTTTTTAATTCAGCTCTTTGTAGCGAGAGTTTGACGATCGATGACTCATGCGCCGGCGCATGCCTACAGGCTGATGAAATGTTGTTCCGTAGCTTACATAAGGTGACTAGGATGATTTTTATTTGCCATTTAATAAATTTTTACTATATTAACATTTGCATTAATCTATATTTATGTTGAAAATGGTGTTATTAGAGTTATTAAAATTTCTTGACAGTATTTACTCCAATTTTTGATGTGTCTAATAATTGAAAATGATAAAAAAATTCTATCTTTTTGTGTCTATTTGTAATGTAACGCTACACTATATGGAATATAATTTTGCCTCAATATTTCTATAGACAGTCGTCCCGGGATGTCACATTTTTTTAATTAAATTTATTTTTCTAGTGTCGCATTTTACGATGTTTCCTCTACAAGTTACACAAACGTGCTAACGCGTCTAGACAATGTGTACAATGTACCAAGTGAAGTTTTATGCCGATATAGCCTGATACTGCGATTTATCTGTTTTGTTTTACATTTTATCTTCTGATTGAATCGTCGAATGGATAACTTAATTTAATTAATTTTGAATGAATTAATTGTAGTAGTCGTAAAACATATTATATTTATATTGAGTTATCAAATATTCGATTTCAATATCACTTAACATCAGGTGTGATAGCAGTCAAGGGCCAACTTGTAGTTGATAAAAAATAAATATTGAGTTACCAAATATTGAATTTCAATCTCACAAAGTAGTAGAATTTTTCTATTGAAAGTAGAGTCTAAAAAACCAGGAAAACTAAAAAAAAAATTAGAAGGCATTCCGAAAATTATAGTGCAAATATGGGAGTAAGTCAATTAAATAAATCAGTTTGATATTTACAAGCTAATTTTTCTATACGGGTATTAATTACACATATATGCGTTTATTTATAAGACAAACACTATTTTTTTTTAATTTGTCGGGCAATCTCAGTCTCTACTTTCAGTATCCAAACTCTATTATACAAAAGCGTGATTTAATATTGAGGCGTGATTAAAAAGAGTGACACTACTAACTACTAAGTCATGAAACAGGTACAATAAAAAAATATTTCCAAAACAATCTTAGTTTAAATATAATTACTAAACAGCATACGGTAAATTTATGAAAAAAATAAATAAATACCTAACAAGTAACAGTCATCCATTACAACACGAAAAACAAACATACTAGAAAGAATTTTTTCATACAGTATTTTCCATTTCCAAATAGGCTTTGCAAACGTCAGGCATTTTTAAATTAAAAGTCGAGACGTGATTGTTTATTTCTCATTAGAAACCTCTCTGAATGGGCCCCTGGCAACAAAACCTATGACTCACAGCTCTAGCGAGTCTAGCATCCCGCTGTATATAATCTGATGCAAGAGATAAGGTGC
Organism: Mycalesis mineus; assembly: GCA_034621355.1. NCBI lineage: Eukaryota > Metazoa > Arthropoda > Insecta > Lepidoptera > Nymphalidae > Mycalesis > Mycalesis mineus. The sequence goes on from CM067902.1 coordinate 2,408,008, forward strand.
GTACACACTATTTTTTTCACGAACGGTGTCTACTCGTGCCGTGTACCGTTCTCGGTGACTCATCTCGACGCCGGATGATGTGGAGATGCCTTTAGAATTTTAAATTTAGAATTTTTTTTATTTTTTTTATTTTGTATGATGATTGATGTCATATGCCTGCTAGGGCATAAAAATAGAATGTTCCTCTTGGGAATTGATATAATCGTCTTTTTCTTAATATTATGGCCAACTAGAGGATACACGCGGTTTCATCCGCGTAGTTCTGGTTCCCGTGAGAATTTCGGGTTAAAATTTAGCCTATGTGTTATTCTAATATGTAAGCCATATACTGTTAAGTTTCTTAAAAATCCATTCAATAGCTTTTGCGTGAAAGAGTACCAAACGTCCATTCGTACTTACATACAAACATCTCCTCCAGGCCTCCAGCACTTTAACCATTGAGCTGTAGAGGTAATAAGCTTTTGTAAAAGATATTTCCTTCAAACGTACGATCGAATCAAAGATTTCTTTCACCAATTAATTAGTACAGTGAGTTAGAACTATCACTACTTTACTAAAAACAGTAATAAATTATTTTTTGGAAAAATTAAATTATTTTATAGAATTATTAACGATTACGATCACAAGCATATCAATTGTTCAATACACTTGATAAGTAATGAAATTTATATTTTAGTATTAAATCTTCAAATTTTAGTTTATGTCGACTCAACAGCATTTGTGTTCTTCCGCCCCGTTGACCAAACACAAGGCGATGTCTTCAAAAGTTCAAACAATATTTTTTGTCCCATTCGATGCCGAAAATATTTAACTCCTAAACGATTCAAATTATAATTAGGACCTTTTAAGAAATGGACTCTCAATTTATTATGTGACACAATTATATATTAAATAGTTTGTTATTGTACTGAACATTAGTAACTGTCTCGTTTGTCTCGTATAGCCTATGCGATTTTGTATTAGGATATGCTGGGTTTGAGTTGTTAGCTATTAAATTTAAAGAAATAATTAAAAATATTATTATAGGGCTAATTTTTCTCTCTTCTTCTCAATAGCAGCTCAAAGTTTGTGGTCCTTGAGCTTCGGAGTGCAAGTTAAGTCCTCGTTCATTATTCGTCAATTGATTGTTATTTTGAACAATAATGTTAATGATCACTACAATGATTAGTAAGGAGTCAATTAATGTCTCCCCAAGTCCGCCAACCCGCAAACCCGCATTGGAAGAGCAGAGTGGACCTAAAGGTCCATATCTCCTGATTGGAGAAAGGACTGACTCTTATTGGCACAGTGATCGATACCACATTGGCATCACTGTGCCAATAAGGGTCAGTCTCCTGGGTATAAATCCTGGGTCGTGTTACGGAATAATTCTAAGTTTTTCATCCTTCTATGAAAATTTTTTTGACGACCTTCGTGGCGCAGTGGTATGCGCGGTGGATTTATAAGACGGAGGTCCTGGGTTCGATTCCCGGCGGGGCAGATTGAGATTTATCTTAATTTGTCTTGGTCTGGCTGGTGGGAGGCTTTCGCCGTGGCTAGTTACCACCCTACCGACAAAGACGTACCGCCAAGCGATTAAGCGTTCCGGTACGATGTCGTGTAGAAATCGAAAGGGGTGTGGATTTTATCCTACTCCTAACAAATTAGCCCGCTTCCATCTTAGATTGCATCATCAGTTAACATCAGGTGTGATAGCAGTCAAGGGCTAACTTGTAGTCGATAAAAAAAAAGAAAGTAAAAAGTAGGTACACTCTAAATCCGGAGTCGGGAAGTTGGTGGTGTGTCATAATAGGCTGATAATATTGATGATGAAACGATTTTGAGCTAAGCTGCTTCTCTCCGCTTCAGCACGGGATGGCGCCAATTTAATTTATTTTTTATTTCAGGTGCGATAATTGGAAACCACAAGCAATAGAAAGCTCAATAAAACATATAAGCTCCTAATTGGTTGATCGCAAACTGCCGAAGTTGGTCTATCCTGTACCCGCTCGTTAGAATATCGAATTCAGACACTTCCATTAGTGGCGATAGCTACAGTACAAATTTAATTCGGACTCTCGAAACTTTGGCGAACGTATCTACGTTGTTTTGTTTGAATGTATCGTGTAGACTACACGACGCTCGCCAGTGCGTTTTGAGTCGGTTCTATTTTTTGTTAATTTTTATTTCTTACTTTTTAGTGATTTATTGCCACGTAACGTACTCGTGCTATATTGTCATAGTATATTATGCGACACTTGTAGCCAAAAAGCTCCGATACTTAGACAAAAACCGAAATCGCTGCAAGTGTGTCTATGAAATTAGAAAGAGTCCCTTCAATTTCCCCAGGATATCATCATCAGATCCTAACATGATGACAATGAGACCATCTTGGAAGTGTGCCATTTCTAATAAAAGAATTATCAAAATCGGACATTTCTGTAAAAAGTCATGCGGTGTAAAATAAAAACATAGGTATACGTGTCGAATTGAGAAACTCCTCCGTTTTTTTTCGTCGGTGAAAAATTATAAAGACGATAAGTTTTTTTTATCCTTCGGGAACATTTTTCTAGATCCAACATACTCTACATAGTTGTTTTATTGATGTAAGATAAAGAAAAAATATATATAGAGTTGTATGTGTTTACGCGACAATAGCCACAGATAACTGTTTTTTTGTTAAAATTTAATAAATCAAAATAATAGATAGATAATTAAAGTCTTTTACCAACTATGCAGTATTTATTATACCTAATCCTACATTTAACTAAAGAAAAAATAGAAAAAAAATAGCAATATAATTTTTGTTTCTCAAGAACGATAGAAAAATTTAATTATTAAATAGAAAAAGGATATTCTAAAAATAAAAATTTGTAACCAAAAAAAAACCATTCAAAGTTTCAAACAAATTACAATTCTAGAAAGTTTAAACAGGTTAATGACACGTTTGAACCGCAATATCACTTTTCAATCGAAAAACGTTACCAATTTAACTCCATGTAATATCGTCCAATTAATTTGAAATATTTCAAACAATTGGCCAAATTATATGGTTTCATGAAAACGGTGAAAAGTTTCCGTTTCCCGTGTCCACCTAATTTGGGACACAAAGAGAAAATAATTAATTTTGTCACAATATATTATACCTAAACGTGTACGAATGTATGTCGTTTTAATTTCGTACAAAATACACCCCTTTGTTTGATGTTAATTTAATAAATTTTATATTAAAGTTTTGAGTTCTGTTTTTCAACATGAATGAGCGATGTTTTTGGGTTTTAGGTTATCATTGGCTTTATCCTATACAATACTTCAATTTCACTAAAATAATAGTTTAGAATTCTTGTATTTTTTAGCATGATTTCAGAGGTTAGAGTTTAGGTATACATGTTTTTTTTACAAAATAGATCGAAAAAGATTTCAATATCTTTATTTTTACTTTTGATCTCATTATGTTATGTCAGGATATTCAACTGGGAAACTCGCATAAAATCAATTTACAATTTAAATAACGATTTTCATTGATAAAAAATAAATGTTAATAAAAGCCACATTAAAAATACTTTGTAATCATAATTATGATGTGTTCCCATCAAAAATATAAAGGAGGATTCAAACGGGGATTTATGGGATATTTTGATTTACGGTGCCATAAACTGGCAGCACTATTATGCGTTGACACTTTAAATAGTTAAATAGGGCAATACAGTAAACGTCACGATTAAGTAACGGTCATTTTTGAGCGGGTAATGATCGATTATGAGCAAATCGTAAATCTGTGTCGAACAATCTTCATTTTATTACAATGTAGCTTAAAGTTGAAGACATAAAAATGTTATAACGTATGTTTTTTATAACTATCGGTTAGTGTAACTATGTGAGCTGTTAAAAAGAGCAGTCATTTATGTTTTATTATTCGAAATATTTTTATTTTATTGATGTCATAACTGGCGGGACAAGATAGATAAATAAGATAGAAATATAATTGCATTTTATATATAACTTTTTCGCCAATAAGAACATTCCGTGTCCACGGGATTCTGTCCTGCAATTGGATAAAAGCTCTGCTTCTTTCATACGGTTACTGGCCAATCGTAATACCATACGTTCTTTGTTTACATATACGATTAGTATTGTATTTTGAAGCTCGAATAAAATCAGCTTCAAGGGTCACGCGCGATCCCAGCACAGCTGATTGCTCGCGCTGCGCTACGTACAATCTACGACAGTGGATACCTAACTATAAAGCTTTTTAAAATTTTATTTTATGATATAAATTATATTTTATTACAAGTAGATTCACTAAATACTAAGGACAGCAATGCCTTAGAGCTTGTATTAAATACACGCCATTGGATTCCCAGCTAGGCCGATTAAGACTCTCTAAGTTGGCCCAGATTAGGTTGGTGAGAGGCTTCGGCTGTTGCTAATTACCATCTTACCATCAAATACAAGCGATTTATAGTCCCGGTACGATGTCGCGTAGAAACCGAAAGGGATGTGAATCTCTACTCCTAACAAGTTAGCCTGCTTCCATTTTAGGTTGTATCATCACTTACCATCAGGTGCAATTGCAGTCAAAGGCTAAAACTGCTAGACGTGTGGCACTCGGAGACTGCCGCGGTAAAGCTATTGCATATCATTTTTTATCAACTATGTTTATCTACCGACGTCATCGGGACCGTGGCCTAGCGGTAAGGCGCTCTAAGTGCCCGGATTGCCAGAGAGACGCGGGTTCGAATCCCGTCGGTTCCGCAAATTTTTTTTCTCTCTGGCAATCCAGGCACTTAGAGCGCCTTACCGCTAAGCCACGTTCCCCGATGACGTCGTTGCCAAAATTGTGCTTTTGATATTATGTTTTTGATACTCAGGGGTTGTAAGGATTTTTCGTTACGGAATTTCTATATTCGGTCTCCACGCTCAAGGCCCGCGATAAAAGCTATTCAATAGCTTAATAATGTAATTACTTTCTAAATAAAACACATTTACTTTCTTTTGTGTACTATGTAAAAACTTAGACACTATAATTTTCCAATTTAACATATTGATCGAGATTCCTTTAAATCCCATCAATATCACTTTGGTGATTCAAAGCTAATTCCAGGTAGGTACTCGTAGGTACAAGTCAACAAACTCTATGGAACAAAGGATGGTGGTCGCTTATCGAAGTTTCCACATGTAGGTACATAATGCACTATATTACTGCTGCCTGTCGCCATACAGTAATAACGGACCAATACAAAGAAGTTTTTAATAAAATTTGACGGCCCGCACTGCTTATCTACGATTAGCTTTGGGTCCAAGTGCAACAGTTACGCGTCTTATTTTTATGCAGTTCATATTTTAATTTCTTCTCTAGCAGACGCCTGTGACTTTGCGTACAAAATAGTGTACCCACTGAAATATTGCAAAAATACCATAAAACAGAAAAAAATACGTAACTCTTTTCAAGTGTCTCTTGTAAGGCAAGAATGAGTATACAGAGTTACCCTTAAAAATAGATAATAATTATACCGTTGCAAATTTTTGTAAAGTAATTAGTAATTAGGAATAATCTTAAATGCATAATATAGAGTTTTTAATAAAAGCTCTCAGTCACAGATCCTGTTCACTGCTGGACATAGGCCCATGGCAGCGCCTCCCAGCGACACATTAAGTTAAGGCTCTAGCCTTGCCTTTACCACAACCGCTGCCAGAGCCAGGAATAGCGGATCTTCCAGAGGTGCTGTTGCTTATTGTTGTCTCAAATATAAGAAAGGTCTGTTAATGACCAAACTGTACAAACAAGTAGGTCATCGCAGGGATAGACTATTCGCATCTGCTTTGCTGTTGCTTGAAACTGACCTGTGTCGTATTTTTACAGCCTATTGAATCTACTGCCATTCATTCGTCGCCAGAGCCTCGTCAGTCAATGTGCAGGGTGCACCACTAGCAGGTGAGGTTGCCATTTGGAGAAGCTAATTGGCACTACCCTCCCTTACATGTTCATACAAAAAATCTCAGTGTATGATATTATGAGATCAGAGATATAATTATCGCACTCGCTTATTGTCTTAGACCAATCATAAAGTTTTATCATCAGCAAACAGTTGGTATATTTCAAATCATTTGTGAACACTTCACGTCTTTCGTCATTCTTCATTAGAGATAAGCTCGATCTTTTGTTTATATTACGCAGTATAACCTCGTAACTCTAGTGGCTATACTTGACGATAATGCTCCTGGCACGTGACATTCAAAATACACTGTTAACTTTATTGAACTTAATATATACTCTTAGCATAATAAGTTAAATTCTCGCAATTCTTAAAGTTCCCGCTTGTCAGAAATTATTATAATATGATGTATACCATCAGGTTAGGTGCAGAAAAAGTGCTTCCGAATCAGAGACCTAGGTCGACCCAGAAAACAAATTGTGCATTTTTATTTAAATAATCTTTATTATCAAATAAATGTTACCTAGTCAGGTTCGAGTTAACTTTTTATTAACTGTTTTGCTGCCTTGGTATCTTTTTCCTCCCTGAGATATCATCGGAATTCAAGATCAGACTAGGCATCCTAATCTATCCCAAAAGGTATTAAGTTTAAGCTCGTTACTAGTAGGTTTATTGTTTAGATTACTATAACAACTTACTACAACAACATTATAACGTAAACATAATAGTAAGTTCCTTTTAAAGTAGATTATTTATGATTCATAACAACTCAGTCTTTGGTTTGGAAGCAATTAGCATATATTATTGCGCCATTAGACGAATGAGTTCACTACGAGATAATAGTGGAAGGTGTGCCGGAAAATTATGTGTTGTGACTTTTATGCTATTAAATAATTATGGTAGCATTTTTAGATAATGTAGCTGAAAATAGTTCGTTAAGGAAGAGTATTTTTGTACTTTTAGTCTTTTATGTTTAAGTCACTTTATATACATACATTAAAACCAAGCCTAATTCCCTTAGGAGTTGGCGCTACATCCTTCCATTTGCCACGGTCCTTGCATACTTTCTTAGCTTCTTCCACTATCATTAAAATTTTCATACAAGTTCGTCGGTTTAGGGTACTCTAGACCTGGCCATATTTAAAAATGTCCTGAATTTGGTTAGATTTGCCTAGGCCTTCCAATTATAACATGTCAATTCACCCTCGCCGTATTAATATTTATTGATAATCTGGTTTCATCTATTCTCTCTACATGCCCAAACCATCTAAGCATCCCTTTCTCAATTTAAGACTACACTATATCTTTTTTATCGCCACGGTTTTCTCGTGATACCCTACAAAATATTATAAAACCTACCAAATGCAAACTCGATAGGTACCTACCTAAGTAGGTACTGTACTCAAGTATGGAAGGAGAATTGTGTTGACAAACTTCGGCATGCATCATCATCATCATCATCATCATCATCACCATCATCATCATCATCATCATCATCATCATCATCATCATCATTAACGGACGTCCACTGATGGATCCTGAGCCGCCTGTGGCCAGCTGCGGCTCCCTGCGACACGTTTGATGTCGTCAGTCCACCTACCGGGGGGTCGACTGCAACACTGCGTATTCCGGTGCGGGGTCGGTTCGGCATGTATAAAAAATCAAATTCGTTAATTTTAAGTGGACTGTTTACATGTGTTTTCTAAAATATTGAGTTTGACTGTTTGTTATGACTTTACCACCAGCAGAATGATGAAGTAAATTGACTAAGTTTTGGTCTATCATAAGCTCCAAATCCAGCAGTCAGTCTCATATATTCACAGTTAAGCGAATAAACAAATAATTCTGAATCGAGTAATCTGATTCTGATTCTGATTATGGTGATTTATTAGTCGTATGGTATCAACACGTGCGTACAGAACTCGTTATGGCGCGAATATTAAAATTCATAGTATTATTGCATAGCTAGTGCATGTATTACTATGAGGTACTGGTTACTACGAGGTTGCTATCCTTGTATACATAAGGAAGGTCACGATCTCACGTGAGGTGGCCATATGTACGCATTAAGAGGTAGACTGTAGAATACATGATGTAGCAGAGATTTCATACTTTTGTTGCCATCCATCATTGAAGAGGAAAATGAAACTGCGATTTTAGTTGACTACCTTTATTTCGACATCCATAATATCGACAATTTAGTATTACAATTAGTGAGAACGCATTTAACAGATTTACCTTCGCTGTTTAAAAATGAATTAGATACTTGTCTTTAATTACAACATTGTACCCTCGATGAAAAAGGGGTGGTTTTAATGTCGCACCTCTATATCTAAACAGGTATTAACTCAAAAAAGCTCATTTTACAGGAGAGACAAAAAACTGATTGCAAAGTCCCTATGCATTGCAGAACTTTTCTGTAAAAATATATGAACTTTATTTTATACCTGGATGTGATAAATATTAAGAATCTTGGGTTTTAATAAAAGGCTGGGTTGTAATTTTGCATTTTGATAGTTGTTTCCTTATAGCTTATCAATGTTTCTATATTTTTTGTATCATTTTGAGTTGAACCCATATTGGTGAATTTCATTTTTAGTTAGCTCCCTTTTGTAGGTGCAAAATATGCATAAAATATGATATCATGTATATTAATTATAATTTGTATAACTCATAAAGTGGTATGGTACCAGCATTAGGGGTATATTGAATGGTAATTTAGCATGAAAACAGTTACCAGTAATGAAATCAATCAATATTCTTTATTAATCCTATTACTATTATAAAGGCGAAAGTTTGTATGGATGTATGGATGTATGGATGTATGGATGTTTGTTACTCTTTCACGTAAAAACTACTGAATGGATATGAATGAAACTTTACCACAATATAGCTTATACATCAGAATAACACATAGGCTACATTTTATACCGAAATTCCCACGGGAACGAGAACTACGCGGCTGAAACCGCGGGCGTCCTCTAGTAGTACTATAAAAACAATTAGTGACAGTCTCTCTTTAAATTATAAAAGTATAGGTACTCTAACAAATAAAAGCTTTCACGAAAACTAATACAACTTGAAAACATAGGAACCTTCTATTCAATAAAAAACAAATTAAAAACATATGAAATCACACATTTCATTGATATTTATTAACTACCACCACAGTTGTTGAAGTAAAAATTAACGTCTATTTCTTTACAGGAGTTTTCGATTACCTTTGATTTAATGTAGGCAAGTATGCAGCCACTAATTTTAACAGCTCCTCTCTTTCCTGAAGTATCACACTACATCTTTGCCTTTAAAGCATTTTGAAAGAAGATTGAAACACAAGATTGACATACTTAATCCTGAATTTATAAAAGAGTAGAGATATTTGTCCCTTTGGAGAGACGAATATCTTAGAATTCCATGGATTCACCGTGCGGGTGCCGGGTCCATCGCGTGGCTGAGAGAAAATCTCCGAACAGAGCCCGAGACTTGTGACACGGATGTAGATTTAAGAGAGATATCGGCTGTCGACACCGACACTCACCTTCTCCCTCCCTGAAAAACCCTACTAGAGCGGCTGTGGATACTCGTTCCAATATGGAGGTTACTGCACTTCTAGTAAGGCCAAGGTCTTTCAGCAGGTTACAGAGAAACTTTGCTGGAATACCTCTCGCACCCACTTCTACGGTCTACCGCGTATAAACTAACCACATAGCCATTTTAGTTAGTTCATTAGTAAGGTCATAATATTTATTCACTGCAATACAGCTTGTAAGTCGTAAATTGCCGTCATAATACCGTCTGTCCTATTCTTGTTTATTTTTCAGTTTTTGCTAGTCTTTTCTTTCAGATGCTTTCTTGACATATCCTGCGCTTTTCAACTACGTCTGATTTCTTATATCCTTCACACAGATCACAATGATCATTGAATATCCTGTTAAATGTGGATGATGTGGCAATAGGTATCTGTTCCTTTTCACGAAGTATCAGCCAATGATTTATCCCTTGAAACTAGTTCTCTTGTTGTTCGAGCTCTTAGGAATCCTTGGTATAGTATTTATGAAAGCTATAACGCTGTTTTATTGTTGGGTCAATAGTTGAATGATAGTTATATTTACCTCTTAAATCAGGTTGATCCTGAATAAATGCTTTGTAGCTTAAGTCCAGAGTGGATTTGAAAAATAGCTTGCATACTCTAATTCTGGAGTCATTTACTTCAAAATGAAAAGCGGTGATCAAAGCTTATCTTCTGTGTATTTAGATGGTTAATTGAACCAAATATGAACGGAATGGAATGAACGGTAAAAAGAACTGCATTAAAACGATAAAATAATCAATATGATAACACTGGTATGATCCACTGCAGGCAGTGGCTGAATTTGAATGTTGATCTTCCATTGTCACCCGTTAGGAAAATTCCTTTTCGACGATGCGAATATTTGAATTTAGATGTTCATTTATTCTTCCATTTTGCAGACAGGATCTTGAAACATCCTTAGCGTAAAAAGATGTTTGTACTAGGATGCCACATCACCCCCTAGGGAGAAAAAATCATCAATATCACAAAAAATGTCAGTTTTAACACTTTGTTTTGGCGAAATAATATAATTATTCGCTACATCAGTCCTCCGTTGTCTAGACGAGCTTGAAATTTATTCATCAACCAGGGAAAGGTCGGTATGAACTTTTTTGGGAGGGACTTCATCATTTGATGACATCACATACTTAGTCATATTATTGAGTTACTTGTCCATTTATTTTGCCATATTTACTAAAAACCGCACGTTTGATTGTTTGGCTGAAACAGAAAATATTAATTAATGTAACTTATTGGGTAAAATCTTATTTTGTCTTACTTTTTCAATCTCAATAGTAATTTAGCAAACATGAATTTGGCGGCAACCATCTAAAGAGATCTAACTTTAAAAAAATCTTATTAAAACGAAACAAACTCTTTAATTGCCAAAATGAAAACAAAATTATATTAACGGAGAAAAAAGCTCTACTTTTATAGTAAAAAACAATTGATACAGTTACATTTTCTAGGAAATAATAGAGTTTGAAAAATGATTCTACAACACAGAGTCAACTTAAAATTGAAAAATAATTCAGCTATACAGTAATAATTCTAAATAAACATAAAAATTGTACTCACCCTGCCAGTAATACTGGTTCAACTCAAAATGTTTCATTAATTAATTCATCACTAACTATGAAAATGGCGATAATTCGAAATAATGCTATTTCAAATTTCAACAATACGGGTACTACTCAAAATAACTCCAATTTGCCTACACCGGGTACGTGCGTTCCACTTGTAAATTTGAACCCAACAGGAATTGTCGCTATTTTGGATGCGAGGAAGTGGGGTCGCTCGTTCAACAATATAGATATACGAAGACATCTAGCGGCGAATATTGGCAATAGTTTTGAATCTGATTTATTGGTCGATAGGTATTGAAATGGCGAATTCGAAGGTGTGCATAACTCAAAAATCAAGAATTTTGAGTTAGTTCCCTTTAGATCTAGGGGTGCGATGTGAATTAAGCTCCCATTCTACCACGATCCTGGCTAATGGCACAATCTAACCTTTATACTGCTATGGTAGATGAGGTGTAGAGAATTATGTGCTTGCCCAGAAAATGTCCGTTCTGTTCTAGTTTAACCCCAGATCATAGATTTTCCCAATCTAAGAGTTTGTCTTTCTGTATGACCGTGTGCCTGTTTCATAATTATTATCGGCCAACTACAAGGCCTCACTCCTTATATGAGAGGGGATATGGAGCGTAGACACACCACGCTGCTCTAATACTGGTTGGTGGGTTTAGGGTGATACTGTTTCATTTATTAACGATCACTATCAGATGGTGATGACAGTGACCGGGACCGATGGCTTAACATGCTCTCCGAGGCATGTTGGTGTAACCACCAACTTCCCAACTCCAGACTTAGAATGTACCTACTGAAAATCATAGAAGAATGAATAACTCAGAACTATTCCGCGACCCGACCGAGGCTAACCACTAGACCAACGAGGCAATAGTTAAGGACAAACACGTAGATAGATATAGATAGAAAGCTTCTTTTCCGCAATTCCCTCATTTCCTCATACAAAACAGCACCCGCATAAACCTCACGTGATAAGCTGACCTTCGTTGCAAATATGCGTCGACACTTACCATCCAAGGATACGGACCTTGCTACAGAAAGCTATGCAGTATTCATCGATTATATTCATGATACATCGCATTTAAACTAGTAACCTATATTTTATGCATGGTACATTGTCGATGACACGGTGGTCTAGTGGTTAGCCTGTGTGGCTTCGATCACGAGGTCGTGGATTCAAATCTAGAGTCGGGTAGCCGCAATTTTGAGTATTTTATTCTTCTATGCTATTTTAAGTACATTCCAAACCCGGAGTCTGAAATTCGGTGGTATTATAACCCCACGCTTCAGAGAGCACGTTAAGCCGTCGGTCCCGGTCACTATAACCAACATCTGATAGTGATCGTTAATAAATAAAACATTGTCATTTTAAGCCCTCCAAGACGCATTGGAGCAGTGTGGTGGTCTACGAAAACCGTTGTAATACCATATAATTCCCAATTGCAAGCTACTCAAAAATCCTTTCTCTAAATGAAGCTTATCATTTGGACTAAATAAGTACCAGCACTTAGAAAATTCTGGTGCATGGATCAGTGCACAAAACTTTATATTGTTAATAAAAATAATATTGGTGTATTTAATAATAAACAAAATATCAAAAATTGCGGAACCGACGGGATTCGAACCCGCGTCTCTCTGGCAATCCGGGCACTTAGAGCGCCTTACCGCTTGGCCACGATCCCGATGACGTCGGTACCAAAATTTTGCTTTGATGTTTTGTTTTTGATATCCAGGTATACGGCCTGTAATGCCATCTACAGTATGAACTGAACATGTTACAATACTATTGGTATGTGTTGATCAGCTGATCATTCAGACCAAACTCTGAGACATGGCGGTGTAACACTGAATAAACAACTGGTAATAATGAAAAACACAGAATTATTCCATGGCCCCGCCCAGGATGCCACATAAACTAACCAGTAGAACAACGAGGCAGTCCACTCTCCTGCTTGTCGCTAGGCCGGGCTGTTAATATGCTGACAATGATGATGATGACAACCCTTTGAACGGTAAGCCTTCGAAGCAGATAAAAATAACATTTATCACCAATAAGCATTAGACTAGCTTAATGCTTTAAATCCTCCTCCTCCTCTAGTCGTTTTCTCATTGCTGAGGGTCATGATCACCTCCATCTTTTATTCTATTAGAGAAGAGCATCGTAGACCGTGGTGTCGAGTGTGGTGCGGATCAACTATTAGTTTCTCGGTTATCTCCATGTTTCCTGGCAATGTTTGAAAGCCTTTTTTTAATATTAAGTTTAATCCTATGGTAGAGAAAAAGCTCTCTGGTTTAAAAATAGACTGTTATTTATTTGACTGCACCTAGCTGTAAAATTAAAACTTTAGTAAGCCATTTCAAATAAAAGCATCTACACAGTAAATCCAAACGTGACGACCACAAATTGAATAATGCAGCGAGTTAATCAAGCCAGTCAGTTTTTGCATTATAATCCTTTCGCCACAGGCTAAATCCTGCTATATTCAAATTCCAAATCATCACACAAATATCTACCCTATGACATTTAAGATAAAGTCTAAATAGGGTTGTTTTAAATCAGATTGAGTTTGTTACTAATCGATCAATAAAGGGTGTATTGAAATCAATCGCAGGTGTTCAAGTGATTGGGCGTTTTTGATTTTTTTTTACAAAACTGTACGCTTCGGGTTGTTGTGTATGACAATGCTATTGTCGTTTCGCATCGTAGGTATTGTACATTTATATTTGCGTGGGTATGTTCAAACTTTACAATATAGCTAGCCCCCGACTTTACCCACGTGGATTTCTTTTATCCTACTTGCGATTGTCATGAAATAGAAGAACAAAATGTACACTCCTTTCGGTTTCTACACGACACTGTACCGGAACGCCAAATCGCTTGGCAGTATTTCTTTGTCGGCAGGGTGGTACCAGCCAAGGCCCAATCCTCCCACCAGCCAGACCTGGATCAATTTAGAAAATCTCAATCGGCCCTGCCGGGATCGAATATAATTACGTTACGGAGGCCGACAAAATGTCTAAGTAAAACCCCAAAATATGCCTAAAATTTATTAAATTTAGACATTATACGGCACTTGTAGCTAAAAAGCTACCGATACTTACACAAAGATCAAAATCGCTGCAAGTGTGCCTATAAAATTTGAAGAGTTCGTTCAATTTTCCCAGGATATCATCATCAGATCCTAACATGACAACGGCACCATCTTGGAAGTGTGCCCTTTCTAATAAAAAAAGAAGTATCAAAATCAAACCACTCTGTAAGAAGTTATGCGTGGTCATACATAAAAAAAATTGTCTCGAATTGAGAACCTCCTCCGTTTTCAAATTCCACGAGCTCTTTCACTAGTAGTTACCTAAAATTTGACAGTGAAATTTTTAAATAATTAAATAGAGTGTTTGTAAAACTGGATATCAAGGTAGGCATGCAAAAAATTTTTATGTTTGTTTTCAAACTTTGTAACGAAAACTGACAGTTAGGTAGGTAGTTTGTCATTAGTGTAGGTACGTAAAATTGTTTAAGGAAATTGTTCTCATATAAAGGCCAATACCTAGGTCATACCTTTTAATAATTTAAATCGACAATTTTAAGAAGTACGAGTAAAAAAAAATCTGTTACACTCTACTTTTCACTGCAATATAATCCCACAGAATTTTTGTAGCTTCATTTTTTAATATAATTATTAATTTAAATTAAATATACAATATTCTTTTTAGTTTTTATTGAAAAGTGTTACCCACACTTAAGGGATTATTAATTTAGGGATCGTATTGTATCATGTTCAGTTCATACTGTAGATGGCATTACAGGCCGTATTCCTGGATATCAAAAATATAATATCATAGTACAATTTCGGCACCGACGTCATCGTGATCGTGGCCTAGCGGTAAGGCGCTCTAAGTGCCCGGATTGCCAGAGAGACGCGGGTTTGAATCCCGTCGGTTTCGCAATTTTTGATATTATGTTTATTCTTAAATATAAACAATATTGATATTTCTTTTTTTATTATGCTGTATGCTGTCGTATAACAACAAATATTATTATTACTTTAAAAAAATAAAATTTTATTACAATTCCTTCACTAATTAATCGTTTTTTTTATTACCGTTTGAAATCGCATATCATCTTATTAATTATATCCATAAATGATTAAGGATAAGAAATTTTTTGTCGTTTTCTTTGGCTCGTTTGTAACAGAAAAATTGAAAATAATACTTTTCTTTTTTTCTATTACAAGTTGGCCCTTGACTGCTATCACACCTGATGTTAAGTGATGCAATCTAAGATGGAAGCGGGTCGTCATACTTTTGCCCCTAGAGCTAAATGATGTTATTCCCGCTTTACATTTAGCTTCAATGAAAAGTAAGAAAAATCTCATATATAACTTTGTTAGCTTTGTAACTGGCATTTTTACCAAGAAAAAGGGCAAAATAACTCATATACCCACCCGCAGCATTGCTACTGGGAACAACAAGTAAACAATAAATCATGTTATTTACTTTCACACTACAAGTTTCAGCTGACAAAGAGCTTCATATTAATATCGGTGAAGCAAGTCCCAGAGAACAATAGTGGATGATATTAAACAATAGCGAGCCAACGCGTGTCATTGCAGAAGAAAGAGGGTAGTTTGAATAAAAATGCAACAATGCAAAATGTGACGTGCTTCTGTTGTTATAAATACCTTTAGTTAAAACTAAAATATAAAGATTATTTAGTTTTATGTTGTGTTACAGACGTAAGTGAAACTTATTTATTAATCTAACGGTAATCTTTTTTTTAAAATATGAAATAAGCTCGCGGTTGACCACGATTTCTACTAATTGTAAGTGTAGATGTGGTCTATGGTCTTTAAAATGCCTATTCACCCTTGTTTTAAAGATACCCCAGTTGTAGGAATAAGGAAAAACTGACCTCGGAAGGGCATTCCATATGTATATAGTAAAAGATGACGCGAAAAGCCTTGTAAGAGTCCTGGGAACATCAACGACGTAGGGATGAATCTCCATTCGGTATCTTGCAGTGTGTTGTGTGGTGATAAAAAAATGAAAGAAGTACAAGGTCAAATAACTCCTGGTACGAAGAAACACAGCCGTTATCGTAAACCTTCGATGTTCTTATAGTTCCCATGAGTCAAAGGTTCGGTTCTGCGGACGGAACTAACCATTAACAACTTTGCAACATTAGTCAGAATTTCTGTAAAGAAATTTCGTAGCATTTAATGAATTAGGTATATTGGCAACATGCACCTACTACTGTATAGTTGTTAGTAAGTAATATAAAGCACAGAATATAACAATGTGATAAACAAACAGCCAACTATCAGTCACCTGGCACTTGGCAGCAATATTCATTAGGGTTGACTCGGCGCTATTAATTCGCGCCAACCCTGATGCAAGTTGATGCTAGTTGATGCAAGCCATTGTGCTAAGGTTTGTTTAATGTTTTGCATATCAGGGCTACCAAAACACTTGTCTTATTTAAAAATTTAAAATTAAATAATAATATTTCTTTTATTTTAATGTAATTAAATAAAAGAATTCTTTGTATTGTCTATTATATTCTTTTACTTTAGCAACAAAAAACGGATAATTCTTTGAATAAAAAAATTAAAGAAAAAGCAAATTCTTTTTGATTTGTTAATAACAGGAAAAAGCCATAACTTTATGTATCCTTTTAATACTATATTCTTTTAATAAGCGACAAAAAAGAGAAAATTATATTTAGTTAAATTTTTTTCATTTCTTAATAGTTAAGTCGTTTCGAAAATTTGAATTTACAAATAAACCAACTACACACATACATTTGTTTTTTACATACATTCTTTCTCAACGTCTTTGCCAAGTATTTGCCTTCGACTTAAATTACTTATAAACAAATATTCTACGTTTTACTTTACAAAGTTGAAACAATTTGCGTCACAATAAGTGAAATTGTAATAAAAAACGAAACAGGTTAATTGTTGCGCCGTAGCCATTGTTTACGTAAATCTAAAACGCAAAAAAATAATTGCAAGTGATTCATTTATGATCTTGACATCAATATCGGAGACGAGTCAAAACTTTGTATGTGGCATAACACCTTTACACGGTATACGTACACTCACTGTGTCAATATAGACTCCCTGGTTTTGATTGATTACAAAAATATTATCATATCCTAGCTAACCTGAAATGAAGCAGCATAAAAAGTCCTTTGTTTTATGGGCGGCCTAACCCTGGGCCTTTAAAGTAGGCTGACGATGGTGAAAATGAACCTCGATGATGCATTTTTTAACTTGTTCTTCTATAGGATTAATCTTACAGAGCAACAAAAAATACCGCATAATCGTTGATCAAATCGTTTAGAAGCTACGATGCTATAGACAGACACGATAAATTTAAAACATCTCTTCATCATCACGTGTTGCCATCCTCTAAACGAAGTTTGGTGGTCATTGTGCGAAAAGTTTTCCTATTTTCTACAACTCTCTTTAGTTGCGGGTAATTGAGTCCGGTCCACTCTCTTATGTCGTCCATCCATTTCCGCCTTTGACGACCAGGTGCTCTCTTGCCCTGTAGCTTTCCTTCCAAAATTAACCTTGGAAAGGAAAACTGAGCTATTCTTTGAAGGTGTCCAAAGAAACTTAGCTTTCTTTGCATGATAGTGGACATGAGTTTCCTCTTTTCATTCATCTTTTCCAGTACCCTGTTATTAGGTGTGAAGCTGTTCCAGAAGATTTTAAGCATTTTCCTGTATATCCACATTTCAAAAGCTTGCAGCATGTTTACTGCTTCTTTTACTTAAACATCCCTTACACACTTCTATTCGGCTGGACAAAACTTCTCGGAATTTTAGTTAAGTTTCAGTTAAATCATTTCATCTTTTCATAAAAATCCATTTAGTAGTTTTTGCGCGAAAGTGTAACAAACATCCATCCGTACATATATACAAATTTTCACCTTTATAATATTAGCAAGGATGTCCAACCTAGTGTACGACTACCATATAAACGAGAATTTGCTTCAAAATTTCAAAATATTATGACTAAGAAGAGAAAGCGAATCAGATCGACACTGACCCTGATATTGAGATATCGCATGAATACTCGAACACTTTATTTGCTAATGTTAGTGTCAAGGTGAGCGTGCTCGCACATCTAACACATTAGTCAAATTTTATGACACATGCAAGGAATTTGAAATAGTTCCGACTCCTACGTAACTTTGATCTTGATATTTGTTTATAGTGCGAGAATTCGTGCTGGTCAGACCTTGATTTTGTTTTCTGCCTCCGGTGAGAAAAACAACCCTACGAACGTCGTCAGGCAGAGTGTTTCCTGTTCGCAAAGACTAATATAGCCTTTGTTTTATTCATGACAAGTTAGCGCTTGACTGCAATCACACCTGATGGTAAGTGATGATGCAACTTAAGATGGAAGCGAGCTACCATGTTAGGAATAGGATGTACTCCACACACCTTTCGGTTTCTACACGACGTAGTACTGGAACACTACTTCGCTCGGCGGTACATCTATCGGTAGGATGGTAACTTTGCACGAGCCAGACCTGGACCAATGTAGCAAATCTTAACCCATCCAGCCAGGAATCAAACCCAGGACCTGCGTCTTACAAATCCACTGCGCATACCAATTCTCCTCCTATGTCAGCACGGAACCGCTTTGCATTACATCCTACGGGTAGTCTTATGTTACCTGTCTCACTTCTTCTCTTAAAATCTCACTCCTTTTCTTCCCTTTTTTTATCATGGCTCGTAAACCTTAACTTGAAAGTTTTTGACAAACCATACTGATTTTGATTTCTACGCGGAATCACACCGGAACGTTAGATCGCTTTACGGTCTATTTCGGTAGAGTGTGACCACGCATAACTTTTTACAAAATTGTCCGATTTTGATAATTCTTTTTTTATTAAAAAGGGCATACATCCAAGGTGGTCCCATTATCATCATGTTAGGACCTGATGATGATATCCTGGGAAAATTGAAGGAACTCTTAAAATTTTGGAGGCACGCTTACAGCGATTTCGGTCTTTGTCTCAGTATCGGTAGCTTTTTGGCTACTAGTGCCGTATAATATACTATGACAGTATAGTACGAGTACGTCACGTGGCGATAAATCACTAAAAAGTAATAAATAAAAAATTTTAACAAAAAATAGAACCGACTCAAAACGCACTAAAAAGTAAAAAATAACTGTGTAATTTAGTTGCTTTAATTTACTTAAGCATATCTAGGAGGCGGTGCCAGCAAGATTTCTACTTTAAGAACATAACCTAGAACGCACAAACTGCTTTACTACGTTAAATAAATGTTCTTTAAACTTGCTGGCACCGACTTCATACATAATGTAAATTAATGCAACGAAATTTCACAGTTATTTTTTACTTTTTAGTGCGTTTTGAGTCAGTTCTATTTTTTGATAAAAAAATTTTAACTTACTAAAGTTACCAGAACTTTAAACTAACTTTTTCACTGATAAACTAAATTATAATGCAGTTTTCGTTATCCAGTATTAATGTTTAGTTAGTTTAATTTTTATTTTATAAAACATTGTATTGTAAAGCTTTATTTCACCAGCCCTATGCGGTTTCAGTTGCCGCCTTTGTTCAGGCCTGTCCGTGCAGCCAATGATTAATTGCATCTATGAAGTTGGTAATTTCAGCGCGCTCTCGCGGCGAAAAACTGAAAACTGTGCAGTTTAATTAAATTGATACGTCACTTCCGGTCCGCCTTTCGGTTGTTGTGGTCTGATTTTGTTGTGTTTGTTGTTAATGTTACAGGCTTTTGTTAATTGTTTTTTCGTATCATGGATTGTTTATTTAACTTTTTGTGATGTTTTCATTCGGAAAGGTTTTGTTGCCTGTAAATTTTCACAAGTCCACTATGTGACAGTTTAACGGGAGCACATCACTGATTAATTAGTATAATATTAGGACTGTTTATGACATCACGGAGTGCTCCGACGAGTGCGTGGGGACGTCAAAATGCTTAGCCTCGTATGCAGGCAGTTCCGCTGATGCTTAGTGGGTATTCTGGTTGCTTCTCAGTCAGTGAGTCCCACATACCTGGATGTAAACTACACATTTCTGTCTGCGTAGCCTTTAACTGAAATGCGTAAATGCATTTTCAAGCAAGAAATGACTCTATATGACAGATGTACCCGAAAGTGATATCTTCTACCACTCTGTTTTATCTGTCACTCAGCGACAGTGACAGACATCTACCGTCTTAACACATATACCGGGTATATTGGTAGGTACAGAGCAGTGCACACCATTTACGAATGGGTGTGTAGGAGTCACCGAAAGAGCAACAGCCGGAATATCCATTAAAACCTAACGATGTCCCTTAGCATCGCCTGGTGTTTGGGTCCCGATGAACTTCTCCAACAAGTCTCTCAAGTTAAAATAAATAAATCTAATTCCTATTAGTCACAGTTATCCAAAAACAAAGTTAATGTTTCTTTAGAAGTCATACAACATAACTTTTATACAATTGTATAAAAGTACTCGCACCTGCATCACAAATAATCAAAGCAGATACAACTACAAAACACATCCTTTGGGAAAATATTAGAAAGGGCATTCACACACTTGTCCTACCTCCGCAAGTCTCCTATCATCGATTGTTTATGATAATCTGCCAATTTGAATACATCAATAACTTCCATTGCTACCATATTTGCAATTTGCATACGCATCGCGGAATAAACACCTTGCAAACATGGTGGATTGATATGAGAACAAACAGATGCAGATGATGAAATGTATATAAGTCTCACAGTCAATTAGGTAAGCTTGGGTTAGAAACATTTTTAATAAAAAATAACTAAACAGTTTGATAATTTTTGCTATTTTATATATTTTAGAAGATTTTTCAATCATATTCAATGACAAGTTGGCCTTTCACTCTCTCATCTCACACGATTTTTAGTGACGATATATATTATCGTCTAAGATGGTAGCAGGCTAACAAGGAAGAGGTATATTCAGACCATACTTCGAAATAGTTTTTTACCTGTCAAGACGCAAGAGGCCGCTAAATGCCGTTTTCACGTACATTTTAGTCACGCCTGCGCAGAAGCATTAAACTAGAACGCTAACTCGTTTAACGGTAAGATACATAAAATCCAAAATTGACAAGTGCTCCCTTATAGTGAGAAGGAGTGGACCTGCAGATGGCATAAAATGGCTGATAATGCTAATATAATTCATGTCTAGATATATTACAGGGATTCTTATAAAATTTAAGTAATAATTTCATAAACATCCTAACGGATTTACAGAAAGTAATATTTTTAAGTATAAAAAACCCGACTAAGTGTGTTAAAACGTGTATGTTTGCTAACGGAATTAATCATTAAAATAAACGACAAAACAAATAATTATTCAAATACACAAATCTGAGATTAGTTTTGCAGTCAATGAGGTGAGCTCAGGTAAATCACATTTAAATACACGAACGTTTTGTCACGAGTAAATTATTTAAATTGTCACCGATACAGTGTGGAGTCGTATGCAAATCTCATCCGCCAATCTCCGCCAATCTCACTTGATGAGTGTCTAAATGAGAAATTTATTCAGAAATGCAAGTGCAGGGATTCCTCGCTTTTGTCCTTTGTGGAAATTTCCGTGGGAATACTTCCAGAATACTTAAATAAAATAAATTAGAATGCATAAAAAGATATTGTCCAATATTGAAGTTTTGAGTTCTTTCACACCTGTGGTAACTTTCGTAGTTCATGTACATTAGGGCGTTATTTTTTAATTTTAATTTGTATAAAAAATTAATTAAATTTTAGATGTGGATAATAGTTACATTTTATAAAAGTTGAAAGATAGTCAGCTCATACTCCTCTCATAGGCTAGTACGAAATGCAATTTTGGAATTTGGACCATGGTATTCAAACATTAAACTTCAAAAACAAAAAATTAAACTTCACCATGCAGCTCAAATACCAGTTGTTAGATTTAAGGGGACAATGTGTGACTCCAAAACAATCAGTAACTAACAGTTTATTAGCTAGCACCAACGGTTAAAAATTATCCCCAAAACCAGATTTAAATTTTATTGCTATAAAAACATTACACAATAAAAAAGAAAAAAGGGGTAGTATAACAAAAAATGCAAAAAAAGACAAATCATTACAAAAAATATCTCGTTTGAATATATCTCATGGTCAATTTGACAAGTAACCACAATTTGATAATGATCCCACTGTAAATAAAGTGTTTTTTAATTCAAATTGGAAGCTTTGAGTGTGTGAATCTTGAAGAGAAGGATGCATTATGATTTTTATTTAATGTTAGAAAGAGACATCGCATTGCAAATGTACAAATTATGCAATTATTAGACGATTGATGTATGCAAATCTGAGAAAGGTAAACAGATGGGACTTATTGCAAACAAGTTCTTTTTGTGTTAGTTTTTGCGATGTGGAGAAAATAAGACGGTAATGATTAACTATTTTTTTGCAGTATTTTTTGTAATGTAAAGTAAATTCAAATTCTTTATTTTAAGTGAGTATTTACATTGCGCAGTGGCATGCGCAGTGGATTTATTAGGCGAAGTCTGATTATGGTTTTGTAAATTGGTTCAAGTCTGGCTATAGGGAGGCTTCAGCCATGGCTAGTCACCTCTCTATTAACAAAGGCGTGCTGCCAAGCGATGTAGCGATGACGTGTCAAAACCAAAAGGGTGTGGACTTCACCATACTCCTAACAAGTTAGCCTGCTTCCATCTAAGATTGCATCATCACTTAAAAAATCTGAAAAGTTTCGGTTTATTTGGAAAATGGCAATCTGTTGAGAGCTGGTTTTAAAAAATCTAAAAGGAAGTTTGTCAGCTAGACTACACGAAAGCTACCAAAAATACAGGACTTTCATTCCGTTTAAAATGCATCAATCAAAAGTTAACAATCTACACAAATATCTAAATCTCTCCATTACACAATCCACATGAGATTTAAAAACAAAAAACAAAATGGCGTGATGGATGTGTTTTAAACTTCATCAAAACAAACGAGTTTTTGCAAAAAACAACGCGCGATCGACGAATAAACGTCAAACCGGAAGTAGCTCGCATTCTTTTAACATTATGCTTTAAATTTATGTTGTAAACATGTAAATTAAGTCTTACTTTTTTACAAACTAAAAATAAAAGAATCAAAATATCCTTCATTTTATTTTAATTTAGCAATTAAATAAACATACTTATTTTAATCAGACTTGGTTATTTGAAAAACACTGTCCAAAATACCGAACTAGCTAGTTACCTAGCCAATTCAAGCCAAGATGTAAAATCAGGTGGGCCTACTTGTTTTTACCTTGATGTAAACAAACCAAACCACAAACCATCGCAGAGCAAGAATTTGCAGAGAATGAAAAAGAATTAGAAATGTCCGACAAAGTGTTTTGCGTATAGGCGATGTTT
This sequence comes from Mycalesis mineus, assembly GCA_034621355.1. Taxonomy (NCBI): domain Eukaryota; kingdom Metazoa; phylum Arthropoda; class Insecta; order Lepidoptera; family Nymphalidae; genus Mycalesis; species Mycalesis mineus. The sequence continues at coordinate 2,431,516 of CM067902.1, forward strand.
TTCCTTTTTCATTAAGTGCTAGGTTCGTCAACTTTTAATAACTTCATAAAATTTGTGCCGGTTAGCCTGTAGATAAGTAGATAGGTATTGGTTTTTATATGTCTGAATATTATTATTTCCTTACTTAGTAGCAAAATCAAGTTTGTTAAATGAGATTTCTTGTAAAAGCATTATTACTAAGTTTTACAGCAGATAAAGAAATTCCTCATAATTTTACTCAGACAGATTTTCCTTATGTTGGCCGTCGGCGAATAAATTATTCATCTTAGTAATAAAAGTGTTCCGTTTATCTTAATTTGAATAACGAATCCCTAAAAAAGGACCTGTACTGACCCAGAACAACATTTTATTTAAACCGGTTTAGCAGACGAGGAAAATTTTATCCAATGTGTTTACAAATTGTCTTATTGTCTTTTTTTTCTTTGATATAAAAAGTGGGTAAACGAGGAAACGAGTCCCTTGATGGTAAGTGATCACCGACGCCCATGAACATCTGCAACGTCAGAGGATACAACAATGCGTCCTCCGTCCTTTAAGTAGTGGCACACTTTGGTCCTAAGTTTGAGATCAGAGTATGGCTAATTACATAATATTTAGTTTTATTTTTAACTGTCAGAAATTGCGACGTAATATTATATTATATACCTACTTATTATATATGCACCGAAAAGCGCAGTATTATTGGTGGACTGACAACATCAAACATGTCGCAGGGAGCGATAGTCCGAGATTGAGAGAGAGTAGCGAGATTTGGAAGTCCCTAAAAAAATGTTCAGCAGTCGACTCCACCGGCTGATCTAAATACCCACTTTGGGAGAGAAAAGGCTTACTTGCACTACAATAGTGGGTCAATAAAAACAGTCCAAAATAATCTATGGCAATTTTTTTTAAATATTACAAGTTAGCCCTTTATTGCAAGCCCTGATGGTAAGCAATAATGCAATCTAAGCCGAGAATCGATCCTAGAACCTTTCTCATATAAATTCACAGCGCATTACTACCACTGCGCTATGGAGGCCGTCAAATATGTAGGAGCATTTCTTTAGTTCACCCTCTCGTATCAAAATAAAAATTTGGCAACAAGATAAATTAACTAATAATTAAAATGATGAGTCACGAACCAGTATTTAAAACGCTTCTTATTATGTTAACAAATAAAAAAATTTGCGTAACCCACAGCTTACAATAAAACAGCGATATTAATTTAATAGAAATCACATTTTAACATTATGACAATAAGATTCAAATTGGCTTTGTGATACAATGTTGTTTATAACGTTTTTAAGTCTGTCAATCAGTTAAGAGCACCCAAAGCTCAATGGTGCAGGTGTTCTCCAAACAAAAGGGTTTAGGTTTGATACCCGTCTCGGTGTATAGCGATTTGTGGAAAAAATAAAACAGGGGTACACGGAACGGAGTAATAATGCACCGTGGTTTTAAATAAAAGGGTTCTGTAGATTTCATAGATAGATATTATAATACATATTAAAACTTTATAATCACTGCTGACACTCTAATATTTTATTTTATTTTATTTTATTTTAGAACTAATTCAACGTAATTATGTAATAATAATGTCCTCACGACCTAATTTCGGCCACATCTCAAGTTGACACTAGCAATCAACAAACAAAGCCAAGTTTTTGACGGCGTTCGTGGCGCAGTGGCGAGATGGCGGTCCTGGATTCGAATCCCGGCTAGGCTGAATAAGTTTTTTAATAATTTAATAACATTAAGAAAAAATTGGTCCAGCTCTAGCTGGTGGGGCCCTACCCTAATAAACATATAGTAAACGTACGAAAATATAGATTTTATCGTACTCCTAGCACCCGCTTCCATGTTAGATTGCATCATCACTTAATATCAGGTGTGTCTGCAGTCAAGGGCTGATTTGTAATGAGTAAACAACAAAGTTTATTCTATAAAATACGTATATTTATAACAAACAGTCTTTTGCCTTTATAAAAGCCGCCAGTTCACTGAACCCTAAAAAACACGACGAAGGCAAAAAATTGGCTCGCGTCCGATATAGCCGGGCAAATGTGACAGTCATTGTCATCAATCAGAACGTATAAATGAACTTTGTTACGTACACCTACTATGTACCTACTAAAACCTTTATAGTAGGGTCGGATGACGTCATTTACTTGACGTATATTTTTATTTATTAATAAAAATTTTTAACAAAAAATAGAACAGACTCAAAACGCACTAAAAAGTAAAAAATAACTGCGTCATTTAGTTGCTTTCATTTACTTAAGCATATCTAGGAGACGATATCAGTCAAGGTTTCTACTTTAAGAACGTTGATTGAATCTATGAACTACCCTGTTCATTATGGAGCTATGTCGCACGTTGCCATTGCAGACGTGATTAATTTTTATTAAAATGGCGACCGTCAAAGCCTCCGGCTTACTAATGCACAAAACTCACCAGCTAAGCGCATCAGACAATGTTTATATCATTTTAATCGCTTCCCGTAATCGAGTTTTACATATAGACAGCGAGACCTTAATTTGAAAATAATAACGTCTGGGCAATATAGAAATACAGTTTGCACAGAGTAATAAACAACAGGTAAAATTCTTACAAATGTGAAGCAAAAATCTGAGAGGATTTCCTATGTTAATAATATTGTGCGAGGTTTCTGTGTCGAGGTTCTCGATAAAACTACATGACCATTAAACTAAATATAGCGATCCTTTGTAAGTATTTGTAAAACAACGTCGGTTAAGTTACACAGGGACCTACCACACTTGTACCTAATTCATAATTACTGAATGAAATATGCATACAGGTAAAAATTTTAGTTAAAATGAAGAGCCCAGAATAACGTATAACTTTTTGAAATATACACACAGGTGAAAAGAGCCTAGACTATATTAATTATCTTTTAATTTATTATAATAGGAGTATCTGGAATATTTTTTACGGTTATTGACTCATGTAATGTACGCTACTTTTTATCCTGATACTTGTACTATAGTAATTATATCCTTCTATTTCTTATTTCACGTTATACCACTGGGTGTGGTCCTTTTTTTTTTTTTTTTTCCGCTGGGAAATTGCGGCATAATCTGGCCCACTTTGCCAGTATATAGTTTACAGGTACCTTGGGATCTATCTGATTTTTTTAATTTTTTAACCAATTTTTCTCTGACATGTCAGCATTTATGATGTCAAGCCAGCGATTTTAGGGCAGCCTCGGGCTTGCCTCGGGGTTTAGCTTCAAGGATTGCGATGTTTATCAGTACTATATTAATTATAGTTATTGCCTCGCATGTCAGTCTTTTTAGTCTTTAATATTAATTATGCCCGTAAATTAATATTATTTACAAATTGGGACAAATCAACACATGTTCGTGAAGGCGACGAATTTAGAATTATTTTCACTATCCCGCGAAAAGTTATTTAGTAGAAAAAAGTAGCCTTTTTTTTTTTTTTTTTTCCGCTGGGAAATGCGTTACGCATCCCGGCCGGAGGCTGCGCAGGCACTACTGCGCAGTCTCCGACCGGGTATGTGGGACTAGCCTATGTTAATATAGTTTACAGGTACCTTGAATAAACTGGATCTATGTCGGTTAACTAGGCGTGAGGAAGTATCGAAGAAACCTCGTTTATTTAATTTTTTAACCAATTTTTCTCTGTAATAAAACTACACTACGTCAAGACGATTCGTCATCCAACAACGATCGCTTTCCGATATCGATCGTCAGCAAACGATACCGGGAATCGTCTGCGGCGGACTAACAGTCTCATTACTGACCCGACGTGTTTTAGGTCAGGTATCACGTTTGAGGTATTCATTAGACTGTTTTCATTAATACAGTATTTTTGTTTTCGACGATGAGTTCGCACACTATAAGTAGCACACATTAAAAGTGTAATTTGTAATTATTATTTATAGCGTTTTCTGCGTCATTGGTCTAGTGGTTAGCCTATGCGGTTTCGATCATGGTTCATGATTTCAAATCCTGGGTCGGGTTGTGGATTTATTCTGAGCTTTTCAACATTCCAAGCCTGGAGTCGTGAAGTTGATGGTATTACACCCCAGCCTCAAAGAGCACGGTAAACTGTCGGCTCCGGTCACTATCATCAACATCTGATAGTGTAGTCGTTAATGTAAAAAACATTATCACCCTTAAGCCCACCAACCCGCATTGGAGCAGTGTTGTGGGTCTACACTCCTTATCGTCTCTCCTAGATGAGGGGAGGCCTGGCCCTGTAAAGGCCGTTAATAGGCTGATAATGAGTAGCTAAGAACAAATCACTCCCAAAGGAACGAGCAATATAAACAATAAACATTGTAGGTATCTTTAACAGTTCATGACAAGTGTACGACTTATCTTAATATCTTTACGCCGTAGGTTTACTTAACGTCTTAAAATATTAAGCTCCTTCTAATGCATGTCAATTTAATGAAATTGTCTCCTACGTTACAAGTTTCTACCTTACATCGGTATTATCAGACTGTTCACAGCAAATTACCCTCCACAAATCCGACAAGGGTTGTGTAACACTAGAGAAATTAGAAATTGAAAAAATATTTTTTTATTATTTGGGCATGAATTCTTCTTCTTTAGTGCCTCTGCATTACTGAAGGTCGGCGGTCAGCTTTATGAACTTCTCCTTGTCCGTGGCTAGGAGGAATAGTTTTTCAACGCTCTTTATGCCAGTCCAGCTTATGTTTCGCAGCCAGGACATCTTTCTTCTTCCTACACCTCTTATTCCTGCCATTTTACTAATCATGATGATCTGCAGCAAGCAGTATATAACTTCTATTTCTAACTAGAAAGAGTTGATGGCATTTATTACGCAAGTGCGTCCTGTATTAGGTTTCAGTACTAGCAAGTATGCTTAAGTAAATTATAGCAACTAAATGACAGTTATTTTTTACTTTTTAGAACGTTTTGAGTCGGTTATATTTTTTCTTAAATAATTTTATTTACTTAAGCATATCTATGAAGTCGGTGCCAGCCAAGTTTAAGGAACATTTATTTTACGTAGTAAAGCAGTTTGTGGGTTCTAGGTAACGTTCTTAAAGTAGAAACTTTGGCTGGCACCGACTCCTAGATATGCTTAAGTAAATTAAAGCAACTAAATGACACAGTTATTTTTTACTTTTTAGTGCGTTTTGAGTCGGTTCTATTTTCCGTTAAAAATTTATATTTCTTACTTTTTAGTGATTTATCGCCACGTAACATACTCGTACTATACTGTCATAGTATATTACACGACACTAGTAGCCAAAAAGCTACCGATATCGAGACAAAAACCAAAATCGCGCCTCCAAAATTTGAAGAGTTCCTTCAATTTCCCCAAGACATTATCATCAGATCCTAAAATTATGACAATGGGAAGTGTGCTTTTTCTTATAATAAAAGAATTATCAAAATCGGACAACTCTGTAACAAGTTATGCGTGGTCATACATAAAAAAAAATATATATATACGTGTCGAATTGAGAACCTCCTCCGTTTTTTTTGTCGGTTAAAAAGCAGTACTAAACAGTACTTAGACGTTTTGAGTCCAATTAAATTAATTGTACCTATTACGAATGTCTCGGATACAGTCATCGGCTATGAAAATTGAAATTGGAGAGTTTACCTTTGAAAGAGTACCACTACGGTCTCCGAGTCAAACGCCCGCTAACTCAAATTGGAGCAGCATCGAGTTTTTATTTATTTATTTATACTTTGTCTGTACTGTAAATAATATTATGAATGAAGTACAGATACAAAAGGCGGCCTTATCGCGTTGTAGCGATTTTACAACCTTAGGCTTAGGTATTTTTTCAGGACCAAATTGCAACTATATACCTTTAATTACATACTAATGCACAAAAATACATAAAAAACACAATAAACATTCAAATAAATATCATGAGATAAATTAATACATACTTTTTTTATCGACTACAAGTTGGCCCTTGACTGCTATCACACCTGATGTTAAGTGATGATGCAGTCTAAGATGGAAGCGGGCTAACTTATTAGGAGTAGGACGAAATCCACACCCCTTTCAGTTTCTACCCGACATCGTACCGGAACGCTAAATCTAAATCGCTTAGCGATATGTCTTTGTCGGTAGGGTGGTAACTAGTCACGGCGATAGCCTCTCACCAGCCAGACCAAGACAAATTAAGAAAAATCTCAATCTGCCCCGCCGGGAATCGAGCCCAGAACCTCCGTCTTATGAATCCACCGCGCGTACCACTGCGCCACGGAGGTCGTCAAAATGATATGACATATAGGAAATACGAACCAAATGTTTTTAGAATCAAATCCGCTCTTATTTATGTAGAGATTTAGTGTAACAGTAGGCCACTAGAAATTGACTAATGGTGATTAGGATTATGATGATAACTATTAAATTTCAACCATTGTACAAACAACAGTTATAAATTAGTCCAAGAGCCAGCCCTAGTGTAACAACTCGCTAGTAGCAAACAATGAGCATGCAATAAACATAAACAATTACGAGGCGTCTGCGAGTCGCTGTGTTTTGGCTCTTACACTAATTGAGCTTTACGGCACTTCCTCGAACCGCTTGATAAATACATTACCTCTTATTTGTTAACGTGGTCTCTTCGTACCTAGTTCATACACCCTAGAGCCTTATAGCAGAGCTTGTAAGTAATAGTTACTGTCAATGTTACTTTTTTAGATATTTCTTACATTTTTGTAACTGATTGCCCCGGTAGTCTAATGGTTAGCCTATCGACGTTCTGAACGACCTCGAGGTTCTGAGTTTGAATTCTGGGTGGGAATAATTTTGAGTATTTTTTTCTTCTAAGGAACGGCTTCCTCTTTGACAGCTTTCGTAGCATAGTAGCATGCGCAGTGTATTTATAAGGCGGAGGTCCCGGGTTCGATTCCGGCAGGGCCGATTGAGATTTTCTGAATTGGCTGGTGGAAGGCCTCGGCCTTGGCTAGTTATACTCTACCCACAAAGACGTACTGCCAAGCAATTTAGCGGTTTGGTACGATATCGTGTAGAAAGTGGAGGAGTGTTTATAGGTGATATTATCCTACTCCTAACAACTTAGCCCGCTTCTATCTTAGATTGCATCACCACTTACTACTTATCAGGTGTGATTGCAGTCAAGGGCTAACTTGTCTTAGCTAATATTCCAAGGCCGTGCCGTTTTTTTTTTATTTTTTTTTTATCGACTACAAGTTGGCCCTTGACTGCTATCACACCTGGTGTTAAGTGATGATGCAGTCTAAGATGGAAGCGTGCTAACAACTTGTTAGGAGTAGGACAAAAATCCACACCATTTTCAGTTTTTACAAGACATCATACCGGAACGCTAAATCGCTTGGCGATACGTCTTTGTCGGTAGGGTGGTAACTAGCCACGGCAAAAGCCTGCCACCAGCCAGACCAAGACAAATTAAGAAGAATCTCAATCTGCCCCGCCGGGAATCGAACCCAGGACCTCCGTCTTATAAATCCACCGCGTATACCACTGCGCCACGGAGATCGTCGTCGCCTTGGAGAGAACATTAAGCTTGTCTTTTTTAATAGCAAACACAGGCACCTCACTCCTACGGCAAAAGTTTAACGGAGAGAAATGGAACCCGAGAACTTTCAGGTTGATCGGGCCCTTTAAACGAGTAACTAATGGGGCTTCAAAAATCTTATATCCATAAATATAGTAATCTTAAACTAATTTCGTGGTTGTTCGACATAGTAATATATTTTAACGAGTATCATAGTATCACGTTTAACGACAGACTGTCCCGTCGTGACCACGGTCCATGTAACTGGATCGAAATATCGACAAATTAAAAAAACCGTCGTTTATCGTGGTACGTACCCGTTGAAATATATTATTATGTTCAAAGATCAAGTTGATTTTAAGTTAAATGGAAATATTGTTGCTGAACAAAATAACAAGTTAGCAAGCGTTCGCTCGCTGAGTGTTATCGCAGACGTCTGCAGGTGCTGGGAGTTACAAGAGATGTTAATGCAATTATTGTGTTAGAACATGCAAAGAGATCTTTCGTTTGAAACGTTGTATATTATATTAACGTCGTACATTAAGTACAGTTTTTAGTTTAATTCCATTTACATTTACGGTATCCTGTAACTTAATTTAGCTTAATACTTATTAAAGTTATAGAAAATATCTTAGCGATAAGATTGTCAGTGGATTCCTAAGATAATCTCCACAGTTTTTTTATTCATATTTATTTACAATTTTTTTTTAATTTTCAACAATGCTTATAAAACAATTATAAAAAACACTATTAAAAAATTATAAAAAAAATCCAATCCGCCTGCTTCGGGGCCCGGGGGTACAAGCAACCGGTGTTCAGGGCTCTTGAGTGAGGAACCTCCTCACAATACACGTCGTTTCAAGATTAACCGCCTTCTGTAAAATCCTTTGATCCAACAACTAAGCGAAAGCTTTTTAAGATGTTGGTCAAAGCTTTTCGCTATAAGACCGTTGACTGAAACGACTATAGGAACAATCATTGTTGAATCAACATTCCACATGGCGGTAATCTCATGAGCAAGGTCCAAGTATTTTGATACTTTTAGATAATCTCTTATTATTAATTTATTTGTATTTTACGCTTAATTTTTATTTAACTCGCGCCTATCCACACTTGATGGTACGAGTACCTGAAGATGTGGTCAAATGTAGGATGCGCTTGCATAGAAGATGCTTATTCACTCTTATTTTAAAGATACCCTAGTTGCAGAAAAAGGATTAATAAAATGTATTAAATAAATAAATGAAAAATAAAATGTGCAAATAATGAAGGTTGCATTCTCATTACAACTGAAATATTGAATGTATACAAACGAGAATATAACTGAATAATTGGGTTGGTTGCAATTTGTTTGACAAATCAACTGTAAAACAACTAATCCGTATTATGTAAGGCAAGTTAAATAGCTTAAAAATGGATAATAGATCCAAACGGTTAAGCGCTATGTTAACTTTATTAATGCTATCAATGTCTAATACAAAGAAGCATGTTCGAACAATGTATGAACTTAACGGCATTTATTAATAAGAAAAAAAGTGAAAATTGCATTTCTTTACGTCACAAGACCATAAAGAGCCTGAAAGCGCCCGACCGTGACGTTTACGTTACGACAAAAAATGCGGGCACGCGCTGACTCATAGTTGCAACGGTCAATGTATCACAATGCCTGCATTGAGGTGATTTTATCATACGACTACGATACGACTAAGTATCGTAACGACTTTTTAGACAAGTGAGAAAATATTTGAAAATTTTGAATAACCGTTATAAAGCTACTTCTTATGCTTTCTTGTTGCATGTTCAGTGACTGGTTTCAAACAGCAAAGTTATACAAGCAACCTTTTATCCAATCTGACATTAGATCTTTTTTATTTACAGGAACTATTCCAATAGAATGGCGATCAACCTTTCTTATTTTGTCCCTAATGTGGAAAGAAGGGTTTACCTGATTTAAGGTACAATAATTAGGTATTATAGTATCAGAGCACACTCGCGAAGAATGCTTCTATCAACGCATTATTTTGCACTCGTCAACTTGAGGCGTAGGTAGGTTAAAAATATTAAACATACCTTTAAAACAGGAAAACAGCGATAGTTTTGAATACCTATCTTGGGTGTGGTCGTAACATGAAAATGCCCCAAATAAAACACAATAGAGTCTGGCTTTAAAGGAAATTGTTCAACGTAATGCCATGGTTCAAACTATTGTAAAATGCATTTCCGATGAACAACAAAATAACCTTTCAGTGCATTTTTTTGTTTATTTTTGGGGTATAAGTTTCAGGAAAAATATCATGTTTCAAGTGCATTTTGTTGGTCGTGTTCCTTGCAGGCGCTGAAAAGCGTCTGCTGCTATGTTTATAGGCGATGCCTTTCCATTTACCATCACGTAGCCCATCTGCTTAGTCAGTCAAATATTTCTATAAAAAGATGATGTCACATGTGTTTAAAAAAAAAAAAAAAACAAATTTTATCTTAGAAATACATGTACTTTTATATTTTCCAAAGAAATGATTTATAGCTGTGCTCAGAATTTTGTTTAATCGCAATATATTACTATTTTTTTATTTTCAAATAAATGATATTTCTTAGCTAGGAACGGGTGTCAGAAAGACTATTCGACTACAACCAAGTTAAGTTGCCCAGCCTGAGCTTTGGGCTGGAGGTGACCGAGCAGGTTTTAGTGGACAAGTCCCATATAACCCAATTTCTCTCCCGTCAGGTAGGTATCTCTAGACGAGAATTTCCCCTGAAAAAAAAAGGTGCCTCTAAAAGCCTTAATCCTTATTAAATAAACTTATAAAGCCTCTTATTACACCGGGGACCATTCTGTTAAGCTCTCGAAGTTCTGTTCTGTCACAAATACTGCTTAATATGTTTTACTTTGTTATTAACCGACGAAAAAAACGGAGGAGGTTCTCAATTCGACACATATTTTTTTATGTATGACCACGCATAACTTTTTGTCCGATTTAGATAATTATTTTTTTATTAGAAAGGGCACACTTCCAAAGTGGTCCCATTATCATCATGTTAGGATCTGATGATGATATTCTGGGAAAATTGAAGGAACTCTTGAAATTTTATAGGCAAACTTGCAGCGATTTCGGTTTTTGTGTAAGTATCGGTAGCTTTTTGGCTACAAGTGCCATACAATATACTATAAGAGTATAGTACGAGTACGTTACGTGGCGATAAATCACTAAAAAGTAAGAAATAAAAATTTTTAACAAGAAATAGTTGCTTAAATAAATTAAAGCAACTAAATGACACAGTTATTTTTTACGTTTTAGTGCGTTTTAAGTTTCAGTTGGTTCTATTTTTTTTTTTATTTTTTATCGTCAAAAATATAAATGTTAACTGAACAATAAGATAACATAGACTCGTAAAAGGCTTAAACATCGACGAGTCAGTTATAACGCGTATTCCTCATACACTGAGCACCTTATATCTGATATATTTCCCGTACATTAGTCTGCTTCGTCGCTAATAACTTTTCCGACTTCATTAATTTCCCCACACATTAGGTGCGCCATTTAAATAATGAAGAAGATAGAGTGTGGCCATAAGAGAAGCGATTTACTTTTAAGTTTAAGTGTGTAGTGAAAATATAAATAAATAAATATTATAGGACAATTACACACATCGCTATATAGCTCCAAGGTAAGCGTAGATAGCTTGTGTTATGGGTACCTACTATGATGACTGATGAATATTTCTATATATGTTATACATAAATACTTATAATGTATAGATAAACACCCAGACACTGAAGAATATCCATGCTCATCACACAAACATTTTTCCAGACGTGGGAATCGAACCCACAGCCTAGGAAGCAGGAGCAGGATCACTATCCACTGCGCCACTCGGCCGTCATAACACCGGCGTACCTACTATAATAGTTCTTCGAGGGAGCTTGCTTAAGAAAGTCTACACCCATTCTGCTAACTTCTGCTGTAAATATAGCAGCATCAATTCTAGTTGAATTGTATCATTGTTGTTGTAATAACAAATTAAAAAAAACACAGCACAACAACAACAACTTTAAGCAAAAATTTAACAGTCAACAGGTCGTTAATTAATAAAATTAATTAACGATCAATATCCGATGTTGATGATAGTGAACAAGACCGACGGCTTAACGTGCTCTCCGACGCACGGGGGTATAACATGACCAAGTTCCCGACCTCGGTCTTGGAATGTACTGATTTCATAGAAGAATGAAAGTACTATTACAACCTGACTCAGAATTCGAACCCAGGACCTTGTGATCGATGCCACATAGGCTAAACACTAGACCAAAGAGTCTAATCTAGTCCTACAAACGTATTGATAAACGTAATGAAATATTAAATAATTTAATGTAAATAAAAACTCTATTGCAGAAAATGGGACAGACTCGCCGCTCTAGCGGCCGCACTCCATCGCAAGGATTAAGATAAGCAGCTTGATGGCCATTTTCATCAAACGTCCACATTTGAGGCGCGCTCAGTTTTACACCATACAGTATACGTGTTAGTATCTACCTACTTGCACAGACGTTGAATGCATTTAAGGTGTTTTACCGAATATAGTGAACTATAACCGTTAGGTAGTTTACTCCTTTATTTTGTCATCATTTTTTTTTTCTGTCATTTATATTTATTTACATATTTTTTAAAAATTTTTAACAATGTTATAAGTAATACAAAAATATACATAAAAACACTATTAAAAATTTATAAAAAAATCTTCTCCTCCGTTTGCGGGGCCTTTGCGGGTCCAAGCAACCGGTGGTCAGGGCTCCAGAGTGAGGAACCTCCTCACAATACGCGCCGTTTCAAGGACTACTGCCTTCTGTATCCGACCCTTGATCCAACAATTAAGCGAAAGCTTCTTAAGGTGTTGATCGAAGCTTTTCGCAAAAAGACCATGGACTGAAACGACTATCGGAACAATAATAGTTGACTCAACATTCCCCATGGCGGTAATCTCGTGAGCAAGGTCCAAGTACTTTGATACTTTTTCCTTTTCGGCTTTCACGAGGTTATCGTCATGAGGAACAGTAATATCAACAATTATTGCACGGCGTACTGATCGATCGACTATCACTATATCAGGTCTATTGGCTACAATATACCTGTCAGTGATAATCGTTCGATCCCAGTAGAGCAATGCACTGTTATTTTCAAGAACTGGCGCTGGGTCGTACCTATAGTAAGGCATCTCAAAATCGACAAGGCCGTACTGAAGAGCAAGTTGTTGGTGGATTATTCTGGCTACTTGATTATGTCTGTGCAAGTATTCGCCGTTAGCAAGATAAGGACATCCGGAAACTATATGCCTGAGGGACTCCCCAGGATGATGACATATGTCTAGAGTGCCATCTTTCATAATATGTTTCCGGTAGTTTCTCGACTTGATCACTTCATCCATAATTGCACAGACAAAACCCTCAGTTTCCCCAAAGAGGTCACCGAATTGCAACCAAGATACTGATGTTATTTGATCTACATCTGGCCCCGTAAGAGCCTTGTAGAATCGTCCATGCAACTCCTTACTCTTCCATACCGCCACGCGATCTGAGTTACTAATTACTTTAGGCTTGCGCCAGTTCTCTTTGCCAAGGGATAGCGGGGTGAGACCCTTGTCCACTGCAACAACATCCTTATGCATACACACATTCATCTTGAGGAAATATTCCCTGAGATTGCACACCTCACGATTAAGAAGGTTCTTGGCACTTAAGAAGCCACGTCCACCACACTTGCGTGGGAGGTACAACCTCATTACAGATGAACGTGGATGGTGCATCCGGTATGACGTCAACAGTTTGCGGACTTTACAGTCCAGGGAATCCAGTTCAGTTTGAGTCCACTTTAGAATGCCAAAAGTGTATATTAGTAAGGGCATGACCCAGTCATTGAAAGCACGCACCTTATTACCACCCGATAAAAGACTTTTTAGGACTTTTTTCAAGCGGCTAAAGAAGCGTTCCTTAACTGCCTGTTTCATATTCCCTGCCTCAATACCAAGTGCTTCTGACATTCCAAGGTATTTATAGGTCTCCCCTTCGCAAAGTGATTTGAGAATTATAGTTTCTGAAAGAACTATATTCTCTGAGCTCACAACTCTGCCTCGCTCTACATTGATTACCGCACACTTGTCTACACCAAATTCCATCCCTATGTCATTGCTAAAGTTCTGAGTAATCTTCAGCAATGACACAAGGTCTGAACGTTTCGATGCATACAGCTTGAGGTCATCCATATAAAGCAAATGAGATATGAGCTCACCACCCCTGCGGAGGCGAAAGCCTAGTCTTGAATCCATCAGCAAAGTACTGAGAGGATTAAGAGCTAGACAAAACCATAAAGGGCTCAAACTATCACCCTGGAAAATACCACGTCTAATCCCTATCGGTTCAGTCAATTCAGAACTCTCAGAGATACCTGGATGGTTAAGGACTGTCATCCACTGACTCATGCACGACTCGAGAAAAGAGCACAGGGTTGCATCGACCTTGTACAACCGCATGACCTCCATGAGCCATGAGTGAGGCACCGAATCATAGGCCTTCTTGTAATCAATCCAAGCAGCTGTGAGATTTTTTCTGTTTCGCCGAACCTGTTGACAAATAGCAGTGTCAATGAGGAGAAGTTCCTTTGTACCACGAGACCGGGGCTTACAACCGTTCTGAGTAGGGGCCAAAATATTATTTGCATTTACATGCATTGTAATTTTTGATGTCAGAACGGATGTAAGTAGCTTATAGATGGTAGGTAAGCATGTGATTGGTCGATAATTTTTTGGATCAGTGGTACTTCCGGATTTGTGTATTAAGAACGTGACACCAGTTGTTATAAATGTCGGTAACGATCCAGAATCAATGGCATTTTGGAATTGGATTGCCAAGAAAGAATGCGCACTACGGAACCATTTCAGCCAAAAGTTGTGCAACCCATCCGGTCCTGGACACTTCCAGTTAGAAGCCGGTCGAATAGCACAACTTACGTCTTCCGCTGTGATGGATACTGGAACCATCTGTTCTACCATCGCGCATTTTTCCTTGACAATACTCATCCAAACACCGTCAGTGTGAATAATGGGGGCCGACCAGATACTGCGCCAGAAATTTGACATAGCATCAGAGTTCGGAAGCTCTCCATTAGACATACATTCTCTAGACCGTTCCCAGTTCCTATACAGTTTCCGTTGGTCACTTTGAGACAGACGATTCTGATGATATCGGTCTATGCGCTCTTTATATCGCCGGATGCGTTTTGCCAATGCATAGACTTTCTGCTTCAAGAAGTCGATGCGTTCCGTGACACAGTCCAAGTACTGGGACGGACGTGTGTCAGTCCCAGCAAAAGCCTGGTTCACAAATCGCATGACTCTAGGGCGATTATTACCCTCCTTGAAGCAGATTAGCTTAGCAATAAGAGTTCTAGCCAGTGTGATACGCCTTTCGATTCTAGTCCGCCAAGCTGGAGCTTGACTCGTCCTTCGCGAGGTCGTGCGCGGTTCAGGGAATGTAACACCCGCAATACGACACGCTGCAACGGCCCCACAATATAGAATCGAATGCGTATCACTTAGGTCCTCGGATGTTATAAGGTAGGTACCTAACATCTGGTCTAGAACTCCCACTAACGCCATATTTCGTCTATGTACTGGGAATCGAGGCAGTTTTGGTCTTAAATTTAGAGGCATATACCTATACCTCATCATTCTGGTTACTTACTGACACATCAATACTATCCTGTAGCTCCTCTTGGATGTTGGTTTGCAATGTATGCTGAGTTAAGCTATGGGTAGTATCAATCTGTGGTAAGGCTAAGCGCAGCCGTTCAAGGTGAGACTCATCCAGCAGATGACGTCGCAGAATAGTCCGCACCTGATCCGACAGTCGTTGTGCAGTCACAGTCATCGTTGGTTCAAGCATCTGAAACAAAGACAGCATCCTTGCACGGTACGCAGAGAAGTTAGTTCCCCCCTCTGTCGCCCCATAGTACGCACGCATGACGCTCTCATTCATAGATTGAGACCATCTTATGCGGCGCACTACACCACCGGCACCGGGAGCACTCACGGGGGCCCTTAGCCCTTGTCGCCCCAAGCTTTCCGGTGGCTGCATCCGCGTGTCATCGTCTTGGTTTGAAATGGGTGCGGTGACGCCCCGGCGTGTCCTCCGCACTGGAGGTGGCGTCACATCCCCCGCAGATGATGGCGGGGTTTCGTATGAGTCCGAGCATGACGATGACAACGGCGATATGTCACTTCTTAGTTGTGCGCATAATGTTCGGCCGCCACCACGTTGCATTATTTTTATAATTTATATACATTTTTGTTCACTATTTTTTCACCATTTATTTTATTTACTATTTAAAATGATTTTAAACTATTTATTTGAATTTTAATATTTTGTCTCGGAAAAATTTTTACCGTGTCAACCGGTGGCAGGTGACATATTATTATCATTATGAAAGGCCTACTAAAGGGCCAGGCCATCCTTTTTAAAAGCTTGTTCTAACTCCGACTGGCTTGTTGTAGTGCTAATATCACTCTGCAGCAAGGGGTAAACGCTATCAACTTTCTAACTCGGGACTGTTGCTGAAAACATCTTGGACAAAATTGTGTAAAAGAAATGTTACGCGGTGTCATAGAAATCAGAAGAGGCTTTTTTAGGCCGTGAAAACCGGACATGTCTTGTCTACTGACTGAAGTCCGATAAAATTTCTTCTTTCTCAACAAAAAAGTGCAAGTTTATTGTTCACTCTTTTTGAAATATCTACTGACGTGCAAGCACTGCCTTCCGAATGGTAGAGTCCAGAGGCTAGATAATTTTGACGTTTCGGTAGTGCTTGTAAAGTAAACGAATTATGATTATGATTCTTGCACATAGTCACTCTATTAGCAAGTGTGTATAATATTCAAGAAAGTAGCTAACCACTTAAGTGCTAGTACGGACTCATAAGCAATATTAACGTGCCAAGAATGCGTCTGACAAATGAAATGTGCGCTTTCAGGAAATTAAACAATAAACCCAATGTGGTAACGGCCATAATCCCGTCATAGCACTCACGTTATAAGCTACGAGTACGTGCAAAAATAAGCATGTATCTCTGTAACAGTCTAATACGAGAAAGGAAATCCATACAATTTCCTGAACAAGCTCTTTGAATGAGTACTTCTACTACCTAAAATTTAATTGAATTTCTATTTAAATTAAATTAAATTTTTAATTAAATTCGGTTACTTCCAGTAGGAATGTTACAAGCATTTATAAGTTTTTTTTTTTAATATGGAAAAATTTGACACAAAATAGTTTCTATGTTCAGGAGGTTTTGATGCAACTTTTTCTTAGTCAGCTTTCTTCTCACATAATGAAACAACTGTAGCTTGCTAACTGGGGTAGCATTAAATTATATCTACTATTAAATGAAATACTACGGATAATAATAATATCTTTATTGGCAAGTATCTTACATATAAAATACAATTATAGTATCTTACATATAAAATACACAGGGAATCCTAGTGTGGGAGTCAGTGACTCCCACACTAGGATTCCCTGTGTCGTGGGACTCACTTCCTTCCTTATAGGAACAGGATAGTTATATATATATATATACTTACTTACACTAGGCTTTACAATAATTAGTAAAAGAGAAAAAAAAACAATTAAGACACAAGAAGAAATGTAGTACATTGAAAAGAGTAACCTATATAGGGTACCTAGGTAGTTAGCATTACTTTATAGGGTACATTTTTATAGTTATGCTAGCGTGTATGTGTGTATGTGTGTATATATATGTGTGTGTGTGTGTGCTACTTCGGGTGTGATTTAATTTATTAACAGTAGTTTTTCAGTATATCAGATTGACTCAACGAGTACTCTGAAACTGTACACTCATCATCACATTTGCCGATTGACATTCACCGCTGAACATAGGCTTTTATAGGGTCTTTCAAACACAACGATACGCAGGGAGCCGCCAGTGGCCAGCGGCTCTCTGTGACATGATAGATGTCGTCAGTCTACCTAGTGGGGGGTCACCATTCTAGCACCTTTGGCCCCCATCTTCATCAGCTCTTCGAACCACGTGCCCCGCCCATTGCCTTCAGTTCTGCGACTCGCTGAGTTATGTCGGTTACTTTAATTCATCTGCAGATCTCCTCATTTCTGATTCGATCAAGCAGAGATACTTTTAGCATTTCTCTTTCCATAGTCCGCTGAGTGACTCTGAGTCTTCTTATACTATACCTATCCTTGATTGATTTGAAATTTAGCATAATTTCTATATTCGCGATGTAGACTTCGGTAGAATCTATCTATCAACGGGAATGGGATGTCCTCGGATAAAACCGCGGGGCACTACTAATTATTTATAACATCGAGATAAAACGTTGTCTATTTATATTAAAACCACAATTATTATCAACCATCAGCCATATTGATATCAAGTGAATAGTTTTAATAAAAGACATTTCTCTACTAACTTCCAATAAGTACCGCTCCGGGGCACAATTAGTATCCTTTATCCGTATATTCTAAGAAATAAAAATATTTTTTTCCTTTTTAATTCCCATAGGATCTGTGTTTGTAGACTGTATTACGAAAGCGCAATTTGATTGTGATTGCTATTAAAAGTAAATTTTGATGGCAATCATGAAAAAAGCTTATGAAAAAAATTATAATCATTTCGCCTCTTTACAAGAACAATGTGATATTTTAAAAACAGCAACTTTACAGGAGAGCAATTTTAAACATTTAAGCGTTGATAAATTCTAAAATATTAATAATTTTACTGTGGGAAAACAACTGAATTGTTGCGGTAACTAATGTGCTTTCTACAAACAAGCAAAAAAAACACAGTTTAATATGAAATATGTAAGAAAAACTGATTTAAAAAAACAGTGTCACACATGCCACGTTTTTAATGAAAATATGTCACAAAATCCTTGTAACATATTGATATGTCACATTGAAGCTGTTAAATTTAGATGTAAGGTGTGTTTTATTTTACTTATCATACAGTGACATGTAAAATATAACACACAATCAAAGTAAAAGATCTTGTTTTTAAAAAATAAAAATTTACGAAAACAATGGCTTATTTACACCGTAAAATTAGTTCAAGGCACAATAATCAAGAAGAGATCAATCAATCACGTCATAAATCTCAGTACTCGGTTTAATTAAAATTATAAGGTAAGTAAAAAATGATTTTCACACAAATAAAAAAATCAAAGAGTAAACTGTACTTAAAGTTATCTAATGGTAATTAACGTCTTCTAACACAATTATGGCATCCAGTTTTATAGTACTTAGAAATTCAAAATAGGAACATTGCTATCGCTCTTCATAAACATAGAATCACAAATTCTCTTAGTACTATAAAAACACTATCATTTTAAATATAGCAATTAAACATTTTTAAAATAATACAATTTAAAAATTATTTGTATTAATTCAGTCTTATTACAACGAGTCGTAAAATGGCTTGTGGTATTTCGGAATGAGGTTTTTATCGACCAAATCCATGAGATCAGCTTTTTTTCTCTCTGCTAATCCAGTTTTGAAGATATGCCTTTTGCAAATCTTAATTGTGTTTCTATTGCACCTAAGCTCCATTAGTCATTTAAAATTTTAACCCACATTTAAATTTATCTTTATAAGAAAGTTTCAATTCACGACTTGGCATATTTTTTTTTATTTAGTACATTGATGAGGCTTCTATGGGAGGAAACTATTCCTCAGGCGTTTAGCTACACTGACTTTCCAGTTTGCTTCATTTAGCCTGCTTTTTAACATTTTTAGTTGGACTAGAATTATACACGTTAATTATACTGCGTTTTTAATCGCAGAAGATTCACTGTTCTCTATAATACCGAGATCGTTGAATAACATAGCATATTCGTTTGTAGACGAAAGTGGTTCCTCGTGGTTTTCAATGTTTATTGATGCCATATTAGATGTTACCAAACTTTGATCATCCGAAACGTTATTTGGTATTATTTGGTTAGTTGGTAGTGATATTTTGCTCCACGTCAGTATCAGAAGAATACTCAGCACGTTTTGTTGGCTAGGATTCATAATTAGGATCCTGAACTGAGTCGTCGCTGTCTGAAACATTATAAATGCAATCAATTTCTTGAAGTGTAGTGGTGTTGTAATGGTTTGGTCAATTACCCTCGAATTTTGTGAACAGTGCTTTTCAATTCAATTACCTTGATACGTAGATGGGCCACTTGAAGAACTGCTAGAACTCGACGAACTGCTAGAACTAAAGGAACCGCTGCTACAAATTGATTTACGATTATTCTACGAGGTCGAATGGAATCTACTGCGATATCTTTTTCTACAAAGAGGATTGATATAAAGAAATTATAGGAACATAGCTAGAAAAAAAAAATATCAGTACAAGTATAAAAATACCTTTGGTCTAGCATTTGGCATTTTCATTCTCGTCTTGTGTTTAAATATGTAACAGGGGGTTAAGCCCTATTCAGTTAAATCACTCTTTTGTACACTTAAATTATTTTTAACACCTGTATCTAATTGAACTAACATCCTAGATCATGACGCCATCTGAAAAACAAACTTGTAAAAAGTACTTTATTTTAGCATGTATAATGTGACATTTTAGCATAATTTAAATGCAAACTTAACGGTTTTCAAAAATAATAATGTGATATAAAATAACCCATAGTGTTTGAAAACGATTCATCAACAACATGGTTACATTCAAAGATATTACAAAGAAAACTTGTAACTTTTTCATCAATAATGTGACAGTATTCAATATCTCATTCTTAATACTTGCAAGTTTTACAACAAAAATAGTTAAATAACTAATATCACATTATTGAAGTTAGAGTAAATAACAACAAGAAACATACCTTTGCACTAAAAACCTGGTATAATCGTAATATCACGTTTTTTAAGAATAGCAGGAGCACTTCACTCGGGTTAAACTAACAAGTCGCGTTGTCGAAGTCATGCAGTTTTGAATATCAAATAATAAAAAAAAATGTTTTTGTGAGATGTCACATTGTTCTTGTAAAGAGGCGATTTGGTTAATTGGTAATAATATAATTGCTGTAAGCATTACAGGTTTTACTCAAAAAAATGTGGCGAAAACCTCATCAATATGGATTAATGATTATTGAGAACATCGCTGATAGTCGAAATCAGAAATTCCTATTTTTAAGACGTTTAATAAAATAAAATAAATTGGGAAAGAAAGAAATCGCGAAAAATAGAGAAAATTTTGCGAAGCTGACTGCCAACCTGCGCTAGTCAGAGAGGCAACCAAAGAAGAAGAAGAAATTGGATCGAACGATTTCTGAGTTACCGCTAACGCAGCAATTGTTTATTTATAATTTTTATACAAAGATAATATTTTATACAAATATAAATGAGTGCAAATGGTGATACCATTTGCACTAATTTCTACTTACTATAAACATTACTGTCCAACAACATCTTTTTTATCGCTGGGAGATACATTATGCATCCCGGACGGATTCTACCCGTCATACCTACTTAGTCAATGCAGGCTACGCAGGCAGAACTGCGTAGTCTACGTCTGGATATGTGGTTCCGAAGAAATACAAATAGCTTTCCAATAAAAAAAATCTGAATCATTACAAAAAATATTCATTCAACAAACCATTTTATCAAATAAGTATTTAAAAACCTGCAGATAGATAGATACCACCGTATGATACGTAATACGGCAACGGATTGAAGTAGTATAGTTAAGTAGAGCGCTACAAACTGTGTACAAACAATTTTCTGTCATTATTGCTCAAAATACAAAAGATACCCCGATGAGACGGCACGATGAAACGCATTGCATTCCTGTTAAAGGGAAGCTCTGTTCATCTGTTTACATTTTTTCTTTATTCACATTTATGGTATAAAGCGTTTAGTATATGTGTATTATATTCATATAAATTACATTATATTAGGGATTAAAGTATGAAATTGCCGATTTGTACTGAAAAATAAAAATTAGTTTTTTTTAAATTTTACATAGTTATTTAATCAAAATAATTACCATTATTATCTATACATTGCTGCCATTTAATAAGAAGCTCATTTATGCCTTTGCGATAGAACTCTGGTGATCTAGATTCAACAAATTGTGTAAAAGCATTTTGCACTGCCTCCTGAGAAGAAAACTTTTTATCACGTAGAAAATTGTCCAAATCACGAAAAAAATGGTAGTCCGTTGGAGCAAGGTCTGGCGAATGTGGAGGGTGACGAATGGTTTCTAATTGCTGGTTTAGAATTAAAACGGTTTCTCGTGCTGGTCTCGCGTTATCATGGAGCAATAATGGTGACGATCGATTCATAAGTCGGAGCTGTTTCATTGATAGTTTCGCTATCATTGTTCGGAGTTCGGCGCAGTAGACATCTGCCGTTATTGCTTGACCAGATCGGAGAAAGCTATAGTGAATAACACCACGCTGAGACCACCAAACAGTTACCATTACCTTTTTATTGGTAACCTTTGCTTTAGGACACTGTTGCGGCGTTTGACCTGGGGTCAGCCATTGCATTTTCCACTTACGATTATCGTAAAGAATCCATTTTTCATCACATGTCACAATTCGATCCAATATTCCTTCATTTCTGTATCGATTCAACAAGGCAACGCAAGTTTCAACACGCGTTTCTTTCTGCAGATCAGTCAAATCTTATTGATTGACGTGGTTCGTTCTTCAAATCGAAGTTTCCATCACGAAAGCGTTCAAACCAAAATCGCGTTCATTAGCAGTCCCGTCTCCAAACGCAATATTAATGTTGCGAGCTGTTTCTGCCGCGTTAGTTCCGCGTCGGAACTCGTATTCAAAAATCATACGAATTTTCGAAGTATCCATCCTTATTGTCGAAGCTGAATAAAAAAAACAACTGAAAGATGATAATCGAATGTTGCACATTTTTTTTAAAGAAAAACTACTCAGGTACCGTACCTATTACAACAAAACGGCAATTTCATTTTTTAATCCCTATTATTAAGGAATGATATTCGAATTAGAATCAAGTTTTACTGACTGTGATTTGATTTCTAGGTATTATTTGTTTTATTCCTTTTAACAATTGTATTAAATTTTTGTTATTAAATATATTTAAGTTACTAGAACTTACTTCTACCAAACTAACTCAGATACTTATTTTTTGTGTTATTTCACGCCAGATAAGAGTTAATTATTAATTACATTGTACCTGGTTGAATACATTTTTGAAAGGTTGACATTGAAGCTTGAGATTTAAAATCTCAAGGTACTTATAATAAAATACCAATTTATACTAGTCCCACATTTTGACGTAAGAGTAGCAAAGCAAGCTTCCCCTTAACATTCTTCCAATTACCGTGTAACCGCCATAATTAAAAGTGAGACTATTTTTCATCATTTAACTAAAAAATACAAATAAATCATTCATTCATTTTGTAGAATCTCCGACGAACAGGAAAAAGCCTATTATGAAAATATTTTAACGTAGAGCTCTTTGTGATAGAACTCGTCAGGGGACAGAAGACAGAAGACCAGCAAAGCAGTTCTAGGTTCACATCCTGGGTCATGCCATGGAATTATAATGAGTTTTTCTATCTTCCATGTAATTTATAATAAAATTTCTAACCTTGTCAACGCCAACTTATAGCCCGATTTTGGCTTTTGTTAATTATTATTTTTAATCTGTATTTTTTTTTACTATTTTTTGTGTCTATGTTTTGTTTATGTATTATTTACATTATGTCTATGTCCTTATGTATATAAACCGAAACAATAAAATAACGGACACTCCGCAACCAAAATTCAAGCCTTTTTCTTACAACGTACCTGTAACTTTCATTTTAGAGAACCCGCCCATCTGGTTCTCATGTGTCTGTTTAAATAACCGACAAACCCTAACTCGGTAAGTTGGCGGTATTACACCCTGTGCTTCGGAGAGGATGTTAAGCCGTCGGTTCCGGTCACTATGAACCATATCTGATGATGATCGTTAGTAAATTAGAAACATTATTCCCTTAAGCTTGTCTACCCGCATTGGAGCAGTGAGTTGGGTTTACTCTCGGTATTCCCTTTCATGAAAGAATGAAGACTTGGCGCAGTTTTATGCCGTTAGTAATAGGCTGATAACTAGATTATTATTATAGTTTTATATCATTTATTTTCTAGTATTAGATTGTACCACAGATACTATCTACAAGAAACAGCCTGTAAGAGATTGCTAGGAGCAATAAGGCCGTCTTTGCATTATTTTTTATGATCCATTATTATATTGCTACTTATTGTTCTTCTAAAAAATTATGCACCAGCATCACAACATGACCCGGTAATAACGCAAGTTAAACTAGTGTTAAACACACTTTATGGTGCAGTGGAGTGTTATTAATTAATTTACTCGTAATAACCATAGTTAAAATCTCATTTCTTGCGCCCGTTGTGCGTTCTGACCCCGTTTGCTTACAACACAGATTAGTTGCTTTTTACTGGATGTGGCTTTTATCTGCTGATTTTATTTTATAGCAATAAAATATTATGATAAAGTATGAAATCATTCATATTCACAGATCTTTAAGAAAAACAGTTATGGAAAAAAATTGTCAACATTATAATATTATTTTCTAGTCGGATAATTTTTGTGCTCAAGTTTGATCTGAAATAAAATGGTACCAGCAATATTTTGGTCCAGATTATTTACAAATTATTTTCAGTATAGAATAGTCTCAATGGATTGAATTGAAATAATTACCTATCTAAAACTTGAGTTGTCATTTTCATAATAGCTTCTAAAAGTAATATTTTGTGTGGTATATTAACGTCCTTTACAAAATTCATCTGCCATTTTGTGACTTCATATCTTACTATATTCATCCTTTTTTAAAGTTATTAATTTAATCAGACGATTTCCTTTATTCATTGTTTATATCTGTGTAATTCATGAAACAAACGATCATACACTAAAGTTTAATTTTATAAACGAAAGGGCACATCCAGTAAACTTTCAAAAAAGCACAAAGGGCGTGTTTCCGTGCCTAAACGCCATAAATTAGTTAAAAAACAAATCGGGTATATTGAACATAAAGTGAATGTTTTGATGCGCGGTTACTGCCGGTATGGAGATTGTATGGGCGATAGATACTTATCATAATGCTTGTTATTAACCTAAATTGTTTTTAGCTGCGGGTGTGATTTAACTACATTAAATAAAAGACGTTACTTTCAGGAAGTTTAACATATAATTTAATTACTGCAAAAACCTCAAACAGCAAGTATAGGTGAATTGTAGGTACCTAGAAACGTTTCCGAGTGCTTAATAAAATAGTAAGTATTTGACGGAGAAAACGGAGGATATATCAGTTAGGTAACTTCTTTTTTTTGGACAAGGAGGAAAGAAACTCTTGAGACTACTGCCTCCCACCAGGGCATGTCCGCCTTGCACGGACTTTTATCAAGATGTCATTTTATCTTCTGGACTCCAAGTTTGGCATTGAACCGCAATACATTACTTTGTGCACTCAATTAGGTAACTGACCTAACCTGAAATAACCCATTTTCAACTTAACCCCATTTCAAGTGGAAAATTATCGCTTATTATTATACCAGAGTACCGCCTTTTAAGGATCCCTAAACTGGAACAAAAATGGATAGTTTAGATAGGTAGATATTTAGATACTACTAGGAATCTAGGAGTTTACTAAGGATACTAGGATTTTACTAGTATTGCTGGGGTTCCATTATGTAAAGTAGATTAAAAACTCAATCAGAAAAAAACAAAAATATGATGGCGGATCATATTAGTCATGATTAAGATATGCTAGACGGCAGGACACAGACGTTCCCAATGACATTATACAGCAAGCACTTCGATACCAGGAACTACCTGGTTATAACTTAACGTATTTCTCACGGCGAAAACCGCTAAAAAATAATCGTAAAACTCTCGAGAATCGATCGTAAAAATCGCAAAATCATCTTAAAGATTCATCAATCGATTACAATACAACATTACTTTTTTATTGCCCCTAATGAATTCGAAAAAAGCCCCGTTTAAAGAACGCATTTCCAAGTGTATTAAATAATAAAGATTTTAATGTGGCGCGTAAAAATTTGTAAACGGGCTATTGTTATTTTTTTTATTCATATTGTTATTTTTTAATTCTCTTCGGGATAGACGAAGACCGTAGACCGTACAGCCCATTCAGCGCTTTCTTTTTATTATCTATGGTTGACGTATGGGGTGCTAAATAATAGTTTGTCATTCTATATTTGACTTGGCCCCCTTTTTTGGTTTTAACCCCTTGACGTTTTGTGTATATTTTTTTGCAAATTCATACACTGTAACGGGTGGTTGTTTAGTTTCGCTATTAAAGCTTACATTGTAAATACATATGAGGTCATAATACTAGATAAGCGTTACAAATTTAAGAAAAGTTTTTTGGAGTACCAATATGGTACGCTGGAAAATAATTAAAAAAAATTTAGAATGTAAATAGAAGAAATTAAAAAACGATTTTTTTTTCACTTCAAGTTAGCCCTTGACTGCTATTTGACACCTGATCGTAAGTGATGATGCAATCTAAGACGGAAGCGGAGTTACTTGTGTAGGATAATAATATATACACCCCTTTGGTTTCTACACGACATCGAAGTAGAACGCTCATCGGTAGATCGCTTGGCGGTACGTCTTTGTCGGTAGGTTGGTAACTAGCAACGGCCGAAACCTCCCACCAACCAATTTCTTTGGATCATTGTGTATTTTTTACCCACTGCGTCAGAAGGAGGGTAATGTTTTTCGAGCGTATGTATGTATGTATGTATGCCCATTGCTTCGGCACGCGCTACAACCTAAACCGCTGGACGGATTTTGACATATGAGGTGTCGTTAAATTTGTCAAAATTGTGGTAGTTACATAGGCTATATAAATTTTCAAAATGGCGGCTGTAAATAGGGGAAAAAGGGGGGGGGGGGGGTGTACATTTATTTATCTTAGCAATATGGATATCAAATGAAAGGTCGTGAAAAGACCATTTCAAATATGTATATATCATACCATATTTATATAACTGTTTTGACAAAAAATTATTATTATAAAAACAAAAAACCCAACTGCTTAGAAGTAATAAGGGACAAACAATACTTTGCTATCTGCAAGCAACGGAAGATCTACCAAAACTACGTTTGTCCCCGCCTGCAGCACAAAAAAGTATTTAGAACTTTATATAGATATAATGATCCTTGTTTTTCTCTTTCTACTTCTAAGCAGTTGGGTTTTTTGTTTTTATAATAATAATTTTTTGTCATTATTAATACTTTTGGTGTTTATATATAATTCTTTGTATAATAGTTGGTTACAGTGTATTTTCGTTCGATATTTTAAAAATTTCATTCGGTAACTATTTTAAGCACGAACCAAATATGAATAACTAATAAAAACAATATACACAAAGCACCACCTCTAATAAACTAATCAATTAACAAGCACTCAACAACAAATTGCCGCTAACCCAACAAACGGTAAACAGAGTTCAATCAAACCCCGTTTTAACTGCAATCCAATATTCATAACACTTGTATCAGCGCTGATTGGGATGCAAAACTGATAATTAACACATTAGCATCCAAATAACACCAACAAAAGGTGTGTGCTGGACCCCGTCGGCGTGCAGTGTGTGTTTGTGAAGTGGGATATACATTCGAACGAATACTGTGCGTTCAGCGATTTAAATGGCTTTCCTTTTTACTAGATAAGCAGTTGATGAAATAAATATATTGAATACAAAATGTTTTTGACTAGGCTGTTCCGGTAAAAATATGCATAAATATTTTTCCTTCCACGCAGCATACCTTGTCAATTACGTGTAATGAATACACAATAACTTTGCCTCAGTTACACTTACACCTAAAAAAGCCAAAACCTTCTCCTTTTTTCTAGATGGTGATATTACGTTATTAGATCTGATTATAAAATTACTTTTTATATTTGTCAAGAAGTTAACACTTATGGTAAGTATCTACGATGTAGTACGTTACTTGGCGAGGGGTATAGTTTATTAACAAGTAAAAGAAGATTGATTTGTAATTGTACGGAACACTACTGAACCTTAGCTTAGCAACTAATAAACAACAAATTAGCTTAGCAACTAATAAACAACAAATCGAAGTCAACCTCGGTTTACCTGCGAATCGTTATTTATCGGATAAAATGTCTATCTGTTATTCTGATATATAAGCGGTATTAGTGTGAAGTTTTATTAAAATCCATTCAATAGATTTTGCATGAAAGAGTACCTTATAAACATCCACCCATTCTTACATACAATGTACCTTTATAAAATTACTAAGGATGATTCTGTCAATACTTCTGACTGATTCTCGAATCGATATAGAAAAAGTAAAGTACCTAATCGATTTGGTTGAAATTGAAAACATATCTACTTATATTACCACCACGCACCAAGGTCTGTCGTACAGGTTGCAAGAACCCACTCGCTCCCGCCCTGAAGTGGCCTGATTACTCTATTTATTCTATTAAGTCGGTAATTGTTCGCGTTGTCTACCGCCATTAGGCATATTGTGCTCCTTTGTACCAGCGTTAGATAGCATATATAATTGCCCGTCATTATCTGTAGGCATCCTTACGTGAGGCGAATCGTTGCTGGTAAAATTAGCCGTAGATAAATAGGCTGCTATATCATGGTATGTAGTCTTGGCTCTATGACCAGAGATGTGCTATGTTGTATAGTTATGCACTTATGAAGGTCTTCGTTTGAGTTAAGCCCAGTATGTCGATTCTTGACAAAAAAAGTTACTTTTGAAGCCAATGTACAACGGTTGAAAAGCAGATCGGTATTCTCAAATGACATTTTTCCATATTGGACTGACAGTTGAACTGAAGTAGGTGGGACGATCGACGAGATGCAAGCGACATGTTCGTACGATTTATTTTTTTTTCAAGAATCGAGATACAGAAAAAACAGCTCGGCAGACTGCAAATTTATAACCGGCTGACTGTAGGTTTCTCAATCAGTATGAAGTACGTGCTCAAATTATTAAAAAAATTGAGAGAGAGACTGAACTTTCGGTTGATAAAAGCTTTATTTTTTCTCAGACGGATAAAACTGGTGTTTTTCGTTTTACCGCTTATAGTAGCCAGTTCACTGTTAAGCCCTTAATTGAGCTTGTGTAGAACCCGAAGGAAAAACTGGTTACAGGATTTCTTCTTTGTGAAAGTTTCAAATCTGATTCAAAAAAGAATGTAAAAAATAAAAACAATTTTGCGCCTGTCACATTTATTTCAATTTCCCCTAAAAATTCCAATTTTTTGCTACGGGTCACATCCGTAAATATAGGCCTGTCTTTTATATTTTTTTTATAAAATAGGGTAAAGTTCTTAGGGTTAAAGTTTGTCATGACATGTCAAACTATTTAATGTTTTTATTGATAGAAATAACAACTGTGGGATGGCGTGAGAAAAATCATTCTTTCGTTCTTTTTGGAATATTTTGGAAAGTAATGATGACATTCACTTTTTTGATACAACGTTTTATGGTTTATTTGAAATGTTGTATTTTCGCAATCCTTTTACTCTGGGGAATAAGGATCCAGGTGCGACTATAACTTTGCAAAAAATTCGTAACCTACGCACTAGCGTAACGTTAATATAAGATTATCTCATAGTAACTTCATCTTTACTTGAAACCTATTTTGTTTGTTTAGTAGTAGTTATTGTAAATTAGTTGAGAGCTAATTTTAATAATTCCAGCTACCTAGTTTATTGACATTCATTTTTTTATTAAAAGCAAATTAAGATGTTATTTTTTGATTCGTGTACATTAAATAATTATGTTTTAAATAATGCGGATAATGAGTATGAGTATTCTACAGTTAGTTTTTATTTTTTTTATCTTTAAAGGTTTTTCCTTTACTCTTATTCTGATTCGATCACGTAAAAGATAAGCCGCGCATCTAATTAGAAAACGTTCATGATTCACTATAAAAGCCATCGTCTATGAACTTTATCTTTATATTCAAAACTGCATTGTCACTGACCATCAAGTGAAATCCGGGGGCAGGACGCAAACCTGTAATCAATAAAAACAAACAAGTGTATTCTTCCGCTGTACCAAAACACTGTTATAAGTAAGCATTAGACCGTGTCCTGTTTGTAACAGTAACGCCATTGTTATTATTTTTAAAGTATATATTTTTTTATATTTTGAAAGGTTTCCAAGAGTAATTATGAACCTGAGCCTAACAAGCCGTATTAATAAAGCGTAATGCGTAATGGTCTACAATCCAAAATTTCCTCTCATTTAAATAGCCAAGCCTGACCGTTTAATTTAATCTAGCTGATAACGATGAGGCTTTCTACCACTACATCATATTATAACAAATAGTCACTCGCTACGTTTGTCTGACTGTTTGCGATAATCTAAAATTCTCTTTGGCTGGTGGGAAGCCTCGGCCTTGGCTAGTTACCACTACCGGCAAAGACGTACCGCCAAGCGATTTAGCGTTCCGGTAATCCTAACAAGTCATTCTGCTTTCATCTTAGATTACATAAATAATATAAATAAATATTATAGGACAATTACACACATCGCTATATAGCCCCAAAGTAAGCGTACTCGTAAGTAGCTTATGTTATGGGTACTATGATAACTGATAAATATTTTTTATATCTTCTAATATATAAAATTCTCGTGTCACAGTTTTCGTTGCCATACTCCTCCGAAACGGCTTGACCGATTTTTAACAAATTTTGTATGCGTATTCAGCAGGTCTGAGAATCGGCTACTATCTAATTTTCATCTAATTTTTTTTTAATTTTTAATGCAAAACAACGTTT
Organism: Mycalesis mineus; assembly: GCA_034621355.1. Taxonomy (NCBI): domain Eukaryota; kingdom Metazoa; phylum Arthropoda; class Insecta; order Lepidoptera; family Nymphalidae; genus Mycalesis; species Mycalesis mineus. The sequence continues at coordinate 2,461,879 of CM067902.1, forward strand.
GCCGGGTCCGCTAGTATATTATATATAAATACTTATAATATATAGATAAACACCCAGACACCGGAAGACATTCATGCTCATCACACAAACATTTTCCAGATGTGGGAATCGAACCCACAGCCTAAGACGCAGAAGCAGAGTCACTACCCACTGCGTCAGTCGGCCGTCAAAACATCATCATCATTTTCTATCACGTGTAATTGCAGTCAGAGGCTACCTAATTTGTAATGAATAAAAAAAAAATAAGTCGATAGTTTATTACTAATATACTACTTCTTTCTGTGTGAAGACGAAAGCTTCCAAGAATCTTTGTCAAATAATCGTTAAAAATAAATATTGAACTGACTTCAAAGATGTATTACAGTAAAATCCGAAAAATATCATCGTAGTATACTACTATTTATCGCGTACTATCTACTAATCGGTTTATTCATCATCATCATCATTATTACCAGCCTATTAGCGGCCCACTACAGGGCCAGGCCTCCTTATAGGGAGCGTTAACCCACCACGCTGCTCCAATGCGGGTTGGCGGGCTTAGGGTGATAATGTTCCATTTATTAACGATCACTATCAGATGTTGATGATAGTGACGGGGACTGACGGCTTTACGTGCTCTCCGAGGCACGGGGATGTAACACCACCAACTTCCAAACTCCGGGCTTGGAATGTACTGAACATTTCATAGAAGAATGAAAAAGGTCAGAATTATTCCGTGACCCGCCCCAGGAATCGAACCCAGGACCTCGTGATCGAAGCCACATAAGCTAACCACTAGACCAACGAGGCAGTCATCGGTTTAATGTCAATGCTTAATTGAATTTTTATTGGGAATATTTTTTTGGGGCTATTTTTTTTGGGAATACTTTCAAACGGTCCGTAAAGGACCGTCAAAAAGGTAGTCCGTAGATACCTACAATATTATTTTTCGCTTTTAAGTGTAACTTAAAGTTATGCGTTAGCGTACTGAAAACCTCCTCCGTTTTATCGTCGGTTAAAAATATTTTTTATTTATTTCGTTTTTAATGTTACCCAAATTAACTCCTGTACAAAGTTCACAATGTTTCTTTCTTACTTTTCAGCTTTATCATCAGATGATAAAAGTGGAAGTTGCAATTGTCAGGTAGATACAGAAAATCAAAACGGTTACACAAATGAAGCGCTCAGCGATGAAAGTTGTAAAAGTGAACAAAGCGCGCATGGAAGTGAAGTGAAGTGACTTTTAAATAGAACAAGTGCACACATGCACAGTTAATCTGTGCGATGATAAATGACGGTCCTACGCTCTTGATTCAACTGCTATCTACAGGCTGTTTCGATATTTCCAATATGGCGAATAAAATAAAAAACTTAGCATAATTTTAATTTGCAAATTTTCGTACAACAACTTTTTTTACCAGCACGTAAATAAATTTGCTTATTGCATTGTAAATTGCTTATATTGAGAATTTGACGGCCGAATGGACAATTATAATTTTTTAATAAATACTGATATTATAGAGAAAGATACCTAGATAGATAGAAATTATATAGTATTACATAAATTAATATATTTAAAGAACGCATACTAGTGGTAGCTGTGAGTAATTTGCTATTAATCCAATAAATATACTTACGGTATCTAATATTTATTTTAAATTTATTTATTGCAATGTATTGAAAACTGATATGATACAGCCTGCTCTTTCTCTTCTATACTCCTCCTAACCTTGATCCTCTATAAATACTTACCTGAGTGTACAAAACTGTGCCGCTCTATTTATTCTGTTTATAATGAACTAGAGGACATAGCAGTTACACCCGCGTAGTTGTCGTTTTCGTTTTCTGGATAAAATATGGCCTATTCCCACGTGTTATTTTATTATGTAAGTAATATTATTTTGAAGTTTCATCAAAATTCATTCAGTAGTTTTTGCGTGGTGAGAGGAACAAACATACACACTCACAAACTTTTGCCTTTATAATAGTAGTATAATAATCACCTTGTGACAGAACAGGCAAATATCATCCTGTATATAAAATAGGCGTGACTTCGCGACCGGCCAACAGATTACGTCTCTTCATAATAGAACTGCATCGATTATGCTACGCATTAAGTGAAACAATTACCTATAGGGTCAACGCACTCTCGTGTAATGGGGTTTTGATGGGTTAAATCCAACTTGGCTTGTTTACATTAATCAATCATGGTGTATGCGGATTTTTAAATGATTACCTTAAAAAGTTAAATGCTGGCTGCATGGGTAATGTATGAAGAAACTTTTTTCCGTTGAAAAGATAATTTTATTGCCAACTTATCCTGTTTTTTTCCAAAGAATATTTGTCATTTTTTTTAATGATCTAGTATATTTCTCTTCCCTTCTAATTAGTTCAATCTTAAGACTCAGTTTGAGGGACCTTATGCCCATGTTTTTCTTGCATACCCTGAAAAATTTGCTCTATTTAAAAGCGATAGTTTGCTATCTACCATCGTGTAGGGTATTTGCTTGATCCATCAAATATTACTGTGATATATTTTTTTATTTTTAACTTTCGTTCTATTTTGGTAAACCCATAAATGCAAGGCATTTAAGCACTTCAAGCACAAGCTAACTAGGATAAGTTAGAGGAGAAGGGGGATGTTTGTCATATTTTAAACACACAGTAAAATTTCGATTAGAAAAATGTATTACTTCATTCAATATTCATCGTATTTTTAGCTCTATGCTGGCCTCATAAGGAACCGAAATTGAGATGAGTCCAAAACAAGACCAGTCAGCATATATCGTAGTACTGTAGAACTACAATTAGTACTGTGTGATATAATTGTTTATTTTCATAAGCACAGGGGCCTGAGCAGATTAAGCCCCGCAGCTTGTTGATTTAACTAATGCACGCCATCTAGCCGCAGGCTTAGCAAACAGAGACTTTGCCTGCATTTAGGCACGCTGTGATCTATTATTATAATGCTACAGTACACCTACCTTTATCGATGTAGTAAAAAGCTGTCTAGTAGTAAAAATCTAGTAAAGATTGTGGGCAGGATTGATATTTTTACTCTCATTTGTTTATATTTTCATTTTTTTTATAAATTCATAACAATGTTAATTAATATACAAAACGATATAAAAAATACTATTAAAAATGTACAAAGGAAATGTGCTCCTCTACCTACTGCCTTCGATATTCATTGAAGACAATTCATCCCACGGCCCAGCGAAAGCTTTTTAAGATGTTGGTCGAAGCTTTTCGCAAAAAGACCATTGACTGAAATGACTATCAGATCAATAATAGTTAACTCAACATTCCACATGGCGGTAATCTCATGAGCATGGTCCAAAAAAATTTCTTTATCCAAGAAATTCTTCTTGATCATAGAACATTTGAGAACAGCTTTACTCTAACTACACTAACTATACTGTTGGTCTACTCAATAGCATATTATGTGGTGTGGCTGGACTCTGAGGTTCGTTGTACGAATCATAGCTTCTTTTTTATTAAAAAAAAATATCTTTAACAACCCGGAGATTGAAAATTAGAATTTTGGAGAGTACGAAGTCATCGGTCATTATTACAACGAGGTGTCCTGCATCAAACGTCATGCGACACAATGCTATGCGACTTGACACAGGTGCCCATTACGTCATCCCGCCGCTGACTGCTACATAGGACGCAAGTAGGGAATTTCGTTGTTTTGATTTCGTCGCCTCGCGTCAGGACACCCTGTTTTACAGGGCACTCGTAACTGTCAGCCCGCTAACCGGCTTTAGAACTGTTTGGTATCTAGTAAATTTTAGCTCCATATACCTTTTTCCTCTATGACACATAGAATTAGGGGTAGAGGTCTGGCCCTGTAGTAGACTATTAAAAAGTTACGTCCTTCCAGCGTCTGTTGTCTGCACGTCACTTGTAAATGTTTCGAAAACGGATTATAATTTGCTTGTATATAATAAGTAAACATATTAGGTAGCAATAAAACTAGCCAAAAGCCCTGCCTAGTATTCATTATGTACAAGGCAAGTCTAAGGATTAAGCCGTACCAATTATACAGCACACAGTCAATACAATAACCCTTAATTGACCGGTTGATCCGCTCGCCTCAGCCCACCCTTTGACTGCAGGAGCCGGTACCAACACGCAAATACGGCACGTACGCTAAGCTTGCGTACAAATATCAAAATAAGCAAACGGATATTAAGCAGGCTTTGCGTACACTTGCCGGGAAATTGCGTACGGTACCTACAATATATTTTATGCGTATACTATATCAAGGTACCGTGTTCAAACACTAGTATTTCATGCTAATCTTTTTAAAGTTTAAATTAAACCCTCAAAATCACCGGTTAAGGATTAAACTTTGAGAAATGTTGGTCCAATCTGTACTCTTTGGAATAGTCCAACGATAAACTTTGAAGAAGTGTAGGTACCCTCGAATTATAATGTCATGGGGGCTTGATATGATAAATTTATTTATCTTATTTCAAAGTAACTTTCACGAAAAACCGTCCAGGGTTGAGAAGTGTAGTGTCATCACATGTCCCAAAGAGACATCCAACAGTAGCATCTGATAGCTATCGTTACAAGTGTAAAACATATTGGAGCTACGATGCAGGTCTAAGCTCCTAGCCCTCGCCTAGGAGACCTGACCCTGTAGTGGTGCGTTAAAATAGATTGATTGTGCTGATGACGATGGTTGTAAAGAATATAAAAAGAATGAAATCATTAACTTTATATTTTTGATGACCTCCGTGGCGCAGTGGTATGCGCGGTGGATTTATACGACGGAGGTCCTGGGTTAGAATCCCGGCGGGGCAGATTGGGATTGAGAGATTTTTCTTAATCTGTCTTGGTCTGGCTGGTGGGAGGTTTTCGCCGTGGCTAGTTACCATCCTACCGACAAAGACGTACCGCCAAGCAATTTAGCGTTCCGGTACGATGTCGTGTAGAAACCGAAAGAAGTGTGGATAGGGCCAACTTGTAGTTGATAAAAAATAAAAAAACATTGAATTAAACGTTTTTGAATCGCCAGTACCGTACCGGCACTTACCGACGAACAGCACGGTCGATTGAGACTCGTCCGTGTTTGACTCCAACCATATTTCTGATAGGCCTTACTTACGACTCATACTCTACGTTGGTATACCTACATTCGCTTTAGAATACTAAAAGTAGTAACTTTTTTGTAGTAGAAATAGTAATAGCCCAGTGCAGATAGCCTCAAACATAATAAAAAGTAAAAGAAAATCACAGCAGGATGAAACCCATCTCAAAAGGAAGAGAATGCCATAAAAATTAATGGAAAAATAAATTACGGGCGATCTGAGGTCGGTGTTATGAGCATAATCTGTACTTCCTTCCTGTCACACTGACAAGTCTTACATAATACACGTTATGGTCATGGGAACGTCTTTAATTATTTAATTATTATTTAAAGCCCTTAAACACCTCTTAAATCATACATGGTGTCAGAAGTGAACTTAAAAAAGTGCCAACGAAAGTCAAAAGTTAAAATATAAGTCAAAAAATATACGTAAAATAACACGTGTCCGATGGCGTCCGAGACAAAGAAAACGCGTAGTAATGGCGCGACTGGTGAAGAAAATTTTGCATCATCTAAAAGATTGAACCTTACAGGTAATATAAAGCCTATGTGTCTAGAAGGAAATTTATGTACAAATTGGAAAAAATGGTTCCAATCTTTCAACATATTTTTAAAAGCAAGTGGAATTTTCGAAGAATCCGACACAAGGAAAGTCGCCATGTTGTTACACTTTATTGGGAGTGACGCGTTAGAAATTTTCAATACATTTGGCTTGGATTTGGAAAATGTCACATTCGAAGAATTAATTACAAAATTTGAATCGTACTTCGTACCTAAAGCAAATATTACTTATGAATGCTACAAGTTTTTTACAACCAAACAAAGAGGTGATGAAACTCTAGAGGATTTTTTAACAAATTTAATAAACAAAAGCAAGTCGTGTGAGTTCGGAAACTTGGAAGAAAGGATGATAAAAGATATTTTCATTACAAACATGCATGAAAATTTTCAACATGTACGAGAAAAACTACTGCTAGAAGAAGAGTTAACGCTAGAAAAGGCTAGGAACTTGTCCAAAAGTATTGTGTCAGCTAGATCTCATGCAGTGGAGTTTAAAGAATCTACAAATGTCTTTTATCAACGTCAGTCATTCAATCAGTCAAAGTCGAGGGCGAGGTCTCAGTCAAGAACCAGATCACAGTCAGAGTCAAGGTCAAAGTCACAGGAAAGAAAAAACTGTACACGGTGTGGTCAAATTCATCGCTATAAATGTCCAGCATATAATGCTAAGTGCAGGAGGTGTAACTTAAGAGGACATTATCAAGCCTTTTGTAAGTCAGTGAAGTTCATACAAGCTAATAAGGATCAAGAAGGTAATGAGTCAAAGTATTTATTTGTTGGACACTTAAATACATGTCAAAATTCAATTTCAGAGTGGAGTGTTAACTTAAATATTAATAATATAAATGTTCAATGTATTTTAGATACTGGAAGTGATGCTAATGTTATGTCATATAAGTTATTTCAATCATTGAATGTCAGTAAAAATTTTTTACCATGTCATTATAAAGTAACCTCTTACTGCGGAAGTACCATACCCATATTAGGTCAACAAAAGCTAGAATGTAGTTATTATATCAATAGTCAACATGTGTCAAAGATAATTAATTTCATTATAGCTGATGTGTCATCACCAACTGTCATTGGAAAATATACATGTTCACAATTAGGTCTTATAAAAAGAGTCTTTAATATTGAAAATACAGTCAATAAAAGTCGAAATTTTGATTCTACATTAGTCAATAGTCAACATCATATGTCTGAGTTAAGTAATAATTGTCATGTTAACAATAAATATCAGTCACAGTCAAATGTACAGTCTTGTATTAGTAAAAGTCTTTATAAGTCTAATGTTTACAGTAATTGTCATAAAAAGTCACAAAAGTCATATTATATCAATAAAAATAATTCATTACAGAGTCTACTGTCAAAATATAAATCTGTATTTGAAGGATTGGGCTGTCTACCGGGTGAGTGTCATATCACTATCAACACTGATATACGTCCTAAAATAGATCCACCACGGAAAATTCCATTCTCATTACATGATAAACTGAAGAAGGAATTGGACAGTATGGAAAGTCTAGATGTCATCACCAAGGTTACTGAGCCAACGTCATGGGTGAGTTCACTTTTATTAGTTGAGAAGAAAAATGGTCAACTTAGAGTCTGTCTTGATCCCAGAAACTTAAATGAAGCTATATACAGATCACATTATCCAATACCTACCATTGATATGGTGCGATCTAAGCTACAAGGTGCATCATATTTTTCTACTCTTGATGCAAGCAGTGGATTTTGGGTTATTCGTCTGGATAAGGAAAGCTCAATGTTATGCACATTCAATACGCCTTACGGGAGATATAGGTTCAAACGTCTTCCATTCGGAGTTAACTGTGCCCCTGAAATCTTTCATAGAATTATGACTGAAACATTTGGTGTACTACCAGGAGTCATGGTGTATGCAGATGATATTTTAGTCTATGGAAAAAGTCGCCAAGAACATGAAGAAAATTTAGAAAGAGTGTTTAAAAAAGCTCAAGAAGTCAATTTGAAATTTAATAAAAGTAAGTGTACATTTTGTCAACCACAGGTTAAATACCTTGGTCATATATTTTCTCAAAAAGGTGTGTCACCAGATCCAGATAAAGTCAGGGCTATCAAAAATATGCCGTCTCCAGTCTGTCTCAAGGATTTACAGAGATTTCTAGGTATTTTAAATTATCTGGGAGGATTTATTAAGAATTTGGCTGAAGAAACTGAACCTCTACGTCAATTATTAAAAAAATCAAGTGAATGGTCATGGAATGATAGTTATGAAGCTACTTTCAAACATTTAAAAAATATTATTTGTCAGTCACCAGTCTTGTCACATTACAATGTCAAAAAACCAGTTGTCTTGTCAGTTGATTCCAGTCAGTCAGCAGTCGGTGCAGTCTTGCTTCAGGATAATCATCCAATTTCTTATGCATCTAAAACATTAACATCAAGTCAGAAACGCATGGCGCAGATTGAAAAAGAGCTGTATGCCATTGTCTTTGGTTGTATTCGTTTTCATCAATATATTTATGGAAAAATAGTCACTGTAGAAACTGATCACCGTCCACTAATAACTCTTTTCAAAAAGCCTTTAGCTGAAGTCCCAACACGTTTACAAAGATTAATGCTTAGGATTCAAGCTTATGATTTAAAAGTCGAATATAAGCCTGGTACTAAAATGTACATAGCAGATACACTATCACGAGCAGCTTTACCGGAGTCTAGTGAGGATGAGTTGGATGAAGATGTCATGATACATGTCAACATGCTTGTTAAAAACTTGCCTATTTCAGCTGAGCGTCTAGAATGGCTTACTGAGGCTACAGAAAATGATGAATGTCTACAACTACTGAAGAAATATTATGAGGAAGGATGGCCTGAGAAAAGGTCAGAAGTCAACAAATTAGTCTTACCTTATTGGAACTGTCGTCATGAAATTCATTCAGTCAGAAATTTATTGTTAAAAGGTAATAGTCTCATTATACCTACTAAATTAAGACCAGAAATATTGAAAATAATACATAGTGGTCATCAAGGCATAGAAAAGTCAAAAAACTTTGCAAGAGGAGTTGTGTATTGGCCTTTAATGTCACATGATATAAAAGTGTGTGTGGAAAATTGTGAAATATGTCTGTCACACAGGAATGCCAATTCACCAGAACCATTAATGTCACACAAAATTAGTTCATTTCCTTGGGAAAAGGTTGGAATAGATTTTTTAAAATTTAAAAATCAAACCATACTGGTTGTCGAAGACTACTATTCAAATTATATAGAAATCGCTAATGTGAGTTCAACGGGTGCAAAAGCACTTATTAATGCATTAAAATCTATATTTAGCCGTCATGGAATTCCTTTAACCATAATATCAGACAATGGACCACCACATAATTCACAAGAATTTAAACAATTTTTGAAATCTTGGAATATCAATCATACTACTTCGAGTCCATATCTGTCACGTTCTAATGGTCTAGTTGAGTCAGGAGTGAAAATAGTAAAACGTATACTCACTAAATGTGCAGATTCTGGAGATGATCCATATCTTGCATTATTACAGTATAGAACAACACCTAGAAACAATTTACCGTCACCTGCGGAATTGTTAATGTCCCGTCGTCTTAGAACACTTATACCTACTGTTGTAAAACATCTTCAACCTAAAGTCATGAGTCATAATATGTATAAAAAAAACAAAACAACAAAATAATAGTAAACAAAAGTTTTATTATGATAAAAAGTCAAAAAATTTATCTAAAGTAAAGAAAGGAGATAAAATTATGTTCAAAAAGTCACCAGAGTTGAAGTGGCAACCTGCAAAAGTCATTAAGGAATGTGAAGAGCCGAGATCATACATTGTCGAAGCACCTGATGGTTCTACATATAGAAGAAATCGTCAACATCTGTTACCTTGTCATTATTCGAGTCCCATAAAAGAAAGTGTACAATGTAAGAAAGAATTTAGTCCAAATGTCAGTCCAAAAGTCAGTCCAAAGTTTAGTCCAAAGAAGGAAATGAGAATGGAAGAAAATATTCCTCATGATGGAATAAAAAGAACAATTAGTGGTAGACAGGTCAAGCCTCCAGTCAGATTTCAAGATTGTATGTAAAACTAAACTTAGTTATAAATAGATTTAAAGTTTTAGATTGTAAGTCTGTTTATGTTTTTTAAAATATGTAAACCAAGTTATTAATAGATTAATAGATTTAAAGTATTGTAAGCCTGTCTGTTAAATTGTACACATGTCTTTAAAATATCAACTTGTCATTTATCAGTCGGTATGTTTAAACCAGTCTAAAGTTTCAATATTGTCAGTCCGTATATCTTTGTAAAATTATTATTTGTCTTGTCAAACAGTCTGTCGTTTAAAAAAAAAAAATGAAAAGGGAGATGTTATGAGCATAATCTGTACTTCCTTCCTGTCACACTGACAAGTCTTACATAATACACGTTATGGTCATGGGAACGTCTTTAATTATTTAATTATTATTTAAAGCCCTTAAACACCTCTTAAATCATACAGTCGGGAAGGGGTAGAGAGTGAGGGTTTAGGGGTAAAAACGGATTTTCTCGATTTCTGGCAAAACTAAAAGTCCTATGGGAAAGAGTTATATGGCAAAGTTGTAGGTAATAAAAAGATCTAAAACTTTTGTTCTTACACTTTTTTCACATAACCTCAAAATTTATGTGAAAAATTCAAAAAACCAAGTTTTTGGTTTTTTATTTTTATCTTTTACAAAAATTTTTTTTTTAACGAAATTTTGTGAAAATTTACCTTTTTATGTTTTTTTGTATGTGTATGTATTAAGTAATTTATTTTTCCTTTCATTTTTATGGAAATGGGTTTTATCCTACTATGATTTTTTTTGGTTTTAAAAATTATCGATCCTGGACTATAATAGAAGTGTTATTTTTAACAGAGAACTAGACAGTTTAGGCAGTCAATCAATAGTATGCGCTATAGTATTCGCTAAACATATTTCTCGCCAATGCAATGTTTCGCCATTGAGCAAAAAAGACACTCAAATTGGACAAAAAATTCTCTACGTAAATTTCACTTCCAAACTGAATCATCAGGAAATGTCACGAAGAATTGAAGAGGGCTAGGCTTCCCTCCATGTAGGAAAGGAATTGTAGAGTACCGACTAAAAAACCCGTTTTAAACCGTAACCGTAAATTAATCAAATAAATATAACACGTAATGAATTTCTGCCAAGGAAAGGCTGCTTTGATTAAATAACTGTAAATAAAACAATCACCCATAGGATATAGGAACTATCACATCATAGAAAGGTTAAGCATGTAGAGTCATTCCCGCTAGGGGAGGTTGGGGCAAATATGTTGAAGCAAAATCGTATTAAGCAATGATTTATTTGTCAGCCCACTTTACGAGGGGCCAGTATTCACTAGTCATTGAAGATAATGCCCGGACACCCGCACTTTTAACGTGTATACGTATGGATCTTAAACAATTTTATTGCATACTAGGTGACACCCGCGGTTTCACCCGCGCAGTGCTCGATTCCGCAGGAATTTTAAGATAAAATGTATCCCATGTGTTATTCTGATATGTAAGCTATATTATTGTGAAGTTTAATCAAAATCCGTTTAGTAGTTTTTACGTGAAAGAGCAAAAACCATCCATCCACACATACAAACTTTCACCTTTTAGTAAGGAAGTAATGACTAGTTTGGAAAGTGGGTTTTAGCCTGCACTACAAATTCGCAGAACTGAAACATTTTTAGAAATGCATATTATTCATGTCTTCTGTATTTTTTTTATATTACAGATAGTATTTAATTAACCATAATGACAGCAGAAATAGAAATGGCTACCCTAGACGAGCTATGTAACAAAGAAAAGAAATAATAAAAGAAAATTCTTGTTGGTTACAGAAGTAAACAAAAGGGCAATACGTACATTATAATATAACTGTAGTAAAAAATATATACCAATTTAAGGGCAAACTACATTAAATAATATCATATTTTACGTAAAAGCAGACCTCTGTATAAAAAACATAAAAACCATATATCAAATCAACCGTACCTATCCAATAATTTTTCAAAAATAATAGCAACAATATTTTGCGCAGTTGACGAAAATTATAAAATATTAGCAATATTTATAAAACTCTTAAAATGGTTTTAGTTTTAATCTTTCTCTCTCATAACGATGTTTGCCAAAAAAAAGTGCCACAATAACTTCCAATAACAGACGAAAACTTTAAACGTGTTTAGTTAACTATAAAGAGACTTATACAGATCCTCACACAAAACACTGGAGTGACGTTAAAAACAATAATTCTTCGTTACTACAGCCACAGGGGGTGTATGTTCAACGTACGACCGAATACCGCGCGCTGTGTAGTGCTTCATAGTTAAGTAGTAGTGGTAGTATGAGATTTTAAACTTTGAGCTATTTTTTATATGGACAACAAATATGTATTATTATATATATTTGCAACAAGTAAATATAATAATAGGACAAAATACAATAAACGATTGATTTTATAAACTTTATTCAACTTATTAAAAAAATATTTAGAATCTAAAAGAGCAACAGTGTTACACGGTTTATTGCAAGATGGCGCACTTTTTTTATGGGAAAGTTAGTATTTTAATAACATACATACTCCTTTTTTAAGTTTGTTAGTCACAAATCTTAACGTCAAGACGAATAATAATGATTAAACATTGTTCATTACATTTTAGTTAATTTGCAACATTATTTTAGACAAGTTGCCAGCACAAATATGAAGCTGCCACTTTAACCAATTAGATTTTATATAATTCTAAAATATCTTCTAAATTCTGTCCTGTAAATGCTTAAACAAAGAGTAAGCAAACATTTGTGCTAATGGCTCCTGTGGTTACAATATCAAAACTCACATCCGCATTTTAAATATTGTTATTTAAAATCACAATTTGATAAAAGAAACATAATAAAAAATTTGAAGAAAAATAGACTCAAAACGCACTAAAAAGTAAAAAATAACTGTGTCATTTAGTTGCTTTAATTTACTTGAGCATATCTATGAAGTCGGTGCTCAAGTGGTGGTCAAAATCGCTAGTCTAACATGATGACAGTGGGATCACCTTGGAAGTGTGCCCTTTCTAATAAAAACGAATTATCAAAATCGGTCAACACTGTAAAAAGTTATGCGTACATAAATATACATGAAAAAAATAATAACGTAATATACATGAAAAAAAATATACGTGACGAATTGAGAACCTCCTCCGTTTTTTTCGACGGTTAAAAATAAACATATTCTACTAATTTCTCTCCCTTATGTAGCGTACGTATACTAAAACAAGTGGCGGCCCATCGTATTAAACAAGTATAATGTGAACGCACAGGTGTTCGCGAGCTCACAGCGACCGACGAACGTGGGGTGGCTTATAGTTTTTGTGGATGGCGTAAAATGAGGACTGACGCTAATAAGTGACTGTTTAGTTTTGTACAGTCCTTTCGGATTTGGGAATTAGACCATATGTTTGGAGATTTGCGTAATCTGCACTATTGAGTACAAAAATTATCTCAGGGGTCTATTTAGTGGTACTTGTTATACTTTGAATCAAAAAGTTTTGGTTTGGAATCTTAGCTGTGATCGAAATCCGTTAGCTTATCCCTGACCCTGAAACATATCCTGTAGTAAGAGTTACCCAAAAATATATTTTTTGGGTAACTGTTTATATATAAAGAGTTACCCTTTATTTTAATTATATAAAAATACAACTTATAATCTGGACGATGACCACACATCACTCAAATCCCATCAACACTCAAACCAAAACTTCTATGATCCTCTCATTCCAAATCTCCCTCTAACAGAGACTAGGCCTAAGTTTGGTAGGAGATGGCTTATGAGAAGCGTTAAGTCACTCCTATGATTTCTTCCTCTCAGTTTCGATTCTAGCAAAGCGCAATACCGTTGGCCACTATATATATGGCTATAGAGGCAGTCAGTATTTGAATCATTTATTCTCATCACAATCTAGATCTCATATTATTTTGCTCGTCTAAAGGAGAGCAGCAAAAGTGATGATAGCTTCTGTTATGAGTATAATCTGTACTTCCTTCCTGTCACACTGACAAGTCTTACATAATACACGTTATGGTCATGGGAACGTCTTTAATTATTTTATATTATAAAAGCCCTTAAACACCTCTTAAATCATACATGGTGTCAGAAGTGAACTTAAAAAAGTGCCAACGAAAGTCAAAAGTTAAAATATAAGTCAAAAAATATACGTAAAATAACACGTGTCCGATGGCGTCCGAGACAAAGAAAACGCGTAGTAATGGCGCGACTGGTGAAGAAAATTTTGCATCATCTAAAAGATTGAACCTTACAGGTAATATAAAGCCTATGTGTCTAGAAGGAAATTTATGTACAAATTGGAAAAAATGGTTCCAATCTTTCAACATATTTTTAAAAGCAAGTGGAATTTTCGAAGAATCCGACACAAGGAAAGTCGCCATGTTGTTACACTTTATTGGGAGTGACGCGTTAGAAATTTTCAATACATTTGGCTTGGATTTGGAAAATGTCACATTCGAAGAATTAATTACAAAATTTGAATCGTACTTCGTACCTAAAGCAAATATTACTTATGAATGCTACAAGTTTTTTACAACCAAACAAAGAGGTGATGAAACTCTAGAGGATTTTTTAACAAATTTAATAAACAAAAGTAAGTCCTGTGAGTTCGGAAACTTGGAAGAAAGGATGATAAAAGATATTTTCATTACAAACATGCATGAAAATTTTCAACATGTACGAGAAAAATTACTGCTAGAAGAAGAGTTAACGCTAGAAAAGGCTAGGAACCTGTCCAAAAGTATTGTGTCAGCTAGATCTCATGCAGTGGAGTTTAAAGAATCTACAAATGTCTTTTATCAACGTCAGTCATTCAATCAGTCAAAGTCGAGGGCGAGGTCTCAGTCAAGAACCAGATCACAGTCAGAGTCAAGGTCAAAGTCACAGGAAAGAAAAAACTGTACACGGTGTGGTCAAATTCATCGCTATAAATGTCCAGCATATAATGCTAAGTGCAGGAGGTGTAACTTAAGAGGACATTATCAAGCCTTTTGTAAGTCAGTGAAGTTCATACAAGCTAATATGGATCAAGAAGGTAATGAGTCAAAGTATTTATTTGTTGGACACTTAAATACATGTCAAAATTCAATTTCAGAGTGGAGTGTTAACTTAAATATTAATAATATAAATGTTCAATGTATTTTAGATACTGGAAGTGATGCTAATGTTATGTCATATAAGTTATTTCAATCATTGAATGTCAGTAAAAATTTTTTACCATGTCATTATAAAGTAACCTCTTACTGCGGAAGTACCATACCCATATTAGGTCAACAAAAGCTAGAATGTAGTTATTATATCAATAGTCAACATGTGTCAAAGATAATTAATTTCATTATAGCTGATGTGTCATCACCAACCGTCATTGGAAAATATACATGTTCACAATTAGGTCTTATAAAAAGAGTCTTTAATATTGAAAATACAGTCAATAAAAGTCGAAATTTTGATTCTACATTAGTCAATAGTCAACATCATATGTCTGAGTTAAGTAATAATTGTCATGTTAACAATAAATATCAGTCACAGTCAAATGTACAGTCTTGTATTAGTAAAAGTCTTTATAAGTCTAATATTTACAGTAATTGTCATAAAAAGTCACAAAAGTCATATTATATCAATAAAAATAATTCATTACAGAGTCTACTGTCAAAATATAAATCTGTATTTGAAGGATTGGGCTGTCTACCGGGTGAGTGTCATATCACTATCAACACTGATATACGTCCTAAAATAGATCCACCACGGAAAATTCCATTCTCATTACATGATAAACTGAAGAAGGAATTGGACAGTATGGAAAGTCTAGATGTCATCACCAAGGTTACTGAGCCAACGTCATGGGTGAGTTCACTTTTATTAGTTGAGAAGAAAAATGGTCAACTTAGAGTCTGTCTTGATCCCAGAAACTTAAATGAAGCTATATACAGATCACATTATCCAATACCTACCATTGATATGGTGCGATCTAAGCTACAAGGTGCATCATATTTTTCTACTCTTGATGCGAGCAGTGGATTTTGGGTTATTCGTCTGGATAAGGAAAGCTCAATGTTATGCACATTCAATACGCCGTACGGGAGATATAGGTTCAAACGTCTTCCATTCGGAGTTAACTGTGCTCCTGAAATCTTTCATAGAATTATGACTGAAACATTTGGTGTACTACCAGGAGTCATGGTGTATGCAGATGATATTTTAGTCTATGGAAAAAGTCGCCAAGAACATGAGGAAAATTTAGAAAGAGTGTTTAAAAAAGCTCAAGAAGTCAATTTGAAATTTAATAAAAGTAAGTGTACATTTTGTCAACCACAGGTTAAATACCTTGGTCATATATTTTCTCAAAAAGGTGTGTCACCAGATCCAGATAAAGTCAGGGCTATCAAAAATATGCCGTCTCCTGTCTGTCTCAAGGATTTACAGAGATTTCTAGGTATTTTAAATTATCTGGGAGGATTTATTAAGAATTTGGCTGAAGAAACTGAACCTCTACGTCAATTATTAAAAAAATCAAGTGAATGGTCATGGAATGATAGTTATGAAGCTACTTTCAAACATTTAAAAAATATTATTTGTCAGTCACCTGTCTTGTCACATTACAATGTCAAAAAACCAGTTGTCTTGTCAGTTGATTCCAGTCAGTCAGCAGTCGGTGCAGTCTTGCTTCAGGATAATCATCCAATTTCTTATGCATCTAAAACATTAACATCAAGTCAGAAACGCATGGCGCAGATTGAAAAAGAGCTGTATGCCATTGTCTTTGGTTGTATTCGTTTTCATCAATATATTTATGGAAAAATAGTCACTGTGGAAACTGATCACCGTCCACTAATAACTCTTTTCAAAAAGCCTTTAGCTGAAGTCCCAACACGTTTACAAAGATTAATGCTTAGGATTCAAGCTTATGATTTAAAAGTTGAATATAAGCCTGGTACTAAAATGTACATAGCAGATACACTATCACGAGCAGCTTTACCGGAGTCTAGTGAGGATGAGTTGGATGAAGATGTCATGATACATGTCAACATGCTTGTTAAAAACTTGCCTATTTCAGCTGAGCGTCTAGAATGGCTTACTGAGGCTACAGAAAATGATGAATGCCTACAACTACTGAAGAAATATTATGAGGAAGGATGGCCTGAGAAAAGGTCAGAAGTCAACAAATTAGTCTTACCTTATTGGAACTGTCGTCATGAAATTCATTCAGTCAGAAATTTATTGTTAAAAGGTAATAGTCTCATTATACCTACTAAATTAAGGCCAGAAATATTGAAAATAATACATAGTGGTCATCAAGGCATAGAAAAGTCAAAAAACTTTGCAAGAGGAGTTGTGTATTGGCCTTTAATGTCACATGATATAAAAGTGTGTGTGGAAAATTGTGAAATATGTCTGTCACACAGGAGTGCCAATTCACCAGAACCATTAATGTCACACAAAATTAGTTCATTTCCTTGGGAAAAGGTTGGAATAGATTTTTTTAAAATTTAAAAATCAAACCATACTGGTTGTCGAAGACTACTATTCAAATTATATAGAAATCGCTAATGTGAGTTCAACAGGTGCAAAAGCACTTATTAATGCATTAAAATCTATATTTAGCCGTCATGGAATTCCTTTAACCATAATATCAGACAATGGACCACCACATAATTCACAAGAATTTAAACAATTTTTGAAATCTTGGAATATCAATCATACTACTTCGAGTCCATATCTGTCACGTTCTAATGGTCTAGTTGAGTCAGGAGTGAAAATAGTAAAACGTATACTCACTAAATGTGCAGATTCTGGAGATGATCCATATCTTGCATTATTACAGTATAGAACAACACCTAGAAACAATTTACCGTCACCTGCGGAATTGTTAATGTCCCGTCGTCTTAGAACACTTATACCTACTGTTGTAAAACATCTTCAACCTAAAGTCATGAGTCATAATATGTATAAAAAAACAAAACAACAAAATAATAGTAAACAAAAGTTTTATTATGATAAAAAGTCAAAAAATTTATCTAAAGTAAAGAAAGGAGATAAAATTATGTTCAAAAAGTCACCAGAGTTGAAGTGGCAACCTGCAAAAGTCATTAAGGAATGTGAAGAGCCGAGATCATACATTGTCGAAGCACCTGATGGTTCTACATATAGAAGAAATCGTCAACATCTGTTACCTTGTCATTATTCGAGTCCCATAAAAGAAAGTGTACAATGTAAGAAAGAATTTAGTCCAAATGTCAGTCCAAAAGTCAGTCCAAAGTTTAGTCCAAAGAAGGAAATGAGAATGGAAGAAAATATTCCTCATGATGGAATAAAAAGAACAATTAGTGGTAGACAGGTCAAGCCTCCAGTCAGATTTCAAGATTGTATGTAAAACTAAACTTAGTTATAAATAGATTTAAAGTTTTAGATTGTAAGTCTGTTTATGTTTTTTAAAATATGTAAACCAAGTTATTAATAGATTAATAGATTTAAAGTATTGTAAGCCTGTCTGTTAAATTGTACACATGTCTTTAAAATATCAACTTGTCATTTATCAGTCGGTATGTTTAAACCAGTCTAAAGTTTCAATATTGTCAGTCCGTATATCTTTGTAAAATTATTATTTGTCTTGTCAAACAGTCTGTCGTTTAAAAAAAAAATGAAAAGGGAGATGTTATGAGTATAATCTGTACTTCCTTCCTGTCACACTGACAAGTCTTACATAATACACGTTATGGTCATGGGAACGTCTTTAATTATTTTATATTATAAAAGCCCTTAAACACCTCTTAAATCATACAGCTTCATTTTGATATACTTTTCTTTAGTAAAAGGAAGGTTTCTCATAAAAATCTAAGAATTAAAGTTTTAAACGTGAACGATTTCCCTCTTCTGAATCTATTTGAGCACAAATATTTTGTTGATCCCATTACATGATTACATTATTCTCATTATTTTTTATTCACAGATTAAATTCACGCTACAATAAGAACCAACAAAACGTTTTCAATGCGTGCCTCTAAGTGTCCGGCCCTAAAACACAAGCTTTATTTCCATTCATCACGAACACTGGAGCGTCAAAGGACACACGAAAGCACTCACGTTACGAAACAATCATCGCTTTTCGTATAGAATCGTCGCCATATGTGGCAGACAACCGAACACACCCACCGGTCAAATTTGATTTACGCGTAAATTACGTGTCATAACCTATGCGTACGTATTACCCGCACCTCCCCTTTAAAACAACCACAGTCTAAAAATTCCTTGATAATATTTTGTTATACTGGTATTTTTGTTATTATTTAGTATGTAATTTTTTTTAGATAAAGAGGAGGTATGGGTTATGTGTACAATGTCCGGGTGTCATAAAATTTCCCTTGTTCCAGTCAAGTGCACCTTTGTTTATATTGGTAATGCATTAATTTGAATATTCGCGGTGTCAGATGTCAAATGGTTTGTAATTTTTGTGTTTGTTCCTTTTTCGTTTTTAATGTGATTTTCACGGAAGTTGTATTTAACGAAGGAACTCGGGGCGTTAAAATTGTGGGGTTGTAATACTTATTATTTTAAAGAGATTTTTATGTACAAATAAATAATTGAATTACCTTACTCGTACTTTCTATATTCGATGGTGGTCATTCTTTGTGATTTAGTCGTGCATACAAAAGATTATTAGTTCGATTTCCGGTTAGGTTCAACCATGATTGCAATAAAATCAAAAGGAAACCTTTCAAAATAAATAAAAACTATTTTTTTTCCTTATTCTTCTTTTTCTCCTTGAAAAAAAAGATAGTTTAAGTCTTAATTTACGTGCCTTTGAGAACTTCAAGTCTATAACGACCATGAGTAAAAATAATGTATTTGTTTTATAAAATAGATTAAAAGATAGAATTTTTTCCAACTCATTTCACCCTATAAATAAGCTATGATGAATTAACCAAAGACTAATTCTGCGAAAGTGAATTCGGGGGTCCACATGAACAGGAAGAAAAATGATTTGTATGCTGACTGCGCAATAATCTAACACCGTCGGCATAATCGAATGAGGGAAATTAAAGTATCAGAAAAATATTCTTTCGATGAATAGGATGATTCAGTTTATGATAGGCGTGACTTTTTAACCGACTAATAATAAATAAATAGAGGGTCGAATTTCGATTTGTATTTTTTCGGTTTTCTCAATAACTACTCATCAAAGGACATTGCCATAATTTGCCCCAGGCTGTCAAACGTATGCTCATATTTAATTATTTTATTTAAATACACAATGAATTTTAAACAACTACCTATGTTTTACTTGAAAATGTATCCAAAATGTAAGAATTTCAATCGATTTTTTGTGTTCAATCACGTGACCGGCGTCATAGTATGAAAAGTCATCTTTTATCAACCTTCATAACTTTTATTAGCGACTGCTTAGCTACAAGTAACTTCATTACTATTTACATCGAAGATCTGTAGGGGAGAGTTGGATATTACCGAGCCCCTAAGGACTTTAACCTATAATTAGGAAACTGTTTGATATTAAAAAAAACAAAATTGAGTAATTTGTAGGACATTTATTTAGGTATCGTATACCGTATAACAAAAAAATCCAAAATATAAACAAAAGGTAATTATTGTCAATTTAGAAAAAAACACAAAGGCGCGGTATTGTCAAACTAGTCGGATAATATCGTGCCCAGGTTTGACTAAATCGTGCGCACATCATTTGCAAGCAAATGGGTAAGTAATAATAAAAAATAGTAAAAGTAAATTTTCTTGCATTAAGAAAGGGAAACCCAAATGTATTTATAGAAATTAAGTACCAATATAAAGTATCACGCAATAAGTATTAACAAAAACTTAAATACTTTACCTATGACAACATGTAAATATCTTTTTATAACTGTAAGTCTATACAATATATGAATTATATTTAGACTAGTCAGTCTCAAACATACCTAATATCAATTTAATATCAGACAGCAAGTTATTTTAATCAAAGCAAAAATCACATATAAAGTCTTTGGATGAATCTTCTCCGCTACATTCCTTATGTATCCAATTCGCGTATCTACAACAACGAAACCAGATTTCTCCATTACCACCAAACTATTGACATACGGCGCAAATATCACGATTCTCTATATAGTCATCTTCATCATCTTCGCATAGTTGAGTTACGGGCAGATCATCCACACTATCTTCACTGCTGCTGTCGATACATTTTTTAGACGTTCTTTTGCCTTTCTTTTTTCCTTGCCTGACATTTTTCTTGCTTTTCATATTATTATCTTCATACTTTCTACTTTGGCAACTGTTCAAAACTTTTCTCTTGACAGCTCTCCTATGTTTCTTTTCTTTAACTTTCTTCTCTGCAACGTTCTTTTCGTTTGCTATCTTTATTTGTCACTTTCGTGCTTTTCCTCTAACTGCTCCGTTAATGGGATGTTGATGTGAGAATATTAGAGTGTTGTTTTTTAACACGTCTTTGTATTTTATTTTCTTTTGTGGTATAGGGCTCAAATCTTCTGAAGTACTCGGCTTAGAGACATCTTTTCTGATGCCTTCACTTAAAGCAGTGGGAGGCATGTTTTCATTTGTATTGCTGTTAAATTGTATGCCTGATGCTAATGTAACCAAAACACACTTTTCATAGTTTACAATTTCGCACCCTCGTCTGACAATTCGGATTTATCAAACTTGATCATTTTATTTTTGAATCTCAAAATTCTATGGAAAATATTATAGTACGTAAAAACATATTCTGGCATTAATTCTACAGTATACAAGCATTAAAAATGTATAGTATCAAAATATTACAATATAAATACAGTATTACTTACCTCTTACCGAAAGTACACGAAAAATTATAAGGATTGATGGAAAAAGAATCTAAAGGACTTGCTGTCTCCGTCGTCGCGCGGATCGTAACGGCAGTGCGTAGGGCAGGGTATAGGCATGTCCGGCTATGATTCATATACACTGTAACGCGGAATTTGTTGATAGTTTTTGAATTACGCTGACGCGCGGAATTATCAACCGCGCGGTAATATCCAACTCTCCCCTACTATTTAATAACATATATATCCTGTCTGGGCATTTCTGGGACAGACTTCCATACATTTTTTACCTTCCTTGTTTGAATAGGGTTTGGTTTATTTAAGTGATAATTTTTCTACTAAAGTATGAAATGCATTTTTGGCAACCTAAAAAGTGATAAAGGCAAAAATGAGCAGGCATTTTTCTAGGTAAGCGCACTCCAAATTAAGCCTAAAGTATGCTTTTCATCAGATATCAATGAGGTCAAGCGTAAGCGTATCATGGAAAAAAAATAAGGTATTTAGGAGAATATTTTTAGGTAGATAAGTATACAAAAAAAATTTTTGTATAATAAACTGTTTGTTTTTTTTACGAAATTTATTTATTTCATTTTATGTATAGAATCAAAATAATTTATTGTAATAAATATTGAACATTTATTTCAATTTTGTAGGTTAAGCTTCAAATCTATCCTAAAAGTAAACAGGTCTAACCCTATAATGCTCCGTTAAAAATAGACCGATAATAATAAGTTTACCCAAAATTACGCTCGATATTTGAAGTAAATCTGACATGAAGGGTATTTAAAATAATGGAAATGTAAACAATATTGCACAAAAATCAACCATCTGTATAATAAGATAATCGTATACGCAAAACTGACCGAATGACTCACGAACGGGTGAACACTAGCCATTGAATAGATCGTAATCGTTAACCCAACAGATGGCGTTATATCGCTAATAAGCGTGCGTAATTCTTAATAAGCTCACCTGTTAGTTTTTGATTTTAACTTTGGAGTTATATTTCAAGAGATTTTAACTTTGCTTTTCAACGCATTGATATCATTATCATTATCGGCCTATTAACGGCCCACTACAGGGTCAGGCCTCCCTCCTTAGAGGAGAAGGGAATATTTAAGTGAAAATCTCGTGTCACAGTATTTGGTAGCCAATAAAGCTGTGGTTTATAACTATTTGTGTATACTTGGAAGGCTTGAAAATAAACCATAGATTATTTATTACATTCCTAGGTGTCATTTTTATTTCTTTTTAAATGATTTTTTTTTATAATTTTTAATTTAAATAATATTAATATTTTGAAGCCAAAATTTCTTGATGATCATTTAAATAGTTAAACTTTAATAGCATAATTATTAAACGATTGAGACTCGCAATTGTAAGTAACGATTGTATTGATTTTATTTGCGCTATATCAGTACCAAAATTCGACAGTTTATTACATAGAAAATGCGCCCAATGTAAACTCACCTTTATAAAGATGAAACAGTCATCTACCTTTTAAAGTTATACGGATCGGTATTATAGGCAGGAAAGTCCATAAGTGCATTACATTCATTTTCCCCAGCCCAGCGAGATCAGTACAGTCACCGTGACGACCCATATAACATTTGGTATCCATCC
The DNA here is from genome assembly GCA_034621355.1 of Mycalesis mineus. NCBI lineage: Eukaryota > Metazoa > Arthropoda > Insecta > Lepidoptera > Nymphalidae > Mycalesis > Mycalesis mineus. The sequence continues at coordinate 2,485,036 of CM067902.1, forward strand.
ATCGGCATTAAGATACCAGGATTTTGAGGATACAAAAAGTTGATGGCACAACGAACACTTCTCGCATTAATAGCAATGATTTCGGTCTATAAGGATTTTATAAATTGATATGCTAAATAAAAACTTGTGTTTTTTCTAGTTAACATTGTGTTGTTTAAAACAATCCCAATCTTCTTTCATCATTTTTAAGCAGGATCCTTCTTAATTTACCAAGCCATCTTTGATGGTGTCTTGCTTGTGATTTAATGGTCTTGCCTCTGAAGTTTCTTCAAAACTATAGTGAAATGTAATTAGGTACTATTTTCTATTTTATTTAAAAAACGTTATTATATAAAAACAAAAGAAATTTAACACTTCTAATGCCCTTTTTGTTTAATCGAAATCTCTATCTGAAATTGTATTGTTGAAAACTGAAACCATGATGATTTTAAAATTCTATTTCAACCCCTCGTTAATTTTGTTTTGACTTAGATAAATTGGAAAGGAATAGTATAAGACACATTTAGGAACAAAATACCTTACTAAATAAAAACTATCTAATAAAAAAGAGGCCTCAGTGTGTCACCCTCTTTCCTAACTCCTATTATGATAAATCTACATTTTGAAAGTTCAAACATTTTATCAGAAGACTCAACACTAAACCGCTGAAGGGTGAAATATGGGGGGTCATATGAGCCGATATTTGCGGATTTAAAAATTTCCTTTTAAACTCCTATTGTGATTTTGGGGAGGGTTAAGTGGCGAGTAAAATGGAGCACATGTATTGTATGACTCTTGTTATTTTTACGCGGATTATTGTAAGATTAGCACTTGTGTTACGTGGCTGTTTTAGGGTTGTTAAATAAATATAGCCGTTTGAATTGGAATAACACAGTTGTGTCTCCTGGACTATGAGGTTTGTTTTTTTAATTTTCAGAAATACGAATCAAAACTAAGGCGGTATTTTTGATAGTTCAAAAGAAATATATTTACCTAACTTCTTAAAATATGACGTGTTGTTTTTGATCTTATATCCATGTTTACTATTTTACTTTTTCTATGAAATTATTCATTTGTTACAATTTGGCATAGTTTTTTTATTTAAAAATTTAAATAATTTAAAAATAATAATCTATAAATTATTTAAATAATAAAACTTAATAAGATTTTTCATAAAAATACTTATTATTCGTTTGTTTTAATACACTTATTACAATGTTTCACTAACTAAGATATTAAATGTTATTTTTACAATTGATATTTCACTACTGTACCTACCCTTATAAAAGGTTACTAACATAAAATTAAAAAAAAATCAAAACTTTTACAAACATGTCTCCTCCGATAATTCACAGTCGACAAACAAAAGAGGCCACCCAAAGCCACTGAAAGAAATTGCAAGAAATCAAAACGCCTCTATTTCAGTCAACCCTTGATTAGCCACGGCTTTTTTTCGACCACACAAGCGTTATCGGTCTTTACAACCGGAGTAAAATTTACGCAAAAATCGGTACTCGTCAAAGCCAACAAGGGACCTAATTGGTCTGTAAGGTTTGAACGTTATATATCCAATAATAGTCGGTCAGTGTGACCAATAAAGTCGTAAAATCCTACAAAGAGTCAACTGAGGGCGTCATAAATTTTAATATTGACAAGCACTGAACTAACATTGTTGCAAAAAGAGTTTTGTTATGAAGATAAATGGATAAGATGTTACTATCTAATTACAAAGTATAAAAGGAAAGACAACATAATATTTAGTACATTGATATGGCAATTATATTATATCATTCAAATTATAAAAGTAGTTGTAAATATGTTTAATCTAACTTAGTTATTGCAAAATATAAAATTTTAAGTAAACAATTGGTGGTAATAGAAAACTAGTCTATAATTATTTATTTATATAATATGGCGGGTTATAGGCGCTTTTCTATTAAAGTATGTATTATATTTATTTGAACCTATATAAGATTCCTAATCATGAGCTTTTTACGTGCGTGTAGTTTGTACTGTAGCTTAGACCTACTATGTCTGTCCAACATTAATTGAGGTTGTATATATTATATGATCATTTTATTACACACAACACACAATCATTACATTATATACTATATGTACCAGTTAAATTAGATGTTTGAATTTTATAACATTTTATTTTATTTACAAGGAAACATAAATTTTGAAACAATATTAAATTCAAAAAGTTTAATTAAGTCCCGTGAAAACTCTAACACTCAATTTTATAGCTCTCATAAAATTACAAATTGATCGTAAACGGGTCATTTTTACCTCTCCAAATGGTAGGAAACCTAACATTTGTTGCTTTTTGAACAAGTGTGCGATGTAGGACAGATACATAATTTATTTTCGAAAGGTGCATAAAATTATGATAATTAATGGGCTTTTCAAATAATGTTTTATTTTTTTTAACATTGCTTGATCACGGTTGCAGAATAAGGGTTACGATGCCGATTGCCGTGTGAGTCAACACGTGTGTCTAATGTGCGAATGATAAAATAAATTCAACATTATGCAAATCGGTACAGATCAAACAAGTGTTTTGTTTTCCACAAAATACATAATGATATGTAAAGGTTGCCCTCATTCTAACCGATTTAAAAAACATTTTTTATTTGTATCCGTCTGTCTGTTTGTAAGCCCAAGATTTTTTCGATAAAATATACTCATAAGACTAAGGCTAAACGATCCAATAAATTAGTTTTTCAGCGACGGATATAGTTACGGGTGATATTCTACAACAATATTCAATTCATTGATTGCATATTTTTGATTAAAAAGGGGTTCTAAAAGGCAAATAGCTAAACTCCACTTTGTTTGTTGAAACCGACCAACATTTCTCATTCGGATAAAATATACTCTTAGAGGCACAAAGTTACTAACAATTCTTGAAAGTAAAGCATAATATTTCAAGGTCTAACCCAGGAATCGAACTCAAGACATCATGATCCCAATTCAGATAGACTATATGTTGTTTGAGATTCTCAAAAAGAAGAAAAGCGAATATATCGTAGCGTGACCCAGGACTCAAGCCTCGTGATCCTAAGCCTATATAAGGCAATACTAACTACTAAAGTAACAAGACCCTCATTAACAATTACGATCATTTAATCTTAAAGTTATTCAAACTTTAAACTGTATAACAGTTTATCTAAAGAAGTAAAATCCTGGCTTTAACTGGAACTCAAGGCTTCACGATCCGAGCATGCTTACCACAGAAACAGCGAGGTAGTCGGTAAAACTTACGATTGTCTCCAAGTTATAAAAACTAGAAATAGAACAGAAATTCCCTAATCATTATACAAATGACGTCTGTCAACAGAACGAACGTACGTACTTCACCCTAATAAGTGTTAAGATTTGGAGAGAACTTGATAAATAATAAGCCATTAGTGCGCATGCTGCCATATGGCACGAGGCGTGGCGCTTTTTCTATCGTTACATTAAATTAAAATCAAAGAAAGAGAAACTACAACAACTTTTACATAGGAATATTCTTTTATTTATTTTTGATTACATTACTAGTGACACCTTGACTGTAATCACACCTAACGGTAAGTGATAATACAATCTAAGGGAAAAGCGAAATAACTTTCTAGGAGTAGGATGAAATATACACCCCTTTAGGTTTCTACACAACATTGTACTGGAACCCTATCGCTTGGCGTCATTGTCAAGTGAGTTAACTAGCCACGACCAAAGCCTTCCACCACCCAGGCCTTCATCTAATAACAACTATAATACATATTAAAACAGAATCTAAAAACCATATGCAATTTTCCATTATTTCCACTGGTTAAGTTAAAAACAGTGCCCTAGTTTTTAACCCATTTGTACAAAAGGAACAGATTTATAAATTTACGAGGCAAGCTATTTTTTATAATAACTATTTATTCTTACTGAAAAGGAAAAGTGGATAATAAAGCAATCGAATTAAAAAAATACCTATAACAGGAATCAACAATGATACAAGTTAATAACACTTTTATGCTTTATTTTACCCCTAGCACAAATTAGTAACGATTTCGAAGAGTAAAAAAAATAACCACTACTATATAACCAACAAAGTATGTATATAGAAACCAAAGAGTTACAAGAATTTTCGAACAAAAATTAAAACATCAAAATTGCAATTTTTTTTTATTTTGTAAGAAAAACGGACCGCTTTCAATTCATGTTTTTAAACTTTTAATCAGCCCCAGAAATATATGACATTTAAATTATAGAAACCCCATCCAAATGAGATTTATTTAAGTAGTAGTTTTTAAAACATAGTGAACACAATATTTCATACATAGATATCTAAGGGATGAAACAAAACTTTTTTAGTCCCTTTAAAATAATCCTTATTAATTAACACTCAATCTAAAAGTAGTGCATTAAATTGTCATAAAATAAAACAATGCATTTACAATTTTGCTCGTTTATTAAAATTAAGGTAAATGATATTTTATTTTAAATATAATTATGTACCTAATATAGATAAGCACATTTAGAACTTCAAGTTTGTCAATTTATATCGACTCTACCGCCGATTCGGAACGTTAATAAAATATGGTTGTTTGGACCTACAATGCCTTTTAAAAATACTTTCTAACGTTTTCGATAATTTAAACAATATGTACTAGGGGATACAGAAATGTGTCATCCTTTGTCCCGACATGACCTTTATGGGTACCCGACCGTGTGATACCGAGAAATAGAAATTGCATACATTTATCATCAAGCCATTATTTTAATAGCACTTATTACAATGCAATAAAGTCCATTATGGTTGTTTAATAATGACTCATTTGTAAAGATTGTTAATTAATGATATTTAATGCAGTATTCTTTTAGTCGGTTTCATTTAATGTTAGATATAGAACTAAGTAGCTAATTGTAATATCGCTTATAGATCTGGAGATTCGTAGCTTATAAATGTTTTAACTTACTTAAAAGTAATATCGATAACGATAAATTAAATTAATAGGGCCGTTAAGAGGCTGACAATGATGGTGATTAATGTAAGGTGATGATAATGAATCTAAGATGACTAACTGCCATCTAGCTTAGCAGTCAACAAGAAATAATGCAGTTTAAAAGAAAATATGGGTTACTTAACTAACCTTATATTGTTATCAAAATCAATGATCTCCTAGTTAAGCATAAAAAATCAAGCAAACAAGAGGAATCTCTTTTTCGATACAATAATGCAGAGGTTTATGGTGTTAATATTTAGATTTGGTATGATAATGGTTTAACGAGCGGGAATCGAATCTTAGACGTTACAAATTTGAGTCCAACTCCTTAACCGTAGAGCTATAGAGACTTCAACAATCGTTGATAGCCGAATATCTCAAGCTATTTTAGGCAAACACTTTGTCACCCAAACAACAATTTTTCTAACCCTTATTTAATAATGGATACAACAGACGTGTATTCGTTAATTCGACGTAGATTGATGCAAATGACACCTACTCACAAGCCGTATGAGCCTACCACACTTTATAAACCTTTGTATTACAATAAAACATTCAAGTTTAAACTCTATATCCAACGAAATAGATGTAAAAACTGGTATATCGAACTCAAATATAACTTTGTGAAATAGACAACTCATTATACGATGTTAAACATAAAATCATTCAATTTTAGACGTTATCATAATAGTACTACGAGCATGAGTTATTTTAATTAGATGGAAATGTATGTTTGTACAAGTATACAATGCTAACGTGCTTCAATTGACAGAAGACGTTTTATTTATTCAGAGGGTGGGTACTTTTGTTATATAATAACCTTACCTATATAATACTAACTTACACCTAAGCATAATGTACGAAACTAACCTTTAGACTTGTAAACAATCTCATTAGTACATAAGGTCTATTGTAATAAACCAACTACCATTATCCCCTCACGCGCTCCACGTCTCAACCCCCACCACTCTACCCTATATAAACGCTTCCCGAACTCCTAACAATGCATTCTATTTCCAATCTCCTTACTACCTCGTTACTCTGTCTCTTAGTTTACTGTCACTCTGTTAATTCTTAGTCTTATATACAATTTCTTGTAGTATTCTTTTAAATAGTGTTATAAATTAAAGTTTAAGTTCAATTATTAAATATTAGTTTTTAAAAAGACTTTTTATTGCTCTGCCACATAACAATTTTGGCGCAGTCGGTAGGATTATTCGCAAAAAGACGAATACAAACGTGAATTTCAAGCAAATATCACGGTAGCCGTAGGCTTTTAAAAGTGTTCGCCGAACCGCAAAATGATCCAGATCATCGTGTTACTGTGGTAAGTGGCATAATTTGTCTGCTCAATTCCTTTTATTCTATGTTATATCCTATTTCTATTCCATTTCCCTGATTTTTAAATGTCCATACCTATCAAAAACGAACCATACTCTGAATCCACTATATACCCAAATTTGTTTAGTTATCTTTCGACACAACCACACACAACAGATACAATGTCTCTAGATATTGCCACCTTGCTTAAACTTATCCCAGCATTCGACACAACACAACCACAACAAGTATATAGATTTATTAGATCTTGCGATTCCGCCTTCCAACTTTCCGATCCTAAACAAGAACCCATTTTATTAGTATATATTTTAAATAACATAACAGGCACAGGCGCTTCCGATGTTCATTGTAGACAGTATGCTACGTGGGAAGACCTTAAGTCCTACCTTATTGATAAATTTTCCAATGTAAAAACTATTTCACATCTTAATTTAGAACTACAGTCGATGTTCCAAAAAGCTGGCGAATCTGTCACAGAATTTTATCATAGAGTCGACTTATGCCGAAGTAAAATAAAAGAAAAAATTAACGCAGAAATAAACGACCCCACACTACTTGGTCGCATGACGACAACAGAAGAAACCGCGTTAAGCGTATTCATCAACGGCCTTAACACAGAAATAGGAACTATGCTGAGAACACGAGGCTTTACAAACTTAACAAAAGCAGGTCGTTTTGCTATGGAAGAAGAAAAAATTAGAGCCATGAATTCCGCTAGGCAAGCTTTATTTAAGACTAATAATAATCATTCGAAACCGCGTATGAATTCACCTCTCCAAAACTCACAACAGTTACAGACTCCCTACACTCAAAACGATTTTAGAAATATACCAAATTCAAAAGTATGCAGTTATTGCAAAAATTTAGGACACTCAATTTTTGAATGCCGCAAAAGAGCTTACAATAATAATATTCGAAAAACATCTGTTCCTCCACCTCAACGCACACTTCCACTCCCTTCAACACAATCGCGCCCACCAATGCAACGCGCTTTACCATATTTACCAACGCAACGCGCTTTACCAAGCCCCCCAGCACACGTCAATAATTTAAACTCCGAAGCGACCAACGAGACGAGCAACTCGCTGGAAATCGCTTCCGATTATTGCTCAACGACCCAAATGCCAACCTCAGCATCCCAGGTAGACAGCCTCCAAATCCAATGGTAGAAAGACCTACCACATATAGAGAAAGTACTAAGCACAGTTTCAAAAACCCAGTCCATCGAGGACAAGACGAAACTGTCCCTAGCGACGCGTCACCAGTCTATCGGAGACATTACAGAGATGCGTCAACACAAACTTACTCTTCATCATTACCTACAAAACTTACTATTCCAAATCTACCTACTATATCTACTAATAATAATCCTACTCTACCAAATAACCCTACTAACTCTACTATATCCACTACTCTTACTAAATCTACCATATCAAATAACCTTACTAATCCTACTAAACCTACTAACTCTACCATACCTACCAAATCTACCAAATCTACCACTCCTACAAAATCTTCCAAATCAAACAAGATACAATATCGTCCTAAACACAAGTCCAAACCTAAACCTAGATCTAAAACTCAAACTACTACTCCCACTGAATCTTCTACTAACATTGAGTCCTATTCCATATCATCTCTAAACGACGTTCCTCCTGAAAACTTATTACACTGCACATTTCAAGTCGAAAACCAATCCGTCACTCTCCTAGTCGATACAGGCGCAGGAATCTCGATAATAAATAAAAACAAGATAGGTTCAGTCGAAATAAACGAATCTGATAAAGTATCTATCGTAGGTGTATCTAATAACCAATCGTCAATTACCAGTTTTGGCTCCGCTAACATATGCCTTGATAATTTCCCCAAATTTAAATTCCATGTCGCTAATTTAAATATAAAAGCAGACGGTATTTTAGGTAACGATTTCATGTCACGATTCAATGTAAACATTTATGTTAAATCAAAAACAATGCGCATTCATGATAAAACTTACAAACTTCATTATCTTAACGAACCCATTAATAATTACACTACAGATAAACAATTTCTCAAAAACAGATCAGAAACTGTAATTAGATGTAAAACAAATAGCATTAGTTCCGGAATAGCCATTATTGATAAACAAACACTGGATAACGATGTTGTTATTCCCAGCGCACTAATTAATGTAGTAAACAATTCTTTTTCGATAACTTGTGTAAACTATTCCAAGACTGATAAGTCAATAACAACCCCTATCGTTAACGTAGACCCTTTCGATACCGATAGTTATAATTATACGAACAGTCGCACATCAGAACAACCCATAGCAATTAATTCTGTTAACTCATTCGATAAACAAAACAAAGTCATGCAGATGATTAGAAAAGATCACTTGAATTCCGAAGAGTCTGAATCGTTAGATAGAATTATTTCCGAGTTCTCAGACATATTCTTTATAGAAGGAGACTCCCTCACATTTAGCAATCACACCAAACACAAGATTCCAACAACTTCAAACACGCCAATCCACACAAAAACATATAGGTTCCCACAGATTCATGAAAACGAAGTCAAAACTCAAGTTCAGAAAATGTTAGATCAAGATATTATCCAACCTAGTTCATCGCCTTGGAGTAGCCCCATCTGGGTTGTACCCAAGAAAATCGACGCTTCTGGAAAACAGAAATGGCGTTTAGTCATCGACTACCGCAAATTAAACGACGTAACTGTAGGAGATAGCTACCCTCTTCCAAACATCACTGACATCTTAGATAAGTTAGGACACTCTCAATATTTCACAACACTAGATCTTGCTTCAGGGTTCCATCAACTCGAAGTCGAACCCACTGACATTCCTAAAACCGCTTTCAATACCCCTTATGGTCATTACGAATATAAAAGAATGCCTTTCGGGCTGAAGAACGCCCCTGCTACCTTCCAACGTGTAATGGATTCTGTACTTTCCGGTTTACAAGGTGAACGCTGTTTCGTATATTTAGATGACATCGTCGTTTTTGCATCTAGCCTACAAGAACACGAACAAAAACTTCGAGAAGTGTTCTCTAGACTCCAAAAATACGATCTAAAAGTACAACCGGACAAATGCGAGTTCTTAAGACGTGAAGTAGCTTACCTAGGCCACATTATTTCTAATGAAGGTGTAAAACCGAACCCTGATAAAATCGAAGCCGTCAAAAACTTTCCAGCTCCCAAATGTTGCAAGGATATCAAAGCTTTTCTAGGCCTTACTGGTTATTACCGCCGTTTCATTTCCAATTTCAGCAAAATTACTAAACCTCTCACTAGCCTACTTAAGAAAGACACACCCTTTATATGGGGTCAATCTCAACAAAAAGCATTCGAAGAATGCAAACAACTCCTTATTAGTCCACCGATCCTCCAATATCCAGACTTCACAAAAGAATTTATTTTAACCACCGATGCTTCAATTCATGCCATCGGCGCAGTTCTATCTCAAGGTCCTATAGGTAAAGATTTGCCAATTGCCTACGCATCTCGTACGCTCAATAAAGCAGAATCAAATTACTCTACAATAGAACGAGAACTATTAGCCATTGTCTGGGCTGTGAAACATTTCCGACCATACCTCTTTGGTAGAAAGTTTAAAATAATCACAGACCACAAACCATTAACATGGTTGTTCTCTATAAAGGACCCAGGTAGTCGTCTCGTTAGATGGAGACTTAAATTAGAAGAGTTCGACTACGAAGTTATTTATAAAGCTGGAAAAAATAATACGAATGCAGATGCACTTTCTCGACCTCCCGTTATGAATACCAACATAATTGATCTCACTCTTAGCGACGACATTCCAACTCAAAGCAACACCCAAAACTCCTCAGAAGATTATCTACAAATAAATTTTTCACACTTCATAGATAACTCCACTTATAGCTTCGACACTCCAAACCTTCATATTTCACCAGATAACCTTTTAGACGAACGGCACAAAAACATTCTCATCCCAATTTCTTGCGAACTATCAGATAAGAACGACCTTTTCAATAGGGCAATCTCCATTTGTTCTCAAGTAGATGCATATTTAGAGAAACCCAAAACACTTTACGATATAGATTTATTAGTTTCAGATAAGAAACAAAACTTATATTTTAGTTGCACAAGACCAACACACTTCAATGCATGGGACTCTGAAAGCTATTTTAAAACTCTTTTAAATCTTTTACAATCTCACAACATTCAAAACCTTTACGTACCAAACCTTAAAAACGACACAACATCCAACATAACGCATCCAATTGTAACAGTAAATATTGAAGATGCTTGCACATCAGAGACACTTCAAGAATCAAAACTCCCAGATCTGCAGCCCATTACAATAAAGAACGTACCATTAGATTCTCTTCACATCATCAAAGATCAAATAAGAATACAAAATAAACTTCTACAAGAACAAAAACAGTCATTCAAAATCAATACACCCAATTCCAAATTTTCTTACGCCGCCATAATACTAGGCATATCAATGTTGTTTTTCTTAATATGCAAATGTTGCCCTTGGCGTCGTTTTTGGTCTCGTCAGCAAAACCGCTCAAACCGTCATTCAAATGAGGAACTACAAACACGAGGATGCATCCAAATATTCAACAACTGCTTCGACAACTCTCGTCGACATCAAAGCATTCCAATGACCTCAATTGACAACAATACAATCTCATCCGACGAAGAAGAAAAGGACACGCCTACAACCTCAAGATCGTGCACAACAAATCAGGCCCGATCTTTTTTCTAAGGGGGGAGGTGTTATATAATAACCTTACCTATATAATACTAACTTACACCTAAGCATAATGTACGAAACTAACCTTTAGACTTGTAAACAATCTCATTAGTACATAAGGTCTATTGTAATAAACCAACTACCATTATCCCCTCACGCGCTCCACGTCTCAACCCCCACCACTCTACCCTATATAAACGCTTCCCGAACTCCTAACAATGCATTCTATTTCCAATCTCCTTACTACCTCGTTACTCTGTCTCTTAGTTTACTGTCACTCTGTTAATTCTTAGTCTTATATACAATTTCTTGTAGTATTCTTTTAAATAGTGTTATAAATTAAAGTTTAAGTTCAATTATTAAATATTAGTTTTTAAAAAGACTTTTTATTGCTCTGCCACATAACACTTTAATATTTTTCTTGTCTAATGTTTAATTTTGTATCACCAATTAAGTTACTTTGTTTATTTTGCTAAGTTATAGATTACTATACTGAAACTAATATTTTTCATTCTCTAAAAGTAAAAATCATTAAAACATTGTCCACTTTATTCATGTTTTGTTAGTAAATTTCTTTATTTTTAACCTAGTCTCAGATGATTAAAAGTCGATAGTCATGCTGGGTTGGCCTGTGAAATATGAAGCTTTCTTTTTTTCTGGAAATTATCCGTAAAAATTACAGCTTGAAGAGGAGAAGTAGAGGGCCCAGGTCTCGGAGAGCACGTTATGCCATCATGAATCCCTATCATTGTAATGTTATCATCCTTAGCCTGCCAATCTACATTGGTGCAGCGTATATACATACATTCCATGACTCCTCATTCCCATAGTGGTAGGCGGAGGCTACGTCCTTCCATTTTCTACATTCATTTCCATTCCATTTGCATATTTGGGGCCGCGTGGTGGATCTAACCTCCAGTCTCTTATAAGGAGAGAGGCATAGTCTGGTCATTCAAGTACATGCTGGTAGATGATGAGTTTTCTTAAATTTAACTTAACCTCACTTCTTATTTTCTTCATTAGTAAATTTCAGCCAAGTAGCCGAGGCGAAAGCTAATATGATAATATTTCTTTGTTTACATTATTATAAAAACACAGCTAAATCCCATGTAACAGTTACCGTTTGTGGTAATAAAAAGCTTTGGCTAATTCAAACCTTCCCATCGCCATGATTGGCATCTACTGCTACATGCTACACGTGCGTCGTCCGGTGATCGACGTCTATGCGGGCTGAGTGCGGGCTTGCTACAGCGTTTTATAAAAATATCGACTGTAGGTACATGCTATACAGACTCAAACATTTAGCACCTCTACCATTATAGAACCAAACACGAAAAATATTTTAAAAATAAAATAAACATATTGAAAAATGAAAATATTTTCAAGGATAGGTTTAGGTAATTCTTTATGGATAGGTAAACTAACGGGTTTAGTAATTAGCCTATGTGACTTCGATCACGAGGTCTTGGGTTCGAATCCTGAGTCGGGTCACGGAATAATTCAAAGTTTTTCTGAATTATTCCGTGACCGTGACGTGAACTGATAGTAATAGTTAATAAATGAAACATTATCCACACTACGCTCGCCCGCATTGGAGCAGCGTGGTGGGTCTACGTTCCATATCCCCCCTAATTGAAGGGAAGCCTGGCGCTGTAGTGGGCCTTTAACAGGCTGATAATGATGATGATAAAATGCTAAAGTAATTTAGAGCGTAGAAGTAAATTACAAAAAAAATATCACTCTCGCATTTTCAATATTCCTATGAATATATTTTTGGCGTAGAATATAAAAACATCACCTCAGTTATTACCATTTTAAACAGTTCCTAAGAGTTTTTCTGATAATGCTATTAAATGATTTGACTATTTAGTTTGGTTGAAATCGCCGTAGCAAGCCCGCACACGGGGGGAAGTGTTTTATTATTGCTTTTATCTTTGGAAATCTACTTTTTTTCCATTTCATAGCTCGTCATTTATATCGCAACTGCTAACAATTAATTTAATTAAACCGTATCTGTGGGGTGGCCGGTTTTGATGTAATCATTTATTTTGTGTAGCAGGTTACACGGTTATTGTCTAATGTTCTGAAAATTTTAATTGAAGCGAGTAATGGATGTTATGATGTCATTTTTATTTCGCGTATTTTTTTGTTACCTTATTCCAGGAATATTATTTTAGGGGGATAAGAGACGATTTTAGGCAGGCTCGTTGTCAGTTGCAAAAGGGGTAGGGATATATAGATGTTCTACATCCCTACCCCTTTTACAGTGCCAGCTGTTTGTCCCATTGGTTTGCCTATATGGCTTTAGGACAACTAGTTCTACCAATAACTAGTTCTAGATACCGACAGTCGCAGTTGGATACTTGGCAATGTTACACTCTTGTGCCTCAAAGGTTAACACCACCACCACCCACCCACCACCACAATTAATACCCAGGTCATTATGACTAACAAACTGATAGTGGTCGTTACAAAATCAGACATTAAGCCAGCCAAATCCAAAATATCCCAATGCAGTCTGAGCTCCATATTTCCACATTTACAAGAAGGTAGGTATTTATTCAGCCTTTGCAGTAAGCTGTTAAAATAAGTTGATAAGGATAAGATGCTATCAAGAAGCTATCTTGGAAGGAGAAGTACATTCCTAACAAGTTTGTATACCAGAACAGATTATTGTTTTGTGAAATGTTTTCCTTTCGGTGTGATGACTAGCCACGTCTAAAACCAAGATCTTAAGCAATTTATTAAATCAAAAAAATAAATTATACTAACAATCGAACCCATGATCTATCAGTTGCAAGACATGGCATTACCACCAGCAACAGAAAGGTCATTGATGTATGGATTTAGAATAAATTATAGGAGGGGTTATGACCACATTCCCATTTTATTATCGATAATGATTCATCATTTTGTTATTTTATATCAATTAAAGTAAACATGGGAATCCGTACAGACGTAATTGAGTGAAAAACTGTTTGTGGTCAGCTTTCATGGTTCATCCTGTTGAGGGTATAACCGCATGACCTTTAGTGGTTTTAACATAATTATTTTGCAAATAGTTAAACAGATATCCTTTGTGTAGCTTTTCTTTTTTGGTTTTTTATTAAGTGTCAAATCTATGTGCTGTCATCAAAGAGATAACATACTCTGAATTTCTCAAAATTTAAAGTAATGTTATTAAAGGTGTTGGGAAATATGAGTAAATATTTTTCCAAGTTAAACGGTTTCTAGTACCAGTCATCACTTTACATCTATCTATTCGTAAGGCATTGATCAAACAAAAAAATCTTTCATCCCTCCTCGCGGCTCAAATGCGGGTTGGCAGGCTCGGGGCAATGATTTTGAACTACTTGACGATCACTATCAGACGTTAATGTTAATGATCAGGACCAACAGCTTCAAGTGCTTTCAAACGTTTGTTTTACCACCGATTTTCTCAGTTGCAGGTTTGAGTAAAAATTACTGAAAATTTATAAAAGAAAAAATAACAGTAATTCATATAGTTCTTAAAACCAAGAACCTCATGTATCAACACCCCATAGGCAACTACTTAATGGAGCAGTAGGTACCTACATATCATCATTATCAGCTTCTTAACGACCTTCTACAGGGCCAGAACTCCTTCCTTATGGAAGAGGGGATTTGGAGCGTAGACCCATCAAGCTGCTCAAATACGGGTTGGCGGACTTAGGGTGACAATGTTTCATTTATTAACGATCTCTGTCAGATGTTGATGGTATCCGGGACGCGACGGCGTAACATGCTCTCCGAGGCATGGGTTAAATCATCACCAACTTCCCGACTCCAGGATTTAAGTCTAGTACCTCGAGATCGAAACCACATAATTATGCTAACCACTAGACCATCGAAGTAGAACACAGTAGGTACGTTGTTTTTTTTTTTCGACTACAAGTTGGCCCTTGACTGCTATCACACCTGATGATAAGTGATGATGCAATCTTAGATGGAAGCGGGCTAACTCGTTAGGAGTAGGATGAAATCCATACCCCTTTCGGTTTCTACACGACATCGTACCGGAACGTTAAATCGCTTGACGTAGTCACGGCGAAAGCCTCTCACCAGGCAGACCAAGACAAATTAAGAAAAATTTCAATCTGTCCCGCCGGGAATTGAACCTGGGACCTCGCTCTTATTAATCCACCACGCATACCACTGCGCCACGGAGGTACGTAATACAATAGTAAATACTGTTCACAAACGCCGACCATAACCGCCCAGTGGGCACAACAATAATTACTGGACACAAATAATAAACGAGACGTCATAAAGGCGGCGATACGCGTGTGAAGCGACGACACCTGTGACGGGGGATCGAGTACGCCGTCATAGAGCTACACACCGCATAGATATTATTGAGTTCGACTACGGACCCCAGGCGAGGTAGGTGTGGAGCTGAAAACGACAGAGAGAGATAGAGACGACGTCAAGACTCGATCCGTCAAATTTCGTTACAGAATCGACTTGCTGTTCATACAAATATGCTGATGGACGGCCAAAGCTAGATATAAGTTTCCACATAATAGGGTACCTCTTCGCAATTCCTTGGGAGTGTAGTGTCCATTCGCTCTTTGAATTACCACCATAGCTTTATAACTCGTTGAGATGTGTCGGTAATTTTGACTCTTTTGAGGTTTTACAACATGATTTCTAAATTAGGGACATAATATACTAAAACTGGCTGAATAATAGCTTTTTCGGACCGTTATCATTTTATGAAGATGAAGAAAGCTCAATAAAATTAATTTAAAGCAATTGAAACAGTAAATATTAGTCACGTTGAAATATCAGATTAATATAACATATTATTCCCTATCTTAAAAGCTTTAACTCCTAAAATAAACAATTAATAACACGCACTCTTAACAAAACGAAAAAAAAACATGTCTAAAATTTCATAGAGTCACACCCACAGTTCAATAATGAGCCATCAACAAAAAAAACGTACCGGAAACACGCCCAAACGTGACAAACGAAATTTCTTAGCGATTTCTCATTTTCACCCCACTGTGTGAGCACAATACAACCATTTGATTTGTGTAATCAAATGCGGGCATTCAAATTAATTAGTTTGTTACGCACCTGAGCCTTTACTTTTGTTGTTTGTAACAAACTAGCTGTTTTCGATGGGTTCGTTCACGTGCGCCTTTTGTTATGGGGTGTTTTTCGTGTATTATCTGTGCTCGATATTTTTATATCAGTATTTTAATTAATATTCTACAACAGTATTTTAATTTTCATATTCAAATTAAATAAAATGCCAACTTAAATTGTCTTAAGTTTTGAGAGACTTATAGTAAAATACATCAACCTTCAGTTACTTACAATATAGAATACAAGATGTTTCAAAAGCCAATAAGTACGTCTAGTTAAAAATAATATTTTAAAGAGTTGATAGTCTACTTTATAACGCGGTCAATAGCTACTAGTTAAAATGTATGTGAAATGATCTATGAAACTGATTTTTTTGTAAGGGAGGAACATAAGGTCAATTTTTATAATACATTTACTTAATTAAATTATGTACCATTGCTATCTATGTACCTTTACCATCGTATAGGTGGTTCAGTTATTCCTTTACTAAAAACAATTATGACGAGAATCAACAAAACCTTTGAAGACGCTTTAGACTTCCTCATCCTGCATAAACTTTGTTATCGCGTTTGATTAGATAAACTAGAATTGGCGCTAACCAATAAATCGATTTAATGCCAGCAGCATGGTCATCAATATTTGCTTGGAAAATTACAAATACGTTTATACAAAATATAATTAAAATCAAATAGAGCAATGAACAGACAAACAAAATGATCCTGCGTGTTTTTGGCAATGCATATACTACTCCTAACTCTGATTTTACTCAACTATTTCCCATTACACCCAGAAATATGTAATTTGAACCTTAACTCACAATAAATAAAGCAACAATGGCAGTTTAAAAAATTAGGTACGTTTTGTTGATGATACGTTTTTGGTATTAATTCATTTTAATTAAGCATTGACAGTGGCATCCGTTTTGTGTGTAATTTTAAACCCTATAAAGTCTAATTGTCTGTTTGAATGTGCAATTGATTTTACACCCGGTGTTAGGTGAGCGGTTATTTGATTTCCTATGGTCGTGTAATTGGCAGTTTGGTGACTATTGGCTGCATAATTGTGTATAGGGTACACGTGTAGAACCATTGTTAGCATAGTGTTTACATTCGTATTTGGACGTTTAATTCTAAATAACACGATAAAAAATTTGGCGCACAAACTTTAACCTGCATGTCGATTTTGTGAAGAAACTCGTCAGATAAAATCTCGGTATATATAATAATCTATATTAACGTGTAAGACAGAGAGAGATACAGACCACAAGACTCGCACTGTTGACTTACGTTACAGATTCAACTTCCTGAACACATACCTAGATAATTTTTATACAAATCTATTAGTTCAACTGCCTTGTTGTACTGTAGATAGCCTATATGGGTTGAGTAATGAAATCCTAGACATAATGACTTAAGTAGACTTGAGAAGTTAGATACGTTACACCCCTGTGTCTCAGCAAACGCGCTAAGCCGTCAATTTTTATAATTATCATTAACGCCTGATAGTAATACGAGTAGTATGGAAGTAAACATTATTATCCTAATCCCTCCAATCCACATTATTCCCTTTCTTAAGGATAGGAGAAAGGCTGGGTTTGGCCATTAAAAATAAAAGGATGATGATGAACTGTTCAAGATTATGTCCGAAAGTAGGTCCTTAAAAATGTTATTAAAACTGAGATCTTAGATAATTATTTCCGAAAAATCAAACTGAATTTCATACGGTCATCAAGAACTATAACGATGCACTTAATATGCAGCTTTTATTTTATATATTAAAGTATCTATTAAAAACTAAAGATTAACTGTAGTTTTTAATAAAACTTAAAAAAGGATCTCTAATGAATCTATGATATAGCAAAACTGCATAAAGTAATCAAAGGATCAACGTACAATGAAACGTTCACTTTTTATAACCAGAACTGTTGACACCGAAGCTTAACTTTACAACATGTCTGTTACTCGTCAAGGCATGATTTTAACGTCCAATTTGCTCCTATATTTGCATACTCGTAAAAGTTACTACCTAATGCATTTTGTTCCCTTAATCCTTCAATCTTGACACTGTGTTCCCTCTTTACTTGTAAGGTTTACGTGAAATTCAACTTTAAGTACGTACAGTTACGGTTTATTATTAAAAGTTTCATTTGATTGATGTCGTATGGAAGAAAGTTTACAATTTATCGTAAATCTTTTAAGGAATTAGCTTTTATGAATTGTTTACTCGTTCAAGGTGTCATTATACAACGTTGTTGGCACATTGTTAATTTGTAACGGATTTTTATATTACAACAATTAAAGATCATATTATATTCCAAGTCTATAATTTTTATTTTGTTTTTAATATCTTACAACCTTTATACACGTCATGTACCTACAAAAGGGTCTTTAATTCAAATCATCGTTTTGAGCCTATTTTAACAGCCCACACAGGTTCAGGTTTTCTTTGTTTAAATGAAAATCTTTGATAACAAATCAATTTTTAATTTTTAATCATAAACTTTTTCAAATATATTTTTTATTGGTTTTATTAATTGTGGCACTATCGAAAAACCATTAATTTTTGTGAGTTTTTAAATCATGTATTTTGAGGATAATAAATTTTGAATAAACGTTCATTTATGCTAACTAAAATCAACTTCGATAAAAAGCAAGTAGTCTGCAATAAGTCTACAAAAGCAAAAGTAGTCTGCAATAAGTCTACAAACGTACATAAGTTATGAAGTATGAAAAGATAGGTCAGCAAGTCATCAAAAACTAAGCCTTCTTGAACGATGTTGAACGTACGACATTTTTTATACCCACTTATGCAGAAACTGATGTATGCATATACGGAGAGGAGTTCAAATTACAACCACTCGTAAACCCTCCCCAGATGAATTTCATGCAAATTTCCGCTGTAAAATCTGAAATGCGTTATTGTCTCCCTGATGAATCGTCAGATCTAGACTGGGGTTTAATTTTACTGTTCTATTTTACCGGGAAAGTACTCCTGTTTTATAAAAGCCTGTCATTTGGAATTCTGGTTGAGAATTTTTAATAAGTTTCTGTACTTGTGGAACACAAGAGTTAAATAATATTAGCCATATTATTATCATCATTTATACTAATTAAAAAAACTAAATTGCTCTTTAAAAGGAAGGTAAAATATGCTTAATATTTTTGGAGAACATCGAGGCTGTTTAGACGGCGAATTTCATTTCCTGAGTCGTGCTATTAAATAATATGCTTTTCTCTTTCAAGAAGTGTTTAGTAGCAGCGATTGGATTTTAGTTTGCTACCTATGCTAAAAATACACAACTAATCATTCCACGATTCCCATAATATTACACTGAAAGTTACACAGTTAAATATTTTCAACCTAGCCAGACAACCTACATTTATACAGCGCGTTGATTGTATGTTCCAAGTTTCTTCTGCTACAAAGAGGAACGACTGTACTATAATGGTGTAACGGTGATTAATACTAACAGAATGGATGAACTGAGAATGAACAAGCCCATAGCAGTATTACGTAGCCTAACACTTAATTTCCCCAAGTCAATCGGCTATGCTAATTCGGGATTA
The DNA here is from genome assembly GCA_034621355.1 of Mycalesis mineus. Taxonomy (NCBI): domain Eukaryota; kingdom Metazoa; phylum Arthropoda; class Insecta; order Lepidoptera; family Nymphalidae; genus Mycalesis; species Mycalesis mineus. The sequence continues at coordinate 2,504,763 of CM067902.1, forward strand.
CCAGATTTTTATGATCGCGCACATTTGCACAAAATTACGATGGCACAAATTGCAAGATTTATCGGATCGTCTCACCCGCACGTCGGCTTACGAATGCCCTCATCCACGTTTACGATCCAGCGTGGATTTAAGGCACGTTTTATAGTTCCTTTAATTTTACGACGGCTGATTAGTTTCTGGATTTGTCTCGTTGACTTGGTGACTTACTTGTATGGTACATTGTTGAGGGTCCGTTGGAAGAGAAAATAGTTGTTGAGGAATACAATATGGCGCACATTTTCTTGTTGATTCAAGCTAATTTGCTTATAAACATTTCTGCAATTAACTCTGTTTAAATTTTTGAAACCCTTTTCGCAAATAAGTAGTGATCCATTATTATACTCTGGAAAAATTCAATCGATTATTATGACGATAATTTTTGACTTTTATTTAGTACACGACAAAAGCAATATTTTATAGATTTTTTATTTGATTTGCATGTTCATAATATTCATTTATGACTAGCTGCATCCAACGATTTTACACGTAACGATGAGGTTTTATGGGAATAAAGTTGCTTATGTGATATACTAGATTATATTCTATTTCTGTATCAAATTCTATCTAAATGTACTTCTCTTCTGGCGTTTTTAATTATTTAATTTAACAAGACGTTGAATTTAATAAGCATAATATTATAAATGTAAATAAAATATTTTCCATTACCATCCCACTTTAATAATTCTTTTATGCAGAACAACCGTAGACCTACAAAGATTAAAACCATTGACACGATTTTATAAAATGTCTCGTTAATTAAGGTCAAGCGGTCCTGTAATATAAACCATACTTGGGATATGACCTCGTTTGAATTTCAAAGGGGAGTATGGCGAAGTTATCTTGAGCTCTATTAGCCTGTTTATGTTGCTTTTTAATTAGGGTGTACTTGAATTTCGTTTCTACTATAATTAGGATTTCAGTTCACTGTTATGTAGAGTAGATATAGTTAATTAAATTCATCAAAACATCTTAGTTCAGTTCTATTATAAATTATAAATTTATGCGGCTGCGGATCATGAGGCACCTACTGTCAGACTTTAGGAAATTTTGACATTCGAATAACTTTCTAAAGAACCCCAAGTTACTATGTCAGTGGTGTCACAGCTTCGTATGATGGATATCTAGTTAAGCCGTTGGTTCCGGTTCTTATTATTAACACCAGCCAGCATAAAAGCAGCGAAAACCGCGTTTTGCATAAGAAAAGAAGATTAGCCCTACAATAGTCTAATAAGTCATAAAGCCTTCTTTATGCAATGATTTTTAAAATTGATATAAAATCGATTTTAAGATTATAAATTATTCTTTTTTATCAATTTTTAAAAGTGTTTTAATTTTTAATATATTCTTGTATTATAAAACGTTGTAAAGAATTTTAAAAATGTAAATAAAAATAAAAGAGAGAAAAAATAAGAATATAGGGCTTTCATTAATGTTAATAGAGTTCTAAAGTATAGTGTGTGTAAGCGATCCATCTCTAACTTATGACCGATTTCGAATGTCATTACTTACTTCAGGAAAACTCTCAATTTAGAAGTCTTCGTTGAGATTCCGTTTCCAAAACCGTGGAATTAAATGTTGCATATGATTGTTAGCACGTGACAATGTTGGCATACACTGCATTAATTGTACAGACTACATTCACTACAGAGGTACACCCGCGTAGTTCTAATTCCCGTGGGAATTTTGGGATAAAATGTGGCCTATGTGACTCTGATACGTAGGTAAGCTATATTTTTGCGTGAAAGAGTAACAAACATCTATTCATCCATATATACAAACTTTATGTTTTTTTATATGTATGTATGTTTATATAATATAGTATGTATATATATTTATATGTTTAAACTATTTGTGTACTTTTATTGTATAGGCCCAATGTATATGTAGGTATATTATATATATATATATACACATTATTGCACTATCCGTTTTCCATAACTTAGAGTACTTCAATGAGGGTTGTCTGGAGGAGATCGCTTTTAGCGATAAGACCGCCTTTGTACATTTAACTTTTGTTTTTGTTTTGTTTTTGTGTCTCTGTATCTTTTAATGTGCAATAAAGAATTTATCTATCTATCTATCTTTCGTTTTTATAATATTAAGAAAGATTTAATGGCCAATTAGGCTTCCATTATTATCAAAGCTTAACTCTTACAGGTAATGGTATTAGGTAAAGTTTAACTCTATAATCATCACTGTCCGGATTTAAGAACAATTAATTTGGATCGACGATGTAACCTGCTATTCGAGTCTACTTAAGCCCAATATTTCATGATGATGATGATCTCGAACCCTCTTGTATTTTTAGATATTTATTTCCACGCGGACGTTGGCTACCACTGCCAAATTGCTATGATTTTATGTTTAAAAAAATAAGTCAAAACAAACTTATAAAAACAATTTTTTTATTTTTGCGCACTGAATTTATGCAAAATAAACAACATTTAAATGTATAAAAAACATTATTAAAAAAAATTGGTTGTCTGTAAAGTCGGTTTACTGACGATAGTTGAACGTGACGTCTGAAGAAAATACTGATGGAATGGTAGCATTTAATTGGTTATTAAAATTTTTAATTTAAGTATATTTTTATAAATATTAATTAAAATTAATAAAATAATTGATTTTGATTTTATAAATTTATATTTTAAATTTATAATAAATATATTAATTTTTAATTTAAAATTAATATATTTAATAATTATATTTAATAGACTGATGTCGAACGCTGCCGAACGCAAAGGCCGATTGTGCTTCTTTGTCGCTCGTTCCGCGCTCTCGCTTGCACTTCAAGCCTTACATGGTCAAAGCGAGGTAACGCCGCATGAGTCATGTTTTTTCGTGCGTGCAGCCGGCTCTATCGAATTTTAAGACGTTGTCACGTCAAAACCTATTTAAATCTTAAATGCCTATATTACTTTATGCATCGAACGAGTTGGGTGCGGTGACAAAACTAATTAATGTTATGAAATAAATGACTTCCGCTAACGTAACGACCACCGTGTTATCATACGTAACTTCTAAATTAGGATAACTTCATTTGACGATTTCGTATTGTAAAAATGTAGTGTGGTGATTGTAGCATTTGATGATATTCTAGCGAACAAAGAGCGGTGTAGATAACATGATTGGGAGGTCTAATTCAATATATTTTTTAAATAAAACCTTTATTACTAACAAAGTTATATTTATTTTTATAGTAAATAGGGAACGCCGGCGGTTTCACACTCGCGTAGTTTCCCGTGGGAATAATAAAAACAGCATAGGTAAATAAAAAACTTTAAAACCAATCATCATCATTACCAGCTCATTAACTGGCCAATACAAGGCCAGACCTCCATCCTTTAGGAGGGGGTATGGAGCAAAAACCCACCACTCTGCTCCAATGCGATTTGGCGTAAGGGCGGCTTTATTTATTTTAGTGCCGTCTCCTATCGGAGGTTAGCGACTATTGAGGGTATTTTAACTTTATTGGCTGATACACGAAACAGTGATCTGGAGTTCATGTTAAACCACTGGCGTATGTTCTTGCACGGAGATGTAAAATCCAATTAAACGACTCCGGGCTTAGGATTTACTGGAAGTAGAAGAAAATCTCAACGAATCCAAGAATTATTCCACAACCCGAACACTGTGATCATATCTATATTTGACAGTCGAGTGGCGCAGTGGGTAGTGACCCTCTTGCTTCTGCGTCCTAGTCTGTGGGTTCGATTCCCACATCTGGAAAAATGTTTGTGTGATGAGCATGGATGTTTTCCAGTGTCTGGGTGTTTATCTATATATTATAAGTATTTATGTATAATATATATAAAAATATTTATCAGTTATCATAGCACCCATTACACAGGCTACTTACGAGTAGGTACGCTTACTTTGGGGCTATATAGCGATGTGTGTAATTGTCCTATAATATTTATTTATTTATATCACACATCACATAGGTCTACGAACATTACACAAAAGAGGCAGACAGCAAAGTTAAGTAGGTAAATAGTAAAACATAATAACAATATCGACAGACTGTAGGGGTTTACAGACATTTGCAATACACAGCAAATTGCTACGCCATCTTAATACCTGCCAAACCAAATCACAGCCGGAAGCCGGAATCAGCTTTGATAAGACATGCAGATGGAATTATGAGCCTGTTCCGATGATTAAGCCTAGTTTGTAATCCTTTGTCTATTAGCTCCGGTCTAGATCGATCAGCTTCTAAATTGGCGTGCGTCTGCTTGGTTAGTAGTATTAGGGGAGTTAGTAAATTAGGGTTTAATTAGGGACGTGACTTGTTTGTAATGACTGATTGTGTGTGAATCATGTTTTGAAGTATTTATAATATCGATTGAATCCATACTACTCTTGACACTTAATTACTCTGCGTTTCTCCAACGAATAGCATATACTCTACTAATTATGAGATCCTAGATTTAGGTAATAAATTTTCATATGCAGCTTAAGGAACTTGCTAGTATTTTTTTTTACCATTATTCTTTAGAAAGCACTAGAGGATATTTAGAAATTCAAATATTGTCGAAATATATAACGTAAATATTTTCAATAAGGTGAGAGGCTTTGTCCTGTTGTTGGCTATTAAAGAAATGATTTAGGTTTTGTTTGCTTTATCTACATAAGTGTGTGTAATGGTAAATAATATGGTAAGTTATGGCTAGTTACCACCACCCTACCGTCAAAGACGTATCGCCAAGCAATTAAGCGTTCCGGTATGATGTCGTGTAGAAACCAAAAGGGGTTTGGATTTTCGTCCCACAAGTTAGCCCGCTTCCATCTTAGACTGCATCATCACTTAACATCAGGTGTGATAGTAGTCAAGGGCCAACTTGTAGTCGATAAAAATAATTAAAAAAAAAATAAAATGGAGTGTTTAGAGGATCTAGGAACTCCATGAGGTGATAAGCATGTAAATATTCAATACAATGTTAAAATTAAAACATCATTTGAAGTTCAGTTCCTCAGATATCAGAGCCGAAAGGGTCGAAGTGCATCCGCTATGGCGGGTCTCACCATACTAAGTTCTTAATTCCATTTATATAGAAATGTATTCTAGCAAATAACATTAACGTAAAACTTAAATTAGGATCCTGCTAGTCAAACTGCTTAGCGAGACCTATGGACTGAAAAATATATTTTAAAAATCAAAGGACTAAACTCAGTAAAAACACGGGGTGAAATGCACCCCTCGATACAAAATATTGTCATAGCGCATTATGCAAATTCCTTGTCAACGTAAATGCTCGCTAATTGATATTTTCGCTGGAGGCTATTTGGTTCTTCTCAAAGTATTACTTTGAATTCTTAAGTCATATTTAGATACATTAGCTTGATATTAATTATTCGTTTAAGGGATTTAACTACCCTATGCCCTTAGGCATAGAATTTGAGGATATTTCTGATACAGTTATATTTACGAAGTTTTTTTGTTTACTCTGAAGTCATACTAAGCTTCTGTGTCTCTTGTAGTACAAGATTTGAACCGTTAGTAGATCCCTATGTTTGCTTGATTGAAGAACACGTTAACGCGTTGATTCCAGTCATTACAATTGCCACCTGATTTTAAAATAGTTTAACATTATCACCCGAAGGTGGCCCACTCGCATAGGAAGGTCGGAATATATTCCATATTATCTCCTCTAGTACTACTTATAGAAAAAGCCTGTTTGGCTAAAGTAGGCCATTATAATTAAGCAAATGTAATGACTTAAGGACTATTCAAAACGAGTATGAGTTTTTAACCGACGAAAAAAACGGAGGTTTTTTTTTATGTATGACCACGCATAACTTTTTACAGAGTTGTTCGATTTTGATAATTCTTTTATTATTAGAAAGGGCACACTTCCAAGGTGGTCCCATTGTGATCACGTTAGGATTTCATGATGCTATCCTGGGGAAATTGAAGGAACTCTTCAAATTTTGGAGGCACGCTTACAGCAATTTCATTTTGTCTCGGTATCGGTAGCTTTTTGGCTACTAGTGTCGTATAATATATTATGACAGTGTAGTACGAGTACGTTACGTTGCGATAAATCACTAAAAAGTAAGAAATAAAATTTTTTAACAAAAAATAGAACCGACTCAAATCGCACTAAAAAAATAACTGTGTCATTTAGTTGCTTTAATTTAAGCATATCTATGAAGTCGTTGCCAGCAAGTTTAAGGAACATTTATTTAACGTAGTAAAGCAGTTTGTGGGTTCTAGGTAATGTCCTTAAAGTTGAGCCTTGGCTGGCACCGACTCCTAGTTATGCTCAAATTAAAGCAACTAAATGACATAGTTATTTTTTACTTTTTAGTGCGATTTGAGTCGGTTCTATTTTTTGTAAAAAAATTTTTAATAAATTAACGAATTTTGACTTTATATTTAACTTTGAATTTGCGATTGCTAAAGAGAATATCTTCTTCGTTGCTTTCTTCATTACTGAAGGTCGTGTCCACACTGCAGTGTCCTTGTTACGGTGTTCACAGTCTTCTTTTACTCAGTCCGAAAGAGAATAATTATGTCTAGATTTTAATGATTACTAAAAAAAGGAAAATTATTACAAGATATCTATCTACTACCAATTTTAGAAAGAAACCTTTTTGATCTCCTGTTTTAAGTCAGTTGGTAAAGGAAATTAAATGCTTATTAATATGTCCCTTACGAGTTCTAATTTAGCAGTAATTAGATTTCAATTCACGTGTGGCTTAACCCTTTTGGGGTCAGGAATTTTTAATTTACACTTTCAATTAAAATTAGAAAATGGTTCTTAATTTTTTTCATTTCCGCATTAAGGTTAGTATTAATTACTATGTGCATATTAAATAAGTGTATAGGTATTGTGCCTTAGTTATAATATTTAAGGGTTATAATTTCTGTTCTTTAGTCCTAAGATGTCCAAAATATGTGATAATAGAGTTTCAATGTAATAGATAATAATTTAATATTGTATTAAAACATTGGACTGAGCAGATCTCGAACCCGCTGTAATAATAATAATTCTTTTGTACAACACAGTCAACAAGGTAGATTTTTCAAATTGAAACACCAGACGCCTTACACAAAGTTTGGGGCAAGATCGTTTGAGATTCAAAATACATGTAAGCTTAGCGAAGGCGTTTCTTCTTTCCTCCTTGCCTTTAATCGTGGTCTATTGCCAGCATTATGTGCTTCGGTAATATATAATTGAATTGTTATTGGTCTAATTAAATTAAGTCATATCTAGGACTTAGTTTCATCGACTCAGGGTGGCACTATGTAAACAATTATACATTTTTGCATTGCATGCACTTTGAAGTGTTGCGCCTATAAAAGCGTTAAAAAATCTATTTTGTCTTAGCAAACCTTTTCTTTTAATACATCTCAAAAAGATATATATAAGTATGTTTAGAGTTACGTTGAATTTAACTCTCCCAAACAGCATATCATAGTGTCTAGATAAAAACCCGCTGATAGTGTACGGAAGACTTTTAAACCCAACATAATTAGCGGTCTATTACTGCATGTAGTGGATTAAGCGTCGGCTTAAGGAGCTTACCTGTGCCTGACACTAATTAATAACATCATTAATTCCGATAATTAATAATTTCAATCAATAAGGACGCTAGTTGCACGCAATTAGATTGAAGCTGATTAGAATATAATTATCATTGCGGCGGCAATAAATTGTGTCTACTGAAGTATTATAATATGAGTTAGTTGATTGATTGTGTAAATATATTATGAAAGCGTATGGGGCAATGGAACCATCTATATCTGCTAAATACCTAACAGTTCGCAGATTCAGGACACTAATCAGCTCTCAATCTAATAGACTCTTTGAAAATTTTCATCAGAAGGATTAGCCATTACAGAAAGGTTGCCACAATGCCGTTGCAACAACCTTTGCTACTTCAAAATTTGCAGTAAAACGTAATATCAGAAAACATTTTTCAACAATTTAGTAAGTAACATTTATTTTTTTATTCAAAATTAAAACTACAAGTTAGCCATTGATTGCAATCACACCAACTGATATTTAATCTAAGATGGAAAGGGACTAACTATTAGAAGTATGGTAAAATTCGTGCGGTGGTACGTGTTTTTCAGTAGGTTGGTAACTAGCTACATCAAGACCTATCACAAGCCGGTCTTGGACTGGCCCTGCGGGGGATCTAACCTAGGATCTCCGTCTTGTAAATCCACTGTGCATACCTACCACTGCGCTACGAAGGCCGGCAAAAACTTAAATATGGTTTGGACCTCAACTTGTAAATAAAGCTCAACTTACTTCTTTTTGGATGGACCTTTTTAAATGTTTACCTATATATCTCTGTTAATAAATGACATAAAAAAATATAACATGTCAATCTGACAATGGATTTTACGATTTATACGTAACAAAGCCGTTTGTGTTTTTGTTATAAAATTAAAGTTATTAATTGTTTAGAAATCGGTCATGTTTATAATTACAACGGAGATATATTCTAATTTAGAGATGAGATATGCCTGATATAATAGATAAGAGAGATTTTGAAGAGAGATACAATGCTTGTTTCACGGATTTCGGGCTTAAAATAGGTTAGTGTAATAAATAAAACTGCCTCGTTGATCCAGTCGTTATTTTATAGGATTTTTAAGGGCTGTTCCAGGTTATGAAATGGTATTTTAAGAGCAAACCGGATTCGGAACTATCGTAGTGTTACCAATAGTCCCGAGTATATTAGTTAATTAACGCGCCGTGCAATAATTGTTGATATTACTGTTCCACATGACGATAATCTGGTGAAAGCTGAAAAGGAAACAGTATCAAAATACTTGACCTTGCTCATGAGATTACCGTCATGTGGAATGTTGATTCAACAATGATTGATAGTAATACAAATTTACCAAGCTCCGTATTATAATGGGTAACCAAAGTTGTTCTAGGAACTGTAAAATGTTTCGAAACTTGTTCCTATGTTCAAGAATAACATAAACAGAGGAGGCGAGTGTTGATACGCGTCACTAACGGACCGCTTTAAAATCTACACTCGTGTCACAAATCTAGGACTCTGGTATGAATTTCTCACTGCAACGCGATGAACCCGGCACCCACGCTGACGATCCATTGGATGCTAAGATATTTATCTCGTCTTTTCAGTGACGGGGATGCTTCTGGGCAGCATGTTGGGAGGGTTCTTCCTGCACGGCTACAAGAGGTGGCCGACGTACATGGGCGCTGGTCTTGGGCTGGGCATGGCGTACAGTAACTGCGAGAACAGCCTCAACAGCTTCCTGCTGGCGATGGACCCTAAGATATGTAACATAAAGTAAGAAATAGACTTAATAATATTGGGTCATTGGTAACAGAAATAGGGCAAATTGATTACAAGGTAGTTCCACCGTGTATAAATTAAATAAATATTAAATATTATAGGACAATTACACACATCGCTATATAGCCCCAAATTAAGCATACTCGTAAGTAGCTTGTGTTATGGGTGCTATGATAACTGATGAATATTTTTATATTATATTATACATAAATACTCATAATATATAGATAAACGCCCAGACACTGGAAAACATCCATGCTCATCACACAGACATTTTCCAGATGTGGGAATCGAACCCACGGCCTAGGACGTAGAAGCAGAATCACTACCCACTGCACCACTCGGCCGTCAAATTGTTGTGTTACAGTTAAATGGCTACTTCGTTGATTAAGAGGTTAGGTTTAATGGTATCACGAGGTCCTGACTATAGCGATCTGGATCTGGTTATGTAGTATTGATTTTTTGATTTCTTAAAAATTACTGTCTGATGTTTCATTATATTATATACTACCAATGTCTAAACGTGATATCCGAGGTACTGAGGTGTAATACATCAACTTCCCAACTCAGAGCTTAGAATAATGTCCTCCGTGAACATTGTAGAAGAAACATGACCTCCGTGGCGCAGTGGTATGCGCGGTGGATTTATAAGACGGAGGTCCTGGGTTCGATTCCCGGCGGGGCAGATTGAGATTTTTCTTAATTTGTCTTGGTCTGGCTGGTGGGAGGCTTTCGCCGTGGCTAGTTACCACCCTACCGACAAAGACGTATCGCCAAGCGATTTCGCGTTCCGGTACGATGTCGTGTAGAAACCGAAGGGGGTGTGGATTTTCGTCCCACTCCTAACAAGTTAGCCCGCTTCCATCTTAGACTGCATCATCACTTAACATCAGGTGTGATAGCAGTCAAGGGCCAACTTGTAGTCGATAAAAAAAAACAATCAGTAATATTCCAGACCCAATTTAGGGTACATTTTGCTATAGCTTCTACGCCCGCCCAAACCCCTGTTGCTACGGTTACACGAAAGAGTCTATAGCAAATACATAATAAAAAAAAATAGTTTTGTACCATTATTGGGTATTCAATATTTTGTAAACGACTCCTTATTGCTTTGTCGGCGTAGCCTTTAAGGAGACATCTATTCCTTACAAGCTGATTGTTTCTTCCACGGACATTTCTTATTTACTGCCCACACTTGCAACTTGCAGCGACACAAATTAGCGACAGTCTGGCGGCTATTGATCGCCCCGCAGCAGACAATGGGGACAAAACTAATTACCATCATAAAAAGGTTGCTTTCGACTATAGAAAAATGGTAGCCCACATTCTGTTGGCTGTACATTAAATGGAGAATGGCAAACGGCAATGGGGGAATGAAAAGACATTCTGTTATGCAAATACGTATTGATTGTTGCGCGATTATCAATTATTCTAAAAGATTCTTTCCTTTTTTTAAAGAAAAGTATGTTTACACTGTGTAACGATTTTACAATTTTTAAACTTAACACCTAACTATCCCGTAGGTCCAGTGATGAACCTATGACATGACTTCAGATAATGAGATCCTTAGTTCAAGTTCTGGGTAGGACATCTCTACAAACAATCTTAAGTAAATTCTAAGCTCGCAGTTGGAAACGTAGCGATGTTACAACTCAGATCATCAACATTTATGATTATAAAATAATCGTTAAAGAAAATATTATCACCCGTCACCCCGAATTGGAGCAGCGTGGCGAATCTTAGCTCAATATAAAGGATATGGAGCTTAGATATAAACCTATAAACAGGGAAACCTAGCCCTTTAGTGGCTGTATGATTATTTGGGTTTACGGTATAAGTAGCTTATTGAAATATTTTTAAAAATTGCATAAAGAATACAAAAAACAATTGAAAGAGTGAAATAAATACATTAAGCCCCTTGTAACATTCTACAATTAGCTCCTTGTGTCATAAACACAATAGTATACAAACAAAACACAGACGTCCCTTACAAAAATCAATTAAAACCGTACCACGGTCATCGGTGAAGACGTTATGCCTTTTCTTCGCACTCAGTGGGATATTTCCCTTCTACTATCGCTTTGTTCTCAATATAAAGGTCAGTTACTGTTGCATCTACTATTCAAACGATAACAGTTTTAAAGTTCTTTGTCTGTTTGAGGAACGCCTCCTTTCCTTTATTATTTGAAATCGTTTGGGTGTTTGCAAACGTTCCGCCTCTATTACCTTCGCCACCCACAGTGATTCTTTCTATTCCATCTTTATCACAATCTTCTTTGATTTTAGACTCTGTTGCTTCGTTTCTAAGTCGACAATCATTTGCAGCATTTGAAGCTTTAATTTGGTCAGTCGGTAAATCGTCACTTGTTATTCCGTTCCCAACGTTTTTATTTGGTGTGCGGCGTTTTGTTTTGTGAGTCATGCAGTCGGTACTTTTCAATGACCCGAATACGTAGCTTCGGTTTGTTTTTGAGTTGAATAAAGTATCAATTCCATACGGGGATTGCTTTCATTCGGGTATCTGGTTTCGATTGAAAGAGAATATGTCCGGAGGCGCGTATGAAATTGGCTCGTTTATTTCATTAAAGAACGTTGTCAATTGCAATTCTTTTATGAAAAATAAAACGATACAGGTATGGGTTATTTCACCAATTTCACCTAGGATAAAATGTATAGGTCTCATTTAATAAGAGAGTAGGTATCGATTTTGTTTTTAAGGAACTAACTAACACAGTTGGAAGTCAGTTTAGAGTCACCGGAAAAAGTTCCAGGAATTCAATAATCTACAAATAGGTGGTATAAACAATATAATTAAATTAAACCACAAATCAAAAGCATTGAAGAATAAGAAATATATCAATCATTACACAAACATAGGTGTGATAAGATCAAAGTCGTCGTAAACCAAGTAGATCATCATTATCAGCCTATTAACGGCCCACTAAAGGGCCAGGCCTCCCTCCTTATAGGAGAGGGGATATGGAGCGTAGACCCACCACGCTGCTCCAATGTGGGTTGGCGGGCTGGCTCCAATGCGGATTGGCGGGCTACCAAGTAGATAATGTTTGTTAATTATTTTTTTTGTTTCAGGCGACAACCATGAACCAGCATCTGTCTACAAAGAAAACTTTGCCGTCAAGTGTGTTATCAAGTTATTGTAGTAAATTTTGTGTAAAATGTTATTGAAATAAAATCTAGTTTAAATTATTACCTTGTTAGTTTTAATAGTAAAATAAAATAAATAAAATAAAATAGCCTTTTATTTCCTACTACCAATAGAAAGTGATTTTAAACAATAACCTGAATACTATACATATTTATTTACATTAATTGCTAGAATTGTTAGTGTTTATTCCAGAGTTTATTCCAGTGTTTATTCCAGTGTTTATTATAAGTGTGGTAGAAGTCGCCTCCTCGGCGTAGGCCTCCCCCAATTTACGCCATATATTCCGCTCTCTAGCGATGCTCATCCATTCCGGTCCTACTCTCTGTTGAAATATATAATATATTTCAACAGAGAGTAGTTTTAATAGTAGTTGAGCTTTTTTACTGAGCTTTCAGGAGATAGTGCTACCGTCATCATCAATAACCAAGGAGGGATGAAGCTTATTTCTGCCAAGCAGTATTGCTGCAACCAATAGGAGCGAAGAATTAATGAAAAATTTGGAAAAAACGTGGAAATTATTCTTCGTTAAACTTGTTTATTTTAATTCCATAAGCAAGAAGTCGCTGGCGTCCGCTAGTAGGGGATATGTCTGTAAAGGCACATATTATTTTAATTAGAAAAGATTAAATCCCTTTTGGCCTATAATTCTGAGCTTGAATAATTACCGTGGCAATTTCAGGATAAAATGTGGCTGATGTATTATTTTGGGCATGTAGAGAGAATGGATGAAAGAAGATTAACAAAAGAGATTTATGAGGCGAGAGTGAATTAAAGTGTTGGAAGGGGTAGGTCTTCCCCTTAGGCGAATGTTTCTAGACCAAATTTAGGGCATTTTAAAAACTGGCCAGGTCAAGAGTACCCTAAACCGACGATCTTGTATGAAAGGATTAATGAGAGTGGAAGAAGCTAAGGAAGTATGCATGGACCGTGGCAAATGGAAGGATGTAGTCTCTGCCTACCCCTATGGGAACGAGGCGTGATGCTATGTATGTATGTATGTATTTATCAAATAAATAAATATTATAGGACAATTACACACATCGCTATATAGCCCCAAAGTAAGCGTACTCGTAAGTAGCTTGTGTTATTGGTGCTATGATATTATAAGTGATGAATATTTTTATATATACTATACATAAATACTTATAATATATAGATAAACACTCAACATTGAATAACATCCATCACACAAACATTTTCCAGATGTGGGAATCGAACCCACAGCCAAGGACGCAGAAGCAGGGTCACTACCAACTGCGCTACTCGGCCGTCAAAATCCATTAGTTACGTGAAAGAGTAACAAACATTAATCCATACCTAAGTACAAACTTTCGCCTTTATATTAGTAAGGATATACCCTTTTTCCTAAAAGGCAGTATAAAAGCTGTCTAGCGTAAATACGAATGCAGTTTCATCATGCATAGTTGAACGAGTTCATTGCCTCGGGGACGATCATCAGCGTTGCTGTGAGTCATTGCGATGACTCAGCCTCTCAAATTACAGGCGCCTCTACTGTGACACAGGCGGGTGGCTTTTGAGCAGGCTTAGGTAATATTGCTGTGGAACTTTGCATTTTATTTTAAATGAATTTAATTCATACAGTTCTCTTTAACTTTGTTTAACTTTTTCGATAGAAAAAGCGACGTAAAACAAAAAAAGCAAGACGGTATATAAAATAAAATGTATTGCAAAAGAAAGCAAAAGCCAACATGACGCGGTGTTCCCAGGCGGTCACCCATCCAAGTACTGACGCCCCCAGCGTTGCTTAACTTCGGTGATCGGACGAAAACTGGTGTGTTCAACGTGGTATGCGCGTTGGCGATAGCAGTGCTGCAAATAAGAAAAACAAGAGAATACTTGAAAATGTATTGCAGAAGAAAGCAAAAAGCCAACATGACGTGGTGTTCCCAGCCGGTCACCCATCCAAGTACAGACCGCGCCCGACGTTGCTTAACTTCGGTGATCGGACGAGAACCGGTGTGTTCAACGTGGCATGGACGTTGGCGATAGCAGTGCTGCAAATAAGGAAAACAAGAGAATACTTGAAAATGTATTGCAGAAGAAAGCAAAAAGCCAACATGACGCGGTGTTCCCAGGCGGTCACCCATCCAAGTACTGACCGCGCCCAACGTTGCTTAACTTCTGTGTTCGAACGAAAACCGGTGTATTCAACATGGTATGGACGTTGGCGATAGCAGTACTGCAAATAAAGAAAACAAGAGAATACTTAATAATGTATTGCAGAAGAAAGCAAAAAGTCAACATGACGCGGTGTTCCCGGGCGGTCACCCATCCAAGTACTAACCGCGCCCGACGTTACTTAACTTCGGTGATCGGACGAGAACCGGTGTGTTTAACGTGGTATGGACGTTGGCGACAGCAGTGCCGCAAACAAAGAAAACAAGAGAATACTTGAAAATGTATTGCAGAAGAAAGCAAAAAGCCAACATGACGCGGTGTTCCCAGGCGGTCACCCATCCAAGTACTAACCGCGCCCGACGTTGCTTAACTTCGGTGATCGGGCGAGAATCCTATCTACTTAACCTAAAATACACATTTTTAACTGTCCTCAGAAAATATTGTAAGTATTTACGTGTACTTATTTTCTACACTTGTTACAACCTAGTTAAGAAGCTACAATTAATAATTGAGAGAGTGAGGGTGTACAAAACAAGGAACATAAAAAGACAATAAAAACTTAATTCCCTAATAAATTGAGAAAACATAGAAAACTAAAACTTTTATACATAACTTATACACTTGTGTTATGTCTTTGTTGTAATAAATAATATATAAACAGGGCCCAGTATTTTTCATTGCTAAACGCTTTTCTAAATGTTGCCATAATAAAACGCATCAACGGCAAACTTAATGGCTTCTTAACTTTCCAACTTAATACGAGGATAGCGTGGACGCTTTTATTGGTTCTACTGACTGCATCGTTAGCGTAGCGCTGCCACGCCCTCTGACAATCACAGGGAAACAACTCATCGTTGGTGACAAATGTTTGAACAAATATTTGGTGGGTAAATTATTAAAAACAATTGATAATCAAATATTTATCGACTTAGAAAAAGGGTAAGTCTTCCTTTGACTTGAAGATATTCACGTTGTAGGTAGGTAGGTAGGTAGGTAAAATAATAGCTGGAAGGAAGCTGAATCAAAACGACTACCGTTATGCCTAGCAGTCCTGTGGTAGGAACTAGATCGAAAGTTCCTGAGCACACTCTCCAAAATATATTCTGTAGAAAACCAACAGACAGGCAACTTTTCGACGATGAGCTAGTGTTTGCAATTTTGCATTACATCTCGCCCCGGTACCAATGATCCTTTTTGCGCGGCGATACACCTTATCCAATGCAGCAACCTTTTGACGACTTCCGTGGCGCAGTGGTATGCGCGGTGGATTTATAAGACGGAGGTCCTGGTTCGATTGCCGGCGGGGCAGATTAAGATTTTTCTTAATATGTCTTGGTCTGGTTGGTAGGAGGCTTTCGCGGTTACCACCCTACCGACAAAGACGTATCGCTAAGCGATTTAGTTAGCCCGCTTCCACCTTAGATTGCATCATCACTTAACATCAGGTGTGATAGCAGTCAAGGGCCAACTTGTAGTCAATAAAAAAAAGCAAGCCGGTATTAAGCTGATGTTTAGGATTTTTTGTGGTGGTTGGCTACAAGTAGTTACTATGCATAGCTACTTCAGATACGTTTCCAGAAAGCGCTTTGGAAATGAGTTCCTTGGATTTTTAAATGAATACCTTATACCCAAATGTTGTTAAGATTAAGTCAGTATTTGAATGGCAGCATTGGCCAATTGTTGAACCAACGTTGGCTGATGCCCACATATCAAATAAAGTGGCACAGAAATGCGTGTATCAGGTGTTTCTATCACAGATTGCTAGATATTAAACAAATTGCCTTGACTAACTTTCAATGCATCGTAATAATACGCCACTAAATTGTACGCAGTGTAATAATATGCATATAAGGGTCATTAACTTCCACGCAAAATTGATTATAAGAAAAAAGTAAACTTAATTTCTCTAGTAGCAAATAGCATTTGTATTTTTTACAATTGAATTCAGAACTTATCCATAAATTCTTGAATTATTGTCATACCTATAGAACAGATGTTTTGCTTATTGTATTGAAAAGAATGATAATATTACGTTTTACTTTTTAATAAGCCTTGAAAAAGATGTATGTATAATTATTATTATAATTGTGATTTTCTAAAAAAACTAGAAGCCTAATTTTCTGGGGCAGATGTTAACACAGATCTTTTTGAAGAAGTGTATTTGTTCATTTGAAGATGTCCCACTTGTCCTTCATAAGAATAATTTATTGCTAACATTAATTAAGTACACACATGAAGTATGATTAGCAGATTAAAATCTTAACTAGCTAACTAATCTTACTACTTTTTTTTTGAATGGTCTACTAGGAAATTTAAAAAATATTCTAGACACATCATGCAGAACTTGTTTACCTATTTATACCTAAAAATGTATTTATTATTTTTATAAAATAAAATCTGCTATTGCCAAGAAACCAACATTTATTACTGTAGGAAAAACGTCGCGACACTCTGAGTTTTCACTTCCGGCGTCTAATTTGCATGTCTGAAATTTATTACTTAATGTTATACTTAAACTCACAGTTACTGTAAATTCAACTGAAGAATTTATGATTCTAGTCACTGATATAAATTTCAGAGATTTTTACTAATATTAAATAATTTGTATAGACACTTATTCCATTTATCTTTCTTCTAAGTCAGTGATTTCTAAGCCTTAGAGAAACTAGAGAAGTTTGTGGTGTACCTTGAAGAGCTCGTTAAGCCGTCCGTCTCTGTCACTATCATCAACATTTATTTTGATACTGATATAAATGAATTAAACACTATCCACCCTAAGCCCGTCAACCTACATTAGAGCTGCATGGTGAGGATACGCTCCCGATCCCCAATCCTACAAAGAAAGATGTCTGGCCTGTTGTGGACCGTTAATTAGCTGATAATGATGATTATTGGATCCTAATAGAAATGAGATATTCAGCGCCAACTTCCTCATTCATTTTTAATTATTTATGTGTTGAACCTACTAAAAATTTCGTAAACTATCAGTAAAATTCATAGAGCCAAATAATATCTGAAACATGAAACTAATCCTAACTGTACCAAACGATCTATTGCCAAAAAGGATAAGAAATAACCGCAACAAATCTCTAAAAGCATTCTTTGTTAAACCACAGTTACCATTAGCTCGGATTCGAAAAACAGAATTTATGTCGACGTCCCGGCAAAGCACGTAGGAAATTTTTATACAGCTAAATATTACCTTCTTTCTTATGTCGCTCGTAAATAATATTCTTTTCAGTGGAAGCTTATTGCGATCCTCGTATGGGAAGAAACAAATATGTATGAAACCTTAGCGTGAGACGTCCACAATATTGTAGCTGAAATTGAAACCCTCTCATGCTAATCTGATTCTTAGAATCATGCGTTTACAGTAAGTTTTTCTTTGTGACCATTTTGTTACAGCAAGTATGTCTGGTGGTAGATATGTATAAGAATTTGTCGTTACAGCGTACTATTGTCCAGTACGGTTTGTTAATCGGGAAAATTACGAGCTGGTCTTGTCACTAGAATTGCGTAATATAAAAGTTTTCATATAAATTTGCTTGAAGTTTCCAAGTTTGTACGAGTTTTTATTTCATAAAACGTCATTAGACTTTGCAACTTAATTAGCCTTCTAGCTTAGATTGTTATATTGATATGAAATAGTTTGATTTTTTTTACTAAATTATTAACATTTTCTATTGAAAGTAACATATGTAATTTGAAAACATGCAGTACATGTTTTCAAATTACAATAGTAATTAACTTATTAAAAATAAAAAAAACTCAGATCATAATACTTGGACCTTGCTTGTGAGATTGCCGCCATGTGGAATTTTGAGTCAACGATTATTGTTGCTATGGTCGTTTCAGTCAACGGTCTTATAGCGAAAAGCTCTGACCAACACCTTAAGAAGCTTTCGCTTGGCTGTTGGATCAGGGGTCGGAGACACAAGGTGGTGATTCTTGAGACAGCGCATTTTGTGAGAAGGTTCCTCACTCTGGAGCCCTGACCACCGGTTGCTTGGATCCCCGAACTCCGCAGCAGGTGGACTGGATTTTTATAAATTTTTAATAGTTTTTTTAACCGACGAAAAAAACGGAGGAGGTTCTCAATTCGACACGTATATTTTTTTTTAAATGTATGACCACGCATAACTTTTTACAGAGTTGTCCGATTTTGATAATTCTTTTTTTATTACAAAGGGCACACTTCCAAGGTAGTTTTATTGTCATCATGTTAGGGTCTGATGATGATATCCTGGGGAAATTGAAGGAACTCTTCAAATTTTGGAGGCACGCTTACAGCGATTTCGGTTTTTGTCTCGGTATCGGTAGCTTTTTGGCAACTAGTGCCGTATAATATGCTATGACAATATAGTTCGTACTATATGTCGCGTGGCGATAAATCACTAAAAAGTAACAAATAAAATTTTTTAACAAATAATAGAACCGACTCAAAACGCACTAAAAAGTAAAAAATAACTGTGTCATTTAATTGCTTTAATTTACTTAAGCATGTCTAGGAGTCGTTGCCAGCCAAGTTTTCTAATTTAAGGACGTTACCTAGAACCCACAAACTGCTTTACTACTTTAAATAAATGTTCCTTAAACTTGCTGGCACCGACTTCATAGATATGCTTAAGTAAATTAAAGCAACTAAATGACACAATTATTTTTTACTTTTTAGTGCGTTTTCAGTCGGTTCTATTTTTTGTTAAATTTTTTTTTATTATAAGCAAAAATTAAAAAAGAATTGTAAGTATGTTATTTAATTGATAGATTAAAAAAAAAAACAATTTATTACAGTTGCAATATTTAAAAATATCTAATAATAGGTTTAAAGTATCTTTATGAATTCATTGATAATTGGTTAGCCAATTATTAAGTTCTTTGCTTTTTCTCAAGACAGGTTTTTTACCATATTTTGAATACTAAATACCTACTTGAACAAAAGCATACACGCTTTGCTTGGGTTTGTTTTGTAAAATGATATTTTTTCATATAAGAATTGTAACGTCCTTTTCTCATACGACGTACCACCCGTAATTAAATAAAAGTTCATCAAATGAAAGATCTTATCACAAACTTAATGATGCGTACCAAAATTATTATCCATGCTTAATCCTTAACCTTTTGTGCCATCGAAAACTACCAACACTTTGCTTGCATTGTCCATATTTTTTGTTTGTAAATCAAATCATACAGAGATCGAGATCATCAGAATGTCATTGTCTATCACCCTAACGATAAAAAGAGTAGACACAATGCATATTTTGAATTCATAATGACCTGTGAACTGGTGGCATACTCTCCTATTGTCGTTGTTCTAAAAAAATGTGTACTGAACGTGCTCCTTGTGGTCCAAGAGCCGGTACACATTAATACGTAGGTATTTGAGAAGAAACTTCATTTAACTCTGATATATTACACGAAGAACTGTAGATCTGGCGGAGTACTTATTATCAGCCGCCCACTGAAGGTCAGGATCGCTCCGTGTAGTGGAGCGGAGCCCAATCGCGCTGTTTCAATGCGGGTTAGCGCGTTTAGACTGTTAAATTCGATTACTATCAGATGTTGATAATAACGACCGGGACCGATGGCTTAACGTGTTCTCCGAGGCAGGGTAGTGTAACAACACCAACTAACTGACACCGGTCTTAGGATTTACTAAAGATTTGTTAGTAGAAAGAGACTCAGAATTATCTCACAACCCGATTGAGGATTCGGACGGAAGATTTTGTGCTTGAAGCAATTATAGACTAACCATTGAGCGTGGAATAAATATATAAGAGGCAAGCTAAAAGTATTATTTTTCACATATTAAAAATATAATTATATTCTATAAAAAAACCAGCAAAGGCATTAAAGGTTTTACATAATCACAGTATCAGTATAGATTCATGAATAGATTATGCATTTTTAAACATTGTTATCAACGGAAGGAGTAACAAGACTGCTTACATAGAAAAAAATCGGCCAAGTGCGAGACGGACTCGCGCACCTAGGGTTCCGTAAATTTTAAGGTTTTCGGAATCATTTCTAAACATTGCTTCATGCAAAAATTCAAGATACTAGGGCTAGTTGCGAGTAGTGGAGAGTTAAATATGCAGCTTATGCTGTATCTTTTGATTGTGTTGACATAGAAGTTTGATTTTGATACAGCTTAAAGATAAAAGTAGATTTCAGTATTAGATATAAGTTTCAGTTGAATACCTCTACGCGTTCGTTAGCAAAGGGGGTAAGTCTAAATTATTAAAAATACTTTTATGGTATGGTATCTTTCTTGATATGTCAAAAGCATTTGACACAGTATCTATCCCAATCTTAATTAATCGGTTGGAAGAAATTGGTATAAGAAGGATGATTCTAGATCTGTTTAAAGATTATTTAAAAAACCGTACACAACGTGTGAAAATTGGTAATTCTCTAAGCCAAGAAGAGATCCTGACATATGGTGTTCCTCAGGGAAGTGTACTAGGCCCTACTCTCTTTCTTATTTATATCAACCAACTATGCAAACTTTCCATGCCTAATATTAAAATAGTTGCTTATGCTGACGACTTAGCTATTGTTGTGCGGGGTTATAAATGGTGTGAAACTAAAGAAACTGCTGAACGGGCACTTCAAAATATTATAATGTGGCTATCCACTAATTCTGAATTTGGAAAAGAGTAAATATATTACTTTTTCTATTAAAAGAATGTCTCACCCACAAGAACCGTTTCACATAAAAGCATATACATGTAGTCTCAAAACAGAAACTCAAAGCTGTGTGTAAGATTAAATCATGCCGAACTGATTTTGCGAGACGACACTTCATTTATGCTAGCTCAATATTATATAATAAAGTAAATCTACGTTTAAACATATACCCAGCAAATATCAGATGCTGTAAAACTTTAATTGCCAAATGGCTTAAGGCACTTTCGTATGATGAAACGGAAGAATTTGTAGTTAGTAAATATAATTAAAATTTCTATTATACCTTTTTAACAAATATAATTCTATAATAACCAATTCAAACCATACAACGGTAGCTTAAACGTAACACATACAAAAACACACACACGCACACTCACACGCACACACACACACACACATACACACACACACACACACCAATACACACACACACAAACACATATATACTTACGGCATCTTTATATTATTTTTTATTTTTATTTTTCTTAGTGTTAACTTTTATTTAGCTTTGTCAGTTTCTATGTGCTTTTTGTAAGTGGAGAAGGGCGTTAATAACTGTAACACAGTATCAACTAACACAGTTATTAACGTTTCTTTACACGTGTAACCCATGTAACCGAAGCCTAATAAAGAAAATTTTTATTTATTTATTTATTATTTGATGTAACTAAAAATTTAGACATTTCGTAACTTTTCCATTATCTGTGCTATATGACGTTGCTTCGTACCAAATTTCAAGATTTTAAGTTTACGGGAACTACCCGTTAGGTTTTGATTTACTTTTTTTTTGGCATAAACGGCTGTATCTTTTGATTGTGTTGGCCTAGAAGCTTGATTTTTTTCACGACTCTAAGGGACAGCAGACTTTAGTATTTGATATAAATTTCAGCTTGATACGTCCACGCGTTCTTGAGAAAAAGGGTCTTGACAGACAGACGGACGGACAACAAAGTGATTTTATAAGGGTTCCGTTTTTTTCTTTTTTAGGTACGGAACCCTAAAAATGTTCAGAAATTATCTTAGATTAAAATAATAAAGTACATTGTTTCTTTTGGCTGGCATTTTAAAATTTTGATGACTTTTGAATCCCATTTGTGTATATTTAATGTTGTAATAAATTATATAATACAATATACCCAACGTAATTTAAATAAATACTACATTTTTTTATGTTTCTACTACAAATGTTTACAAACTGTCTGTAAAAAACCCTTTATCTTGAAAACGCGTGGACGTACACATGTAAGTCCTAACTCACGCTAACGAAGTGTTTTCGCTTGAGCGGCATATATACGACGGTTTTGCGCAGTCGAGGACACACAAACACAGCGTCTTCGCCGTGTTTGCGAAGATCGCACTGTAGCGAGTTCACTATGTGAAGTATTGAAGTTGAGACCGATGTTCTCTTGCAATGTGATCCAAGTCCCCATGTGGCTTTCGTCACGTCCGAGGACGTGGAACTCAATCCCACGGCTCCAGTTAGGAATTTGGCCTGATTTAGAAAATTTGACTCTCTTTTGCTTTTCTAGTAATTAAACGACTTCAAAAAAAAAGGCGTTTCTCAATTCGACCGTATATATATTTTTTTTTTTTTTTTACAGTCACGCCAAAACCACATGCCCATTCCAAACGTCCCTCTAAGCCGAGGCCCGAGTCTCACAGGAGACGCCCTTAGAGAGACGTTACGCCCTCTTACTTTTTCTTCGCCTTCGGGCACTCTCCGGCGATGCTTCTGCGCTCGCCCAACCCCCCCGGTGACGCCGCTGTGGCTTACTCAATCAGAAAAAAAAAAAAAAAAGCAGTCGAGGGAGAGTCCGTTTCTACACAGTGCATCAGTGACACGGAGCGCCGTGCTAAACTCCGTTTGATGTTTCGCGCAGATCACACTGCAGCGAGTTCACTATGTGAAGCATTGAAGCTGAGACCGATGTTCTCTTGCAAAGTGAATCCAGGCCCCATGTGGCTTTCGTGTACAGTCCGTAGTGACTTTGAGAAGTAATATAGCCCTGAGTGGCTTTGAGTTCTAGGAATTTGGTTCCTAACCCCCACTGCTGTTGAAAATTTGACTCTCTTTTACTTTTCTAGTAATTTTATATTATTCATATTATATTATTTTTTATCATTCAGTTTTATCATGACGTCATTGTATTTAGGTATTCCTTACTTCAAAAAAGGAGGTTATAAATTCGACCCGCGTGTAAGTAATATTATTAGAATTGCACAAATTTTGAATATTTTTTGTAATAATAGATGTGTTTGTTTGTATATTTATAACGTCATACCGTTTTAATTATAACGTGTAGACATTTCAAATCGCCTCAAGAATATAAAAAGAAGAAGAAGAAGAGATCTTTATTGCACACATAATACATAGACAATCACACAGTAAAAAATAAAAATAAAATAACAAACATGAATGCATGCAAAGGCGGCCTTATTGCTTGGAGCAATCTCTTACAGGCAACCCTTGATGATAGGAATTATGCAAGTGAAAGCGGAAATGGTGCAAGACAGAATAAATCATTCCGATAAATAATATATGTTCACACAATACATATATATACACATACACATATACATAAACACTCCATACACATATACACAATATATAAATATATATATATATACATACATACATATATTATACTAAATATTTAACGATAGATAGAATTTCTTGAGACGATGCTTAAATATAGGCAGAGAACTACTTTGTCGAATCTCTGACGGCAAATTGTTCCACATCACTATCGACATCGAAGTAAATGATTGACTGTAAAACTTTGATCTACAGACTGGAAGCAACAAACGATTATCGTGGCGAGAGCGAAGATTAAGCTGGTCTACGTCAGAAATGAAGCGAAAACGGCTTTTGAGATAAGGAGGATATGAAGAATTATAAATGATAGAATATTAGAGACAGAGAAGGCGATAGTTACGGCGCAATCTAATTGGTAACCATTTAAGCTGAGCTCGATATTCGGACACATGGTCAAACTTTCGCAGACCAAAAATAAATCTAATACATAAATTTTGAAGGCGTTCGAGTTTATTTTACTGTTATCAGGAACGTGTAGTCATTACTGCAAAGTGACTCAACAGACAGAAAAAGGTGTGTGGATTTCATCATACTCCTAACAAGTTAGCCAGTTATAATCTTAGATTGTACCACTTACCATCAGGTGTGATTGCACCAAAAGGCTCACTTATAGTGAATCTAAAACCTATTCAAAAATGTTTACCTGCTCTTCAGCTATTGCTCTCTATAAGTTCATACACCTCAAGGATTAAGATTGTTCGTATTGGGTGACTCATCTCGGTATTGTCAAATATTTGTTGCTTGAATGCTTCCACTATAAAAGAGATAATTCGTCTTCATTATTTAGAAATTTAAATGGACTTGACATCTAATCACAATTTTGTATTCACGCGCTTGCTTACACATTTTTTAGTCTCTATTAATCTTAAAGTAAGATCCTTTTTATAGTTTTTTTTTAATAGTAACTGACGGAGGTCTGCGGAATACGGCACAGGAATTTTTGGATTGTTTTATCATGCTATGACATTTTTTTAATTACTTGCTTTATCAATGAAAATACTATAAAAATCTTTTTATAGTTTAAGAGATAGTCAAGAGGTTTCAATTGTTTTCCTTTATAGGAACCAATTATAAATGATTAATTAAGAATCTCAATTATAGCTACCTAATTGAATTTAATGTAAATTTAACGAAAATCTACACTTATATTATAAAGCTGAATAGTTTGTTATGTTTGTTTGTTTGAACGCGCTAATCTGAGAAACTACAGTTTATAATAGAAAAATTATTTTTGTCCAGTATAGTCCATGTATCGAGAAAGGCTTTTGGCTATATAACATCACGCTGCAAGCAAAAGGAGCGAAGTATCAGTGCAAAATGAGAAAACAATGGGAAAAATATTCATCTTTGAGGGCTAATACATTATTAGTTAAAAGGATTAACTTAGGCTATTTTTATTTTCCTAATCTTGTTTATTACAATTCCACACGGAAAAAAATTGCGGGCATCCGCTAGTATTAGATACAGATAAATTGTATTGATGTAAACTTACATAGTTCGATCATATTTTTTTACTCCTGCTAATTCAGTATAACAATGATCAAAGCTATAAATAAACTCAAATTTCTAAGTCACTGAACTTTGCGTTTCTAAATTTTTTATTCAAAGCAGTACACAGTTGTCAAACATTAAACATTCACTTTGCGAAACACATTAATCTACCGGCACATTGTGATACTATTCCGACACGTATAATTAATATTAAAGTGGTCCAAGAAATTGCCCTGAGGTACTCCTTTTGGGGTGCCATTGTTATAATTTAGATGCGACCCTATTCCGAGCCCTTATCTCACTGCATTATTTATTCATGGTCATTATTTGACCATTTTAGATCTAATGATGTGTTATCTTTGTTCTATAGTTCTATAGTTCTAAAGATCGTTAAGTGTTTGTAGAGGTGTGAAATAAGATCCTTAATGGTCGTAACGGATGCCCTTTTGTTAGTGGCATTTTGATATTTGAAATCTGGGTCGGGATTTGGATCATTATTATGACTGAGTGCAGTTTAAAATGCTAACGTTTTATGAAGTGATCAACAAAGCTTACAATTTAAAAAGGATTTTTCGATTTAATTTTTCAATTGATGATTTTTTTATGACTTCGAACACTGTAGTTAATTACTTCTTCTAACTTAACCATGACTAATAATTCCTACGATTCTTCATTAAATTTTTATGCTCGCTTGTATTTAAATTAGAAATTTACTTATACTTACTGGAAAGCTGGGCTAAGAACGCCAAAGACAATAATTTAGAAAATTAAAACGGATTTTAAAATTTGTGAGTGATGAGCCATTGGTCATTTGTAGTAATCAAATAATAGATGTCCTTGCTTCACATTATTGTAATAATAACAAAAGATAAGAGAGAACGTTTGTAAGTTGTTCTAAAATAAGCTTTAAAATTTATAAGCTTGTAAAACTTGTAATATAAAGATTCTTACTAATAAAATTGTAACACCAATATGAAATTTCTCAAAGTAATAAAACATATTATTTTATTTATTACCATGTAGTACTTCAAGAACTCGCGATATCGAAGTAATGTCCAAATTAATAACATAGATTCTCATCGAAACTTACGACATTAAACTAGATATCCAAAAGGACATTCATATTGGCAATTAAAATATAACTGCTGCTACTTTGTATTATAGTAACAAGATCATTAAAATGTACTATTACTTGTATTTCATTGTCGGCTTTTAATTTCGAACATTTGTCACTTGTGTTCCATTTGAGGGGTCCCCAGTAAGGTAATTTAACGTTTTAAACCGGTTCAAAGCAATAATCAACAAAGTTGCAATGTTTATTAAACAAGGTAATACTCTTTCAATAGTTGGAAACCTATTATCTATAACCAGTTTAGTTTCGAGAACTCTGATTTTATCTTTCTCCAGTTCTTAAAGGACATTGTACTTTAGTTTTATGGCACTCCTCTATAACGGTGTAGAAAAGTTAATTTCATTTTCTTTTTCTTTAACTGTCTTATGTGATACTACGTCCACTCCGAAATGGGAAATGACGCAATATTCGCGCGTTTTATGTTTGTTTGTTGTTGTTTTCACCATTTCCTTTTATTATATAACATTGATAGATAACTTAATCTATTTTTATTACTCAATACTATTAAATAACATATTATTTTCATTTATGTAACGGTAGGATGATGAATGATAACTTTAATAATTTTCTACGTGCTTTATTTCCGTTGACTGGTTTTTTTGAGTTTTTAGAAAAAAAACGAATAAGGTCTATTTAGAAATAGATTGAACTTGAAAATGATGAATTAACTATCATTCAGATATTAATTAATAATGTTCCGAGTGCCAATATTTGTGTATTACACTTTTACCGTTTAACTACTTAACAGATTATGGAGAAATTTTATAACTTCAGACGTACAGCTAATAGCATGGAAGTAACTCTCATCCTGATAAAATACTAGTGCATGCACCGTAAGTTTTTTTTTAAATCACACAACTACTATTTGAAAATGCAGTTAAGTTTTTCTGTAACTGATAGACAGCTTAAATGAGGCCGTGATATTTAATAAGTACAATAAAAACTCTATTCTTTAAAAAGTTTTGTGGCCTTAGATGCTTCTCCTACCGTTTATCAAAACAAAAAGTTGCAAAGCCCTTCCCAACCCTTCAACAGCACCCTTTGCCATTCACACAGTAATTCTTACTTGACCCATATACAAATACCCTTGCAAATCAAAGAATAGCCGGTAATGAAGTGGGGGCATTATTTCTAGATCATAAACTGAGCAATTTATGTGCCCAAGGTGGTCCTATTAAATGCGACATGGTTTTTGGACGGTATTCTTTGTTGCTGAGTTATTGGTACAAATTTTGTTAAGTTATCACCTTAGGCTTGGGAAAGATGTTGAGTTACCTTTTGGTTTAATTAAGGACTAATATTGCCTGGTGGTATTAAGTGTAAGTTACTTATTTCTTCTTATTATATTTTGTTTTTTTTTATTTTACAAATTTATGTTATTTATTTTTATTCTTTAATCGTACATTAGTGGTGAACAGATGATTTTTATAATACAATGACTTTTAAGTTTTTTGACCCGTAACTAGATTCAGCTTAAAGACGAAAAGAAATGCTATGTCTTACTTGGATATATTAGATAGGACTAAATTTTGAATTCATTCGGGGTTTTAAAGCATAAGCTTGTTTATTTAATGTAACGTAAAATTGCTAGATCGACTACTTAATCCATTTAAGTTGAGCCATAAAATTATGATAGATATGATAGATCGATATGGAAGCTACATAATACCTATACCTACTATAATATACATAGAAAAACTCTGATTTAAATTTAATTCTTAACTGTTATTTTTGGTCATTATCAGTTTAACAGAAACAGTTTCTTAATCTTTTTCTATCGGTATGCACAAGCTAGATAAGCCTTCTCTATCTGAATATTTTTATTGAGCAAAATACCTACCAAAATATACGACATAGAGCAATGAAGGTACAAAAAAATATATAAAAAGGATACTCTATTGCACGAAACTTTCGTCTCTAATGCTAGCTAGAATCAAGACAACTAAATCCAAAATGTTCTCTGCAAAGAATAGTCCGGGCACTAATAGCCCATATATTCCAAAAAGTCCGTTTGCAGGACATAATTGACCATAAATAATGGATACTACACATGTTTATTTTACCCAAAGAATTGAAAGGGGTCAGTGAATAGACCAAGGTGTTTTTTTTTTAATCTATTAAGTTGTCTATGTGCCTGTGATTTGTACTTTGTCCCACGTGTTTAAAATAATGTTACCAATTGTTTCCTTTTCGGCGCACATAAAATATTGCGATGGCTAATTTTTTGTCCTATTATTTACTATTTTAATGGAATAGTAGTACATTATTTTATGATAAAGGAAAGAGACAATTGAAAAGATAATAATGTATATCATGTTTAAAAGATCCAAGCTTATGTTAAGATGCATGGGAATATTCAATGACGTTTTACTAGACATCTTAGGAAATATTACAGTTTTGTTATTTACGAGTAGGTACAACAATAGACATAGGCTTAACTCAAACTGGAAGTAAAGGAGCGCATCTAGTTTGTCAATTACAAATATTCATCTGTCAATCCACTTCGCCGCTACAATTGTCTGATTTAAGCCATAGCTATTATAGCTTGGTTTTTTGGTGAAGCTTATGAAGTCGATAATACAGCCATGCCTTACAAGCTTGGTGGCCTCCGTGGCGCAGTAGTATGTGTAGTGGATTTATAATAAAAGGTCCTGGGTTCGATTCCCAACCGGGCCTTTTAAGCTTTTCTAAATTGGTCTGGCTGGCTGAAGGCTTTGACGCAGGTTACTTACCGCCCTACCAACAAAAACGTACCGCCAAGGAATTTAATGTTCCGGTAAGATGTCGTTAAAAACTGAAAAGGGTGTGGATTTCATCCTCCTGAAATTAGCCTGCTTCCATATTAGATTGCATGATCACTTATCATCTGGTGTTTGCAATGAAGGGCTAACTTTTAACTTTTAATGAAAAAAATATTACTAGTGTAATTAAGGGCACTTTATGCTCAGTGTCGTTCATCTAAGCTACATCTACCTCTTTCTATAAGGAAAGAGGCCTGGCCAAAAAGCTGATGGGAAAATAAAAAATTCTAAATAGTCAGAATTGGTCGACACTTTAATATAATTTGTATTTCATCTAACATTTCCTTTGTTCAAATAAAATATTATACAAACCCTACTTTGAACGTTTGACCTCTCGTGAACAGATATTATCAGATTGAGCTTGGCCATAGTTATTTTTATTTTATCGCCTAATTATATTTTATTTATATGAGAAATTAAAACGCAGGTGTTCCTATTGTTGAAATGCAGTAGTTTTTGTATAGTCTTAATCATTTAATTACTTTTTAACAAATGTATTTAGAACGTATTGTTCAAAACGAATTTTACCATTAGTGATGTGAACTAGAGTCGATGATCTGGTTGGGAGTAAAGTCACGTTAAATTATTTTTTAACGAGATAGTTATATTTTTGATAGTCGATAATAAGCTTATAATTGGTATCAATTATTTTAATAGGTACACTATAAACGCCGGGACCTGTATTCGTACAAAAATTGGAATATTATATTTTTTTTTTGTATTTATGGCTGGTAAATTATTTTAACACAATTTTTTCTTATTTTTTTAAAGTTTTTCTTAAAACTTAGCTTAACTACAATAAATATACTACCTATTACTACTGCTACTCATTTTCTAGTATTGTATTAAAGACGATGATTACATAAAAATTATCTAAGTACTTGATCGCCGCGCATTTCAGTCTTTTAAGTCATCGGATAGGCAATTGTACGAGTATTTTTGGACGATAGGCTACATTCAGCTAACGCATAAACCGTGTGCTTATAAGTTATCGCCGCATATACCTAAACACAATGTCAATGTTAGTATAATGTCAATTCGAATTGACTCGATTCCATATCACTGCACTCAAAACTAATCTAAGTTTCAGAGTAAGATTATATTACCAAGTTCTCAAACCAAGATACAGAAACTAGATAAATAGAATACCATCTAACAAGTCGTAAACATACTTATTCAGTAGTTGACAAATGATGACAACTCGATATGTCTTCATAATCACATCATCTGAGCGTCTTGCGCAAACAATTTCTAAATTATGCCCAATAAGTCCGTATCCACGATAGATGCTCGTGCATTGATATTCAACACTGAAATATTTTATTACACTAATTCAATACGCATTTAGTCATTTCCTTTTCAAAGAAAATTATATCTTACATTTAAATAATAAAACACAAATTCAAATAACAGAAAACTTGTAGTTACGTGTATAAGGTCAATAGATGGCGTTACCAACGTACAATACTTCCCCTCTCCTGTAACTACGGTCAGCCACGTTTAATATTGTGTCATCTTTGAAGACGGTTTAACCGATTTTGGCCCTTATTGCAAAGGAATGCGAACTACAACCGCATATGTGTGCTGGTTTGAAGGTGTAAGTGGAAGTGTTCTATTGAAGTCGAATATTTCCCCCCGCACGACCCTTTGAATGATCAGGGCTGGCAACTTGATCCTAACATTAGTTACATATTAAAGTTAAAAGCTGATTAGAAAAATAATAAATAGATTTTTTGTTGCGCTATCACCACTAAATTAATTAACTGTTCTTGTTAAACTTTGCATACTAGTTGTTAGGTCCACAAAATCCTTTTTCAGATCTGTTCAAAATTAATATTATAAATGAAAAATAATGTAATGGTTAATTTTATAAAAACAATTAGAAATATTAATCCACGATGATGTTTAATTACCTGACTTTTATGAAGCTTTAATTTTACTACTCTACTTTACCCGTGATTTTTCATATTTTGAATATTGAAGTCCTACAAACTGGAGTATACTGGTTAACTGTCACTATTATTGTAATTGAGTTTATCTAATTATTTGAACTTATCAAGAAAAGTATAAATTGTGAGTTTTTAATTCGATGTCCTATTCAAAGCTTTTATGACAGGCATTTTTACGAAAAGTATTGCTGTAGTAATTCCAGCTATGAGTATGGCCCGAATGTTGTTGTAGTCTTATTATCGGTAGTTATCTTCCTGATTTTAGTCTCGCTGTCAATTTTACAATACCTAAATATAAATAACAAATAAGGTAAGAAGTCTGTTATGATTTCTCGCGAAAGTTACACTAATTTAAATCAAACTATGATTTATAGTTTAATTATGATTTAAATAAATACATGAATAAAAGAATAGTATAAAAAGTTTGGGACAGCCCTAGCACAGTAACGCCCCCTGTTACCGCGGCGACACAGCGTCGGTCACCCTTTACCGACGTCACGTTAGCGTGGCACCACTGTTATCGATAATACCATGAATTATTTATTACATCCATCACTATTTGTGCAATTTGACAGTTGGCACAATTTGTACGAGATAAATTGGCTTGTATTGTATTGTATGTAATTATTATTACTATTTATGAAACTTACGAAAAACAATACATAAATAACAGCATTCTAATTGGATATTTGTATATATTGTAATACAATTGCATTTATTCATAACTGACGGAGATTTAACTGTCTTAACTTAGCGTTACATGTGAATAGTTAAATATGTGAAAAAAAATGATAAGTTTTAGTAATATCAATAACGTTAAAAAACTTTCGTTTATTATTTACCCCAGCAAATTAAATTTATTTGTGGCTTCAGATAAAAAGATCTTGGGTTGGAATCTTGGAGTAATACTGAATTTTTAATCAACCACTCCAATGAAATAAATTGATTTTCTTTTTTTCCTATACACCTGTGCCTCTGTGATACCCTACTCACAGCCGTCGGTTCCGGTCAATTTCATAAACAGTTGATAGTACCTAATCGTTAAATAATAATTTACCAATTATCTATTTACTAAAGGCTTATTTTATTTCCAATCCATTGAAAAAATACCATTGCATTTTCCTATTCAACGTAAGTGCCAATTTGTCAAACGGAAAAAGAAAAGAAAAATCGTAATAAGACACGCTTCCGTATAATTTGTCGATAATGATACATCTTTAGCGTCAATGACATACAACACTTGCACTTAGGGATTGTAGACTTAGTAGAAATTCTAATCGTGTCTGTCTTGTCAACATTTTCATAACAAATTCAGCAAATAGGCATTCATTAAAAGTTTTACGCTGAAATTGGTGTAACTGCAGTATTATCCTGCTTAAGTTTTTTTTTTTTTTATTTATTTATTTGTTTAAACAACATAAAATATAACAATCACATGAAAGGTGCGAACATAAACTTAATTAAGTTTTTCCGCGCACCCTGCGCCGTCGACAGTAATATGTTATTAAACTTTTATGAAAGTAAATCTAATATTAAGAGGATACACTAAAAACTAACATTCTATTAACAAACTTACTTAACTTACTTACTAATAAAGAGAGAAAAAAAATAACAAATTGAGGGTATGCAACCAAAAATCAAAATAAAATATCATCATACAACAAACAAAATCGGTGTGATATTTTGTGCTCGTGTATACAGGACGTTACTAGTACAAATGTTATTGATATTTATCAGTGATAAGTGTTTGATAGTATTGTTTCAATTTTTGTTTTATGTTTTTAGATGTAATTGTATCTTTTATACACTTAGGTAGCTGATTTATTAAATTAGGTATCACGTAATCTAGTTTTCTTTTTCCATATGAGTTATTATAAATAGGTAAATTGATTTTTATTTTATCAAGTCTGCGGGCTGAGTAGGTTTCCGGTTTTTTTACTAAATGTTCTGCAAAATAATTTTCTATTAATAAAGTTAGTTCAACTTTTTCATGTACAGGAATAATTTTACAATAAGCAAACAATTTTCGGTAATCATTTTTGTACATGTTTTTTATTTTAGGTGGAACTATTTCTTTTAGTATACGCAGTTGCAGAGAAAATATGCGATTAAGATGTGTTTTAAATGTTCGACCGTAGCTTGATAAGCCATACGAAATAATAGATTCGACCAAAGATTTGTATAGTAATAGTAGTGTTCTAAATGGTATTTTATACTTTATTATGTGAAATTTTGCAAGTATCCCCCTTAATTTATCACACACGTGATTAATATGATCTTTCCAGTTCAATCGATCGTCTATTGTGAGCCCTAGGTATGTATGTTTATTTACTAAATCAATGGCACTACAGTTACAAGACATCAGACGATCAATACTATAGTTATGAAGACATTGGTGATTGTGTGCAATTAATTTAGGTTTGTACGAGCTTCTATTATTGCTTGTGCTGATGTACAGTACTTTAGTTTTAGTAGCATTAAGAACTAGTCCTACGTCGTGTGACCATTTTGCCAATAAATCAAAATCATTTTGAAGTTTATCTTGGGCCTCTTTTATGTCGTTCCCTGCTGCAATTAGACATGTGTCGTCTGCAAATTGATAGATTTCACAGTATTTAATTATATTAGGTAGATTATTCACGTATGAGATGTAATGCAAAGGTCCTAACACTGAGCCCTGAGCCGTGCCCTCCGTTACCCTCACCGGAATACTGTCCGCTTTATTTACTCTTACCTGGTATGATCTATCCTGGAGATAATTTTGACACCAATTTAAGAGTTTACCTCTTATGCCACAATCATCAAGGCTTTGCAATAGGTTATTATGTCTGAGAGTGTCAAAAGCCTTACTATAATCAATAAAGAGGACTAAAACGTGACGTTTATTATCTATGTGATTATATATTGTATCTGTAAATGCTGAAAGCAGTTGTGTAGTGTTTTTTTGTAATTGAAAGCCATATTGCCTCTCAGTTAGTATGTTATTGCTTTTATAGAAGATTTGAATTTGTTCGCTAATGAACTTTTCTATTATTTTGTCAATGGTGGACAAGATAGTTATGGGTCTATAATTATCAAATTCTACGTGACTGCCTTTTTTATAAATTGGCCTGACGATTCCAGTTTTTAAAAGGGGGGGATATTTTCCAGTAATTACGCTAGAGTTTATTAAAGCAGCAAGAACTTCTTTAATTTTATCACATAACATTTTTATATCAACGGCTCTTATTCTGTCAACGCCTGGAGCTTTGTTACTATTTAACGATTTTATAATTTTTTTTACTGATTCAGAATCTGCAGGTTTAAATCGCATACTTACATTTGCAGAGAATTTTGAAGAAGAGTTGTTTAGCATAGGTATATTACATCTTGGGATTATTTGTTGAACACTATTTTTAAAAGTATTGGCAAAGCTGTCCGCTACATCTTTGGGAGTTTTACCATTACTACAAAAAGAGCTCAATAAAACCTCGTCTACAGTATATTTGATTTTACCCGTTAACCTATTCAGAATAAACCACAAATTTTTAAGATTGTGTTTATTATATATAATATCTGCTTTTGTATGGTTATTTTTAGTTTTAAGAATTAATTGGTTTGCATAGTTTCTTGCTTTGTTATATTTTAGTTTTACAATTAAATTATTAGTATCTTTCAACCATTTTTGAAATAAATCGTCTCTAACTTCACAGGCATTAATAACACTTTTTGAAATCCAGTCGTTGTTATAGCGATTCTTATTAGAATTTATTTTAATTATGTATTCAGATTTACCATAGCATTCTAAAAAAGTATTGTGTATTTTATTGTATATGTAGTTAGGGCATGTACTATTGCATACAGATACCCAATCCACTTGATCCAGTAAAGAAAACAGTTTATCATTATTTATGCATAATTTAAACTTATGTACTGGGACATCCTGTGTACGGGAGCTGACGCAAGCGAGTACGACCGCCCGATGGTCCGCTAGTGTCGTTCCGAGCGCTGCAGTATATAAGTTGAGTGAGTGAGATCGAGCGTAAATATGATCTATGCATGATTTACTTAGACGTCCATTAGATAATTCAATTCTAGTGTGTGCTGACGCTGAGATTCCACACACAAGGCCCAAGCTGTGTAGGATGTTATTATATTTATGTTTTATAGGATTATCGAGTTTTAAGTTTATGTTTGTGTCGCCTAGTAAGTATAAATCAGTGTTTTTAGGATATTTTTGTATAATAGATGATATTTCGTCAATAAACAAGTGTTTACTCGAATTAGGAGGGCGATAAATAGCACAAATATTTGCAGTGTATTTTGTGTTAGATGTGATTGTGAATAATATGCTTTCAGAGTGAAGAGTTTTCGTGGTGTTTATGATACATTTATGTTTGTTACTGACATATACTATTACACCACCGCCTTTCCGACTCTTTCTTAATTCTGTAAACATTTGGTAGCCTTGAATATGATACAGACAGCTAATGTTATCTGAAATATTAACTTCAGTGAGTATAATAACGTCGATACATTTATTAGAAGATGCTATACATTGTTCAAGAGTGGAAAAGTTTTTTATAAGCGATCGAATGTTAAAATGGATACAAAGAAGGTCCATATTATTTTTACAAGGAATGTTCATTAAAAAATTGTTGATATTTAAACAATCTAAAATCTCATTAATTTCATCTAAAACAACTGTGTCCATAATAGGGTATAAAACAATTTAAGAATCTAGATAAAATAAATTTAAATAACATAAAATTAACCTACTTAATCTACCTGATTTACTCGTATTAGGGCATGCAAGTTTTCCATTGTTTTTAAAGTAAAAATTTTTGAACTGTCATCCTTGCGTGCTTTAACGAATCCTTTTTTGAACCATACATATTTAAACTTCTGTTTTATTTTAAGTTCTTGTTTCGCCTGCCAAAGAATCGCCTTATTAGTTTTTGTCATAGCTTCTCTGATGTAGAGGATGTTGCTATTATTACGTTCGGAAGGGCATAAGTCAGCAACCGTAGTTTTGCTGGTTTTCGATGCCGTTATCCACTGTTCTTGAGTATTTTCATCACGTAGTTCAACTTTTATGATTGCCGGTTGATCTTTTTTACCTTGCAGTCTTTGTGAACTTTTTACAGCATCAAGAGGCAGATTAAATTTTAAAGCTAATTTTTCCACCATTTTATTAACGGGCTCTGTGATTTGAGGGGGAATATTAGCAATTTCGACACTTTTACTTAGATTTTCTTGCTCAATCTCATGTAAACGTTGTTCTAACGCCCCGACACGAGTTTCTAGGTTATTATTTTTGTTTGTTAACTCCTGATTTTTGCGTTCTAAAATTTGTATAGTCTGCTTAAACGCATCCACACACTCTATGATATCATCTAGCTTCGCACTGTGAAATTGTAAAGATTCGTTTAACTCACGCATTTCATTTTTTATAGCCTTTTCGACTTCCTTAGATACATTACTAAGAAGCCTCTTGGCATTAATTTGAACGGGTTCATCTTCTTCATTATCTTCTTCTGGAATGACTATAGAACTGTTACGCCGCGGTGATTCCCGTTGGCATTCCAGGCACGTCCATTCCAGGCTTGGGGCTGCTTTGAGGGCAGCACTCTGCTTGTTTGTCAGACCGCTACATCTCGTGTTTAGATGAACAACTCTTTCACATTTGCTACACTCCAATCCAGGCATAGATTTAGAAATACTTTTATTACAAATATCACACTTAGACATTGTAGGTATTTTGAGAAAATAAATTGTAATCGTAAAAAATGTGTTAAGCTGACGACTGTCTGTCAACGACTCTCAAGTGTACATAATTACGGTTTAAACAAATAACATTATTGTTCTTTTGTTATTCTTTACCGATTTGATAGTAAAAAAGTTGAAAACTATTCAATTTATTTAATA
This sequence comes from Mycalesis mineus, assembly GCA_034621355.1. Lineage (NCBI taxonomy): Eukaryota > Metazoa > Arthropoda > Insecta > Lepidoptera > Nymphalidae > Mycalesis > Mycalesis mineus. The sequence goes on from CM067902.1 coordinate 2,541,961, forward strand.
CAGTGCAATTTTGTGTGGTTTTTATAAAAGTAATTAATAAAAATATAACAATTAATTTATTATTCAATACATAAACATTAACATTTTGCTGTTAATTCTAAATGGAAAACTTTTTATAGGGACGATATCTATATTCAAAACGTTGCCCTGTTTCATGAACCGATAAATTCAAGTAACAACACCGATAAGATTAATAAAAGTCACTTTACAGTTGAAAATTTTAGTCAATGCCTTCGGAGCCTTTGGGTGCCAATGCCTTTTTTCTTCAGCTTCTAAGTGAAACTCTACTTAGAAACTTCTGAGAAGTTGTCAGGTCTGGGTATTGCCATTCGGTTTCTACAGTTTGTTGTGGATAGTATTGTGACAAAATATGATTATAGGTTCACCTATTAATAGTATATAATGAATTTCCGAAAAATATTCCTCTTCTATTCGGTAAAAAATGTACGAACAGATTAAAAATTATCGATCCCAACTCATCCACTTCCCATCACTAGCACAGTATGCTGCAATGAGTCACTGCTGCGGCACGGTAATATGTTATAGGTAAGGAAGTGTGTGCTTTTGTTCCTTTTCACAACACTAATAAGGCGCATATTTATGCTTTTTATGAACACATTTAGTCATATTACTTGTGTAGCTACTTATCATTAGATTAAGCTTTCTGTTTAATTTTGTTGTTATCTAGATATGCATATACGGTATTATGTAGTATGGTAGTCTGTATGACGAGGTCGTACGTTCGATTTCCAGGATTTTATTAATGTACATTTATGTGTCACATCTGTGAGAGAACGTGGCTTGGACTCATCACGCAGCTATAATACAGGTCGGTGGGTATCCGATGTACAGTAAGCTGATAGTGATTGATGGACTTGGTACATAGCAATGTCAAATAATGACCGGAATCGATGGCCTAACGTCCTTCGCGAGGTCTGTATCACTATCTCCTAAAATCATGGGTTGCTTCTATAAAAATTTTTAGAAATAAAAATCCCAAGATTTTATTGGGACCTAGAACCTTAACCTAGGTCCTGGTAATCTATATAACCTTTTGCTAAAACCGATAGTAGAGATTCTATGAACAGCTAAAATTAACTTGTAAACTGAACCTATTATTAAATTAACCAATAATTAATTTGTTTGGTGTCCAAACATTTTCTAATTAAAAAATAAGAGGGCATTCAAACAATCAAACAAACAGATAAAAATAATTCCACTAAGTGACGGCTGACCATGTATAGTATTTAATTAAACCTGTACGTCGATGTTCGGACAGTGCGGAAGACGTATACTCCTAATCGAAATACCGCTGTACAACAGATGTCGCTGCTACATTCTTTGTGTGGACAGCTTCGCAGCGCTACGAAATATATCCGATAAGAATTATTATCCGTTTCAGTTCCGTAATGGGAGTTCCAGGTTCAAGTTTTGCTTCGATCTTTGTCTAAACCGAGTTACACCTTTAAAAATTTATTGTGGGTGTTTTTTTCATTTGATTTTTTTAAGGCTTTGTAAATACCATCAATTTTGTGCCAAGCAAACCTTATGTGTCAAATTTTTTAGGGGTTTTTTATTCGTTACAAGTTCGCCCTTGACTGTAATCACACCTGATGCTAAGTGATGATGCAATCTAAAATGGAAGCGGGCTAACCTGTTAGGAGTAGGATAATATCTAAATCCCTTCGATTTCTACACGATTTCGATTTACTTCGATTTCGTACTGAAATCCTAAATCGCTTGACGATACGTCTTTACTGGTTTGGTGGTAACTAGCCACGACCAAAGCGTCCTAACAGCCAGACCTGAACCAATTTAGAAAATCTTAATTGGCCCAGCCAAGAATAAAACCCTGGACCTCCGTCTTATAAATCCACTGCACTTACCACTGCACCAAGAAGGCCATTAAAACACAAACATTTGCACAGACATATTTCACATGCGTTCTCAATACTCTATTTTCTAATCAGTATTAAGACTATAAATCACAGAGTTAAACACAATAAATCACAAGGATTATCTGTATAAAAAATATTGCGGGGACATTGGTCGAATGCGTAAACCAAACAAACGTTATCAGGGCGGCCCTTCGATTGCCGACTTTATAATTCTTTGTATTTCCTCTTCCGTATCACTTTGTTTTATTGCTTCGTTGGTCCAATTTTTTTTTTATCGACTACAAGTTGGCCCTTGACTGCTATCACACCTGATGTTAAGTGATGATGCAATCTAAGATGGAAGCCGGCTAACTTGTTAGGAGTGGGATGAAATCCACACTCCTATCGGTTTCTACACGACATCGTACCGGAACGCTAAGTCGCTTGGCGGTACGTCTTTGTCGGTAGGGTGGTAACTAGCCACGGCGAAAGCCTTTCACCAGCCAGACCAAGACAAATTAAGAAAACTCCCAATCTGCCCCACCGGGAATCGAACCCAAGAACTCCGTCTTATGAATCCACCGCGCATACCACTGCGCCACGGAGGTCGTCACATAGTTAGGTTATGTGTTTTCGAACCTAGGTCGGGATAAGAAGTACTGATCTTTTCGTTCTTCATAGAAATTCTCAACGAAGTTGGGAAGTTGATGATGCTATACTCTTGCTTCGGAGAACGTATTAAGTCGTCGATCTGGTCACTATCATTAACGACTGATGGTGATTATTAAAAATGTTTATCATTATCATCTTAAGCCCGACAACTTGCAATAGAGCAGCGTGGTGGATGGTACTGGGGCATCATCATTTGACGGCCGAGTGGCGCAGTGGGTAATGACCCTGCTTCTGCATCCTAGGCTGTGGGTTCGATTATTAAAAATATTTGTGTGGTGAGCATGGATATTTTCCAGTGTCTGGGTGTTTATCTATATAGTATAAGTTTTTATGTATAATATCTACAAAAATATACATCAGTTATCATAGCACCTAACACAACACAAGCTACTTACAAGTACGCTAACTTTGGAGCGATGTGTGTAATTGTCCTATAATATTAAAAAAATTCAATCTGCAGCAAGATCTAATTTTGCCTAATAACTAATGAAGCTACAAAAAATTAAACAAATAAAAATTAAAATATTTGAATATTTTTGATACCACGTTTATTTTCAAAAAGTATAATATGTTAAAATGTAGTCATTAACCACACTTTAGGATTAAAAATTAATAGAAAAAAACTATTTTACTAAATGCAATAAAAACATGTTCCTTGCCTAACACTCCTTAACTCTTTAAGATCGTAAGTATACATTTTTATAGTGTTCTCTGTGAATCCTCTTGATTTTTCTCCAAATCCTATACTATAAAATGTCATTACTCTTGAAAATCTCATCTAAATAAACGCTTTCACACTTTTAACTGTTTGACCGATCATCATGAAACTGAGCACCTTCGTAGTAAGGAATAGTATATAAGAAACTGTTTATCCAGAAAACACGTATGTCTTCTGAGGGACAGAAGAAAAATTATATATTACATAAGTGAAGCTGCGAAAATCAACTACTTAGGTTATAAAGAGGATCCTTTATAATATAAATGAATGGTATCTTTTGATTGAGCTGTAACATTACAATGTCGTGGAACAAAGCGCACCGCTCGTGTGCGATCGAGTTATGGCCACGTCTTAACTGTCAGTGGGGTGCAGTTAACAGAAATTCAATTATAAGTTTTACTCCTTTACGCCAAAGACCACTCTATACAGACATGTTCAGTTCTAATGCCAGTAACTAAAGTAATTTGTGACACAGATCGTCCAGAACCACTGCTCGTATGACGAGTGCACTAAACTCACATTATTGCAAATAATATAGTAAGTTAGTTAATAACAGTAGACATAATGGTTATATGATAAAAGATCACGAGGGTTTGGAGTATTACCTTTACAATATTATATTTTTCTCCGTGGCGCAGTGGTATTCGCGGTGGATTTATAAGACAGAGGTCCCAGGTTCGATACCTGGCGGGGCCGATTGAGACTCTCTGAATTGGTCCAGGTGTAAATGATGGGAGGCCTCGGCCGTGGCTAGTTACTACCCTACCCAAAAATGTACCTCCAAGCGATTCAGCGTCTTGGTACGATCTCGTAGAAACCGAAAGGGGTATGGACTTGTCCAAACAAATTGCATCATACTAAGGTTGATTGCGGTCAAGGGTTAACTTGTAATGAATTGCAAAAAGAACCTTGTATTCTGAAAATTAATGTTTTAGATCTACTAAACTTCAGTCAGATACATATTAAACTCGCTCATGTGAAATAATGGCACGCCTCTTTCCATCAGGGTTTAAAACATTACACGTCTGGCTCTTGCCAAATAATCTTTGCTTTTAACTTTACGGCATACATCGCCCAGTTGACTCATAACCTGATCCGAGAACGCTTCTAGTTAACTTTGCGATGCGGTCGTCTTAGACGTGTCTGAACCAAGTGTGCTCCAAGAACTGGGATCCTACTGGGAATGTATTAGACTCTAATGGACACTATCATGCGATTTCGTCTGTAAGGTTTATTTAAGGTTGGATATATTTTGAATTCAGGAAAAATAATGTCCTATGTCAACCTCACCTGCTCGTGGTGCACCCTGCAGATGGACCGACGAGGCTCTGGCGACCGATGAATGGCGGTATAACCATTCCAAATAGGCTGGACTACAAAATGAGGCCAGTGTCAGGCAGCAGTGACACTGGTTCGAATAGTCCAGCTCTGCGGTGACCAACCCGCCTGCCCAGCGTGGTCACTATAGGGCATTTCTTTTATGGGAGACGGTCCAAAGAAACAGCCCCTAGTCCCCGGCAGCCCCGCTATTCCTGGCTCTGGCAGCGGTCATGGTAACGGCGGGGCAAGGGGTGTCAAGAATCTCCGGCAGAGATTCCGCTGCCAACCCCGACGACGGATCCGAGACTTGGTCGCTAACTGCGGGCTTCATAAGAAGGCTCAGAGTCACTCAGCGGGCGATGGAAAGAGCAATGCTCGGAGTATCCCTGCGTGATCGAATCAGAAATGAGGAGATCCGCAGAAGAACCAAATTAACCGACATAGCTCAGCGAGTCGCAGAACTGAAGTGGCAATGGGCGGGGCACGTAGTTAGAACAGCTGATGGACGTTGGGGGCCGAAGGTGCTAGAATGGCGACCCCGCACCGGAAAGCGCAGTGTTGGTCGACCCCCCACCAGGTGGACTGACGACATCAAACGTGTCGCAGGGAGCCGTTGGCAACAGGCGGCTCGGGATCGTTGTGTTTGGAAGTCCCTAAAAAAGGCCTATGTCCAACAGTGGACGTCCATTGGCTGATAATGATGATGATGATGAATGTCCTATGGCTGCCTCGTTGGTCTGACTGCCTCTTCGGTCTAGTGGTTAGCCTATGTGGCTTCGATCACGAGGTCCTGGGTTCGATCCCTGGGTCGGGTCACGGAATAATTCTGAACTTTTTCATTCTTCTATGAAATGTTCAGTACATTCCAAGCCTGGAGTCTGGAAGTTGGCGTTGTTACACCCCCGCGCCTCGGAGAGCACGTTAAGCCGTCGGCCCCGACCACTATCATCAACATCTGATAGAGATCGTTAATAAATGAAACATTAACAACCTAAGCCCGCCAACCCTTGGAGTAGCGTGGTGGCTCTACGCTCCATATCCCCTCTCCTATAAGGAGGCAGGCCTGGCCCTGTAGGGGGCCGTTAATAGACTGATAATGATGATGATGATGATTATCTTAAGGCAGCCATTTCTGTTCCCAGTTTCTTCAAGAACTTAAATAAAAATAAATCGTTTTTTTTATTTACAGCAGTATCTTGAGCATTACAGTGGAACCGAGGAGGTTAGGTTTAAAAACATTTATTCTCAAAAGAATTCAAAAAATTAACAAATAAACAATAACGGTAATTTATGTCTGTTCCTGTTAGGTTTTAGTTTATTTATTTTTAATTTATTAGCAATTGTAGATTATTTAATTTAATAAAGATTCTAATTAATTCATTAGCTCTTTGTAAGTGAAAATTACATCCCAAATTTTTTTTAGAAAACAAAAAACAAACACTATTTCTTTTAAAGATTTATCATTACAGAATATATTCTGTAAGTATGATAAATTATTAATAATTTAAATAAATTAAAATAAGTTAAAAAAATAAAATTAATAAAATAAATTGCAAACTGCCATGTTAGTCCAGTGATCATCCTATTATCAGACTTTTTTTATCCTGTTTATGTCATGATGAGTTCAAGCCTTTTTTCTTCCAATGCGTCTACCAAGCACCCTTCAATATCTGTAAAAATAAAAAAAAACACAATCGAACATTCACATACGATAGGTCCATATCTGTGAAGTCTTGTTCTGTGGATTTACTAGCATGTAATAAAATAATAAGTAGGTGTCCATCTGATTAATATTTTCTGTCAAGTGTTGCAAAAAAATAAAATGCGGGCTATTTAACAGCCAACCACCCACTTACAGACTATTACATATTAATATAATGTAAAAAGACACCCCACTCAGTGCGGCTGACAATTTGAACACTACACCACAGTTGTGAGTGTCAATCAAGTGGTTCGAGTGTTTTGGAGCGGACGAAACTTTTGTTACAGAACTATGATTCGAGGTTTATGTAACACATGTATCCAGCGTAAAGCGCTTGAATTGATTTTTTGAAACGGTTTAATTAAACATAATTTAACCAAAAAATATGTATTTGACCAATAAACGGTTAATTAATAAAAAATAGGTAATATTAATTATTTGCGCTTTCAGTGAATTTATTATTTTTATTTAAGTATTTTAAATCACTTCATTCTCATCATCATTGTAATCATCATCGACCGCCTATTTTTAACGGCCACGGCAGATAAGCATCTTCTCTCTTAATAAAGAGGTTAACCCAAAATTCAGATTTTTAACTAAAAAAAAAATTTCGTTCAGATTCGAATTCCCGTATTTATATCCCACCCAAAAGATTATGTCACCTTCTAAGGTACGACAATAGAGTCAGACAGGCGGTGAAATTTTAATTATTTTTTTAATTTAAAATTAAAGATAGTTATTTTTTCTGAATGACATAACATATTTAATAAGTTTTTCATTTTATTTATTTTATTAATAATACTTATTTTTTATAAAATTCAGCAAATAAAGCGCTTAAAGCAACCAGTGTTTCGCTGTATAGCGCTTGAGTGGTTTCCGGTGACAAGTGATCGCTCAAGAGGGATTATAGTGAATTTCGGATTAATTTTCTCGAAATACGACCATCTGTTCAATTACTTTAAATGAAATAATAGCGACAAATTTTTAACATTGTCGTTCCATGGAATTTTCACAAATATTTTAAGCGAATCGACGCTAGAGTTTCTCATGATTTTTGATTCGAATATTTTTTTACACTCCGATCACGATAATCGATCATCTTCGATCTTTATGATTGGAGTGTAAAAAATACACTCCGACCATAAAGATTGACACTTATCAAGCTCTCCAAGGCAAGGTAGTGTACTACCATAAAATTGTCGTATATTATAGACCGACTCAGGACTCGAACCCATCACATAATTAACAGCTGACGGACGTCCCCTTGTAATGATATCTAAACACCAAGATCTTGAGCTACTGGCCCTTCCAGTGGCTTCCTACAAGCCGCTTGGTGTCATCGGTCCAACTAGTCGACCAACACTGCGGTTATCGGGGTAATTGCAGCAACTGACAGCCGAATGGCGCAGTGGGTTCGATTCCCACGTCTGGAAAAATGTTTGTGTGATGAGCATGGATATTTTCCAGTGTCTGGGTGTTTATCTACATATTATAAGTATTTATGTATAATATATATAAAAATATCCATCAGTTATCATACTACCTATAACACAAGCTACCTACGAGTACGCTTACTTTGTCTTCTTAAACTTCTTTGAACTATGTGCCCTGCAAATTGTCACTACGATGGCCTACGCCATGCAGATAATACTCCAAACATTGTTCACACCATCGCATGCTGAGTAATTCTGAGCCTTTTTTTTTATCGACTACAAGTTGGCCCTTGACTGCTATCACACCTGATGTTAAGTGATGATGCAGTCTAAGGTGGAAGCGGGCTAACTTGTTAGGAGTGGGACGAAAATCCACACCCCTTTCGGTTTCTACACGACATCGTACCAGAACGCTAAATCGCTTGGCGGTACGTCTTTATCGGTAGGGTGGTAACTAGCCACGGCGAAAGCCTCCCACCAGCCAGACCAAGACAAATTAAGAAAAATCTCAATCTGTCCCGCCGGGAATCGAACCCAGGACCTCCGTCTTATAAATCCACCGCGCATACCACTGCGCCATAGAGGTTGTCAGACTTCAGCCTTCTTCTGACTGAGAACGTCATAATTGGAAAAAGAATAAGCTCGGGTCGGAGAACGGCTTCCAGCCGTTCACACTCCTGCATTGAACCCAATGTTATACTTTACTTGGTTTCTTCTTTCGGTTTGAAAATTTGAACCGAATTTTGGCAAATATGCGTTGTTAGGGTGTTTTTCGCAATATACACCCACTTTCGATTGACCTAGGTCAACCGGAAGTCGAAAGGTACTGGAGTGGAGACCGCGTCTCGGCAAGCGGAGTGTAGGGCATCCCCTAACTAGATGGAGCGACGATATCCGAAGGGTGGCTGGCACCGACTGGATGCAGAAAGCCTGTAATAGACGGCGGTTGACGCTGCTTGAACGAGGCCTATGTCCAACAGTGGATGCATGATGGCTGGTGATGATGATGATGATGATGATGATGATGATGATCATTTCCGGGATCAGCCAAGCCGTTTGGGAGTAGTAAGAGAACATATAAGTAGTGCGGACAGACTGAGAGACAGACAACAAGAATTTAATTAAACCATTTCACAGAAATACAATCACTTGGTTACTTCATTTTACTCAATCAAATTACTTATTTATTTCTGTTTCTACGTATAAATATTATAGGTAGACAGAAACATACATAACTAAAAGTAAAAATAACATAACACCAAATGACCACACCTACAATTTGACATCTGGACCATAGAGTAACGAGTATGAAACATAGAGGGAAATTAATCGCTGTCCCTCCATCATCAAATGCAATTACTCATAAAGTACACGTAATATTTTGTATCGGAGGAATGTTCTGTCACGCTATCTTTATTTAATTACGTATCATTTTGCGATGTATTCATTCATTGCCTTTCGTATAACTGAGCTATCATTAATAATGAATACAGTGTGATTATTTTTCACAATGAAAATATTTTACTTAGAATATTGAATATAGCATACCTATGTACTGAAAATAGAAGTCGTCAAATTACTTTAATTCTTTTGTTTCAAGCAGGCTTTTTGACCTTAACGTCAGGGAGGGCAAGCTTGTAACTTTGCAACCCTCCCACTCCATATACCACACATTAAAATCGTCAGATTTTGGAAAATTAATCTTAATATTAAATAGAATATTTCTGATGATCGTCAATTTTCAACATTTAAAACGGTTGCTAATCATCTCCCCCATCATAAAAGGCTCATACTTGGTGAAGATTTTCAACAACACAAGTGGTATGCTCCCTACGAGTGGGCCTGCGTAAGCGACGACCTCCGTAGCGCAGTGGTATGCGCGTTGGATTTATAAGACGGAGGTCCTGGGTTCGATTCCCGGCGGGGCAGATTGAGATTTTTCTTAATTTGTCTTGGTGTTACCACCCTACCGACAAAGACGTACCGCCAAGCGATTTAGCGTTCCGGTACGATGTTGTGTAGAAATCGAAAGGGGTGTGGAATTCGTCCTACTCCTAACAAGTTAGCCCGCTTCCATCTTAGATTGCATCATCACTTAACATCAGGTGTGATAGCAGTCAAGGGCTAACTTGTAGTTAATAAAAAAAAAAGCGACAAACACAACGCGATGCAACGCGACGAACGCGATCAATACAACAGCATTCCCTACTTGCAACCTATGTACCAATCTGTGGCTGGATGGGACGTAATGGGCACCTGTGTCGCATTTGTCAATTACTAAGACACCCTAATGAATATCTGCCGCACTCGAGTGTTTCGAAAAGTCTCCTCTTGGACTCCCCCACCCTCCCCAAAAAGCGAGCCATAACGATCAGAAACCATATAGACTAACGACTGGACCATCGAGACAGTTACCTACTTAAAATTTCGAAATTAATTAATTTTTGGCCCAATTTGTAACCCCAATCATCATTCCAACTGTAACTTTGTCACATTATCCCTCTGATAGCTTCGTCATTACAAATTTCGTCCGAGTGCAATTACTGAATTAAAAATATATTTGTACAAAGAGGTATTAATGGCATTTAAATTGACTTTTGTTTACAGTCATTTACGAACGACCAATTGTGATGATAGGAATTGATATGATACTCGTAACTCTGCATTTATTATCTTTATTTAATAGATACATTTGATTGTTCTATATAAAAATCATCAGCATGTAGTAGGTATCAGCATGATCATAAATATCACCCAATTTTAACGTCTTACTGCAGCCAAGCCAATATGCATCTCTGTAATTACTTGAATGTATTTTGACTAAGGCCAAGTTCCTCTCTTAGTAAAGTAGCGCTTTCGAAAGGGGATAAATTTTACCGACTTTTACAACAATTATAGTCATATTTCATTCAATTTCATATAAAACTTAAAGCCATCACTATACTTCGATGTAAGTTATGGTAATTACTTGAATGTATTTTAACTTCTAAGTGTACATTGTTTCGTTATTTCTCAAATAGATAAAGTAGCGCTTTCGATAAAGCTCCCACGCGGCTTAAATTTTACCGACTTTTACAACAATTATAGTCATATTTTATCCAATTTACATCCAAAAACTAAACAGTATATATACAAAAACCTTTCATAGAAACCACTCTATCTATTGATAAAAACCGCATGACAGTCAGTTCAGTAGTCTAAGGCCTGTGTGCATCAAGATTTCGGTTATCATAACCAACGGTTAACACAAGCTAAACGTAAAATTTACTATTCACGACAATCCGTACGCCGGTTAAGGACCTAAACCGGGTGGTTATCTTAACCGAGCTTACGTCCTTATCTTAACCGTTGATTATGATAACCGAAATCTTGGTGCACACAGGCCTAAGAGTTTATAGAACAGACAGATAAACAGTTAAACGCGGCAGGAGACATCATATTTAGAGACATGTGAAAAATAAATTAGAGTAAAAATAAAGTACAACCAGGACGATTTCAGTTCCTATTTTTTCTAATTTCGAGTAGGACAATTAAGGTTAGCAATATCACAGCCTCAACACAAGCTGCCATCCGTCCCTACGCGGAAACACGTAAAACCAACACAATTAGATCGCTAACATTATTATCAGTACAGTGTTTGTCGAGCAAACCTTCCCTGATCTTTGTCGTGCGACTGAAACAATATTTTTACAGGAGAGATGTTCTGGGACTATTAGGTACTTCAAATAGAACTGTAATGCAAAGTTGGTATAATAAGATGAGTTGGCTTTGTCAGTTCATCTTCTGTTACCTACTCGTATGTTTTAGTAGATATCAAGAACATATTAAAGCATTTAGACGAAAAATAATGGAATTTTATTCTCCGCTACAAAACCAGAAATTATAATAAAAATTAAGTCATCTATTATTATTCCGGTAGTCATTTCAATCAATGGTCTTTTAGCGAAAAGCTTCGACCAACATCTTAAGAAGCTTTCGCTTGACTGTTGAACTATGAAGAGGTTCCTCACTCTGGAGCCCTGACCACCGGTTACTTGTAAGCACTCAAATGGAGTAGCAGATTTTTTTATAAACTTTTAATAGTTTTTTTATTTAACATTATGTATACCAATTCACGTTGTTATGAATTAAAAAAGAAATTATATGAGAATTGAAAATAAATATATGAGAGTAAATATTCTGTTACGAATATGTAGGTATGTATAATAATTAAAGTTGTCTTTTGATAAATTTGTAAATTTAATTTGGTACGTTTTGGACATATTGCTATGGCAGAAATAAAATAAAGAGTTATTCAGTCAATTTCATTAATCATTACATACAAGTTCATCGGTTTAAGGTACATGTTAGGTATGTGATCGAGAAAATATCTCTACAATGATAATTAATTACGAAAATATTAATATCTAAAATAATGACACTTCATGTCCGTCATCCCACTGACCCCCGCCCGCACACACAATACGGGTGCAAATTATATGACCTCACCGGATCGCTGCTCGCTATTATACTGATTTTCTGTGGTACAAAATATAGGATCATAGCGTATTTGTACGAAAATGTATATGCAAATAACTATTAGCAGATTCGATGTACAATACTCTCACTTATAGAATTGTGGTTGAAAATATTGAAAGGCGATATAAAAATGTAATTTTCGAGTTAAATGCATTTCTCTTTTTACAATTTTAAAATTTGCAAATGCTACATAATTTAACATAGCATTTTTACAGTAATTGATTGACAAAAATTTGAGATTCTTAACAATACATTGCACCCATTTTTACATATTATAATATTCATTAACATCGATTCATTCGTTTCAGACGAGTTTTGTGACATACTTGTAGGCACTTTCAGAATAATAATGAATATGTTTTACAGATGGATGACTGTCGATATTCACATTAATATACTACTGTTTACTGTATATTGTTTTTAACTTCCTACATCTATACTAATATTATAAAGAGGTAGAGTTTGTGAGTTTGTGACGTTTAAAAGGGTAATCTCTGGATTTACTGAAACAATTTTCAAAATGATTTTACCAATAGAAAGCTACGTTATTGTAGAGTGTCAAAGGCTATAATAACATATAAGCAGTATGTGGTATTAGAAAAAAATTAAACTTTGCGTCATATTATCTTGCCTTAGCTGCTCTGCCGCGTGCTATTAATTTTTCTCCTTACTCCGAGGCCGCCTGTAATGGGACATGGGTATATGAACGAAACAATAACATATATTAGTTACTAGTAAATAAATACTCGCTAAAATCATTACAATTGGACAGAAATGGTTATGTTGATACTATAAAGAGGAGAGAGAAAAGCACTTAGCGTAATTAGATTGCGGAAAATGAACTCGGACTCTCATTGTCATGTACAGGATGATCTATAACGCATGCAATTAATGTAATAATTTATTTATTTCTGTTTTATTTTTTCATAAAATACATATTTTTTTTTAATTACAACAAAACGTACAACTATAATGTAATAGAAATAATTACCAAGTATATATTCAAACAAAACGCTTTTTACAAGCTTTTACTGTTCAATATTATCTACGAAGAAAAACCTTATCAAGACTAACCAAATGAGCCTAAACGCGGAGTTCCGGTCCACTTTCCAGCTTCAGCATCAGACCCTGATTACCATATAGGATCAAAGCACTGGTCATAAGAATCAAACGAGCCCTAACCAAAAGGACTGTAATTTTATTGTGTAGTTGGTATGACCTTCCTACGTAATATCCTAAGGGTCAAACATTTAAGCTCACAGTGGATTTGATTACTGACACCGGGACAGGTGAAACTAAAATAAAAAATTAACTCAATTCCTTAATTTTAATAAGCTTATGAAATAAAATCCTTATTGTGTAAAAGAAGATGTAGTGACTAAAATTAAAAAAAGAGAGAATGGATAAGAGGATTAACAAAAGAGATTTACAAGGCGAGGGTGAATGGAAATGTTGGAAGGGGAAGGCCTAGGCGAATGTTCCTGGACCAAATTCAGGACATTTTAAATAATGGCCAGGTCAAGAGTACCCTAAACCGACGAACTTGTATGAAAGGATTAATGAGAGTGGAAGAAGCTAAGGAAGTATGCAAGGACCGTGGCAAATGGAGGGATGTGGTCTCTGCCTACCCCTATGGGAACAAGGCGTGATGTTATGTTATGTTACTACAAGTAAGTAGAGATAGACGGAGTTTTTAATTGTTGCAAATGTCCTTGCTGTTGTTAAATAATAACTGTGCTGGTTAATAAAAACCTATAATTTTCTTTACAAACAAAACCTGGACACTTAATACAAAATTAAGTCGTAGAGACACAAACAATAACTTGTTATTAAATCGTGCTAATGACAAACATATTAAACACGAGGACAACACAAAAGCTGGATATAATTTCAAATAATAATGAATCGAAAAGACGCACAAAAGCTTCTAATTGTTATCCCAGGAACAATATTACACACGTAACAGACAGTACAAAACAACTGAACAAACTAAATGAAACATGCACGTACTGTGATAGGTTTACACTGCACTGTCTCGGAAACATTATCCAATTATTTAATACGTGAAAACGTACGCGCAAATAGAATCCTTACTGGACGTTTAATTAACTAGACGTAGGGTTGGCGATTTGAAATAAAAATATTGTTTTTATCTGGGATTTTAACGCAGAAGTACAAACAAACAATCACATAACGGCACTCAATAGAACACCGTATCAAATGTCTCCGATACTCCAGCTCACAGTCGACGATTATTTTTATTTTACCCGCCAGGAAACGTCACTTATAACGTTTTAAATTTTTTATATTAGTATTCGCCTATTCTACATTTAAAACTCGGTATGAAAGAGCACACTTTTCATGATTTTTGTAATTTTTACAATCACTTCCGGATGTCAAATAGAATCCAGAAGAGGCTGTTGCACTGCTTTTCTTTATATTATGCAGCAAAAATTGTCCAAATCAGTTTGCTAGTTCTTACCCGACTGCGTCAGAAGGAGGGTTATGTTTTTCGAGCGTATGTATGTATGTCCATTTCTTCGGCACGCGCTACAGCCTAAACGACTGAACGGATTTTGACATGTGAGGTGTCTTTGAATTTGTTAAAATTGTGGTAGTGACATAGGCTATATAAATTTTCAAAATGGTGGCTGTAAATGGAGGGAAAAAAGGGGGGATGTGTGTATTTCTTTCTTTTATCTTAACAATATGGGTATCAAATGAAAGGTCGTAAAAATACCATTTCAAAAATATAAATATCATACCATGTTTATTTTGCCGTTTTAACATAAAATGGCAAAAAGTGTACCGTATCATTTCTATACCATAAACTAAAAAAAAAAGTCTCAAATAAAATTATTATTATAAAAACAAAAATCCCGACTGCATAGAAGTTATGAACTGAAAAGAGAAAAACAAGGATCACTATATCTATATAAAATTTTAAATACTTTATGGTGATGCAAGCGGGGACAAAATACTTTATTTTCTGCGGGGAAAGAAAGATCTACCAAAACTACGTTTGTCCCCGCCTGCAGCACCATAAAGTATTTAAAATTTTATATAGTGATCCTTGTTTTTCTCTTTTCAGTTCATAACTTCTATGCAGTCGGGTTTTTTGTTTTTATAATAATAATTTTTAGCTTGATTTTGCAACATGGACGGTCGCACGGACATTTCAACAAACACAAAAAATGCAGTGGGATTTAATGATGCACGCTCGGCGCTTCACTGACCTGCCCTTACCTTTCTACGCCCATGTCATTGTAGTTGTGCCTGATGCCACGAACAGTTTGGCTTGTCAAAGCAATAGCCAAGCTGTACCATCAAAAGACTCCTATGTAACGTCTGGCATAACTCTGGAAAAAGGTACCCGCTCAGCATTATGCCATATGAACCAAGCAAATGCTGGAATACAGCGCTGAATTTAGCCGGTACCTTGACCAAGGTGAAACCAGGAAAAAGCGCCATTAAACAACATAAAGTTAAAATAAATAACATTCATAAACAAATGCTTTTACGATGAAAAAAAATATGATAATACTAGCAATTTCTATCTTCAAAGTGTATTTAACAATTACATAAAAATTATCTAAATAGGTACCACTGATTAAACTGAAGTGCAGTTTACAATCAAATATAGTTTATTAAGTGGCAACCCTAAATAAACGGAAATTTAAGGCAATTTTATCTCATTTTCCCGTAAAGTTCGTTTACAAAACACGTTTTGGAATGAAAATGAAATGTCTAATGTTGTTTTAGAGTAAGTGCATGACAGTGTATGAAAGCTGCGAGAAAATTTACGTGAAAGCTTTTTGTTTTTAAAACAAACGTTGGCTCTATGAGTGAGTAATTATTATTTTGTTTTAATCTCTTTTCTATAATACTCGTATGTTTGTTTTCACGTCTACGATACTTTTTGGATAATATTTTTGGTCTTTTAATGTGAATCTTGTATTAAATGATTAATTTGTTTTTCTTGTGTTTAAATTGTTATTATTTCATTAGGAGGATCTAATATTTATTATTAAGTATTTAGAGTAATCCTGAAATGCGATCTCAATTGATATTAAGTACTGATGCAGTCCAACTTTGTATTTAGAGAGGAAGACTGCGCATTCGTTCTTGTAAAATTGTTATTATATATTAGTAACTGATTTTTATACTGGACTCGGGAGTTTACGACCCTAAAAACTATAAAATATTTGGTACTGACTAGGGCTAAGAATTGAAACTTTTTTCGGAAAAACCGACCAGGCAAAACTTAACGATATGCGTCACAAAAATTCAAAAAAATATTTACCAGAAAATATATATCGGCGCAACAACACTAGTTACTTAAACTATTATTATTAATTAGTTATTGTTTAGCGTTAAAATCAATCTGAATAACGTTTTCAAATAATATTTTCATAAATGATTGTTATTTAATTACTTTGCAAAACATTTGTAACTACCCCACTCTTCGACTGAGTATAAATACGAGTGAATATCGCCGCGCTGGGTATTCAACCGTAGACAGTCGAAGTGTGAGGAGCTCTCGTTTGTCATTATACGAACTTAAGCTCAATAAAGTGATTATTGGAAGAATAAGTGTTTAAATTACTATAACATGGAGAATCATGAAAGTGTTAATAACAATGACGTCAGCAATGCTGACGTCATCATTTTTAAAAACAATACGGTACCGCAAGCGCCGTTATCAGAAGTGGGATTACCAGTCACTTCCTTAAATTCAGCGAGCCATATGAAATAATAAGGATTCTGGACAACGATCGATATTTGGTAAAAAAAGGTGGTTGGTTCAGGGCGTCCAAGAAAAGTCGCTCATGACCAACTCCGTAAAGCACCTAAACCTGGCGAACAGATAACCGTATCGGCGCAAGAAGAGGACCCAATAACAGTACCCAATGAGCCTATACCATCCACTTCCCAAGCCAGCATGGCCGAGCAGTAAGACCAAGGCTCAAAGGATCAATAACAAATGCTATGTTTTTTATTTTTTATTTATTTTTTATTTATTTTTAAACTCACTAAAACAATCACACAATTAACCACGCATCATTGACAAAGTACCACAGAGTACGCATCGACAAAGTACCACAGACTAAGCAACAATAAAGTACCACAGAGTACGCTATGACAAAGTACCACAGTGTACGCATCAACAAAAGTACCACAGAGTACGCAATAACAAAGTACCACAGTGTACGCAACGACAAAGTACCACAGTGTATGCAACGACAAAGTACCACAGTGTACCCAACGACAAAGTACCACAGTGTACGCAACAACAAAAGTACCACAGTGTACGCAATAACAAAGTACCACAGTGTACGCAACGACAAAGTACCACAGTGTACGCAACGACAAAGTACCACAGTGTACGCGACGACAAAGTACCACAGTGTACGCGACGACAAAGTACCACAGTGTACGCAACAACATAAGTACCACAGTGTACGCAACAACATAAGTACCACAGTGTACGTAACAACATAAGTACCACAGTGTACGTAACAACATAAGTACCACAGTGTACGTAACAACATAAGTACCACAGTGTATGCAACGACATAAATACCACAATTTACGTAACAATAAAAATACCACAGTGTATGCATTAACAATACAAAGTACCACAGTGCACGTTATCACAACATAATGAAAATCATTATGGTACACAGATACCAATCTCAAAAGACAACCATTTAGTTCCAGATAAACTTCAGAGATATGGCGGCGAGACATCGGCATACAAGCGGCTGGTGCAGAGCGCGCACCGCCGGTCAGAACGGCCGTATCGGCGCAACAACACTAGTTACTTAAACTATTATTATTAATTAGTTATTGTTTAGCGTTAAAATCAATCTGAATAACGTTTTCAAATAATATTTTCATAAATGATTGTTATTTAATTACTTTGCAAAACATTTGTAACTACCCCACTCTTCGACTGAGTATAAATACGAGTGAATATCGCCGCGCTGGGACCCTCGCCAAGGTGTATGAGATTCTTATTCAAAATAGACTCAAGGCTGTAGTCTCCGAGAAGAAACTTCTCAATGACCCACAATTCGGCTTCCGAGCCAAACACTCCTGTGTCCAACAAGCTCACCGCTTAACGGAACACATTCTAGCTGGCTTCACCAGATTTAGAAATCCAATTCCCACTGGGGCCCTCTTCTTCGATGTAGCCAAAGCGTTTGACAGGGTCTGGCACGAAGGGTTGCTATTTAAGCTCCACACCTTTGACGTGCCAAACAAACTCATCCGATTACTACACAGCTATCTCACAGGCCGTACCTTCAGGTACCGCCTTGATGGCACTCTCTCCTCCCGCAGGCCTATCCGAGCGGGAGTCCCTCAAGGCTCAGTCCTAGCACCGCTTCTCTACGCACTCTACACGAGTGACATTCCCGATGATATTCCCCCCGACGTCCACGTGGCACAGTTCGCGGATGACACCGCACTATTCTCTACATATAAAAGCCATCGAGTAGTAATACCGAGGCTTCAAAAAGCGGTCATGCTCCTAGGACAATGGTTCCGTCTCTGGCGCATCGAGGTGAACCCCGAGAAAAGTGCTGCCGTACTATTCACGGGCAAACCTAAGTGCAGAAACAGAATCTATCAAGAGGTTTCCCTCTATGGAAAACCCATTCCCTGGCAATCCGAGGCCAAATATCTCGGAGTAACCTTTGATTCCCGCATGAGCTTCTCGTCACACATCCGGAAGGTCACAAATAGAGCCAGATGGGTGTTAGGTCGTTTCTACCCACTCCTTTGCTCTTCAAGCAAACTGTCACTCAGACTAACAGTCACCCTTTACAAGGTGTGCATCCGCCCCATCTTGACCTACGCTAGCGTAGTGTTCGCCCACCGTCCCAAGAGCGCAATACAGCGCTTACAATCTGTACAAAATAAGTTTATGCGCCTTGCCACGGGCTCCCCGTGGTTCATTCGCAATAACGACCTCCATCCACCGAGACCTGGATCTACCAACCATTACACAACACATGAAACAGCTATCGAAAAACTACTTTTCGAAAGCTACCACACACCCAAATCTACTTGTGGTTCAAACGTGCTCTTACACTCCCGAAATAGACGCCGACTGCACACGCAGACGCCCCAAAAACGTCCTTCACGACCCAGACGACGACACGACTACGGACAATGCCTCCCAATACACATACACACAAACACAGCGTCTTCGCCGGCGAAGACGAGGTCCCCGTTTCTTAACGTCACCCGGACGTGGAACTCACCCACGTCCATTAAGGGGACGCTTTGGCCTGATTTAACAGTCACGCCAAAACCACATGCCCATTCCAAACGTCCCTCTAAGCCGAGGCCCGAGTCTCACAGGAGACGCCCTTAGAGAGACGTTACGCCCTCTTACTTTTCTTCGCCTTCGGGCACTCTCCGGCGATGCTTCTGCGCTCGCCCAACCCCCCCGGTGACACCGCTGTGGTCCCGTATGGAGCCTACGGCACTTAATCAGAAAAAAAAAAAAAAAAAGCCGCGCTGGGTATTCAACCGTAGACAGTCGAAGTGTGAGGAGCTCTCGTTTGTCATTATACGAACTTAAGCTCAATAAAGTGATTATTGGAAGAATAAGTGTTTAAATTACTATAACATGGAGAATCATGAAAGTGTTAATAACAATGACGTCAGCAATGCTGACGTCATCATTTTTAAAAACAATACGGTACCGCAAGCGCCGTTATATACAATTTCAAAGAATAAATTATGCAATTCTTTGAATATGTGAATAAGAATAGTAACACTCGTTATTTTCCTTATGAAATAATTCAAACTAAAACACGCTGTATAAGTGAGCCAGTATATTACTGTCCCTGGAGAGGTATTGTCGGTGAGTTCGCCATTTTTTGCTGTAAATCTAATTTATTTGTATTAGTTAATGACTTATCCACGTCCACCGGTCTAACTCTTTCGACCCAACCTGTAGTGCGAACGAGACGTGTTGATACTTAACTAGTAGATAATAGTCAATGTTCATCAACTAGCAGAGTCCTAATCAGTTGATTATGGACTATAATATTTTATATTCTATGTGTCTGCGAATAGCTAAGTTTGAAAATTATGACTTTATTGTAGAAAAATTCATGATTATAACACAAAAGTTTGATCCACATAAAATTATAGCATATGTAGTATAAAGGCTTTTATAATAGGCTCTTTAGATTGAAAATTGAGTGAAAATATAAAAAAAATATCTAATCTATACTTAATGTTATGAATGCAAAGGAAACTGTCTGATTGTTACTCCAAATCTGCCCTTTATTGATAGGCATAGATTATACAATATTATGTTAGATGCATGGTATATTATTCCGAAACATACCGATACATTTCGATCGTTTTAACACAATTCTGTGTATAAAATATTGATTGACTCCTTGAAGATTCAGGCATCTCGCTCAGGATTCTGCCTAGGAAGTTTATTTTTTTTCTAGGCATTAATTCTCCCTAAATCCTAGTTGACGGCTTGATAGGATATTTACCTAATACGTTGTATGATATGTATTTCCATCGCTAACT
Organism: Mycalesis mineus; assembly: GCA_034621355.1. Lineage (NCBI taxonomy): Eukaryota > Metazoa > Arthropoda > Insecta > Lepidoptera > Nymphalidae > Mycalesis > Mycalesis mineus. The sequence goes on from CM067902.1 coordinate 2,562,769, forward strand.
GATGGTCTTAGAAACAACAAGTATCAAAATGGTGTAATCCGTCTGTCCAGAGTTGGAGCGTGCGACGGAGCAATTATTTTAAGTTTTGTTCCGTGTCCGCACATTGCGCGGTTTGCCGACGTCCATTAAAACAAACGCCCGACGCTCTGCTTCACTCCAATTCCGATTGTGATTGGGGATTCATTTGATTCAGATTATCTGGAAAGAGAAAAAAATCGTGGATGATTTACTGAACACAGACATTGCTCATCGTCATGATTAGCATAATATGATCGGCACACTAAAGGGCCAAGTTTTTCTCTCTTTGTATAAGAAGTAGTGTGGAAATTAAACCGACCACGCTGTTCCAATTACGGTTGGTGGGCTTTTTTTATTTATCAACGATCACTGTCACTGTATGTTAATGATAATCACTGGGGTCAAAAGCTTAAAGTGGTCTCCGAGACATGGGCGTTTAACACTACCAAATTCCCGACTTTGGATTTGTATATATTGAAAACTTCATAGATGATTGAAAACCTCAGAATCACAATTCTGACCCTTGACTCGATTCCCTCCTCGACTCAGGATTTGAATCCAGGACCACGAGATCCAAGCCACATAGGTTAACCACTAGACCAACGAGGAAGTCATAGCTCTTATTGGAATAATTTTCATACAATTTATCTGTATATCTAATGAGACAGACAATCAAGTTAGTATTCTTTTTACTACAACCATCGCTTTAAAAAATCAAATTACCCGAAACAAAAACGCAACATGCTACCAAAACGCAGTACAATCTGATGAAAAGCCCTCCAGGCGACATGTGGCCCTTTAAGTGGCGGTGACACACTACAAATATAGTTACTCTTTTAAGCAAATTCATTTATTAATTTTATAAAAACGCTTGTAGAATGACCCTAAACACTTTGCTCTATTCATATAAATTTGAACTTTAAGTCCATCAACATAGAGTTTAAATTCATTTGAGGTGATATTAAAATTAAGGTGGATTATTCGTCAGTTAAGTCAATTGAAATAAAACCATATTCAAATATCGAAAGGGTGGGTATCGGTTAAAACGTATGTAATTATAGGATCGCAGGGCTTTAGAGTAAGCCATGCGTGCTGAGTTTAATGAATTTTGTTCGAGTGGGAGGACAATTGTGAAGAAATCGCGTGAAATGATTTCTGTCAATCTACGAGAGAAAACTATGACTCATAGTGTTGTGCGGTATACATCTGGGCAACCGAGCTTTGCTTGGTGTATTTTTTACTAAATTAAAATTTGAAGTAATAGTATGCTAGACGGGTGTTATTATCGTTATTATTAACCAGTCCGTCTTGTATCCAGACCCACCACCCCGTCCCATCTTGAGTTGGTGGAATTATTGTCATAAGCTGAGCTCTTCTACACACTTTTTAACTTCGGGCTGCTACTAAAACTTCTTTAAAAAAATTAAATTTTAATACATCGTGACCTGGGTCTCCAACCCATGAATTAATGATCTACAGTCTAAGCTAACTACTGAATTAACTTAGATAATATTCTAAAGTCTGAAGTTTGTGTGTGTGCCGATTTTGAATTTTGGAATAGATACAGTTTATACTTTGGATTAAAAAATTTTTATCCCCACGGGTTAAACTGCGAGCACAGCTAGCTTCAAATTTATCATAAAACATTGTATGACAATAAACACCCGAAAAACCTCTCAAATAACATTCACACGATATAAACACGATGTCACATGTTAAACAATGTAAATTTGACAGTCTGTCAAAACTACGACACGCGTCTTCACACTCGAATCACCAAAAAAAATAGATAACAACAAAAACATAACTACAAAATAACAACAAAATTGTTGCTAGTGAATAAAAAAACACAACAATACAATGTCACTTGCAAATCAAACCAAATCAAACCAAATAAAGCTTAGCGCGCATCGCACAAGACATAAAGAGTCACGCTTAACAAATTGTATAAAAACAATCGTCGGCCGTCCACTGTTTTACTATTCCTTTGACGAAATCAGCGTTGAATCAAACGCTCGAAATGGAATGCGCAGGATAAATTATTTTGGACAGCGAAAATTGTAGAGTTTCACGCGACATTTTTTTTATTTATTTGAATGTTTACTTTTGCAAACTTTAAATAATTCAAAACGTTATGTGTAAAGTGAGTAGTGACTACTAAAAGTAAATAAATTATTTTATTTGCATAATATAATAGTAAATAATAATAATAATTTAATAATTTTTATATAGAATTTAATAATCAAGGACGTAGATTGAAATCTAGGGGCAAAAGCTAATTTCTATCACAAACAGTTATCATATTATATTTACCCAAAATATTTGATAAATAAAACAGAAAACTACGTAACTTGAATAGGTACGTACTTCGTGTACAAAACTGGTATTGTATATAATTGGATTAATAATTTTCGACCCATTTAGACTTGATTCAAATTATTTTTTTACATATGCGTGATATCTACAATTACAAATTATTATTTACATTCATCGTATAGCCCCACAGATTTTTGTCCTAGTCGCCGCCATCAATGCCCATCACTGGGCACGTGTCGGTCACGTGACCTGCGCGTCGCGTCGTGTCGTGTGTGCGCCCCTTAAATGTATTGTTCTTTCATTTGGCGCAGGGTGTCCGTGGTATGGGATGTTTTATTTTTATTTGGGAGATTTTAAGCTCTATGGTTACAATTTTTTGTTCCTATCTAACTTTTTCTTCACCTCCACCTAAGTATTTTGATATAATATAAATAGGTATAGGGTCTGTAGAGAACTTGAACAAGGATTCATATAGACAGTGCTCTAAGCTATGATAGAGTAAATTAAAGTGTTAGATATCTCTCTCTATCTCTCTCTCTCTCTCTGCAGTCATTCCGTTATTTCTGAAGATCGTGGTCCTGGTAGGATCCCAACCTCGAACGGGTACACTTTTTTCACAGGGTTCTATTGGTGTTAAGGCTAGGCTCCACGGTTAAGAGCCCAGACTCAAATCCGACAGGTCTATGGTTCATACAGTTGGATTATTAATGTCATACTCACTTCTTACCCAGGTTGTCCACCAATGCTCCAGAAAAGACACACGGTTTTTTAAATGGTCGTGCTCGTAACGAAAACGTGCCCAAATTCATGAAGCGGTAGCGCAAGCGCAAAATGACTTAGATAAATTAAACGAATTATTTTTGTATAATCTTCTTACAATTAATACTACAAAAACATCTTACATGATATTTAAAGCTAAAAACAAAAAAATTCCAAATTACAACCCACTTATGATAAATAACACTAAAATCCAAAGGTCCCACACAGAAAAATATTTAGGCTTAGTATTAGATGACAAATTGATTTGGTACCCTCATATAGATCAACAAATTTCAAAATTAATTGTACTAACAGGGAGGTTACGGAAAATATCAAATTGCATTCCATACAAGGTTAGGACAACTATTTACAACGCATTAGCTAAGCCTCACTTGGAATACCTCATAGAAGTCTGGGGGACTGCAGGCTGCAAAGACACATATAAATAAATTACAACGCATACAAAACAAATTAATTAAGACACTATTTCGTTATAATTCCCTGACACCAACAAGAGATATATACAATAAAACAAAACTATTTAACATCACACAACTATACACATACAATACCTGTCTTCTAATAAAAAAAATATGACGAAAACCCTACATTCCAACATAAAATTTAATATCAGCACAAATAAACACAATCTTAGAAACAAGCACAAAATAAATGTAAGGTATCCACGGACAAAAACATTTGGCAACAAAAATATATTATGTGAAGGTGCTCAGTTATACAACAATCTGCCAAACTCCTTAAAGGAGATAAATAATATTAACGCATTTAAGGTATCTCTTAAGTCCCATGTTTCTACAAATTTGGATAAATATTATTAAACTATTGTATTTAAAATTTATCTACCAATAATGCATGCTGTCTGCAAAATGATAATAATTTGTTATTCTCTATCTTAAGTGAACTGTACGTTCTTTGGAGAAATAAATGTCTTTAAACCGAATACTGAAACGTCACTCAACTTTCAATAATTACTTATATTTAACAGCATCCTCGAAATTCTAAATTCGTATACTCAATCATGTCCATCCGTTAAAGTGCAGTACTGAAATTCTGGAGAGCTGAGTTTGAGTTAAGTTTCAGTTTTGCTAAAGAGCGCCAACTAGCACTACATGGTTCTGTGGGCATAAACCTATTAAATAATAAAAAACTTTGTTAACCAAAAGTCCCCTTTTTCCAAATATTGTGACGTGATTGTTATTCTATTATTCATGGGAGAACCGTTTATGTGGAGCGCTTCAGGCGACGCAACCATGTTGGCGGAAGTTAACTCTTGTTTGTATTCCTTGGGAACAAAACTGTTGCTCGTGAAAAAATATACAACAAATTGCCGTGTTACTCAATTATTTGTTGTTTGATGTTACAGGGGACATTATTTTACATGGGAATAATGTAAGATAGAGAAAACCCGTGCTTTTTGTGTGAAAATTAAATTTCACCTTTTTCAAGAATGTTTTCAACTGTCTCGTTGATCCAGTGGTGACTCTACGTGGTTTTAAATCTCGAGATTTTGTATAAGATATCTGGACTGGACCATGAGAAATCCAACATTTTCTTTCTTCCAAGTAATTTGTTAATAAAAAATGGCAAGGTGGTATTGCACTTCCGTGCCTACGGTGACAAATCTAAAAGTGACCGCTACAAGTGCAAAAAAACAATTGATCTTAAGCCCAGTTTATTACAGTATATTTATTAATCGTAGGGCAGGCATTCTTTTTTAAAAGGAAGTATAGAGCTTAGATTCACCACGCTGTTAAAATGTGAGTTGGTCAGCTAAGGGTGATCATTTTGATCGGTAACGAATCTATCAAATCTTAATGGTAATGACAGGCACCGTGGAATTAAAATAATCTCCTAGGCACCGGGGTCTTCCGCCACCAACTAACTCCGGGCTATGAATTTTTACTGTTTTGATAGAAGAAAGAAGCACTCAGTATTTGTTCATAGCCTGACCTGACTCAAACTCATCATGATGCGTTCCTGATCCGAAGCCACATAAATTTTAACTGCACTGACGAGACAGTTAATATTATCTATCTATCACCAACTTATACCACAGGGTTACTGTAGAGTAGCTTAACCCCCGTAGGGGCAATTACCCCCAGGTTAGTTTATGAATGGTTCAAAAGTCGAACCACGTAACCCCCCAAAAATCGCAACGAAATAAAATGTTTTATTCATTGCCCCCTATAAATTAGTTATTGTTAACAGTTTCGTAAGACGCCCGCGGCGACCACGTGACCGACGTTTAACAAATTACTCGCTAATATTTGTAAATTAACACAACTGAGAGCGCAATTGTTGGACGTTTATGGGAAATTGCAGCACGATTTTTGTTTTATTTATTTTTTTGCTTATTTGCTTGCTTGTTCTCCCATTAGCCTCCCTCTTCTCGATCAACGAATCAAAACTTATCAATAAGATGAAACGTGGTTTACTAGATAATTATTGTATCTACTGTAATGTACTTGTAGATAGAGTAAGTAGTTGATAGAGTGTTTAAGAGAACATTGACATCCTAATTTTTTTTTTCAAAAAAGACATTTTTTATAGATTTAAAAGAAAACAGAGCGATATTGCCTAGTTTAACACCGCTCAGGCAAAACAGCTGTGAAAATCGCAGTAGAAGCATAACTGGGAAATTTCTGACGAACTGTGTCTCAAAATAGAATCTAGTCACGAAATAGAAATTCCTCAGGCTAATTAATATTATATGTATCATACTTACCTCTACTTACCTACTCTGCAAAAAAATGTATATAGTACTTTTTTTAAGGTTCAACTTTCCCTAAAGACGACTTGAAATGAAACCTAAGTTGAAGTTTTTCATCATCAGTTACGCAGAAATCGGCTATCGTAAAAAATGTCCAAAAAATAATAAGTCAATATTTACAATGAACTTTTACACAGCTGCTAATTCTTATTATTGTTTTATTTTTATTTCAAATTAAAACATGACTTGTTGATGATAAAATAAGTCAAATCAATCAAGCACTCAATTTGCAAATTGCCGCAACTCAAGCACAGCTTAAGACCGACAACCGACCGAACAATTACAACAATACGTTCCCAAAGATCATTATAACTGACTGGACAATACAACTCCAATAATCTGCCATTAATTATAATTGACATATTTCATACTATTCGTGTGCTCGAGCTGCAATTTGTCGGCTCTCCGGGTTGCCACGTGGCGGTGTTTGTTTTGATGTCCAGGGGCTATATCGACCACCGCGCTCATTAGAGGGTTGGATGGGTCCATTCGGATCCATACAAATCCACATTTGATAGAATATAATCAAATATATACCTACTAATATTTATTATTTATTGTACATTATAATAAATAATAAATAGGAACAAAGAATACCTAACTAAGATATAAATGTATATTTAGATGTTGTATCTCTAGTAAGCGATGTCTTCCAGGCCACTATAGTATTACTAGGTCTGTTGAATTTAAATTTGTTTTAGATCGCATAATTAATAAATTTAAAACAGTGAAACTGAAAACTGCAACATAGTGAATTTGAAAGCAATAAATATTTTAACAATTTTTTTTTTTAATTTTTATAGAAATTATCATAATAAGTATTATAAAAATCTTAAAATGAATGTATTGAACACTCATTTGTAACTTGTAAAAAAAATAAAATTTAACGTTATATCAAATCAATGTGTTAAACCAGTCTTTATAGAAATTGTTAAATTTAACTATATAACAAAATATAAATTACCTACATTTATTCTCTATACCTACATAAATTAATTCACAATACTGTCAAACTAAACACTGCCTGCTAACACAACGTCACTAGCATTTACATGAATTGAACGTCAACACTCAACCCTTAAACAGTCAAGAGTGTCCTCAAATGTCCTCAAAGACAATATTTGTTGAGGACACGCCTTTCCCTCTCAGGACGACCATTGAGCTCACACGTGTCTAATAACGTGGGAATGTGTAATAGTTATTCGATTAACACATTGGAATACGACAATTTGGGTACACTTTCGAACGTGTGAAATGTTGTTGAAGATTTTGATAGATACATTCAAGTGAGCAGTAACGATGACGGCCTCCGTGGCGCAGTGGTATGTGCGGTGGATTTATAAGACGGAGGTCCTGGGTTCGATTCCCGGCGGGGCAGATTGAGATTTTTCTTAATCTGTCTTGGTCTGGCTGGTGGGAGGCTTTCGCCGTGGCTAGTTACCACCCTACCGACAAAGACGTACCGCCAAGCGACTTAGCGTTTCGGTACGATGTCGTGTAGAAACCGATAGGGGGTGTGGAATTACATCCAACTCCTAACAAGTTAGCCCGCTTCCATCTTAGATTGCATTATCACTTAACATCAGGTGTGATAGCAGTCAATACCAACTTGTAGTTGATAAAAAAAAAGGACCTTTAATAAAATAAACGTAAATTTATTCTTATTCAATGTTTATGACAATGATGGTTGAATCTTAACGTTTAACATTCGAAAACACTATGCCATACTTTTTTTTATTGACTACAAATTGACCCTTGACTGCTAACCACCGCGCATACCACTGCGCCACGGAGGCTAACGACTTCACTTGTAACCGATGTCACTAACTTGTAACCTATGTCTATATTAAATATTTACACAGGTAGGTATATACCGAGGGAGGGAAGGTATATACCGAGAGAAGGGGTATTGTTTATTCCTGGTAATTTATTAGAATAAAGTAATAGTTAAGAAACAGATGTCATGTAATTTGTAACTATGTTTTTTTTAACATTAAACCTATAATATATAATGCTATAAATTACTTTTGCGTAGTAATAAGATTTTGTATGTAAGTGAATCCGTTATTATAAATGTATGAAGCGTTTCCGTTTGGATTTATAAGTAACAAGTTTTGCTTAATATCTCAAAATAAGTTTCTTACTCAACTTGAATTGGTAAAAGCAAACCTAAGCGTAGCTAAGCTTAATAAGTTTGTACGCGTGTAACTTTTGTAAAGGAGAATGCCAGATCCTAACCCAGAAAGAACACAAATTGTAAATATATTAAAAATATCCTATTATTATGTAAATTTTTTACAACAAGCCATTTTTGCTGTTGGACCTCAGAATAAAATTCCGTTAAAAAATGTAATTAAACTATTTCCTTTTAATTTACACACTTAACCCATTTTTAAATCTTTATTGTTGCACTGGGTTCTAGCCTTTTAAATCGTTTTTATTGTGTTTTCATCAAATGTGGGCTTTAAAAGGCTAGTTAAGCCTGTTTAAAAATGTATTTCATGAAGCCTTGCAACTGCCATGTCAGTGTAACAACTATACGGAACAACGTATTGTTGAAATGAACGATAACCAACGTTAGACCCTTGTCGAATACTCCAAGTTCTAGAGCTTTTAAATGTAATTTATATTAAATAGTAAAAAAATGCAATAAAATGATGCATCATACATTGTTGTACAATATGTTTTTATTAGTGGATTAAAGTCCTATATATTGTCTGATTATTAGAACCCATGTCTTTGAACATGACCAATAATTCCCAACCAAAGTTCGACAATAAATATAAAGCAATAAGTTTTTACCAAATAAAGAGAATAATCCATGTCACCATCCATTATGTACCTTTTAGTACAAAGCCTGTAAATATTGTCATTAAGACGAGATACGCAGTCTGCATCATTAATGAAGAAGCCAAAATCAAACCGATCATATCAAATATTAATTCCACATTCGATATACGCGTAATCCGAGAAACAGTTCTACTTGGATACACAGACAGAACTGTGGCGCGCATAAGCCGATGATATTAGAGATTACTTCGCCCAGAAATTGACCTGAGCTTACGTTCGGAAATGAACAATGATTTAGTGTTTCAGTGTACACTTGATACTGGAAGAGGCTTCAATTTTTAACTCTACTGTTGTACTTTTTGGTACGTCGATGGTAGAGTTATTACAAACAAATAAATTTGATATTCCAAAAGTGCTTGTGAACTTAACCTATTGGGCATACCCAAACTCATTTTGAATTACTGTTCAATTAAATTAAATTCTTCTTTATGGCTTTCATTTGTGCCAACTAGGTACAGCTTATCTCGCCAGTGTCACGTGGATGGAAAAAAGCATTAAAGAGGATTGTTGAATTACTGTTAAATTAAGGACTTCTGTGTACAATTTAAACAATGCTACTTCAATGAAGTGCCTGGTAACTTGAATTTTGACACAGCAGCCCTGCTTTTATGACATGCGTAAGGAAAGCATCTAAAGCAACTAAATGACACACTTATTTTTTACTTTCTTCATCAGTAAGCTTTGTTTGTGGACTGACTGGTAGGTTCTATTTTTGTTAAAAAATTGTATTTCTTACTTTTTAGTGATTTACGCCACGCGACATACTCGGTGTGACTGTAAATAAGGGCTAATTTGTAATCGATAAATTTTTTTAACAAAAAATAGAACCACTAGCCAAAAAAGTAAAAAATAACTGTGTCATTTATTTGCTTTTATTTACTTAAGCATATCAAAGACTGAAGTTGAACTTTATTTAAAGTAGTAAAGCAGTTTGCCTTAGTTTAGTCCTTAAAATTTGAAGAGTTCATGCTTCAGTAAATTAAAGCAACTAAATGACATAGTTATTTTTTACTTTTTATTTGATGTCTATTATTTGTTAAAAAATTTTATTTCTTACTTTTTAGTGATTTATCGCCACGCGACATACTCGTACTATATTGTCATAGTATGACACTAGAGCCAAAAAGCTACCGTACCGAGAAGACTGAAATCGCTGTAAGCGTGCCTCCAAAATTTGAAAAAAATAATTATCAAATCAACTCAAACAATGGGACTACTGTAAAAAATTATGAAACGATAGTCATAACATAAAAAAAAAATATACGTGTCGAATTGAGAACCTCCTCCGTTTTTTTTCGTCGGTTAAAAAAGCTCATCATAGTTTAATTTGTGCACCATTACGAAAAATATTATTTTGATATAATCTTGGTTACATCTAGTGTTCATAACTTTCTTAGTATTTGCATAAACGCGCAAGCCCGGGATTAGTATCCGGTACGTGTAGGTTACGTGGACGTTACGCTCCGGGGCCTTCACTGGAACATTGTGCCGGTTTATTAAGGTGTGCGTGTTTCATTTACTGTGCCATTTATGGAACATATTGTAACTTATTGCACAGTTCAAGGATATTGGATAGATATTTTGCAGGGACAGATATTGTTCTTGTGCAATATCTGTCCCTGTAATAACCAATATAATCATATTATGTAGTTCAATTGAGCATCACCGTGGCTATATTGTTATTAATATTATATTTTGTTTTACGAACTAATAGTTATTTCAAAAATTTGTTGTAGTTTAGCAAACGCACAGTGTTGAGTTACTTTAAACAGACAAGCTTTGCGTTAAAGAAATAAAATAAAAAAATGGTTTTTCTTTTAATTATATTATTACTTTTTGCAGATAAAATGTTAAGGAATGTTTTTGCAAACTGTGATCATCACCATTATCATTTTCAGCCTATTAGCGGCCCACTACATGGCCAGCCTCCCTCCATACAGGAGAGGGGATATGGAGTGTGACTAACAAAGCTCCAATGCGGGTTGGTGGGCTTAGGGTAATAAATTGCAAGCTGTACTAACCTTTGTATGAGATTGATAACATAATTTTAGTATTGATAAGATAATATAGGTAAGATCTCTAAGTGATCGAGAGTATGTTCAAAGAGTGGGCAGGAGTAAATTCAAAAATATAGAAAAAAATTGTAATTTATATCAAAATTTATGTACATATAGGTATAGTTATTAAACTAAGATGAGTGTGTTAAACCTATAACTGCAGTCTGGGGACGGTTTAGCACCAGTATAAAATTCTGTTGATTCTTGCTTCGTTAAGAACAACGTCGGTCGTATTTATCGACGCCATTAATGTGAGCTTAAACAGTTTAAGCATCACAACCTACGGTTCTCAAACTTCTGTGAAAAGTCACTATTTAAACCAATCGTATTGTGTACTCTATTAGACTTACATCATCTTATTTGAGATGAAAAGAAAGTATAGGCCTTATAGGCACTATTAATTTATAAAGTTAATTAGTAATAGAGAGTAATACTAAACACCAAGTAACTGAACGAAAACTTTAATTACGATATTATAAAAAATTGGATTCACAAATTTTAAGAGGGCGGTATGCGAAGAATAAAATACCGCTAGATGCGTCGAGTGCGAGAGTACGTACGACTGTCGCCTGTATGGAGCGTGTGACGTAGACAGGCGCGCGCGCTGGTATACTGCATCGGTGCGGCATACTACGGATTGCATTCGGGTATGCGCGCGAATTAAGTTTGTTATGCGAAATGTGAATATATCTATCAAACTAATGATAAAATATATAAATATAATGTATATAGCCTACAAAAGCAAAATTGTTATAAAAATATTACCACACAAAAGTAACCGCCCATAGTAACATTTTGACATCAGCGTTGAAACTTTCATTATCTGCCTATTTTAATGACGAGGTAAAGGAGACGTTCTCACATTTGACGACCTCCGTGGCGCAGTGGTATGCGCGGTGGATTTATTAGACGTAGGTCCTGGGTTCGATTCCCGGCGGGGCAGATTAAGATTTTTCTTAATTTGTCTTGGTCTGGCTGATGGGAGCCTTTCGCCGTGGCTAGTTACCACCCTGCCGACAAAGACGTATCGCCAAGCGATTCAGCGTTCTGGTACGATGTCGTGTAGAAACCGAAACGGGTGTGGATTTTCATCCTACTCCTAACAAGTTAGCCCGCTTCCATCTTAGACTGCATCATCACTTAACATCAGGTGTGATAGCAGTCAAGAGCCTACTTGTAGTCGATAAAAAAAAACATAATCAGAAATTAAACCCTCTAAGTGCGTGAATGTTTAATTCTCCAACGATCACTATCAGGTCTGTATGATTAAGAACCCGTAGCTCAACTTGTTCTTGAGACACGGGTATATAATACAACTAAGTAACTTTTTTTTTAATAAATATCTACTCACGGCTCATACCCAGGTCCCTAACATCTGAAATCACGCTAACCTCTGAACAAACGAGGCGAATCTAGATTTTGTGTAAATTGTATTTGTAGTTACGAGTATAAATAAAATAGCAATCACAATGCCAGTTTGAGAAGCGTACACGAATTTGTCACAATTTAATATCGCAGCCACATCAACATCACAATGGTTGCAGACGTTGCGTACGGAAGCAAAGTTGTAAATTTTTACAACTCCCGGTCGCAATTACCGGCGGTGCACTGCGAAGGGGTTGAATGGGCTATCGAGCAAATGCATGTTGTACCTATCGGGGAAAATCTATTATTCAACCCTTGCACTTCAAATCGTGTAATATTACTGCAAAACTATCGGTGGCTTTTTCTGTGTTTTTCAATGCGGTGGTGATTTTTTTTTCGCAGTTGTTTCGAGCCTTTAGAGGTGAGTCAGATTTCACCGGATCGTTAAATTTTGTGGCATTTTCAATAGCTTTTTGTTTTGGACTGTTATTCTTACTTTGGATTTATATACATGGCTATGTTTAAAAAAGCAACTTCCCAGTATGGGTTATTTGAATTGATTTTGGCTACATGTTTATTAAATTTTCTGAATTAAGATATAATTTCATCAAATAAATTTAAATTAATTATATATTTTCTGTATCGAAGAAAAACATTTTTTTGTGCTTTTGTATAATAAGCCACAAACAAAAGGACATACTATAAAAAATTTTAACAAAAAAATAGAACCGACTTAAAACGCACTAAAAAGTAAAAAATAACTTTAATTTACTCATGCATATCTATGAAGTCAGTGTTTAAGGAACATTTATTTAACGTAGTAAAGCAGTTTGTGGGTTCTAGGTAATGTCCTTAAAGTAGAAACCTTGAAACGTGATTTTTCGTCGGTTAAAAAGTATCTGCAGATCCTATGCAAGTACGAATTAATGCCTCTTAATTATATATTATTTTACTTGTTTCATTTACTTATCACTACATACTCGTATTCTAAAACATAGTACGTACACGATAAGCACGAAAATTAAGTTAAAGTTTTTTTGTAGGTGTTACTCGAAGATTTTCTGTTTTACTTGACGGTTTTGTGTTTAGGCACGTGTAAATAGTACCTATACGTGTGGGAGTGCGGCGAATTTTTAATGTTCTTACAAAATGACTGCACTGTGTAATTCAATTAGCAGCTTATAGTCTAATCTAACCTTGTAGACTCGCTTGCTGAGCTGGTTGGTTGAAGATCACACGCACATTACACTTCTTGTAGAACTAGTGATGATGCGAATGGATTATGGCAGTTTTGCGTGTGCGGCGTTATAAATTTTTAGCGATATAGGTGACCTAATCACGGCGAAGGCGGAAATGGTACTGCGTGTCAATTGTCATGCGTTTTTAATTAATATTTTGTACGGGTCGTAAGGTAGAGCCCACGTCGCAGGACGCTCGCCGACTATGTGTCTTATTAGACTAGCTATAAGTACTAAATTAAATTTACACAATGCTTGAACTCGCGCGAACAACTTTCATCTATTATTAACTTCTTTTATTATATTCTTCTTTTTATTAATATCTATGTGTAAACGTAAGTAGCCTTATTTTGTATATTATTATTTCTAAATTGTTGATTACAATTAAATAATAAAATATATTAATTTTCTACGACAAACTTGAGCGCATCTGCTAGTAATGTTTATGTTCTTATTTTGCTAGCTAAAATATTTCTACTTGCATGCAAATATTAGCGTTGTTCAATATAAATCCAAGTATCTACGTCCGAAACACCGGAATCCTTTCTCGGCGTCGTCTCGGATGGCAATCGGCGATATCGTAAAACTTTACGACTGACTTCCGACGAATTAACGTCAACTCTGACGACATATTGCCCTGAAGTATGATCTCCCAATCCTTTTACTATGAGTGCAATTTCGTAGCATTTTTCAGATCAAATGAGACTTACAATTTTTGATAGTTTAATTTGTAGGTTGAGTTTTAGTGACAGTTTCTAATTAGATTTTACAATTGTTATTACTTTGCTTTTGTATTTATGGAGATTATGTCAATCATCATTTTTTGTGGTGAGCATATGTGGCTTTGGCTATCGATGTCCTGAGTTTGTATCCGGGGCCGGTCTAATGAAGTTTTAAATTTTCTTTATTCCAAGAAACTCTCAGTAAAAGGAGAATGCCAGATCCTAACCCAGAAAGAACACAAATTGTAAATATACTACAATTATTCTATTATTATATAAATGTTTTACAATAAGCGATTTTTACTGTTGTACATGGGAATAAAATTCTGTTAAAAAAGTAATTAAACTATTTCCTTTTAATTTACACTCTTTACGTATTTTAAATATTTATTGTTGCACTGAGTTCTACCCTTTATAGTCGTTTTTATTGTATTTTCATCAAAAGTGTGCTCTAAAAGGCTAGTATCCAGAGTCGTTGAGCCTATTTGAAATATATTTAATGAAGCTTTGCTATTGTCATGTTGATGTGACTGCTGTGCTATGTTGTTTACGGAAATGGACGATAACGTTAGGCTCGTATTTCAGAAGTTAATCCCGATCCTCAATCCCAGAACCATATAGGCTAGTCACTAGAACAATGAGGCAGTTGAACCTGCTTAGTAGAAAAAAGTACTAAAAACAAAATTAACCAAAATCTAAAATTCATAAAATTCAACATTAACCCTTAAAATGTAAAGATCAACTTTGATTTGAACACTATAGGCCGTAATCGTTGAATTCAATAACTTGAACACGCAATAATGCATTTAAGGACAACAAAATTAAGCCGTATGTCATTGACATAAGAGTATTAATATGATGTACAACTGCATATTTAACATGGTATTATGCATAATGTGGGTGGTGATACAATAAATTTTAAATCCATTAGTCGTCGTAAGCAAGTACACATGTTCTGGGTCGTGATCTCACTCCATTTAACATTACGAGGTTTAAATTCGGTGAATTGTTACCTCTCCGATTTGAAATGGTAGCTGCCTGCTGCCCCTCGGGTTTTTTTTTATTTTAGTATTCGATAATAGAATTCGCACTTTAAAATTGATATGGACGTACATCTATGTTTTGCAATGGAAGATAAAAATATTGCTTTTATTATATTATTTAAAAAGGTTATTTAGGTTTGTACTTTACTATCGCACATGGATTAATCACATTGATGAAATAAATATACTTGTGTATGTATGATAGTAGAAGAAATAGGTCTCGAAAATTAATGAATACCAAAAGAGAAGCAGAAAAGGTTAAAAATATTTTTTTTCGTTAATTTCTTTAATTCATCGCGAGCCTATCTGCCCACTAGAGTATCTGACTCTTTTTTACAAAAACACTTGATCTAAGCTTAATCTTAATAAATTAAAAAAACTTTTTCTTAATCTTATTTTAGAAAAAGTTTTTTATATTAAAGTTTTCTAAAGTAATTCAATATAACTAAAACTAAAAAACATTTATTAACATTTTGGAAGTCATAAAAAATAATTGTTATTAATTAATGTTATTTTTAATACGTTTTCGATATAAATGCTTATTGAATCTTATTTAAGAAAAAGTTTTTTTATTAAAGTTTTTTAAAGTAATTTAATATAACTAAAACTAAAAAAACATTTATTAACATTTTGGAAGTCATAAAAATTAATTGTTATTAATTAATGTTATTTTTAATACGTTTTCAATATAAATGCTATTTGATAACAAAATAAACAATATTCAATTAACACTAAACTGCGACCGACTTTTTTGGGGAAACATTGCAGTAAGTAAACCCATTCGACCATTGTAATCGGATAAACACTTTCAACGGTTCCGCGCTCAATAATTTTGTTTCCCTCCGGTCATTTCAATTCCACTAATAACGTTGCGTCAAAATTCGATTTACGTAAAAAATTGTGTTTTTTTCCTCCCCTTACGTAATCGTTCAAGCGGAGAAAGCATTAGCGTCATTGCCACTGACTTAACCCTACACCACCCTTACTATTTCAATAATAACATCGAATTCCCATTTATCTTTTTGCCAATTGTCACATACCTTATTTATTTCTATTTTTGGTTACAGTTTTTTTTCTTTTGATGATTAATCGTTTGCTTAGATTTTTAATCGCTTGTTGTGGTAGGAATGCTTGAATGGATTATTTCAATACATGTTTTGTTAAATTTTATAAACGTGTTTTAAAATTTGACAAAACATTTACTCCTTTATAATTATTAATAATTAAATTGATAAATTATTTTAGAAGTAGTGCATTTCTATGTGAACCCACCACATTAATTTAATAATTTTTAAACTAGCAATTTTTAAACTTTTTATATTGCTTCATACAAGTATATAATGCTATGTCAATTTCAAAATGGACAAACAAGACAATTCTAAATTCAACCCCTCTTGTGACACTGTAACGAATTTTATCGCATCTACACTTGAAACGGACAAAAATTCCCTTAAAATACATTGCCCGTGAACTCCAGGGGTCATTTGTACTGGTCACACCTAATTTTAATGTTAACAATGACATTATGACTGCACTTGTCCAGTTATTGTTGTTGCTAAAATATTATTGCAATATAAACTCTCAAACTTCAAATAAAAAAATAGTATAAGGAATATTGTCATCACTTAAAAGTAATGCTAGTTGTTATGTTATTCGCTGTTCGTTTTAATATCTATATAGAAACTAAAGTAAACAATAAATAATGCTCTTACTAAAATAGAGCGCTTTTATCTTTGACTACACAGTCATTTAATAGCTTGTAAGGTTCCAAGCAAGTGCATTACTGTCGTTGAAGTAAAAAAATAATAAATGTGCTCATTTCTTGTGAATCTGAATTTATGCTAGGTTTAGACTAAGACAATTTGTTATACGGTACAATCGGTGTAAGTATACAAAGTGTACCGTGTATAATCGAAGTAAATTAATACCATAATATTAGTTTGTAACCATCTAAACTGTTAACTATAATAGTGGAAACCAGTTAAACAGTCCATTTAAAAAAGTACAAAACTCAAACAAGCCAAGTCCATAAACGCACTCGCCAATGCAGTAAATAACAAAGTTATCTCTCTATCCGCTCGGATTCTGTAAACAAAGCCAATAACAGATTTTCTAACTCGTAAAATACAATGTGGCCGATTCAGTATGCGAGATTAAAATTTAACTACCCATTTGCTAATGGACAGTCACGGTCGTAAGATGTTATTGTTGCAATACTGACCACGTGACAATGTTAATGTTAATGCTGATATAGCGAATTTGTGAACAGTGAAACTAATGGATAGTTAATTTACTCTTACTGCGAGTAGGCTAATACCACCGTGCAGATAATTTACTGTTCTAAATCCTGTTTTATTTGAGTTTACTTAAAATGTACTGCCTAAAAAATTTAATAGTTCAATAAAGATTACCTATTAGGTAATCAGATTCACATTAATATAGGACAGTGATCGTTAGAAGTGTAAAAACGTTATTAACCTAAGGCCTGTGTGCACCAAGATTTCGGTTATCATAACCAACTACTTTTTACTGTACTTTTTTTTACTACTTCTAATATATTTTTACTATACTTTTACTTTTTACTATTTACTATAAATTTACTATTTATAATAAACCCGTACGCCGGTTAAGGACGTAAACGTAAACCGGGCGGGTATCTTAACCGAGCTTACGTTCTTAACTGGTGTACGGGTTGTCGTGAACAGTAAATTTTACGTTTAGCTTATGTTAGCCGTTGGTTATGATAACCGAAATCTTGGTGCACACAGGCCTAAGGCCGTCAAACTTTTTTCGGGTAGGGGGGCGCACCGTACGTCCTGGTGCGCCTCAGAAAGATTTAGGGGATCTATAGACCCTCCAGGTTAGGGTCTGCCTCAGTGGACACCGCTGGTTAGGTTGCAGAAGATTCACGATGCTCCCGTGTCCCAGTCTCCTGAGGATGCAAAGAAAATTTGGTTTTCTCGGCTGCTTCTCAGTCCTACATACCCCATCGAAAACGACACAACTTTAGCCGCCCTGTTTCCATGGGGGAAGCGTAAACACATTTCCCAGCGTTCATTGAAGCAGCGTGGTAGGTGAGACCTATCTCCCATATTATAAAAGAGAGGAGGCCTGGCGTTATTGTGACCTGCTGTAATAGGCATGATAATGAAGCAATACAATTTACCACCGGGTTAAAAAAAACTGTACAGAAATGAACCAACATGCTTTCAAATGATTGTCCTTTAAAATTTTAATTACTTTTTACAAAATAGTGTGCCTTAATTATTATAATTTTTCCCAAAATCATTTACTTCAACTAATAAGTTTTTTAGCGGAGTAAAAACTAATTTTCACTCTGCTATTCATTGCCGTGGTGTTTTAGCATAATTTTCACTAATTATTTTACCAATTAATAATGTTCCACAAAACTCAATATATTAATTCCACATATTATCAAATTAAAATGATAATGATCTATCGTATTCAAATCAAAATTGTCCATTCCAAAACAAAATAAATTTCACATGCGTGTGGACACAAACGCACCATCATCGCTGAAAGGGTTGACTTAATTAAGCCCAATTAATTAAAATGCAATTTAATTTAATATTTGTAAAGTAGCGTTTACATGACGTTTGTGACGCGATGTGGGCAAATGATTATCTGTGGCCGCATCTTTTAATTATCAACTAATTGGTGGTCTACTGCGTAATTACTAAATTATGTTTATGTTTACGTGTTTTTTAGAGATGATATTAGAAATGTGAAGCGAACAACTATTAACCGATCTCAAATATTTGTATTTTATTTAAACCAAATTATTGCAACTTATATTAAAGCCAAACTCGATTGAAAATGCTTGTCAACAAACAAATTTAAAATGAAGGTAGAAAATGCAACACATTTTATGCCAAATAAATTAAAAATTATGTTTTGCTATCTTAAAAAATCTTATTTAAAAGATATTGAATAGATTAATTAGTTTTAAGCTTACTTATCTAATTTATTGTCATGAATTCGTCATTAACTATTCAATTTAAAAAAATAGGTGTCAAGAGACTAGTGATTTCTACCTTCATTTTTAATTTGTTTATTGACAAGCATTCTCAATCGAGTTTGGCTTTAGTATAGTCAATTTACACCTATTTTTTTAACTAACTAACTTAATAACAAATTCATGACAATAAATTAGATGTCTAATCTAGATAAGCTTATAACTAATTAATATATTCAATATCCTTTAAATAAGATTTTTTAAACTAACAAAACATAATTTTAAATTTATTAGGCATAAAATGTGTTGCATTTTCTACCTTCATTTTTAATTCGTTTGTTGACAAGCATTCTCAATCGAGTTTGGCTTTAGTATAGTCCATTAATCGTTATAAAAAAAAATTTTAGATTGCTCCAGAGGACATGGTAGGAAAAAGAATTAAACAACCTCATTTGTAACTTCGGAGATTCGTTTTTTCTTACTGCAAGTTAGCTTTTCACTGAAATCATAAGTACCTGGTAGGAATTGCCGATGCACGGAAACGGGCTAGCCTTGTAGTAGTAGAAAATCATACACCTTTCGGTTTTTAAACGATATTGTACCGAAACGCTAAGTAGTTTGTCGGTACGTATTTATCGGGAGGGTGGTAACTAGCCACGGCTCAAGCCTCCCACTACCCAGACCTGAACCAAAAAAAAATTTTAATCGGCCTAGCCGGGACTCGAATCTAGGACCTCCGTCTCATAATTTCACTGCCCATACCACTGCGCTACGGATACCGTCACACCGCCGAACATGCCACAGCCAAACAAAACAATCAGTGGACTAACGACTCAGTTACATAAAGTACAGAATAACAATTACAATAAACAAAATTATCAATCATGAAACTAGAAACTCCATTAAAAACCATTAGACACTAAACACCATCCAAACACCATAAAGATGACATCAACTGTAAAATGCGACTGTCAATGGCACTCAATCGATCGATTGTGTAACGATTGTGAAGTGTCAAATCCATTGTAATGATGTAATGGTCTGTCACAACATGTAGCTCCGTAATGACGTGCAATTGTGACGTTTATAGACGCTGCCATTGATAAATTGTGTGATGAAAGTTTTGGAAGTTTCTCAGGGTTTCAAAATTTGAAGATGTCCTGTAGCAAAAGCGCGTAAGGTAATTTTCAAAATACTAATACACATAACGACCCGGTCCATCTTTCTTTTATAATTATGTACATTTTTAATTAAAAGCTACTAATAAACTTATGAATTTAAAGTTTGTGATAACTATTATAATATTGTTATCACAAGCTTAGTGATATATAGCAATATTTAGTCACAGTAGTGGTGGTTAAGGCTAAAATATAAATGCTTAAGCTCATACTATACGTAAATACAGTAGGCAACCATCGAGTCCGAATATAGGTTCTTGAAATAAATATATCGTCGATAATTCCATATTCAGTTTAACCGTCAGTCCAATACGACAAAATTTTACTGGAGAATTCCGATTTCTGTAAAATCCATTTTAGATTGCATCATCACTTAACATCGGGTGTGATAGCAGTCAAGGGCCAACTTGTAGTCAATAAAAAAAAATTCACTTTGCTATCCTTGTATCGCCATCGTTTTTCTATTTTAATAAGTGCTATTTGATACAATATTTTCCAATTAAACAGAAAACGGCAATGCACTTTACGAGCGCAAATAAAAATCCACGGACATTATTGAGGTGGAAAATAGGGGTGTAAAATTTTAAGGAGTTTGCAGGACTCACTCAAAAATATGACGAGAATCGGGTCGTAAATGTGGGTAAATAATACAAAATACAATAAGTGGCAATATTGAAGAGAAGAAATATCTACGACTTTACTAAAGTCTGTGATACACCGAGCAAATTTTATCTCTTACGAAGTTTTACATTTTATTGTCATTAAATAGCCTATACTTTGGTCAATTCATAAAGGCTCGCTCCACTATTTGTCGCATGGGGAAACCGAAGGGTGCGGGGAGTACAGTTCGAACATCAGTCTCGAGTCGACCACGGCGCGGTGTAGAGGGGTTATTGTAGGTTGTGTCGCTGCATGTCATGACCGAACGGAATGATGCTCTACTTTTATTTTTTTTACCAATATTATATTTATGATGTCAAAAAAAACGTATCGTTTGATGATAAACAACATATTTAAATGTGACTTAGCCAGAAGAATCGTTCCGTTGCCCATTCCTTCAGGTTGACCGACTCGACTTTAATTTTTCTACAAAGGTCACTTGATTGGCTTGTTACAGCCGATATAGATTTTCCAAACTAGTCCAAGTCTAGCTGGTGTAAGGCTTTAGTCATTGGTAGCTACCATCCTACTGACAAAGACGTTACAGTACGGTATCGTGTAGAAACTGAAGGAATGTAGATTTCATGCTACTCCTAACAAGTTAGCCTGCTTCCATCTTAGTTTGCATCATCGCTTACCATCAAGTGTGATTATAGCTAAGATATACCATCAAGGGCTAACTTGTAATGAATAAAAATAATAAAAGGTATCATGGGTTCACGCTTTAGAAAAACACTAGGGGTATGGTAGACAAGATAGCGTGGAGTTGAGCTAAATCATTAAACTGTTTAAACAAAAGAAAAATAGATATAATTGTACTAGATGATTGTGGGTGTGTGTGTTTTTAAGATATTGTTAAATTGGTTAATATATATATTATGTCGAAGGAATTAGACTAGAGACTTAGAATAGATTGTTGTAATATTGTGATAGATGTCATTGTTTATGGAAATGTTACTGTCTGTGGAAGTAATTATTTTTGGTATGTCACGAGTTTTTTTATGGAAGTAATCGAAATAGAACTAATTTTTAATCATTTATTGAGAGATATGAGATATGTGCTTACTTAAAACTTTAACACAAAGTTTAATTGAAACAAAATTAGTTAAATTTAATTTGATTTATGACATTCAAATGATGCATAATATCTCGTCACATGATCTAATGTGAGACGAAAGTATCTTCTTTAATTTGTTTTAATACTCCAATCAATAAAAGAGTTGGGCGCCAAAGTCCTAGTAGAGTATTTACACCATCTTGAGGGGAATAAAGGAGTTGGGTAGTTAGTTTGTGTCTAGAGGGCGGTGAGGATATTTGGTCGAGTTGGACCAATTTAAAAGTGTTCTTAAGAAGTAAATTAAATTAGCGAGTAAAGTAAGATGGGTGTAAATAAACTACTGTTCTGAATCTTTATAATACGTCAGGAATTATAGAAATCTACTTCATGTATCAAAACATTGTGAACTTACAATATATCTGTTCGTGAATACAAAGTCTTTGTAACCCTAGAAAACGCCCAAGAGATTTAGAACCACTAAATATGATGTCATGGAGAATGGTGATACTCCGATATATATATATTAACCTATATCACAATATAATTTTGCTGTGCAGGACCAACATGACATATTCATTTTTAAAAAATGGGTTAAAATGAAGTAGAGCATACTGCTAGTCAAACGTGACATTTTTGTTGACATAATTAACTTGACACTTTGTGTGAGTGTGGACACATTGCTACTCGTCACGTAGAACTCACATTCTTGCAGTTTTTATTGCACACTTGCACCGTAAGCGTTTGAAAAACAAAAAACGACGAGCTATCATGGATTGACCAATATATAACGGGAGTTATTTTACCAATTCGTTACTTAAAAAAGTTGGAACGTCAATTAATACGGAGTTGATACGTCGCCATTTAGTTATTACCTAAGAAATCCGCTTCAATTCCATAATATAAATCAATTTTTACACATATTTTAATAGTATAATGAAAGATATAATATAAAAAGCCACGGGTTTTAAGCTTAAATCTACGACGTAGCTGTAGTGTGAAAATTAATAACTTTATACCGATGATTGAAGGGGGACTCAATGGTTTAAAAGAATCTACTTCTAGAACACTTCTAGAAGAGGATTTTTAAGCAATTACGCTAGTTTAAAATTTTTCTTCTACAAGTAGATTTTTAAGCTATTTTTCAGTATCCTTAAAAGTTACATATTATTAAAAATATAAAAACTCATAATCTCACAAAGGTCTAAGTTACTGATCAACCAATGAGGCAGTTGGAAAAATCTCTGAATTCTTTGAGTTTATGCCAGGTTCTTAATTAATGTTAAAAAATATATATACTCGTATGTGTGTCCTTAACTTTACCCGTCGTTGTCGCGACCAAGGCGTCATAAGGGCGCGTTCGCACCGCGCGCTCGTAAACATTTACGAGCGGGGGGATTAAACGTACGAGATAGTTTTATTAAAAAACATCTATTGCTATTGTTTTTCATATATTTGGAGAACGAGCTGATAAGGTTGTGTTAAGTTTGGAATCTTAATTGAACAAAATACCTTCTAAAAACCTTCTGTTACATAACAGGGAGTGACTTAAAACGCGTTTTACTAGTTAAAACCACCAATTTTATACACTTTTTATAACCTTCTTGGTATAAATAATTTTTTGTAACAAAAAATAGAACCAACTCAAAACGCACTAAAAAGTAAAAAATAACTGTGTCATTTAGTTGCTTTAATTTACTTAAGCATATCTATGAAGTAGGTACCAGCCAAGTTTAAGGAACACTTATTTTACGTAGTAAAGCATTTTGTGGGTTCTAGGTAACGTCCTTAAAGTAGAAACCTTAGCTGGCACCGTCTCGAAAGTGTGCCCTTTCTAATAAAATTATTTAATATAAAAGAATTATTTATTATTATATTAATAAAACAAAAAAAAGGCTCAATTCGACACGTGTATATATATATATATATATATATATATATATTCTCTATAATTTACTCGGTGTACCACAAACTTTAGTAAAGTCGTAGATATTTCTTCTCTTCAATATTGCCACTTATTGTATTTTGTATTATTTACCCACATTTACGACCCGATTCTCGTCATATTTTTGAGTGAGTCCTGCAAACTCCTTAAATTTTTACACCCCTATTTTCCACCTCAATAATGTCCGTGGATTTTTATTTGCGCTTGTAAAGTGTATTGCCGTTTTCTGTTTAATTGGAAAATATTGTATCAAATAGCACTTATTAAAATAGGAAAACGATTTCATTTTTGTATACTGTACCAAGTTCATGACGTACCAAAAATAATATACATAAAAGAACCTTTGTAATGGACTAAGAGCCTTGGCCTTTTTATAAAAGCTTGCCAGTTTGTACTCCTACATAGTATAGATAGGTAGGTACAATAGGTAAGCAAATCTTCGCTTAAAGTTGACATTTAATAGTTCATCTTTTCGAAGGGGTGCCAAGTCGCTAAGTGACTGGCGACTGGAGATATGATTTATCATTACTATGCTAAAAAAATTAATGAATAGAAGTATTTTATAACTTCGAAACCTTGCTACTATGTCCCTATAAAAACCCACTGCCGTCCAATATATCGGTTCTTGAAAAAATGACATTTTTGAAGACATTGTACAAGGATTGCGAGACGGATTTTACAGAAATGGGAAATTTTCCAGTGAAATTTTGTCGTATCGGACTGACGGTAAAACTGAAGATAGGATAATCGTGATGTTTCTACGATTTATTTTCAACAATCGACATACAGCAGATGGTTGCCTACTGTACTTACCTAATTTATTTAGCCTTAACCACGACTAGTGTGACATTGATAACAGTAAGCTTCTGATAGCTATATTATATTAGTTATCACCAATTTTAAATTCATAAGTACGAGATAGTTTTATTAAAAAACATCTATTGCTATTGTTTTTCATATATTTGGAGAACGAGCTGATAAGGTTGTGTTAAGTTTGGAATCTTAATTGAACAAAATACCTTCTAAAAACCTTCTGTTACATAACAGGGAGTAACATAAAACGCATTTTACTAGTTAAAACCACCAATTTTATACACTTTTTATAACCTTCTTGGTATAAATAAATTTTTGTAACAAAAAATAGAACCAACTCAAAACGCACTAAAAAGTAAAAAATAACTGTGTCATTTAGTTGCTTTAATTTACTTAAGCATATCTATGAAGTAGGTACCAGCCAAGTTTAAGGAACACTTATTTTACGTAGTAAAGCATTTTGTGGGTTCTAGATAAAGTCTTAAATAGAAACCTTAGCTGGCACCGTCTCGAAAGTGTGCCCTTTCTAATAAAATTATTTAATATAAAAGAATTATTTATTATTATATTAATAAAACAAAAAAAAGGCTCAATTCGACACGTGTATATATATATATATCTTAACATTTTAAGCCCTAACCAGGTTTTCATGAACCAAAGCCATAATAATAGAGGCTAGTTAATAATACCGACTGCCACGTTGGTCTACTGGTTAGCAGATGTGGCTTCAATCACGCAGTCCTGAGTTCGAATAATTCTGACATTTTCATCGTTTCATGAAATTTTTAGAACATTCCAAGCATTGAATCAGAAATTTGGTGGTGTTACACCCCTATGCCTTGAAGAGCACGTTAAGCTGTCGGACCCGGTCACTATCATTGGTGCAGTATGGTGGGTCTTCGCTACATATCCTTTCTTCTATACGGAGGAAGGCCTGGCCCTGTAGTGGGCCGTTAATAGGCTGATAATAATGAACCACTAATAACTCCGCCCGTATATGTTTAAAAACCCATCAACTACGAGTATGTTCTATCGAAAGTGCTAACAACTTTATGGTGTATTTGATTAGAGGGATCTCTTGTCATGCCTTATTAAAGTCTAATGAAATATTTTATATTTCTGAACTCTGGATCTGCCTTAGGCTCCATTCCGCATTACAAAGGTGTCCCTGGGGATTTTGGCAAACGCAGAAGCATCTCCAAATAGGACCCAGACTACGTGACGAAAAGAAGAAGAATCGACTCTCTAATCTAATGGCGTCTCCTATAAGAGTGGTACATCGGCTTACAGAGATGTTCGGGTTTGTACCTACGTAAATACGTGTGGGTGAATAGTGTGTGAATCTAGTGTAATATAAGTTCACAAGGACAGTTAACTTCATTATCAGCTCACGGCCACCGCAACAGAGTGACCACCGTGAAATCGGATTACTGACCACTGACCACTATTGTTAACAAGGAATTATAATTATGAAATGAAGGTATAGAAATTTGTAATGTCAATTATAGTAGCAGTATATAATCAATGGTGTTTTCTCTTTATCTGATAATGAAATCCTAGGTTAGAGACCATAGTCTTTTAATTTTCAGTAAATACTCCTAGGTCAGAGTGTGAAAGTCGCTAGTGTTGTACCCCTCATGCCTCGGAGAACATGTTAAGCCGTTAGTCAATTTCGTGATAAGAACTGGCGGCTTCATAATTATCTCTTTTTAGGAGAGGTGAGCTACATACTGCTCAGACCCACCACGCTGCTTCACGAACTTATTAAAGTGATAATGTGTTACCTTTATAATGATACATAAATACCTTTATAAATATACATTTGTATCTGGTGTGATAGCAGTCGAGGGCTAACTTGTAGTCGAGAAAAAAAAAAGATACCAGGTGATGTTGTTAAAGATCTGCATTTTGATTCGGTAACAAAACTTGACAGTGCGAGTCTTGATTTTTGTGTGTATATCTTTCTGTCTATATTATCGTTATAAACAGAATAAGATAGAGACGACGTCGAGACTAGCACTGATTCGTTACTTAGAAGCGACATGTGGGATCAACGGTTTGAAATGCTTTAAATGCATGGAGGTATAACACCACTGACTTACTCCAGACTTTGAATTCTTACTGAAAATTAAAAGAAATATAATCTCAGTCCAGCTCAACGCAGGACTCAAATCCAAGAACTCAAGATACCGACAAAGACATACACCAAGCAATTTAGCGTTCCGGTACGATGTCGTGTAGAAACCGAAAGGGGTGTGGATTTTCGTCCCACTCCAAACAAGTTAGCCCACTTCTATCTTAGACTGCATCATCACTTAACATCAGGTGTGATAGCAGTCAAGGGCCAACTTGTAGTCGATAAAAAAAAAAGAACTCAAGATATGAAGTCACATAGGCTAACCACTGGCCAAACGATGCAGAAAAACGATGGGGCTTATAGAAGTAGGTATACTTGTGAGCTCCATAGTTCCCACGTGAGTGCCACGTTTGTGAAAACGCGGGTATTTCTTATAACGAGATTATCCTCGCTGACCAACAGCTGATAGAGAAGGGCTTGCCCTATAGTCGTATAAACAGATTAATTAAGGCGATTATACACGTTCCGTGGGAAAATAGCAGTGATTGACTATAGCACACACGGAAAAGCCAAAAAGAAATAAATATCAATAGAACCTTTTTTTTTAATAGGAAATAAGCCCGCGCTTGACCCCTATCTCACCTGATGGTAAGTGTAGATGTGGTCTAAGGTGTAAAGCGCTTGCTTAGAAGATGCCTATTCACTCTTGTTTTAAAGATACCCAAGTTGTAAGAACAAGGAAATACTGATCTCTTAGCTATGCGTATGATGAATGACGACGCGAAACGCTTTGTACGGGTCCTGGGAATATCAACGACGTAGGGGTGAAATCCCACCCGGTGTCTAGCAGTGCGATGATAGAAAGGTGAAATAAAAAAAAATGAAATGAAAAACCGTAAATAACCTTAAAGCGCTATCTATCCGTGGGGCTATTGCTAGATACTTAGATCCAAAAATATATTTTGATAAGATACAACCCTAGTCCATCATACAACAGTACGATAATATTATAAGTCCTGTGAATAACAGGAATAAATTTGGTAGAGCCGGGAACGTAAAATCCTTGAGACGTATTATTATTTTTTTGCAACTTACAACGGAGTACGCTAACCACTAAACTATTGCATACCTACGTAGCGAGGCATGTGAAGTGTTTATTTGATTGCACGTCTCCTAAACAATTGTCAGATAAGAGGGACACCGCTTACAATAACGTTCACGATAAAAGCAGAAGGTGGAAGCCTTGCCGCCACATGCTAGCATTACATTGACAGGACAATTTCCATTTCTCTTACATTGAGATCAAAAAACAAAGTATTATTGAATAGAAGTACTTGATCAAACTTCATTCTCTTTCGTATAGGATTTCAGATCCTGAACTGGCTTCATTACTTCAGTGCGGGTGATATTGGAGGACATGCTAGAAACACCCTTTTTTTGGTGGCTGGTTTTTTAGCCCTACAAGAAAGAATTTAACTGCAATCACACCTGATGGTAAGTGATGATGCAATTGATGATAGAGTGATGACTAGCCACAGTCGAAGTCTACCACCAGCCAGCCCCGGACTTATTCAGAAAATTTCAATTAGCCCTGTTCGAAATCTAACCCTGGGCATCCGTCTTATAAATACACCGCGCATACCACTGCGCCACGGAAGCCGTCGAAATAAATCTATATTAAATTTAACTTGCAATGTAAATGCACTGAGTGTATATTGCTAACCGTAAATAAATCCTAAGTATTTTAAACAATGCCATTTAGCAGCAAAAATAAGCATTGTCGTAGCATTTCCGTAGACAAGTTGCAACGAAAATATACATACAACAAATCTGGCAAGCTCATTATTTTGCTACGTAGGCATGATTTGGATAAGTCGATCTAAATAACTTATGCTATTTCTTTTTTAGTAAAAAAAACACTTCAGAAATATAATAAAATCGTATCAATACTAACCTCACCCGCTTTCCTCCTAAAAGGAAAACTATCATCGAAACTCTAAGAAAATATTGGATAGAGATTAGGCCATACACTTTTATTGGTTCCTCCACTATATTTATTTTACGTTCTTTCACCGGATCGCCGCGGAAGCTGCAAAGAACTTATCAGCCACTTGAAAATAAATCTTTCTGTTTGTTAACACACTTTTTGTGCCACAAATGTGTGGAGCTTTGCGGCTCAATTTTCCTTTGATAACGTCCGGTTCATGCGAGTAATTTATAGTTGTTTTTTTGGTTGTTTCCTTTTTCCTTATATTGTCTTGGTTTGTGAGGGGATATTTGATATTGTCATGATATCTAGCCGTATATGATGGAATATAAAAATGAAATAGAAATGAATGTAATTTTGGTAATTTTTATTACTTACCATAAAAGTTTATGATGAGTCTTGAATGATCATAAGACATGGCCTAACATTAAAGTTAATCGTTGTTTTACCGAAAGATTTTTATACAGAAAAGTCAAGTAACAAAATACTTACTAAGTACAATAAGTGAAACTTAATCTATATATATATATAAGAGATTCCTATATGTTGACTCATCACGATATCTCTGGAACCATAAGGCTCGACTTGAAATTTGGTAGGAATATTCCTTACGCCGAGTACAGGTCAGCTAAGAAGGGATTTTACGAAATTCCACCCACAAGAAGGGTTGCGGGGGCGTTAATATTATATAATTTTTTTTTTATCGACTACAAGTTGGCCCTTGACTGCTATCACATCTGGTGTTAAGTGATGATGCAGTCTAAGATGGAGGCGGGATAACTTGTTTGGTGTAAAAGATTAAGGATCACCCCTTTATTGATAGTCTCTAGAAAAATGTTCTGCTGTGCAGTATAGCGTTGATCATATCGTTATTTAGTTCGGTTACGAATAATAAGATCCACGCGTCCTGAATCGGACCAACATGACAAACAGCTAAAAAGTTGCTAGGTTTTTATTTAAGAAATACCGCAACGGAGTTGAGACGTTGGCTTCAGAGTGCCTAGTGTGAGATTACTTCAAAACAATCGAAAACTTCACATCCGCGTTAACGGCAAATTTTATATGGAACTGAAGCAGCGCCCCTGGCGGGAGTGAGAGAAAACTCAAATGGGCGAGTGTCAGAACGCTTTTTTTGCTATATAATTTGACATTATTAGTGACTACGTTTTTACGCAGTCGCTCGGTGAAAAACTCACACTTGCCCTACAGAAAGTCGTGATTGCAGTCATTATCATCTGTCATCGTTACGCCATGTCACATTAGCCTGGCAACGCACATTGGAGCAGCGAAATGGCTAAGCTCCAAATCCACTCTCCTGTAGGAGAGGGTCGTTATATATATTTCTAGAGGGGACGTCTGTCAAGGCCAGACGGGTGGTCAGTCCTCATTAGAACCATTCCACCCAATTTCCGTGGTTGAGACACAGGTTCACTGGTGTCCCGACAGTGCCCCCCCCTCAAGCCTACCTGTAGCCTTCGTGAACTTAACAATTCCCCCTGTGGTGAGGTTCGTCAGGTCTGCTTCACTAATTCTATCCTTACCTAGTATCTCCCATCTTACCAGCGCGTACATGGGTCGTTAAAAAGGCTGATTATTATGAAGATAACTTAACCTCTGAATAGTCTTCATGAAATAGAAGAACGTAACACAAAGTACCAATCGCTGTCCATTAGGCTCCGACCGCACAAACAAAGCATGGCGGCCGGAAGCTGTGATCTTGCATCGTAAAATTTTACGACAACGCGTGTCCCCGCCGCTGACAGTGATGGCCGATCATATTTACGATGACAATTTATTCCATTCCCTACCGATGTTGGACATTTAATAATATTTTAACCGAATTGAAAGATAGAGGAAGGGTCTAAGAACCTCACCACACCTTAGTCAAAATCGGTGCTTGGCCGTTTTGTGAAACTAGGATCTAGTGTGTAGAGGTAACCTTGACTGCAATAACACCTGATGGTAACTGATGATGCAATCTAAGATGGAAGCGGGTTAATTTGTTCAGAGTTGAAAATTTTTGGATGAAATCCACACCCGTTCGATTTCTACACGACATCATACCAGAACGCTAAATCACGGCCGAAGCCATCCAGACCTATACTAATTTATAAAATCTTAATCGACCTTGCCAAAAATCGAACCCGGGAGTTATAGTTTGCGCATACCACTGGATTGCCCCTGCACATAATTTGCATACAATAGTGAGTTTTTTTTATAACACTATATAGCTACTACCTAACTACTAGAATATCCTCTGTACAGGCCTCATCTTGTACCCCGTAACTTCGGACTGTTTTCAGTCAATAAAGATTAGCTCCAGGGTATGCAAATTGCCAGCGACACCGCGGTTATGGTGACTCGAGGCCAAAACTGCTTTGTTCTCCCAAAAGAAAAAAGTAAACCAAGTTTATGATTGGCTTTTACATATGAAGAAGTGTTTAAGAAGTGGTAAAAATCAAAATACAAATGATTTTTAAAAACTGTAATAAATACGGCTGTATTGCAAAGCTTTTCTAGTGGTCTATGTACAATATGAGTGCTCAAAATTTGTATCAGCAGTATAAAAAACTGTTGTTATATACTTCAATAATTTTGTTACCACAACTCATTAGGAATAAAACGCAACTTATGTTTTCCAAATCAAATAAATACGTGTTGTTCATTGGATAATTGCACTATGATAAATTGTAACCAGTCGTTTATTCGATAATGTCGTGACAAACTCGACAAACTCGACGTAATAGCTAATTTCCATGTCTTATCATTGGCGGCATATGGCGCTTTATTAAAACTGAATAATGATTTTGTTTGACTTTTTAGGGGCGCTGCTACAAGTGTTACAAATTGGATTAGAATTAATTGTAGCTGAAAATTGTTTAAGAGTTAGTTGCGGTCTGTAATGTTAAAAAATTATAATGAGCTTCTTCTTTTCTTCTTTCTCTCTTCTCTTCTCTTAATTCTATGCTCAGAGTTCGGAAGTTACATGTCATATAGTCAGCAATGAAGAGGTGATATTTTCGGGTATATTTCACCTACGCCTGCTGCCGAAGAGAAAAAAAATCTGATCGTGATAATTAAAGAATCAAACAGTAACATCAGCCACAAGCCCACCCACTCGTATTAAAGCACCGTAGTTTTTTAAGCTCCAAATCGTCTACCGTACCTCTTTAAGATGAGAGACCTAGACTCCGTCAATAGGCTGCTAATGATGTAGATTACGTAAGTCAACTTCTGGGAAATTGTCACATTTTTTTTGTCGACTACAAGTTGGCCCTTGACTGCTATCACACCTGATGTTAAGTGATGATGCAGTCTAAGATGGAAGCGGGCTAAGCTAAGCGGCGGCTTGTTAGGAGTGGGACGAAAATCCACACCCCTTTCAGTTTCTACACGACATCGTACCGGAACGCTAAACCGCTTGACGATACGTCTTTGTCGGTAGGGTGGTAACTAGCCACGGCGAAAGCCTCCCGCCAGCCAAAACTGATTACCGCGTCGCTGGAGCATGAAGTGCGATGTCAAAAAGTAAAAAATTATTAGGGATTCATAACAAATTCTAATTCGACATCAAGGCACTACAACATCTGCCAGAATTGCAATCAATTTATTCACAGTCAGATTTTACATACACTTCTGGTCAATCCATTCATGTCAAATTATACTCCAGTGTAGGTAATTAGAAATTGGTGTCTAATTATTGTAAGCCACGTCCAGGCATTACGTCTGTCGGAACTGCTAGCTTACCTACAGCAAACACATTCAATTCCGGTCAACTCATTCACAATGAGATTGTTACACACTGGTCAATCCATTCACGGCAAATTGTCACGTAATCTGATTACCGCGTCACTGTAGCACGGGCTCAACCCATTAGGTGCGATGACGCGCCATTTGTAACGCTTCCCAAATTGGATTATTGGACCTCTGATGTGGTCGTTCGGCGAAAGTGCGAAATGTCCACCACTTATACAAATTGATGGAATGGACAGTGACCAAAACTGGTACCAAGTTTTCTCACGATTTAAAACGAAAATATAAGTAATCATAAGATTTTTACAATGTGGCATACAACCATAATTCCTAGAAATGATTATGAATACCTATAGAATTAACATTCATCTGCCTCGACGATGTATGCAATTATTAGGTCTTGGATTTGACTACTAAGGGTATGACTTCAATATACCCGAAGGACTCGAATTTTATAAGTGATATTGCGATTTTATATAATCCAAAAATGTTTTATACTTGTCTGGAGCTATGAATATGGTGGTGTTACACACCAGTACTTAGGTGCATTGAGTCGTCAATCCCGATCGTTTATTATTAACATTAAATACTTATTACTTTTTTGACAGTCTCGGTGGCGCAGTGGTATGCGCGGTAGATTTATAAGTCGGAGGTCCTGGGTTCGATTCTCGGCGGGACAGATTAAGATTTTCTTAATTTCTCTTGGTCTGGCTGGAGGGAGGCTTTCGCCATGGCTAGTTACCACCCTACCCTACCTACCTACCGACAAACACGTACAGCCAAGCGATTTAGCGTTCCGGTACGATGTCGCGTAAAAACCAAAAGGGGTGTGGAGTTCATCCTGCTCCTAATAAATTAGCCCGCTTCCATCTTAGACTGCATCATTACTTAACATCAAGTGTGATAGCAGTCAAGGGACAAGTTGTAGTAGATAAAAAAATATACCTATTAAAAAATCTAAAATTATTTACCCTTAGCCCGCTAATTTGCGAAGTAATATTGTGGTTCTTCTTCAGTAGGTTAATGGCCTATTAAACAATCAGGTCGTAAGAAGTAATGTAAAATCCACCATCAGAATTACAAACAAAAACGTGTCAATATTAATAAAGGAAGAAAGGCTTTAACGGCTGCAATATAGAAGCAGAGCTGGCGAACATTCGGTTTGTGGGCAATAAAACAAAATAAAAAGGAGTTACGACCCAAGCCGTGCCAACATCTGGCTGTCTTAATTCGTATTTACTTAATGTTTTGCGATCTAATGAAAATGTCAGGGGAGTACAACGTTTGGTTTAATTTAGTAACAATAATTGATATTAAATCAGGATTAGAAAAAAAAACCTTTATTTCAAAAAATGTCTCACATAATGTCGTCAGTCAGATTACATAATTTATTATGTTTTTCTTTAAATAGACAAAAGTATTTTGATTTTTAGGTTTCCGCACCCATAGGATCCCCAATAAACTAAGCCTCCTCTGTGCGTTATTCTGTTTGCCTACCACGCAGCCTGTATTTTTCTCGTTGATAACATAAGGAGGAAAGCCTAACCCTAACTCCAAGCTACGACTGAATAAACGCGTTTGTTCGTTTAGCTGTTCGAGGTATTCTTAGCATGCGCCTCCAGCATCACAACTTAAACGCGTCTTTGCCTTTCTATAGCTTTTATGGTCCAAGTTTCTACTCCACACATGACAATATAGAAGATCAAGGCATGGACAAAGCGGGTCTTGGTCTTGATTGATATACCTCGATTTGAAGTTATGTGAAAACGCAAGTTCAGCAATATAATTAGCCTGAAAAGTAGCTAAAACTAAAGCTAATTTAAGAAGGTAATTGCAACAAAATTAAAACTACTGCACAACAATAAAATAGAAAACTATAACGTAAAATGTAAGGAGTTGAACGTAACCAAAACGATTAAAAAGGATAAAACAATGAGTCGCATAGCAGGTTAATCCATTACAAAAGGTATAATGCCAAGCAATTAGACGCTGACTATAAAGCTGGTGCTCGTAAAAAAGCACTAAGTCCTTTGTTTCGGAACCTCATGGGAGATAATGGCGATAAGAAAGGGTTTACTGCTTTGTTTGGTGTTAGTGCCACCACGCACTACTAGGAACTGAGGCGGATTTTATCTGCAAGGTTCTATTTTATTGGGTCCTAGTTTTTCCATTTTTCAATATATTACAAATTAGCCCTTGACTGCAATCACACCTAGTAAGTGATGATGTAATATCAATATAAGATGTAAGCGGGCTAACTTTTTTGGAGTACGATGAAATATCTTTTAAGTTACTACACGACATCGTATCGCAACGCTAAATCGTTTGGCAGTACGTCTCTGACGGCATGGTGGTAACTAGCCAGGCCCAAAGCCTCCCACCAGCTAGGCCTGGATCAATTTGGAAAAATCTTAATCAGCTTCACCGGGAATCGAACCCAGAACATCTGTCTCATAAATCCACTGCGCATATCACTACGCCACAAAGGCAGTCAAAAATTAACGGTTTCTTACACGAAAGAAGAAAATAATAATAATTTACACCCCGCCCCGGAATTCCAGTTCTGGATATACTTATCTGAAACCACATAGGCTAACTAACGAGGCAGTTACCTTGTTGTTACTTACTCCTCTTTAACTCAGGTATTTATTGTATAAACTTGTAACCTTAGCCTCCTCATCTTTATTCCCGTATCTAACAACTCTGCTTATCAGTAGTTTGGCGAAACGTAGTGCGTCATAACACTAAAGATGGGTAGTAGGTAACAAGTAATTAGTCACTTTGTTTAACTCTAATTAATTAGTAAAATGGACGCTTTTTTATCATTTGATAAGCGCTTTGTGATAAGTATTTTGACGGATAAAATATTATTAAAGAACACAAAAAACCCAGAATTCGATGACGAACCTAGGTTAGGTGTCATCGCTTGAATCATAATGCCAGATAGAGTTTTTTTTTGATTGGTGACCAGGGACTCATATTTTGCTAAACGGTCCTTGTTAATTTAAGTGTAGCAAATCCAACTATGTCATGTTTTAGCTACCGACGATGACGACATTAGAATTTTAAATTAAAAAGGATTGCTTCATTTTTTAACCGACGAAAAAAACGGAGGAGGTTCTCAATTCGACACATATATTTTTTTTATGTATGACCTCGCATAACTTTTTACAGAGATGTCCGATTTTGATAATTCTTTTTTTAATTAGAAAGGGCTTTTAATTAAATACTTCCAAAGTGGTTCAGGTCCATTGTCATCATGTTAGGATCTGATGATTATATTCCTAGGGGTATTGAAGGAACTCTTCAAATTTTGGAGGCACGCTTACAGCGATTTCGGTTTTTGTCCCGGTATCGGCAGCTTTTTGGCTACTAGTGCCGTATAATATACTATGACAGTATAGTACTAGTACATTACGTGGTGATAAATCACTAAACAGTAATAAATAAAATGTTTTAACAAAAAATAGAACCAACTCAAAACGCACTAAAAAGTAAAAAGTAACTGTGTTATTTAGTTGCTTTAATTTACTTAAGCATACCTAGGAGTCGGTGCCGGCTAAGGTTTCTACTTGAAGAACATTCATTACCTAGAACCCACAAACTGCTTTACTACGTAAAATAAATGTTCCTTAAACTTGCTGGCACCGACTTCATAGATATGCTTAAGTAAATTAAAACAACTAAATGACACAGTTGTTTTTTACTTTTTAGTGCGTTTTGAGTCGGTTCTATTTTTTGTTAAAAATTTTTGTACCACTGAAGCATTTTAGAGCGTTTTAGTCCCATTGTTTACTATAAGTCGATTCTAAAACTAAAATGTTCTGATTTAAACCAAACTTGCATCAACTTTTAGTTATATTAGCAGCGGTAAATCTTTCGGCCATGTTTGTACTGAGCAGGATTGAAGACTTGATAAATATTTTAAAAGATTCAATTCGTCAATTCTTTCGGATAAAGTTAACAGCTTGTCTGTAATCTTTCACTTTGTTTTGGTTATTTTTATATAACCCAAATATTTGACGTGATGTTTTATCAATTAACAGAAACGTGGCATCATACATTAATAGCAAATCAACTACACTTCGGCTAATTTTGAAAATATAAAAAACTAAATTAATCAAACTACAAATCTCCCTGCCGGGAAAAAATCATCCAACTTTTGTTAAAGAAATCATAAAATAATTATACTATACGACATATTTCTATTGCCCAAATTAAAAGCCGAACTGATTAAAACAATTTGTCACACCATTCTATCTTCTACATCAGTGTCAATATAAATTTTCGCACGAGTTCCAATTTTCCACACTCTTCAACTGTCACTCGAGTTTGACGCAACTTGAGTGTTCCTTTCTGTCACACCAACCATGACGAATCTTGACGCGATTTTTAAAACGTCACTTTAAAATTAACCCTTTACTGTACGCACAATTGTTTACGATATTTAGCCCGTGGGAATATTCACGACAAAAGCTTAGTCGTAATTAAAGTTCTGGGTAGAGCGCTTTTTGTAATATTTTTATTTTATTAATATTTATAAATACCATTACTTTCACGTTTTTGTAAATATATCTAAGGCTATCTGGCATAACTAGATTTGTTTTAAGCAAAAACATT
This sequence comes from Mycalesis mineus, assembly GCA_034621355.1. Lineage (NCBI taxonomy): Eukaryota > Metazoa > Arthropoda > Insecta > Lepidoptera > Nymphalidae > Mycalesis > Mycalesis mineus. The sequence continues at coordinate 2,599,991 of CM067902.1, forward strand.
TTCATACTCCTCTTATTCTCTTCATTATTATTCTATTACTTGCTGAAACTTATAATACATGAAATTTAATAAATAAATATTTCAACTCTATTTGCACTGATTCACTCTGATAACACTATTGAGAGCGCCTTCCTGGTAAAAAAAATAAAACTGTACTATTTGTACCAGAGAAGCTGATTTCTCCGATTTCTTACGCAACCTCGGTTTGGGTCCAATGTTGTTCATAATCAAAAGATACCTGATTTAGCACATGAAACCTATTGGTCAAACATCTTAGTTAACCGCGGTCCTAATCTTGCAGTAGACATCCATAGATCTCCCGAACCTACATTTTATTCTAACTCCTCTGAAATAACTTCGCTCGCATCAAACCATGAGGTGACGCTGCTGCAATTTTAAACATAATTATTATGTACAACACTGGGTATTTTTTTTAACTAGATCTTAATTTTTAAAGGTGCAACAAAGTATTGCCGGTCCTTACTCAGACCCTTTCATCAAGGATTAAAATTAATTGCAACTATTAACGTTGAATTTGAATCAGCAACCGCAGATGTGTGATAGCTCCTCAAATGGAGACATTATGGATTTAATGGTGGCACATTAAGTTTTTACTATCGATACATCACGAAACTAGTAAACGTCATCCATCCAGTCATTAACGGATGAACCCAGCGCTTTCCCTTTGTGAAATGCACCGTGATTATGCAAATATCCGTCGTATATTAACAAATCAACCGTTACAAATTAATGTTTACCGTCATTAGCATATTTTTCAATAAAACGCGTGTCATGCAAAAAATAAATATTAAAAAAGTCATTCGCTTTTGCTAATTCCTGTACGGCAGTTTGGTTCCTTGGTGGATTTATTTTTACGACATCGATCAATCAATACTTAATTTTCATGCAAATTTCGTCAAACAATTTATTTATTTAAATTCATTGTACGTTCATCTATAACTAGCTTTTGCCTGCAACTTTGTTCGCGTGGAATTAGTTATTACGGTAGCCTAATTTTGGTGAATTTTCATTAAAATTTTCATCCCCTATTTTTATTTTACCCTCTGTCTATCTTCTATCTTTAAAATGACAATACTTTCATACAACATTTACCCCCCTATTAACCCCTTACAACCCTTTTTTCGCAATTAAAAGTAGCCTATGTCCTTTTTCACACTCTAGACTATCTGTGTACCAAATTTCATTAAAATTGGTTCAATGTTTTTAGCGTGAAATCGAGACAAACAGACAGACAGACAGAGTTACTTTCACATTTATAATATTAGTTAGTATAGATGCTTTGTGACGTCACAGTCCCTGTAAATTTGACAGACGGTTACATCTTCCGCGCGAGTGGATTCCTTGGTGATTTTTAAAGCAATAACTTTAATGGTACGTCAAATTAATGTCGCATTCTTTGTGTTGGTGTTTTATCGCCAATATGTCGATAGGGTTCAAATGTATACGATGTTCGATGTTGTACCAACCAACCCTTTTTAAATTTTATGGTAGAGCTTTATGTTACAAATTGAATGCACAATGCATTCGTACCCCTTTTAAAATTCGTTACTTCTGCTGTAACAGTGCCAAATGTGAATGTATTTGGGAATCAATGATTTATTGATATTGATTGTGGGCATCACATATTCAATATTAACATGAGTTAGTTTGACGGCCTAGGCCTGAGGTGGATTTATAAGACGGAGGTTCATACTTTGATTCCCGGCAGGGCCAATTGAGGCGTGGCTAGTTACCACCCTAGCGATGAAGACGTACCTCCAAGTGATTTAGCGTTCCGGTAGGATGCTGAGTAGAAAACGACAGAGTGTGAATATTATTTCATTAATTAGAATTTATATTAATTCACACACACACACACACGCACACACACACACACGCACGCACACACACACACACACACTCCTACCTTGGTTATTCTATTTTCACTTTTTGTATGTTCTTTTTTTGCTTTTGTATAAATCCAATTGTTTATCAGCATAGCATTGTATCATTGATATGGGGAAGACACTGCCTCCTGTAATACAGTAATAAGTAGCACAGGAGTTAGGACTTCAAATCTACACTGAATGTACTTTTGATTGATAAATAAACATTTATTTATTTATTTAATGAAAAGTAAATTAATTTAGTTAATAAGTGAAATAAGTTATTTATTTTTATTAGCAACTTTTCACTTAATTTTTGCTTAGTAAATAATTATTGATATTTTTACAATCACCTCTACTACAGTTTAAAGATTAAAGACTCTTTTTTTTTATTATCCTACTCCTATCAAGTTAGCCCGCTTCCATCTTAGATTACATCATCACTTACCATCAGCTGTGATTGTACAGAAAAGGTGTTGGCGCTTTTCTATGATATGTAGCTCGTTCGTCCAATGATTCGTCTATGTGACTATACATCATGGGGTCCTGGGTTCGAGTCCATGGTCTAATGATTTATAATAACTTCCAAGAAATTCTCAGTAAGATTCTTAGCCTGCGATGGGAAATTAGTGGTACTACACACCTGTGTGTCAGAGAGCACTTTAATTTGTCGTCCCTCGTATCATTATCATAACCTCCGATAGTGATCATTACAACAAAAAATAGAACTGACTCAAAACGCACTTAAAAGTAAAAAATAACTGTTTTGAGTCGGTTCTATTTTTTGTAAAAAAATTTTATTTCTTATTTTTTAGTGATTTATCGCCATGTAACGTACTCGTACTATACTGTCATAGCATATTATACGACACTAGTAGCCTAAAAGCTACCGATACCGAGACAAAAACCGAAATCGCTGTAAGCGTAACTCCAAAATTTGAAGAGTTCCTTCAATTTCCCCAGGATATCAGATCCATGATGATGTGACATGATGACAATGGGACCACCTTGGAAATGTGCCCTTTCTAATAAAAAAAGAATTATCAAAATCGGACAACTCTGTAAAAAGCTATGCGTGGTCATACATAAAAATAAATATATACGTGTCGAATTGAGAACCTCCTCCGTTTTTTTTTCGTCGGTTAAAAAAGTAAAAAAATATCATGCTACGCCCGTCAAACCCCATTGGAGCAGCGTGGTGGGTTTAAGCTCCACTATCCTTTTATCTACAAGAAGGGAGACCTGGTCCTATACTGGACCACAAAATAAACTGTTAATGATGATGTAGAAATAATAGAATAGGTAAAAGCTAGTAATCTATATTCTTCAATAGGTATAATCCTATTATCTTTCTCTCAATACAATAGTATCAATATCGTATTCGCACAAGTACAGCTTCAATTTGCTAGGAAAATATAAAAGCACTTTACCATGGCGCGGAATAAGATACAAACATGGAAAATGAAAGGAAAATAAGCAGAGAAAACTTCGATATCATAAATGTCTGTTCGTTTTCTATAAACAATGTACAAAGGTAAGTTAAGGTTATATTAAGCATTCTATTTTGAAATCTTTTTGTAATAATAAATAATAAATAATGAATAAATATTATAGGACAATTATACACATCGCATTATAGACCCAAAGTAAGCTTAGGTAGCTTGTGTTATGGGTACTATGATAACTGATGAATATTTTGTATATATTATACATAAATACTTATAATATATAGATAAACACCCAGACACTGGAATACATCCATGCTCATCACACAATCATTTTCCAGTCGTGGGAATTGAACCCACGCCTTAGGACGCAGAAGCAGGGTCACTACCCACTGCGCCACTCGGCCGTCAAATAGTAATAATAATTTATGTTATAAAGTTATTTATATGTCTATAAAATTAAACTAGAGGACGCTACGGTTTTACCCGCGCAGTTCCCGTTCTCGTGAAAATTTCTAAATAAACTTTAGCCTATAGGCAATTCTGATATGTAAGCTATATTGTGAAGTTTCATCATTGTGTAGTTTTTGCGTGAAAGAGTCACAAACACCCATCCACACACACAAAATTTGTCTTTAAGATGTTAGCAAGGGTAACATTACACAAATACATAAATGTATGCACAACACTTTAGAAAGTCTGAGCCGATGTAGATGCAATTTTTTTTAGTTGTTTTTAGGAAATCAAATCACGTGGTACTAACGTCATACATCATTGATGTTGGTATTTCCACTTTGAGGGTATTGCAGCCAGTAAATTACAGACCATGATAGACCAGACGGACATGACCCTTCAGGTTGATGGCTTCAAGGTAGCGTAGGACAAGGTCCAAAGGTATGCTGCTACAAAAGTAGACATCCTACTTGTTATAAATCTTTCAAAATTTTTAACAAAAAATAGAACCGACTCAAAACGCCCTAAAAAGTAAAAAATAACTATGTCATTTAGTTTTTTTAATTTACTTAAGCATATCTATGAAGTCGGTGCCAGCCAAGTTTAAGGAACATTTATTTTACGTAGTAAAGCAGTTTGTGGGTTCTAGGTAACGTCCTTAAAGTAGAAACCTTTGCTGGCACCGACTCCTAGATATGCTTAAATCAATTAAAGCAACTACATGACACACTTTTTTGTGATTTATCGCCACGTAACATACTCGCACTATACTGTCATAGTATATGATAGGGCACTAGTGGGCAAAAAGCTACTGATACCGAGACAAAAACCAAAATCGCTGTAAGCGTGCCTCCAAAATTTGAAGAGTTCCTTCAATTTCCCCAGGATATCGTCATCAGATCCTAACATGATGACAATGGGATCACCTTGGAGGTATGCCCTTTCTAATAAAAAAAGAATCATCAAAATCGGACAACTCTGTAAAGTTATGCGTGGTCATACATAAAAAAAATATATACGTATCGAATTGAGAACCTCCTCCGTTTTTTTTCGTCGGTTAAAAAAATAAGAGAAATTGATTGATATGTGAATGATAAAAATCGCCCCAGGCGTTTGATCTGTATAGTGCTTCAAAAGAACATACATACATACATACAGGCTGATAAAAACACATTACCACTCCATTGCGTCGCGCAGTCGGGTAATAACTATAAAATAAAAGATACTCTAATACACCACTCCTTATATCTAGTACCAGCGTAAATAAGAAATGAGGTTAAGTATTCACAAGATAAAATAAAAACTCGAGGACCCTCCATGATTGATGCTTAGACGTTTGCACATTATGTGTTATCCTTGAGATCAAGAGAGGTATGCGGGCTGTGTATGAGGTTGGAGGCAGGGGCCCTTTTGTTAAGCAATTTGCATACGCTTACTGTTAAGTGGTCTTAACTTTATCATTCCGTTAAGTATGCGGCATAAAAAACATAGGCATATTGTTAAACGAATAATATGTTTTGACTACAATCACACCCGATGGTAAGTGATGATGCAACTTGTTAGAAGTAGGATGAGTTTGGTTTCGAGACGACATCGTACCGGAACGCTAAATCGCTTTGTGATACGTCTTAGTACGTCCATAAGTGGTAGCCGCGTCCGAAGCCCGACCAACCAGACCTGGACCAATTTAGAAAATTGTCCAAGCCAGGAATCGAATCTAGGACCTAGTACCATCTTATAAATCTACTGTTCATACCACTGCACCACGGGTGCCGTGAAAAATCATTATTAATATTGTCAGCCTATTAACGGCCAACTATAGGCCAGGCCTCCTTCCGGATGTATGGAGTTACCTAGCGATCACTCTCAGACCAGATATTGATGAACGTTTTTTTTTTATATAAAAATAGTGAGCAAACGAGCAAGCGGATCACCTGATGTTACGTGATTACCGCCGCCCATGAACAACTGCGACACCAGAGGCGCCACTGATGCGTTGCCGGCCTTTGAGGTGTTTATTTATTCTCCCCTTGAAAATCCCCAAATTGTAAGATTGTGGGAACACCGAGGATGGAAGCTCATTCCATATCTTACAGGTGCGAGGCAGAAAATTCCTATTATAGCGGATGGTAGTACTATACCAGGCATCTAGATGGTGACCATAAAATAAAGAAAACCTCAGAATTCTTCCACAATCTGACCCAGGACTCGAACCTAGGACATGTTTCAAAGCCATATAGACTAACCACTAGGGTAACAGAGCAATTTAAAACCAATGAGACCCTTAGCGCCACGGTAAAGAGTAATAATTTCCTGAAACTGAATTGGCCCTAGTTAAAACTCGTATCCAAGACTCAATGAAGTTTAAGGCATTGCATACACAACTGTACTAGAGAGGTCGCCATTTTGTTCAAAGAAATCAAGTAGTCTAAACTCTAAAACTACTTTAGATATTCACAAAGGCCAACCCATATCAAGGCGTAAATCTCGGCATTTCACTATCTGAATCTATGTTAAAACACTTAAAAGATATCTAATATCCATTGCTGCATTAAATTCACTACAATTTATCTACTTAATGTAAAATATGCAATGTATGTATTACACGTCGATATCACCATTCTAGCAATGCTTGGTATCAATTCCGTTGTATGGATCCTTTACAGCATTTTCATAATACAAATGGAAATGGCCATTTTGAAGTGTCAAAGGGGCGTTGTGGCGTCAGAACCAATATCACTCGTGGGTTTGCCTTTTCATTGACGGTACAAAGTAGTGCGGTTTGTATTGGACAAAGTGTATCACAGGAAAATTATTCGTGTATTGGTGGTGCTTGCGTCACAATGTGTACAACAATTAATAGTATGGTGCAAAGTTAAGTGAGAAGGAAGAAAAAGAATGAAAATGTATTTGACGTTGACATAAAGAAACAGCCAAAAAATTCAGGCGCTCTCCAACTCTACAACTTTTCTTCTTCTACAACGGTTATTAGTCATGAGCTCGCTTGTTTATGCAACGCAGCGTAAAGCAAAGCACGTAGCGCGAGTTGAGAGTGTGGCTTAGGTAGGGGGAGCGTAGAGTGCCGTTTCACTTCCTGACAGTTCATCAACATCAACACTAATCCCGTCTTCTTGAATGTAAACTAATCTAACTGTGATGTGGTTTTGTACGCAGAAGTGGTTTTCACGTTGAAGAGAGCACCTTGACCACGATTAAAATTCGAATTTGGGTTCGAAACTAGTCGACCATAATTCATGGCGTGAGTTTTAGTTTCTATTTTTAATAACATATTTTCATATTGAACTAACACTCAACTGTTGGGATGACCGACCAGATGCATATTTTCGAGAATTATCTGAGATATGTTTTAAATCTATTTCCGCGCCGATTTAATACATGAAATTGGACCACAATCGGTTATTGTAAGTGCTGTATCCGAAAAATCCTGGGTTCGACATCTAGACTTTGTTAATAAATACATTGACAGTTTAAAAGCTTACAAAATCTTTATTCGCAGACTTCTAAATAGATAATTATATCTAAACCTCGCCTTACTTAATTATAATTAAGTCATCCATAGCCACACTACATCAGATAAACCTGGTGACAAAACTAAATACAACTTACTAACAACTCCCTAAGCCCGACCTACATCAGGTGTCCAAGAACTCGCACAATTAATCAACGTTCCATAATCCGAAACTAATTAAAACACGCATGGCTCGGTCCACTGTACCATAATACCGCGGGGCCCGAGGGACCCTATCAAAATAATTGGTAAGACGCCGGATTATCTGTAACCCTTCACGTCAATTAATTTACATCGACTTTTTGTGTGTTAATTACACTATTTTAGGGTTCTAATTATGCTTATATAGCCTCATGTGTAATGGTTGATTTTACATAAATACATACTATTACGCTTCAATGCCATTGACCTCATGGCATTGAAGGTAAAGACCACGTCCTTCCACTGGTTGATTTTAGACGGCCTCCGTGGCGCAGTGGTATGCGCAGTGGATTTATGAGACGGAGGTCCTGGGTTCGATTCCCGGCGGGGCAGATTGAGATTTTTCTTAATTTGTCTTGGTCTGGCTGGTGGGAGGCTTTCGCCGTGGCTAGTTACCACCCTACCGACAAGGACGTGCCGCCAAGCGATTTAGCGTTCCTGTACGATGTTGTGTAGAAACCGAAAGAGGTGTAGATTTTCATCCTACAGCTAACAAGTTAGCCCGCTTCCATCGTAGATTTCGTCATCACTTAACATCAGGTGTGATAGCAGTTAAGGGCCAACTTGTAGTTAAAAAAAAAAAAAAGGCAAAATACAGTTTTCCATTTTCACACAAAAAGTAGAAGTAACGGAATTACATTCTATCTATCTAAATGATAATTTAACATACCCAAATTTTGACGGTGGACACTCGGCGGCGCAGTTGTATGCGCAGTGGATTTATACGACTTCCAGCTGGTTCGATTAACATTCTCTAAATTGGTTCAAGTCTGACTTGTGAGTGGTAGGGGAGGTGGCTAGTTACCACTTCCAGCTTTGTACTAGTACCTTTTTAACTTTCCTTAGTCTCGGATATCACCGACTTTATAGATATGTTGAAATAAATTAAAATAACTAAACAATGCAATTATCTTTTAATTTTCAGTGTAGGTTTTAATTTTTAATAAAAAAATATGGTAGTAGATATTTAAGTAAGTACCTAGTATGTATATTTATAGGATTTGCGTGTGGGTAGGAATTTCTATTTATTTGAAAAGCAATTAGTTAAAAGTCAATTAAGCAGCGATATAGCATCTGATAGCAACAAATCCTCTTAGCAGCGCAGTAATTAATTCACGATAATTAAGCAAAGTTTGCGCTAAGTCGACTTTGTGATGCGATGGGGTTAATTCTACTCGACGTTATTGTATTTTGATTCTAAGCTACTATTTTCGTATAGCTATTGGATACTTTGAATGATTGTGTCTGCTTTAAATGAGTTTTCAAGCATTATTTTTATTGTCCTTAAAGTTCGTCTGAAGCAAAAAAGTTGCGAAGATTGGCACCAGTGGAAGCCCGTGAAAATATAGACCTATAACAAGACAAGGTTAGGACCATACTGAGATCAGATCTTTAGGCATAAAGTAATGACCATAGTGAGAGAAGAGCGTTTTTTCACCAGACACCACGTCTTGTGAAAAGTCAAAATTGCACTAGACTATAATCTCATCTGGAGCTGAATGGCAAAGGAAAATGGTATTACTTTTCAAAGAAGTATTATTATTAAGTTCTACACTGCATACTATACCTTGGTTGTAGGTTGACTGATTTCTGTTCAGCGGCACGTCTTTAGTTTTAGGGTATTAATTAGCCTGAATGAAGCGGTCTAGATCAGAAAAGATCCTATTTAAATAGTAAAAATTGGTTACTTTCTCAAAATGTCTTTGAATGGTTTTCTTCACAAAGGAAAATTGAAATGGATGGAAATTGTACATTTTTTAACACTCAATGATTTTTTAATTAAAGAAGACTTCAGACGTAAAGAGCTTGAGTGTCTGTCCTCTTAAATATAATATTAAAAACTCTGAAATACTCAGAAATTAGAGAATAATCCAGCTAGATTTCTTTGTCGTAAACCAAACTATGGAAGTAATGTAGCATTAAAGACTTAAACCATAAAGAAACGGTTAAATACACCAGTAACTCGCAAAGCTAAGTTATAATTGTCGCTCACATCAAAACTTCAGTTAATATCTAGCTGTAAGACGCGGAAGTTTCAGCAGAAACGGATTCCATGCTGCATAAACTAGCGAAACACATGAAGTTTATTCTCTAAATATTCTCCAGAGACAAGTCTGGCGCTTTTGTACCGAGGTGAAATCCCCTTACTATTTGCAGAAACTTTTTTATAATATTTCAGCAAAAAATCTGTTTATTGAAGTTGCAAATTCTTCTGTTTTTTAGGGTATGTTAAATTTGCCGAATTGAAAAAATCATGCCCTTTCAGAACGGAATACGGCAATGCTGCTAGAAATGAGCATCACTAGTCAATACTTTTAAATAACTCTCACTTTAAAAAATCTCTTTTTCTGTATTCACCCTGTGGTTCATTCTAGAACCTTCCTCTCCATCCTGTCTTGAATCTTATTGTGTTACCTCTTAACATATTCTGTCTCTTTTTATCAGAAGTATTGCGTTGGATGGAGAAACAAAGTGACGAATTCGATAGTGCTCGTTTAAATCTTTATATGTTACAACTACCCTTATCTACCAATCAGTTTAGATCGAGTTTAATGGACTAGCTGAGAAGAACGTCTCTTGATGTTTAAACTCGAATAAAATTCACTCTTCGTATTTCCATTTGATTCGTAAACCCAAAGTTGCGGTGTCCCATACTATTATCATATGTCCCTGGGAGTAACAAAACGTTTGTCTTTTTAGCACATTTGTTTAAGCGATAGTTGTATTTCTTCCTCGCGTATATTTCCTTGAGAAATAACAAGTAGAACAAAAAGACGGTAAGGAATTGGACACTTCGTCTATGTAAATAAAGATAATACACCCCTGGTGGTTAGAGGAAATATGATTTTGTATTTTCTACCTTGAATTTTTAAGGGAAATTTTCAGTTGAATTTTCTAGGTAAAGTTTTATTTATCCTGATTTCATACCTTTCATCGTTCGAGAAGTTATTTCAATAAATTTATTTGAATTAAGTTTAAGCTTACGTCATCACCAATCATCACATCCACTGATGATGATGTCCTCCTTGACGTGTCCGCCAACGACGACTCTTTGGCTCTAATGTCTGGAGTGCGCCCGGTTGTGACTGGCGAATCTAAACTTAGTTTTGAAAATCCGGTTGCACGACTCGCAGAACGACTGGCCACTACTGTTGTACTGATAGGCATAAGAACGCTTTGGCCTTTCGAAGGTGCCGTTTTGCGTCAAGATCTTTTAAACGAGAGGAGGTCTATCTATCGACTCTCCAAATTATGTGCCCCGCTCACTGCCACTTCTTTTTTGCGACTCGTTGACCAATGTCAGCATGTTTACTTCTTCTGCGGATCTCCTTTTCTGATTCAATTAAGCACTCCACGCAAAAAATTAAGAGAGTAAAAGAAGCTAACGAAGTACTCGTATGCAAGGACTATGAGGCGTGATAAAAAAAAATAAAAATTCGTTTATTTCAACTTTTAACATAACATAGATATATGCGAGTTAGGAACCTACTTTTAGAAGTAGTATGGACTACCGCTGTACTAGAAGACTCTGCTCTTCCATAGGTACATAGTGAAATAACAGAATTATAAATAATCATTTCTTTACCACTAATAGGTTTTAGTGTGTGTGTGTGTGTGAGAGACAGTATGTTTGTGTGCGTGTGTTTGTGTTTCAGATTATAAATTTTAGCAAAGATTCAATTAAATACGTAAAGTAATGTTAAATACATAATTTATATTATGTATATGAAAATAATTGTTTTGTGATCGGCTTTATTTTATTATTTTTCAAATCCAATGTGAAATTAGAGTTTCTAACATAAAGTATGATGGAATTGTGTGATCAACGAAAATGATCACAATAATCGTTATAAACAGCGCGCAATTATCAGTCACAGTAGGGTGACCACGACCATTCAATCAGCGGCAGGACATAATCGTAAACCTCCTACTCGCGTCCGACGAACGTTCTCGCAGACATTTATAGCTTGCGCGCGGATGTTATGACGGTAGGGTGATTGTATTTGTCGGAGAAGCGGTGTTTTGAAAATTAATACACATTATACATAATAACGTATATACACGATGATGTAAACGGCAGCTGCATCGTTAATACAGCACTGAGCGTGGGTTATCTTAAGGGATTGGGTACAAATCTTTTTCCTCTTCGCAAGAAATTGTAAGCAACCCCGTATAAGTGAGTTGATTATTATTTAGCCCTGGTCGGAAATATAATTAAAATATTGATCAATATAGAGATGAAATATTGAGTTAATCTTAGTTATAATAAACAATTTTAACAAGAAATAGAACCGACTCAAAACGCACTAAAAAGTAAGAAATAACTGCGTCATTTAGTTGCTTTGATTTACTTAAGCATATCTATGAAGTCGGTACCAGCTACCAGCCAAGTTTAAGGAAAATTTATTTAACGTAGTAAAGCAGTTTGTGGGTTCTAGGTAACGTCCTTAATGTAGATAGCTTGGAAAAAAATATCCGTGTCGAATTGAGAACCTCCTCCGTTTTTTCGTCGGTTAAAAAATCCTCAGAAATTGAAATTCGGAATATACAAAAAGCCCGGAATACGGGACGTATTGTATGTTAATAATTGTGCTTTGGAGAGCACTATCATAAATATTTCTATTTAATAACACCTAGCCCCTGGTAGGCAGCATAACCATGCTGCTAGCTAAAATCATCCGATTTAAACTCCAAATCTCTCTCTATCTCTCTCTCTTATAGATACATGCCCTGCAGTAGTGAAAAAGATGTTGATGATGATCTTACCAGACTCTGCCTTTCAAATTGGTGGTGAAGTATTACTGTCGTTGACCTTTCAAAAGTACTTTCAAATTAGACGGAATGCAGTTTATTGAAAACAAACTAAGAAACGTGTACTAAATACAGAGACTCTATATAACAAACCGACATCGTTACGTTTAATACACACAGGGGCATTGTTAAGCATCATAGCGGAGATTAATAAACCTAGGTTCCCTAACAATAAACCTTTTACGAGCCGTGCGCCGCGCATTCGTAAAAATATTTCGGAAACGCGCCGTGACGTCATCATCCCTCTGACGTTTATTGGAGCGTCGTGCCGTACGCTTAACGTTTTATCGATAGTCGTAATTCACGCTACGCTGCCCTATTTCCGAGGTAGTTTTGAATAGCTATTAATAAGTATTTGTTATTACCTTTTAATTTGATTTTTTTCGAGCTCGAGAGACTCCTGTCACCGACAGGCAAAAGACACGGTAGGAATTATCTCTAAAAATGCATCTCCTGTGAGAAGTTATTCATCGTTTTAAGAGATAGGAAGTAACAACACCAAGATGGCATATAAGACTTAGCAACTAAGCTAATAACCTGGAGTTGACGGGCGCAGGACACCGCATTTGCAATCCAATCAAATCTAATCCAAATTCGAATCTGAATTTCGTTACATTTTTGGTCATGATTCTTCTAATCAACAAGCTATTTTTATTTACAAATAAAGAAAGACTGGCTACATCGGCAAACTTTTAAAGAGTTGAGTTTTTAAGTTTCACTTGTAAATCTTAGACGAAAAATTCAAAAAAAATCCTTGAACCACCGAATTGGATTCAGCAACTTACTTCCTTCTCGGAAATGAACCTTAAGATTGGTCCGATCATGAATCATGCCATATTATTATGTACTCGTACATACACAGTCATGTACAATTTATTGCAAATTATTTAGGAATCAAGTAAATAACAACAAAGCGTGTAAAACATAGAACAAAACCTAACACATATCATTAGTTATAGCAATTATCTATGAGCCTTTTGACAAGAATCTGACAAAGGCACGTAATTAAATACCGGAAACACAAACGCCTGAAATCACGAATATACGGCAAATACCACCTAATGAGAGGATGCAAACAAACAGTCCGGCAATTTCTGTACACTAATTAAGTGTAATTCAAAATGATCGTATTCAAATCAGGTCGCAAATCAAAATGCCCGTATCTTCGGCCTATGGGCGCTATGAACGCTATGGGAAAGTGGACGGTGAATAGATGATTATTATTTGGGGTCATTTGGGTGGGACAAAGAGATGGACGGCGCACACCCCTTTATTGAGATCAGTTGGGATGCCATGGAGTTGCTTTAATATATTTTTTGTTAAAGTTTTGCTGTATTTTTTAATGTAACTAAAATTCTTTAGGCCTTACTCGTACCTATTTGTAATATTGATTGTTTATTTTTATTGTCATCACGAAATTTATTATAACATAATATATAAATAATATTGACAAGGATTCAAAAAATAATCTGTTATACGTCTGTATAAACATTAACTTCTCTAGAGGTAAGATATGGAAGACAAGAATTAATTAGTAATTTCTAAACCTACCTTAGGTACTTGTTTACTTTTATTAATATTAACAATAATTATAATTTTATTATTTTACGAATTCTTTGAAACGTTAAGTCTTTTTGTAGTGACCTTACTACCGGTTTGGATGGAATTTTGTTTTTTAAGTAGATAAGCATCAAATTTTATAGTATTAATATTTACTTTCAAATTATTTTAAAATTTTGTTAGTTCTACCTCTCGTGTGAAGATGAACTCCAAAGTATCTTATTATAGAATATGGAGAATTAAATTTTTAAGACGATAAACACTTTCATTAAAAATTGGTTAATTATACTGTAGGTACTAGTTTCTTTAAAAAATTACAATAAGTTGTGCTTTAAAATATTATTAAAACCACTCAAAGGATTCCATGTTGTAAATTCCTAAAACTCATTCACAACAACCAATGGAGTGGACAGTTTTTTCCTATTTCGCAATTGATAGCCAGCAAAGAGCAATTAAGCGAGCGCGCGCCGCATATTTTAAACATTCCTTTTATTATGTAGATTACCGTATTGACTCGCCACGCCTAATATCGTCGGACTTAACGCGCTCTACAGTGACCTAAGCTAGAAATTATTACTTTTAGATTTTCTTATAATTTTTTTTTGTCTTGCTGGGATAACTATGGCCTTTTCTTGCAGATTCTACAGAACCCTAGTCTATGTATAAACGTACCTATCGTAACGTATATAACGGAGTTTTTTATTGGATACAAAATTTTGTTTTATTATGATGGATAAGTGTTCCTTTATACATATATTTTATAATCAGGCTATAGGAAAACTAAATAATGAGTCTAAAAATTTAGGCGAGTTGGCCTATTATTTTCTTCTTAGATTACAAATTAGACATGAATTTATGAAACTATGAGGTAACTACTTCACTGGTATATTTCGTTTGTCCAAAATTGTTGAATTCTGTCTTAGGTCACTTTATAAGCTCGGTCAACTCTTTGTAACTCTGACCCCTGTTCTATATTTTAATGTTGATAATAATTGTTCTTGTATTTACAGACATACAGTCTAATTTAGAACAACTATTTATTTTTATTATATCCATTAAGACCCACTTGAGATATCTTTAATGTGAAATCTCAATAGGAATAAGTTAGGATAAAAATTTAACCGCTTAGGTACCTTTTACGTACATTTCAACATTTTGACAAAAGCATTTTGTAGAGTTTACCGCACACTTTTCTACACCAAATTCCATCCCTATGTCACTGAAGATCACACAGAACTTAATGGCTCAAGGTCTGAATGTTTCGAAGCATACAGTTTGAGGTCATCCATATAGAGCAAGTGAGATATGAGCTCACCATCTCTGCGAAGGCGTAAACCTAGCCCTGAATCCTGAAAAGCAAAGTACTGAGAAAATTAAGAGCTACCTTGTACAAACGCATGACCTCCATGAGCCATGAATGAGGTACTTAATCATAGGCCTTTTTGTAGTCAATCCAAGAAACCGTGAGAGTATTCTCTTTCGCCGAACGTGCTGGCAAATAGCAGTGTCAATGAGGAGACGTTCCTCTTCACCACGAGCCTTACATCCATTCTGATTTGGTGCCAAAATATAGTTATTTTGATGACATATTGTTATTTTGAAGTATGGAGCTTATAGATTGCAGGTAAGCATGTAATCGGTTGATAGCTTTCGGGGTCTGTGGTACTTCCAAAATTATTCCGGAAGTACCACAGATTCTAGGATAGGAACGTGACACCAGTTGTTATGAATGTTGGTAGTGCTCCAATGTCAATATATGTGACATGATATTTGTAATCTGCTAGTTCCGTGCATAGCGTATAAAACAATTAAAAACGTTTTACCCTAACATTTTTTTTTTAATTTTCACGCTACATTAAACTGCAAAAAGCTGACCACGTGCCATCTTGACCTTAAGAAGACGTGAGTCACAATAATACTATGCACCCTTTCCCGTGTCTTACCGACCGTGAATGCACCTGGTCACCCTACATATCCGTATCTTTCAAATTCAAACCGTATTCATACGAAATAAAGTGTATTTGTATTTAACTATGTTTGGAACTCGATTTTCTACTATGAATATATTTTTATACACAATTTTAGACCTTATTAAGTAAGTAATAAAGTATAATATACTGAATTATGATGATCTAGTCTTTGACAGGTGTGAAGAACGGAACTAGAATAGTCGTTATATTGCTTACTATTATGAAACCAAGCAATTAATTAGCCTTACTGATGGATATGGAATTAATGCGAAGTTAAATTAACTAAAATAATTTTTAAAATATTATTTAATTGATTGATTAACATCTGATAATGATCATGGTTAGTTTTATATAAAATAATATAATGGTGTAAATGGAAAGTACTGTTGTTATAAAATTGTGAGATTAACTTAGTTAATAATAGTATTGTACTTCTTATCTTAATAAAGTGAGATAACAAAATGTACACTTAGTTTGTCTTAAACTCTCGTGAATTAAATTAATTAGCCTATATAGCTACAGATATAAAGGTCCTGAGTTCTGTGTCAGGTTTTAAAATGCTTTTCTCTTTTCATCGTATTGCACACGTGCAGTGTGACCGATGTCTCCTTCTATAAAGAGACACATCTGACCCTATAGCGAAACAGTTAATAAACTGATAACAAAAATTATTAATACAAAAAAATAAAAGTTATATCGAGAATTAGAATGTTAAAATTCTGACAGTACTGTATATCAATAAAATAACGTAGAAAAAGAAAACCCTGTGAACTCGTGCGTTACGTGTAACTTTACCGGATCGCAAACATCTGTCCTAACCTTTACCCGCTCGACCGGTCGCGACACACCTTGCTGTTAATGACACGTTATGTGGGCAAAAACATGGCAAAAAGTTAAAGGAGAAATTATAATTAGTACTGCCCTAACTGTCTTCGGCCTCGTTGGTCAAGTGGTTAGACTTTGCGTCTTTGAATCGTAAAGTCCAAGGTTCAAGTCTTGGATGGCGCTATGAAATATTGAGGTCTTCTCATTCTATAAATTCTGGGAATTTGAAGTTGTCCCAAATCCCTGTAATTATTACTTACAAATTATCATCGAGTAGTAATCGTTTCAAAGTCTTAAGGTACTAAAATAATATTATTGTTTTGTGCCAAGTTTGTACAAAAATGGTGGGGATCTGCCTTCCGAACTGGTGTTAGAGTCAATACGTACGGATATACTAGTCGTTTCAGGTGCTTCTAAAACAGCCTGCTTGAAATAAATAATTATTGAATTACGAATTTTAGCCCCTCTCTTAAAAAGGAGGAGGCCTGGTATTGTAGTGAGCTATTTATAATGATAGCTTATTAGCACATAGCTTCCAAAAATACTTTCAATATATACGTATACGGGAGATATGGATTCGACATTGTTTACTGCACTGAAAATTCACAATACAAAGCAAAAGCTACATTCCAATTTGAATCAGGGGATTTCCAACTCCGACATAGCGAGAAGTACCCGCAAAAATGCAAAACACAAAGCGCGCAATCAGCAATCCTGCCCAGATTAGTCGCCCCACTGCAATCCCATCCCAAATTAAATCCATCCCAGAAAATTGTGACAAACGCCATCCGTCATCCAACCCCTCATTTGCATGAGAAAAACTGTTCAAGAACAACTATTTATCAAATGGCGAGAGGACTTCCGGCGGCCATGACAGTAGGCGCGACGTGTTTCCGCCCGCCATCTTTGACGCTGCTACGCTGAACGCGTTTCTTCCGGCGTATCTGAAAATTTTTGTTGTTAATGAATACTGGAAGTGACAATGAAATTAGTATCATGTTTTCTATCATATTGTACCTTAAAAAGCGTACGATAAAGGCCGACCGCTTACATAGACTATGGATAGATGGTCTGGATATTTTATAGGCGATACATTTTGCAAAAAAAATCCCAAAAATAGAGGATGCGTGGCCTAGTACCTTATCATTTAAGGAATGTTTTTTTTTTATCGACTACAAGTTGGCCTTTGACTGCCATCACACCTGATGTTAAGTGATGATGCAGTCTAAGATGGAAGCGGGCTAACTTGTTAGGAGTGGACGAAAATTCACACCCCTTTCGGTTTCTACACGACATCGTACCGGAACGCTAAATCGCTTGGCGATACGTCTTTGTCGGTAGGGTGGTAACTAGCCAGGATGTGTTTTTTTGTCAAGTTTATTTATTGTACAAATAATATACTTAATTTCTACTTAATTAAGAATAACTTTTGCTGACATACAGTAACTATACTACTTTCAATTACAATAATTTAGTTGTTTCAACATTTTATGAAATTGTAAAACATTTTCACCCTTACGCCCGCCAAACCATATAACAGCAGTGTAGTGAGTAGAAACTCAATATCATCTCTTCTGTTCTTACAGAAGTAAAAACCAGCTAATTGCAAGGCCAGGCCTCACTCCTTATGGAGGCCTGGCCTTGCAATTAGCTGGTAATAAGCTGATAATGATGATCAGTATATAAGCATGTTTGTCACTTCTAGTCAACTCTAACTCAGAAGCGTTGATTCTTGTGATTGGGGAGCGATCTCCATTTAGATAATTTAGTGGTTCTCTCGCGATGAAATATTCGCAGCGGACCATGATTGCGGCCTGATGTTGTTATCCTGATGGACGCCATTTTGTTTCTACCTGCTCTCCTAATCGGACTGATTTCCTGTAATAGTCTGTCATCTCTCTTCACTCATTTAAGCAACGATATTTTACTTATGATGCATCTCCGTCTTGATATTTTGCATCTTTAGAAATTTTTCGCGCAGTAACAATGTAGTTTTTCAGTATAAAAATATCCACTGTGTTTACAATAGGTTTTTGACGGCCTCCATAGCGCATTGGTATGCACAGTGAATTTATAAGACAGAGATCCTTCAGTTATTTATAATTAATTTTTTTCGAAATTGGTTTTTTTTTTACCAAGCGATTAAGCGTTGCGATACAATGTCGTGTAGAAGCCGGAACCATTCATCAGGTGTCAGTTAGGTGTCACTGGTGTGATTGCAATAAGGGCTAATTTGTAATAAATAAACAATAAAAAAAGAACTTAAAATCCTCTCTTACACAGCCTGATATTGTTGTGGCCAATTACTGAACTAATTTTGCTGACAATTTCAATTTCAATAGATTATGCCCTGGATTAAAACACAGGCTAATTTTGATCCCGACTAACTGAATATTTCGCATGGGATACGGAAAATTCTAAATTTAAACAGACGAAGTCGCGGGCGGCCGTAAATAATATTATAGTAATGTGATAAAACCAAAACAATTTTATCGCCATTTATATTATTTACGTAACACTATCACGATATACGAACAACATTCACCTCAAGTAGAACAAATCCATTATATAATTACGATAGAGAGCGGTCCACAATTTCGGCGGCCCACACAAGCCTTCGATAGCTCAGTTGGTAGAGCGGTGGACTGTAGTTGGAATCGCAATGGTTATCCATAGGTCGCTGGTTCAAATCCGGCTCGAAGGAATGTTTTTTGCAAATTATTACAACTATATTATATTTTTTATTTTTTATTATGATAGTTAATGATTTTGAATATACAAAGAGGTATATTTTAAATCTCTCTAAGTCATATAAATGGTATGTTCTCTTTTTATATAATTGAATATTTTGACTAACGAAATTCCTCCAAAATATTCACATTAATAATATGTACTTAATATATACCTCACCCGGCAACCCGCATTGGAGCAGCGTGGTGGTTGTACGCTCCATATCCCCTCTCGTATACCTAGGGAGGGGCCTGGCCCAGAAGCGTTAATAGGCTGATAATGATGATGATGATGATATACCTCTACTTTGTTGCGTTCTATGAGAGATTTTTTTAACAAACGAACTGTTTCTAATTATTACTAAATAATAGCAGTAACCCCATCAAAATTGGATCATCAGTTTTTGGGAATATTACAGATTTACAAACATAATACACCTATATAGTTTTTGCATGCAAAACAAAGCCTTATTTATAAATTCCATCAAAAAATGAAAATACAGTAAACAACTTAGCAAAAAATCTAATTTACTTTATTTTAATTCGAAACCGTGGGCTTTCTTCCATGAAAAAGAAGCCACAATTAAATTACTCAATATTGTGTACAACAGAAAAGATCTTAACCCTCCGAATGCAATGGCATTTCTGACTCTTGGAACCGTGTGAATCAATTACAGGAGAGTACGAAAGACCCTATTATGATTGTCTCAGAAAATTGATTAAAAATTGGTTGTCTGTAAAGTCGGCTTACTGACGATAGTTGAACGTGACAACGTCTCAAGAAAATACTGATAGAATGGTAGCATTTAATTGGTTATTAAAATTTTTAATTTTAGTATATTTTTGTAAATATTAATTTGAATTATTAAAATAATTGATTTTGATTTTATAAATTTATAATAAATATATTAATTTTTAATTTAAAATTAATATATTTAATAATTATATTTAATAGACGGATGTCGAACGCTGCCGAACGCAAAGGCCGATTGTGCTTCTTTGTCGCTCGTTCTGCGCTCTCGCTTGCACTTCAAGCCTTACATGGAACGCCTCAAAGCGAGGTAACGCGGCATGAGTCATGTTTTTTCGTGAGTGCAGCCGGCTCTATCGAATTATAAGACGTTTTCACGTCAAAAGGATATTTTTTTCTAAACTTTGGTAAAGATTTTTATTCATCACGTGTTAATATTTTATTTATGTTGTATTTAAGTCTGTATTAATTAGTTTCAGTATTTCACTGTATGACGTTTAGTATGTATCGCGTAATGTTGCTCTGTTAAATTATAAATCATGTTTTTTCACATAGCTGGGAAAACCATTTTCTTCTGTGAACTATTACTAAAAACACTTACTATCCTATGCACTAGAGTAAAATCTAATCTCAGAGATAATGTGTTATGATAAACCGTACAAAATAAAATTTTATCTCTTTTAATATCACATTATTGAGTTCTTACATAAAAGTAAAAAGAAAATTAGATTTCATTATTTAAATGATTTGTTCAATTCCGCAAAAATAAATAACTTCTTCGATAGTTAAAGAGAATTATGTTTTTAAACAAGATAATATTATAGAGACGATAGATATACGAATACTAGAAAATAACATAATAATTATATGTATACTTTAGTAAGTAAAAACGCATACAAAACCTTTAAAGATGTCTTAAAACTTTTCTTAAATCTCAATATTTACCGTATCTGAAACTTCTTGTGACTATAAAAGTTAAATCCCGCCAGTGAACAAGACCAATTATACGCAAATGAAATTAACCCTTTAGACGCTTTGTAGAACTTTTTAATTGCTGCTAAATCGAAAAGGGATCTCACAAAAAACGGGCATTGTTGGTTGGTACGAGTATGTCATTAATCTATGTAGGCGGGTACAATTTCATGCCGTCGGGGATTGTTACTGTGATTTTAGATTTACGAGTATTTTGATGAATGTTTTGGGTTAGATGACACTTAAATTGAAAGAGTTGTTTAAGAGAATGTTACAAACTTAGGTAAAATAAAGTCAGGTTAGTTATAGCATATTTTAACAATTCACAACGTCTAAACAGATCTGGATAAAATGGATGCACACGTTACATATAAAATATCTCTAATTTTTATAAGTATAATATAGAATCTCTTTTGATTGCAATAATAAATGTCCACTTAAATTTGAGAGTATCTATAAACATACTATATCGAATACAGCTTTGCTTTAATTGCACAAAACGTCTTTAAAATGGTATTGAGGTTTTTAAAATATTTTTTTTCTAAACTGAATAGTTTGCGCGAAAGATACTTCCAAAGTGGTAAAATGTCCCCCCCCCTTAACTTCTAAAATAAGAGAATATTTTTTTAGACACAACTACTACTTGGTTTTAACAACTTAGCTTTTGTCGCAAGGGACATTTTTATATTTTAAAACAAAATGAAATATCAATCAAAATAATATAAAGTTTATAACTTATATGGTATAACTAAAGTCAAGAGCAAAAACTATGCTACAGTTGTATATAGAACTATTGGGACATAATTTGACAGCCCGGAAAGTATCCCAACAGTTCTATAGAACTACGGTATGGGGTACTACTGGGATGCACCCGATAAAATTCACATAACTTTTTTCGCAAAAAAAAACGGCATACGTAGGTTTCATCCACAAAGGATACAGTATAATTTTCATATTTTAAAATTTATATACAAAAGTATACTAAGGAAGAATTATAAAATTATAGTTTATCTACCAGCCTCTAATCCGAATAATTTGATCTCTGTCTTAACGTCTGTTACGGGTAGCTGGATAAGGGCTATTTCATCATCATCATCATTGTCAGCCTATGAACGGCCCACAAGAAGGCCAGGCCTCCCTCCTTATAGGAGAAGAGATATTTATTATACATTTATTAAAATTATTTTATTTTATTATAAATTGCATTTTTAGATTAAATTTTTTTTGGAAATTATCTTTTATTCTTTAATTTTATAAAGCTCAACGAAGTCCTTAATTACTGTAACGCTTCAAAAAGAATCCCAACCATCAGTCACGTGTTGCAATACAATTAATATGCATAGAAAGGGTTAACGTTGGCCAGATTCGCCACGCATTCGGTATTAATATCTTGATCCATCAGTGGTGACGGGTTAAGATGAATCAGTGGCAGTGCCAGGATACAGTGGTGTTCAAACTTTAAGCTTATTCAATAAATTTATTAAGCTAGACGGTACCTTGTACCTACGAGTAGAAAAAAAAATATTTTATTTAGAAAAGATTTTTCCGTTACTTTTCTAAAATCATTGTAATCAGTACATTGATTCATTTATTATTTTAAACCAATAGATTAGCAAGGGACCTAAATTAATGGTGTTTTAATTAAAATTTAATGTTATAGTTTTCTATGTATTTAAAATTATTACCTAAGACATTTTAGAGCTGATGTTCATAGTACATTTTGATACATTTTACAGTGAAGGGTAATTAATTATTAGTAAAGTTTTGGGTCAAATAAAGATTATTAATTAACTGTTTGTATCTTTATGTTATTTCAAACGAATGTTTGGGAAGCGCTGTCGGCTGGTGATTTATTTGGCGCAACAGACGAAGGGTTAAGTCGCCATTAATTAACGGGATTCGCGCATCACTTCGTGAAAAGAAGGGATTATAGCTGTGATTTGATAAAAACTTTTTGGTATTATACGAAAAAATTGTCATTTTTCGTCCAAATAATTACAAGGTTTTCCTCGTCTCAAATACAGGCCTACCTA
Organism: Mycalesis mineus; assembly: GCA_034621355.1. Lineage (NCBI taxonomy): Eukaryota > Metazoa > Arthropoda > Insecta > Lepidoptera > Nymphalidae > Mycalesis > Mycalesis mineus. The sequence goes on from CM067902.1 coordinate 2,623,157, forward strand.
CGCAATTAGAATTGTATGGCTTTTCTTTTGAATTAAGGGTTCTTTGAAAAAAATACAAAATAATTGTACAAAAATACAATATCTGCCCTCTAACAGGACCATATCGTCCTCCTTATAGGAGAGTTAATATGAAGCTGGGATCCATCACGCTGCTCTGATGTGGGTTGGCGGGCTATAGGTGATAATGTTAGATTATTTAACTTTCATTATTAGATGTTGATAATGATGACAAGGACCGACGGCTTAACGTACTTTCCTTGGCGAGAGGATCATGAACTTCCCAACTCTGTGCTTTGAATTTACTTAAAGGAGATGGTCCATTTCAGCTTCACTCATATACCACTTACCATTAAAAAGGAAAAAATACAAGGATTTTATCAAAAATAAAATAAGCGAACGAAACGAACTAAATAAAACGTTGGTTAAAAATGAAATTCCTAGTTTTTGGGGTATTAAAAGATGGCGTCTTTCTAATATTAGTCTGTAGGTGATAAAGATGCGGTGACATTGATTTGTCAAACTCAAAATGTGTAATTTTTGACAAGTCTGTTCTTCCGTGTTCCGGGCTTTGTTTTTGGCTATAACACATTTTAGACATAGACATCTTAGCTATAATAAGAACAAAACTCAATATTTTAATCTGATTATTCAGTAATCCGTTATATACCTATACCTAACCAGTAACCATCAAACCAAATGGACCATACGTCAATAAACACTGACAGCAAAAGTCAAAACTTTAGATAATATAACTTATCTAAGATCTGCCTTTATTATACGTAAAGTATTATATTGTTTTGGAGAGAATAAATAATATTTCGCCCAAATAAAAGTGAATTGAGAGAATTGGCTAATCAAAACTAGTTTATTAATACATGTAGTTTTTTTCAACTTATGTACAGAAAGTGAGTCTGTGCTCCATACAATTTTGGACCATCTCCTTTTTTTTGCAGAAAGGAAACTTCAATACCGTTCCATAGCCCAACTCACGACTCCAACCTTAGACGTTGACTAACCACTGGGCCAACAAGGCTAGAATACTTACAATAATTATGATTATGATAGAGTTGCTGTAAAGCATATTAACACTAATAGAGTTATTACATATCGAGTTAATTACATGATAAGTAATTATCATTCATAAACAAGACTAACAATGTCAATAAATACATAATTAAGTATGATTGTCCATTAAACTACATGACAAATGCCTTATTTTGATACTGCCTTATTGTGATATTAAAATAATCGGTTAGTAACAATTATCATACCGAGAAATGATCAAGTATTGATAATATATTTTAGTTGTTTATATTATTATTTTATAAATCTATACACACGAATAAAATCAAATTTCTGATTATCTATACTAATATTATAAAGAGGAAAACTTTGTTTGTTTGTTTGTTTGTTTGTTTGTTTGTTTGTTTGGTTGTAATGAATAGGCTCAAAAACTACTGGACCGTTTTTAAAAATTCTTTCACCATTCGAAAGCTACATTATCCACGAGTAACATAGGCTAAATTTTATTTTGGAAAAATTAGGGTTCCGTAAAATATTTGGGTTTTTCGGACACAAGGTGTAAAAAATCAACCAGAAAAGTTACTTATTTTGCGTACGCTGCGTAAACTATAAAAGATAGAACCATAAAATGTTCTAATTAATTGAAGATCTTATAAATATCTACAAAAAAGTCCGCGACACACTATACCTATCTATGTCGAGTGAGGCACAACAGCCATTTTTTTATTTAAAAATCTTAATTTTTTTTTGGACTACATTTAAACGCATTTATTTTACTCATGCTATTAATCCTTATCAAAATAAATTATTCCATCACGAAGTACAGATTATGTAGATAATATTTGTCATTTAAAAGATTAAAATTGGACTTTTGGTTTTGAAGTTATGGCGAAATTAAAATATTACTATTCCTGCGTTGCGACGTGAGCGTCACCAAGGCGGGGGTGCACGTGCGGGAGGGGAGTTTAGATCTATGTTATATATACGATGATGAATTAAGAATTCGATCTTTGTTCAAATATCTATTTAATACACGGAAGAGTTTGTTCGTTTGTTTAAACGGGCTAATCTCTATCTGCGTGTCGGATTGTAAAATTATTTTTGTTTATTCTGAAGGCTAGACTCAAGAGTGAAATATACTATTTAATATCAATTTATACCCATCAGCTTGCCATAAATATATATTTTTAATGTTAATGTACTAAAATGTCATACAATGTTTAACAAAAATGTAGACCTTTAATACACGGGACGGGACGGAGAATATTGCTTCACGGGAAACTATAAAAAAATTAAATTGAGAGGGGGAGCGGGGAATTAGCACACTATATGTGCCTTTACACATTTTGTATAAAGTTTGTCTTTAAAATTAGAAGGGTACCTAAGAGGTTTTCACGCGGACGAAGTCGCGGGCGACTGCTAGTTAATAATATAAAAATCTCTCATTAAAACTTATTTCAAAACTAGTGGACGCCCGCGGTTTCACCTGCGCAGTACTCATACTGCTGGGAATTTCGGGATAAATTGTAGTCTATGTAATTGTAGCCTATGTATAATGTGTAACTCTGATATGTAGCTATAATATTATGAAGTTTCATTAAAATCCATTTAGTAGTTTTTGTGTGAAAGATTAACAAACATCCATCTATACTTATTAACTTACATACATACATACATACATACATACATAGCATCACGCCTCGTTCCCATAGGGGTAGGCAGAGGCTACATCCTTCCATTTACCACGGTCCTTACATACTTCCTTAGCTTCTTCCACTCTCACTAATCTTTTCATACAAGATTTTTTTTTATCGACTACAAGTTGGCCCTTGACTGCTATCACACCTGATGTTAAGTAATGATGCAGTCTAAGATGAAAGCGAGTTAACTTGTTAGGAGTAGAATGAAATCCACACCCCTATCGGTTTCTACACGACATCGTACCGGAATGCTAAATCGCTTGGCAGTACGTCTTTGTCGGTAGGGTGGTAACTAACCACGGCGAAAATCTCCCACCAACCAGACCAAGACAAATTAAGAAAAATCTCAATCTACCCCACCAGGAATCGAAAACAGGACCGTCTTATAAATCCACCGCGCATACCACTGCGCCACGGAGGTCGTCAAAAGATCGTCGGTTTAGGGTTCTCTTAACCTCGCCAGTTTTTAAAATGTCCTGAATTTGGTCCAGGAACATTCGCCTCTTTCCCTAACTAACTTAAGCCTTTATAATATTATGAAACAATCATTTAAATTATAAAAAATACTTGGCTAATTACTTACTATCCTGATATTCCAACGGAAACCCACGCGGGCATAACCGCGGACATTCGCTAGTTAAAAATAATAGAACAAGTGAATGAGTTAAAAAATTTGATCCACTAATAAAGGGTTAAAATGTATTATTCACGTCTTATTAAGAACGGCAATTCAATATAACGTATGCAAATTAGCTAAATTAGAGTGAATTTGATTGACTGGCTCGTTATTTGGGGTACAATAGACCCGCACGGTATGGAGTTTGCTCATTAACTACTTGGTCAAAACAATATTATTATTTTGTTTGTGCAGCTCTTATTAATTTTCTTAGGTTTAATTCAGACTGGAAGCGAAGCCAAACTACAAGCTCTTGAAGTAGATATAATAATAGTGTCTACTTTTATACACTCATTTATTTATTTACAATTATTTAGGTATTAAATTTTTAACAATGCTTATAAAATTATAAAAAAAAACACTATTAAAAATTTATAAAAAAATTCATTTCGCCTGCTGCGGGGCCCGGGGGTCCAAGAACCTCCTCACAATACGCGCCGTTTCAAGAATTACTTCCTTCTGTATGCGACCCTTGATCCAACAATTAAGCGAAAGCTTTTTAAGATGTTCGTCAAAGCTTTTCGTTATAAGACCATTGACTGAAACGACTATAGGAACAATCATTGTTGAATCAACATTCCACATGATGGTAATCTCATGAGCAAGGTCCAAGTGTCTACTTTTAAATCGTTAACACACTCAATCCCATTTTTGTATAAAACAACTTAGTATTTTAGTGTTGCGAAAGTAGAGATGAATTTGCCATAGACAAAATTGATTAAGCTTTAATTCAGTCTGTGTTTAACCATAGTGTTCGGTTTATACATAGCATTACCCCTCGTTCCCAAAGGGGTAGGCAGATACCACGTTCCACTTGCCACGATCCTTGCATATCTCTCGCCCTTCCTTCTTTATGAATCCTTTCATTTAATTTTAGGGTACTCTTGATCTGGCCTTTTACTTATAATATCCTGAATTTGATCCAGAAACGTTCCAACATTTCCATTCTTTTTTGACGACCTCCGTGGCGCAGTGGTATGCGCGGTGGATTTATAAGACGGAGGTCCTGGGTTCGATTCCCGGCGGGCAGATTGAGATTTTTCTTAATTTGTCTTGGTCTGGCTGGTGGGAGGCTTTTGCCGTGGCTAGTTACCACCCTACCGACAGAGACGTACCGCCAAGCGATTTAGCGTTCCGGTACGATGTCGTATAGAAATCGAAAGGGGTGTGGATTTTCGTCCCACTCCTAACAAGTTAGCCCGCTTCCATCTTAGACTGCATCCTCACTTAACATCAGGTGTGATAGCAGTCAAGGGCCAACTTGTATTCGATAAAAAAAAAACAAAAAAAATTCTCGCCTTATATCGCCTTATCGCTTTCGTAAGTCTCCTTTTATTCAATCTCTCTACATGTCCAAACCATCCAAAGCAAGGTATGCTCCTCTCTCGATTTTAGTCACTACATACATACATTTTATACCACACGGCTCTCTTATCACACGGATTTATAAGGTACCTAAATATAGTTCATAACAAATAAAGGAAATTCCACTGTTGTGTTAACCTATAAAATAATATTTAATATGACTGTATTTATTTAATCTTCGTATGCATTATTGTTAAATGTGTATACATCAAAAATAATAAAAGATTGACACTTTTTTGCTTAATCTACAAATAATAATATTATGCAAATCGGATATTGAAAATGCTAATCTACACAAATCAAATGATACCAATTTGTGATGGATGTCAAAGAAAATTTGAATTAATTTCATATAAATAATTCATAATTTATTTTTTCAATGATTGATGATATTTTTGATCCTATACACATACCGAGGGTTAACGTGTACATTGATAATTTTGTCATTTTAGTAATTTATAAATATTTATTAAATTTTAAATAAATTGTTAATATATAAATGTCAATTTGACTAAAAATATTTAAAAAAAAATGAAAATGTTCACTCCGCCGTAACAGTGTTTGTACACTGCCGTGACCAGGATTCGAACCTGGGTTACTACGGCCACAACGTAGGGTCCTAACCACTAGACGATCACGGCTATCGGAGCGGTGAATGGAGCGGCGAAAATGCCGTATTTTCTCTCTCGGCGTGCTTTCTAACAATACTTGTATACCTACTTTACCTACTTATCTCTTTTTTTGGCGATAATAACAGATTTAGTACAATCATTTATATAATTCGGCAAATAATTGAGTTGGTCTACGCGTCGGTGATAAGCTCTCATACTTGCATAATTTCAAATGTTAAAAGAAATACATTTATTTGCATTAACTTTCGGATGACTACAGAAGTCCATTGTACATTGCCGTGGCAATGTCGGGAAATCCGTTCTTAGTGAGCGTCTTTGTCACAAAATAAGCATGTTTATGGCGCGTTTTTTTTAACCTCGAACTTGGATTTTTTTATATAATGAAAACATGTCAAAAGACGATTAGTCGTCTACTAGATCTATTTATTGTAAAATATAAATAGGTATTTATCTATAAGTACGTCGAATAAGACCATAGCCTATACCTGGATTAGTTCTCAATTATCTAGATTATGCAACTAAAATTAAACGAATTTTAAACTGATATCATTGTTTAATGAATGATACTTTTATGGTTAGTGTAACGGGCTTACTAAATTATGGGCCCAGCGTTGTATGAACAATGGGCATTCGCCTTTCAAGCCAATCAAATTTACTTACATAGTTTTAGAGATTTCGTGATGAGGCAGTCAGTGGTATTATGTTTATTCGTTACGGTTTATGTTACTGGGAATCACCAAAAAATTAGCTTCTCGGCGACTCATTCGTAATTTCTATTGGTTTTCCTCTGAACAGATATTTTTTATTTATTACAAGTTACCCCATAAGTGCAATCACTCCTGGTGGTAAGTGGTGATGCAATCGAAGACGGAAGCGGGCTAACTTGTTAGGACTAGGATGAAATCTAGATCCCTTTCACTTCTTTCCCGACATCGTATCGGAACGCAAAATCGCTTGGCGGTACGTCTACAGCTACTTAAAACGTTTAGAAAAAGCAAAGGTAAATACATAAACATAACCAAATTAAATCCAACCGAAGACTCGAACCCAGACGGTTATGGTCCTAACCAGTAAGATTAAATATTGGCTTAAAGAAGGACATTTCACATAGAATTGGTTTTACTAAAATAATTACATGATTACCTTTTCAATTATTACGTTTCATGCAATTACATTGAGGGTAGTTTTGAACCAATTTGTCAAAGATTACATGACCAATTTATGACACGTGAACGAAGTAAGCATTTGGAAAAATAGGAAAAACAGTTTCGTCTTGTTACAAGAGTCATGTTTATTTAATGGACAAAAAAGAAACTAGTGGTTAAAACAAATGGTCGTTGAGAAATGGTTAAAACAACTCTACCGTTAGTAGTTAAATGATTAGATTTAGGCAAACTATTATTTTTTTCATTCATTCTCTCTTTTTTCTTATATTATCTACTTTTACTTACAATGTCGCCAACGTGCATACCACGTTGAACACACCGGTTCTCGTCCGAACACCGAAGTTAAGCAACGTCGGGCGCGGTCAGTAGGTACTTGGATGGGTGACCGCCTGGGAACACCGCGTGATGTTAACATTTTGCTTTTTTGCAGGTTTTGAATGACCCTATTGCTTGGATTCGTCAGTTTTATTTTTTCAGCAATACATTTTCGTTTATAGTTTTATTTGCAGAGCTGCTGTCGCCAACTTTCACACCCCGGGTTAAGTGTATTTTATGCCTCTCAAAGTTTTGAAAACAAAAACTAAAAATGTTACAAACATATTTACCAACGCCAAGACTACACTGAATTATATATCATCTATGACGTATCGCAAATGTCAAACAGACCAAGACGTAAACTACTGTTATAAATAAAGGCAGCGAAATTTATCGAAAACCATTGCTTCTCTTTACCTATCACAGCGGGATGGTTATGGGCCAAAGTTGAGAAGTTAAAACATACCTATACCAACTTTACTTTGCATCCACAAAATTAGATACAACACCTTTAATACACAGTATAATATAGACCAAATTGCAAAAGCAGAAAAAGCGACTGATGGTAATAAAATATTTGTTCAACAAACATTACTTTGCGTTCCTGAAACATGATTTAGGACCTTTATTGTTAATAGAGGATAGAGCGATAATACAATAGCAGGGAAGGTTTGTAATAGTAAGAATATAGTTGTGGTCGTATAATGTGTATCATTTATAACGTATTGTGTTTTGATTGTACACGTCACTGCAGACTAGTAATGTTCGACGGATGGCGTTCATATGAGAACAGGAAATGGTTATGTCTTGAGATCTACGGCAAAGTTTTGAAAGTCCAAATAGCTGTGTTATCGCTACGTTAGTTTGGTTTATTGTCTTTGTATCATCCAAGCGAGTTCTAAGGGCCATAGGAGCATTGTTGTTTATGATAAATTTATTTCAAAGTAAAGTACATGCTATGTGCCAAAAGGTATGTATTTATTACTAGCAAGCGACTTTGACCGAGTGGAATTAAAATAAATAAGATTTAGAAAATAAAAATGGCCTAAGTTACTCCTTATATTATATCTAAGATTGATATTTTTCCCCTTTTTTCAACATTTCTTTGCTCCTATTGGTTGCAGCTTGATGTTTATAAAGCCTTCTCGATAAATGGACTATCCAACACAAAAATATTTGTTTTAATTACAATTTAAAAAAGTAAAATTTATATTTGATATTTTGGGGTTACTTTTTCATCCGGGTAAGTAATTGGATGTTTGACAAAGTAAAAAGCATATTTATAAATTTACTGTAAATATATTCCATCCTGATAAAAGATGAACTCCCCTTCAAAATGTTTTTATTAAAAAAATATTTCATACCGGATCTTGCATTGTGCAAGCAACAAAGGACCACAATCTGGCCTTGGATTAACAACCGTATTTATTTGAGCGATTCAATTTTTGATATCGGTTAAGTTTTGGCACCGAATCCTATAGAAAACACACCCCTCGAAGTGAGCGAAGCAAGTATCATTTTAGATCAAACACGTGATAACGGCCATAAGAACACCCCTATTATTTGATACAATAAAAGTGAAGTGTCGACATATTCCGCATTCTACTGCGAAATTACTGGTAGGATGATTGACCAAACTGATGATAGATACAAAAATGAAAATGAACTTTATTATTTAGAAAACAAAGTTGAAATTCGAGTGGGATTTGAGGAGATTGATGAAAGATTTTGGGGTGACAGCATGTTGGTGCCGCGATATCGCTAGCAATGTAAAGGTCGGTAGGCAGCCAGATACGTACTAATGGTGATTGAGAAAAATATTGCACTCGTATACAGGTCCGGGATAACTGGCGGATGTCTTCATGAATATTGAAGATCTATCTCCGATATTTTATTTGATTGCGCTTTTAGGACCACAATGTAGTACGTTAATGGAGATCGTAAAGTTGGACGTATACTGAACCTTTATAATAAAGAATTATAAATGAAATAAAAGGATACACATAAAAATAATATTATCATTTTTACTATAGTCGTAAAGGAGGACAACAATGCAATCTGTATTAAATAATCAGTAAAATAGATAAGTATAATGAAATTCATTAAATAACAACATATTATCAACGTCAAAATTGCTATCAATTTAATTAAGTATAATGTGCTTATTTGCTACAAAATGTATTTAAAAAGTAATTATAGTTTGTATTAATTGCAAGAGACAATAAGCGACATCAAATGTTACAAAAAATCTGCACAAAATGAAAAAGTCTAAACCACGATATAATATCTTCTAGTAAATAAAAACAAAACAACGCTTAAGTTAAGAACAATACAGTTTCATCAACCACCAAAATAAAAGCAGTTATTCAAAATGATATACAACAAAAAGGTCCAAACATTTCTATGCAACTCATCCAATATATGACACTAAACATTAATCGTTGAAGATTACCCTCGGATTATTAATATTCAGTCAACTAGCCGAAAGGGGTGAATACATTGGAGCGACGTCGCAGTCACAAGCGCGTGAACAATCCCGATAATTAATACGAGGAATTATATCAAAGAAATAATCAGCGGATTACGTGAGGGTTAAGAAAAAAATAAATACAACGTTGATCCCATGTTGAACGTGTGTGGCTTCAGATCATGACTTTGGATCAGTTTCTGTAAAATAAAAAGTTGTAAATAACACAATCTTATGCCTCGTAGAGCACTAGCAGTCGGTTATTGCAATTATTATCACTGACGACGCTAAACTTTTCTAAAGCTTTACTAAACTTTTCTAAATAAAAAAATCCAATTTGAATTATTGTACTCTGAATCAAACAAGAAATTCCAAACCTTTTATTTTTCTTCAAAGAACAAACACTTAAGAATACTAGGTATGTAGACTGAAGTTAGCTTTGTATTAAAACAAAGATTAATGGAAAAGTTGGCAACCGTGTCGATTTTATTTTAACACTTATTTTGCTGAAATTCCGAAGACGCGAAATTCTAAAAGTCGTTATGTTATAGTATTGTTAGCAAATTAATAAATAACAATTTAGCTTTTTTTGAATAAATATGTAAAACTAGAGTTTCTGTCAAAGTATATGAACCCAAAAACCGTGTCTTTGTTATTAATATTATTAAAATATAACGGCTGAAACTCAGGTCACGGTTGTTGGAGTATGCCCGACTAGTTTCAAACCCATACAGGGTCCTTAGTCATAAGCTTACTTGTTTCGGTAACGCGCCGTGAAGCAAGCAGTTTGCTTCAATAACCGTGACGTGAGTTTTAGCCGTTATATTTTAATAATATGGATAAAATTCGCGATACCTTATATTCTAATAAATAATCAAACTTATAGTACTTGTTGAGCTTACAGTGCCGTGGGAAACAAACATCTCTAAAGACCATGTATACAAAGTGAATAAATATTATGACCTTACTAATGAACTAACCAAAAATGGCTATGTGGTTAGTTTATACGCGGTAGAAGTGGATACGAGGGGTATATCAGCTAAGTCTCTCTACAACCTGCTAAAAGACCTTGGCCTTACTAGAAGTGCAGTGGGCTCCATATTGGAACGAGATTCTAATTCAGCATTCCAAAGCTGATCTACTCGGATCCTTCCTAATTTGGCTGGGCAAGGAGATTTAACTTGAAGAGAGGAGGTGAGAATTGACGCCGTTCACTAAGGGTACCCTTAAACCTACAAGTCAATAGACGGTCGCTAAATTAAAGGAGTTACGATTGGAATGTCTTAGCAGCCACCATAGACCCGGCTATACCCGTATGACATGGAATGCTAAGATATTCGTCTCAACCGTGTCTTTATTTTGTGTCATCAAAAGAGCTCAATGGTGCCACTATTATTGCATTTTTATCTAAAATACATAAACGTTAGGAAGAGATTCTAATTCAGCAACCCAAAGGCATATTGTATACTTGAATTCCCACTATAATCCTCACATGGAAAACGGATTGTGCAATAATGTATATATATTAAAAAAAATAAACTTTAGCTACATGTTCATTGGGCCTGGTCAATTGCTATACCCAATATTGATATATTCAACATACGAGTAGTATTGAATATACAAACATATACAGCTACAATGATCAAAATTAAAGTATATTTGATAAGTCGCGTTTTCAAATTAAAGATGTTTAACGATACGATTCTCTTGGCAAATGTCTTAGTGCCACGGTTTTTACAGGATCCTGTATGACTGACATCCCAGCTTATACCCATATAGACATTCTCTAGAATTTGGACATTCTTGGACATCTTAAAAGAACAATAATTCAATTCCTATGAGACAATCAAAACAGATTTATTAATTGAATACTCGGCTAGATTATGATGATAAAGATTTTATCTGAAACGTTCTCTACCGAGACAAGGAGAAGGTTACACCACCAACTTTCCAATTCCAGCCTGCTACTGATGTAATAGAAACTCAATATTTTATAACTCAACCCAGACTTAAAATCGCAGATCTCAAAGACCAAAAGATTCAACCCACGACCATAAAAGCTTACCATAAAACCAATAAAGCATTCATTTATGTAACTTAGTATGTTTCTATGGACGAATCTAATATTCTAAACACTGACAAGTCAGTGCTTCTATGTCTCGCAATGTACTGAACATGTCCTAACAACCTGACTAATTGAGATTTGTATTGGCACTTGTATCAAACCATACCTACCCGAAACATGTATCCCGAATTGCGACATACAACCACATCTCCTGGTGGGATATGCTTAACCAAATCAGGACAAGTCCGTAATTAGGATTTCTATCATATTATCCATATTAATATTATGTATACAAGAGTGACATTGTGACTAGTATTTTTATAAAATCCTATTTAAAAGATATTAAATATATAAATAAGTTTTTTTTAGCTTACGGATCTAATTTATTGTCATGAATTCGTCATTAACAAGTTAACTAAAAAAATTAGGTGTAAAATGACTAGTGATTTCTACCTTCAATTTTAATTTGTTTGTTACATTTCCACGCCGTAAATGAAAATTTGCATAGGTACAAATGACGTGCCGTGACAGATAGAAAAAGGATTTACACAAACGAAGTGACTTTTACGTATACCTCTATTTCGACTTTATAACCTGTTTAACTATTAAACCTACCCCTAAATTAATTGCTATAATATAAAACTGCTTGCCTGCTAAGTCAAATTACTTTTTTTCTTTTAAGAAAAACTGGAACGGTATTTTTTATTTCCTTTCTTTTCTATGTGTGTGACATGCATACTTCTTTATTTTGTTTTACTTTCTTTGATTTATATGGCTTTTAGTTGTGACATGTGTGTGTTAAACTAGAAATAACTTTCTTATTTGTTAAACTTAGTCTTATTGTTACTTTTTTATTTGATAAAAATAAATCCTTTTTTTCTTAAAGTATTTTATATTTATTTTCTCTTTACTTATGCTTAGTTCTTTTGTGGATCAAGTATCGATCGATATTTTTTATCATACAAGCTCAAAATGCGTTACAATCTTTTACTCCTAATTAAAATTCCACCTAATGAGTTTACTTGCTAAAGAAGACACCACACGCTATTCTTGTGTGGTAAGTCTTGGACTGCCAATTTTTCGAGGTCTTGGGAATTAAGTCAGAGTTCCAACAATAGAATTACTGTCAAGCTCATTTGTGAAGGCAGGTTTAATTTAATTTTAAACTATTTTCCTAGGACATAAAATAGAAAATAATATGTTTATAGAGATTATGTTAATTCCATAAATTAACACACCCACGAGTCACACCCAGGATCTTCCTTCTCTCATAATATCACAATGCCAAAGAGATCATCAATCTCCTGACGCTATGAACATAACAGGGGTGACAAACCAATCCCTCGTATTTTTATTCCCTTTTAAATCTAATCTAATTAGAAACATAATACGAGCACTTTACTTTACCAAAATAAGTGCTCCAAATTGGTATCTTTTTTTCCACACCCCAAATGAAATTTGAGGTTTCGTTATTATCTAAAAATCTGTCACCTATATCAAGTAGAGTTTTCAGAATTTGATCATGAATGATGTGTTACAAATGTAAGAAATATTTGATAGATTTTTTTATAGCTACAACAGACGTAACAAAAGTTAAAGGGAAAACTATCATGTATAAGATGAATACGGCATGCAAAGAACACGATCTGTTGATGGCTGTGCTGTATCCATCCTTGATTCTTGATTAATTTATTAGACGGTGGTTCTGAGCTCGCTTCCCGGTTGGACGGATTGAAATTTTGTTTATTTTCCCAGGTACAGCTGATAGGAAGCCTTGGCGGTGGCTAGTTAACACCCTGCCAATGGTAAAGGCAATCTAGCGTTCCGGTACAATGTCGTGTAGAAACCAAGTGTTGATTTCATCCTACTCTTTACAAGTTAGCCCGCTCCCATCACAGATTATATCAACACTTGCTGTTAGGTATGATTGCAGTCAAGGGCTAACGTTAAAAAAGAAACATTCTGGGTTGTTTAAAGTCATGTGCTCTTAATTACCCCGACAACCACATCCACAGACTAGAACACAGTTCCTATACAAAAGTCTTCTATATAAAAAAATTTAGACGAGATTTTTCTTATCCGATACTTTTTGGAGCGCTAATTTCAGTAGGGTTTTGATTAATTTTTAATTTTTTAAGAGATTTTTTTACAGACATACAACGATTTTTAATTACTTATTTGTTTTTAACAACAAATAAATCAATAATATAAATCGTTATACAACTATGGGTCACAAATACAACAACATTTCTAACTCGAAGCGTGCACATTTCCGAACTGTCATGGGGTGAATATATTACAGATTCCAATTTGAAAATTGTCAGACCCAATATAGCTTTCGACAATCGTAGGCAATGGTGTTAGAGCGCGATTATTTCCAATTAGTTATATGATAAACAATTTGACATTGGCTTTTGGGGACTCTTATTTGATTATATGATTTCAAGCTAATTCTATTTATGAGCTTTATTATGGTATTTATTACTTATACATATCAATTACAACGAACTACAAGAACTTTTGTATTATGTTACTTGCGTCCATAAGAGAGTCCGACTCAAACTTGGCCGCTTTTTTCCGCACAGATTTAAAAAAAAGAGGTAAATGGGCTAACTAAGCTCTTTTTAACCGACTTCAAAAAAGGATGTTATCAAATCGTTTTGGTATATCATCATCATCTGGTGCTTTCTTCAAAATGAAGTTTGGCAGTCAAAGAGAGAAAATTCGTATATGTTAGTCTGTATCAGCATCTGAATAAATAATTTCATTAGTAAATTTCAAAAATGTATGTATGTATGTTTTTAGTGGTTTGTGATTTTTTGGATGACATTTACAAATACGAGTAGGGTTACCAAGTAAATTTTCGGCCCTTAAAAAGTAATAAATTGGAATATACTCTTGAAAGTGAAACTAGAAACGAATATCTTAGCATTCCATGGATTCACCGTGCGGGTGCCGTGTCCATCGCGTGGCTGAGAGAAAAACTCCGAACAGAGCCCGAGACTTGTGACACGGGTGTAGGTTTAAGGGTACCCTTAGTGACGCGCGTCAACACTCACCTCCTCTGTTCAAGTTATTCTCCCTGTCCAGCCAAATTCGGAAGGACCCTACTAGAGCAGCATTGGACACTCGTTCCAATATGGAGTTTACTGTACTTCTAGTAAGGCCAAGGTCTTTTAGCAGGTTATAGAGAGACTTCGGTGATATACCAGCGTATACCCACTTCTACCGCGTATAAACTAACAACATAGCCATTTTTGGTTAGTTCATTAGTAAGGTCATAATATTTATTCACTTTGAATACATGGTCTTTAGGGATGTTTGTTTCCCACGGCACTGTAAGCTCAACAAGTACTAAACGTTTAATGTGTTTGGAAAAAAGAAATATGTCCGGTCTAGATGTCGAAATAGCTAAGTCTTCCGGGATTTTATACTTTTCATACGTGTCCATTAATATAGTCCAATCAGGAGCAGAGCCCAGAATTGAATAAGGCTTGCTGGTGGAATTTGTACTTGAGCCTGCTTTAACGAAGTTAGTTTGTCTTTTATTCGTCGTCAACCCTTTTTGAGCTCTAGCTGCTGAGAGGCTTATAGCTTCACGTATGATTTCTAGTACTCTATCGTGGCGGCGTGAGTAAAGACCCCTGTCCAGGAGCACCTTGCATCCTACCAATAAGTGCCTTGCAGTGCCCACCACCACAGGTATAACAAGATTTTTCCGAGGCTTTTCCCCATCTTACTATTTACAGTAGAGTGACTATACAAGTGAGTGAGTTAGGAAGTTACAATATCAATATTATCGTACTGATATTGAAGATAAGGTCGGTTAATTAGGGGCAATTAAGCGAGTGATACCGGACGCTAATTAAGCTAGATAATATCGCTTGATTAACAATATTGTGACGCAACTGTGGACGCGTGAGTAGTTATTCCGTGTGGTTGACAGTTCATTACAGACATTGTGTGTCTACCCTACACTTCATTACGTATAGCTAACTAATTATTTTAACCACATAGATAATGTTGTAGAAATTGTTTCCGAAGTGTAAATCGAGAAAATAAATGAAAATGAATTGCAGCAAAAAGCCAACATCACACGGTGTTCCCAGGTGGTCACCCATCCAAGTACTGACCGCGCCCAACGTTGCTTAACTTCGGTGATCGAACGAGAACCGGTGTGTTCAACGTGGCATGGACGTTAGCGATAGCAGTGCTGCAAATAAAGAAATCAAGAGAATATTTAAAAATGTATTGCAGAAGAAAGCAAAAAGCCAACATGACGCGGTGTTCCCAGGCGGTCACCCATCCAAGTACTGACTGCGCCCGACGTTGCTTAACTTCGGTGAACGGACGAGAACCGGTGTGTTCAACGTGGTATGGACGTTGGCGATAGCAGTGCTGCAAATAAAGAAAAGAAGAGAATACTTGAAAATATATTGCAGAAGAAATCAAAAAGCCAATATGACGCGGTGTTCCCAGGCGGTCACCCATGCAAGTACCTACTGACCGCGCCCGACGTTGCTTAACTTCGGTGATCGAACGAGAACCGGTGTGTTCAACGTGGTATGGACGTTGGCGATAGCAGTGCTGCAAATAAAGAAAACAAGGGAATACTTGAAAATGTATTGCAGAAGAAAGCAAAAAGCCAACATGACGCGGTGTGCATCAGTAAAACTTCGGTGAGCCGGTTTGTTCAACTGGCTTGGACGTTGGCGATAGCAGCGCTGCAAATAAAGAAAATGTATTGCAGAAGAAAGCAAAAAGCCAACATGGCGCGGTGTTCTCAGCGGTCACCCATCCAAGTATGTCATTAATACCGAATGAGGTAGCTAAGCTTTTATCTATAAGCCAAGTATGAAGCTGAATTTGGTTGGCTACAGCTCTAAAACTTAAACATTCCCATTCGGTCATAAATACTCAACGTCACCCGAGCGTTTCATTAACTCAATCACTCGTAACCTAACCCTTGTTAATGCACCAGATATTAAGATACGGCTAATCTTCACATAACTTAGGATCAGCGCAGTTACGGTCACCGTTGACCATTGTCCCGTTTAATTTAAACCGGGGGTATTCTCACAATTGTGGCTTCGGCGAACAATAATGCACACGTTTGTTTTACTCATTCAAAGTACATTGCTGTATTAGTTTGGTGTCTTTTAAATTTTTGTTAATAAAACTAGCAATGGATGTTATGTATTTCGATTGTGTTGTAACACAATTGAATTCAGAACGATATTTAGTTCCATTCAGAGCAATGCTGTAATGATTTTAGTAAAGTCCGACTAACTTTATTTTGCGTTTCATATTTGTGTTTGTAGCTCTTATTTTATATGAAATAAGGTTGATATTTAAATGGCAGATGGTTTGTAAAGTATTTTTAAATTGTTTAGTATTGTCGTAAGATTTTATGTTTGGCTGTATTTATGCAAAGCGGTCCTTGGGGTGGTGTTTTTGGTTTTTGGCCGCTATTGAAACTTGACCCCGTCAATTTCGCCGTTTCCTTATTATTCCATAAAGGATTATTATACGCTACTGCTCATGTCCGTTTTAATATGAGTTGAGATTGTTATCGTAATAGCTGCAATCATCGTTTATGTAAACGTTATATTGAGAAGATAATGTTGGGAATCCTAATAGCAACTCGGTAACTTTGCCTCTGTGAACTTTCCTGGTAGGTAATTGATAGAACTTCAACAGGTAAACTTCTATTAATTCGTTACAATGAAAGATACATAATATCAAGCCAAGCCCGCCAAACCGCACTGGAGCAAAGTAACAAGGCTAAGTTTCAAATCCCCTTTTGCGTAAGAAAAGACGCTTGCATTTGTATTGAAGCCATTAAATAATAAGAGCGACGACAATGAGTTGTTGGAGCTAGTAAGTGGTGCACGTACTATCATGATTTATTTCAAAATATGAAAGCCATCATCATTTAGTGTAATAAATAATTAATTTAAACAATTTCACCTCAGTATTAGCTCTTCCCGCGTCTTTGTTTCCTGTCACTTATAATATTTTAGACAGATCAGGATCCGAATTCAGAGACTAACTTGTTTTTTCATTCCAGGATAAACAGAATCCATCAATCCAATGGAAGAAACAGACGGATACGAAACTTTTATTACTCCTTACAAAATAAAATAGCAATTGTTCACTTTCGTGAAACTGTTATAGCATTTGTTGTCTTAATAATTTCTGCCCTATTACAAAAAATATGTTAAAAATGTAAGTAAAAAATTCAAATTAATTAAAGTTTTTTTTAACTGAGACAATAATGATACTAGTTGTCATTTTTTTCTTTATTGGCTGAACACGTCCGGGTAAATAAAAGCTCAATAAATATTCCATCAAAAAGTTTGACACCTATGCTACCAACGGCTTTTAACATGCTTTCCGAGACACGGGAGTGTAACACTTCCGCATTTCTAAATCAAGAGTGAAAATTTTCACCTTAATGTCTAAGCCCAGTCAGGGACGTGGATTATTGAGGTAAACAATTATTATGTTGACCTATAAAGTACAAATAACGAATATTCATAAAAATTATATTAACAATTAACAGCTAACATATTTTAAAAAACATCTGGGTCAATGAACCCTTCATTGAATGCCACCTATCCCTAGTCAGCATAATTTTGCACAACACAGCTCCTAAGCACAGATATAAATGACTACTATTAATAATACATTGTGTTGATCTTATTAACACTGTCAACAACTTCAAGTGAATGCATATTTCAATTATAAATAAAGAACTCTATGGCAATTAAAATAAAGTTGAAAATTGCATAGCCAAAATCGAATTTCGCATTTGCAAAGAGCGAATACATAAAGAACTTTATGCCTATTAAAATAAAGTTAAAGTTTCAATAGAGAAAACTAATTTTGCATTTACAATGGGCGAAGTATGGAGTGATATAATGCATATTGAGATAGTGTCCAGAAGTTAATAGTCGAAATAACAAGTTCCTTTTGATGATTCTGTATGATTAATTGATGACATATTTTACTTTATTATTAAAGTTATCAATGGGTAAGTAAATACAAAGAATAATAAGAATCAAGATTAAAGATAATATACTGTGTATAGTATTTTTACACAACTCCATATTTTGTTTTTAAGAAAATATGCCCAACTAAATTTTTTTGTATTTGATACCTACATAGTTTTTAATTTTGTATTGGGATCCATTATTATTTTATGTTATTTTGGCTATTTTACTTAAAGAAAAAATACATAGCACCAAGACTCCTTAAAAGATATCTTAGAACAAATAATATAATATTAGCAAGAAAGAAAAAAAAGGGAAAGGAAAACAACGATAACGTGTATATTTATACAATGTTCTCGTACCAATATGTGTTAAGAAACAACTAAAGGTATTTCTTCAAACATTTCTTTTTAATATTACTTATTGAGGTGGAGCATAGTCTCACCATGCAGCCCCTATATAGGTTTGCAATTAACGTAACAGTTGCGTGTGTATTTTTTATGAAAAAATGATGGTAAAAATAAGTTAAGCTTACGTTGGTAGCAAATTTTACGAAACGTTACGCCATCTATTATTATGGAGTATAGAGCAAATTATTGTTAAACTATTTTAACGAAAACTACTTACTATCAAGTGTTAATGGTACCTACCTATACATAGGATTTCAGAGATAGCTTCATGTATAACTAGGATCCTTAGGTAGTGATGTTCGCACATTCTTAGTTTTGATAATTACACAATTTATAATCTCGCGCTGAGATTATAAGCCCCCCTTTTGTAACAAATAGAGATGTGCTGATAACTTATAATCCCGCGCACTGACAAATGGTGTTAATAAGAAACCTGTCGCGGTGGGATTAGGCCGTGTTAATTGCAGTTTACCGCGCCGTCGTTAGTGATGAGATACCACCGGTATCGACATTATAATATTTACATGTAAATGTCATTATCGGTAATCATCCAATATTTTTTTCTAAAAATGCGGTTGATGAGTTATTATTCAGTATGTTATAATTATTAGGCAATATGAATAAAAGTATGTATGTACAATATGAATAAATGAAACGTACATAAAAAATAACATTTTATACTTTTGTTACTTTATACTATAACTGTGCCTTAAAATACATCTTTTTAACTGTCATCATTACAAACTTTACTAGTTATAGTCGTCATAAAGAAAACATTACCTTCAAATTTCTTTATTCATGAAAGCTATAAAATTCTCACTGTCGATTTAAAAATTAGTTTCTGAAATGATAGTGGAAAATATCAATAATTTTTTCCAATTAAACTTGTCTTATTTTATATGCAACAAATATGTAAATTATATTATTTGAAAGTATTATTAAGTTTACCTTTAGATACATACTTACATACTTTACATACTGTGTTTAATTCTAAAATTTTCCTCGATATTTTAATCTAGTCCTTGCAGGTACATCACTACAAGATAATTTAAAATCGGCATTACAACGGAGTGTCGTAAGCGGATTACTTTTAAAATTAAAATGGCGTCGCGTAATTAAAATATGTCATAATATTTAAGGGGACCGCGAAATTAAATAGAAAATTGTTAGCAATGTCTTCTATACTTTAGTATTTTAATAACTTGGGTGATGTAGCTAAATAAGAGAGCCCTCTCTCGGGGTTTTAGGGTAATTAATAGGCTTTATTTATAGCAATCTACATTCACAAGCTATAGCTGTCTTGGTAATCTAGCGATTTATAATAATTAACTGTGGATTGCGAAGTTCAGTTTGAAAATAAACATAAAACCAAAAAATTTTTAACAAAAAATAGAACCGACTCAAAACGCACTAAAAAGTAAAAAATAACTGTGTCATTTAGTTGCTTTAATTTACCTAAGCATATCTATGAAGTCGGTGCCAAGTTTAAGGAACATTTATTTTACGTAGTAAAGCAGTTTGTAGGTTCTAGGTAACGTCCTTAAAGTAGAAACCTTGGCTGGCACCGACTCCTATTTTTTACTTTTTAGATATACTTTTTGTTATTATGTAAATTAAACAGTTGTTGATTATAAATAAATGACACAGTTATTTTTTACTTTTTAGTGCGTTTTGAGTCAGTTCTATTTTTTGTTAAAAATTTTATTTCTTCCTTTTTAGTGATTTATCGCCACGTAACGTACTCGTACTATACTGTCATAGTTATATTATACGGCACTAGTAGCCAAAAAATTACCGATACCGAGACAAAAACCGAAATCGCTGTAAGCATGCCTCCTAAATTTGAAGAGTTCCTTCAATATCCCCAGGATATCATCATCAGATTCTAACATGATGACAATGGGACTACCTTGGAAATATGCCCATTCTAAAAAAAGAATTATCAAAATCGGACAACTCTGTAAAAAGTTATACGTGGTTATACATAAAAAAAAATGTACGTGTCGAATTTAGAACATCCTCCGTTTTTTTTCGTGGGGTAAAAATTGCGGTACCGACAGGATTCGAACCCGCGTTTTTTTAGCAATTCGGGCCAGAGCACACTACCGCTGGGCTACGGTGTTCAATAATTCTGATACTATACGTTTAGAAATTTCGAAAGCCTGTTAAGCCAAAATCCTTATTACTCGTTGGCTGATCCGGGTCTCAAATTCTGGACGCTCCCTGGCTAAACAATTTATCCACGAGACAAACATATCAATGTTAAGACATAAATGGGATAGTTAGCCAACCCTAACATCAAAGGGATATGATTGAGGTGCGTCCGGTCAGACAAATTCGCGCTATTTGTTCTGTATCATTTGTGTTGGTCAGAGATTGAGTGAGCTATCTCAGTGATGGAGACTGGGTTTGTTTGCTCCATTATTATTGTGAAATATTATGTAATATACTGTGAATAATATGCAAATCTCTAAACGATACAGTAGTGTTGTGTTTTTATTTTAATATAAGCATTGTTCGTACTAATAATGCAACACATTTAATGCCTAATAAATTTAAAATTATGTTTTGTTTTTTATAAAATCTTATTTATAAGATATTGAATATATTAATTCGTTTTAAGCTTACTTATCTAATTTGCTGTCATGAATTCGTCATTAATAAGTTATTTATAAAAATTAGGTGCAAAATGACTAGTAATTTCTACCTTCATTTTTATATAATTTGTTTGTTGACAAGCATTCTCAATCGTGTTTGGCTTTAGTATAGGTGTAAGTCTGTGTAGTAAACAAATTGATTTTGTTGTATAAAATACTTCTCAGCACCGCTGTGAGTCTGCGCAGTTCTGCGTGTTGCGACTTTAAAAGTAACTCGAAAGGCTATCTAGCTATATTTGCACTACGTTTTTGGATAGGTAGGTTTCTATACACACTAATACTAATAACACCATGGTTTGCAAAAATTAAAAATCTTAAAAAAGTACTTTTAAGCTGTCTCAATTTAAATATTTAATAATAACCAGTACATAAGACATTTCGACGACCTCCGTGGCGCAGTGGTATGCGCGGTGGGTTTATAAAACGAAGGTCCTGGGTTCGATTCCCGGCGGGACAGATTGATATTTTTCATAATTTGTCTTGGTCTGGCTGGTGGGAGGCTTTCGCCGTGGCTAGTTACCACCCTACCGACAAAGACGTATCGCCAAGCGATTCAGCGTACCGGTACGATGTCGTGTAGAAACCAAAACGGGTGTGGATTTTCGCCCCACTCCTAACAAGTTAGCCCGCTTCCATATTAGACTGCATCATCACTTAACATCCGGTGTGATAGCAGTCCAACTTGTAGTCGATAAAAAAAAAACATATCTTATTTACATTAAAACTATATTATCATCATCATCATTAACAGCCCACTATGATATGATGATAGTGTGATAGTGATCGGAACCAACGGTTTAACGTACTCTCCGAGACACGGGGGTGTAACACCACCATCTTCCCGACTCCGGGCTTGGAATGTGCTGAAAACGTCAAAAAAAAACTCAGAACCATTCCGCGATCCGACCCAGAATTTGAACCCAGGAGCTCGTGATGAAAGCCATATAGCCTAACCACTAGACCAACGTAGCAGTCAAACAATATACTATGCATACAGTTTATAGATCATCAATTAAGTGAAAAATAACTCGAAAAATTAAAAAAGTCAACGCTTTAATCCTTCAAAGTCCGTGTAAAACCAACAACAACCTTCATAATACGAGTTAATGATGTAACGTACGCAAACCAACAGACACCCATAACACTGATTGAGGAGGGTCCACAAAAACAAACTCACTTTCAATACACCGCGGACCCCTGTCAGCGAAACAAAACGCTTTAAGAATGAAAAATGAAATCAAGTGGACACTGCGTAGAAACACCACTAAAACATGAGACTTGGGAAACATTGTTTATCTACTATCTTATAACTGGAGTTTACTTACTGCCTTATTTATGTACTGTACTACGTCGTATGTTTTTATTACAAGAAATCAGAATTCCGCCTCGTATCTATCTGTATATCGTATCTATCTGTATGGTCGCGATACTCAAAGACTACTGTATGAACTTTCATGTGGTTTCAATAATAGATACCTAGAGTAACTTCCTGAGGTTTTAGTATATAAATTGTAAGGAATTTTAGTAAATTGGCTCGATTATGGCAACGATTTGAAAGTGTCGGAAAAACTCAAGCTGCTGTTGGTTTTTTAACCGACGGAAAAAATGGAGGAGGTTCTCAATTCGACACATATTTTTTTTTTATGCTACGCATAACTTTTTACAGAGTTGTCCGATTTTGATAATTCTTTTTATGTTAGAAAGGACACACTTCCAAGATGGTTCCATTGTCATCATGTTAGGATCTGATGATGATATCCTGAGAAAATTGAAGGAAGGAAGGAAGTTTTATAGGCAGCGTTTTCGGTTTTTGTGTAAGTATCGGTAGCTTTTTGGTTACAAGTGCCGTATAATATACTATATAGTATAGTACGAGTACGTTACGTGGTGATAAATCACTAAAAAGTAAGAAATAAAAATTTTTAACAAAAAATAGAACCGATTAAAAACGCACTAAAAAGTAAAAAATAACCGACTTCTTAGATATGCTTAAGTAAATTCAAGTAAATAAATGACAAAATTATTTTTTAAATGTTGGTGTATTAATTTCATAGCGTTATCGCACTGTCGTCTTTGTTTCTTTTTTTGTGAGTATTTTAAAGAAACGTCAACACAACATAAACGTACAATTAAAAATTGCTTCAGAAAGAGTTGTATGACTACGAAACTTTATTAAAATAATTTAATAAAATTTTTTTGCATTGACAACTCTACTTCAGTATTATACACTAACTTGCCTATCAAATGGATCTTTGTGTACCTTACGTTTACATTCAAAACCAAACAGCTTTCCAAAAATACACAGATAATTATTCTTTCCATAACTGATTTTCTAAAGACGCAATACCTACTGAAAAGCAAGTACGTCTTTAGCCGATTTATTTTGGCAGATTTCTATCGCAAATTAAATTACACACGCACTCACACACACTTACTCACGCACACACATATACGCACAAATTTTATTGTGAATTTGATTGTAATTTCAGTTTGTAGTTATTTATTGTTTTTTTTTTTACGTAAAATCTGTTATTGGCCTAATTTTAAGAAAAATATCTTGATTATTTGTATATTTTCTTACGCTGTTGATTTTTCTGATCAATAAATAAATAAATAAATAAAGAGAAATCGAGAAGTACTTGAATTTGATTTTTAACCAACTTCATAAAAGAAGGAGGTTCTCAATTCGACCATATATTTGAATTTAAGTATTCGGGCATAAGTAACTTAGTAAACTTATTTTAAGGAGGCATGTAAGTTTTCCAACAGTTCCCAAGTCGATGCAGACGGTGGTATCACCGCCCAAGCTTGACCATCCATTTATCAGCGGCACTTAGCCGAATTTGCATAAAATCCAGCACATGATTAATGCGCGTACGTGTACGCTAGTGCCACCGATGCGGATTATTGTGTACTTGATAAATTATACACGTAAATAGGACGCCAGTTCATCTGCTATTATGTGATACGCGTGATAATTATTAGGGACTTACGTAAGTAGTTGTTAATTTTGTTGAGCTCATCTGGTAGATACTACCGCTGTGCTTATTCTTGTCTTGTAAAGTCACATACTGTGATATTACGGGATGATATTAAAGGAAAAAATAAACACGTATGCCTCAAGAAGGCATTCTTAAAGTGGTGTAGTAGGGGTTGATCATAGTATGTTCTGCGACTAGTTTAACTATTATCAAGGCTTTTGTCTGAAGGATATGTAAGAATGATATAACAGAAACATGAGATTTTTTTTTATCGACTACAAGTTGGCCCTTGACTGCTATCACACCTGATGTTAAGTGACGATGCAATCTAAGATGGAAGCGGACTAACTTGTTAAGAAGTAGGATGAAATCCATACCCCTTTTGATTTCTACACGACATCGTACCGGAACGCTAAATCGCTTGGCGGTACGTCTTTGTCGGTAGGGTGGTAACTAGCCACGGCGAAAGCCTCTCACCAGCCAGATCAAGACAAATTAAGGAAATTCTTATTTGCCCCGCCGGGAATCGAACCCAGGACCTCCGTCTTATAAATCCACCGCGGATACCACTGCGCCACGGAGGTCGTCAAATTTAATTAATTATCACACCTATGCCTTTAATTAGTAACAGATTTCATGCTGTGGTTCTTGTATATTCTGCGCAGTGTTGTTATAAGCGATACTCCAGTGATTAGATTGCTTGTTCCGACAGCAGTTTATATAAAAATAGACATAAATATTTTTATACATGAAAATCTAGCACATGATTAAAGCGCGTACTTGATGTGCTAATGCTTGCATAATAAATACTGTTACGACCTAGGGATCGGGGATTAGAAGAACAACCACACAACAGGGAGAACTAGACGTTTATTAACCAATAAATAGTTAGGTGTACAAGATTTGATGCGGCACGCTGCGACGCCGTCGTTTCACGCTTCTAATCCTGAAGGAACCCATCACGGCGGCGACGATGATCTGCCTCGGCACCTCACGGCCACACACCCCAACACACTGGGGGACCACTACAGATCCACCGTCCTTACACGCACACTCTCAGGGAACATCTCCCTACATTCCTTCAACCGTCTTGACTCAATGACAGCTCGCTTTGAACTCACTGAATCTAGTCTGTTCTGCACACGAAATCAATTTGAATTATTCCATTCTTTTAACTTATTCCTTTTCTAACTTGCATTTACTTTTAATCCAAATGAGGTTTCCAACTATAAACTCTTTTACTTCGCAATTCCTCCGAGGTGTCATCCGTAACAATACTACACATGAGACTTAACACTAGGTGGACTGACGACATGAAACGGATCGCAGTGAGCCGCTGGTTACAGGCGACTCAGGATTGCTACGTTTCGACGTCCCTAAAAATTATTATTATGAAAACAAAAAAACCCGACTGCTTAGAAGTAATGAACTGAAAAGAGAAAATCAAGGTTCACTATATCTATATTAAATTTTATATATTTTATGTTGCTGCAGGCGTTGACAAACGTAGTTTTGGTAGATTCTTTGCCCGCAGGTAGCAACCTAAGCAGTCGGGTTTTTTGTTTTCATAATAATAATTTTATTTGAGACTTTTTGTACTTGTGGTACTAGGTTTTCATGGTACCTTTTTGTAATTTTTTATTAAAACAGTTATCTAAACATGATAATATAATATATACATATTTGAAATGGTATATACACATCCCTCCCTTTTTCCCCTATTTAAAGCCGCCATTTTGAAAATTTATATCGCCTATATCACTACCACAATTCTGAAAAATTTAACGACACCTCACATGTCAAAATCCGTCCAGTCGTTTAGGCTGTAGCGCGTGCCGAAGAAATGGGCACACATACATACATTACCCTCATTCTGACGCAGTCGGATAAAAAAGGCACACATCCAGCAGTGGACGTCCACGACGGCTGTTAATGATGATGATGATGACTGCTATATGTTTTACTAACGATCACTAACATATTATGTCAATGATCAATGGGTCCATCAGAGTCAGATTACTAACTTTTGTCTACTACTAAGGATTCCATGGAAGAGTATGTAGATTTCTTATTAAATTTCAGAAGTCTATCCCAGGTATGAGAATAAAATATAACTAATAAAATTAAATTGAAAAATAATGCAATTCTCAACCAGAACCGTATACGCAACAGTCAAATATAAAATCATTTATGAAATAGAAACGCATAATAATTCCCATTGTTTCGAATCCGAACGCTCCTACTCATATATTACGATCAAGTCACTATTTCTAAAGGAGAATGAATTATGATCGTCTTCATAATTCGTGTTGTATTTTTGCGCGTGGCTCATCCATTATTAAAGCGCACGGAGGCTTTAATGTTAGATTTACAGTTTCCGTTTGCCAACGCGCTGTGATCGAGTGTTTGTCGTCTTTCGAGTTATCGTAGTTGCTTTTTTGCACCTGTTTTTGCTTTCCGCTTTTTATATTAACACAGTGCAATATATACAAAATTTGGTAAAAATCGGTAAAGCAGTTTTAGCCCAACATTGTGACAGGGAAATTTTATATATTAGATAATATATATAAGCAGTCTTTAGCCATATTTGAGAGTTGTAGAGCTTATAAAGCTCTTCCGGTATTGTACTACCACCATGTTTATTTCGGCCGCCAAGTAATATAGCATTATTCGGATCTGAAGAGCGTGGTTGTTGATGTAACTGCTGGCATAATTATGAGGCTGTGCCTGTTCTTTGTATTTTCTTGTTGTGCGATAAACAAGAACATACAATGTATTCTGTTTATATCATATCAAATATCAGTTGTTACTGTCCATTATCGATTGTTCCTGAACATGTTATAAGTAGAACGTGGTGTCAGAAGTGGGATATTAAAATTTAATAGAAATACAATCAATCTTCTAAAGATACAATAACCATAGACAAATGCACAGATATATAGACACGTTAAATTTATAAGACTATGCTTTTAAGATCGTGGCTTAACAAAGAATGATTTAAGTAGAATATAGAATGAAAAGTACCAATACTAGAACACCCATACTACGTGAATAAAACACTAAATTAAAATGTTCAATATTTCAAACATAAATTGTGTTCAAATCTTTGTTCCGCTGACTCGAGACACCGAGTAAAACTAGCGCTAGCTGGCGCTGTGGACACATAGATAATATATCGTATTGTGCCAAAAACAAACAACATAATCTCAAACCACAGAGTAAACCAGTCTGTTTCAAATGACGTTCGTTTTTCTCACATCCGTTCTGTATTCAAATTTGACAGTGACAAATCCCCCGGTCATTTCCGTTGCGGTTCGGATGTTCATATCATTTATATTCATTCGAGTTTCGTTCTTTATACGAGTGATAAGTCAGCGAAAAGATGTCAGTTGGGGGTTCAAATTAAAAATGGCGTGGTTTGATGGGATTTATAAAGCGTGAAGGACGAGGTGATTTGCGATGTTAGGAATCCAGACGCTTATTTGTACGAGCATGTTATAGAATAGAGCTCTTCAAAAATGCTATAATATATATTTTTTATTTTTTATTAAAAGTGGAATATTAGCTTTATCTTTATTTGTTTAATTTCACCTCTGCTTTCTTCCAAATTGTTGTTAAGACTGTATTGAGATTGGGTGCGACAAAAGTCCAACGGATGGAGATCGAAACCCTGATTGGTGTTAAGTCTCTAAATCCTGAAGCTATTGAGGCTTAAAAATTCTTTGTGACGGATGTGCTTATTTCTATTTCCAAACAGCATTACTGTATTTCAAATTACAAATTACGGTCATAAATTAAGACTTCATTAGAGGCTAAAGGGCACAGGGCAACGCATCGCATGACCTGGCAGGCCAACTATCCTAGCTTTTTGTTATAAAAACAACTGTTTACATTATATATTTTATAGTCTAGTTTCATCTTTTTATTTTGGGATAATATAAGCTTATTTTTATTCAATCAACTGTTGTTAAATATTTGTTTTTAGTTTTTTCGTTTAATTTGATATTTTTGACGACTTAATATTGACATTGACCACTACTTCGCTACTTAACGTCAACTGAGATCGTGATAAGGAAATCGCAAAAATAAATATTAAACAGAATAGAAGCATATCGTTCTTATTTCCAGCAATAATTTTCGTATTTGGCACAACTTACAACACTCACTTGAAAACTAATAACCGTAAGAAACGAGAATATTTCAATACGGAAAAAATCGCTAGAAATGGAAAGGAAAAAACAGGAAAGCCTTACAAGAGCCTGCATTAACGTGCCTAGCGACCCGTCACCGAATCACCCTTCGAGCCAAAGGCCCGTATGGAAATGTTATCGCGAATTTATTGTTATAACTCCTCCAGCTAAGTGATATTCGAGATTTCCTTCCAAATATGCTGAAAACATTTCCCTTATTTTATGTAAAACCCGACCATATAACGTAGACACCCGTCTAAGAATTTGCTCATACACAATCTTTAGAAAATGCAAATTTGTTAGAAGCTGAAGCAGTTCAATTTAAATTGGACGGTAGCTTACTGTTTCACAATGGTTTATTTAGAATTTGTACTGATTGGTCCGCTCGGCGCCATTTTCAAATTGAAGGTAATATTGTGCTAAATGAAAACTGATTGCATAAAGCTTGCAGCTGTAATGATGTCTGAAAATGGATCTTAAATTGATCACGGTTGAGTTGGTTTTGCAAATTCATGTTTTGAGGGAAGTAAATGATAGACAAAAATAAGTGAGAGAAATATAAGAGACTGGTTAATGCAGCAGAAATAAGGAGTAATGATGATTTATGATGTAAGATAAAAGAAATATTATGCGATTCGAAGAAATATTAACATTAACTTTCTGTAACTTTTAAGTTTTATATTTTCTCTCTGAAGTAGCTCTTTTATAGATCAATAGAATTCTAACTTCGAATGGGTCTATTTTTGAAGTGAAACTTCTTTATCGGGGTTCGAAAAAAATTTTGTGTAACATTTATTCGTTACGCGTCACATTTTTCCGTTACGCGCCATCTTTGACTTATGGAAGTGACGTGATAAATATATATACATGTTATATTGAAGTAATCAGCAAAATCAAAGGGTTTATTTTAATTCTAATTCCAGTGAATTTCTAAAAAAAGTAAGTAATTACATCTCTTTTTCTAATACTTAGGTGTAATTATGATATTTATTTTTTACCACCAGCTTCTACCATTCTATCAGCCACCAGGCCATTTTCTCCGTGGACATCGTGTAGAAGTCCATCTTAATATTTTCCTCCAGCTGGAGAGCAGCCCCTTGGTGTTACCAGTTATGATCAACTTTCCCGCCACATAATGTGCCCGAAACAAAATCCTAAATAAAAATAAATACAATTTTATACATAAGTAATAAGCCTTCATATTTGTTTGTATTTTGAGTAGTGTTCATCTATCTATACTAATATTGTGTAACCGTTTGGCTGTATATTACTTTAATAATTGCATTTTTAAATTCTCATTATATCAAGCGTTGTATACTCTGTGTGAAAAGACTATAGACAATAGTGGCCATATTTGCTGTGTTGTGGTACCCCGTGTCAAGCATAAACAAAAGACTGTCGAACAAAAATGGCGGGCGATAGGCTACAAAATATGCCCCTATGGAAAATTGATGTCATTCACCTTAGTGTCCGAGTCTTGTGCAGTCATGTTGTTTGACTATTGTAAGAATCTGTGCGTATAATGTTTAATTAAGTGATTACTGTAAGAATGTTTCATTTTGATCATCTTTGACCGATTAAGTTTGTCTTTTGGTGTTTAAATTTATATTGCCTTCTGGCTGATTGTTAACATACGTAGTACTCAATTCATTAATATAGGCCTATAATGCTAAAAATTCACAAAAAATTAATCAAAAAAAACACATCAGAATAACATAAAAATGTTCATGAGATAAAACAAACATTTCAAACACAATATAAACATTTCCAATTGCACGCATCCACTGACTTAACAATCCATTCTTGTATCAATCGAGTCGTTTGAAAGTCGAAAACAGAAAATGGCATTCCAGGGTATTTGTGAACAAATTGCAAATAAAACGTTTGTCGTCCCATCAGAAAGGTTTGCGCTATAAATTAAAGGTAATATACATGTTAATGGCATAAGAAAATCTACGTCTTCCCCTTTGCCCCTGCTGACGATGCGGGGATGTAAACTGTAGAAGGAGGAGGCATTATTGATTTTTTTAAATTATTCTAAACTAGCTGTAACCTTAGGTATATTTGGATAATAAAAAATATTGGGATAATAAAATTATTATTATAAAAACAAAAAACCCGACTGCTTAGAAGTTATGAACTGAAAAGAGAAAAACAAGGATCACTATATCTGTATAAAATTCTAAATACTTTATGGTGCTGCAAACAGGGACAAAATACTTTAACCTGCGAGGAAAGAAAGATTTACCAAAACTATTTATACAGATACAGTGATCCTTTTTTCTCTTTTCAGTTCATAACTTCTAATTTTTTTAATTTAATTTTTATTATTATTAAAAAGACGGTACACTTAGTACACTTGTTGCCATTTTTCTTTAAAAAAGTAATATGAACATGATATGATATATATATTTTTGAAATGGTCTTTCTACGATCTTTCAATTGGTATCCATATTGCTAAGGTAAGAGAGAAAAATATACACATCCCCCCCTTTTTTCCCCATTTACAGCCGCCATTTTGAAAATTTATATAGCCTATGTCACTACCACAATTTTGACAAATTCAACAACACCTCACATATCAAAATTCGTTCAGCCGTTTAGGCTGTAGCGCGTGCCGAAGAAATGGACATACATACATACATACATACATACATACATACATACGCTCGAAAAACATAACCCTCCTTCTGACGCAGTCGGGTAAAAAATGGCCTATGTGCGAATCTTGCGTATAATCTGGGTATAATTCCAAACTTCAGCCACATCTGTTCAGTAATTGCAGCCTGAAGGACTGATCCAACATAATTATAAAATCTGATTTCCTGTAGTAATTTTAACTACTTTTAACCCCTGGGGGCCTGACAGTTGACAACTGCTGTCAGTGTCAGTTACGGGCGTAGTGCCCTCCCGCTCGCGCGCTGTTTTCTATTTCGGTCTGATACGTTACTCTACAAAAAATTAATAAATAATCTTCTTTTAAGCCATATTTTGCCATTCTGTAAAATGTAATGACTTGATTATCAATCAAGTCATTACATTTTACAGAATGGCAAAATATGGCTTAAAAGAAGATTATTTCCTAACTTTTATCTATCAAAATGTTGATATAATCAAAGCTTTATATATTTATTTTACGGGTACAACATTTTGGAACTATGTTGTGCGTTGGATTACGAAAAATAAATGAAAATACAAACAAAGTCTAAAGAACTGGTGTCTATGCTATCTATTTATTGTAAACAACATAACAAAAACAATTGGTATGATCACCATAAAAACACTTGAAACACGATCCACCCGACACTTCGAAATATAAAAACAGCTAGGGATGTGTTCTTTTACTTTTGGTAATTTTATCGACAGTTATCCTTTTTGTAAGGTATTATTATATAATGTAAATAAAAATAAAATGATTCTAATTTTTATTAATTTTTACTTTTAACTACCTAAAGTATTTTCGAAATGTTAGTGTAGAACTCATTTCTCTTGTTATTTAATTTTACATTTTTTTAATACACCGTCATGACGGAGCAGGTCTTCGTCGGCGCTAATCTCAGCCTCATCGTCATAAATGAGGATGAGGATATCGGCCGTTTTCCCAGTTTTCTGCCATACTGTAAAATAAATAAATGAAAAGTTATTGTCATCATGTGAGCACACGGATCTTTTGATTTTTTTTTTGTTAAAAAAACTCTAAACATAAATTTTCAAGTAGCTTGTATTTGCTTTTTATAATTAATTTATACAAAATACAAATATAAATTGAACCAAATTTATCGACATCTTTTACACACGGCGATGTATCGATACATCATTATGTCCTACTTTACAAACAAACGGATTCTTATTGGTTACCGGTAAACCGTCCTTAGCGCTTCACAAATAAAGACCAAAATAGCTCGTTTTACCAATACCAAACGAAACTGTTTTGTTTGGTATTGACAGACCAAAACGGTCGCTTTGAACTCAAGAAACGTCAAATTTTAGTTGCACAATAATAAATAATTTTCTAATATTTTACAATAATATGTTAGTAAATACTTATGTAAACTACTTCCAAGTAAATTTTATACATTTTTAGTAATATTTACTATCATTCACATGCGTAAATAAGTCGTAATTCGGGAAGATACGTATCAGATGTTTTCATGATTTATTTAAAATTTTCGATGTATTTCTTAAAACAAATAACGTGAAAACAATCACTGTATGCAAAATAATGAGTTTTGTAATAAAAATTGTACTTACATTCAATAAATTTGCACAAATCACGAAAAAACACTCTTATAATTTCACTTTCGAGCACTGTCCAATAAGATTAAAAATAAACACAGAATAATACCAATTTCAATGTCAATGTCTTGGAAATTTATCACAGAATATGAAACAATTCTTTTTTTAAACTAAAACTTAGTTTTTAGCGCCTAATAAAATTAAACCTTCGTTGAGGCCCGCGGCAGCCCGCGGCTACCCGGGTAGCGACGGAGCTATAATGACAGCTGTCATTATTTGCCTGACGGTTGCCAGGGGACCCCTCGGGGCTGTGAGACTTTAACTGTTAAAGACAAATAGATGAATAAATCTGAAGATATCAGCATTTTTTCGGAGTTATAAAAAGATTTTCTTACATTAAAATCGCCAAATCTGAAAAAATTCAGTGCCAGGTTTTGTATTCGCCTACAATTTATGCTGAGTAATCTCGTTTTTTTAGTGCTATAGACTCTCATATTTAGCTAATGTAATGTTTATAGCACGGAACATATTATATAAATGCGTTTACTCCCTTTTTTCATTCAACTTCTATTTGCTAAAAATTATAGTAAAATTAAAAAAAATTACCTGTTTGTAAAGTCCACGAAAATATACCGCATCTAAAGGTTTGTAGACATTCTGAATTTAACAAACGTATCGCTCTAGTACGGGCGGTGCGGTGGAGTGAAACTAAAAGCATTGTAAATTTCATACAAATGCTGTCGCCGGTACATTTGGTGCCGTTTTCAAATCTCCTCAAGATGTAGTGCTCCCTGAAGTAACATTTAAGTGCTCAACTTATGAGTATACTCTTTGAGGCGGTTGCGAACGCTTTTGTTTTATATCTGTAAGGTCTCGGGTTCAGTTCGGTTATGTTATCTCAGAAAAAAATAAGTGATAAAAATTGTCAATATAAGTTGGTTGGCTGTGATATCCATACTAGGCAATTTACAACATAAAAACGCATAACTTTTTACAGAGTTGTTCGATTTTGATAATTATTTTTTTATTCGGGCACACTTCCAAGATGTTCCTTAAAATCATGTTAGGATCTGATGATGATATCCTGGGAAAATTGAACGAACTCTTTAAATTTTATAGGCACACTTGCAGCGATTTCAGTTTTAGTGTAAGTATCGGTAGCTTTTTGGCTACTAGTGCCGTATAACATACTATGACAGTATAGTACGAGTATGTTATGTGGCGATAAATCACTAAAAAGTAAGGAATAAAATTTTTTAAAGTAGAATTTTCCTTAAAGTAGAAACCTTGGCTGGCACCGACTCCTAGATATGCTTAAGTAAATTAAAACAACTAAATGACACAGTTATTTTTTTTAGTGCGTTTTGAGTCGGTTCTATTTTTCGTTAATTTTACACCATTATATCATTACGTAAAAACAGTTTGCTTACAGGTTATTAAACGTGTTATTTTACAAACACTTTCCTTATAAACATAAACAGTTTATATCTACCCCACGTAAAGGGGTAAAGGGGTAAGGGGCAATGAAAAGTTTATGCTAATAGCAGTGCGTTCAAAGTTTAAGATAACCGCGGTGAGTGGAGTTATTCTCTTTGACTATACGGTTTAGTGAGTTTTGCTTATCAAAGACGTTACTTTTGTAATTATTAAGATAAACAAAACGATATTTGTCAAGGAAAATAGGTATTATTTTTGACTCATCGTGCTCCACTTATTTAACGGCACTTTAGCTAGCAAGTTTGCCAGCCTTTTTAACTGACGAAAAAAAAAACGGAGGAGGTTCTCAATTCGACACGTATATATTTTTTATTTCTCTTATGTATGTCCACATTTTATTTTTAATGTATTTTTACAGAGTTGTCCGATTTTGATAATTCTTTTTTTTATTAGAAAGGGCGTATCTACTTCCAAGGTGGTCCCATTGTCATCATGTTAGGATCTGATGATGATATCCTGGAAAATTTGAAGGAACTCTTTAAATTTTATAGGCACACTTGCAGCGATTTCGGTTTTTGTGTAAGTATCTGTAGCTTTTGGGCTACAAGTGCCATGTAATATACAGACAGTATAATACGAGTACGTTACGTGGCGATAAATCACTAAAAAGTAAGAAATAAAAAATTTTAACAAAAAATAGAACAAACTAAAAATTAAAAAATAACTGTGTCATTTAGTTGCTTTAATTTACTTAAGCATATCTAGGAGTCGGTGCCAGCCAAGGTTTCTACTTTAAGGACATTATCTAGAACCCACAAACTGCTTTACTACGTAAATAAATGTTTTTTAAACTAGCTGGCACCGACCACATAGATATGCTTAAGTAAATTAAAGCAACTAAATGAGACAGTTATTTTTTACTTTTTAGTGCGTTTCGAGTCGGTTCTATTTTTTGTTAAAAAAATTTATTTAAAGAAGAAAACGTAGGGAGCGTAGACTCACCTCGCTGCTCCAATGCGGGCTGGCGGGCTTAGGGTAATAATGCTCTTGTAATTATTACTATTAATTAATCAGGACCGACGTCTTAATGTGCTGTGCACCATGATGTGACTTTTGACTGAAAATTTCCGAGAATAAAGAAAAGCTAAGTGATTTGACTCGATCCTAGGACTGTCTGATCCGAAGTCTTTACACTGAACTTGAAGGGTTATTTTTACATACTATAACAAATATATTAAGCCTCAGTAGCTAGATTAAAGTGCCGGAATCAAGATTATGGGTCATGGGTTCGATGCCCGCTCCTTACTACACTATTGTCATACGCACACCTAACAATGAATTGACGACTGCGACACTAGTTTAAGTCTCGGGGATGGTCCTACCAGGATTTGGTCGGAAATTCAGGAGATCTCCATTGGTCTCCTGGATTCGGCCGGCCCACTACTGAGGTATTAACTTCGATTTTGACTTTCTTTTCGACGCTTTACGGTAGAATGTGCTTTTCGTACCAGTAATAAAGTCACTGCTCACTGACAGATTTTTCAAAATTGCTTGTATGTATACAATTCTACTTGAAATATTTGAATTTAATTTAGAATAACCAAGAGCTAAAACATATTTATTACTTGTGTTGGTTGCAGCGGGATTTTTAAATAATATTCTGATGTCTTCAAAATCGTTTTATTCTTTCATAATCTTTTATCTACCGTCGCATCGGAAAAGCAGTCCGTGACGAGAAAAGACGCGGCCAGAAAAACTCGACACATGCTCTTTTTACATGAATTACAAAACCACTCAATTACAATAATTAATATTACAGTAAAAATATGCTTATATTGTAACAACCAAAAGAACAGTAAAATACACTAATCTAACTATTATAACATATCCATTTTACATTTTATTTTACGTCCTGGAATCTAGACCTCTGAAATCATCTCACGGTCGACAGACACAAGCTTACGTTACCATAGACAATATCGTACAGTATTGTCTATGGTAACAAATTGTAATATTTTAAAATGCTAACACTTGCTTGTATATTAAAATAGGCTCAAAATGACGTATAGTTGATAAACGTTGAGTTGTAAATTATTTCAACTGGAGTAAACTTAATATTGCATATTTGGGAATTGAGTCTAATCCTCTCTAAATTGATATTAACGGCAATTCAAATTAACTCGCAAACTCTCTCAAATTTGCATGTTTACCACACCGGCCATTATTTGATTTTGTCCTTTTAAGCTGTCTCTCCATTAGAGACGAATTTTGTTGAAGTGTAATACACTAAAAATCGTTGTGGCCTAAAATTGAGATAGAGATGCTTAGATGGCTTGGGCATGTAGAGAGAATGGATGAAAGAAGATTTACCAAAGAGATTTACGAGGCGATGATGAAAGACGAAGGCCCAGGCGAATGTACCTGGATCAAAGAATGGCCAGGTTAAGAGAACGATAAACTTATATGAAAGGATTAATGAGAGCTAAGAAAGAATGCAAGGTGCTCTCATTCAACAAAAGTGATATTTTGCCGCTTTATTCCCGATTTTAAAATCAGCAACAGGTAAACACTTTTAATATTCACAAAATATTTAGTTTTTTAGTCAATAGTATTGGGCCTATCGTACGCGAGTCCAAATCGCACTTGGCTGGTTATATTTTAATATTTTTTTTAAATTTATTAACAAACACTCTCTGGTATTCATAAGTTACCGTGATGTTGGTACTGTTCCAATAATATTATATAGTCGACAGATTTACCTCATTGACTGGCAACATGGAGAAGCAGCTTTAGGCCGTTTTAGGTGATAAATACATTGTCACTTAGCGCGATTAAAATCGATGAAACATCGGCGGACGCGCGCGAATTTATTTTAATGGCCGCCGCGGCTATAAACTCGGATTACTGACAATTCTGTCATAGCTTTTTATTAAGATCGTCCAATTTACCGAAGCGAACGTTTTTGTCATATTGCATCATAACTTTATTAACATTGACTACGTACGTTGTTTTTTTACCCGATCTAGAGATACTCGTACGTTTGTATGTCCATACATGTATATACGACGGAAAAAGCAACATATTCTTGTCTAGCTTATATTTAGAAAGAACAGTCTGTGATGGCTAAAACTTCTTGATTTTATACAAACTAAAAGTATTTTAGTCCGTGTTTTACTTTAGTTGGACAATGGGCTGAAAAAAATATTCAGGAGCCAAATACAGTGATCAGCTACGGAGCTTAGATGCTGATAAGAAATCATTTGTTCAGTTACCATATGCCTAACTGCATGGCAACTATTTAGATGCTCAATTTTTAACCGCCGAAAAAAAACGAAGGAGGTTCTCAATTCGACACGTATAGATATGTATATATATATATATATATATATATATATATATTATGACCACGCATAACTTTTTACAAAGTAATCCGATTTTGATAATTCTTTTTTTATTAGAAAGGGCATACTTCCAAGGTGGTCCCATTGTCATCATGTATCATGTTAGGATCTGATGATGATATCCTGGGGAAATTGAAGGAACTCATCAAATTTTGGAGGCACGCTTACAGCGATTTCGGTTTTTGTCTCGGTATCGGTAGCTTTTTGGCTACTAGTGACGTATGATATACTATGACAGTATAGTACGAGTACGTTACGTGGCGATAAATCACTAAAAAGTATCTAACAAATAAAACTTTTTAACAAAAAATAGAACCGACTCAAAACGCACTAAAAAGTAAAAAATAACTGTATCCATTGGTTGCTTTAATTTACTTAAGCTTATCTATGAAGTCGGTGCCACTCCTAGATATTCTTAAGTAAATTAAAGCAACAAGTCGGTTGTATTCTTTGTTAAAATTTTTTTCGTTTAAATTTTAAACGGCTATTTAGATGAGCCGACAAAAATACAACAAATTCCTTTAAAAGTCATCGTTTATAATGATTTAAGGTTACATTTGCATTCATTATCAATTCATGTGAAGAGAAAGAGAGGTAAGTAAAGGTAAGTTAGTCGTAAATAAGTTAAGCTAAGTGCGTATAAGTCATATAACGCAATGTCGGTCGCTAATTGAATAGTAATCTAATTAGCGACATTACGCCCACTGATCAGAGCAATTTAATCGGAATGCTGCGTGTCGCTTCTTCCTAATTAGAGGTGACATCTGTTGACAGCTCCAAACCAAAACACAGTTTACAACGGTAGGTATATCTAACAGTATACTGTACACTGCCTCGTTTGTCGTTGCCGTCCAGCTATTAGCCATAGAGGCTACACAGTTCAGTACAAGTACAGCTTGAAAACACCTTGCTGCAATTTACTTTTGGTAAACATTATTTTTGATAGCTTCCGTAACGCAGTGGTATGCGCGGTGGATTCGTAAGACGGAGGTCCTGGGTTCGCTTCCCGGCAGGACCGATTGAGATTTTCTTATTTGGTCCTGAATTGGCTAGTGAAAGGCTTTGGCCGTGGCTAATTACTGATGTACTTAATTTATGATGTACCTCCAAGCGATTAAGTGTTCCGGTTTTATGTCATACAAAAACCCAAAGGGGTCTGAATTTGCATCCTACTCCTAACAAGATGGCCGGTTTCTATCTTAGATTGCATCATCACTTACCATCAGGTGTAATTGCACTCAAGGGCTAACTTGTAATGAATAAAAAAATATATATCTCACGAACATTGTCACGATTATTGTTTGTATTGGGTGTACCCCAGTGGAATTCAGATTTTTGTGACAGCTAATTATACTCTATCATAGATTTATGAAAAGTCAGTTTTGCTGCGCTCGTGAGAAATCAATTCTATCCAAACCAATCTAATCTATGATTCTTACACAGAAAAAAAATTACTAAAATTTTTGAATCAATCAAAAAGATTATTAAGGAAAATTGTATTTTTGAAGAAGAAAGAAAGTACAAAAGAACAAGAAACTTCTTGGCCATTTTAATTTTTATTGTATCAAAAATAATTAATTTTGAATTGGCCAACTCTACTAATTCTACTACTACAACCTCTATTAAACTGCTGTCTTTAACATACTCGTATTATGAGCACACATAAACCACATATACCTCCGAGTAGATTAAACTAAAAACAGTAGGTATGCATGTATACCTACATATTAAAATTAAAAATGCTTTTACTTTACGATCATAAGCGAGCAATGTTTTACATCGGTGTAAGTAGAGGCGGAATGAGAATCACGAAAACCAAAAATGGCCAAAAATCCGTTGCTTATCACATATTCTTCCAACCATAATTAATCCAAGCTGAACCTCTATAAAAGTAGA
Source organism: Mycalesis mineus (assembly GCA_034621355.1). NCBI lineage: Eukaryota > Metazoa > Arthropoda > Insecta > Lepidoptera > Nymphalidae > Mycalesis > Mycalesis mineus. Next base: position 2,662,769 of record CM067902.1, read on the forward strand.
TTAACAGACGGCCACTCGGACAAATTGTGTATTAATATTTTATGTGTTCACACCGCGGCGGGTCATAAAACTGTCATCGTGGGAAGACAAAGTGCGGACTTCTTACGAGTGATTTAGGCCCGGATTATGGGCTATTGAGGCAGATGTACTTGAGCGTTAGCGACGGGGAAACGGTCAGTGTTTTGTAACAGAAAACTGTTATACTTCGTGAAAATGTATTGTGGGAAATAGGCATTATATTGTAACAAAGTGTTAAGTACAAAAATATTTGTTACGATTATTACGTATTTTTCGAAAGTCATTGATAATTGTTTTTGTATTTTAAATCTCTTACGAGTGATTTAGGCCCGGATTATTGAGGCAGATGTACTTGAGCGTTAGCGACGGGGAAACAGTCAGTGTTTTGTAACAGAAAACTGTTATACTTTGTGAAAATTTATTGTGGGAAATAGCCATTATATTGTAACAAAGTGTTAAGTACAAAAATATTTGTTACGATTATTACGTATTTTTCGAAAGTCATTAATAATTGACCCTGTATTTTAAATCTCTTACGAGTGATTTAGGCCCGGATTATTGAGGCAGATGTACTTGAGCGTTAACAACGGGGAAACAGTCAGTGTTTTGTAACAGAAAACTGTTATACTTCGTGAAAATGTATTGTGGGAAATAGCCATTATATTGTAACAAAGGGTTAAGTACAAAAATATTTGCTACGATTATTACGTACTTTTCGAAAGTCATTGATAATTGACCCTGTATTTTAAATCTCTTACGAGTGATTTAGGCCCGGATTATTGAGGTAGATGTACTTGAGCGTTAGCGACGGGGAAACAGTCAGTGTTTTGTAACAGAAAACTGTTACACTTCGTGAAAATGTATTGTGGGAAATAGCCATTATATTGTAACAAAATGTTAAGTACAAAAATATTTGTTACGATTATTACGTATTTTTCGAAAGTCATTGATAATTGTCCCTATATTTTAAATTCCTTACGAGTTTAGGCACAGATTATTGAGGCAGATATACTTGAGCGTTAGCGACGGGGAAACAGTCAGTGTTTTGTAACAGAAAACTGTTATACTTCGTGAAAATGTATTGTGGGAAATAGCCATTATATTGTAACAAAGTGTTAAGTACAAAAATATTTGTTACAATTATTACGTATTTTTCGAAAGTCATTGATAATTGACCCTGTATTTTAAATCTCTTACGAGTGATGTAGGCCAGGCTATTGAGGCAGATGTACTTGAGCGTTAGCAACGGGGAAACAGTGTTTTGTAACAGAAAACTGTTATACTTCGTGAAAATGTATTGTAGGAAAGAGCCATTATATTGTAACAAAGTGTTAAGTACAAAAATATTTGTTACGATTATTACGTATTTTTCGAAAGTCATTGATAATTGACCCTGTATTTTAAATCTCTTTCGAGTGATTTAGGCCCGGATTATTGAGGCAGATGTACTTGAGCGTTAGCGACGGGGAAACAGTCAGTGTTTTGTAACAGAAAACTGTTATAGTCGGTCAAAATATTTGGTGGGAAATACACAGTGTTTAGTAAAATATAGTGGTAACTATTAGTGGAAATATTTTAATTATATTTAACACTGTGTGTTTTATTACTATTAAAATTAATTAATTAATCACTATTCTAGACTTCTTACTTCTCTTCTTAGTGATTAAGGCCCAGGTTGTGGTCTATTTAGGCAGATGTTCTTGATTGTTAGCGATGGGGAAACAGTCAGTATTTGCATATTTAGTAATAAAATTGGTTGAATTCGTGAAAAGTATTTGGTGGGAATTAGCCATTGTGTAGTAAGAAAGTGTTAACTACGAAACGGTTGACACCTTGAAAATTTAAGCAAATTTTTTTCCAATTATCTCCCTCAGAATTCTGCTTAGGAAGTTTATTTTGTTTTTCTAGGCATGTATTCTCTCTCCCTAATGCCTGGCTGATGGCGTGATAGGGCATTTACCGAATACGTTGTATATCTATAGAACTATTCACATTTATCAAACACAAATCGCCGCACGGTCGATCTGTCCATTTCGCCTCCGGTTACAGATCTAATTAAATGTCGCCATGCGTATGTAGGCATGCACTATCTAATTCCTAATGAGCGTTGAACCCTCACGTGCTATTGATTTGAGCTTATGTAGGAACCCTATTTTACACAGATCGTCATTAATTATTATGTAATGCCTAAGCTATGTAATTTGCCTACGCCTTTATACTAAGCGGTTTAGAATTACTACTTCAATCCTAAATAACATGCTTTATATGCATAGTTTTTTTTTTTTTATCGACTACAAGTTGGCCCTTGACTGCTATCACACCTGATGTTAAGTGATGATGCAGTCTAAGATGGAAGCGGGCTAACTTGTTAGGAGTGGGACGAAATCCACCCCTTTCGGTTTCTACACGACATCGTACCGGAACGCTAAATCGCTTGGCGATACGTCTTTGTCGGTAGGGTGGTAACTAGCCACGGCGAAAGCCTCCCACCAGCCAGACCAAGACAAATTAAGAAAAATCTGAATCTGCCCCGCCGGGAATCGAACCCAGGACCCCCGTCTTATAAATCCACCGCGCATACCACTGCGTCACGGAGGTCGTCAAAATAGTAATTATTATTATCAGTATATTTGTATGGTCACATGGCCAAAACTTATAAGAGAAGAGATTAGGAGCTTGGATCCACCACACTGCTTCCATAAGGCAGCCGTGTGTGATAAAGTGTGACTGTATATCAATCTCTTATTCATCGGCATTTATAATTAGCGTATTAACGTCTCATAAAGCCAGATATCTTTTTTTAAGCTATTGTATAGCTTTTTTTTTTTTAATCTTTATTGAAGGAGCTTGGTCCAATCGGACTATGTCGCTCCGTAAAGAAATATCTGTTATACATAAAGAATTCACATTAAACGCTAAATATAAAATAGAAACTTAGAAATAAACATTTTTATAATCAACTAATTAATTTTTCGTAGTGATTTTTTGTATAGCCGTAGCAGGGCCCTGGCTTCATCCGATTGAGGATTGGCCAGGGCAATGTTACAACCACCAAGCTCTCCGATTATAGGGAATCGCAAAATGACCTCACGTCGGTCTGCTTCGTTTCGGACACACTCCATCAATACATGGTATATATCCTCGGGCTTGTCGCAGTCTGGGCAGTTAGGAGAAGGTACCTTGCCCATTAAAAATCCAAATTTATTGAATGGAATGTGTCCGGATCGAAGTCTCATAGTGTGTACCGCGTCCGTTCGACTAAGCGAGCAGTTGTTAATCCAACTACTAATCGGGACAGATTGTATCGTCTGATACCATATACCTTTACATTTCGAGCGCATGTCGAAATATTCGTGCCATAGGTCTTTGCATTTATTTTTAACCAAATTTATACAGTCAGAATAACATGGAGCTATTTGTATAACGTCACCGTCATATGTAGCTTGGTCAGCCAATTGATCTGCCCTATTATTTCCGCTAATACCTATGTGAGATGGAATCCACTGAATCTTAATAGATTTATTTAAGGATTTGAGTTGTAAAATAATTTTAATAATTTCGTAGCTAAATGTTGAAGAGCACTTTTACAATCAGTTATAATAACGAACTTATTATAGTCAATGGAGTTAATATAAGACAATGCTTCAACTATTGCTAACAATTCCACATGCATAATGGAAACATTAGATTCAATTTGGAATTTTGCCTCAATTTCCTGTTGTGGATCCAAAAAAGCTGCGCCAGAACCAATGGTGTTTTTGGAACCATCTGTATAAATTTGGTAAAAATCAAAGTAATTTCTCTCTAAATGCCTTTTACAAATTTCGTTAAGATGTGTTACATTATATTTACATTTAGCCTGATACATATCTTTGACATTTAAACACAATACATCATTAAGATTAATTTGACTAACCCACAAATCCATACTATACATTTCCAATATTTTACTGGTATGTAGTGGTGTGTTCGTCCAGTCACTCAGGACCGAAGCAAGTAAAGGTATCTTTTTTCGTTTCCATAAATTAGGAGTACATCTGGATAACAATAACTGCAAATTACCTATTAACTCATATTTATTTGATAAAGATTTGGATTTTAATAAAAATTTACCTGCTAAAAATGTTCTACGAATGTTCAATGGTTGTAAATTTAATTCTGCTTCCATAACGTGGATAGGTGTACTTTTTAAAAAACCGCCTATAACCCGCATTGAAATGTTTTGTACTCTATCTATTTTTTTTAAATGCGAGTTACAGCTATCTGAGTATAAGAAACAACCGTAATCCAACCGGCTTCTAATAATTGCTAAATACAAGCGTCGTAAATGACGAGGATGTATTCCCCAACTTGACCCAGCTAATATTAAGCTTTTATCGCGGCCCTTAAGCGTGGAGACCGAATACAGAAATTCCGTAACGAAAAAACCTAACACCCCCTGAGTATCAAAAACATAATATCAAAAGCACAATTTCGGCAACGACGTCATCGGGGAACGTGGCTTAGCGGTAAGGCTCTATGCAATAGCTTTACCGCGGCAGTCTCCGAGTGCTACACGTCTTTCTTTTTTATTGACTACAAGTAAGAGAGAGGATATGGAGCATAGACCCATCACGCCGCTTAAATGTGGGTTGTCCAGCTTTAGGTGATAATTTTTATCCATTGACGGTCAGTATCAGATATTTATGATAGAGACCGGGACCGATGGCATAACCTGCTCTCTGAGGCACGAGCTTAAAATCTACTGAAAATTTCAAAGAAGAATTATTCTGCGACGAGAATAATCGTATGATATTATCTGTATGGTGGTACTAATATTACAAGATGCTAACAATACTAAATACTAAAATACTATACTAGAAACCTCAAATAGTTTACAATCTAATAATATTAAACAACACGTAGCCGAATCAAACGTCACAGTCTCACATACGGAAACCGCATTCTGTTCCTATACCCCATAATATACCAGTTCATTCCCCTTACATCTGGTTTAAACTGGATCCCACCCAGTTTATGTTGGTATCAGGCGTGCCTAACTTTACGCAGCGGGCCAAACGTTATTGAAGGCAATAAATTGAATGGCAGGGCTCAAGTTGTGTTGGATAGGTCAGTCTTGCCCGCAGCAAAGTGGACAATGCTTAGGCGGAATTCTGAAAGGCCGTCTTTGTTTCTCTCAGACACTCGAAAGCTGCTTTGTGTATAATATATTAATAACATTTATACTATAATAAATTAATTTGTCTGTTTGTGATTTAAAAATAAGTGTTATTATTTTATTAAATGTACTGACCTGGTTTTAGCTAGATTAAGAAAAAAGAAAAAAAGAAGGCGTGACTGTAATTTAGGTGAAAGTGGTATCCAGCGACCCGTTGTGCCTTGACAGGTTAAAGTAGCAAACGCCCACGACTTCGCTGGCGAGATAAATATGTGTGTGTTTTTGGTGAGTTGCAACCTTCCAAAATCACAAATAAAATATCCGTAACATTTTTTTTGGAAAAAAAAGTGTATAGCAAGTTGTCCTCAAAAGATAGATATGCCATCACGGGCCTTTTGTAGTCCTAATAACAATTCTTCAGTCTATTGTTTCATTACATCTCAAATAGAAGAAGCAGTGGTTTTCGACGGCAGCATCCAGGCAGCAAAATTACTCCGACTTTTTCCACAGTCATCGTCATATTTCCTATGATTTACATAAAACCTTAACAAATTATATATTAAAACCTTTCTCAAAAACCACTCTATCTATTGGTGAGACCAGTATTACAATCCATTTAGTAGTCTTTGAGTTTATCGCGAACATACAGACAGACAGACGCGGCGAGGTACTTTGTTTTATATTAAGGATGAAAAAATGCATGTGGACGAAGTCACGATAACCACTAGTATATAATATAACATTACGACATGAAATGGATTATGGCACTGGGAGCTCAAGGAATGTCTCTTTGTGTTTTGTGCAGGATTTGATTAAAACGTGGTCACAATTATTGCGAGGTGGACATTGTGTACCGAATTTGGTATCGTTTTTGGAAATGCTCGTCTCGTACGAACAAAACGGCTTTGTTTGTGACGCAGAGGACTCGAAAATTGGATTCCTAATTTGTACTGAACCTCGACGAACCGTATTAGTGCTGTTTCACACTATATCTGTTTTATTTTATTATTTAGACAGCGCTAATTGTTTATACAACGTGCTAGGCAAAAACTCTGTCAAGCGCCAACCAGGAATTAGGGAGAGAGAATACGAAAAAAGTTGAAAAAAGAACTTTCTTGGCAGAACCCTGAGGGAAATATTATGTGGACAAGAATTTGCTTGAATCTTCAACGTGATGTTTTTTGACGTGACTACGTCTTATAATTCGATAGAGCCGGCTGCACGCACGAAAAACGTCATGCGTCGTTACCTCGCTTTGAGGCGTTCCATGTAAGGCTTGAAGTGCAAGCGAGAGCGCGGAACGAGCGACAAAGAAGCACAATCGGCCTTTGCGTTCGGCAGCGTTCGACATCCGTCATTTAAATATAATTATTAAATATATTAATTTTAAATTAAAAATTAATATATTTATAAATTAATATTTTTATTATAAATTTATAAAATCAAAATCAATTATTTTATTAATTTAAATTAATATTTATAAAAATATACTTAAATTAAAAATTTTAATAACCAATTAAATGCTACCATTCCATCAGTATTTTCTTCAGACGTTGTCACGTTCAACTATCGTCAGTAAACCGACTTTACAGACAACCAATTTTTTGTGTGTTGGTAGATCGTACCTACTGGTTTGAAGAAAGTAACCCTTAAATATCGTATGATAAAATTTTGCCTGTAAATTGTATAATTTTGGTGACAGTTAGGTATGAATTATGGGTTCATTTAATATCTATAGTTATGTTTTTTTCTTTTTTTTTATTCATTACAAGTTAGCCCTTGACTGCAATCACACCTGATGATAATTGATGCAAGCGGGCTGACTTGTTAGGAGTCGAATAAATTTCACAACCATTTTGGTTTCTACACGACATCCTATAACAGAACGCAAAATCGTCGTTTGTCGGTAAGGTGGTAACTAACGGCCACAGCTACCAGTCAGATCTTCACCAATTTAGAAAATCTTAATTGATCTAGCCAGGAATCGAAGCCAGGATTTCCTTCTTATAAATCCATCCATCCAGCGTATACCACTGCGCCACGGAGTCTGTCAACTGTTATAAGCTGTAATGAAGCTGTAAATTTACAGCTGTTTACGCCAAAAACGGAATATCAACATAATGAAACACATATAAGCGCTCATTTCAAATGAGAGGCGCATCGAAAACGCATTCCATTCCGCTCTACGACACATTTAGTCTGAAATAGTTCTGTTGTAGGTGCAATAAGGGCATGTACACATTATACGGTACAAATGCAACGCTTATAACTTCAAACAAGAACCATTTTGATGACCGAGTAGCGCAGTGGGTAGTGACCCTGCTTTTACGTTCTACGCTGTGGTTCCAATTTTCCACATCTGGTAAAAATTTTGTACAGATGTTTTCCAGTGTATGGGTGTTAGTATTTATGTATAATGTATAAAAATGACTGCCTCGTTGGTCTAGTGGTTAGCCTATGTGGCTTCGATCACGAGGTCCTGGGTTCGATCCCTGGGTCGGGTCATTCAATAATTCTGAGCTTTTTCATTCTTCTATGAAATGTTCATTACATTCCAAGCCCGGAGTCTGGAAGTTGGTGGTGTTACATCCCCGTGCCTCGGAGAGCACGTTAAGCCGTCGGTCCCGGTCACTATCATCAACTATCTGATAGTGATCGTTAATAAATGAAACATTATCTCCCTAAGCCCACCAACCCGATTGGAGCAGCGTGGTGGGTCTACGCTTCATATCCTCTCTCCTATAAGGAGGGAGGTCTGGCCCTGTAGTGGGCCGTTAATAGGCTGATAATGAAGATGATGATGTATAAAAATATTCATCAGTTATCATAGTACACAAGCTACCTACATACATTTACTTTGAGGCTATATAGAGATATGTGTATGGTCCTATGATATACATTTATTTATTTTATTAATTAGGAGCCCACATGGGTCATGGCCCGTGCTTCGTTAAGCCGTCGGTCCCGGTCACTATCATAAACATCTGATAGTGATCGTTAATAAATGAAACATTATCACAAGAAGCCTGCCAACCCGCATTGGAGCAGCATGGTGGGTCTACGCTCCATGTCCCCTCTCCTGTAAGCAGGGAGGCTTGGAACTGTAGTGGGCCGTTAATAGGCTCATAATGATGATGATGTAGATGATGATGATGATGGGTCAACACTAGTCGTCGTTTAGAGTCAAACAGATTTTAAAATACAATTTTAGTTTATTAAAATTTTTATATTCTAATAAACCTGTAACATCCTTAAAATAAATATTATTATTACACAAATTTAGTAGAACAAAAATAAAAAAGAAAAAAATCACAAAAGCATCAAAATTCATATTTTACATACAAGTTCTAACTCGCGCTATCAAAGTGTTTTCTCTTTTGAGGCATATATAGCCCGCGCGGGGTGGGTCTGTCGGGAGTCCGTTTCTACACAGTAAAGCAGTTGTTGCGGAGAGCTGCTTTAAGCTCCGCGCGCCACGTTCTTGTTGCACTGTTGGAGTGTTTTTCAATTTCTTGTCTTTTTTTACACCAATTATAAAAATTGTTGCCATACTACGTGCATTAAAAATCAATGCCTGTGTCTTAAAATGATCATAAAGGACTCTTATATATATCTTTGGAGTCAAAAATTTATAAAGGTTCGAGTTAAAATTTAAAGGGAAGCAAATAATGAGCTCGGAACGTATATTTAAAATTGTTTTCAAACTCGTTTAAAATACTACCGTCTCACAAAATCACCTAAACTTTTAAATATTTTTTAAATATTTTATTAATATAACCTGCAAGATACTTAAAAAATATATTAAGTAAATATTATCACTACGCAAATTCAGTAAAACAAAAATAAAAATGAAAAAAAAATCACAAAAGCATCAAAATTCATACTTTATATACAAGTTCTAACTCGCGCTATCGAAGTGTTTTCGCTTTTGAGGCATATATAGCCCGCGCGGGGCTGGTCTGTCGGGAGTCCGTTTCTACACAGTAAAGCAGTTGTTGCGGAGAGCTGCTCTAAGCTCCGCACGCCGCGCTCTTGTAGCACTGTTGGAGTGTTACCGACACGGCGATTGATCTGCGCTAAATGACGCCACTATTACTGACTTTAAGTTTAAACAGACCTCTGTTCTGAACTATATGTGAATGATCCTGTCAAAACTGCTGTAGAAGATTTGACTCCCTTTTGCTAATGATTTTTAAGTCATATTTTGAAATGCACACATTAATCTATTAGCTAACGCATTTCTGCTAATGGACATTTTTGAATATTTGAACGCGTTGATTTGTCCAATATTTGGGCTCCTACTTGGTGGAGACAAGAATTTTTTTAATTTCTTGTCTCTTTTTACAACAATTATAAAAATTGTTGCCATACTACGTGCATTAAAAATCAATGCCTGTGTCTTAAAATGATCATTAAGAATATCATTACTCCGTTTCCGTGGGCAATCGAATATATGTACAATAAATGTATTGTTACAATTTACAGACCCTCTAGAAACAATTAAAAGTTACGGAACAGTTACTTAGCGAACAAACTTACTTAAACATTAAAAAAAAAATAGTTTCAATATACCTACATACAGGTCCAATAAATGACGTAACTTTGGAGTCAAAAATTTATAAAGATTCGAGTTAAAATTTAAAGGGAAGCAAATAGTAAAAGTAAAAGCTCGGAACGTATATTTAAAATTATTTTCAAACTCGTTTATATACTTAACTTAATAATTACTTGTCACAAAATCACCAAAAGTCATTAAGAACTAATATCCAGTTCCGACAGTCGTTTGAATGTAAAATAAATGAAGTATTACAACTTACAGGCTCTCATTTTTGGTGCAAAATTACATAGGTATAAAAAAACCTCATCGTTTGATCTGATAAAAATTTCGACGACCTCCGTGGCGCAGTGGTATGCGCGGTGGATTTATAAGACGGAGGTCCTGGGTTCGATTCCCGACGAGGCAGATTGAGATTTTTCTTAATTTGTCTTGGTCTGGCTGGTGGGAGGCTTTCGCCGTGGCTAGTTACCACCCTACCGACAAAGACGTATCGCCAAGCGATTTAGCGTTCCGGTACGATGTCGTGTAGAAACCGAAAGGGGTGTGAATTTTCGTTCCTCTCCTAACAAGTTAGCCCGTTTCCATCTTAGACTATATCATCACTTAACATCAGGTGTGATAGCAGGCAAGGGCCATCTTGTAGTTAATAAAAAAATTAAATGTAGAGACCATAAAAACAAAGAAAGAGCACGGAACAATTTTAAAATTCTTATAACACTCGTACATAATACCTACGTGCATTACAAATCAACACCTATGTGTAATAAAATGTCCAAAAGCCGTTAAGAACATCTCTAAAATGCAATCCGGGCGACAATCGAATGAATGTAAAATAAATGAAGTGTTACAATTTACGGGCCCTCTCGAAACAATTAAAAGTTACGGAACAAAGTTACTTAGCGCGTGTTGGACGGATTTGCATTCGCAGGCAGTTAGCGGCGCCATTATTGAAATTTTATGTGACTTTGATTATTATTCAGTAGACCGCTATTAGAGGAGTGGACAGAGGTTCGGATGCTAAGCAAATATGGATCTACCTTCACATCCTTACAAACCCGAAAAAGTATTTAATCTTTCACACAAAAACTACTAAATGGATTTTGATATAACTTCACAATAATATTGTTTGAATATATCAGAATAACACGTAGGTCAAATTTTTATCCCAAAATTCCCACAGAAACGAGACCTACGTGGGTAAAACTGCGGACATCCTCCAGTTTTAAATATAGACAAGTAGCCTAAACAGATTATGGTGAATGCTACAAAATCAAACATTCCCTTAAGTCTGTTATGAGTGTAACTACGGATCCCGTTTTTTAAGAAATGAGCCCTGGACTGCTTTACATTTTTTTTTGTTAGTGGGTTATGAAACATTTAACTTACTTACTAACGGCGTCTTCTATACTAATATATATAATAATCTATGAATCAAGTAAGTGTTAAAATTGAGATTAGAGGCTTAATACCAAGTTATGCCCTGTTTCATACTCCATTTTTTAACTTCGTCTAAATTCAACTATTCTTCAAAATTTTAAAAATCAAAATTCGTTTACTGCAAGTAGTTTTTACTTAGAAGCTCATATAAATCGTCAAATTTGATTGTTTGGTTTGACTACTACCCTTAAGTAATTTTTATTTTCCGTAAGCTAACGAATTAGTGAATACCCTTCGTTCGGACTTGTCAGAATATTTTATAAGAAATAATTTACAATTATGGGTTGTCGGTAAAAAAATAATACAAATGAAATGGATTAAAATCTGGGCCTGACAATCGACAGTGGGAACGGGGTGCGATAATAAAGTTGGTATCCATACTAACTTATCGTCGAGTAAGATATCGCTGAGTTATGTAATGGAAACCTGGTAATTGCTTCCAAAGTGTTAACATACATAATTTATATTCCGCTATGTGTCGCTGTCATACATAACACTGCATGTTGCATGGATCACTTGTAATGTGGATTAATTGCATACACTGGATCCCTTTTCGGGTATGAATTATTTAAATATTTGTCTGTGAATACATATTCATGTCCTATGTCGCCAGGCAACGGTATTTTCCTAAGGATTATGAACACTGGTTTTAGCAATTATATGCGGCTATAAACTCGATAGATGATGACTCGTAGAGATGCCAGTGGAACTCACTACAAATAGTTTAACATGACGTTTCAATAATTTTTGTAAGTTACTTGAAATATACAATTTTTAAATTTTGATGTGCATTACTATTTCGAAGGCTGAGGATTATTTAAATACAAAAGCAAACAAATACAAGTATATCCATAATAGAATATGACCAAGTTTCTTATTAATCTGCAATAACAGCTAAGATTTCTTTCGATGATCCAAGTATGTATCCACAATTGGTACCTATTTTTTTTATTTACAAGTCTTCCTAAAAATTAAGACATGAATCAGTGTCATGCTAAAAATATTTGAACACAATCACAGTAGACTGAATAATGGAAATATATTTAAGGCCATTGAGTTTCGACCGACGAACGAACAAATTCCTTTCAAACCTATTAATATCACCGTAAATCGCAACGATATAAAACGATCGGACGACCATCCGATTTCCTATTCCACAAAATGCTTGTCCAAAGTCCATCCTGATGGATGCCCACACATTGAAAACTGTTAAAAGACCTTTAACTTGTTAAACGAATAGCAACTTTAGTTTAACCGCATAGAATTGAAATTCCAATGGATTTATAATGAATGGCGGTAAAGAAAAATCAGATAAGGTCGTTAAAAAACGAGAGCAATTACGTGAGACTTATCTCCAGAGGTTTTCAGTCTTGAGTCACGATCAAATCCTTGTTTGAATTGCTAAAAAACAAAGCGTCAGATGTCAGGGTAATCCGCCAATTAGAATGTGGATCCAACGGTTGGGACGTCATTAAAATTCGCAATGAGATACTTAATCAAGGTGCCAAGTGTCGGAAGGCTTTTGTCAATACATAAAAATTTATATATGAATTTTTTACAGTACAGAAAAAATTATATAGGCGTTTTATATATGAATACTGCAATGTGTTGTTTATCTCTTACTCTGTCTCAGTCTGGCACGGGAGATTAAATCTTTCCTAAAATAAGTGTACAAAGAAATACTTTGCCAAACGGTATCGGTGTTTTAACATGTACCAAAGCATTCGAAGTCGACGATTTCTACCTTTTTTTCTTTTTAATTTTTTTTAACATTTTTGGTGTTTACGAGTATTTCACATGTTTTTTGTAGATTAGTAACATATTTGTGTGTAGTTGTGAGATAACAATCGAATGACGTACGTGAATACAAAAATGACATGGGCTTACTTGATTTGTATTTGAATTCAGTTTTATTAAAAAAAAAATATTTCTTATGACCAATTCTAAAAGACAATTAATTAACCTGTCAATGTTTTCTTCTGTTTATTTCTAATATTGTTTTATATAATTTCTTATTTTTTGAACCGTCTTATTTTTGATTATCAAACAACATATCTATTACATAAGCCTTAGATATTTTATCTATAAAATCAAAACAGTGGTTACATACATTTCGGTAATACCTGTTACCTCTTTTGCAACATCATCTATTATCACTTTAGATTACTTAAACATTACCCCATTCACAAGTTTGCCCATCACCAGTGTATCGTTTGCCCGTACAAAATCATGGGCGAAGGGATCATAAATCTTCACAGATGTATGTAAATTTCCGCCCGATACATCGCCGGTCAAGCGCCGGCCATCCATTACCCGTAACCGAGTCCCGGATGGAACTCATCATTCATTCGCGGACCAACTTTGTGTATTTTGTCTTGTTCAACTGTTTCTTTTTCAGTGTCTTCTATCAAATACGAAAGGATTGTTAATAAATTTTGTTTGCGAATTGTATTTGTGACTTAATTTGTTTTATAATGTACCTGTCTAATTCAAACTTTGCTCTATTATTTTTATAAAACGCTAGTCTTAAAAGATATTTGTGTTCCCATCTCTTTATTTTTTGAAAACAAATTATTTTTTTATGTTTCATTGCGTTTTATAAAGAAGAATAATATAATTTTTTATCCTGCGGAAATTTTTACTTTTTGATCCATGTTTTTCTCTCGTGTTTTTCCATGTTATCTTAACTATTCTTTTAATGATTTGTATTTCTATTTTTTTCATTATTTTTTTTAATAAACTAATCAACTTCTATATCAAATCAGTTTAATTCACTACTTTAAGCGTAATGAGACAAACAGTATAAATAAAATTTATAACAATTTTAAATAAATCTGATAAATCACATATAAATATTTTCATAAATACATCCCCTAAATCCATCCCCTAACGTCTCATCACCACCCCACGCCTCGGGCGAGGGGACATCGATTGTCCAAGGTGCAAGGGTCACTGTACGACAGCTTCAGGATATTGAACTAATATTGCAGTCGAATAATCCAATTAGTGTATGTCGGCATGCCTTTGATGTGTAAGGTGTCTTCATATCCGTTTGAGACGTTGCGATACTATGCAGCATTGTAATGGACTCCTTGTGTTGTCAATCATCGGTATCTGTAGCTTATAAGTTCCATATCAATCCAAAATAAGTAATCATTTATTCTTCGCAGACCTAATCGAAACATCTCAACGTACGATTCACTTCGAAACCAAAGCATCTTCAATGTTAACTCTACATAAGTCTAAGTTATTGACTTCGTAATTGAGCATTGATTGACTGTCGTAATTTTTATAAGAAATCTTTATTATCACATGAGCTATGCCTGAGTGCACTCGCCGTAGGTCCCATTTCATTGAGAATATTAGTATAAGAAGCAGCCTATTTGTTATTCGAGAGATAGTATATTTTCGTCCAGAACCGTGGCAGTCAGCTATTCTGATGTAACTAAATATTTTTTTTCCAGATTCGAACGTCAATATCTCCCTAATATTAGAAACTAGTAAAAATCAACTTTCAGAGGCCTTCAGCTCGTTCGAGATGATTTTTTTGTCATATGCCAACTATTCAAAAAGCCAAAAATCCAAACCTGTTACTTTATATTACTCAATATCTTTCTATGAAAGTCAAAAGAAAATTCTTTTTTTTTTATTGAGAAAGAAGAAGAAACACACAGAGGAACTTAAGCTAACTTATTCTAATACCTATAAAAATCATGCCCTCGAGGAATGATAGCAAGAATACTGGCTTCCTTTTTCGCCTTGGATAGCCAGGCTAATCCTTTGCGCAAGCAAAATACGAAAATTAAAACTTATTACTATTCAATCTGAATATTTATCGAAACCACTCGACAAAAAATATTCTCACGCCGAATTTATTATCGAATTACTTGAGATTAGACTTTTAAATATGACAAACGACACAAATCTACTCATCTGTGAAGACGCGTGTTTAAACATTTACAAAAAATAAATACACTCAACATATTATAAACCTTATACCTTTGTAATAAAGATAATAATTGCTTAGAAAATTTATGATTTGAAAAACAAAAATATATGTAACATACTTTGAATCTTGTGAACTTGTAATAAGGGTTATTTTTGTTTGGAAGAAGTGTGATTTGAATCAAATTGAAATGTAAACTACAGGGCGTGTTGACTTGTATTTAGCAATGTTTAATGGTTTCTATAACACTCAATTGATCGTGCATGGGATCACATATATAATAGGGAAGTACTCATAAATTATAAAACATGGCAAGTATGGGAACGTGCTAGTACTTAGGGTGTAATGAGTTTTTCGCAATGTTTTGACTGTGTGAACTTCTGTCCAATTTAATTTAAATTATTGTATGGATTTGAAGAGCATTTATTTATGGTGAGAAACATGAGATTTACAATTAATCTTATGTTTAACATAAACGTATCGTTACATATTTTTTAGTGTTTTTTTCTTTATTATTATTATTATTATTAAGCAGACTCGTAAAACTAATTTAGAAAATATTTTTCGTTGTAAAAAATACTCGTGAATCGAACCTAGAGTCTATAAATGTGTTGAAAGCCTATTTTGTGATTTATGGATATACTGACTAGGGTCTGTTGGTTATAAAATAACCAAAAACATCAAACAGAACAGATGTTTGAAAAATCACAGTTTAAGCAATAATATTATTAAAACAATTTATGCTACTTATTGCAGGATAAGATCTCACTTTATAAGAGATATCTGGAGCTTAGTCTCTTATGTTGAACTCTGTGCTGTATGTCGATTCTTCAAAAAAATACATCGTACGAACATCTCGCTTAGATCTCGTCGATCGTCCCACCGTCAGTTCGACTGCCAGTCTAATATTTTGCTATATTATGACAAAATTTCATTGGAGAATACCGATTATGGCAAAATTTCATTGGAGAATACCGATTTCTGTTACATTCGCTTTGCAACCTTTGTACATCAGCTTCAAAACTGACGTCCTTTTTAAAAATCGATACACTGATCACTGTTAGATGATGACAATAACTATAAACGAGGGCTTAACTTTTTTTTATCATTTTATATCAGGTTAATACTGTGATCACACCGGGTAATAAGTGATGATACAATCTAAGACAGAAGCCAGCTAAGTTGTTAGAAGTAGGATAACATTCTCACCCCTTCGGTTATTACACGAGATCGTAAACGCTAAATCGTCTTTGTTGGTAGGGTATCTACTAGCCTTTTTGCTTCATAGCAACTTTAGAGATGCGTAAATACATTGCATAAATACATTTTCATTAATTGTAATAAATTATTACTATCATTGATGTCGTAATTACCTCCTTTTTTAGAAATTCACTGGAATTAGAATTAAAATAAACCCTTTGATTTTGCTGATCACTTCAATATAACATATATATATATATATATTTATCAGCAGGTCCCGGATAAAACCTGTGCCGGGAATCGAAACCAGGACCGTATAAATTCACCAAGCATATTTTTGTATACTAAGCCGCATAAATTCACGCGCCAGGAAGGCCGTCAAAACTTATTCTATAATTATAGGTAATTTTCGTGGCCCGGGCACTGGTAGTTTTTTTAACACCGGGCTACTTCCAAAGATTTTTTAAACGATGTCAAAACAATAAAGAACCTCTATAATTAATACATAGAATGACTCAGCACTGGTACCTAGGACCATATGATGCGCAGCTATAAATGCTAACCACTGGTCTATCAAGTGCTTAATTGAACTTATTCTCTAATTAATTGAACATTATACGAATATATATTTACAACCCTCAAACTCGGAAAGCGGTCTGTTAGACCCGAGTTCGGTCCAACTCACCGACATCGATCAATGTCGCAACTAATTCCTGGCCGCGGACACGATAAACTTAAATGCAAGCTACGTGACGTTGAGCGAATTGGATGTTTTTCTCTCCGGGCGGGAATTATTTAGGATCGGACAAATAGTTTTCGAGTGGACGTGAGAGGGTTTAAGATAAAGCTTGCGGTTAATAGGTTGGAGAATTAGGGCCGATCAGATTGCTGGGTACTTTATGCCCAACGAAATAGAGTTGAGGAAATATTATTGAAAATATGCTCAGGGTTAGAATCTTTTAATTTGGAAGTAAGATAATATTGAACTTTCAATTCGAGATTTAATTGAATCTGATAATATTTGTCAGATAGATAAAGTTGTCAAGGTAAATTATAGTTTTGTTTTTCTACATTTCTAATAATTAATTTTAATATGAATGCAGAGAATATGACTTTCCATATTTTTAGTCCACGTTCGATCCCAATTAAATAAAACCTTTATGTTGTGCTTCGATTTCATGAAGTTCATTGATAAGTAATTTCGGAGACTAGCGTGAACAAACAGGCCGAAAAATTTCTTTTTGTTTGTGTATCTACTTAGTTTATTGTACTATCTCTTTTTATTTTCTCTTTTTTAAAGCTTTCCTTATAAAGATTGAGGTCTGCCCTATAGTGAGGTCCTGGGTTCGATTCCTAGCTATGCTGATTAAGATATTCTAAATTAGTCCGGTTCTGGCTAGGAGGCTTCAGCCATGGCAAGTTACCACTCTACTTTTATGTACCGCCAAGCGATTTAGTGTTCCGGTACGATGTCGTGTAGAAACCGAAAGAGGTGTGGATTTCATCCTACTCCTAACAAGGTAGCTCGCTTCCATTAGTGACAAAGTATGATTGCAGTACATGGCTAATTTGTAATAAATAAAAAAAGGAAAAAAATTATAACGATTTTAAATAAGCCCTGAGTTCATACTCAACTGTCACCAAAAAATCCTTCAAACCAGCACGGTCTACCAACACACAAAAATACATCACAAAGAAACCTGCAGTACGATTCGGTTATTCAAAGCAATCTTCCCGATTACACCGAACAATGAATCAGGCTGCAAACAAAACACAGCCATAAATAACGCGCAGCGCTGAATAATAAAGACTAATTCCAAACTTTGAGCGTACGTAATGGCGGACGCAAATCCGCGTTCGACACTCCGCGTCGCATCGCATCGCAATTAGTGCGAATGTTTCGCGAATCGCCTTCCGCGCAAAGCCCGTGATCCGATACAGCTTTGCGACAGGCAAATCCTACATGACGACCTAAAACTTTGCACTGGAAGAGACGCTTTTGTATTAGGAAAACTATAAATTAAATTAACTTTTTCACATGCTCAAATTAAAGATTAACAAAAGTGTTGAGGCGAGGGCGAAGTTTGAAGTTTGTTTGAAAGGGAGGCCTAGGCGAATATTCTGGGACCAAAATCAGGACAACTTAAAGTATGGCCAGGTCGAAGTACCTTAAACCGACGAACTTTTATGAAAGGATTTATGAGAGTGGACGAAGCTAAGAAAGTATGCAAGGAACTTGGCAAACGGTAGGATGTAGTTTCTATGGGAATAAGGCGTGATGTTATGTATGTATGTCAAGTTAATGACCCTTAAAAGAAAGTGGCAATGGACAGGTCACATAGCCAGATGTAAGAACAGCAGATGGACGATAAATTGGGTTGGCCTAAAAGGCACAAGAGCTAGGCCACCCAGCTGCTAGATGGACAGATGAAATAGAAGCGACTGCGGAAAAAGGATAGGGATGTGGCAGAAAACAGAAAAAGATAGGTGGAGTCTTTGGAGGAGGCGTTTACCCTTATGAAAAAGAAAAGGACAAGGACGACTTAAAAATTATGTACTACTTTTTTATTATATGAAATTGTTAATAGAAATTCATACAAAGTTATGTCGCTGCTACATGTCGTCTACGGTCAGCTACAAACTCGCACCTTAACATTTGTTTTTAGAAAAGACCGCTTTGCCTTTTCTATTAATTTTAGTTCAGTGTATTTGAATTTGTAATTATGGTGTTTTCGCGCTTATCAAAATTAAACCGTGAGCAAATTTCTGTTCTGAATTAAAATGTGAAATTCAATCCTACAGTTAACTATTTTAACAGAATTTGTAACTTTTATTGTTTTAAATTATTTTAAACGAACAATGGAAAACAATTTTGTAGTTATTTTTAAAAAAGTGTTAATGAGTGTGTAACAGAATACCTATTGCTGCAGAAATAAATTAATTTAATATTTACCCAACTATGGCAAAGCCAAAAGGAAGGGTAGATAATATTGATTTTGGCAGTCTACGTATGTAACTATGTAGGTATGAATTAATAATTTCAAAAAAAAATTCGCTTATCTGTATATTGAATAGTAGGATATTGCAAACAAATTAAAATTAGAATTCTCGATCAAATAATATCAAACTGTCACTTTGAATTGAACAACCAAAGGAATATTGTTGATGGATCGCCAGCACGTGTCTTAGAGCATCACTTCCGATGACGCAACGAGAATGAATGATAACACGATGATGAATACGATTACAAAATCGATTCAATTCGATACACGACGCGAAATCGATTCTATGTTTTGAAGCAAAGAATCGAAAACCTGTGTTGTGGATTTATTTGATTATAGATTCAGTTTTGATTGATCATTTAGTGGAGATACGATTGGTTGGGCATTATCTTTTGTGAAATATAAATTTTTCCTTAAATACTGCATTGAATTAGTCATAGCATTATTTGTATTAGGATAATGGCATATTATGACATAATATGAATTTGAAAAAATGTCTAGAAATATACTTGCAAAGCTTTTTCCAAGTAGAGATACTTAATAAATTTTTGACGACCTGAGTGGCGCAGTGGTATGCGCAGTGGATGTATAAGATGAAGGTCCTGAGTTCGATTCCCGGCGGGGCAGATTGAGATTTTTCTTAATTTGTCTTGGTCTGGCTGGTGGGAGGCTTTCGCCGTGGCTAGTACCCACTCTACCGACAAAGACGTATCGCCAAGCGAATCAGCGTTCCGGTACAATGTCGTGTAGAAACCGAAACGAGTGTGGATTTTCGTACCCATTTCTAACAAGTTAGCCCGCTTCCATTTTAGACTGCATCATCACTTAACATCGGGTGTGATAGCAGTCAAGGGCCAACTTGTAGTCGATAAAAAAAAATACTAACATTATCATTCAGTTTCAGAAATGATTTTTTTCAGATATATATTTTTGTCAGAAATAGAAAAAGCTCAGCTCGGATGTATATTATATATTCTGGAAAGTTTTTATTTATATAGTCCGGTCAATTTAGACATTAGAAGTTACATAAAGTCCCAACAAGCTGAATTTCTGTGAAGTTGTTCAAAACATAATTACAAACAATGTCTAGAATTTCCCCATCATTCCCCTGTAAGGAAAAAATTTAATTCAAGGTCAAAGGTCAAAAAAATGAGTTTTTCGCGATTTTCAGCCAAACGGTATGTTTTATCATAAAAGTACTTCAGACAAAAATTGTAGATCCTAAAATTATCTATAAAAAATGTGTCAATACTTTTTTTTTTACGAGCCACCGTTTCTGAGATATAACGATTGTAAAATTTATAAAAGTTGTTATCGTCATAATATGCACACGTTTCCACGCCACCTATGAGGTAGTGTACTTAGCGCGTTTTTGTTAACGTGGTTTCCCCAGTATATCTCAGAAACGGTGGCCTTTGACCTTGAATTAAATTTTTTCCTTACAGAGGAATGATGGGGAACTTCCAGACATTGTTTATAATTATGTTTTGAACAATTTCACAAAAATTTAGCTTGTTGGGACTTTATGTAACTTCACTCTCATTTTTTGGTCTAAATTGACCGGACTATATAGTAAAATTCTTATTATTATCAGATACAGATTATACTGACAGATGAAATATCATAACCAACCATTGTTACATGGAACTCACCAAGGGTATCCAAAACTTTGATTATCTATCAATTATTAATCAAAGCTACCAAACTGTAAGGATCTTACGAAGTGTGACACCTTCGCAAGTTACAAAGCCTATTCATCAAGTGCCCTCCGTTACTGTAGAACAATACTGTAACTACAAACTGTCGCGTTTTAACTATCACTTTCAAGTGTTAACGGTAACCACCAGCACCGATGGCTTAAAATGCTCTTCGATACACGAAGGTGTAACACCACTAACTTCTCAACATTTGAAAAAAAAATACTAATACCTAGGAGATTGTGATTCGAAGCTACATACTGATCAACGAGGTACCTAGTTATATCGTTATATATATAAGATAAAATTTGGAGCAGAGTCTGGCTATAGTCTGGAATAGCAAGGCTTTTGAAGTCAACGGGATACACGTAGGTCAAAGTACAGAGAATAGGTATAAGCTAGGTAAAAGAGAGAGATCACGTAAGGGGGGCATGAAGTAATGCATTGCTGTTCGGTGCCAACCTGGGAGTCCAGAGGAGGTCGTTTTATTCCGTAAAAGCCGAAAATACCCTGCCGAGCAGAAGTCTGTAGGATGTTTTTTCTCCTTGACGAAAAAAGCAAGGTATAAGCTAGGTACATACAAACTGACAGCTGAAACATTATAACAAAACATTGTTAAGGGAAAGCTCACCAAGGGTATCCAAAACTTTGATTATGTATCAATTAATAATCAAAGCTTCCCAAACTGTAAGGATCTTACGAAGTGTGACACCTTCGCAAGTTACAAAGCCTATTCATCAAGTGCCCTCTGTAACTGTAGAACAATACTGTAACTACAAACTGTCGCGTTTAACAATACGTATGCAAATCCCGCGCCCATCGGCGGCTTTATTGTTATGGTGTGATGTCAAGTTGTGAAGGCGTAAGACGATGTGACACACAGTTCTGAAGTTCGGACAACCATAACTGCAGTTATGTTTTTCTATTTAAATGTCACTACAGTTCAAAGTAATCATTGTTAACTATCTCGTTGTAAACTTATTTCGTTTCGGGTCACGAGGTTCCGGTTTTGAGTCGTGAGTCTTGACAGTTAACTTGTTTTGTTTTCTATAAAGTAATTGACATTAAAAATTCCTACACCTATGCGTCGGTTGTCGATATCGTCGGCCTTGGTCTTTATCTGATAGTGATTGTTAGTGTTGAAATTATCACCCATCAAACCGGCCATCCGACAACTTAACAGTGTGTTGAGTCTATGCTCTACCTACTTTTTATAAGGATAGACTCCTTGTGGAGGGGTCAAGTCACAGTCAAAATAAGCTGATAATGACAAAGATGATTATAAAGTTTAGAACTTAAGTATAGAAATAAAAGAATACCAAATGAAAGTTATTGTTTCATTGTTCAATCATTTCCCGTTTATAAAAATTTTCCTTTATTTTCAGAAAAAATCAATCAAATACATAATCCTTTTTCGACAGACAAAACAATTCTTTATTTTCCATTTAAGACGGTTGTGTGTTAACATTTAGCCAACCATATCAAAGTGCTTCGGATCTCGATCGCTAATGCTTAGGAAATTCAAAACAGGCAGTTTGAGCGCCGATGAGTGTTCAGCCGATTTATCGAAGTGATTCTACTCGGAAATTCGGTATTCATCTCATTTGAAAGGGCGTTCAAGCGTTTTGTTTGCAACGCAAATAATTCTTTTTTTAGTACCTATATAGAGTCGACGCATTTTAAACTGAGTCGGGCAATAAATGTCACTGATAGTAGAAAAAAGCACATAGTGCAAACCGTTATCGATACTAAGCTACCTGCGTACGCGGGGTCGATGCGTCAGCTGCCATATGAAAGGGGTCACGACGTGATAAGACTGCCTCCATGGTCCATATAACCGGTACACGACTCAGTTTAAAATACGTTTATAGTAGTTGATGAACTAGTAATTCACTTTACTAATATTATGTGGAAAACCACTGCTTAAAACGAATAATTCACAAACAAAACAACACGTCTCACAATAAGTTGTTCAGTGTCCGTCAACCTGAGACTTAGTTTTAACTCATTTATTTGGTTGTAATTTTATTGGCAACAATCATATAGCGATTTAGCGTTCCGGTACGATGTCGTGTAGAAACCGAAAGGGGTGTGGATTTCGTCCTACTCCTAACAAATTAGCCCGCTTCCATCTCAGATTTTTTCATCACTTAACATCAGTTGTGATAGCAGTCAAGGGCCAACTTGTAGTTGGTAAAAAAAAAATATACTTCAGGCCGAAACATAGCAATGTTACTTGGCGGCGAATGTTTCATGTGTTTTAGCAGTAGTTGGGAAAATAAGCAAACGACCCAATTGATATTATTATATTGCCTCCCGTGACCAGATTTCTGGTCTCTTTTTAGGTCAGAGGATGAGCATTGCCATTTAACGTGACAATGCTGCCAGCCTTCTGGGCACTTTACCACTCGACACCGATTCGGAGGAATATTATGACGCCTATGTTTTTTTACTGTTTTTTATTTTTTATTTTTTTATATATTATATATAGTTTAGGTTATTGTGTTTAAGCTTTTGCTTATTTATTTGAATGTAAATATTTAATTTAATGTACATATTTAACTGTAAATAAAGGCACGTCACAATTCAAAAAAAAAAAATAAGATTGATATTATTAAAATAGAAATGGATGAAACTCAATGTGAGTTTTGTCAGAGTGTGCTCGACTAGTTTCCCATACGGGGCCCTTAGTCATCAGCTTACTTATTCATGCAATGCGGCGAAACAAAATGCAAGTTTGCGTTTCATAGACACTCTTCAGACTGAAACAGAGCAATATTTTCTTGGCGGTTATAAGCATGGCTCTGAACAGTAACATTAATTATTTTATTGGCAATCAGTAGATGAATTGAACGTTTCAAATTCAAACATTATGGTATAGATCTGAAACATTTCGGTTCACAAATGCTCAGAGATCAATCCTCCGAAAGCATTGTGACAAATATCAAAACGTTAACAACAAACTGTGCCATTAGTCAAATTAATTATTTACCATCTAGTTGCCGACGTTTTGTTCCTTCCTTTGACCACGTCGCTAGTGTTTGCAATCTGCTAAGAGGCAAGTTGTCGATAGACGCCATTTATTCATGAGATCCAAATCCGAGCTCCGGGTTGTAATGGATGGTTCAAGTTTTGTTTGTACCCTGCATTTACATTATCGGGCCTTGATAACCTAATGGGTAGTGCTTTGGTGATAAACTGTTGGGTTATTTTATATTTTTATAGAATTTCAAGAAAGTTAGTGCTTGGTTAAAATATATAGATGGTTTTTATTATTACCATGAAAGGCGATAATGATTGCTTGCTAAAGGCTCGAATAAAAACACAAAAACTTTCTCGCAAACGGATTTGCAGTTATCTCCTTGTCACAAAAATGTTTATGTGTGCGTGTGTATGTGTGTGCACGTGTGTTTGTGTGTGTGTATGTATACGTCAGTCTGTCCTTCCTGCCGTAACTATTACATCGATATGGCTGAAATTCGAAATGAACAAATGGAGATACTGGAATAAAACATCTTCCTCTTCATCACAGTGTAGTCATGGTCGTCACATCAAGTCGAGTAGTCAAGCTCTACAACCCGTCGACATTATTCCCGTACAACAGCACTTCTAGTGCATTAAAACAGGTTACTTTTTAACTTCATATTCTTAGTGGCACGAGAACTGTGCGAGTAAAACAATTAGAAACAAGAAGCTAGAAACATAAATCAATAAGTATAAAACTGTACGAAAACTGTATCCAATTTAAAAGTTAATTGTTTATTGAAATACAATCGATAAGGACCTTCATGTCCCTATTGCTGCAATTTGACATCAGAATGCATTCATAATCCTGACTGCCGCGAACAATGCAGAATACATTAACTTCAAGTCAACAACAAAACCACCGTCTTGCGTCCCTTGCAGCCTTTGACGGGCCACTGTGAAACGTTTCTCATCTTAACCGAGTGTTAGGGTGCTCTCACATCTGACATAAAGTCACCTGCAAACTGAGAAACAACGCTACGTAATTTAATACGCGATTACACATTTATACGTTATCTCACTTCATTTTCCTAATTTTACTTTTAAATAGAACTACAAAAACACCGTCTTGCGTCCCTTGCAGCCTTTGACGGACCACTGTGAAACGTTTCTCATCTTACCCCAGTGTTAGGGTGGTTCCACATCTGACGTAAAGTCACCTGCAAACTGAGAAACAACGCTACGTAATTTAATACACGATTACACATTTATACGTTATCTCACTTCATTTTCCTACATTTACTTTTAAATAGAACTACAAATCCACCGTCTTGCGTCCCTTGCAGCCTTTGACGGGCCACTGTGAAACGTTTCTTATCTTACCCCAGTGTTAGGGTGCTCTCACATCAGACGTAAATTTACCTACGAACTGTGACTCAGCGTAACGTAGCTTACTACATTTTCATACATAACTTTAAGACCCGGTAATTTTCTTTAAACCTGTAATTAATAGTTAGACTGCCTCGTTGATCTAATTTATAAATAAGAATAATTCTGAGTTTTTCATTCTTCTATGAAATTTTTAGTTCATTTTAAGCCCGGAGTCGGGAAGCTGGTAGTGATACACCCTCGTGCCTCGGAGAGCACGTAAAGCCCGTCCCGATTACTATCATCAATATCCACAGTACCACCTAGCCTCGAGTTACTAAAGTTAGTATCTTTTATGGGTTAAAATTTAAAACAGTATGCAATACACCAGGTTTGAAAACTCCTTTACTGAATACTGTCACAACTTCAACCATACAATAGGTACCTTAATGGGCATGTATGAGGAGTTGTATTCTTCAGTACCTCTTTTAAAAGAGGAAGGAGTTTTTAATGGTCGAATGAAAGTTTCATGTTTCCGTATCTAGTAGTACTCTCAATATATGACCATGCACCTTAAGATAATGTATGTGCAGGTCATATAATGTCTCTAGAAAGCCTGCTACGAATTCAATTATTAAGATAAAAAAAAATTACGCTACTTTTTTAAACTAAATACGAAATATATCCTTAGAAAGAAAGCTTTCAAAACATCACTGCTTTTAAAAAATAAATCTATGATTGAATCTAACACGCATTAAATTTGGAAAACTTTAAAAGGAATTCCGCTGTGGACTTATTGTAATAGATGAATAAAGATGGTAATAACAAAAAATAGAATCGACTTAAAACGCACTAAAAAGAAAAAAAAATAACTGTGTCATTTAGTTGCTTTAATTTACTTAAACATATCTATGAAGTCGGTGCCAGCAAGTTTAAGGAATATTTATTTAACGTAGTAAAGCAGTTTGTGGGTTCTAGGTAATGTCCTTAAAGTAGAAACCTTGGCTGGCAACGACTCCTAGATATGCTCAAGTAATTTAAAGCAACTAAATGACACATTTATTTTTTACTTTTTAGTCGATTCTATTTTTTGTTAAAAAATTTCATTTCTTACTTTTTAGTGAGTTATCGCCACGTAACGTACTCGTACTATACTATCATAGTATATTATAGAGCACTTGTAGCCAAAAAGCTACCGATACTTACACAAAAAACGAAATCGCAGCAAGTGTGCCTATAAAATTTGAAGAGTTCCTTCAATTTTCCCAGGATATCATCATCAGATCCTAACATGATGACAATGGGGCCACCTTGAAAGTTTTAATTGAAAAAAAATTATGTAGTCATACAATTTTTCCGCTTCCAGTTTCTTAAAAGCGTTTTATTGAAAGCAATATAGAGTGTCAATGCAGAGCCGTATATTATTTTACCTACCCGTATAACATGATGATGTTAACGGACCTTAGGTATCTTGAAGGGAAAGGGTGATACATCAGTGTCATATCATGTCGTAGTATTGTTACTGTGGTATCGTCTTAAGATTGATGTTTTTGTAAAGTGTCAGTTTTGTATTTATCAAGAGGTATATTTTTGCAGAAAATATCATATTTTTAAGACCATGCAGGTAAAATATAAAAATAAAATAAATAAAAAAAGCACCCGGTGAAATTCAACTGAATTTTTTTCATCAACTGAATTTTGACGGCCACGGTGGCGCAGTGGATTTATATCACGCAGGTCCTGAGTTCGATGTTCGCTTGGGCCGATTACGATTTTCTGAATCGGTTCAGGTCTGGCTGGTGTAGGACGTACCGCCAAAGTACCGGGACGATGTCGTATACAACTCGAAAGTACGATCTTAGATAGCATCATCACTTACCACTAGGTGTGATTGCAGTCAATGTAAATTGTAATGAATAAAACATCATGCCTTGAGTGAAAAAATTTCACCTCATTTTTCACACACACACATGAAGATTTTATGTTTTGACTAAAACAAACGCGACGACCTCCGTGGCGCAGTGGTATGTGCGGTGGATTTATAAGATGGAGGTCCTGGGTTCAATTCCCGGCGGGGCAGTTTGAGATTTTTCTTAATTTGTCTTGGTCTGGCTGGTGGGAGGCTTTCGCCGTGGCCGCCGCCAAGCAATTTAGCGTTCCGGTATGATGTCGTGTAGAAACCGAAAGGGGTGTGGATTTTCGTCCCACTCCTAACAAGTTAGCCCGCTTCCATCTTAGACTGCATCATTACTTAACATCAGATGTGATAGCAGTCAAGGGCCAACTTCTAGTCGATAAAAAAAAACGCACTTTATATTTTTTCTTGGAACTTCCACGTTCATATTACACTGCCTTACTAGAGAAACTACTACTCTGATATATAAGCTATATTATTGTGAACTTACATCAAAATCCATTTAGCAGTTTTCACGTTAAAGAGTAACAAACATCCATCAACATTTTTAATATTAGTAAGGATTCAAGCATACATGCCATTTCTATTGTTGTATTAACATTTCTGCGGGTACAAGATAACTCAGTCCCCTTAACAAGGGCTCTTGATCAACGCCATCTGTCTTCATGGCATGGCAACTCAGTGGCCACTCCAACTATCCCATCGTCACCACCATACATATTTATAGGAGGGTCACTACTTTAATGGTAATGGATTACCCTAAATCTGTTACAGTTTGTAGGCAAAATATTTTTGTTTATAATTGAGAAACGACGAATATTTTACCGATGGAGTATGATTAAGACCTAGGTTCGATTCACGACTGGGCTGATTGAGATTTTCTTAATATGTCCGGGTATGGTTGGTGTGAGGCACCGACCATACCGACAAAGACTTACCGCCAAGCGATTTAGCGTTCCGGTACGATGTTATGTTAAATCCAAAATTGGTGTAGATTTCATTATACTCCTAACCTAACAAGCTAGCCCGCTTCCTTCACTTACCTTCAGATGAATGAAAAAAATAGTTACCACCCTACCGACAAACACATACCACCACGATTTTACTGAAAGAATATAAATATATCCATCTGACTCTTAACAGGTTAGTCCGCTTACATCTTAGATTGCACCATAACTTGTTATCAAAAATGTAATTGCAGTTAAGGGCATCAATTCCGTATTTCAATATTTTACTAAAATCTTAAAGATTCCGATATTTTACTTTAGTTTTAAATAAATATAAATAAATATTATAGGACAATTACAGACATCGCTATATAGCCCTAAAGTAAGCTTAGGTAGCTTGTGTTATGGGTACTATGATTACTGATGAATATTTTTATATATATTATACTTATAACATAGATACTTATAACATAGATAAACACCCAGACACTGGAAAACATCGATGCTCATCACACAAACATTTTCCAGATGTGGGAATCGAACGCATATCCTAGGACGTAGAAGCAGGGTCACTACCCACTGCGCCACTCGGCCGTCAAATGTATTCACTTTCTACAAAAAGCTTTCAAGTTTTAAATATGAAGGACTTTTTGATATTGTAATATAAAATAAAAATATTGGGTACCTGTGTAAAACAAACCCCTTACGCTTAATTTGGCGAGTTTCGCATTGCAAAAATAAAAGCGACACACGATAGCGCTTACAACAAGGCGCTCGTCTGAATTTTTTATAATTTAATTGCTAATTTGGTTTTCCCTGTACCTATCCTATTCCCGGATCATTTTATTTTTTTTCCTTTCATTGTATGTATTGATATAAGAATGTTAAGGATATGTCGAAAAATTATATACCTAATAATTGAATTTGACGACCTCCGTGGCGCAGTGGTATGCGCGGTGGATTTATAAGACGGAGGTCCTGGGTTCGATTCCCGGCGGGGCAGATTGAGATTTTTCTTAATTAGTCTTGGTCTAGCTGGTAGGAGGCTTTCGCCGTGGCTAGTTACCACCCTACCGACAAAGACGTTCCGGTACGATGTCGTGTAGAAACCGAAAGGGGTGTGGATTTTCATTCCACTCCTAACAAGTTAGCCCACTTCCATCTTCGACAGCATCATCACTTAACATCAGGTGTGATAGCAGTCAAGGACCAACTTGTAGTCGATAAAACAAAAAAAAAATAGTTTATATACTACCAGACTCAATGTAGGTAACGTTACATTGCGGTAGAAAATAAACAAATACTTAACTCAACTATAATATTTTCGCTAATTGATTACAATTAGGTATCTTTGGCCACGAAAACTTATTACACTTCTGAGTCGTCGTCTGATTTCTAATCGAGTGAGAGATAAGAAAAAATTTATTATATATGTCGGAGGGGATAGACTTACTGATTGTTGTAATATTGTGATACATGTCATTGTTTATGGAAATGTTACTGTCTGTGGACGTAATTATTTATGGTATATCACGAGTTTGTTTATGGAAGTAATCGAAATAAAACTAATTGTTAATCATTTAATGAGAGATATGAGATAGCCGCTTACTCGAAACATTATGTTAAGTTAAGTTAAATTCAATTTGCTTTATGGCGTGTAATATTTTGTAACAGTTATCTAATCATTTTTAAAGTTAGTGTAATGACATTTCACCTCCAATAGGATGTGATATAGTATTGCAACCAATAGGAGAGCAAAGGCAAGGCGCGAAAATGCTAGAGTGGAATATTTACACCATCTTGAAGGGAACAAAGGAGTTGAGTAGTTAGTTTGTGCCTAGAGTGCGGTGAGGATTTTTAGTCGAGTTGGACTAGTGTAAAAAGTGTTCTTAAGAAGTAAATTAAATTAACGAGTAAAGTAAGATGGGTGTAAATAAACTACTGCTCTGAATCTTAATAATACGCTAGGAATTATAGAAATCCACTTTATGTATCAAAACATTGTGAATTTGCAATAAATCTGTTCGTGAAGATAAGGACTTTCTTTTGTGCTCGCATTATAATCCTGGATCGCTCAATAAAGTCAGAACTACTAGAGATGATGTCAAGGAGAATGGTGATACGCCGATATATATTTCATTTTATTCAAATAGTTATTTTAATTTAATAATATATAATTAATAATATATTAATACTAGAGAACGCCCGCGGTTTCATCCACGTAGCTCTTGTTCCCGTGGGAAGTTCTGGATGAAATGTGGCCTATGTATTATTCTGATAATATTGTGAAGTTTCATCAAAATGTATTCAGTAGTTTTTACGTGAAAGAGTAACAAATATCCAACAGTAACATAATATATGTTTATATTATTTTGTTACAAGGTAAATTATTTAAATAAATGCTGTAATTTCTAGTTTCACATTTTGCATAATCTCACAACTTCGCGTAAATATTTGTTACAATAATTCAATAAACATTCCCGTGAAGGAATCATTCATATAATTGGTAAAACCACTTAATAATCAGCTCGGCGATCTACGAGTATTTCTTCCGTCAACAACAATTTATTACAAAAATCCTGTAATTCTCGGACGTTGTATATCAACGGAGCCATTGTTAAAATTTCTGGATTATCCCCGCTTTTACCTGATGAATTATTATTGTTTTATTTTCTCTCTGATCCTTCCGTAGTTACGTACGAATCTGCTCTAATTATTTCCTCTTGGGTAAACAAAGGGACTTTACAATTTTCGTTCGGGTTCGCCTTGTCGCTTTCATGTTTTAAATATGCCGCTTTTAATGTTAGCGGATTGATTTTGTTTTTTTTAAGTACGAGAGTTTTGTACGTATCACACAAACATTTGGTTTGTCTGTGTATTTGAGGGATGTATTAAATTACTTTAAAACGTGATATTACGTGAATTAAGAATATCGCAAGTGAGAAAAATCAGTAAGTTGTCCGGGATATCGATTAATCCTTCCTATCCATTAATATTATAAAGGTGAAAATTTGTATGGATGGATGGATATTAGAATTTAAACTATTACGAGTGTTATCTTAAAACTAAATCTTTATATACTTTCAAAAAATTAATTAAGCAACATTTTTTGGAGAGTCAGAAATTGTGATCTAATATTTTGCAGGACAACCCTTATTTTATTATTACTATTTTCCCCCTTTTTATTTTCATTCCATTTTTTTAAATGTTTTAAGTTAAATGTATAGATAAATATTATTAAATATTATTTGTTTAAGTAATTCATGTAATTAAATATAGCGAAAACGATAGGCAAACGCGTAGGTACCCGATCAGCCCGTGAGTTCACTCTGGGGTCATGCCTGAAAATCAGCGCTACAGCCTATACCTGTATAGCTGTAGCATCGTGCTGAGGCAGCGCCCCGTTCAGCCAAAATATCACAGGTGTAAGTACTTCGTCAGTAGGTAGTTGGATTTTTGGTGCCAGGTTTTCGATAAATGTCCCTATGTCTCCTCTTAGGTTTTTTGAAAAACCGTGGTACCAAATTTTGATTAAATACAGATAATTATCTGTAAAATATGTAAATTTGTATGATTCTTATTTTGTATTTTTTTTTGGCTGAATAAACGTTATTTCATTTCATTATCCACGTCAAACGTGTTTGCTTGACGTTTGTTACCGGAACAAGCAAGCTCATGACTAAGGACCCCGTATGGGTTCGAAATTAGTCGGGCAAACCGTGACGTGAGTTTCAGCCATTATAATTTTAATAGGATGGATGGATGTTTGTTACTCTTTTATGCAAAAATACTCAATGGATTTTGATGAAACTTCTCAATAATATAATAGCTTACATATCAGAATAACTCATAGACCTCATTTTACCCTAAAATTCCCAAGAAATGAGAATTACGCGGGTGAAACCGCGGGCGTCCCTTAGGTCTAAATATACCTGTAATTTTTAACCGACGAAAAAAAACGGAGGAGATTCTCAATGAGACACGTATATTTTTTTTTATGTATGACCACGCATACCTTTTTACAGAGGTATCCGATTTTGCTAATTCTTTTTTTATTAGAAAGGGCATACTTTCAAGGTGGTCCCATTGTCATCATGTCAGGATCTGATGATGATATCCTGGGGAAATTGAAGGAACTCTTCAAATTTTGGAGGTACGCTTACAGCGATTTCGGTTTTTGTCTCGGTATCGGTAGCTTTTTGGCTACTAGTGCCGTATAATATGAATACTATGACAGTATACTTAGTACGAGTACGTTACGTGGCGATAAATCACTAAAAAGTAAGAAATAAAAAATTTTAACAAAAAATAGAACCGAGTCAAAACGCTCTAAAAAGTAAAAAATAACTGTGTCATTTAGTTGCTTTAATTTACTTAAGCATATCTATGAAGTCGGTGCCAGCCAAGTTTAAGGAACATTTATTTAACGTAGTAAAGCAGTTTGTGGGTTCTAGGTAACGTCCTTAAAGTAGAAACTTTGGCTGGCACCGAGACTTTTTAGAGCGTTTTGAGTCGGTTCGATTTTTTGTTCAAAATTTTTAGAGTGATCCAAACATACGTTATTTCGTAAAAACTGAAAATTATTCACTACCTTCTATTAGTCATAAGTACGATTGGAAATCCTTTGCCACACTTGCTTGAATCTCGTTTTATCTGTAACGTATTTCCGGTGAACGATTCATATATTTTGTAAAAATCAATAAGAAAAAAATAATCTGTCAACAAACCTGTTTCTGTACATTTGTTTGTTGCCTCAGAACAACTGCCATTTTATTTAATCCCCAAAACTCATTACTTTAAAGCAACATGGTACGCAGTTTGACATATGCAAATATGGCGGAATCTGCATACGAGTCGGTTATTACAGTACAGTACAGAGTATAACAGCATTATACGGCACGTGACCGGTGACGTTTCGCGCGGATTACATTTATTTTCAATATCTTTAGTCTGTGGATCCAATTCGCGCATTGTCGTGACGTCAGCTCGGGATTATGCATATTGACCGATCGTTGATAAGTGATCGAAATTGAAACATTCGTAACAGTTTAGGAATCTATTTAACTTTATACTGTTTGAGCATTTCATTTAGATATTCATCTTTCACTGAATTAGTGACGGTTACAATTGTATTATCAACTTGTTTTGGAACGAAGTTCCTTATTGCACGTTTCATGTTCAGAGTAGTAGAGCGAAGTCTAAGAAAGTTTTATAAAACATTTTTCCGACACTTCTTTCTATAGTTAAAATCTAATTATATACTGCCACTCATAGCGCACCATTGCCGATAGACTCGACGGCTTTCTTCTCTTGCTTTCTTCGGTTATAGAACTTCGATCGAGTGTCCGCTCCAAAGACCACTGATGCGTGATTGATTGAGACTGATTTGACAGTTAGCTAAACAATTGGCAGCGCATTTTTTGTTTTCGACGATCTCCGTGGCGCAGTAGTATGCGCGGTGGATTTATAAGACGGAGGTCCTGGGTTCGATTCCCGGCAGTTAATTAAGATATTTCTTAATTTGTTTTGGTCTGGCTGGTGGGAGGCTTTCGCCGTGGCTACTTACCACCCCACCGACAAAGACGCACCGCCAAGCAATTTAGCGTTCCGGTACGATGTCGTATAGAAACCGATAGGGGTGTGGATTTCATCCTACTCCTAACAAGTTAGTTCGCTTCCATCTTAGAATGCATTATCACTTAACATCAGGTGTGATAGCAGTCAAGAGCCAACTTGTAGTCAATAAAAAAAAAACTAGCGCTTAGCGACAACATTATACAACTTTAAAAGAAGATATAACCTATGTATATGCTTCCGTAAAAGACGTCTACTCACCGCCGTATTTATAAACTAGTAATTACTTTTGCTCAAGTAATTTCTTAGCTAAGTAATTACTTGACGTTAGAATTCTTGAATCCTAAATTCTGTTCTATAAACAAGTAAAATCTTTTACTTAGCTAAGTAAAGTAATGAGTATTACTTGGTATTACTAACTGGCAATATTATTTTTCTGCGTTTTGTTCAATTAACTCACAATAAAACATAAGGTTAGATGCCTGTATTTTCTGAGTTATTTTATCATTAAATCGTGTTTTCATATCGAAAATTACAATTTAATACATTTTTAATTTAATTTAAATTTTATTTACTTAACAAATGTACTAAATATAATACAGCAATTTTATCTTCGAAAGAGCAATAGCGAAACGTTTCGAAGGTGTATTACCCGACCGAATTTAAGCACGCACATTACTATCCTGTTTATCTTATTTTCCTAGACATTTCAACTTGGTATTATTATGCATAGTATGGCTGTCATTGTAAAATTAAATACCTACTAATGTCATTTAACGTTTTATGTTTTCGATTTTGATGTGCAGTAAGTTGTGGAAGTATTTAAATTTCGTGTTTCATTTATTAATAATTATTAAAATGAGTCTTTTAACTAATGAAAGTGATAGGAAGAAACCTTTTTCGGGCCTTGAGAAAGATTTATTCTTAAATATAATACAAAAATATGAAAGTATTTTATCATGCAAACAAACCAATGCAAATAGTGCATTGAAAAAGAAACATACTTGGGAAGCAATCAAAGATGAATTTAACAATTCTTCGATCGTGACTCAACAGGTAAGATTTAACAAATTATTCTTAAATAAAATGTTATGTTTTAATGTAAAACATCAATAGGTATACATCGATACCTACATTAAAAATACCACGTTTTATGGTAAAACAATTGTATCTGGTGTTTTACTACCTATAAGAGTATTTAAACTTAACTTGTGCATCATGCAAAAACTTGTTGATTTGATGTTTTAGTATTACATTATGAGATAAATGGATTATGCTAGAATGTAAAACATCAATATACGGAAAAGACCACATGAATGTTAAAAAAAGTACATGTTGATTTATTACCTACAAAATTAAAAGCAAACAATAGAATTAATTATAACCTACCTTATAATCTCTGCCTATAGTACCTATAATAATTATAATTTTAATGACTTGCAAATATTATGTTTTAGGCTTCTACTAAACAACTTATAAAGTTATGGTATAACATGAAAGCCAAAGCTAGAGAGTCAAAAACAAAAGAAAATATTCGCCATTTAACTGGAGGAGGGCCGAGTGTGGATGATATGGACCCTGTTGATGCAAAAGTCATGGATATTGATAAAAATATATTAACTAACGTGGAAGTGGATATTGACAGTGATATAATAAATGGTAAATATGTTTTAATACAGATATGTTATTTACAAGTCTATCTAAGTTGCAGATGAGGACTTTTTTAGATTATTAAATCTCAGATACAAAGTTCTCTAATATTATGTAAGCTTGAAAATAATTATTTCATTGTGTTTTATTATGTATTTAGAAAATTATATTTAAATTAAATTCAATACTAATCATAAAAGGTTACATGTTTTATATATATTACATGTATGTCATGGGTCATGGTTAATATCACTATAAGATGATAAATAAGTATTTTAATCTATTGCAATTGGGGAAGGGGAACTTACAGAAATACATATGATGCAAAATGTTTTATATACATTCATGTGTACAAAATTAGTCTGATTATGATTACTTTTTGCTTTTACTTATAAACTAATTCTCAATTTTTACTACTTATTACAATTACTTATAGTTACTTTTACATATTTACAGATAATGTCATAGTAATTGGGGATTCAAATAATGAGGCATGGAATAAAGTGCCAGAAGAGAAAGTGGAAGTTAAAACTCCCAAGAGAAAAATGCTTGGTTCAGAAGAAAAATATATGAGTAAAGTGGATGTTCTAAAACAAAAAATTTTGGAAGAAGAATTAAAACTTAAAACGCAGTTGCATGAAGAGGAGTTACAATTTAAAGTCATGGAAAGGCAATACAAACAAAAGATCCTTGAGGCAGAGTTGAAAATAAAATTAAAAGAATTGGAAATTTTAGAAAATAAACACAATTTGAATATGTAATAACATGTTTTTAATTTAAATGAAATCCCTAGCAATAATGTTCGCTCTAATCACCATACCATCACTTGTACTTGATGTTGTTATATGCTCATAGTGATGATCCATATTTTCATGCAAAACAGTAATATCTTCATCTGGAAGGGAACTATGATATTCAATAGAAATATTATGCAATACAGCACAAGCAATTACTATATTTGCTGTAGTTTTTAGTTTTGTACCCAAGCCTTTCTGTAAACATGGAAACCTTCGCTTCCATACACCAAATAGTCTTTCTACACTGTTACGGGTTTTAATTTGTGCTTTGTTGTAGTTTTCCTCACTTAAGGTCCGAGGATTAGGTACAGGTGTAAGTAAATGTCTAGTGCAGGGATAGCCAGCATCAGCAACTAAAACTCCACCTATTTCATTACTTTGTAAACGTATACTTAATCTAGAGTTTCTAAATATGCGGCTGTCATGGGTACTTCCTGCCCAATGAACTACAATATCCTGTATCATCAAGTTCGGACCACCAACAACTTGGATATTCAATGAAAAATAACCTTTCCTGTTTCTGTACTGCTCGGTATTTACTATACCTCTGGGCTTAGCAATTTTTATACGAGTACAATCTATGGCACCTACAATATTTTTAAGTCCAGGTCTTCTTCCTATACACCCAAGTTCTTCAAAGTTAGCCTTTGTTTGCCCCAAATCTGAAGGGAATTTTATAAATCTATGCATTTTTAAAGCTAGGGCTTGGCTCACTCTTTTTATTATAGAACACACTGTGGATTGTGAAATATGCATAATGTCACCACATACAATCTGAAAGCTGCCAGTTGCATTGAATCGTAAGGCCATAAGAAGTTGACACTCTGGAGATATAGGCAAACCTCTTTGTGTATCTGATTGCAAGAATTCAACTATCAGAGGTAAAATAACATTTAACACAATATTTTTCGGAAAGCGAAATCTCTTTTTAAAGAAATCCTCTGAATAAACTTTAAAAGGGTCCATATCTCGAAAGTATGTTTTCGGAATTCTTGTCTCAGGAATATTAATGCTCCTATCAACTTCCTGTAATATATCGCTATCAATACTGTCTAAAAGTGAAAACAAATTGTCTATATTTTCCATATTATTCACGTAAAACACAAGCACCTAGATATAGAAATGTAAGTAAACTAAATCCCACGGGCACAAATAATAGAATAACCTCAAAATTGTTTTAAAACATTCGACAGACATTTCTTAAGTAAAGAAATTAATGACTATTACTCAGCTAAGAATTCTTAATTAATGCATTGCTTACTTCTGACGTTTACTTGACTATAGAATAAAAAACGTTGCTTAAGCAACTACTTTTACTTGAGTAATTACTTTTACTTGTCTATAAATACAAGTGTTAGTCTTGTTAGACAGATAATAATCAAAATGTGAGGTATTTATCTAAAAAGGCGGATTAACACTTTCTTTAAAAGCCGACAACGCATGAGCAGTACCTCTGATGTTGCAAATGTTTAAGGGCGGCGGTAATCGCTTAACATTATGTGACCTGCATGCTCAATTGCTCGCTTTCAAACCGATATTTTTTTTATCGGCTACAAGTTGGCCCTTGACTGCTATCACACCTGATGCTAAGCGATGAGGCAATCTAAGATAAACTTACGAACCGAAAATATATCCAATGGATGGGCATTTTAGATACTAGCCATGCGTCTGAAAAAAATACGCAAGACGGTTTCTACGAGTCTTTTGTAAAATATTTTCTCATCTCAGAATAATTTTAGAAGTGAGAACTCTATCTGATAAAAGATAATATTTTGCTCATTGAACAGTAAACAGAGTTTATCTAACCATTTGTTACATCAAAGAGTTATAAATCCTTTGAAACGAAGATTAATGAGTTATATCGATTAAGATTTGAAGCTCTTTTGTTAATTATGTTTTACAGCTAAAATTAATTATATCAAAGCTTCTCCAGTTTACAAGATTTTACTTTCTGTAAAGTAAAGTTATTTAGTGAGGCTTAGTGTACATACAATCTAGAAAAGTCATATTGGACAATTACATTATTTATTTTTAAACTCAACTAGTGAATGCCCGCGACTCGACGACAATTGTTTTTAACCGACGAAAAAAACGGAGGAGGTTGTGGAAAGCGCAGCGTTGGTCGACCCCCAACCAGGTGGACTAACGACATCAAAAGTGTCGCAGGGTGCCGCTGGTAACAGGCGGCTCGGGATCGTTGTGTTTGGAAGTCCCTAAAAAATGTCTATATCTAACAGTGGACGTCTACAGGCTGGTAATGATGATGATGATGATATTTTTTATTTATGTATGACCACACATAACTTTTTACAGAGTCGTTTATTAGAAAACCTTGGCTGGCACCGACTTTTTAGATATGCTTATGTAAATTAAAGCAACTAAATGACGCAGTTATTTTTTACTTTTTAGTGCGTTTTGAGTCGGTTCTATTTTTTGTTAAAAAATTTTATTTCTCATGCTCTAGACTATCTCTATCAAATTTCATTTAAATCAGTCCAGTAGTTTTATCGTGAAAACGAGATGCCTTCTGCCGGGATGATATTTTGTTACTACCAGAGTTTTCCCTTCGACTACCTAAGGGTTTGTAGAAGAGCACATCCGGAGAAGTACTACAACATTTCTGCTTTCTGCCGCCTATTAGCATTGCTATGTTTCAAAAACTCTACTGAAATCCTAATAATTACAAGTATATGAATTGGTATATAAATGAACTACTGTACGAATAGATAAAAAATACCACGATGACGCAAAAAAACCTAAGTGAATAGTAATATTCGATTACGTCCCCACAGATTCGATTAAATCTCTCTTTTACTTCAATTTGCCCGAAATAGTTGCATTTACCCGCTTTGTGGGGTAAACGCGGATTACGGTGCGGGGTGAATAATATTTGGCGCAAATTTCATTAGCATCGATATTGTGTAAGTATCATTGTGGTATAATACTGTATTTATTGTGATAGAGATTTATTAGATTAGTAAAGTTTATTATGGAAGAGCTTGTATTGAAGTAGGTATAAGAACTATGCCTATTTTTGTTTTTTAGCAGACCTAACTGTCTCGGAAGTCCAGTGGTTGGGGTGGGTTCGCACCGAAAGGGGTGTAGATTTCATCCTACTCCTAACAAGATAGCCCGCTTCCAACTTAGATTGCATCATCACTTAACATTAGATCTGATAGCAGTCAAGGGCCAACTTTTAGGGCCATAAAAATAACCATACCAGCGTAAAAAAAATTACTTGCATTATTTGATGTAAGTTTCGTTCAATTGCCATGTTTTATGTTTTTACAGAAGGTATTTCCTCAAGGACTACCCGTAATGTCGTTTTTCCTTCACATTTTATACAGAACATAAAAATGCTATCTATCTAGAAGGGAGAATTGCATAAAAATCGAGGTGGAATAGTTTCCAGGACTCACGTGCCAAGTACGTACTCAATTAATCTTACATAACATTAAAACGTTTAGCATTGAAATAAATTACTGTAAAATGCCCTTTAACTCTTTAAATAAGTTAAGCTAAAGAGCTTATGATTGGTATATATCATGGAAAACTATAGCGTATTGAACTACCTTTAGGAAATAATAATAATATAACATCAATCAAGCACTGGCCACTGGTCATTGCATTTATGTTACTTTATTTCTTAGTGTTTCCTTATGCGGGCCCCCTCCCAATAATTCTTGTTAGGGCCCAATAGTAACAAAGATAATTTCTACAGCGGGGTATTTGTGGGAAATCCACTTATGCGCTTGTACAGGGTGATTTCAGAAAAAGATAGATACATAGGTTATTAACCAAAACAAATAAAAAAAGTTATTTTTCACATTCTTCTATTTAAACTTAGTTTTAAGTTACGGCTAAAAGTAAGTTTCTTATTCTGTAGCCGCACCAGTTCACCGGTTGCTGAGATTTTCGAACTCTTTTGCACTTTTTAATGTCTTTTTTATACAGTTGATTTTTTTTAATAACACATGTCTCTTCTTCTAGTACCATATCAAAGGGAAGGAAATAATAAGACTTATTTAACTTTATTGGCTGCTGAACGTAGGCTGCTCATTGTAAACTGGCGTAATTTATTAAATCAGAATAATTATGTGTCTACGTTTTTCATTTATGCTAAATAACATAATATTATGAATATTAAAAGCTATTGGAGCAGCTTAGCGGGTCTAATATCCCAATATTCTCTACTACAAGGAGAAGTGGCCTTTTTTTCATCGCTGGTAAACGCATTTATGCATTCCGGACGGAAACTATGCAAAGACTCACTGCTGCTGCAGCCAGAATACCCACTAAAACCCAGCGGAGCCGCCTGCGTCCTTTTTTTTGGTCGTCAAAGGATCAAAGGAAAAGAGACCTGCTCCTGTAATGCGCCATTCTAATTGACTGATTATGCTAAAAAATTTTAAATATATGGTCTCGATTTTTTGTAATTCTCGAAACAGCCTGTAGCCGATAACTCGTATGAATGTTGCATGACGTTTCTCGCGCTGATATTATTTACCGCCCCCGCACATAAACCTGTCGCGAATGAAGACAAACTGCGGCGGACATCTTGTGCACGGCGTCCTCTGTTTTTTGCTTGACCCTCCCGTTACGGTGGACTGCTTCGAGTATCACAACAGAATACGTAAACGTATCACTTATGAATGACCACGACAGGCATCGTTTTCATGAAGCGTCATAAAAAATGTTTAGCTTTATGTGCGCTTAGTAAAACTGTACTAACAAGACCTACGTTATTACTTTGTAAGGCCATTGAATTCTACGCAATATTTGGGGGATAGGTATGTTTTTTAAGGGAATAAAACAATAAATCCACTCATTCTCTTAACAAGCAAATAACCCACTTAATAATAATACAACATTAAAACTTGTGATCCTTTCAAAATCACTATTTTTTGCCTTTTTGAGAATGATTTCAGTTTGAGTAAAGTTTTAGAATTTATAACTCTGATTGTTTTTTATAATTCTCTTATAGCATTAATTGCTTTAATTAAACGTAGAGTGAACAAGCTCTGTGGCGCAGTGGTATACGCGGTGGATTTATAAGACGGAGGTCCTGGGTTCGATTCCCGGCGGGGCAGATTGAGATTTTTCTTAATTTGTCTTGGTCTGGCTGGTGGGAGGCTTTCGCCGTGGCTAATTACCACCCTACTGAAAAAGACGTACCGCCAAGCGATTAAGCGTTCCGGTACAATGTCGTGTAGAAACCGATAGGAGTGTGGAATTCATCCTACTCGTAACAAGCTAGCCCGCTTCCATCTTAGATTGCATCATCACTTAACATCAGATTATGAACCTCGGCATCACATAATATTTCGCTAAAGTCTCAAAATTATTTATCTCAGTATATCTACCTACTGCCTACTACTATCTACATCATATCTACAATCTCAGTTATTATCGAACATGATCAAATCGTAGCCAATAAAAATTTTTAACAACACAGCTTTTATCATCATCACAATATGACTCTTGGCATTGTCAGTTGTTTATTGCAAAAAAGGCAGGTGACATTAGGAACCTCATACTACTTATAACCCTCCACTGCACACACAGGCTTTATTTACCCCGCTAGCATTCAGAAATAAGCAAAGCATAGAGCGTAACAATAACAAATTCTTAAATCGCAGAAAGGGTACGAATCCCAGCATGCATGGGCGCTCGCATGACAAATTGCCTGTCGCGACTGGCAACG
Organism: Mycalesis mineus; assembly: GCA_034621355.1. NCBI lineage: Eukaryota > Metazoa > Arthropoda > Insecta > Lepidoptera > Nymphalidae > Mycalesis > Mycalesis mineus. Next base: position 2,704,704 of record CM067902.1, read on the forward strand.
TAATCTTATACCTATTATATTACCAGGTAATGTATGATTTACGAGCCGCAAATAGAAAACCGACTTTCCTGTTGGTCTCTGATTGCTATGTTATGAGATCGGGGTGAGGTAGACGAGGATAGGTATTTAAATGATCTTCTATTGTCTATTTTTGAATAAATAAAAAATAAAACATGGATTCTTGTTGGTATGTTTTTCTTCTATTTCATGACACTTTTATAAAATTAGTGTTAACATCTACATCATCCAAATAATTCTTTGTAAACTGAGGAATTCCGTGGCGTTGTGTTATGCGTATTTACTTTATAAGACGGAGGTCCTGGGTGCGATTCCCAGCGGGACCGCTAAAAATTTTAAATTGGTCCAGGACTAGGTGATGGGAAGCTTCGACTGTGGATAGGTTACTGTCCTATCGGCAAAGACGTACCCCCAAGCGATTCAGCGTTCCGATGTGATGTCGTGTAAAAACCCAAAGGGGTTTAGATTTTATCCCACTCCTAACAAGTTAGCCCGATTCCATCATAGTTTGCGTCATCAACTCCCGTAGGTGTGATTGTAGTCAAGGGTTACCGTGTAGTGTATAAAAAACAAATTAGAACTAATTCGTCGTATGATTTTTTTTTAATATTAGGTACGTAAGTACCTTACTTATGCATAAGTTAGGTACGTAAATTAAAATAACGACTATTTTATATTTCTTGTGTAATTACAATTTTTTTATTTAAGTCCATATTACTTTAAACATTTAAATCATACTTATTTATACCCCAGTTGTAAGACAAAACAAATAAAAAATCTACGTCATAAAATTTAAAATACATTTTTATTACAGCAAATAAAAATGATACGCTACAAATCGAAGAACCCACGGCGGATGTCCAATTAAACTCTCGCAATACATATTTCCCTAATTAATTAATATTATTCTTCTAAACCGTTCGTTCATATGTCTCCCTCATGGGGAGAAATAACATGGCATGGGGTAAAAATAGGTCATGCGGATATGTGGTTTAATCTCTTTAATTAACATGGAAATAAAGGTTCGATTTGTACCCCGCGACGCACACCGGGTTAATGACGGGGTAATCCGTGGATGGATGTATTCCACGTTTCCACATCCGCGGATAGAGAAAAAAGTGTTGACTCCAGTTAGAGTTACTGTAAAATAATTTCTTGGTGTTTTTACATTGTATGTAGTAGATTTGGTAGTAGATTCAATATAAAGATCAACATATCTTTATTAAATTAAATCAGTAAGATAATTTTTAATCTTCAATAAGTAATTTTTAGATGATTGGAATTTTAGTTGAAATTAAAGCTACATTTCCAGAGGTTCAGCGTGGAGCAACTACTAAGTCGGACAGCGTTTTTATTAGTATCACTAAATCTATCATTTATCATTTTTCTATTTGAGAAGCCCAAGCAAGTCTTGACCTTATTAATTTAAGAGCAGCATGAAGGATCTGCGCCATAGGTGGCGTAGGCCATGACCTGGACACTGACAGTTGGCATCCATAAATTTAAGGTTGCTCAGCGCGCTATGGGGCGAGCTATGTTGGGAGTCTCTCTATATCTAATAGAATCCATAGTGGGGAAATCCGAGTTGCATGCAGGATATGTATTTGACAAGGGTAAGCCATACAATTCGCAGAATAGATGGTCGCTGGGGCCGGCGTGTTCTGTGTGTGAGTGGAGACCAAACCACTAACGCAGTGAAAACGCCCTCCAGCCATGGAAAAATCGCTCGGGAAGTGGCTTCAGAGACTGGTGGTTTGAATGTGTCCTATGTCCAGCAGTGGACTAATTCAGGCTGATGATGATGAAGGATCCAACTCTATATCCGCTATATGGAGTTTAGACCCGCCACGCTATTGAAATGTGATTTGGCGGGCTAAATGTGAAAATGTTTTAATTTTGTAATAATCATTGTTAGTGATCAAAAGCCACACAGTCTAACCGCTGGATCACAAAGCAGTATTATAGCAGTACACAATACAAAATAATGACCAATAAAATGAAGCTTCAAAATTTAAAACCAGATGTGACCACATTTTCATAACGGTATTTGTTGGGAACAAAATCTTGTGTAAATTCGAGAAACGAAAACAGTTATTATTGTCTGCACCTGACACTGTGGTAATAGGCGAGAATATTGTAGCAATAAACATGATTCTTTATAAGTATTTCTTGAGAATTCTTTTAAAGGCCTTTATAGCAAAATCATTAAGGAGCTGAACTGTCCAAGGGGTCTTAACTTCGATCCGTGTTAATTCGACATTTATTGTGTCTATAACTATTCATTTGAGGTTTGAAATATAGAAATTTAATTTATTTCGAGAAATTTTCAGAGTTTGGGTCTTAATTACACCCTTGTGCTTGGGAGAATACGGTAAGCCATCGATCCGTTTATTGTCCCATTGTTGTCATAAACTAGTACTAAACATAATATTGATTTTTACAGTCAATATATAGTTACAGCAAACCCGCCAACCTGCATTGGAGGTCCATCGTGGGTCTAGCTTTTTATCCCCTTTCTTATAATATGCTTCTTCTTTTTAATTATTCGTAAAATATGTTTATGAGTTGGTCAAATAGTAGTCCAATGCATGGGGTTCGACCCCATAACCTCTAGGTGTTGAATCTGGCTCCATAACCATTTTGCCATCAATTTTGCAGAGAACAGATTTTTTAAAAAATTTACAAGTAAAATCATTTCAAAAATCAAACTCCGTTCAGTTGGAACTCGATCGCGATTGCCTGCGTAATCAAGTTAGCGTACATTTGCATTGTTATATGCAGCCAATTAGTCAATTACTCGTTTCACGGGATACGGGTTCGAATCCAGGCAATTTGTTGCCCCAACTTGAGCTTGTAATAGTTTAGCTTAGTGCGATTGGTTATGGTTAATCTGGCGGAATTACTTATACGAATTTACTTTCCAGAAATAGGAATAAATCAAAACCTTACTCCCCAGTAGAGTTTTACTTTTTACGGTTAGAGATTTCTGCATTCTATTACTCACTGATTTAGGTATAGAAAATTTATCAGTTATGATTTTTTAGACCAAGATACATAAATATAACTGTCTTTTATGTGTATTTGTATACTACCGATATCAACAAAATTGTACATGAATGATTTTAAATAAAAACTTTATAACTAGGTACAGCGCCAAGCCTACTATAATAAAGGCAAAAGTTTGAAAGTAAGTTAGTGCGTATGTTTGTTACTCTTTCACGCAAAAACTACTAAATAAATTTTGATGAAACTTATATAACACATTAATGTGGTTTGATACAATCTATATTCAAAAAAATGTACATGAATGTTTTATTTTCTAAAAACTTTATAGCGCCAAGCCTATTTTCTTGTAAGTACTTACTTGTCTTAGTGGTTAATAAATTTATTTAGTAAAGGTTTAACTATATGTACATATAAATAAATATTTAATACTTAAAACAAATACAATTTAGTACAAAAAGAATAAGCCATCCAATTGTTCACCCAAAGGTAAAGTCCACCACCCTCCTCAAATAAGGAATAAACATGTCCATGTATGTTTGGAAAACGGTCTTACGCTGCGATCTATGGCAGAATCGGGTCTGTAGTTTTGTTAATTTGAAAAAAAATTGTATCCTAATGTATATCTGTACTTATAAGGTATTGTATACTATTAATAAGTTTGTTTTTTTCATTAAAGGTGAACTTGGGCGGAAGCAGACGCCGCCGGATGCCTTTTACCGGGCGGCTTCACTTTGATGACGCGATCTATAGGAGAATTGTAGGGTCGCCATGATTACAAAGACAACAAAAAAGGGAAAAAGATTTTTTTTAAAAAAACATTATAATATCATGAAAAATCATCAATACAAAATCTAAGATTGATATATATATTTTACATTTGCTATTTCAATTAGTTTTTAAAAACATTGTATTGTACTATGTCATATTTAATGTTAGTTTCTAAACTATACTAAGCACTTGGCATATTCATCATTATTAAAATAATGACGGCCCATTGAAGGGCCAAGTATTGTATTAAAAGAGATGGAGCTACTATTTGATTGTTTGGGTGCATCCCAGTAGTAATTAATTTTAGTTCTATAGAACTGTTGATACACCATATTAGTGCTTAGTGTCTCATTAGTTCTATATAGAGCTAATGGGACAAAATTAAAGAAATGTTGACATCAACATCTTGTTTATTCGTTTCATATAAAATATCTATAGTTTTTATAAATATAATATGGAATCTCTTTTGATTGCAATAATAAATGTTCACTTAAATTTGAGAGTATCTTTAAACATACTATATCGAATACAGCTTTGCTTAAATTGCACAAAACGTCTTTAAAATGGAATTGAGGTTTTTAATATAATTTTTTTCTAAACTGAATAGTTTGCGCGTAAGATACATCCAAAGTGGTAAAATGTGTAACTGTAAGATACATTCAAAGTGATAAAATGTGTAACCCCTGTAACTTCTAAAATAAGAGAATATTTTTTTAGACACAACTACTACTTGGTTTTAACAACTTAGCTTTTGTCGCAAGGGACATTTTTTTGTTAAAAACAAAATGAAATATCAATCAAAATAATATAAAGTTATATGCTATAAGTAAAGTCAAGAATAAAAACTATACTACAGTTCTATATAGAACTATTGGGATATAATTTGACAGGAAAGTATCCCAACAGTTCTATAGAACTACAGTATGGGGTACTACTGGGATGCACCCGATTGTTTAACAATTTGTTGATGACCGGGACCGACCAGGCTCAAGTATAAAGTTTACAAGTATTAAAATACTGGTATTAAAGATATTACACGCTAAATCAGTGTAGGAGATTCCTTTGTCACCCTACAATCGTTTGATGCGTCGCATAAACAATTACATGCGAAATGAAACGTCCTCCCGAGGGAACGCATTGTGACGGTTCACTCCTCAGGTCTGTTATGAGATGGCGACTCTGTCTGTGCTCACTTCTTTACCTTTGATCATTTTTATAGAAAAAAAATTAATTCCAATACCAGTGACTTGAGTAATTGGAAAAAATATTATCGAATGTTGGTCTGGAAAACCATTTTGTGTTATTCTCTTTGAGTATTAATTTATTTATCTCTTTGGAAATTAATTTATTGATAATGCAGTGATAGTAGATAGAGCGGAGGTAGTAATATGGGCATTAATATTTTAAAAAAATTTGACTTTCTGACTGGTGAGAGGTTTCGGCTGTGGCTAGTTACTACCCTACTGACGTACCGTTACGTACTAGACGTACCGTTAAGCGACGATACGACGTACCGATGCTTCGGTACGATGTCGTGTAGAAAACGAAAGAATGTGTGATTTCATTCCACTCCTAACAAGTTAGCCCGCTTCCATCTAAAATTGCACCAGCACTTGCCATCATGTGTGGCTAACTTGTAATGAATAAAAAAAATGTTGAGGCGAAGATATACATTCAAAAATTAATTTGACACCATCTACTGAATGTGGTTTTTCTTCCGAGAAATTAACAGTCAAAATTCTTAGAAAAACGAGTGAATCAAAATAATTGCCTACGAGCGTAGCTCATGCTATATCTGTAGACCCGTAGAGCCTTTGTAGCATTTTCGTAGAATCTGTAATGAAAACATTTTAGTAGAATTTTGTGAAATTCTTCTTAAGCGGTTTCTGATTTTTTAAAGATGAAATTAGTTTATTTTGGACCTTAGCACCAACCTCTTAGTGTTTATTGGGAGGCTCCAGAATACCGGAATTTATTTACACATTTATTCTGTTCTTAATATATACATACTAGCTAACCCGCAAACATTGTTTTGCATTAAAAATTAAAAATAAATTAGATGAAAGTTAAATAGTAGCCGATTCTCAGACCTGCTGAATACGCATACAAAATTTGGTAAAAATCGGTAAAACCGTTTGGGAGGAGTACGGTAAATAACATTGTGACAGAGAGATTTTACATATTAGATTATGAGATGAAAACAAAATTAGGAAGCTGAGTATGTTGTAAGCTTCTCAGAAGAGTCCGGCTTCAGTTTAAAGTTCGCTTTTTAATTAAGACTATTACAATAATGTTAAAATCTTTACCAATATGTACACCAGAACACCATCACATATAGATTAGTAAAATAAACAAAAACATTTTGATAATAAAAATAAAACTAACAAAATAAATAAAAGCAATCCCACAAAAATAAAAAGAGTTGGAATATTATGTATCTGTTATTTTGGGAAACCGAATCAAATTATGTTAAATTGAATCTCTCTATTTGTGTGCGCGGTCCTCAAAATCAGTAGCAAACTCAATAAAGAAAGGTGTATGCGGAAATTGGGCAAAGATGGTCCCAAACAAGAGGTAATGGACAGGAGATAAGTTTGTTGACCGGATAAAATTGTCTTTTATATTTACCTTTAAATAATGTAATCGCAATTGTCTGACAATATTCATAATTAATTTTATTAATACACAATATCCAAAGCCAATTGATTGAAAGGTTAGGAAAGAATATTTGTTTCTCTTTAAAAAAAATTTACATTTTCACTAACAGAGAAATATTAAAACTTATTCTAAATTAATATGTAAACAATCAGCTTGAAACAATTTTTTTTTTTCAATTACTTTTTATGCTTTACGAGTACATATAGCCCGTGCCAGTGAATATATAGTCCTATATACTCAATACTAGGTTTAAAGGTATATACTTTCATACAATAATTAATCCCTTACAACCCTTTTTTCGCAATTAAAAAGTAGCCTATGTCCATTTTCAGGCTCTAGACTATCTCTGTACCAAATTTCATTTAAATCGGTCGGTTTCACCCGCATAGTTCATAATATTAGTATAGATATACTCAATACTAGAGCATTCCCGCAAGAATTTTGGGATAAAATGTAGCCTATGTAATATTCTAATATGTTAGCTATATTATTGTGAAATTTCATTAAAATACGTTCAGTAGTTTTTGTGTAAAAGAATAATAAACATCCGTCCATCCATCCATCCATATATACAAACTTTCGCCTTTATAATATTAGTAAGGATGTAACAAAACTATAAACTACCTACTATTACTGTTGTAATTATATAATTACGGGGTCATTGACCCTAAACACGTAGGTCCATGGCAAATGGATAAATAACATTTCCACCTGAAATAAAAGGACAGTAAACGTCGGTGGTCCCCAAAAAGTAGTTAATCGCATTTAGAGTCCGCCTCTGAGCTCGAATAGCTTCATTTACGATTTTTATTTCCGGGTAGTGATGGACATAGTTAACAGATTCGAATATCGATAAATACTACTCTATGTTTGTAGGCTTTTGCCGTTGTTAGTTACTATTCTACCGGCAAAGGTGATTTAGTATTCCGGTATGGTGCCACGTAGAAACCATTTAGATACTACGGTTTGGATGTTATTTTAAATCGTACCTCCAAATGGTCTCCTCATCTCCCACGTTATCCTGCTACCGTCTTATCAGACCTTACACCCGATCTTGATGCCTAATCTAAATTTAAGTACAAATATCGGTACAATGGAGTTACTTCAACATCATAATTAGCCAAATTTTAGGTAACAGTAGACAGGCCTTCCTAAATAAAACTATATACCAGCAGTTTCTTAACTCCGTGCAGCTTATAAAAATTTTTAGAAAGAAAAAATCCAGTATAATTTTTCGTAATAAAATTATGTAAGGTAATCCTTACATAATTTTATTGCCGTTTGTTTTTATTTTATGACATGCAAATAAATTATAAATTAATATATACCTAACACATTTTTTATGGAAAGACATATTATTAAACTTGTAAATAAAAAGGGGGAAAATATTTCTAAAATAAAATCTATCCATTCAAAAAATTATCATAAGCATATTTTGATAGTGATGTTTTAACTACAATATTCTCTAAAATAACATCTATTCATTTTATCGATCTTCGTGTAACGGAACGGACATCCCTACGGATAATAAGCTCTATCGGTGTATTGAGATTAACTTGGTTTTATAGCATCAGGTTAAAGTACATTAAATTTAACGATTCCCCTTCATTGCACCGTTGCCCCGAATTGGCTCCGACAAAGATGCTATTTAAGTATTTGTTTTATTTTCTCAAGCGCTTATTTTTACGAAACAACGTTGTAAATGAAAAACATAAATCGCACAAATGTTTTTAAGTATAATTGTATTTATAAACTGTTTGGCTTAGTATTCTAGAAGCTTATGTTAGATCGGATGTCGAGGGTACGACACCTGGATCGTGCGTTCAAATATTCAGTTTTTTTTTTCACAAAAAGTGTTTACTACCTTAATGACTATTAATATAATAGAGTTGGAAGGATACAGATAATGTACTCCCGTACTTCAGCGATTACGTTATCTATGGGTCCAGACTGTGAATAATTCGTTAAATTTTGATCTTAGTATTTATACAATCACTCTGTGTACCACTTGAACGAAAACTTACATTACAATTATAACACCTACATAAATACTATTGAGAAAGTTAAGGTAGAGAATGAATGAAAAGAGACTTATGAAAGAGATTTATAAAGCGAGAGTGAATGAGAATGTTGGAATACCAGGGCGAATGTTCCTGGACCATACTGATTAAAGACCAGTTCAAAAGTACCTACCTTAAACCGCTAAAAAAAGCTTCATATAATTAGGAGAAGCGAGAACTTTTATTTAATTATTTATTTCAATTACTTTATTGCAAATTACAATGATAAACATAGCAAAAAGAAAATAGAGTAACATTAATTAGCAAAAGGTGGCACTAAGAGCGATCTCTTCCAGACAACCTACCGAAAAGATTCTAAATATTCTGTGAGACGGGAAATTGCAAAAACAAAAGAAAAGAAAGTTAAACTACAATATACATACATCTAATACGGTATACATATATATATACATATATATATATATATATATATATATATATATATATATATATATATATGTATAGAATTAGTGAAGCAGACCTGACGAACCTCACCATAGGGGGAATTGGGACACCAGTGAACCTGTGCCTCAATCACGGGAATTGGGTGGAATGGTTCTAATAAAATAATACATATATATACACATATATTACTCATATATTACTTATATATATATATATTTATTATACACATAATACATATATTTAACAAAGTAAACTTTAATCTAATACCTACATGAACTACATATTAATATGTTAGATAGTGTTTCTTTACACGATATTTAAAAATGGTCAGCGACTTTTAGCATCTGATTATATGTGCGAAGATCGGGGCAATTGGAAAGACGTGGTCTCTGCCTAGCCCTATGGAAATGAGGCGTGATGGTAAGTATGAATTTATGCATAAATACCACTGACAAACTTTTTGGCACATATCGAGACTTCTAAAACTCACTCTCTCGATGAACCTAATCACTCAAGGATTAGAAAGACTGAAATGTATCCGACTGTCGCTTGTTACTCATTTTCTTGCTCACTAGGAACAGATTTCTAGATACTCCTACAACTCCCGCTACAGAATCTAATAGGAAATCAGAAAGGGCGGAACTAATATGGCCCAAGTAATAAGCCAAAAGTAAAGTTTGCCTTGGACTGCAAGCACACCTGATGGTAAGCGATAATGCAATCTAAGATGGAAGCGTGGATGACTAACTTGTAATAGGATGGCAATCCACACCCCTTTCGGTATCCCATTGACATCGCACCGGAATACTAAATACCTTAGCGGTACGTCTTTGCCGACACAATTTCACTAGCCACGGACAAAGCCTCCTAGGACTAGGACCTATTAAGAAAATATCAACCGTCCTCACCTCTACGAAGTCGAGATTTCCGTCTTATAAATACACCTCACATACCACTGCGCCACACCGTCAAAATGTTTTAAATCTCCCGAATTTTCCACAAAAATCACAAAAGAAAAATATAATTAATCACTATGTTCACCAAAATCACCCTCTGTTTGCACTCTTTCGGTGACATGTATCATGTAGATAGGTTAGAAAACAATTATCGGAGTAATCAAAGGGAGCCGCGCTTACGGCGACTAATTAATCGCTCGAGTTGAACTCAATCGGCGGCTGGGTTGATTAAAAATCGCCCGGAAACTTGGATTGAGCGCACGTTCAGCGAGCGACAGAAAGCGGTCGGTTGACCGTGATAATTGCATGTCACGTGTGAATACGGCTTTATAGATGTGATTCCATATTTCTATTCGGTATATTCATTCACTCTTTGGCCAATATTTAATAGCCTTCAGGTCATATACTGCCTTCATTTTAACAGGATTAGGAACGAAAAAAAAGAAATCATTATTTGGTCTTAATGATCGTGACTGGAAATGACGGCGATTCTATTTGCTATTCGAAGCACGTGATGCTAATTACCAACGATTCAACTTTTCAAATCTACTTTATTGTTTTGCCATTTAATGAAAAGAATAAACGTAAACATTGGACCCGTGTGTGAAAGCGGACGAGTATTATCTTTTTCCTTATCTCTCGTAACCAAAAATGTTGTCAGTTTTTCAAGAATGATACATTTGTTTTCTGTGACTTCTACCAAATAGCTAAATTTGATTTTAAAGACGTCCAATATCCAAAATACTTTTAAAACTAGTTTCCTTTTCAAAGATGGGAAGAATTACGTATAACATAAAATAGTACAAAAAATATTTTTTAAAATAGGTTAAAAGCGATTATAATTAACAGCTACCCAATCAAAACTGTTTCAAGCCCAAAGCAGTTAAAAACTGACCGAAATCTGCAAACCGCCCCAACTTTTAATAGCTTAACCAAATCTCGTATCCTTTGCCCCGTGACGAAATTACGTAAGTCTTTTAGCAGTAAAATTGCTCATAAAGACCGTTTTATAATAGGATCGTAAAGCTGACTGCAATTGGATAAGGGCGGTGCCCCTGGAGGCACTTTTTCTAATTTTACGATTTGCTTTTCACTGTCTAGTTTAAGTAGAATACCCGTTTTTTGTACACCTGTGACTGGGAATTAATAATATTTTATTTATTCACTACATGTATGCCCTTGACTGCTGTAAGTGATGATGTAATCTAAGATGGAAGCGGGCCGGCTAGTTAAGTGTGGGATGAAAACCACAACCCTTTCGGTTTCACAACATCGTACCGCAACGCTAAATCACTTAGTGGAACATCTTTGCCGGCATGGTAATTAGCCAGGCTGAAGTCTCTCACCAGCTAAAAGTTCAAGTATGAAATACGTTTTTTGTACTTCTGTGACTAGGAGTTAATAATGTTATTTTTAATATTTAATTGTAACTTTAAATTTTATCGCATGGACAAAAAGTGAAGCACACTAAAGCAATCACTCACTCAATCTGACGGATACTGGGTTCTGAACAATTGTTGGACAAGTTTTTCGGATAGCTTGTGATGACATTTTTTCTTTTAAATTAAATAATTTAGTTTTTTTATTAAATATATAGTTTTCCCCTCCATAAGTAAAACAGGCATTATTTTTGTCGCTTATTTTCATAACATTTTTCCATTTTAGGGTAGCTCGATAAAGATGCATACATACTGTATACAACATAAAGACTTATTCTTTATTTCGAAACGAATTTTACCTTAGACTAATGATAAATCTTGCTAGTTAAGTGGAGCGAAACTAATGTCTAATCTGTAAGTCCCACATTCATATAAAAAACGAAATGCCAATGAAATTTTCAATAAAAGAATATACAACACTGACAAAACCGAATTTCTCCGCATTCGTCTCAACTGCAATGACGCGTATCATATTTTCCCTTTATACCTATCTCTGGAGATCACAGCATCCAAAGCTACATCCATCAATAGCGAAGCACCAATAAAAGGGGTATTCCATCAAAACCCCGTATAAACAATGGATATAAAACGATCCAAGTGGAACACCCTCTAGGACGCCGACTCAGCACGCGTCACGCCTGTCAAATGCACAGGGTGTTCAGTTTTTAATAAATATTTATGTACGTTCGTAGGTAATGTTATCTATGAACGTCTTTTATGTCTTTTTACAATTGTGTGCCTTGGCAAGCAAGTTATGGTAGGTATGTCTTATCATTAAAATATAATATTGACAATTTTTAAGTCAATTTGTATTAGTCTGCAAACCAACATTAAAAAGAAAAGAAAAGTTTCTTATAATAATATAAATTTAAAACTGGTTAAAGCATTTTGCCGCATTGGTGTAGCGTGGTGGGTGTACGCTCTATATCCCCTCTCCTATAAGGAGGAAGTGGGCCGTTAATAGGCTGATAATGATGATGATGATGACATTAACGATATAGTAAAACCGAGGGCGTCCTTTATTTAATATTTAATTATCATTGAGATATACTTTAAATTATTTATTAGTTAATTTAGTAAGCGGTGGCAGAACTAGTAATATGCTCTATAAAATTTTAATTATTTTATTTTAATAAAAATAATTTGACATTAACATATTAGCATCAGCCTGTATAATGTAACATTGTGTGCCGTCCCAACTAGACTTGTCCAGTTCAAATCAATCACTCCCTGCGACTGACACCTGAGGCTATCTGTCTATTTCCTAATAACTATTTATTTATACATATGTTCAGTAGGGGTCTGAAAATACCCATTTGGAACACATGTATGGTTTTCTAGTTTACAAATTACATTCTTCTTTGCATGTTATAAGGTTAAAGCCTTTCGAGCCTTTGTGGTTTCATATTGTGTGGTCCTAAGTTGCCCTGGATTGGGCTTGAGAATAGTGAATTTATCTACGAGTATCTTCTAAGTAATACTCAGCAACAAACCGTTGGAAAGTTGGTTAAATTAAACCCCCAGGTCTTAGAGAGCACGTTAAGCTGTTTGTCCACGTATAAGATCATTATCATAAGCATATTTTGATAGTGATGTTTACAGATACTCCTTAACGCAGTAGCAGTGTTGTGTGCATGTGTTTAAAAATATACTTACAGCGTTGATATATTTTACAGAAGGGGGAATTTTGAGCTTAGGCTTCAAATTCCTCCTTCTATAAAGAACGTAATTAGCGGCCCCGTTGGTCCAGTTATTAGCCTATTAAGCTTCTTATCATAAGTATTGAGGCTAGCTGTGGAATATTAAGGTTTTCTAACTTCCTAAAAATTTTTAAAGGAGGAATATGGTGGGATGCTTGCCTCGGAAATCTCTTTAACGTATCATTTAACGTTAACCCAAACATTGTAAATAAATACTTCTTTTTCAATTAAATAATGACTTTGCCACGACTGATGAGAGAACCTCTGGTTTATAGTGTGAAAAGGATCTGCAACCTGGCTGTCTAACGCGAAAATATAGGTAGTATTGCTAACACCATACCACGTAGGCATATGACTTGTAGTTTACAAATATATACGACTATATATACTTGTATAGTTATTAGGATAAGATATTTTTATTTTATTCTTTATTTTTAAATAACTTTTAATGTCTCGCGGCTGTAAATTGCTTTATTCTCGGCCTCGATAACCTCCGTACACATAGATTAAATAAAGGTTGTATTTCTTTCAAGCGTAGCCATATTTATTGGTCTACTAAGGTTCAGTTCATTGTTTTATTGGTTCTGAGTGCGGCTTATGGTGGCGTGAGGTGGAACAGTTTGTTATTTCGGACCTGAGGTGCTGCAATGAATTTTATATTGTGATATAGTGAAGTTTAAATTTAAAAGGTTGATGTTATTTATGGTACAATTTGGTGTAATTATAGGTTAGTTTGATGGTATGTAGTGAAACTCTGATTAGTATGCTCAGCTTGTTTACTAGTTTTTGGAATTTTCTATCAACAAATTCTTTATCGCTGCCAGACTATATACTCTTAAATTAAATAAATTAATTTTTTATCCTTTATATTTTTATTGAATAGCCACACTTTTGGATAATTCGTATTTCAAAATAAACATAATATCAAAAATTGCGAAACCAACGGTATTCAAACCCGCGTCTCTCATTTTAAACCGACGAAAAAAAAAAATGGAGGAGGTTCTCAATTCGACACGTATTTTTTTTTTTATATGTATGACCACACATAACTTTTTACAGAGTTGTCGATTTTGATAATTCTTTTTTATTAAAAAGGGTACACTTCCAAGGTTCCATTGTCATCATGTTAGGATCTAATGATGATATCCAGGAGAAATTGACGGAACTTTTCAAATTTTGGATTTCGCTTACAGCGATTTCGGTCTTTGTCTGGGTATCGGTAGCTTTTTGGCTACTAGTGCCTATAATATACTATGAAAGTATAGTACGAGTACGTTACGGGGCTATAAATCACTAAAAAGTAAGAAATAAAATTTTTTAACAAAAAATAGAACCGACTCAAAACGCAATAAAAAGTAAAAAATAACTGTGTCATTTAGTTGCTTTAATTTACTTAAGCATATCTAGGAGTCGGTGCCAGCCAAGGTTTCTACTTTAATGACATCACCTAGAACCCACAAACTGCTTTACTACGATAAAATAAATGTTCCTTAAACTTGGCTGGCACCGACTTCATAGATATACTTAAGTAAATTAAAGCAACTAAATGACACAGTTATTTTTTACTTTTTAGTGCGTTTTGAGTCGGTTCTATTTTTTGTTATTCATATTATGTTTATTTTCTAACAGACTTTATTTAAAGAAAGTATTTAAAATTGGAGCATTGAACATAGTCCATCTCATTTTATTAACCGCCGACACAAAAACGACGGGGTGTTATAAATTTGACGTGTCTGTGTAAATCTATGTGTATGTGTCTGTCTGTGGCATCGTAACTCCCAAACTGATGATCTGATTTTAATGCGTTTTTTTTTTTGTTTGAAAGATATATCAGTCGAGAGTGTTCTTAGCTATGTTTGGTGGAAATCGGTTCAGGATTTCAAGGTCATCAAGTCGTTTGTTAGATGTGATAGAAATGTTACACACTCAGTTTGCTTGAAAGCATGTGTGTGATCTGACATTTGAAACACTAACGTCTTTTGGAACCACTAAGCTGGTCTGATGATAAGGCTCGAAGGTAGGAGACGTAACCCTGGTCTACCTTTTTAGTAAACCCATCGAGTTTGGGCTCCTTGAATTTGTATTGACTGGTTTTTTTCATATTTATAATTGACGAGGACCTGATGCTGGAAATGGGACGTGGCATATGAAACCCTGGAATACCGGAATGAAACGGATAAACCGATTTATATTTTTGCTGAAGAATGACCAAAGTTTAATCTTTATAGTCGGGGTTATTTTAATTTTGAATTTAATAGTTGATAAATAAAATAAAGAGCCTAAGCCCATAGCGGTCTGCAAAATGAAATAAGAAAAGCGTTATCCGTTTTCATTAAATTTCCACTCCATCAGATATATTTCAGCCATCAACAATGCGCGAGGGATTTACGGACACTCCTCAAATACGTTTCAAACGCCATTCTCTTTAAAAATATACTCCATTATGTCGCTCAGTCCATTCGGGGACGTCTTTAGAATTATTTGCATTTGTAAGCTGATTTCTCACAGTTTAAAAGAATTTTTGGAAGAATTGGGGACATAGAAACTCACTTTTTTTAAATTAAAATTCGAGATAAATTTTCAGATTTATGCCTAGTCAAAACCTACAGCATACGATTACTAGATTAATATTTTTTTAATATTTTTTCTCAAACTCAGACCCCAGGCGGAAGTGAAAGAGAACTGAAAACGGTAGTCGGCAACTGCTCAGGATCTGACTCATTAAAATTTCGTAATTAGGAATTCCTACGTATTTAGGAATTCAACAGTGTCTCAAAGAACATTTAAAGCTGTCAGTACGTCACCTATTTTTCCTGTCGTGCAAGTATGCCGATTCATTCGGCTTCGAAAGTGAAAATGCTACACTTACTTTTGGTGTGTAATATGTATCTTCTATGTAAATTAGCTATTAGAATACTACACTCTAGGCGTATAATTAAGCAGAAGCCATTCACAATCGATTTTATTTCGTAGCGGCCAAATTTAGCCTCAGATGAACAAATACACAAAGGCTTTTAATGTAGTGTAAAATGTTCCACTAGAATGAACAGTGAGAAGTCACCACTAATCCATACGAAGACGTCTTTAGAAATATTCGCCTTTCTTAAGCGAAAATACGGTCATTGTTTAAAAAGTCGAAACCTACATACATTTACTTGAACAAAGGCAGTAAAAACGGTTTATGGACTTGTTATTGCCGTCCCAGCGGACAGCTTGTGTGGTCTAATTGACAAGGTAATGGATACCCGAGTTGCATTCAGTAGAAACACACTTAAGGGATTTAGGAACTGCAATGGTGTTTAAAATAATATTTTATAAGCTTTTTTCCTAATTAAACTATGAAATTAATACTTATTACAAACTGGCAGCAAACTACAAATTAACCAGTCAAATTATTGTACCTGTGTCTTGAATGACAGCGTATCGCGTATATGTATTCCCCAGTGTGTAAAACAAATACTAAAAGTAGTTAGTTCTTAGCGTTAACTCGTCCTTAGTACAACCAGGCGTATTGACATTTTCAGTAGAAGTTTAATCCGCTATACACGCAAGGAACTTCATTGAGATGCCCTATGAACGTAAAAGTAAGGAGTAATTTAAAACTCAAATACCTAAACAATTAACAGACACTACCGTTTTAGCTACATAATTAAGCTGCTAAGCGGCTGAAAAAATGTATATGACAATTTCCCATTTGAGCTTTATCACAAGGAGCATTGTTACAAATATCAACTAGGTACGTATTTACTACACTTATAATATATTTTTTATATTTATAGTTTTAAGAACTTTTCCGCTTAATCTTATAAATTATGGCAACTTTGGAAACAGATTTTAATGTGTCCTATGAAAATCTTCATCCCGGAAATTCTCCTTTTGAATTTTAATATAACATCCAAAATCGGGACTTTATTAGCGTTGAATGAAATGGTAATAGATTCAAAAATACGTTTCTCCATTTTTCCTAGCAAATAAAACATTCAAGGACAAAATAAATGGCTTTACTTATTCTAACATAGGAATTGAAGGATAAACTAAATAGTTTTACTAAAATATTGTTTGACTTAAGCTAATGATATAAATTGGGAATATTTAAGAATAAACATATCATAATAACCGACCCGCCGCAATTTTTGATATTATAATGATTCTTAAATATATTCAATAAAACTATAAACGAATAAATTGGGAATGTGTAAAACAAGAATAATACATCTTCAAGACAAGCGCGTCCCATTTTAGACAATATATTTTTATACTATCAAACGTGATTCAATCTGGAAATAAAGTAAAAAATTCTTAATTTTAAAAAGCATTATTATATTCCATCTTTATCTCTTAACATTATGGTAATAAACAAGATGTAGTGACTAAAATAGAGAAAGGTATTCTGAGATGATATGATAGAGAGAATGAATAAAGAAGCTTTCCCAAGGGATTTTTCAGACTAGCATGTATAGAAATCTTCGACGACAAAATAAATGGCTTTATATCTTCTAATGTGCGTAAAATGTAAAATATGCGTGATTTATATAAAAACTGTTATGGTATAACAACGCATGTTGTAATACCTATAGGTAGGTACTTTATACTATCATATGAAATTTGCGAAGTATAATAATTAATAATGTGTGCTATTAATATCATATAATTTAATAGCATCTACTTATTATGTATTGGACATAATTAATCAACCTTTTGACATTTAACAAAAATTAAAAAGGGTTGCTACCGACCTCTTTATAAATATTCGAATTTAATGAGGCCGAAATATTGACTGGAGGATAATATTTTATTTTCTGGCGTTAACGGCTCGTGAAAGGGTAAGATTAATTACTGGCATTTTTGATACTTGAGACTGCTTCAAATTAATATTTATCGCATGAAAATATCAAGTAGGTGCAATCCAACTTTAAAATGTAATAAAACTGCAATAATTATGTCTCCAAGGAATTTATTTTTCTGAATCTTTGTGTTTTCGCGCGGTTAATGATTTCATTCTTTGTGAGTCTAGTGCTTTGTTGTTACAATCATGGTAGTTAATAACTGTTCATGTTATATAATACATACATCTATTATATAATGACACAACACATGATAAGACATTCCTAATGTTCCTAATCAAGGTTTATTATGTAAACCTGTGTTTTTAGCGCCAGAGTTCTCTTCCAATCGTTATAAAACCAAACGCATCATGATCAGCTTTTCTTAAGGCCTGCTACAGCAACAGAGATCCCTTGATCCCTTTTAAGAGCTTACCATGCTACTCCACTGCGGTTTGACGGACTTATAATAACAATGGTTAACTTTATAAATATCATTATTAGATAACACTGATGGATTATAATTATGACCATTAGCTTACAACACTAGACTCGCGATTTTTGATAAAATCTTGGAAAAAGAACAAAGATTAACATTTCAAAGTCTACCCAAAAACTCTAATCAATAATTCTGGCCCAGGCAAAGACAAAATAAAAAGGCAGTCGCACACGGGATCAGGACAAGCTTATTACGGGTTTCGCAGAACTACGAAACTCTATATGTAAACAGGCCTCTATTGGACTAAACCTTAATCATGCTATAACTTAAACACCACAATGGGGCAAAAGTTTGCTCAAACATCGCCTTAACACTCGTGATAATATTCGCGATATTATCAAAAACATTAAGGCGATGTGTGCAGCGAAACCATAATCGATAGAAAAATATAGTTAGATAAATAATGCTGACACATGCTCCTGTGAGGATTCAATCAGTAGCAATAGTCGGAGATACTCACCGCAGTAGTATAACGACTTGCGACCCTCTCATGGAATGTATTACAGAGGCTCATGTCGGACGAGCTCGTAAAACTTTACGAACTTACGCCCTCTTAACCTATCTGTGACAATCATTTTATGCACAGGCTAGCTGTGAACTAGAGACGATGACAAAGCTTACAATCTGTTTGGAATTTATAATATTATAATTATAAGATACTTGATCTTGTATACTAATGTTATGAAGAGTAAGAGTTTGTGAGCTTGTGATCTTGTGACGTTGTAAGGGGTAATCTTTGGGTTTACTGAACCAATTTTCAAAATTATTTCACCAATAGAGAGCTACGTTAGTGTAGAGTGTCATAGACTATAAAAAATTCCAAAATTAATTACTCTTAATTAATCCAAAATTAAATAATCTTAATCTTTACTTAAATTGGAATTATGTTATCAAAGTTGTAAAAAAAATAGCTTTAATTGAGTGCGTTGCGAAAACAAGTTAGGATAGACAACAATGTACTACAATATTAAATAATTAAAATCAGTAAAAAGTCCGCGATAACCAAAGGGCTATTACCTCTGCAGGACGTGTGAGAGAGTGTAGCGCTGAAAGATCTCAGCGATAGGCTAACCACAGACTGAATATGACATACACACGTAATAGGGAATCTAGCACCGAATGTTCGCAGCGGATTACCAGCAAAAGAGCAAGTGCTAGACTTCTAGACTAGATATCGTAATAATATTTTTTTATCCCGAACTTTCTACCTGAAGGATCATGCGGTACAAACGGGTAGGGACAAAAATATTTGTAACGCGAAACCGAGTCCACGGGCACTGCTAGTATAATAATAATTACCTACTGTAAACAAGCTGATAGGGATAACTTCTTCTTGCCATTCGTAATGAATACTTTAATCTATACCAATTTCAATTGTTAAACTGTCCTTTTAAGTTACTTCTTGGCATTTTTTTAAACCACTCTCGTATTCAGAGCAAACCAAACACAAGACAAATAAGTTTTAGCAAAAGAGATTTTGAGCGAGAATATCTGGATGACTGAACTGCATTCAGTATTTTTAAAAGACCGTAACTATACTTAGAAATTGTTTGACCATTTCTTGCATTAATTTGTATTGATTGCTTGCTACCTTCCCGTTTAGTAATGGCATATTTATATAACAAAAATCAAAAAAGACTAACAATTAAAATTGCACTAATTTGCTCAAATTTCGATGGTTTAAGTCGCTTAAAATCAATGTTTTAATAGTTTCATGAAATATATTTAAATCTAATACCATTTTATAAATCATCATAGTCGTCTCTATAATATTCTGCTCTACATAATAAGGGCTGAGATTTCAATAAACGACATCCGATACGTGATTGTGCTTCAACATGTTCAACATCATATAGCTTTACTGACACAGACTGACGCGATTTATATAATACACCAGAAATACACCCTGTGCATCATTTCAAATGGATGGCAGATTTAGATTTCCAACGTTGATACGACGATGAATTTTAAAACAGGATACTGATGAGATATTTGTGTGTTACAATAAACCTGAACCTTCCCTGACTGCCTTCTTGTGGTTAGCTTCATCTTTATTGCACACATAATACATATGGTTTGAGCATGCAAGGCGGTTAAGGTTCTAGATTCAAATCCTTGGAACTGTAAAATAATACCGAGTTTTTTTTCTTTTAAGAAATTTTCAGTGAATTTCCGGATTCGGGAAGTTGGTGCAGTTACACCCTAGTACTTCAGAAGGCACGTTAAGCCCTCGCATCCGGTCACTATAATCAACATCCAATAGTAATCGTTAATTAATTAAACATTTTCACTCCATGCCCGCCAACCCGTATTGGAGCAGTGTGACGGGTCGACTCAATTGAATGTCACATCTCCTAGCAGAAGAAAGGCCTGGTCCTAAAGTGGGCCATTAATATACCGATAATGATGAACCTCCGCCTTAAATCATCATTATCAGCCTATTGACAGCTCACTACAGGGACAGGCCTCTCTTCTTATAGGAGAGGGGATATGGAGTGTAGACCCACCACGCTGTCATTTATTAACGACCACTATCAGAAGTTGATGACAGTTAACACCACCAACTTCTCCGACTCCTGGCTTGGAATGTACTGAGAATTTCGTAGAAGAATGAAAAACTCAGAATTATTCCGTGACCCAACTCAGGATTTGAACTCAGGACTTCGTGATCGAAGGCAGATAGGCTAACCACTAGACCAACGAGGCAGTTGAATAGGATATCTATTAATAACAACCATACATACATACATTCATTCCGTCCTGTACTATTTAAATTTATCGCGAACAGATTTATCGAGATAGACGCTGTGAAGGACTTTGAAGTCAAATTCAAATTCGCTTGTTTCTCGTACTCTTAGTAGCACTTCTGAGAATTCAAGTTAGATTATTTGTAGTACTTAGACTTTGATATGTAAGATATATTATTGTGAAGTCTCATTAAGATCCATTTAGTAGTTTTTGCGTGAGACTAACAAACATCCATCCACCCATACATACACACTTTCGCCTTTATAATATTAGTAAGAATTATTTTATGTGTTGTTTATTGACTGAAATTGTTTATGTGACTGCCTCGTCGGTCTAGTGGTAAGTCTATGTGGCTTCGAGCACGAGGTCCTGGGTTCGATTCGGTCACGGAATATTTCTGAGCTATTTCATTCTTCTATGAAATGTTCAGTACATTCCAAGCTCGGAGTCTGGAAGTTGGACGTGTTACACCCCCGTACCTCGGAGAGCACCTTAAGCCGTCGGTCCCGGTCACTATCATCAACATCTGATAGTGATCGTTAATAAATGAAACATTATCACCCTAAGCCCACCAACCCGCATTGGAGCAGCGTGGCGGGTGTACGCTACATATCCCCTCTCCTGTAAGGAGGGAGGCCTGGCCCTGTAGTGGGCCGTTATTAGGCTGATAATGATGATGATGATGATGATTTTATGTGTTTTGTGATGTTACACCCCGTGTGACGGAGAACTATCATTTTCATCCGATAGTAAATATTAAATGAAGTAAACATTATCATCCTAAGCCCGCCAACCCACATTGGAACATGGCGGATGTACGCTCCATATGCAAAGACCTAACCCTGCAGTGGAACGTTAATAAATAATAAATAAATAAATAAATATTATAGGACACTTACACACATCGCTATATAGCTCCAAAGTAAGCGTAGGTAGCTTGTGTTATGGGTACTATGATAACTGATGAACATTTTTTTTATATATATTATACATAAATACTTATAATATATATAGATAAACACACAGACACTGGAAAATATCCATGCTCATCACACAAACATTTTCCAGACGTGGTTAAGAGATTGAATACCAAGCTAAGCAATTTTAATTAGGAAGCAACTGAAAAATTATAAAACAGTTAAAAATATATACATATACGAATAGCAAAAATAAGAACACACACGATATATATACACACCTCACACACACACACACACATACAAACACGCAGAAGCAGGGTCACTACCCACGGCGCCACTCGGCCGTCAATATGCTGATATATATATAGATAATAGGCTGATAATGATGATGATTATTGTTTCTAGAATAGATAATTTAAAGTCGTAGGCAGTGTAGGGTCAAACACGAAGCTATTAAATAAATTCCAAAACAATCAAGTGTCACCGAACCATTTTAATACATTCAGAATGTTTAAAATAACATCACACAAACGGAAATCGCTTACATCGGCGCGCCTTGCAAATGGCGCTAAGGGCGGCAAGATATGACGTACAACTGATGGGTGCATTTACTGCGCCACGTTCACACCCAGCTTATGAAACTGTGTGCACTTTTAATATTTCAGACCGCGGGCATGCAAAGCTTATGCGCATTAAGGGAGATTGCACAATATAAGAAAACCGCTTGTTAGTTTTGTGTATTGTAACAAGCATTGTATGACGTGTTGCTACTTGCAAATGGCGCTAAAAGCGGTATTATGACAATGTGTGCATTTTTAATATTTCAAACCATGAGATACAAAGCATGTGCTGATTTAGGCAAATTAAATTCACCTTAACCTTTTAAGCTTGGAAGAAAAAATATGATGCAAAAACCTTTGTTTTAAATTGAATGTTAACTAATCATTATAAATGCAAAGGAAATCTTTTAAAACGTACCATAATTTCAAAGTGCCGGCCAAAGAAAACTTATTATTTGTATTAAAGCTAAAACTTCAACATCAGCAAAGTAACGGTTTGACAGCATTGATATCATAGCAAAAAAGGCTTAAAATAATACGTTCAATTCAAATATATAAAATACATCTATTTTTTAGGATGGCAGTATGAAAATATTTTGATATTTTTTAGTATGGAGCGTAGATGATATCCTTTTACGCGGTGCAATTTTTAGTCGTTTTAAAGTGTAATGTGCAAGGCATCTAACATTGGCTAAGTAAACAATTGGCGAATGCATGCCCGGATGTGGCGCGGGTACAATTTTTCATTGAAGATGATTAACGATCAGTTTGTATGCAACAAAGCGGTAGAGACAGCGGATTGATGTCACTACATGAACAGTGATCACACATTATGCTTGTACGATAGTTTAGCACGAACATGAAACATTAACATTTGGGAACTTTTTCTAGAATGCAGTATGAGCAAAATCACTCTATAACAGATGCTATTGTTAGCCTTGACCTTAGTAAAAATGCAGCGAGCTCCATAATAAAGCAAGTATCCAAAGCTGCTATTGTAGGATTTTTTGAAATTTGGCTGGGCAGGGAGAATAATATGAGTAGAGAAGGTTAGTGTTTACACGCACTACTAATCCCTTTTAAACTTTGTTTGGATTGTTCTCTCAGCAACGCGTTAAACCCATGGAATGCTAAGATAGTCTGTCGTCGCTGTTAATGTGTTTATTCAACCTGTTATAAGGGGCTGTTGGGCGGTATAGTTTTTCCACTTATTGAAGTCAGTGAGATATAGGATGTAGACGTGACAGGATATAGAAGTGACGTCTTTGCCGAAGTCACCCACCAGCCAGACCTGAACCGATTAAGATAATCTTAATTGGCCCAGCCAGAAATCGACCCCAAGGCTTTCGTCTTTAAAACTGTTTTTAACCGACGAATAAAAGCGGAGGAGGTTCTCAATTCGACACGTACATATATTTTTTATTTATATACGAATAACTTTTTACAGAGTCATCCAATTTTTATAATTCTTTTTTATTAGAAAAGGCACACTTCCAAGGTGGTCCCATTGTTATCATGTTAGGATCTAATGATGATATCCTGGGAAAATTGAAGGAACTCTTCAAATTTTATAGGCACACTTGCAGCGATTTCGATTTTAGTGTAAGTATCGGTAGCTGTTTGGCTACAAGTGCCATGCCATGTTTGGCTATAATATACAATGAGAGTATAGTGCGAGTATGTTACATGGCGATAAATTACTAAAAAGTAAGAAATAAAAATTTTTACCAAAAAATAGAACCGACTCAAAACGCACTAAAAAGTAAAAAATAACTGTGTCATTTAGTTGCTTTAATTTACTTAAGCTTATCCATGAAGTCCGTGTCAGCAAGTTTAAGGAACATTTATTTAACGTAGTAAAGCAGTTTGTGGGTTCTAGGTAATGTTCTTAAAGTAGAAACCTTGGCTGGCACCGACTCCTAGATATGCTTAAGTAAATTAAAGCAACTAAATGACACAGATATTTTTTACTTTTTAGTGCGTTTGAGTCGGTTCTATGTTTTGTTGAAAAAAAAAAATTATCTCTCGTTTTTGCATTTCACAGCAAAAAAATAATTGTAGGTGGTAAGAAACAAACCAGATCTCTCTTCCTAAAAAATTGTATTATTCGAATATAAATTTTAAAAGTTTGCTAAAGACACCACTAATCATTTCACTCTCAAAACTTAACCAGCCGACGAAGGAACGATTAAAAATTCAATCCTTAAGTGCACCCTTTCCGAGCGAAGTCAGGTGTGAAATGAAAGTGTCTGCAATTGTCGGCTTTAATTAAGGAATTAATTCCCCCTCCCCTGTGACATATTAGCTACCTTTGAGGTGCAATCGGTTAGTTACTCTGCCATTAATACATTTTGGGATTTCCGTTTGATCTTTTCTTACGATGGATCTTAAGTAACTGTTGCGGTATCTTTATGTTAGACTAGCGGTCGCCCGCGGTTTCACCCGCGTACTTCCTGTTCCCATGCGAATATCTGGATACAAATTACCCTATGTCACTTTCATAAGTCTGGCTATCACATACATGGTTTTGTTACAATTCGACCGGTAGTTTGAGAGATTAGCTGGAACAAACAGACAGACAGATAGACAGATAAAAATTGAAAGAATGTTGTTTTGGTGTATGTACATTCATATGCATGTGGTAAAAATAGGTTATTTCTATATTACAAACAGCCACTCCAATTTTATATAAATGTATAAATGTTCGATATTCGAAGTTTTATAGCAGACATTTGCTTTTAATTTCATTTTTTACTTCAAGTTAGCTCTTCACTGCAAACACATCTGACGGTAAGTGATGCATTCTAAGATGGAAGTGTGCT